>OY755069.1:13018365-15889943 GCA_963576755.1 Noctua janthina | reverse complement strand
GTATAGTATATAATGAGGCTATCTGGATCTGGAGCTGCATGATGATTAACGTGAAAAGACCGAACCTGTGTGTGTGTGTTTATGAACCTGGTTTAATTGGTTTGACAACAAGTGCATGTTTATACACCAAACCGGACAAAATGGAGGAGGAGTTTTTTTATTATTAATCATTTATTTCAGACATTGTCCATATAAAATTATAAAAATTAAATATTTGATGCCCTTTTAAAGTTTTTTGTTAGTTTATTTATTTTAGGTTATTTAATAGTTTTTAATTCATAATGTATGTAGTTAGTTTACTTCTTAAGAATTAATAAAATTAACCGAAACGTTTAAAAAAAACCATTTATTTCAGGTTCTGTCATTTTAAAATCACAATTTACAAAATAGGAAATAAATACAAATCACAATATAAAAATAAATACAATGTCATCAAATCAATGTTTAGATTGACCACTCAGCTCCCGATTTTATAGGTATGTATCAACGAACGTATATACGTACGTACGTACCTACGTACTAACGTAATCTTCACTCATGTTTCAAGTCCAAAAAAAACATTTCACAAACATTGTGAAAGTTTTATCGATTTCTTAGCTCAAAAACAACGAGATTCACGGAGTTGATATTTTAAAACTTGTTGCTACCATGATCAGTGTTCCCATTTTTCCATGTTGCGCGTTTCTCTCTGGTCTAATCATTTAAGGCAGGCAGTCGCCCCAACTCACTGACGCTTATTACTTAGGACTTCTTCTTTTTCTTCCTCGTGTTGCTGGCACGACAGTATTTTTATTTTATTGGCATAAAACTTCGCCACCTCAACGGCGTCGTCGGTAGCAGCGGAGAGGTCACTGGTTGTACGTTTTGGGTCTCAGAGTGCAGGATAAGAAGTGGAGTAAACGGCTCTTCAAAGAGCCAACCTTCGGAATTTAATCCCACCAGCTCTGTGTGTTATTTCAGTCAACAGGGAACTGGAAATTACTGGGGAAAGGTGGGTGTACCAAAGGTGCACTTGCCTACTTAAGAAATACAAGCGTTAGTGTTATGTCTTACTCAAACGCATTAGTGTATATCTTTTACACTATAATAACTACATCCTATGCATATGCTTGACAGCCGGCGATGTCTGAATATTACATTCACTGGTTTACCACAGCGGCAAGATGTCAGACAGATGTAAACTAATGTGGTTATGTTAGCTTAACATGTCACGTTCTGTGGTCGCAAGACATTCTGTAGACAAGTGTTTGGACGTTCATTATGGTGCTGGTTATAATGTAACGTATTCTTTATCATTGTAGGCGACTTTTTTGTTTTGTGTTCTTGATATTTCGGCACTGCTGCACGCGCCTTGATCACGGATAAAATAAACTAGAATTAGTGTTTATGAACAGACAAAACAATTACGCGCTCGGTACCACTGTCACTCACAACTCGATTCTGCTCCCGACACACGAAATTCGGAAATATCGGGAATTGAAAACAAACAATATCCCGTTTTAAGTGTAATGATAGTTTAAGGCGGAGATTTCTTGAAAACGATCGAAAAGGTGGTTTTTAAATGCAGTGTATCTCTTAAACCGTAAATAATTTTGACAAATAAAAAAAAAATGATATTTTCAAGTCCTTTTTGCATACAGTGATGGAACTCAAAACATAATTTAACAAACTTTAATACATCAAAAAAATCTTCAAACATACCTCTTAATTTTCTTTAAAAGCAGTTTATCCCTTCATTAACAATGATTATTATAATTCAAAATATACCATAACATTTCAAATGCTAAACTACATCCAGTGATGGATTATTTATTATTAAATAGTTAAGTTCTAGTTTTATACGATTTTATTTGTATTTTTACGACATACGCTTGCTCATTTCCATACCGCCCGCACCGCGCCAGTGTTCTCCGGAACGTTATTGAGAACGGACTTGTGTCGCTTTGCTCCGCAGTGAAATTTTTAATTTTTGTACCGCGCATAAAAATGGGAAATAAAGATAATAGTGGGAAGAGATGGAAAGCTGCTCGTCGAAAGCATTTACTCAAGAATGTGCAGAATATAGCCCGAAATCGGTAAGAAACTATTATAATTATAAATAAAAAATGATAAAATAAATACAACTTGGTAACAATGCCGCTACAGTACCTACTAAGTTGAAATTGGTATACCGAATCACATCACCTGAGGCTTACGAAAGGCCACAAAGTTATAAAAGTACCTACAGTAGGGTCAGCTGTGCTGCCAATTTTTTTTCAATGATTTTATTATTTTAGATTGATGAACCAGCAAATTGCTACTCAAGAACTGGATGATACTGCTTCTCGATTGGATGTTGAGTAAGTACCAACCTACTCATCACAATCGATTACATCCAAGGTCTAGTGGTGAGAGCGCTGCTTCTCGATCTGGAGGTCGCGGGTTCAATTCCCGCGGGGAATAGCAACTTTAGATGTTGTTCTTGACTTTCCAGGCCGTCCCATCCGGTTATGAGAGTCATACTAAGTACAAGCTAATAATAAGGCCGGCCACATACAGTCGGAATTCCGTTTCAAAATATCGATCCAGAATTTCGAAGGCAGCAAATCCATACAAAATACAGGATCCACACACGTACAGTAGTTCTCCGTTCGAAAATTTCTGCCTTCGACTTTATTTTGTATGCATTTTGTAATTCCGAATCGATATTTTGAAACGGAATTCCGACTGTATGTGACCGGCACAGTCTGTATACCTACAAGGAGCTTCTAATAAGATGAAGTTTTGAGAAAAGTAAATTCAAATCATAATAATACCGTTAAGTAAAAAATTAAAGTAATAAAGTAATAAGCGTAAATCATATTTTAAAATTAGAACAACGTTAACCGTTCACCATGTCCACGTGGATAAAGTCGCGGGCATAAGCTAGTGTATATTTAATAAATATTGTATTTTTTCCAGTTCTACTGTTGAAAAGCCATCGTCATCCATTGTTCACAATATTTTACAAGCAAATCAAATGGCAATGCAAGAAGAAGACAGGTACATCTATTCCTGTTTGATTGTATGATCTATCATCATAGTATCTGGTGTATTGAACAAATCTGAATTAGTATCAGACAACCAATGAGGGAGATATTATGTCAACATATTCTGAAATAATGAATCCTATCATAGAAAACAGTGTATTGTTTTCACAAATAATTATTATGTTTTTGCAGTTCTACTACTGAAAAGCCATCATCACTCATTGAACTCGATGTAAATTTACATAAAGAACTAAATCAAACGACATGTTATGAAGCAGAAAGGTAATCTTCGACATTGTGAATTTTGTTTGATCGAAATCTGCCTGTTTGAATTATACATATAGTGTTAAAAAATTAACTCTAAGTATAAACTATATGAGGTGCTTTAGACCATACAACTGAATAACTTTTACTATGAGACCAACTTTTTTATTTTAAATTTGGCTTTCTTTTAGGGGAACTGAAGAAATGTCGATTGGTAGACGTATAGTAAACGTCAGTCATTTCTTTAAATCACTCCAAGAAATATCAAGTCACGGACCTTTGGACTGCGGTTTAAAGTCAATTGAAATCGTATCTGAACGTTTGACAGGTTTGATGAATAAATTAAAACTGAAATGTCGTTTATGCAACATGAGTTTTATAATAGAGGGAGACAACACCCCAGAAGAAATGAATTTAAATACATGTGCCGTAGCTGGTGCAATAGCCGCAGGATGTGGACATACTCAACTTCTGGAAATTACGTCAACTTTAGGACTTCCTGAGATCTCACAAAAGTTATTTACCTTTCATATGGATATAGTAAACAAAAAATGGGAATCTGAAGCGTTAAGATCCATGAACGAAGCTGCTGAAGAGGAAAGATGTGCTGCTGTTGAAGAGGGTAGAGTGAATGCAAAGGGAATACCGATAATTGATGTCATAGCTGACGGATGTTGGGGAAAACGATCCTACAAGAAAAACTACTCCTCACTGTCAGGAGCAGCAGCCATACTTGGTAAACGTACCAATAAAATATTGTTCATGGCTGTCAAAAATAAGTTCTGCTCCATTTGCGCTAGAGCAGTAAATAAAGGAATCTCGACAAAGGACCATATTTGTTATAAAAACTATACCGGTAAATATTTTCTTACTAGCTTTTGCCCGCGACTTCGTTCGCGTGGAATAGTGACCTCCGGCAGATTTCTGGTTTTACCCACATAGTTCCCGCGCTCGGCCGATACCCAACCAAATGCGTGTAACGAAACCATAGCGCGATCTATTTCGATCCCAACGCCATCTATCGAGCATAGTGACAACTCGGATTATTTATCTATACTCCGTTCGGGCATTTTCTTTGTACTAAAAGTTTTATTATATTGATATTATTTTTTTCATACCTTTTTACTATTTATTTACTTTTTTCCCATGAATTAAAACAATAACATGAACCGAACTCATGTAACGATCGACACCATTGCGCGATCACCGCCATCTATCGAGCATAAGGACAACTCGACATATAGTACTAATAGAATTATCTATACTCCGTTAGAGCATTTAATAATTTTTTTTTTTTTTTTGTAATAAAAACTATCCTATGTCCTTTCTCAAGTTCCAAACTATGTCTGTACCAAATTTCACACAAATTGGTTCAGTAGTTTAGGCGTGAAGAAAAGACAGACAGACAGACAGAAAGACAGACAGAGTTACTTTCGCATTTATAATATTAGTTTGGATGTGTGTACATGTGGCGATCCTTAACAACATTTACATTACACAATTCGTATCTTACACAACAACATTTACATTATAGTACAATACTTAACATACACAACAATATTTACATTATAATACAATTCTTATTTTACACAACAATATTATAACATACAATTCCAACGCTCATACCGTACCAACACAGTACTGTGGAGGCGCGCCGCGACTACGTCACGCGGTGACGTACTTGCTGCGCAAGAGTGGGGTCGCGGGTCTCAGCGCGCGGTCGGCCACCTTAGTTGACCTTTAGTACGATCTCGCTCTCACGACGCGAAGCCCACGCAACTCCGTGCTATCCACGTATTCCCGATTCTATCGCGAATCCTTCGGGATTAGTGGAATATCCAAAGTTTTCCTGTGTATGTACAATCTGTCTGTCTCAACGTGTATGTCGAACTTAATTGTTTTTGTGAATGTGTCCGTGCCAGTTGTGAGAACATTATAATTGTGAGTACCGACATCATCTTTTACTTACTGCCGCTCACCACACAGACACAATAATTAGTGTACCCTACCACTAAATTGGTGACCCCGCCTAGAACACGCTAGCCAGAAAGGCTCGATAACCACGTGCGGTCAGAACCCAGAAAGTTCCATATTTAATCAGGCCAAGAAAAAGCACTACATTAGCGCGATGAGTGATAGCAGTGACTCCGCAAAATCGTATGGAAGTACCCGTTCTCGTCCAAAACCTCGTCGTGCAAAGTGCGTGTCCATTGACGAGCCATCCGACATTTGCCGTATAGCGGTACGAATACCACCATTTTGGCCGGATGACCCAGAGGTTTGGTTCGCACAAGTGGAGGCTCAGTTCGCGAACGCCAACATCACCAGCGACACGACGAAATTTAACCACGTCATCGGCAACCTCGAGCACCAGTACTCCAAACAAGTAAGAGATATTTTTCTTCACCCACCTGAGAACAACAAATATGAGAAGCTCAAACACGAGCTCATAAAGAGACTGACGGCGTCACACGAGAAGAAAGTGAAGCAGCTTCTCATTCACGAAGAGCTCGGAGATCGCAAACCCTCACAGTTCCTGCGACACCTTCAAAGTTTGGCCGGACCGAGTGTCCCAGAGGACTTCCTCCGGACAATATGGAGCAGCCGTCTGCCGAGCAATGTCCAGACCCTGCTGGCTTCACAGCCACTTACTTCTCTCGAAGGATTAGCAGACCTGGCGGACAGGGTCCAGGACATTGTGACCCCAGGCCAAGTCGCAGCAGCATCGGCGTCGGGCCCTAGCATGCTCGAGATGGCGAACGAAATCGCCGAATTAAAGAAGGCCGTGAAGAATCTGACGACGCAGCTGAGTAGGAGACCTCGTTCGCAATCGCGTTCGAACCACCAACAGCGTCATCGATCCAGACAGCGATCCGAGTCCAGCCACCAGAAGCAACCGTTTTGCTTTTACCACTCCAAGTTCGGGGCCAACGCTCGCAAATGCGTTAAGCCATGCGACTACGACAAGTCGGGAAACTCCAAAGGCAGTCGGTAATGGCGGCTGACGACTGTCTGACGCCTACCGGTCGCCTCTTCGTCACGGACCGAACATCAAAGACACAGTTTTTAGTGGACACTGGTAGTGATTTATGTGTGTTTCCGCGACATGTTCTACGTGAACAGCGTGTCAAGTCGAACTATCAATTATCGGCCGCTAACGGGTCTATAATTTATACTTACGGCTATCTACAACTAAATTTAGATTTAAGTTTGCGCCGTAACTTTCCATGGCGGTTTATTGTAGCTGACGTCACCAAGCCGATAATCGGTGTAGATTTTTTAAGCTTTTACGATCTGCTTGTTGACATCAGAAATCATCGTTTGGTGGACAAAACCACCTCAATGTTTGTAACAGCTTCCATTGCAAGGGCTTCGTCGACGTGTTCAGTGAAGGTCTCAGTTGGTGATTCGAGGTATCACTTAATACTTAATAAGTACCCCGAGATCACACGACCCGCGGGCACACACCGAAAAATCACACATCACACAGTACACCACATACGCACCACACCCGGGCCGCCCATCTCTTGTTCCCCTCGCAGGCTAGCCCCAGATAAACTGCAGATCGCTAAGCAAGAATTTGAGATCATGCTTAGCAACGGCACTGCTCGTCCATCAGAGAGCCCTTGGTCTTCACCCCTTCATTTAGCGCCGAAAAAGGACAACAGCTGGCGACCCTGCGGTGACTACAGGCTGCTCAACGCGAGGACCATACCCGACAGGTATCCAATTAGGCATGTCCACGACCTTACCCATAGCATAGCCGGTTGCAAGGTCTTCTCAACTATTGATTTGGTCAAAGCGTACAACCAGATACCGGTCAGCGAAGACGACATCCAGAAGACGGCGATCACAACCCCGTTTGGCCTGTACGAATTTCCTTATATGACCTTTGGTCTGAGGAATGCAGGTCAAACATTTCAGAGATTCGTCGATGAAATGACGCGTGGGCTTGATTTCTGCTACTGTTACCTTGACGATTTTCTTATTTTCTCGAAGGACCAGGAGCAGCACGAGGACCACCTGCATCAGCTCTTCACCAGGATGCAGAAATATGGCATCGTCATCAACACCTCGAAGTGTGTATTCGGAGTTGACGAAGTCACATTCTTAGGTTACCGCATATCTGCAGCCGGAACCAGACCTTTGGAGTCCAAGGTGGAAGCCATCAAGGACTTCCCCACGCCTAAAACAGTTAAGGAGCTCAGGCGTTTCTTAGGGATGTTGAACTTTTACAGACGGTTTATACCCAAAGCCGCAAAATGTCAAGGTCCCCTTAACGCCCTGCTAGTCGGCTCCGTAAAAGGTCAACATCCCGTGGAGATAACAGGCGAGGCGCTCACCGCCTTTAATATGTGCAAAGATAGCCTCTGCAACGCCGTATTGCTTGCACACCCTGACTACCAGGCAAACCTCGCCCTAGTTACAGATGCGTCTGATCTGGCGATGGGTGCAGTTTTGCAACAGTTCAAAGACGAGCAGTGGCAACCACTTGCCTTCTTCTCGCGCAAAATGAGCCCCGCTCAGCAAAAGTACTCGCCATACGATCGTGAGCTACTCGCGATCTATGAAGGCATAAAATACTTCCGCCACATGTTGGAAGCGAGGCACTTCACTGTCTATACTGACCACAAGCCGTTAATATACGCTTTCCATGAGCGAAAGCACAACTGTGCTCCGCGTCAGTATAGACACCTTGATTTTATTTCGCAGTTTACAACGGACATTCAACATATATCCGGCAAAGACAACATCGTCGCCGACACATTGTCCCGCGTCAGTGAACTGCAAACTCCAGTCGATTTCGAAGTTCTCGCCAAATCCCAAACTTCAGACCCGGAACTGTTGCATCTTTTGCAGTTAGAAACGTCTCTTCAACTAAAGAGGCTTAAAATCGACGATAGTCCCGTCGAGTTACTCTGTGATGTGAGTACAGGCATTCCCAGACCATTCGTGACCAAAGCTTTACGACGGCAAATATTTGAGAGCCTACACAGCCTCAGCCACCCGGGAGTAAACACGTCCGCAAAATTAGTTGCGCAGCGATACGTTTGGCCTGGAATCCGCAAGGACTGCCGACAATGGTCACGAACGTGTCTCAGCTGTCAACGCACAAAGGTTTATCGCCATGTGTCTTCACCATTGGGCACATTCGAATTACCCCGTGCTAGGTTTGCCTTCGTCCATATTGACCTAATAGGTCCTCTTCCTCCATCACAGGGCTACCGGTACTGTTTGACGGCCGTGGATCGTTTCACTAGGTGGCCAGAAGTTGTACTGATTGTAGACATTACGGCTGAAACAGTCGGTAAAGCATTGCTGACCAACTGGATCTCCCGCTTTGGTTGTCCAACGGATATTGTCACAGACAGAGGACGGCAATTTGAATCCGTACTGTTCCAATATCTAGCCAAAATAGTCGGATTTAAACATCGAAAAACCACAGCCTACCATCCAGCATGCAATGGCCTAGTGGAACGATTCCACAGACAACTCAAAACGGCGATAATGTGCCACGCTGACCATAACTGGACAGAATCTCTGCCCTTGGTTCTATTGGGTGTCCGGAGCGCTTTTAAAGAGGATCTACGGACTTCTTCTGCGGAACTCCTATACGGTGAGCCTTTACGACTTCCGGGAGAATTTTTCAACCCTGGTGACGGCGGCACCACCGACATCTCGGAGTTCACCACTCGCTTACGCTCGTTTGCCGCAAAATTGCAGCCCACACCAGCTGCACGTCATTCCAAGGACAAAATATTTGTCCACAAGGACCTCGCTACCTCAAGCCACATATTCCTCAGGGACGATGCGCTTCGAGGTTCATTGCAACCAGCATACACCGGGCCTCACGAAGTGGTACAAAAAGGCGACAAAACCTTTACTATAATGGTCAAAGGTAAGAAGGTCAAAGTTTCCGTGGACCGCCTCAAACCCGCCTACATATTGGCAGACACACCAACCGACCAAGACGTTCACGTAGAAAAACAACCCACGGACACTCCCGTCAGAACTACCAGGTCTGGTCGAAGGGTTCGATTCCCAGATTATTATCGCCCGTAGGACGGTCTCTGGAGGGGAGTGATGTGGCGATCCTTAACAACATTTACATTACACAATTCGTATCTTACACAACAACATTTACATTATAGTACAATACTTAACATACACAACAATATTTACATTATAATACAATTCTTATTTTACACAACAATATTATAACATACAATTCCAACGCTCATACCGTACCAACACAGTACTGTGGAGGCGCGCCGCGACTACGTCACGCGGTGACGTACTTGCTGCGCAAGAGTGGGGTCGCGGGTCTCAGCGCGCGGTCGGCCACCTTAGTTGACCTTTAGTACGATCTCGCTCTCACGACGCGAAGCCCACGCAACTCCGTGCTATCCACGTATTCCCGATTCTATCGCGAATCCTTCGGGATTAGTGGAATATCCAAAGTTTTCCTGTGTATGTACAATCTGTCTGTCTCAACGTGTATGTCGAACTTAAGTGTTTTTGTGAATGTGTCCGTGCCAGTTGTGAGAACATTATAATTGTGAGTACCGACATCATCTTTTACTTACTGCCGCTCACCACACAGACACAATAATTAGTGTACCCTACCACTAAATACATAAAAATTCTAGTAATATTATAAATGCGAACGTATGGATGTTTTTTTGTTTGTCTTGTAAATTAACTAAACGTAAATGGTTCACCTTATTATTTTGAAATCAAACTAAACATCTGTTATACATGTATATTGTTGAAGTAACCACATTACAGAACTAAAATCGTAATATAGGTTTAGTATATTGAAAGCTACATTATTATAGTTTTTGTTTTGGTTTACAGGACCATCTACAGGCATGGAGTCAACAATTATTGTCGAGGGTTTTAAGAAAAGCATAGAAACGCATAATTTGATATATGGAAGAAATATCAGATGGTGATGCCAACACATATTCAAAGCTTTTGCAAGAAAGGCCGTATGAAAATTTTACAATTGAAAAAGTTGAATGCCGAAACCACTTGCTGAGGAATTTTTGCAACAAGCTACAAAGTCTCACAACAGACACGAAATTTCTGATACGTTTCAGAAAACTCCTAACAAAGAAAAGAATCTTAGCCATGCGAAAAGTAGTAGTATCTGCAATTGCAAAATACAAGCATACTGATAATGCAATGCAACTCCATGCTGATATAATGCTTGCTACAGAACATGCTTTTGGACAACATACCACGTGTAAAGGATACTTTTGTAGCAAACTAGGCGAAGTCGAAGATATTGACAAAGACTTTTTTACAAACACTCTGTGGCAAAAAATAAAATTAATTTTATCACATCTAGCCGCACACTCGCGCAGTTTGTTACAAGATGTCGATAGTAACTCTGTGGAGAGATATCATAGCATTGTTGCTAAATTCGTAGGTGGTAAAAGAATTAACTTTTCACAAAAATATCAGTATCAAATGAGATGTAATACTGCGGCTCTATCGTACAACACAAGGAAACCTTTGAGCATCTTGCATAAAGCAATTGTAGGTAGAAGTCCAAGAGGACAAATACATAAATTAAAAAATAAAAAGAATAAACAAACTGAAAAGATCTAAGAAATATACAAAGAAGAAGAAAAGAACATTAGAAAATCAAAACGCTTCTTCCGTCAATTATGGACCGGATTGCGCAAAACCCGATATGTCAACGGAAATGCTGGAGGAATCAAAAAAAATATTTTTGAAAAATTTAGAGAAGAATGAAGATGAAAGAATGAGAATTGAAAGAGGTACAATTCTTCAAAGTGAGTCAAGTGAATGGCTCGAACTAAGAAGAAATTTACTGACAGCATCAAATTTTGGTAAAATAATCAAAAAACGCAATGACATCAGTTGCGCGAATATGGTGAAGAACCTAATTTATAAAAATCCAATAGACCACGTCAAATCAATTAAACATGGCCTAGAAAATGAAAGTATCGCTAAAAATCAATTAGAAAAAGAAAAATCTATTAAAATTAATCCCTGTGGCCTTTTCATAGACGAAGAGATCCCATTCCTAGGTGCATCACCGGATGGTATAATTGACGAAACTACAATTTGCGAAATAAAATGTCCTATAAGTGCATTTAAATTAGGACTGGAAAGGGCGATAATAGAAAAAAAAATCACATTTTATAAAAAATCAAAAGATAATAAATTCATAATAAATAAGAATCACAGTTGGTATTATCAGATACAAGGCCAACTACATATAACAAAAAAAGAAAAATGTTTATTTGGTCTATGGTCGGGAGAAAATAAGGCAATTCAAACAGATATAATACACAGGGACGATAACTTTTGGGAAAAAATTATGAAAAATAAACTGATTACATTTTACACAGAGTGCATTTTACCTGAATTAGTTGACCCTCGACATCCACGAAAAATGCCAATAAGAGATCCTGAATACATAAGTCGTGCTATTGAAGTAAAAAGAAAACGACAGGAAAACAAAGAGAATCTAGCAAATAGGCGCTCAGAAAATATTATGGAACAAATAAAGGATGCTACAAGTACACATGATACAGAAGTGCAAGAAGAAATTATTTCAATGTCTCCGGAAAATGAACAAAAAAATGAAAGTGACGACGATGATGTAACAGAGGACATTGATGATTATGATGTAGAAGAATCAAATGCAAAAAGAATGTGCTGTAGACAATTAAACTTCTCAGAATTTTGAAAGCAAATGATATAATTTAGAATGTGTGTTTTTATTTTACTTTGTCAATGACGCTTACCTGAACAAAATGAATCCCAACATCAATCACTGACATTCAATATACTTTCTCTCTCACTCTCGCTCTCTATCTGTCTGAACATAACAACTTTCACTACACAAAAAAATTGGGCTACCCCGTACCTGTCTAAAATAAGTCTTGATTATCCCGGCCACATACAGTCGGAATTCCGTTTCGAAATATCGTTTCGGAATTTCGAAGGAAGCAAATCCATATAAAATAATTTACAGAACATTTCGAACAGAGAACTACTGTACGTGTGTGCTAGATGCTTGATTTTGTATGGATTTGCTACCTTCGAAAATCCCGAATCGATATTTTGAAACGGAATTCCGACTGAATGTTGACCTCCGTGCAAGCGGTACAGACATGACCGGCAGATTGATTTGTATTGTATTTGATTGATATATTTTTTTTTTACTCGCTACATTATGTGATTTTTTTAAAGTAAGTAGGTGTACTGACTTATTCACTTTTATTTGTGAGTGAAGTCGCGGTGAAAAGCTAATAATATCATTTCGTCGCCCGGTTCCATTGATAATATTTTCTGTTTTAGTAATATTACAACCAGTTTTTTTTGTAAAAAAAATACATTTTTTAGGACTTAATAGTGGATCAATTATATATAATTTACAAACAATTTATTATTACCTATTGTATTTGTTTATCTATAACATACAATGTAATAACTAAAAACATTCTGAACCACTGTTTTGAAATAATGCTACTGGCTACCTAACTATATGCGAGCGTCCCGCGTAAATTTCGTGATCGCTTCGCGCGTAGTTATGATGTGGGGGTGCGCGGGGCATTCTCAGCGGTAACGCCCATTTGAGCAAGGTCAACGAAGTAATACTGGGCCTTAAGTGATCATATAAGTTTAAAAACTTACATCGTGTAATTGTACAATAAAAATTAAAGAACATACAAAAAATAACATCACAAAATTTACAATGACATGGTAATCTCTGAAAGGTGTTAATCAGTTGCGTACCTAAATAATGCACCACATGTCGTTCATATATCAGTTAAATTTAAGTCCTGTACTAAGGGAACAGCGGTGGCCCAGTGGTGGAGACCCCGACTAACGAGCAGTAAGTCGTGGGTTCGAACCCAGCCAGGCGCATTACTTTGTGTAAGTGATTTCATCACCACTACTCTCAAAACGGTGAAGGAAAACATCGTGAGGAAACCGGCATGTCCTAGGACCAAAAATTCGAAGACATGTGACATCTACCAACCCGCACTGGGCCCGCGTGGTGGATTATAGCCCATTCCCTCTCATAGCGAGGAGGCCTGCGTCCCAGCAGTGGGAACATTAATAGGCTGATTATGCTATGTTATGCTACTAAGAAATTCTGACACCCAGCTGAAATTATGAAAAACTAGCTTATGTCCACGACCTAGCCCTAGAACTTCGGTTACTGTCCCACGGGATCATACTACCGGGATAAAAAGTATCCTATATGTTAATCCAGGTTATAAACTATCTATGTGCCGAATTTCATCCAAACTCGTTCAGTATTTTTGCGTGAAAGAGTAACAAACATCCATCCACCCGTCCATCCTCACAAACTTTCGCATTTATAATATTAGTAAGTTTAGCGTCGTTTATCCATGTAGTTGTCTAATGTAGGGGAAAGCTGTGGTGTACATATCTAATACCTCGCTACACAATAATAACTACGGTCCCAAACATGTGCTTGAGAGCTGGCAATGCCTGAATATTACATATGCTGGCTAACCGCAGTGACAAGATGTTACACTGGCGGAAACTTATGTCGTTATGGTTATGTTAGCTAAACATTTTAAATGTTGTGTGGTCGCAAGACATGTTGTACACAAGTGTTTTGACGTAAGATTAATCAATTGAGGAAGATGACAATGTCGGTTTATATTTGTAGAATCTGTTAGTTAGGCGAAGAACTACTAACTACCTAACTCTTTTTCATAAGATATAAAAGCCTATGAGATGATTACAATAGAAGCATGATATTGCCTATTAAGTTGTACGTGTTATCCATTTGGAATTGTACAATAACATAACATCGCACATCCCTGACGGGTCAGGTAGTGCAGTACTTAAAATGTATACTTACATTTCGCCAGTCATATTTATGTTTATATTTAACTAGTGGCCTACTGCCATCAAGTAGCCAAAAATCCTGGCACTGAGCTGAAGTTAAGTACTCCTCATGAATGATTAGCTTTGCCTTAACATTTGTTTATTTATGAGCTTCCCTCTTATAGGGGAGCAAAAGTAAATACCCTAGTGTAACACAACTACTACCCTCTTTACAACCCCTTTTATTTACACCTGTCCACACACCCTGTTTGTGTCTACAGGGTAACTATTAGCAGTTTAATCGGATGTCAAACTTTTCACACTTCATCAGTTACGGTCCCTTTAGGTACATAGGTACTTTACCTACCGCTTGAAACCGTTAGTATGGAAACACATGTATATTGTATGATATAAGTATGTCGGATCCGGGCGTTAGTATGGACATAAAATGAATCGCAAGTACACCGGTGGTGGCATCAAGCGACCTACCTTCTACAGAGCCCTGGATGCTCAGCTCGAGGCGAGGGCGACATTCAATTTGCCCCGTGTGTGTTAAATTGTAATTTCAAGTATTTTGTTAGTTTATTATAAACAGTGTATCTCACCCAGTGTATTTTCATTGCACGAAACCCATCTTCTGCCCACATGATGTCCCTACGAGCCTAAACAAAAATAAATCCTGACAACCCGACATGCACGTAAATCCACCGCTTTAAGGCCTGCAGACGAGGCACTTTTGACCGCGGGGGATTACAAAATCCGCGAAAAATAACTGGCGAAATATGGCTGATCTATAGATACACCTCTACTTAGCCCTTCGGGGAATACAGGCGTGTCATGAATGAATGTCGTATTTTAATAATATTTTTTTTTTCAGGAAAAAAAAATAACATTGTTATTGCGTCTAAACATTTGTTTTACTTAAGGATATTATCATAATCACAAATCTTTATATATGTATATCGACATCAAGAATACAGGCTCTGTTTCACAAATGCACAATCTTATGCGTCACGTGTGTTGTGACTGCAGAGAAAAAAGTAAAAGAAAATGCTTAAAGCGAACCACGTGTCACCGCGACACAACTGAAGACACAAAAGAAAAAAGATGACACACGCGCCTGTCGCTTGACACAAGTTGCAACTTTTGTCACCCCGTTCTCGACCTCAAGCGATGCTTTTTTTATTAGTTTTCTCCGCGTGGTTGCGACACGCTTCTCGCTTGTGACTGTAGCTCGTGGCCAAGTCATGAGGTCGTAAACGAGATGTTACATAATATTTACTCTGAAAACTATGGCTACTCTGTACAGCGGACACACGCTGCGAGCAGAGTTTTACTCTGTTTTGTTTTATTGCTCTGTTTCCATTGTATAAATTGGATGCAAATTGTTTTTCGTTTTTCAATGTTTTATTTTCAATCTCCTATAGATTGATTGATATGAGAGTATTTTCAGTTATTTAATTTAAAAAAAAAACAGTTTTGTATTATTATTCATCAGTACCTATAAGTAATAATGGATCGTTTGATCTCAGTCAGTATCAGTTTTATTTCCAGAAAAATAAATAAACACAAATTAATAGCTTTATCGATAAAATGCTCTTTTTTACCTCTATTACGTAAAAAGTATAAATATCTACAACATCGCTACTATTCGTATTTCACAAAGTGTAAACAGACCCTTCACGAAGCTGTTACCCAAGCACCGTGTACATCAAACTAAGTCACTCTACGCAAAAAAAAAAATGCTTACAAAACACGTGTTACGGTAAAGTTGTTAAGTATTTAAAAAAAAAAACTTGTGAAAAAGTTGGAACTTTGAACCCGCTACTAGAAAGTTCCCAGGTGTGGTCAAGAACAATAAAATGATCGCAATGACTGGGAGAACGTGCCTTCCGGCTTCGATCTTTTTACACCCTTTGTACTAGGAATCGATTTATCCGAGAGCTTTTTACTTTATTCATATAAATCATGTCACCGAACATTTCAACCAAAAATCTACAACAAAGCATGACATCGTGCAACAATGCAATATCTTAATAGACGAGTAGGTACCTATTCAACAGTTAATTAATCTACAATATTCAACAGTTGTCAGTCTGCGCTAACCACAGCTTCGTGGAGAGAACAGTGTTAGGTTATGCAAACTGCATGAGGTTATGCAAATAGCGTTACATAACAACCTGATTTAGCTACGACAATATGCACACTATACAGTACTATACACTATATAATAATATAGTGTATAGTATATATATCCTTCTTCATATCGGATTTACCAAATTTTCTTAAATTTAAATAGTTTTAGTATACCGAAAGATTTGAATCATACCACCCTTTTACAATACCAATTTTATTTAATAATATCAATTAAAAAATACTAAAATTACAATGAAAATAAATTGAAACCAATAAAGAAAACCACACCGTTGATTTGACACGTGTCATTGTGTGTCAAAAATTTTCCGAAATATATAAAAGAAATGAAGATATGACGATGATATTATGTTGACGAGATCAGCTACACGACGCGCACGCCTATCGCCTCCGGACCCGTCGCTCAGCTCCGCCTCGCCGCCGCCGGAATCCAGCCCAATCGTGAGTGCTGTGACACCGGCCGTGGCAGTTGCGTCGAGCTCGAGCGACGAGTATTTCTCTCCGCCGACGACGCCACCACCTGTTCGTCGACGAGGAGGACGCCGGCCGCCGGACGGTTTAGGACCTCGAGGCCCACCGGCCTCTGATAGGGTCCCAGCTCCCGGCGGGAGTGTGCCGCGCATGCGATGGACGCAATCCATTAATGCAAATGTCATGCGCGCATACTATGGGGCTACAGAGGGGGGTAACAACCTGACCGCGTACCGTGTTCGGATGCTCTCTCTGTTTCAGGTGCTTGAGCCAGCTGTCAACGTGTCGGCACAACGACTGTCGGATCAGGTGCGAGTCATCCAGCGTAATGGTATGTTGGATGACACCGTACTTGATCGCTTGCGGACTGAAATGCAGAGTAGCCATGTCATTGCCACGCCGCCGCAGACTGTGGTTCCACCACAGTCTACCATAATACCAACTCACGATAACAACGTGAGTAATGACATGGTTACTAATGTAAGTACCCAGTGCAATGAGGAAATGAGGTGTGCTTTGGAGGGTGCGATTCGAGAATATCGGTTCATGCAACCCGATCTTAGACCACGCGTACCTCGTTTGCCCATGCATAACAAAAATAAGGTGCTGGTGGCAGTTCTGGATTCGCAGTTGTCAAACTATTTTGATAACTGCGAAAACCTCACCGATGCTCACTCAGTCCTGTATTGTGCGGCTGTAGCGGCATGTCGTGTAGCTCATGTCAAATTTTCTGATGACAGAGCTACACGACCTAAACCAGCCGTACCGTCATGGCAGTACAGGATTGAACGACGTATTGGTGAGGCCAGAGCACTCATCGGCAAACTGATCTGCTTCAGGGAGGGCAATACTCGCCCTAGAGTGATGCGTTTTGTGAGGCGGGCGTTCTCGGGGACTGATATCAGTGCTCGAGACTACATGTCCCGTGTCACAGAGCGCATCGACTTCCTGAAGCAGAAAGTTTATGCATGGGCAAAACGGAATCGTAGGTATAAGCGGCGGGTGGACCGATACACTCAGAATCGCACATTCCAAAGAGATGAAAGGTGGGTTTATAGGGCTTGGGAGCGACCCGACCAAGGTGTGGCTGACACGCACCTGCCGGATGATGATGCCATGTGTTCATTCTGGCGCAGCATCTGGTCGGTGCCTGTTAGCCATACCGAGGGTGAATGGACTCGGGAGGTCGAGCGAGCGTGCGATCTAGTACCAGAAATGGGGGCAATCACTATCAGCCTCCAAGACGTAGTTCGTGCAGTCCGTCCGTTACCTAACTGGAAATCTCCAGGGCCGGATGGGCTGCACAACTTCTGGATTAAATGGTTTACAAGGTCGCACGCTCGCCTGGCGATCCTGTTCCAGTCAGCCTTAGAGTCAGGGTCGCTGCCAGAGTTCCTGACAACAGGGATAACCCACCTGCTCCATAAATCGGGTAGTACTGCGGAGCCCAAAAATTATAGACCGATTGCCTGTCTTCCGACAGTCTATAAAGTTCTTACATCCATTTTGAGAGCTAAAATTAACAAACACATTGATGACAATTCTGTAATGTCCGCTTCTCAAAATGGATGTAGGAACGGGTCCCGCGGTACTAAGGAGCTACTCCTCATTGATATGGCCATTAGTCAACAGGTTCGCCGTTCCCGAAGGGATCTGTCGACATGTTGGATAGACTATAAGAAGGCCTATGACTCGGTGCCACATACATGGCTCATGAGGGTGCTAGAGTTGTATAAAGTTGATTCAACTCTGCGCATCTTCCTGATGTCATGTATGGGGCAATGGAGGACAGTCCTTCGCTATCCGGGATGTCGGCAAATCCAGAGGAATAGCGAGCCGATAAGGATAGAGCGAGGTATATTTCAGGGCGATAGTTTGAGTCCGCTTTGGTTCTGCTTAGCCTTGAATCCTCTTAGCACGCTGCTGGAGGATTCAGGTCTAGGCTATCGGTTGAGGAGAGGTGGTCAAGTTATATCTCACCTCCTTTACATGGATGACCTGAAACTCTTTGCCCCCAACGATTTGCAACTGATGGAGCTACTGAAAGTAACTGAAACTTTCAGTAGCGCCATCAGGATGGAATTTGGTGTGGACAAATGTGCGGTCATGCATGTAAAGCGAGGGGAGATTGTGGAATCTGTGGGAACCCAGCTCTCGGATTCCATAAATCTTAGATCCCTCTCAGCAACTGAAACCTATAAGTATTTGGGTATGTCGGAAGCGCTGGGCATCAATGTTGCTGACATGAAGCAATCGTTGAAGGAGCGCTTCTTTGGCCGTCTGAAAAAAGTATTTAATAGTCTTTTATCAGGCGGCAATAAGGTGCGTGCCTTCAACGGTTGGGTCATGCCGGTTCTGATGTACTCTTTCGGCATACTCAAATGGACTCAGACAGAACTAGACGCCCTGGATAGGAGGGTCCGTACATTGTTGACGACATATCGAATGCATCACCCGCGTTCTTCTGTTATGAGACTGTATATCCCGCGGAGGTGTGGGGGTCGAGGCTTTTTAAACGCTAAGACTCTTCACAATCGCGAGATATGCAGTCTCAGGGAATATTTCCTTGAAACCGACGTGGGGATGCATCGAGATGTGGTCGCAGTGGACAAGGGGCTCACCCCGCTCTCCTTGGCTAAAGAGAACTGGCGCAAACCTGTAGTGCTTGACACTAACGACCGCATGGAAGTATGGCAGAGTAAGGAGCTTCACGGACGGTTTTTCCGGGCCCTGCATGGGCCCGATGTAGACCTACCAGCGTCCGTAGCCTGGCTACGTTCCGGGGACCTCTTTGGAGAAACCGAAGGTTTTGTCTGTGCAATTATGGATGAAGTTATGATGACGAATAACTACCGGAGATTTATTGTGAAGGACGGTACGGTTGACATATGTCGGGCATGCCACCGTCCAGGCGAATCAATCCGTCACATTATCTCCGGGTGTTCTCGTCTGGCTAACGGAGAGTACTTGCATAGACACAACCTTGTAGCCAGGATTATCCATCAGCAACTTGCTCTAAAATACAACCTTGTGGAATCGGAAGTACCGTACTATAAGTATGTGCCCGACCCAGTTCTCGAAAATGGCAATATCACATTGTACTGGGATCGATCCATCGTAACTGACAGGACTATTGTAGCCAATAAGCCTGATATAGTGGTGGTGGATCGATCAGAGCGGCGTGCAATGATTGTTGACATAACGGTCCCGCATGATGGGAACCTCGTGAAAGCCGAGAAAGATAAGCAAATCAAGTATCTTGACTTGGCTCACGAGGTTGTCGACATGTGGGATGTGGACTCAGCGATCATTGTGCCGATAGTTGTATCAGCCCATGGCTTAATTGCCAAGAGCCTCGACCAATACCTGAGGAGGCTCTCGTTAGGCAGCTGGATCAAGGGTTTGATTCAGAAAGCGGTACTCCTGGACACGGCTCGTATTGTCAGGAGGTTCCTCTCTCTGGAGCCCTGACCGCCGGTAGCTTGGACCCTGTTCCCGATACCGGTGGGCTACAATTTTTTATATTTTTAAATGTTTTTTTTATATTGTTTTTAGTTTAAGAAATATTTAAAAATATATAAGATTTGTGTAAAGTTAAATAAAGGATAATAATAATAATAATAAAAACGTTTATTTATCTCCACAAATTACAATCGTTATTTGAGATATAGTTGACAGGTAATATAATTTACAGCAGAAACTTGTAATTTGTGGGAGATCTGGAGTCTAAACTAAGCCTAGGCCTGTATTTTAGAACTCCAGGCCCCCTATTACATCATAGAGTTATTGTCAACGTGGAAAACATTGCGAATTTGGTGCTGGTGTGTGTGTGTGTGTGTGTGTGTGTGTGTGTGTGTGAGTGACAATTTGTATTTTTATGAATATATATATATATATGTATATAGAATATTTATAAGAATATGACTAAGATCTTACCTACCAATTATGTACGTAAGTATGGACTGCCTAGCCTACTTACATTACTTAGCTATATCAAGTAATTTTTCTGTTTCCGTATAGTTTAACTTTAATAACCATTTGATAATTTTAGTTTTACATTCAACTTTACTACAATTTGATATATTTATAATTTTATTTAGTTTGTTATATAATTCACCTCCACGGAAAGGAAAGAATCTTTGCGCAAAGGAAGTACCAACCGCAGTCGTCCTACATACTGCGAAATTTCTCCTGGAGAGACCTATGCGTTTTCTCCCTTCTTCGGGTAGGTTTAAGTGTTGTAGAAGTGCAGTATGCAGTATGTACAGCTGGCGTACAGTTAGCACCTGTGCTTCCTCATAAAGTGAAATGGTGTTGGAAAGACGTGGTTTGGATAAACTAACTTTTAGTATCATCCTTTCATCCTTTGGGCTCTTTCTACTGTTATCAGTTTTGTTTTACATGCCCCGCCCCATGTGGTAATGCAATAGCCAATAATAGATTGCACCAAAGCCTCGTATACCATCCTCATCGTTTGTTTGTCTGCTACGTCACGGAGTCCTTTAAAAATGTAAGTGAGCTTCCGTATTCTTTTAGATAGAAAGCCAATGTGGTTCCCAAAAGTTAAATTTGCGTCAATTTCGACTCCAAGGTATTTAAGATTTTTTGTAGGATTAATATTGGGACAATTACAGTTTGGAGTTGGAGGGAAATTACATTTATGTGCAAGGATATTGTTAGTAGTGCGGTTGTTAAGTTCAAGTTGATTGCGAATACAGTATAGAATGTATTTGGTTTTATCTTCATTTAAAGTGAGGGAGTTAGAGGATAGCCAGTGACACACAGTGTTAAAACCATTTTGCGCGAGAATAAAAAGCTCATTCCACGAGTCAGCGAAAAAGGTTAGCGCAGTATCATCTGCATATGCGGAGATGCGGCAATTATTAATCTGAAGGGAACAGAGCTCATTTATATAGCAGAGAAAAAGAGTGGGACCTAGTATACTGCCTTGTGGCACCCCAAATTCAACTGGCAGTTCGTCACTAATGTGCTCTCCAATTTTAACTGATTGGGTTCTATTTTTTAGATAATCCGATAGTAATTAACTATAATAGCACAAAGCGGAGAATATTAAAAAAACTTATAATAACACATTTATTTTGCACGGGATTTCTTTTATAGCGAACACAAGCGCTAAAGAATTATGTTTTGTAAAGTCACCCCCGATAGAGGTCAGACAGTTTGTACGGATCATCATCTGCCTAGCCTTTTCCCAACTATATTGGGGTCGGCTTCCAGTCTAACCGGATGCAGCTGAATACCAGTATTTTACATGGAGCGACTGCCTATCTGACCTCCACAACCCAGTTAGTACTGGGTAATACGATACCCCTTGGTAAGAATGGTTATCAGGTTTTTTGGGCCACTGACTGCCTAACGACTGTCAAAGATCTACAAATGACAGCCGGGACCAACGGCTTAACGTGTTTTCCGAGGCACGGAGGAAACTCGGTATGTAATGGGCGGTCACCCATCCACAGACCAACCTAGGCAAGCACGGCTTAACCTAATGATCGACCCGAGCGGCTGTTATTATTTAGCCACGAGCTCCTCCACGAGTTTGTACGGATGTGGCTAATTTATACAACTTACTATCATTACAGGTATTCTTTATCGAATTACGATAGTGTGGCTATCAATGTGATTGAAAATTCCATCCAACACATAACTTGTTATTTAATGCGAACATTCAATTCTGTACACCTCTTTTAAAACTAATCTTCATCCTTTTCGGTCATCTAAGTATAGCTTTTACCCCGTCCAGGGAACCAGAGTAATAATGATTAAAGAATCATCAATTGATTTTACCATGTTTCGAGGATCATTCGTAGTTTTTAGTTTTTATATTGTGTGTACTGTGTAGCTTCTTCCTGATCACCGTGGTTGACACCTGGGAGGAAGACGCTTTTACAAGCAATATCTTTATTAGGAACTGGCGAAACGTGGGTTTGATTTAAAAACATTTCAGCCGAACACTTGACGATTACAAGCGTCATATTGCCAACATTAAAGTAAACACAGCATGAAAGTATAAAAATAATTAAATCAATAAGCAGAAATCAGAAAACATCGAAGCTACAAGACAGTTGTGAAGGGCACGTCCAACATCGGCGCCCTTGACCCACAGGGCTCAGTTACTGGCATGAGCAACCCAGATACAGCCAGCGTTGGTAGATCAGGGAGGTTTTTCCCTTTTTTAGGGAAAAATATCGTTCTTACGGAAAATGTAAAATTTGCAAAAAAAAAAAAATACCTACGTAGGTTTATCAGACTGTAAAACTTAGGAAATCAGGAGATAAATTTTAAAGACTACAAGATCGGTACCTAAAGCTGGCAGACAAAAGTTGGGGTGGTATACAGCGTGAGTGTGCTGTGTGACCCATCCATTTTGTGAATAAACCTAGTTAAGTGCCTCTCCATGTTATACAATTTTCTGTTTGAAAATTTAATGGGGAAACAAGTGGCAAAACGTTTAATTTAGGGAAAAAATGGAGAAAAAATATTACCTTGATCTGGCAACCCTGGATACAGGCAAGAGGCATGAGACAGGGATCCGTTTGTCTCTGGCCACTCGTTTCGCCAAATGTGGTAGGTATTAATTAGTTATTGATTTTGTGCGCCCGTGTGGGAGATATGTGCATTTAGATAGGTAGGTACTTTGTGTGTTCTGTAAAGCGGAAATTGGGCTTAAGGATGTTTGTGAAAGTTATGTTTAATATCTCGCCTGTAATCACCGAAAGGTTAGGCATACGTGTAGGTATACTGCTCTCACAGTGTACCATGCATAAATACCGTGTAATAGAGGTTGATGAGGTGCGGGACGTGAGAGGGAAAGAACCTAACGTCCCAGTCGCCGCGGGAGACGCCCTGGGCGTCGGGGGTCACGTGGTGGCTTCCGGCCACCGTAGGCGCGGGCCTGTGGACGGCGAGTTATGGGCCAGCTCGCCGTCCGGCCGTCTTATGACGACAGGCCGTGTCTACGGCGCGTTCGTGTTCCACGTGCGCCTCAAAGAGTTGTCAGCAAATAAGTAGGGGTCCGCAAGGGCCGATGCCTGCCAATGCTGCGGGACTGTTCGAAAGAGATACTGTGGCCCTGGAACACAAAGGGCAAAGAAGGAACATGGATGGGTTTTAGTCAGTACAAGTCTGACACTCCCTTCCGCTCCGCCCAGAGTGGGGGGGTCATATGATGATTTCC
Organism: Noctua janthina; assembly: GCA_963576755.1. Classification (NCBI taxonomy): domain Eukaryota; kingdom Metazoa; phylum Arthropoda; class Insecta; order Lepidoptera; family Noctuidae; genus Noctua; species Noctua janthina. The sequence continues at coordinate 15,865,997 of OY755069.1, read as the reverse complement.
CATCCGAAAAAAAAAAAAAAAGAGGGTGATGAGGTAACTAGGTGGAAGTATATATCCCATATACACGTTTGAGCTTAGGTAGACTACATTTTACAGTCCGTCATGAAAATTCAGGTTTATGATTATCATGCGTTTTAGCCATGCCTCAGATATTTACTATTTTAGTCTATTCATATGAATAACATAGATTTCACATGATTCTCCAAATAAATATTCTATTAAACTCAGTTCGATTTGACGTGAAAAATTTGAAATAACAGGAATTGAGATTGCGCTTCCGACATACTAATGTTATACTAAGTAATTTACCGTATTAGGTTCGAGTATGGTTTCATCTTCACCTGGTGAAGGTTGCAGGGATCCGCTGGATGCGAGTCGCACGGGACCGGTCAATGTGGCGATACTTGGGGGAGGCCTATGTCCAGAAGTGGTCGTCTTTCGGCTGAAACGATGATGAATGATGACATAAGCTTTTCGGTAGCTCGAAGTCTACGCTCAAAGTCAAAGTAACAAATAAAACTTTGACTTTGAGCTTATGCAATAGCTTGGCATCCAATATAGTTTTGACTTTGCCTAGGACCAATTACTTAGATATCCAAAAAAAATTACCATTTAAATCTTACATCTCTACCTATCCCCACAACTGCCACCTAAAGCGTTCCAATTTTGTACAAGCTTATTTACAGTGTGGCCTTTTCATAAAATTTTAATTTTATCATCGACTCGCAAACCTCGCAGCCAAATAATACTGCGTAACTTTAATAATAAAAGCTACTGAATTATTCAGTCGTATGCCGTAAGTTTGGGCGATACTGGCCCACCACCCTCCGCCATCTTGGAACTCGCTGAGAAGTCAAAGGTCTCCTGAATCTATTGTTTTTGTAGATAAAAACTGAATGATTAATATGACATCTTGTCTTGATCCGGTCGGATAAAATATTGACACGGTATATTACTTCCTGTGAATGAAATGTTTCTGTATCTTAGTGCGGGTATATTTATGGATATGTGTGAGTTATAGTTACACGTTTTATTCAGCCATTCTTTATTTTGTGGCCATTCACATTTTTTTTAATAAATATATTATTTTATTATGTAGGTATTACGTTCATTTTAATAGGTACGGCACAATGTTGATACTTTGCACCATAAGACAACATTTAGGACAAATTGTTGCTTATTGACGATTGCCTGATTTTTTCAACATAAAGCAACGTCTTAATTATTGCCTAATAAAAGTGATGTTGTATTTTTACCGATAGGTCCCGAAAATTAAAAATCCATCAATGGCCTTATTTAGGCAAAGAAAACTGGCATACGGATAAAAAACTGTTAAAGTATGAAAATAAAAATATATACGCGTCGAATTAGAACCTCCTCCTTTTGTTTTGTCGGTTAAAAATGACAGTTTACGAGTTAGCTATTAGAGTTTATTGTCAAACTGTATAGTCGTTGGTTTGGTTAACACCAACTGTTAGTTATGGAAACATATGACGGTTAGTAGTTTGTAGTTGTTACGTAAAGTAATCGAACAGTAATCGATTCATAGTAATGTAGGTATAAACTGTTCACATTAATTTTAGAAGTATTTTTAGTATCACAATTTCGATCCATTTTTTTCAATACCTTCTTGTGGTGCGAACTGGTAAACATGTTATTCGCACTGTATTATTCTAAAACCGATCTTTTAACTTCCTGTTGACTGTCTCGTCCTGGGTCCTAGGTCGGACAAGGTGTTATTCCATTGGGAATTTCTCAGTAGCAGCCTCGGAGTCTGGATTTGTGTCCGATCATAAATCATAAATCATATTTATTTCTGTAAATTGGTTTACAAAACTCTTTTACATGTCACTACATGTTCTGTTTTAAAACTAGATGGGGCCGGTGTTTCGTACCTGACTACTCTGAGAAGAAACATCCGAAACAAACTCAGAGGTCATTGTCTCTTTTAAAGACATTGCTCAAGTCATATGAGGACCATGTAGATTAATGTCTGAGATGATCTTTTAAAGAAATAACCACAAAGATTTGAGTGAATCTGTCCAGACAGTGCAAGCATTTGTCAGTAATCGTGTAGCTCGACTCATAATCCTAGGAGCTCAACGACACAACGAACAATACCAAAGAAAGGACATTTGGATAGGCCGCATAAAGTACTCAAACTGCCAGACAATCTTGAAACTAACTAAACTAAAAAATAAAAATAATAATAATAACAGTATGACCCTCGTATCGATCGATGACAATAGGCTAGCCCGCCATTACTTGGACAATGGGCATTAAAACGAATCTGGCGAAATGTACTATTAGGTACGCTCCTACCTAACCCTTCGGGGATTGCAGGCGTGATGTTATGTTACGTTCCTGTTCAGTATATATTCTTATACAGCGCGTATCAGACCAAGAGGTTTTGTGTGTGATGCTCTGCCAACCTTTTAGACGAAGTTTAAATATTAGATGCTCCTGTAAAGCCACCGGCACCACAGCCCCTTAAGACCAGAATGTAGTGCAGGGCAACTGATAGCCATATTGCAACTAAATAATTATGCTTTATACCCCATTGAACACTGCAAAGCTGCTAACTAGTACATACTAAGTTTGTGTACTCACTGCACAAAGCATACGTAACTTCTGTATAACTGTGTCTTAAATCAAAAATTCGTTCCTAAATACTAAGTTTTCTTTTGAGTTGCAAAACAGTTTTACTTTATGTTTGGGGTCCAAAACTCAGTTTAAGATAAAAATCAGGTATGATTTGTACATCAGTTTTTACTTTTCCATCATCTTTTGACTGTTTAAACAACGCTTTGTCTAGGCCTATTTGGCGCCCAACCTGTCTCACATTGGGCGCCATTAAGAACAAAATCGAACTTATCACACATATTTAACTTATTCATAATAATATATAGGAAAGGAAGACCAAGGACACGATGGGTGATCGTGTGGGTAAATGATATTGAAATAAAAAGGAGTAACTGATAGCGTGACGGTTGACAGAGGAGAATGGTAGAAAAAACCCTTTTCTTGTATGTTAAGAAATATCTAGATTTATGGCAGTGCACAGGCACTTAAATAATATTATCGAATCGATATACGTAACATGTCATCTCATAAGCGGGCAAGCGTAGTATCTAGAGATATCGGTTGCCATGGAAACCGGGTCACGGCCACTTTGACATTTCTGATAACATGGACAGAGATTTTATTTTAAAATTTATTGATGGTCGATGGGGCGTAATCTAATTAGTGGCTGATATAATAAGGAATATGTTGACGTCATGATAACAACGTTAATTGTTCAAGTAGGGTTATTTATGACATCCCTAGTCCTATCATAGTTTTATTGAGTATCTGCGTCAAGCATGGTATCAGATAATACTATTTTAAGTAGTCAATTATAGTCTTAGAGTTATAATGGCGGTAAGGTATTTAAGAAATATAGTAATAGCTCAAAATAGAGTTAGCCTAGTTTTAAAGAGAAATAGATAAAGATTTTGTTCCTAATGGCGCCCAGCGTGGGCCAGATTTGGCGCCCAACGTGGGGCGCCAAGAGGGCCTAGACAGTGTCATTATATCAGAGACAAAGATGTGGAAAGGTTAAAAAATGTATTAAATTGCCATTAGCTACCGAAATTTCGATCCTGTTAGAAGTCGTTGTAGGTAAATGAAATGCTATACTAACGTTAGGCATTGCCACTTGATTAGGCCCTTTGTGTGGAATAGGACCATCATTAATAGTAGGTATTTGATAAAGATGACTATTATATATTTTAATCCAGCTTCATGCCTGGTTTCGTTAATACGGACTCAAAAGTTATCTAATGGATATCTATATGATTCAGTAACCCGTTACACTTAACATTGTTCCTTATAAACATATGTAAGTAGTAAACCAAAATATTTACCAATTAAATAACTGAAGCTGGGAAAACAAACACCACAACACAATGCTTTACAAACAATGGATTCAATAACAAAAAAAAAAAACATTCCACAAACAATAATAATTGTGACCACGACATTAATTACCCAATTGCAATTAAAATTTGAATGGTCAATTTCACCAAAACACAGAATTCTCTGTTAAAGGTAAAATTCAAACGTAACAAATAATAGGTAAACACGGTGTATAACGCCTGGCAGTTTGCAACATTTCAATTAAAATATTTCACGTGAAGTTTTCGACACGATGACAGATATGTTAAACAACAATATAAATGTTATTTATCACTGATCTCGCTAGAAATTTGGAATCAGCTTCAGCTTATAATTTGTGTTGCAACACATGTTAATCTACATCTACACTAATATTATAAAGAGGAAAGATTTGTATGTTTGTAACGAATAAACTCAAAAACTACTGGACTGATTTAAAAAATTCTTTCTACATTAGAATTATACATTATCCCTGAGTAACATATTTATTACTAGAAAATGACTACTGTGCTGTGTACTAGGGTAGGAGGGGATAAATATCCACCCGTGCGAAGTCAGGACGGGCCGCTGATTAATAAAGGGTGTAAATAGACCCTTAACATAACCGAAAGGCACATGTTCTCCCCGTCTTTGCGATCATTTTTTTGGTCTAGACCATACCTGGGAACCTTCTAGTTAGGAAGATATTGGGGGTCAACGTTCCAACTTCTTCACAAGTTTTTTTTTTAAATACATGTTTTTAATGAAAGATTTTTACTATAAACACCTCCACTACCCCCGTACTATTCAATCCAACCATCAGCACAATGCTTTGAGTGCTTTCCATCGAGTCCAACCGTAAAAAGTGATTTTTCACCCCAAAAAAAAAATCGTTTCCCAGCAATAATTTTTGCGTAAAGTTACTTAGTTTGACGTACAGAATGCTTGGTTGACGGCTATGTGAAGGGTCTGTTTACACCCAGTATATAAAATGCATAATTATGGTTAATTAACGCATATTAATTACGTAGCAATCTGTTAAAAATGAGCAATTTCCCCTGAAACTAAATCCGGATCGCGTCTATTGTTTCAAGAGCTTTCTGAATTAAAATAACAAAGAATAAACGGAAAGGGAACACGAAATGGAGAGTCAGAAAAGGTTTATAACATTACACTGTTTTAATTAGAGAAAATAATTGAAAATCTCATTTTATTCAGATTGAAAATTTTTCGGTTTTTAACAATTTAAATATTTTGAAAATTCAATGGCTAGTTTAATTTATATTTATTTTTTAGGGCTGATGACGTCATCACCGGAAAAGATTCCTTTGCTAATTCGACGATTTAATACGTGAGTGTCACTCTAATGCCAGTTTGTTTTTAATGGCATTCACGTGAAGCTAAGGGCTTGTTCAGAAACTCGAGATCCGCGCGACTGCAAATCTTGCGGTTTGGAACCCCAAAAAGCGTACTTCACGATATTCCTTCTTGAGATGACGTCATTGAAGGTCAAATAAAGGTTAACCACATTTCTTCATAAATGTAAATGAATAGGAAGTCTTTTTTTTATTTTAACGAGAAATAAATAATTAAAGACCTTAGTCCTCGAAATGGTTTTGTAATTAGCAAAATTTTTGAAAAATGAACAATCCCTATGGTCGAAGCTGGGCAATCAGCTGTGCAGATATTAAAAAGAGGGATTACCTATTCAGACACCCAATTACACCAAGATAGGATGCCATTTCAAGCTACGGAGAAAATTATACAACGAGAGCATGATTTCTCCGAGGACTTTGAAAAATAAACGACAGGTGCTCCGCGTAGCAATCATGCGGAAAGTCGGATGATCCGCAAGAATGAGCTTCGTTACAAGTCCAAGTCAAAGTATTTATTTAAATAAAAAAGGCGTTTTTGGGTTTTAACGACAAGGAATAAGAGTGAAATTATAATGATGGCCTTATAATTGGTCCAATAGCCTGTACCAACACTTAATGAGGTTCTTTAGTCTCCAGAGAAAATAATATATTAATAAAAATAATATAGAACTATAAACATAAAGTCGAGATTACCTAGCTTCAAAAAGTAGTTGATTTAGGTTTGATAGGCGATTTCCCAATCGAGACCACAGTTTCCTTATACTAACATTCACACAACAGCAATATGTAAGTAAGGAGTTTAGTGTGCGTGTGATGTGTGTTTGTGTGTAGTAGTGTGTAGTGTGTGTTATGTAAGTTCAATATTTAGTTGGCTTTCCATCTTGTAAGCAAAATATGCACTTGCGGGAGTGATAATTACCTATAATGTAACATTCTCAAACCTTTATTATTCACAGTACCTACAGGTTTTGCGGAATTTGAATTAAATGACATAAAAATAATATAACGTTTGACTAAACATGTAATAGATTTCCGCATAGCAAGGTCTGATTCCACTACTTTTTTATACAGTCAAATATTCAAACATGCAGAACGGAATAAACGTAAAGGGCGTAAAAATGAAAGCAAGCAAGCCTGTCATTTGAATGAAAGCATGTTACATTACAAGCCATCCGTCACAGAGATTGTCGTGGTGATTGTCCTGTGTTTTAATAAGGGGTGTTATACTCTTCCTCGGGTCGGCACATTTGATTCGGCAGTGTCTTGTTGAACAACAAAGTTGGTTGAGTACGGCAATAGGCTCGTCCTATATCACATGAGAGATGGGTAGACGACATTGTTGCCTTCGCGGGAATATCCTGGATGAGGCTGGCACAAGAACTTTGAGCTTGACACAAGCAAAGAGAGGTCTATAGCCAGCAGTGGGTGAAGTCGGGCTGTGGATGATGATGATGATATAACATGGGACTTAAACATAAATGGCGAAATGTGGATGTACTTTCTCCTCAGGGTTGGCGTGATGATGTGTTAACATAGCGAAACCGAAGCAATTACCAAAAAAAACTATTCAGCTCTCACTGATAGGCAAACTCCGTTCGGCATCTCCCATCGCTGGGTCGTTCGGCGCAATCCGAGTTAAGCCAAGCCTTTTATCAGAAAGTATTCAATTTTGCCGCCCGTCATCATCATCATCATCATCGTCTATCCACTCTATACACCGCTTTTGGACGGCCCTGGTTTCTTTGCCGAACGGCTGTGCCGAATCGTGCGGACCCGCGCCGGTATGTAGCAGCCCTACTTAGGGACGTCCCCAGGGTCCCTTAGTATTAATGTTACGAACGTGATGCGACACTTTCCAGTTTTTATATGACCGTGTAATTGAGATAAAAAATGTAACAGGGTATTTGGTTACAGTGGGCATTATTTTGTTAAAAAAGCTTTTCACGGATAGATGCGTGGTAATGAAAATTGGGAATTTGTGGTCAACACCAATCTACAACATATACACGGTCCTTCACGAACCGTCGACCAAGCATTCTATACATCAAACTAAGTAACACTACGCAAACTTTTTTGCTGGGAAACGACTTTTTTTTTGGGATGAAAACTCACAGTTTACGGTAGGACTCAATGTAACGCACTCAAAAATTTTTGTCGATATACATAATGATATTCTATTCGATAAAGAAGCCTGACAATTTGTATTAAAAAAAAAACTTTGAGCCTCAATATCTCCGTAACTAGAAGTTTCCCAGGTATAGTTGGAGAGAACAAGTGCCTTTCGACTTCGTTAAGGGTTATACACTCGTTATATAATCTGTACCTATAATTAAATCAATTGGAGGAAACTCAGATTACAAACATAATATAATTATGTACATTAACTCACGCCTTTTTCACATGGAAATAATCAGAAATCACAGAAAGCCATCTCCTACGATCTAAAAAAACCGATTAATTTTAGTCTATCTATGTATACCTTAGGCGATCTGTTTTCATCAGCACGCATTATGAGCATTTAAACCTCCCTAAAATATTTATACGACAAATGTGGAGGGAACTTGAGGAGGCTTTTGTCGCAAGACAGCCTGATCTGTTAGTTGATAAATAAATGAAATATGTATAATCTAAGGTTAGTTAAGTTATAATTTAAGTTTAGATGTAGAAAACAAATAAGTGTAGTTTATATTTATTTTTCAAAATTATTATACTGTGTATACGAAAGTCAGAGTAAATAAAGGCTATTTGTATTTATTTAAAATATTAATATATGCGTATCACAGTTCCTAGTTTTAATGTAATAAACTAAAATTAAAACCTTTTCAAACGGATTTCAGCAATCCCAAACTCCTCAAAACCATCACTTTTAACATCAACTAGCTATCCGCCCTTGCTTCGCACAGCGCCACCTGTCGGGTCCAAAACTATACCTTATGTAGCCTATATTTTAAGTTAAGCATCTAGCAGTAGAGCGGTGAAAACTGCGTTCAAATCCTTGCAGTAGTTTTTGCGTGATGCGCGTACAAATGTACAGACAGATAAACAGATAGACAAAAATTCTAAAAACTGTTGTTTTGGCTTCTAGACCCTTTTTCGATATCTTTAACGTACAGAGATCCTGTTACAATTGTATTATATGTATAGATATAGATAATATCGTCTGAAATACCTATCTATACAAATCAAATATATTTTATGACCCAGAATACACGTCAAATCGATGTCCCAGAAAGAAAATCCGATTATATATGCTGTTCCTTCAATTTTGCATCCGTCATCCGTTTACGAGAAAACCGTTTTCCAACCGGACGTGAATCGCGGGCAATAACAGATAAATGAATTTTAACCCTGCCTTTTTCTAGCTAGATGTTTTAATGTAGTTTTAAAACGGAGATAGGATTTTTAGAGTTCCGTAGCCGAATGGCAAAAAACGGAACCCTTTTATAGATTCATCATGTCTGTCTGTCCGTCTGTATGTCACAGCCACTTTATTCCGAAACTATTAGGACTACACAGTTGAAACTTGGTAGGTAGATGTATTCTGTGAACTGCTTTACGATTTCTATACAAATCATAAATAATAAATATATACTTGAACCACACATCAAACTGATACTAAAAAAAAATTTTTTTCATCAAACCTATGCGTGCCCACACACCCCGTCTACATATGAATGAGCCGTCAAAATATTTTTATTATATTGTTTGTTGCAACGGAACCCTGTGTGCTTGTGAGTACGACTCGCACTTGGCCGGTTTTCGTTGGTCTAGCTAGACTCTAGTGAAGTGGTTGTAAGCACTACTGATGAGCATTTAGTCTCGGGTATTATTCCCACGTCAGACAACGTGTAATTGAGTTGTAACACCAGAAATTACTCAGACTGCTTCATTGGTCGAGTGGTCGCAAGAGTGACTGTTGAACAGGAGATCCTGGGTTCAATTCCCGTGTCGGGCAAAGTGTTATACTCCTACTGTTCTGATTAAAATTTTATGTTGTTTCGGACATAGTATAGTATTTTGGAAATCATGTTTTTATGAAAAAGATCCTATCTCCAAGTTATAATCGTTATTTCTCGCGAAAATTGCTTTTAAATTAAGAAAAGTGTAACATATTGGTGCTCGAGACTGTACACCTCTGCCTAACCCTTCGGGGATCACAGGTGTGATGTTGTGTCATGTGTAAATTACTCTGAAGCGGAGTCTGGATTTGAGCCCATTTGATAGCAATAGATTCGCCTCAAGGACTTAAACATAAATGATACAAGATGTCGAAGTTCGTGGGTTCGCACCTCGCACGAACTTCGACACCGCTTACCTCTGGGCCACAAGTTTAGTGAGTTTAGCATAAGCTTTAAAAAATATATCTTGTCCAACAGCTTAATCTTTCTGTTTGTCCCCAGTTTCAACAAGCTCCTCCTGCAGAAGGAAGAGTTGGAGCAGAAGCAACTACATCTACTGCAAGTGGTGGAGAGTGAGAGGACCTCGCGCTGGCAGTACGCGCAGCAGTGTGATGAACTCAACAGTGAGGTCAAGAAACTGAGGACTGAAGTGAGTTTTAGATCTTTTATTTATTAAGTACTAGCTGTTGCCCGCGACTTTGTCCGCGTGACCTTCCCCAAAATATAATCTATCTCATCCTTACCTAATTTCATAACGATCCAATCAGCCGTTTGGTCGTGAAAAAGTAACAAACAAACAGCGTTATTTTCGCATTTATAATATTAGTATGGATATTGTATAATATAGTAACACTAGCTATGCTCGCATGGCTTCCCCCGCGACGAGTTCGGTTATTATCCCACGGGATCGTACTACGTACTAGGTTATGTGTAGCGGGAATTTCGCGGGCTACCTCAACAAACCCCGAAGCTTTTTAATTTAATAATTTCTCTTCATCGTCTACCACTGATAGACAAAAATACCTTGGTACTTATAAATGGATAATTGGGGTACTTCAAGTCTTACTTTTGATGACAGCTGTGCACGTACAAGAAGGAGCACGAGCCAGCGACCCGCGCGGCTTCCACCTCCAGCTCCTCACCGAGCCACTCGCCAGAAATAGACCCTGCCGAGCTTAGGAAGATCAAGAAAGTTCAAGTAAGTTGTCTCGAGTAGCTACTAAGTAGGTAATCGCTAACCTCACTAACAGTACTTTTGTATTTCTTTTTCTTAACCTTATCTGTTCTAATCCTGGGCAAAGGCCCTCCCCAATCCTTCTATTTTCTCGGTGTTGCGCTTCTTCTCACCAATTAACGAGAAAGAATCCAAGGCGTCTAGCTATCTCAGGGCTCCAGTTTTGCGATGTGCGGGCCCACAGCTTTGCCAGTATCCGGCAGACATGGCCTGCCCAGTCCCATTTTAGTTTTGCAGCTTTTGTAATAGAGAGGAGGCCGTTAACCCTGCAAGTGGAACATTATAGATCCTGTTTGCTATATTCATAATTTGTGCACAGCGACGACAAAACGTAAGGGGTCATCATTTCGATCTTTGTTCGTGACGGTATAATGTATATTTCTTTGTACAGAGCTTCTTCCGCGGCTGGCTGTGCCGTCGCCGGTGGAAGCAGATCGTGGACGAGTACATCAAGAGTCCACACGCCGAAAGCATGCGTAAGAGGAACAGCCTCGTCTTCAAGATGGTGGAGGCTGAAGAGGAATACTTGGAGCAGATGGAAATTATGGTGAGTTTTTTGACTGTTAATGGTATTGGTCTCTTATATTGGATCTATTGATTCATGTAACGGTAGAACAGCCAGCAATGTGATATTTTTCTTCATTTTCATGAATAGTTCCTTGATTGAGATTAATTAGTAGGTCATAATTATTGTAATTAGAGTGTCTACGAGAATTGTAATGTAAATAGCGATGATCCGACTTTGCAGTCACGAGCACTAATATGTGAATACACGACTACATGTATCGACTTTTAAAAATGGTTCTCTCCTAATGTTAGGCTTGCTATTTTGTGTTGCACGAGTATGGTACTTTGTGTTGTACGAGTAAAGTATTTTGGAACACATAGTACACAAGGTGTCAATTGGGATTTAACGAAACTTAAAAGATTGTCCTCCATACCATACCTGGGAATCATATATTTACGGAGATATTGGAGGTCAAAGTTCCAAAACGTGATTTTTCACCCCAAAAGAGAGTCAGTCAAATAATTTTTGCGTAGGGATGCTTGGTTGACGGCTTTATAAAGGGTCCGTTTACACCTTGTATTATGAAAGGTCTAATCTCAAAATTACAATCAATATCGGGTGCGGGCCAGCCCCAACATTATACTGCAGTGTGTGGCGAGCAGACTGGACTGTTTGTGTGTGAATCGTTGCTGCAAGCTTTCTACTTCGGTGTTAAGCTTATAGCAGGGATTCGCATAAATCTATAATGTGAGACAGTGTTAGGTTAAGTTTACTAACATAGTTGTAAGGAAATATTGTTACTAACTTTGTGAGTCCTGTTACTTGAATTAAATATAATAATAATAATAATAATATACCACGAAAAAATTGCTTTTGGGTTTTGCTAAGTGTATAGTGCATATTAGTGCTTGTCACTGGACACTTCTTTTTAGGAATTCAGGTTAACCTAATCTTGTGTTATAAAAGAAGGCCAGAGGAATAGTTTTTTTCACTGGTGGAAGCAGAAGTACCATCATTTTTTGAACCGTCATAAAACTATTTAATTTTTTTAGGTTACATGCTTCCTCCGGCCATTCAAAATGGCGGCCAGCTCCAAGAAGCCGCCGTGCACACACGAGGACGTGAACTCCATCTTCCTGAACAGCGAGACGGTGCTGTTCCTCCACCAGATCTTCTTCAAGGGCCTCACGTCAAGGATGGAGTCCTGGCCCACGTTGGTCTTAGGTGAGTGTTATATGAATTTGTTATGTAGTGAAATCCTCATGGAACTATTCACTTCTGTTGTGGAATTGTGTTGTAAGATGTCTTGTCTTATGACTATTTTAGGAGCTGTTAACCACAATGAATCAAACGTTGTTGCCCAAAAAATAAATTACCCATTGATCGTAACGTGTGGGTACAGTGCTGAATAGTTCTTTTTGCCCTTCGTTAACGCCGCCATCTTGTTTTTTCAATTCAATACAATTGGACCAAGATCCTATGAACGCCAGACCTAAGTCATTAAATAAAAGCTCTTTTCTGTGGAGGTACCTTACCATAGGTAAGAACAAGTGGATATTATGACAAGTCGGTCGCGGTGGTTTTGGCAGATATCAGGTAAGAAAGTTGTACTAAATAATAAGTTACATCATACTTACTATACTATAAATTGTTATTTTGTGATATTACATAAGGGGTCGAAAGAGATACCGTGGCCCTGGAACACAAAGGGCAAAGAAGGAACATGGATGGGTTTTAGTCAGTACAAGTCTGACACTCCCCTCCGCTCCGCCCAGAGTGGGGGGGGTCATTTGATGATTTCCCATGCAGAAAAAAAAAAAAAAAAAGGGGTATGATGATTCACCTCCTCCACTGCCAGAGACTTTGTGTGGTGGAAAATCATTTTCCATATTTATTCTTTAGCAATGTTTAATTGAAGGAAGAGGAATAGTATAACCTGCCTCTCTATTTAGCGTTTGTGGACTATGAGAAAGCCTTCGATTCGATCGAGACTTGGGCTGTACTGCAGTCTCTCCAACGGTGCCAAATTGACTATCGCTACATCGAGGTGTTGAAGTGTTTGTACAAAAACGCCATCATGTCAGTCCGACTTCAGGACCAGACATCGGAACCTATCCTTCTGCTGCGAGGTGTGAGACAGGGAGACGTCATATCTCCGAAACTGTTCACCCCTGCACTGGAGGATGTCTTCAAGGTTCTGGACTGGAGACGGCTAGGCATCAACGTCAATGGCGAGTACATCTCTCACCTTCGGTTTGCCGACGATATATTGGTCATGGCTGAGACCATGGAGGACCTCAATACAATGCTCGATGACCTCAGTAGAGCTTCCGAAAGAGTGGGTCTTAAAATGAACATGGACAAATCCAAAGTCATGTTGAATGCCCATGTAACACCCACTCCTATAAAGATCGGAGACTCTACACTCGAAGTTGTAGACGATTATGTCTACCTGGGACAAACGATCCAGTTAGGTACGTCTAACTTCGAGAAAGAGGTCAATCGTCAAATCCGACTAGGCTGGGCAGCGTTCAGGAAGTTGCGTGGTATCTTCTCGTCAAACTTACCGCAGTGTCTCAAGACGAAAGTCTATGACCAGTGTGTGTTGCCAGTGATTACATACGGGACCGAAACGTGGTCGCTCACAATGGGCCTCATCAGAAGGCTTAATGTCACCCAAAGGGCAATGGAGAGGGCTATGCTCGGAGTTTCCTGGCGTGATCAAATCAGAAATGAGGAAATCCGCAAGTGAACCAAGCTTACCGACGTAGCCCGAAGAATAGCCAAACTTAAGTGGCAGTGGGCAAGGCACATTGCTCGCAGAACGGATGGCCGATGGGGCCGGAAGGGAGTGGCGACCTCGAACTCGAAGACGTTGCGTTGGAAGGCCTCCCACTAGGTGGACTGATGACCTGGTAAAGGTTGCAGGGATCCGCTGGATGCGAGACGCACGGAACCGGTCAATGTGGCGACACTTGGAGGAGGCCTATGTCCAGCAGTGGAGGTCATTCGGCTGAAATGATGATGATGATGATGAATATTTAATTACTTGTTAACTTAAAGTGCAAAAATTTGTAAGAAGTTTCTAAAACTGATATCTTCCTTTCTACCTTAATTTCCGTTTAACTATTGACCGATGCAACCTGTGGAAAACATCGCGTCGAGGCGCTAGGCGAAGACGTGTCGTTTGAGGGATGCCTATGTCCAGCAGTGGCTGTCGTTTAGCTGATAATTATGATAATGTTGATGTTATCATCATCTTTGGAGTTATAATTTTTTAACTGTCATGGTCACTAACATTATCATTAACACTAGAAAAGGGATATTTATCATGTTTACTTTAGTTTATCCGTGATCATGGTGCTTCCAACAGCGCCGAAATACTGGGAACTCAAAACCAACAGTAAACATGGTAAATATCCCTTTTCTAGTGTTAATGATTTATCTTTGGAGTTATTTTTAATTTAATTTCCTATAATCACTGCTCTCAACACTCTTATCCTTGGATACAATTATCAAGTATTAAAACTGCACAAAGAGAGCCTTGCACCACTTATGCTTAAACCATCAATCAATTTAAAAGTAAACAAAGGATTACACTTAGTAGTGCACCTACATACAGGAGACCTATTCGATATGCTGCTCCCGATGCTGACCATCTACCAGGAGTACGTGAGGAACCATCACTACTCGCTGCAAGTCCTGACGGAGTGTAAGCAGAGTCAGCCCTTTGCGCAGCTGTTGGCGCGGCTGGAGAGCAAGCCGGCTTGTCAGAGTCGGTCGCTGGAGACGTTTTTGACGTATCCGATGCATCAGGTATGTTTTTAAACTATTTAGTGTAAGTTTCACCGATGAAACTGATCGCGATCAGCATATGTAAACCGAGTTCAAGAGCTGTCATTGTCTATTTTCCTTACCCATGATGACACTCTTAGTAGTAAAAAAACAACCCTGGCCTCAATTAAGATAGTTCAAGGGCGGGACTTGATGATGAGTGGTAAATGAGCAAGTGGTCTACCTGATAGTGGTCACCGCTGCTTATTGATATCTGTTTTACCAGCACGCGTAGTCGATTCTTCCGCCAACAAAACCCGTTTCTTCGGTGGTCATGCTACGCGTGCAGGAGAATCGCAGCGCACTGGCATTCCAGAGACGGGTGTGGCTCAACAAATACATGACATATACGATCGTAATAGCTACTTCTCTGGATAAGTAAGTATTTATATGGCCTACATATAGTCATCGTTCCGAATCAAGGTGTAAGTAGTTGCTGACCCTACGTGCGTGTTAGATAGTGATAGGCGAACTCAAGAGCAAATTTTAAAAGCGCGACTTAAAAACAAAAAAAAATATCTCTGGAGATCGGTTCCACATCGTATTATTGAACTTCTTTAGCTCTTTTTTCGGAGTAATTAACAAGAAAGTCGTTAACATTCAAAAGGCGTATCGTTCTTTTAACAATTTAGAAGGAAATTAATTACCCCAACTTGTGTTATTTCGACGGCGCAGGGTAGTTAATTTTGTTTTTGGTTGGTAGCAAAAAGAAGTGTCTTCAATTTATAGTTCATACGTTTTTCCAATATCTTGATATATATTGGTTGACGGTACCCGTGACCATAAGACTAACTTTAACATTGGCCAGAGCTAAGCACTGTAACAGAACGTGGCAATGTCGCCAGTCTCTTGGACACATTGCCGTTTGACAGCGATGCGGAGAATTTGTTCGGAGGGTTTTAGTTACATATGTATAGTTCACGTTACGAAACCTATATTTAGTTGGTTTAAGTTTCAGTTTACCTAGAGCAGGTTCAAAATAAAGCCTGTATTTTTATATCTTGGTAAGTTACCAATTTTACTTTGTCACCACACTACTTGTAGGCTCATAAGTTGACTTGTTTAATTCCAGATCCCTCGCTACATAATCACGCTGCACGAGCTGTTGGCGCACACGCCGCACGATCACGTGGAGCGGCGCAGTCTGCAGCATGCGCGCGCGCAGCTTGAGGAGCTCTCGCGACAGATGCATGACGAGGTGACTTATTTAAACATGACTATTTTTTTACGCTTAGCTTTTTTTCATATGTAGGTGATAAAATTTATCGCAATTTGCCTTTGAACATTTAACAGGTCGATTTTACGATTTTTATGCTTTTACACGAGTAGGTTTGGGGCAGGGGCCGTCTTGAGTGCCGTAGTTGTTGGATTCTATCGAACCCAAGCAAGCGCATTACTTCGTGTAATTTTAATCACCAGAGCTCTCGAAACGGTTAAGCAAACCATGTGCTGAAACGGCAAATTCAAACACATGTGACACCCACCAACCTGCACTGGGCTGGAGGATTATGGAGCATTCCCTCTCAAATGAAAAGGAACTGGGTCACAGCAGTGACCACGATACGTATATTGTGTTGTGTGTTTGTGTTTAATGCTCTTTTTAATGTATAATGACATGTTTTTTTTTTTTTTTTTTTAATGTATTGTGATTTGTGTTTTTACTTTTTTCAAAATATGACCTGTAATTTTTGATAATTATTAATAAATAAACTAAACTAAACTATGTCAGATGGTTGTGCGTGCTTAATAATACATAATTATTGGTGCACAGGTCAGTGAAACCGAGAATCTAAGGAAGAACTTAGCAGTCGAACGCATGATTATCGAGGGCTGCGACATTCTTCTGGATGTCAATCAAGTCTTCATACGCCAAGGTATGATGTTTTTATCAAGTATTTACAGTCTAATTTATGGAGAAAGAGATAATAAAAGATTTCGCTTTTTTAACATTGTTGTTATTGTTATCAGCCAAATTGGTTCAAAAAATTAGAAAATTAGAATAAAATTGCCCAATTTGACATTATTTCCATTTTGTTATTCATGCTGGCTACTGTTAGTGTCTCAATAGACAGTTTTTTCTGCCCGAATACATTTTCAGGCGGACCAAAACTTCAATATACAGGGTGTAAACGGACCCTTCACGAAGCCGTCAAACGAGCATTATGTACATCAAACTAAGTAACCCTACGCAAAAATTATTTCTTGGAAACGACTTTTTTTTTTGAGGTGAAAAATCACGTTTTACGGTAAAAGTCAATGAAACGCTCTCAAAACTTAGTGCTGATGCGGATGCTTTGAATAGTAAACGGGTCATGGAGGTAATTAAAGTTAAAACCTTAAAAAGTAGTAAGTATTTTAAAAAAAAACTTAAACTTTGACCTCCAATATCTCCGTAACTAGAAGGTTCCCAGGTATGGTCCAGGACAAAAAAAATGATCGCAGTGACGAGGAAAACAAGTGTCTTTCGGCTTCGTTAACGGTCTTTTTACACCCTTTTTAGCTCGAAATAATTTAAATCATAGCCAAGTAAAACTATAAAAAAACTGATGAATTATTTATTGGAGTAGAATGTTTTCTATTTAATAGAAATTATATGTTTTAGTCACATAAAATTGTTTATTATTTTCTTCAGGCACTCTATCTCAAGTGGTAGGCAAGGGACGTCGCGCCACCCTGCAGGCACGGCAGGCGTTCCTGTTCAGCAACCATCTGCTGCTAACTACTCGTGCTGCGGGAGGGAGGCTGCACCTGCCACCCGCAGGACGACTGCCGCTGCATGATGCACTGCTTATTGAGGACCCGGCTAATCATGATGATGATGGTGAGTATTTCAAACGGAACTTAGATGGTAAACCCAAGTGTCTGTCACTGAAGCAACCACATTGTTGCCACAATCAAACTGGATGAGTCTGGCACATAAATGTGAAAATTGGCACAAGCAAAGAGATTGCTGTAACCACGGAGTACTGCGCTGCAGCAGCAGGTGCAGTTATGTTGTAGATGATGATTAATACTTCGAAAACCTTTAAGCAGAGAATTAAGTTCACACAAAAATGACTTCATAGTCGCTTTTGTCTTATTTGTGATTGGCTGTTTCTTTTTTCTTTTGATCTTTGCCGTGTGCTGTAATTCAATAGTAAACTACGATAAGAAAGAGAAAATATATCTATACTTTTTAGATTTATCATGACATGTTACAATTACATGTTTAAATATTTTCATAAAAAAAAAAACGTTTGAAATATTATTAAATTATGTTCCGTTTTTCCAGTCTTGAGTCTAAAGCTATTTAAAACTCCATCCTTTACGTCGGACCATCATCACCATACCTATATTCTTATCTTATTATGTGCGTGTAGCAAAAGGCACGCCCATACGCACCTACACGTGCTTCCAAAACGAGCTTAGACGCGCAGAAAAAACGCGTCACTGTCTGTACGCCACGACACGGTCGCTACAAGTGATGCTCATTCATGTTACGAGTTGTATCATGCTGTTACATTACGGGCGGATGTGCCGGTGAGTAGAATGTTACAAATAGGTTGCGCATTATAATGCTCGGTCCGCTTCACTAACTGCTGTAGGACTCGAATCTAAATCGTAACGCTGTATTATATTTCAGATACAACATCAGTTTGTTCATCACCTGGTGGCGACATCTACCAGGGCAAAGACTTCAAGATTCTTGTTGAAGTAAAAGGCGAGCAGATTTGTGCGCATTTAGGTAAGATTTCATGCTTCTTGATGATTTATATTTGCTACCTTTATTGAAGGCATAAAACTGGGTGTATTATCCTGTTATATTCCGTTATTCTTACTAATGTAAGAATTATTTATTTTGTCTCTATCAGCCATCGTCTAAACCACGATATATACAACATTAGTTTTAGTATATGCGAAACCTGAAACACTACTAATCACGTCTAATATTTTTATGTAAAGAATCTATCTATATAATATATACAAAATTTGAAAACTGTGTCATGAAAAATTACAAAATTATAAGCTTGTTCTGTTACCTGGTTGTCCGCACGAAAACTCCCGCGTCGTCTTGAGCTCATTGATAATAATAATTTGGTAATGGGTACCTAAATGATTGCGATAGGTACTTAGTGTCGCTCGGTGTCCAATGTAACTTTTTTTGAATATTTTTGGGACAAAATATAACATGGTTTAAAATTATTGGAATCGATTCAGTTACTTATTCTGAACAAACTATATTCAGGTTTCGCATATACTAAAAATAATGTTGTATATTTTTTTGTCGTGTAATCTTTTTCCGCATTCGTGCTTTATACGTACTGTTCGTAGAATACTTCTTAATTATTGAACTTATAACAGTCGCCGGCAGCGTTGAAGAAAAAGCCGGCTGGACAAGTGAGCTAGCTCAATGCATGGAAAGCGCAGCTCTGACCGAACTGCTCCGAGCGTGCGGTGCCTGCGGTGCAGCGTCTGCCAGCCTGCCAGCATGCCGGTCAGACCGGGCACTGTTCACTGATGACGTGGATATCAGGTTCAGTCGCACGCTGAACTCCTGCAAGGTGCCGCAGATTAGATCGGCAACGCCACAACGGTTGCTGCAGAGGCTGACTGGTGAGTGGCTGATGATATGGCGTAAATCGTAATAATTCATCATTTATTTTAGTTGGTGTGATTCATGATGTAGGTAATGTTGAGAATAAATAATGTGACAAAAAATGTTACGACAACCATAAGTAATCAGTCTTGACAGATTGCATCATAATTATGTCTAAATCAAACCACTGCTATAGGTACTTATGATGGGTTTTAAAATCTCGGCTTTTAAATATACAAATAAACCTTACAGACCTTCGGTTCCTCTCGGTGGACTTTCTCAACACATTCCTGTTGACGTACCGCGTGTTTACGGACGGCGTGACGGTGCTGGAGGCGCTAAAGCAGGTGTTCTACGAGCAGTCGCAGCAGGAGATGGAGCTGGCACCGCCACCTGATCCCTCCAGGAAGGCCAGTGGGGCCAGCTCGGTTTCTGGTGAGAACTTAATATAGGTATATTATATAGGTTTTAATATGAATGTGTTTAATAACAATATTGGCACTTTGTTAATAATTGGGAGGTTTCATCATCTGCCAAGGCTTTTCTCAACTATGTTAGGGTCGGCTTCCAGTCTATCCGGATGCAGCTAAATACCAGTATTTTAGGTGGAGCGACTGCCTATCTGACCTCCACAACCCAGTTAGTACTGAGTAATACGATACCCCTTGGTAAGACTAGTTGTCAGAATTTCGGGCCACTGACTACCTGTAACGACTGTTACGTTACCGCTGGGGTGTTATGGCGCTACTTGGGACTGTCAAGGTGGACACGGCGATAATTGAGTTGATAGTGTTTTATAATTAAGAGCATTTATAAATAACTCTGAAGAGCCAATTTCAATAAAACCAAGATGTTGAAACAAAGATGCATATTGTAAAGATTCAAAACTAAAGATGCATAAATATAGATGTAGTTGAAGTAGCAGTATCAAACAGGTGGAACTATACAGTAAAAGAAATAGCGAGAGAAACCTAAGGTTAAAAAAGATAGCGTAAAGTTAGCTTTAAGTTTAATATAAGCAGGTTGTTACGTAAACTGACAGAAAAAAAGCATTAACCATTTCAGGTTACGGATCCGAGTACAGCGACCGGGATTGGCAATCAAGATTCTGGCGAGCCTCCCGAAAGAGTAAGTTTATAGATGTACCTATTAGTATTGTAGAAACCTTTGTTTCGGAATGAAGGAGTAAGAAACGTGATTCTATGTAATAAAGTCTGTCGAATTCTAGGCGAAGATGAAGACAAGCTATCTCCGTACTTGACAGCACCTTCGCGCAGGACCTCAACAGTTAGTAAGGTAGTATTCCATTCATTCACTTCCATTTCAAATGCTCTCTAACCTTACCACGATAATGAAATACTCTAAACTTGTCTGTGCTGTCTAAGATAGAAGCGTTTATTAAGTTTTTCTCTAGCATTAAAAGACTTACTACATTGTGTAACAATAAATAGTAGAACAGTATAAGTTCTAATGATTCAAAATTCTGTATTCACGCTTACCTAAAGACTGAGGAGGATAGCAGTCACTTAACAATACCAAAAATAATGGCAACATCATCCAGTAATGAGACATTGAAAGGTAAAGAAGGTACATGCCCTTTTATTGAGTAAGTAGTTATTATTTGAATGCACGAAATACTTTTTAACATCTCAATTGTTTAAGGACAAACTTTTCGTTCTCTTATTGCATACGAAAATTCAGTTTTGGTCATAATGGCTTGTCTATGTTTATCTGCTGAAACCCTTTATCTAAATACACTGAACAATAAATATTCTACTTAAGTACTTTCCTCTAATTTAGGAACATCACCGTCTTCTCCCGGAGCAATAAGTTCAGTGACTCTAGTTGGAAGTCCAAAGAAGGTCAGTCCAGTCAACGACCCGAACACCAAGAAGAAACCAGCTAAAGACAATGATGCAGCAGCCGCTGCGCTGATGAAAGTTGAGAGCATTGAGATGGTGGATCAGAGTGATGAAGACGTTAAGTACAAAGAAGAGGAACAGGAAAAGAATAAGAAAAAACCTGATAATAATTTTAAAATATCGCAACGGTTTTCAGAGGTAAACTTAGTAAATGATTTTAATTCTTTAGGGATTCTTGGGCCATCTTCTGTTAATGTCGTACTATTGGGGATCATTGCGATTTTGGGACTTGATTCAAACAATCTTGCTTATAAGATACACACAAATAGCATCTTATAAAACAGCTCTATTGTTTTAATAGTCAATTGTAAACGTGTTAGTTACCGAATAGTTTTCCGAATCAGGACTAAACCATACTAATTTATCTTTTTCTGGATAGCTCAATTAATGTAGCTTGCTGAAACGAAAATACGAGTATTAAAGCCCCGTATTTATGGTAAAAAAGTTGGTTTTTAATTCGAAGCTTTACAAGGGTCCAACATTGGTCTACCGAACCAGTTGTCAGAGGTTATATTGGCAGGGAATGAATGTACAACGCACCTGCTATCATCATTGCTACAAGTAGAGAGAAGTGACGGAAACACAACGAGTTAAACAGTTTATCCAACAGCGCGTGCGTACTATGTCGGAGTCTCCCCGTCGACTGCAGCCGTCGTCGGCTACTTCCGAAGCTAGGCGCAGGTCTGATAGTGCCCGAGAAACTGCTGAAGCTGCGGCTACAGCTGCACTTGTGGCTGTTGAAGAATGCAGACGGGCATCCGATTCTGGGACGAGATATGCTGCTAGAAGATCTGTTAGGTAAGATACAAATCTGAACAAGTTGCAATGATTTTTGGAACGATAAGAACAGCTTTTCAGCAAGAGATATATTATAATGCCATGATTAGACAATATTGTGTAGATCGAGGACGAACAGTGGCTAAAACTCACACAGTGACAAATGACTGATTAGGTTACAAAGACACAGCTAAGACAGCCCACAGCAACTCATCAGGTGATATATTTTTAATATTTAAGTGTTCACTTATAAATCGTAGTCTCACGGACACATCCCTTCACAACACCTTATTAACTACAACTATTCACACACTCACGAACCCACACCCTTGTGTGTTAACACTCACTGTTGTTATTGGTCACAACGCGGTTGCTTCATTCCACTTCTGTGCTAAAGTCTCCCTCATGACTTCCAGTTTTGTCAGGTCATTGAAATAATGTGATCGTCCATTCTTTATTTCGGTATTCGTTTTAGTGAGCGTCGCTACACCAATTCATCGATCAACAGCGAGCGTCGTCGATACTGGGGCGGATCTGAACCACGGTCCTCTGTTACTTCCCAGGTGTCACATGCACAGGTATGAGGGCATTTGTTTCTGTTTTCACTATCACTAGTCAACAAGCACATCTAAAGTGAGTAATGATATAGAACTACAAGCAAAGCGAGGATGAATAAGTCTGAATAACGAATTTCACACTTTTAAATTCAGAACTATCGGCGTGAGACCAGCCAACCAAAAGCGGGCGTCGTCATCACATCGTTCAGACAATCTCACCGAAGGTAAAATTAACACAAACTTATTTCTCATCTAATTCATTTTATCCAAAACATTACTTATATATTGTAATTTGAAGGATTGCGAACTAACTTGATTATTGACCATCTAGCACACATGGGAGCTCACAATTCTTAATGTTGTGGCATGCTGCTCACCTTTTTCTTTACCATCTAAAATTCTTTGTAAATTTTACTAAAGTTATGATGCTTTTGCACGATATTCTATCGAGACAGAGTCCTTCTAGCCTCGACCTAGTTCCTTCATACTTGATGACTGTAAAAATGATAATGAAACTATTACTATTGATTTAACAGCTTTGGAAAAGACCTCTTATGGTGAGTGATTGGTAAGGTAAAAGACGTAGAGACTGAACCTAGTAGTGATGCCGTAGAAGAGTTATTTTAATAATTCCGCTTTACCTAGCATTCTGACGTTTCCTTGCCCTTTTTTATCAATTTTGTAAATTAAAAACGTAGACACGACACTACAGCAAACACTGATATCGTCAAAACTATACAAGGAGTACAGGCTGTACCTCTAACCCTTACGCCAACAAAATGGAATACCTGACAGCACTAACATAAATATAAGAATTCGATACTTACAATAACCACCGTGAGTATTCTGCACTGACCATCCCAATGGGCAGTGCTACGCGAACCAGGTATATCCTGTGTATCTGCCTGTTTCCCAAAACCTTTCTTCTATTTTGTTTGTGACTATTTTCAGGTAATTTGCACACCTCAATGGTTGTAATGTGTGCGTTGAAGAGGTCTTTTCAATTGTCAGAATTATTTTCAGATTAATCTAAGGTGGATATTGTCTATTCTTTACTTACTACGTGCTTTTCACCATCACTTATCATATTATCAACATCTACAATTATCATTTCTTTTTCAAAAAAGACGACACACAAAAAAAACTTATTTTTGTTGTAATTTTATGTCTTTGGCTTATGAAAAATTAGAATTAGATTTATTTTATTCAGAATTAGCCCTAAATTAAGATTTGATTCACCTCGGTTATTTGAATAGGATAATAACTGCACTTTCGTTATAATTTTTTGTTAAGTACATTTGAAATAGCGTTTGAATTGGAAATTGGTATTTTGATTAGATTATTGTTTTTCAAAATTTTTTAAATAAATAGATTGTCAAAATTTGCATGCTTAATAATCGGTTAATATGAAAATACATCATTTATTCCGGGAGGAACAACTTATCTTTCTAATTCTGTCATTTTCTTTCTCTTATGTTCATTCTGCCTGTTTTTCTGTCTTTCTGTCTATGCATGTGGATACTATTCTTTTTTAATTTTATATTCAATCTTTATTCTTTAACATGGAGTTCTACTCTTGGCCACTTCATTCCAGTTTCACTTTTAAAATCACCATGAACCATCGACAAAACATCGTCGGGTCGTAAATACAAAATGACTGTTACAGCGACATCAAGTGTTGTATATTTACAATGATAATAACGATTTAGGAGCAGCACATCAACTGCAGCAGTGGCGTTTGCAGTGGCTACATCTGCTTCTTCCAACCCAAGATCGCCTCCACCTAATTCACCACCAGCCACTCGAAGGGATTCGGTGATATCTACAGCTGCTACCATGAGAGTGCTTAATGTTTTGAGGTCAGTAACTTTAAATACTGGACTGCGAAAAAAAATGAAAGTTAATGCTTAGAGTCACCACGACGCCACTTGCAACGCCATGGGTCTCACGCGAAGTGAACAAGTGACATAAGAACGCGTTGCTTGATATAAGTTGTGTTAAAACTCATATCGCCTGAACTCGTGAACACGATAGATTATCAGTCACTTAAAGTCATTTAATTGTTTTAGTACTAAAATTTTACAAAACAAAAACTACTAATTTATACAAATATACAAACTAAAAGTTAACTAAATAAACAATAATATGCTTAGGCATCAAAGTACGCCTCAACATCGTTATCATCCGGAAATGTGACCAGGGGGGCTAAAATGGCCGCTTTACGTTAAATTCTTAAAATGGCCACAAAGTGACAATAATTCATAATATTAACTGCAGATGCAGTAATAGATGATGATGATGTAGTGATGTATAAAAATGGTTACATCTGTAACTATTTTAAGAATTTTAATACTATTATTCTACGATGATTCTGCTAAAGCGGCCATTTTAGGCCCCCTGATGAAGACTGGCAACATTTGAGTACTTACATTTTCAAAATTATTTTAATATATTTTATAGGCACTGGATCTCTAAGCACTCCCATGACTTCTGGTCTGAGGAACGTCTTCGAGGCCTTACAATGGACTTCCTCAAGGAGATAGAAGGTAGTCCAGGATTGCTGCCAGCTGAACACAAGGCTGCAGCTCAACTGCTGCGTCTGCTGGAAAGAGCGCCGGAAAGAAATGTTGATTTGAAGTCATTGTTCGTTCCTCCCCATGTAAGTGTTATTTAAGACTACCTTACCCTGCCAGGGCTGCGGGACTGTTCGAAAGAGATACCGTGGCCCTGGAACACAAAGGGCAAAGAAGGAACATGGATGGGTTTTAGTCAGTACAAGTCTGACACTCCCTTCCGCTCCGCCCAGAGTGGGGGGGGTCATTTGATGATTTCCCATACATTATATGATTCGTTTAAAAGCATCCGTGTTCGTTTTGTTTTGTTATGAAACCTTTGTACTATATCTACCTGAACGAGTATTTTTTGGAAAGTCATAAATAAAGGGTGTAAATAGACTCTTAACATATCCGAAATATAATTGTTCTCCCCATCTTTGCGATCATTTTTTTGTTCCATACCTGGGAACCTTCTAGTTACGGAGATATTGGGGGTCAAAGTTCCAACCTTTTCACAAGTTTTTTTTTTTAAACATGTTTTTAAGTTACTTAGTTTGATGTACAGAATACTTGGTTGATGGCTATGTGAAGGGTCTGTTTACACCCTGTATTTAAGTTTCAACTATTTTGTTGTACAAGATACTTATAAGAATAAATTATTTTTTACAGGTGCCAACTAAAGAAAGTGTCGAAACACTCTCAGCTTTGGAAATTGCTGAACAAATGACTTATTTGGATTACCAAATCTTCAGTTCGATCAACAGCGAGTAAGTATTACTAAAGTATCGATTTGACTGTTCAATTGTTCATAATAACTCTAATAGATATATTTCACATGTTGAAGGGAGTTCTTAGGACAAGCTTGGACCAAGGCAGATAAAGCTGAGAGAGCTCCTCACATCCTCATGATGACTTCTCATTTCAATCACATCTCCAACTTGGTCATCTCTGAGATACTGAAGAAGTTTACTTTGGCTGGTATGTAATTATGAACTAATCGTTTGTGATATATCATTTGTGATAAAATTGACCGCACGTCACGTCGATAATACTTGACCCGGAAGCTGTATTCCAGCAAATTATGAAGTTTCAATAGAATAAGAAATAAAGAAGCCTGGTCTATTGGTTTAGCCTTTCGGTAACATCTGACCTACACTTAACGTATTTGAGGACGACTGCTTACAGTCTTTTCTGAGATAAATTAATTGTCGTTCACCAGAATCCTTCTGACTGTTATTATGATTGAATTTACTCAGTTTTTTTTTACTTTCATAACTATGATATAATTTTCGTCATTATAATGTTGAGATTTTGAATTTTGTACAAAAACTAGATCATCTGATATAAGTTAATCTAACAATAATTCAGAAGATAAATATACCTAAAACATTTTACACCAGGCCGCGTAGCAGCAATAGAGAAATGGGCAGCAGTGGCAGACATAGCTCGTTGCCTGCACAATTTTAATGGAGTGCTGCAAGTTTGTGCAGCTCTTTCGAACACATCAGTTTACCGACTCAAAAAAACTTGGGAAAAGGTGTCAAAGACGGTAAGCATAGTTTCAGATAATATCTCGTTGATATTAATACTGTGAAAGATGATGCTAATTTAATGATTCATTTTACAGAGTAAACAAACAATAGAACGAATGCAGACCATAATATCATCGGAATGCCGATTCAGAATTTTGCGGGATGCTTTGCACAGGTAAGTTAATCTTACTTTACTTCAATATCGATTACTAAGTCATGTGTTGAATGCTTTGGTAAGTTTTGGTAAAAAGGACTGTAAATACAAGAGTTCAAGATTCTCTTTCTTTTGATTTACAGGTGTGATCCTCCATGCATTCCTTACTTGGGGATGTATCTGTCTGATCTGTCGTTCATCGAAGAAGGAACGACCAACTACACGCCTGATGGTCTACTCAACTTCTCAAAGATGAGAATGGTAAGAAGTTTCTTTGTTAACGTACATAGCTTAGGATTACAGAAAGACCTACCATAGAAAATTAAAAGGAAAGCCCGTAGAAATATTATTAGTGTAAATATCTACATAGGATACTCTAGTAGAGGATCTTTAAACGTACTCTTGAAATAAAATTTTACTAATATGCTAAACAGCATGTTAACATGACAACTATTGTGTTGCAGATTGCGCACGTGATCCGTGAAATAAGGAATTTCCAGCAAACCCCATATAAGATTGATCATATACCAAAGGTAAGCACATAGCATCTTTTTCATTATAGTTACCATTAAATATTCGCACAACTCTAAAGTCCGTACTTAAAACGATCACGACACAGTGAGGCGGACCATTAACATATCCTTGTGGTACTCCATTATCAATATAACACAAACTTTAGCAAAATTTACGATTACACTTGTCAAATGCTTCAGGTGTGTGACTTCCTACTGGACAACTCCCTCGTGATCGCCGAAGAGCGTCAGTACACGCTGTCCCTGGAGCTGGAGCCGCGAGTGGCCCGCGGGTCAGGCGCGGGGCTGCCTGCCGGCACGTCCCCGGGCTCCTAGCGGCGGCGACGCGCCTCCCTGGCCGCGCTAGCTCCGCTGCGCAACGACCGCTAAGCGGACCAGGGCAGTCGCACGCAAGCTTTGCAACCACCTCATCATACACGTTAGTTCTTCTATGTGTCTAGTTTCAAGTGATTTGCGAGAAAGATGCTTATTGACTTTCGTAGTTAAGTTCATTTGGTGTAAGATGTGTTGCGAGTGGTTTGTTTTATTCTGATTGAATTGCGGCTGGATACTCAAATGTAATTCTGTTATAAGTCGCTTAGGCTCTGCCACTAATACATAGGCTAGTAACTTGCACAAAAGTATACAAGTTGCTTACTTGTTATTGTGCCTTATCAACTTCTGAATGGTGAATGATACAATGGCACGCAACTTACTTGCATACTTTTTAAACAAGTTACTGGCATCTGTATTCCGCCCGTTACTTGAAGGTGTATGTTAGCGGCAGAAAGAGCCTCCAGTCGTTTGAGAAATCAAGAGTGACTGGCACAGAGTTTATATTATCCGTGTGTAGTGGATAAGCAGCATAGAGCACAGTGACATACTGGCATAAAAGCCTGCGTATTCAACATTGATCAATTTGTATAGTCGTCAAATATTACTATTAAAAATCTATTCAACAAGGATGCTAAAATAAAAGCAACGATCCTACAAATTGTTCAAAACAAGGTAAAACACAGAGTAGCTTAGATGTAGTTATTCAATTAAATTTTAGTTAAACTATAGTGTTTTAAATTCGATGAACTTAATTTAGTGAGTAGTTCAGTTAGCTTGTTACATTCTGTACGGAGTACTTCAGTTTGAAAACCTTTTCAATAGCAATAATGAAGTTATCAGTAATGATGATTTTAATGAGAATATCGAAGTGAATAAAAGTAAATAATGCTAAAGCTATACACGCTTCCGCTATACGCTTAAAATACTATCGAACTTAACTATAACAGATCTCCTATTTGCAAACCCAATTCTAAAGTTAAGTGACAGTATATTAAGTACCTAACAAAGTATTTTAATGTTTTCTAATTATTCCTTAAATATATTTATTTAAGGAGTAATTTAGGGGTAAAGGTTAGTCTGGAGAAGGGTAACCTCCTTATTTAGCTTTAAGATCAATGAGATTGAATGGAAGAAGTAAAAGTCGCCTATAATGGTTCTCTATTTTTGTATGATCTTCATTATTTGTCAATTAGGTAGGTAATAATAATAAGCAAAAACATATCACTGACAACATCTAGCTTAATGCACTGTACGATGCATTCAATGAAATACTGAATTAAAATTAAAATACGTATGAAAGGGTTTACAAGGAAGAAGATCTTTTATCGGAGTGTCAAATATGTGAATATAAATACGCGGGAGTGAAGCAAGTATCGGGTTTAAAAAAAAAGTTAGACAGGAAATGTATGAAATAATAAAGTGAACGCCAAAAAGCCTGGTAACTCTATGAAAATCTTTATTCTAGACATAGACGCTAGGAAATGTTTTGCGATTATACGCAGTGAGAATAATAAATTCTTCATCAAGTGGGCGGTAATAATACAAAACTTATTGTTAGTAACAATAATATAGAAAAGAGAGCTTTTGTAAATAGTTTCCTAAATGAAGAAAAATAAAAAAAATATATAGTAAAACTAGCATATTATTAAATCGGTGTCTCCCTTTTGATGTCCAATGTTTAGAATTCAATCCTAAATGCCCTTTAATCAAATAGTAAAATCAAAGATTCTTACACAAACAAGGGTTTCTTGATTGTTTTGGCACAAGCGTGATATACTGTTGCCCTAAATTGAAACATATAAGATCTCTTATTTGAAGCATAAATGGTAAACATAGTGATGAGAACGGAGGTCATCTTGCTTTGAATGATGTATGAGGTTTGGCCTAAATTAAACTTCCAAGACCAGTTTAAAAATCGGAATGAAAATGTTAGTACTTCTTACCAATCTTTAGTGAAGAGACATGACATTTTCAATAAAAATACTGGTGCAATGACTGCAAACAGATTGATGGAACTGTCAGAAGATTCTCTTTATTTATTAACATACATATCTTGACAATTTTCCCAAAGAAAGGGTAAAGGTTACTTAAAAAGTGTAGACAATTTATCAAGGATTGTGATTATGTGAGATTTATTCAGAGCGTCTTATATTGTAAAGTATATGAAACAGTATGAAAGTGGTTGTTACGTGTTACTACGGTTGTTATTGTCATTTCGACTGCTTTTACACGATCGTCTTAAATATTTCCCCTGTTATTCTACCGTGCTTGTTAGTTATAATGTATGTTAAGACCTTAGGTGTACCACAAGGATTTGTCATAGGACCTTTTTTATATTAATCCTTTGGAATATCCAAAACATTGCATTGAATTATTTATATTTTATAAGTATTAACATTTCAATATTTATGAAAAATAAAAAGAGAGGTTTGAATTGAATTCAAGATGAAGGAATATTTTACTGAATGCGTAATAAGATGAATATGAAATATCAAGTTTAAGTACTCGTTAGTATTACCGTTTTCGTAAAAGAATATAATTTTCGACAGTATTATGATCTACATATAGGTACTAATTTGATGTTAACATAATTGTGCTTTCCTCGAGTTTTAAGAATGATGAAACTTCTTCATGATGTCTGACGTAACTAAACGTGATTTCAAGTGAGAGTACTGTCTGTAAGTCTTTTCTACGTCCTTTTCTATGTCATTTAATGTTAGTGTTATTATAGATTTTAATGTACTGTATCGTGTAGTCAAGTTGAGATCATTGTCGTCTACAGGCATTGTTTTTTTCTTAGGCAATGTCAACTTCACAATTTTAAGAATGCTATTTTAAGAAGTTGAATCGCGAATTATAATCTTAAAATCTCGTAAGTATTCGCTTGATTGTGGCAAAGTTTAGGGTAATTAGTATGTATCTAAAGTTTAAAAGTACTGTTATTATCATTATAAATTATAAAATTATTGGCTGTTTTGAATAGGTATTTTAAAATTATTAAAAAAAATATTTTGGTGATTTTCCACTTACCTTTATATGCACAATTTTTAAAAGTATTATCACTAAAGGCTGTCACATTTATCTTATTTAAAGTAAGATTTTAATCATTACTTGTGTAGATAAGAATCTTTTCATTTGTTTAGTTGTTAATAGTCTTCCCTGTAATATGATTTTTATATCTTATTCCTAATTTAAGTAGATTAGTAGCCCTAAGATTGAATATTTTAATCAACGATTGAATTACATCACAATAAATTTAATTGTGACTATCAATGTAATGTAATTACAACCGTTGTAAAATATGTACCTACTTATGAAATTTCACCCGACTACGCTTCGATTTTAATATCTCTTATGAAATATCCATTAAGGATTTCTAATGAATACGTAATTATAAAAATATATTTTAAAAGTTATCTTCGGATCTACCTCTTCAATAAATGTTCTAAATATAACAGAATTATATCTAATTTAATATCAAGTTTATATTTATAGTTAAGCGTTGTAACTTTATGGTTCAGTATCTGAAAAAACGTATTTACTTTATAACAAAAATACAAAATTAAAAATACGAAAGTTTGTTGTAAAACATTTTATGTATCTACCTATATTCTAACAGTAGTATTTATTTAGTAACATTTTTAAATTGGTACGAAAAAGAAAAACATATCACATAGAAACCACAAAAAAAGTTACTAAATAAAAATTACTCTATAGCAACTGATTTATATTATTAATATACATAATTACGCAATGTTAGATTTATATTATTACATTGTAGGTGCTTACAGAGTAATTATTACTATGATTTGTTAAAGAGTCCTGTATTTTTTCTATTATTGTAAAGTAACTTTAAGATTTATTCTGTTTATTCCTATTTAACTACTCAGGTCACTTGTATTAGATGCGTCGCGAGATTCTGCTACGTCTCTTACTATTTTGGTATTAGTCACCATTCATCTAGTATTGAAACAACATTAGTCATCAACTTTGCGTGACAAAATTCGTTGTATCCTTCTTGTTGTATACCTTAATAATTATTTGACCTCAACACCTGTTCATTTTAATTAAATATCCTGATGTATGATGATGACATTTTTTATTGATGTATGTACATCACTCAATAAATTCGTAATTGATTAAAAGCAAATAATCATTAATCATTTCGAAGAAATCAAAGAGATTTAAAAGACTTATAGAGCGGACATGGGGAATATCGTCATACAAAATTATGATCGATTTTGACACACGAATGCTACTTGACAAACGGGCGTACAACAAAACAGACAATAAAACAGACCGACTTGTTACTAAGTAGTAACAAGTATTGGATTACGATTTTCTTCGTCGTGTACCATCCATCGCTCATAAAAATTTGAATGTCTTTGGAAGAAACTAACGAAGCATAATATTTAAAAGAAATATGTAAGTAGAAAGCAACGCAGTAGTATTTAGAAGTAACTCCAACAATACGTAGAACAATGCACATTCTATTTTTGGCGTCATTCCAACGGCTAATTTTAGTGTTGCATCAACCACTTGTAATGCCATAGTCATTATTATGCTACTGACGAATATTGACGGATGACTGACAGATTTAGACATATATTTTGAAGTTTGATCTTGCGGCGCATCTAGAAAGCATTTTGGTCAATGTAGTGAAGATAAGCAGTTATAGGAGCAATTTTATCTACCTATTAAACCCTTTGATGTTCCACATTAATGTTACGTGTATCTTCATCGATTACTGTGATGTCGATAGTGCGAATGATGATAGTACTTTGAAAACCATCCTCTTTGGGTTCAGAACCGTCTTCTAAAGTATTTTTCAGACTTGTGGCACTGTATAAAAAAACACTACTACTACCATTAGCTTATCTTTGCCAGATTGCCTAAACTGATTTGTAATTATTAAAAAAAAAACTGTAACATATTTTTTTTATTTTATAAAGTTATTAACTTTACTATTTTTTTATGAATTTCGACAATATGATAAGAACTTAATACGGATAAATCTCTGGTTATAAATGTAAGTTGTCGTGCAGAAATAGAAAATTTAATTAACCGTCAGAACTTTTTGTCTATCGCTCATGGGGTCATCGGGTCTAAAATTCTTAATACTTGGATTAGGCACTAAATATTAAAATAGTACCTGCAGTATCGAATATATCTAAGTACCGCCTACTATATAGTAATTACCTATTGGCAACTTGATTACGGATTCCAATTTCGGGATTTGAAGTTGAGAAAGCGTCAAACTCTACTTTAGCAAATTTTGAAGAAAGTTGTTACCAAGGACTTAGTAACTCCATGCCTATACCTACAGGTAAAGAAGACTTTGACAGGTTGTCAACTTCAAATTCTTAATTCAAAAATCGAAAACTAAGCATATGGCATCTGACGTACCTACAAGCTAAAATATAATATATTGTGTTAGTTTTGAATAGGTTCCTACACTACAGAAGGTGTATTTTTTTCTCCATAATTTGCTGGATAGATAGGTATTATAAATAGTTATAATTTGGCTGTGAGTGTGACCACATTTGTAAGAAAAGTTAATACATATTCGTAAAATTCGATAGGTAATCCTCCCGATGACCCCTTAATAGTTGGTTTATGTATAGGGTTGTCATCTGTCCGGGTTTCCCCGGATATGTCCCAGTTTGGGGGCCGTCCGGGCGGAGTTTTAAATCAGTCCGTTTAAAGTCCTTTCACTTTTTGTGTCAAAGGGAATCCAGGTCTTCCAAAACTGCGTGTGGCGCAGCTACGATCAGGGGGCGTAAAAGATTTTAAGTTAATTTTTTTTCTTATATTTTCTTATCACAACAGTCTGAACCCAATTTTTATCGATCGAAATGCAAATATTTTCGAGCTCGCTTTGCTCGCTCTTACATCCTACGTTCTCCTAGACTTCCCGGACTGTATTTTTAAAGCAAAATTTGGCATAAATGGTCAAAGAAAGAAACTTATCCGAGACCTGGTGCAAACGACGAATGGTTCGAAATTCATCCGTATCTATAAATCGTATGCAGGCAAACTGGTGCCGAAAAATATCCGTCTATCGAACGCCTGTACCGTGGGTCCATCAATTATTGATTGAATTCACGAGCTCACTATCATAAGGTACTGTTCAATTCGCGATATTTCGCATTTTTATTGTATTTAGTTTTCTGGAATGACTGGGAAAAATGAAGAATTTCACCCAAATGTCCGGGGCTTTGAATTTTTTGTCCGGTAGTGTAGTGATGGCAACCCTATGTATGTAGAGAAAGCTATAGATGATTTCGTTCAGTGATAAAAGGTAACGACAGAGCTGTGCAGGTGGCAATATACTGGTCGGGTATTATTTGAGTCTATCGACACGCAAAGAAGAATAAGATTAACGTTACAAACAGAGATAATTTTGTTATATTTTCAATTAGCATCAATAAGAATGTGCTCATATTCTACAATGATGTCATCACCACGTTTATTGATTTTCCTGTCTCTAAAACGATGTTATTTTTAGAATACGTTATGCTGACTAGAATTGACTTTTACGGTACCTAGTTAGTTTTGCTTGTTACGCTACGCTATTGTTCGTACAGTTCCGTATCCATGCAACCTGGGTTTAATTTCATGGCCAGTTAGTGCTACTGGCAGTTAAGACTGCCTCGTTGGTCTAGTGGTCGCGTATGTCTGTTGAGCATGAGGTCCTGGGTTCGATTCCCAGGTCGGGCAAAATGTTATTGAGTTTTTCCATACGGAATTTCTCAGTAGCAGCTCCCTATTACATGGGGCTTAAACCTAACTGACGAAATGTGGGTGTACTGTGTATTAGGTACACCTCTGCCTAACCCTTCGGAGATTACAGGCGTGATTTTATGTTAGTGCTTTGACGCTACACAATTCTTAGCAGCATCTCTTTTTTTCGGAACAGTGCCCAATAAATGATAATTATCCTTGCTGTTTTTGACATGGAAAGAAAAATTCCAGTGCGAGCAGGGTTTGAACCTGCGACCTTCCGATTCAGTACACCGGATGTCTTAACCAACTAGACCATCGCACCCCGCTCACAGATCCCGAAATTTATTATTTTTTTTTTTTTTTTGTAAGACGTTATTAATGGAACGAAAATTTCGGGATCTGTGAGCGGGGTGCGATGGTCTAGTTGGTTAAGACATCCGGTGTACTGAATCGGAAGGCCGCAGGTTCAAACCCTGCTCGCACTGGAATTTTTCTTTCCATGTCAAAAACAGCTATGTTCCCTACGCAGGGTTTGCGTATAAAATATTGATAATTATCCTTGTTACCTAGAATCGGCAAACGCGCCAGTGGGCACTGGTGACATGACGCGACCTACTTACCAGTCTACCCACACCACAGCGTGTTTCTACAGAGCCCTAATGTTCAGCTCGAGGCGAGTGCGGCATTCAATGTCTGATCGCGGCGGTTTTTTTTTAATCCTGACTTATCCGACATGTATATTTATTGATGTTTTGAATTTAGTAGGTACTAACTTATTTCTATCCTTATCTGCTGATAATGCTGCTTGCACTTTTGTCATTAAAGTGTCGGTGTACATTACATACAAATATTTACATACCCAAGGAAATATAGTAGGTATGCAATAAAATTTTATTGTGTGTAATTTTGTAATGCTTATAAACTGTTAAACACTCTCTTAAAAAAATATGTGTTTAGCCATATCAGTAGCCAGTAGCTAGTGAGTGATAGACTCTGAAGACAAGTATCAAGAGGTGAAGATGAAATACTACTTCTCTGGTGTAGTGATCGCAAACGGATAGAGAATTCTTGGCAGGCAAAGTGAGATTGAGTTTTTCCATCAGGAATTTCTCAATAGCAGCCCCGTAGGTACTCTAATTTATGCCTGGTCGATGGCAATAGGCTTTCTGCCTCTGCCTAACCTGTATGTTATGAAGATGAAAATAATCTATATCTATACATATAATTAAATTGTAACAGGCCGATGTCTGTACATTGAAGATATTGAAGAAAAATGAAATGGGGGTCTTTATTTATTAGAGCAACAGAAGCCAAAATAACAGTTTTTAGAATTTTTGACTGTCTTTATGTTTGTACGCGCATCACGCAAAAACTACAGCATGGATTTGAACGCAGTTTTCACTGCTCTACTGCTAGATGCTTAACTTAAAATATAGGTTACATTAGATATAGTTTTGGACCCGAAAGGTGGCGCTGTGCGAAGCATAGGCAGGTCTTTAGTATACGATAAAGTTAAGACAAACAATCTTATGTCTAAAAACCAAATGTTCTAACCACATGTAACACACACTGAACTGTAAAAGAGAAAGTGATTCTTGCTAAAAATAAATGCGACACAGCTTCAACGTCGGGGTCATCATACGGCCATGACAATAAAATGTTTATAAACCTAGCTGGATATCTAACTATAATTATAAAGAGGAAAGATTTTTTTGTTCGTTTGTACCGAATAAACTCCGAAACTACTGGACCGATTTTATCCAATTTTTCACCTATAGAAAGCTAAATTATCAGGAAGTAAAATAGGCTCTAAATTATATTTATATCATGCAAATTAGCCGAGCTATTACATTTTTTGCGGACAAAGTCGCGGGCGAAGTGCTATAATATGTTATTGTATGCCTATAGTGTCCTGTTATAAGTAACCTCGGGATGAGAACACATACGTACATAATCCACGCATTTTTTCTATGGGGGGAGGCATAAACTGTAGAAAGCCTCCTGATACGATCCTTAATACTCCTTTCGCCTCGCCCACGTTCATAGACCCACGCCGCGCCGCGCGCCCGTTGCGAGACTGCCAGTACTACGAACCTGATTAGAGGACTCTGAATGATTTCTGCAAAACCTTCTGGATTGCGTTCCTTACATAAAATAGTAATAAATAGTTTACCTTCGTTTTAGAATATCTTGTACCTAAGATTTATCACTGAGCGACTTCATATAACTATAAAGTTGAACTAAATGTACTAAATATTTACTTACATGTAAAATTGTAAACATAATATATGTTAAGATATACAGATAATATAATTGCAACAGATTATGTTCGTGTTCTGTATGCTGTAGTTTCTAAGTCTACGCCAAGTCAGTGTATTGAAACGTTATTTTTTATGAATAGTCTTTTTCAGAATCGTTTCTGGTTGATACCAACAACATACTAAAATCTTAAATATTAAAAATAAAAAATAGATACGAAATTACATAATATAAATTAAAGAGTGACCGGAATCCAAAATTAGTCTTTTGTAGAAAAAAACAACAGGCGAAAGATCAAGTAAGTATGTACAATAGATAATGTATAGTAGACAAAAATAGATTTTCGAGAAACGTTACTTACCTACGTACAATATTTGCTTTGCACATAACGTTGGCTACAAAAACAGCCATGTTCTAAGTCAGTGTTTTTCAACGTGTGGGTCGCGACTCCCGGGGGGTCGCGAAGCCTCTGTAGTGGTCGCAAGAGGTCGCGAAAACTACCTCAGTAAAAAAAAATACAATAAGTCTAAAAAGATAGATTTATTAGGAAAATGTTAACTAAAGGGTATAAATTGGGCATTTGTATGTTCAGGAATATTAACAAAAAAACCTATGAGTACTCATCCATCTTAGTGTGAAGCTGCATAACTAATTTCTTCCATCGTAGATCCGTTTTTGCTACATCGAGAATTAAATCGTTTTACAAATTAAAAAAAAATGTGTTAATTATGTATTATCGGGATCCTAAAATGTTGTATGGATGTTCTTGTATGTGTAACTTAATACATGAAAAAAAAAGCGAAGGGTCAGGGGTCGCGCAATATTTTTTCATACTATGGGGGTCGTGTCATGAAAAAGGTTGAAAAACACTGGTGTAAGTTATCAGAGTCCAATACTTAAGTTATTCATGAATCCGGTATGAGCATTCAATCGTTTGTCTGTCGTTTGGATTCGAGTTGCCATGCTAATGAACTCGCGCCTTTTCGTTGAATATGTCCTTGACAGTAAGTCAATGGTTTTGAATATAACATTTATAGGGTTATTGACTTATAGAATTACTTCGTTAATTATTTCTTTTAAATTTTTGTGGATATTGACTTTTATTAGTGGGCCTAAAATAATTTCTTCAATTATTTTTCTTTTTTTTCTTTTTGACTCTTATATGTTAGTTTGTATAATCTGCACATAACGTTCCCACTGCAGGGAGAGGAGTTTTCCCTCCTGTCAGAGGGACTGGGCCATAATCCACCAAGTGGTCCCAGTGCTGGTTGGTAGATAGCAGTCGCGAAGGTTCCATACATCTCGATTCCTACCGGCTTCCCTTTGAAAAATGGCACAGTCAGTATTCTATAGACAAATAATATAATCACATTAAAGATTGTGTACTCCGGCTTACCTCTTACAAAAATTTACCCTTCGCTACTGGTAGATAGTCCTTTATGCTCTTACATCTACGTATATTTGGTCCACCAACCCAACCACCATATCAATAGAACTCTGCCTCTGGCTGGATGCCTTACAATTAAGGCACCAACAGGGCAGGCCCAAAAAAAAACTCTTCATAGGACGGCCTCGTTGGTTTAGTAGTCCCAAGGTAGACTGCTGAGCTGGAGGTCCTGGGTTCGATTCTCGGGTCGGGCAAATTTTTAGTGGGTTTTTCCATCAGGAATATCTCAGTAGCAGCCACGGAGTCTGCATTAGTGCCCTGTTAATTTCAATAGGCTCCCCCCATATTAAGTGGGACTTAAACGTAACTGGCGAAATGTGGGTGTACTATTAGGCACACCTCTGCCTAACCCTTCGGGCATTACAACCGTGATATTATATTATGTCTTCATAGGTTCAAATTCCAACTTGACACGAATTGGTCGAGTATATTTAGTGGCACTTTGCACTTTTATCACGGCCATAAAATTAACAATCTCAGTCACAGGTCACCGTAATCTGAACTCAAAAGTCAGTCAGGTTGAAGTCAATTCCGAGTAAAAACAATCTTGTTTTAATTTGTTCTCTAAAACAGAGAATCTTTCTTGGGCGCCGGATATCTAAAATTGGACAAATTAAACGCGAGTAGAATTTTATATTGGTTTTTTTTAAGCCTGTGAAGAGTAGACTTAATAAATCGCTGATGTAATGGGATTTATGTCAGAATAAATTATGATGAATATTGTTGAGGTATTATGTAGGTATTTATTTAACAGTTTATGTACACACTAAATACTGAAAAGAAAGGAACAAAAAAATAGATAGGTACAACCGTAGATGGTTAAAAAAATACTCGCCGAATACATATAAGCTCTTCTATTTATGAAGTCGGTTAATGAACGAAGGTAATACATTTTTACCATTGAAGAAACAAGTACTGTATTATGTATAGCTTTACTAGTTTGCATTGTCGTCGGCAAAATAAACACTTACGCTTTGTTAGTTTCCTCGTAGTGTTAGTTTTTTTTTTCTGCCAGATATAAATGTGTTTACCTACAAGTCTAGCCACATGTTTGTAAACGTCAAGTGTTCTTTTGTTTTGTTTAACATTTGTTCCATTTTATCACCAACGATTGTTCTTCTTTGTTAGAGCACCTATCTACTAACCAATGCATTGAAAGCATGCTAGAAATAATTCGTGTCCTTGAAAGAGTTCCATGTATTTCTCTATTATGTTAATAATCGCCTGGCAACAACCTAAAAATAAAACAAATGATCTAACATCACCCACGACTGCGCAGGAGTGGTCCTAAGGAATTCCGTTAGGAGCAAAAACTTTTACGGCTAAGGAGAGAAGGAGAGCGAAGTATAGCCCCATCTCTCTCTGTCCTTTTAGGTCAAAATGACTTGCAGCTATCGTCTAATATATAGGTGTTACATTCGTATCAAGCGTGTTCTTCAAACTTGAATCTTTCGTGGGTTGGATACTGACTATTTTTGTTTTAAAAGTAAAAAGTCCAATACTGACTTTTTGCAAATGTTTTGGCAAAATATAGGCCAGCCTTGTTAAGTGAATAGTCGAGCAATCGATTGGTGATGGGTCGAAACATTAGGTGGTATAATAATGTTGATTTTTAATATATCTGACTTGGTGTAGATTCAAACATCTACCTATTGTTAACAGTCCTGACTTCCTCAATTGTTGTTCACTTCACAATAAAGTTGTTATTGTAAAGTTTCTATCATAACTTATTTATTTATCCTTGTTTCCCTTAAGCTAAAACACAACGTATAACACATAATCAGACTAATATATGCCCATTGCTGGAGGCAATAAAACATATGTCGTTTTAACCGACGCACTAATGCAAACAGGAAGTTTTTAATGGCTGAGAAGACCGTTAGGAATGGCTAAGGGAACATTTTCTGAGTTCTGTTTTGTCCCGAGGCATAATTTCAATAAATGTTCAAATATAGGAAATTGTCGGACTATTTAAAACTAATAGTATTATGGGACTAATCTCCAAAACGGCTGGACCGATTTTGACGGGACTTTAACTGGCAGATAGCTGATGTTATAAGGTCTAACTTAGGCTACTTTTATTTTTGATAAACAATTTAAGTTCCGTCCAAAAAAATTAAATTGTTAAGAAAATCCGATTCAAGCGGCTAATCTCCGAAACGGCTGGACCGATTTTGTCGGGACTTTTAGTGGCCGATAGCTGATGTTATAAGGTCTAACTTAGGCTACTTTTATTTTAGATAAACAATTTCACGCGGACGAAGGTCGCGTGCAACAGCGGTCCTTCATAAAATTATCTAAACCAACTGCCGGAAACTATGACTCATTAGAACAAATGATGATTGATGTAACAAAATTGTTACTACCGGTTTTAATTATAACACGAGTAGTGTTATCTAACTGCAACATCATTAAAAATATTTATCGACGCAGGATAGCCTTTGAAGAGGTCGTCGAATAATTAGTAGCTTGTGCCGTAATATGTGCTCTTGTTCACGATCGGTTTGTAACCGAGCCGTTCTTTTGGCGCTGGAATGACAATTATTGTCAGGTATTTTTAGTGAACTTGTCTAAATTCGTCCAGACAAGTTCAGAACGCGGCGGCATGATAGCGGCTTTTGTTCAGACTATGACCACGCGCCACAATAACCATGAAGTACTGTTAAAAAACTGGGGTATTCCTCAAAGCGCAACCATCTTGAAAAATAGAAAGAATTAATGAATCCATCATACCCCTCCTAATTTTTCATCATGGTTGCGCTTTGGGGAATAAACATATAATATTTTTAATTTGATTTTGTGAGCGCAACTAATGGTGGCGCTACGAGGAATAATTTAAATGCGCTTAGTTGGTTGCGCTTAAAAATAGTTGCGCTCTGAGGAATACCCCAAAAAACTAGACTGCATAGCACTGCCGAAGACGTTGCGTTGGAAG
This sequence comes from Noctua janthina, assembly GCA_963576755.1. Classification (NCBI taxonomy): domain Eukaryota; kingdom Metazoa; phylum Arthropoda; class Insecta; order Lepidoptera; family Noctuidae; genus Noctua; species Noctua janthina. The sequence goes on along the minus strand of OY755069.1, from coordinate 15,824,943 downwards.
GCCTCCCACTAGGTGGACCGATGACCTGGAGAAGGTTGCAGGGATCCGCTGGATGCGAGACGCACGGGACCGGTCAATGTGGCGACACTTGGGGGAGGCCTATGTCCAGCAGTGGACGTCTTTCGGCTGAAATGATGATGATGATGATAGCACTGCCTAGCACTTACTGCATTTATGTATTATTTTAGTTGCTACTTTAAAACCGTAGCTATCATGGGAGCTTATCTATCGTTGATAACGTCGGTGTCGGTGTGTTTATTTTACTTAATTTATTTACTTAACTGCCAACGTTGATAAGTTTCAATGCTTTAGGTATCGTGACATACGATAATACCGTCTGATATGCTCGTGCTGAGTATATGAAAGATAGCACAAGCTTTATGGAATTGACCTGAAAATTAACTGAAATTCTGAAGGTGATTGACTTGTGTCAGGCACATGTAGGAACTAGTTTTATTCGCACTTGCTAAGTAAGGGTCTTGAGACAGAAATCTGCTATAGATTGTAGGTACGTATTTTATCCGAGGATCTAAACAAAGTGACATTTTAAGACCGATAATGATGATGGATAAAAAAGTGTAAAGTTTGTTGAAAGACGTTTAAACTCACATACACAAACAACCAGACCCGGAACCACTACCTGTAGACCATACAAATACTTGTTCCGTGTGGGAATCGAACACGCGACACGTAGCACAGCAGACAATCACTCACCCACTGCGCCAACCGTGCCGCTCACTGCTTGCTTCCTTACTTATAAAAGGGAGTACTGAAACAAATCTAAACACTTAAAAACGAACTTTATTACGAAGCCATAAGCTACAATATCATACATCGGTGGGTCCGTTTTCAATTCTGGCTTCCTCCGCCTCCTTCATGAGAGGAGAGGACCCACACAGCCGCAGATCCTTCGTGTAGGCGATGACTCCAACAAACAGACCAGAAATGACTAGCCAGACACCTCCCATGTAGAATGTCAGGTCCCAGGACCCGGTGAGATCGTACAGCATACCTGGAAATTAAAGAAAATTCCACGTTGTACAATATCCGTCTAGAAGAATCTTTGCCGGATTTCAACCCCAAGAAGTTCATCCTAGATTTTGAAGCAGCCGCAATGAGAGCTATTGGACATGTTTTTCTGGAAGCAGTTATACACGGATGTGTCCTAACCAAGCAAGACTTTATCATTCAACATAAGTTAAGTATTATAATTTTAGTAAGTAATAAAATTTTATATAACATTTATCATCTGCTGACGGTACTCTTAAGCTAAACTGACTTGTAATTGAGTTTATCACGATAAAAATAAATCAGGGTCCTCCGGGACGGGGGCCTCGGGGATCTGGGTACTCAGGGAATAACCCACTGTAGATTACAAGCTCACGCGACTGCGGGAAAATCAAATGGAGCCTGACACGAGTCATGTGCCGATAGAACGTTTTGCTGGTTCGGCCGCTTTGTTCATGGTTCAGCTGACAACATCACGGCTTCTCCTGGGTGGCAACGACAATACGACAATAAATGAAAACACTGGTAAAGCAGGTTCATATCAAATCGAAATAAAACAAAACAAACAAACTAATAAGCATAAAACTTATCGAAATAAATAGAACACCATTTATATTGGTTCACTAGCCTTACGTATAATTTGCACTTATTCGCAACTGGAAATAAAATTAAAGAAACGAATTTGGCCAAGGTTTTTGAAGTAGTCAGTTGGCAACGTACGGTGTTTGGTGTTATACCGATGCTAGCCTATTAATCTAGATCATGTAGAAAATGAAAAATAATCTCCTCTGACTAAAGCACTGGATATTATGTATTTGATTGAATTTTTGTATGCAGACTGAGAACGTCAAGAGGTACAAAGTTTTATTGTCGTCGCCACCCTGTACACTGTGGAGTACACTTCCGTACTGTTTATAGATAAGCTGTTAGTTTGGTTAGAAATCCTCCACGACTACTTTTAGTTTATGTAGCTTGGTAGGTAGATATTGTATCTTTAGCTATTTCTTTTCATAATTATAATTTGATTATACTTTATATCGAAAAAAATAACTATTTTTCTTCTGTTCATAAATTCCTTACCTCCAATAGGTGGTCCAACTAAATGCCCAATCCCCTGACTCAACAATATCAGGCCGTACGCCACAGTAAAGTTATCCAGTGGCATCAATTCCATGAGGATCGTCGGGGTATACGAATAGGAACTGGCGAAGGAGAGGCCAAACACTGCTGATATGACGGCGAGGGCCCAATAGTTGGTGATGAAGAAGGGGTACGTGGCTACTGAGGCGCCGCAGATGATGAGGCAGACGGCGTAGGTCTTGGTCACGTTCAACCACGGCTGGTCGCCTGCCCAGCCGAGAGCTACCTAAAAAACCGAAAAGCAAAACTGTCTTAAAGGTGTAATAAGTCTATGGTTTTTTGCAAGCACTACTGTCTGCTTGCAAAAAAATGCGAAATTTGTAATTATATTATCAAGCAAGATACCCCTGGGTGTAATAGATAGTAAAATGTGGATAATGAGTTATTTTCAGAGAGAAGGCATCAGTTTTCATTTTCTTTATGGGGTGGGATAATCTCAACAAAAGGAGCGATCCTATCGAAATCCATTTTCATTGTGTGAGTAATTACAGTTTGTCTCAAAACTAACTCAATAGTTACGAAAATTTTAACAAAATATCAAATACTTACAATTCCAATACTGCTGGCGACTCCAATAATAGAAATCATCATAGGTCCACCCTCCACCTTCATCTCGTTCATGTAGGAGTTAAGGAAGAAGTACGGCACAATGAACCACACAGAGAGAATCAGGGAAGAGAGGTTGAACATCAAGAAATGGAACTCCGTAAACATTTTGAAGTCAAACATCGATTTCATAGTTCGTCCGAAGCGGTTATACCATCTCTGCAAAACGTAGACAGAAGTATTTTACAATAAAACAATTGGGCATATATTATAGAAGATTATAGATATTGTATGAAGAATGAACAAACCATTTCATCATCAGATTCTGAATCAAGAGACCAAGACGAGTTCCTATACATATCTGGCAGTGATGATGCTCTAAGCTTGTACCTAATAGTAGACATCATAGCACCTCGGTGCATCATGGTGGTCTTATACAAAGGTACATCTCTCAAATAATGATGGTCAGTCGATATCTGTCTGAACCAGCTTTGCTGTTGTTGTTGCTGCTGATGGTGCGACATCTTCGAGTCTTTAGCACCAACTTTCTGCTTCGTGGTGTTGACGATTGTGTTTGACTTCTGCACTGCTGTTTCAGTTTTCACACCTTCGCTCTCACTCTTTTTCGCTTCTCTCTTCGTCCCGTCTTTAGGCTTCTTTGCTTTCAGTTCTATGGGTAACTGAGCAGGTGGTGGGGCATTTGCTGGATTGTCAACAGTTACGTTGACCTCAGAATGCCTCCGTGTTAACACGTCTGGATAGTTTTGCAGTATGATATTGTAGAGTCGCTTGTTTTTCATCAGTTTGTCTATGACTTCAGCCGGAACCTGCGAAAAAGTAAACAAATATTATTGTTCACTGTTTAAACTAATGACCACTGTTGTCAAACTGTCAAAATATGTGACTTACCCTTTCGTTCTGCTGTACAAACGTCGGGAGATGTATGGCTGAATGCATTCTCTTGCTTGTTTGCTCCGCGTTCGCTTGTGTGGTCGCCTCTAATTCTTCAGCCTCCTTTATATTTGTTGCTAAAGTCGCTAAAATGTATTCGGGGCCCTTTCCACATTCCAGTAGGGTTTTTAGTTCTTCAGAGTCTAAGTACGCCGATTCTCCTCCAATAGATCTTGACGCAGTAGAACCAGCACTCGAAGATTTTCTAGACCTAATTTTAGAGAGCTTACGCTCTCGCTTTTGTTTAATTTCTAACCACTCTGGGTTCGTCATTAATGCTCCACAAACGCACATATTAAGTAGCGTACCAGCTAATAAAACAATAGTATTTCTCCAATCGTATATTTCTAAGAAATAGTGAGTCATTGGTGAATAAATAAGCGTACCAAAACCAATCCCGCACGAAGCTAAAGATACGGCTAAGTTTCTTCTTTTATCAAACCAAAATGCCACTGACACTACAGCAGTTACGTATAAAATTCCCATAGCTAATCCACTAATAAAACCGAAAGTCAAACACAACATTTCTACTGAGTTACTAAAAGCAGCTAATAGGAATCCAATAGTAGACAGCACTCCAGCGATCATAGTCATAATACGGCATCCATATCTATCAACTAAGGCACTCATGATTGGCCCCGCTAATAACGGGGTAGCGATGAAAAGACTGCCAATCAATGATGTTTTTGATTGCGTAGTTTCGAAATAATTAGTGAATTCCTCACGGAGGAGTCCAAAGGAGAATGCCAGGCCATCAGCGCATGCTGATACAAGAAATGCTGAGGCTACTACTACCCAACCCCATCCACCGTCTGGTATAGGAGGTAGTGCTACATTATCACTTTCGTCTGAGCATATACTATCTTTATCATCTAGTCCTTCGAACTTGACCCTTTCAACGGGGGACTCTGATCCATCTCTAGTATAATGGGCGACTATGTCTACGTCTTTTTCTTCTGATTTAATTGAATTAATTGTGTTGATATCTGAATTGCTGTATTTAATAATGTTTGCATGGCTATTGTTAGATTCTTCTTTAAGTTTCTCAGCTTCGTTTGTTTCAACCATAATTGTTTCCTTATTATAGCATAACGTTGATTTTATTTGCAGATTCCGGTGATCTGAAAATATAATAAAAATAACAGATTATTGTTTGTTCTATTTCGGTCATTAAATAAATTTCTAAAAATAGTTATCCCTATGGTTCGATAAATCAAAACGCATTATACCAAAATGCATTCTCTGTTTGATAATAACAATTAATTATTTGATGGAGCCTATTCTGATTATGTTTTATCATCTACTTATAAAATCCTGCTGAATAGGATACGACAATGAATGAATCTTGATACCATAATTATGGCACTTCCTGTGAAGATTAGTAATTGTCGTGTGATGTCATCAGTACATATATAGAATAGAAGCTGTTTCATATTCATCTAGTACAGTACCTCATTCAATTATATCAGGATAGTAGTATTGTATTGTCGTGGTATGGGCATGTGAAGCAGAGGAAAATGTCGTGAGGAAAGTTTTGAGTATGACTGTGGATGGGTATGAGAGTAGAAGAAGACCAAAGAAACGATGGATGGACTATGTGTCACGAAAGGAGGTGTCTGATGAGATGACGAGTAATCGAGAAGTATGGAAGAAGAAGATATGCTGCGCCGATCCGAAATGAATTGGGACAAGAGCAAGAGAATGATGATGATGAGTAGTATTGTAATCTATCAAAGGTATAGTAAATGGAACATCGAAATCAACATTAGTTCATGAAAGAAGTCATTGAACATCACACCCAGTTCTTAGATACTACGAGTGGTGCTAAGCAATTCTCCGGCTCACTATGGCCAGTCAGCCACGTTGTACACATTATATCGAATAGCTCGTGTTGGGATACACGAAGTGGTTATTTTTGCCCATTGCTCCTCTGAAATGCGGCAGTGTGACCATCAGAGTCAGTCGCAGGTAGACCCATATTAAATATATTAGTCTATGGGTAGACCAGGCAGGCCCAAAACAGTTTTTTAAAGGATTGGCCTATTAGAAGAGGCTTTTAAAGGAATGGCCCATAGCTTTAGATCAAAGATGGAGCAAAAAGGGAAGAGGAAAGCTATTGCCCTGCAGATGGACCACGTAGGCTAATAATAGTAGCTAGTGTTGACCAGAAAACATGAAGTTTACAGCATTTGCTGGAGAAGACTCCTATAAACTTCGGATCGATGTCTGCAAAACACTATACGGTAACAGCTGTTCGTGGTCACCTATTACGATTACTAAATACATGTTATTATGTAAATTGTTTGTTATTACTCGACCATCTGTGGCTCATAATCACCTCGCCATTAGTAGTTTTTACAGGGTACATATATTAAAACTATGAGACTAATGTCCGAGTGAGTTAGATAATTATGTAGATAAGGCGTGCGTTCTAATTCTAACACCCCTTTTAGTGTAGCGTGACCGGTGTGGCATATTGTGTGTCCTTTTTTTTTTTTTTTTTTTTTCCGGATGGGAAATCATCAAATGACCCCCCCCACTCTGGGCGGAGCGGAGGGGAGTGTCAGACTTGTACTGACTAAAACCCATCCATGTTCCTTCTTTGCCCGTTATGTTCCAGGGCCACGGTATCTCTTTCGAACAGTCCCGCAGCCCCGGCAGGCGTTGGCCCATGCGGACCCCTACTTGATTGCTGACATCTCTTTGAGGCGCGCGTGGAACACGAACGCGCCGTCGACACGGCCCGTCGTCATAAGACGGCCGGACGGCGAGCTAGCCCACAACTCGCCGTCCACAGGCCAGCGCCTACGGTGGTCGGAAGCCACCACGTGACCCCCGACGCCCAGGGCGTCTCCCGCGGCGGCTGGGACGTGAGGTTCTTTCCCTCTCACGTCCTGCCACCTCCTTCACTAGCATGACTGCTTCGCAGAAGGAGGTGACGGCTTCCCATTCCCTCTCGCTCCGGACCATGGCTTGAACCAAGGCCGGACGCGAGAGATCGCCGCCGCCAATCGCCGCTGTGAGGACACGGCGGTGCTCCGCCCAAGTGGGGCAGACCTCCACGGTGTGTTCCACCGTGTCCTCCGGACGATCCTCGCAGTGGAAACACCCGGGCGTTTCCTCCCGCCCGATTCGATGCAGGAACCTCCCGAAACAACCGTGTCCGGTGAGGACCTGCGTCAGGCGGTAGGTGAGGGCGCCGTGGCGCCTCTCTAGCCACTCCTCAAAGAGGGGACTTATCGCCACTATGGTGGCGTGCCCTGCACGGGGTTGCGACAGTCGCTCTCTCCATGTCGCCATGAGATCCCGCCGGAGGTCTGTCCGCTGAGCGGCAATTTGTCGCGGCAGCGGAGTTTCTCCCCGACATAGTGCTTCCGCGCGCCATTCATGCAGGCGCGCGAGGACTATCGCCTCCAGATCCCATGGCGGCAATCCGGCAAGGAGGCTAGCCGCCTCGCCGGAGATCGTGCGGTACCCCCGGATTAGCCTTATGGCTATCACCTTTTGGGGCGCGTTCAGGTAGTGGGCGGCTTGCCGCCTCAAAGAACGCGCCCACACCGGGGCCCCGTAAAGGGCCATGGACCGCACGACCCCCGCGTAAAGCTTCCGGCAGGAGGCGTTTGGACCCCTCAGGTTGGGCAAGAGCCGCTTGAAGGCAGCCCCTGTCCGTTCCAGTTTGGGAGCCAAACGTCGGAAGTGCTCCACGAAGTTCCACCGGCTGTCGAGGACGAGTCCTAGGTACTTCAACGTCGACCCGACGCCGATGGAAACCCCTCCTGCCATCAGTAGGGATCCCGACGGTGGCGCATTCCGAGGCCCATGAAAACACATGGCCTCGGACTTGTGCAATGCCACCTCGAGACCCAATTGCCGGATCCTCTCCACAACTATCGCAACCCCGCGTGTCATGTTTTCGGCCGCCGCCTCGTGCGACCTCCCTTGTGCCAGTACCATATTGTGTGTCCTTAGATTAACTTTCAACCGTATGTATCATCTGCAGTCTAATACCCTTTTCACAACCTTAAATATTTTTTTTAGTTAGCCCGTGTTGTCCCACTTCTGGCCAAGACCTCCCCCATTCCTTCCACTTCTCTCGATGGTGTGCTTATCTTCTCTCCAATTTACATACCTAGAATTCATCTTCTGCCTAACCTTTTCCAAACTATGTTAGGGTCGGCTTCTGGATGCAACTGAATACCAGTATTTTATATGGAGCGACTGCCTATCTGACCTTCACAACCCAGTTAGTACTAGGCAATACGATACCCCTTGGTAAAACTGGTTGTCAGACTTTTTGGGCCACGACTACCTGTTCCGACTGTCAAAGATCTACAAATGACAGCCGGGACCAACGGCTTAAGGTGCTTTTCGAGGCACGGAGGAAACTTGGTATGTAATGGGTTGTCACCCATCCATAGACCAATCTAGGCAAGCACGGCTTAACCTAAAGATCGATCGAGCGGCTGTTATTATTTAGCCACGAGCTCATGTTTACAAACCTAGCATTACGAAGCTTAAATGAGTGACTAAAGGAGCACTGTCGCCAATCGGTTTCCAACACTCAACTCAGCGGCCAGACTTAAGATTATTCTAATAGGTATCGTATCATTTCCCCGGCAGGTACTCGTCATGGGTGACTTCAATGCTCACTCCAGAGTTTGGGGCAACTCCCGGGACAGGCCCAGAGGACAAGCTGTACAAGACTGGGCGGCGTCACTTGACCTCCGACTTCTAAATCAGGGGTCTGTTGCCACATGCGTTCGTTGGCAGGGGGAGTCGATTGTAGATCTCTCATGGGCAACTCCTTCTGTTGCTCGCATGGTGTCGGAATGGAGAGTAGCGGAGGAAATGGTCACACTCTCCGACCATCGCCACATTGTCTTCAAGGTGATACTCCGGCTTTCTGGCGGCCCCACCCAGTCAAATTCAAGCCCACCGGCGCGACGATGGGCCCTGAAGCAGCTCAATCGAGACATGCTCGTCGCAGCTGCAAATATAACAGCTTGGCCGGAAGATACTCCCTCCGAGGGAGCTGCGTCCGATCCAGAGGAAGAGGCGGCCTGGTTTCGGGAAAAGATGGCATCCATTTGTGACGCTTCCATGCCCCGGGTCAGGAGCGGCCAGCGTTTTGGTGCAGTTTACTGGTGGTCGGAAGATATTGCACTATTACGCGTGTCCTGCCTAAGGTCCCGATGCCAGTATCAGCGCACTCGACGCAGACGACAGCCAAGAGCCACGGAGGAAGAAATTGCCAGAGTTTATAGAGCATATCGGGAGGCGACAATGGAGCTCCAACACGCCATCGCTGATGCTAGGTCAAGATCGTGGCGGGAACTTATTGATGGGTTAGACAGGGATCCATGGGGAAGGCCATATAGGTTGGTCATGGCTAAATTACGTCCATGGGTACCCCCGATCACAGAAACCATGGATCCAAATCTGCTGGAGAGAGTCGTTAACACGCTCTTTCCAGTAGTTAGAGACAGACCCTCGCCACTACTGTCATCGGCAGACTGGTTTGACGAGTTAGGGGTAACAGAAAGTGAGCTGGACAGCGCCGTTAGACGTTTGGGGGCTCGTAACACCGCACCAGGCCGGGATGGTATCCCTGGCCGGGCTTGGGTTCTAGCTTCGGTTGCTCTAGGGGACCACGTAAGACGATTGTTCAACAGCTGCCTCCGTGCAGGCGCGTTCCCCTCCAGCTGGAAGGAAGCTAGATTGGTCTTGTTGAGGAAAGAAGGCAGGGACCCAGAGTATCCCTCTGCATACCGACCAATTTGCCTGCTTGACGACGTCTCCAAACTATTCGAAAGAATAATTGCCGAAAGACTCGTTGAGCATCTGTCACGTGTTGGTCCAGACCTCGCCGATTGCCAGTATGCCTTCCGACAGAAGCGTTCTACAGTAGATGCGATCCAAAGCGTCCGATCGCTGTCGGAACAGGTAGTATCCCGGGGTGGGGTGGCGTTGGCGGTAAGTTTGGATATTGTTAACGCCTTTAATTCTCTGCCCTGGCATGCGATCAGGGCGGCACTAGTACATCACAGAGTGCCACCTTACCTGCAGTGCATCATCGGGGCTTATCTTCGTGACCGACACATTTGTTTAGTGGGTCGGGACGGTAGCGTTAATCGCAAGGAGATTACGTGTGGGGTTCCTCAGGGATCTGTCTTAGGACCTCTCTTATGGAACCTCGCTTACGATGTTGTCCTGCGTATTGATCTCCCCGTTGGCGTTAACGTCGTTTGCTATGCAGACGACACTCTAGTGTTAGCCGGCGGGGACACCACCGAAGAAACCACTCAACTTGCAGAACTCGGATTGAAAAAGGTCGTGGCATTGATCCGCGAGCTGGGTTTAGAGATAGCGCCTCATAAAACTGAAGCACTATGGTTCCATAAGCTGCCGAGGAGTAGAGAGCCGCCCAGCTCTTTAGTCAGAGTGGGAGATGCGCAAGTCCAGGTGGGACGATACATTAAGTATCTCGGTCTTATCTTGGACGGTCGGTGGGGCTTCGAAGAGCACTTTGAGCGCCGGTGCGTTGCACAGACTGTTACCCAATCTCGGAGGGCCACGAGAAGAAGTTCGCCGCCTCTGCGCGAGGGTCGTGCGATCGATGATCCTCTATGGGGCGCCTGTTTGGTCAAATAGGTTGTCGAGCCTCCGGTGCTGCATGACTAAAATCAACAGCCTGCAGCGAAAAATGGCTATTCGTATTGCACGAGGATACCGTACTGTGTCCTTTGAGGCGGCAACTCTCCTGGCTCGTTTTCCACCGCTGGATATCCTGGCAGATATGGACACGAGGGTTTACAGCCGAATCCGCGATATCCGCCAAAGTGGTAATAGTGTACCAGGAATCGCTATTGCCGATCCCAATAGGAGAAGAAGTCGTCGGGGAGGCAACCGCCTCGCCGCTTAACACGCCGAAACCCCGCCTGCATTACCTAAAGCAGGTGGGACACGGGTCACGGGCCCAGAGTTAGGACTCTGTGTGCTCACCGAGTGACCTTGGATATGACCGGCAGCACAGTGGTCACGTGCTGCCGTGCTCACTTGCACAGCGAGGCTCAGGGAAGATCTCTGTATAGTCGCCCCAGGGATGTGCCTTAACAGGCGTTGCACAGACGGGGCTCCGGACAGGTCTTTTAAGAGGAAACGGTGCCTCCTCTCATGTGCGGATGGTGGCCACCGGGGTGGTTTTAGTGCGGTAAAAATCCCACACTCCCCGGTCTTATCCCCAAAGACCGGTCGTCTTTTGAAGGTTTCCCCCCGAAAACAAAAAAAAAAAAAAAAAAGGTATCGTATCATTTACTATTGGTCAAAACGGGCGCTAGTCTACAGATGACACGGTTAAAACTTGAAAGTTAATAAAATTGTCGTTATCGCCGATATAGTAGCGATAATTGAACGAGTATGTCGATTACTTAAATGTGTTTATCTTATAAAACAAACACGTTTAAAGATATCGCACTCGTGCCTGACTGAATTCAATGTTATAAATTTTTATGCTGTTGGGATTACCTCGCGGCCAAATTATTTCTTCTGTTTTATCATGTTTTTAGATGGCAAACAAGCCCTTCTGACGGGATTAACGTAACTCATAGGTATCAGGGATACAGTGTGTTTATTACAGCGTTTCAGATACAACGCTGAAATGTTTCGTATGCCTTCATAATCATTGGCAGACTTGTTCAGCCAATGCTAAATTTAGACCACCACCTTTTTGTGTCGTGTTTCTCTTCTCTTTCCAAGTCTGAGCTAGTAACCCAGCTGGGGATGATTCCGCATGTTCTTATGTAGGTGTTCCACCTATCTGGCTGTAGGTCTGCCAATGTTCCTTCCACCATCTCTAGGCAACCATTCCGTTAGGGCTCTTCACCTAGTGCCACTAGATCCCATTACCACGTCTAGCCAAGTGCCCAGTCCACCTCCATTTCAGATCCGATACCTGGTAGCCCGATATATTGAACCTTAGTAGGTAATACGCCGAATACCTGAGGAACCACATGAATCTCTTTTTTTTTAGTATGGGAAATCATCAAATGACCCCTCCCACTCTGGGCGGGCGCCCGGGCGGAAAGGGAGTGTCAGACTTGTACTGACTAAAACCCATCCATGTTCCTTCTTTGCCCTTTGGCCAGGGCCGCGGTATCTCTTTCGAAAAGTCCGGCAGCCACCATGTGTATCCCTTAGGGCCTTATCATACTAGCGGTTTGGGAACGGCTGCGGGGCGGGGCGGGAGCGCAGCGATTGCGTCGCGAACACGCTACGGCTGCACAGCGAGGACGTAGCGGACGCGTGGCAAATACGCAAAGTTTTCGTCGCGTGTTTGTAGCGAGTTAACGACTTACAATACACTCAGTAACAAAATGAATTCCGACGGGGGAACACTGCTGTTGGCTTTGTTACTTCGAAGACGCCGGAGAAGAAAACGAAACCATCGAAGAATTTGGGAAGATTCATTATCCGCAACGAATTCGCTGCGCATGCGCGGCGTGTTAGTTGCGTGCCCGTAACGTATTCGTTGCGCGCCCGCTCCGCTTTGAGAACGCTCGCAATCCGGTAGTATGATAAGGCCCTTACGTTACGATTATTACTTAGAGGTCTTCAAAATCAAATTCAAAATAAATTTTATTTCACATATTCCTCGATGGGCACTTATAAAACGTCGACAAAAAGGTGCACGGTTCGGGTTGGTCGTTTCCTATGGAGAAGAACCGGCAGGAAACTCCATGGTTAATCTTTTCAAATCATTTGGTATTACAATATTATCATGGATTAGATATAGCAGTACGGAGGGACAGCGTAGGCCCGACAATAAGTCGTTGCTTACTATACAAAAAATGTAGAACAAAAGTTAACAAGCACCTAGGAATCTACAAAGCCTACAATGTTCACACATTGAAAACTAATGTAAAAATCTTATTCGAAAGAAGAAAAAAAATGAAGTTGAGAATAGTTAGAAACATCTACACATTTTTGCCGTTTATGAGCTACCAAGGAAGCCGCATGCGCAGAAGGAACTAAAGCCAAACTTCTTTATCTTCAACGTAGTCCTTGATTTTGTAATATGCTTTTTAATAAGGACACGTTTGATGTAGTTTTTGAACTTTCCACCGGTCAGTTCTATAACTGAATTTGGCAACTTGTTTCTAATCGTAATGCCATTTGTTACTTCACTGGTTAACTGATATGGTAAACAATTTCATTGATTAGCATAGAACGATGACTGACCGTGACTAGTGAATACTAGCTATCGTCATCGCACCATAACTGCATAGTGTACCTATGGTGATAACGGAAACATTAATTAATTTTTTTACCCTGTTTATTATTTAATGGAGATTAACAAATTAGTTATAACTTATATAGTAACTATGAGTTTGATTGTATGCGAGCTATTCCTCTTTCGAAACAAGCTTATTTTCATAAAAATAGCGTTCAGAACTGCTCAAAGATTGACGTCGATTTGTATAGTTTGTATGATTCATTCATTCATGATGACTCATAATTTGCCTTTTATTTTCTCATCTAAGTAGACTTAGTACCTATACATACATGTACATATGTATTAGGGTCAGTTTCCAGATGTAGCTGAACATAAGCTGCCTTCTGGCCTCCTCTTCGTCCTCAACTCATGTAAAATGCAAGTGGTTATATGCAAATAGTAAGATTGTCTTTGTCATGCAGCTACAGACAAGGTTGTCAGTGATACCTACATGTTTCAGCCACTTACAAAATGCCACCGTCATCAGCCCAACTTTTACTTTGGATGGTTGGCTTGGTTGCAGAAAAATACCAGTATTTTACATGGAGTGACTGCTTATCTAAACTTCCACAGACCACAATCCAGTAATTCTAAGTAGGTAATATTATGTTCCTTAATAAGACTGGTTGGAAGTAACTATGAAGTAACGAACAAATGTCATCATCTGTCTAGCCTTTTCCCAACTATATTGGGGTCGGCTTCCAATCTAACTATATGCAGCTGAATACTAGTATTTTACATGGAGCGACTGCCTATCTGACTTCCACAACCCAGTTAGTACTGGGTAATACGATACTCCTTAGTAAGACAGGTTGTCAGACTTTCGGGCCACTGACTACCTGTAACGACTGTCAAAGATCTATAATTGACAGCCGGGACCAACGGCTTAATTTGCTCTCCGAGACATGTAAGGACCAACTTAAGCAAGCGCAGCTTAACCTGAAGATCGACCAGCTGTTATTATTGAGCCACGAGCTCCTCTCGCAAGTAACGAATAAATGTATAATTTATAATACAGTTGCTAAGGAAAACGATCCGTTAATTACTTTTTGGCAAATGGTATCTGGAAAACATATCAAGTAACCATATTGGATTTAGAACGCCGCCTGTTATATTATGGTAAAAATATGTTAGATTCATGGTATATTATGTAATTGCGTTAACAGAATTGATTTAGGTACTCAATCAATCAATTAGTTTCAATCATTTTATAAGTAAATCCTAGTGGTGTTTCTATTAGATATAATATTTTTACCGGCTTAGAAACTCGAACTATTTTCAAAAAAATACTAGTTATGCCCGCGGCTTCGCCCACGTGGATAACTGTTTAGGGATCATCTACCGGGATAAAAAAACGTGTAAATGATCATGTTATTTCAACTATCTGTGTGCCAAATTTCATTTACATCCGTTCAACTACTGAACTTGCTCGTGGCTAAATAATAACAGCCGCTCGGGTCGATCTTTAAGTTATCTTTAGTTGTTGATGGGTGACCACATTACATACCAAGTTTCCCGTGTCTCGGAAAGCACGTAAAGCCGTTGGTCCCGGCTGTCATTTGTAGTTGTTTGACAGTCGTTACAGCTGGTAGTCAGTGGCCCAAAAAGTCTGACAACCAGTCTTACCAAGGGGTACCGTATTACCCAGTACTGACTGGGTTGTGGAGGTCAGATAGGCAGTCGCTCCATGTAAAATACTGGTATTCAACTGCATCCGCTTAGACTGGAAGCCGACCCCCATACCGACCAACATAGTTGGGAAAAGGCTAGGCAGATGATGATGAGTAACAAACATTTGAAACATCCGTCCTCACAAAAGTAATATTAGTAACATTATAACAGTATAGTAATATAGACTTACTCATTGCTTGTTTTAAATGTATTTTATCATTATTTGCCTAGCTTTTCCTCATATTGTTGGCTTCGGTTCTAACTCTATCCAATGCAGCACTGAAAATGTTTAGACAAGAATACAGATACAAACCAGACTACCGAAACAGACAGACATAATTTGTTGTAAAAGTAGAGATAACATAAAAAAATCCATCATGCGAGCTATTTTTAAACACATTATGTAGTTGGATAACACGTTTGACCGCGACTATGAATTATAATAATTACGCTTTAGGTAGATATTACATAACCAATTGTACACATTGGTTGACCTTGCTTCTAATAATTTTTATGTAGTTACTTCAATCTGTCAAATTTCTTTAATAGATCTTCAACTTTATCGCTTAAGGATTAGGTTCAAGGTTGATTGGGAAAATTTGTCAGTTTCGGGTAGTTTGATGTGCAATACATAAAAAGTTCGTTTTTTTTTAATAGTAGATTTTTTTTTGAGGTTTTGTTGACCTCATGCGTGTTTATTACATGAGCATTATGACCATTTTTTAATACATACGTAAACAAACTCACGCCTTTTTTTCATGGGGTAAGGCAGAACACCACATGCGATATAATATAGGTACTTTTTCGCTTCATACATCTGTCATACACCCACGACGGTTATTTTTATATTTCGTAATAATACCATGACATTCCAAGAGGAATTTCTTAGTAGCAGCAACGGAGTCTGGATTTGTGCCCGGTTGCTGGCAATAGGCTCGCCCCCTATTACATGGGACTTAAAAACATAACTGGCGAAATGAGGATGTACTATTAGGTACACCTCTGCCTAACCCTTCGGGGATTACAGGCGTGGTGTTATGGTATTTTACCTTACCATGAAATTGTGTTCATCAGTAGTAAAGTCAAAGCCACAGTTACACCTTTATGATTAATAGTTTTTATTACTTAACACATAATGGAAGCTACTATGTTTATACATACTGATCGATAAGTTCAGCTTGGTTATTAATAGTGTAAAATGACCTCATTAATTCCTAATAATATATATGGTTATTTATTATGTAGCTGTGATAAATTACTATGTATTTTTCGCTTGATAAGTAAGCCGACATCGTCATGTAATCAGCCATGTAAAACAATGAACACTGCAAAATTATGCAAGGCCGTAGTATTATATTATCTGTGGCAAGGCGTTTCAATGATAATGTTATAATTTATAAGGATTATGAAGAATGCATACGGAAACGTAGTCAATTATTGCTAAAGGTCAATTAGATGTCCAGGACAAAATTGTAGGATGGCCTGAAGTAAGTAAGAAGTCCATTGTCCGACAGCAAACTGCAGGCCACACCGCCAGCTAGCGAGCGAGCCGGGCGAGGCATCGTTTCACCTCTTTTTATACGTTTTTTATTATTTTTCGGTTTTAATTTTTTTAGAATTTGCCATACATTTTTGTTTTACTAATAACCGATGAAAAATTTTTTATGTGGGGGATCTGTGCTCAGAACGATGTACTGAATACGTGCTAACCGTTTTCGCGTCGGTGTCCCTTCCTCCCCGTATACGAGTACATATTACGGCCGCGAATCACTGATCTGCAAATTGGGCAAAACTTTCTTCGCGTCCATACAAACAGATTGGACACGTTTCTTCCATAAAAAAACCCGATAAGTCTCTTCTAATTCTAAATCTGAGCACCAAGCACGTAACATGTTTGAAGGTCAATCGCAAAGTTTATTGAACATTTTAGCATGATGATGTACGGTCGGGGAAATCAATTGCTTAGCAAATAGACGCTCTACATTTATTTGCCATGTTATAGAGATTTCATACTTGTGAAGGATGATAATTTTGGCAAGAAAGGGGGCTCTAATGAGATGACGAGTAATAGAAAAGATGTGGAAGAAGACATGCTGCGCAGACCCCAAATAAATTGAGAAATACAACTGTCTAAAAAAGATATAGGTAATAGTAGTGCATGGTTCTTTTGAGCGTGGTCATAGTTGATACTAGCGCCGCCATCTTGTTTTAAAAGGTTTTATTTAACTTGCAATGTTTGAATGCTTGTTTCTTTGTTTTTTTGGTATAATCTTGCAACTGAATTTAAAAACAGTTATCCCCAACCGATTGAGCTGAAATTTTGCACTCACGTTTAGTTTGGACGACATTGCTAAGTGACTTCAATCTAAATTCAATATGGCGGACTCCCAAAGATGGCGGACTAGATATTTTTATGCACCCCCATGGTATGGGTATCAAATAAAAGGGTTTGCTCAGTAGAATATGAAAAAAATGACGTCACACCCATATTTAAAAGCTTGTCTTTAAAAATTTATATTTCCTATAAGCTTGTTTCAACACAATTTTCACACACAATTTCACAAAATTTTTACACCAAACAAATGTATATCCTCTTTAATAATTTAATTCATTAATCAAAGAAATCATGCTGCACTGTAGTTAAGATTTGAATATATAGTCAATTACCTTAACTATCATTTTCCCTGACTTTACATAGAATAGACTTTACATTTAAATAATCCGTGGTACGCTCCTGTTATGAGTAACTTCGTCGTAATTCATTGTTTGAAAATGGATCTGTTTTTATCATGAATGATGGGAGAACGTAAATAGTTTGACTAAAACCGGGTCAAGTGTGAGTCGGATTTTGTTGGCGCGAATTTCATCCGTCAGGTACGATAGATCCGTCGTAGCTCATAAATCTACTGAACTGATTTGATTTTTATTGACTATTTTAGACCAGTAAGGATTTTAGTATAATATTTTAATTGCTGAATACATTAATTTTATCAGCAGGGTTCAAAGTAATAGTTATCAAGATTATCTTGATAATTATCTTTATAAATAGTAAAACTATAATTAATAAACTTCACGTGTATCCGAACGCAATTTTCCGCTTCCACGCGTATCCAAACGCCTTAGCATCAACGTTTAATTAATCAACTAACAGATATTTTTAGTACGCGTTTTGTGTTAAAAATAATATCAACATTGATACCGTTACTTCGTACATGCTTATACACTAGACCTTCACGTTAATTTAACAATTTAATCTTAAGATCAACACTTCTTGAGATTGTCAGATAATTTCTACGTGTATTTGCGGAAATCAGTGCAAATCAGTAGCGGCACGAAGACGCAACATAGAAGATAATGAATTATTTCTGACACGTTGGTCTAGCGGTCGCAAGCGTTCTACAGAGTATAAGGCTCTCGGTTCGATTTCGGGCAAGTAGTATTTTTCCATCATGCTCGTGCCTAAACAATAACAGCCGCTCTGGTCGAACTTTAGGTTAAGCCGAGCTTACCTGGGTTGCTCCGTGGATGGATGACCACCCATTATATAGCGAGTTTTCCTCCGTACTTCTAAAAGCACGTTAAGCCGTTTTTCCCGGTTGTCATTTGTAGATCTTTGACAGTCGTTAAAGGTAGTCAGTGACCCAAAAACTCTGACAACCAGTCTTACCACAGGGTATCGTATTACCCAGTACTAACTGGTATTCAGCTGCATCCCGTTAGACTGGACGCCGACCCCAACATTGTTGAAAAGGTAGGCTGATGATGAGGGTTTCTCCATCATGAATTTCTCAGAAACAGCGGAGCTTAGATTTGCGCCCGGTTAAATATACCAAACTGGCAAAATGAAGACAGACCCTTCACAAACCCGTCAACCAAGCATTCTGTACATCAAACTAAGTAACTATACGCAAAAATTATTGCTGGGAATAAAAAAAAATTGTTTGGGGTGAAAAATCACGTTATACGGTAGGACATGTTGGAAAGCACTCAAAGCATTGTGCTGATGGATGGATTGAATAGTACAGGGGTCGTGGAAGTGTAAAGTAAAAATTGTACATTAAAAAAAAGTATTTAAAAAAAACTTGTGAAAAAGTTGGAACTTTGACTCCCAATATCTCCGTAAGTAGAAGGTTCCCCCAGGTATGGTCTAGAAACTAAAAAATGATCGCAAAGACGGGGCGAACAAATGCCTTTCGGTTATGTTATGTTAAGGGTCTATTTGCACCCTTTATAAATATACCTCTGTCTGCCTACCCCTTGGCGGACTAGACGTGTGAAGTATAAAATATATTACGCGAGTCTCCCCCAATCTCTACAAACATCATAAAATTGTTGTTTGTTTGTTCATTCAACCGATCGATCGTGCCACGACTGCGAAATGTTAGCAAACGGATTGATTATGAAATTGTGACTCAGAAGCGTAAATCTGCTGCTCATTTAAAGGGTAGTGACTGAGTCACCCACAATCGTCAAGGGAGTAACTCTATACGTGATATTAAAACATATTCATCGCATTTGAGTCTCATAAAATTCAAATGCGATTCGTAAAAAAAAATACGAATTCCTTTTACAAATGGTAGAATTTCGATTTATGGATGAAAAGTCTTTTTTTTTGAGAATCACCAAGAATCAGCGAGAATCGACAAAATTACAGATTTCTTTTGTTGATTTTATCGATTTTCTTCTGTCGAAAAAATCGGTTTCAACGGTGATCATGCTACGCGTGACGTATGAGTTCCATAGCGAAAGTTGATAAAAAGTGAGACAGCTAGAATCAACCCCTTGACGATTGCTGGTGACAAAATCGCCAGCCTGTTTGAGTATTTTGATAGGAATTAATAATTGTAAAATTATTAATTCTGCATAAAGGAAAAAGAGTAGATACGACACCTATAACGAAGTTAAGGAAATACCTTTAATAATAATGTGAATCTAATAATAAACAAAACATATTTTTGCAATTTAATAAATTCCCCGATGAGACCATATTGACAACTCTTGCCTAGCTTGTCCAGGATTAATTAATAGTTACCTACCGATATGGTTTCCTTTTTCCTTGTTTATAGTTCCTAGCCATTTCGCAGAGCGAGATCAGAGTCCCAGCAGCTATTACAATACTAGAGAATTCAGTATTTTTTTCTGTCTTGATCTCAAACCAAACGAAACCGGCTTCACGACACTGTTGACAGCGCTGTGTCATGGTTTTTTATTTGGTCTGAGGTCCTGATTTATCTAATAACTAATAAAGTCACAAGTTATTTTTGAGAATTTGTTAAAAACGTTCTCTTCTAGACAGCCATGGCCCAACTAATGAAATTATCCAAAAATAAATCAGAAATCACACCTAGACGGGAATGGATGATTCTGGGATTACGATTCAGTGTCAAAATTCGTTTCAACATCATCTGCTTAGCCTTTTCTCAACTATGTTAGGGACGGCTTCCAGTCTAACCGGATGCAGCTGAATACCAGTATTGTATATGGAGCGACTGCCTATCTGACCTCCACAACAGAGTTCATACTGGGTAATACGATAACTCTTGGTAAAACTGGTTGTCAGACTTTCGGGCCACTGACTATCTGTAACGACTGTACAGATAGTCAGTGGCCCGAAACTGACGAAAGATCTAAAAATTACAGCCGGGACCAACGCCTTAACGTGCTTTCTAAGGCACGGATGAAACTCGGTATGTAATGGGCAGTCACCCATCCATGGACCAACCTAGGCAAGCGGCTTAACCTTAAGATCGACCCCAAGCGCCTGTTATTATTTAGCCACGAGCTTTTTATTCGTTAATATACTGAAAACAAGATAAAATCTTCAATCAACCAGCCAATGGTGGTATAGTATTTATAGAAACGCTAGACGCCGATTGATCTCATCTGGGCACAAACATTGTGTGCGTCAGAGACTGATCAAGATGAGGTTTTTGAACCGAGGACATCAAATTCATTAACTTTTGCAATTGACGCATAGGACGTGTCTAATTGAAATGATGATAATGACCACATTAACTGTTGTATGACCAAGCTTAGTAATACTAAGTCATGTATTTTTAATACATATATAATGTAAACTCACGCGTTTTTGTCATGGGGGTAGGCAGAAAGAAAACGGCTACTACTACGAACCTTTTTTTTTCTTTCGGGTTGGAAATCGTCAAATGACCCCCCCCCCCCCACTCTGGGCGGAGCAGAAGGGAGTGTCAGACTTGTACTGACTAAAACCCATCCATGTTCCTTCTTTGCCCTTTGTGTTCCAGGGCCACGGTATCTCTTTCGAACAGTCCCGCAGCTCTGGCAGGCATCGGCCCATGCGGACCCCTACTCGGTTGCTGACATCTCTTTGAGGCGCGCGTGGAACACGAACGCGCCGTCGACACGGCCTGTCGTCATAAGACGGCCGGACGGCGAGCTAGCCCATAACTCGCCGTCTACAGGCCCGCGCCTACGGTGGCCGGGAGCTACCACGTGACCCCTGACGCCCAGGGCGTCTCCCGCGGTGGTTGGGACGTGAAGTTCTTTCCTTCTCACGTCCTGCCACTTCTTCACTAGCATGACTGCTTCGCAGAAGGTGGTGACGGCATCCCATTCCCTCTCGCTCCGGACCATGGCTTGAACCAGGGCCGGACGCGAGAGATCGCCGCCGCCAATCGCCGCTACGAGGACACGGCGGTGCTCCGCCCAAGCGGGGCAGACCACCACGGTGTGCTCCACCGTGTCCTCCGGACGATCCTCGCAGTGGAAACACCCGGGCGTTTCCTCCCGCCCGATTCGGTGCAGAAACCTCCCAAAACAACCATGTTCGGTGAGGACCTGCGTCAGGCGGTAGGTCAGGGTGCCGTGGCGCCTCTCTAGCCACTCCTCAAAGAGGGGACTTATCGCCACTAACTACTACGAACCTTAGGTACATACTTCTTTTATAGCAGTGATAGCATAGTGGTGTGATCGTCGGACTGTCAAGTCATAGGTCTCGAGTTCGAACCCATGGTACGCAACTCTCATTTTTCGGATTCATGTGAGTATTGTATAATTATCACTTGCTTCGGTGCAGGAAAACATGTGAGGAACCCAGGATGCCGGAGAGATATTTCTTGACGGCATGTAAAGCCAAGTCAGAGGCCCATGGGCGCATAACAACTCTGACACGATGTACTAACCACACGATAAAGAAAAATAATTCTTTTCATTCGTCCTCTTTCATACATCATACAAGCAAGCCGGTTCCGAGTACTAAACGTCTGACCATTTTAGAGATCACCACCAATAAGGTCAGTGTGTTTCTTTCTAGGGCTTGTTTCAATGGATTCTAGAAAGGTCAAGTCATAATAAATTCTATACCCCCACTAAGTTAGACATGTTTTTTTCGCTAGGAGTGGTTTTGCATCGATAGTGGATGGGATTCGAACGCATGACCTTTTTCTCGGTTGCCTACCTTCACCTATTGTTGCTTCGCTCTTTATTCTGAGGAATTGCATTTTATTGTAGTTTTTGACGAAGATTAGATAAGCCTACCTAGTTATTTTTTACCATATTTTTTTTTTTCGGATGGTTAATCATCAAACCACTCTAGGCGGAGCGAAAGGGAGCGTCGGACTTGTACTGACTAAAACCCATCCATGTTCCTTCTTTGCCCTTTGTGTTCCAGGGCCACGGTATCTCTTTCGAACAGTCCCGCAGCCCTGGCAGGTTAATTTTTACCTGAAGTTTAATTTAAAAGGTGACAGGATCTTTACATCATAGGCCAGTCAACAGGACTGGTAGTTGGGCTAACCGTCGAAGTGCGGATGTAATTAATAAGATATTAATTAACATGACGTAGTTAGTTAGTAGACGTAGGTTCCTTTTGCAATGCAATTACGAGAAGACAATTAAGTTACAACATTAGTATTAACACGATCATCGAAGTATTTCTTCGTAACTTAAACATAAGGCATGTATTTTCAAGAGTTAAGCACCTATGCAAAGATGGCCAGTAGATCAACATTTCTCAAGTCAAGTTTAAATCCCATGTAAAGATCATCGAAAAGGGAACTAACTGACAGCCTCGTTGGTTTAGTGGCCGTAAACGCGAGGTCGGGCAAAGCGTTATTTGTGGTTTTCCATCAGGAATTTCTCAGTAGAAGCAAAAGTAGCGTAGTCTAAATTTATGCCCGGTTGATGGCAGTAGGGTCGCCCCCATTATTAAAGCTTTAAAACATAACTGGCGAAATGTGGGTGTACTATTAGGTAAACCTCTGCCTAAACCTTCGAGGATTACAGAGTGCGTGATGTTATGACGCCAAATTGCCGATTCGGCGAGAAACCGCAACTTATAGGTACCTACTCTTTTTTAAGCTTTCACGGTTTACAACTAAACTTATACTGTCACTTACGGGATATCTTCCGTGATTGTTCATTATTTTGAGCTCCCGATATGGCTCAACCCGCGAGAATGGCGCTTGTAACAGCGTCGAAATACCAACTAGAAAACTTTACTTTTCACTAAAGGTGACCTAAGTGTGTTAGATACTGGCTGTAACACTGGTTCACAACCTTGTCTGACTTTCCCCACACGGTCTAACGTTGGGAACTTGAAACCTGTATGGCTACGAGCTACCTGCCGGGGCCGGGGTCTCGTCGCTTATGGGGGCGGTGCTTTCACAAGATTCCTTTCTCTTTTTTCCTATACCAACCTGGGTAACATGACTTGTATATTGTTTGGGATTACTATAGACCGACCGCTTTAATGAGAATTTAACCTTTTGAACGCCAGAACATAAAAGCACGCGCGTGCCCTCCACGCCAAGCCACAATTGCACCTACCATTTTGTCACATATTTGTGTCGTTTGGCGTACAGGACACGGTTGCTTATATGTGACAATGGCGGTCAAAAGGTTAAATGGAATATTCTGAAAGTTGATCACGTATTGGTTCAATTAGTATCGTAATACATACGTGGATTATGGTTATTTTAAAGCAAATAACCTGTGGGATATTGTTAGGACTTTGTGGACGCTTAATGTGCCTTTGATGGGGCAAGGCGGAGGGCTCATTAAAGCGATCGGTCTATAACGACTAAGAATAGCATTAAATTATTCCGCTTTCGCCATACTGTGCTATGACTGCCGCTTTAGTCTAGTGGTCGCAAGCGCAACTGCTGAGCATGAGGTCCTGGGTGCGATTCCCAGGTCTGGCAAAGTGTTATTGGGTTTTTTACATCAGGAATTTCTTATTTGCAGCCGCGGAGTATGGATTTGTGACCGTTTGATGGCAATAAGCTCACCCAATATTACACGGGACTTAAACATTACTGACGAAATGTAGGTGTACTAGGTATAATGTACACCTCTGCCTAACCCTTCAGAGATTATGGCGATGTGAAAAAAAAACCAACGCTAATTCTGGCCAACTTATTTACATGGTTACAATGTGATAAGCAGTTGTTAAAACATTTATTTTCTGCCGTAGGTATGTTCATTCTGCAGTAAATTAAAACAAAAAGTTGATAAAAACTGTGCCATAAGTAATGCCGTTCGTAAAATTATAAAATACCTAATACAAATATTGATAAAAAACTCGCCAAGTGCGAGTCGGATCCCAACGAATAATCTAACATTATCTATCACACTATGGTAGTAGGTATTCAAATATCTTTAATGTTAATTATACATTATAGAGGTCTTATGTAGACAAGTATGTGCAGACGAGTCTAGGGTTTTTATTGAGCCACAAATTTTTATTGGGGATCAAATAACCGGTTATGAATAAGAACATTTGGTGAATCCTCCCACGTTTCTATATCTGAAGATTTAATTGTCTTGTTTCTAATTTGCGACTTAGTCCCTACTTACAGTTTATCTCCAGATAGTTTTCAGTGTTTTATGTTTTACGCATTCACGACTTTATAAGAGAGAACCATAAAATTAAATTAGGCACATGGTCTACCGAATTTAATTCATCTTTCTGATAGCAACCGGCACCTAACCATAAACTTAAAAAAGCCCCAAAAAAAACGTTGACAAACTTACTGTTTTTCAATAAGAAGAGTTAAAATCCAATAACTTCACACATAATATCACTGTTTACACTATTACTAGTATTAATTTTATCGTAGTATGTAGTTTGTAAATAATGTATAAACAAAACTATCTAAAAAGAATACGTCATACCGCTAGCACGGTCAACGCGAAACTGACGTGACGCGACGGCTTGGCTATCATGAATGAGAATTAGGGAGTGTACTCAAAATGTAATTGTTTAACTTACGATAATTTTTATATTACAGCCAAATTATACAATAAAACACGCTTGTTGCTACTGGCCAATGACATAATTGCCGGTTTAATTCATAACTTTAAAAGAAAAGCATTATTAACGATATTTTGGAGTGAATTCATGAGATCACGTGTCATAGTGACCACAAGGTTTTCCAAATAGGTGTTATGAACCTCGAAATTACTTTACAACAAACAGGCGTAGAGAAATTATGAACCAGATGGTCTAAATAATTTGAAATTCTTTCAGCGGTTGCGTTGATGGAATAGTAAATTTATTGGATTGACGTACCTACAAGGTGTAAATGGGCCTTTAACGAAGCCAATAGACTAATGTTCTTCCCGTCACTGCAATTTTTTTTTGTTTTTTTTTTTCTGGGCTTTAACTGGGAATCTTCTAGTTACAGAGATATTGTAACTAGGGCTTTCAAATACCGGATTTTTTCAATACCGGTATCAATACCGGTATTGGAAGTCAATACCGTGATCACGGTATTAATACCGGTATTGAACGCAAGTTCAATTAGGACATTTAAAACCATTCAAATAAGTGTTTTTATTTTCAAATAATTCTTAATTGTTCTTATTTATTATAAATACCTTTTATACATAGCTCTCTTATATAACAATTTGATTTTGATTGATTATTTATTTAGGTAAGACTAGGAATTAGGATAGGTGGAAAAAGACTATTAAATCTCCGATATGCCAACGACACCATTCTTGTGGCAACATCCATAGCAGATATGAGGGAGCTGTTCCATCGACTTGGGTCAGAAAGTGGCAACATCGGTCTAGCGGTGAACAGAGCAAAAACCAAAGTGATGATAGTTGATCGAGCCGGAAAGCTGACAAATGGCTTCTGCAACATTCCTGGCATTAATAACGTCGACCACTACATATACTTGGGCTCCCAGATCAACAGTAACGGCAGATGTGTCCCCGAGATAAAAAGGAGAATGGGGATGGCAAAAGATGCTAATATGTCCTGACTGAACAACATCTGGAAGAAAAGAGGGATTGGTATCTAAACTAAGATCAGATTGATACGAGCTCTGGTTTTCTCTATCTTCCTGTACGGAGTAGAAACGTGGACAATCCTGTCCCGAGAAAGGCAAAGGATTGATGCATTCGAAATTTGATGTTAGAGAGGAATGCTGAGAATACCTTGGACGGCGAAACGCACCAATGCATCGATCCTGACCCAGCTCCGAATAAAAACTCGCTTGTCCACTTTATGCCGACAACGTATTCTTTCGTACTTCGGCCACACAGTGCGCAGAGGCGACGAAAGTTAGGAAAAACTTATTGTGGTTGGGAACACTGAAGGCAAAAGGTCGCGTGGTCGTTCACCAACTAGATGGACCGATCAAATTAAAGACTCGGCATCCAAATTCTACACGGTTGTAAGAGACGCGCTGGACTGAAACCGGCGGAGGCAGATCATTCGCTCTAGATGCACTCTGATGCTGACCACGATCCTCAGACATGAGGGACCGACCCCAGAGAGAGAGAGAGAGAGAGGAATTAAGAACGTTATCAAAACTTAAACTAGTCTTTTTGCAGAAAGACATTTCACATAGACTTTGTAAAGTACAAATCAAAAAAATATAAACTTCTTATTATTATCAAAGCGTCATCATGTCTCATGTAATCAAAACACATAGGTATCAATATTTATATAAACGTAAGTACAGCTTAATTAGCTATCAATCATTTGGTGTGCATTTTAGAAACATTCTTATAATTATGCAATAAACAAAAACAAAAATTTAAAACCAAACAAGTAACAAAATAAATCAAGCGTTAATAAAAATTTCTGACGAACAGTAAAAAAATGTAAAGTACTTATATAAGAATAAGAACACAATAACACAAAAAGGTTTAATATTTTTTCTGAAATTCTTCTTCTCTTATTCTTATATTCGAAGAGGCGGCTACGACGGTAATCTAATTAAACTAGCAAAAATACGCGCCAGATCACAACTTTACAAGACAACTCAATATTCACAACACAATGACAAAGTCTGCGTGTTATCCCGTCGCCTTTGCGAAACTGACTAACAAAAACGACATAAGTACAGCTTGATTTCGGGCATTGTCTCAGGCGTGGCGAGGGAGGGTGAGCTAAAGATAACAACTATTGAAAGAATAAGCTCACATCTAATGTTTGTAATACCGTAATCACGGTATTGGTGCGTCAATACCGGTATTGTAAAAGGCCCATATTAAATCCGTGATCACGGTATTACGGGATCCCGGAATACCGGTATTGAAAGCCCTAATTGTAACGCTCCAACTTTTTCAAATTAAAAAAAAGTGTGTAATGTTATAAATTTAATACCTCTATAACCCCTGGCTTCAATGCATCCATCAGCACAATATTTTGAGTGCTTTACATTGAGCCCTACCTGAATCCGTGATTTATCCCTCTAAAAAAAATCGTAGGTATCCCAGCAATTATTTTTGCGTAGAGTTAGGTAGGTACTTAGTCTGATGTACAGTAGTACAGACAGACTGCTTGGTTGGCGGCTTCGTGAAGGGCATAGATTAATATGCCTTTCGTGAAGGGTATAATTATGCTTCTGAAAAGTTTGTGTCAATCGTGTTGCGAGTCGTCGAAGAAATACGAAACGCTTCGAAACCTCTTGTCGCTTTATCAAATGAAATTAAACCTTATGTTGGTAAAGTAATTAGGTACACGGACAGGGACACACGGTCGACCATGTGATCTATTTACCTATGTATTATGTAACCCATGGCTATCATGAGTAACCTTCACGCCTGGATCGCTAGCGTGATGGCTCTGCTTAACTGTAAACCTTTTCAAAAGATCATTCATGAATGTGACTATCAAACATAATGTATTTTTATGCAAATTACAAATACTTAGGTGAGCAACTTACCTGCCATCATAATAGCTGTTGAGTCACCTCAGAACTGTTGAGACATCACTCTTTTGCTCGACATCTTAGATGCTGAAATATCCTGGAAAAACTCATGTTCGAAAGTCTGACAATCAGTCTTGCCACTGGCTCGTGTAATCGTGTTACTGAGTTGTCGAGGTCAGATAGGCAATTGCTCCACGAAATAAAGTAAAGCACTGGTATTCACCATCTGGTTAGGCTGGAGGTCGACCCCAACATAGTTGGGAGAAGTCTAGGCAGTTTTTGAAATGAGGAAGTAAAGCGTAGGCCTCACAACCAGCTCGCGGGCGGGCGAGCGAGGCGAACGAGGCCTTTTTCATAGGTACTTCGAGCGGCTCTTTCGATAGTTCGCGGTGTGGACCAAAGTATGAAAAGAGGTGAAACGATGTCTCTGATAATTTGTTAAACTTCGAAAAGTATCGTATGAAAGAGAAGTATAAAACGACGGAAGATAAAAGTTATCTGACATTATTATTTTATAGAATACTTCGATGCCATTTGTGAATTTTTTAAAGGTTCTTTCGCGGAAGTTCCAATAAAATAAAATCAGTTATTATTTTAAAACCCGATGAATCGACAAAAAGTTTCAAAACTTCTAATTTTGTTGAAAAAATCGACAGCCAGCTAATGGAATTACATAATGTGAAAACAATTCCATCCAAACTGAATTATACGAAACTACCTCTACACGGTGATTTTATTGAATTCTGTTTGTATTTATTATTATTGGTAACATCACCCATAATAATAAATACAAACAGAATATATACATAAATGCTTCATGGAAACTGAACAAAATGGTATAGTTTCTACAGCAAGGCAATAGTAAAAACAACGTTCTGTCATTTATTTCGTGCGTTGATTACCCATTTTTTTTTTTTTTTAAATATTCGTTGCCCCTCACTACGAATTTCTCCTGTATCGTGGGTGCGTTTACCAACATTTAAACTCACATACACAGACAGCCAGAGCCGGAACAACTACCTGTAGGCCATACAAATATTTGTTCCGTGCGGGAATCAAACCCGCAACACGCAGCGCAGCAGCCAATCGCTTAGCCACTGCGCCAACCGTGCCGTCAAATCCATGCTTATCCGTAGGTACCTAAATAGATTTAAATTCCAAAGTGTAATTGCGAATAGACGGGTAATTACCTACCTACAATTTATAGTACATAGTACGTACAGTTGTACTGTTGTACTCACTTAAAGATATCGTAACGTCTATCCTCTAGACGTTACGATGTCTTTAAGTGTCTTGAAAGGTAGCGACGAAGGATGCACCTTAACAGTACACCCACTAGGAATAAATGTGAGACAATATTCGCAATTGTTAATAATTACTAGATACTGAGTGCAAAAGACGGTTTTACCTACGTTTATGTCATCCGATTAAAGAACGCTACAATAAGCTCTGGCTGGACCTAATATTCCCTCAAGGCACCCACACGATAGTCCAGTTAAGCAGACGACAACCTCATATGTAGACAAGAGGGATACCATTGCAAAAAAAAATAACGCTGCATGTAATGACAGGTCATTGCAAGCAGCGTTGTTTTTTTTTTTGGTTGCTTTTAACGACTTCTAGATCATAGAAGGGTCAGTCTACTGTAGAAATGGACTTTAGAGCCTAAAGCCCATTTGTAGAAACATTAAGCGACACCCAAATGAATGCATAAACATGCACTGTTGTAATTATGACTCACGGTGCTGACCCGAGAGTTGAAAATTCAACATCGATCTAGGTTTGCTCTGCACTCCACGGATCCCAGGTTTGACTGACAATATTGATTTCACTTGGCCCGTTTCTTCGTATGGATGACGACGAAGGCGACTAAGAGGATTTATAAGCAAACAAACAACATAAGCTTACTTATGAGTTTGGAAGTTGTTTTTCCGTTTTCATAGGTCCTTCCACGCGAACAAAAATAAATAATGTGTCCCTAAGTAGGGGATTTAGGGAAACATTATTTATTTTTGTTTTGGGTACACATTTACATTTCTGCAATGGTGTGACTTTAATCTGATTAATGGTGCTGATAAAATAAATCCTTTCGTTTTTCTTCCTATCATTGGCACATAAGTTTGGTACACCTCACGCGTGGAAATACCTTAACAAATCATTTAAACCAAATCAGCCGACTCAGTTTTTGTATATAGGTACACACGGCGGCACATGAAGCTGTACATTTCCAGTATAACTTGGCCTCGCTTTTTATAGAATTTCTATACAATGAGAGATCCGCATAAACTGGTTTTTTATAGCTTGATTGGCCGTCGTGCGTACATTTTTATCTTCCTACTTATTTATGTTTATGCTGGGTATCTAATGAAATAATTATATTATGTAAGGTACGTATCTACATTAGGATAATCAGCCTATAACATTAGCACTACTGGGGCGGGACACAGGCCTCTTCTCTGTGAGAGGGAGTGGATCATAGACTCATAATCCACCACGCAGGTCCACGCATAATCACATGCCTTCGTATTTTTCGTTCTATTTAGGGCAAGCTAGTTTCATATGCATCTATTTGCGATCCACAATGTAGGAGTAAAAGGTTTGCCTTGACATCTAGACATCTAGGTTATAACCTCCATAATCTATTCTGAAAATATTAGTTCGATATTCGTCACGAGAATATAAATGACATTTATATCCTCATTAAATAGGACATTGTGATATGAAATAATTAAGTTCGTCTGCTCACACACTTAACACACAATCATGGGAACGAGATGAGCCATGCGGTGCCATGACAATTAATATTTTGGTTGATAAGTTATTTTTGACAGGGATTAATCATTACTCATTTATCTTGATAAATAAAATAGGCCAGGCACTACTAATTGTGCCGATCAAACTGACCGTACACGGCCCTGTTGGCGGTCCTTCTTTGTAAATAAACTGTAGTAAACAAGCCAACAAAGTTTATTATGTATGGCCAATGTGTTGCTTCATAGACGCAGCTGAAACGTGTTGTGAAAAACTCAGCATTACTAATATAAATCATTTATTTTCTCTACACAAGTTACTTAATGCTAAGGTTACAGAGGCGCAAAAACATGAAATTAACTTTGCTAGAGACTGGTGCCTGAAGTAGATCTCTATAAGAACCTATATTACAAGTCACCAGGGCCCTCCCGCGGCTAAAATTTGTCATTATGTCGGACTGCGTCCGGAATCTGGATGCGTGTGTCTGACTGATGACTTATGGCAATGGCATTCGATAGAAATTAGTATGCTTACACCAGTAGCAGCATACATTACAGGAATCAATTTAGATTAGGTACCATTGACACTCAAAAAAAACGAAAAGCAATAGCTCCTATTCCATAAGCGAAAGAAAATAGGCGGACCGAACAGGCGGGTAATGGGCAGACCTTCACTTCTGCATAAGTATACTACATCGTGAAGAAAGAACCTATGGTACATAGGTACCTACCTAGATTATTCAAGAGAAATAAATATTATTATCCACCCAACACCCAACCTTACCTCCTCTACTTTTCATGATAATACATGGAATTTCGATAGTCGAATGACCCCGAAACTTCGGGTAATGGGCCATAGCTATATCCTTTATAAAACACGGATAACAATGTCTACAGTCTCGACGAACTGGCGCCAGACGAGTGACGTCACCGTTCCCTAATAGAGTGCTATAACGTGCCAGATTT
This sequence comes from Noctua janthina, assembly GCA_963576755.1. Lineage (NCBI taxonomy): Eukaryota > Metazoa > Arthropoda > Insecta > Lepidoptera > Noctuidae > Noctua > Noctua janthina. Next base: position 15,793,492 of record OY755069.1, on the reverse strand, counting down.
GTGGCTCCTATAGTGTGTAATAATAATTATGTTGGGACATTTGACTGAGTTTACCCTAAATCTATTTTCTTAAAAAGTAAGGGTTCATTGGCCTAACTTGATAGCCTGTTGATTCTTTATATAGCTGAGTGTTGTAACGCTCCTGATCAAGCTTGAAAAACTTATTATAAAAGGAAAAATACTTTTTCTTTGAGCCAAAGTGAGGTTAACATTATATTATTATACGAAAAATCAAATCGAGGCTTCGAAATGCACTCCTTTTCATTAATTATTGTGACTTGTAACAATATCGTGCACGAAAAAGATAAGGTCTTTTTATTTTACTGGCAACATTTATAACATACGTCAAAACTCGCTTGACAAACAAAAATCCAAGCTGCGGTTAGCTGCGTTTATTTTATTTCAAAATAAACTTTATACACAGTAAAATGGCTGAAAAACCACCGGAGGAAGGGTACATATCGGTAGTGGATGAAGAACCTGAGATTTTCGAGTTACTAAAATGGGATTCGTCACATACGCAGAAACCAGAGCAACCACCGCGGCCTATAGAAAAACCGAGGAGCCCGGAGAAAAGAGTTCTAAAGCCTGCTGAACTCGACCCTTTTGATTTGAATGAGCCTTCGTTTATAGAAACATATAGATTGTCTAAAGATTTGGCGCGAAACTTGTGCGAAGAACTGAAACCTGTGATGCCTGATTCTATAAAGTCTATTGAATTTTCTGTGGAAAGTAAAGTAAGTGCATTGTTGTTGTTATAGAAAGTGTGTAGCAATATAATGACATGCCACAAGAGGGTTAAGTCACGAAATTAACAAACTATATTCAGTGAGAGTTAAATGCTAATTAATGATAGTAATTTCAGTTAGTAGCAGAATATCATACTTTATTTAGTGCTTTTATAACTGTAGTACCTATAAATAGTGTTTGATATTATATACAAAGTTCTTAAACTTGCGTGTTTGGGAATGTAAAATTTATTATATCAGGTGAATGATTCCAGATTCAAGTAAATAGCTGCTATCACTTACTAGGAGAACATTAATATAATCAGCATCAATATCCAGAAAAACAGTTCTGCATATCATTTAAGTAAAGCAAAAACTTTGTTCCGCTAGACCAGAAACTGGCTATTCATTTTAATTCACAATTAATTAATGCTCCAAAATACGAAAAAAGCAGCTCTTAATTGTATTTATGATTTCAATATACGTCTACCAAGCCTATAACAGTAACAACATTTAAATTTATTTAATCTTTTCTGACACTTGAAAGTTTCAAAATGAAGGTGGGACATGAATATTTTACCCTTTTTTGTTGATAGTGTTACAATATTTTAATAACAGTTGTAGTTGGGTTGCATATTATTTTTAAAATTTTGTAACTTAAATAACTAAATATTGAATAGACATGCAGTTTATTTGAGTAAGGTGCATACAAAAAATTTTAAAAATAGTTGAAGTCTAGGACACCCCTAATTCGAAAATGTACATCTTTTTTGAAAAACGCCCAGATGACATAATTATTGACATGACGAGATAAATTGTCAGGGAAAAGTAATTAAATATGAGGGTATTTGAAGAAACTGTGAAAAGACGATTGTCACTTCATAGTTTTGATCACTGTTTTCTTTTTAAATCACAAGAACTTTTGCTACTAATAATTTCACTTAATTATCACTACCAAAAGTACATTTTTATTGCATTTCCAAACACTGATATGCAGTTTTACACTCAAAATTACGAAAATCTCCAACAGCACTTTTACGCGTGTTGACAGTTGACAGTTGGATGTAACATATGAGGAATGATATAAGGGAAAAAGGTATAAATGATTGCGTGACAGTTGACAGGAGAATGGAAGGAAAAACCGTGTTGCGACAACCCCAAGTAACATGGGACTCTTTCATGAAATAGTTATTGAATGGGATTAAATGAACTTAGGGGGTTGTTGATGATTCTAATTCTGTAACTACATAGGTGTTACAAACGCGAATCATGTTTTGATCAAAATACAACCTGACACTGACCTGCAAATTAGAAAAAACTTTATTTTCAAGAGAATTTGAATTTCACGGGCTAGCCTGGTGCTTTCACCTAAATATTTTACATGGATCAACTGCCTAGTTGACCTCTACAACCCACAAATGGGGTAATCCCTTGGGAAGACTGATAATACCCAACTAAACTTTTATTTTGCAGGTAATGGCAGCTCTCTCATTCTATGCTACAGGAAAGTTTCAGAAGTCTATAATAGGTAAAAACGACCCCAGCATCACGCAGTACTTCGTGTCAACAGCAGTGATGCAGGTCTCAGAGGCTATGAACCATCCTGCTATAGTCAAGAAATACATTCATTTCCCACATCTAAGACAGGAGAGGGATATTATTAAAGCTAGGTAAGCAAGTGAAGATGATTATAAAATTTTAAATGAGAAAATGTACGTCTAGCTTAAATCATGTGCCAGTTTTTTTGTATTTTAACCTTTTGGACGCCAATGTTACGTGACGGACAAGCAAGCGGGTGTCCTGTGCCCCAAATAATACAAATATGTGACAAAATGGTAGGTGAAATTGTGGCTTGGCGTGGAGCACATGCGCATGTGTTCATGCTCTGGCATTCAAAAAGTTAAAGTTCTGAACATGAGGAAATGACTTTTGTAACTAGCTTTGGTTGTTAATTTGGTTTAAGTACTCAGGTACTCTAGCTTCTAGTCAGGATAAAGTTTATTCTGATATGAATAACATATTGGAAGTTTCTATATGACAAGTTTATCCAGGAAATTTAAAAACTTTAAAGACAAACACAAAACACGTGCGCAGACCATTAACTTTCACAGAGATTTTTTTGCAAAAACCTAGTATTAAGCAGTGCATGTCATGGTAATAACATTCTGTTTATTCATGGTCCATGGTCAGATGGAGTACTTATGGTTATCTAAGGGGATACCAAAGGGCTCTTGAATATCACCCTCATACTTTCTCTGTGGGAAAATAAATCAGATGTTGTCTATGGTACATACCTTTTTTTTCGGATGGGAAATCACCAAATGACCCCTCCCGTTCTGTTCTATGCGGAGCGGAAGGGAGTGCCAGACTTGTACTGACTAAACCCATCCATGTTCCTTCTTAGCCCTTTGTGTTCCAGGGCCACGGTATCTTTTTCGAATGTCTATGGTTATTATACTTAAAGCATGTTCATGTTGTGTAAAGTTTATCCGAATTTTACCTCTTTTAGATTCTACATGAAGTTTGGCATTCCCAATGTGGTGGGATGTGTGGACTGCACGCACGTTCCGATGGCGCGGCCTGATGATGACCAGAAGAGCCACTTCAACAAGTCTTACCATTCCAAGAAGGTGCAGGTTGTAAGTATCCATCAATGCTCATATTATAAATTGTGAAAGCAATTCTTGTCATAGTAATCTGCTGCCTTTCTACGACTACAATTGCTAAACTGATTTCGATGTAATTCGACACAAGACCATGAGCAGGGTTAGGACAAAGGATACTCTGTATCCCGATAGTACGTTTCCGTGGAATAATTTCCACGGGGCTGAAGCCGAGGGCTCCTGTTAGTTTTGAAAGACCACTACTACTTTCAAACCTGCTTGAAAAATCACCGTTCTGTATACTAGATTTAATGATCATTTTCTACTACCCACAAGCAAAATACGCGTTTGGACGTGGAACTTGTCAGCAACCCGATATACAATACATTACAAGTTTGCTTTTATCTTCCCACAGATTTGCGACAGTGACCTAACAATTATAAGCGTGGACGCGACTGCCGGCGGGTCGTACTCTCACGATAACGTCCTCAATAGACACGCCGTCCGGATAGACCTAGACAGCTTGAACTACTCTGGAGAACCATGCTGGCTTATTGGTAATAGATTCACCATCTACGCAATTACTACATGACTATAGCACACAGCACACCGCTCACCACACGCCGCATACAGCCACATCTCACCGCACGCTGCCCACGTCTCTTGTCGTCTGCGTTGGCTTAAGCAGTTACGAGACATCTCTCTGCTAACCGTTTCCACTAAAGCTAACCGGAGACGAGAAGTGTAAATAACGAAATTCTGTTGGTGGTGTAACACATCTCTCTCTCGTGTCGTCTCCGCTTTGGTGGCGCCGGCCCTCCACTCGTCTTTTTCGTCGACCATCGTTTTGCTTACTAATTTGTATTGTTAACTTTCAGGAGGACCACAATACACGCAAAAACCATACATAATGACACCCATCCCGAAAATAACCAAGAAATCGCCAGTCTCACCGGAAAAGTATTACACGAACATACACGCACAAACACATGGGGCCGCCGTCGAAACTATTAAACAGTTAAAAAGCAGGTTTAAATGCCTTCAAGCTAATTGTAATAAGCAATTTGATCCTCCTACAGTAGCCATGATGATTGTAGCGTGCTGTGTCTTGCATAACATGTGCAACCGGCGAGGATTACCTGTAGTTCCTATGACCCAAACTGAGGAGCGGTTAGAGGCTATGAAACAGAAGGTAGCTAACGGCCCTATACCTAGGAAGCAAGTAGAAGATGCGAACGGTATTCAAGCAAGAGCTAGACTAGTAGAGAGATTATGGAATGAGCGTCGCGTTGTGCCTGAATGTCCTCCTAAGAAACGGATGTCCAAGAAGGATAGGATATTGGAGAATCATCAGACCCATGTGCAGCCGCCACCGCCACAGCAAACGCATCATCACCCACAGCAGATACATCACCAAACGCATCATGAAGACATGAGTAAACGGCCTCGAATCCTATCCATGACTACGCCTACTTATAGTATAGGAGTGCCTCCCGGGTGGGGACACTATCCGCAACACTGAGGGTGATATTTTCGAAGGTATTGCTGAGGAAAATACGTACCAAATAAAAAAAATCTCGAGCGCATAGTGGTCAACACATGAAGTGTTTAATTTGAGTGGGGAATGAAGCGTACTTTCAGTGCCAAGGGCCTTCAAATCCCGCATCGGGACAGACCCGTTTTAACTTTCACTGGGGTTACACCCAAATGTAAAACCTGAATATGCCGTGCGCTTTTGATTTGGGCTTAAGTTCATGAACCAGACCGAAAGACACCAATACATAAGGATTCCAGTATCTTGTGTAACATTATTTTGTAAATCATAGTTTGTGAGGCTAGTAAATTATTGTTTTAAGCTTTCACGGATTACAACTAAACTTACACTGTCACACAACTGCCGCTGCTGCTGCCTGGCATCGTAATAAGGGCTCTAAACCTGGTGATACTGTGAGTGTGTTTTGCCGTGACTTAGGGTCGAGTTCCAGTAGTGCGCGTAACAAAAGACAAAGAAAGAGGGTAAACAGATTTGTCTGCTCTTAACAATTTATTTTCCATCCACCCGTGATCAAGGCGCTTGCAACAGCGTCGAAATATCGGGAGCTCAAAATAATGAATAATCACGGAAGATATCCCGTAAGTGACAGGATAAGTTTACTAAAGTATTGATTTTAGTGTAATATTAGGCCGTGCAAAACGTGTTTTCCGCAGTGAATGCTTTCAAAACGGAAATGTAACAGTGAGATTATGATGTTGCTAATTTTATATATTTTTACTATGGTCACACTAGCAGGGTTCACATAGCAACACCATTTACCAATTATGTTGTATTGCATAATTGTATTGTATATCGGGCTGGTGTCCGCAACTCCACGCCGCGTGCGTTTTATCGTATTACATTGATTATAATGGGTGTAACAAGACCCTTAACGAAGCCGCAAGGCACTTGTTCTCCCCGTCATTGCGATTTTTTTTTTGTATTGGCCACACCTGGGAACCTTCTAGTTACGGAGATATCGGGGGTCAAAGTACCAAAAAGAAAGAAAGATTTATTTTTAAATACAAGATTTTAATTATTAACACTAGAAACGGGATATTTACCATGTTAACCAACAGTAACCATAGTAAATATCCCGTATCTAGTGTTAATGATCAAGTTTTTAATGTTGTACCTTTATTTTAAATACCTCCACGACCCCCGTACTATTCAATGCGTTACATTGAGTCCTACCGTAAAACGTAATTTTCACCCCAAAACAAAAAGTCCTTTCTCTGCAATAAATTTGGCCTAGAGTGAAGTACTTAGTTTTATGTACAGAATGCTTGGTTGACGGCTCCGTGAAGGGTTCGTTTACAACTTGTATGTTCAGCACGAATGAGCAAGACAGAAAAAAATTGCAATGCGACACAGAAACGTGATAATTTTTTGAAAAGTAGTAGTTTCGGCGAATCTAAGAACGATTTAAATGTTTAGTCTTGCATATGTCAGCCGTTGGTTTATTTCTATAAGTTTATGGTGCAGATTTCAAAGCCTATTGAATGTGTGGCAACGAACTGATGACGTAGTATTTTTTACGAAATTATAAATACTTTTTATCATGTCCGAGGTGGACATGGTGGAGGTGGAGGACGCAAGAAGTTAGGTATTGTAAAACTAGGGTTTGACAATAATTTGTTTCTGTATCCGTGTTTTTCCTTATTTTAAGGTATCTTATAATTTATACTTTTTAATTATTTCTTCAGTAAAAAAAAATAAAAAAGACATCACAGAATGAATGTATAAACGAAGTATAATAATATAGTGATTGATTGAAAAAAAAATTGAAACATAACGAAAACTGATTACTGCCTACTCCATTGAGAAATTTTAATATAGGCGTTATGTTATGTTGGAAAGAATCTCAAAGGACTTATATATCATTAGTTTTAAAGATAAATACACGCTGTGTACATAATAATCATTGTTTATTTTTTCAATTACACCTTTGCATAAAGGTTCTCCGTTTCAATATAATTTGTTGTAAGTACCAAATATAATTACTTATAATTTTTAATAGACTCTATAAACACTAAAATAGTTGCAAAAACCATCAGATTATCTTACATGCCAGACAGCCATCTTTCGTCTAATATTACTATTTTTTTATTTTTTCCATTTTGTCATGTATGTGAACTGTATACTGGCATACATTTAAATTAAGATGACAAGTAATAGAGAAGTATGGGAGAGGCACACATGCTGCGCCGACCCCAAATAAATTGGGGTAAGGGCACAGGAATGATGATACTTTTAAAAATTATATAGTTATACTGAATTCCTGTTCTGTGGGGGGGCCACTATTTCAAAGTGCAATAAGTCTTACAAAACCTTGATGTAATCATGTATATCCTATTATTATGATAATTGCAATGAATTAGAATAACTTGAATAATAGTAAAATTATACTTCAGTCTTAGGTACAAAGATATTTATTAGACTGGATATTTTAATACTTACATACATAATTTAAAGTTAATAGACAAGAAGGCTTTATTTGTATCTTGTATTTTTATATAGAATAGACCTCTTTAATTGCAGACTATGTAAGATATATATCCAAATATCATCTACACCATTGTGATCGGCTCCTATCTCACAATTTACGTTATAAATTCAATATACTTTCATTTATTTATAGTCTTCTACAAGTCAAGTGCGTGTGGCAGTTATATTTGACTAGAGAAGAGAAAACTTACTAATTTGGAATGAAGATTCTTAATCATACGATATGATTGTTATTTTTCCTCCAAAGATTATAATTCAAATAAACATTAAAAAAATATAATAATCCATGGAAATATTTCATAACATAATATCGGTGTGCAGATTAAAGTTAGAGCGCATTTTAATAAAGAAACTGAACGCGATCAACACATGTAAACGCCGTTCGAAAACTGTCAGTATCAAATTTGCTATGGAATATTGGCACTGACAGTTATAGAACACAGTCTGAACTATAGAGGTATGAGGAGCAGGGTGTAAAGTTCCTCATCCTCATTGAAAAGGGGATCCTCGGACCAGACGAGCGTTGTGTAACGGGCTCCTGGCTCGCGGTTGTTGTACCTCGCGGATAACTTTGATTGCGATATGCAGGATTTTTAGTTCAAGACGTGCTGGTCGCATTCAGTTCCACGGAACTGTCCCCAAATCGTGTAGCGGCCTACGTCCTGGCGAGCGCCTGCGCCACCTCGTTGGCGAGGAGGGAAGCGATGGCCATGTTGGGGCAGTTGGCCGTCACAAGCGAACTGTCCTCCTCGCTCCGCACTGATATCAGCACCAGGTCGCGGGACGACAGCAGGCGCCCGGCGAACCTGTTGAGGAAGAAGTTTCAATAGTTTAGTAATGTTAGTGGGGATGCGATTTGAAAAGGTGGCTGGGACGACCCTCAAGCTATGCCAACAATACCCTATCCAGTCCAGCAGTGGACTGCCATATGCTGATTGATGGTATTTATGTCTATGATAAGTTTATTCTAGTTTTATTTTAATTTTCCAAGCACGTTAAGCTGTTGGTCCCGGCTGTCATTTGTAGATCTGCAGGTAGGCAGTGGCCCAAAAGCCTGACAACCAGTCTTATCAAGGCGTATCGTATCATCCAGTACTAACTGGGTTGTAGAAGTTAGATAGGCAGTCGCTCCATGAAAAATACTGGTATTCAGTTGCAACCCATTATATTGGAAACCGACCCCACCATTGTTGGGAAAAGGCAGATGATGAGGACAACTGTCTGTTTTCAGTAGATCACCCTTTACACACATTGGGGCACACGAATTTCTTCATTATACTGTCTCCACTCAAACGGATGCTTTTCACTGTTTCAGAATGAGTCCCATAGGTTTAAAAAAATGACTGGAAGGCTGTCAATGATTAAAAAAAGTCTAAATTGTAAAGGGTGCGAAAGAACAGACTAACTGTTCTTGCAGCCTGCACCATCCCACTATTGGGCATAGGCCTTGAATTCTAGTTATTTCAACAAAAGTGTTTATGTGGACCATTGGTCGTTGGTTTAGTCCAGCTCGTCCCGCCATCTTCATCTCGGAAAAACGAAGATTTTCGAGTTTGTTACCTGAGAAAGTCCCCGGTCGACGTTATAGCTGCCACGTTCGCTGTCTCGAACACACGCTTGCATATAGTTTGTTCGTCTTCTACTTTGACTGCTTTCTTGTCACACTGAAAAAAATTATTCTATTTTAAAAAAATATTCTGTGGTTCCCAGAAAAGACAATATCGATCGATGGTCAGTCGTTCATTAATCGATATTATTTTTAAGCGACCAAACTAATCGGTCGTCATCTATTTATTAAAAAGAATGACCACATGCGGCTTGAGCTAGTTAAAAAGTCCTTTATGTCAAGCGATAAAGGCATCATTCACCTGGTTCGGTTCGGACAATATGACTAGATTCCTACCGAATTCCCTTTGAAAATTGGCACAGACAGTATTCTATAGACAAATAATATAATCAGATTAAAGATACGTGCTCCGGATTATCTGTTGCAAAAATTGACCCTACTGCGATACCGACAATAACTTAGTGATATACATGAACACCTCAAGCAGATTCCCTTATAAGTGAATTAGTTACCTCAGTCATTCCTCTCAACTTCTTGTGTTCGGAGTCCCACCGTGTCTGGGACATGGTAACTGATCTCATCAGTTCACCCACCGGCGGCGTTATCGATAAGGGTACTTCGCCTAAAATATAAGAGAAAATAATAACGTTACTACGTGTACAACGAGTGAGTGTTTCTGGGGACAATATAGGAGATGACTGAAGCTCATTGTACACTGAGAGAAACGAGATGCAGAAGATTTTCAATGTCATTGAATAATACACTTTGTCTTCAATGACATAAAGTGCAAAGTTGTGGCAATATCGAGGCAGAAATAATGGGCTTCTACAATACGGTTTGATTTGTACTTTATGGCATTATTTATAAAGTTTACTATTCAATGTATCAGAAATCCTAATTGATAAGGATTAATAAATTAAAGTAAAACCACCACTTTATTTCCGTGGGTGTCGTAAAACCCGTCAGATTACAAACAAGAGCATGGATGATATTATTTTACAAGTAAGACTTACCTATGGAGCCGCTTATAGTAAACTCAATAGGTTGTATGGTATCTGCGAAGTCCACGCCCAGCGTCACGGTGGCTGTGCCGGACGGTGCTAGCAGCGGGACCGGCGGGAAGTCGTGGATGCTGCGGGAGCCGGTCAGTGTCTGCGGAACAAAGTATCGATTGAAAAAGAAAGTAAATAAAATAGATTTTGATGAAAGCTAACTGTGTTGGCAAGGCTGAGAATATTACATGAGTATTTTTGGATATTTTTTAAAATTTCAATTCAAATTTTTTGGACAAGGATTATTGTAAGATGCTTCAGTATTCCTTTACATCTTTTTCGGAATAATATTTCATTAATTTTTTCAAAAAAAAAAAACAGTAAACCCACATTTCCATGGCCAATTTTTTTACTGTGAACTGGATTTTCAAAGCTCACCTTAGTGCTGGAAGTAAGAAAAACAATAGAGTGCTATTATAACACACCAGGGATATGCTCAGTTGTATTCTCAACGCATGGTGCGACGCCGAGAGTGGAAAAAAAATGTCCCGGAAAAAACTACTAAAGAAAAGAGGATGTAAATTAGTATTACCTTTTTATTTACCCTAATATTAGTGACATCATTAGCACTATGGTTGGTGAGAATGAGGTCTAGCGCGCACATGGCGTGCGAGTACAGGTGCGGCGCGCGCGCCCAGCGCAGCGCCACCGCCACGCCGCGCCACGACACGCGCGCCACCAGCGCCGCGCTGGGCGGCGAGTGCGACGGGCCTACCGGGGTTATACTGTCCGCTGGGGACAAAAAGAAACATATAAAAACGAAAATTCTACAATATACCTACAATACATGACCGTTTTCACCAAGGCCAAGCGACACCTAACCGAAAGCCTAATGTCCGTTTTGTCAACATTAAGCGATACCTAACCGCATACCTAATCCCCGTTTTCACAAACACTAAGTGACACCTAACGGCCTGCCTAATGAACGTTTTCACCAGTACTAAGCGACACCTGACAGTGATGATGGGTCATAAGTTGACGCCTGACGTTGAAATAAACGCTCTGCTTTCAAAAATCTTTTTAAAATACTATTATTGTTTATAAGTGTATAAAAAGTAGTGTACCTATAAAACTTGAATCAATAACTTAGTGACAGTGTTTGCAACGAATTTTGTTTACAAACTGTGAAGTTATATACAAAACAATACATCATAATCCAACCCAATAACAATCACAAAGAAAAACAATAGCAAGTGACAATTAAGAATAAACAAGTAATTTTTCAACCTATAAAACATCCTGTGACTTAAATAAGTGCAATACAAACGAATAACAACAAAGACAAAGTGAAAAAGTGATTCATTAGTGTTTGAACTTCAACCGTCGTAACACTGACAAAAATAAAAGCGATTTTGAACCTTAATCCATACTTCGACAAAGACATTTAATCTGCGGCAACTAGTCAAAAAATTCGATCTCAGAACCATTGCACAGTTGGCCTAGTGGTGAATACATACTACTTTTGCCTATTAACTTGCGTCGTTCAAGTGGTCGCAAGTTCAAACCCCAGTACCAACATTCACTTTTGGGAGTATCATAAAATCATATTTGTAATTTTCAAATACAAAAACCTCTCTGGAATATGTCACCAATCAGCACATCAAGCAATAGCAATAGCGGCCGAAAAATAATACCGCTAGTAATGTGTCATAAATGTAAAAGGAAGGTAGACATTAAAAGTACAGCTTTGTGCTGTGCATGTGATAACAGATATGAACTTGATTGCGATGGATACCCAGAACACACATATCGGCTCAAGGACCCAGAAGCAAAACAGAAATGGAGATGTAAGACGTGTATCAGAAACAAAAGATATGCCAAAACCGACTCTTCATCCATTACTTTACGAAAAAAGCAAACTGTTTTGAAGACCACACCACCTAAGGAACAAGTACCATTAATACAGTCAAATAGCACAATGTTATCTGATTCCCACATACTTACTGACTGCGAAACATCTGATGAATCATACAGCATAACTCCCAATAAATTATCGAGGAGTGTTGACAGAACTGTAAGTGATTTAATAACTACCTCAGAGATGAAAGAGACAATCGCTCAACTTACACTCAAACTGGAAAGTACGGAGAATGAATTGGAAAATGTATTGCTAGAAAACACCGATTTACATAAACACATTAACAAATTGTCCTCGGAAGTCAACACTTTAAAATCCCTGTGCCAATCTTCTACTATTTTTCAAAATCCAGGGTTAATTACAAAGAAAAAGAAGCAAGCCCTGTTAAAGCAACTTAACTTGAGTTCTTTACCGTCCTCTCCATCGTCAGCCTCATTGAAAGTGGAGACCAGTGACTACGTAATTCGCCTGGAACAGGAAATACTAATAATTCAAAAGAAATTACAGATTGCAGAACAGGAGATCGCATTACTGACAGAGCGTATTAATTCCTGTAAATCTATGAATCAGCAAAATCGTGAAACTGCGGCACAAGTGAGTAATATTGCTTGCAAAAATGTTGCAGGCGTGAAACTCAAAAATAAGCTTTATATCTTTAGCAGCAATTGCACAAGAGGGACTCTGCCCATAATCGAAGAAGTATTCAGTAATCAGTTTGAATATTGTCATTATTTAGTACCAAATGTTACCGCAACTGATTTCTTAGGAACCGTTCAATACAAATTAAAAGACTTCTCAATCAATGACTACTGCCTGATCTTCATTGGAGAAAAAGATCTGCAAAATGGTGACTATGCAAATATACTTCACAACCTAAACTACTCGCTGAAGAATGTTACCCACACTAATATTGTTATCTGCACCCCGATCTACGTAAAAGGTGCATTAATACATAATTATAAAGTGGAGTTTTTCAATAACCTCCTCCTGTCAGACATAAAAAATAATGAGTACGCATATTTTTTCGATAGCAATGCTAGCCTATCGCACGAAATGTTCTCCTACAATACTGGTAAAATAAATAAATACGGATGGAGAAACATATTTGACCAGATTATATGTAGGATAAGGATTGACTACAGAATATTCGGTTCTGAAGAAGTTTTGCCTATCACAAAGATTGACACTCAAGACAACTCTGCCTCAACTAGTACTACTGAGATTTCAAATGAGCAAGAGAATATTAAAACAACGAGCGATCAGTTTTTTCTATTATAAACACATGAATATTCTGCACCAAAATATTGCTGGACTTCTGAATAAATCTGATATGTTGACACTGCATATCCAAGAGTTGCGTAATGAAAAAAACATCGACATCGATGTATTATGCATAACGGAACACTTCGTAACTTCAGGGCAGGAATCATTAATTAAAGTACCTAATTTCAAGCTTGCATCGTGTTATTCAAGAACCCATCAGAAGCGTGGAGGAGCGTGTATCCTTATCAGAAATAGGTACGAATATAAGGAACTTCCTAACACATCTATCACAGGTGTTTTTGAATATTGTGCAATAGAATTACCTCAACAGGAATTAATTGTTGTATGCATTTATAGACCTCCGAATATAACATGTATAAATTCTTTCATGGATAATTTAAACATCTTACTGAAGAAATTGTGTACTAAGTCCAGTAAAAAAATTGTTCTGTGCGGAGACTTTAACATTAACACCCTAAAAAGAAATAACATAACATTAGACTTTGAAAATTTATTACTTAACTATAATCTTAAATTAGAATTCAAGCAACCGACCAGACCCAAGAGCGGCACTTGCCTAGATAACTTTGCTCATAATTCTAGACAAAAATGTGTAAGTGAAGTAATCGATTTTGCATTATCCGACCACACGGCTCAGATTTTAAAACTACAAGTAAAAAAAACATGCATAATCAATTCTTGGCACATTCATAAACGTAACTTATCCAATGAAAATTTAACATTATTCAAAAAACACCTTCAATGTCTGTCTTTTTCTGAAGTATTCGAAACAGATAACCCTAATGAGGCATACGACAAGTTTCTAGAACTATTTCGTTTATTTTATGATTTATGCTTTCCAAAACAATTAATTAATGTAAAACCTGTTAAAAAAGTAAAATGGATTTCGCGTGGAATAAGGATCTCTAGCAGGAAACAGAGAAACCTACTTTGGAAATACAGAAAAGCACCCTCAAGTGAAAGTAAAAATACATTTAAAAATTATTCACGGAGACTAAAAAAAATTATAAATCTCACTCAAAAAGCTCAAAATAATTACCTTATTAATTGTTCTCAAAATAAATCAAAGGTGTCATGGCAGATAATTAATAATAACGATCGGTTAAAAGAACCTATTTTGCAAATAAATAAAGATAATAAACTGGTGAAAAACCCTGAGCAAATTGCCAAGTCATTTAACGATTTCTTCGTTGATCAGGTACAGAACGTTACTAGGAAACATCTGGGCAAGACAAGTGGCAATACTAATATCAGGAATTCTCTATTCATGCCCCCAGTAGTACCTCAAGATATTATGCGTATAATAAAACATTTAAAAAATAAAAAAAGTGTTGGATACGACGAAGTTGCTACCGCGGCAGTAAAATTTGTATCAGATATCATAGCCAAACCGTTGAGCCATATAATAAATGCATGCATAAGCTCAGGTATATTTCCAGATCAATTGAAAACTGTTGTCATAAAACCACTACATAAAAAAAAACAATAAGGAAGACATGTCAAACTACAGACCGGTAGCGTTAATTTCAGTATTTTCTAAGATATTCGAAAAGATTATTTATGAATCTATTTACTCATTTGTAATTAAAAATAATATTTTATGCGAAGAGCAAAAGGGCTTTCGAAAAAATAAAAATATTAACATGGCAATATTTGACCTTTTAAAAGTGATCATGAATAATGTGGATAAGAAAAATCCTGTATGTGCAATTTTCACTGACATGACAAAAGCGTTCGATTATGTAAAACATGACACCCTGTTAAATAAACTTGAAGCGTACGGTATAAGAGGCAACGTACTAAACCTAATAAAGTCTTACCTCACTGATCGGAAACAGTACACAGAAATATCGAGAGTATGTACTAAAACCAAGCGTGAAATAAAATATTTATCCTCTAGCAGAATACCTAAGTTTGGGATTCCGCAAGGTAGTGTACTTGGGCCATTATTATTTCTGCTTTACATTAACGATCTACCGCGTCAAATTCATCATCCAATGACATTATTTGCAGATGACAGCACAGCTATAATTGAATGCATAAATAAAACGGAATACAATAGAGATATAAACGACACCCTTAAAACTATAATAGATTGGCTTAATAGAAATAATCTAGTGATAAATCTAAATAAAACACAAGTCATGCATTTCTACCAGCGACTAGAACCGGAGAATATGATAGTAAAATATAATGACCAAAACGTAGATTCAACTATAGTAACAAAATTTCTAGGAGTACACATAGACAATAAACTGACATGGAAACATCAAGCTGAAAACGTGTGTAATAAATTAAGTAAAACGGCGTATGTACTCTATAGCCTCTCAAAAAAAGTTAACATAAATACGTTAGTAACAGCATATCATGGTTTAGTTGCTTCTTTACTGAGATTTGGTGTCATATTTTGGGGAAATTGCAGTGAGAGAGAAAGGATATTTAGGGCCCAAAAACGGTGCCTTCGATCAATGACAGGTCTTAAAACTACAGAAAGCTGTCAACCTGTTTTTAAATCTTTAAGAATACTTACGTTGCCATCGTTGTACATATTAGAAGTAGCCCTTTTTGTTAGAACGAACAAGCACCTGTTTGCGTCAGTAGTGGATAAAAGACAACGATCGGGACCAATGAGATCTCAATATAAGAATCAACTTTATACAGGTGGTTACCAAACGGCTTTACTTAAAAACAACATCTTAACCATGGGTCCTATTATATATAATAAACTGCCGTTACATTTAAGAGAATTACCCATCAAAGTTTTTAAAAAAAAGTTAACAAAACTGCTACTGGACAAGTGTTATTATACAATTAAAGATTTTCTCACTGACAAAACATTTTAGTGTCATTATTACAATTCTAATGTTATTATTATTATTATTATTTTTTATTTTCTTTTTTTTTTTTTGCCATTTTATTTATATTTGTAATTGAATTTATTCTTTATCTTTTCTCTTTTATTTTTTAATTTAATTTATTGACATTTGTAATTTAATTTTCTGACATTTTTAATTCAATTGATCGACATACATTTGGAGTTTAAGTTATTGACATTTTTATTTGTTTTTCATTTATGTTTGTCTTATTATGATTATTAGTGCTATGATTATTACTGCTTAATGAATTGAAGGCTTTTGCTTGTATAATTAATGTTTTATGTTTAATAATTTTGCATGCCGTATGGCAAAATGTATCGGGACTCTAATTGAAATTACCATCATATCTGTATACCTACATTATTAGCAAATAAATGATTTCTGATTTCTGATTTCCTGACTGAATGCCTAATGCCCGTTTCCACCAAAACTGGTAGCTTTTTTCATCAACCACGTTTTCACCACGTTTTTGCATTGGTACAAGTTAAGTTTATGTATCGCGAGCAATGTGTTGATGATATTGTACATTAGGCTGAGATAAGAGAATTGATGTTCAGCAAAAGTGGCATGGTGTCTTACAGGTGGAAAAACAATATCAGCTGGACGTTTTTTGGTATTATTTACACATACAGTTTGGCACATACAGTTTTCTTACTAAAAGCATTTCGCAGTCCTTGTAAAGCTCCTCTGTAGGGTATCTGTAGGGCTAGCAATTCATTACTTAAGGAACTTCACTTTGTGCTCTTTCCAGTTTTAGAAAGTAGGTCTTACAGGCCACCACATGCTGGCAGGCAGTATGAAAGAAGTGATTGACAGAGCGAGATGTAAACAACTCGGAAAGTACTTGTGCTAGCTGAATAGCGTATTTTAAATAAGCTACTCAGCTAAGATATGTTAAAACACTAAGATATGTTTTTGTGTTCTTGCTACCAAGTTGTCTACATGAGTAAGTACCAGTTAAGATATCTGTTGTTATTAGTCATAGTCATTTATTCATTAAGAAATAATTTGTATGTGAATTTAAACACAAAATTTACACAATTACTGTACAGTCATCATCTGCCATACACACAGTACATAAAATAAATTGAATTTCTTAAATTACATCAACAATTTTAAAATAATAAATTTACATTTCATCAATATAGCATTTCGACATACCATATGACCAACACCTTAAAATTTAAAATATTGCCAGGACACGCACACGACAGAATTCTTGATAAGTCGGCCTATTAGGCTGGGATTTTTTAGTAATTGAAAAGGGTACTATTTTAGTTTTTTCTGAATTTAATGTTAAAACATGTTTCACGAGCCAATTCATTACAGTGTTCAATGCCGACTGAGCATACATTCCACTTCTCTCCAGTCCGTGCCAAGCACAAGCAGTGCTGTGTCAACCGCGTATGTAAACACTGAGCAATTTGTGAGGGGTACGGAACACAAGTCATTAATGTAGATGAGGAAGAGCGTTGGGCCCAGCACGCTTCCTTGTGGGACGCCGTATTCAATGCTTGCCTTATCACTGACTACTTCACCTATTTTAAAATGTTAGTGTCTGTTTTTGAGGTAACTCGAGAATATATCTAGGGCACCACCACGTATACCTATGCGTTCCAACTTTGATAAGAGTTTCGGGACAGGGACAGATTGGAATGCTTTGGATACATCTAGAAATATGCCCAGGCACTTCTGACTGTTATCCATATGTCTAGTTGCCTTTGCAGAAAAAGCAACAACCGCATTTTCAGAAGAAATACCAGTTCTAAACCCATATTGATTGACTGAAAAAAAAAACTATTTGCACGAAGGTATCCTCAACCTATCCATCCAGCCACTTCCAATTAGATGTACAGGCATATTCGAATTGTCTCGAAGTGTTATCTGTTAATACAATTTTTTTAGAGTTAGGTAGTATGGTATGATAACTACGATGTACCTACACTAAAATATACAGGGTGATCGGTAGTTGAGTGCATCCTTTGAAATGGGTGATACTAGATCTAATTTCCAACAATTTTGAACCCGATAACTTGGGTCCTTTTTTTTTTTTTTTTTCCGGATGGGAAATCATCAAATGACCCCCCCCCACTCTGGGCGGAGCGGAGGGGAGTGTCAGACTTGTACTGACTAAAACCCATCCATGTTCCTTCTTTGCCCGTTATGTTCCAGGGCCACGGTATCTCTTTCGAACAGTCCCGCAGCCCTGGCAGGCATCGGCCCATGCGGACCCCTACTTGATTGCTGACATCTCTTTGAGGCGCGCGTGGAACACGAACGCGCCGTCGACACGGCCCGTCGTCATAAGACGGCCGGATGGCGAGCTAGCCCATAACTCGCCGTCCACAGGCCAGCGCCTACGGTGGTCGGAAGCCACCACGTGACCCCCGACGCCCAGGGCGTCTCCCGCGGCGGCTGGGACGTGAGGTTCTTTCCCTCTCACGTCCTGCCACCTCCTTCACTAGCATGACTGCTTCGCAGAAGGAGGTGACGGCTTCCCATTCCCTCTCGCTCCGGACCATGGCTTGAACCAAGGCCGGACGCGAGAGATCGCCGCCGCCAATCGCCGCTGTGAGGACACGGCGGTGCTCCGCCCAAGTGGGGCAGACCTCCACGGTGTGTTCCACCGTGTCCTCCGGACGATCCTCGATAACTTGGGTCCTTGGTGGGTTGTTTTGGAGAAATCGAACTTTAAAGGTTTTTTGGAAATTTTTCATCCCTCCTACTTGTGAGAAATCTTCCGCCGTTCAGGATGCCCAAATGCTAATTTTCTGATAGCTCATGGTCGAATGAATTCAATTTGTCAAAAAAGTACCACTGGAAATTAAGTGCCGTAAAGTTCATGTTCTGAAAATTTCATGAAACTACCTTGTTTTTAAAGTAGTTTTCTCAAAATAAATGTATGACACTTGTGGTACAAATTACAGGCACGACTCATCTGACTACATCTTAATACCAAAGTAGTGTTTGACAAGTTCTCAACTTAAAATGAGTTCAATGAATGTTAGTGAACTTACCATCCCCTATCCCCGGCGGCGGCAGGCTGGGCGGCGACAGCAGGCCGCCGCACGTGGGCGTCATGGTGGGCAGCGAGCTGGCTACCTCGTCCAGCTCCAGCAGCAGCTCCAGGTTGGACTTCTCATTCTTCTTCTGTTCTTCTTTAGTAGGCTGTTGCTGGGCGTTTGGCTACAATTTGGAAGAATATTTGTAAGTGAAATTGTAAAGATGTGCTTGATAATTTTTAGACATTGCTTTTACATTTATGTTTTATTGTAAAAGTTTGTTTCGTTCGTGTGACTCACAGATCAAAATATCTTTCATAGTCCAGACATAATCTTGGTCAAATCATACGAGGATTATGTAGAGTAGACGAACACTTTTACTATGCATCCTTATAATATAGCACTTAAACATATTGGCGAAATGTAAAGCCCAAGCCTTTGGGGATTACAGCTATGATGTATGTCATGTTTCACTAGGTGTAGTTGAGGATTGCAAAGATGAAGTCAAAAGAGTATTGTCGAGACGTGCAAAGGTATTTCGTATTAGTAGTAAAAATAAATCAAACATTTTTTTTAAACAAACAAGCTTTTATTAGAAAGAAAAGAAGAAAATTAGGTCTATCTATCAACAGGAAACGTGTTATAACTATTAATAAACTCAAAGGTATTAACCATTGAGGAGTTCTCTCGTGAGGAGGTGAACTTGGCTGCAGGATCAAGTCATGTCTGTCATATAAATGTATTTCACCAGAATCAAAGGTGTGTGCAAAATTTTAACTCAATTGGCAGGGGGGAACAGGTTTGAAATTCAGTTGCGAGATTTGACCAATGCATACTAAGTAACTAACAAGGCAAGTTAAATAAAAGCTTATAAGAACGGAACATCCTGTTGTCATAAAAAATGCTATGTTTAATGTGTTGTGTTGTGTGTGTGTGTGTTGTATTAATTTAATGAACTGGAATTCGAAAGGTGAAATGTGGATAACAGCAATGAAATGAACTATAGACCGACCGCTTTAATGAGTCTTCCGCCTTGCCCCATCGAAAGCACATTAAGCGTCCACAAAGTCCTAATAATATCCCACAGGTTATTTGTTTTAAAATAAACATAATCCACGTAGGTATTACGATACTAATTGAACCAATACGTGATCAGCCTTCAGAATATTCCATTTAAATTGATACCATCGCGAGGAATCATTAAAGCGGTGGGTCTATAGCTTGTTTAGTTTATAATTGATAAGTAAAATAAGAGGTATAGTACCCAGCATGCTGTAGAAATTAAAATAAAAGAGTTATAAAAAGTGCTCACATATTTATTGATAAAATACATAAACATAAACCATAAACAGCATAAATAATATATCTACACAACTAACACAACCATAGCTAAAATCACTTTTGTGTCAAAGAGAAAATGATCTACAAATAAAATAACCCCACATTTTCTACAATAATCCTACATTACCATCATATTCTTCTATAATAATAAGTATTCTGTACATACCTTCTTATCGCGACTAACATCAATCTTCTTACTAGCCTCGTCTTCACTGCTGTCCGCCGACTCGTCCGACCCGCTGTCGGACGCGCTGTCCGATTCGCTGTCCGAATCACTGTCCGATGTGGCGGAGTTGGATGACCTATGAGAGACAAACCGACAGTTGTAAACCATACTTTAAAGAACACAAAATCCTCACCATGATTGGCATATATATTTTGGAATTGTGTAAATTGGTGCGTAAATATCCTGACACATATAAAACACGAGGAGATACACAAACAAGCCATTCGTTTCGCCATAAGAACAGATTAAATTTACCTCGGTCCCATCTTAAAATGCACTCTTCTAGTCCTTATTCTATGTCAATTAAAATATACAATAAATTACCAGAGAACTTAAAACAAATAGAAAAATCTGATATATTTTTAAGCAAAGTAAAACAATTTTTAATTAATAAAAGCTATTACTCATTGGACGAATTTTTAAATGATAAAATTTAACTATTTCTTGACTAATAATTTGACTAATTTTACTGTAGGAATACCAAACTATTTCTGGGTTTTGCCTTTTCACTATTATTGTATATTAAATAAACAATAAATTATATAATAAATATATGACATTTTAAAACAACAAATATGCATCCAATAAAACTGAAATACAATAATATTACAAATTATAAATACATAAAATAATTAAATGAGTGTTAAAACCAAATATAATTATTATAATAAAAATAATAAAAAAATAATTTCAATAAAAAGCAATGATATAAATATTATAAAATAATCTACTTATTTTCCAATTTCCTTTAGTCTTACGGAATTAAACGGTTTAAATAATAAAAATGCACCCATTACATAAAATATAACTGTAATATCATAATATAGAATAAAAAAACGAATGATATAATCAAATATAATAATTCATTTCTTAATAAATAAATGATATAATTAAAATAAAAAATGGTAAGTTGATAAAAGCGCTCTTCCTCTCTCCTTCCTAATTAATTTAATTTTTCTGTGCCCGACAGGGTCCATAATTGTTTCTTCTTAATTGTTTTTTTACCACCTGTATATGTACATTATGGATTGCAATAAATAATTTGAATTTGAATTTGACAGATTGTGTAATAACTTGTGGAATTAGTCGTTACTTTGCGGAAATCTATGACATTAAATTATGATGTGTAAATGCAAAATATGAAGTTTTAATAACGCGAAACAGGTGCAGGCCTGAATGCAGGATGCAGTAACGCTCTTCCGCCCACAAAAATATGCACATGCAGGAAAAGCAATAATAATTAGCATGCGATACACCCAAACCTATACTCGAGGCCAGGGATACAGGCCTGGATCTTTTTTACGGAATTAAAACTACATTTTATGCGTAACATTTAAGATTGTGTAATGTTACATTGACCATAATTCGAGTAGAATGATGGTTTCTTTCATTCAGGGCTGATTTTTCTTCCTGGAATTATTTTTTCTCACATTTTAGATGCATCATATTAGAGCTATTTTTCTAAACTAACGCAAATTATTGTTGTAAATCTTACAAGAGTAATCTGTAGCTGACTCACCGGTAGTTATTAGTTTCTTTTGCGGGTTTCTCTGGCTTCTTGTCTTCAGTGGTGCTCTCTTCCCTAAATAGAAGAAAATGATAAAAATGACGTTATTTATTGCATCCTCCATCCTTAATGCATCTGTTTTTAAAATCTCAAGGTCGAATTTCAAAAAAATAACCTGTGTCATTAGCACATTTAATCTGCGTTCAACAGCTGTGTTATCATTGCTACGGAATATTGACAGCTGGTGAACGCAGTTGAAATGTGCTAAACTCGTTCACTTTTGAAATTGTGAAAATTCGCCCTAAATTATGATGTTTGTTCACTCACTCTTCGGAAGATTCTTCCGAGCTGCTGGCTTCTGAAGAAGACGAGGCAGATCCGGAGCCACTGCTCTCCGGCTCAGAGT
Source organism: Noctua janthina (assembly GCA_963576755.1). Lineage (NCBI taxonomy): Eukaryota > Metazoa > Arthropoda > Insecta > Lepidoptera > Noctuidae > Noctua > Noctua janthina. The sequence continues at coordinate 15,771,000 of OY755069.1, read as the reverse complement.
AGAAGCTTTTGTTTTTCTGGAAAAATTCCATTTAGATTGTTCAATCCACGAAGACGCGACTCACTTATTCCCGGGCTGTGGCGGGTCTGCAGTCAGCGTTTTTGTTTCAATTTATCTTAGGGGCCATCCATAAATTACGTCACACGAATTTTATAACTTTTTTACTCCCCCTCCTGTCCTTGTCACAGCTGGTCTTAAGACTCTCCCTTCATAGTGTGACGTCACATATTTCGCAATTTTACATATTCATGCAGATAGAGTTGAAAATCTTTTAAGTTTTTCGTTAATAGTTAATTTTTTTTTTTCTACACTACACTTATTTTTGGACCCCTTCCACCTTTTGTCACATTTCGTTGACCCCCCAACTTTTAACGTGTGACGTAATTATGGATGAACCCTTAGTATGAGTGTGCATTCAAATATAACTAGTACATAACGATATAACTACCACAGTAGCAGAAGGTTGCACACGTGCACTGTGAGCTATTAGGAGGAAAGAGTCGGGCTCTTCCTAATGGATTAAAACAAATGATTTTTTGCTGTAAGCACAAAAGTCTAGTCTCATTGTGCACTCCACTAAATTGTGAGACACGCTGGAAGGTGGTCTCTTTTAGTAAATATAACCTGTGTGTCATCATGAGTATCCGCCGGCGCGTCGTGCTTGCTGCCCGCGCAGTCCCGCAGCGGCGCGGCCTGCGTGCTGCGCGGGCAGGCGGGCAGCGCGCGGTAGCCGCCCGCCGCGCTGCCGATGTACTGCGACAGCGACCCCACCGTGAACGTGCCGCGGTCTGCACACGGACAAGGGGAATGCATCACAGCGTGGGAAAAATATATATGAGAAAAGGCCTTCTATACAAAGGAGCAATGAGAACTTGGCATGTCTGTATGACCCTGCCACAATGATTGTTTAGATACAACGTAAGAAGAGATATCAAGTAGACGGATGTGATATCCCCGAAACTGTTCACCAATGCTTTGCGTTGCGTATGCGTTATGCGTGTACACTCCGGTGTACATCTCCCGCCTACACTACACCACTAAGGCTGAAGACATCATGGAATACGTGCGTCAGACCAAGTACGTGGCGAGAGTCCAGCTGCTTGAGTCGCGCCGCAACGTCAACTTTAAGGCGTTCGTGGTGCGAATACCAACGTGTTATCTGCACCTGGTCTTGGACGAGGACTTTTAGCCGCAGGGAGTGCCCTGCGGCTAAAACGAGGTGAGGATGTTCCGTCGCTGGCACGGGCAAGTGCCACATGAATGCGCAGTGACTTAGTGCACAAGCGAAGTGTTACTAACATGGTTTTAAGGTTCTATTTACTAACACAATTTGTATTTTATCATATGTATGTTAGTCTGTAAAGTATAAATCTATGGGCCAAAGCCTGTAGTCTGAAAATGAATGGATGTTGTTGTTAGAGGAAGAGGTAGGTCTTATCCTGGATCTGGGTTGTCATAGACACCGTGGCAGCGATAAGTTACTAAAATATTTTTTTATCGAATGTCGACGCTAAGAACTTCACCTCAGCCGTGTGATGTACAACATATTCAGTTATTGCAATTTAAACGATATGTAAATAAGAACAAATGTCGTTCATTATAATTATGCACAAATAAAGTACAACACTATAGTGTTGTACTTTATTTTTGCAAAGAAACTCACCTTTAAAACTACTGTGTACATCAGGCTTCGGTTTCTCAGGCAAGAATATATCAGCGACATAGTGATGCAGCACCTTCCCCGCCGCCGGCTCCATGAACCGACGCAGCATGCGCGCGCGGTCGCGGACGTCGTAGCTGACGTCATAGCGTGCGAGCGAGACCACGTAGCGGCAGACAGGGATAGTGTCTGGTTGCGTCACTGATAGCTTCACTGCGAGAGAGAGTAGCTGGAGCTTTACTAGCTCGTCCTGTGGGAGAAGAGTATGGTGTTGAGCGGGTTTTTTGAGATGGCGGATAGGTGAGACAGCGACCTTTTTTTAATACTTAATAGGCTGGTATGTGCACCGATGATACGGCCTAGGGTGGAGCATGCTTGCCTAGAAGAAACCGATTCACTCAAAGTTTGAATAGATCCAGATTATAATGAGCAGGGAATAAAGATGTGATGGGCAAACACACAAGGGATAGTTCTTCTAATCTGATATTTTTTAAAGTACTAACGGCCGATGACCTCATGAACCTGTTGTAATAAGGTTGTTAGTCGAAAGCTTCGCCGCACTTGGCAAATTCATCTTGAATGAGAAGCGACTAATCAGCGATAACACAAAACACTCATCATCATCATTTCAGCCGAAAGACGTCCACTGCTGGACATAGGCCTCCCCCAAGTGTCGCCACATTGACCGGTCCCGTGCGTCTCGCATCCAGCGGATCCCTGCAACCTTTACCAGGTCATCGGTTCACCTAGTGGGAGGCCTTCCAACGCAACGTCTTCCAGTTCGCGGTCGCCACTCCAGAACTTTCCGACACAAAACACTATTAGTGGCATTTAACGGCAAAGTTTTCAGCAAGGAACTCTGTGCCAGTTGAATTAAAGTAATAAATCCTTAATCCATCTACGCGGAACTAACTGACTGGTTTCTTGTCTATTACTTAAAATATTATAAGTTGCGTGTTCCGTAATTATCAGATCCGTGCCGCAAAGTCAAAGGGCAGTTTGTCTTTACCTGATCTGCGAAGTTAGCGGCCATATGCGCCAGGATAGCAGCAGCTCTAGGATGTCTAGCACCATGTTCTGCTACCAACCATACTGCAGCCGCGCGAGCATTGCCTGCCAATCTGTACGTAAAACAAGGCAGGTTCATTACATGATACATGTTAAACATCAGTTTTTGGGGAGTATGCTGTACTGGTCAATACTGTTCAGCAAGAGAAGTGACTGGTCTATAAAATGGACCAAAGTTACTGATACCACAATTTAACTTTAAAGGCTCGTAACCGGCACGACGGATGAACATTCAGCTTCTTCATGTCCAAAATCAGATAAAAAGTAGATTAGAATCATCAACATTGAAGCATTTTTCTACAGGTGGATATAAGAATTGTGGAGAATTGAGTTGAATGACGTGGTTACATCACTACTCATATGTTGGCTACGTGAGACGTTTGTATCCGACTTCTTCACATTCAAATTGTCTGATAAGCTCCGTGACTGTCAATACATCTATAATATAAGTGTGCTTGGACAATAAATAATTCTAACAATCATTGGAAGACTTTAATTCAAAGTAACAACACAGCAGACGTGACAGTAGCGAGATATCTCGCAGAAAACTGGTGTAGGCTTTATTGGAGCGTTTATGTATATGTAATTTTGAGTTATTGTATATTTTTCTCTGCTAATGGCTGCTGGCCTGAAACTATGTATTCATGCTCTCTAAGATTAAAATCAAGTTTAATCATACTGTTTAGTTATTTTTTCGCCCTCATACCATCTGGTTGTGGGTCCAGCATGCTTCCACTGCACAAACACACTCACTCACTCACTGTTTTCACTGTATGAAGTCTTACCTGTCAGATCGCAGAAGCTTAGCAGCCCTGGACACCGCAGCCCTCGCAGACGTGGCTCCACCACCCACCACGCGCTTCACCACCACCACAGCTTCGCATACCACCCATTCTGTGTATGACCAACATTATTTTAAACATTTGACAACTTGAAATACAACATTTGACATCAAAACAGAGACCAATCCAGACATTCTTTCTCCACCAGCATAGTCCAAGATCCCGTGAACGCGAGACCTACGTCATGTTATAAAAGCTATTTTTTTTTCTAAGGAAGTAGATTACGACAAATAACAACGATTGGCTAATTAGAAAAGTCAGCCCTGCTGGCTTTGGCAGGTTGCAAAGGTCTGCTGAATAGATGTTCATGAACACCATACCATTAAGCGTACAATTTTGTTATATTAATTAAGATATAGTGTGATGATTGATGTTCTCCACTGCCAGACACTTTGTATGGTGGAAACCCAGACCCCTTTAAAATATATTAAATTGTAATGGTAAAAAATCACCCTAAGGGAGTGAAAACGTGGGTGAAATTTAGCATATTAAAGCCCCTCCAATTTTTATTACCGGCCTTATTAAAATCCTCACCATCCTTGCTGGACCGCAGATGTAACAGCCCATTCAGACAAGTTTCAGCAACGGAGTCAGTTGTTTAGCATAGACATAGTTTATGGCCTGGTGAACGATAATCCGGAAAAACTAACGCTTCCTTTGGAATGCATTAAAACTTCGAAGTTGTGGGTAAAAATACTCACCATCTTTGCTCGACAGCAGATGTAACAGCCCATTCAAGCAAGTTTCAGTCTCTGAATGTATAGCCACAGCGAGCCTGCCTATAGCCTGTATCGTAGCTCCGGCGAAGGCCTTGTCACTGCACGTCACATACGTCTGGAACTCTCTCAGGATGACGCCGGCACTGGCTTCCGTTGCTAAGTTCGTGAGGATCTCGAGCTTGAGTAGTTTGATGTGAGTCGGGTCTGAGTTGCGTACGAAGAACGATTTGAGGAATGGTTCGAACAGTGTCTGTGGAGGAATGGGAAATTGTTAGGATAATGACAGTCGTAAAATTAATACTAATCAGACTTGGATGTGAACTTTAAGGGGGTGAACACACTTATTGTTAATCAGAAAGAACTAGCTGTATATATATGCAATAAAAGCGAAAAAGACATCATTCGTACTACACTACCAAATCCCACGACCAACTACTCGCTTTTATTGCATGGACACCTTCCTAACTTTAATATTATAAATGCGAAAGTAAGTTTGTTTGTTTGTTACCTTTTCACGCCTAAACCAATGAAACGATCATCCTGAAATTTTGCATATACGTTGTCAAGTGTACAGAAACGGACATAGACTACCTTTCATCCCGAAAAAAAAAGTACTGTTCCCGAGCAAAACAACAATAACGTTCTTTTATAATAATAGACGCCACGTGTCTTTCGAATAATGAGTGAATTATATTATTAAGCAGAGTACAACCCGAATAGATTGTCAAATGCTAAATTAACGCGAGCGAAGCCGCGGGTAAAAACTACTTATCTTTATTTATAAGCTAACCACGTCGCCGAATGTCTCGAAATAAGAAAAAAATCACTAACTCCAAATATTGTGCTTTGTGAAAGTAAATTATCGTAGTGTTGCCAGTATTCATTTAATTTATTTGTGAAACTTACCCTTCTGGTGACAGTCAGTGACGCGATAGAGTTGAGTACAACGCTTTGCACTTCTAGAGGCGCACGTAGTAGTCGAACCATGGCTTTCGCGACCGGTGGTAGTTCTTGAGCTGCGAGAATACATGGAAATTAATATGTTTATACGGATGATTTTTCAATAATGTCTCGGACGAGACAGACGAATGCTAGACAAATGATGACACAAGTATTTGTAACATTACCAGGTCCACAATGATAGAACAGCTGCGCCACAGCCAGCACAACTCCGGAGTTCCTGCTCTGTAACAGCGGCTTGGCAGCTCGCAGCAACAAGCGATGGTCGGCGTCTAAGCTGGGCGAGGTGGACGAGTGCTTGCGAGTTGTGCCGTCGCTTGATGACTCGTAGAACGGCTTGTCTGTGTCGCTATCGCTGGAGTAGGTCTGGGAAAAAATATTAAAGGGGTCGTTTTATGAATAGATCAGGGACCTCAAGAGTACTATCTCAAAGAAAACATTTTGAAGTTCTTCCACCCTGATTTCATACTGGAGACTCCATAGGGAATGATATGGTGACATCAACAATGAACTACATATAATTGGTGACGTCACACAAAATCGCGCAAGCAGATTTCGACCCTATTAACATTTACACTGGACAGTAGCCGACACCAGAAAACACCCTAGTTGTAGGATCCTACATATACTATAGGGGATAAGGGAAAACTAACCTTTTCTTTATAACTCTTTAGCCTAGGTTATCACAGTGAAATGACAATGTTACACACTGTATTAATACTACACACCAGTGAAGACAAATGCCGATTTTATTTATATTTATGTATTGTCTTTTTAAAATACAATACCTAAGACCTGCAGGTCGTTAATCTATGGTAATGATTCTGCTTACTTCACTATTAGGATCTGCGAAGCATGTCTTAGCATAAACAGTGAGCACATTGAGCAATGTCAGCTGTCCCCACTCATCAACATCTGCTAGTAGAGCGCAGAGTTTCCTGTGGACAAATAGGAAGAATTTAAATAATAAAGTATTTGGTTATGTTGCCGGTTACAAGTATCACTTTGGTAAACAGTGTGTAGAAAATACATTGGCATGCATTAATAGTGAAAACTGATATAATATGCCTATAAAAACCATTGAATTCGCACTGGTGAAAAACTCACATAAAAATACAGCTCTATTTGCTCTATGATTTATGCTTTCCAAACATAAAAATACGGATATCGACTAAAGAAAGAGCAAAATGGATTAGTCGTGGCATTAGGATTTGCAGTAAGAGAAAAAGAGAATTGCTGTGGAAATACCGGTCTTTACCAAATAAGCAAAATAAAATAAACTTTAAAAATCTTTCCAATCGGCTGAAAAAAGTTATAAATCTCACACAGAGTGCCCATAACAATCGTCTAATACATTCAGCTCAAAATCTATGTAAAGCAACATGGAGAGAAATAAATAAAAACAAGAATAAACATAATTTACCAGACGAAACCATCATAAAAATTAAATCAAACGACAAAATCTTAAGTAATCCTGTTGAAATAGCACAAGGTTTTGATAATTATTTTGTGGATCAAGTGAAACCAGTTACTAATTCAGACATTTATAAAAATAAACATAAAATTAAAAATAGAATTAGTTCTATATTTATGTCACCTACGATACCGCTAGAAATTCACAAAATTATTATGTCGCTAAAAAATACATCTAGCACTGGGTACGATGATATAAGTACAAGCATTATTAAACAGGTATCCACAAAAATTGCTCCTGTGTTGAGTCATCTTATCAATATGTGCATATGTCATGGTCACTTTCCAGAAGAGTTAAAAATAACAATTATAAAACCACTCTTCAAGAAAGACAACAGAGAAGATATGTCCTGCTACAGACCCATTGCGTTAGTACCGATTTTCTCAAAAATATTTGAGAAAGCAATATATTTTCAACTCACCTCATACTTTGAGAAAAACTCCCTCTTTGTTGATAACCAGAAAGGTTTTAGGAAAAATAGATCTATTGACATAGCCATCTACGATTTCTTACATATGGTTACCGGCAGAGTGGATAAGAGGCTATCAACTCTGGCGCTTTATATGGACATGTCAAAAGCTTTTGATCGCGTAGACCATAAAACACTAATAAGTAAACTTAATGCGTATGGCATAAGGGGAAAAATATCAAACTTAATAGAATCTTATCTCTGTAATAGACAGCAAATAACGACAATCAGTAGAATTTCTAAAAAAACCGTAGTAACATACAAATCTAACCTGGGAACGGTAAATTATGGAGTACCACAAGGTAGTGTACTGGGACCACCCCTATTTATTGTTTATATTAACGACTTTCCGACAGCATCATCATATCCCATGACAATGTTTGCAGATGACAGCACTTTTCAATTGTGACGACGTGAGTAAAATAGAGCCTGACATTAATTCTACACTACTATCTGTTGTGAATTGGCTACAAAATAATAATTTGGTTATAAATCTTGACAAAACAGTATTAATAAAGTTTCAACAAAGAGTAAATTACAATCTATACTTAAATATTAAATACAAGGACAAAATTATTAATGAAACAAATGTGACTAAATTTCTTGGACTAAACATAGAAAACACTTTAAAATGGAATTCACATATTGACAAAGTATGCAGTAAGTTAAACCAACATTCCTATGCTTTGCATATGTTAAGTAAAACGACGAATCGAGCAACAGTTTTAACGGCTTATCATGGATTAGTAGCCTCAACATTGAGATACGGAATTATATTTTGGGGGAATGCCACGGGTAAAGAAATGGTATTTAAGTGCCAAAAGAGGTGCATTAGAGCTATTTACAATTTAAAGACAACAGATAGCTGCAAGCCGTTTTTTAATAAAACTAAAATATTAACGATGCCCTCGCTGTACATTTATGAAACGTCTATGTTCGTTAAAAATAATTTACGTAAATTTGCTCGAGTAACTAGTCAGCGCCGTTGTGATCGGTTACAAACAGTTGGGTCTAGAACTGCGCTATATGGAAATAGTATCTTTGTAATGGCACCAAGGGTCTATAATAAATTACCAAAATGTATAAGGAGTGAAGATAATGTCCGCAAATTCAAAAGTAAATTGTATTTATTTTTATTAGATAAGATGTACTACTCTATAGAAGAATTTTTAAATGATAAAATATGACATTACTAACCTTTTTAATACAATTTACCTATGACATGCATGTAACAATAAATTATAATTGATTAATTGCCTAATAACAGTATTATTAATTGACATTATTTATTCGAACTTGACTTTTTATTGTATAAATTCAGACTTATTCCTAAAAAAATTAATAGATTTGTACACCAATTTTATTGGTAGGACATAGAGCTCGACTAAATTGTATACCTAAGACCTTTATTGTAATACCTATGTTCACAAATAAAGTTTGATTGATTGATTGATCTTTTCTCTCGGTCGAAATGTTCTATCTCATCAGACAACACGTTTTCATGTGAATGTTTCGCCTGTGTGAACGTTCAGTCAGACACAACAATGGGAGACTTTATCAGCACGGGTTTTGTCGACGGAAGAATCGACAAAATGACTGATCAACAAAAGAAATCTGTCATTTTGTCGATTATTCCGTCGACAAAACCCGTTTCAACGGTGGTCATGTTACGCGTGCTGCAATTCATTTGCTAATTTTGTGAGTTTTATTAGATTTGATGACTAAAGATACTTTAAAGCACTTACATCATTTACTCATTGCTTAATGTTTTACTCACAATATTCAGTAATACTCAGGACTTTAACTTATATTCACCTGTAACTCCTATGTATAAGGCTCATCCTTTCCCCACACACTTCAAAGAAAGCCATGGCCGCTGAACCGACAACAAGTGGCGCTTTGTCTGATAACAACTTGTCTATGATTGATACTAGCTCCTCCTTCTGTTCAGGGTCCAAGCTGTTGGGAGAAAATCACATAATAATAGATACCGATACTTATATAGATCTTGAGAGATATAAGTTCATAAGTGGTGAATCAACAAGAAAGTGGTCACAAGAAGAATTACATGAATTAAGGCTTCGGTTCACACGGCGACACTTCCAGCTCGCTAGATATCTAGTATAACCTGACCTCGCTTTGTGTGAGCATCCGGTACAATGAGAGATCAACTTAACTTGGGTTTGCATAACTTGATTGGTCGTCGTGTGTACTCTAGAGCAAATTTATTAATTTATAGAAGAGGGGTCGGCAAGTAGTTTTTAGTAGAGTCCGATACCATTGAAAATTTTTATTGAGGTCCCAAATTAAAACTCATAATGCTTTGTTATTGTATACTAGTCTTTTATTTTGTCTCATCAAGTTAGGCGCGATTTATACAGAAGCGGTGTAAGGTGAAGGCGCGGCGCAAGCATGATGCCGCTTCAAAACGTTTTCATACAAAATGTACGTAGGCGACGTGTCGTGAATTACACTCAAGCAGCGCGGCGCAGGCACACCGTTCTTTCGTTTCGTTATAAATTCCACGCCTGCGCTCCGCCTGCACCGCGCCTTCACCTTACAACGTTTCTGCATAATTCGCGCCTAATAGAATTTAGGGTACTTTTTCCATCACATAAGTTTGTAGTTGTACTTACTTATAAAATAAGCTACTACCTACCGTTTCTACGGTTGGTGATCATGGTGCGCGTGCCAGATTCTACTTGGTTTTCAAACGAATGTAGTTGTATCAAAATATTATTTAGGTAAACCAGTTTGAGAGATATTTCTTGGTGGTATGGTAAAGCCAAGTCAGAGGCCAATGGGCGGCAAAAATACTCTGACACTAGGTTAGGCAGGAACCACACGAAAAAGAAAGAAAGACTGATTAGCTGTTATGAAAAAGATACAGGGTACCTGCATCCAATTGTAACTGATTACTTTTTAAACAACTGATGAACACACAAACAGACTTACCTGTACAATTTGGGTATAGCATGAGCAGCGGTCTTCCTAACATATGGACTCATGTCACTGGAAGAGTCTCTGATGGCTAACATCACAATAGGCACTATCATTGGCACGCGTATGGATGACAGGACACGGAGGGCACTTGCACGGATCAACTGGTTGGGGTCCTGGGAATTAAATATAAAGTGTTAGCTGGTGTTGGTTGTATACAGTGATAGATTTTGTAATGTAACTCAGAAAACGGAGATTTTGTATTGCCAAAATAAATTATTAAGTTAATTTATTTTTTAAGAATGTAAATTTATATTGAAAAATTATTATATTATCACACTGAGCATTTAAATCTAAATAAATGCCTGCTCAGTGTGCAAGTTGGATAGCCTTAGTGAAATTTGAGCTTTGATTCTGAGATCAAATATATTTTTCTAAAGGTGACAAATTCAAATTGTGTTTTTTATTAAACTTATATTAGAAAATACTGCTCTATTTTGTATTTATAAGGCTGTCTAGCATAGCATCATTAGTTGCTTTCTTTATTATAATATTACCTTCAAAGCTCTCTGGAAGGTACTGATGGACAATAATGCCAAATCTTGTTGTTCCTCAGCATACCTCACTAGGTAAACATACACCAGCTTCTTCACCTCAATGTTCTTAGATACCACATTCTTCACTACCGCTGGAAACCTGTAGAAGTAAGTATTTTATAGGATTATTTAATTACTATCTAATGTGGGGACAATGTAACTGAGGTTTTATAGTGGAATTTCTTGCCCATTCTACTCAATAGGTACTAGGGTATGTGGAACCAGGTTTTCAGTTTTTTTCATTATTTGTGGATGCTATAGTCTATAAATTATATTTCTTACATCATTAACATGCCTGTAACACCCGTAATCCCAGAAAGGTTAGGCAGAGCTGCACCTAATAGTTCAACTACATTTTGCCAGTTATGTTTAAATCCCATGTAATGGGGGCGAGCCTATTGACCTCAACCAGGCGCAAATCCAGCCTCCATTGGTGCTACTGATAAACTCCTGATGGAAAAATCCAATATCACTTTGTCCAACCTGAGAATTTAACCCAGGACCACATACTCAGCAGTAAATTATATGAATATCATGCATAATAGCCGAGCTATCACAATTTCTGCAGACGAAATTGCGGGTGAAGTGCTAGTAGGCTGGCTGCGGGTCTGTTCGAAAGAGATACCATGGCCCTGGAACACAAAGGGCAAAGAAGGAACATGGATGGGTTTTAGTCAGTACAAGTCTGACACTCGCTTCCGCTCCGCCCAGAGTGCGGAGGTCATTTGAAGATATCCCATCCAAAAAAAAAAAAAAAAAGTGCTAGTAGGCCAATATAACAATGTAAACTACAAGTATTAAATAGTGCCCCTGTACGGAAAACAATGTTGTTATACAAAACAACAGCAAAGTGAAAGTTCTACCACCATCATTAATCTACTGGTGAAGGTAAACAATACAATAATGCATGCATTCAATGTTTTATTAAACTGTGACACCAGTAATACTTACAGATCTGAAGCATCCCTTCCCTTGGCAATCATGCCAATGATCCTTTTCATAGCCTCAAGCTTGAGCGAGTCCTTGGACCCGTCTAACATCAGTTTTAAGTCTTCATTCCTGAATAACACAAATAGCTTTAAAACTAAGTTGTTCTGTGTTATTTCATTACACAGTATTTGTGTGATAAAATTTGATGGGGAACATTGTATAGTTCTATGTAAATGATGTATATATTGTTAAATAATAGGAAAAGTTTCATAATGTTCTGAGATTTTGTGTATTTCCTGAAAACCATGTCATTTGTAAAAATACATATTTACTTGTATTTATACCGAAAAATTACTTGAATATTAGTTTGAATTATCAACAGATGCTTCAATACAGCAAATAATACATAAAACGTTAATTTACTTCTTGTAATCGGGTTGGAAAAACGCCCCAGAAGCTGGATCGTTTGCCGGGTACTCCACTTCACCCATCACCACTTTTTCATTATTATATGATGTCGTAGCCGACATTTTGGATAAATTAACACTACAAACAGTTCACTGAATACTTATTCTTATTTAGATATTTAAGTCCAAACTTTTCTGATCAGTGAAATCGCAACATTTCACTTCAATTTGACATTTACTTGTTGACGTTGGTTGGACAAGCAACGTTATGTCAAAGTTGTGTTTCGTTACTGCTTTCTTGGTGACCAGTTAGATAGGTAATGAACAAAAGTTTAAATTCAAAATATGTTTATTCGTGTTTCTTCATAAGTAAAAGTAGGTACATGGTGAGGTAGATGATGCTGCTTAACCTTTTTCCTATGTTGGAGTCGACGGAGAGTGGGGCGGTCTTAATGTGTAAAAAAAATTTTTTTTTACATTATGGCCGCCTTATGTCTGTCTTGTTTGTGTCTTCTTATCATGAAACTAACACCCGTAGTTTTAGTCGTGGACTGAACTTAAGTCGGACTTGACACGCCTACTTTCCACCCCATTAGACATATTGACAGCTACAGTTTGTTTATAATTTGACATAAACGCCCACTTTTCAAGAGTTTTGTATTACAAGAATCTTTTGGCGCTCGAATGAAGCTGACAGGGGGGCGCTGTTGGTAAACCTTTTGTTAATTGTTTTGTAAAAAATATTGAGAAAAGAAAGAGATGGCTGCGTTAGTTCTGATGTTTGCCCGCGCCAGAAGATCCTTGAAACCGTGAAACTTACGTTATGGCTGACATATATATATATAACTACTGAAATTCAAGTGAATCGACGTGTTTAAAATTGTTTTCTTTTTATATACGGCGAGTTATGGGCTAGCTCGCCGTCCGGCCGTCTTATGACGACAGGCCGTGTCGACGGCGCGTTCGTGTTCCACGCGCGCCTCAAAGAGATGTCAGCAATCAAGTAGGGGTCCGCATGGGCCGATGCCTGCCAGGGCTGCGGGACTGTTCGAAAGAGATACCGTGGCCCTGGAACACAAAGGGCAAAGAAGGAACATGGATGGGTTTCAGTCAGTACAAGTCTGACACTCCCCTCCGCTCCGCCCAGAGTGGGGGGGGTCATTTGATGATTTCCCATAGGATCCATTAGGATCTTAGGTTTTTTTTTCAAATGATATGGGTAAGGATAGGTGTAAGCTAGGGCATCCCCATCAAATGAGTTACGTTATGTTAGAACTGGGACCAAAACGCGCTTAAAACATGAGCAGGCGGCTTGCTACTGTTAAACGGAGGAAGAGAAAGGCCGATATGAAACACACCATTATGTTGGGTGAACGAATCCAAAGAAATTCAAGGCTACTCGGTTCATCGTCCAACTGAATTCTTCCCTCAACTCTGGACGACCGGAACCTTCTAATAGAGCGAACTGGCGAAGAAAAGCTCGAAGCTTACTGAGCTCTTCTATCACCGCTGGGTTGAAGAGACCACCATGTACCCGCGACGGATTAGAGGCAGCAGGGTACAATTTATTAAACATTGCCACGCGACCACAGTCATTCATCCTTGGCAATCATCCCTGGCAAAAATGGAATAATAAGGGTAGTGACGTAGCCACTTCGGATGCATTATTTCTTCAACAAACCATGTAGCTTGTCAGCTTTCAATAATCGCGGACGAAGGTCATGGGCAACAGCTAGTATGTTTATAATTGTGTGATGTTCATATTTATATTTTTGTTCTCTCGCTGGTCAACTAGTTATAAGCGCAACTGCATGGTGTGAGGTTATGGGTTCGATTCCCAGGCCATGCAGTGTTGTTGGGTTTTACTAACCTAGAGACTGGATCCAGTCTAACGTAGTCCTACGTGAATGAAAATGAAAAATTTCCTTTGCTTGTCAATAAATGTGTAATTTAGATAATTTTGTTATTTGTTATACGTGATACTACTTTTAAATAAAATAAAAACCAGTTGGCTTGTATAATAATAATTTAATTTATTTTTTCGGCCTCGTCCCTTGTAACCTCTCTGAATCGAAGTAGCTGGGCGGCACTTCGAAAACGTTCGAGTTTTGCATTTTGGTATGCTTCTTCTGCTGCCTTCACCAGCCACTTTTGCTCCTCCATTTTCAGCAGATGTAACTGGTGCTTGGGCTCGCTGGGTTAGGCGAGCCCAAGCACATTTTTTCGCTGATGGGCTGCCCGACAACGTGGTATTTTGATGGAGCTTGTACTTGCGGACAAGTTTCTGTACGCACGACTTTTCACCAGCCGAAAAGAAAATTCTTGATGCCATTATTTTAAGTGAAAATCTTATAAATGAACCACGAAAAAATAAATATTTATTTTCAAGTAAATCCGTTTTAAGGTTTTAAGTTCTTTGACAAATGATGTCAACCAAGAGCATTCGGTAGAACATCAATTTATGATAACTCTAGCATTGTGACGTATTTTAATATAACATTTTTAGCATACAAAGCAGTTTGCAACCTTCATGCAACATACTTTTTTGGGTTTGAAATAGACAGCATGTTTTTGAGGTAGATTAAGGTGAGTACTCATATGAGCATTTCCACGTATTGTAACATTGGTTGATAAATTGAGGAATGATATAATGCAAGGTTGCGGTTGAAAAGAAGATGTAGATACAAAAAATTAAAAGAATATGTTTGGATGGCTTGGTCATGTTGAGAGGACGAGTAAAAGGCGACTAACAAAACCCGAAAGAGAACACCCTAGAAGGACAAACTTTATTAGTATTGTTCTACAAAAAGGTCAGGTGGCAGTGACCAGATGTATGAACGTGAACGAAGCATAAGGAGTAAGTCGGTGGTGTTCTTTAGTGACTGTCCTTACTGTGTGGCATTTACTCTTCGTTGATATGTTGGACTTGCAAGTCGTGTGTGCTGCAATGTATTTTGATGAGTTATTTAAAAAAAAAACACTGACCGAATTAGGAGAAGAAACGACCAGCACGACCCCTCAGTCCACGCACCTCATTCTATGTTGCACGATTTGCCCGCGCTCGTGTTTTTGCTCGATGAATTGTTACACAAGTTCGCTTGTTTCTTACCAAAATCAAGTTTTAATAAAGTGTCAAGCGGCTCGATGCCTTGTTACAAATGCAACTTCTAGCTAGTCTGTCCTCACCTTATGAACATCATTGAGTGGGTGTTGCTGATGCCGTGGTGGGCGTTCTTCACCTGTTGCCATGACAACAAATGTCGATTTAAGTTCAAAAATGGACTTAAGTCGGCTTCTGGAATACGGGTGTAACTGTTGCCCGCAACCTTCGTCCGCGTGAAATTATTATGAAAATATTAGTTTCGTATTTTGTTAACAATTTCAAGATCCTAATCCTTTTTCCATAACAAAAGTAGCCTATGTTACTTCTTACCCATAACATCAGCTATCTGCGGGTGAAACTCCCGTCAAGGTTGGTCCAGCCTTTTCGGAGGTTAGCCGGAAGAGACATACAAAAATAAAATATACAATGGTTTTGAAAGTATTTGTACTTACAGCATGCATTCATTAAAAGCTGTTATTTTGAAATGACAAACAGACACTTCTTTTTTATTTATTTGTATATATTTGTGTTAGTTATGTACTCTGTGTTTTAACATAGGTAACACTAACTCCTGCAAGCGGAACTATTTTAATTATACAGAGGTTATGGTAAGTTTGTGAAGGGCTAAAACGACTAGATAGCGTCCAAGCTAGTTTATTATTAAGTTACGAAGAGGCGCGCGCGCGCCTGCCCGTGCGCCGCGCCCTATACATACGTGTAAGTGCATACATACGCCACCGGCTACCTACATCTTTACAGTACCTACCTACCTACAGATAATACTTTCCTAGTTTAAGTTACATGCTTTATTAATTCAAAGTAACAATTTGACTGTGTATTCTATTGTGAGAGCAAGCATGCCTCTCACTCTAACCGAGAGCAGCCATGGTATATACGCCAGCACAATATCAAGCTAGTAGGTACAATAGATTTTCAACTTTATCGCTAAAACATTAGGTTCGAGGTTGTTTAAGAAAATTTGACAGTTTCGGGTAGCTTGATGTGCTGGCGTCTGTACACATGGTGGTAGAAGGAACAATGGTAAAAATGGCAAATTAATTAATTTAAGTAACAGAATGGAATTGTAATGCACATAAGTATAAACTCTTCTGCAAATCTCGCAGTCAAAATTTGGTTTACTGTAAGAAAACCCAATTCTGGGTTAAGCTCGCCATTGTACATAAGCTATATTATTGCAATTTGTATGTACTGTCGTTATTTTGTGTGCAATAAAGAATAAGAAGCAGAATAAGATGGTTTTTTAGTCGGTAAGAGTCCGAAATAAGCCTCCGCTCGCTCCACACGGAGGGTAGGTATCTATGAGGATTTTCCCACTCAAAAAAGTATTCAGACATTTCTGAGTACCTACATCAAAACTGCCTGAATGAGCTATGTTGAAAACAAATGAATAGCGAGAATGCAGCTTGTTTGCAACGAAATGATGAGAAATGTTTGTGAATAGTCAGGCGTGGCATTGTTTGTTTCAATCAAAGTTGTTATTTAAACACAATAAAGCTGATATGTGTTCAGCCTATTGTACATACATACGTGGTAGTTAAAAAGACTTTTAAATTCTTTTTTCAAATGTTTAAAACACGCACGTAAAAGCATTCCTATTTGGGTAGGTTTTGTCGCTATGATTGAAGGTGAAAAACCTTGAAGTAGTTTTGACATTGATGATACTTTGTAGGTCCCTAAACACAAGTATGTAATTCATTATTCACTTGTGTTTCATGATAATAATTACCCTGACAGGGAAATTGCAGCTATAGACCGACCGCTTTAATGAGTCCTCGCGAATTTATCAAATTAAATGGAATATTCTCAAGGTTGATCACGTATTGGTTCAATTAGTGTCGTACGTGGATTATGGTTATTTAAGCAAATAACCTTTGGGATATTGTAAGGACTTTGTGGACGCTTAAAGTGCTTTTGTTGAGGAAATGCGGAGGACTTATTTATTTATTTATTTATTTAAACTTCATGTACAATAGTGATACATAGGCGGACTTAATGCCACAAGGCATTCTCTACCAGTCAACCTTTGGGTTAAATAAGAAAACATTGTGATAGGGTACAAAATAAATATATAAAAATAACTTCTAGCTATCGAAAATTTATATAGGCACTTATAATGATACTAATACTTATATACAAATAAAATAAACTAATACATAATTTAACAAGGACAAGGACTCATTCAAGCGGTCGGTCCATAGTAGATAGGTTATTCAACGAAACCGTTAAAAACATTATTACTGATACACTTTGTCACTTTGTTACTTTTCCAATCGCTGGCCTTCAATTTTCTACCTAGAGTTAACGTGTAGTCTGTGCCATTAAAATACAACGGGGCCGTCCAATTATTAGACTCGTTCCCATGAGACAGCTACGTATACAAATAGGCATGTAGTGAATTGTCAATTAGTATTACGGAAAACAGAATATCGAATAGGTTCACAATTCCCTGGATGACGTAGATATTTAAAAACAGCAATAACTCGGTACTTTTTTTTTATAAAATAACGTCATAGTTAGGTAGCTGTGTTCCCTGAAGAACTGAAGAGGTAGGACATCTGCCTAGCCTACACTAGGCTAGGTACTTTCGCCCACATACCATAATATTTAATCAGTCTGTTAGATTCCCACAGCTGGGGACACAGCCGAGGCCTCCTCTCTGTATGAAGGAGAGGATCAGAGGACCATACTCCAACACGCAGGCCCTTAGCTGTTTGTTGGATGTCACAAACATGACATGTGTCTTCGAGTTGGTGAGTCTTGAACATGCCGATTTCCTACCGATATTTTTCTTCACAGTTTTGAGAGCTGTGGTGATAACATAAATTACACAAAATAACACAGCACAGCGAGGTTGTGGATTCAAATCCAGGCAAGTGCCAATGTGATTTATTGAGTTCGTATGTATTTTCTAAGTTTATCTCGGACCTCATTGACATCGTTGAAAACATCTTGAGGAAACCTGGACTTATAATTATAAGTCGAATAATATGTATGAAATATAATTAATATTTAATATATATTAATGCTCATGCCTTCTCTGTATCAAAATACCTCTTTGTCCAGCAGTGGGACAGTAATGGGTTGGTATTATTATGATTTATTATTGGGCGCCTAGGGGTCCGATCCCGTACCACGCAAGTCAGGGTCATTATCTACTTCTAAGCTACGACTGCTTCCATGAAATATGGGGAGAGCCTGCGACACTTCTGAAACTTTTTGCCTAAATATGTCGTTATAATTTCCATTCCAATTCAAAGTAAAATAAAAAGTAACGAGTTGCAAATTAATAAACAGTAAATCTACTAATTTTTTATTTCAATTAGGATGATTTCAGTAATGTTTAATTTATTCATAGAAAATTAAAATACTATAAACAAAGTAAGTATACGATTGAATCAGCTTACAGTCATTGAAAAGGGATTATTAAATATAATTAAACATTTATCAAATATTCTTTATACTCATTTTGTTTAGTTAATATAAAACTTGTTACCAAGAAACACATTTTATCGAGTGAGAGTTTCTAAATGTTTCAATTCATACCTTTGACAAAATGCATACCCTCCTATAAAATAACAACACCGCGTTCACAAGAGCAATTGTTGGAGTGCCATAATTTTATTACTGCGACCAATTCCGACGTAGCGCTCGCCGGCTGCCGCGGCACCGCTCGCTACGCTCGTTCGGCTCGCGCGTAGTTGGTCACAGTTCTAACCTAACCTAACCTATTTGGTCGGAGTAAACTAAACGTTTCAACGTCAAGGTTAGTATCAAAGTGTTGTACGGCTCCTATTTCTGTCTGCAGGGTTTACACCCGTATTCCAGAAGCCGACTTAGGTCCATTTTTGAACTTAAGTCGACATTTGTTGTCATGGCAACAGGTGAAGAACGCCCACCACGGCATCAGCAACACCCACTCAATGATGTTCATAAGGTGAGGACAGACTATTTGTAACAAGACATCGAGCCACTTGACACTTTGTTAAAACTTGATTTTGATTTGCTTTCATCGAGCAAAAACACGAGCGCGGGCAAATCGTACAACATGGAATGAGGTGCGTGGACTGAGGGGCCGTGCTGGTCGTTTCTTCTCCTAATTCGGTCAGTGTTTTTTTAATATAACTCATCAAGATAAATTGCAGCACACGCGACTTGCAAGTCCAACATATCAACGAAGAGTAAATGCCACACAGTAAGGACAGTCACTAAAGAACACCACCGGCTTACTCCTTTTGCTTCGTTCACGTTCATACATCTGGTCACTGCCACCTGACCTTTTTGAAGAACAATACTAATAAAGTTTGTCCTTCTGGGGTGTTCTCTTTCGGGTTTTGTTAGTCGCCTTTTACTCGTCCTCTCAACATGACCAAGCCATCCAAACATATTCTTTTAATTTTTTGTCTCTACATCTTCTTTTCAACCGCAACCTTGCATTATATCTTTCCTCAATTTATCAACCAATGTTACAATACGTGGAAATGCTCATATGAGTACTCACCTTAATCTACCTCAAAAACATGCTGTCCATTTCAAACCCAAAAAAGTATATTGCATGAAGGTTGCAAGCTGCTTTGTATGCTAAAAATGTTATATTAAAATACGTCACAATGCTAGAGTTATCATAAATTGATGTTCTACCGAATGCTCTTGGTTGACATCATTTGTCAAAGAACTTAAAACCTTAAAACGGGTTTACTTGAAAATAAATATTTATTTTTTCGTGGTTCATTTATAAGATTTTCACTTAAAATAATGGCATCAAGAATTTTCTTTTCGGCTGGTGAAAAGTCGTGCGTACAGAAACTTGTCCGCAAGTACAAGCTCCATCAAAATACCACGTTGTCGGGCAGCCCATCAGCGAAAAAATGTGCTTGGGCTCGCCTAACCCAGCGAGCCCAAGCACCAGTTACATCTGCTGAAAATGGAGGAGCAAAAGTGGCTGGTGAAGGCAGCAGAAGAAGCATACCAAAAGGCAAAACTCGAACGTTTTCGAAGTGCCGCCCAGCTACTTCGATTCAGCGAGGTTACAAGGGACGAGGCCGAAAAAATAAATTAAATTATTATTATACAAGCCAACTGGTTTTTATTTTATTTAAAAGTAGTATCACGTATAACAAATAACAAAATTATCTAAATTACACATTTATTGACAAGCAAAGGAAATTTTTAAATTTTCATTCACGTAGGACTACGTTAGACTGGATCCAGTCTCTAGGTTAGTAAAACCCAACAACACTGCATGGCCTGGGAATCGAACCCATAACCTAACACCATTCAGTTGCGCTTATAACTAGTTGACCAACGAGAGAGCAAAAATATAAATATTAACATCACACAATTATAAACATACTAGCTGTTGCCCATGACCTTCGTCCGCGATTATTGAAAGCTGACAAGCTACATGGTTTGTTGAAGAAATAAGGCATCCGAAGTGGCTACGTCACTACCGTTATTATTCCATTTTTGCCAGGGATGATTGCCAAGGATGAATGACTGTGGTCGCGTGGCAATGTTTAATAAATTGTACCCTGCTGCCTCTAATCCGTCGCGGGTACATGGTGGTCTCTTCAACCCAGCGGTGATAAAAGAGCTCAGTAAGCTTCGAGCTTTTCTTCGCCAGTTCGCTCTATTAGAAGGTTCCGGTCGTCCAGAGTTGAGGGAAGAATTCAGTTGGACGATGAACCGAGTAGCCTTGAATTTTTTTGGATTCGTTCACCCAACATAAAGGTGTGTTTCATATCGGCCTTTCTCTTCCTCCGTTTAACAGTAGCAAGCCGCCTGCTCATGTTTTAAGCGCGTTTTGGTCCCAGTTCTAACATAACGTAACTCATTTGATGGGGATGCCCTAGCTTACACCTATCCTTACCCATATCATTTGAAAAAAAAACCTAAGATCAGCCAGCTAAACCCTTAGGGGTTTCGCCGGCTGATCTTAGGTTTTTTTTTCAATCGATTCCGAGAATAAAAAGTTTCACAGAAAATTCTACACCCCATTTCACCCTCTTGGGGGTGGAATTTCAAAAAACCCTTTCTTAGTAGATACATACTTTTCATAAAGAATACACCTTCCAAATTTCATGTCCAGCGGTTTGGGCTGTGCGTTGATATATCAGTCAGTCAGTCAGGACTTTGAATTTTTTAAGTATAGATAGATGATAAGAGCGACTTGGTGGTATCGTAGGTATAAACAAAACAACACGAGTATGGGCAAGCTCGCTCATAAGCACCATTCGCACCATTTTTAATGTCTGAGATTCAAAATGGTTCGTTAGTTTTCTCATGCTTTAGAAATATTACGTTTTTTTTTTTTTCCGGATGGGAAATCCAAATGACCCCTCCCACTCTGGGCGGAGCGGAGGGGAGTGTCAGACTTGTACTGACTAAAACCCATCCATGTTCCTTCTTTGCCCTTTGTGTTCCAGGGCCACGGTATCTCTTTCGAACAGTCCCGCAGCCCTGGCAGGCATCGGCCCATGCGGACCCCTACTTGATTGCTGACATCTCTTTGAGGCGCGCGTGGAACACGAACGCGCCGTCGACACGGCCTGTCGTCATAAGACGGCCGGACGGCGAGCTAGCCCATAACTCGCCGTCCACAGGCCAGCGCCTACGGTGGTCGGAAGCCACTACGTGACCCCCGACGCCCAGGGCGTCTCCCGCGGCGGCTGGGACGTGAGGTTCTTTCTCTCTCACGTCCTGCCACCTCCTTCACTAGCATGACTGCTTCGCAGAAGGAGGTGACGGCTTCCCATTCCCTCTCGCTCCGGACCATGGCTTGAACCAAGGCCGGACGCGAGAGATCGCCGCCACCAATCGCCGCTATGAGGACACGGCGGTGCTCCGCCCAAGCGGGGCAGACCTCCACGGTGTGCTCCACCGTGTCCTCCGGACGATCCTCGCAGTGGTAACACCCGGGCAACATCACGTAGCTTGTATTATCTTTTATGTGTACGATACTCCATACGACTATTTGTCACGACTATAATTTATTATTTACGCGATCTTAATTACTAATTCAAACAATCCCACGATAATGAACATTTCCAAATACCTACCGATTTGAAAAAGAAACCGTGCTTAATATATATTTACCACGGATAATGCAAGTGCTCGCAATATTAATAATAGTTCATTAATAATCCCGAATACAGACTAGCTGGCTTCGAAATGAAAGGCGATGGAAAATAGTTTTTATCAACAAGGGTCGATGGCCGTCCACGGGCTGTAGGTCAAAATTTCCAGAACGAAAACGTTGGAACCAAAAACGAACAGTGTTTTCTTCTACAGTATCTTCCCTATTTTATTTAATATCAGCCCTCTGTCTTTCTGCTGGGCAAAGACCTCTCGCATGGCTTTTCAATTTTTGTACGGTTTCCTTCTGAAATCGAAAGTGTTTTTGGAACTGTTTATTGTTGTAACATTCTAACGGGTTGTCGGCATCGGGTCACGATAAATAATTGTATGGCGTATCATATACATAATCGACATATTCCTCAAAATTCATCTTGCTTTGGCTATAAAAAGAAAACAATTTTACACACGTCGATTCACTTGAATTTCAGTAGGTATATATATATGTCAGCCATAACGTCGAGCCCCCCCGCTAACGCAGAGTCTCCGGCCTGAGCTCGTGGAGGACGTGGTGAGCGCTCTGTTCCCTTCGCGAGGGGAGCTTCCTCCCCCGCCTATGGCTCCGCCGCCGCGTGCGGTGCCGGAAGCGGACCACACCGATGACGATGACGACGTTCCGGAGGTGACTGGGGTAGACCTGAGAGTAGCGGTACGCAAGTTGAAAGCCAGAAACACCGCCCCGGGACCCGATGGCTTGCCTGGCAAAGCCTGGGTCCTGGCCTCTGAGGCTCTCGGGCCCCGACTGGAAGGGCTCCTAAGCGCATGCTTGGAGAGAGGCCAGTTTCCGCTTCGTTGGAAGACGGGGAAGCTGGTCCTCATCCGGAAACCAGGGCGCCCTGCGGACTCTCCGTCCGCATACCGGCCCATCGTGTTGCTCGACGAGGTGGGCAAGCTCTTCGAAAGAGTCATTGCCAACCGCCTTGCCGGGCACCTTGCGGGGATGGGGCCGGATCTTGCGGAACACCAGTTTGGTTTCCGCAAGGGGCGCTCCACGGTGGACGCCATCATGCGCGTGAGAGCCCTCACGCGGTGTCCCGGGGCGGGGTCGTCTTGGCGGTGTCTCTTGACATCGCCAACACCTTCAACTCCAGGCCCTGGAGCTGCATTAGGGAGGCACTCCGGTATCACCGGGTGCCAACCTACCTTCGTCGTGTGGTCGGGGACTACTTGAAGGATAGGGCCGTCATCTACCCCGGTCAGAGCGGAGAATGGAACCGGCGAGAGATGTCGTGCGGTGTTCCACAGGGATCGGTTCTAGGACCGGCCCTGTGGAACATCGGTTACGACTGGGTGCTGCGCGCCGACCTCCCTACCGGCGTCAGCGTAGTTTGCTACGCTGACGACACGCTGGTACTGGCACAAGGGAGGTCGCACGAGGCGGCGGCCGAAAACATGACACGCGGGGTTGCGATAGTCGTGGATAGGATCCGGCAATTGGGTCTCGAGGTGGCATTGCACAAGTCCGAGGCCATGTGTTTTCATGGGCCTCGGAATGCGCCACCGTCGGGATCCCTACTGACGGCAGGAGGGGTTTCCATCGGCGTCGGGTCGACGTTGAAGTACCTAAGACTCGTCCTCGACAGCCGGTGGAACTTCGTGGATCACTTCCGACGTTTGGCTCCCAAACTGGAACGGACAGGGGCTGCCTTCAAGCGGCTCTTGCCCAACCTGAGGGGTCCAAACGCCTCCTGCCGGAGGCTATACGCGGGGGTCGTGCGGTCCATGGCCCTTTACGGGGCCCCGGTGTGGGCGCGTTCTTTAAGGCGGCAAGCCGCCCACTACCTGAACGCGCCCCAAAAGGTGATAGCTATAAGGCTAATCCGGGGGTTCCGCACGATCTCCGGCGAGGCGGCTAGCCTCCTTGTCGGATTGCCGCCATGGGATCTGGAGGCGATAGTCCTCGCGCGCCTGCATGAATGGCGCGCGGAGGCACTACGTCGGGAGGAAACTCCGCTGCCGCGGCAAATTGCCGCTCAGCGGACAGACCTCCGGCGTGATATCATGGCGACATGGAGAGAGCGACTGTTGCAACCCCGTGCAGGGCACGCTAGCATAGTGGCGATAAGTCCCCTCTTTGAGGAGTGGCTAGAGAGGCGCCACGGCGCCCTCACCTACCGCCTGACGCAGATCCTCACCGGACACGGTTGTTTCGGGAGGTTCTTGCACCGAATCGGGCGGGAGGAAACGCCCGGGTGTTTCCACTGCGAGGATCGTCCGGAGGACACGGTGGAGCATACCGTAGAGGTCTGCCCCGCTTGGGCGGAGCACCGCCGTGTCCTTGTAGCGGCGATTGGCGGCGGCGATCTCTCGCGTCCGGCCCTGGTTCAAGCCATGGTCCGGAGCGAGAGGGAATGGGAAGCCGTCACCACCTTCTGTGAAGCAGTCATGCTAGTGAAGGAGGTGGCGGGACGTGAGAGGGAAAGAACCTCACGTCCCAGCCGCCGCGGGAGACGCCCTGGGCGTCGGGGGTCACGTGGTGGCTCACGGCCACCGTAGGCGCGGGCCTGTGGACGGCGAGTTATGGCTAGCTCGCCGTCCGGCCATCTTATGACGACAGGCCGTGTCGACGGCGCGTTCGTGTTCCACGCGCGCCTCAAAGAGATGTCAGCAACCGAGTAGGGGTCCGCATGGGCCGATGCCTGCCAGAGCTGCGGGACTGTTGGAAAGAGACACCGTG
Organism: Noctua janthina; assembly: GCA_963576755.1. Taxonomy (NCBI): domain Eukaryota; kingdom Metazoa; phylum Arthropoda; class Insecta; order Lepidoptera; family Noctuidae; genus Noctua; species Noctua janthina. The sequence continues at coordinate 15,746,003 of OY755069.1, read as the reverse complement.
GCCCTGGAACACAAAGGGCAAAGAAGGAACATGGATGGGTTTTAGTCAGTACAAGTCTGAGCCCGAGTGGGGGGGTCATTTGATGATTTCCCATACAAAAAAAAAAAAAAAAACCATAACGTAAGTTTCACGGTTTCAAGGATCTTCTGGCGCGGGCAAACATCGGAAGTAACGCAGCCATCTCTTTCTTTTCTCAATATTTTTTACAAAACAATTAACAAAAGGTTTACCAACAGCGCCCCCCTGTCAGCTTCATTCGAGCGCTAAAAGAATCTTGTACTACAAAACTCTTGAAAAGTGGGCGTTTATGTCAAATTATAAACAAACTGTAGCTGTCAATATGTCTAATGGGGTGGAAAGTAGGCGTGTCAAGTCCGACTTAAGTTCAGTCCACGACTAAAACTACGGGTGTAAGGCGCGACCAAAACCAAAGTAACGTAAGTATCTAGCTCCGCTTTGTTAACTAACACGATGAATCTGTCAGTTCAGCAGACATTGTTTTTCTTATTTTCTATCTCCATTGTTTCTTTTCTGACACGTAACAAAATACATATTTTTTCTTACGGAAAATATCTGTGTTAGTGCGCTATCAGTTTACAGTTGAATGCTCTTCGTCTATGAGAACCTTAAGTATAGCCATTATCGTAATATCTGCCATCTTTTGTTAAAGGACTGGGCAGGCACGCTGCAAAGAACGAAAGAAGCATCGATGATCGATATCTCACTATTTTTCCTTTCTCCTTACAACTTATAAATGCGATAGTTTGTGAGGATGGATGAATGGATGCATGTTTGTTACTCTTCCACGCAAAAAATACTGAACGGATTTGGACGAAATATGGCACACAGATAGTTTATAATCTGGGTTACTGAAAGGATACTTTTTGACCCGGTAGTACTATCCCGTGCGACAATTACCGAACTCCACGCTAGTAATGGACGTCCCGGCAATATTACCTGAGAATCTGGAGATTTCAATCACAGAACTTATAACTAAAAGTTCTGTAATTTGACCCCGCTCTGGGCGGAGCGGAAGGGAGTGTCAGACTTGTACTGACTAAAACCTATCCATGTTCCTTCTTTGCCCTTTGTGTTCCAGGGCCACGGTATCTCTTTCGAACAGTCCCGCAGCCCTGGCAGGCATCGGCCCTTGCGGACCCCTACTTATTTGCTGACATCTCTTTGAGGCGCACGTGGAACACGAACGCGCCGTCGACACGGCCTGTCGTCATAAGACGGCCGGACGGCGAGCTGGCTAATTTGACCCCTTATAAAAGGTTTCATAAAATGTACGTAATGTTATCTGATGTTTGTGCCAATTATCAACACTAAACCTGATGTACAACCTTATGTGTGTGTGTGTGTCTGTGTCTTCCATATTTCTCTATTACGCGACATCTCACCAGAGATTTCCTTTCTTGCCATGCCGTCCTTCACACAGTCCATCCTTCGTTTCTTTGGTCGTCCTCTACTCTTATACTCATTTATATTTATACTCAAAACTTTCTCACGACAATTTCCTCATTCATGTGGATGGGCCACTGATGGTCAAGGACAATAAATAAAAATACCGATCCAACCCACATCGGGTTTCCTCGGAGCTTTTCCGCGAAATATTGCGCCATTTGTCAGCCAACCCTAAATTTATACACGCTTTATTTGCTGTAGTCTCAACAAATCGTTTAAAACGAATAGAAAACGACTAGGTTGCGTACCTATTGTTGTATTTTCTAGGGCAAATGCTTAATTTTATATTATGAGGATTAAAGCGAATATACTTAGTTTAATTATTCGCTTCGTTATGAAGCCAGTAAAACTCGTAATAAGTACACTTGCAAACAATTAATGTGCAGGTGATTTTCCTATTACCTCGACCCTCCTTTTTTGCCAACAATATATTAATTTATACCGAAGTTAAACGGTGAGTTAATGATCGGGTTAAATGTAGGTTGTTACGGGAATAAACTTCATTCTGACGTAAAATTAAGCAAACTCAAAGTTATTTTGTAGGTTAATAGCACGTAAGGTGCAATTAAAATACTTTGCTGGTTTATTTTAAACACAGGGTATGCTTATCCTTATTACTTCCTTACTAATATTATAAATGCGAAAATAAGTTTATTTGTTTGTTTGTTACCTTTTCACGCCTAAACCACAAAACCGATCAACCTGAAATTAGGCATATACGTTGTCAGGTATACAAAAACGGACATAGGATACCTTTAATTTCGAAAAAAAGTACCGTTCCTGAGGTAAACAACAATAACGTTCTTATGATAATAGATGGCGCCACGGGTCTTTGGACTCATGATTGAATTATTTATTTATTTATTATATTTAGTACAGCATAAGCCATTTACACTAAATTAAGTTATCCTTTTACTCGTTCTTCGCACAGAACCACAAACATTCTAACATTATCGTCTTCCATTCATCAGCAAACAAGTCCAAACCAGGGTTGGTCTCCATGAGCGCGTGGAGGTGGATCGAGTTACAGTGCGACAAAATGGGACATTAAACAATTTATGCTTTCTAGAGCGATTATAATTATTTGGAACAATTATATTACTACAAGCAGAGTACAACTCGAGTTGATTGTCAAATTCTCAATTAACCCGAGCAAAACCGCGTGCAAAAGCTAGTTTACCATAAAGTATTTAATTATGGTGTGATTATATTCCGCACGCAAAATACGCGGTTTGGACGCGGAGTTGCGGACGTCAGCCCGTTATACAATAAAGTACAATTATGGTGTGATGTGATATGTTATGTTGTATAGTGATGGGGAGGTATATGGTGTATAGTGTGGTTTAATAGTGGGGTTACCGCAGGGTAAAGACTTTGCGCAGGAAGAGGGCCGACAGTACCCTCTTCGGCATCCCATTAAATGGCGTGATGGCGATGGACTTAAGAAATCCGTGGTCTAAGTAAATTGGCCTGAGTTGTCCTCGCAAGGTGATTCCATTATTGATATCGAAATATGAAGGGTAAATGCCTCTTCTAAAGCACATAAGGCGATGCGACTTCCACGCGATTTAGGATTTTAGGAACTTAATTATTTGTAATTATGCAATAATTAGGGCTTTTTAGTATTATTTATTTATAATAGGCATTGAGACTACTAAGTATTGCGGGCCCCGATAGGCAAAGATTGATATTCAATAAAAAACCTTGAGACTTTCGAAGAGGTCGCCGGAATTTACCCCGAAGCCGTAGGAATCCAAATATTTGTGCTTAACCTTATGTTTAACAAAAGGTACTCTTTTGTTAAACATAAGGTTCGCTTTGTAATAGTTAACTCGGTTTTTTGACAAAAGCCCTTTGAAAAGTCCAAGTCGGCATCTCGTACCTTAGATTTATAAAAAAATTAAGTACAAGTATGGATAATTAGAGATGTCAGCAACCGAGTAGGGGTCCGCATGGGCCGATGCCTGCCAGAGCTGCGGGACTGTTCGAAAGAGACACCGTGGCCCTGGAACACAAAGGGCAAAGAAGGAACATGGATGGGTTTTAGTCAGTACAAGTCTGACACTCCCTTCCGCTCCGCCCAGAGTGGGGGGGGTCATTTGATGATTTCCCATCCGGAAAAAAAAAAAAAAAAGTATGGATAATTATATTCTTTCATTCATATAGTCTTCACCTTCAGATAGCCATCGACACTAGCGTGTCGTGTAAATGGAGTCCTCTCACAACTTGACTACGAATTCATATAATACTTGAACCAAAGATGTCATCATCATCATCATCATCATTTCAGCCGAATGACCTCCACTGCTGGACATAGGCCTCCTCCAAGTGTCGCCACATTGACCGGTCCCGTGCGTCTCGCATCCAGCGGATCCCCGCAACCTTTACCAGGTCATCCAAAGATGTAGTAACAACTTTTAGTTTAAATTAATGTTGGTCAGTTTATTATGTCGTAGAGGATGTAAGGAATGTACTACGACTACAGGTCCCGTGTCGTAATGTTTCCTTGCAATGGTAAAAAAATACACGGTTATGTGAGCAAAGGCGGGGTTACAGCGTGCTTTTGGGAACTAATAAATTTACAATATACTATGTAAATGTTTGAGTGGTGTGGAGTGGTAAGCATTGGTGGCCTAGTGGTGGCAGCCCCGACTTACGAACAGTAGGTCGTGGGTTCGAACCCAGGCAGGCGCATTACTTTATGTAATTTACTTCATCAGCACTGCTCTCAAAAACGGTAAAGGAAAATATCGTGAGGAAACCGGCATGTCTTATAACCAAAAAATCGACGACATGTGACATCTACCAACCCGCGTGGTGGATAATAGCCTATTTCCTCTCATAGACAGGAGGCCGTGTGTCCCAGCAGTGGAAAAATTATTGGCTGAATATGCTATGTAAATGTTTTAGGCAGTATATTTGACACAAGAAGACATCCTGCCTTTGTTGTTGAAGTTCTAACACCACGTAAGTCAAAAATAGCAATAATACAGCAGAGTGAAAAAGCCGCAAAATTATACATAGGTACAATAACATTTTATAAATCGTGTTTACTTCAAATAGAACTAAACTAATGATAAAAATAAGAATAAAAGTAAGAAAATATAAACAACGACGACAATAGGACACTTAGGCGTCAAAGTACTCCTCCGCATAGCTGTCATCTGGAAACGTGCCCAGAAGACTGGCAGCATTGCCACGCTGAATAGCAATGCTAATTCTTTGGCCAAAGAAAGAGCCAGAAATTAGAAAGAGACATTATTTGTTTCTGTGATTTTCTGAAACAACGCGTCTTTCGACTCTCTAGCAAACGGCTTTACAAATCAAATACAAATTTACTTACATAGTGTTAGAACTTCAACGACGCTATGTTCTTTCATAGTTTCATCATCAACATCAGGCCTCAGCAGTCCACTGCTTGACATAGGCACATCAAAGCTGCTTCTAGGCACCATGCGGCTTGTGAAGATCGGTTAGTAAGCTCTGCATATAGGGCACATCAAAGCCTACCCGATATAATAGACGATTTCCTGATACTTGCGAATTAGTTTTTAGTCACTTAATTCGTAAATGTGTTTTTTTTTGACCTTTTTTACATTTATCTGTGAAAAAGTATCAGTTACCAATGAAAAAAGAAATCTTTGTCTTGAAATTCGGTATTTTAGAAAATAATTAAAGAAAATTGAAAAGTTAAAAAAAAAACTCGAAATATGTATTTCTTCGACATTAATGAACAAATAAACAGACCAAATTAGCGTTTAATGGATGCACACAGATCACAATATAAATTCGTTGAATTACAAGTTAATCAAAAACAAAAAAAAAAAAAATTTGCATTCTTCTTCACGCTTCTACGAACTCAATAAAATCGCCCATGAAAATCCGAACACTTTAAAATTCGTTCCACCTTATTGTCTAATGGCACTAGACTAGTGCTCGACTGCTGAGCATGAGTTCCTGTTCTCTCTCTGGTTCGATTATCAGGACGGGCAAAATGTTATTGGGGTTTTCCATCAGGAATTTCTCAGGAACAGCCACGGAGCCTGAATGTGTCACCGGTTGACGGTAATAGGCTCGCCCCCTATTACATGGGACACTTTTGCCTAACGCTAAGGGGATTACAGCGGTGATGTTATGTTATTTGACACTAGAGTTTATGGCAATCGAGACATAATTACTATATCCAACGGTCGTGAACCACTTTCCAATTTAAATGACAGAAACCCAATGAACGATGAATGAATGAATGAATGACTTGTAAATAAGTCTTTTAACTCTTGTAGAAGTTCTTGAGAAATTCAAATGCTCATTTTACTAATAGATTAGTGTTTTCAAGAGAATCCACTCGGTTTTTGTAATAAAATACGCTTCACTAAGTTTCAATATTTGAACAGAATACCAGATGATCGCATTTATATGAAACTTTGACTTTAAGTTTTTTCTTTTATTCTTAAGTCTAGTGGTCTGGACTATAGACCGACCACTATGAAGAGTCCTCCGCCTAGCCCCATTAACGGCACATTAAGCGTCCACAAAGTACTAACAATATCCCACAGCTTTAAAATAACAATAACCTACGTATTTGTCACGATACTAATTGAACCAATACGTGATCAACCTTCAGAATATTCCATTTAAATTGATACCTTCGCGAGGACTCATTAAAGCGGTCGGTCCATAAAGTTTTAATAGGAAATTTTATGAGTATTATGATGTGAGAAGCTCGTAGCTAAATAACGGCAGTCACACGATTCTATCTTCATGATTAAGTAGCACTTGCCAGGATCCATCCGTTGATGAGGGACCATCTATTACTGATTTTCCTCCATGCCTCGGAAAGCACTTAAAGCCGTTGGTGCCGACTTGTACATTTTTGACCGTCGTCACAGGCAGTCAGTGGCTCGAAAGTCTGAAAGCCAGTCTTTCCATCGGGTATCTTATTACCCAGTACTAACTGGGTTGTGGAGGTCGCTCCATGTAAAATACTGGTATTTTGCTGCATCCGGTTAGACTGGAAGCCGACTCCAACATAGTTGGGAAAAGGCTAGGCAGATGATGATGATGAGGGGACAGGACAAGAATGGTGTTGGTGGTGCTTAGTTTTACGTAGTCACCGAGAACTGTTCCTAAGATGCACGCGACCCACACTGTTCGTGCACGTGCGCAGGTGTGGACGCGCCTTTAGACGTATGCAGAAACTGTGAGACGTCAATTTTATTCCACGGGCAAAGCTTACCTGTCTCACGTTTGACAAAATAGTCCTTGAGCGAATACATTAAAAAAATGATTGCTAATGTGCACCAGCCCAACGCAAATTGAATAGGTACTATTTTCTTCGGCAGACAATTACCTAATTATTTTTTGAACCTCATACATCGTGTTGCAGACAAACGTTAGTTACATGTATATATACAACATTAGTTTTGGTATATGCGAAACCTGAAACACGTGTCTAGTATTTTTATGTAAATAATCTATGTACAAAATTTCAAAACTGTATCATGAAAAATCACAAAGTTATAAGCTTATTCTGTTACCTGGTTGTCCACGTGGTCACCACGCAGTGCGTCACTCGCACGCCTCCAGCGTCGTCTTGAGCTCATTGATAATAATAATTTGGCAGTAGGTACCTAAATTATTGCGATAGGTCGCATAATGTCGCTCGTTGCCAACTTGTAACTTTTTTTAAATATTTTTGGGACAAAATATAACATGGCTTAAAAATTATTGGAATCGATTCAGTTACTCATTCTGAACAAACTATATTCAGGTTTCGCATATACTAAAAATATTGTTGTATATATTTCAAAACCTCAGCTGAGTTAGTTTACCTGGAGTTTACTTAAAAATCTAACCCGAACCAAAGGTTTAATTTGGTGCCGTAGATTAATAAACTTCGTATGCATTTACATAGATACTGGTAATGAAACAACTTGCCATAGATTATTTAGTTGAACTGTGTTTTTAACTGTTAAAATTTTTCGTTTTGGGATTATAATTTAAAATTATAAATTAGTAGAACGACGTACAAACGTACGGATTATATTTTTTTTTTTTTTACGGTTACGGTTCGAATATGTTCTGGATTTATAAACTGATTCATAATGGATACATTTGATAACAAAGTTCTTAATACAGCAAAACATTGACAGTCAGATACGAAAAAGGATGAGCAAAAAGAGTCTATGCAAGTTGAAATTCTGATTATGATATCAATATGCTGTAAGAAGAAAACAGAAAATAAACAATATCAAAACAACTCTCTGAGGTTGATTCAAAGCGGAAAGTCTTATCAAATACAAACACAAACATAGCAAGCGTTATCAAAACTTCAATGGGTCTACGCCGTAGCTCCGTAGCGGCAGTCGTAGCAGCGTAGCCGCGTAGACCAGACGCGTTCTTGCACGCTCGGAAACTGCGCGAAGTGTTACAAACTTTTCGTGTTCAAGAAATTCAGATTTTTAATCATGTGGTTTATTATAGTTCATTAAGTACGATGTGGTAGTTGTTTTGATAAAAGTTTAGAGTTATTTAATGAATGAAATTATTAAAACTAAACTTTGTGTGAAATATTATTGGTCTTAAAGTTTTAATGAACTTTGATATATTTAAAACTTTCTTCTCTTACAAAAATAATTAGCAAATAGTTCTGTGTGTGCAAAGTGTATCTTCAAACTTCAAACAAAAAAGTTTTCAACTAAACAAAACTTTTTCCATCTGCTCTAAAACTAACATGTGAGCGAAAATGCCGAAAATGATACACAACTACGATTATGAGGAAGAGCTTCCTCTACTCACAACCTCAGAAATTGATAAGAAATTCTGGGACTATTTTGATGGAGCTACCACAGCCAGTTCGAACCTCACAGAGACTGTTCTCCGTGATCAGGGTCCAGTGCTTGTGATCTATGGCATCTTACTGGCTGTGGGAGGAGTAGGCAATGTGGCTGTGCTGGTCAGCCTGGCCAGGTCGAGGAGGAGGAAGTCGAGGGTCGACCTGATGATGACCCATCTGGCGATTGCTGATGTCTGTGTTACTTGTGGGGTTATACCGCTGGAGGTAAGTTTTTAATGATGCATTCTGCAAAGTCAACTGTCATTTAATTTTTGATGTCGTTGTGGTTTTTTTATAAAGTACTGGAAAGTATGCTTCTAAGTAACTGAAAACTTTGTCGTTAAGGGGATTTTAAAGATTGATTTTCTTTTGAGTTCAAATTTTTGTGAATTTTTTGACTAAAATTAATTAAAAATAATCTTAATAAAACTTATTTATAACGTAACTTTACTTTAAATCCCGAGAGACCGCTGTATTATTGCTACCGAAAACAGTGTTTTCGCACTACAAATATAAGTCGTTTCCCAATAATAACTTATAGTAAATGTTACTTATTTACTCGTAGACGACAGCCATGTGATGGGTCTTTTTACACGCTGTATTTGTACTAAATGTCTTTATTAACTGGCAAGTTCAAAACCAATGTGCTTTAAATCAAATAATAACATGTGTCTGGCGAGATGACGAGTAATAGAGAAGTATGGAAGAAGAAGACATGCTGCGCCGACCCCAAATGAATTGGGATAAGGGCAACAGAATGATGATGATGATGTTCTCTAGTCGTTTATTACAATTTTGCGATGAGAATATTTAATTAAACAGGGGCGGAAACTTTCAGCGGGGTTGTAAGGGGAAGGACCTTTACCGTTTCAGCTACACGAAAATGGTCTTAGGAGACTCTATCTCCATGTGTTTACAAACATGGCTAATACAGTTTTACGTAGATGTTTTCATAGAGAAGTATGGAAGAAGAAGACATGCTGCGCAGACCCCAAATGAATTAGTACAAGGGCAAGAGAATTATGATGATGATGATGTAGTTGTTTTCATAATTGGTGTAGTGTCAGTAGGGCAATGTACATGGACTTCGTCATAGAATACCATGTAACTGTTCCTAAATTACCCTAGTCTGATAAAATTTAATTTAGGTAAGGCTTCAGAGCAGCGGTGGCCCAGTGGTGGAGACCCCGACTTACGAGCAGTAAGTCGTGGGTTCGAACCCAGCCAGGCGCATTACTTTGTGTAGGTTATTTCATCACCACTGCTCTCAAAACGGAGAAGGACAACATCGTGAGGAAACCGGCATGTCCTAGAACCAAAAATTCGAAGACATGTGACATCTACCAAACCCGCACTGGGCCCGCGTGGTGAATTATAGCCCATTCCCTCTCATAGAGAGGAGGGCTGCGTCCCAGCAGTGGGAACATTAATAGGCTGATTATGCTATGCTTATGCTTAAGGCAGTACTAGCCGTCCTATACACTTTGCATAAGAATATGAAAGCCAAAGCCAACCGTTGGTACTCGGCAGTTGATGATTTTCTTTATATAGGGTCTAACTATACATACCCGAAATATTTTCAGGGTATCATCTAACGGCTATAACAAAGCCATTTCAAGGGATTTTTTTTTAATCTGAGTATATTTTTTTATAAAACGTAAATAATTTAAAATTACTTGACCCACAAAATAAATACTGGCTCCTTATTTTTAAGCATCCATTACGCTAGTTTACTGCGTCGTATTTACCTACTGTCATTATTAGAATATGGGAGTAAAGGTTTCATGCAAAGTCTCAAAAAATTTTAGAATTATAATAATTTTGTAAAAAAAAAAACACTAAGATATTTTTTTTTTCGTTGTTTTGGCGACTTTACGACTTATAGAAGTTATTCTTAAAATATTTCGTGTATGAAAATATAGACCTTATATACATACTAAAAAAGTTAAAGACGGAACAATATAGTTTACCAGCACTATTATTACACAGTACATAAGCTTCGGTTACCAACCAAGTATTGTTTTATTTCTTAGTCTTTGTCTAAGCACAAAGAGCTCAGACAAATAAATACTTTTTATTTTTCTTCGAACCCAAAAAAGATAAAAAGGCTTGTGTGAGAATTACTTTCTTCTCGAATAAATGTTAAGAACAGAATATATATATATAATTGTTACCAGCTGGATACAAGAGGTTCTTTTTATTAAAAGTAATTTCGTTTGTTCTCAGAAATAATTAGGTAGGTACACATTCTGTGATATAAGATTGCTTCTTTATAAAAATGTTGTGAACAAACTTAATTTATTTCGTTCTGTTTATTCTATGATCTTTCTTAAGAATTCACACTTAAAATTTACTTTCAACGCTTAAATGAAAAGTTACTTAAAAATAATTTAATGGCATCACTTTAAAACTTAGTTTTTTTTTATATACCAAATATTAGTAGGTACCTCACGTAAAACATATTTTCATACAATTTGTTTTGTCTCTAATAATAACGCTCTAGAATAATCGGTTTTATTTAATACAATGAGTCGCTATGCTTAAACGCTTAACTTTCAAGTATCTTCCAATATACATAAAAGATAAGCGCCTTCTAATCCCAAAGAATCGCACCAAAGCCGCCTGTCGCTTTAAATAAAGTAGATATTTATGTTTGGCCTTAATTAAGCTTACTTTAATTAAAAGAATCCCAGCAAGCCGTAGTGTAAGCGGGTATTAGAAGCATCGTACAAAGTTCAAGGTCTGTTTTTCCTGTTACTAGAACCTTTCTACAAACTACAAGTAGGAAATTAGACTTCTTTTCTTGCTTACTTGTTAGTGTAAGGGATGCACACACACGCCTCGGAACGATATGATATGAAACAGACGGACGGCAAAATGGAATTAACATTCTCTTACGAGCTGGGTGAGGTATAAATTAAAACTACCGATTAAACACCAAATATCTTTATTAAACACAAAACAATTATACTATTCACTTAGATATCGCACTTCTAGTTCACTTCGATTCGCTTCGATGTATTGCCTAAATCAGACTGACTGACTGCTCGAAGAACGATCCTTCGAGAAAGTTCCACAACAAGTTCAAGTTAAAGGTTAAACTTCCCGATTAGTCCCATAGAAATTTCATTAAAATCAGTTCTGTAATTTGTTTTTTTTTTCCTTTTATACATATTTTATCTTCTTGGGCTATGTTGATGCCTAATGGTGATCCCTTAATAACTCCTAGTTACAATGCAAAAATTAATTCTTGACAAGAATTTGCGTGTATATAACAACTGAAAAGAGTAGGGGTTACTTTCATAATTTTTTTTTTTTTTCAAATCGGTTCTTAAATGACGAAGTTATTAGGTAACAAACATAAAAAAAATACAACCGAATTGAGAACCTCCTCCTTTTTATGAAGTCGGTTAAAAATTAGTAGTTTCAGGCATTACTTATTTGTGTTGTATTTGGTTCAGGTCAACTTTGTAGCTCAACAAATACTGCCAAATCAAATGTGCCGATCTACAAACAAGGGTATAGCATCCCTAAGAATAATAGTGGACACTTCCGTATCTGGATACGGACGTGTCCACTACTACACTAAGGGTTTCCTTTGTCCAGAAAGGTCGCTCCGAAAAAACTTTTATTACATGCCATAGATTTACGAGAGACGGTACATTTTCATTAAAGTTCTAGAGCTGTGCGTGTTTGTCGGTGGTCATCGTAAAGTTGAGTACACAAATAAACAACAAACACGCTTGTAAGCCATATTAACACAACTCATTACTGTGAAAGACTGAAATGTAAACATGCAAGCCAGTTTATAATAACCTGTAGTATGCAATGACAGGTGGCTTGCTCAACGCCTATTAGAGCCTAGCGAGACACTCTCGAGTAACGAAGTGAAACGTAAGTTGTATAATTTTCGCATCGCATTGGTCCCTTTGCTAGCAAGTAACCAGATGTTAAGTCAGTAGGCTCTAGGCACTAAGCAATCTATCTATCAGTTCGTACTAAAGGTTATTATAAACGGGCGTGCATGTTTACATTTCAGTCTTTCACCTTTCTTCTTCTTTCGTGTCGATACTACATGTTTAAATTTCTTGGCCCTAATATGTGGCCACGTTAATCGCGGTGTCTGTGGCGTCTTTTAGGTCCTCTAAAGTGCTGGTGTATATTTACGCCGTTCAGTTTGAGGTTCTCCGTAGCCGTAGCAGCAGCACCAGCCCAGCACGATGAGCCTGCAAGATGTGACAGCGCAAAAGTATCGACACAAGTTTCGTCCCACACTGCGTGCTAAGTGCCAAGTCGTTATTTAGTTAAAGTCAAGACCAACAAAAGGCACTTCTGAATGTAATTTACAAGAAAAAAGAATTCAATCTATTTTAAAAATAGGTCCTCCTTCATAATCCTTTTTCTTTCATTGTTTCCATTTTAATACCTCAAGGCTTTATGCTGAAGTCTCAAGATGAATGTAATACGAGCCCTGGGAGGCTGCAAACAAACTCCGCAATCTGTTTTCAGGCAAATTAGCGATTACAAACAAAACCGGCCAATGTTAAATGGAGTTATAACATCTATGATTTCTACTACTACGAGTACAATAGTAATTCGAAATAGGATTATATCTATTTTTTATTTATTTATATTAGGACACATCAAATACTTTTTTTTGTTTTACTGTTTGCTTTTATTTTCTATAATATTTGTACGCCTTCACGGCAAAACATAGCGCCCATAATAATTAAACTAAGGCCTTTATATAAATACCTATGTTTCACAAATAAATATTTTAATTCTTATTCTGATTCAGGACATTACATTAAGATAGAAGACCATAAAGCTACTGCTTATTTCATAAGAAATTTTCTTCCAACAGACCAGCGAGAGGAATCTATTAAATATGAAGGCAAATATTTTCTATATATATATACAAAGCACTATTTTTGTTTACAGAAAATTCTTGACCTTTAATAAGCAAGTCTGCTTATTAAAGGTCAAGAATTAATAAATAGTTTTTACATGAAAAAATAGACATATCGTAGATATCGTAGACTATGTTTTTACGACGACAAGAGAATGAATTTTTCTCGCAGAATCAAGAATGAATCTTGTATTATTTTTTCGGAATGTCTATTCATTCCCACTGAAATCATTTAAGTTTGTTTCATTCCTTCATTTTTCTGATTTCAAGGTAGTGAGGCAGGGTAGTGGGGCCAACGAAACGACGGTTTTGTTTTTTCCCGTTGGCCCCACCAGTGGGGCAATGGTAGTGGGGTCAACAGGGATACACCGCCGTGACGGGTGCCTAAGCATGTATGCCTAAGCATATAGCTTCTAAACATGTACTCTCTTCTACGCTTTGCACATCTCCGCACAGCTTCGGTGGATACACCCTAGCTCTTACGCATCTCCGCTCCTCTCCGTTTCGCACATCTCTCTTTGGTGGAGTCCGGGGTCAAAAGTATTAAAAAACGGCAGACAAAACAATCACGTGCCATATTCCAAAATAATTAATAATGTTTATTCCTTAAATGTTTCTGAAAACACATTATGTATGAACAAGTACAATGAACTTTCTTCAAGAATTTCTCAGTAAATGTTTGAGGCGATTATGTAGGTTCCGCACCATTTAATATAATTTATACTAAATACTAGCTCTCTCTTACCTCAAACGTGAACAAAAGAGAAATACTTCCTTAACATAATATTAGATTTTTCTTCCAAAATAACGTTTAAAATATTATCACGTACAAAAAGTATATTTTACGAAAGTAAAGATAAGGTTGGTTAAAATTGTTTTTACTTCATTTTGGAGGTCCAATTTTTTCGGTTGCGGACTTCAAAGGTAAAAAGTGTTTTTCTGGGAAAAATCTAAATATCAAAAGGGCAAATAATGGCCAAGTCAAGTAATATTCTGGCCACTTGAGTGTACTGTCTAAAAAGGCTCATTATAAACAAGGCTTTGTTTTTAGTAACATCATCATTCATCATTCTGTTGCCCTTATCCCAATTCATTTGGGGTCGGCGCAGCATGTCTTCTTCTTCCATACTCCTCTTTTTTTTCTCGTCATCTCGCCAGACACCTCCTTTCTTGCCATATCATTCTTTACACAGTCCATCCATCGTTTTTTGGTCTTCCTCTACTCATATACCCATCCACATTCATACTCAAAACTTTCCTCACAACATTTTCCTCATTCCTACGCATTACATGCCCATACCACGACAACCGATTACCACACAACTTTTCAGTCACCGGCGCCACTTTCAAATTTCCTCTTATTTATTTATTTATTTTAGTACATGGAGGACTTACAGCTAATAAAAACACACAAACAAGGAAACCATAGTCACCAGAAAGCCAATTACAAATCCTCACGTATAGACTACATACTCACTTATATACTCATTTCTTATTTTATCCAATCGCGTAACACCACACATCCCCCTTAGCATTCTCATCTCCGCCACATGCAAATGCCTTTCGTTAATCCCTTTTGTGGCCCAACATTCTGATCCATACAAGACAGCAGGTCTAACCTTTGTTTTATAAATCTTCCCCTTAAGTTTAAGGGGAATGCGGGAGTCGCAGATAGTTCCCGTGACCTGCCGCCATTTCATCCAACCCGTGTTAATTCTGTGCTTTACACTACGATCCATTTCGCCATTGCTTTGCACGAGTGAACCGAGATACCGAAAGTCGGAGCAGACAGGAAGAAACGCGCCATCTAGCGCTATGGCTCCAGAACTGGAGAGACCGACGAAATCGCAGAACATGTATTCAGTTTCAGTTCTGCTGATTTTCAAGCCAACATTCTCCAGCTTCTGTTGCCATTTCTCCAATCTGCTCTGGATCTCAGGTCCATCTTCACCGACAAGAACAATGTCGTCTGCAAACAGCATGCACCAGGGTGCCTCTTCCTGTATGTCCGACGTCAAAGCGTCCATAATCAACAGGAAGAGGTAAGGACTTAAAGCCGACCCTTGATGCAAGCCTACAGAACAATAAAAAATTTAAAATACGATATTTTTTACAAGCTTTTTTAAATTGCAATATTTGTATGGTTGTTTGTTTGGTTAGATCAAATCTTGCAACTGAATTTTTAAACAGTTATTCCCAACCGATTGAGCAGAAATTTTACATACACGTCTAGTTTGGATGACAAGTACGGCTAGCTAAGTGACGTCATTCTAAATCCAATATGGCGGACTCCCAAAACATTGCGGACTATTTATTTTATGCACCCCCATGAGATGTGTATCAATTAAAGGGTTTGTACACCTATTTAAAAGCTTGTTTTTAAAAAATGTGTTTAGTTTTCATTTTTTTTGTGTCACATTTTTCTTTGAGACCAGTGCAGTTTGGCTCGCCGGTATTTTTCATCACATGCGCGAGGAGACCATCTCAGAAATTCTTTTTGTTTGAGGAGTTTCGTGTTTCTACATCAACTTTCAAAAGGATATTAGATTTTCGAGAGCTTATGTCAAACCATTGTGGATCCTTTGAGCTCCTTGCTCATTTCGACTCATAGTGAGCTACTAGGATCAAACAACACTATAGCGTATTATGCCCTCGCACTATGTCTTGCAGCTCCACAATAGTACCTCACAGCTATTGTGTAAAGTTCTCCATCGGCATCTGTTAGTTAGTCGAGTGCTTCAGTAGCAAGTCAAGTTCTAATACTGTTATCAAACTTATAATTGGTTGGTTTGTCGACTCAACCTGCCATTCCATTGTTCACAAAGTTTGCTGGACATTTTACTCTTTACGAAGTTCACTGGTCGACTGAATTGTTAAGTTAGATAGGCAAGGAGTCTATGTGTAATACTGGTATTCAGCTGCATCTGGTTAGACTGGAAGCCGACCTAACACAGTTTGAAAAAGGAGAGGATGGCGAAGATCCTTTCTAGGTAGGCTTGAATTTTTTCCGTGCCACGTAAAGCACTTTAAGCCGTTGGTCCCGACTGATATTAGTAGATCATTGACCCGAAATTCAGACAACCAGTCTTACCAAGCGGTATCGTATTACCCACAACTAACTGGACTGTGGAGATTTGATAGGCAGTCGCTCCACGTAAAATACTGGTATTCAGCTGCATCCGGTTAGACTGGAAGCCGAAACTAACATAGTTGGGAAAAGGCTAGGCAGATGATGAATACATAATAAAGTCACTTTCGCATTATTAGATGGTAGCCACTTTTCATCAGGTATTTTCTCGCTTTAAACAGTCTGACCTTCAGACTGTTTACTATTACTTACACCAGAAAAAATCCGAGCACCCTCGCGTCACTTTTGCTTCCACGCCCACTTACATTAAGTCCAGATGGTATCGTGTTACCGAACACTTTCGCAGTAAAATAGCCTTTAGAGAATACATTAACTGTGTAGGAAGAAGTCGGATTGACATAAGGTCAACGCATTGCTCATAGGCTCGTCGTTTACTTGCTGAAGCGAGGCGATTTCGTTACAATGTTTATAACAATGCGTTGCAGTATGGGTTTTCAAAGGAATGATCATGAATGGCTCCATGGATCGACTGTGGGAATAAAATCTTTAAAATACGGTCATTTATAAGCAACGTATCATTAAGTCGAAGCAAAATTACACGCGTCTGTTCGTAACGGGAATAAATAATTAATAGAGACGGATGGTTGTTGCGTAAGAAAACGTTTTCACACAGAATTCCAAATGTAAGGTGATATGATAACAAACTGTGCTTCATTTAGCACCTGAGATGGAAATCTTATAACGAGTATTTAAAACGTAGCTAGCTTTTTCACAAGATTCCTTATTACATGGGAGATATAGTGAGGAAAGTTTTGAGTATGACTGTGGATGGGTATAGGAGTGGAGGAAGACCAAAGAAACGATGGATGGACTGTGTGAAGGATGACATGGCACGAAAGGAGGTGTCTAATGAGATGACGAGTAATAGAGAACTATGGAAGTAGAAGACATGCTGCACCGACCCCAAATGAATTGGGACAAAGGCAAGAGAATGATGATCATAGAAGTACAAAAGTTTAGTAGCAAAAGTTTATTTATGTTGCGTAAAATATTAACATAAATGACACAACACATTTATCGATGGCTATAAACATTTTCATATTTCTGTCCATCATTTTTATAATTGACAGAAACACAGTGATAGTTTAATTTTACTCAGTGACCAAATAAGTTTAGTCATTGTTTAGTAATACAAAATTCCTAGACATAATTTTATTGTATTTTGTCATTTGGGTAAGAATTTGACGTGCTTCATAACAACCTTTTACGATTACGTCTAAATGTGTAAGCGGGCTTTATGAATTTATTTTTGACAAGCTAATGCCCGCGGCTTCGCCCGCGTAAAGTTTAGAAACTGTCCTACGGGATTATACTACCGGGAGAAAAAGTACCATATATGTTAATCCAGGTTATAAACTATCTATGTGCCAAACTTCATCCAAATCCGTTCAATAGTTTTCGGGTGAAAGAGTAACAATCATCCATTCATCCATCCTCACAAACTTTCGCTTTTATAATATTAGTAAGATTAGTAAAATAAAATACATACTACAAAGTGTTGTACATACTTGAGACGAAACCTGTTACCTATTTTGTGCTATAATAGCCACTATTGGTAAGTATATATTTATTAAAAAAAAAAAAACTAAACTTTTCATAACAATTTTTCGATTGAGTAGCTGAAATAACGAGTGATTCCCTTGTGGCAGCCATTGTGATTGTTAAAGTTATATAAAAAATATTGTGTAGTGTGGAGAATATGGATACATACAATATTCAATTCGAAGTCTGTATTGTACCTAGGTAACAATACAGACTTCATGAATATAAAAGCCAATGAGCCCTAATGGTTTTATTTTATGCAATGTGATTGCAAGAACCGAAATATATATTTTTTAACGAAAGATATTTGTCTGAATGTTTTAATCAGTGCAGTAAACAAACAACAATAGTTCGTTTTTTAATTGCGCAAATGGTTATTGATTAGAATGGATTAATTACTTTGAATCTAATGAAACTCTGAGGTCTAAGTGTTCGATGCAGATCGCATAAAGGATTCGGGTACAATTTAAAGTGGACAATTGAATTGTTCTTTGGATAAATTGAAAAGGATTTTGCCTTACACCAGATTAAATATGAGCGCTAAACGAATTTAAACCATTGATCAGTTTTTGTCATTTAAGTGAAGATTAAAAAAGCAGATTAATGTGCTAAATACTTATGTTTAGCGCTAATAATTGAATAGCGTTTTATTGCTCGAGTGGGTCTTAAGTCATAAATTGACGGCAGGCATGATTGGCGCAGTGACTGAGCGAATGACTGCTGCGCTGCTTGTATTTTTGTATGACTTACAGATAGTTGTTCTGGGTCTGGCTGTTTATGTATGTGAGTTTAAATGTTTGTAAACGCACCCACGATACAGGAGAAATTCCTATTGTGGGGCGAGGTTTACTTAAATATAAAAAACAGTTAAAAATAATGTTAATTAGTAGAATATGTAATAGTACATCTCTGCTTTACCTTTTGGGGAAAACAAAGGCATGATGGTATGGTATAATTAGTTGAAGATTTTATCTAGTATACCGCTATATCCCTTTGTAACCCAAGCAGCGTGTCGGAAACAATACCTACCCGATTTTTTTTTATCATGCGCCTCAGCTTGGCTAGATCACAAGCTATTCCATAGGTGTTGTTAGTGCCTATAGCTTGCAATAATCTCTTTTCACCAGGCACGTGTGCCGACCGACGTCACAAAAACAAAACTCCGTTTTTTTTCCAACCCATTTTTAACCCCGCTCGCTTATTCAAATGGAAAAATTGTTTTTGATGAAATATTCAAACATGGAATACTAGATGAATCTCTTGAGAGCTTGCGACCGCGAGTTGTCAAAGCAAAGCCTTTTGATGCAAGTTGCAACCTCTGTTAGTTTTCAATCACTGTGGCAGACGTCTGTTGACAAACGCCCTTTGATAAATGTTATCTTTTTATTTATTTTTAAGCGACATGACATGTCGGGGCTGAAAACTTATTTTGTCGTATAAACTTAAAAAAAATGAACACACAAAGAACCGGAGTAGAATACTCGTATTAAAAACTTTAAACATAATTTAACATCACGCCTGTATTCCCCGTAGGCTTATGCAGAGGTGTAATAATACACCCACATTTCGCCAGTTATGTTTTAAGTTCCATGTTATACGGGGCGAGCCTATTGGCATCAACCGGACACTAATCTAGACTTCCTGGCTACTACAGATAATTTTTTGTTGGAAAAACCGAATAACAGTTTGCCCGACCTTGGAATCGAGCCCAAGACGTCATGCTCAGCACTTGTGCTTGCGACCACTCGACCAACAAGGCAGTCCTAGAACTTGTATGGTATTTTAAATGAAACACTTAATATGTGACTGTAACATACGTTTTATAGCAATTGTTTTTCAAGAAGTAATTTTTTTTGTTTTTTCGTACATTATAATTACTTACTTAACTATTCTAAATATCAAATTATCCAAATACGTTTTTTAGTCAAACTTGCTTTCCAGCTACGAAGTGAGTTCATTGATTTATAATGTATTGGCTTACACAAGCCAAAATTAAATTAATTTTGTTGACAAATATTTAATTAAGGGTAGTATTTAAACGAGCGAACATAAATTCAAATTAAAGGTGTCAAAAATATTGAAAATGGGCTACTGAAATACTAAGTGAGCGACAAACAGTGGGCTAATACTAATGTTTAAAACAGCGACTTGAAAATATAAATTTGAGTTACTAGTTGTTCAGTACGATTATGTGATAATTCAAGGACTCCTGTAAAAAACTTAAAACAAGGTTATTAATCACTAGATTGTAGATAAGGCGTAGTCGACGAACCCCCGCTGAGCGGGGCTCCTATTTCTGTTTACAGAGTTTAAAGTAACCTAACACGAAGGGGATGGCGCGGTCTTAGTTCGCTCACTTCGCTCGCTCAGTAGACCCCGCCATCCCCTTCGAACCTAACCTATCCGAGTCGGGGTGCCACAAGTCTCTCTCAGCATTCGCTCGCTCTTGCTTCCTTAATTCTCCTTGCCTCAATGACCAGATAAATAGTTACTTACTTTGGTACAATAGTCGCCCATTTAGTATATTGGTCGCCAATTAAATTTTTATTCGCCCGATTAATAATTTCCCATAAATAGTTACTGACTTTGGTACAATAGTCGCCCATTTAGTATATTGGTCGCCAATTAAATTTTTATTTGCCCGATTAATAATTTCCCTTTAATTAATCAAAGCAAACTTTAATGCTCTTTTGAAAAGTCAAGCAAAATACTTTAAGAAATTAAATTGATTAGAAACTGGTTTCACAAAAAAATAAATAACTCTTTGCCCGACCTGGGGAGGCAGAAGAGCTTGCGACAACTATACCAACAAAGCAGAATAAAGAGGCGGAAAATATTATGTCTTAAAATAGGTTTCTGAGTAGAATCCCCTTTTCACACGCTTCGGTTAAGCGGTAGTAAGCGCCAATTACCCAGATAAACCGGTAGCGATGAGTTGGCCTCAATTACCTACCTAAGGCGGTGGCGAAGTGTATGAAAGTTTTAACAATACCTACCGGCACAATGTACCTGTAAGGTACCGGCTACATTGACGATTTACTACCCGTTCACGACATCACGTGATCCCTTGCTCCATGAAACACGCGCGTGATCACTTAAGTATCCATCGCGTGAGCGCACAGCGTTCATTATGGCATGCTCTGAGAAAATTCCTTTATTTTTTGTTATAAGCTTTTATTTGACTTGCCTTGTTAGTTGTCCAAACCAAAGTAAAAGATAGACAAACTTGTAAAAAAAAAAATATAAAAAAAACAATTTTACACCGCGCCAAAACCAGATAGGACTATTATTGGTTTTACCTTGAACCTAATGACTACCCGGCTTATAGGTGGGTTCTCCGATCTTGGGGCGGTGGATACGACTGCACGCAGTCAAGTACACATTCCCCAGGATCGGTGTGCCTCACGCAGCTTATTTATTATCAGCTTTAATAAATGTTAGTAACACAAGTGTATAAGTTCTTATTGTTACTAAAAAATATGGAAGTGATTCTGAAATAAATGTTTATTTATTTATATTTCTAAAAAGACTTCTACAGATTAACGGTTTCTCCCGTACTGTAATAATAAACATAGATTCTCGTCAACAATTGTATTGAGTGAAGTACACTGTACACTTAGTTCGCAATAAAGAATTTGAATTTGAATTTGAAGTATTTTTGGCTTCAATGATGAATGGAAGTTTATTGTCACAAAGGTTATCTTTACAAATACCTGAGTATTATTACAGTTATGAGAGTATTACAATAGCCACAATAGGTTTCCTATTTGATTGTTGTGAAGTACTCATAATTTATTTCGGTAGAGAATTCCCAATTTAGTATTTTCATGGTTATTGATTCTTTTCAGCCAGTCACGTTTTGAGTGCACATAAAACAGATGAACAGTCCAGTCCAGAACAGTCTATGTTTTGAATTGAGAACTGGAAATTGTGTACTTGACAAACACTAAATACTTTTGTTTTAGAGTGTAGGGCACACACGCTAGCATGCCAGATCATTCCGAGGGTAGCTGTACAGTTTTCTCCTTTAAACAGACGTTCATGCGTGCCTGCACAGTTTGACTGTACAGGCAAAACTTCGCATGCATTCTTAAGCCCGCCATAGATGATAGGTTATCATCTATGGCGGGCTTAAGAATTAATAGCAACAGTCCTCTGATTTGGCAGTCCGACAATCACACCATTATGCTAAAGTTCTAGGCTAGAGGTCGAACTCTAGACCTATGTCTCGAGTTCGAACTCACGACACGCACGTCTGATTTTTAGAATTCATGTGCTTCACTACATAGTATATAACAAAGTCGCTTCCCGCTGTCTGTTCCTATGTATGCATAGATCTTTAAAACTACGCAACGGATTTTGATGCGGTTTTCAGTAATAGATAGACTGATTCAAGAGGATGGTTTAAATATATATATTGCACCCGTGCAAAGCCGGAGCGGGTCGCTATATTGTATAACTATCAATTCTTCGGTGAAGGAAAACATCGTGAGGAAACCAAACCAGCATGCCTGAGAGATATTTTTCGACGGCATATAAGGGCAGCATAAAAACTCTGACACCAGGTTAGGCACTAACCACACAAAAAATAAAAAAGAAGTAATTTTGAATTTTTCGGGCTAAGTTCAAGGAATTACTTTTTTTTATTAATAATAAAACATAAAAATAATTAGGTAATCATGTTAAAGCTTGACAAATTCTCAACTACTAAACTTATACTGTCACTCACGGGATATCTTCAGTGATTGTTCATTATTTTTATTTGTTATATTTTTTATTTTTTTTTAAAAACTTAAAACCTAAACAAAAAAAAATAAAATTAACAACTACTATTTTCAAATCAGAAACTGGGGCATAATCTTGTTCTAAATATATAATGATTATATAATCGTTGGTTGCGGTTATGTCTGACTACATACAAGTTATGTACACCGAATATAATCCGTTTACTAAGCGTGTAAATTATGGCAATGAATGCTCAATGTGCTTATCTGTTAATGGCAGATCCATTTTCGGCAGATAGCTTATGAGTATTAAATACAGCAAACCGAATTTGGGTGAGTTGGTATTGCTTTCCAAATGAGATATAATAATCTGAAACTCACTGACTACACGCCGACAATACATAAATTTCTTTAAAACTTGCCGATAGGAAATAATAAATAAAGTTTACTTCAATAAACAATTTTACCAACAAATGATCTCGATTATCAACATCGAATAAGTTTGGTACTGTGTAAATACCAACACCTATTCCAGCTCATTATAAATAAAAAAGGAAATAAACACGAGTTCCTCTTTCAAAGAAATAAGAATAAGTAATGAAAAAATATGATTTCCACACAATAATTATCTGAGTTCAAACATTACTTAAATTTCCATTGCATTTCTTTATCAATGTTCTGGCAAGAAACTTTTGAGATATTCCAAGACAGTGTGTAATAGAGCTCTGTCCGGACAAGTACGTTCAGCAGTGCCAATTACTCCATTTTCTCATTTTTCTGAGTGTGAACAACACTTTAGACATGGAATGGACCGTGTAACATGTTCTACAAGAAAGGTTGTACCAATAGCTAAGTTTTTATGAATTAGTAAGCTAAGTTGATATAATTATACTGTTTCGTAAAAGGTCTGGTTCTAGATACAGCATAATACAATTTAAGTGTCTTATTGGGTTTTATTAACGTTAGAGTAGTTCTTTGGAATTTTAACAAAATAAACCAACGAACTTTCAGTCGCTATTATAAATGCGAAAGATCCGATGGATGTATGGATGTTTGTTACTCTTTCACGCAAAAACTATTGAACGGATTTGGATGAAATTTGGCACATAGATAGTTTATGACCTGGATTAACATATATGATACTTTTATCCCTTACCGCGGCTGCATCAATTTTGTGCTATAGAACAATTGTATGAGAAACAATAAAAAGTTTTATTTTTATTTTATCCCAGTAGTACGATCCAACGGAACATTAACAGGACTCCACGCGGGCAAAGCCGGCCGGTATAAGCTAGTTATTTTTTAAACCTTAACA
This sequence comes from Noctua janthina, assembly GCA_963576755.1. Taxonomy (NCBI): domain Eukaryota; kingdom Metazoa; phylum Arthropoda; class Insecta; order Lepidoptera; family Noctuidae; genus Noctua; species Noctua janthina. The sequence continues at coordinate 15,722,063 of OY755069.1, read as the reverse complement.
TAGATAGCTAGCACAACCTTGTTGGTCTAGTGGACGCAAGCGCCACAGCTGGTGCATGGGGGGTACGGTTTCCAGTGTGGGAAAGAGATGGCGTTACACGACCTGTCTAACTCGTGTCTCTTTCCCACACTGGAATTACTCCTGCTTTAAGACGTCATGGTAACCCCCGGTTGGAACTACCTAGGCTGGTTATGTTTTTTTTTTTATAAACCATCAAATAACTTTTCATTCATTATTATGTACATTATTTACAAACTAAAAATAGATCTAAAATAATAATAAAAATGTAATTTGTTACACCCACATAATGACATAGGATTATAATCTATATTGTTTGAAACAAATAAAAATTGTGGACTGGTCGTTAGGTTACCTTCGTTTTTTACGTTTATTTTTAGATAGGTCATTTATTAGGTATTTGTAAAGTGTAGGTAAACCTACTGCCAGAGTCTGTACACGGGTAATCTATGGGTCAATTATACCAAAAGACCGATAGATGTCCTGAGCGTCCAGATAATGCCTTCAGGATATTGTTGAGACTGCCTCGGTACTGCAATGCGTCGGGGATGTTTGCGCAAGCTCGCACCAACGGGTTTCACAAAAAAGTGCTTCGCTACTCAGGAGAGTGAAAGAAAGTCTTGAAGTCTTTTTTTTTTTTTTTCCGGATGGGAAATCATCAAATGACCCCCCCCCCACTCTGGGCGGAGCGGAAGGGAGTGTCCGACTTGTACTGACTAAGACCCATCCATGTTCCTTCTTTGCCCTTTGTGTTCCAGGGCCACGGTATCTCTTTCGAACAGTCCCGCAGCCCTGGCAGGTATCGGCCCTTGCGGACCCCTAGTTATTTGCTGACATCTCTTTGAGGCGCACGTGGAACCCGAACGCGCCGTCGACACGGCCTGTCGTCATAAGACGGCCGGACGACGAGCTGGCCCATAACTCGCCGTCCACAGGCCCGCGCCTACGGTGGCCGGGAGCCACCACGTGACCCCCGACGCCCAGGGCGTCTCCCGCGGCGACTGGGACGTGAGGTTCTTTCCCTCTCACGTCCCGCCACCACCTTCACTAGCATGACTGCTTCGCAGAAGGAGGTGACGGCTTCCCATTCCCTCTCGCCCCGGGCCATGGCTTGAACCAAGGCCGGACGCGAGAGATCGCCGCCGCTAATCGCCGCTACGAGGACACGGCGGTACCCCGCCCAAGCGGGGCAGACCTCCACGGTGTGTCCTCCGGACGATCCTCGCAGTGGAAACACCCGGGCGTTTCCTCCCGCCCGATTCGGTGCAGGAACCTCCCGAAACAATCGTGTCCGGTGAGGACCTGCGTCAGGCGGTAGGTGAGGGCGCCGTGGCGCCTCTCTAGCCACTCCTCAAAGAGGGGACTTATCGCCACTATGGTGGCGTGCCCTGCACGGGGTTGCGACAGTCACTCTCTCCATGTCGCCATGAGATCACGCCGGAGGTCTGTCCGCTGAGCGGCAATTTGCCGCGGCAGCGGAGTTTCCTCCCGACGTAGTGCCTCCGCGCGCCATTCGTGCAGGCGTGCGAGGACTATCGCCTCCAGATCCCATGGCGGCAATCCGGCAAGGAGGCTAGCCGCTTCGCCGGAGATCGTGCGGTACCCCCGGATTAGCCTTATGGCTATTACCTTTTGGGGCGCGTTCAGGTAGTGGGCGGCTTGCCGCTTCAAAGAACGCGCCCACACCGGGGCCCCGTAAAGGGCCATGGACCGCACGACCCCCGCGTATAGGGTATGGCGTCAGCGTAGCAAACTACACTGACGCCGGTAGGGAGGTCGGCGCGCAGCACCCAGACGTAACCGATGTTCCACAAGGCCGGCCCCAGAACCGATCCCTGTGGAACACCGCACGACATCTCTCGCCGGTTCCATTCTCCGCTTCGACCAGGGTAGATGACGGCTCTATCCGTCAGGTAGTCCCCGACCACACGACGAAGGTAGGTCGGCACCCGGTGATACCGGAGTGCCCCCTAATGCAGCTCCAGGGCATGGAGTTGAAGGCGTTGGCGATGTCAAGAGACACCGCCAAGACGACCCCGCCCCGGGACACCGCGTCCCCCGTCGTGAGGGCTCTCACGCGCATGATGGCGTCCACCGTCGAGCGCCCCTTGCGGAAACCAAACTGGTGTTCCGCAAGATCCGGCCCCATCCCCGCAAGGTGCCCGGCGAGGCGGTTGGCAATGACTCTTTCAAAGAGCTTGCCCACCTCGTCGAGTAGCATGATGGGCCGGTATGCGGACGGAGAGTCCGCAGGGCGCCCTGGTTTCCGGATGAGGACCAGCTTCCCCGTCTTCCAACGAAGCGGAAACTGGCCTCTCTCCAAGCATGCGCTTAGGAGCCCTTCCAGTCGGGGCCCGAGAGCCTCAGAGGCCAGGTCCCAGGCTTAGCCAGGCAAGCCATCGGGTCCCGGGGCGGTGTTTCTGGTTTTCAGCCTGCGTACCGCCACTCTCAGGTCTACCCCAGTCACCTCCGGAACGTCGTCATCGTCATCGGTGTGGTCCGCTTCCGGCACCGCACGCGGCGGCGGAGCCATAGCGTTAGCGGGGAGGCCCGGGTGCGGAGTTTGTCCCGCACCATCTTGTAAGGGCGCCCCCACGGATCTCCGTTCAGAGACTCCAGCATCTTCTCGCGGGCTAAGTTCTTGGCCCGCCGGACAGCCTCTTGGAGGGCGGTCTTCGCCGCTGCTCGTACAGCTCCGCCTCAATGGCTGCCGCATCCGGAGGGCGCATGCGGCAGAGAGCTATATATAGCTCTGCAATAGTATTTTTCTTGTACAGAGGGTAATAGACACTAACACTAGATAATAAGTTATTTAATATTAGGTTACTATGAATCTTTTTGTGTTAGAAAGAAAATAAATTCTATACAATTCAAAAATGTCTTTACATTTAAATATCTGGTTTATTTTATAACAATGCTTATGGCAAGCATTTGTATAAAATAAATTTAAATTACAATTATGGAACATGAACAGTACAAGACAACACTCCTACGCCTTGGGAAGACCTTTGACCGCTTCCTTGTTCAACATATAATATTGTCTGGAAATATATAAAACTCATGGAAACAAAGATTCTGTACATTTATAATTAAAACTTTACATAAAATAATATATTTGAGATTATAATGAATTTACCTACTGTTTGTTTGAGGCTGTCATTCGTCCATCTTTATTTTTAAGTGAAACTACTGCTATCTCACCTCCGCTACTTATTTAGCTAATAGGTGGCAATAGCGAAATATATGTATCAGACCTCTTGCCAAGACTTCGTATTCCTGACTAGATGTAACCTGTAACGACAGATGCATAATAGTCCTATAACAGTTGGCCATACAGTTTCGCGGGTTATCCAAGGATAACTTGTCGAGAAAGTTCACTAATCTTCGAATCGACCGCAGCAAGTGCAATTTAACTTTGCAGTTTGAATCAATCTTGGCTTTTATATTTCTAAACGGCTTTAATATCATTCTCAAGTTGCATTGCCTTGTATGAAATAAGGTGATGTACACATTTACGGTGCCAACCGCGCGGACGAACGGCGCTCACTACTTCTGCACGCGGCGCACTGACAAGTAACAGCAAGCACCGAAAGTAATATTTTGCTAGTTTCCACGAATATTTTACTTCAAAATTTAGTTTATAAAGAAACTTGAACTTGAACCTCTCTTATTTCTTAAAGTTGTTAGTAACTAAATAATTAGATAGCAATTTTATTATCCCCTTATTTTCCCAGTACATAATCAGTTTTAAGTAGGACTAAGTGAGTGACCTTTTGGTTACTAAGATATTGCGACCTTGCATCCGGCTCCAAGGACCAAAGTAAAAGATTGTAATTCGGCTTCGCGGCCTCCTGTTATAATCACCTTATCAACCGTTCTCGGAAGGTAGGTACATGATTTGAATAAATCGTTGTGCCTATGTAAAAAAACTGGCAAGAAACTCCATGGTTAGCAACGAGATACACCTCAGTTTTCGTCAGTGATGGAGTAACAATAAACATTCTTGCAAGAAATCACATGTCGTTACGCAAAGAGATGGATGGGTATTCTCCCTCGATTTCGTCTTGATATGTTACTGGAGAAAATATTGGATTAATGTACCGTGGAATGAGAACAAAGGAAATTGTTAAAGGTTACATTATACTTATAGGTATAGATTTACTGCTTGGCCACGAGGTACGCGCATTAGAGATAAGCAGATAAAAGAAATTGCTTAGAGCTACGAGTCACCGCGACTTGTGGTATTTACGCGAAGGAACGAAATGTCACACGTGCGTGTCACTTGACGCAAGTTACATCGCGTGAGGTCGTGGACGGGGTGTTGCGCTGACGAGTTGCGCGTGTGTATAGTTACTTTTTGTTATTCTTTTTTAGCAACGGAGTAGGCAGTTAGGCACATTGTTTTTTTAGCAGAAAGAAGGATGTATGAAAAAATATTATTTTCACATTAATTTTCTTAGAATTTGTTTCTTTTTGTCAGATTATTTTGTACACGAGTATCAATTTATTAAGGAAATTATGTCCTCAAACCCACACGTACGTCATCTTACATAATATGTCATGTCAAGTATACATACATAGAAAACGACTAGTTTAATTTAAATTGTGTTGTTATAACGCTATTATTTGTCAATGGCAGTAAAAGATAATATTCTGTTCAAACGTGTTTAAGTGAGTTTAGTTTAACACAACATTCAATGTTTTTTTTTACCAAAATGATCATAAAATATGTTTCACAGATAAATAGTGGAAATAGATCAGTTTTTCTGCAAGTAAACAATATACAGGATGTAAACAGACCCTTCACATAGCCTTCACTAAGTAACTTTACGTAAAAATTATTGCTGGAAAACGACTTTTTTTGTGGTGAAAAATCACGTTTTAAGGTAGGACTCGATGGAAAGCACTCAAAGCATTGGGCTGATGGATGGATTGAATAGTACGGGGGTCTTGGAGGTGTGTAAAATAAAAAACTTACATTAAAAACATGTATTAAAAAAAAAAACTTGTGAAAAAATTGGAACTTTGACCCCCAATATCTCCGTAACTAGAAGGGTATGGTCTAGAACAAAAAAAATATCGTAAAGACGGGGAGAACAAGTGCCTTTCGTTTATGTTAGGGACTATTTACACCCTTTATTTAGTTCAATTAAAATCGAACTATTTACATACAGAATTACAATCTTTCACTTTGGTCCTTCGAGCCGGATGCTAGATTGTGGTATCTTAGTAACCAAAAGGTCACATACTTAGTCCTACTTAAAACTGATTAGGTACTGGGAAAATAAGGGAATAATAAAATTGCTATACAATTATTAGGTACTAACAACTTGAAGAAATAAGAGAGGTTTAGAGGTTCTTTATAAACTCATTCCTGAAGTAAAATATTCCTAGAAACTGGCAAAATATTACTTTTATCGGAAAATAAAAATCCCCTCACAGAACCGTAAAAGGTGTTCGACGAGGTGTGAAACGGTAACAGACAACCAGGGTTACTTTCACATTTATAATCAAGTTTATATCAGAAAAAAGATAACTTAGAGGTTTTCTTACCAATATTAACTTTATAACGTAGGGTAACTTCGTCTTACGCCAAGACTTTGAAGTCCTTTGAAAAGGAAGTGTTGCTAGTAAGAAATAAGAAGAAAATAAAAACTAATAACAGCATCGAGGTCATGGCGTGACTTTTATTCTTCCAAACAGCTCTTTTAATTTAGTGTTCGTGGCAAATCAGTTTTTCGCTTTATTGCAATTTGAAAAACAAAACTTTGCTAAATGGTATGCTTTGTGGTGTGTATGGTATGCTTTGTTTTGGTGGTTTTGGTTGTTTATGTCATCCTACATTCACTTTTTTATTATTGTATGTGAACACATGTTTGAGCAAATAAATATATCCTATCGTTTCTTTTTTCTTAGTTTTGTTTTTTTTTTTTAATATAATGCGTCAATTACTTGGTGAAACAACACACTTGTCGGATATAAATATTATCTAATCATAATAACTTGGATCGAATAAGTTTGTGATGGCTCAGTGGACTCTTATACACGAGGCTAGCTGTGTGTTCAAATCCGGACAAGTATTAAATGTGAAATTTTCAAATCATATGCACCTACTTTCCAAGTCATTTAAGGAAAAACATCGTGAAGAAAGCTTGACTGAAATCAACAATCGAACTTGAGCAAGCGTAGCAGTCAACTCCCAAGCCTTCTCTGTATACGAAGACGCCTTCTCCCTGCAGTGGGAGGGTTAGGCTGGTATCATTATAAAAAAAAAACCAGTTAAATGTAGCCACACTTCTCTATCTCCGCTACTTCGGCGATACAGACGTGATTTTTCGTAACCCAAACCACGTATCTTTTCGTAATTCGATCTACACGATAGCAGTCTGACCTTGTTAACCCTTGGATACAGGACTCAAACTGGTTTATTTATCTCTAGAGAAAACCCGGGAAATGGTACATTTATTTAGAAACTAGCGACCCGGCCTTGCTTCGTACAGCGTTACGTATCCAAAACTGTATCTAATGTAGCCTTTATTTTAAGTTAAGCATCTAGCAGTAGAGCGATGAAAACTGCGTTCAAATCCATGCAGTAGTTTTTGCGTGATGCGCGTACAAACATACAGACAGAAAGACAGACAAAAAATCTAAAAACTGTTGTTTTGGCTTCTGTTGCTCTAATAAAAACCCCTCATAATATATTTTTTTTCAATGTCTTCAATGTACAGACATCGGCCTGTTACAATTTTATTATATGTATAGATTCTGTACCTACTTATTATTCTGAGCCAAACCTCTGAAACAACTGAAAGGATTGGTTTCCTAATGTAACGTTACATAGATCAGGTTTACGACAAATATAAACAACCTTTTATGTGTTTTGGCAGAATTCCAGTATGACATGACAAAACTTAAGTGAAGTGCAGGTAGAATTTTTGCAAAGCGGAACAAACATGTCCCAGTCCATACTATTAGGATTTGCGCAAACCTTATTTAATAGACCATTTTGAATTTTGTAACAAGTAGCTAAGCACCTCTTTACTAATCAAAAGTAAATTGCTACTTTACGTAGTCAAATTGATATTAAATCTACTGTAAAAGGAAGCTAAGCCGATGCTCTATTTTCAAAACAAAACTATCAGTGAAACTTTTGCGAATAGTTCAATATTTTATGTTATAGTTAAGTTACAGGTTGTAACTAAACCAAACACAAACAACAAACACGACGACGTAAGCCTGCCTTCTAAAGTTCATAATCTCCGAGGCATGAAGATATCGTGAGTCGTATCACCACTAAACGTAGCAACACGCCTACCATAAGTCAAAAATTCAACATTATTAAAATTACATCGCGTTATTGAAATTTCAAAACATTGCAAGCGCAATTTTTTGATTTTTTCGTAATTTTGGCTTTGCGGCCATACAAAAAAAAAAAAAAGAACTTGATAAAATTTATTTTATTTATACTAACCAACCATTCTTCTAGTCAAGCATTTACCTAAAACCTTTTAAGTAATATTGCTGTCAGTGAATTGCCTAATGAAAATCCATTCTATTCGATGTAGGTATTGCATAGTACTACATCTTATTTTACACCTCCGGAATAAAATTGAATGTACTTAAGAAACGTCCAAAATGTCAAGATTTATGAACTTCGGGCTGTAAAAGGTAAGTTGAATGGGCGGATGTCCAAAAGTAAAAGTTTTAAGAAAAGGGTGAAAAGCCTTTACACAAACAAGATGAAAGAAACTTTATATATTTTCCTTTAAAGTGGGAAAACAGTATCTTATCTTTCTTCAATTTTAGCAGGAAACGTCAGCGCCTTTTGAGAGTTCTTATATTCACTGAAACTGTTTTATCTTTGCTCAGTTTTTTACTTTTTTTTTTTCAAATAATAATGTCTTGTTATAATTCTCTTGTTTTCATATATGAATAAAAATAAATTGAGATGAATTATGAATATCATTTTGAAACTGTATCTATATAAACTATCAAGGACAACACGCCCAACACGCCACGCATTATTAGGTATGGCGTACCACAGGGTAGTGTGCTGGGCCCTTTATTATTTCTGCTCTATATAGATGATTTACCTCGCCACATTGAACATCCTATGGTCTTATTCGCTGACGATAGTACTGCTTTGATTAAATGTATTGACAAAAAAACATATGAACATGACATAAATAATACTCTAATAAACATTATACGCTGGCTTGACCAAAATAATTTAATGATTAATATACCAAAGACTAACGTAATGCATTTTTATCAACGAATTCCACCAGAAGTCTTATATCTACACTATTATGGACAAAAAGTTGACCAAGTACTACTTGCAAAATTCCTTGGTATTATGATAGATAGCCAATTAACTTGGAAGCCAGCGGAAGAAGTATGCAAAAAACTTAGTGCAGCTGCATATGTACTCTTTAATCTGTCTAAAAAAGTAAATATGGGCACAAGGTTAATTGCATACCACGGGTTAGTCGCGTCAATTTTGAGATTTGGCTTAATATTTTGGGGAAATTGTAGTCTGAGGGAACAGGTGTTCAAGGCTCATAAACGTTGTATAAGGGCTATGTGCAATTTAATAGTAACAGATAGCTGCGTACCTGTATTTAAGTCCCTAAAATTACTAACACTCCCATCACTTTATATTTTCGAGGTAGCTGTCTTTGTTAAATCAAATATGCATCTTTTTAATAAAGTGGCCGAAAATAGAAACCGGCCAATCAGGAGACAGTATAAAAATTTGTTAATTGTTAGTGGTCCCGATACCGCCCTATTAAAGAAAAGTATTTTATGTATGGTTCCGAAAATTTTTAACAAAATACCCGATGTAATAAAAAATGAGACAATTCCACTTTTTAAAAAGAAATTGACAGAACTATTAATTAATAAATGTTATTACTCAATTGACGATTTTTTGACTGATAAGAATTTAAATTGATAATATGACATCTCTGTATCCCTGACTGAAATGATAAATGTAATTAACTTTAATTTTGACGTCATAATGTAATTGTTTTCATTTTTGACATTCCAAATTTATTAAATTTTAATTTTAATTATAATATGTACTAGTTTTGCACACCTGTTAGGGTAGGATATGGTCCTGAGCTATATTTGTTGTATTTCATCCTTATGTGTACCCATATTCAAGCAAAATAAATGATTTAATTTTGATTTTGATTTTGCCCCTTGTTCGAAAAGGCTTAAAACTTTTGATCCATTTGATCAAAACCTTTATAAAGCAAAGGGAATATTTTTTCCACCGAATTTTTTAGCTCATTAATTAAATAATAGTCGTAGTAGTATTTCCTGGTAGGTATTCCATTGTTGTACGAAGGTTATTTAAAGACATAGTAATTACTCATTAAATATTCAAAGAACATAATTTTTTGTTTAAAAAACTGAAATTTATTTTCTACCAACAATACCTTTGGCTATTTGGCATTATTTTCCGATTCCAGCAGGCTTAGTCAAGTTGACAATCTACAATCGTTAACGCTAATAGAAAACTAATCAAATGTATGGGAATGACGTCATCTCAACGTTAAGTCACGTGGTTAAAACAAACGAATAGAAAATTCGTAGACAAGTTTACATCGTTCAAAATGATAGAATTAAAAGTGAGCGTTTCTACAATGTTGATCGCTTCATCCCATATAAATTGTAGCCAAGTTACAGTTCTGACAAGCGCTAACGAAACGATGTCGAAGTTTTTGAACGACCACTGAGCGATCGCCGACATCCAAGAGTTAACGATAAAAATTGGCGTCTATATAATTCCGCTGTGTCGCGTATCAAGTCATTGTTTATGTTTCAAAATTTCAAGTGCCCGAGTATGATAGTTTCGAATAACACAGGAAGATATTTACGAAATAACTAATCATTTTCGTACCCTTCTATGAATTCCAATAAAGCTGCGAACTGTTCTGGGCTTTTTTTTTTTTTTCCGGATGGGAAAGCATCAAATGACGGGGGTCATTTGATGCTTTCCCATCATCACTCTGGGCGGAGCGGAAGGGAGTGTCAGACTTGTACTGACTAAAACCCATCCATGTTCCTTCTTTGCCCTTTGTGTCCAGGGCCACGGTATCTCTTTCGAACATTCCCGCAGCCCTGGCAGGCATCGGCCCTTGCGGACCCCTACTTATTTGCTGACATCTCTTTGAGGCGCACGTGGAACACGAACGCGCCGTCGACACGGCCTGTCTTCATAAGACGGCCGGACGGCAAACTGGCCCATAACTCGCCGTCCACAGGCCCGCGCCTACGGTGGCCGGGAGCCACCACGTGACCCCCAACGCCCAGGGCGTTTCCCGCGGCGACTGGAACGTGATGTTCTTTTCCTCTCACGTCCCGCCATCTCCTTCACTAGCATGACTGCTTCGCAGAAGGAGGTGACGGCTTCCCATTCCCTCTCGCTCCGGGCCATGGCTTGAACCAAGGCCGGACGCGAGAGATCCGCCCAAGCGGGGCAGACCTCCACGGTGTGCTCCACCGTATCCTCCGGACGATCCTCGCAGTGGAAACACCCGGGCGTTTCCTCCCGCCCGATTCGGTGCAGGAACCTTCCGAAACAACCGTGTCCGGTGAGGACCTGCGTCAGGCGGTAGGTGAGGGCGCCGTGGCGCCTCTCTAGCCACTCCTCAAAGATCGGACTTATCGCCACTATGGTGGCGTGCCCTGCACGGGGTTGCGACAGTCGCTCTCTCCATGTCGCCATGAGATCACGCCGGAGGTCTGTCCGCTGAGCGGCAATTTGCCGCGGCTGCGGAGTTTCCTCCCGACGTAGTGCCTCCGCGCGCCATTCGTGCAGGCGTGCGAGGACTATCGCCTCCAGATCCCATGGCGGCAATCCGGCAAGGAGGCTAGCCGCTTCGCCGGAGATCGTGCGGTACCCCCGGATTAGCCTTATGGCTATTACCTTTTGGGGCGCGTTCAGGTAGTGGGCGGCTTGCCGCCTCAAAGAACGCGCCCACACCGGGGCCCCGTTAAGGGCCATGGACCGCACGACCCCCGCGTATCGCTTCCGGCAGGAGGCGTTTGGACCCCTCAGGTTGGGCAAGAGCCGCTTGAAGGCAGCCCCTGTCCGTTCCAGTTTGGGAGCCAAACGTCGGAAGTGCTCCACGAAGTTCCACCGGCTGTCGAGGACGAGTCCTAGGTACTTCAACGTCGACCCGACGCCGATGGAAACCCCTCCTGCCGTCAGTAGGGATCCCGACGGTGGTGCATTCCGAGGCCCATGACACATGGCCTCGGACTTGTGCGGTGTCGTCAGCGTAGCAAACTACGCTGACGCCGGTAGGGAGGTCGGCGCGCAGCACCCAGTCGTAACCGATGTTCCACAAGGCCAGCCCCAGAACCGATCCCTGTGGAACACCGCACGACATCTCTCGCCGGTTCCATTCTCCGCTTCGACCAGGGTAGATGACGGCTCTATCCGTCAGGTAGTCCCCGACCACACGACGAAAGTAGGTCGGCACCCGGTGATACCGGAGTGCCTCCCTAATGCAGCTCCAGGGCATGGAGTTGAAGGCGTTGGCGATGTCAAGAGACACCGCCAAGACGACCCCGCCCCGGGACACCACGTCCCCCGTCGTGAGGGCTCTCACGCGCATTATGGCGTCCACCGTCGAGAGCCCCTTGCGGAAACCAAACTGGTGTTCCGCAAGATCCGGCCCCATCCCCGCAAGGTGCCCGGCGAGGCGGTTGGCAATGACTCTTTCAAAGAGCTTACCCACCTCGTCGAGCAGCACGATGGGCCGGTATGCGGACGGAGAGTCCGCAGGGCGCCCTGGTTTCCGGATGAGGACCAGCTTCCCCGTCTTCCAACGAAGCGGAAACTGGCCTCTCTCCAAGCATGCGCTTAGGAGCCCTTCCAGTCCTCCTTCCGGGCCCGAGAGCCTCAGAGGCCAGGACCCAGACCAGGACCCGATGGCTTTGCCAGGCAAGCCATCGGGTCCCGGGGCGGTGTTTCTGGTTTTCAGCCTGCGTACCGCCACTCTCAGGTCTACCCCAGTCACCTCCGGAACGTCGTCGTCGTCATCGGTGTGGTCCGCTTCCGGCACCGCACACGGCGGCGGAGCCATATACGGGGGAGGATGCTCCCCTCGCGAAGGGAACAGAGCGCTCACCACGTCCTCCACGAGCTCAGGCCGGAAACTCTGCGTTAGCGGGGGGGGGGGCCGGGTGCGGAGTTTGTCCCACACCATTGGCCCGCCGGACAGCCTCTTGGAGGGCTGTCTTCGCCGCTCTGTACCCCTCGTACAGCTCCGCCTCAATGCCTGCCGCATCCGGAGGGCGGATGCGGAGCCTGCGATGCCTGGCGTACAGGCGCCGCGCGGCAACGCACGCCTTGCGCAGAGACGTCAGCTCTCGCGACCACCAGTACACCTGACGCCGGGCGCTTCCTGGCCGAACTCGGGGCATTGCCACGTCGCAAATCTCGGACATGGCCTCCTGGAACCAACCCGCCTCGTTGTTGATGTCGGCAGGCCTGACTGGTGATGACACCCAGGCCAGCACGATCGAGGCTTCCTGGAGGAGCTCCCGGTCCAGCTGCTTCAGCGCCCATCACGGACCACTCGGGGCCTGTTGGACCGGCACGCTTGAGGACTGGGTGGAGACGTCGAACCGGATGTACCGGTGGTCGGAATAGGTCTCCACCCCCTCCATGACGCGCCAGTCAACGACACGCGGCGACAGAGTGGGGCTGGCGAACGAGATGTCCACCACCGACTCGCCCCGCATCCGCACGCACGTGGGGACAGAACCCCGATTTAGGACGACCAGGCCTGTCTCTAGAGCCCAGTCCTCCACCATTCTACCCCGCACTTACGTGTAACGAGAACCCCAAGCCAAGTTCTTGGCATTGAAGTCCCCGAGCACAAGCACTGGGAGGGAATGACGACACTCAACTCCGTGAGGGAGTTGTGGAACTCGGCGAGAGTTAGTCTCGGGGAGAAGTAGACTCCCACTACAACGATCTCCCGAACCGTGCTGCTACGCACCCCTGACCCTTCCTGACACTCTCAAGGGTCGTGGTACCGGCGGCGACCGACGCGACTCTGGAGCAACAGATCCTGAGCGCAGGCGCAGTGGTTGATGTTCGCCTGGAGAAGGCGTAATGGGGCCGTTACTGGCACTCCATTTCAGCCCCCTCCCGGGCCCCCTGCGAGGGCAACTGTTCTGGGCTTGCTCGAGATCTAAATTGCATCCTATAAAAGTTATCACTTCATTTCGGTATCTTTCATTTAAATACGTTTAAAATTCCAGTCCGCACTATGATATCATAATAAACGAATTATAAGAAGAACTTGTTCCTTATTTCGCTTACTTTTTTATCACTTAAAAGAACTATTCCTTTCAATTCAAAACAAATGCCCGCATACAAAGTTAACAACTGTGACTTTAACGTTAGTTTGACGTGGGTAGGAACGCTCACCATAGACTAAAGTATGGATTTTTTCTACAAACATTGGAGAACGAGCGATCGACTCAGTTGTGTCAAGTTGGTTACCAACGTAGCGTTTTCTCAAATCGCTTACGCCGAGGCGTCAACAATTGTAGAAAGAGATTCGATAAGAAACTTTTGTAACTTGGCTAGGCCTGCAGGATTTAAATTACAGACCAAAAACATTATCCCAATAACCAGGTACTGCTTCTCTTATTTAATTCACATCGAGTGCCACTATGAATATAATTATGTGTGTCGGGCGTTATTAATATACTTTCACTCGCAATGAATAAATTGTATGGAGTTCAAATCAGCCCTATTACTAAAACATATTAATGTATTTTATGTCATTATCATCAGCCTAGCCTTATCCCAACTATGTTGGGGTCGGCTTCCAGTCTAACCGGATGCAGCTGAATACCAGTATTTTACATGCAAAGACTGCCTATCCACCACCTGACCTCCACAATCCAGTTAGTACTGGGTAATACGATATCCCTCGGTAAGACTGGTAGTCAAAATTTCGAGCCACTGACTACCTGTAACGACTGTCAGAGATCTGCAAATAATTCAAATTCAAATTCATTTATTGCAAATATGGGTAGTTATACAGGTGGGTTTTTGAAGAACAGGAAAGTTGTTAGTGTCACCATATTCTGCACTAGGCATGCAACATTTAGTTCGGAACGTGGTTAGTCCCTAAATTAAAAATTTAAATACATTAAAGTTCAAAATTACATGTCTATTAAATTTGTCAATTAAAGTCAAAGTAAATAATGTCAAAGTAATAATGTCAAAGTTAATCTATTATGCTAAAATGTCATTAATTAATCATTGTGAAATACGCAATTTAATTCAAACTTAAGTAATAAACATTATTTAGAGTTTGTCACACAAATATTCATTAACACTATAATAAGATTTTACCAATAATTTTTTTTTAACATTACATTTAAATATGTCCACACTTTTTAAATCTATTATACATTTTGGTAAATGGTTATAAAGTAGAGGTGCCATCCAAAAAATACTATTGCTAAACAAAGTAGTTCTACTGCTGTCAGGGAAATATTTTTTTTTATTGTTACGTTGACTTCTATAATTTTTGAAATAATGCAAGTTGCGTTTTACAAAGACTACGACTTCCAATATATATAAACATGGTAGTGTTAATATTTTCAAGGTTTGAAAAAAGGGCTTACAACTATCTGTTGGTTTTAAACTACATATTGCGCGGATACATCTCTTTTGCATTTTAAATACAGCCTCTTTTTCTGTAGAATAGCCCCAAAACATAATGCCATATCTCAACAAGGACCCTACGTAACCATGGTAAGATGCTAAGACCGCACTGGTACTGACCGTTTTTGCAAGCATATATAACGCATAGGACTGCTGACTTAATTTGAGACACAAGCTTTCCAAATGTGACTTCCAGTTTAGGTTATAGTCTATATGTAAGCCTAAGAATTTTGTTGTATTGATTTGCTCAATCTTCTGTCCTTGGAAATAAACATCGACGTTTGTTTGTTTGCCATTTCTATTCTTAAAAGTCATAATTTTAGTTTTGATTAAGTTTATTTTTAATTTATTTGATGTCAGCCAATCTATAATAGTTAGTAATGTATTTTCTACTTCTTCTTTTAGTTTAGACAGTTCTTTACTGGAGAATACAACAGTGGCATCATCAGCAAACAAAACAGTCGGATGGCTCGTGATGCGCGGCAAGTCATTCACATAAATGATAAATAAAAGTGGTCCTAAAACACTGCCTTGCGGTACCCCTATTTTTACTTCTCTATATTTTGATGAGTAAGTTATTTCTCTTTTAGTCTTAGCACAAATCCTTGTGATCTGAGTCGATTGTCTCCTGTTACTTAAGTAGGACTTTATTAGATCATAAGCACTGCCTCTAACACCATTAGCCGACAATTTCGATAACAGTATATTGTGGTCTACATTATCAAAAGCTTTGGTAAGGTCCATATATAATGCACAAGCATGGTTCTTATTATTTAAATTACGCATTACTTCATTTAAAAAATTATAGACTGCCATATCAATCGTTTTATTTTTTCTAAACCCCGATTGTTCATCTGCAAACAAGTTATTCTTATCAAAGTAGTTGTAAATATTTTCATGTACTGCTTTTTCAAATACTTTTGAAAATACTGGTATAAGAGCTTTAGGGCCATAACAATTTACGGACAGTCTATCTCCCTTCTTGAAAAGTGGTTTGATTATTGTTACCTTTAATTTATCAGGAAATACACCATGAGTAAAACATAAATTTATAATATGACTAAGAACAGGACTAATTTTCAAGGCTACATGTTTTAGTATATTTGTACAAATGTCATCATATCCAGTGCTTTTGGTATTCTTAAGATTTAATATCAATTTAAGTACATCACCGGGAAGTATTGGATACATATACATAGAATTAAGCTGAGTATTAAGACTGCTTGGTGTACTGTGTGGCAACTCTGAATTTATATTGTCAATAAAAAAGTCATTAAAAAAGTTAGCTATAGATGATGCATCATTTATTAATTTACCATTAACAGTTAAATTGTGTATTTCGCTATCTGGTATATTGCATTTAGAGTCATTTATTATGTCCCATGTAGCATTGCATTTATTGCGAGCTGTGTATATGTAGTGGTTGTTTTGTGATTTTTTTGTTGACTTGATAATGCGATTGAGTCTAGATGAAAGAGCTTTGAATTTTGATTTATCGCTATGGTTTTTAGTAATTCGATATTGCCATAGTAGTTGCCGCTTTCGTTTACAACATGCTCGGATTCCTTTAGTCATCCAATTCAAACGTCTTCTAGTGTTAATTTTAATATTAATTTGTGGGAAACATAAATAATAAAATAATTTAAAAATGTCATAAAAATTGTTAAACGCATAATTGGGGTCATCATTTGCAAATACATCATGGAATGATAAAGAACTAATGCATTCTTTGAATTTTTCAATGTTTTCTTGACTATAGTCGCGTCTCTTAATAAACCAATATTTGTAAGTACACGTTGCTTTAACAGGGCATGTGAGCAATTGTGCTGTGTGATCAGATAGTGCTAGCTCAAGAAGTTCACCTTTACAACCTCGAAAGTTTACCATAAAATTGTCCAGACATGTTCCACTAACTATTCGTGTAGGTTCTTTAAAAATAAATGTAAAATTAAAACTCTTAAATACCTTAGCAAATAACATCCGGGACCAACGGCTTAATGAGCTTTACGAGGCACTGAGGAAACTCTGAACTCGGAAAGTAATGGGTTGTCATCCATCCACGAACCAACCTAGGCAAGCGGGGATTTAACCTGGAGATACTACTGCTTGAACATGATTTGGATATTTCAATACCAATGTTTCTCGGCTTAAGCATTTGTTGATGAAAAGCTTTTTTACGGAAAAGTAATTTTTAGTTTGTAGTTTGTATTAATCGATCGCTTTATTTTGTTTTAATTTGTAATAAAATTTTGTACCTACCTTTTTTTGTTGTCTTTTTTGTTTCGAGTGTTTCAAGCGTTTATCTGTGGAAACTCGTAAATGGCCTTCAAATTCTTATTGTTGAAGAACACTGTTTATATTAAATTAACTTCATTAATAGGCTATGTTTTGATCCATTGCACTAACAAAACAAGCTGAAACTAACAAAGTGTCTTATCTTAGCCTTCTAGTCTAGCCATTTGACAAAATATTATGAATCTTGTTTGAACTTGGCCTACCCTAACCTTAAGGGCGATTATCCTCTGAATCAGTAGGTCTAAACGACACAATGACATTGGAAGTTGCTTAGAAAATAATAAACACGTACCTACTTATACGTGAAGGAAATTCAATCTTGATTGTATCAGTTTATGATGGAGAGTTGAATATGGTAAGAAAAGAACATGACAAATAAAGGCAATTGCTCACTTTGACGTGCAGATAACTTCGTTTTGTCAATTTGTGTGTCGCTTTGTACAATTGTTGTTCCAAAACCGAAAAGCTGTTTTTATTCCGGTGTTTGAAGGAGTAACTTCTACACTGTTTATTGTGAGAGATTATCTACTTCAGGTATTTAAACGTTTTACCCGCGGCTTCGCTGGCATTATCGTCGGAAATTATGCAACGAGAACGTTTTAAACTATGACGTACCTATGACAATTATATTTTTCAAATTCAAATTATTTCAAATTATTTATTAATAATCATTTACATTAATGGAGGAATTAATTAAAAGAAAAAGTGAATCTCAACACCTAGAACACTCGTCTATTGAAAGGTCAGAAACTAATATTAATAGACGACGAGGTGCTTTTGTATTAGATGAGAGCACTTACGTTAATTTAAGTGATTTCAAATGTAATGAATCGCATAATGACTTGCATAATACGGAAATAATTACGAATGACGGTAAAATGACACAGAACAATGGGTCAATGACCGTTGCCCCCACTGTCGCTAAGCAAGGTTCACCATCTCACTCGTCACCGCACGCTCTCACTTGCACAGTCAACTTAGACACGCCCACGCCCCGCTCTCGCGCGAATGACATGGCGTGTGCGCAGCGCGTAGAGGCCACTGCGGTTTCTTCAAGCCGTAATGAAGGGAATGAGGCCCGCGTACTTATACAACACCCAGCGAAACATAATAAAAAATCTAATTTGCAAAAAGGGAATTTATGCTTGGATACATGTGAGGCGGTTAAGTCTTGGGCGAATACTGTGAAGGATGGAGAGTGGAAAAAGGTAGAATTCCGGAAAAACTATAAATCTGTAAATAGATTTATTGGTAATCAGGGGAAGGGTGCAGTTATTCCCGACAATAAGTTCAAGGCTGCAGACATAAAAATACCTTTTTATATTTATAATGTGGATATGGCAGCTTCCACCAAGGACATAGCAGATTATGTATTAAATAGGACACAAGTAATGATATCACCTGAGAAAATTAATATGAAGAAACGCAAGGGATATGAGGCATACAAATTTTTAATTCCTAAAATGAAACTACCAGTTTTTATGGATGAAAATATATGGCCAGAAGGTGTGTCTTTCCGGCAATTTATTGAATTTAAAAAAAAGCCTTGAATGGATAAGCCTGTTAAGCTAATAAGTTTTAATTGTAAAAGTGTTACGACTTCAGTTGATTGTATCAGACGACTGTGCGACACTGCGGACGTTATCGCACTGCAGGAGACGTGGTTGTTGCCGCATGATCTGGCCTTTTTAGGAAACATACACAACGACTTTGCATTCACCGGAAACTCAGCAGTGGATACGGCAGCAGGTGTTCTTCGTGGTCGACCCTACGGAGGTGTAGCACTTCTGTGGCGGAAGAGTCTGTTCTCGATGGTTAGTGTTATAAAGTGCAGCAGTGTTCGTATCGCGGCAATAAAAGTGAGTTTGTGCGACAAAGAGATGCTAGTATTTTCGGTTTATATGCCTACCAACTCCAGTGACAATCTCGCCGAGTTTACTGACTGCTTGAGTGAAATCGCAGCTATAATCGACAGCAATAGTATAGAAACTGTATTTATGTTAGGTGACTATAATGCACATACTGGCGAGCTATTCCATAGTGAACTACTTAAGGTCTGTGAGGAACAACAATGGTTATGTGCTGATATTGAGTGCTTGCCGAGTGACTCATACACTTTTGTGAGTGACGCGCACGGGTGTAGGCGCTGGCTTGACCACTGTATTACGACACAGGCCGCGCAACGGACACTCGTTAATGTTAAGGTACTGTACGATATATATTGGTCGGATCATATGCCTATAGAGGTAGAATGTAATCTAAAGTTAATTACACCTAATATAGTATTACCTAAACCTGACAGTAACAACATTGTCTGGGGGCAACGTGACTCGACTCAGATAAGTATGTATGAGGAAATGTGTAATGTGGGTTTACGGGAAATAGATTTTCCGCACGCATTCAGTCACTGTGCAGACATTCATTGTAAAAATGTGAACCATAATATTGTTCTGGATGATTTATACAGTAACATAATATGTATTCTCCAACAGTCTGCTGAGTGTAGTGCGGCGGCGAATAAGCCCCGTACGTATAAACCTGTGCCAGGGTGGAATAAACATGTAAAAATAGCTTACGAGGAGGCTCGCTTAGCTTTTCACGGTTGGCAGTTATGTGGTAAACCAGATACAGGTATTGAATATAATAAAATGCGTGATACGCGGAGAAATTTCAAAAGTAAATTAAAATGGTGTCGTAATAATGAAACACAAATTAAACTAAATTTAATAGCTGAAAATCATAAATCTAAGGACTTTGTTAATTTTTGGAAAAACTCGAATAAACTGAATCCTAGGTCGAGCCTCCCCGTAAGTGTTGGTGGTAAACATGATCCCACACAAATTGCTAATATGTTTGTAGACCAATTTAAAGTGAAGCCCTTGGCAAATTCCTCTGCTGGTTATGTGACGCAGGAGGTGACTGGCGCTGATGTGGGCATGGCGCGGGGATTGAATTTATCTACTAAAGATGTCAAGAAAGTGATAAAAAATATGGTTAGAGGCAAGTCCCCGGGCCATGATCACCTTAGTGTCGAGCACCTTAAATATGCAGGTGTACACTTACCAAGAGTATTGTCGATGTTTTTTAAACTGTGTGTGAGTCATTCTTATCTGCCCAGTGCACTTATGCGAACTATAGTTGTACCTGTCATAAAAAATAAAACCGGTGATGCTGCTGATCCCAGTAATTACAGACCAATATCACTGGCAACGGTCATAGCAAAGGTGCTGGATAGTCTGCTGGATACATACATGGCCCCCAGGATTGACTTGCATGATGCACAGTTTGGCTTCAGGCCTGGGCTGTCGACTGAAAGTGCCATTATGTGTTTAAAGCGGACTGTCCGGTATTATACGGATAGGAAAACACCTGTTAATGCATGTTTCTTAGATCTGTCCAGGGCATTCGACCTTGTGCCTTATGACCAGCTGTGGGATAAGCTAAGTAATGAGAAAAAAGTAGATTTTGAGGTCACGTCATTGTTAAGATTCTGGTATGAGAACCAAATAAACAATGTTAGGTGGGCAGGGACTATGTCTGAAGAATATAGATTGAAGTGTGGGGTGAGGCAGGGGGGAATCACCTCCCCTCGCCTTTTCAATTTGTATATAAACCAACTGATTGTTGAGCTCGGCAATACTGGTGTCGGCTGTCATATTGACGGAGTTGCTATGAACAACATCAGCTATGCGGACGATATGGTCTTGCTGAGCCCATCAATCAGTGCATTAAGACGTTTGCTGAAGGTCTGTGAGAACTATGCGGTGACTCAGGGGCTTAGGTATAATGTTGCTAAGAGTGAGTTACTTGTTTTCAATGGTGGTGCGACAAGATACTTAAATGTTCCATGCATCTCATTAGCAGGTACACCCTTGAAGCAAGTCTCAAAATTTAAATATCTGGGCCATTGGGTCACTGAGGACCTGTGCGACGATTTAGATATCGAGAGAGAGCGTAGGGCGCTGTCTGTTCGAAGTAATATGCTGGCTCGTAGGTTTGCACGGTGTTCTTACGACGTTAAAATGACGCTTTTTCGAGCCTAGTGTCAGACTTTTTACACCTGCAGCCTTTGGGTCAAGTGTACGCAGAAGGCATACAGCGCCCTGCGTGTGCAGTATAACAATGCTTTCAGGATGCTTGTGGGGCTGCCGCGGTATTGTAGCGCTTCGGGTATGTTTGCCGATGCGAGAGTGGATGATTTTTATGCCATCATTCGAAAACGATGCGCTTCTCTCCGGTACAGAACAGATATCAGCACCCACGGCATGTTGAGAGCATTGAGTGACCGGTGGGACTGCCCGATGCTTGGTCGATGGGTGAGACTGCACACACAGATCGGCTCTAGATAGCTGTACGTGCATTTAATTTAATTCCTTCCTTTATGTCATTATTGTTATTATGCCTTTTTGTGATTTTTATGTGTGTGTTGTGTTATTTTTATGTTTTGTGATTCGTTTCTATTATGACATTATTATGTAATTTGTGATGTATTTTGATTATGTTATTTTTGTTATTGCCTATTACTTATCTATTTCTATGGACTTCAACGTCTGCGAATAAATGATTATTATTATTATTATTATTATTATTATTAAACATAGAAATTTAAACGGTGATCCCCAAACCAGCCGTTAGTCCGTATCTTGGGGATCAGAGTTGTACATTATCGATTTATTATACAAAAAGGTGATTATTAACAAAATTAAACTAAAAGTAAAATTAATAAATTGAAGTAAAAATAAGGAAAATATAATTAAGAGATTAAAAAAAAAAAAACTTAGGAACAATACTTAAACGTGTGTGTGCGTGGGTTTGTGTGAGCGTGTACATTCGTGTGTGTGTGAAAGAAAGAAAGAAAAAGAAAGAAAAAAATATTTATTTGTCGCAGGGACATGACATGCATCATACAAAATTACAAAAAATAAACAATAAACTATAAATTCAACAGGACGGAACAAAAAAAGAAGAAAGTTAACAGCTTGCACGTCGTGACTGCGACAAGCAGGTTACCACTCAGCATGATGCTGTGCTATGGGGGGCCCACAACACAGCGCTGATTTTCAGTGGTCACCCTTGAAAAAAAACGTACGGAAGCCAAGACAGCATAAATATGTTTTACATCAATATGAGAATAAATTAAACAGTACTTGGGTGCGTGTGTGTGCGTGTGTGTATGTATGTGTGTGCGTGTGTGTATCAGAGTGAGATTAGGAGCGCTATCAGTTTGTGTAGTCTTACTTCTTATGTAGCTATTTGTAAATAATTCTTTCTGTTTCGTCGTAGGTGAGTGTGAGAGTGTTAGTGTTATATCAAAGGCATAATTTAGCTATCGATAAGTTAAGGAATTTTTGGAATCGGATTAATAGTTTCGAAGATTATCACCAAACAGTGCAGCAAACCAACAACATAAACTACATAACTTTATGCTATAATTAAGCTTAGCTTTACTTACCATCATCTACTGCTACATTTTTACTGCTTCTCATAAAAGGAGCAATCAGGGAGTTTAGCAGATTCATCCTTGGATTGTGGGCACATATCGAACAGTTCGGGTACACCCAGAGGGAGCCGCGAGCAGGCCCCGCGAGGCACAGGCCCGCGACCGCCAGAGCCGCGCGTTTATTACTAAGTCGTAGATAGCTGTAGTGCATCAAACAGCGCACACTCACATCTCAATTCAAACTTGTTAATGCCTACCATTCGCGACAAACAGACGGATAAAAATAGGGGTAGTATCCATTATTTTTTTCTCCGCTCTCGCTGTCACAAGACGCTTATCGCATGAGCGTGTAGCGTTCGGCGATTATAATCCTAATAAAATCCGTAAATCCACCGGATTTTGTTACAAAGACAAACTTAAACTTACTCTTGTTTCAATGGCGTTTGAACAATCGACAAAGGTCGGGTCCGCCACCTATTTGTTCTCAAGTCGAATAATCGAATAAGTTTTTCAATTTGGCTCGTATTTTATGCCATCGGAATTTGGACAGTTAGATGACAGGTTTAAAGCTGTTTTTAGAGGGCCTTATGGTTCCTTTGTAATTGACTGGGTAATAGGAATTATAGGGCACTCATTTCTTTCTTAGTTTTTCTCTCAGATTAGGTTGCAGACGAATTGTCTTAAAAGACTACACGAAGCCCTCAACCTGAGGTCTGAGCGAATTTTCGGAATCGGATCAGTAATTCCGTAGATTAGCCCCTCCATCCAAACTCACAAACTTTACCTCTTTATAATATTAATATAGATTATTAGGTAGACTATGACAGTCTTTGATAGTCGTTACAGGTAGTCAGTGGTCCGAAGTTTGACAAACAGTCTTACCAATGGGTATCGTATTACCCAGTGGTTGCACTGATCCTGGGGCTAGATTCACACGGATTAGTAGATAAATTCATTGTATAAGATTGTCGTTTTCAATTGACTGTATTTATAATTTATTTATTTATTGTATTTCCTATCCCCATCCTTCTCCCGCACATGCTCATCGCATTCATATCTACGAGTCAGAAGGAACATGCGACTTACCGTGTGTCTGTCGAATCAATCGTCAATGGCTACCTCTCGATTCGCCACGAGCCACGCGTATTCTCAAGAAAATTTCGAAATTAGTGAAAGTTCCTCTTTTCGTGGTGTTCAATGCTCAAAAAGGTAGTGACAAGGATTTTAAAGTATTGTGTATCCTTCCTTTAGGTGTAATGTGTCTTTTCTGATGTTCATTCGCAGTGCGTCATACATCTGTTCTAGCAACGGCCAATTTTCAATTTAGATCGTATTATTTGCTTAATCCGCATAAACACCCAGTACTAACTGGGTTGTGGAGGTCAGATAGGCAGTTACTCCATATAAAGTACTGGTATTCAACTGCATCTGGTTAGACTGAAAGCCGACCCCAACATAGTTTGAAAAAGGCTAGGCAGATTATGATGATTGGTTGTGTTTAAAAATAGATTATTTTTTCCCCTGAAATAAAGGGTTTTTTCCCAAAAATTAACAGAGGTAGGCGCTCGAATACCAATTATCAGTCGTATTCTATGAAAATTCGCGTCGTAAGCCTTCAAACAGAGCTTTCAGTTCGAATTCAGTAAGCCTTTGAAATCCTATTCAATTCAGTATGAAATCCTTCGTGAGTGATATCTGTATATACAGGGTGGACATTTTAACGCCACCTGGAGGGAAAATACTCTAAATACTTGAGATAGAAAATTTTACTCAAATAAAAAAATCCTTTATTTTTAAAAAGCATTAAATCTGCATTCAAACATTTTCGAAAATTCGCTTGCCACACTCGGTAACCGAAGCGGCTTAATTTAAAAAAAATAACAACCTGTAGTTTTATGGCATCAATCGATAGGGTCAATCATAAGGATCCAACTCTCTAACACACATGATAAATTTAAATGAAAGGAAAACCATGAAATCTTAACTGCGTGACTGCAACATGAATCTAAACGGACACTGAAGCAAGACGCCGCGGTGTTCCTCGAATGGCAGGTGTGTGCAAAATTTCAACTCAATCGGTTGGGGGGAACTGGTTTGAAATTCAGTTAGTAAGTTAGTTTCAGTTATTAGTTGCAAATACACCCATGGGGAAACCACGGGGTCTGAACATTATAAGACCCCGTGGTTTTCTAAAAAGGATAAAGTAAATAAAATTTGAACCAAAAATAACTTCAACATTTTTTTTGAAGTAGTGTTTTTTTTAGGTCTTTTGCATAATAGGCACAGGCAACCAGACTAGTCATGAAAGGACTTGAGGTTTTTAAGTCTTTAAAAAGAACTTGACTCGGTTATGACGGTTTTCAACTTAATCGAGTCCTTAAACCCTGAACCATAAGCCTTTTAAGTGTCTTCGACCCACAACTCGAGGTTTACTCTAAAGACTGTCGTTTTAAAAATACTCCTATTTTTAAACGACTCAAGCGCAACGTAAAGTTTCCAACCCTTTTGAAAACAATTCAGTTCGCAACTGCAACTGTGACACTTGATGAGTGGCCATGTGTACCATTAAAAGTTTACTATTATTATTAAGGCGTTACCTCGAAAATAAATGGTAGCTCGACTGATCTACTAAGCGAGCGAAAGTGATGCAATTACTTTTGAAACGGAAAAGAAGAGATGGCCATAATGTGCGTGTGCACGGAATAAAAACGATGTATTGCCAAAACGAATTTACTCCTTTTTTAACCGACTTCCAAAAAGAGGAGGTTATCAAGTCGACAGAATATTTTTTTTTTTTTTTGTGTATGTTCAGCGATATCTTCGCTAATTGTGAACCGATTTTGATGATTCTTTATTTGTTTGAAAGAATATTATTCCGCGGTGGTCCCATTTTTTATCTGACGCTGATCTTCGGAGATTAACAATGGAACTCTTCAATAATAGACAGCAAATCTGTCGCGATGGCTGCAATCGCTTGGATAGTCATTGTTTACACAAAATCATAACATAACATCACGCCTGAATGCTCTGAGATGTGTACAGTCTACAGTACACCCCCATTTCAATAGTTAGGTATGTTAAGTTCCATTTATTGGAGATAAGCCTTTTACCATGACATGTATTGTTAACGGTTCACTAATGTTTCACCAAAACTCCTTTGACAATTTTAAACCGACTTAAAAAAAAGAAGGAGTTTCTATGTTCGACGGTATGTATTTTTTTTAATGTACCTATGTTCACCGATTTCTCCGCCTATTGTACACCGATTTACATAATTCTTTTTTTATTCGAAAGCCTACTCCTAAAGTAGTCCCATTGTCACCAAATCAGAATCTGATGATGGAATCCCAGGGAAATCGAGGCCAACCCTCAAATTTTATAGGCACATACAATGTTTTTCATATACTCTCAAATACAATTCAGAAATTTGTGCATGGTAATCATCATCTCATGTTGCTGAGCTGATGATGGAAGGTATAAGTCAGGATCAAATGATGGAATCCCAGAAAAATTAAGGGCACCCTAAAATTTTATGGACATTGTTTGAATCAGTATACTTTCCATGTGGTCCCATGGTCTTCATGTCAGGATCTAATGATCAATACGAGATTTGTAGATCTCATATTGAGGGTCCCATACATATAGGATTGTAATATCCTATACAAACACACTAAAAATGGAAAAATAAAAAATCTTTTTTGCAAAAAATAAAACCGACTTCAAAAACACAGAAAAGTGAAAAATAACTTTAGCTTCAGAAGTCGGTGACAAAAAAACTGAATTAAACAAACAAAAGTCACCGACTTCAGAAGCTAAAGTTATTTTTCACTTTTCTGTGTTTTTGAAGTCGGTTTTATTTTTTGCAAAAAAAAGATTTTTTTAACAAAATAAATGTTATTAAAAAAACTACTTTGAGTAAACTTTGATATGATAATTCTCTGTTTTAAAGTAAATTTCATTAAATAACTCTGTTACGCCGTGATGTCGAAAAAAGTAAAAAAATGGATATCATCGAATCTTGTCTTCCTTTTACATGATACTAGACTAAAGAGACAAAAAACATTTACCATAAAAAATAAAATAAAAAAAAAACCCAAATCCCTATTCCACATACTTAACAAGTTACACGAAATAGAAAAACTACATTTTTTTTCAATATATCACCTTAAGTACATACTGTTCTGTAATAAATATGTATTAAACATAAACTGAAGTATACCTTATTATAGTCTCATAATAAACGACTCGCTTTGTTAAACGACTCAAGTACTTTACTTAAAAGACTCGCGACTAAGCCTTGAACCTCTTACTAAAGAACTTGAGTCCTTTTATTGATTCAAGTCTTTTCTAATGACTCGAGCTCTTTCACATTAGTAACAAGCAAGTAATTCTAAATTGTTATGTTCTTATATTACTTTTTTTTTTCAATGTTATACTTTTGTTTCTTCTTTTAATTTGGCAATTAACAAAATACACCGTGACTTTTTAGTCGTCTTACAAAGGTCGTCCACTCAATGTACCCGACATAAAATAGCTCTAGGCGCGTTTTTTTTTTTATCTTCCCTAATAGGCACAAAGAAAAATAATAATAAAAAAATAGAATAAAATTATGAAACATCCTGTTAATGATGTTTACGTGTCAAACGGGAGAACATTACCTACCCAGCACTCCGGTCCAGTAGATCATCGGTCGCAACAGGGTGTTTTAACTACGTCATGCGTCATAATATTGAATAATATTTTTATTTTTAAGTTATTAATATCTCATAAATACCTATTTTTTATGAATGTTTAGTATTCATTGGATACATGAAGTGGGCTGCCGTTGTAAGAAGACTAAAAAGTCACGGTGTATATATATATATATATTTTTTTTTTTTCTTCAAGTCGTATTTTTGGAGACGAGTCTTCAAACCGGAGGCTAGTCTTAACTATAAAGGTTTAAAAACCTTGAGACCTTTCATCACTAGACTGGACGTCTGTGGTAACAGTTTGAATTTCTATTTCGGAGGTCTAATAGAATAAGAGGCTAGCTTAACAAAGAAAGATAGAAAAAACTGTTCCTTTTGCACAACTACGACACAGACAGTTTTGTTACCACTGACAGTTTGCCAATCGCACCTTTTGTTTTCTAGCCTGGTCTGTCCCACTCCTGGGCAAAGGCTTCCCTCCACTCCATTTACTCAATTTTTATGTTCATTTAATTCATGAAGTTAGAAGCTAGTATTGATGATTTTAAGTATTATAATTCTGTAAGTGCATGTGTCATTAAATCATATTTCGTTCTTTAATACAATAAAAAAAGTGTTACTAGGTCAACTACGCTTGGCGGTAGACGTGATAAACATGAAAACGTTTCAGTAAAGTAAAAACACGGATTTATTTTTAAAATGTTTTTTTTTTTCGTTCCTTCATAGGGAAGGAACGTAATTAGGCGTAGGATCGTGTTTCCTCATGTCTTTGGCAGATTATTCAGAATAAATTAATTATTTCTCTGACATTTTAGTGATTAATCGCTTATGATTCGTGGTTTTTAGGATTTAATTAAGAATTTTGTTCAAATTAGTTGGCATAAAACGATATTCGGTGAGTTACATAATTATAACATAAGTCATGGCTCCTATTTATTTATTTGAAACTTTGTGGGGATGTGTGTGTGTGCTCTTTCGCGTAACTACTACTGAATGGGCTGGCACACAGTTAGTTTATAATCGGGATTAACACATAGGATTCTTTTTATACCGTTAGTACGAGTTCGTGGGCAATCACCGAACTCCACGCGGGCGTCCAGGAATTATTATGCCACATTTGGTAAATTGAACCGACCCCAATATAGTTGGGAAAAGGCTAGGCAGATGATGATGATGATTTGGTAAATTGAACATCAAAAAGATCAGTCATAATTCTCGTTTCACTAACACAGGGCATTTCCAATTCACGTGAAAACGGCAAGCAGTATTTGACGCAATTATGTAATGAATTCAAATACTTTTTTTTTGTAAATTAGGAACGAAATATAAATAAGCTAAGTAAATTATAACTTCTGGAAAAAGGTCTAAATGGAACATCCCAAAATAATTGACAAAAAGAAACTTTATAATATAATCTGACTGGTAGGCCGTCCAAAAATAATTACGTGCCTTAATACTTTTGTTACTAACCTACAAATACAATAAAATTATGTATTTTTTAACGTAGCATTGTCAATATTAGACTCTCCGATGAAATGCGCAGCACCTTAATACGGTCTAAGTCATGCATTGCCGATATTGGCGATAAACCTGCGAGGCTTGAATGGGAATGGGCGCGTCACGTTTCTAGGATGAAGCCGGACAGATGGGCTAGGATAGTGGGTGCCTGAAGACGGCCGTCCTAACCGAGGTAGGATCAAGAAACGCTGGCGTCACAATCTGGACTCATTCTAAAAGGCAAATGATAAACAAAATTGGAAAGTTTTGGGGCAGGCTTTTGACCAGCAGTAGTTAGGAACAAAATAGGATGTAAAATAACTTAAGTTTTACAATCTAGTCTAAACAGACTAATAAGCAATTTAACTGTAACTTAATATTATTATATTGTAAGTATAATGTTATCACTGCGGAGCACTTTCTGAGAGTCTGATATAATATATTATGTTAAAAACACTTACTTCATGTGTTAAATGTATTGATTGCTTTTATCAAATTTGTTCTTGTGTTGTATTGTTATTGTGTTAGGTTACTTAAAACCCTACAAATATATTACAAAACATTGATATTTAAAATGACCTTCAACTAGGTGTGAATTTGTAAAGTAAAAAGGGGTCGAAACTACTAAAAAAAATCGCTACTACAAAAAACTCCGCCACAAAATGTATAAATGCCGCCTTGTAATCCCACCGGCAGCGCCATGTCATCGTAGGCATTGCACTTTGTGACTATGAATATTTGAGCCAATGTAAGTCAGCAGTCAGGTATATTAAACTTTTTGTTTTAGACATTTTAATACGTATAAAATTATATTTGTGACGCGAAACGTTTGCCAAATGAATGTTTATAAAATAAAACATTTGAGGAATAAGTTTGTTTGTGAAATAAATAATTTATATGAAACGTTGGTTGTAAACTAAAAATTTGTCAAAGGAGTTTTGTTAAAACATTAGTGAACCGATTCACACAGTTTCGAACAAAAAAAACAAGAATTCAACACATAATAAACCACAATTAACATGTCCCTTGAATTCCCCTGTTTCAGTGACATACGTACGTAATGTTTTAATAAAAGGCATAACGGCAGGGACCCCTAATTAAGTCATCTCATTAATATTAATCCCGAGTTTTTCCTCTTTACCAAAGGTCATTGTGGTACCCATTAAGAAGAGCCTTAACCATAAATTCCACATGTTTTTGTTGGAATATTTATTTGTATACATTATGGTAATTTTATTAATGAATTTCGGTAAAGTTTCTTGCTGGACTTAGATAAATAAATAATATTTGTTGTTCACGAACAAAATCACGTTATTATTACAGTTAAATATTTATTATTGTATTTCTTTTAAATCAAGTTTATACTGACTTAATGTGTTATTTGAACATTGTTTGAAAATTAAACTCCTTTTAATTTCAAACTTAATTTTACAAGTCATAGCAAAATTGAATCCTCACAAGAAAAGACTACATTATTATATTAATACTTTAGGTACAACCAAAGCATAATTATCATCTTCTTAAAAAATACAGTAAAACTTACAAACAACAAGATGTACCGAGTAGTTAGTCTACGGAAGAAGTTTTGCCTCCTAATATTAACTATATAATATAATAAATACTAAAGTAAGTTTGTTTGTTTGTTACCTTTTCGGGTATAAACCACTAAACCGATCATCCTGAAATTTTGCGTATAGGGTGACTGGTAATTTGTGACCGATACATAAACACATGATTGTACTCATAATAACAAACAAGTTTCCAAAAGATTTTTTTTTATACTCATTCACTTTTATCACAATAACACAACAGTTGTATGAAATTCGTGCGAGCGCGCCTTTGATCTATCAGCTGTTAGCCGCGTGACGCCGTTGTCTCATTAATATCGTACTGTATAACAGTGGGTATGCAGAGCACCCCGCTCGCTAGCCCGCTCCGTTTAAGTATCGGTCACTAATAACCAGTCACCCTATATACGTTGGCAGGTGTACAGTCACGAGTAATAACATAGAAACGCCCTTTAAATCCAAATTCATGTAGCAACATTAAATCGCAAAAATAAGAATGCTAACTGTGTCCAATAATTATGTAAACGTTAAATTGTGTCAAATTTAACTACACATTTTTATCAAACTTTTGTCAACAACAGATTACCAAAAACTAATATTAACTTTTAGTTACTTAATTATGTACCCAAGGAAATTACAAAACATGTACACAATTCAGTTTTGAAATTATGTAAACAATTACAAAGCAGCAGTTTCAAGCAGCTTGAGCTCGGAAATAAAGGTTGGAGTGTACGTAACGGGGCACTGAGAAAAAAAGACTTAAATTTTAACTAAAAAATTGCTATTTTGACAAATTGTTTATTTTCTTGACTCTACCGTATATAACACCTAAATATAAGGCTAAAAGCATCTTGTTGTTTTTTGTCACCGATCAGCCGTTTGTCTTAAAAATTATAACGAAGGGATTGGTACAAAATACAATATTACTGTACTAGGAGAATTTAGGATGCAAGAACAAGCGAAGCGAGCTCGGGACTTGGGGCACTCCGACTCTAACAGGTTAGGTTCGAAGGGGATGGCGGAAATGACACGAAGAGGATGGTAGAGATGACACGAAGGGGATGGCGGGGTCTTAGTTCACTCGCTGCACTCCGTCACTAAAACCCGCCATCCCCTTCGTGTTAGGTTACTTTAAACCCAAAGCAAACAGAAATAGGAGCCTCGCGTAGCAGGGCTACGTCGACTACGCGTTATTATTATTGCCATTCAGAAATAGGAGGCCTTGCCTCGACTTGCTAGCGACAGGATCGGCATCTACAATTGACAAGCCTGATACCACGTCTGCCACGCCCAGGGTAGACGCGGTGAATATCCCGTATGAGACGACAAAACGAACGGGATTATTACCTACATGTTCAGAATTATGCGGCAGGCGGTTATTAAGGGGGGCAATTTTTTTATTATTTTTGCCATGGGACACACCGTTTTCGAGATATAAGCAAATTTTGAAGAAAAAAAGGAATACCACGAAGTCAAGGGGTCGGTAGTATCAGGGCACAGGAATTCCAAAGACACTCCCATCTCTCTTGACCGTGACCTCCAAGGTCACTCGACCTTGACCTCAAGCTAACTAACCATGATTATTGACATGTTACTGCTCCTGAGATTCGCGGATCTTGATTTTCGGAATTTTGATCTTGATCTCAAGGTCAATGCCCCTGAGCTCAAGGTCAGTGACCTTAGAAGAATTGCGGATCTTGACTTTAGGAATTTTGACATTGACCTCAAGGTCAATGACTCTGAGGTCGAGCTCAATGCCCTGAAGGTGTCCCATGGTGTTCCCTAAAAAAAAAGGCTTAAAAGGCTAAAGACTTGATAAAGCGATGATGGATTATGGAGTAATTTTTCTTAGTCTTTTTTTCATAGTGCTCCGTTTCGTATCCACTGACCGCTTAATTAGCACATTTCATTCACACCATAACTTATAAGTATGTTAGTACAAAGGCATGCGACCACGGGAAGGTACTTTCTTACTATTTCTTTCAGAAACCATCGTATTATACAATGTTATATGAATAAACTTAACAAAAACAGGAAAAAGTAGGTATACACTTTAAATGTCTTTTTAATGTCGTCATCATTTGACTAGCCTTTTCCCAACTATGTTGGGGGGCTTCCAGTCATGTCATTTTAATGTATCCATGACAATTTCTATAACACGTATACAATTTCAAACAATGAATACATGTTATAGAAATTGTCATGGATACTTAAAAATTACATTGGAAGTGTAAACTTTTTACTGATTTAGCTTCGTTTATATTACCGTAAAACCAATGTATACCCAGTTTTGACACAGTTTGATGGTTAGGTAATTCAGAAAAAAATGTCGTACACATATTTTTTGAATTGTAGAAGTTAAGATATTTTAGAAAATGTGACAATGTATTATTATATTATTACTCGTGACTGTACTGAAACGGACAACAACAATAACGTTCTTATGATAATAGATGGCGCCATGTGCCTTTCGAATCATTATTATACAAGCAGAGTACAACCCGAATTGATTGTCAAAATCTAAATTAACGCGAGCGAAGCCGCCGGCAGAAGTTAGTTAATTATAATTTAAATTCGTACATACATACATTATCTCATTGTTATTGTGAAGTTTACTCTGTTGTTTTACGAACTTGGCTGACGTTCCCGTGTTCCTAGATTTCATACTCAAAAACGAAGTTTCACGGAAAAGCAGCAAGTTTGTCTTAAAGTTCATTGTGTTAAATTAAGCGCAACGTACAATTATGTATGTTTGGAAAATTCGTGTTGCTTTTCCACTTTGAAAGTTTATCTACCATTAATTTAACATAATAAGGGCGCGATATGATCTCGTTCACGAATTTAATTGTTGTGCAAGTTTTATACCTATTCGGTCGCGTTAAAGTATTATTGTATGACCCCGGGCCATTGCCCGAGGTCGTGAACAGGGGTAGCTCGTGAAACGTCACTTGTTTCCTCATGCGAGAGTATCATCGCTCCGCAAGTCACGTCGCGATAACTCAAACCGTGCTCGAAATCACTACATCTTTATTTATTTGTTTTCTTTTCCGCTGTCGCTTCCGCAAGACGCGTCACGCTTGAGCGTGTTGAATCGTGGAACTCGTGCTAGGCCCAGACTCTACCAAGGCGGAGTCGAGCGGGGCGGAGAGGAGACTTGCGGGAATCGACCAATCTACAGACAATATGTCGAAGATCTGGCCTAGGGCAGTTCGGAGTTTCTATAACATAGCAGGATTCGTATTGGATTTGCTACCCCTGCATTATAGCCCACAATAAGACTATTTGTACTCATTAGCCGCGTACTGACTGAGCGAGCAGCCGCGCGAGGCAGCCGCGCGAGGCAAATCCTCGGTCGGTCAGGACGTGCCTCGCCCGAGCATGCCTCGGCCCGTGCCGAGCGTTGTCGGTTTTTGTCGATGCTCAAAGCGCCTCAGTAGGTTTGCCACGCGCACTCAAGACGGTTGCGTTTTGCCTCGTTTGTTCGACAAACGAACAATGATGGAGTCGTTTGGTCTTTATTCGACTTCACGTTAAATTGAGCGCTCGATTTTGGCTCAGCCTCTCCCTGGTTCGGTTTTGCCGCGCGTGACATCCTCATGCAATAAATCAAGGCTCGTGAGGCTGCTCGTTCAGTCACTACGCGGCTATTGACGTAGTAGGTAATTCGTTCGTGGAATGGAGCTTTGTTATTGGATGCCAGTGGCTCATTGATTAAATTCCTGTGCTAATTGCGCTAGCTCATTGCTATGATCTATAGTGCTTTGCTGCATAGGTAATATCACGGCCTGTGATTGTGAATTTGGCAGTTAGGAGGTTAATAATAGGCTTATACTTACTGATGTATGTATCTAATTGTGATTTAGGATGCTGCGGAATAATTTCGTTTTACACTGGTCATCCGTTGGTGGTCCATTTATTTTGACAAGTCATCAATATTAATTGCTTCGTTGGTCTAGGGGTAGCAAGTGCGACTGCTGAGCATGAGGTCCTGGGTTCGGTTCCCAGGTCGGGAAAAGTGTTATTGGGTTATTCCATCAGGAATTTTTCGGTAGCAGCTACGGAGTCTTGATTTGTGCCCGGTTGAGGGCAATAGGCTCGCCCCCTGTTACATGGGATTTAAACGTAATTGGCGTAATGTGGGTAGACTATTAGGTGCATCTCTGCCTAACCCTTCGGGAATTAACATGCGTTATGTTATAAATTCAAAATCCTTTGGATTCTGAAAGAGAAGTTTGTCACGCTATCATTTAATATCCAGTCGATAAGGATCCAAAAGAAAATACATTTTCCTTTACATTTTCCTTTCCACCCATCAGCACAATGCTTTGAGTGGTTTCCATCGAGTCCTACCGCAAAACGTGATTTTTCACCCCAAAAAAAGTCGAATCCCAGCAAAATTTTTTGCGTAAAGTTACTCAGTTTGACGTACCGAATGCTTGGTTGACGGCTATGTGAAGAGTCTGTTTACACCCTGTATTCAACTAGCTTTAGCATGCGCTTTCATCCGCGATTGGGATATTGAAAATTACTGGGATATAAAGTAACCTATGACTTAACCCAGGTGACTGTCCATTTGCCGAATTTCATCCAAATCCGTTCAACTGTAAAAGGCGTGAAATTGTAACAGATTATGAAACAGATACTTTCAAATTTATCATATTGCATAAGAATTACTATAAGAATGTAAAAAAAGAAAATTCAGAATTATTTGATAAGTCATGTCCAAATCAAATCTTATTCTGGATCTTCATACCACACATTTGAGCCTACAGACTGCAAGCAGATTTAAATATTATTCTAATTTTTCAGTTAGTAGATAGATACACTAAGGGTGGATAATAATCTAAAAAGTAACTTTACTCCAGTATTCTCAGAGGCGATCAGATAAATGATCTAGGGAAATATTTCCCTTGAGTGTACAAAGTTCTGGCTTTGCTGTTCTCTTATCTTTATTTTTATCTGTTTTTAGGGTACCGTACCCGAAGGGTAACCAACGGGACCCTATTACTAAGCCTCCGCTACGAACCGTCCGTCCGTCTGTCTGTCAGCGGGCTGTGTCTCGTGATCGGTAATAGGTAGACAGTTGAAATCTTCACAGAATGTGTATTACTGTTGTCGCTATAACAACAAATAATAAAAATAAATTAAAAATAAAAGGGGGCTTTGGGTACTACGATGGTACGGAACCCTTTTTGCGAGTCCGAATCGCACTTGGCAGGTTTTTAATAAGCCTTCGTTATTATTCTGTTTGTGAAATGGTTTGGGAATTAACCTTTCAAGCCTTCTCAAAAAAAAATCACGAAAAATAATAAAATAAACCATTATAAAATCACTTCGTTGTTTACCAAAGAGTAGATATTTAAATAGCTGATTTTAAGACTGCTTGTTTGTTAAGAGATTGTGCGGGTCAGTTGTTGTAGGTACCTGACGCAATTTTAACACGACACCGCTCGTCCGACCGTCGGTGAAGATTATTTATCAGAGGCGGTGGGCGCCACTAGTCCGCGCGACTGGGTGGTGTATGCACAGCGACAATCAAGCTATACATAATCAGTTTATGCAGATCTCTCATTGTATTGGAAATATATATGTCGGGTCCGGTCATTGGTACGGACATGAAATGAATCGCAAACGCGCCGTTGGTGACATCACGCGACCTACTTACCAGTCTACCCTCACCACAGCGTGCTTCTACAGAGTCGTGATGTTTACAGCTCGCAGCGAGGACGACATTGAGTGTCTGATCGCAGTGGAGTTGAGACGTCTCGGAACTGTACCCGATTCATTGTGCCCCGTGTTTTTGGGTTAAATTGTAATTTGTAAGTTTAATAAAAACGGTGTATCGCACCCAGTGTGTTTTCATTGCACGAAACCCTTCTTCTGCCCACATGATATAGGTACGAGTCTAACGGAATAAATCCTGACAATTCGACATATACAAGTCGAGGCCATGTTATACTGGAACTGATAGTTTGATGTGTCGCTGTGAGTACTTATGAGAATCGCCTTACAAAGATATTGAAGTACACAGAAATAATCATTAGTATTTCGTTTCACAGTAGTTGTCATAATAAAACAAAACAGAAAAAACTCAAAAAAAAAAAACAAAAAATATCCACCCAACCGACCAATCAAAACCCAACCTTGGTTTTGTCTATAAGAGCCCATATCGTATTTATAGATACAGGGATTATTGTTGTACAAAAAGTTGCAATTGTTGAACTTTCAGTCCCCGTTTAAGCGAAATTTGACCTTGGGTTCCAAAAATTTTTATACGAAAATTTTATTAAACTTTTTATGTAGTACTAAAAATAAATCTAGGCAGGTTATAAAGTTTTATCTATGCTTTCGAATTTCGATCACATAAATGATGATGACGATCACTGTGGTTTTTACCTGCGTTAATACGGGGTGTAAGGGAGACCGACGCGAAAACGGTTACCACGTATTCAGTACGTCATTCTTAGCCCCCCCCCTAAACAGAAATGTTTCATCAGTAATTAAAAAAAAAACAGCTGTTCCATACATATTGACCGTGTAGGTATTGCACTTTTGTAGGAAACAGCTGTTTTTTTTTAATAACCGATGAAGAATTTATATTTACGTGATAAGTTTTTGTGTCGGTGTCCCCACCCTGTTTATTTTACAGTTGAACTTAGACTCCACCGTTGCCGCGTCGTAAACCCGATATAAAAGCGAATCAGGTGGGTATAAGGCTGCCTGTCCATTGAAGCGGCGCGAGGCTGAGGAGTGGAGAAACGGAGAAATATTAACCAATAGGATTGCTTAAAATCTCCGCTCCGCTCCAGTGGAATCCTATTATTTAATATTTCTCCGTTTCTCCGCTCCGCAGCCTCGCTCCGCTTCAACGGACAGGTAGCCTAAGAATTCCACAATCGGTCACTAAAACCATTCTAAACGTTTTTGTGTCCTCAAACCAATTTCAACCGTAGTCAGAAGTATTTAAAGTTACTGGGTAAGCTGACTTTCAATTGTTTTGTAATTAGTCGCCTCAGTGCCTTAACGATGGTCTGCAGTAAATGAATTAGGGTTCATTCATTATGTGGAGTACCCAGGACCTAATTGGTGTTTTAGGAATGTTTTGGCTGTGATTTCGGACTCTACTGGTCTGTCATGAAGTTGTTTCTTCTTCTTTTTCGTGTGGTTAGTGGCTAACCTGGTGATAGAGTTTTCATGACGCCTACGGGCCTCTGACTTGGCTTTACATGCCGTCGAGAAATATCCCTCAGAAATGTTGGTTTCCTCACGATGTTTTCGCAAGCGCAACTGTTGAGCTTGAGGTCCTAGGTGCAATTCTCAGATCGGGCAAAGTATTATTGAGTTTTCCATCAGGAATTTCTCAGTACCAGCCACGGAGTCTGTGTGCGCGGCTGATGGCAATAGGCTCGCCCCTTATTACGTGGGACTTAAAACATAACTGGCGAGATGTGGGTGTAATATTAGGTACATCTCTGCCTAACCCTTCGAGGATTACAGGCGTGATGTTATGTTATGTGGAAACTGATTTAAACATAATTTTCCTTAATCTCATCTCAGCTACAATCAATATCAGGAAACCTTTACATTTTTGACGGATTGAAACAGGTATTAGAAAGCAAATATTCTACTACTATCATTTTTTGTCTTGTAAAGTAATACCACATTTTAATATTACGCTGAACCCGGAGATGCCATAATGTTGGTTTAGGTAAAGAATGCGGGGATGAACTATGTAATATCAAACGGAGTTAGAGTATGGCGTCTGGGCATAGTGACCCTGGACAGCCAAACTCGCTGTACTAATAAAATATTCTGTACGAGCACCATACGGAAAGGGTTCGCAATAAATCTCTAACACTGTTTTTAGGGTTCCGTACGTCAAAATGAAACCCATATAGGATCACTTTGTTGTCCGTCTGTCTGTCAATACCCTTTATCTCGGGAACGCGTGGACGTATCAAGTTGAAATTAAAACCATATACTCAAGTCCACAGTCCCTTAAAGTTGTGAAAAAATCAAACTTCTAACTTAACGTAAAAAAAGATGTCCGTTTATGCCGCAAAAAACTTATATTTCCACACTCTCAAGGGAATCAAAATTTATAGGGTACTTTCCGTTGATCTAGAACTATGAAATTTGGCAATTAATATGGCGTCTAATACATTGTAGTTAATGCCCAGCTAAATAGTTTACATCCCACACATCTGTAACTGTCATTGTACGAACCAGTAATGTTCATACAGCCGCTCATTATTATTGTGTGCGTATACGTATACTACCCTACACGAGGTTTATTTTTTTTTATTTTTACCCGTGTAGGGTAAAAATAAAATATAAAATAAACGGGTTTAGAATAAGGCCTAATATTTTATACAAATGTAACATGGTTACCATAGCTGATTGGTGTAAGCGCTTGCGTCAGTTAGTGATCAAATCTCCACGATGTAAGTTCGATCCCAGCTGAGGAGTTAT
The DNA here is from genome assembly GCA_963576755.1 of Noctua janthina. Taxonomy (NCBI): domain Eukaryota; kingdom Metazoa; phylum Arthropoda; class Insecta; order Lepidoptera; family Noctuidae; genus Noctua; species Noctua janthina. Next base: position 15,683,372 of record OY755069.1, on the reverse strand, counting down.
TTTTGCTATTTTTTACTTTTTGTTCTTTATTAAATTAATTTTGTGACCAATAAAATCACTCAAGCAAAAAGTAAAAAAAAGAGTAATTAAATAAAACCAATAAAATAATTTGATTTTTTAATAGATAAACATTGGTATTGAAAATGAAGATGATCCGTCTCGTTTCTTCCAATATGTTCCTTCCTTACAATGTTTGTTTTAAGGTTCAATTTGGTGGGGGCTGTATGTTAGCAAAATAAAACTTGTGTGGCTGATACAATTATTTAATACGAACTGGTTTTAAACATACATAGGCTATAGCTATCCATACTAGACGTTCGAATGAGTAAAACACTGTTGTTTACCAGTTTTTTTGACAAAGACAAAGTTTTTCTAAGTAATAAAAGATGGATCGAATCAAAGTAAAATTACAGGTGAAGTGAATCAACATGTTAGACAGTAAGAAATTATGACAACTTCTAACCGCATAACAATAACATCACTTCAACATACTTTCAATACTTTACGAGTTGTGGTTTTAAAAAAATTGATAAGAGGAAGAGATTATTAACATTTATACCTAATTATTGCTAAGCAAATATGACCAATATGCGCATAAAAATAAGATTCATATTCGTCTACTATTTAAAATAAAATCCACTGAAGTGGCCGTGTTGTGTGTGATGGTGAACGCTAACTGGGCCACTTGCTGTGCGAGCACTAGCAAGTTGGTAAGCAGGTAGGTACTTGTCGGGGTGCAGATGACCGATAGTAAAAGGCGAATAAGCTTAATAATATAAACTTATAATTTAGGCAAAATAACAATTGTATAAGCGGGCGAACAATGCAGAAATGAGTATCAGTCCCATCAAGACACCAACATTTATACTCCTCAAGTAAACAACTTCGTCAACGTCGTCGTGAACGGCCTCCGTGTGTGCGTCGACATCCGAGACAAAGGAATCGCGGGCGCCGGTCGTCCGAGTGTGCGCCTCGCTACGCACACCTAGTTGAGATCCTTACCACAGAGGCGGGGCTCAAAAGGTGGCGTGATTTTTGGTGCTGCGTTCTAGTGTGCGAGTTGACTTGCCTACTCGCCACATCCACTAATAATGAGTCGGCAAACCTTCGTTTTCTATTACTTCTTATGCTCATGAAAGTATATTAAAAATCACCTACATATATTTATATAGTATATATAGGTGATTTTTCACAGTTTATAAGCACATTTTTATGCGGGTGGACATGAAAGGATCAGCGTTGTGCCTTGGCACGATCTCGTGGTGTCGAGCCGATGAGTATGCCTTTCGTTTTGGCCTAAGATGTTCTACGTCTCCAAAATCCGCATTTCGGCGGACCCATAACTGCACGGTTCTCCTCTGTGAATAAAAACCGTATTTATAATACTTATAACAATAGCTTATATTATAATAAATAAATACAATATTTATATACTATATATACACTATGTATACATATATACAAGATATACACTGACATTAGCAAACATCTATATTTATTTACGTTATTCAAAGGCTTTTCTTTAATCTGTCTAAGGGCTAAATTCAGCTAATTTTAGACCAAGCTAATTTTATCATAATCATCATACGATTACAAATTTAAAAAAATAAAAACTATAATTCAGTTATGATAATATATTTTTATAACTAAATTATAGTAGGTATTGCACTTAACTTACATTAATTATTTATTCCTAATAAACATTGAAAGGGGAGAGTAGTTAGTTAAAGTGAAGTAGGTATAATATGTATCAACGTAATTTCTAACTGTTATGTTACTCACCGATATTATTAAGCGCCTTGCAATTTCACTTCTTCTTAGCATATCGAAGACAATTCAAATTGAGTCAGCCCAAAATTTGGCGACGAGTTTGGCACTTTCAGTAGCGTCCTGTGATGCACTTCACAGGAGCAAACAACAGGACAGGCAGGACACGATATAAAGTGCCCGATCGTTTGTGGGGCAGCACCACATTTACACTCACAATTTCACATAATATAGATACGTTTTGCTCATCCAAAACAACGATTGTCACTTTTTTGAACATTGATAAATGTTGCATGGTTGGATCCATAGAAATAAATCCGCACACATGCCGAAGAGTAGTAATCAATAAACTCAATAATGCAAATACTCGTAAATTGACAACTAAGAACGCTCATTTTTAATAAATGAAGGTGTTTGAAAACAATATTTTGAAATTGTCGGTAATTATTTTCTAAACAGTCAAAATAAAATGACCTGAGAGTTCCATGTTTGTCTCAAACGTTGGAAATTTCTTTACACAACCAAGAACCGGATCGAATCGTTATAAATTCTACTTTAAGTAATGTTTTAATAAAATAATGAATAAAAAAGAAAAAGAATATATTATTGTTGCATGCGTGGTTTGAACTTACGGCTTTTAGTTAAGTGACCAAAGACGATAGCCATTGTGCCATGATTGCTATATTAGCATTATGCAAAATATTATATCTCCTTCAGCATCATGTGAACGATGACTATATTATTATATTGGTATATGGTAATATATGTGTTACACGCACACCAATAAAAACTGAGCTCGCTTCTTTTATTTTGTGTTTGTGCGCATAACTATGACTTCACCCACACATATAAACTGTAAACAATGACAGTTACCGATGTGTGCTATGTAAACTATTTAGCTGGGCCTCGTGTACCTACAATTTTTACGGAACCCTCGGTCACAGATAATATAATACTACGTGGTCGAGTCCGACTCTTCTACCACCTATATCACAAGTAAATCTACTTATTTTGACTGTGATAAGTTTACAAGACTATAATATTAAGAGCGTTCATCCAAAAAGTTGGCAACGTCACAAATAGCCGTCAATATTTGCCTAATTTAATTAATTTGGTTAAAGAAACTACTGTATGGAAATAATAAATATGGCTACCTAGGAAACTAGAATATTAATAATGAATTGCAATCAAAACACTGAATTTAATATTGTAACCGTTTTAGGTGTAAAAAAGACATTTGGAAAGTTTCTAAATACCCTTTTAACATCAAAAACTAAATATTCAGTGTTACGATATTAATTATTGCATTTCATAATCGTTATTTTAGTTCATTAGTTAGCCATATTTCTTATTTCCATACAGTAATATTGCCAAATTAATCAAAACTGCGAAATATTTGACAGCTATTTGCGACGTTGCCCACTTTCTGTATAAACGCACTTCACAGGTAAAATGTTTAGGTAAAACAGTTTACCTACCTCTCGAGAGGTTGTTAGAAGAAAATGTAGTTATACTGGATACATAATTACTCTGTTAAAAGGTTGAGACCTCAGAAAATACTAGGTATAAAAATATTGTCTGTTTTTAACTTTGTATATTATTTGAATACTTGTAAATAAAAATTAAATTAGTGATCTATACCCAAAACATTGAAGAGGAGCTCGTGGCTAAATAATAACAGGCGCTCGGGTCGATCTTTAGGTTAAGCCACGCTTGCCTAGTTTGGATGGGTGACCACCCATTACATAATGAGTTTCTTCCTTGCCTCGGAAGGCACGCTAAACTGTTGGTCCCGGCTGTCATTTGTAGATCTTTGACAGTCGTTACAAATAGTCAGTGGCCCGAAAGTCTGACAACCAGTCTTGCCAAGGGGTATTGTATTACCCACTACTAACTGGGTTGTAGGGGACAGATAGGTAGTCACTCAATATAAAATACTGGTATTCAGCTGCATTCGGTTAGGCTGGAAGCCGACCTCAACATAGTTGGGAAAAGGCTAATCCGATGATGATGACCCAAAAAAGTGAAGTATCCACTCACAAAATATGAACACCCACTTCTATGGATGGATCATCCATAAAATATCGGTCAAAATAACGTTTGTTTCATATTTTTGATATATTGTATGAATCAGCAGAATATCATGTTGATAGTCTGAGAGTTGGTCCCAAAGTAAACGTATTTTATATTCATAAGTACCCTGGAAGGATGCCAACGACTACGTGCATATTTTTGTGGTTTTCATAACATCACGCCTATATAATCCCCGAAGTGTTAGGCAGAGGTGTACCTAATAGTACACCCACATTCGCCAGTTACGTTTAAGTCCCGTGTAATAGAGGGGGACCCTATTGCCATCAACCGGGCACAGAACCAGAATCCGTACAGCAGCTGTTACTAAAAAAATCCTGAAGGAAAAACCCAATAACACTTTGACCGACCTGAGAATCGAACCCAGGATCTCATGCTCATGCAGCAGTTGCGCTTGCGACCACAAAAATTGTTTCAGCAAAAATTAAACCAGGTTCTTTTTATTCATTACGCAGCCCTAAATAATTAGGGTTTTGCCCCAAATCTAAAGAGTATATTATAACAAAGTAAAACCTGTTTCTTTTTCATTAAAAATGAAGGAGCTTGTTATACCCACTTAACTTTTGAATTCATTTTTAATTTTATTTAATTAGGTACCCTTTATTATTCTACTCGTTTGTTATGAAGCGTGGAAGTGTTTTGTTAACAGTTATTTGTATAAGTAAATATCAAGCCTTTATTCCCTGGTGCGGTAACCAACGTTTCACGTAACATCACACATAATTATGTACTTTATAAATTCTGTGATGGGAATCCCTTAAAATGTTATCATCATCACCATCATTTCAGCCGAAAGACGGCCATTGAACGGTTCCATGCGTTTCGCGGATCCACGCAACCTTCACCAGGTCAACAGTCCACCTAGTGGGAGGCCTTCCAACGCAATGTGGAAGACATTGCGTTGGAAGATTCGCGGTCGCCACTCTAGAACTTTTCGGCCCCATCGGCCATCCGTTCTGCGAGCAATGTGACCTGCCCACTGCCACTTAAGTTTGGCAATTCTTCGAACTACGTTGGTAATCTTGGTTCTCTTGTGGATGCCTTCATTTCTGATTCGATCACGGAAAGAAAACTGTGATCATAGTCCTCTCCATTGCCCTTTGGGTGACTTTAAGCCTTCTGATGAGGCCCATTATGAGCGACCACGTTTCGGCCCCGTATGTAATCACTGGCAACACACACTGGTCATAGACTTTCGTCTTTAAGTTGGACGAGAAGCCACGCAACTTCCCGAACGCCGCCCAGCCGAGTCGGATTCGACGATTGACCTCTTTCTCGAAGTTAGACCTACCTAACTGGAACGTTTGTCCCAGGTAGACATAATCGTCTACAAAAGGTCAGCCTTGTAGTAAATCAAGTAGGAGTACACATCTACTTGATTCGCTGAATTATTTATTTGGTAATTTATAACTTATACGATCACGCTCACTAATAAGATGCTAAGTTATCCCTGAGTGTCATAGGCTGTTTTTAAGACGTTCCCATCGGATAACTTCACACCACTTCACTCATTCACCACTTCTTCTTCTTCTTCTTTCTTCTTCTTCTTCTGGGTTTTGCTTCACTTCTTTCGTTGGATAAGGGGAGCGAAGTCGTGGCTAAAAGCAAACTAGTTGTAAAAGCTAGTAAAAGAGTCAGTCTCGTTGCAATGGCAACTTTGGTAATAAGTCCGGCAGGTTGTCTGAACAAGTTTTGAACTGGTCTGGATTTTCGATATACACAGACAGTGGTCGTTATCGGACCTAAGCATTCGACGTATTCAGTACATAGTTCTGATTCTAATAACCAATGAAAAAATTCTATGTCCCCACATGGAAATTTTTCGGCTCAGAACGATGTATTGAATCCGTGGTAACCATTTTCGCGTCGGTCCCTTCCAGGGTTTATAGTTGCGATTGAATTATCAATCGTCCCACTTCATGGATGAGGCGTTTTCATATACAAGGTGTAAGTGACATCAATGACAACCCAAGACACGGCCGATAACGGCGAAGGAAGGGAGGAGAGGGATGCGGGGTCGGAGTCCGGCGCCGCATCCTGCGATGTGAGCGCGGGAGGCTCAGAGAGCTCCCGGCGCGGGAGGCCCGGGGCTGCTGCGGGGAACAGGGAGTTTCTTCGCAAGCGGTCCAGGCCGGTAGGCGACCGAGAGTCGTCATCAGAGGAGGAGCTGGCTTTGGCTCGCAAGATCCCCACCAGCAAGCGTGGCGGGATCCGCGGCAAGGGGAGAGGCCTCTCTGCCACCGAGAGGTCGGCACGGCTTGCCGCGGAGGCGCGCCACCCGGGGGTAGCTGCTGGACACGGGGTGGCCCGTTCGGGCTGCTCTGGTGGCGAGGCGGGCGCGGACGGCGACTCCGAAGCGGAGCGTAAGGCCGGGCTTGCGAAGGAGGTGGAGGCGGCGCTGAGGGCTGTCTCCAACAAGCAAAAGCCCTCCACCAGGCAAAGGGCTATACCCTCAGCGGTCGCCTCTATCATGGCAGCAGCGGAGGCCAGATATGCGGCGCCCCCGCCAGACGGCATGGTCAAACTGCGGGCGGAGGTCGCTCGACTGACGGCCGCCACGGAGCTTCTCCAAGAAGAGAACAGGAGGCTCCGAGCAGACTTGGCCAGTCTGCGTGAGTCCGGCTCTCGCGAGGCGCCCCAAAATGGCCAGCAGCGACCAAGCCAGGCCGTGCCGGTGGAGAACCAGGTCCTGAACCTGGTTCGGCAAGAGCTGGCTGCCTTTCAGGCGCGGTTCTCCGTCCTGGAGGGCATTGTTCTGCGCCCCCCCTTGGCGGCAAACAAGGCGCCCTCGGGCCCGAGGGCGGCCACATATACGGCTGCAGCGGCTTCCGCACCGGGGCCGTCCAGCCGGCCCTCTGGCAGGGTTACGTCGGCTCCCGGAAAGCTGGCTCCGGCTAAATCGGCCCCGGTTGGGGGGGCAGCGGCCCTGAGGCAGGGCAAGGCGGCGGTCCACAAGAAGGGCAAGGCGGCGAATGTGCCAGCGCTAGCCGCGAGACAGCCGCCACCGCCGCCCCCCCCGCCCCCTAAGCCATCCGTGGCCGAGACTGGGTGGCAGGTGGCCGGAGAGAGAGCGAGGGAGCGAAGGGCGGACAAAAAGGCCAGGAAGCGGGAGCGGAAGCGCCAAGGAAAGAAGCGGAATGGCGCTGCTAGGCTCAGCGCCCCGAAGACCGCAGCTGTAGTGATAACACTACAGCCGGAGGCGGAAAAGAGGGGCGTGACCTATCGCGACGTGCTCGCTAAGGCGAAGACGATGGTGGATCTCGGGGAGCTCGGGATCGCCGTGGGCCTCCGGCTTAGAGTCACCGCAACAGGGGCTCGAGTGCTGGAGATCCCCGGCGAAACCCGTGGCTCGTCCGCTGACGCTCTGGCTGAAAAGCTTAGAGCGTCCCTAAATGCGGACGAGGCCCGAGTGTCCAGGCCCGTCAAATGCGCAGACCTGCGCATCCTGGGTCTGGACGACTCGGTGACCGAGGAGGAGGTGGTGGCCGCCGTCACCAGGACCGGTGGGTGCCCTGCCGAGCAGGTCAAGGCAGGCACCTTACGTCCGGACCTGTCGGGCATGCAAACCGTAACGGTAAGCTGCCCTGTGATGGCGGCGAAAATCATTGTGGAGGGCCGAAGGCTCTTGGTGGGCTGGGTTTCAGCGCAGGTGAAGCTGCTGGAACCCAGACCTCTGAGGTGCTTCCGCTGCCATGTGGGGCACCACGTGTCGGTCCGGTGCACCTCGGAGGTGAACCGCAGCGGCCTGTGCTTCCGCTGCGGCCGGCCTGGTCACATGGCCGCGGCTTGCTCCGCCGCGCCGCGCTGCGCCGCATGTGCGGCAGCTGGCAAGCCGGCCGATCACCGGGCAGGGAGCAAGTCCTGCGGTACTCCCGCCAAGGCCAGGGGTAAGGGAAGGCCCTCCGCCACCACCGCCAAAACCCCCACCGTCGCCACCACCGCAGCTGCCGCCACTGTCGCCGCCGCTGCCGCTACTGCTGCAACTTCCGCAGCGGGGCCCTCGCAGGGGGCCCGGGAGGGGGCTGAAATGGAGTGCCAGTAACGGCCCCATTACGCCTTCTCCAAGCGAACATCAACCACTGCGCCTGCGCTCAGGATCTGTTGCTCCAGAGCATGGCGCAGTGGTCGATTAACATCGCCGTGGTCGCTGAGCCGTACTTTGTCCCGCCCAGGGATGACTGGGTGGAGGACCTTAGCGGCTCAGTGACCTTAATTGCGTCGGTCGCCGCCGGTACCCCGACCCTTGAGAGTGTCAGGAAGGGTCAGGGGTGCGTAGCAGCACGGTTCGGGGAGATCGTTGTAGTGGGAGTCTACTTCTCCCCGAGCCGAACTCTCGCCGAGTTCCACAACTCCCTCACGGAGTTGAGTGTCGTCATCGGAAGCCATTCCCTCCCCGTGCTTGTGCTCGGGGACTTCAATGCCAAGAACTTGGCTTGGGGTTCTCGTTACACGGACGTGCGGGGTAGAATGGTGGAGGACTGGGCTCTGGAGACAGGCCTGGTCGTCCTAAATCGGGGTTCTGTCCCCACGTGCGTGCGGATGCGGGGCGAGTCGGTGGTGGACATCTCGTTCGGCAGCCCCGCTCTGTCGCCGCGTGTCGTTGACTGGCGCGTCATGGAGGGGGTGGAGACCTATTCCGACCACCGGTACATCCGGTTCGACGTCTCCACCCAGTCCTCAAGCGTGCCGGTCCTACAGGCCCCGAGTGGTCCGCGATGGGCGCTGAAGCAGCTGGACCGGGAGCTCCTCCTGGAAGCCTCGATCGTGCAGGCCTGGGTGTCATCACCAGTCAGGCCTGCTGACATCAACAACGAGGCGGGTTGGTTCCAGGAGGCCATGTCCGAGATCTGCGACGTGGCAATGCCCCGAGTTCGGCCAGGAAGCGCCCGGCGTCAAGTGTACTGGTGGTCGCGAGAGCTGACGTCTCTGCGCAAGGCGTGCGTTGCCGCGCGGCGCCTGTACGACAGGCATCGCAGGCTCCGCATCCGCCCTCCGGATGCGGCAGCCATTGAGGCGGAGCTGTACGAGGGGTACAGAGCGGCGAAGACCGCCCTCCAAGAGGCTGTCCGGCGGGCCAAGAATTTGGCCCGCGAGGAGATGCTGGAGTCTCTGAACGGAGATCCGTGGGGGCGCCGTTACAAGATGGTGCGGGACAAACTCCGCACCCGGGCCCCCCCGCTAACGCAGAGTCTCCGGCCTGAGCTCGTGGAGGACGTGGTGAGCGCTCTGTTCCCTTCGCGAGGGGAGCATCCTCCCCCGCCTATGGCTCCGCCGCCGCGTGCGGTGCCGGAAGCGGACCACACCGATGACGATGACGACGTTCCGGAGGTGACTGGGGTAGACCTGAGAGTGGCGGTACGCAGGCTGAAAGCCAGAAACACCGCCCCGGGACCCGATGGCTTGCCTGGCAAAGCCTGGGTCCTGGCCTCTGAGGCTCTCGGGCCCCGACTGGAAGGGCTCCTAAAGCGCATGCTTGGAGAGAGGCCAGTTTCCGCTTCATTGGAAGACGGGGAAGCTGGTCCTCATCCGGAAACCAGGGTGCTCTGCGGACTCTCCGTCCGCATACCGGCCCATCGTGTTGCTCGACGAGGTGGGCAAGCTCTTTGAAAGAGTCATTGCCAACCGCCTCGCCGGGCACCTTGCAGGGATGGGGCCGGATCTTGCGGAACACCAGTTTGGTTTCCGCAAGGGGCGCTCGACGGTGGACGCCATCATGCGCGTGAGAGCCCTCACAACGGGGGACGCGGTGTCCCAGGGCGGTGTCGTCTTGGCGGTGTCTCTTGACATCGCCAACGCCTTCAACTCCATGCCCTGGAGCTGCATTAGGGAGGCACTCCGGTATCACCGGGTGCCAACCTACCTTCGTCGTGTGGTCGGGGACTACTTGACGGATAGGGCCGTCATCTACCCCGGTCAGAGCGGAGAATGGAACCGGCGAGAGATGTCGTGCGGTGTTCCACAGGGATCGGTTCTAGGACCGGCCCTGTGGAACATCGGTTACGACTGGGTGCTGCGCGCCGACCTCCCTACCGGCGTCAGCGTAGTTTGCTACGCTGACGACACGCTGGTACTGGCACAAGGGAGGTCGCACGAGGCGGCGGCCGAAAATATGACACGCGGGGTTGCGATAGTCGTGGATAGGATCCGGCAATTGGGTCTCGAGGTGGCATTGCACAAGTCCGAGGCCATGTGTTTTCATAGGCCTCGGAATGCGCCACCGTCGGAATCCCTACTGACGGCAGGAGGGGTTTCCATCGGCGTCGGGTCGACGTTGAAGTTCCTAGGACTCGTCCTCGACAGCCGGTGGAAATTCGTGGAGCACTTCCGACGTTTGGCTCCCAAACTGGAACGGACAGGGGCTGCCTTCAAGCGGCTCTTGCCCAACCTGAGGGGTCCAAACGCCTCCTGCCGGAGGCTATACGCGGGGGTCGTGCGGTCCATGGCCCTTTACAGGGCCCCGGTGTGGGCGCGTTCTTTGAGGCGGCAAGCCGCCCACTACCTGAACGCGCCCCAAAAGGTGATAGCCATAAGGCTAATCCGGGGGTACCGCACGATCTCCGGCGAGGCGGCTAGCCTCCTTGCCGGATTGCCGCCATGGGATCTGGAGGCGATAGTCCTCGCGCGCCTGCATGAATGGCGCGCGGAGGCACTACGTCGGGGGGAGACTCCGCTGCCGCGGCAAATTGCCGCTCAGCGGACAGACCTCCGTCGTGATCTCATGGCGACATGGAGAGAGCAACTAATGCAACCCCGTGCAGGGCACGCTACCATTGTGGCGATAAGTCCCCTCTTTGAGGAGTGGTTAGAGAGGCGCCACGGCGCCCTCACCTACCGCCTGACGCAGATCCTCACCGGACACGGTTGTTTCGGGAGGTTCCTGCACTGAATCGGGCGGGAGGAAACGCCCGGGTGTTTCCACTGCGAGGATCGTCCGGAGGACACGGTGGAGCACACGGTAGAGGTCTGCCCCGCTTGGGCGGAGCACCGCCGTGTCCTTGTAGCGGCGATTGGCGGCGGCTATCTCTCGCGTCCGACCCTGGTTCAAGCCATGGTCCGGAGCGAGAGAGAATGGGAAGCCGTCACCACCTTCTGTGAAGCAGTCATGCTAGTGAAGGAGGTGGCGGGACGTGAGAGGGAAAGAACCTCACGTCCCAGCCGCCGCGGGAGACGCCCTGGGCGTCGGGGGTCACGTGGTGGCTCCCGGCCACCGTAGGCGCGGGCCTGTGGACGGCGAGTTATGGGCTAGCTCGCCGTCCGGCCGTCTTATGACGACAGGCCGTGTCGACGGCGCGTTCGTGTTCCACGCGCGCCTCAAAGAGATGTCAGCAACCGAGTAGGGGTCCGCATGGGCCGATGCCTGCCAGAGCTGCGGGACTGTTCGAAAGAGACACCGTGGCCCTGGAACACAAAGGGCAAAGAAGGAACATGGATGGGTTTTAGTCAGTACAAGTCTGACACTCCCTTCCGCTCCGCCCAGAGTAGGGGGGGGGTCATTTGATGATTTCCCATCCAAAAAAAGAAAAAAAAAAGGTGTAAGTGACATTGTTTGTTATGACATGATTCTAGACCCCACCTAGAAAACAATATGCTATTTCCTACATACGTAAAAAAAAACAGCTGTTCCATACATTTTGGCCCTTTGCGCTCTTTCCACCCTCAGAACACTGGTTTTTGTAGCGCCACCCCATGCAGTAATGCAATATCCCAGAACCGATTGGCACAGAGCAAAATACACCATCTTCAGTGTGTCTAGGCTAGCCGAGTCTCTAAGGGACTTAAAGATGTGGATAAGTCGCATTGTTCTTGTGGTAACGGTTTCTCTCTGTTTGTCCCATTTTAGTCCGCTATCGATATGTGCTCCAAGATATTTAACGCTGTGAGCTCTAGTAAGTGCTGGGCAGACACAATGACCGAGTAAGTTTGAGCAAGAGTGAGCTACTACAGAGAATGCATGGGAAGGGGCCGTGCTACTACGGATTGCGAAAGGAATGAACGATGTTTTAGTCAAGTTGAGTGTAAGGAGGTTTAGTTTAAGCCATTTCATTACCCTGGACAAAGCCTCCTCTGCAGCAACCTTGACCAAATCCCACGTAGGTCCGTAAACGAGAATCGCGGTATCATCAGCATACGCATAGATATTACAGTTAGTGAGGCTCAATCTGCACAGGTCGTTCACATAAATTAGGAAGAGTGTTGGTCCAAGGATGCTTCCCTGAGGAACGCCATAAGTTACCGGCTTCTCGTCGCTATAGTACTGGTCAATTTTGACAAGTTGCGTCCGATTGGTGAGGTAGCTTTTGAAAATCTCAAGTTGTATTGCACGTATACCGAAGAGTTCCAGTTTGGCAGTTTGGTTCCGGCCCGAGAGACGGATAATCCACCTATTTTCTCAACTCCAGACATTTATGACAATCCAAATGAGCCTGAAACCTCCAACATTACCTCGCGATCCAAGCGACTTCGACCAAACTTCTCTCCGGAGTGCGACTGGAAGAATTTCGAAATTAAAATAATGAAGTTATTTACCTCTTGGAAAACTGACCAAGAGGCTCTGTTTGGGAAATTAACATCGGAGTTGACGGAAATTAAAGTTCAAAATGCGGAGATTCAAAAAACGAATGCTGAAACCCTAAAAACTGTAGAATTTCTGAGTCAAGATTACGATTGTATTAAAAAATCACTGCAGAAGTTAGAAAGAGAAAACAGTGAACAGCGCAATTATATACTGGATCTGGAAAAAAAAGTAGAAGATCTACATTTGAGCTCGCGATCATCATGTATTGAGATAAGGAATGTCCCAGCAATTGAGAAGGAAACAGCTCGCGACTTAACTTCGATTGTTTTAAAAACCTGTGAGACCATCAAGCCGTCGGAAAACCCCCCGCAATTACGTGACGTATATCGTTTGCCCGGGAAAAAAGGCTCAAACAGACCGATAGTCGCAGAGTTCCTGACTGTCCCCTTGAAGAATCAAGTACTGGATGCCTGCCGTACGTTCAATAAGGGTCTGCCATCTACTGAAAAACTAAACACGGGACACATTGGTGTTCCCGGTGAAGTCAAACCAGTCTATGTCGCCGACCACCTCCCTCGCATCCAGCGGCAACTATTCTTCGAGGCCCGTTCATTTGCTAAAACTAACAAATATAAATTTTGTTGGTCGCAAAATGGAAAAATTTTTCTTCATGAACGTGAAGGAATGGACTCCGTTGTTATCAACTCATCCTCGTGTCTTAAGAAACTGCTTACCCCTGCAAAATAAACGCAAGACATGTCATTTCTATTCACATTGCATGCTTTTAGAATATACTGCAACCCTACATTTTCGTTTACTTAAAACTCAAGTACTTTCTAACAAGTCAGCCTTTGTCCATTTTATCAATATAACTTACCTTATAATAATATCAATAAGATTGTCAACTTTATATAATGCATCTTGTATATATCGGCCTCTTTATACATCGTACCTTTTTAAACCGTGCAAAAATTATAATCATTCGAAAACTTGTTATTACAAACACACAACTTATATAATACCTGCGTTTATGTACATCATATTGACTATCTCATTTCCACTTAACTTACCTGCACCTTCCAAAACAAAATTACTAAATGTCCACAAAACTATAATACACATATTCCACATATTTATGGTTGAAATCAATATGCACTTAACATCAAACATCAAAATTCGATTCTGATACTTTAAATGATATTGACTCCCTTGGTATGAGTGATTCACATATTTGTGGACCTGAGTCGTGCAGCCGATTCATTAATGACACTAAAAAGTCGCTTAATATAATACACCTAAATATACGCAGTGTAAATTGTAACTTTGAAAGCTTCCTTGTGCTCCTGGCTAGAATAAAAATTTCATGTGATGTTTTGATCCTATCGGAGTATTGGCTCAGGGTGGCAACAGTTCCACCTCTGGAAGGGTATGTTTCTTATCACACGAGCAAACTTACTAATCAAAATGATGGTGTTATAATATATGTAAAATCAGAATTACCTCATATCGTCACCGAACCTTCTATATCTGGTGCTAGTTGTCTGATTTGTAACGTAAAATCTCACAATATCTTACTTCTAGCGTTATATCGCTCACCCTCCACACGAAATCTTGACAATTTTATCGATAGCTTAGACACTATCCTTACCCAGACGTCAGCCCACAAAAAAATTGTGATCATGGGTGACCTCAATATTGACATCACACCGGATGCTATTTCCCAACAAGCAAATCAGAACCTGAACCTTATTGCTTCACATGGTTTGCTTCCTACACATCTATTCCCAACCCGTATTAACTCTTGTATTGATCACGTAATGTTGAGATCTGATCTTAAAAATACGACTCTGGTTCTCGATACTTAAATTACTGATCATAGGCCTACGATTATTAGCAACCAACGTGTAATGTCACTCCCTGCCTCTAAACTTAGTCGCACAGTTGTTGATTATACAGCTGCAATCTCTGAAATCTTCTCAACGGACTTTAGTGAAATATTGACTATTCAAGACCCAAACAATGCCGCCGAGTCACTGGTTTCCAAAATTGGATCTGTCATCGCCAATCACTCCAAATCGGTGCACATATCTTCGAAACGGCGAATTTTAAAACCTTGGATTACAAATGGATTGCTCCGCTGTATTAGAAATAGAGATAACATGGCTCAAACGTTAAAGGCAGATCCTGAAAACTTCATTCTCATGGTTACATTTAAGCGATACCGTAACTTCTGTAACAAGCTTCTCAAAAATTTAAAACATGAATATGAAAGGAAGGAGTTCCAAATGGCGAAAAACAACCCTAAAGCTACATGGAAGGTCGTTAAAAATGTTACTGGAACTAGTCTCAATGCTAAATCTTCCAACGAGCTACTAAGAATATCTTGGGATGAAAAGTCCTCGGTCAATAAAGTCAACGAGTTTTTTGCCAATGTTGGCAAGAACTTGGCTGACAAATTCTTGTACACCTCGTACACTTCGGAATCTTTTCTCGATGCACTGCCCTCTAACTCCCTAGTACTTCTACCTACAGATGAAGTGGAGGTCTCGAATCTCATTATTGGGTTACGAACTGATGCTGCGATTGGTTGGGATGGCATTTCATCGAGAATATTAAAATCCTGTCTGCCCGCGATTGTTCCAGCTATTACTCATATCTGCAATCGCTCTATTTCCACAGGCTGTTTTCCCAAGGTTTTCAAAAAGGCTGTTGTTCACCCAATCTTCAAGAATGGGGATAGACACAGTGTTGATAATTATAGACCGATCTCAGTCTTGCCTGCTATCTCTAAAATATTAGAAAAGATCCTTAATAACCGATTGGTAGACTATCTTGAGTCATACAAATTACTAAGTAACAACCAGTATGGTTTTAGACGTGGCAGGTCAACTGAAAATGCTGTTGCTGCCTTGGTAGACCATGTGGTATCTAAATTAGATGGTAAAATGAAGTGCCTGGCTATCTTCTTAGATCTTTCTAAGGCTTTCGACACTGTGTCCGTTCCTCACCTCTTATCTAAGCTGGAAGCTACGGGCATTCGCGGACATACCTTAAAAAATTTCCATGATTACCTTTGTGATAGAACTCAATGCGTCAAAATAAATGATGTTATTAGTGACACCATTTCATTGGGTTTTGGCGTTCCCCAGGGCTCAATCTTGGGTCCAACCCTGTTTCTTATCTATATTAACAACTTATGCAAAATGTCTCTAATGAATTGTTCAATTTTCACTTACGCAGATGATACGGCTCTATTAATTTATGGTACTGACTGGGCTGAAACAATAAAATACGCGGAACTTGCTCTAAACTCAGTGATGAAATGGTTGTCAAGTAATATCTTAACCTTAAATTTAAATAAAACGGTATACTTACCTTTCTCCTTACTATCCACCAGCCTCCCTCCTCAGGATTCAATGGTGCTCAGACCTGTTCCATCCGTCTTTCTTCTGCACTATGTGGTTGTCCTCAACTCAAAAGGTGTGAGTCTGTCAAGTATCTCGGAGTCTACGTAGATAGTTCTCTGAGCTGGAAACCTCACCTTAGTAATCTCATATCGAGAGTCCGCAAGTGTATATTTATTTTTAAAAAGCTAAGACACTCCGCGGACAGACTTACGGTTAAAACTGTTTATTATGCCCTGTGTCAAAGCATAATAAACTACTGCATCACAGTGTGGGGTGGGACTCCCAAGACAATCCTCCTGCCTCTGGAACGAGCACAGAGAGCTGTTCTCAAGGTTATGACCTCGAAGCCTTTTAGGTATCCCACCACGGCTCTCTACACCGAATGTCAGGTTCTCACTGTGAGACAGCTCTTTGTCCTTAGTACTATTGTGCGCAAGCATCCCTTGGTGGTATACGATCCGAATGCTACCAAAAAGCGTAGACACTTCGAAGTATGCTCAACTCACGGATGTAGAACGGCCCTTGCTCAGCGTCATTTTGGTATACTGTCAAACCATTTATATAATAAAATTAATAAACTCTGCTTCATTGCTCCCATGTGTCTAAATGGATGCAAAACCAGTCACGAAGTGGCTTTTGACAGTGTCTTACAAAAAAACTGAAGATTTACTACAAATATCGATTGCTTAAACTAATATAGTTAATAAAGTAATATGTTTGTTTATAATTATATTTATACAGAGTTCCAAAAACACAAGTTTTCACCATAACTATCTCTCCCTCACACACATATACACACCCACACATATACACAGCCACACAGATGTATGTAAATAGGCCACATCTTGGTCGCATTAGCTAGTTATAAAATATTATTGTAATTTAATGATGATAAACTATGTTCGACTTATAACTAATGTTACATGTTCAAACCATAGGCGAGGACGCTGGCACCCTAAACACAAGTTAAATCTTACATTGGGTGCCAGAGCCCATCGAAACCACTCTTTTCCCTAGCTGTAACACTGCATAGTGCTTAGATAAGTGTTTCTTATACAATTATTTAAGGTAATAAAATACTTTTTTTTATTTTTATTTTTATTTTTTTATTATTGCCTTTTTAAGAGCATCAGGGAATACACCTGTTTGGAAACAACGGTTGCAGAGGTAAGTTAATGATGGGACCAGAGCATGACGGCTTTTTTTTAGGAGTGAAGCTGATATTCCATCCCAACCCACTGCACAATCGTCACGTAGCTGGAGTATTACAGACTCTACTTCTTCTGTATCAACGGCCAACAATACGAACGAATCGACCGGTCTATTTTGAAAGCCGTCTTGGACCGGAGCCGGGGGATTTGGATCATTTGACGTATTAGGTGTGTGCGTCTGTGTAATGATTTTTGCAGCCAAATTTTTGCCAACGTTACTAAAAAAGAGATTCACATCATTTATTGATGCTTTAGGGTCATCTCGTATTGTACTGAGTAGCTCTGAAGGACTGACATTTGCCTTTTGTGTGTTGGTGATTTCTTTTATTGTCTTCCACATAGTTTTTGGATTATTATTGGCTTTTTCCAACTCGGTCTTTTCGTAGGTTTTTTTTAATTTGCGAAGCAGATTATTGCAAAAGTTCCTATAACGAGTGTATGTAGTTTTTAGGATTATGTTATTTGGTGCCTTTTTTATTTTGATATGCATTTTATCCCGATTTTTAATACATTTTAAGAGCCCAGGAGTCATCCAGTTCTTTATGGTTCTTTTTTGTCTTGGTATTTTAACCAATTTTGTATATTTCAACATAACAGTTTTAATAATACCAATGAATCTGTTCATACATGCGTTTACATCATCTATTTGGTAAATTTCAGTGAAGTCTGTTTCTTCCAGCTCTAGTAAAATGGCTTCGTAGTCAGGACGGCTTATCATCGAACAGATTTTACGTGGAGGGGCAACGTTAGATATGGATAAAACGATAGGTTTGTGGACTGTGACATGTGACTCCAGGACAAGCGTGATGGGAATAAGGTTTGACTTTAGAAGTAAATGATCTATGCAGCGTTCTAGTCGGGTAGGGAACAGGTGTGTCGGCATAAGCCCATAAGAGGCATTTATCGTGAGATACTCAAAGCTCCGGTCGTTTCTATTACTCGGGCTTATATCAATATTTAGATCACCTACGAGAGCTATGCTAGAACAGTTGGATAATTCATCATAGGTTTTGACAAGGCTTGCAGAGAAGTTATCAAATTGTTCTTTTGAATTAAGGGAAGGAGAGCGATAGACGGCGAGTACAGCAAATTTTTTGTCGATTTGGCAAACCAGACAGTTCCCACCTTCAAAAATCGGCTCCCATACAGAACCTTGCAAACCATGTTTCATGTAAATTATGATTCCATCGTATTGATTAACATTGATAGCTGTAGAATGATTTACAAATCCATCTAAGACGGGAAGGTTATTGACTTTGCTGAGCCAGCATTCCGTCAAAATGACAATGTCAAAATTGATTTTTGTGAGATGTAACAGAGCTGTCGAAGTTTTTGTTGACACTGCGTATGTTTCCATGTAATAGGTTTATGTTGGAATCGGATATGTTGATGTACTTCAGGTAATCTTCTGGTTCACAATTATAGGAGTTTCCTAATTGTATGTTATCAAGATCATTATTAATAGTATTTATCGTAGCCATTAAGAATTGAAATTATACTACAGAACACTGGAGTATCGGGAATAATATGGAGTAGTGAGGGAGAGTTGGAGTCTATATAAATGTAATTATAACACGCTTTTATGTGACTTACTTTTTTATGAAAAGTGAGAATGAGTTTTTGTAGAAGAAATAGTTCTTGTGTTATCTGTTTGGATTGTGTGTATGTGTGTGGTTTAACAACTAGGATTACAAAAATAATAAATAAGAAAAAGAACAAGGGTACATGCATTATTAATTTTAAAATGAAGTTATCTAGTCATATTGAAGTGCTGCCGAGATCATGGAGACATTTTTCAGATTTTATCAGTAGCTGCTTATCCCCTGCTTGTTTGCGAAGGAAAATATTTCCATTACTTGTCCAGCAGAACGCATACTGGTTATTTTTAGCAAATTGCCGCGCCAAATAGAACAGCTTTTTGGAAGAAGTGGGCAGTTGTTCTGTTACGAATACCGGCAAGCGCTTCCCTGGTATCCCAATCAGTTCGGTGTTTAATTTATTCTCACTCGACCTCTTACTCTTGTTGTACGACCGGATGGCGGATAGAAAGATCTGCTTGGCGTGTACTTTAACAAACTCTGCTATAATTGGGCGTGAGATCGATGTCGATGTGGGTTTTCCCGGGAGGCGGTACACGTCCCGAATATCAGAATCTGTCAAATGCGTTCCGACTGTCTTGCCGATATTACAGACAGTTTTTAAGAGCCCGGTTGGTGACTCATTGTCCGTCTGTGGGATGTTTATTATTTCTACTCCGGCGGAACGTGACTTCTGCTGAAGATCCAATACCTTTTTCTCAAGTGCTTCTATATAATTTCGTTGTTCAAGTCGCTCCTTCTTTAAATCTTCTACTTCTTTCTTTAAATCTTCAAAGGTTTGATTCATATAAGACATTGACCTTTCTATCTCTGTACTTGGTTTCCGGATTTCTATATTCGATTCCTGTATCTTGACATTTTGTGACTTAATTACGCTTATGTCAGCCACCAGTTTTGCAATAAGAGTATTTTGTTCTTCTGACAATTTCTCCATTCGAGTCTCCTGGTCTTTTTTCCAGCTGTCGAGAAACTCTCTTACCATACGGTCTTGCTGGCTTAACGGAGAGGCTTCTTCCGGTGAGTGTGCCGGTCTGGGCCGTTTGTGCCTATTCGTTACATTTTCGCACATCTCAATCGCCGTGTTAATGTCAGGTTCTGATTGCGTTTGACTCAGGGCATTATTTTGTGATTTCGACGGAGTACGCTGTAAAGTAGTCATGCTTTGTTCATTTACAAATTAAGAAAATATCAGAATAATCCAACTCAGCTTGGCACTTAAAGGCGAGCAAACAATTATATTCAACGGAGCGTGGCGTATACTAAGTCTGTTCAAAACACGTAGCGCAAGCTCGGGATGTTGAACAAGCGACTAGTGAACGTGTACGCGTTGAGCATGTGTGCGTAGAAGCGGGCGATCTGCGGGTTGCCCTAGGTCAGGGACGCAAGTTACTGCAAATTATTCTAGAAATGTTTTTGCTAAACACTCACGGTTACATTGGAGTCCTGGTGTTTTTTATATATCACGGTTTAGTTCGTTTCACCAATTACAATGAATTTACAATGATATACTGCACTAATGGGTTGATGAACTTTTAACCACTTTATTACAATTTTTTTAGGAGACAAAGCAAATACGGTGCTGACTCTTTGAAACTCAACGGACTTGTACTGACTAAAACCCATCCATGTTCCTTCTTTGCCCTTTGTGTTCCAGGGCCACGGTATCTCTTTCGAACAGTCCCGCAGCCCCTAGCAGGCATCGGCCCATGCGGACCCCTACGTGGTTGCTGACATCTCTTTGAGGCGCGCGTGGAACACGAACGCGCCGTCGACACGGCATGTCGTCATAAGACGGCCGGACGGCGAGCTAGCCCATAACTCGCCGACCACAGGCCCGCGCCTACGGTGGCCGGGAGCCACCACGTGAACCCCGACGCCCAGGGCGTCTCCCGCGGCGGCTGGGACGTGAGGTTCTTTCCCTCTCACGTCCCGCCACCTCCTTCACTAGCATGACTGCTTCGCAGAAGGTGGTGACGGCTTCCCATTCCCTCTCGCTCCGGGCCATTGCTTGAACCAGGGCCGGACGCGAGAGATCGCCGCCGCCAATCGCCGCTACAAGGACACGGCGGTGCTCCGCCCAAGCGGGGCAGACCTCTACGGTGTGCTCCACCGTGTCCTCCGGACGATCCTCGCAGTGGAAACACCCGGGCGTTTCCTCCCGCCCGATTCAGTGCAGGAACCTCCCGAAACAACCGTGTCCGGTGAGGACCTGCGTCAGGCGGTAGGTGAGGGCGCCGTGGCACCTCTCTAGCCACTCCTCAAAGAGGGGACTTATCGCCACTATGGTGGCGTGCCCTGCACGGGGTTGCGACAGTCGCTCTCTCCATGTCGCCATGAGATCACGCCGGAGGTCTGTCCGCTGAGCGGCAATTTGTCGCGGCAGCGGAGTTTCCCCCCGACATAGTGCTTCCGCGCGCCATTCATGCAGGCGCGCGAGGACTATCGCCTCCAGATCCCATGGCGGCAATCCGGCAAGGAGTCTAGCCGCCTCGCCGGAGATCGTGCGGTACCCCTGGATTAGCCTTATGGCTATCACCTTTTGGGGCGCGTTCAGGTAGTGGGCGGCTTGCCGCCTCAAAGAACGCGCCCACACCGGGGCACCGTAAAGGGCCATGGACCGCACGACCCCTGCGTAGAGCCTCCGGCAGGAGGCGCTTGGACCCCTCAGGTTGGGCAAGAGCCTCTTGAAGGCAGCCCGTGTCCGTTCAAGTTTGGGAGCCAAACGTCGGAAGTGCTCCACGAAGTTCCACCGGCTGTCGAGGACGAGTCCTAAGTACTTCAACGTCGACCCGACGCCGATGGAAACCCCTCCCGCCGTCAGTAGGGATCCCGAGGCCCATGAAAACACATGGCCTCGGACTTGTGCAATGCCACCTCGAGACCCAATTGCCGGATCCTCTCCACGACTATCGCAACCCCGCGTGTCATGTTTTCGGCCGCCGCCTCGTGCGACCTCCCTTGTGCCAGTACCAGCGTGTCGTCAGCGTAGCAAACTACGCTGACGCCGGTAGGGAGGTCGGCGCGCAGCACCCAGTCGTAACCGATGTTCCACAGGGCCGGCCCCAGAACCGATCCCTGTGGAACACCGCACGACATCTCTCGCCGGTTCCATTCTCCACTCCAACCGGGGTAGATGACGGCCCTATCCGTCAAGTAGTCCCCGACCACACGACGAAGGTAGGTTGGCACCCGGTGATACCGGAGTGCCTCCCCAATGCAGCTCCGGGGCATGGAGTTGAAGGCGTTGACGATGTCAAGAGACACCGCCAAGACGACCCCACCCCGGGACACCGCGTCCCCCGTCGTGAGGGCTCTCACGCGCATGATGGAATCCACCGTGGAGCGCCCCTTGCGGAAACCAAACTGGTGTTCCGCAAGATCTGGCCCCATCCCCTCAAGGTGCCCGGCGAGGCGGTTGGCAATGACTCTTTCGAAGAGCTTGCCCACCTCGTCGAGCAACACGATGGGCCGGTATGCGGACGGAGAGTCCGCAGGGCGCCCTGGTTTCCGGATGAGAACCAGCTTCCCCGTCTTCCAACGAAGCGGAAACTGGCCTCTCTCCAAGCATGCGGTTAGGAGCCCTTCCAGTCGGGGCCCGAGAGCCTCAGAGGCCAGGACCCAGGCTTTGCCAGGCAAGCCATCGGGTCCCGGGGCGGTGTTTCTGGTTTTCAGCCTGCGTACCGCCACTCTCAGGTCTACCGCAGTCACCTCCGGAACGTCGTCATCGTCATCGGTGTGGTCCGCTTCCGGCACCGCACGCGACGGCGGAGCCATAGGCGGGGGAGGATGCTCCCCTCGCGAAGGGAACAGAGCGCTCACCACGTCCTCCACGAGCTCAGGCCGGAGACTCTGCGTCAGCGGGGGGCCCCGGGTGCGGAGTTTGTCCCGCACCATCTTGTAAGGCCGCCCCCACGGATCTCCGTTCAGAGACTCCAGCATCTCCTCGCGGGCCAGATTCACTCTGGGCACTCTTAACTTGCACGTCTTTCTACATCGTTCTCACATCCTAACTAATATTATAAATGCGATAGTAACCTCGTTTTTTACCTTTTCACGCCTAAACAATGATTAGTTTAGTATAGTTTAGTTTATTTATTAATAATTATCAAAAATTACAGGTCATATTTTGAAAAAAGTAAAAACACAAATCATAATACATTAAAAAAAAAAAAGCAAGTCATTATACATTAAAAAGAGCATTAAACACAAATTATCGTAAATTAAAAAATAATAATAATACACAATAAACAGAATAATAGAATCTTACAGTATACTAATCACATAAATTTTCTTAAAATCATTCTTTTAGGTCATACAATGCTTGGTCGGTTAGTCAACCTTATACATAGTAATCATGATTAAGTTATATTATTACCAGCAGAGTACAGCCCGAATCGATTATAAAGTTCTAAATAAACGCGAGCGCAGCCGCGGGCAATAGGTACCATATGTATAATCTCAATATGAATGATGTAACCAAGTTTTTTATTAATATTTTGATTTAAAAGAGTCTCCATGGAGTTTCTTGCCCATTCTTCTCCATAGAGATCTACGCTTTGGAATGTGCAACGACAGTACTTTCAAAGTTATTATGCCTTTATGACTGGGACTGTAGCTTCGTTTTTTTTTGTTTTTCCGACATTCAAAAGTGCCTGTAATGGTCTAATTGAAAAAAAAGCTTTGAGTGTGATTTTTACTGAATTCATTTTGCGTTGGTATTACTTACACCCTCTGTAATATTAGTAGCATTGATCATTTATTAATTTAATACCATGTATTGTACTATATTCGGACAAATAAATGAATTTGAATTAGCAAAGTCCCCTAAATAATATGGGTTGCGTTTTTCTATTTGAAACTTAATACAAAACAAAAATTGTTTTAGCAAGTAACAATAGATTTAATTTACAAAAGTTATAATTTAGTATTATACAAACTAACGTTAATTTTAGGTCTTCAAAATATTATGAAGCTTAATTCAAATACTGAATTTCTCTTCAGTTAATTCGGTTGGAAACATTTTATGTTTAAACACCCTAAAATACTAGCACTTTAAAAGCTGAAAAGCCTTACAATTACAGATTAAATATTTAAAGCATTGAATATTATTTTGAGTTTAAAATTCCTTTTATGTAAGTTAAGCTTAAGCTTAACTAAAAAAAAAAGCTTAGCTTAGCTTTAGTTAACAACCAAAACTAAACTAGCAACCTACGTGCTCAACAGTTTTAAGGCGTGTTAGAACACTGAGATTTATTTAATATAAGTTTTATAAATACAATTGATTAGTGTAGTTGCCCGCGGCTTCACCCGCGTGGAGTTCAATAATTATCCCACGGGATCATACTACCGGAATAAAAAGTATCTTATGTTTTAATCCAGGTTACAAACTATCTGTGTGCTAAATTTCATTCAAATCCTTTTAGCCGTTTTTGCGTGAAAGAGTAACAAAAACCCATGCATCCTCCCAATTTTTCGCATTTATAATATTAGTAGGATAGGATTCTACATTACTTCAACCTTTCAGAATAACTTTCTAAATGATGGCAAAACTGCCTGAAAATCAGTTGCATAGTTTAAAAGATCAACGCGGGTTTACAGATAAAAGTATAAAGAGTGTAACAAGACCCTTAACGAAGCTGAAAAACACTTATTCTCCCCGTCATAGGCCATACTTCGGAACCTTCTAGTTACGGAGATATTGGGGATCAAAGTTCCAACATTTTCACAAGAATTTTTATTAAAGCATTTTTTTAATTTTACTTTAAAAGATTTTTACTTTAAACACCTCCACGACCCCCGTACTATTCAATGCATCCATCAGCACAATGTTTTGAATGCGTTACATTGTTTCCTACCGTAAAACGTAACTTTTCACCCCAAAAAAAAAGTAGCGTCCCAGCAATATTTTTGCGTAAAGTTACTTAATTTGATGTTTTTTTATTGTATTATTATTTAACCTCATTAATTGATTTTTATTTTTTAGATGTATTTATAAACATATTTACATTATATACAGACTACAAATAGAACTAAACTAATGATAAAAATAAGACTAAAAGTAAGAAAATATAAACATCTAAACAACGACGACAATAGGACACTTAGGCGTCAAAGTACTCCTCCGAATCGCTGTCATCTGGAAACGTGCCCAGAAGACTGGCAGCATTGCCACGCTGAATGGCAATGCTAATTCTTTGGCCAAAGAAAGAGCCAGCCCTCTGGTCACGCGAAGTGTCGACCAGTCGGCGAGAGATTTCCTTAAAAAGGAGACGCGCACTCGGGCCCCATGACCCGAGCGTTTCGACCCCAAACGGCTCAAAACTGTAGTTACCAATAAGGTTACAGTTAAGTTAATATTTGATGTACATAATTCTTGGTTGAAGGCTTCGTGGAGGGTTCGTTTACACCCTGTAGAGTAATATTTAATAATAGGTATTTTTTAAATATCCAATCATCATCTTCCTGCCTTTTTCCCGTGTTTAACCGAGCATAAATCCAGATTCCGTGACTGCTACTGAGAAACTCTTGATAAAAAAAAACCAATAAAATTTGACCCACTTGAGAATCGAACCAAGGCCCTCATAATCAGCAATCGAGCTTGGGACCAACTTAATGTTAAAGTATTTTGGGTAAAAGGACCCCAGCTTATAATAATGAAACCAGTAAAACTTCAGCAAAAAAGGCGCTGAGCGTTATCGGTATTCCATAAATTTCGCATTATGAAATTAATGACGATGAAAAAAAAGAACGGTTGAATGTAAAGAATTTACAAACAGGATTTAGCTGTTGCTTAATTTTGTTTAGCTTTTTGCTTTGCACTTTTAATTATTATTTATTATAATTTATATAATTCCAACTCTTGATTCATATTGTTGTTAATTACACATATAAAACTATGAATGAATGAATTTATTTTATATCGGACACAAAAAGATCCATAGAGTGTTAGTAACCTAATATTAAACAAATTATTATCTAGTGTTAGTACCAACTACCAAGTTATAGCTCTCCGCTAGAGTTCTCAGAATGCTGTTGCGACTATCTCTTATTCTACTGAGTAGCGAGGCAATTTTCTGCGAGCAATCGCTTGAAACCCGTCAGTACTAACTATGTTGGTAACATTTCTCATTAAAATAAAACTAATTCATAAACGAATAACTAGAACAATGTCCGCTTCCCGCTGCACCTCACTCAGTTCCAGCCTGTCCCTTTCCTGCCCTCCCCAACGACGCCCTAAGCCGAGGCTCGAGCCCCACAGGGCGTGCCCTTACCGCGCTGTCGCTTAGTTTATAAGATTTTTGCCCCTGGCTGGAGACCTTACACTCAAGACACCCTCAGGATAGTCCGGTAAGCAAAAGCCAGCCTCAAAGGTTGACTTGCGTGATCCCATTTAAAAAAAACAAAAACCTGCTGCACCATACCTGCTTACTACTTAGGTATCCCGTACCTATGTAGTAAGCAGGTCTCCTAGTGCTCCAGGAACGGGAAATCTAGCTTATTCAATTTCACCTTTAAAATACTGTTGGTGCTCCCCTGAATCTTTCGCACCAGGGATGCTGTTATTATGAAAACACATTTCTATTACAGACCGACCGCTTTAATGAGTCCTCGTGAAGGTATCAATTTAAATTAAATATTGTGAAGGTTGATCACGTATTGGTTGAATTAGTATCGTAATACCTACGTGGATTATGGCTATTTAAAAGCAAATAACCTGTGGGATATTGTTAGGACTTTGTGGATGCTTAATGTGCCTTTGTAATGTGATGGGGCAAGGTGGAGGACTCATTAAAGCGGTAGATCTATAATGTTTTTGATGTCTAACGTTCGAAGATAGGTAAATTATGAACGTTTAGCTGAAAAAAAATGCAATTTAAAATTCTGAATTGGTATATTAAAATCAAATTATACTATGGAATTGAAAAAGAAATTTCAATCCAGAGACTGACCTAGTTTTAAAAGTGAATGCTTTGAAGTTGTCGTTAGCCACTAAAGTTAATTTCAAGTTAGTTGCAGCCTTGCTATTGCTACTGACGTACTTGGGAACTAAGTTGGTATCTTCAAATAATTTATCGTTTTTGGGGAGCTGGTTGTGTGTACTTTGCACTGATGGTACATTAATAAGAAAACTTACTTTTTTTTTAAATTATTTTCAACAAAAGTTACATCAGTAGGTTATTACACAAATCTTCTGCCAAACTGCAAAACAGTTTGTCGCCAGTGTTCTCGTGGATACAGCTCTTAGTTTACAATAACATTATTACTTTACATAACATTACAAAGGGTAGGCACATCGCCTTGTATCACTTTATATCGGTTTATCCGCCATGACAGCACGCGTGGCGAACACGTATGATCCTACCGTCCCGACCACCGCCGCAGCACCCCCCGATGGGAGACGAGCAAACCAGCGCGACCATACACGTGATTAATTAAAAACTATTCAATAATCTAACAACAAACTATAAAAGGGCATCGAAAAACTCCTCAACGCTGTCAGCTGGTAATGTGCCCAAGAGAGTGGCGGCGTTGCCACGTTGTATTCAATTAATAAAGTTCGTAACCACTACATAAGACAGACTGGTGTTTGTTAAATATTTATTTGTTTATTTTATGTGTGTACTGTTGCCCGTGACCTTCGTCCGTGTGAAATTTTTACAAAACTATAATTTTCCCCGTTTTTGCAACATTTTTTATTGATGCTCCGCTCCTTTTGGTCGTGGCATAATGTTATATAGCTTATAGCCTTCTTCGTTATATGAGCTATCCAACACTAAAAGTTTTCCAATTCGAAACAGCAGTTCTTGAGATTAGCAAGTTCAACCAAACAAACTTTATAGCTTTATAAGTAATTATATAAGTATGTCGGATATGTCAGGATTTATTCCGTTAGGCTCGTATATCATGTGGGCAGACGATGGGTTTCGTGCTATAAAAACACATTGAGTACGATACACTGTTTCTAGTAAACTAACAAATTACTCGAGATTACAACTTAACACAATAACACGGGGCACAATGACTCGGGAACATTTCCAAGACGTCTCAACTCCACGGTGATCAGACATTGACTGTCGCCCTCGCCTCAAGTTGAACATCAGGGCCCTGTAGAAGCACACTGTTTTGTGGGTAGACTGGCAAGGTGACCACGTGATGTCACCACTCCACACAAGCGCGCTTTCCAATTCATTTTATGTCCGTACTAACGACCGGATCCGACAAGTATTATTTTCGAAAAGAAGTAGTTATTTTTACATACTATTTTTCGTACCCTATCATAATGTTGTCCTGTTTAACCCAATGGGTTGACTGGTAGAGAATGCCTTCTGGCATCAAGTCCGCCTATGTACCACTATTCAAATTCAAATTCAAATTCAAATTCAAAATATTTTATTGTGAGCATATGTTAGTTACAGGTCTAAACAATAAATTTAAGTTCCAATATGTCCTGCCTAATAGGCATACAATAATTATGTAGTGGCATTACATTTAAAATTATTTTACATGTCAAATTTGGTTATTATAAATGTCAAAATATGAATATACAGTCAAATTATTACATGATCAACAATTCATTCAATGGTTTAAGAAATCTTGGATCGTGTAGTGTGGTTTCTCAATTAAAAATTTACGCAGTTTATTTTTAAATACTGGAAGTTCCTTAGTGCTCAGAATGTCAATAGGTATCTTGTTGTATATTTTTGATGCCATGCCAAAGAAGCTTTTGTTAAATAGAGCCGTTTTATGTGGTATATTAGAAATTTTTAACTTGTATCTTCTCGATTTAAGTTTATCAAATAGATTTTCATTTGTTTGTGTATTTTTTTTTTTTTTTTTTTTAAAAGAACGTTGCCCCACACTAGGAATTTCTCCTGTGTCGTGGGTGCGTTTACAAACATTTTAAATTCACATACACAAACAGCCAGACCCGGAACAACTACCTGTAGGCCACATGAACTGATGATGAGTTCATTGTACATGAACTTTAAATTAAATAAATATAGGCTTACATACAGTCGGGAAAATTGTTTTTATCAAACTGATACACCAAGTCAATTTGCCGTGCTATAGCCATTTCATATTGACTGGCTGACAAATTCACATTTCACAGACCTGTCATTTCGAATTACTTTTGAACATGTAAGTTGTACATTTTTGCAATCGCATTGGAACAAAAAAACCAACCTAACAATATGGCACTCAAAATTCACCATTTAAGTAGCCACTAAGACGAATATAACGCCTTATAAATTTATCTAAATCGAATCATCCATCTAGGAGTAATGAGGAAACAAATAAACGGACATACATACAGGTCAAACAAATAACCCTGGGCTTCGCCGCAGTCGGGTACATAGGGTGTAATTCATAATTTCATATATTTATTTTGTTCACCAACAATTGTTTACACTGGTATAAGCAAATGAAACAGCAGCAACAAATCAGAATAGAGTGTAACAATCACTTACAGCTAAACTCTGCATGCACACAAAACGTTGTCGTAACTTACAAAAAAAAATAGAAATAAACTTAATTAATTAAACTAAATTAAAACAAATTAAGCTAAATAAAAGTAGGTAATACAAAAGGGTAATATTATGTAGCCTTAATTCACCCTCCCAGTGAGATTGATTCTTACTCAACACCGGGAAAAGTTTTAGCCATGTGGCAAAAATGTCGCAGACATCCCAGACATTTATTACATAAGGAAGAATATTGTTTCCAACTCGATCAAATTCCATTCCAGCAGAGATAGCTCTGCGTCGAATTCCTATTGGAATTCTACATGAATATTCCAGTAATATAAAAGTCTTGTAATTCCACTGCTATGATTGTCATGTTCTGACAAAGCTAATAATATTATTAGAGAAGATAGCAATACAATCATCGTTCTACTGCACTTGTCCTTCATTTTCTGAGGTCATCGTAACATGTCTTAGTCTTCTGTACATGTTTATAATTCCGGTATTCTCTTCTGGCCTTCGTATTTTCCCTTCTGGCTATTTCAATTTTCCTTTCTGACCAATCCAATTTTTACACAATCAATCCATAGTTTATTTAGTTTTACCAATCTATTTGCCAATGTAGTTCTAAAACTACAAATGCCAAACATTGTAAATTACCATTTAAATCCCCAAGTAAACATCGAGCTTAAATAATCCAAATTCTGATTTGTCGTAATTACAAACTGAATATACCGCAGCAGTTTTGTAAATACAATTGTTTTAGTCGACGCGTTTCTATAATTTGTCGCCCAATTTGCCGCTAGACATGAAATTAAATAAAGTGGATCTTCATTCACTATTTAGACCTAATTAGATTAATAAATGTGATATTACATCGTAATTGTATTGTAGTTAATTTCGAAGGATTAAAGTCTTATATTTCTAAGTGGTGAAGTAAAGGAATTTAATGTATTTTCGCTTTTGCGTGTAATCGAGTAGGGGGTCGGTATCGAGATTTCGGTGTTAGGTTACTTTAATCCCTGCAAAAAGGAATAGTAGCCCCGCGCAGCGTGGCTACGGCTTATCTACAATTTTAGTTTGTTTTTCTGAGTACCTACTTAAATTATCACACTGATCTTATTGAATAACTAGTAACTCAAATTTGTATTTTCAAGTCGCCGTTTTAGACATTTGTATTCGCCCATTGCTTGTCGCCCACTTAGTATTTCAGTAGCCATAATCCGTTTTTTTGACACCTTTAATTTGAACTTATTTTCGCTCCTTTAAATACTACCCTTATAAAAGTTTAAACCTTAACATCAAGAATCCTTAGAAAATATTAACGCGTGCTCATTATAACCTTGGTACTAACTAAAACCGGTGGAAACTAAACTAGCAAATACAACGGAGAATGTAATTAGCTAACTAATTTATTTTATAAACACTCTTAAATAAATACGGTTATTATACTGTATATACTTCGTATTTAAAATTGTAAAACGGAAACATAAACAGAAGTGTAAGAAGTCAGGAAAGCCTTGGTAGTTAGTTGCTATGCTGAACGAAATTACAATGTTTTGACAAATAAATGTTTTAAATTAACATTTTCTCCTTGAAGTCTTTTTAACTAACTTTTGATATTTAAGTATATATTCGGTTTTATTTTATTATACGCGTTGCTATGTCAGATAGGCAGTCGCTCCATGTAAAATACTGGTATTCAGTGCATCCGGTTAGACAGGATGCCGACCCCAACATAGTTGGGAAAAGGTTAGGCAGATAATGATACGCGTTACTATGCCATGGTGTATTCCTGATTGGTCATTGACCTGTTTCTCCTAAATTGAGGGGTGTTTTGAATCCAAATAGATGTTCATGCATGATGATAACGATACCAACTAGCCGGTTTCGTTCACAGCGACTGCCTTCGATGGATTTCTTGAGTTGTTTTTGAGAGCTTTATTACGCTGCTCTTTCATTTGATGTCCAGTGATTGGCTGCCTCGGCAAAAGATAATAGTGTCATAGAAACGAGGCCACAAATAATGCTTACGTCTCATTCAAGATCGATACGCATTGAGTTTTTAATCAAAACGTTTTAATCTTACTATCATAATTGTAATTGTGTTTGTGTTTCGGGATCTGTGAGCGGGGTGCGATGGTCTAGTTGGTTAAGACATCCGGTGTACTGAATCGGAAGGTCGCAGGTTCAAACCCTGCTCGCACTTGAATTTTTGTTTCCATGTCAAAAACAGATAATTGTGAAAGTTTGCGAGGATGGATGTTTACTCTTTCACGCAAAAACTACTAAACGGATTTAGAACAGATTTAGCACAAAGATAGTTTATAACCCAGATTAACATTGAGGTTACGTTTTATCCCGGTAGTACGATTCCGTGGGTCAATAACCGGACTCCACACGTGCGAAGCAGCTGGCATATACTAGACAAGCCCGCCACACTATTACCAAACCACTGCAACTCCTGAAAGCCAGAATCAACAGTGGCGACCAACAAAAAAGCTCCGAGACAATGAAGGGCGACGAAGTCCCAGAACAACAAATTAACTGTCTTGGATCCCGCAACGAAACTACGCTTATCCCAGTTGTAAACGTCCCTTTGTGCCTATTCGCCTTGTTTTGTGCTGGCATAAGCTGGTATAATATTCCTCTTTGGGATATAATAGAAATATTTTCTTTCTCTCTTTATTATCTATTACTTTATACCCACATAATAACCTCATTAACTTGCCTCGTCGATTTTTAATAATCAAGATTAAATATTGTGAAATTATGTTCCAAATACACTCAATACTGTATCCTATCAGGTATTGAGTAAGTATTTATAATTGGTTTATTGAATATGTATTTCTAAAGCCTTTTCGAGCTTTTCATTCATGCCTTACAAGTGCTTGGATTTTCCATTTCATGAATTTTATCTTGGCAAATATTATTTTATACGCACCTATTAAATTTTTAATTAAATAATATAATAATAGACCATAATTTACAACATTTAATTTGGAGGAACGATGGAATATATTCCGTAATATTTGAAGGAAAAAAGAAACAGTTCACTAATTATAATTTTATCACAATATTAAATATCAAAGGCTTTTCAAACTCTGGGCTTATGCCTTGAACCCTCGCTGTCTACCTATTTATAATTATAATTATGTTTTCAAGGTTCATAAATTTAGCTATCTGTTACACTTTCGAGCAACAAACGATATCAGAACTTTGACAAAGTTATTATTGTAGCGCGTCATACTATTGCTTTTACTAAGACCTCTGCCTAACCCAACGATGATTACAGTCATGATGTAATATTCTCGTTGTCATTTTATAATTCGTCATACATTTGTCATTGAGGTAGGAACATACGAGTATAAACTAGAATCTCTTAATATTTCACGTATAAGTAGGTTTTCTTAGAATTCATTGTTTTAATAATATACGTGTTATTATGGTGGCATGACATACTATTACTTTTCTTAGAGACAAAGCCCGAATGGTAGCATTTTCGCTGAATTTGGGAAGAAAAATATTTTGTATTCATCAGCAATTGACAGCCGAGCGACGAAATATTTATCAAAATATTTCGTCGCTGGCCTTGTTTAACATACAAAACATATACATATTTATCTCTAGGGATAATCAAAATATATCTTGTAATATAATAATAGTTGGAACTTGATGATCTTGTTGATGTGTTCTTACACATAGTGGGGCGACTTTCATGGTAACGTGAGTGCATTACTGAGACATGGTATCACATTTTGAACAAGCACCCATCGTGGCCTATAGTGGTATTTAGTGTTACATGCTATCAAACTACACGTGTGACAGTGAATACATAGACGAAACTGCCAATCTAACGCCTTTATTACGGTTCAAATGACACATCGGCAACGATATTGGACGGAGGTTTGATTGCCACGCAACATAAATATTTGTCAAGATCATGTATGTTTTTTTTTGGGTTTTAGTGTTAGTACACGAACAAAAATAAACATGAAAATGTATAGAAGAAATACAAGGGCTTAAAATAATATGGACTGTTTTTAAAGTCGATACAACATGTTTTTCTCTTCCATTTGTCTCTGTCAGTTTATCTCAATAATACACACACACACAGCGTCATTCAGCGTCAGCGTCATTTTACGTACACACAGCATCAGTAAGAGCTTACCCCTCAAGCTTTAACATTTTAAAACTTGAGGGTTTCGCACTTAATAATTTCATTATTTGTGAATTTTACTGTTTGATATTCATAATTTATCATTTTTAGCTGTAATTAATAATTCAAACACAATACGAATTGTTATATGAATAAATAAATAATAAATGACGCTGTGTATACCTGTGACAAATCACACAATAAAATGACTGCTTCAAATATTAATACAATTTATGTTATATAATAAGCCCAATTTACAACTAGTGTGGATTTTTATTTGAATCCAGTATGTGCATTATTTACAAACTACAATTTATAGATCTATAACAGTAATAAAATATGTACAAGTTGATACTTGTACATATTAGGTTAATGGTTACAGGGCGTCAACAAATTCGTCCACATCGCTGTCAATAGAAAAAGTGCCCAGAAGGCTGGCAGCATTGCCACGTTGGATGGCAATGCTGATTCTTTGGCCAAAAAATAGGCCCGCCCTCTGGTCACGTGAAGAGTCGTCCAACCGCTTGGCGATTTCTCGCATACTAGGTGGGACTCGGACCCCATGGCCCTAGTGTTTCAACCCCAAATGGCTCAAACACATTACTAGCAATTAGTTGAGTTTAGTTTAGTTAGTTTAGTTTATTTATTAATAATTATCGAAATTACAGGTCATATTTTGAAAAAGTAAAAATACAAATCATCATAATACATAAAAAAAAACCTAAGTCATTATACATTAAAAAGAGCATTAAACACAAATAATCATTAGTTAAAAAAAAAAAATAATAGTAATACACAATAAACAGAATAATTAAGTAAGCATTAAGCATCAAGAACAGCAAAGAGCATCATTAATTTGCGTTGTTTGAGGTTTTCAGCACCTGCAGCAGCCGCCATTTCGTTTATTTCATTCGACAGCGTAGTGTAGCAGCTACGCTTGCTACGCCGTAGCACTCTCGTAGCATTGCAGCAATACAGTCGTAGCAAATCACGACCGCGCCTCAAAAAACTTTTACGTCATTGACATAAGGTTTAAATTGCAAAAATAGACACGCGCTAGTGAAATGAAACAAATATAGCAGATATGTCCAGATTTTTCAATTTTCCTCGCACAAAAAATAATTAAAATTGGATTCTGTGTGCAACCAGTCACCTACATCCAGAATTAGATTCGCTAGTCAGGCAAAGTTTTATTAGATTTTTCTGCCACGAAAATTGAACCCTTGTACAAGTGTGGGCTTCAAATTGCCTGATAAATAAAAATAGGTTTGCTCAATGCCAAGCTCAAGATAAAAAGGGAACTTGAGCGTTAAGAACAGCCTTTTTATTTGGAATTTTCATGGATTTTTTATAATCGAGATTGGTATAACTTTAACAAGGGCGGAGGTAGGAACTACAGAATGCCACTTTTTACGTTCTTTATATACTCCTTTCGCAAGCACACCGGTTGCTAGTACTACGCTCCTAACCTTTCTGAGGAATAACACTTTTTTAAGCTTTCACGCTTTATAACTAGCACTTAGCCCTCGACTTTGTCACACAATAGTTGAAAATCACGGAAGATATCTATGTGACAGTATAAGTTTCTGAGGAATATTTCCAGTCACGGTCACTATCACAGTGTTTTCTTACGAGACATAAGACAAATTATTTCTCTCTCTTAGTTTTCTGCAACTTACTTTACTTTTCACAAATTAACCTTGCCTATCTTCTCTCACTGAGAGAGAATATAGGCAAGGTTTATTTAATCATCTCAGTTTGAATCATCTACATAAAATATTGTGGTCTTTGATAGAGATTTAGTATTAATAAGTGGTTTGAAAATGTTTTTTCAACATAACATTAACGTTTATAAATAAACCTCATGTGTTACAATTAGTATAGCGGCACTACAAAGGATTCTATAGCAACATAGAACAAAAAAGTACTACAGCGCCATCTATGACACCGATGAGGAACTAAACATCGAAATAGGTACATCTAAATCCTACATCGCGCAACTAAAGTTAGACTATATAGAAGAACCCGACAACAACTGTCGGGCAGTAGCCCACCAGACATAACACCCGTCTGGTCGGAGGATCCTCCTTTTTCTATGGGGATGAAGAACTTCACACACCCTGTTCTTCATAACCCCAAACTTAGTTTTAAAAGGGTAGTATTTAAACGAGCGAACATAAATTCAAATTAAAGGTGTCAAAAATATTGAAAATGGGCTACTGAAATACTAAGTGAGCGACAAACAGTGGGCTAATACTAATGTTTAAAACAGCGACTTGAAAATAGAAATTTGAGTTACTAGTTGTTCAGTACGATTATGTGATAATTCAAGGACTCCTGTAAAAAACTTAAAACAAGGTTATTAATCACTAGATTGTAGATAAGGCGTAGTCGACGAACCCCCGCTGAGCGGGGCTCCTATTTCTGTTTACAGAGTTTAAAGTAACCTAACCTGTCCGAGTCGGGGTGCCACAATTCTCTCTCAGCATTCGCTCGCTCTTGCTTCCTTAATTCTCCTTGCCGCAATGACCAGATAAATAGTTACTTACTTTGGTACAATAGTCGCCCATTTAGTATATTGGTCGCCAATTAAATTTTTATTCGCCCGATTAATAATTTCCCGTTTTAAAATACATTGTCAAAAGAGCTTTGGCTGCTAGTTGCTAATGTTGATGGATCGAAAGGCCAAAGAAATGATGAATGGAGATGGAAGGAAAGGGAGTAAATGATAGCCTGACGTGGAGCAGGTAATAAAGGAGGGAACAAGACTTGTTATAAACCCCAATTAACATGGGACAGTGGCAGAAAGATGACGAAGCTTAGAACCCTAGTCTTTGTCAAAAGTAACTAACAAACTTAACCACTTACTTAATTTTTAAGTTTGTTATTTTGTTTCTGATACTAAATTATATTATAATTCGAGATTATTATGTTAATCGAGTCCTTAAAGGACATAGTTTTTTTTTTTGTGATTGGGTTGCGAAAATGCAGGCAACACATGTATAGTAAGTAGATAATAGTTACCACCGCTTGAGAACATTTTGCAATCATTACAATATTTGTAGAAGTTACCTAGGAACCTAGATTCAATACTTATGAGGCAAATCCGTTTCCAAATCCGAAAGCTTTACAGTTTTACAAATCGAGTGCTTCCTTCTATTCTCATTTTCTTTTATTCAATTTGTTCCGCCGATTTTCCAAGAAAATCTAGGTTACGCTAGTATTCTTATATCTAGTGTTCAATTTATAAAAAAATATTTATTAAATCCAATAAAATTAAAACATTAATTTGCATAAAATATGTGGCTTGGTGGTACATGAATGTTACATTTCATAAATACTATATAAACCATTACTGGTATCCATAACTTAAAATAACATAGAAAATAATATTTTAGTAAAATGAAATACAAAATAAATGTATGTGTACCACGTGAGACTTTAATATACATATATAACTGGTGAAATGTAGGTGTAATACAACCGTGCATACCATAAGGATATCTTATATTATGTTCGTAAAGCAGCGTACAGACATCGCGAGGCGTGCGTCGGGAATGGTTCTACTCGCATGCCTCGGGCTGTATGGACGTGTGTGCTCACAGTGAGCATTCACGTCATACAATCGTTGCGAACGCCGCCTCAGTACGAGCCGGCATGGTTGTTTGCGTGCTCAGCTTGAAGATGTTTCGTTAGGGACGCATGCATAAATGCGTGACAAACCATTCGCGACGTACGCGTCGCGATGTCTGTACGCGGCTTAAGAATTTAAATCAATAATCAGTAATAGAAATCACCCAATTCCTCTTCTACGTTTTCACTTCTTCAGAAAGTACGTGTTTTGAAAATCTTCCCACTGATCACTTACTGTATCGAGTGCTCCTGTCTCTATTTCGCAGCGATTTTAAATTGTTTTTCTCGTTAATCTGTGTTTCTAGGAAGCTCCTGATTTATATCACTGTAGATAAAGCTGAAAATTGCTTGCGCTGTGTTCCGATTGAACTTTTGAAACTAAACGATCCTGAAGTTTGATTACTATGTATTTTGGGACGGTTGATTGCTATAGTTCTATAGACTAGTATACTGTTTTTGACCGCAATTTCAACAACGAGATTTCTCGTTAATAGAAAATTATATTTTAACACGAGGTTACTTTGTTAATTGAGTCTTAAAGGACAAAGTTTTTCTGTGATTGAACTTTCGCACTTATATTGGAAGCAAGTTAAGAAATAAAATCTCGAGCACCAGGTGGAAGAAGTGTAGAGCAAGCAATCTTTTTATAAAAAATTCGATTACTCTCTCGAAAGTCATTTTGCAGTTTTCCGATAAGGTATATCGGAAAACTGCAAAGTGACTTTCCCACCCAGATATTTTTCCGATGAGTAAAACTTCTATTTGATACAAAATATTAATCATTTAAACCATCGGCATCGTCGTCATAAAACGCTTTTAATAATTTAGAATTTCCAATCGCTTTAGTACAAATATTTATTGAAAAAGGTCCTTTTCACATTATGTTTCAAACACGAGTTTTTGTGCGTAAAGTAGAGACCATAAGTGCAGTAGCAGTTTCACAAAACGATCGCATCAAAACAAGTCGCACTTACGACCTTTTTCCATAACAAACATTTTGCACACATACACGATCTCGTATATCTCACTCTTTCATAATTATCTAGTCAGAAAGAGTGCGATATAATGATCATTTGCCTTATTGACAAGCCTGTCATGTCGCGACGGAGTATTAAGTTAGTGATATTTAATTTCAAACTAACAATTATGTGTCTATCTGGCTTAGCGGTTAACGCTATAGATAAAATGTCTCGCACGGTGTAGCCTGCGTTCGAACCAAAGTGACATTACACTTTTTGTGTTTTAATTATAAATGATACGTTAGACCCGATGAGATATGTATTTCTAAATATTAGTTGGAACTTATTATTAACAAAAAAGATGAGGGTGAACAAAGTAGTTAGTTATGACGTTGTTAGTTGGTGAACTTTGTCACGAGCGTTTGTGTTATTATTACGATTAGCGTATTGTTTGATTGTCTTTATTCAAGATGCAAGCTAATATTAGTATTGATGACATGGCAAATATTGTCACTTTGCGTAAAAATGGGCTTAATATTTCTCAAATTTCAACTGAAACTGGCTTAAAATGTGTAAGTTATTTTAAAAAATTATAATTATTACGATGATAGTTGTGGTGTATGATTTTCTTATTATTAAATAAATTGCTAGTTGCAAGTGTGTAATCATATTTTTTTTTTTTTTTAGAAATTCTGTTAGCCGTTGGATAAAGAGGTTTGAGGAAGAAGGTAGTCTGAAGAGTCGTCTAAGAAGTGAAAGGCCGCCGCTTATTAACCCGACTCAGCGACGTTTTATGGTTGAAGAATATGAAACAAATGGTTTCATTCCAACTATAATGTTTGCAGAGCAATTGGATACTACATTACAGACTGTTCGCCATGCAGTCCATGCTGAAGGTTTACATCATCGGAAGCCAGCTAAAAACCATTTTTGACACAAAAACACCGGGAGGAAAGACTACGTTTTGCTCGAGATTATTTAGATTTTAACTGGGAAGTGACTGTATTTTCTGACGAGAAGACTTTCAAGTCTTGCCAAAAGGAAGACTCAATTTATGGCGAAAAAATAATAATACTTAATTTAATAAGTAGACCGGGTAACTAAATATTTAGTAATATTAACATAACCGTAAATAAAAAATAAAAAAAATTAAGAAATAAATTTTAAATTTAATGATCTTAAATTGGGATTTAGTTTCAATATTCTTTTCGTCAAGAAAATGAACACTTAAGCTATTACCTCAATACATGCAATGTGACGTTACATAAAAAAAACACGTTCATAAAGTCTAACTCATATATTAGTATTCAATGAACTCTGCTGAATACTGATACCTGTAATAAGCGGGTATCAACAATTATTTTTGTGTTTTAGAATTATTAGAATATCCTTTCCGTGTTATGTTATTCTTATTATGAATTGACTAAGTGGGTATACAACAAAAAATCTTATGAACAGTGATAAGAGAACTTTTTTTGCCTAGATAGGAATGTGACGTCACAATTCTAATAAAAGTTTGTTAATTTTATAAATAAATAAAACGAATAAACATTTTTGTTATAATTTAGCATGATTTTTTTTATTCCCACCTTCCAACACCGAAAACATAAAATGAAATCAATTAATGAGGTCAAATAATAATACAATAACTATCTAATATTTAACTTCTTATAAAAATAAATAATAAGCATGACTACATTATAAATAAACATAAATACCTAACGACTTTCTGCTTAAAATACAAATATTATTAAGGTTTCAAAGAAACAAAAAACAGCCACACATTGTAATAACATGGATTCGAACTTGGACTTCATTGATCGTGAACCCATGCTCAGTTCAAACAGCTGTTAACCCATGTTAATACTACGCGAATTTTAACAATGCAATGGTAAGAACAGGTCATCACTATGATGTGTATTCTAAATGCAACAGAAATATAATGTTATTTCGCGTAGTGTGACGACAGTTCACTAGTGTGTGTTATGTGTGGAATGTTGAGACATCACTCATACACGCACACGCACACACACTGCTGTATCGCGCTCGCACAGTTCATAGCAATATAATCTTTAGCATGGTAGTGCACTTTTGAGCGTCTACTGTACATAATATTTATTTAATGTTTTCATTCAACTTAAACAACGCAAACATGATTACTCGAACACGTTTTCAATTATTTCCATACTTACTCGGAATATAAAAGGAAAACAAAATGGTAACTTTTTCTCTCACACAATAAATTCAAAAGGAAGTTATATGTTTCTTTAGATCTTCCGTTTTCGAGAAAAATCCCTTGCTCAGGTTCTTTTTCGTGTTTGTTAAAATGTAACGTTGGTATATACCGTCATATGAGCGAAAGCAACAGTGAATTTTGTGGTGATAAATTTATTCACTGTTCATTACTTCTGTTAAACAATAGTTCTTGTAGTAACGAAACGGTCAAGCCGGTAAGGGTAACGGTAAGGGCGTGTTCCACGATAAATATTTTTGGTGGGATTACAATTTAACACAATAACACGGGGCACAATGAAACGGGTACAGTTCCAGGACGTCCCAAGACCGCTACGATCTCAATGTCCTCCTCGCTGCGAGCTCAAAACAATACGACTAAATCTCGCACTCTGTGGTGTGGGTAGACTGGTAAGTAGTTCGCGTGATGTTTCCTCTGGCGTACTTGCGATTCATTTTGTGTCCGTACCAATGACCGGATCCGACATATTTAACGTCAAATCTCTGTGCTTGTAATAATAAGTCCTACAGATAAAATCCGACAAGAAACGCCAAACACGTTCCTTCTCTCAAATCCCTCTTTAAGTAGGCTTATAAAGGTTAAGTCTCAATCAATATGTGTGCCCCACAACCCCTTAAGGTCGTCGAGAAAAGTTCTTGCCAACAGAAATATACCGTAATATATCCCTGAGAGATAGACTAAAATTGCTGTAACTGTAAATGTGATCAGTTAGTAGAATTAGCTTTTATCACATGCTGAGTTACGTATGGGATCAAGTGCTGTGTGTCTCTTGTGGTTTAACCGAGAAAAAATATGGCTCTTTTCTTAATGACTTGTAAGAATGGATGATTATCTTTTTCTGAATTTGTTACATCATTTGCTAAATAGTTAGGATAAATATATAAATATTAACAAAACATCACACCTGATTTTTTCAAAAGCATGGGCGGAGGTGGCCTTATAGTACATAAAAATTTCCACAGCTATATTTAACTCTCATTTTTTATATATAGGACAAGCCCGCCGCACTATTTCCATACAACTTTAACTCCTGAAAGCCAGAATCAACAGTGGCGACCACCAGAAAAGCGCCGAGACAATGAAGCTCGACAAAATCCCAGAGTAATAATTAAACTGTCTTGAATCTCGCAACGAAATTAATCAGAAAAGTATAGCGGAATAGTAGGAAAAACATCATTTCCACTTCTCTCCATATTAGCAGGAGACAGAACAAAACAAGGCCAACAGGCACTACGGATAAATATTATCATCAATATTAATGGGTTTACGCAAATATAACACTAATACTAGGGGTGAGTCTATCGCCATCGACGCACGAATCCAGATTCCGGGACGCTTCGAAAAAATCTAATAGAGAAACCCAAAGACACTATGCCTGACCAGGGATCGATTATTTCAGTCCCCCTTGTGACGCAAAAGTCAACGTACAGTTCTCTTTACGTACGTTTCCTTTTTGCCAAAAACAAAGGTCCCTGATAAAGATTCGTGTAGGTAAATGGAGATAAATTCTAGGCATTATTACACAGTTTTGCTCTTTACACATTAATTTAATAGTGAGAAATAGAACTCAACATATTTCTCGCGAAGCCGGCACGAATCACTTCTTTGTAAGCTGTCGCTTATTAATAAAACCGGCCAGGAGCGAGTCGGGCTCACAGTATTAAGGTTCCGAACCAAACTGCACTTAGCATTCTGTAGAACGGTAACAGTCTGCCGTAATTACTGTATTGCACGTAGTTATAAACAAAAACGTGCGAAATATTAAATATCAGCCCATGGTTTAATTGCCAAGAGCCTCGATCAATACCTGAGGAGGATCTCGTTAGGCAGCTGGATCAAGGTCTTGTTTCAGAAAACGGTACTCCTGGACACGGCTCTTATTGTAAGGAGGTTCCTCTCTCTATTTTTAAACGTTTTTATATTGTTTATAAAAAGGTATTAGATTTGTATGGAAATAAATAAAGGAAATAACGTGCGAAAAATCTGCGAAAAAAATGTTTTAACAAATTAAATGTTTAAACGTCAAAAATTAGTCAGATCTGTGAAACGATACGATATGCTGAAAATAACTGTTTTCTGAGCGGTTCGCAGTAACAAACTTACCCTCCCAAATGTATGAAAAAGATGACGATCTGTTTTTAAAAAGAGCTACATTATTCCTATATTCCATTCGCTGTGTTTCATAATTCTCCAGAAATACCTTTGTGACCGATGCGAGAACATAAAAGTTGCGTTTTTCCTTTTGAAGTCCAGAACCTTAAAATCCCTATATAAGATTTTGAAAAACGAACAAGAAAGAGGGTAGACCGATTTGTCTGCTCATAAACACCCACCCGCAATAACTTCAGTTTATCCGTGATCATGCTGCTTGCAACAGCGCCCAAATATCGGGAACTCAAAGAAAACAGTAAACATGGTAAATATCCCGTTTCTAGTAATAATAATCTTAAAATTCCTACTCCGTAGGATGTCTAACATGTACTGAACCGGCTTCGTTCGAACTTTCTCAGAACTTCATATAGAAGAATTCAAAGAAACTTGTGGATTTAATCGTGCGTTCTATCTTTATGAATAGTAAGGACTTTTGTTGAAATACTTGGTATCAGAAACTAGATCAGAGAATATAACATACTTTAGAAAAGTTCTGCCTCGTTACATTATTATTTATATTGGATTTGTTAGTACCTTTTTGGTAACTCGACAATGTACTGGCTGTGTCGAATTAAGATATAAATTGTACGAGAGTAATAACTACTTACTTGTCAAAATATAGTGCTCATATTTAAGACAATTTACAGGAGGAGCTCGTGGCTAAATAATAACAGCCGCCCGGGTCGATCTTTAGGTTAACCCGTGTCGTTATGTAGTCAGTGGCCCAAAAAGTCTGAAAAACCGGTCTCACCACGGGGTATCGTATTACCCAGTTCTAACTGGGTTGTGGAGGTCAGATTGGCAGTCACCATACCTATCATCATCTTAGTACTGGGTAATACGATAGCCCTTGGTAAGACTAGTTCCCAGACTTTCGGGCCATTGACTACCTGTACCTGTCAAAGATCTACAAATGACACCCGGGACC
Source organism: Noctua janthina (assembly GCA_963576755.1). Taxonomy (NCBI): domain Eukaryota; kingdom Metazoa; phylum Arthropoda; class Insecta; order Lepidoptera; family Noctuidae; genus Noctua; species Noctua janthina. Next base: position 15,640,236 of record OY755069.1, on the reverse strand, counting down.
AACAGCTTAACGTGCTTTCCAAGGCACACAGGAAACTCGGTATGTAATGGGCGATCACCCATCTACGGACCAACCTAGGCAAGCGCGGCTTAACCTTAAGATCGACCCGAGGGGCTATTATTATTAAGCCACGAGTTACCATACCTATGTTTAACAAAATAAATGATTGATTACCCACCTAAAAACACTAAACCAAACAAAGTGATTCCAAGTAGTTATTGTTCCGTGCGGGAATCGAACCCGCGACGCGCAGCGCAGCGTTTAATCGCTCAGCCACTGCGTCAACCGTGCCGTCATTACCGAATTGATTACCTTACTTTATTATATTTGTATGTTTATCATATCAAAACATTTTAACATTTCAATCATCGATCTTGATAATGGAAGGGTAGTATTTAAACGAACGAAAATAAATTCAAATTAAAGGTGGTGTGGGCGGAAACAAATGTTTTTAGCGACTTGAAAATACAAATTTGAGTTACTAGTTGTTCAATACGATGAGTGTGATAATTCAAGGAAGAAAATAACCTAAAACGAGGTTATTAACCACTAGATTGTAGATAAGGCTTAGTCGACGTAGCCCCGCTGCGCGGGGCTCCTATTTCTGTTTGCAGGATTTAAAGAAACCTAACACGAAGGGGATTCCGGGGTCTTAGTGCGCTCACTTCGCTCGCTCACTAGACCCCGCCGTCCCCTTCGAACCTAAACTGTCCGAGTCGGGGTGCCAAAAGTCTCTCTCAGCCTTCGCTCGCTCTTGCTTCCTATATTCTCCTTAGTACAATAGTCGTCCATTCAGTATGTTGGGTGCAAATTAAATTTTTATTCTCCCGTTTAATAATTTCCCATTATAGAATGTCATTTTATATAGGTCTTCTGAACAGAAAATACAAATATTATTATAACTAGAAGACGGGATATTTACCATGTTTATTGTTGTTTGTTGTATGTTAGTAACCATGACAGTTTAAAATCTTAGAAAATACAAAGTTATTGTTATTTTGTTCACAGATCGGTTGGAAGTACACAAACGCATGGTTGGTGGGCAACCTAATGTGCAAGCTGTTACTGGTGCTGCGAGCCTTCGGATTGTACCTGTCTTCAAACGTACTCGTCTGCATCTCTGTTGATAGGTGAGTGACGTCCTGCATCTGATACCTACTCATGCATTTGGGAAACCTGTTTTCTACGCAGCATGTACCAGTTAAGTGTGGTCTTATTTAAGGGTGTGGTATATGTCTGACAATGTGATTTATGTATGACATCTCTAGAAGGATATATAATAGCTAGGTGTAAAGGTGTAAACTGCCACCGAATGTTTATTTCTAGGACTTTTATGGTGGTAGTGAATCCAATTGACCGGAAAAAATCATAGTACTTTTATGTTTTTTGGTATTTTAAGTCAAAGTATATAAATATTATTGCTGTTTTATATGAAAGTGTGTACTATCTAAGCGGAATCAAAACGTGGTGAGATCGAATCACAGAACTATCCTAGTTATCTGTCAAGGTTGGATAAAACCACTTACCGAGTAATTTGAAGCTCACGTTCTCTTTTCCTAGGGAAAAAATCATTCCAGGGAAAATTTGGGGTACATTTGGGGTACAACATTTAAAAATTTGGGTAATATGTAGGAAATCAAGAGACAAATTTACAGCCAAATTATTATTTTGTTGCTATTACTTGAGTAGGATCGTGACGTGCGTAAACGGGAACAGAACACATGTCATACACAGACCAAATTCCATACATCGTAGTACATACACAAAGTTTGTGAATGAACATAGTTTTAAATCTCTCTGTTTGTGTCATTTCCTGTTTGAAAAATAGAATGGAGAGAAACTTGCATAATGTAGGGGAAAAATAAAATTGAGTACGGAGAAAATTAAAGAAAGCAGCGGTGGCCCAGTGGCGGCGGCCCGACTTACGAGCAGTAAGTCGTGGGTTTGAACTTAGACAAGCGCATTACTTTGTGTATTTTATTTCAAGTCAGAGGCCCGTGGCGTCATAAATCTGACACCAGGTTAGGCACTAACCACACGAAAAAAAAATCTGATACCTAACCTTTTTGCTGTCTTTTTGTGCTTCCATTTTAACCAGATTTTACATAGATCAGATAACCATTATTTTAAATGGAGCCATGACCGATTTGTTGATTTTTCTAAAAAATTATAAAGATGAGGAAGTTTTTCATTAAAAAAACGTGATTTTTCACACCAAAAAGTCGTTTTCCAGCAATAATTTTTGCGTAGAGTTACTTAGTTTGAGGATTCATTCGTAAAGGGTCCGTTTACACTCTGTATGTACTAGTATTTGATTTGATATTATGTGTCATTTACATGTTTACTTATTTATTTACATAAAGTACAGAGGCGGACTTAATGCCATAGGCATTTTCTACCAGTCAACCTTTGGGTGATGCAGAGACAAACAGCGGTAGGTGTATCTATCTGCAAAAAAAATATTTATTACAAAGATAAACTACATGGATATATAAAATACTATAACATTATATCAAAATACTATAAATATATATCAATATATATATGTAAGTAGAAATGAATGAATGAATGTTTCTTTCCTCAAATTACATGATCCTCGTACAACTTGACCAAATTGTAAGACAATGTGACCTCTGACTTTGTTTCGTTCTCTGTTCTCAGAGAAATTGGACAGCAAAAGAAACACCGACCACATTTCGTTTTAAAACATACATTTTGACTTGTAAAAGTATTTTTACAACCAATAACATTTCATATTTACGGGATTGCTCGGGGCAATCCCGTAACCAAAATTATTTAACCTACAACAATTGTATACATACCATACATGCATGACTATCCGGAAGATCCTTAAGACTAACATGCATACAAATATTTCATTTACACAAAAGACTCATAGATATAATACCCGTAATCAAGACGACCTAGAAGTCCCAAGAGTAAGAACCCTGCACGGCAGGAAAACTATACAGTGTGAGGGGGTTCGGTTATACAATAAATTACCTAAAAAAGTCAGAGAGTGTACAAGTATAACAACATTTAAGAAAGGCCTAAGGAATTATGTATTAGACTCATAAGTTTAGATTTTTAAATTAGACACATAAGTTGAACGTGGATTGTTTCTTTCGTTTTTTTTCTGTTTTTTGTTGTCCCATGGGAATTTCTCCTGTATTGTGAGTGCGTTTGCAAACATTTAAACTATGTCTGTAGCAAGTACTGTATACTTGCTATTTTATGCATAAAACTATGGTGTTCAGTTTCTTGGATAGCTTGAACGTCGTAATGTAACACAACCTATTGTTAATTTAGTTAAGTTTCTCTTTAAGTGAACTGTAATTTGTTCTTTGAGAAAATAAATGTCTTTAACCACTATGCTCGACAAGATTTTGACACATGACACACCAGCTGAATCGGCGGGGTGATGTGAATTGTCATGAATTTCAAGAATTTTCGTGAACTTTCAGCATTCGATTTTATTATGAAAAATATGTCGCGGCAGCTGTGACATACGATAAGTTTGTGGTTAATATCTCCAATAACGTGTTGATGTCGGTAAAATGGCGTCAGTCAATTGCCAAATATGTGTAAATTACATACCTCTACACCCTTCCAAAAAATAGGTAACTTAGATTCACTGGAAATAATGTACTTAGGCAAGTTTCTCGTTTACTAAAAAACCCCGAAACGGCAAAATAAAGACAGTAACATTCTATTTGCGCTCTTATTTTTACCATTATCCATACATAATTTCATGAAAAAACACGATCAAAGTCTTGGCAAATATTACTAAAAACTCTAGTGCTGATCGTTATCCAAAGTTTCATCATTCGATTATAAAGTTGCATAATCGATTTCGATTATAAAGTTGCGTTTTCAATTGTAGGTAGATAAGTGCACATGGTTGCGTTTTTTTTTATTTAAAAATTTAAATTAGGAATGCGCTTGCATTTCACATTTATACTTAAGTGTTTTAATTTACTATTATCATTTATTGCGAATTTTGCTTCTGAAGGTTGGATAAAGAATCATGGTAGGCATAGTAAAAAAAAATGGTTTGTTCGGCCAAAAATAAATTATATTTATTCCTACAAAATTGTGTATCGATTGGTAGCGTTTTGTCGGTTATGTGTTAGATTAGGACAAACTTTTTTTTGTTTAGCCTATTTTTTCCCACTGCTGAGCAGTGGGAAAAAATTTTTTGTTATAGTTTATGCAAGAAATCATCTGAACGTCTCTGTTGAGGAACCTGATATGCACGACTGTAACAGGTTGTTAGTTAAAATTGGATCGGAATTTGCGGTATTAGCATTATATCGACCTCCGTCTTTTAAAAATACTAGCAATTTTACTGACTCTCTAAATGAGACCTTGCAGAACCTGTCATCTATCAAAAACACGATTGTAATTGGAGATATTAATATGAATATTCTTCCAGGAAGTGCTGATGCTTCTGCTCAGGACTACCTCAACCTATGCGCTTTTCATGGTCTGCTCCCAGCACATAGCTTTCCTACACATCACAGTGGCTCCTGTCTAGATCATATTATGCTTAAATCGAATTTCCCTTCACTTGCACTTGTTGTTAACTCAACAATAACCGATCATAATGCTGCCCTACTAACCTTAAATTGTAAATTACCTAAACAAGGCACTCGCAAAATTTCAAAACTGAATATAAATAGACTTAAAGAAGATTTACGCGTCATCGATTTTGATCCAGTCTATAATTCCGCTGACCCGCAGTTTTGCATGTTGTTTGTAATTGAAAACTTACGAAATGCAATTCAGAAAAACACAGTCGTATCGCAGTTGAGCAACAGAAATTACAATATAAAACCATGGATAACAACAGGTCTTATTCGCTGTATGAAACATAGGGATAAACTGCATATGAAAGCAAAATCTAATCCAGAAAATGTAGTATTGCAACTTTCGTATAAAAGATATCGAAATTTCTGTAATGATCTCCTTAAAAAAATTAAAAACAACTACGACAAAATGGCATTGGAAAAGGCTGGAACAAATAGTAAAAAAATTTGGAAATATATTAAAGACGCAACTTATACCGCAAAACAATATGAGTCATCTTCAAGTTTATTACAAGCACACTCGTCACCAGTGGAATCCGCTAACATAGCAAATAATTTCTTTGTAAATGTGGGTAAGTGTCTGTCAGAAAAAAATCTGGGACAATCCCAAAACCTAACGAGCACTCCTTTACCATCTAACACTGCTTTAACATCCTTCGCGCTGCTAGATACTGACGAGACTGAGGTAGAAAGTATAATAATGACTTTGAAAGAAGACTGTGCAGTTGGCTGGGACAACATATCGAATAAAATTATTAAAAAATTCAAGGACATTTTGGTACCACCACTGACTTATATTTTCCGCATTTGTTTATCTTCAGGTCATTTTCCAGAGTGTCTTAAAAAAGCTGTAATTGTCCCTGTCTATAAATCAAGCAGCAAAGAGCAAGTGACAAATTACAGACCTATTTCTTTACTACCTTCTATGTCAAAAATATTGGAGAAAATAATAAATAAAAGGTTGTTGAAATATTTGGAAGATAAATCGATTCTGTCTGAACGGCAGTTTGGATTTAGACCTAAAGTTTCAACTGCCGATGCGGTACATCATCTGACTGACTATCTAGCGCAGGAACTTGACAAGGGTAACCACACAGTTGGAATTTTCCTAGACCTTGCCAAAGCTTTTGACACAGTTTGTATTCCAATTCTGTTGCGCAAGCTTGAGATCATGGGTGTGAGAGGCACCCAGCTGAAACTATTCCAAAGTTTTTTAGAAGACCGTTCCCAATGCGTAAAGATTGGTGATGTTGTCAGCTCTGTTAAAAAAAACACATTTTTTGGTGTTCCCCAAGGAAGTATTCTAGGGCCCACTCTGTTTTTGATCTACATAAATGACCTTTGCAATCTAAAGCTAGAGCATGGCACTATTATAACTTACGCCGACGACACTGCTTTACTTTTTTCGGCTGACTCAGAAAATGAAGTCTACAATTTTGCGCAACACGGTTTTAATATTGTAAATAAATGGCTTCAAAATAACTCACTAACTCTAAATGCAGGGAAGACAAATTATATTAAGTTTTCGATGCACAAGCATACATCGAATGTCCCTTCAACGTTGCGTGCTCATTGTTGTCCAATTCCTGCAGATAGCCAGTGTAAGTGTCCCAATATTAAGAAGACTGATAAAATAAAATACCTGGGTATTATAATAGATGAAATCCTTTCCTTCAAACAACATATGGAAGCTCTAAATAGTAGAATTCGTAAGCTGATATTCGTATTCAAAAAGCTACGATTTATTACAGATCCAAAAGTTCTTAGACAAGTATATTTTGCTCTTTGTCAGTCAATTCTGACTTACTGTATTTCTTCATGGGGTGGCACGAGTAAAACTCTGTTATTGCCCATTGAAAGAGCTCAAAGAGCTATCCTCAAGGTGGCTACTTGCCGCCCTTTCCTTTTCTCTACCAACCTCCTGTATAAATCTTGTGAAGTACTAACAGTTCGACAGTTATTTATTATGAGCACTGTACTTAAACAACACGCAGCACTTCCATACAGCACTGAATTTACTAAAAAAAGACGGAAAGATATAGTTTGCCCTCAAAAAAGTACAAAACATGCTTTCACAGCGAAGTTTCATATGTACCTCGGACCGCTGCTATATAACAGGCTAAATGAAAAAATAAACATCTACTCTTTAAATATCAGTAACTGCAAGAAAACCCTCAAGGAGGCTCTTCAAACTATGTCCTATGAAGATACAGAGAAGTTATTACTAGTGCTTAAGTAAATATTGTTCGAATTATTGTTATTTTTTTAATTAGTTATCTAAGTTAAGATAATATAATTTTATATACCTTTTTTACAAAGGTATATAAAATACCTACTAAATACATACTACATCGTTACCAATAAGATTAATAAGAAAATGTGATTATTTTATCAATTAATGTTACCTCCAATCGCCTGAAACACAGGATTACCTAGTTCAGGCACAAATCATGGGTGAACTTAACATAGATTTAAGAAAAACTGTAAAAGTTGTACTTTATATTTTTGAATAAATTTATTATTATTTCCTTTATTCATTTCTATACATATAATTTACATTTTTAAATATTTCTATACAAAGTAATATAAAAAAACATTTAAAAATATAAAAAATAGTAGCCCACTGGTATCGGGAACAGGGTCCGAAATACCGGTGGTCAGGGCTCTTGAGAGAGGAACCTCCTAACAATACGCGCCGTGTCCAGAAGTACTGCTTTCTGAATCAAGCCCTTGATCCAGCTGCCAAGCGAGAGCCTCCTCAGATGTTTGTCGAGGCTATTGGCTATTAAGCCATTGGCCGACACGACTATCGGCACAATGACTGCTGTACTCACGTCCCACATGTCGACAACCTCGCGAGCCAGATCTAGATATTTGAATTGTTTATCTTTCTCTGCTTTCACGAGGTTCTCGTCATGCGGAACCGTTATATCAACAATCATTGCGCGACGTTCCAATCGGTCTATCACCACAATGTCAGGTTTATTGGCAACAATAGTCCTGTCAGTGATGATAGATCGATCCCAATACAACGTGATATTACCATTATCGAGAACTGGGTCGGGCGCATACTTATAGTATGGTACTTCTGATTCCACAAGGTTGTACTTCAAAGCAAGTTGCTGGTGGATAATCCTGGCAACGAGGTTGTGTCTATGCAAGTACTCTCCGTTAGCCAGACGAGAACACCCAGAAATAATGTGTCGGATCGATTCTCCCGGACGGTGGCATGCCCGACATATGTCAACCGTGCCATCCTTCACAATGTATTTCCGGTAGTTATTCGTCATCATAACTTCGTCCATTATTGCACAGACAAAACCTTCGGTTTCGCCGAATAGGTCACCGAAACGCAGCCAAGATACGGACGCTAAGAAGTCTACATCGGGTCCATGTAGGGCCCGGTAAAAGCGTCCGTGAAGCTCCTTGCCCTGCCATACCTCCTTGCGATCATTAGTGTCTAATACTCTAGGTTTGCGCCAGTTCTCGTTAGCCAGAGAGAGCGGGGTGAGGCCCTTGTCCACTGAGACCACATCTCGGTGCATCCCCTCGTCGACTTCTAGGAAGTATTCCCTGAGGCTGCATATCTCACGGTTGTGCAGGGTCTTAGCATTTAAGTAGCCACGACCCCCGCACTTCCGCGGGATATACAGTCTCATCACCGACGACCGCGGGTGATGCATTCGATTTGCGGTCAGCAGTGCGCGGACCCTCCTATCCAGGGCATCAAGTTCCGTCTGAGTCCATTTGAGTATGCCGAAAGAATACATCAAAACCGGCATGACCCAACCATTGAAGGCGCGCACCTTGTTTCCACCTGACAAAAGACTGCTTAGTACTTTATTCAGGCGGCCAAAGAAGCGGTCCCTCAATGATTGTTTCATGTCGGCAGTATTGATACCTAATGCTTCCGACATACCCAAATACTTGTAGGTTTCTGTTGAGGAGAGGGATCTAAGGTGTATGGAATCCGAGAGTTGAGTTCCCACGGATTCCATAATCTCCCCTCGCTTCACATGCATGACTGCACATTTGTCCACACCAAATTCCATCCTGATGGCGCTACTGAAAGTTTCCGTTACCTTCAGTAGCTTCATCAGTTGCAAGTTGTTGGGGGCAAAGAGTTTCAGATCATCCATGTAAAGAAGGTGAGATATGACCTGACCACCTCTCCTCAACCGATAGCCTAGACCTGAACCCTCCAACAGTGTGCTGAGAGGGTTCAAGGCTAAACAAAACCACAATGGACTCAGACTATCACCCTGGAATATACCGCGCTCAATCTTTATCGGTTCGCTGTTCCCCTGGATCTGTCGACATCCTGGATAGTGAAGGACCGTTCTCCAGTGTCCCATACATGACATCAGGAAGGTACGCAGAGTTGCATCAACTTTATACAACTCCAGCACCTTCATGAGCCATGTATGAGGCACAGAATCATAGGCCTTCTTGTAATCTATCCAACATGTAGACAGATCCCTTCGCGAGCGGCGAACCTGTTGGCTAATGGCCATATCAATAAGGAGCAGCTCCTTAGTACCGCGGGACCCATTCCTACATCCATTCTGAGAGGCAGACATGATAGAATTACTATCAATATGATGATTGATTTTAGCTCTCAAAATGGATGTAAGAACTTTATAGACCGTTGGTAAACAAGTGATTGGTCTATAATTTTTGGGTTCCGCAGTACTACCTGATTTATGGAGCAGGTGGGTAATTCCTGTCGTCAAGAACTGGGGCAGCGACCCTGACTCTAAGGCTGACTGAAACTGGGATGCTAAGCGAACATGTGATCTCTGGAACCATTTAATCCAGAAGTTGTGCAGTCCATCCGGCCCTGGAGATTTCCAGTTAGGCAACGGACGGACTGCACGAGCTACATCTTGGGGGCTGATGATAATTGCCCCCATTTCAGGTATCGAATCACACGCTCGTTCAACCTCCCGGGTCCAATCACCCTCAGTGTGACTGACAGGCACCGACCAGATGTTGCGCCAGAACGAACACATGGCGTCATCATCTGGTAGACGCGTATCAGTCAAACCTTGGTCCGGTCGTTCCCAAGCCCTATATACCCACCTTTCATCACTTCGGAATGTGCGATTCTGAGTGTAACGCTCCACTCGCCGCTTGTACCGACGAATACGGTTTGCCCATGCACAGATCTTCTGCTTCAGGAAGTCGATACGCTCTGTGACGCGGGCTAAGTAGTCTCGAAAACTAACATCAGTTCCCGAAAACGCCCGCTTCACAAAGCGCATCACTCTAGGTCGAGTATTGCCCTCCCTGAAGCAGATTAACTTGCCGATGAGTGCTCTAGCCTCACCGATACGCCGCTCAATCCTGCATTGCCAAGCTGGAACAGCAAATTTTGGTCGTGTAGCTCTGTCGTTGTTGGGAAATTTGACGTGAGCTACACGACATGCCGCTACAGCTCCACAGTACAATATTGAGTGGGTATCGGTGAGGTCTTTGCTGCTGTCAAAGCAGTTTGACAGCTGCGAATCTAAAGCACACACCAGCGCCTTGTTTTTCTTGTGCATAGGTAAACGAGGTAGACGTGGCCTAAGTTCAGGCGGTGTGGATCGGTACTCCCGGAATGCACCCTCCAAAGCGCTCCTCAATTGTGCGTTGCATTGGGTACTCACGGATATAACTTCGTCATCATCTTCTTCACCATCGTGTTCGGATCGCGGTGGAGCACTGGATACATTTTGTAGCTGTACCGCAATCATTGGCGAAGCAGGTATAACTAGGTTACTCCGTGAATCGAAGCGTAGTCGCTCAAGTACGGTGTCATCCAACATGTGGTTACGCTGTATGACCCGCACTTGATCCGACAGCCGTTGCGCCGACACGCTGACACCTGGCTCAAGCACCTGAAACAGAGAGAGCATCCGACCACGGTACGCAGTCAAGTTGCTTCCCCCCTCAGTAGCCCCATAATATGCGCGCATGACGTTCTCATTAATGGACTGAGTCCATCGCATGCGCGACACATTTCCACCGGCAGCGAGGACCCTGTTCGGGGCCTGTTGGCCTCGAGGTCCCAAGCCCGCTGGTGGCCGTCCTCTTCCTCGTCGTCGTGGTGGTGATGGGGTCGACGGCGGGGAGAAAAACTCGTCACTCGAGCTCGACGCAACTGCAGCGATCGGAGACACAGCACTCACGATTGAGGCGCGTCCCGGCGGCTGCGAGGCGGAGCTGAGCGACGAGTCCGGAGATGGTGGGTGTGCCTGATGTTTTGCCCGGCTTCTTGTCAGCATTCATGTATATTTTAAAGTATATTCCAAAAATTTAGGGTCCGGTTTTGTAAAATAGGTTTTCTGTTTTTTTTTTTTTATAATTGTTATTGATGTAATTAATATATTATTGTTTAAATATGGGTTAAATCGATAAAAACATTAAATTAAAATTCAGTATCGTAAAAATTCGTGCTGTCAATTTGACACTCACATTATTATTAAAGACCTCCTCCAATCCTTTCCAACTCTGTCGGTGATTTGGCTTCTCTGGCCAATCAACCAAGAATGAGTCCAAATCGTCACGCCAGCGCTTCTTGAATCTGCCTCGGTGACAACGACCGACAAACTTAATGTCTTTTATTTCGCAATCGGCAATTCATAAGACGTATCCTGAAGAAACATTAGTTTATTCTTTGAAAGAGGTTCACTGTCAATTCTAATAACTCTTCTTACAACTGCAAAGTTCAGGTTCATCCATCATAGGCCTTGGGCCATGTCACTTGAGTTAAGCCGTGAATAGCTATGCGACAGAACCCTCAGGGTAAATAGTTTGGTTGCTAATAAACCAAGCTTATTTGGTATCAAAAAATATTGACTATTACAGGTATTAGTCGGAGAAGGCAAAAGATAAAGAAAATTTTAATGCCATAGGGAGGCCTTTGCCCCGCAGTGAGAAAGAACAGGCTGATAAAATAAGTATTTGTAAATGGTGAATACCACAATAACGAATCTAACCTAACATAATAACTTTAGCATAATAAATTCATCTTGGGAACCAAAGAAATTTTTACTATGCCTTCCAAAATCCTGGGCTGTTTTATCCAACCGACCAAACAACAGAAAAAAAAAAAAAAAAATCTTATTTTCGCATTTTCAGTTTTGTTGTATTCTGTACATTTATGATACCGCATCATTATATTATGCTATTCACCGTTGAGGAGTGTCCTCATGAAAAGACAATCCTGGCTGTAGGTCAAATACGATAGAAATTATGTTTATTGATCAAAATTGAACGCGTACCTATCTATCAAAGTTTCGTGTCTGGCCTATTAACCATTGAGGAGTTCCCTCGTGACAAAACAATTCTGTCTGCGGGATGAGGTCATGATAAAAATCATGTTTATCCATCAAATATGAACGCGTCTACAGATTTTTGGGTCCGTGCTATTTAACGTTGAGGAGTTCCCTCGCGAGATGACCATTTTGACTGCAGGATGAGGTCATGATAGAAATCTATATCTGCCAAAATCAAACGCGTGTAAAAAGTTTCGTGTCCGCGCTATTTACCGTTGAGGAGTTCTCTCGTGAGGAGACGATCCTGGCTGCAGGACTAAGTAATGTTTATCATAAAAATGAATTGTCACCAGAACAAAAGGTGTGTGCAAAAATTCAGCTCAATCGGTATAAGGAAACTGGTTTGAAATTCAGTTGCAAGATTTGACCAATACTTACTAACAATGGAAGTTAAATAAAAGCCCATTTTATTAATATAAAAAATCACAATAAATTATCTAGTAAAATACAATATAAATTTGAACAGCGAAAGCATTCATAATTTAAATTTTGATGTGGAAAAAAAACGGCGCGAAATTAGCCATAGATCAGTCTGTGCTGTTTGTTGTGTCGGTTTTAGTACCTACAATTTACGAAAAACTATTAAAAATTACCAATATAAAGCTTAAAAAAATATTATTGTATTTATTTATTCTATTTTACGCTTAAAACAAAATTATTTTAATTTCTATCTATCGATTTTTCCAATTACATAATTTAATTTCTCGATTATCGAAATTTACAAAAAACTAATCGATTGAAACAATCGCTACCACACATCACAACAATTTAAAAGAAAAAATGGTCGTCAATTTCGAATACAAGTGGAGTCGTAATGAATATTACGAGTTTTTGGTCCCGTATTAGTAAATTACGCTAAGATCTGGGCATTCTCATGTTGTTTATAATATTTGGAATGATATTTGTCATATTTGTTATCGAATCTATACGCGTCTGTGTGATGTAATGTGAAAAATAAAAATGTAAACAAACAAGCGCGAATTTTCGACTTTAGATATCAAAATTCATCATTCAAACTGCTTATTTAAATTGAACTATGGAATTATTCGTCACATAATTTAATAATGAGGTAATCATTCTCAACATAGTGGAGCTTGGATGTGCGAAAACCACAATACCCGAATGAGCCACCTCATTCGTGTATTGGTCAAACGGCTTACTTGGTAGATAAGTAGCTTCGGTAGAAACATCGTCTGCCTAGCCTTTTCCAAGCTGTGTGCATCCGGTCTAACCATATGCAGCTGAATATTTTATTTATTTCCAGTATTTTACATCGAGCTACTGCCTATTTGACCTCCACAACCCAGTTAGAGCTGGGTAATACGATACTCCTTGGTAAGACTAGTGGTCGGACTTGCGGGCCACTGACTACCTGTAACGACTGTCAAAGATGAACAAAAGAAAGCCGGGATCAACGGCTTAGCGTGCTATGCGAGGCACGCAGGGAACTCGGTATGTAATGGATGGTCACTTATCCACAGATAGACCTTGGCAAGCACAGCTTAAACTGGAAGATCGACCCGTGCGGCTGTTATTATTAAGCCAAGCAAGAGCTGCACTCCGCTCCACTAGTTAGCCCTAAAACAACCTATCTTCTTACTACTTTTGTACGAGTTGATGCGAAAGTTTGTGAGGATGGATGGATGAATGAATGTTTGTTACTCTTTCACGCGAAAACTTCTAAACGGATTTGGATGAAATTTGGCACAAAGATAGTTTATAACCTGGATTAAAATATAGGATATTTTTATCCCGGTAGTATGATTCCGTAGGCCACTTACCGACCTTCACACGGGCGAAGCCGCGGGCATAAGCTACTTGCTAATATTGAGAACAACTTTCAACTGACACACAAGTATGACTTGATTACAAATGAGGGAGATTATAAAATATCATAATAGAATCACAGGTACCAAAAGTTAGGTAGCTAAAGTAGGTAATCTGCACGTTCTGCCAACCTGTTCGGTTTGTGGGAAAATGGTCGGATTATAATTAATCCCTCTCCTACGCACGTAAATACACTATGCCTGCAAAATAATACAGAATATTTTGGTACGAATCTACGAGATAGACCACATATCAAATATAATATACAGCAAAAATATTATACTCAGTTCCAAAAGTATTTCATGAAAATGTAAACAGACGAAACGATATTAGAACAGGTGCGTAGTACGTACCTACTACAAGAAATAAAGTATTATATTTTCGAAACTGATTTTCTTTATAACTAATTTCCCAAACGAAAAACAGTTATAATAGACTTTGACGGCACGGTTTGCGTAGTGGCTGAGCGACTGGCTGCTGCGCTGCGTGTCGCGGGTTCGATCCCCGCACAGTACAAATATTTGTATGATCTAGAGGTAGTTGTTCCGGGTCTGGCTGTTTGTGTATGTGAGTTTAAATGTTTGTAAACGCACCCACAATACAGGAGAAATTCCTAGTGTGGGGTAACATTAAAAAAAAATTAAAAGCATGGCCAAAGGTCGCGGGCAACAGCTGTGTTATATTACTAGATGCAGAGTTCCTAAACTTGTAACTTCTTGATTCATTACTGGCTTACAACCTTTTATTTGTTTGGGAAACAAGATAAAAACAAAACCAGTTTCGAAAAATATTATAATTTATTTCTTGCCTCTGTTCATCGTGATCAGTATCGTTTTTTTTTCTTGTAGCCATAGATACCGTGATCAGTGGGTCAAAACATTATTTAATTTTTTTGAGGGAAACGGATCACGGTATCAGTCGATACAACTCGCCGTGATCCATGGCTGATTCAATCTGATAACGGGATCGTTGGAGACAAACCTCGAATGTCACAATGTGACTCCCCACAGAGCCGAAATTTCTGAGTTATTACTGTCACACCATCATTGCGCGTGTATGAAGTCTCTCCGTCGAGTTTCCTGATCCTGACGCACCTTGTTTTTTGTCACTCAAAAGGTTCCAAACGTTTTTTCATAGAGTTATTAATCTATAATTTTCGAATCATGGAGACAAGGAACCATAGCGCATTTATATTTCACTAAAATAAATGATGCTTGCCGAAGCGTATTATTTTCCTAGGAGTATCTACCTACACGTGTGTGTGTGGGTAGGGCAATCATGTTTGTTAAGCCGTAACACAAATCATATGAACACAACTGAATACTAGTATAGAATTGAATCTACAGGGCAGTTCGATTCAGACCACAAACCAATATGAAAATGGAAATGGTTTCTACATACACACTAGCTGCGAAGCTAGTTGCGCATTCCTATCGAGGTCATAAATTTATGCTGTTTTACTCCCTTATAACTAAGATATTAGAGATTATTAACAGATCATTATTAGAGGCTGTTTATGTATCTGAGTTTGAATGTTTGTAAACTCACCTACTATACAGGAGTAATTCCTAGTGAGGGGCAACGTTTAAAAAAAAAGGATTATTAATATAGTAATTTTTAGACGTTTAACTTTGACTTAAAAAATCTTAACCTTATCATGTACATATGTGGAAATAATACAATAATGCCACATATGTTCCTTAGGCAGGGACATAATTATTATATATTCGGTATTAACCGCATAGACACCACAGTGACAACATCGCAACAGATTACAATAGATAACCGTCACCAACACACGTAAGTCTACACAAATGATGTACCATTTACCTCTATTAGATAGATGCAGCACAAAAGCACAATTTTTACACAGTAGGTACTCTAGGGCAGTCCATGGACGGGTGACCATCCATTACGTATCGAGAGGGCTTTCGAGGCATGAAGGGGTCTGTGCCTCGGACGCACCGTTGGTCCCAACTAGCTTCGTGTCCACGTTTCACTTTGCGTGACTTCGAACCCGGGACTACATTATAACATTAACATTAGCCGCGTTTGTTACCACTAAACCAACAATGCAGTCAGTTTTAACGTTATTAGATAGATTCTAAAAGGATAAAAGGGTTATAAGACTGACGACTGCTGAGCAAGAGGTCCTACACTGGGTTCCATTCCCGGATCAGGCAAAGTGTTATTGGGTTTTTCCATTAGGAATTTCTCGGTAGCAGTCACGGAGACTGACTGCTACCGAGAAACCGGTCAACCGGTCAACCGGGATCTGTTCCCGGTTGATGGCAATACTCTCCCCCTATTATATGGGTTTGTAACATAACTGGCGAAATGCGGGAGTACAGTGTAGGTACTATAAGGTAACTCTGCCTAACCCTTCGGTGATTACGGGCATGATGTTATGTTATGGAAGGCTGTTTGGCCATGAGATATTCTTTATTTTTTGCTACTCTGACAAACATGCTGTGGGAAATATATGTCCTAAAATAGTTTAGGTATGTGTGTAGGTACTTTGGGGTTACGAGAAATTCAGTAATTGTAATTTTCGGTAAAACTAAGAACTATACCATCTTGTAACATCTTGTGACCTACAAAAATGTCCGCTAGCCGAATATTAGTATATCCGAGACAGCCCAAATTGTGTAAGATAGTATCTTATAGCCTTGGGAATACAATACTGAACAAACCGCGATAAGGTTTCTGTAATTTTTCCGCTAAAGTGCTCTTACTCGAAAAATAAATAAAGAATTTTCACCCGCGAGTTTTTTATCTAAAAATAAAACACGGCATAACGTACATCATGGGACATTTTTTCTGTACGTGATTCTAGACACTGCATTGTTTTTTTTCTTCGATAAAATGTAAACAAAAAATAAACCGACTTTTTTTCGAAATTAATGTTGTTATAGACTTTTTTGTGTTTGTTTTGGAAATCGGTGACTTTTTGACACCGACTTCCGGTATTAATGTTGTTATAGACTTTTACGTGTTTGTTTTGGAAGTCGGTGACTTTTTGCCACCGACTTCCGAAATTAATGTTGTTATAGACTTTTTTGTGTTTGTTTTAGAAGTCGGTTTGTGATGGAAAAAAGATTTTGTTATCTTACCCTTATTTGTGTCCCACACAAATTCTTGCCATGAATTAATTTTACATTGTAACTAAAAGTTATTAAGGGACCATCATGTCACCTGCCAGGGCTGCGGGACTGTTCGAAAGAGATACCGCGGCCGTGGAACACAAAGGCCAAAGAATGAAGTACAAGTCTGACACTCCCTCCCGCTCCGTCCAGAGTGGGGGGGTCATTTGATGATTTCCTATCCGAAAAAAAAACCAACATGTCATCAACATAGGTTAAAAAGAAAAAAAATCTTTTTTGCAAAAAATAAAACCGACTTCAAAAACACAGAAAAGTGAAAAATAACTTTAGCTTCTGAAGTTTTCACTTTTCTGTGTTTTTGAAGTCGGTTTTATTTTATGCAAAAAAGATTTTTTATTTTTCCATTTTTAGTGTATTTATAGGATATTACAATTCTATACAAGTATTTGCTATACATTTATTTTACATTATTAACGATACATTTCATGGTAATAGGCTTATCAATACTAATATTATAAAGAGGAAAGATTTTTTTGTTTGTTTTTTGTTTGTTTGTTTGTATCGAATAGGCTCCGAAACTACTACTACTACTATAATTTATTTTAAAAGAAAATTGAGATCCCAAAGTAGCAAAATTTTGCCTATAAAATAGCCAAGAGGTCCGCAACAGTTTACAGCAGCTATATCGTGTTTGGGCAAATTTCATGCACTTTGATGAGAACATCAAACCTAACTAGAGTATGACTTTCATCGACAGTCTAACGATGGAGGCAGAAGGCAGTTGCAAGAGGTCCTCAACAGTTTACAGCGGCTCATTTCATGCTCCTTGATGAGAACTTTAGATCTAGCTGGAGTATGACTGTCATCGACGGTCTACCGATGAAAACGGAAGGCAGTTGCAAGAGATCCTCAAAAGATTACAGCTACAACAGATTAGCTATATTGTTATAGGGCTCATTTCATGCACCTTGGTGAGAACTTTAAACCTGCCTGGAGTATGACTGTCATCGAAGGACTGACGAAGAAGACGGCAGGCAGTTACAAGAGGTCCGCAACAGTTTACAGAAGCTTAATCGTGTCTCGGCTCATTTCATGCACCTTGATAAGAACTTTCGACCTAGCTGGAGTATGCTGTCATCGAGTGTCTAAGGATAAAGACTTAAGGCTGTCGAGGGAAGCCCTTATTTGGAAAAACATAAGTAGAATATTTTAGCGATTAATGCAAATATTGAATCTTTACCAATATTATAAAGATGAAGAGTTTGTTTGTTTGATGGCTTGAACGAACTAATTTCAGGAACTACTGGTTCGAATTGAAAAATTATTTTAGTGTTGGATAGCCCATTTATCTAGGAAAGCTATAGGTTAACAACATCACACTACAACCAATAGGAGCGGAGCATCAATGAAAAATATTGCAAAAACAGGGAAATATATTCCTTTTGAGTGCTTCCGTTGCGTGCGCTGTGTAAACGGTTAAAGTTACGCAACAATCATGAGTCCGCGATAGCATATTACTATCTTTTAAGGTTGACTCACACTCTCTCTAACCCTTATTTGGCGCAGATGAAGTTGCGCGGGTCAGCTAGTCCCTAATAAAATGGAAGTAATATACCTAACTGTCGCAATCTGGGTGTACTGTACGCATCTGCGTACCTCCTCAGAGCATACAACCGTTACGTTATGTTATGATATTGTGTAAACAATACACATCCAAGCGATTGCAGCAATCACGACAGATTTGCTATCTACTATTGAAGAGTTCCATTGTATAACTCCGAAGATCAGATTCAACAAATTTAAACGTAGTCACCGCGGAATAATATTCTTCCAAATTAAAAAAAAAACATCGAAATCGGTTCACAATTGTCGAATATAAAATTTGGAGATTTGTCCTCGATTTCTCCAGGATTCCATCATTAGATCCTGACATGAAGACCATGGGACCACATGGAAAGTATACTGATTCAAACAATGCCCATAAAATTTTAGGGTGTCCTTAACTTTTCTGGGATTCCATCATCTGATCCTGACTTATACCTTCCATCATCAGCTCAGCAACATGAGATGATGATTACCATGCACAAATTTCTGAATTGTGTTTGAGAGTATATGAAAAACATTGTATGTGCCTATAAAATTTGAGGGTTGCCCTCTATTTCCCTGGGATTCCCTCATCAGATTCTGATTTGGTGACAATGGGACTACCTCAAGAGTATAGGCTTTCGAAAAAAAAAGAATTAGAAAATCGGTGTACAATAGGCGGAGAAATCGGTGAACATAGGTCCATTAAAAAAATACATACCGTAGAACATAGAAACTCCTCCTTTTTTTTAAGTCGGTTAAAAATTGTCAAAGGAGTTTTGGTGAAACATTATTGAACCGTTAACAATACATGCCATGGTAATAGGCTTATCTCCAACAAATGGAACTTAACGTACCTAACTGTTGTAATGGGGGTGTACTGTAGACTGTACACATCTCAGAGCATTCAGACGGGATGTTATGTCCTGATTTTGTTTAAACAATGAATATCAAAGGGATTGCAGCCATCGCGACAGATTTGCTGTCTATTATTGAAGAGTTCCAGTGTTAATCTCCGAAGACCAGCGTCAGATCTTCACCAAATAAAAAATGGGACCACCGCGGAATAATATTCTTCCAAACAAAAAAAGAATCATCAAAATCGGTTCACAATTTTCGAAGATATCGCTGAACCCACAAACAAAAAAAAAAAAAAAATCAGTCGACTTGATAACCTCCTCCTTTTGGAAGTCGGTTAAAAAAATAATAATAGTATTATAGCTAACTCATAAACTATTCAAGTAAAGTAAATAAAATTTGGATGGTACCACAGCGCTGGCTTCCTCTACCAAAGGAAAAAGAATCCCGTAAATCGACTCAGTAATCACGGAGTAATCGCAATGTACATACATGAAAAAATTACGCTCCTCCTTTTTAGAAGTCGGTTAAAACAACTCTGTTCCATAGAAAAATACAACTACACTGGTGTCCGATATTAAAAATTTATCCGTACGGGTTTTATCGAACCTTAAAATAGTGTTGACTGCGAAGTGCAATTTAATACCTCTCGACATCACTGAACTTTAAGTGCTTAACACCCACCACGACCACTATAACACAACCATATTCTTCTTTCGTATTCAATTCTGGTGACAAAAGCCGCCTACAAAAGCACAATCATAGCTCGCACTGTGCTACAATGGCATATCGGCCGCACAAAGCAATGCACGAAAGGTTTCCAGCCAATCACATCCAGTTATTGCACTCGTTTCACGTATAAATGGAGACAGCCTTTTGTGTAATGCACTCGTAATAAGTAGGTCAATGTACTGAGAGAACAGTGGTGGCTTAGTGGTTACGGTCTTAACTTACGAATTGTAGCTCGTGAGATCGAAACTATAAACCGACCTCATCAATGAGTCCTCGAGTGCCAGCGGCGGGTCTTGTGCATTACGCAACGTGCGCCCGCCGCCCGCACCTCCCTCGGTTCCCTTTGTCGTCGTACCCCCGCGCCCCTGATACCCGCGGGCGTGGACTCGTTAAAGCGGTCGAATTCTAAACAGGCCTACATTGAGGCATTACTTTGAGTAATTTATTTCATCACCACTGCTTGTGCTTTGTAAAAGCGGTGATGCAAATCATCATACCAGAAGAACATTCGTAACATGTGCGAGTTCCAACCCGCAATGGGCTAACGTGGTAGATTATAGCCCACTCCTTCTCATAAAGAGAAGGCCGTGTGTCCCAGCAGTGGGTACATTATGAGCTGATTATGCAAGGCAAGGGCTCAGTATCACTTCAACTCGAGCCATTCAGGATTCTCTCTATTTAACTCGACACTACAACCGCACAGGTGGCTACATATTGGTCAGAAACAATTGAGTGTAATCGACATTTATAAAAAGAAGAAGATCTTAACCATCAGCTTGTAAAAATCGGGGCAGCTGACACCGATTTGATACCGTGCTTATAAGTGTGCAATAAGCTTTAATACGATCGATGTAACCAAGTTTTATACTTGTTATAAACTGATATAAATACTTTGTAAGTTGGCAAAAAATTTAAAATTCTGTTCTAGTGAAAATTGGGCCGGTATCTATTAATAAGTGTTTATACTGTTGTGTTTGTACTGTTTATTTTATTCTCATATTGATGTAAAACATATTTATGCTGTCTTGGCTTCCGTACGTTTTTTTTCACGGGTAACCACTGAAAATCAGCGCTGTGTTGTGGGCCCCCCATAGCACAGCATCATGCTGAGTGGTAACCTGCTTGTCGTAGTCACGACGTGCAAGCTGTTAACTTTCTTCTTTTTTTGTTCCGTCCTGTTGAATGTATAGTTTATTGTTTATTTTTTGTAATTTTGTATGATGCATGTCATGTCCCTGCGACAAATAAATATTCTTTCTTTCTTCAAGAGTGGAAAATAACTTTTTGAATATTCCAATTGTACTTATTGCGTAAACTTTATTTTCAATTGTTCTTTCCAGTAGTTGCTTAGTAGTTTCCGTAAGAGAAGAGTTATCGTGCTACTCAATATCTTTATTGTATAGGTCAGATAGACAGTCGCTCCTTGTAAAATACTGGTATTTAGCTGATACAAACAAAAAAAAAAAAATACTAGAAGCCAGCCTTGACATGATTTGGGAAATAATCAGGGGCCAAGTAAGCTATTTGACAATGGTTTTTTTATTTTGTCAACCATACCATGACAACACCATTGTGAACTGTGAAAAAAAGCAAGGCAATTGGCAAGCTTGTAAAAACTTGAAAACAAAAACCCTTAATTGCACATGCACTATGGCGTTTAGTGGTCAAAAGAACTTATCAGATTAACAGGAAATTATCGAACAAAAACATGCCTACCAGTAATCAGTGGCCCCCAGCTGAACCAGTGACATGTCAGTATCACGCCATCGGAAAATCAAAATGACACCTGTCAATTATGAGATTAACAAAACGGTATTAAGTTTATTAACTGACTTGGTCACTAACACTATCATTAACAATAAAAACGGGATATTTACCATGTTTTTTTTTTAAGTTCCCGATATTTCTAAATATATTTTTAAATGTTTTATATTTTTTTTTTCTAAGGAATATTTAAAAATGTTATTAATTTGTAAAGATAAAAATAAAGGAAATCATAAAACGGGATATTTACCATGTTTTTTTTTTTAAGTTCCCGATATTTCTAAATATATTTTTAAATGTTTTATATTTTTTTTTTCTAAGGAATATTTAAAAATGTTATTAATTTGTAAAGATAAAAATAAAGGAAATCATAAAACGGGATATTTACCATGTTTTTTTTTTAAGTTCCCGATATTTCGGCACTGTTGCAAGCACCATGATCACAGATAAACGGTGTTTATTTTTAGTGTTAATGATAGTGAACAATTACGGTGTCAGTAATCGGCCAATCTGGAACGATTTCAAAGGCAGACTTGGTCTCCAGACGGGTTATAGTGTGATCACAAGTTTCTATGAGGTTCTTCAACTTACCTACCTACTAAATCAATGTTCTTCTTCAGCATTTCAGCAATAACTTGACAGTTAGTAGATGGCTATTCTTAAATATAATATAATAAAGAGGTATTGTTGTTGACTGCCTCATTGGCTGAGTGGTCGCAAGCGCTGCTGCTGAGCGACGTCCTGAGTTCGATTCGCGGGTCGAGCAAAGTGTTATTGGATATTTTCAACAGAAAATTCTCAGTAGCAGCCTGGATTTCTGCCCGGTTGATGGTGTGACTGTTCGTAAATTACCCTAGGCTGATAAAATTTTCGGTTTTCCTAAATCATGCACATATTAGTATTAATGTCGGCTCCCCCCGAAGGAGGAGAGGCCGTGCCCCTCCGTCCGCACGGCCTTGTAAGACTCGACACCAAACTGGTCATCTTTCCACCGACTACTAAATTGAACTCCAGCCCTGTCCCGACTTTAGAAGCTAAGGGACAGGGAGGGGTACAAGGTGTAGTTAATTTTGGGAGGTCACAGTTAAGACATATACATGAATAATATCAAATCCTATAAAACTAAATCAGTAATAAAGTATGAAGCTAATAAGGCAAGAGGGCGCAAAGATATATATATATGATGAAAGGTTGGTGAAAGGAAACGTTACGCTTGCGCTTAAGAGATTCACTATTTACAGTTACGTTAATTTAATGGTTCAAACGTATTACGAACCCAACTCTATGGCATGTAACCGGTTACAATAACTGCCTCAGTACGTGACGGTTAGACCTAAGCGCATAGGCCCACTAAGGATCCTGCTACGAATTCTAACCGAACACGTTTCCTAAGCATCATTCACTTGTCCTTTTCAAACCTAAGACAGAGTACTGAGAAGTCCTACTGCCATTGAGGAAGACACGTTTTAGTAGTTTTCCCTACACGCGTATTCATGTTAGTAACACCCTTTACGGCAATCTACCCCTTGTCTAAGATAACACACAACTTGCGCAAGCGCACCGTAGATTCAGTCTGTAGCAGAACATATTGCGTTTGTTATTGGTGGACGCCGAAGTGGTGATATATCGTCACTTCACATTTCTTTACTCTTCCCCATGTCGTGGTTGCGTATCTCGTTAGTAATGTCGATTCAGTAATTTGCCAACCAGTGGCCGGGTTTGGGTTTAACGAGATAAACAGCCGAGGTTTGACTTTCTGTCCCTAGCGTTCCTTAGAACGGAGTTATCGATGTGGTTTGAGATATTTCGTGATGCCTACCCCCGCTCCCTGAAATGTGCGCCAACAATCTCTACGCAATGTTTCTGAGCTAGACCTTTACAGGAAGCAGTATTCATCAGCAACGTTTGGTTGATTTGTACCACAAGTACAAGTCGGCATTATATAACTGAGCAGTATAATTTGTCTTAATAAATTCGTGAATATTACGGTGTTGCCTTCACTACTGAACAATATATTTTATCTCAATTTTAATGTGAATATTACGGTTCGGCCTTTCATGTGTAGTGAGTCAGATAAAAGTCAACTTTCGTCAATAGTCGGGTGTGTTGGTGTATAGTGTGTTTGTCGTATGCATGAAATGTGTGTATAGTGTTGCGAAAGGCGGTCTCCGTCCCTATAACCAAACGCAGATGAAGAATATGTGCCAAGGTTAGGAGTTATTAGGACACATAACACAGGACATAATATTATACATTGTGATGATAAAGCGGCTCTGCCGTCATGCTGAAATAAATAATTATTAACATCGCTGCGTTTCCGCCAAACTGCTACTTAAGCTAGGAGTTAATTATAGTTAACACTTACCACGTGTTCATTGTTCATTGAAGAGGATTAATCCCCGAGCTACTTACAGAGTACTGCACACTTTACCAGTCTCGCCTCCGCTACAGCATCTCCTTCAGGATCTCGTCACTCACTTTAACTAGGCATATAGCTTCTATTTATATTTAAATTATAAAATGCTAATCGCTCTCTTACGACAGTCCTCTGGGACATGTCCATCTTGGTACCAAGATTACGCTAACTACATGAACCTAACCTACTTCGTCCTAGCTTTTTAACCGTTTTTAGACCGACTCCCTGACTTAACTCGACTCCACGTGTCGACACTTCCGCGACTTAAAACCAACTGCCACGAAACCATCAAGCTTTCCCCGGCCCAGCCTCCAAAAACCACTACGCTTGGGTCGCCTTTTCAGAATCCGTTTCTTTTTTTGTGCAAACGTCTCAATTGTATTAAGTGAGCTTCGAACGCCTAAGAGCGGCGTAAATTGCAACCACATGTCGCACTAGCATTCAGAACTACGTATTGAAATTAGATATTTTTTTATATTTGGCCTGTCAGTCCCTAGTCCCTTTACCATTAAGTAAAGAATTTATGCCTTTCTAAGTGTGCAATATTGTTTTACAATTCAAGGAAGAAAGCTCACTAAATCTTTATTAATTACGGTCACTTGCCAGCCTGTCAAGCCATAAAATAGAAGTTTAATGTGTTTATGAGTGGCCCATACAGTGTGATGATTTTAAATAAAAATCAATACTAAAATATCTACTTAATAATTAGGAGTACGTGACAGACAGTCACAATGGCAATAGGCTTGCCCCCTATTACATGGGATTTAAAAAAATCATATCTGGCGAAATGTGGGTGCACTATTAGGTACACCTCTGTCCAACCGGATTATAGGTGTGATGTCATGTTATGTTAAAGATGTTTAAATGTATGTTTTGTAAGTTTGGATCTAGATTGATCCGATTTCGAAAATTCATACACTTTATTATTCTCGAGTGTCAAAGGCACCTCATAGGCTATATTTAAAGCTGGCTATACACTCTCGCACTTATAAAACTCGGCAGGTTACGTATGGCTTATACATCTTCATTGAGGCTGTGCTTAAAGAAATACCGTTTAAAAAAGTGAGCAAAATTGAGCCAGTAAATATCCCTGTTAAAAGTAATCGTGTAATATTAATCTACTTCGTTATTTCGACGGACACATGTTTTTCATGTGAAAATACTGTTTTCAGTAAATTGTGTTATGAATAAAAAAAATCAATGTTCCATCAAGATCTGTAGTTACAGTAAAAATAGATTTGATTAAAGTTTTACATTTTACATGAAAATATAGTTTTGTCAATATTTTTAGCTCGTATTTTTCACTCAGATACCTCCGTATTTTGATTTAGTTCTGCGAATTTCGTAAATATGAGTTTATTGACAGAGTCTCCACGTGTAACTGAAAAACGATGGCAGGTTTAGTTTCATAAAATTTTTCCATTTCGTTATGTATGTCCTAGATAGATAGTTGTGTATTTGAACACTTTGGGCGTTTGGTAGTTGGGCAAATATCCAACGATGAGTTAAATACGCTATTGCTTTACTGACTTTATTATTTCTCGAGTTACATCAGGCTATGAGGCTGGATTTGTGCCCAGTTCATGACGATAAAAGCCTATTATATCAAACTTGTGAGCCTATAGCTTGTGAGGATCTCGATTCCTACGTCGGGCAGTGATACGTAATGTGTTATTGAGCTTTTGTCAGTAGCTGTTCGGAATCTGGCTTTGTGCCCGGTCAACAACAGGCTCGCCGCCTATTATCTAGTAAAATGTGGTTGCCATCTCTGCCTAACTCTTCGGGGACTACAGGCATGATGTCATGTTATGTTATGATATAGGATAGAATGTCTCAGGTGTGATATAAGAAATTTCTTATGAAATAAACAGTAGCTTTGTGTTCTTCTATCTTTATGTGATAACATGTGTTAAGTTATTTTGTGGCTAAATAAATAATTAATGACTTTGTAGCACTACTACATACAACGCAGCCTGACCCTTCGGCATACTAAACAGAATCAGAGCTCTAAGCTAGATTTGCATATTGATATTGCTCAGTAGGTATCACTATCTAGGTTAGGTTAGTTGGCGCCAGATGGCTGTTTCTCGGTAAAATTCATTAAAATTCAGCCACATCTGAATTAACGAGATCCAGATTCAAACTAAACCCTTTATCTGTTATTTCCAATTTGTTAGCAAATCTAGTTATGTTTTATACGACGAAGCAACAGTGGAGGAAAAAAACAGGAATATCTGATTTTCGAGTGTAAGGTTACTAACAAACAGACAGACAAAGAGACGTTGCGTAGTGTAACATGTCAACGATTACTGTCACATTTTAATAGGTGATGGCGCTTATAAATAGAAACAGAATTCTTATCCTGCTCCTATCTCAATTTATTTGGAGTACAGCATGTCTTCTTCTTCCATACTTTTCTATAAGTTGTCATCTAACGAGTGACCCCCTTTCTAGCGATATTACCTTTACTCCTAAATTTAAGTAGAAAAAGTTTTTGATGTTGTACTAAGTCAGAAATATTTAAAAAGAACAACTGTTTCAAATTAATACTTTTGGGCGCAAACATATTTGTACGGATCAGAAAAAGTACATTTTGATTGAACGGAGGAACTTTGTCACTGTAGCCGAGGCGGAATTCACGCCGGTGTTATGCTGCCGAGCATTAACAAATGCCCACGTGTTTCAAACAACGCAATACACTTTCGAAGAAATAAAGTAGTGGAACGAAAAGTATTTTCGTCATGAATTATTAGGAATCTTTGATTTAATTTACTTTTTTTCGCGCTTTGCTTTCATTTGCATTTTAATGGAGAAGCAAATAAAAAAAATAAAAATAAAATAAAATTCATTTCATTCAGATAACTTGATCCATACAGTGAAATTAAAATTAAATTAAATTAACATTCAGGTGAAATCAGTATTAAAAATAAAATAAATTAACATTCCATACAACAAAAAATATAATTAGAAGTCGAGTCATGGTAATTATTATTAGGTTTCTCGTTTTTAATTTTGGTATTTGTTAAAATATGTATTAGTTTATTTTATTTGTAAATAAGTATTAGTATCATTATAAGTGCCTATATAAATTTTCGATAGCAAGAAGTTATTTTTATATATTTATTTTGTACCCTATCACAATGTTTTCTTATTTAACCCAAAGGTTGGGTTAACTGGTAGAGAATGCCTTGTGGCATTAAGTCCGCCTATGTATCACTATTGTACATGAAGTTTAAATAAATAAATAATAAAAAAAAAAATTGCCATCAAAATTAAAATTAACATTAAAATCAGAATTAAAATAAGATAAAATTAAAATTCATTCAAAATTAAAATAAGATAAAATAAATATTAAACATTCAAATAAAAATAAAATAAAACTAAAACATTAAAATTAACCGCTTAATAAAAGTTACCCATATTGGAGAAGAGATCCTATCTGCGAAAGTCTTCAGATTCTTCTGCGAAAGAGCCTAATATTAAAAATAGAAAATTTTATTATTTTTAATTTAGAACACATTTTTAAAAATGTTAGTTTGTTTATAAAATCAAATAATTGTTCAATCAATAATGTTTTTTTATAAACACAACTAAAATAAATATTCATAAAACATATTTTTAGACCTATAAAGGCATGCTTTGCTGAGATTAAAAAAAAGCAATCACCGCAATAGGAATTGAACCAATTTGGACTTAGTTTTAGTAATCTGTGGATTTTTTATTTTCGCACTAGTAGACATAAATGATAAAAATGTAGTGTAAAATACACTGCACGTTGAACCTAATCGTAGCGAGGTAAGAGCCAGTTTTTGAGGAAGTAAATTGAAAACTATATTACAGTACTATTGTTAAACGTTGCTTTCCGGGCCAGATGTTAGCACAATGCATCCGACCAACGTTTTCCTGAGAACAAGCACGCACGACTCCAATCAAGCTTTACAAATCCAGTATATGCGGATCTTTCGTTGTATAGGAAATCTATACAGAGTGAGGCCAAGTTATACTGGAAATGTACAGCTTCATGTGCTGCCTTGTGTACAATAGAACCAATCATTGTTAGGAACTAGTACACTAAACTAGGTACAGTTACAGGCAAAAATTAATCAGTTTTGTGATATGCTAAAGGATTTAGTTCAGAGCTTTGTTTTTTTTTTGTATTTGATCATTTTCTTTTTTTTTAAGTGTTTCTCAACCCATTTGTATCACTTGCTGAAAATCTCCCACCTGGACACGAGTTGCCAAGGCTGACCTGGAAGTCTTTGAATAGACTCCGGACACAGGTAGGCCGAAGCAAGGCAAAACCTCTTATTTATTTATTTTTTTTTTCAGATGGGATATCATCAAATGACCCCCCCACTTGTACTGACTAAAACCCATCCATGTTCCTTCTTTGCCCTTGTGTTCCAGGGCCACGGTATCTTTTTCGAACAGTCCCGCAGCCCTGGCAGGCATCGGACCCAAACGTGGTTGCTGACATCTCTTTGAGGCGCGCGTGGAACACGAACGCGCCGTTGACACGGCCTGTCGTCATAAGACGGCCGGACGGCGAGCTAGCCCATAACTCGCCGTCCACAGGCCCGCTCCTACGGTGGCCAGGAGCCACCACGTGACCCCCGACGCCCAGGGCGTCTCCCGCGGCGGCTGGGACGTGAGGTTCTTTCCCTCTCACGTCCCGCCACCTCCTTCACTAGCATGACTGCTTCGCAGAAGGAGGTGACGGCTTCCCATTCCCTCTCGCTCCGGATCATGGCTTGAACCAAGGCCGGACGCGAGAGATCGCCGCCGCCAACCGCCGCTACGAGGACACGGCGGTGCTCCGCCCAAGCGGGACAGACCTCTACAGTGTGCTCCACCGTGTCCTCCGGACGATCCTCGCAGTGGAAACACCCGGGCGTTTCCTCCCGCCCGATTCGGTGCAGGAACCTCCCGAAACAAGGCAAAACCTCTTCAGGTGGAAGTTCATAGATGACTCTGCCCAGGAGTGTACACTTGTAATCGTGTCCTGCCTGTCCTGTTGTTTGCACATCACAGTGGTTATTCTTATGTGATCGTAATCTTATTTCTTTAGCATGCTTTATGTGGATCAGGTGTAAATGTATACGTACAAAAATAATCATTTAGAAATACCTAAACTACAATACATGTTACCGGACACTGAAGTGCGGGCGGGACATTACAATAGTAATTGTAACAAAACCAATATCAACTGGCCTTGAATTTATTCGAAATTTCATACCACACTAGACCCGCACAAAACCGACTACAGAACATCGAAAACGATCATAAACTTTTTTTTAGAAAATCAGTATACCTACTGTAGTCATCGAAATATTCGAAACTCTTCAATGATATGTAAAAAGTCATGAAATAGCATAACATAACCGTTGCCACGATCTGCGAGCGAGACGACCAAATGACAATTAGTAAGTTTTAATTGAAACAATATGTCTTCTGAAACTGATTACTGTAAACTCACAATTGTTGACAACTGTACTAATATCCAATACAATATATTGAACTCTGTGGTTGTCATTCTTCTCTAATAAGTAGATATTCAGACTTCCAGACGGAACCTTGAGTTAGCTTCAGACAAAGAGAAATTCAGATAATTCCTTAAAATTGAACCTTATTTGCGGTGATTACTTACGACGTACGTCTTACTTGTGACGACACGATAAATTTCTGAGTACTTGGTTAAGGTTGCAATTTGCTTCAACTTTGATGACACTTGTTCAATTATTCCTCGAAATTGAACATTTCTGGGCACTTGGTTAAGGATGCAATTTTCCTGAACTTTGACTAATCTATTGATAATTGATTGTTGTTCCGGATTTGGCTTATTGTGTAGTGTATTTTATAGTTGTCAATTTGATTGACCATCTAAATGTTGAATGTAACTTGCACGAGTTTCGTATTTTTACAACAACTATCAAGAGGCTTGATATAATGGTAGCAGGTATAAGGTTATCGGTAACTTTTTTCAGTACATTTTGACCTTTTTCACGGCCTTTATCTTTGATAAAATATCACTTTGTGCAGGCCGTAAGGACTATTTCTCTGTGTCACGCTAAAAGAGTTTTAAACTTAGTGATATTACAATTAATTGTGAATAGTGTTACAAAATTAGTAATGGACTTATGAGCTCCACTGTACCTAAATTATTCGCTGTGGTTTCGTGGAATTGTTTTTGTGTTAAATCTCATAAAACTGTAGTTGCGTGCGCACGCCTACGCATGGCTTACGACAAACCTACGACGGGCCTACGTCACAGGCTTAAATTTTTTTCGTTAATTAAAATACATAATCGGTCTATCTTTAGGAACTGTATGTTCCTGTTAAAAGAGGCGAACTGTATAGATCTTATGGTGTATATGTAAAGCTTAGGTTATTAAAGTACAGACAAAGTCCTAAAAAGCGAGGATATTTTTGTAGTACCTACTGCCTCATAAGTCTAGTGGTCGCAAGTGCGACTGCTGAGCGTGAGGTCTTGGGTCCGATTTCCAGGTCGGGCAAAGTGTTATTGGGTTTTTCCATCAGGACTTTCTCAGTAGCAGCCTCGCAGTCTTGTGCCCGTTTGATGGCTATAGCCCCCTATTACGTAGGACTTAAACATAACTAGCGAAATGTGGGTGTATTAATATCTAAACATTTGCCTAACCCTTCTGAGATTGCAGGAGTGATGGTATATTCATGTTATTTTTATAGTTTACTCTGATCAAAACCACCGAGAAATTCAAAGTACTTTTAACTAAATAAAATAGGAGAAACACTACTACCAACTAACAACCATATGTTTTTAGGTGGGTGCTATACCTAATTTCCTGTGTGTATCTTTCTGTGTAGGTAAATGGAAACTTGGTTCGGTTTCTCTGTTTATTACGGAGCTAATAACTTGAAACCACTAAGCCAGTACACGTGTTCTGTGTATTAATTCGTAAACAACTTGTCACAGATATTTCTCACAACATTCACCCTTATAAATGACGTAATAAAGTGTATATTTGCAGGTTCTTCGCTGTAATATACCCGCTCCGTCTACCAGTGGCGAGGCGACGCAGTAAACAGATGCTTGTCTGCGCCTGGGCATTCGCGCTGGCCTGTAGTTTACCACAGGTAAGGTACACTAAGCTATAGTACGAAGTAGATAAGTACCGTTGGTCTGGGTAAGGACAGTAGTGGAAACCCACAAATACAACTAGATAACGCAAGAGCAAATTACTTGACATGCCCGGCTTAGGCATTTTACTTAACGTGGCTACTGTCGCAGCAAGCTAATTTGTTTAAACAACCAACGTTACTTAATTTTAGTCATGATGAAATGAAAGATGATGAAAATGTAGAAAAACTCGGTTAAAACAGCGGGGCACAGGTGGACTTCAGTAGTCTCTGAATATCGCATCGGGAACAGGCGTGAGCAAACTATGTATAACTCCAGTTCATCATCTGCGTAGCCTTTTCCCAACTATGTTGGGGTCGGCTTCCAGTCTAACCGGATGCAGTGGAATACCAGTATTTGACACGGAGGGACTGCATATCTGGCCTCCACAACCAAGTTAGTACTGGGATACTGACAGAAACAGTTGTCGTAGATTCCCAGATGCTAGTTAACTTTTTATTTAGTTTTAAGTTTATTGTGTAGTAAGCAACGACTTATTGTCGGGCGTACGCTGTCCCCCATAGTTACGTACTAATGCTGTAACATGATAATATTGTAATTACAAATGATTTGAGAAGAGTAACCATGGAGTTTCTGGCTGGTTTTTCTCCAAAGGGAACGACCAATCCGAACCGTGCACCTTTTCTCGACGTTTTATAAGTGAAAAATAAAATATTTTATTGTGTTTTTGAAAAATATACAACTCTAGTTTCATAGTAATAAAATAAATAAGTAACCTGAAAATTAAAGCCTGCAAATTCGCATTCATAAAAGAATTGTTGAGTACATTATTATAATTCGGACGTCCTCGTAAATATTCATGAATAAACAGCCGCAGTGAACAATAATGTCATGTAATGTTATTATTTAAAATTGTTACAACAGTAGGTAATATTTAAGGTCATTCTGTCACATTGTTGTGAATAAGTAAGCTGAAGGGCAATCGGCCGGCCGTATAAGACGTAGAACAGATGATAGTTGGGTGGGGTAGACGTATTCTTGAGTGAAGACCGTGAATCGGCAAGCGTAAGGTGGGATACCCTCAAGCTCGTTGGAGCGACGATCTTCGCAGAGTGGCTGTTAGCAACTGGATAAGAGTTGCCGAGAATCGACTCGAGTGACGTGTGATTGAAGAGGCCTATGTCCAGCAGTGGACTGTTGTAGGCTGATGATGATGATGATGAATATGGTATATACGAGGCAGATTTAAGTGAAAACCACGGGAAGGGCCCGGATGCCCCAGAAAGATATACACTGAACTTGTTTGGTGATGTTTGTCAAGAAAGGTCAGGTGCGTAGTACTAGTACTACCAGTGTTTGTGTATGACCGTGGTCGTGGTTGAGTTTAGAAGGTGAAGATGTCGAAGTTGTATATTACATAACATAACATCACGCCTGTAATCCCCAAAGGGCTAGGCAGTGGTGAACCTAATAGTACACCAACATTTCGACAGTTATGTTAAGTCCCATATAAAAGGATTTGTGCCCGATTGATGGCAATAGGCTCGCCCAGCCTATTGCCAGAAATCGGGCACAAATTTAAACTCTGGGGCTGCAACTGATCCTGATGGAAAACCCCAATAACAATCTGCCCGACCCGGGAATCGAACCCGGGACCTCGTGCTCAGCAATCGCGATTGCGACCACCAGAGCAATGAAGCAGTCTCAACTTTAAGTTGCATATTAGAGAAGACAAAATTCACGTGACCATCTTGGCTATTCTTACTTTACTCAGAAAAAGCATAGTGTTTTGACGAGAACCAAGAATGTCCCAATTATTCTTAGATTTTGTGTTCCATGTACGTGAAAAATGCAATTCGTTTTGCAGGTAACCACAAA
Organism: Noctua janthina; assembly: GCA_963576755.1. NCBI lineage: Eukaryota > Metazoa > Arthropoda > Insecta > Lepidoptera > Noctuidae > Noctua > Noctua janthina. The sequence goes on along the minus strand of OY755069.1, from coordinate 15,607,045 downwards.
AAAACTATCTGTTGTGTTAATAAAGGATGATTTATGCCAGAACGTCACGAGCTCGGGTATAAATCATTTCTACAGCGTAATTATCCAGCTGCACTGTACTAGCGTGGTGATAAAGCTTGTTCTGTCTCAGCATGATAAGAGGTATTTGCCCTACATTGGGACAGTTATAATACGGAGTCCAAGTAATTTTAATAAAAGCAGTGTATTGCACCTGCTCGATTTTGTACAAATCTAACGTTCTAAATTCTGACAATCCGACATAATAATATGTAGTTAGTCTTAATAAAATTAGCCACTCTCTACCAGTTACACTACTCGATAATCAAAACACTAATATTATACAATTCTATGACCGAAACCGTACCGAATCGAAAGACGACACACGTAACGTCTCAAGCGCCAAGATCGTAAGGTTTTATTGATATTGCGATATGTTACGGCGACATCTTATCCACGACTTGTAACGTTATCTTAACACCATGTTTACTCGCCTGTTCTATGGCTGTCGTAAAAGTCAGATTGATTGCGGTACCAAAGGGGCTGACTGTTTTTTTTTTAGGATGGGAAGTCATCAAATGACCCCTCCCGCTCTGGGCGGAGCGGAAGGGAGTGTCAGACGTGTACTGACTATAACCATCCATGTTCCTTCTTTGCCCTTTGTGTTCCAGGGCCACGGTATCTGTTTCGAACAGTCCAGTGCGCAGCCTTGCGGACCCCTTCCTTGTGTCTGACATCTCGGTCGGGCAAAGTGTTATTGGGGTTTCCATCACGTATTTCTTAGTCGCAGCCCGGAGTCTGGATTTGTGCCCAGTTTATTGCAATTGGCTCACCCCTTATTACATGAGAAACATAACTGGCGATATGTGGGTGTGCTATTAGGTACACCTCTGCTTAACCTTTTGGTAACTACAGGCGTGATGTTACGTTAAAATAAAAATAACTTTTTTTAATTCATAAAGCTTCATGTCAGAATTAAACCATTATACCTAGTTATTTCGTAACGTATTTAATACTATAGCAACTTATGCTCAAAGCTCAAACACGCTGTGAGCAAGCGAGATTGCTCCAAGTGTGTCACAAATAGCATTATGCACGTGTTTTCTAGAATTTTGTATGTAACTCTAAACAGACTTACAGAAACTGTACTTCTACTTACCCACCGCAAACTAATCAATTTTCATATTAGTTGAGTACAAACTAAATAATGTTTTGAAAACACTTTATAAAACATTTTATTTCACAACATTTTGATTCAGCCAAAGCCCTTTAGATCTTTTAATGTTCCCATTTTTTTTTCCCCAGTCTGGGGCGAGCGCAGTTATGTCGGACTCTAACCAACTAAAAATCCACTGTTGCTGACTGTACATTCACGTGCACCAATGTTACCACCCTAGTAACACGTGTTGATAAAACCTTAGTGAGAGTGTGAATTTTGTGAGTTTGTATGCTGAGAATAATCTCTGGGGCCACGGCACCTATTTGAAAAATTCTTTCACCATTTGAAAGGTAGATTATTCTGGATGACATAGGCTACTTTTATCCTAGTACCACACAAGCGAACCAGCGCACAGAAGCTTGTATATAGCTTCTATATAAATAGTAAAAACAAAACAATGTCCCCTTTTTGTGTATCTCTGTGTAACCGCGTTGCCCTTCTTAGCTTCACAAAGGATTGTGATGGTTTTGACCAGCATTTAATTTATTTCTTGAAGTTTATTTGTATGTACGAACCTACTCAATATAATATTTAGCTTAAACATGATAAAGAAATATCGATTTTTGGTTAATTTAGCGGGTCGCTAGTTTTTATCGAAATAAAGTTGTTTTATAACCTTTTCGTTAGCAACGAACGATATTTTTGTAGAAGTTATAACACATGTATGTTGGTTGGTACATTTATATTTCAGAGATCACAAGACCATTTCGAAATATTATTTAAGTAAGAAATATCGTTTCTACGTCCTTATCCCCGGGGCATGTCTCTTTTAGCCGGTTAATATAGAGATGTCAGCAAATAAGTAGGGGTCCGCATGGGCCGATGCCTGCCAGGGCTGCGGGACTGTTCGAAAGAGATACCGTGGCCCTGGAACACAAAGGGCAAAGAAGAAACATGGATGGGTTTTAGTCAGTACAAGTCTGACACTTACTTCCGCTCCGCCGGGAGAAAAAAAAAAGAAAAAAAGCCGGTTAAGGCGAGGTTAACCCGAGCGCCGTATGCATCAATCGTTATCCCAGCCCCCGCACGGAGAGGCGATATGTAACAAATTACGCGGCGCGAAAACGCGCGCGCTTAGCGCACTGGTCATGAGTTCACGAACTCGGATAGGTACTAAGTTGCGTTTCAGGGTAGAGCGATGCAGTAAAACAACTTGAATTGATATGTATAAGTTCACTTTGTTTTATTTTTCTAGAAAGTATTGGTTATAGATAGATTAGGAACCTACGTATTCTATGAACGTGAACCTAATTACTAACAATTAAAATAAGTAGATATAATTAAAAATAAGAAGGTATACTTATTTATTTTTGTGAATAAGGTGAATTTAAAATCTGACTGACACTAAGATCATGAATACGGGTATGATTCAAAACTACACGCCACGCGCCATTTTTTTTAAATATTTCAAATTATGATTGCCGTTTACTGTCACATTTTTACGACCTTTATAATGGTATAAGTATTATTGTTAAAAACCTAATAAAACTGAAATGATATAATATTAAAAACCATCATTTAGACTTCGATTTAATTGGATGCAACAAAGTGCAAGTAATCGTGTATCGCTTTGCCGGAATATCTAGATCGAAATGTGAAAAATGTAATATGTTTTTTTCAGAATTTAAATCCATGCTATATAGGAATAAAACACAATACAAAACGACGTTTATCTGGATAACCTCGCCTTAATATTGCGTATAAAATATTACGGCATTCAAAACTCAACTTGTACAATATTACTTACATGGTTAAATCGTTCTTAAATGTCCTTATACCTAATGCTGTATTTCCTTCGGTTCACACTGAAATGACTTTTCCCTAATGTAACATCACTTTCGAACTTTCTTACCATGACATAACATCACGCCTGTAATCCCCAATTGATTAGACAGATGTTTACCACCAGGAGCTATGACATCTTAAAAAAGGAGTAATTCCAGTGTGGGATAGACACAGAGCTATACAGGTCGTCTAGCGCCATCTCTTTCCCACACTGGAATTACTCCTGCTTTATGACGTCATGGTAGGCCACCAGGTGTGTAGGTTCATTAAAATTTCAATCATCATCATCATCATCATCATTTCAGCCGAAAGACGTCCACTGCTGGACATAGGCCTCCCCCAAGTGTCGCCACATTGACCGGTCCCATGCGACTCGCATCCAGCGGATCCCTGCAACCTTCACCAGGTTTCAATAGTTATATTTAAAATCAAAGTCACTAACCGGCCAAAAAAGTGGTTTTTTTTTTGTTCAGAGAGGCATGAATAACCACTCCGCGGGTATTTTTTTTTTCTGATGCGTGCACAGACCCTTGGACCCCTTAATATCAAAAGCAATATTTTTACACCCACATGTAATTGTGACATTAATTTTATTATTGACTGATTATTTTTATTAATGAATTATGAATTAGAATATTATTATGTATCATTAGTAAATGTATATTTTAATTGTACCTAAACCCTATACTTTTGCATGCCTTGTAATTGGCAAAATATGGCTGTTTCTGTATTTAAATTATGTAACACCTTGACTTGTACCCGTATTTGCAAAATAAAATATCTTTATCTTTAGCCGTAAGATTTATACGTTCATATATTGTTTGCGGGTTTATATTTTTCATCTTGTGTAAGTATTTACACACGGCGACACATGAAGCTATACATTTCCAGTATAAAGTGGTCTCGCTTTGTATAGATTTCCCATACAATGAGAGACCCGCTTATAATGATTTTGGATAACTTGTTTGGTCATCGTGCGTACCATGGAAAGGTATTTTATTTGACTAGCGTTCCTCTCGTGAGGTGTATTTACCAAAACCAAGGTCCAGGGTCCGTTTACACTTTGTATAAAAGTGCCTAGTGTCAAAATGTACGGAACAGCTTTTTTTTTATAACCGACGAGAAGCAATGCTTTGGGGTCTAAAATTATGTAGGTACGTGCTGAATCCGTGGTATAAGTTAGGGTCACGAAGTCAATATCATAATGTTCTAAAACTTCGTTGTGCAGCTTTTGTTTCCCATAAATACTTCGACTCAAAAGTGGTTTCCAAGTAACAAACGCACAGATGCAGGTTAAATTAATAATAATCCTGAATTATGTTTAGCAAATATTTGTTGAATAAGCGTGCTGGCCATTGTAATTCTGCCAATGAATTCACAAATTGCCCAAATTGTTCTTCCAAGTGCGCTCCCTTTATTCTTTTGTTCAACACAGTTCATAATCATAAAGGAGTCTGCCCACTACACTGTATCATGCTAGGAACAAAGGCAAAAAAAAATATTTCTATTGAAAAGCATAAGAGTATTCCCATTAAACCGAGCGTCAATTTATCGGCGAGAATATTTTTCCGAATGCGACACACTCCGTGCATGATACGCGAGGGTGTTGGATGGTGATGGAACGGCCTAGTGGGCATAGTCTCATACTATACAATACAAAGAATTTTGAATTATAACCGCGTATGATTACCGTTCTAAATGTGATGTGCTGTTGATGCGTTCTAGTGGGCATAGTAGTCCGTGTCATGTTCCTTTCCGTGCCTGCTACGTTTATAGCAAGCTCATGGTATGGTACTGTAGAATCAACATGGGGGCTGTATTCTACAAATATTAAACTTGAATAATGATTTAAATATAAGTCATAAATTTAATTGACAAGCTTATACGGACGCTAAGCTGTCTAAATTTTTCTCGTTCTAATTTCGAACTCATTATTTGTGCCAGAGTTAATTCCTAAATAACCACAAAGGTTAAGGTATCTACAGTACGATGTAGTGGGCTGACTCCTTAATACTTGGAAATTTTTACAAAAGACTTTTGACACAAGTAGGTACCTAATCATAGCATTTGTGCCTGTATTATGAAACCCTGGTTAGGGACAAAAAGAGAAAACTAGTTTTCTTTGTTCCCACAGTTAACGATATTGCTTTTTATGATTAGCTTCTCAATATGTAAATGTTAAGAAAAATAAATATCCAATACGAAATAAGTTTAATTAAAAACCATGTTTACCTTCGTCTGAAACTATAATCCTTGGAGAAATCTAAGAAGCCAAAGTCTATTCGTTGGTTTAATACATCTCATGACATTCACCAAGGTCTATTCGTGTAACACAAGGAATTTTACTTTCCGCTGGCGGCAGTCAGATTTTTTATGGTCCGATATGGCACGCCATAAATGTATTTACTAATTTGTGCACTATACGTAGTTTTACCGTCCGACATTTTACTTTCAACTTTCCAGGCCATTTTAAAAAAAATCAAAAGCTGCTGTGGACATCCGACAGTAGTTAAAACGAATACTTTCGTCCTGGCTTAATTTATTGTGTTTTATGAAAAATGACTTACGTCTTCGCACGCGTAGGGCAATAAAGCAAGCAACTCCCGACGTTCCAAGAAACTCATCGTTCCTAGCGTAATTACGTGTCTATGGCGTGTAGTTTCAAAGAGAGCTACCCAAAACTGGGCCGCACCGATCCGAGTAAAAACGGACAAGTGCTCAAGCCAATCATCCGTTTTTTTCATGCCACATCGAACCGTAAAAAATCGGACTGCCGGACAGTAAAATTCCATGCACAAACGCCCTAACAACGTGGACCAATGAAAAGGATTAGGTACTTAGATAGGTAGATAGGTAAATTAATCTAAGAAAGGCGATCTAAGAAGTTTCTTGAATGTCATTAATAGAATATTTTACAGGAACAACTATCACACCTATCACATGTACACAATATATGAACTAATTTTGTAATGAAATCTTTTACTCGTTATATATATCATCATCTGACTATCCTTATCCCAAATATGTTGAGGTCGGCCTCCAGTCTAACCAGATACAGCTGAGAACCAGTATTTTACATAGTGCGACTGCCTATCTGACCTAAACAACCAAGTTAGTACTGGGTAACACGGTACCCCTTGGTGAGTAAGACTGGTTGACAGACTTTAGGTCCGCTGACTATCTGTAACGACTGCCAAAAATCTACAAATGACAGCCGGGACCAATGATTTAACGTAATTTCCGAGGCACGGAGAAAACTCGTATGTAATGTGTGCTCACTCATCCATGGACCAACCTAGGTAAGCGTCTTAACACAAGACATGGTCTACCTGTCTGTGTGCCCCATTTTATTCAAATCTGTTCAACCGGTGAGGCGTGAAAAACTAACAGACAGACAGACAGCATAGCACACTTTCGCATTAATTAAAATATCCATATGGTTTTTATGACGTATTGTTTGTTTGTTGGAATCTTCATCATAGAAAAAATCTCTGTAGCAACTAGGTGCTTTGAACAGCACAAAGCTCCACCATATTATGAGAGACTTATAAAAAGTTTTAACATCATTAGCAAATGTATTTCTTTCATTATTATTCTTTCCTTTAATCAAACGAAAAATACGATGTCATATCGTCAGTGCGACAGTCTATTCAGAACATTAATTAAAACTCGTATTTTGTGTTACAAATAAAATTCGATGCCAACCGATATCATGAGACACAATTTAGTTCAACAAACTTGACTGAAAATAAAATTTGATTGGCGAAAATTCTGAAAAACACGTCCGAAAAAAACATTTTCAGTTGATGTTTTCCTTATTTTTTATTTGTATTTGATTAGAATATTTAAAACTCAATACATTAATTATCATAACTTGTAATTATAGAGATCTAAATTTTTAAATTTAACTAATCATTTAAAACCAACAGCGTTTAATACTCGACAAGTTTTAGATTGTTGCTTTATCAATTCAAGTTCCTTAAGGCCTTTAAAGTTCGATGCACATAAAGGCAGATCCGACGGCAAAGCAAAACGACAGTCCATAGACGTTTGTGGTTTGCTCTCGTCCCTTGCATGTTAATAAAGGCAGTCTAGACAAAGGATGGGACCGGTCGTGAGGTATATGCAGATGTGTATTCATATAGTAAGCTATAAAGCTACACGGTGATGTAATAGAAGCGAAACTCCTGCTCCAAATGCATAACTACGTGCTCAGAATGGCGATACTAGACATCAACTTTGAGTTTCATCATCATTGTCTTCATATCATTTCGAAAACGTGTTCCTTTGTATGTAAACCACCGACAGATAGCGTCGCCAAGTCTATCAGTGCTGTGATTCTCGCATCTAGCGGCATCCCGCCATTCGCGTGGCCTTTACTGGGTACGGTTTCCTTCAAGGCCTACTCAAGGGAAATTCCGGTCTTCAAAGTAACGGAAAATCGCGGATTTTACAACGAGCTTAGCACCGGTTTTGACGATAAATTTCCCGATTCTTTCGGTAGTTTCGCTACTAAGGTTGTTCGATAAGTTGATCGTTTAAATATTAGTAAAATGCACATTTTAACTTATTTATTAACCAAAGAAAAATCCACTTTCTGGCTCCATCATCTGTAGCTCGTTACCAAGCCCAATCTTATAGACTCGTCAAAACAAATTGGATTCGGATGAGTCCAAACTCGAACAGTTTACTCCACTGAAGAATTCCATCTCCACCATTCTAGATTCATCATCAGATCAGCTCTAATATATTAAATTATAGTATTGTCTTCCAAACTACATATGCGTACAAAGTTTAATTTCGATAAAACAATTAGAAAAAGATTAAAGTCGACTTCCAAGATTTCATTAGGTACATTCGTCGATCGTTCAGTCTCACCTTGGAGCCTACATCTACGAAATGTTATTTATTTGTCTACTCTAGTCCTATCTACCACACAGCACACAGCCTGTTATCCTCGAAGGTTAAAGGCAGAGGCAAAACCACATTTCACCAGTTGTTGAAGACAAATCTGTTTATTTAATGTCAAAACTACATCTACACTGTACATTCGCGTGTTAGTTGAAAAACAAATACGCATAGGTAGAAGTACAATAAACCTTCTATACTAGTCGCTACGTCTTGGGTATTATAGTACCAAAGTGATTCACTTAATCCGTTCTCCAGCAGCGAAAAGTTCGCAATAGTAAGTCAGTTTCTTGCAAAAGCAGCAGAAAATATTAAAGTGCTAAAATGTTAGGTACCTACTTTTCATTCCCTGAGTGTCACTAGTGTCGGGAGGAGAGTGCTTTTTACTAGTTTGGTCTTACTATTTATTTTGTTAGAGGTTTTAGTATACCCTAGTAACGTAGATTTTATGAAAGACTCAGTGTTAACTATTTTAAGCGCTTCCAAAGTACGGAGAGGCGTTCATCTAAAAAATCAAATCAAAAATTCTAAAACCTTTTGTTGTGGTTACTGTTGCTCTAACCCCCCCCCCCCCCTCCCCCACAGTGGCGAAGGTTCCATACAACTCGATTCCTACCGGCTTCCCTTTGAAAAATGGCACAGTCAGTATTCTATAGACAAATAACAATCATATTAAAGATATGTACTCCGGCTTACCTCTTACAAAAATTAACCCTTCGCTACTGCCCCCCATATATATTTTTTCTCAATATATTCAATTTACAGACCTCGCCTGTTACAATTTTAGTATATATATATATATATTCCAGCGACCAATCGCTTTGGTTAGAGCGCCGGGTATAAAAAAGGACAAGCCTTTACCAAGAATCGAAACAGACACAAACCATTCTCTCAAACCATTAACTCTAACGACAACGAAACCGGCAAAGTATCAACTTTAAACAATTTGCAAAGCTGAATAATCAAGTAAATCCCATTCCTATTGAATTGCATTGAAGAGAATAAAGTACAGAGCAGAATTGACGCGGGGCTTTGAAACTAGCGATATTGGACGCCATTTTAAATTGAATTAAATTTTTTATTTACCTATCTCTATGTAACACTATTTCGCAGAGCGTCTAAGCGGATAACCCGCGGGTTTATTTAATTTAGTTCGATTTTTATTTCAGCAGTTTCAAAGCTGATATTCGTTTGATAGTGAAAGCAGAGGCAACTATAACTCACTTACTGCTGGGGCCTCCTTTCTGTGAAAGAACGTGTGCCATAATCCACCAAGCGAGCCCAGTGTGGGTTGGTGGATTCCACATGTCTTACAATTTTACTAGAAAAGCAGTGATAGACTAGTGGTCGGATTGCCCAGCAATAGTTCTCGAGTTGGAACCCAAGACACGCACCTCTGATTTTTCGGATTCATGTGCGTATTGTATAAGTACTAACTGGGTTGTGGAGGTCAGATAGGCAGTCGCTCCATATAAAATACTGGTATCCAGCTGCATCCGGTTAGACTGGAAACAAACCCCAAGTTGGGAAAAGGCTTAGCAGATGATGATGCGCGTATTGTATAATTATCACTAGCTTTCGGTGAAGAAAAACATCGTGAGGAAACCAGCATGCCTGAGAGATATTTCTCGACGGCTTGTAAAGCCAAGTCGGAGACACATGGGCTGCACAGGTCTGACACCAGGTTAGGTACTATCAACACGTAAAAGAAGAAGACAATTTTACTAGTGGTTAGTTAGTTCTTCACTATTCTAGTTTACTCGCTACGAAACACTAAAATAGATGAAAGAATCTGGAATCGTTTAAATGATTGCCTGAGAATCCTACGCTTAACAGTCGTTTCATTAAACTAAAATGTAATTCTTGTAATAAAAACGCCGCTGTTTCTTTAGAAACACGAAGCCGACTCAAATGTCAAGGTCTTTGAACTACAGACATACATTTCTAAGTCTGTTATCAGATTACTTTTCAAATCCAAGTACTTAGGAAAGTTTCCGAACTTAAGTTTGTATTTCTTTCTATAAGTGTCTAGCGATTAGTACATCTCGTTAAATAGGACGATTTATTTTCAGGACTTTGATCATAAAACTCGGTTACACCATCAATTTTCAGTTTAAAGACATTTATTTCTCAAAAGAACATACGTTGTTTACATATGAGAAACTTAATTAAAATATTTTAAGTAATAAACATTGTTGTCATTCGATCTATCGACTACATGCAGTAAGTAATTATTTATTATTGTTTTTATTAGCAAATACTACTTAAAAATGTCTTTAAAAATGTTTATTGATAAGAAATCGAAAACTTGACAAACGAATGAAGAAAAGAAAACTATAGTTGCGCAAATGCCAATTTTCACAACACAAGCTGACTTCCGTGTTAAGACTCTCCCTTACTGTAGCATTCGCCGGTAATGTAACAATCTTAAATTCGATTTTTTGAATCTGAAATTTGCGCTCTCGGTGAGTGAGCATTCATCTGAAATGTAACATTCTAGGATCCGATTTGAACAGAAAAAAAATTATTTTATTTAACTCGTAATGTTTTTGTATGTTTATTTGTTTGTTTAGGTCAAAGCTTTCAACCGAATTATAAAACAGTAATCTCCTACCGATTGTGCTGAAATTTTGTATACACGTTTAGTTTGGATGACAACGCATGGTTAGCTAAGTGACGTCATTCTTAATCAAATATGGCTTCCTAGTTATTTTTTGTGCACACTATGGTATGGGTTTTAATTAAAAAGGATTTGCTGAGAAGAATACGAAAAAAATGATGGCACACTTATATTTAAATCTTTTTTCAATTTTTTTTTTCTTGCGAGCTTCTTAAAAATTGTATAGTCACAGGTTGTGCACTCTAATGCTCGTTTCTCCTCACTCACTGATGAAATGCTCTGTTATGTATAAGAGTAACGGAGACAAGTGAAACAACCGCCTGCTAGATGCACACTGTTTTATTAGTCGATGTGAGGCGAGTACTTTAAGCGTGGACGCAGCTACGCACACATATAAGTTGTTGATCGAAATATAACACAATTGAGGAAATAAACAGTATTCATTAAATACTGTATTATACAACATGCTCGAATCTGAACTATTACATTACAGGCGAATGCTCCCGTTGATGAAACGCCTTTACATGTGTTCACGCGACCATAGGTTATAAATGGGCACGGCTTCAGTGTCCATTTATAAGCTATGGTCGCGCGAATACACGATCGACGGTCATTTGTTTGGAAAACCCGATGCATCTGCTTTCGCCAAACAAAATGAACGCAACGTTCGCCATATTAGTCTAACCCCGGTTACACTGTAAGGCTGCCTGTCCATTGAAGCGGAGCGAGGCTGCGGAGCGGAGAAACAGAGAAAAATTAACCACCTATTGGTAAATTTTTTGCATAAAATCTCCGCTCCGCTCCAGTTTGCAATCCTGTTAGTTAATATTTCGCAGTTTCTCCGCTGCGCAGCTACTCTACGCTTCAATGGACAGGCAGCCTCAAACGGTAGGTAGATATTATACCGTATGTGTTGTGGTCCTATGTTGTTTGTGCATACAAGTCACTGCATGAAGGCGTTTAGGTCATTTCAATCAGTGCGACAGTGACTTTGTTTTAGCCTGTTGTGTCCGTAATAAGTTTTTACAATGATGTACAATTAGAGGTAAAACCGTGAAACTCAGTTGCGTTGTCATTGGTATTTCTTTATTTGTATTGGGAACTGCGGCGAAATATTTTAACTGCTTGTTGACTTATAAAGGTTCAATGTAAACAGCACCGTGGACACGCGTTAGTTTTACTTGTAACAAACAAACATAATACAGTGGTAGTTCGTCCCTAAAACAAAAAAAAAAAACATCTTACAAAAATTTTCAAAGCCCCGTCCTGGTTTCTGTTTAAAAAAGCTCCAAGGCTGTCAGATTTTTAATTTCACTTCGAATCTGACAAATCCGATCACAGTGACTGTATCAATCAGATATTCGAGAAATAAAACCTTTTGCAGACTTATTTCGTTTCACTTTACTATTCGTCCGCAAAATGTGTGTGCGAATGTGTGTCATCACTGAAAATCGCAGAAATATTTAATACTGCCTGTACTACGTCTCATTTAACTATACTTACTATACTTTTAATATACATACCTACACTGTGAATAAATCAGCCTATCTAAAATATGACTGTGTCATTAAACTTTCACTAAGCATTTAATAAAGTATAATTTATGAATACATAGGTCACAAACAATAAACAATCTTAAATAAACACAATAAAAATATACACTTGTATCAAAGGGGTAAAAAACAACATGGCGTCCAAAAATTTGTCCACAGCGCTCTCAACGGGAAAAGTAACAATTTGAAAAAAAAAATGCACAACAAAACAACAATAAAAATACTATAGTAAATAAACCACATTCACTAATAGACAGTCATTATAACAGGCACATAAGAAATAACACGAACTAATGGTGGCCATTAAGGGCGAGTAAATCAAAGCCAAACGTTTCCGTAGGTGTTAATAAAATAACTGAAGAATTGTGTAAGACGATGCTTAGCAAATAAAACTGTCTGGGGCAGGAACTTGTAACATTTGTAAGGTGTAAAATATGTTGGACTGTGGGACTGTTCGAAAGAGATACCGCGGCACTGGAACACAAAGGGCGAAGAATGAACTTGGATGGGTTTTATTCAGTACAAGTCTGACACTCCCTTCCGCTCCGCCCAGAGCGGGAAGGGTCAAATTCATGATTTCCCATCCGAAAAACAAACAAAAAAAAGGTGTAAAATATGTATTCTAGATGCAAACACCAAAACTTCACATAATTCCAAGCATAACATCATTCCTGTACAGTGAAGTAAGTAACATGTGGATAATACCTCCCAATCTCCAAATCTCGAAATGATTTTTAAGTTCCGAAATATTGGCCATCTTCTTACTTCCTTGAAGTTTAGGTATATAAACTCTACCTATCTCTGGTAAACATATTCTGTGCGGAAATCGAACCCACGTCCTGTAGCACAGAAGTCAATCGGTCATCCACTACGTGCGGGGGCAAGGCAGCCACTAACATCCGTTTTCATTGACACGAAAACGCTCTGACACCTTAATTAATGTCTAAACAAAACAATGCTGTCGGATTTTTTACTTTCGGCGCTGAACTGAATGTTGAAACTCCAATGGCGCACTTTATGATTCAAGTGTGATCTTATGTTAGTGGAATCAGGTGTCAGGTGTCTAAAAACGAGGCAATTAACAAAACACAATTACCAAGTTCCAAAAAGAAACACTAAATACTGGAAAATAACTTTACATAAATACAAACTACAAATAGAATTAAAATAATAACAAAAATTAAGACTAAAAGCAAGTACCTATACAGGTTGGAAGGGACACCGACGCGAAAACGGTTACCACGTATTCAGTAAGAAAAGAAAGAAAATACATTTATTTCGCACATGCCACAAGTGCACACAGTATAAAAAAAAAATAAGTATAATAAATAAAAAACAAAAAATTAAAAAAACTTAAAATCTAAACAAAAAAAATAAAATAGTGTGACACTGTGTGCCTCACGGCTGCGCCAAATAGGCCCAGTTCAGCAAAATGCCGTACAACTAGTGCCCGACGCTGGTTTTCAACTGGACCTGAAATTACTGAGGTCCCGGATGTGAAGCAGTTTTATATTTTGTGTCAGTGGTGGTAGTGAATAGGTACTTAAATATGAGAAATAGATCTGCATACAAAAAAATAAATAAAATGAAATAAAATAAACAAACAATAATATAAACTAAAAGAACTTAACGAAAGTGCAAAACAAAAATATATAAGAAAACAGATAGAAAAATGGGACGGACGAATGATAAAAAAAAAACTGTTTCGCACGATGACTTTTAACGCCCAGTATTTAATTTAACCTTGCATTTTGTCCCCAATATGCTGCAAGCAGCCGAGCGCGACGGACTAATTGAAATAAACGGAAAGATTTTTTCCTAACAGTGGTCACGCGAACTGTCGACCAGTTGGCGAGAGATGTCCCTAAAAAGGAGACTCGTACTCGGGCCCCATAACCCGAGCGCTTCGACCTCAAAACTGTATCAATAAGGACTTTTTACTTTCGGAAGTCGGTGACTTTTGTTTGTTTCATTGCCTTTTTTGCTACCGACTTCCGAAATTATAGTTATTTTCCACTTTTTAGTGTTTTTTTTGGAAGTTGGTCATTTTTTTCTCGCACAATGTTTTTATTTACCCTTTTTAGTTGTGGTATCTCACACAAATCCTTGCCAAGCATCAATTTCCACTTCTACAAAATGAAAAAACAAAAACATGAAAAAGAAAAAGAAAAAGATACTGGTGCAATACATAACCTCCTCCTTTTTTAGAAGTCGGTTAAAAATAGGAACACCGAGGTCGCTTCTGTTTAAATTTCTTAGGCCACACAGTTGTGGCCACGTTAATTGCGGCGTCTGTGCTCAAGGTCGCTTTTAATATATTTATCTATCTTTATCTGTGTTTGAGTCGTTTGGGGTTGAAACACTAAGCCATGGGGTCCGAGTGCCCACCTAGTATTTCGCGAAATCGCCAAGCCGTTGGTCGACTCTTCACGTGACCAGAGGGCGGGCTTATTTTTGGCCAAAGAATCAGCATTGCCATCCAACGTGGCAATGCATGCCAGCTTTCTGGGCACTTTTCCTGTTGAAAGCGATCTTGACGAATTTTTTGACGCCCTTTTGATATTTGTACATAATTTATCACTAATGTAGATTTGTATTTTGTAAATAATGTAATTATCATGAAAATAAATAATTTTCTTTAAGGTATCTAACACTATTATAACTAGAAGACGGGATATCAAAAAAAAAAAAAGAAACTAAAAAAAAAAATAACACCATATCTATCTATTTAAAATCTGGTATCTAACACCTTTTCAATACAGCAGTCTATGTTTAGAGTCTAGATAAATGACGTATCTGATCGCAAGAGCTACGCCCACACGATGCTGTTCTACCGAAGTAGACCGTTAGGTCGAGGCAGACAGGGACAGACGACTCACATGTAGGAAGATAAACGACTGAAATACGATTCCTGATAGTGACGCAGCAACGTAAATAAACTTACGATACAAGGTTCCTTGCAGCGCGTTCGTGTTTCACGCGCGCCTCAAAGAGATATCAGCTAATCGGAAGGGGTCCGCAAGGGCTGATGCCTGCCAGGGCTGCGGGAATAATCGAAAGAGATACCGCGGCCATGGAACACAAAGGGCTCAGAAGGAATATGGATGGATTTTAGTCAGTACAAGTCTGACACTCCCTTCCGCGCGGGAGGGGTCTTTTGATAATTTCCTAACCGAAATAATAATGATTTCCTTACAGTTTCAGCCGCAGTTTCTATAGAATGTAAATGGAACGACCACAATATCGACGCGGAATAAGTTTGAGCCGATCACGTAACACCACATTTGTAGTATTTATTTCGGCAAGGTGTCGAGTCACGTCGCCGCAATGAGGTGAAAAAAGTAAAACTTTCATTACATGGACAATATGTTGTACATCAAGCCGATTACGATAAAGTAGAGTAAGCAGTTGTAGTTCTTGGGAAACCAAAATAGCGAGTTTCATTTACCAAGTGAATATAGAACAACGTGTATCGGCAGCAACCTCGGCAAAAACTCTTCTGCTGGAGAAAAATATACCGCTCTGTGAATGTTTATAAACGTTTTCAAAAATGCTGCGGCGAGCGTCCCAGTCAAATGCCAATCCTGATAGATTATTTTTTGACTAGCATTTCCCCCGCGACTCCGTCTGCAAAAATTGTGATAGCTCGTCTAATATGCATGATATAAATATAATTTATAGCCTATAGCACCCACGAATAATGTTTCTGAACGTGAAAAGTTTTTAGGTTTTTTTTTTTTTTAAATAAATACGTTGCCCCGTACTAGAAATTTCTCCTGTATCGTGGGTGCGTTTACAAACATTTAAAACTCACATACACTAACAGCCAGACCCGGAACAAGTACCTGTAGATCATACAAATAATTGTTCAGTGCGGGGATCGAACCCGCGACACGCAGCGCAGCAGCCAATCGCTCAGCCATTGCGCCAACCGTGCCGTCGAATTAGATCATTCGTTCCGAAGATTACCCCCTACATACAAACTTACAAACTACCTCTTTATAATATTAGTATAGATGGACCAGCACCGACTTTTGAAATGAAATTGCAAAACTGCAATCCCACGAAATAATATCGTGCTCGACGGTACCACTTAAGAAAATATCCGAGTTCGCGTAAGTTTACCGCATTTTCTGCAGGCCTGTGCCGTCGAGATACTTTTTTCTGCAAAGGACAAAAATCCCCGAAGTATCACTGGCGAAATGTGGGTACACTATTAAGTACACCTATACCTTACCCTTCGGGGTTTCCAGAGTTGATGTTACATTAGATAATTTTACTTCAAAAATAATCTTCTGCAAAACACGTACATATCGCAATATATCCGCACACATGCATCCCACACAATTTAACACCGACTAGTCGCTCGTCTGCGCACACCTTTAATATTCCTCTTAGGTACGGACAAGGGATTTTGCTGAATTAATGAAAGACCTTAATCGCGGGCTCGCGGCTAAAATAACAATCGATCGGCCTATGAAGTTAATCAGTCACTACCTAGATGGGTATTAAAAGATTAGTCGTTGGTCTTGAGGGCCTAGTTACAGAGTGACCACATTAATTTTGCAGTTCAAGGTGGCGCTGCTTGTCAAGAAAATGTGTATTGCTATGTCAAACTTGGTACGTTTATTTTAGTTCTGTATTTTGCCGCCTGCACAGATACGTTGGTTGAAGTGCAAAGTTACATTCTACCAGCGATAACCACGATGGAAAATTTATGTTTTGAACTAGCTACGGAATAAGCTTTCGAAAAGGTGATAGCTGAAGAGCCAGCTACTGAATATGCTCCCAAAAAACTTATAGCTGGAGAACTAGCTACGAAATAAGATCCCGAAAAGCTTGTAGCTGTAGAGCTAGCTACGGAATAAACTCCCGAAAAGCTTATAGCTGGAGAGCTAGTTACGAAAATACGGTTGCAATTCATAGAGCAGCGAAATCCCTCTATTTAGTGTACCTTAATATCATTACTAATTGATCCGGTAATGGATACTGTCATAATTAATTGATCCGAATAATGACTGGATAGTAGCAGTTTTTTTTTGTTTAAAAATGAAATTACTTTTACGTCACGCGGTTGTACTAGTGTTAAATATTTGAATGTCTCTGGTCTAGTGCCTCTAGTAGGTGAACCAAAAAGTACGTCAATCTGTATATACAGGGTGTTAACAGACCCTCCGGATGGGAAATCATCAGATGACCCCCCCCCCCCCCCCCACTCTGGGCGTAGCGGAGGGGAGTGTCAGACTTGTACTGACTAAAACCCATCCAAGTTCCTTCTTTGCCCTTTGTGTTCCAGGGCCACGGTATCTCTTTCGAACAGTCCCGCAGCCCTGGCAGGCATCGGCCCATGCGGACCCCTACTTGATTGCTGACATCTCTTTGAGGCGCGCGTGGAACATGAACGGCCTGTCGTCATAAGACGGCCGGACGGCGAGCGAGCCCATAACTCGCCGTCCACAGGCCAGCGCCTACGGTGGTCGGAAGCCACCACGTGACCCCCGACGCCCAGGGCGTCTCCCGCGGCGGCTGGGACGTGAGGTTCTTCCCTCTCACGTCCTGCCACCTCCTTCACTAGCATGATTGCTTCGCAGAAGGTGGTGACGGCTTCCCATTCTCTCTCGCTCCGGACCATGGCTTGAACCAAGGCCGGACGCGAGAGATCGCCGCCGCCAGTCGCCGCTGTGAGGACACGGCGGTGCTCCGCCCAAGCGGGGCAGACCTCCACAGTGTGCTCCACCGTGTCCTCCGGACGATCCTCGGAGTGGAAACACCCGGGCGTTTCCTCCCGACCGATTCGGTGCAGGTACCTCCCGAAACAACCGTGTTCGGTGAGGACCTGCGTCAGGCGGTAGGTGAGGGCGCCGTGGCGCCTCTCTAGCCACTCCTCAAAGAGGGGACTTATCGCCACTATGGTGGCGTGCCCTGCACGGGGTTGCGACAGTCGCTCTCTCCATGTCGCCATGAGATCACTCCGGAGGTCTGTCCGCTGAGCGGCAATTTGTCGCGGCAGCGGAGTTTCCCCCCGACATAGTGCTTCCGCGCGCCATTCGTGCAGGCGCGCGAGGACTATCGCCTCCAGATCCCATGGCGGCAATCCGGCAAGGAGGCTAGCCGCCTCGCCGGAGATCGTGCGGTACCCCCGGATTAGCCTTATGGCTATCACCTTTTGGGGCGCGTTCAGGTAGTGGGCGGCTTGCCGCCTCAAAGAACGCGCCCACACCGGGGCCCCGTAAAGGGCCATGGACCGCACGACCCCCGCGTAAAGCCTCCGGCAGGAGGTGTTTGGACCCCTCAGGTTGGGCAAGAGCCGCTTGAAGGCAGCCCCTGTCCGTTCCAGTTTGGGAGCCAAACATCGGAAGTGCTCCTCGAAGTTCCACCGGCTATCGAGGACGAGTCCTAGGTACTTCAACGTCGACCCGAACTCCTCCTGCCATCAGTAGGGATCCCGTCGGTGGCGCTTTCCGAGGCCCATGGAAACACATGGCCTCGGACTTGTGCAATGCCATCTCGAGACCCAATTGCCGGATCCTCTCCACAACTATCGTAACCCCGCATGTCATGTTTTCGGCCGCCGCCTCGTGCGACCTCCCTTATGCCAGTACCAGCGTATCGTCAGCGTAGCAAACTACACTGACGCCGGTATCCCGAGGTCGGCGCGCAGCACCCAGTCGTAACCGATGTTCCACAAGGCCGGCCCCAGAACCGAACCCTGTGGAACACCGCACGACATCCATCTCTCGCCGGTTCCATTCTCCACTCCGACCGGGGTAGACGACGGCCCTATCCGTCAGGTAGTCCCCGACCACACGACGAAGGTAGGTCGGCACCCCGTGATACCGGAGTGCCTCCCCAATGCAGCTCCAGGGATGGAGTTGAAGGCGTTGGCGATGTCAAGAGACACCGCCAAGACAACCCCGCCCCGGGACATCGCGTCCTCCGTCGTGAGGGCTCTCACGCGCATGATGGCGTCCACCGTCGAGCGCCCCTTGCGGAAACCAAACTGGTGTTCCGCAAGATCCGGCCCCATCCCCGCAAGGTGCCCACCTCGTCGAGCAACACGATCTGCCGGTATACGGACGGAGAGTCCGCAGGGCGCCCTGGCTTCCGGAGTGTAAACAGACCCTTCACATCAACCAAGCATTCTGTACATCAAACTAAGTAACTTTACGCAAAAAATATTGCTGGGAATCGACTTTTTTTTGGGGTGAAAAATCAAGTATTACAGTAGGACTCGATGGAAAGCACTCAAAGTATTGTGCTGATGGATGGATTGAATAGTACGGGGGTCGTGCAGGTGTGTAAAGTAAAAACATTACATAAAAAATCTTGGGAAAAATTTGGAACTTTGACCCCCAATATCTCCGTAACTAGAACGTACCCAGGTATGGTCTAGAACAAAAAAATGATCGCAAAGACGGGCAGAACAAGTGCCTTTCGGTTATGTTAAGGGTCTATTTACACCCTTTATATGTATAGATACTTTCTATAGGATACCAAATACCAATTAAATCAAATGTAGCGTATTCGGCTACAAAGGTAGGCTACAGTGTTAATGACTGGAAGACTTTACACTTCACAAGTTTTACATCTTCACAAAAGAGCTCCTTTCATAAATAATATCTCCATTCACTATTCCATACACCCACCCTATAGTTGAATGAACGCGGTCTTAGGCTGTCCGTGACTGCTAATGAAAAAAACCTGTTTTTATTTTCCCCGACCCGGAAATCGAACCCAGGACCTCATGCTGAGCAGCCACGCTTACGACTACTTGACCAACGAGACTGCCAGCACAAAGCGTACTTTTGGGAACTCTAAGGGTCAATACATCTACGAAAACATAATGTATGTAAGAAAAAATCTACATCTTTTTAATAAAAGAGGTGACAGACACAATTACAGTACTAGAAATAGAGACCAATTAGTTCAGCCAGGCTTCAGACTCGCTAAAGTAGACTCATCTTTCATGGGGTACTGTTTGAGATGCTATAATAAAATTCCGCAAAGTATTCTTGAACTGAATGAAACGAAATTTAAAACATGCATTAAACGCACACTATGTAAGAAAGCATATTACAAGTTGGACGATTGTATCACTGATAAAAATGCTTGGCTTAATGCCGGTCCGGCTCCACAAGAACAGGGGCGCCTGAATTGATAGCATTAAATAGTATTGTTGGAGCTGCTGAAGATTGTATAACTATCTTTGCATTGTATAGATTCAATCTCTTTTGTATTATATAGCCGCCTAGCCCATATTGTGTGAGTACTATGTGCTAGAAAGCTGTCATTCGCTGGAAACCTGCGTCTTTTCTTGACTTGAATGTGCCCTGGCGATTAGGAGTATGTCATGCTCAAATGTCTCGCTGATGGTGGCACGTGTGTCGGATCATTTAGTTCCCTTCAAAATGGTTGAGTTGAATGGTGCTGATACATGCGTCATGTTCGTGAACGGGCGCTGTCAGTTGTGACTGGTCATCTCTTATTTGTCACGGCTTATTTGAATTAATTATTTTATTTTTGAATTGTTTTTACTATGGACACTTTTAACGTACACATCTTGCTGCATCGTTCTCACATAATGTACCATCTCAAAATGAATGATGTAACCAAGGTTTTGTTAAAGTATTCTGATTTAAAAGAGTGTCCATGGAGTTTCTTGCTCGTTCTTCTCCATAGAGATCTACGTTAGGGAATGGGCAACTACAGTACTTTCACAGTTTTTGTGCCTTGTGACTGAGATTGTAGCTATATTTTACTGTTGTCTTTGTTTCGACAATTCAAAAGTGCCTGTAACTGGCCTACTTGAAATAAATGCTTTGATTTTGATTTAGATTTTTTGATTTTTCGGCTTCGTTAGGCGTCTTATTACACCCTTTATACTATTACTAATAATATTATCAAGTGGAACTACTGCTCCGATGCCGAAATTTTTTTCACTATCGGAAACCAGCTACTAAGCGGCTACATTTAAAATGTTCCCGTGCGTTAATCTCCGTACATAACTGGAGCGAAACCGCAAGCAAAAGTTATAAGCGTAATGAACTACCAGAGTTAAAGTAACTTTAATATCAAAGGTTTTAATTCTTAGATAAGCAATTAATGGCATGAGTAGCTACCTAATTTATTTTTTCCATGAAATAATAATCATTCCTTTTGCTATGATCTATGAGATTTCAGGATTCTTTATAACATTTCTTAGATATTCAGCAATTTTTCTGATAATAATTACTTTATAGAATTGAGCTACAACCACGTTGAAATCACTGTAGCAAAAAATTATATCAATTTTCAGTAGAATCCAATGTATGTTCTTTTTTTAATTTTAGTTTAACTCGAAAGGTACATTTTATGCATGAACAAAACATAACACTAAGCCTTTAATCCCTCCTGCCAGGGCTGCCGGACTGTTCGAAAGAGATACCGTGGCCCTGGAACACAAAGGGCAATGAAGTAACATGGATGGGTTCTAGTCAGTAGAAGTCTGACACTCCCTTCCGCTCCGCCCAGAGCGGGGCGGGGGGAGGTCATTTGATAATTTTCCATCCGAAAAACAAAAGCCTTTAATCCCTGAAGGATTGTGCAGAGGTAGACCCAATAATACACCCACATTTCGCCAGTTATGTTTAAGTCCCATGTAATAGGGGGCGAGCATATTGCCATCAACCGGGCACAAATCCAACCTCCGTGGTACTGAGATATTCCTGATGGAAAAACCTAATAACACTTTGCGCAACCCGGGAATCGAACCCAGGACCTCATGTTCAGCAGTCACGCTTGCGACCACTAGACCAACGAAGCAGCAAAATACTTGAAAATACTTGTATATTGTAAGCATAATATTATTAAACTGAATAATAACCCCTCTGTTTTGCATTAATATAAAGAGCAGCCAATGAACAGTATGATAGTATGGTCATAAATTAAATCATTGCAGATGAACGTGAATTTAAATTTTGTTTGCTTTTCCCAGTAGCAAACAATTGCAGAACAAAAAGCTTTAGTTCTGTTGAAAACAGATTATGTAAATATTAATCAACTTAGTTTTCATCTATTCCTGAAATATACATACGTAGGGCCGCGTGGGTGGGTCAGAATGGAAGAGGATGGTGGAGAACAGGGTGATGTGGCGCAGTTTGTGGCGTGAGGCCTATGTCCAGTAGTGGACTATGACAGACTGAGTTTATTGATAGTTTGGCTGTTCGGCGACATTACTAACATCCAGACTGCTGTCAGAAATTACTCAAGAGGGTGCGTACTGAAAGTTGGAAACGTCGCAGATTGTGGTCAAATATTTCGCTGTTTTGATTATAACCCGACTGCGATGAAGCCCAAAATGAGGGTTATTTAATAAATATTATTACTTAATGAAATATTGACTAAGTATTGTGATAATAAAACTGGATAAAGTGTAGTAACAGCTCTAAATGTAAAAAAAAAAGTTTATGGAAGATTTCCAGCTGCTTTTTTGTTCCTAAAACTACATATTTAGTGTAACTATATTTTTTATTGCAATTTATAATCAATAGTAGTGCAATATACATCGATATTTTCATTCAGTAATATTAAAGAAATGGTCGTGACAGCGATAGATTTGACGTCTATTTGCGAGGGTACTTTAGACTGCACCTTTTTATGAAAAAAGCCCGGCAACGCTGCCAGACCAGGGTAATCATTTTCCTCTTGCCGTATTCTTTACGCGCTATGCTGTTCTAGCCTAGAACAGTAACTAGTTTAGACGCCTAGAACTTCTAGGCGTCTAAACAGCTGGATAACTATATACTGTGCTAGGTATACAGGTATAGGCACACTTAGTTAAAAAGGGATAAAACCATAACCTTATTGTTTTGTTGATTAGCAAAGGTAAGCACGTTGCTGTCTCGAGGCCGTTGGGGATCGAACTCGGGAGGCCCTTGACCAACAAGCCAAACGGCTTTTACACTTACGTAACTTAAAACCATCATCTAGAGGAGCTCGTGGCTAAAAAATAACAGCCGCTCGGGTCGATTCTTAGGTTAAGCCATGCTTACCTAGGTTGTGTGTAGATCCGTGACCGCGTAAGATTCTTCCGTGTAGATCTTTGACAGTCGTTACAGGTAGTCAGTCACCCAAAAAGTCTGACAACCAGTCTTACCAAGAGGGTAACTGGGTTGGTCGTCCACAACCCAGTTAGTGCTGGATAATACGATCCCCCATGGTACGACTGGTTGTCAGATATTCCGGCCACTGACAACTTAACGACTGTCAAAGATCAACAATTAACAGCCGGGACATACGGCTTAACGTAATTTTCTGAGACGTAGGAGACTCGGTATGTAATGGGTGGTCACCCATCCACGGACCAACCTAGGCAAACGCAGCTTAACCTGAACATCGACCCGAGTGGCTGTTATTATTTAGCCACGAGCTTCTCACTAAAATATCTTAAAACAAATAAATTATAATATGTGTAAACAGTATAAAATAAGACCATTGATGGCTTAATATTTATTCATGAATCCAGCAGAATGCAAATGTGAAATAAAAGTGAATTAATCTGGATTGATTTTTGTTTTAATGAAGTATATATTTGTATTTGCAATCAGCTTTTAGTGTGCATTGTGAAATGTTATTTTTTTTCATAATTTTATATTTTAAAGAAATATGATCAGTATTGGGTTTATTGATTAAATCCTACTAATATTGTAAATGTGAAAGTTTGTATGTGTCCATATCTGGATTTTTGTTACTCAATCACGCAAAAAAAGGAAACGGTTTGGCACACTGATACATTGTGTATGACCTGAATTAATAGTAAGGATATTTTCGTCGCGGCAGTAAACGTCCGGGGATTAATATTGAAATCTGCGTGGGCGAAGCCGCGGGCCAATGCTTTATTTTTGTTTAAAGCATCTTTGTGTCGGGGGACTGCTAAGTAGCATAAAATATTTGAAAATATAAAATCTTAGTCACTCGACTAAGGACGCTTAGATTAAAATATTCTACATATTAAACGTAAACGGACAGTATTTAGATATTAATTTAGATCGAATTTTTCTTTGATATAAGATTTTTGTGTCAGGGTTTTTTAAAGTTTTCAATTTAATTTAATTATTGACCTTATTTTCTAAAAGTTTTTTACAAACCGAAAATCCCTTGGTAATAAAATTCATTTGCTAATTATACCTGTTCTTTGTCCACAGAGCATAGTATTCCGTGTCAAGCGCCACCCACAAGTGGCCGGCTTTGAGCAATGCGTGTCTTTTGACGCTTTCTACTCGGAGCAACAAGAAGTGGTCTACAATATCTTCTGTCTCTGCGCAATGTATTTCTTACCGCTGGTTGTCATCACCGTGTGTTACGTGTGTATCTTCTGTGAGATACACAGAAGCAGTAAGGAATTGGATGGTAAGAGACAATACTTTAGTTAGTATACAATCTCTTCTGTCAATGGGCAGTGTACTTCTTACCCGTGCTTGTCATCACTGTGTGTTACGTGTGCCACACGTTACACACAGTTATGAAACACAGAAGATACACACGTCGTGAGTACACACGCTGTGTGTATCTTCTGTGAGATACACAGAAGCAGTAAGGAACTGGATGGTAAGAATCTACTCATACATACTTTGGTGTACAATGTCTTCTATTTTTGCTTCGGGTATTTCTTACTGCAAGCCGTCATCACGTGTGTATCTCCTGCGATATATACAGAAACAGTAAGGAGCTGGATGGTAAAAAACTAAACTTTAGTAGCTGTATAATATCTTATGTCTTAGCGCGCTGTACTTCTTACCGCTGCTCATCATCGCTGTGTGTTACATGTGTATCTTCTGTGAGACACACAGAAGCAGTAAGGAGCTGGATGGTAAGAGACAATAACTTTAACTTTAGCTTGAGTAGAATATCTTCTGTCTTTGCCCGTTTTTGGCATCTACTAACATTTAACCACTGTCACTGAATATGTGTTTCCATCGAGAATAACTTTCAAAACTTTATCAGTTGCTATTTTACTTCTGTTTATATGGCCCGTAAATAAATAAATCCAAACCAATAAATATCAGCAATATGTATTAAAATTTTCGGGTTATTGGACACTTATGGTTCAAAATTGTCGTAATATAATTTGTTCAACACAGTAAATAATACTTTTACGGGGCTATTATTTAAAACTGTTTTACCATCTGGTTAATATTACACATTTATCACTTCCGTTTTATACCCAACTTCAGAGCAGAGGCAT
Organism: Noctua janthina; assembly: GCA_963576755.1. Lineage (NCBI taxonomy): Eukaryota > Metazoa > Arthropoda > Insecta > Lepidoptera > Noctuidae > Noctua > Noctua janthina. The sequence continues at coordinate 15,581,741 of OY755069.1, read as the reverse complement.
TAAAATTAATTACATTCGCCAACAAAACCACAATTCCTGTGCCGCCAAGCGCAAATAAAATTTCAGGGTTTGTCTTATTTGCATCTCTTTCCTTCGCATAGATAGTATATCTGTCTCTCTCTGTTATCAAAAAGACAAAAAAATACCTCGAAAATGTAAAAAATTTGTTTGCCTACTTTAATCTGCTTTTAATTTAATTTGAAAAGATTCATAAACATGATTTATATTGTAAGTACAGGTGTTAAATGCCTAATTTAATTTACATTTTATATTTTCTGGCTTAGGCTCTAATACTTTTTGGGGAATGGCCTTCGTATTTTATTGCTAAAAGGTCGGGATTTTTTAAGAAATCTCTTATATTTTACTAAGTACATGTCGTTATTTAGTTTAATGACGTTATTTAATTTCTCTATTGGTATTAACCAATTGGATTAGGTACTCTACAAATCAATCCATAGACTCTATGAATCGGTCTATTAAATCGATTAAACCTGTCCATCAATCTTTCGTTCACTCAATAAACACTGTCAATTGCATTCTTGCCACCAGTTATTTCAACCATCCATTTTACAGGACAGTCCTTCACTATTTTATCATCAACAGTATTAAGGGACCGTGTCATGAATTTAACCACAAATTAATTTAACACGTATTTCAAGACCTCTGGGATCGGCTTCCAGTCTAACCGGATGCAGAATACCAGTATTTTATATGGACCGACTGCCTATCTGATCTTCACAACCGAGTTAGCACTGGGTAATACGATACCCCTTGGTAAGACTGGTTGTCAGACTTTCGGGCTACTGACTACCTGTAACTACTGTCAAAGATCTACAAATGACAGCCGGGACCAACGGCTTAACGTGCTTTTCGAGGCACGGAGGAAACTCGGAATGTGTGGGTGATCACCCATCCATAGACCAAACCTAGACAAGCGCGGCTTAAACTTAAGGGCTGAGAGCTCCTCGGCGTAAAAAAAGATCGTCAGGTATAAAAAAATTGTTTCAAACAATCATGCAATATCTAGGTAATCCATAAAAATGTATGGAATAGCAGGATTTTTTACTAACCGATGAAAAATTTCAACATCTAGAATCATGAACTAAATTCGCTGGTCGTGGATGATTAAAACTGGTAATATCCATAACTAGTTGTAGTTACGGAGAGGATATTACCAATTCATGACCATGTTTTGCGTATACACGGTGTAGAATTATAAATAAAAAATGTTTTCACTTCACTTTTGTACAAAATTTAAGTGAATACATTTTTTTAGTGTGAGGCAGTTTATTGATGTCGTCATCACTCGGGGCCTCAAACCCGCCAACCATTACTAAATCTTCATAAAATTATGGGTTTAATTTTCAAATCGATCGATGCTCTTTGAAGCTTGGCACACGAATGGAAAAAATGAAAAAAACAATCATCTCTCCAAATTTCAAATTTAGAATTGACAAAAGAAAAATATTTGTTCTCGAGGTTCCACCAAAAAAGTTTAAAATGCAAAGGTAACTCTGCAACGGGCAGTTCATAATAAAACCAAGCTACCGGGCTATAAATATCGAATAGAGTTCTCGAATATCGGGGTCAAACTATACATACAGCCAAGTTACAAGCTATTTCACTTACTGACCACTTACACGTACAACAAGTTCTACGTTATAGCCTTATAGCCGTAATTAAGGCCATTCCATCATCATTCAGATGCTATCTATAAAATAGCTGAAAGTATATTATACGTTCGTTAGAACTATATATGTATTTAGCGCTAGTTTCTTTTTTTCGTGCTGGCAGTTTCGCGTGTATTTTATGCAATTTTAGCACGGACAGTTTTGTTTGACTAAGCTCTGAACTGTATACAGAAATCTATTTTGAAACCACTTATTAAATACAGGGTGTAAACAGACCCTTCACCTATCCGTCAACCAAGCATTCTGTACATCAAACTCAACTTTACGCAAAAATTATTGCTGGGAATCGACATTTTTTTTTTTGGTGAAAAATTACGTTTTACGGTAGGACTCTATGGAAAGCACTCAAAGCATTGTGCTGATGGATGGATTGAATAGTACGGGGCTCGTGGAGGTGTGTAAAGTAAAAATCTTACATTAAAAAGATGTATTTAAAAAAAAAATTGTGAAAAAGTTGTAACTTTGACCCCCAATATCTCCGTAACTAGAAGGTTCCCAGGTATGGTCTACAACAAAAAAAAATATCGCAAAGACGGGGAGAACAAATTGTTCAAACGCATTGTTCTCCCCGTCTTTACACTCTTTATACAGTGTTTTTTTTACTGGGACAGTATGTGTAAATCTGAATTCATGAGTACTGGGAAACTATTTACTTTATATAGAACTATTATTCCTTTTTTTTTTTTCAAGAAAACATTTGACATATTAATGTTTGTATGGGTATCATATTACCCAGAACTAACTGGGTTGTGGAGGTCAGATAGGCAGTCGCTCCATGTAAAGTACTGGTATTCAGCTGCATCCGGTTAGACTGGAAGTCGACCCCAACATAGTTGGAAAAAGGCTAGGCAGATGATGAAGTGACATATTAAATTTTTTGATCAAGTGTGACTTGTTCAATACAAATAAGTAAAATTGACCAATGTGCTGGACTGCCTCTTTGATCTAGTGGTCGCAAGCACGACTGCTGACCTTCCGAGTTCGATTCCCGGGTCGGGCAAAGTGTTATTGGGTTTTTCTATCCGGGATATCTACGTAGCAGCCACGGAATCTGGATCTGAACCCGGTTGATGGCAACAGGCTCGCCCCCCATTAACTTGAGACTTAAACTTAAGTAGCGAATTGTACGTATATTATTAGGTACACCTCTGCCTAACCTTTCGTGGATTACAGACGTGTTGTTATGTGACCAATTTATTTTTTTCAGGATATTTCATAATAAATTGGGTTTATCCCAATATAATAGCCCCAGTGATTAGCCAGTTATGGGTTTTTGTCACAACTCATTCTTTTCTTCTCCAGAAAAACGCGAACACCGCAGCACAGTGGGTCACGTGCGCCTGCGCCGATCGGATCGACGTGTGCTTGAGCGAGCGCGACGTCGTACGCTGCGCATGACCGTCACTATCGTCGCCGTGTTCGCGCTCTGCTGGCTGCCATACGCAACCATCACCATGTGGTCAGTATGTTGTTGTACCGAGGGTAAAAATCCCTGTGATTTTGATAATGATACCAAATCAAAAGTAAAACAACTGTAATAAGAACAGACCGAATTTGAATATTGTGGCTGTTTTTTGAAGACAGTACATATTTTAGTTTAAATCGGCATTTTAACGGGAAAAATTGAGAGGTGATCCGCAAAAAAGTACCTAAACGCGCCCGTTGTAGAACGATCTTTTTCAAGTTATGTAAATATTTAAAGATTCAATTGTACTACAAATAATTTGGATCAGGACTCGGTTTTCAAGAAAAAAATGAGAACAGATATTCAATTTTTTCTCGAAAGCCATATGTAACGGTCGCGAATCTTATTTGAATTAACATACAAACTACCCTGGCGCTTCCGTTCTCACCAAGATTTGTTAGTAGCCACAGATCACCCAAGTAATCAATACCAGCGCTCCATTCAGACCCAAAAGATCGTTATTTATCATTGGCCATTTACCGTTTGCATAAAGATACAGGTTCGCAGAACGGGCAAGTGGGGACGAAGTGATACCGTACACTTTTTATAAGCGACCGCACACAAAGAAGTTGGGGGGTTACTATAAAGTCTTAAAGAGTTATTCCAGTGTGGGAAAGACAGCTCTAAACAGGTCGTCTAGCGCCATCTCTTTCCCACACTGGAATGACTCCTGCTTTAAAACGTCGTGGTAGTCCACCAGGTTCCTAGTAGACAGTTTCTGCATGCGACCGCACATGAAGAAGCAGGTGCCTGAAACATTAAAAATGTCCAGGTCTATCGGAACCGGAAAACTAGCATCTTTATGCAATCACTGTAACTTTAGGCGCGAATTATACACAAACTGCGTAAACTGACGGCGCGGCGCAGTCGCAGCGCAGGCGTGGAAAGTATAACGAAAATAAAGAACAGCGTGCCTGTGCTGCGCTGCTTGAGTGTAATTCACGACACGTCGCCTACGTACATTTTGTATGAAAACGTTTTGAAGCGGCAGCATGCCTGCGCCGCGCCTTCACCTTACGCCGTTTGTGTATAATTCGCGGCTAAGACAGTTTACTCAATATAGAACTTTTTAGGTACATGGTAGACCGAGAATCAGCAGCCCGCGTGTCCCCGAGGGTCCAAGACCTACTCTTCGTGATGGCAGTCTCCAACTCCTGCATGAACCCTCTGGTGTACGGCTCCTATACCCTGGACATCAAGGGTCTGCTGCGGAGGTTGCTGAAGAAGACCTGCTGTCACTCCTCAGCTGCTTCTGATACGATAGGTAAACAATACCTTTTTTTTTACAAGTAATAGGCTTGCTTTTGGCTGCAACTCGCCTGATGTGACGCAATGATGCGGTCTAGGGTGGAGCATGCTTGCCTGGAAGAAACCAATTCACTCGAACCTTGAAGACATCCAGATTATAAAGATCAGGGAACAGACAAGCTGGCAGGCAAGCTGATGATTTCGCAAAATGTAACTAATGGAAATACATACACCATACTTGGTGACGCGAAATTGGCTTAACATGATATGACATGACATTCGTCGGTTTTAGTTTGCCGTGGTGACGAGTCCTGTCGCAAAAGAAACGAGGAAAATTACGACTTTTTTATCTTCATCTTTGCTGACCGGACGGAGCCGTGTCCGCGTCGATAGTGTGGTCGCTCCCTAAACGACTTGTGACTTCTGTCGAGAACATTGGTTTGATGGTATCAATTATAATATTCTCTTCACTTCTGATAAAGGCATTTCCTTTATAATACAATGAAAATATTTTTTCATTTCAAAATAAACAAACATCTCTAATTTGCTAAAAAAAAAAGCGTACAGTAGCTGCTTGCTATAAATGAAAAGCTATTCAAATTCCATTTCAGATTGAAATCTTGATGAAATCGTAATACAATTTTATATTAAAGCTATTCGATCTGTTTTGTGTATAATAATATCGCTCCAAGGCAAATTTATCACGATGATAGATTTGCGGGCTTTTCAAGAGATAATCAAAAAGTTTGTCGAAATATAAATAATTATCTTTACCAGTCGGCATAGAAGGATTAGCAACATAAGTTCAATTGTACAGTCACAAGAAACACGCCTGTATTTGCCGAAGGGATAAGCAGAGGTTTATGATCACAGATTTAGCACAGTTCGGGTTGCTTCGGCAGTATTTGTTAAACAGTAACGCCGACCCGAAATAATTAGTTCATATTTTTTTTCGGATTGTGCCGATCGGCACACTTTGTTCGGCATTTACTATCACTGATTTATGGTCAGGTCGTTCGTCACCGGACCGGTGGAAAAAATGCACGATGGTCGTCCAAGTGTATTGGTTAATAGCGTCTCAAACAAGACTAGTGAAACAAAAATGTACTATCTGCACCTATACCTCTAAGTAATTCTGGCGTGACCTGATGATGTAAATGTGGACGTGTGGTGTGTGTTGTGGTGTGTGGAGCTTATGCCCGCGGCTTTGCCCGCGCCGTGTTCGTTAATTACCCCACGGGATCGTACTACCGGGATAAAAAGAATTCTATATGTTGATTCAGGTTATAAAGTATCTGTGTGCCAAATTTCACCCAAATCCGTTCAACCGTTTTTGCGTGAAAGGGGACCATCCTTGCTTGCTCACAAACCTTCGCATTTATAATAAGTAGTAAGTAAGTAAGAAGTAAAATATAAAGTAGGAAAATGTAACTAACAATACTCTTTTCTATTCTAAGCAAGTTTTCATTCACAAAATACTCCACCCACTTTATATAATTTGCTTACGCAGACGGCTTAGTGATAAATTGAAACATGATACCGAACAAGAATTTCTAACTACCTAGCAAAGAGCAAATCTAAATCAAATAAACGTATTTGGATTGCAATTTAGTACTTCAGAGTATTTTGCCTTAACCAATTAGCGCTTAGGCGCTTCCTAACTAAAATAGGTACAGTTTCTCGGAAGCGATGTTAATATAGTGTTAGGCGAAACTATTCAGAATATTTTATTATTCACTTAATGTTTTTAAAGACTTTTGTTTATGAGTGATACCTACTTATTTTATTTCACAAAAATGTAAACCGAAGTGTATACGAACAGGATAGTATATAGGTAGGTAGAATAGTAGTATTTTTAGTCTCGTACGAATTTACGTACCACTTCCATTGCTAGTTAGGATGTGAATGGTTGTCATGATACCTGCACGGTTCTTTTGTTTGCCAGACGCATTCGTGCGTACCTTGGCGCAATGGACTATCTCGTCTTTATACTAAGTACATACGCGTAGCTTATTCGTGAACTGCTGTGAAGCGACGCCTCATAATAAAGTTTCAGATCAATCGATTGGAACGTTTTAGTATTAGTTCTAACCGTATGACTAACCAGGATAACGCACTAATTGGGGATTTAAGTGCGGAGAATGGTATCAACATGCATAAATACCGTACTGATCACTTGAATTGGAATGTTTAAATACCGTGTTATCCCAATATTACAGATCAAATTATCGAACACTAGCATCGCCCGCGACCTCGTCCACAAAAATTGTGATAGCTCGGCTAAAATGCATGATATAAATGTCAGATCCAGTCATTGGTACGGACTTAAAATTAATCGCAAGAACATCTCGCGACCTACTTACAAGTCTCCCCACACTACAGCGTGCTTCTACAGAGCCCTGATGTTTATAGCTAGAGGCGAGGACGATTTTGAGTGTCTAATCTCAGAGGAGTTGAGACGTCCTGGAACTGTACCCGATTCATTGTGCCCCATGTTATTTTGTTAAAATTGTAATGTCAAATAATTTGTTAGTTTATTGTAAACAGTGTATCGCACCCAGTGTATTTTCATTGCACGAAACCCATCTTCTGCCCACATGATGTACGAGCCTAACGGAATAAATCCTGACAATCCGATATAAATAAAATTTACACCCTATGTTTACGAATAATGTATCTTTCTGCCAGTGAAGAAATTTTTAGAATTTGATCATTAGTTCCGGAGATTACCCCCTACATACAAACTTACAAACAAATTTTACCTCTTAATAATATTAATTACTATAGATTACAACGTCGCCGTGATTAAATGCTTAATAAACGTTTTCGACTAACGAGAACCTAACTTGATGAGTAATCCGTAATCGTGTTGTTTGCTAAACTAAATAGTCGAGTTTAACGGGGATTACGTAGTGGTAATCCCCGTTAAACTATCATGTTAAATTTAATAATATACAGGTGATTTTTCCAAGTGGGCGTGTATGGCCAAATCCGAAACTATGAAGAATAGCGAAAAATACTCGAAGGAGTCTCGAGCCCGATTTTGATCAAAACTAAAACTGCATCATTAGATTTTTGAAAAATCAATTTTACTAACCAGGAATCGAACCCATTGGTTTCGGAAATAAAACACACACTGTATTATTACACCGTTCGATAGTGTCGCTAATAAGGATCAAATTCTGGAAAGTAGATTCAAAATCTACACTACTCTTATTTAGTTCATCGAAAATAGTTTTTAGTTTGAAACGTTAGTAGTTTTAAACGAGACTGCTGTGCATGAGGTCCTGGGTTTTATTCCAGGTCAGACAACGTGTTATTGGGTTTTATCACGTGTACTACTACGAACATCTCTGCCTAACCTTTGAGGATATGTTTATTATTAATACGATAAGCGTCTTAGCGACCTATAGTTTTTTTGACCTCTCATGAAAACTTTCTGGCTTTGCAGCAACTGTAATTTGGCGCCAGGTTCAATTCCTGTAGTGTAAACAATCAAGCCAAATAAATCTGTAAACCGATAGAACTCAAATATTTGTCCGACGGCGAAGCTCAAGGATACAATGAATGGACGCGTGGGATTTACTATTTGCTACGACACGTAGACGCCTCGTAGCGAAAGCTACGCCGTAGCAATATTGTAACTGTGTGCCCGAAATCTTGTACCGAGAATGTATTCACAGTCGAGCAACACTTTGGTGAAAAGTGAAAGGAAGTCGTTTGTCTTGGTATGGACATGTAATGAGGAGGAATGAAACGCATGTGACTAGAGTGATGGGCATGAATGTTGATGGATGGTGGGGGAACTGAAGGCCAAAGAAAAGATCAATGAGGAATGATATGAAAGAGAAAGGAGTAAATGATGCCGTGACGTCTGACAGGGGAGAATGGAAGAAAAAGACATGTTGCGCCGACCCCAAATAGAATGAGCAACACTTTGGTATGTGGATAAAAATACTTACCTTGTCACTGCATTTTGAAACTTTTTAAAAACACTTCAAAGTTAAGTAAGATACTCGACTACTCGGCACAATCAAAACATTGTGTACAAGATTCAGTCGTTTCACACATATTAACCTCTGATATCTGTAAAACTATCAAAATCACGTTGGGCATTATTCTGTGATGGCAGTCGTCAGAGTTACAATAACTGTCAAAAGCGTGTAGCTACCTGTGGACAGTCACGAGCAATGAAATCCTTACTAAGTAATCAAAACTAATACTAATATTATAAATGCGAAAGTATGTTTGTTTGTTACCTTTTCACTCCTAAACCACTGAACTGATCATCCTGAAATTTTTCATGTACGTTGTCTGGTGTACAGAAACGGACATAACCTTCCTTGGGTACTCTTCATCCCGAAAAAAAAAATACTGTTCCCGAGGAAGACAATAATAACGTTCTTATGATAATAGATGGCGCCACGTGTCTTTCGAATCATGATTGAATTATATTATTACAAGCAGAGTATAACCCGAATTGTTCATTCTCGTAGTGGACAGCAATGGTCGCTTGCGTGCCAACTACACGATGTGTTATTAAAGGCTTATTATTCTCTGCACAGGTATCGACGGCTCCGGATCGAGTTCCATGAAGAACAGAAACATAAACTTGGAGACGCCGCTCATGAAATCCGTTAAGGTAAATATTAAATATACCTACAGGGTATATGTAATATATAGGTGTCAGTAGCGAAGGGTCAATTTTTGTAAGAGGTAAGCCGGAGTACATATCTTTAATGTGATTATATTATTTGTCTGTAGAATATTGACCGTGCCATTTTTCAAAGGGAAGCCGGTAGGAATCGAGTTGTATGGTACCTTCGCCACTGATAGGTATATATATATATACACCCTTTGCGAAGTCGAGAGGCACTTGTTTTTCTCGTCATTGCGATTATTTTTTTGTTGCAAAATAAACCTGAGAAACTTCTAGTTACGGAGATATTGAAGGTCAAAGTTCCAACTATTTCAAATGTTATAAGGTTACATTTGAAAGATTTGTCACTTTGAATTACTTTGAAACATGTAAATAACATATATTTTTATAATCATCCTTTAAAAACCTTGATGTTGATACCCCACTCGATGGAATTGCAAGATAAAAAAAATTCGAACTTCATCATAATAGCACCAGAAATCCGTAATTTTTTTTGTATTTCCATTTAGCCAGTGACATTCACGCCATCAAGACGAAACTAACGACGTGTAATTTATCCAAATCCTTTCATCTATTTAGGAGTTACGAGGGAACATAGAAACGGACATACAAGTCAAACACATAACCTTCCATTTCGGCTTCGCCGCAGTCGGATAAGAAGATAGCAAAATGTTATTTTTGGAATTTCAAAATGAGAAACACTGTAATTAAGACTCCGTTACGAATTTACGTAAATAATGCCAGGTTCGATTCAGATCCTTTTATAAAGCCGACAGCTTCAAGCTATACATATAATAAAATTGCAACAGGCCGATGTCTGTACATTGAAGATATTGAAAAAATATGTAAAGGGCCAAGACCCTTATTGAAGTTTTTTTTTTTGTTCTAGACCCTACCTGGGAACCTTCTAGTTACGGAGATACTGGGGGTCAAAGTTTCAACTTTTTCATTCTTTTTTTTTTAATACATGTTTATAATGTATTTTTTTTTACTTTAAACGACTCCATGATCCCCGTACTATTAAATCCAACCATCACGGTGTTTTGAGTGTGTTACATTGAAAAACCCACAGCAACCCCATTGTCCTACTGTAAAACGTGATTTTTCACCCCAAAAAAAAAGTAGTTTCCCAGCAATAATTTTTGCGTAAAGTTACTTAATTTGATGTACATAATGCTTGGTCGACGGCTTCCTGAAGGGTCCGGTCTTTATTAGAGCAACAGATGCCAAACCGACAGTTTTTTGAATTTATGTCTCTCTGTCTTTCTGTCTGTATGTTTGTACGCGCATCACGCAAAAACTACTGCGTAGATTTCACAAAAAAAGTTTAAATAAAATATAGTCGGCGCTGTGCAAAGCAAGGGCGGGTCGCTAGTCTCTGTATAATACTAATATTATAAAGAGGCAAAAGTTTGTAAGTTTTTTATGAACGGGGTAATCTCCGGAACTAATGATCCAATTCTACAACTTATTTTACTGGCAGAAAGCTACATTATTAGTGAGTGCTATAAGCTATACATTATATATAATGTATATTAGCCGAGCTATCACAATGTTTGCGAACAAAGTCGCGGGCGGAGTGCTAGTTAATACTGTTACTGTTCGAAAATAAACATCAACTACCACAATAGAACAATATTATTTATTCTCGCAGCGAATATCATACGTCAACCACACTGACATGCGATATTCAATAGCAGACCCGAATGAGGAATAAGTCTTATTAATGGAATACTTCGTTTACAAGGGAACAGTAATTATGTTTGACGAGAAGGAAATACATCCTATTGTTCGTCAATGAGAGCAGCGGTGGCTCAGAGGTGGAGATCCCGACTTACGAGCACGTGGATTCGAACCCAGCTAGGCGCATTACTTTGTGTAAGTTATTTCATCACCACTGCTCTCAAAACGGTGAAGGAAAACATCGTGAGGAAACCGGCATGTCTTAGAACCAAAAATTCGAAGACATGTGACATCTACCAACCCGCACTGGGCCCGCGTGGTGGATTATAGCCCATTCCCTCTCATAGAGAGGAGGCCTGCGTCCCAGAAGTGGGAACATTAATAGGCTGATTATGCTATGCTATTATGCTATGTTCGTCAATGATGTTACAGGTCCCAGCTGTCATTTGCAAATCTTTGACAGTCGTTACAGGTAGTCAGTGGCCTGAAGGTTAACAACCAGTTTTACCAAGGGATATCGTATTACCCAGTACTATCTGGGTTGTGCTCATCAGATAGGCAGTCGGTCCATGTAAAGTATTATTGAACTGCATCTGGTTAGACTGGAAGCCGACCCCAACATAGAAAAAAGGCTAGATAGATGATGATATTCATCAATGACAGAAAGAATAGCGACAAAAAATCAAAATCAAAATCAAAGCATTTATTTCAAGTAGGCCAGTTACAGGCACTTTTGAATTGTCTAAACAAAGATAACAGTAAAATATAGCTACAGTCCCGGTCACAAGGCACAAAAACTGTGAAAATACTGTAGTTGCCCATTCCCTAACGTAGATCCCTATGGAGAAGAACGGGCAAGAAACTCCATGGACACTCTTTTAAATCAGAATACTTTAACAAAACCTTGGTTACATCATTCATGTTGGGATGGTACATTATGTGAGAACGATGCAGCCAGATGTGTACGTTAAGTGTCCATAGTAAAAACAATTCAAAAATAAAATAATTGATTCAAATAAGCCGTGGCAAATAAGAGATGACCAGTCACAACTGACAGCGCCCGTTCACGAACATGACGCAGCACCATTCAACTCAACCATTTTGAAGGGAACTAAATGATCCGACACACGTGCCACCTTCAGCGAGACATTTGAGTGAGCATGACATACTCCTAACCGCCAGGGCACATTCAAGTCAAGAAAAAACGCAGGTTTCCAGCGAATGACAGCTTTCTAGTACATAGTACTCACACAATATGGGCTAGGCGGCTATATAATACAAAAGAGATTGAATCTATACAATGCAAAGATAGTTATACAATCTTCAGCAGCTCCAACAATACTATTAATTAATGCTATTAATTTAGGCGCCCCTGTTCTTGTGAAGAAGGACTGGCATTGAGCCAAGCATTTTTATCAGTGATATAATCGTCCAACTTGTAATCTGCTTTCTTACATAGTGTGCGTTTAATGCATGTTTTAAATTTCGTTTCATTCAGTTCAAGAATATTTTGTGGAATTTTATTATAGCATCTCAAACAGTACCCCATGAAAGATGAGTCTACTTTAGCGAGTCTGAAGCGTCATTCTCCTGACCTCATAATAAAATATTTGGGGTCGGTGTCTGATTGCAATGGTGGCGCAGTGGTAACGGCCTCGACTTTAGCGTTGTAGCTCGTGGGTTCGAACCCAACAGCATTACTTTGTGTAATTTATTTCATCACCACTGCTCTCAAAAGGGTGAAGGAAAACATCGCGAGGAAACCGACCTGTCCTAGAACCAAAAATTCGAAGACACGTGGTATCTAGCAAACCGCACTGGGCCCGCGTGGCGGATTATAGCCCATTCCCTATCACAGAGAGAAGGCCTGTGTCCCAGTAGTGGGAACATTACAGGTTAATTATGCAGCATGTCTTCTTCTTCCATACTTCTTCATTAGTCGTCCTCTCGGTAGTCACTCCCTTTCTAGTAATATCATCTTTCACACAGTCCATCCATCGTTTCTCTTGTCTTCCCCTTCTATTCTAGCCAATAACAGAAACTGTATTATGTAGGATGGGTCAGTATTACATTAATCATGTTTAATCTCAAATACATCAGTGTAACCCTAACTGTGCTTCATTCAACACGTCCCACAATACAAAAAAGTTCTTTTGTCGACTAGTAAAAGAATCACCTTTATTAAATTGTAACAAATTCCTTGAAAGACACGAAACTCTCATTAAGATTCGACCCCGACCTCCCCTTGAGCAAAAATCTAGATTTGATACAGACGAATTAGAAAACTTTTAACTGGACACTTTCAACGACTTTTTTAATTGTACAGGTCGAAGCAAGAGACATAAAAGATCAAATACTTTTGTCTTATTTCGTCTTTTCACTTATTTTTAATTAGAAGTCTGTTTTAATATTACGACACAAAAATTGACAACAGAGTCTTCTTCCGTTGTCTGTGTATTCGTTAAGAGATACATAGATTTTGATCACTCAAGCGACACCGGGGTGGGTCGTGATTAATTTTCAACTAACTGTGCTTAATGCATCACAATAATACTTTGAAAACAAAATCACAAGCATTAAATATTAGACGACCTATCAAAATAAGTTTTTAATTCTCTGTGTTATCTATACAAATACAAAATAAAGTTGAAGTGTCTGTTTGAAATTTCAAAATAACAGCTTTTTACTGAATGCATATGAAAGTATATATGGTACTTATAACAACAAAAAAAAACATGTTTTTAATTATTGTTGTCTGTCTGTTCTGGCTTATCTCCGAAATGGCTAAACCGATTTGACTGGACTTTTATTGGCAGATAGCTGATGTTACAAGGAGTAACTTAAGCTACTTTAATTTTAGAAAAAGGGTTCTGTGCAAAAAATAAAAATGTTAACAAAATCCGATTCAAATAAGGGGAGTAATAATATTTTGATGATAATTTTACGCGGACGATGCTTTGGGTAACAGCCAGTAACTTATTAGAGGTTTCACACAAACAAAATAACAGTGGCCTAAAAAAGTTAAAATGGAAATTTTAAAAACTTTTCAGTTTTGCAACAGCACTTGGTTTTTATGAGATAAACACTCTCGTATAATTACAGCAATCCTATCCAGCAAGTTTGGTGTTATTTTAATGTCAACACTTGAACCGAGATCTCGGTGTGAACGAACAAACTTTTTAATCGAAATCGACTTTTGAGACGAGTTATATATAGGTTACGATCCGATGTTTTTCAACTTTTATTATAGATTTGAAAACTTCTAATATAGGTTATCTGGAGAAGTGGAATTACTTCTGGAATTACCAAAAAAAATGCTATTTCAACGAAATGGGAATGTAAACATAACTATTTGTAACAACTTTCGCACGTACTGGTGGTGTGTTAAAGTTGTCTAAATTATAGATAATTTGTCTCCCCGTTTAAATAGATTTTACTCGGGTCAGTTTAGATTTTAATTTGATTAAACTGTAAAACACATTATTTTAGCAGGCAACAATTAAAAAGGCTACAAAGAGTGCTATTCTAAAAAAATGCGTTCGAATTCATTTTGACGAGGAAAGCGCTGTCGCATCATTTACCAAAATTGAAATTCAAATAAGCAATGATTTATTTGTAAGTCCGTCTTTTTTGCGGATAGAAAATGCCATTGGGGTATGCTCAAATCTCAATGTACATGCGGCTTGAACCTTAAAACAAATCTATTTAGATGTGGCGCAACCCCAAGGATTTTATATTTTATAATATATCCTTGGGGTTGCGCCACATCGGCCGAGCGCATCGTCGAAGCTGACGCGCGCGATTTTACTCCCGCTCTGTTTCTCAATCTAGCAAAGGACGGTTCTGAGCGACGGAAAAGGGTAGGAGCATGGAGAAATGTGATTCCGTGCTGCTAGATAAGATTCAACACTTATCAACAATAATAAACCAACCAACGTGTACTAAGTATGAATTTTATGCGTCAGCGGTGTATTGTGAAAAAGATGTGTGTATGGAGCGATCGCCAGTTATTGCGCACTGGCCGCTCCGTGTGCGTGTGTTCAACTTGGGATATTTCGGGAATAAAATAAGAATACCACGGTGATCAGCAACAGTTTTATTTAAATACATGACGTGTCGCAGTAGCTCCCGTGGCAGACCCAGTAGGCATAACACGAGTGAGCCTACACTACAAAGAATCTACAGCAAAAACGATCCAGTACCTCTATTTCGCCTGTTTACTAATTGATCATAGCGCTCGTGTATTTCCTTACACCTACACTACTTGATCGACCAACAACATACACCCACATATGTCGATAGACCAACAGGAAACATTTCCTACATAATATGTTATTCTTCAATTAAGTGTAACACCTCCGAACAGAAGTCGCTCACATGCCTCACACAATCTTCATTAATTACGTTCAAATATATTTGTTATCCTTGGGAACAGGCCCTTCATGAATTGGAGATTAGACTTGAGACGAAAACATTAACATAGGTACCTATAAATTTAGTTAGATATCTGGGATCAATCTAGATAGACTTTACAAAGCTTAGTCTAGATTGGGGGTGCTCAAGCCGTCAATATTGGGAGCTTTTGCATCGACCGCAGACAAAAAACCGACCAAGTGCTAGTCGGACTCGCTCATGAAGGGTTCCGTACTATCGTAGTAGGGGAGCTCCCTATAATTTTTAATTTATTTGTTATATCGGCAACAGAAATACACATTCTGTGAAATTTTTAATTGTCTACCTATTACGGATCATGAGATACAGCCTGCTGACAGACAGACGGACGGACAGCGGAGGCTTAGTATTAGGGTCCCGTTGGTTACCCTTCGGGTACGGAACCCTAAAAACCATAAAACAGTGACGATCTCAAACCACACTACCCGTGGTTATTTATTACTACTACTAGAAAAAATATAAACAAGTCGTTATACAGGTTGGGATCCCGACATTGACGCACAAACGTTTACGACGTGTTCGGTACATCATAGTAAAATCAAAATCAAAGCATTTATTTCAAGTAGGCCAGTTACAGGCACTTTTGAATTGTCGAAACAAAGACAACAATGAGATGTAGCTACAGTACCAGGCACAAGGCATAAAAACTGTGAAAGTACAGTCGTTGCCCATTCCCTAACGTAGATCTCTATGGAGAAGAACGGGCAAGAAACTCAAAGGATACTCTTTTAAATCAGAATATTTTTACAAAACCTTTATTACATCATTCATGTTGAGATGGTACATTATGTGAGAACGATGTAGCAAGATGTGTACATTAAAAGTGTCCATAGTAAAAGCAATTCAAAAATAAAATAATTAATTCAAATAAACCGTGGCAACCAAGACATGACCAGTCACAACTGACAGCGCCCATTCACGAACATGACGCATGTATCAGCACCATTCAACTCAACTATTTTGAAGGGAACTAAATGATCCGACAAACGCGCCACCATCAGCGAGACACTTGAGTGAGCATGACATACTCATACCCATTCAAATATCAGCATTCCATTAGTGAAAGGATTTTCGAAATCTGTCACTAATGCGAAGCTACTTTTTCCCCAAGTGTCAACGTTATCCCAAAGAGGGATAACTTCCAACCATAACGCGAGCGAAGCCGCAGGCAGAAGCTATTTAAGTAATATATCCCGCCCGCTTTTTTGCAACCAAAAAATCTCATAGCTATGGCACAGCTTCATGCAATCAGTAGCTTCTACACGTAGGAATGTCACCCTTCGTGACAGTAATGAAACCGTCCTGTAGAAGGAACGTTTACTCCCGCATACCGATTCCCCTGTCTTGGAATAATAATGCCGGACGTAACTTTTAAAGGTTTTTCACACAAAGTATCTTAGTAACTGAAGTACTAGTATTTATCGTCTATCCGTTACTCGGTCTAGTTTTGAAGAATAAAATCCCTACGGCTTATAGTATTTTATGACTACGGTATCTCTTATTTACATAGGGTGACTGGTAATAAGTGACTGATACTTAAACACGTGATTGTACTCATGATAACAAACAATTGTCTCAAAGTCAGTTGTATGAAACTCGAGCGCGCGCGCATTTGACCTATCAGCTTTTAGCCGCCAGACGCTGTTCTGTCTCAAGTAGGCAGAGCACTCTTAAGTAGGCAGAGCACCGGCGCGACACGCAAGCCTGTTCCGTGGGTTTTTATTATGATAAAAGTGAATGAGTATAAAAAAAATGTTTCTTTGGGAAAGTTGTTTCTGATCATGAGTACAATCACGTGTTTAAGTATCGATCACTAATTACCAGTCACCCTATATAGTAGATTTGTTTAGAACTGGTACTTTAGCATAATCATCACAAAGGTTTCCAGAACTGGGCCACACGCCTTCTCTACAGGCTGTAACAGAAAGGGTATAATCATATGAAAGGATATGCTGCAGACCATCAAACTCAACATTTTCCTCCATGGGTCCAATATCGTAAATGCAATAAAAATATCAGCTGTCCCATACATTTGAGTCGAGTAGGTATTGGAATTTAGTATGGGACAGCTGAGATGAAACGTTTATGACATTAGTCACAAACGTTTCATCTCAGCTGTCGTTATCGCATGTCCATACCAAAACAGACTACTCCCTTTTTTGAGACAAAACATAATTGTACCATTTGTCCACAGAACAACAAAGTTCGGACCCGCCTGGGGGTGCGCTTCGCCGAGACTTCGCTGACGGCCGTACCTTCTCGCCTGGAGGTCCCGAAGGTGGTGAGGGGTCCCGCCTGACACCCACCCCCCCGCCTCCGCTGCGCTGAACACGAGCGCTGTCGAGTGCTGCATGAGTATTACAGCGATAAGATCGCCACTGTTTAAGTAAAGAGATTACAGTTAAGCTTAGGTTTTCTAAGAAAGTAGTTCGTTATCTACTGCAACCCACACGACACAGCTCGTCCGTTCGGTTGGTAGAGGCGGTGAACATTATGTGGGGGTTCACCGCGCGGATAGCTGGTGAGAGCCGCGATTTTCAAGTCAATGCGACGTGAAATTCGTTTCACCACTCGTCTGTGCAGACGAAAGGCAAGTCGTGTGACAACCGGCCAATGTCTAAAAATTACGGCCATCCGTCTAGAGAGCGTCATCGACCCAAAAACTGCTCCCATGAATTCAGCATATGATTCTAATACCAAAACAATATAATTTTTGTCGGTATAATGATGACAGTGACAAGTCTTAAACGTGGTTTAGACGTACACACGGCGACACATCAAGGTATACAACTTTGTAAAAATTTCCCATACAATGAGAGATCCGCATAAACTGGTTTGGTATAGCTTGATCGCTTTATATGTCATTGGTGTAATTCGCCCTAAGCTTACCAAAATTTCTTGTGCCATATTTACGGGTGCGTGCGGCGGCTATTACTGGGATTATATTAAGTCACAGATAAAGCTTTAAATGTGAAATTACTGATAGACCTAAAGCAGATGTGTAAGTTGAAACAGTGAGTGATTTTTATACGAAGTGTGAAATGTCAACTGTAACAGAAGAACGATAGTGAAGGAAATAATAATTGTTGTGCTAAGCTATCGTGATTTAAAATATTTTTGAACTCATGAAATCTAGATGTTATAGTATGGTTTCGAATTGGGAGGCTGTGTTAATAAAGCTGATGTCAGATGCTTCACTTTTTATCCATTTATTTATGTGTTATCATTCTTATAACCCGCGTTGGTCCCGATAACATCTAAACATAAAATCTTAAAAATTTAATCATTATTGAATCAATCCATTTTTTTATTTCGACGTTAGGCACCTTTCACTCGCGATCTGAATGATCGAATAATAAAATTGAGTAAGTCGATGAACGTTCATTCCTATAATGGGTGTAAAAATACTCTTGACGAAGCCGAAAGGTACTTGTTCTCTCCATCATGCGTCATTGCCATTAGTTTTTTGTTCCACACCTGGGTACCTTCTAGTTACGGAGATATTGGGGGTCAAAGTTACAAATTCACCAGTTTTCTTTTACAATTTTTTAATGTTATAACTTTAACACAGTGTTTTGAGTGCGTTACATTGAGTCTATGAATAATTTTTGCGTAGAGTTATTTATTTTGATGTACAGTATGCTTGGTTGCGGGCTTCGTGAAGTGTCCGTTTACATCTTGTTTTGATAGTGTCGTGCGGTCGTAGAATGAAACAAAAATAAACAGTCAGTCGAGTGAAGCGTCTGATATAAGCTTAACGGTGCGATGAGGCGTTCCTTGGTAAATGCACGACGTTAGCCTGTATTTGTTCACTATAATTGTTTACTATTTGCAGAACATATCTTCCCATGTTTAAAATAATAATTAACTGTGTGCAATTAAATTATGTAAAGTCAAGGAAATTAATTGTTTAGCAATTTGAATGCCAACGTAAAGTCGGCAGGTTTATTTAAATGACAACTGATTCCTAAGATATATATTTTAGAATTCAGTGTTTTTTTTTCTTAAATTCATTCACAAATTTAATTTAAGCAATATTTACAAAATATAAATGCGAGTATTGAAGCATAAATTATTACTATATTTTCTTTATTCATCTTTTAACATTTTTTTTTTATATTATTACATATTAAAAAAAAACATTTAAATATATAAAAATAAGTCTCCGATGTCGGGAGCAGGGTCCAAGCTACCGGTGGTTAGGGCTCCAGAGACAGGAACCTTCTCACAATGTGGGCCGTATCGAGGAGATTGTCTTCTGAATCAAACCCTATATTTTATTACGATTGACAGTCGATGACATAATATTGACGTAGGATCTGATGATGTGGATTGCTTAACAAATAATTTCCGTGACTGTATGCTACATGATTCTTGTATCTATGATTAGATTCTAAGAAAATATTGCATCAGCTAAAGAATATTAAATTGTATTTTATTACGATTCAATAAACAACATTGCAGAATATCACATCATAGTTTTACTATCATAGCTCGGTCGATTTTATTTTACTTATAACAGTTAGGTACCTAAGTAAACAACTATTATAATTGAAAATTTCGACTGTATATTGATAAAACTGTTAGCATGCATGCATTTTCGTTGAATTAACATTTTCAGGTGTAAATTCAGTAAAATACACCACGTTTTCACTATATTTTAAAGTATTCGCGTTTTTATTTTACGAATTATTTCAAAAACGACTATTCAAGGGATAACCTTAGGAACGTGGAACTGAACGATCAATTAAAAGGTAAATTTTATGTAAAAGACTGAATAATGATGGTTCCGAGAAGTAGAAACTCAATATAAATAACTTGTAATTATTATATTATGTGTAATTACGACTGCCTCGTTGGTCGAGTGGTAGTAAGCGCGACTGCTGAGCATAAGATCCTGGGTTCGATTCCCGGGTCGGACAAAATGTTATTGGTTTTTTTTTTCATCAGAAATTTCTCAGAAGCAGCCACGGAGTCTGGATTTGTACCCGGTTGATGGCAATAGGCTCGCCCGCTATTACATGGGAATTAAAAAAACATAACTGATGAAATGTGGGAGTACTATTAGGGCGTGCACATACAAGCGTGACGTTATGATGATGATGTGTAAATTATTCCTGCGCAGACGATGGATTTTAGTTCGCGGTGGACAAAAGCGAGTAAGCGAGCGAGGCGATGTTGCAAAATTGTATGATTTTCATTTTTGAGATTTAATCCGAAATAAACAGAATCCTAATTAATGATTGTTTTATTTATTTGTTTATTTATTTTATTTATTAATTAATTATTAAGTCAATGATTGATTAATTAATAATTTCTAAAAGTATGGATTATAACAGAAGCATTGAAACTTAATGTTGTGTAAATTATTTGTAATGAATAAGTGTTTATATTATTAGTTAAGGCTATATAAGTTAAGGCCCGTTGGCACTAAAAACTTTTAGCGCTAAATTATTAAACATATCCGTTTCTGTCAATGGAGGCTATCGTGCATGAATTCGCCGCTAGAGGCGCTCGTGTAGAGTAAGGTCTTCAGAAAAGTCAGATGTCATAGAGTTTTAGCGCGTTACGCGGTTTATAATCACGCATTTTACTAATATTCACGATTGTGGTCTACATTAAGCCATTCCTGATAAATTATGACTTGAAGATTTTAAGTAGCAACTTAGGATCTTATTTGTTAGCACTTGGAGGTAGAATAATTTTTAAATATTTCATGCTTGATAATTCTAGGGAGAATATTGTAAATATGTATCTGAAGTTTACACTATGTTGTTATACGTAATAAAATAAACTTTTTATGAAGTTATTGGTACTTTAAAGTATAAAATAGAATTATTGAGGACCTTACTCGACAATGGCGCAATCTGGTGAGCTCAAAAACGGCAGCCCTCATTGTTTGAAGATGGCAGAGTCAGATTGATGTGTATGTAGTTAAACGAATTCAGTAGTTTTTTGGTGCAATTGGGCCTTCAATTGTTTAATTAATCAATTTTTACAAAGGAGTTTTTTACTGAGGTGTATTTTATTTAAACTCTATTTACAAAATTGTTTATTTCATTCTTAAATGTCAGTTTGTTGCATGCAATTGAGTCGAAAATACATGTTCAATGTTGTGCATCTTGTTACTCAATCTCAGAGGAAATATGGAAATAAAGTTGACGTCAAATCTCATACTTTTTAGTTTTATTTAGACTCCTACCTACCTCCGGCGGAGGTCCCTCTTGAAAACTATCTAAACTTTCAGATTGCTGAAATAATACCCTACTTTCAAAAGTTTGACAGGCAGGGTCTTTATAGGTTGGCTGGTAGCGGCTGGATGAGAAGCGGCCAGAGGCCTATGTCCAAAGTGGGACGTTAAAGGAGACCAGCAGTAAGTATCTCTTGTAATAGTAATCCACCAACATCCATATCATATTATTAATAATATTACAATTCAAAAGTTTGTAAGGATGTATGGATGTTTTTTACTCGTACACGCAAAAACTTCTGAACGGATTTGGATGAAATTTAGCACACAGATAGTTTATAACCTGGATTAACACATAGGATACGTTTTATCCTGGTAGTATGATCCCGTGGAACAATTACCGAACTCGCGGACGAAGCCGCAGGCATTTTTAGTGTTACTATAAGTGTGAAAGTAAGTCTGTCTGTTTATCTGTTACCATTTTAAGCGTTAACCGCTGAACGAATTATCACACATATAGAATGGATGCTAACCGTGTACTTTCGGAATGAAGAGTTTGGCTGTGGAATAATTCATGACCACGACACGGGCCTAGCCGCGGAGCAAATATTTCATACTTTCTGTAGTCACCAATGCGATTATGTCCATACATTATGGAAGTTTTCGCGAGAAAATTTATATTATTATCAACACCAGTGCTGCCCTGGGTCTTGTAGGTAGGTACTACGATTTCATGTTGAAATTCCGACATCACTTGTCTTGGTATGGACATGTATTGAGGAGGGATGAAACGCATGTGACTAAAAGATTGGTGGATATGAATGTTGATGGATGGAGAGGGAGAGGAAGGCCAAAGAAAAGATGGATGGATTGTGTGAGGAATGTTATGAAAGAGAAAGGAGTAAATGATGCCGTGACGTCTGACAGGGGAGAATGGAAGAAGAAAACGTGTTGCGCCGACCCCTAGTACAATGGGACAAGGACAGGAAGATGAGGTGATATTTTACTAAAAGAAAACGTATTTATTTGGTACATAAGAACAAATGAGTTATAAGCTGTCAAAAAAGCACTTGAAGTATTGGTTCTCCATACACTCAGCTACAACAACTCCATTTAAGTACCTACCCATCTAACATCTTTGAACAGAGACTCCAACGATATTTTATCTACAAATATATTTTATCTACAAATTCTCTCAAGATACGAAGATATTTTAACTCTCAACTCGAACATTCAAGTGAGTAAATCTTTATACCCTTTATAAGCAGAAGTGCAAGCATGTCTATTAAAGTTCTAATCTTGAAGCGCTGTCGTTAAGAACTTTTCCGAACATTCGTTTACGTTTGCAGTGCTCCAAAACTCCAGGAACTTATTATTAGTTCACTTGAAAGTCGTGAGCGAGAGAATTTTATCGAAAAGTTACGTTTTAGTTGTTAACTCGAATTGTTAGATGTGTGATTTGAAATCAATGATATTTTATAGAAAGATACACTACGGTCATACTGAGCGGCGTTCAAATATCGTTGCGTTGTTATTACAAACTTACCTATAGGTGTAAAGTAATTTCAACTACGACTGCGATAGATTATACGGAACGTATGATACAGAAAGAGATAGCTGTCTGTAGTGTGTTTTGCTTGAAGTGCACTAGTAGTGAATCTATGACGCATGTTATTTGTCCTTGTCACACTCGTAATTTATGTGTAATTGATAATGAATCTTATCAATTACACATAAATTACGAGTGTAATAATTGAATAAAAGTGTGAAAAATACAAATTTGACATTCTTTTAATATTTTTACTAATGGTATGAAACTCCTTCACTCTTATTGATCTTGGAACCATAGTTTTTACACTTTTTAACACACAACTTGGTTTTTTAGGTATATTACTGACACGCTACTGACACGCTTTGTTACGCTCGCTGCTATTAACCGACTAAATCAAATTACGACAATTGTCTGAATTTGTCTGCAACAGTTTGCGCGCGCTAGTGCTATATTTACCTCTTTTTATTTATAATATCATTGTTTGCAATGGCTGCAAATCTATTGAGAGTTTTGTAAACTTTTTGTATTACTCTAAGAAGGATCACCCATCCAGTTGTTGTGTAAGTTTTGAATGACCTAAACGGAGTGAAGGTGAATCGAGAACAAACTTTGAAAGGGTTTTGAGCGTTGAATTAACATAATTTGTAAATTAGTATATAATTATGATGACAAACTAGGCTGAAGGCGAGACTTAGTGAGCCGGGTAGGTAGGTATTTAGTAAAGACTAAACAAAGTTAGACCTTGGGAAAATTGAAAATTTCCATCTCTATGTCTAGTACTAATTTACGCAAAGTAAAGTGCCTACTTGCCAAGTCGAACATGCAGAAGGTCCTAGAAGTTCTACACCGACCGTCAGTGCGTTCGTCACCATACGCACCAAGTTTGACATTAACTTTCTCCAGAACCAAATATTCGAAGATACAATTACAAATACAAATCATTTATTTGCATAACACAAGTTCAGAGGATGTTACAAAAAGTTCATAAGGTACACTGTATTATAACCATGCGAGGCGTGCAAATACATATATTAGGAAAGGACATAGTAAAAAATGGCCTATGAATCAACATGCATGAAACCTTAACAATAATTACCAGTTTTTTATAATTTACATTACAATTATTATAATAGAACGGACACTTCTTAATTTCGAAAACATTATAAAAAGTAATTCACTTCCGTCTTAATCCACGGTGTTATTATTTTTTGGTTCAATTTGGGGTTTTTACTAAGTGAAGGTATCGTAGCTCATACAGCCAAGTTTTCGTGACAGAGTTTGATCTATGAATTAGGTTTTTAGTTACAAATTGATCATAGCGATTGCAAGTGTGAAACGGGCAAGCTATTTAATATTCTAATCTTCTAAACGGGCAAGCTAATTAATATTCTAATTTTAATATGCAATATCGACACAAACAGTCGATTGTTGTCATCTGTCAATTCAATTGACAGATGACAACATTTGACATTTGAAACGTCACTCGCACAGCGCGCGTATCCTGTCACCTGTGATCGATCTGCGTTTGCGTTGCTTACACGCACGTATATTCGTTTGCATTTTATTAGTATTCTTTCCGATTTTACCTAACAACTTGGCGTAAACATAGAACTTTGATTTCCTCTTAAAATATCGACGATTCTCTTGATGTGATCAGATGATGTAATGTCCGTATTAAATAAACATTTTCTGATGCAAAAAATTTTTGTTTTACTACTTAGTAGTGTGTGTAATGAAACGTTTACAAGATAATATTATCCAATGTAAGTAGGTACTTAAATTCATTACTTAGTGTAAGTTTTTTTGGCCAAATCATTACCTCAAAATCCGAAGTAATTTTGTTTTTTTTTTAATTCTCAGAGTGTCCGCAGTTTTAATTTAGTTTCAATCGAATATATACATTATTTGAAACACAAAAAATAAATTCACCTCCCTGTTGGTACTTAGGCCAACGATGTATGGACGCCGAGCAATGTCCTTTATGAGATTACAATTATTCATATTTATGAAATTACAACCTCATTCAGGTTAAAGATGGTCAATTTCATTACACTTAATAAAATTTGTACGCCAACCGCCGACCCGTACTGGGCCCACTCCCATAGTTTATTGTCCCGAATAGATCATACATATTTATTTCTTTAAAACAACTTACATGTATGTGTGGTATGACTACAATTCCCATTCCTTTGCTAACAGGACATTTTGCTAATAGGACGTCTCGATACGGAGTCAGTCTGCCATTCGTGGGAGTGTGGCAAGAAATAATATTCAAATTTACCCGTTTTACCCGGCACCATTAATACTACACAGTATTAGTTTCCTTCGTCTAAGTCTTTGATAGGGTAGAGTCATTGCTTTATCTTGGTAGGTACCAACTTTTACCCACAGCTTCACACCCATGGACCTTCTCATGGAACTGCGTTATTTTCGGGATACAGGGTAGCTTAATGTTACTCTCCGGTTCATAAGGTGCCTCAACACTGCACCTAAAAGTCCATGAAGTATTGTGAAGACTGCACAAACAAGGTAGTAATCCGCCCCGCCCGCGGTCATTTGATGATTTCCCATCCAAAAAAAAAAAAAAAAAAGGTAGTAATCATAGGCAAGACCGTATAAAAAACCAGCCAAGTGCGAGTCGGACTCGCGCATGAAGGTTTCCGTACCATCGTAGTAGGGGAATCCCTTTAATTTTTAATTTATTTTGATTTTTATTATGTGTTATTTAGCGGCAACAAAAATACACATTCTTTTATAATTTCAAATGTCTATCTATTACGGATCATGAGATACAGCCTGCTGGCAGACAGACGGACGGGACGGACAGACGGACAGGACAGCGAAGTATTAGTAATAGGCTCCCGTTGGTTACCTTTCGGGTACAGAACCCTAAAAACGATTATGAAAACACACTTTCGCATTTATAATGTTACTAAGAGTTATTCCGTGACTTGTCCGCCCACGTGGCTACTAAAAATATTCTTTTAACAAGAGCCCGAAATTATAAGTACAGGAAAACTCGGCGAAATAGAGCGACGTTTAGCAGAAATTACGCGCTAGTATCACACCTGTCTAAGCACGAAGCTCATAAATACAAATGGACGTTTAAAGATGGACCTGTCTATACTAAGCACAATTGAATACGAGTTAACCTTTTGAACGCCAGAGCGTAAACGTATCGGTGGTCCCACGCCAAGCCGCAACTTCAATACAAATACCGACAAAAAAAAATATTTCAACATCTTTATCGATAACAGATTTTCGGGCCACTGACTACATGTCACAACTGTCAAAGATCTACAAATGACAGCTTGGACCAAGCTGCATACCGAGTTTTCTCCGTGCCTCGTTAACGAGGCAAAGAGAAAACTCGGTATGTAATGGGTGATCACCCATCCAAGGACTAACCTAGGTAAGCACGGCTTAGCCTGAAAATTGACCCGAGGGGCTGTTATTCTTTAGCCACGAGCACCTGTTTCCTGTGTCCTGTCCGAGTAAATACACCAGCACTTGTCTAACAAGAGTTTATTGTGACGGCGTGCTTGGAAGCGCGATGATTACTTTCGCCCACGCACATTATGTCTCGCTTAATATACGATATTCTCTCTACTTTTCTACCTACTATCGCAATATATTGTGGGGGAATATTCCACTTCCAAGATAGACGTCCATCGTTCGATCACTGATAGAATTTATTACTCTGCCCCGTATACCGACATGATTTTATCCAGTAAGGTTATATTCCATCGTTATTTCTCTTAAATAAAATTGTCTAATACAGAAGATTAATTGAATTTAGATGCGCTGCAGGTTTCCTGCGAAACAAGCCAATTATTTTGTGAAGTCTGTTTCCTTAAATTCTTAGAAGCTAATCGAGGACTCTGCAGATGGTTTTTAAACACTTCCTTGAAAACTGACCCTTAACGCACTACTATTAGGTTCAGAATAAACAAAACATAACATCATGCCTGTAAACTAAGCAATTGACTGAATAGAAATGGTAAATTGAAAACTGACGATACTAAATATTTGGCTATTTTATTTTGCGTAAACGTTACCGACTGTAATATGTGACTACATTAAAATTGGTAAAAGTACTAGTTAGTCAGAAAGTTATTGTTAAAACATTCACTTGTCTTGCAAATATTAGGTTTGCGTTACAATTATTTGTGAAGAGTATTTTTGCTAAGTAATAATTTGGCAAATGAAATTATGCGGAAATTGTTTGGAAAATTGTTTGTGTGTCATTTTTTTTTTTGATGTAACAAGGGTAACCCATGTTTGATGTAGGTAAGCTAGTTACTTTGTAATTTATTTTGTATTTGGTTTTGTCAATTTCATTAATGTATCTGACCTTTGCAGGAGCTTAAATATGAAAGGTCATATGCGTTGGTATTTTGATGAAGATTGTTTATCTTGTCTAAACATCTAAACGTTTTAAATTGTTTGAAATCATTTTTAGAATAGAATAGAATAGAATAGAATTCTCTTTAATCGAGTATCCATGACTCAAAAACTGTTAGTAAAACTTACGACTATGTTAGTAAACACTGAACAATACAACACAAGAAATAACGATACGATATTTTTGTCGAAGAATGGAAGAAATCAGAAACAACACAATATCTAGATTTTGTTCCAAAGATAAATTAAAAAGACTTGTTCGAAACATCGAAATTCGAATTTTCAATGTTTTACTTCTTAATTTTCGGCCAATATTTGTTGCAGCGGCTAGACTTTACATTATAAAAAAGTAAGTTGAGGTTTCACTATATTCGAAATGAACGAGAATTTTTTTTGCAATTTCTATTCTTTCTAGTACTGAAACCTCAGTTGATCACTACGAGGTTTTTGCTTTTTTTTGTTATAGAATAGAGTGCAGGATACATCGTTCACAGTCGCTGTCACATGACGCGTATCGCTTCAGCAGCTCAGTTAAGCTCAGCTCGTAGTCCAGCGGTAAGACTTAGCACTGAATAGGGGTCCAATCTCCAATATATCGATATCGCTCTACTACAAAACCAATTTGAATTCGCTTTGTGGTTCCGTTTGGAACTAGATTTGAGCGACAATTTCATTACCTAGTTACTTGTGAATAGCGAATGGACACTAGTGTCTTGTGTGCTGAATTGCTGATAATAACAAGCTTCGAACAGTTTATTTTCTACTAGCTTACGCCCACGGTTTCGCCCGCGTGGAGTTCGGTAAATGTCCCAGAGATTGTACTACCGGGATAAAAAATATAAGTGTTAATCCAGGTTATAAACTATCTGTATACCAAATTTTATCCAAATCCGTTCAGTGGTTTTTGCGTGAAAGTGTAACAAGCGATTGACTGCGGCGCTGTGTCGTGGGTTCGATTCCCGCACGGAACAACTACCTATAGGCCCTGCAGGTAGCTGTTCTGGGTCTGGCTGTTTGTATATGTGAGTTTAAATGTTTGTAAACACACCCGGAGAAATTCGTAGTGTAGGGTAATTCAGACATAAATAGTACCCAAATACTTAAATAGAAATCCAGACCTAGGATTCAGTTCAGAACATCTTAATTATCTAGGTACTAAGTACATACGCACCACTGTTTATTTAGGCCCCCAATTATCTATCAAGAAAACCTAATGGAAAATGAGAAGATATTACTTCAGATAAGTAAATATGGTCTTGCATTATTAGACCAATGTAAATATTAAATCATAAAGGTTAGCAATAATATACAGAATTTTTATAATATTTTTATTTATTCATATATTTTAAAGTAATATGCAATCCTACATTTGAAAAGGAAAGCCCAGGGCTTTTGGCTTTTAGCTACCAATGCGAATTTAAATTCTCCAAATATATTTTTACGAATAAATGTGCTAGAAAAAATACATAAATTCTAAGAACTACTCAGATTTTCGAATGGTTCAATCTAAAAATCACAAAGCGATTTATTCCGTATTACTTTTCGTTAGACATTACTAACTATTTCTTTGACATTAACATTATTAGAAAAGTTACAATATTTAAAGTTGGTATTTGATTTTTGAAACAAATAGTTATAACTTAAATAACAATAATCTTGACTTTAAAAAAAAATAAGTTTAACGTCTCCTTAGCTTTTGAAAGTTATTCATTATTCAACAAACTAAAGAAAAAATAAAAATCTGTTGAGGTTTATTATTTTCTTTCCATTCTTTAGTACAATCATCCCACAGCAAGCTCTTCGCGCTTAAAACATCCATCAAATGGGACCAAACCGTTTGAATAAATAAACAAAACTAAAACACGTTTTCATAAAGCTGATTCAGCGGTTTAATAAAAAAACCAATACACAAAAGTAAACTAACATCACAATATGCAACACAAACAAAAAATCTGTATATTTACGTAATCTGGATCAGAGATCAAAACTAACTATTTAATTATTTATCTTTATTTACAAAGCATACTTATTTACTAACGTCTATTTATTAGGACTGATACACAAATGTTTGAGCGGAAAAAACCACTCGGCTTAAGGTGGCGCCAGAGTAGCCCGCGAAATTCAAATTACCCTGGAACTTCCACCTTAACTCGAATAGCGCCGAACCGACCAAACACGAATCAGCAACAGTCGATGCCGAACGGGCTTTGTTGATCGGTTCGAGCCGAATGAAAGGCGAATCATCAGACCTCTGCGCTTGTTCCAATTTATTTGGGGTCGGCGCAGCATGTCTTCTTCTTTTTCCTTAGTTCTCTATTACTCTCTCATGAGCCACTTTAGTTAATGAAATTCGAATATGTGCAGTAGTTGCTTTGCGTTCGCTTTGATCTTTCTCTTCCGTATCATCACCATCATCATTTCAACCGAAAGACGTCCTTTGCTGGACATAGGCCTCCCCCAAGTGTCGCCACATTGACCGGTCCCGTGCGCCTCGCTTGCAGCGGGTCCCCGCAACCTTCACCAGGTCATCGGTCCACCTAGTGGGAGGCTTTCCAACGCTGCGTCTTCCAGTTCGCGGTCGCCACTCCAGAACTTTTCGGCCCCATCCGCCATCCTTTCTGCGAGTAATGTCCTCCTTCCACTGCCACTTAAGTTTGGCAATTCTTCGGGCTACGTCGGTAACCTTTTTCGTGTGGTTAGTGCCTAACCTGTTATCAGAGTTTTTATGCCGCCTCTGACTTGGCTGTACATGTCGTCGAGAAATATCTCTCAGGCATGGTTTGGTTTCCTCACAGTGTTTTCCTTCACTTCGGTGACGCAGCGGCAAGTGATACTTATATAATACGCACATGAATCCGAAAAATCAAAGCTTGTCTTGGGTGAGCTCGAGACCTATGACTTGGCAGTCCGACGATCACACCACTAGGCACTGCTTACTATTCTTATAGCTTACTTATATCGCTTTAATGTTCAACAATGAGTGCCGAACCGAATGTACCAGCACGAGCTAGTAAACAAGGTGTAAACAGACCCTTCACGAAACCGTCAACCAAGCATTATGTACATCAAACTAAGTAACGCTATGCAAAAAGTATTGCCGGTAAAACAACTTTTTTTTTGGGGTAAAAAATCACGTTTTACGGTAGCACTCAATGTAACGCACTCAAAACATTATGCTGATGGATGAATTGAATAGTACGGGGGTCGTGGAGGTGTTTAAAGTAACCTTCGAACATTTGAAATTGTTGGAACTTTGACCTCCAATATGTATATGTAACTAGATGGTTCCCAGAGATGGAGATGTGTACAGAACAAAAATTAAGATCGTGACGACGACGGGGAGAACAAGTGCCACTCGGTTTCGTAAAGGGACTTTTTAAACCCATTATTTTATTGAACAGAGATATTAGGTTACAAAGTTATTTGAAATGTATTTGGCAGTATCGCTTTAATGTTCAACAATGAGTGCTGAACTGAATGAAAACCAGCACGAACTAGTAAACAAGGTGTAAACAGACCCTTCACGAAACCGTCAACCAAGCATTATGTACATCAAACTAAGTAACGCTATACAAAAAATATTGCCGGGAAAACAACTTTTTTTTTTGGGTAAATAATCACGTTTTACGGTAGCACTCAATGTAACGCACTCAAAACATTATGCTGTTGGATGAATTGAATAGTACGGGGGTCGTGGAGGTGTTTAAAGTAACCTTAGAACATTTTAAATTGTTGGAACTTTGACCTTCAATATCTTCGTAACTAGAAGGTTCCCAGGTATTGTCTAGAACAAACAAATGATCGCAATGACGGGCAAAACAAGTGCCTTTCGGCTTCGTTAAGGGTCTTGTTACACCATTTACAGCTCTTCTTACATAGAATAGTTGTGTCTCGTGTACAGGACAATAGGTACACTTAGACATATGTACTTACTAAGGTCGTTGTCATAGAGACACAAGTAACTGAAATATCTGGAAAGTTACAACCTCTATTACGGCAAATTTGACAAGTTATTGGAACATAAATATGTATATACTATACATGCGTTTTTTTCCAGATTTCATGGTTGTTCCTATCGTATAGTGTAGTTTTTTGATAATGATGAGTACAATGACCCCTTAAGAGGTTTACACTTTTTTTTTTTTTTCACACTCAAATACTTTGTAAGCCAACCCCGATATAGTTGGAAAAGGCTAAGCAGATGATGATGACATTTCAAATAACCTTGTAACATAATATCTCTGTCCCATAATATAATGGGTGTAAAATTCCCATAACGAAACCGAGTGGCACTTGTTCTCCCCGTCGTCATCGCGATCTTAATTTTTGTTCTGTACACATCTCCATCTCTGGGAACCATCTAGTTACATATAGATATTGGAGGTCAAAGTTCCAACATTTTCGCAAGTTTTTGTTTTTTAATTCAAGTTCGTAATGTGCACTATTCATTACATCCATCAGAGCAATGTTTTGAGTGCGTTACATAGAGTAGGTACTACGGTAAACAGTGATTTTACACTCCAAGAAAAAGTTGATTCCCAGCAATAATTTGACTTAGTTTGATGTACAGAAAGCTCGGTTGACGGCCTTTACGGGTCCGTTTACACCTTGTATAATCTTTAAGAACAACCACTTTCTTACACATATAACTAATTATACTAAAACATCGAGACTCGTGGCAGTTGTGGTCATAAAATGTGCGAGAATATAATTTGGGAATAAATACTCCATGCTGCATCACGCGTTCAAGGACTGATTAACCGGAGGAGACCCCGCCAGCTAGCGAGCGAGCGAGCGAGCCGAGCGAGGCATCGTTTCACCTCTTTTCATACTTTGGTTTACACCGATAACTACCGAAAGAGCCGAAACGAAGTATGAAGAGAGGCTCGTTAGGCCCGCTCGCTAGCTGGCGGAATGGCCTGTGCTTTAACCGGGTTAAAAAGTTAATCCGTTATGTTTGATCAACGAGTTAACCCTTATAATATTTAGAAACATTGCTGATTAACCGAAATGAAAGAGACAACGCACCAAGCGCGAGCTAACTCCGTCACTTTCTTGCATATTTTTTATGTACTAAAATGAACTCTGTGCGTGAACCGGCTATTATAAGCTGATACCCTATTATACGGGTTTACCTTTCCTCTAGAGATTTTCACCTAACCCCAAAAATTTGCCCGATTAAAACTTCTATACCGAAAACTTTTTCGGTCCTTGCAAGTGTCGTCTTACTCCCACATTTTATGCCCTCACCTACCAAGAACTTCAGCTTATCAGACCTGTATAACCTTGTAATCTACCGGCGACTAAACTTAACATAAATGGGTTTTTCAGGTCGTATCAGCATGTCTGCAATAAGTGGTGGTCGAAAGCCTTTAACCTTCGGCGTCAATCTGTAGTTACGGCATATTGCACTTAGCACGCATTTCATCTCTAGCATCGCGAACCGTTGACCTGTGGACAACGGGATTTTTTTTTTAGTTAGCGTCACAGCGGGTGAAGAACGTCACGTGGCTTGAAAACATTCAGCTGTCCCATACATTTGGGTCGAGTAGGTATGGAAATTTTGTATGGGTCAGATGACAATTTTTTCTCGATTACGATGTTGATCTTATATAAAAAGTTGTTTAGTTTGAAGTTCTGCACCGCATCCTTAAATATGACCATAGACAATGTATAACATAACATAACATCACACCCCGATGTAATCCCCGAAGGATTAAGCAGAGGCGTAACTAATAGTACACCCGCATTTCGCCAGTTATGTTTAAGTCCGGCCACAAATCCAGACGCCTTGCCTGCCACTGAGAAATTCCTGATGGAAAAACCCAATAACACTTTGCCTGATCTGGGAATCGAACCCAGAACCTCACGTTTAGCAGTCGCTCTTGCGACCACTAGACATTAGATGGATATGCGGCCCCTCAGTAGTTTTATTGTCACGTGGGTAGCTACGTATTTCAAGTGTTTGTAACGAAAATTTTGTGGAGTGTCGCGTGACTTTAGAATAGTCAGTCTATAGATTATATTCTACACCTTTATTTATATCAAACAGAGACAAAAATAAGTCAACTAAAACTTATTACTCACTTCAGGTATTACACACCTACGTAAATCGAGTAGGAGGTTGCCTAAGTCCACAAAACGTGTAGGATATTATGTCTGGAAAAAGTGTCTTACCATAAAAAATGCCTCATTTGTTTTTCAATCATCTAAATTGTCTAAAATGGTGAAGTGTCTGTCTGTATGCCTAGTTTATTTAAACCTAGCAAAAAAGGGCCTAGACAGTGATGATTTATTTAACTTTTAGCTGTGTAGGTTACTGTATTTTTTAACAATTCACTGTAAAATGAACAAAAGACCGACTCAAAAAATATAAAGTTAGGAATTGCGTCAGTGTTATTTTTTCAATTGTGGTTTTTTTGTTATTTTGGCCGTCCGCATTAAAATTGGACGTAAAAAGAGAAGAAAAGCAATACTATATCTATTCCATTAAATTATGTAAAAAATCAATAAGCTCAAAGTAACTTCGAGTAAAAATAATTGATACGTAAAAATATACGAATATTCTCAATACCTAACTACAATATTTAGCTTTTATTAATATAACGAAAGTATTGTAATTTTACACAATTGGTAAGAAAAGCATTTTTAGATTTAATTGTTACACTTTTACTATTACAAAATTCTCCAAATAGTTGATATTTTAAATAAAGAATGGAAACGCTTTTAACTAAACAAATTGACTAGTTTTATTATACAAAAAAAATCCCTATTTCAAATACTCACTGAAGTAACAATCAGAAAATCTTTAACCTTTAAGATAAGCTTTAAGTATAAGAAATTAAAACTCTCTTGTAAATCATTTTAGATAAATCTTGAACATTATACGCATTAAGGATTCTTATGTTTGAAAATAAACTAATTTCTAAAGTTTGGTTTTTTTTTTAAAGAATAAACCTTTAATAATCGCCAATAACAATACCAACGTAATACTACGTTGTAGTTTATTAAGAACATTTATTTTATTGTTTCACTATTTTTCTGCCAAGTTAAAATGAGACGTGACATCACGTGGTTCTCAGCCGTTCTCAGCCGAAAACAACGGGCTAAGGTTTTTGAACATTAATTCTTCTGTAAAATCTTACGAGCATCACAATCACGTTCACAAGTTTTAAAACAATAACAAAATTTAAAAAAAAATCATACGTAAGGCAAAATATTTACAAAAAAATTGAAATTGTAGAAAAATAGACGCTTTGATTAAATTCGAGATTGAAAGCGTTTTCTCCTCTTATTCTTCTTTTTTAAAATGTTTAAGAAAACTATACTTAAAAGAACATTCACAATCAAAACTTCTGAAAACACGCCAATTTGGAAATGATTGGAAGTTACGGACAGACTCAAATCTTCCAGTAAAAGTATGCGCTTCGGAAATCTTCGTCTAACTTCATTAGCACGAAGGCGCGATGAGGAGAACTAAAAAGTACAAAAATCTTTTTAACTATTTTAAATGATATTTATATGCTAATGGTGCGTATGGGCTTACTCTGTGGTGTGACATTCATACTAGTCTGGCAACAAGAAAGTTGCCGAAGCGCATACCTTCTCTGGTTTAAATGTAAACAGATAAGCAAGACAAATAACCTTACCTATACAATTCCTAGGTCCTGCGCTGAACGGTACGAAGGCGTACGGATGCATGGGCGCCCCGCTGAAGAACCGGTCCGGTTTGAAAGCATCCGGATCGGGGAAGAGATCCGGTCGACGGTGTAGGTCGTAGATGTGGATCGAGACTTCCGAGCCTTTCTTCACTGATAGATCCTCTGAAATTAATAAAAAAATTTGAAGGCAAAATAAATATCTCAGAATGGCCATAGACATGCCTCTTCTTCTTAGCGTGTCGAAAAAGTGTGTCGGCCCAGAACTGCACCACGAGTTTAGTATCGTCCATCCGGTCCTTTATTGAAAAAAAAAACAGGACACGCACGACACCATGCGGGCCGCACTAGTCCGGGGCAGTCGAAGTCGCATTAGATCCCGCTGCCCCCCGCGCGACGCGACGCAAGTGTGCGAGGGAACACCGGCGCGGTTTTAGTCAGTACGAGTCTCACAGACCCTCCACTCTCCCCAGGGCAGAGGACATCCATTGAGGATTTCCACATCGATAAAAAAAATGCTACGAGTATGTTGGAGACAAAGTAAATAATTTTACCTAACGAGGCAAATGTAAAAGATTTTTATTTCTCTAGAATTAGATATTCCGAGAGTTGCTCTGGAAAATGTAGGAAAGCGACTTGAGGCAATTTTCCAGGAATTTATCGTTATAGATCCTAGTATTTTTATGTGGCCTGCCCCTGACCGGACCTACACTAATCAGCTTTATTTGCACGTTCAAGGAATTGTGTTTTATAATACTTACCACAGTGAAAGAGAAAATTCCACAAAATTCTAATTAGAAATTAATTTTACAGAAAACGTGATCCGAGTTTCAAATTAAAGGATGAATAAATAGTAAGAGTATTGTCAGCCCAAAATATTTAATCACAAAATTAATTCCATGAAATGATTTACAATATAAAGTTTGAGGGGTTCGACCTCATATTAATTAATCACTTCCAGAAGTTTGTAATAGGAGTTTTTATAATTCGACCGCGCAATTCTGGTCAGTGATAACCTGATAACTTATACTGGAGTTATACAGGGTGGAATACCTTGAGTTACCAGTAGGTAACTCGAGATATTCCGTGCAGGACGTTATAGTAGGATTAAAATGCAACAAATTAAGCCACCATTCTACCGAAGTTCAGTAGTTTTTGAGTTCGTTAGAATTTTAGTTTTTTTTTTTTTTAAATCCCGAAAACAAATCATTCACACTGCATTCATTTTAATTGGGAAGGCGTCAGCCAAAAGTTTCAAAATTCAGGTATACCCATTATTTTTTATTTTAAAACGTCTGATCACGCATGTATCGAAACGAATTATTATATACGAATTCCCGGGAGCTAGAGAGTAGTGTAATTTTCACAATGCATACTAAATACGGCTGTATAACTTTCGCCATTGCAAAAAAAAACCAATAGACTTTTTGTAATTATTTTTTTTATTCCTCAGTCGATCTCGTTTTTTTAAATCGATCGTTATAAAGCTCATTTCGTGGGAAATAATATAAACCAATCAGCAAGATGATAGCCAAGCTGTTCAGGGAGTTCTACACATATAGATATCACAGCATCGCCTCTCGTGGGATCAGGTGATTGGAACCGTTATCACGTTCCATTGTGTTGAGATTACGATGTAAATGGTATCACAATTTCGAATACACCTCCTGGCCCTGTCTAAATTGGCACCTTGACTTAGGCGTTTCATGATCAACAAACGACCTATATTTAGAACTGGCGCAAATAGAAACTTTTTAACAATAACTTAAGCTGACTAAAACACAAACTGAAAAGCGAAAAAGTCGAACTGAGAACCTACACCTTTTATTTTCGTCGTTCAATAAAGTAGATAGTAATTTTTCCTTAATGAAGTATGTCTTAATTATGAGTAGGCTTAGTAGAAGTGAGCATTTCGTTTATCATTCGAGATGATCTTAGCTTCCATAATTACTGTTTATATACTAAAGTGAAACGATATTTTTATCGGCGTGATGTTATGGAACCAGAAAATCCGCCGTAAGTGAAATGTTCTTGGGTATCAGTCTGCTTGTTAAAGAGACTTACTACCCTAAGATTCTCTAGTCATGTAGCATGTATAAGGCGCTAGCGGACAGCGTGTCCCCGTTAGATATTTTATGCAGCTGTCTGTGGTTTTTATTACTAGAAAGGTATGATAATTGCCTCGTTGGTCTAGTGGTCGCAAGCGCGACTGCTGAGCATAAGGTCCTGGGTTCGATTCCCGGGTCGGGAATAGTGTTATTTTGTTTTTTCATCAGGAATTTCTCAGTAGCAGCCACGGAGTCTGGATTTATGTCCGATTGAAGGCAATAGACTCGCCCCCTGTTACATCGGACTTAAACATAACTGGCGAAATATGGGGAACTATTTGATGTTATGTATAATAATTCACCTGGATAAAGCTCATAATGTATACAATGGCTTTATTTCAACAAAAAAATTAGATTTTAGATTAAATTGACGCAGCAGACGTATATTCTCCTCATTTTAAAGCATCTGATCTTTTTCTTTAGGTTCAAGATGATCCAAACAATCGTCCTGTAAGGTTTTGGCGAGGTATCAAATTGCCTTTTTTTCAAGATTTCTTTATCCTTTGACGTGCTGTAACTTTGGGTGCGACAGCTCACTTTTATTTGGATGATCAGTGAATATTAAACATTTACTATAAATGATCATCATTATCATCAGCCTAGCCTTTTCCCAACTATATTGGGGTCGGCTTCCAGTCTAACCGGATGCAGCTGAATACCAGTATTTTACATGGAGCGACTGCCTATCTGACCTCCACAACCCAGTTAGTACAACCAACCCAGGTAGTAGTATTTACTAGAAATGATATTCATTCAAAATAGCGCTCTGCCTCCCGCAATATTAGAGCTTGTCACGACCACGAGTCGACGCGGCTTGCGACGCGGATGAAACAAACGTCTCACTCACATATCGTCAGAGACATGACCAAGTGAAGTCGGATCGTGTTAGGCCGTGAACGGGGCCTAATTATATTGTGTGGTTTCTTACTTAATATACTTACGTACTCGTACGTAAAAAGAATATGCGATATTCTTTTTACTCAATTTATCATGATTTGGCTCATCAAGAGGGATTTGCGTAATGGAAATATTAGGTTTTTTTTTCTTCTCGTGTTATTTCATTAAATAACATGTCACATTCACATGTCTATTTCTCGAGTATGTGATTACTTTTTTAAAAGGTAAAAGAAACATTAGGTCAGGGTTGTTTCTAAGAGGTTGTCAAATTAATAATGTACCCAATGGGGCATTAAATTATAAGCTTATCAATCTCAGAAAGAAAGCCAGATATAAGCTTATTTCTGAATGTGTGAAGCGCAAACCGTAGCAACACGACTAGTTTCTTTGTAACTCAATGGAAACTGTTACAGCTGGCCATGTCGCAATCTACAGAGACGAAGGAGACCTCACATTACTGTACAGGGTGGAAGAGACACCAACGCACAAACGCTTACCACGTATACAGTACATCATTCTAAACTGGCGGGGTTCATAATGATTACATTATTAAAAAAAACAGCTGTTTTTTACAAAACTGCAATACCTATACTTCGTGTCCTACCTCCGACCAACGCGCACCTCGAGAGAACTTTGATTAAGCCATTGGATTCATCGTCATCTAACACCATCGCCATCATCATCAGGAACAGCAGCTGGAAGGTCAGCTAGTGCAGGTACGCTGCACATATCTTTAATGCAGTCTGCACAGAACTATTGTGAGCCTCATCTTAACGTATTTCGTAAGACCCGCAACGGTCTCCCCAGGGTACAAAATGTATGGCACAGCATTTTTAAATTACCGATAAAAAATATCTATGAGAATAGATTTTGTATTTCCACAAATATTTTTTTGGGGTCCGGATCCATCTACTGAACACGTGGTAAGCGTTTTAGCATCGGTGTCCACCCTGTATAACTGTCCACCCTGTATAACTGTTCACATTGTTATGATTGCGTAACGTAAGGAATGGAGGAAAAAATCCGTTTCAAACACGTTCACTTACGTTGGATTTCGAATGATTACATAAATATCATATTTCGCCGATCACGATGTCCTTCCTGTGTTCATTGGTCACGTTTCGTTAAAATATCTTGAACATTTTCGACCTAATATTAAGTTACATCGATAAACTTTCGTGACCTTTTGCAAAGATATTATGTTGATACGAAAATGGGTCAAGTTAACTCAACTTAGAGTTACTTGGAAATAGGTGAACCCGAAAATAACCAATTGATTGATGAATAATTGGAGGTTCAGTTGGTAATAAATTGAAACATAAATACAGCTGATCCGATTAGTTTAAGGTTTGTTTACATAAAAGAGAGGAGAAGATAAATAAATTAACCAGGATTAATTTCAAATTAAAAATAACTAATTTATAAGGTAAAGCCCAATCAAGGCAGGTTTTTTAGGCGAATTCATGTGGAGTCCCACAATTTATTGCAAAAATACAAATTACAAAAAGAAACGATCCAAATCAAAATGATACAGAGTACCTAAAAGTATTTTAGTTAGTAAAACAATCAAAGTTTTCGTCTAGAATACATGAATGTTTTTGCAAACTCCGAACTTAGTACAAAAAGGCAAAATACAAAAAAAAAACATGCCTTGTTCTGTGAACAACCCAGAATAGGGCCAAAAAAAACCAAAGACTTATAAAATTCCCACTGCTGGGACACATGCCCAGTCTCCGTGAGGGGGTCTGGGCTGTAAAACCACCAAATGTGCTGAATGTCACAGTTATGTTTTCATAATTTGGTTCTAAGACATGCAGTGGTCGCAATCGCAACTGCTGAGCATGAGGTCCTGGGTTCGATTCCCGGGTCGGGCAGATTGTTATTGGGTTTTTCCCTCAGGAATTTCTCAGTAGCAGCTACGGAGTCTGGATTTGTGCCCGGTTGATGGCAATAGGCTCGCCCCCTATTCCATGGCAAAATAATCGGCAAAACGTGTGTGTACTATTAGGTACACCTCTACCTAACCCATCGAGGACTACGGGCGTGATGTTTATGTTTATTGCCATCATCACGGACCGCCATGAGTAAAAGGTATAAACTACAGAACACACAGTAAACATTCGATCTTTACATACTCCGGTTGCTGCGTCCACTTGCATACTTCAAGTCACACTTTGAACAACAAATCACTCCTGCTAATATTTAAACTAGAGTTAGTCGTGATAAGTAAATACATTCTTACCTAGCGTAAAGTCTTCAGTGATCTCCCGAGCTATGAACGGCACGCTAGGGTACAGCCTCAGGGTCTCCTTGATGACAGCCTCCAAGTACTTCATATCAGCTAGGTCAGACATGGTCGGGGTACGGTCAGAATCACCCAAGATCTTATGACATTCTTCGTATATTCTATCCTGTTAGGAAAAAAGAAAATCCTTAATATTATAAATGCGAAAGTATGTTTGTTTGTTACCTTTTCACGCCTAAACGCCTTACATCCCGAAAAAAGTACTGTTCCCGAAGAGAACGACAATTTCTTATGATAATAGATGACGCCACGTGTCTTACTAATCATGATTGAATTTTATTACAAGCAGAGTACAACCCGTATTGATTGTCAAATTCTAAATTAACGCGAGCCGAAGGCGCGGGCAAAAGCTAATTATAGATATAAAGTGGTATTTTCTTTCTGCAGTGGTTTAAGTAAAGCACCATACGTGTTACTACGCTGAGCACGTTTAACGAGAAAAATATAACCGAGGTCATACACTGTGAGTTGCGACCCACAGCCCTGATACGTATTCTTTATTTGCAGTAAAGTTTTCCAAACATGTAAAAAAATACTCTCGTAACAACAACGGCTATTAGAACCCATGCATAAAGTTCTATTGCGCTACAAGTTCCAAAATTTTTTTACTTTTCCAATCAGTAATTCTGAAATTAAGTTATTCTCTCAGGAAACAACTGATATTATGGCCTTCTGGCTTTATATAAATTAACGTAAATTTGTTAAGGTCTAACCAAAACACAGTAAGACGCGCCTATAAAGAGCACGATAAATTCCTTGAAAAGGCCTAAAGTTTTTTCGTTTGCGTATCGCTAAAATGTACGACGGCAATAAAGCGAGAGGCAACCCAAACGTTCCACAAGATTAGATTTACAAAGCTCTTACAGTGAAGCTTTAAGTTCAAGTCACAAAAAAGTCGTTGAAAGAAAAACCGCGAAACTTTTCCCTTCCAAAAAGATTTTCATCTCGTCTTAACTTGTGCTCTCCTGGTAAGCTTGGATTAACAGATAGCGTACTACTTATTCAGGGGTATTTAAGAATAATAGAACTTTTTGACTGATGGTCCCGTTGGCCGCATTTCAGGGTTACCAAGCGTTATTATGACTAACCACTTTTCATAAGTTCTGGAGGAATCGGAAAGGGGCCGGAAAGTTCTGGAGTGGCGACCGCGAACTGGAAGACGTCGCGTTGGAAGGCCTCCCACTAGGTGGACCGATGACTTGGTAAAGGTTGCGGGGACCCGCTGGAAGCGAGACGCACGGGATCGGTCAATGTGGCGACACTTGGGGGAGGCCTATGTCCAGCAGTGGACGTCTTTCGGCTGAAATGATGATGATGATGATGATGATGACTTTTCATGCCCAATATATTCCTACATCTGTCGTAGTCGTATCAGCGCTCCATGTAAAATACTGGTATCCAGGTGCATTCTGTTAGACTGGAAGCCGACCCCAACATAGTAGCACACAGTTACATAGTTGGCTAGGCACATGATGCCCTATTCATTCATTTAAATGCCTAGTCATTTAACGCACGTTTATGTCATATTTCATAAGACTACGCGATTTAATTAGTAGCATATTCGCGGGTAAACAAACCAGCAGCCTTAAATCCAGCAGATTAAATAAAAATGCCTAAGGAATTACATAATTCTATCCTCCATCAAAAGTCTAAAAAAAGCAATTTTTTGTCACTTACCAATTACCACTTTAGGTATTCTTAAAAAGGTAATTCAATCCAGAACAATATTCACCATGAAAAAACTACATTCTACAACAAAAGTGAACAGGCAAAATGTATTAAATTAAAAGTCTAACATACATATACTAAAGACTTAGCTATTTATTTAGGTACCCACATCATGAAAACGTGGCGGCAAACTTGTTAGGACGTATTCGCTACCAAACGATGTGTCAAATGGGCTTAACTAGTATTTAATTAAGACAAGTTAAGACACGTAATGCGAGCTTCCTACGCGAGGATTAGTGACAACAACTTATACAGCAATCAATTTACTTTCCGAGAAAGTCAGGGGTGCTACACACATGCTTGAGAAAATGTCGCTGAGATTAAACCGAGCCGACCTGTACCTCTACCATGAGATGTCATCGAAAAAACACGCGCTAGCGTTGAACTCGCTAGCGTGCTAACGTGGATCAAATAGATTTCGATAATGCTTGCACCATGAGATTTACGGAATCTTACGCAGGCGCTAAGGTAAGCTCGATAGATCGTGTCGTCTAGCTAACTTCACTCTACTCCTTAGAATACTTTCGTCTATGCTTCACTACTTATGTTTTGTTTCTTTCTTTCTCACTAATAAGAAGAGAGAACGGCTCGTAAGCTCAAAATGTAGTGTTATCGCTATGCTAGAAATGTTAAGACAGTCAATATCACAAAATAAACCGACAAAATAGAAAAGTTGACGGTTAGTGGACTACTTATGGTATTTAGTGGTTTTTGAATTTTTATTCCTTATAATATGTCACTGTTGCCATTCAATTCAATTTGTTATGATTTGTTATTTTGTTTGTTGACGTTGTGTCACAGAGTGCGTTGTGTGGTTTGAAAGTTTAAAACAATAAATTATTTGGATTATATTTTAATACAATGAGGACCAGTGTCACAGTTTCTATTGTTGGTGGAGTTCATGGAAAGGTATGTTTCTACTTTCTATTAAATTATTTTAAAACGTATTAGTTACAAAATTCCCTAATAGTTGGCCCTCAAGCAGGCAGATATGCCAAGCCACTTGAAAATTTGAAAGTGTAATAAGTTAGGTAAGTTCAAGTGTCTAAAAATACTAAAGACGTGAGGAATGCAACAAATAAACAAAAAAATGGTTATGAATATGATTTGACTAAATTTAATTTAAACAGCTTGCTAGTACGTAAAATATAAATAATAGAGTCTAGATAAAAACATGTATGTTTAAAACATATCATATTGAAGGTAACAAAATGTCTTCAAATTGCTAAATAAGTTCTTGCAGACGTTATTTTCCCTTTATTACACTCAAAAACGTATATAATTTTAATGTAAACATATGTTTCACACGTCAAAATGCTAGTGAGCTACGTTACTACTATCGCAAGCGTATTATTCGATAGCTGCTGTAGAATTAGTGAGTCATGGTACCGTTTTGTATGGTGACAGCTGAAAAACGTTAGTAGCTATCGAATAGATTACGTTAGGTTTTTAACCTATCGAAATCTATAGTGCTCATGGTACGTATTTTAATTCATTCTGTGACCGCTAGGGGCGCTATACAATATTTCATACATATAATTTACGGAGACGCTAGCGAGTTTTGGCTGCGTAAACTCATGGTAGAGGTACTGAACGTGATTTAGCGACGGTGTGCCCAAGCCCAAGAGATGCCCAAGAGACTGTCGGCGTTGCCACGTTGTATGGCAACAATTAGCCCCTGGCCATGGCAAAAGCCAGCCTTTGAGCCACGGGAAGCGTCAACTACGCGTTTCTAAATTTCCTTAAAAAGGCTGTGAGCAACCTTTCAACCCCAAACGGCTCGAAAATACTCCTCTACT
The DNA here is from genome assembly GCA_963576755.1 of Noctua janthina. NCBI lineage: Eukaryota > Metazoa > Arthropoda > Insecta > Lepidoptera > Noctuidae > Noctua > Noctua janthina. The sequence goes on along the minus strand of OY755069.1, from coordinate 15,537,901 downwards.
ATCGCTTGAGGTTCCCTGCAGCTACACCGGCAGCGCCAGCATAACACGATGAGGAAGATGTGATGGCGCAAGAGTCCACCTTCCAAGGAAACAAAGACATGCCGTCCGGTCTTTTGCCATCGTCGCGTGCCAAGCCTTTTAATTAAATTAAATTATTTATATACCTGGACCTCCTCGTGATCTGCTATCAACATCAGTCCAAGAACAATAGCCATTGCCGTGGTATCGTGGCCCTAGAAATACAAAACCAAATTAAAATATATATATATATATATATATATATATATATATTTCAACCAAATTCTTGTTAATAATTTTGCAATCCTCCAATTTCTCTGAAAGTTAAAATCGAATTTACGAAACTTTTGCAAATAAATTAACATCTTCAGCGAATAGGACATAAATATGCATTATTTTAGACTAGCTCAAAAGAACTCCAAAATTGGTTGTACTTTGTTTCTAGAAAAACATGAAGTTGCTGGAAACTTGCTTATCGCTGATGGTTTTATTGTTATTATAGCTCGTATCCTAGAAAAGTATAAAAAGAGCTCATCCAAAAATATATTTCATTGGTAACTGGAATTTCGCAAATTATACAGCTTTCACATAGTGGCTTATAAAAATATGTATTTATTTATTTAGTTAAAAATACATTTTACGCTCACTGTAATTTAAATTAAAAATACATAAAATTGCAAATCAATTGTTTAAAAACATTCCATACTGGAAAAATGTAAGCCTCAAATTAAGGCTTTTGCGATTTTTTTCTACTATTCCTACAACTAGGTCTATTAATACAACTACTTTATCAATTTTTACTATACATATACAGAAATTTTTCATCGGTTATTAAAAAAAAACAGCTGTTTCCTAAAAAAGTGTAATACCTACACGGCCGAAATGTATGGATCAGCAGATTTTTTTTTCAAACCGATGAAAAATTTCTATGTTTGGTCTCAGAATGATGTACTGAATACGTGGTAACCGTTTTTGTATTGGTGTCCCTTCCACCCTGTACAGAAGATGTGAAAACATACCTCAAACATAAACGTATTAACTTCTTCTCTTATTCCTTCCAAATCTATTTCTCCTTTATTCTCTGCTTCGAGCAAAAGATCAAGCATAGCATATCTCTTCTTGCCACCAACTGAAATATCATCTTCAGTGAAATCACTCTGTCCAGGTTTCCAATTCTTCTTCCTCTCCATTATGACGTCATCAGCGAAGGAATGGACTTTTTCTAGACAATTCTCGAACCTTCTACCGATTGGAAACTTTCGGAACAGGTATTCATTGTGGAGCCATACTCTGGTTAGGCGGCCTAGTAGAAGGTTTCCGATTTCTAAAATGGCGGATTTGTATTCCAAAGTTTTTGAGGATTTGTCAGCGTCGAGTTGGGTTCCCATGGCAGTTTCTGGAAAGATTTAAGTTATTAAATACATATTTTGGGTGCCATCATCATCATTATACTGCCCTTTTCCCGATTCATTTGTGATCGGCGCAGCATGTCTTCCTTTTCCATATTTCTCTATTACTCGTTATTATATTTTGCGTATTTAACATTTAGCAAAATATACGCGAAGAAGACGTAATACGCCGTCGGTTCAGACGACGTGGCTAGACACCGCGTAAGACTATTCACTGTTGTATGGACATTAACCTCTTTCTGACTGGACTAAGCTGATTCCGCGTCTAAAAGTGTGGCTTTCTAAAAGAGTTTTCAAGACTGCATTCACTCTCACCAAAACCTTGGCAGACAGCTTAATCTTTCAAGGTGTTGAATATATCTTCATTTTAAGAAGACGCATATCAAATCCAACCAATATCAAAATTCGTTAGGCTTTCTACCAAAGAAATCGCTTGTCGCTTTTTTGCCCTGTCTAAAAAGAAACCACGTTTTTCCTGCAATTTCGTTCTAAACGAAGTATTTACCCACTGATCGCTACACTTCTGAGAAAATCGAGATGTTTGTCTGTCGACCTTCATATCCTAGGGATATAACCGGCTTAACTCAAGCCCCCCGCAATGTTTTGCCCGGATAACGTGACTTAAAAAGTGTTTACCGATTCCAAGAGGCATGTTTAAAAGATTTATGATTATCTCCTAAGCGGTTAACCGAAGAATTTCTTGATTCTTAGAAAGTATCCGGAGGGTTTTAGATTCAAATACTTAAGGTTCAAGGTTCCTGGTAGTCGCGGTCGTCAAACAAGGAGCGAGACGCCACGAAATTCGGTCTACAGTTCTTGTAGATCACTCCATATTAAACCAGTTCTTACCACAAATAGTGTACAGCGTATAGTCACTGATGACTGGCAGTAGGTTCACCTCCAAACCCTCGAGGCCCTTGAGCTTCTCCACCAGACCTCGGCTTCTTTCCTTCATCACCACGGCGAAACTCTTCAGGATGTTGAAGTGGAAGGTCGGAGTCAGGATCTTGCGACGTCTGTGCCATTTTGCACCTGGAGGCGAAATGGCAATTTTAAAATTGAAAGAAAAACTAACTAATTGTTGTATCTAGTTCTCTGTATTTTTCGTAAGTCGTTACTGCCGCCTGCGCATTTTATAAGCGCAGATTTTTAAGAATGATGCCTGGCTGACGTAAATATAAGATTCGGAAACTAAGACGGTTATCACACGACACGGCTAGTACGCGCGGTTCGGGCGGTGAAGCCATGTCACATCAGCTTATATGAAATCTGTTGATCCCTAACACATGCACACCACCCGACCGCACGGACGAGCAGTGTCGTGTGAGTTTCAATCGCTCACCGCTCATGAGCTTCATAAATTTATGAGCTAATATCAGAGATTTTTTTAGTAATACCAACCAATGTCAGGAAGATGTGTGGTAGCGTGGCAGGGTATCACCACTCGTGGATTCTACCCCGATTTTAATTTGACACACATTTCAGACAAGTGAGTAATTAAACCTCACTTTAATTAGTTTTATAAGCTGCGGTTTTCCGTGTGCGGAATAAAACTTACTTTCGAACATCATGCTTGTATTTTTCTAGAGGGGTAGGCAAGTTTGTATGACGGAAATTAATGGACAATGTCAATTTGGTGAGTTATAATCATTTCTTACAACTATCAAAGAACGAGAGCCGTGATTTGAGCAAATGGGCAATTTATGTTAGTAGTCAATTTGCTAAGGGGTCGTCCATTAATCACGTGAGGCTGGAAAGGGGGGGAAGGGGGTTCGGAAAAAATCACGAAATATCACTAGGGGGAGGGGCAGGTGTAGTGAGATATCACGTGTATTTATTTTTTCTTTGAACGCGCGATTTCTAAACCGAAAAGCGGTGCGTGACCTTGACATTTTTATCACGGTGCTTATTTTTCCAGAATTAAATTAGATTATACCTGTTAACCTGTATTTAAAGATAATATTCTGATTTTTTTTTTTAAATACTTTGTACCAAAAAAAATACATGTGATTTTGGGTGGGAGGAGGGAGGGGTAGTCTAAAACTTCACCACGAATCACCATGGGGGAGGTGGGGGTTAAAAATTTGCTAAAAAACATCACGTGATTAATGGACGACCCCTAAACGATTAATTTCTCTCACTTTACCTTATTACGGACCTGAAGTAAAATCTTATATCATGGATGAGTGAATAATAAAAAAATAGTCTCAGCCACACCCGGATTAACAATCTATAGGCTATACAAATTAGTTCTGGTGGTCTACCATGAGGTAATCAAAGGTGGGAAAGAGAGGGCGCTAGACGACTTGTATAGCTCTGTCTCTTTCCCACACTGGAATTACTCCTGCTTTAAGACGTCATAACCGGGAATTGAACCCATAGCATTTTGCAGACTAAAAGCTAAAAGGAAAAGTTACTTTAGCTCGTATAGTTGGGGTTATTTTTGTCCCTTGTAGATCTAAGTTGGCGCTCTGCACACAAATACAAAAATTCCCCAACTACTAAGCTAAACTAACCAGATTAGCTCTAGGTCTGCAACCGACTCTAACATAATTTCCCTAGATTCAGTTAATCTAAATTCTAATTCAAGTTTAGGTAAAGTATACTTTATACTGAGCGAATCTAGAGTGAAAATCTCGTAAAATACATGAGAGCCAGTGACGCGTAAATTCCATCAGGGATAAAATAATTAATATAAAGATAAAATAAATTATATATAGATAAAATAAATTATAAACCGGCTTATTTCGGAAGCCTCTGGGCTTCCGAAATAAGCCGGTTTATAAAACCTTATAACGATAGGTTGTACGTAGATGTGCCAACTGCACACACAATGAAACTGTGTAGCAAAATAATGCTACGTAAATGTTTTAATAACACTATTTTGACTTGAGAGCAGCGGTGGCCCAGTGGTGGCGGTCCCGACTTACGAGCAGTAAGTCGTGGGTTCGAACCCAGGCAGGCGCATTACTTTGTGTAATTTATTTCATCACCACTGCTCTCAAAACGGTGAAGGAAAACATCGTGAGGAAACCGGCATGTCCTAGAACCTAAAAATTCGAAGACATGTGACATCTACCAACCCGCATTGGGCCCGCGTGGTGGATTACAGCCCATTCCCTCTCATACAGAGGAGGCCTGCGTCCCAGCAGTGGGAACATTATAGGCTGCTGCTATGCTATGCTATGCTATGCTATGCTATGCTATGCTATTTTGACTCGCCTCCTACTTGGGACATCACTTGCAAAATGTGGAAATACTGAGAGCTTTTTGCGAGTTCTTATAACTATTCGATCGCGTTCATTTAATTTCAGAGACAAAACCTCTGGCTATCCCTTCGTAGAAGGTTCTATATCAACCGCCACCTAAAACCTGCCTTGCTAAAAAGCCACCAGTAAAGTGGTTTTAGTGAAAATGTCATCAAATGGCATCAATGTCCTGGCGTACTTCAATTAATTCAAAGCTAGTCTTACCAGAACTCAGTAGTAGTCCTGTGCCGAGCCAAGCTTCCAGGAAAGTGTACGGTTTGCTCTTCTTTATGTTTCGGGAGTGAGATAACACGACCTGGGAACAAAATAATGACATACAAAAAAGTGTTACCTGCATCTGAACATTAATGGCCAGCGCGCACCGGGGTGGCAAGCAGAGCATGTAATGTTCAATGCCGTGAAGGGAAATCCCCTTTGATGCCTTGGGGTCCATGTCTAAACATTGGAATCTGTATCTTGTTACCACTAGCTACGCATGAATTTACGTTGGGTAAAGATAAATGCTCTGCCCTGCCGTCCCCGGTTGTCGCTGTCCTTCAGTTACAGTTCCTAAGCCAGGTTGGTTTTTATGAAACTACATATGAAAACGCTTCCATAGTCCGCGACAGTGCCACTTGACGCTGCGGTCGAGCGGCGACCGCATGCCAGTACCGTCGTCAATAACTTTCCTGTAATAACTGGTGAAGAGAAATGCTGCTTTCGTCGAAGTTGTGACGTCGGGTATTATTGGATACCACAACCGACGTTTGCGGTCGGTTATGTATAATGTTCTAAAAGGCAAAACCCTAGCCCGTGTCTACGACCTCGGTCGATGCAACACGAACACTTCAGCACCGTCTCGTGGCGTTCTCGAAACAACTTGTTTAATTTGTTTTTTTTTGCACAGTTGCAAGACGCGTGGCGCTTGAGCGTGAAGCTCGTGGATTAGCGGTAAGGCTAGACTCTGTACAAACCCCATTAACTCTAGTCAACCCTAAGGCCCCGACTCCACCGAAGCGGAGGCGACACGAGAGGAGAGGAGATGTGTTGTAAATTTAGTTATTTACACTTCTCGCCTCCGCTTAGCTTTAATGGAAACGGTTGAGCAGAGAGGAGAGGAGATGTCTCATATTTGTTTAGACCAGCCTACAAATTCGGCAGCAGCATGAGCGGTGTGCGGCGGTCACTAAACTGGGCGTGAGTAGCTGTTCACACATCTCTGCTAACCAGTACGCCTCTCTGTACAGATTCGGTGGATACATCCTAGCCCTTAAGCATCCCCTCTCCTCTCCGCTTCGCACATCTCCGCACGTCTTCGCTTTGGTGGAGTCCAGGCCTAAGGATACTTTCCAGGCTATTTTTAACTCAAACCGCGTTACCTTCTAACAGGCTAGACCAGGGTCAACAGTAATGGCTTTATTTGCTTCGCTGGTTAACGGAGATAGCTTTAAGCGCAGGCCACACCGCCAGCTGGCGGGCGGGCGAGCGAGGCGAAAGACGCATCGTTTCACCTCTTTTCATACTTTGGTTCACACCGCGAACTATCGAAAGATACGAACGTAGTATGAAAAGGGCGTCGTTCGCCTCGCTCGCCCGCCCGCCAGCTGCCAGTGTGGCCTGCGCTTTACACTCGTAACGTTATTTTTATATATCTAGGACGCTAGTAAACAGACTGTTTACACGACTACTCGTAGTGTAAATATAGGTACAACGTTGTGACAAACACACTATCCAACTATTACGATTTGGTTTGTCTATCTGTGGATGGAGGCATGGTATTTCTTGCCCGTTCTCCTCCATAGAGATCTACGTTAGGGAATGGGCAACTACAGTACTTTCACAGTTTTTATGCCTTGTGACTGGGACTGTAGCTATATTTCATTGTTGTCTATGTTTCGACAATTCAAAAGTGCCTGTAACTGGCCTACTTGAAATAAATGCTTTGATTTTGATTTTTTCAGTTCCAGTTCCATGCCCTAACGTAAGTCATGTAGCAAGAGCTACATGACTTACATGACTTAACAAAAAACATTTCATTTATAAGAATAAATGAAATGTTTTTTGTTTTTTTAAAGGAATTAATGGTTTACTGCATTCAGTAACAATCAGATGATTTAAGTTCTAAATTGGGTGCATTCAGCTATACCAGGTGTGTGGGCACGTGGCCAAAATTGAAACTAACGCGTAATCTGGTTTTTAAAAAACTTTTCGACTCGTGGGCCTAGTGGCCATAAGTTCGATTCCTAGGTTGGGCAAAGTGTTATTGAGTTTTTCCATCACGAATTTCTCAGTAGGCGCCACGGTGTCTGAATTTGTGCCCGGTTGATGGCAATGGGGTCGCCCCCTTTACATGGGACTTTAACATAACCGGCGAAATGTTGGTGTACTATTAGGTACATCTCTGCCTTACCCTTGGGGATTACGTACGTGATGTTATATTTCCACAAAAAAAAATTGGTGTTTTCCAATATCACCCATCTATCAACGTCATTTAAGCGCCAAAAGATTCTTGCATCACCCAAGATATAGTGCAGCTTAGTTCTTTTAACGCGTGGCGACGCCGCCATCTTGTTTTTTCAATACAATTTCAACAGACAATTTTACAAGTGACAGCACCGCCCCGAACTTTGCCGCGCTGTATTTATTTTTGTTTTTCTTAATTCTCATAAATAATGGAAACACAACTTTCTTATTTAATTGGAGTACTTGAAACATGTGAAATATATTTTTAGTGTACAATAATGTAGCGGTGTGCAATATTTGCATTTAGATAACATTACACAAATTGAATAGACTAGAATATGCAAAATAGAATAGACTCTGGCAAATTGTACAACAGAATTATATACCCAGTGAATACTTACGCAGGCATTCAATTAAATTCTACACAACTGCATCTAAATTGATTTAATTTTATCCATCCAAACTTATTTTTAAAAATAACTTGAAAAGAAAAGCTGTATGTCTGTCTGTTTTGTTTTCATAGGCGTGAAAACATAGCAGACCAAAGAGGTTAACTACCCACAAACCTATCTAGATTATATTTTTATTAAGTAGAGTAAACTAACTAAATACTTTATTAATTAAAAACTATTAAATAACCTAAAATAAATAAACTAACAACAAACTATAAGAGGGCATCAAAAAACTCCTCCTCAACGCTGTCAGCTGGTAATGTAACCTATCTATGAATAAATATTTACGAGACTACATGTTTGTGCATATAGAATCTGAATGCACAGGTAGTCATTTAACAAAACTTAATATATTCTGTAAAAATAATTTCGGAATCACTTTTACACGTCAAATTTTTTTAAACATAAGATTCTGGTAGAGTCTGTATTTCCTATCTACTACCCCTGAGAAAATATGATGAAATCAACTCATGGGTCAAAAACTCTTTTGAAGTCCAGACATTAAAAAAAAAACTCTGTGACAAACCGTGAACCTACATTAATGTAAGTTATTTTCTAACGCAAAAAATGTGTGTATCTAACCATAAGCTGTCATACCATCACTGTATCTTAAGTAAATGTTGTGATATTATTATATTACGGACGATATTATTCTTCCCCCGATATAACCTTCATCCCCCATTTTAATCCTTCGGGGGTAGAATTCTCTAAAACGATGAGACAAGTTTAGATTAATTTTCAAACACAAAATTTGAAGATCCTAACTTCAAAACTGACGAACTTTCATATAAACTTCCATCCCCTATTTTACCCCTTTAGGGGTGGAATTCCTAAAAATCCTTTCTTAGTGAATACTTACTCTTCACAAAGAACACACCCTCCAAGTTTCATGTCTCTAGGACCAGCGGTTTGGGCTGTTTGTTTGCTATTTTATTTTTATTTTTATTTTATTTATAAAACACCAACAACCTGGCAGGAGTAGATTACTAACATCATAAACAACAACATCTGTTCTACGACTTTTCCGAAAACAGACAAAAAAAATACAAGTCTCCATACATATGTCCGAACAGCTGATCGAGTTTTGTAAGTAAAGTCGATTTTTTTTACCTGTTTTCGAAAAAGTCGTAGAACAAATGTTGTTGGTTATGATGTTAGTAATTTACTCCTGCAAGGTTATTGGTGTTTTACAAATAAGCCTGTATATAGATGACCTGCAGTACATACCTCAACGTCCTTCACGTTAGACACGTGCAGGATCCGTCTCTTCATCATCTTTATGACATAGCGGTCGCCGTACTCCTTCTGGTACTGCCGCATTTTCAGGAACAGCTTGCCTGAAACAAACGATATGAGAGATTTAAGATGACGAATAGAATCTCATTAGGGCCGGACTCCACCGGAGCGGGGACTAAACGAGAGTAGAGGAGATGTATTGTAAACCACCAATAGAATTTCGTTATTTACACTTCTCGTCTCCGCTTAGATTTTGTGGAAACGGCTGAGCAGAGAGGAGAGGCGATGTCTCGTAATTGTTTAGGTCAGCCTCCGCGCTCGGCGGCCAAGCGTACAGCGGAGACGTGAAGAGACGTGAGTTGCGTGCTGGGAGTGGCGTGCTGGGAGCGGCGTGCTGCGAGCGGCTTGTGGTTTGCTGGGAGCGCTTTGCACATCTCCTCTCCTTTCACTTCGTACATCTCCACTCGCCTCCGCTTTAGTGGAGGCCGGGCCTAAGATCGGTTTCAGCCTAGCGCGTTTAATCGCGTGTAACTACATAGATCGCAGGAAGAAGTTGGGGGAATAATTTTTTTTTTTTTATTGAAATTTATAAAATTCTTAGCTTTGATGGAACCATCAACCAACGAGCGACTTTTTGTCCTGTTGAACGTAGTACAGTAATGTTTTCAACTATAGAAAGAAACTAATTAGTGGCTCAAATTTTCATTTCAGAGTGTATTGACTGACAAATTGTCAATTTATCCATTAAATCCCTTGAACAGTGAAATGTTTAAAGCGAAATGAATGAAAATCCGAACAAAATTCGTCCAAACGCTTGATCAAATTAAGCATTTCCCAGGAAAATGAATGTTAAAGTGATCACTCAATTAAATGTAAGTGGACGAGTTTGAGAGGATTCTGTTAATAAAATGTGTTGGATATATAATGAAAAGATTTGTAAGATAGAGATTTTGTGTATTCCAGGATTTAAGAGGAAACCCGACGAACCAAAAATTACAAAATATAGATAGGTATTGCCAACTTGAAAATTAAAATTGCCCTGCATTTAAAACGCTAGAAACAATAATAATTGTAACGAGTTCTAAACGAGTTTACTCGCAAATTGAAACTAAAGTGCTGTGTAAAACGTGTTTTCATTGGAACTCATTAACTATTTACAAGTTGCTATGTTACATTTGAAAGTCGACAATTGTTGAAGGTTCGGTTGTAGTTGTTACCCTATTCAGTAAAGTTTACCCTATTCGGTATACCCGTGGGTAATTTCATTCTTTCCCAGGTTTTAAATAAAGTAAGTAATCATGAAATACAACGAGCAATGGAGCGCAGTGTTCGAAACACAATAGAACGCTAGAAAACAAATGTAGCTGAAGTGCTCAAAAGGCTGCCCAACTCAAATGGGACTGGGCAGGACATATCTGTCGCATGCTGGAAAATGGTGGGCCAAAAGCGGGAAACTGGTGCCCTGACACTGTGTGGCGGGATCGTGCCACGAAGGAGATGGCGGCACGAACTGGGTAGGTTCCGTCAAAACTGGAAGGTGGACGTGCGGGTTTGCGAGAAATGGAAAGAGTAGAGGGAAGCCTTTGCCCAGGAGTAGGATAGAGCATGCTAGGAAAAAAAAGGTCTGACTTGAATATATAAACCTTTTGAACGCCAGAGCATAAACACACGCGCGTGGGCACGCCAAGCCACAATTTCACCTACCATTTTGTCACATATTTGTGTCGTTGGCGTAGAGGGCACGCGCTTGCTTGTCACCTATTTGTGACAATGGCGTTCAAAAGTTTAAATACCACTCAACGATTTATTACGATATCAATAACAGTACGTTCCCCATTTCGAAGTTTGAACGCTATGTCTTCGAAGCATAAATCCAAAAAAGTTATGGCAAAATATACGCGATACAGAAACTAGCTCAATATGCAACTGTGACATACTAGTGAAACCAACATTGTATTCCCCGAAGTAATCATTGTCGTAGCACTTTCCTCTCGTAGCGTGCTACGACGTAGCTCGAAGCTTTTAAGCTGCGCTACGACGTATCTCGTAGCTTATAAGCTACGCTTCGGGGTGTCTTAGTGTGACTTATTTCATGCTTATTCTTTCACATAATTAAATTAAATTAATTAATTAAACTTTATTTTCAGACTACAGTTCATAGTTTTGTTAGTATTTTAGTCTTAGTAATAATGGTGCTTAAGTAATTAAATGATTGTTATTAGTGTTTACAACTTAATTATTTATTTAGACCTATGACTGTCCCCACCCAGTGTCTCTGGAAGGGGCAGCCCGGTCTGACAGCAATCATCTTCAAAAAGCTGTTGTCACTACCGTGCAGGCGCTGCAGTAAGGAGGCCGCTTTCTTTTGCAAAACACTCTTCTCACGAATAAATCTAACTAATTCTTCTTTTCTTTAGTTTTTAAAACACATCGTCCCTCTCGGTTATATTTCTAAATTGAAAACGTCTTATTTCACCTAATTTTTTTTACATTGAAAATAACTACATAACATCACTCCTGTAATCCCCAGTGTTTGGCAAATGTGCACCTAAAGTACACAATAATTTTACCAGTTATGGTTTATGGTCCCATGTAAATAGGAGGGTGAACCTATTGCCAACAACCTGCCCCGAGCTGCTACTGAGAAGGAAATCGAACTCAATACCTCATGTTCAGCGTTAGCACTTGCGACCACTACACCAATAAGGTAGTCAAACCTCCCTCGCCCTGTACTATTACTATTACTTATACTATACTATTATGTACACCTCTGCCTAACCCTTCGGGGATTGCCTACGTGATCTTATGTTATGCCGACTGCTGTTTTTAGTAAAGGATGTAGAACAAAAATTTTTTTGGCGTGAAACACACAGAAAAGGCGTAAGGTGAAGGCGCGGCGCAGGCATGCTGCCGCTTCAAAACGTTTTCAAGCGTTTCAAGCGTTTTCAACGTTTTGAGAGCAACCTCAAAAAACTTTTGTGGTTGCTCTCACAATTTTTTATACAGAGTGTGAAATTCTCCTTCATTTTCTCTGGTTAAATTAACTTTATTAATTCCATTTTTCACTTTTAGCATTTGCCATTTAAAGTAAGAATTTTCCAGTAAAAATAAGTCTTCTTCATCCATATTATATTTTGACAAACACTGTACACGACAACACTCGGAACGAACCCGCGCTCGACTGCGGACATGTCAGATCGCGCCGCTCCCCGCACCCGCGCTGCCAGTCTGGCCAAGCACTCAAGCGGCGCGGGCGCAGGCACGCCGTTTTATCGTTTCCTTACAAATTTCACGCCTGCGCCGTACCGTCACCTTACGCCGTTTCTGTGTAATTCGCGCCATAGGTAGTTTCCTACGGCGCGAATTACACAGTGAAGACAATTTTCACTGACCGCTGATCACACCGAACCTTTTAAAACATTAGAAAATAATATAGAAAAGTATGTTCTTACGTGGCGTTATCTTCACGAATTCTAAAGCACATCCAATGATCGGTCGTCGTGGCGGCCCAGGCAACTTGTCCAGAGTATTCTCTTCATCAGCCAGAAGTCTCCATAACACAAGGGTGATGACACCCAGCAGTCCTAATGTTAGCAGCATCTTGTTAGCAGTTCAATACCCTTGGTGTACCCTTCGAGTTTATTGTGTAGGTATGGCGGAGGCTGCGGAGATTCGTCTGAGAATAATGGACAAAGGAATAATAATTAGATAGGTGCTTGATGTAATTTTCCGCCGGAATATTAGGACATACTATTTGCCACAAAATATAGTAACTACAGAAGGTACACTTGCAAATAAGCATTTATTGTATAAAGTTGTATGTGTAAAATATTTTAAGGTATTATTTTTATGATTATTTAATTTTAAATTAGCTTTAGAAAATTATTGGTAGTTCTTTCACTTAAAACGTATTAGGTATTTATATAGGGTGACTGGTAATTAGTGACCGATACTTAAACACGTGATTGTACTCATGTTTACAAACAACTTTCCCAAAGAAACTTTTTTTTTATACTCATTCACTTTTATCACAATAACACAACAGCGGAATATTACGGAGCGGGCTTGCGAGCCGTACGGGTGCTCTGCCTACCCACTGTGTAAAATATTTTAAGGTAGGTATGATTAATTTTCACAATTATTTATTTTTAAATCAGCTTAGAGCATAAACGCATAAATTCACGCGTTTTGCGTGAAAAACTACGTACCCTAAAAATGCAAAATATGGTTTGTGTGTCAACAACTTTCATGTACCTAGTGTGTGTGTCTTGATTTGAATCTCAGTTCAGGATTTTTTTTTTGTTTTAATGTATTTTGATATCGATGCCGACGACTGCGGAGTCTCGCTGGTGAATTTAACCTTTTGCGTGTGCGCCTATTTTCACTCGTTGCTTGGAGCTAACCTTCTAATGAGTAAATGATACCGTGACGTTTGGACAGGGGAGAATGGGAAAAAAATACGTGTTGCGCCGCCCCTAAGTACCTACCATGGGACAAGAGCAGGATGGTTGTGCTTGGAGCTAACCTTCTCAACTATTATGTGTTAGTATTGAACGCCATTGATTGAATTGCTAACAGAAGACGTCTCAACTTCCTAAAATGTTTATTTAATTAATTGAAACGGAACGAAGAGAATATTATTAAAGATATTTTATTCATGAAGACTAAATAGGTCTTTAGTATTTAGGTATTTAATCCACACACGCGCCATTTTAGTGGTTAGCTCACAACACGTGTATGACCATCCTACTTAATATTATAAATGCGTAAGTTTGTGAGGATGTATGAATGTTGATTACTCTTTCACGCACAAACTACTGAACGGATATAGCTGAAATTTAGCACACAGATAGTGTATAACCTGGATTAACACATAGAATACTTTTTATCCCGGTACTATGATCCCGTGGGACAATTATCGAGCCCCATGCGGTTGATGGCAATAGGCTCCGCCTTATTATATGGGACTTGAACATAATTAGCGAAATGTGGGTGTATTATTAAGTGCACTTCTGCCCAACCCTTCGGGGATTACAGGCGTGAAATTATGCCGTGCCATGCCGCCAGTGTGCGCCGGGCATAATTATTTAATTTTATGTAATGACATACACAACATTAGTTTTAGTATATGCGAAACCAGAAATACGTGTCTAGTATTTTTATGTAAAGAACCTATGTACGAAATTTCAAAACTGTATCATGAAAAATCACAAAGTTATAAGCTTGTTCTGATACCTAGTTGTCCGCACAAAAACGTGGTCGCCACGCGGCGCGCCCGCGCACGCGCCTCCAGTGTTGTCTTGAGCTCATTGATAATAATAAATTGGCAGTAGGTACCTAAATGATTGCAATAGGTACTTAGTATCGCTCGGTGTCCAACTTGTAGACTTTTTTAAATATTTCTGGGACAAAATATAACATTTTTCTGTTTTGTCTTTTCTACACACTGTGTCTACATTTCTAATCCTACTTTCCTCTCGCAGGTCTGCTGGAAGAGATTTCGCATGAAATAAGCAGTACCTTTGTGCTCTTCTATCTTAATGTTATGTCTTGTTGAGTATTTTCTGTATACATAAATAAATAAATAAAATAAATAAATAAATAAATAAATGGTTTAAACATTATTGAAATCGATTCAGTTACTTATTCTGAACAAACTATATTCAGGTTTCGCATATATACTAAAAATAATGTTGTATAAGAGGCCATCCTAACGAAAAAAAATTTTTATCTAAATGTTTTTGTTTTTACGAAAATATTATAATTCTAAAATTTCTTGAGAAATTTTGCATAAAACCTACGCCCTAACCGACGCGCCCCTCAACCGCGCCGCGCGGGCGCGCGACGCGGCGACGGGTGCATGCATCTTGTTTATTCTATGCTGGGCAGAGTGAGAGGTTGTGTTCGCGCGTCATGACACCGCGCGACCACGCAAGAATGGTAGTCATTTCAGGGCCTGGTTGGTTACCGCGCTCCAACTCCACAGTAGTCTGTGTTAGTCTGGACACAAACACCTGCCCTCACCTGCTAGAACTTGGAGCCCCAAGCGCATCGGAAAGGAACCTAGGTGCAATCAAAACAAATCGTATTCTACAGCATCTACCTACCCATCTGTTAGCTAATAAACGGCTGATGTGTCCAACTCGAATTTGAAAATGTTTGTAGAGTACTCGAAAAATTTAGTAACTCATGTCGACTATGACGAGCGAGCGTCGAAATTCGAATATCCGTCAGCTGTTTTTTGGTTGTACCTATTCGTACTACAGATATGCACCGTCAGTGCGTAGTGCGGCTTGATTTGAACAATAGTACTAGAGATAGGAAGACGTGGACGTGACATACCTACCTACTTAACTGTTTTAGATACACGCTGTTTCTAAGAATTTCGTTACCTTCAGAAAACTAGTATTTTTGTAAGTAAATAACACAAAATTTATACTGTCACTCACGAAATATTTTCCGTGATTGTTCATTACTTTGAGCTCCCGATAACACACAATACAAAAACACAACACATAACACCGTTAATGGATCCGTAGTTGAATGATGTTCAATCGACGATGTCATTCTAAATTCTTGCTGACACGCGTTGCCTGCCTCCGTCTGCAGCTGGTAGCATGTAGACCCGATAGTTCTGACTCCTGGTGCCGCTGTACAGCACCTAGAATAGTCTGCAGAGATGGTTTTCTCCTCTAACGCTCCAGGAAGAGGGCTTGTACTCTGAGAAAAACATTTCCACATTCCCTGTAACACATCACCATGTTCTAGTACTCCTGGTTTGTATACCTGTAGTTCGGCATTGTTACAATTGTTTCGCGACTGATCCTTCGGGGGCGGCGCGCGGCGCATCGCGCGTAACGAGCGGAACTGAAGAGGCGCGGGGGGGAGGAGCGCGGCAAGCCGCGCGTGCTGCTTTGATCAAACCGCGCCGCGCGCGCTCCTTTGACCTAGCCGCGCCGCGCGCCTCCCGCATCAATGATAGTAGGGAAATACGACATAGTAAACTAGCGTAATGGATGTTGCAAAATAAGGAACCAGTATTTATTTTGTTGGTCAAGTAATTTTTTGTTTTCCCCGTCTTTGCGATATTTTTTTTTGTTCTTGACCATACTTGGAAACCTTCTAGTTACGGAGATATTGGGGGTCAAAGTTCCAATTTTTTCACAAGTTTTTTTTTAAATACATGTTTTTAATGTAAGATTTTTACTTTACACACCTCGACGACCCCCGTACTATTTAATCCATCTATCAGTACAATGCTTTGAGTGTTTTCCATCGAGTCCTACCGTAAAACGTGATTTTTCACCCCAAAAAAAATAAGTCGATTCCCAGCAATAATTTTTGCGTAAAGTTACTAGTTTGATGTATAGAATGCTTGGCTGACGGCTATGTAAGGGGTCTGTTTACACCCTGTATATTATACTAATTGATTTTAATTTAACTTTATGTAATCTGTGTTATAAATGTGCAAATTGATTTTAATTTAATGTATTTTTTATGGATTCTAGTGATCTGAAATAAATGAATTATTATTATTATTGATTAACTCATTATCGCAGCAAAAAAACAAGTCATAATAAGTAATAAAGAATTAAAAAATTAAAAAATTATATTTTTAGATATAAATATAGTAGCCTATTGAAATTGTTACCTTGAGAATAAATGCTAGATTTTATTTGGCATTGGCAATGTTAAATGAATACTAGACAAATTCTAATAAATTGATTTATGAATAGATTAGATACTATTTAAATATCGTTGTTCACCTTCACAAACAATTTACGTCATACAACAAGATATAGGAACTTAATTAAAATTGAATAATTAAATAATTTGCTTTATTCACTTCCTCTTTTACAACGATTTTCTATTTAAGAGGGGACAGGGACTGCGAGGAATTTGAAAAATAGGTATTTCTAGAAACTATTGCCGTCGCGCTGCATCAAGCCTGCCCCCGTAGAATGCGATAGGGACAGCTACAGCTCAGACCGATTGTATCACAAAAATTTTGACGAGATCGACATTTCGTATGCCCCTCGAAAAGTGAGCCGATTCAATTATTTTTGACATTAAAATTTTAAGAAAGAGTATGTTAGGTTCCGATCAATTTCTTTTATGTTAAAAACTTTTCAAATTTGTCTGGTGGTAATCACGGTCGTAAAAATGGGGCATTGTTTGTCAATTTTGGAGGGTCATATATTCTTGACTTATTAGTGGCTGAAAAAAAGGAAATGACAGGGACGTGTCTACAGTAGACCTTGATTTTATGAAAAAAAAATTACAGATGTAGAGGCATTATTCAGGAAGAAAAAAGGGTAATATGAAACGTCGATTTCGTCAAAATTTTGTATGGAGAATCGCAAACCATGTCTCCTTTTAAAAGAGCTAGTCTAACATACATATGGTTCAAATCATTTGGAGTAATTTGACAATTTGAAGTAACTTGATGTGCAGGCGACTGTACCTAAAATCCCATACATACTGAAATTGTTTCTATTACGTAGTTGCGAGTCAATTAACATTAATTACATAGTTGACAATCACTAATTAATTCGAATGACGCGGTCACGGTAATAATATCTACAGTACTGTATCTTCATACAAAACGCGAGTCATACCTACATACCTCGAGTCTAGTACCCACTTAGTAACCAAGAAGTCACGAATGCGAACGAACGTTGTGATGGTTTTGTAAGCAGTAAGCGTGAGATTTGTGAATATTTGATTGAAATAAGAATTTGTTATTTCGAAATTAGTTTATTTTTTTAATAGGTAGGTATTTTGCTTTTTCCACCGAGTAAAATACCTGGATTAATTAATAAATAAGTGGATAGGGTGAAAAAAGTGACACACAAGTGATTTAGGTTAAAAAAAGTCTCGAATTTATATTTTTTATTAAATCTACTAATCAAAAGACACAACTTGTATTTTTTATTGAATACTTCTTACTTCATTCACAACTAACTTAATTTTTTTTTAAATAAAGAATATAATATTTACAATCACAAAACTAAAAAAAAACTCAACTGAAATTAAAATACTGTAAGTACGGTAGCCCTGTCGCTTGCGAACGTACCGCCCGGCTGTAGGTAATTATTTCAAAGACAGGGCCGAGTCACAACACTGTATATATTTATACTGTGACGCGGTGTACCGACGTAATGTAAGATACACCTCTGTTCACACACTTGGGGATTACAAGCGAAATGTAATATTATGTTCTAAAACATATATTTGTTAGTAGTTTTAAACTTTAACGAAATTTTTTTTATGACAAAACAATGGGTATCAGAAAGAGGAAGGAAGAGGGTAGATAGATTTGTCTGCTCTTTACAATTTATTTTCTATCCACCCGCATTCTCCTGTCAACCCGCGATCATGGCGCTTGCAACAGCGTCGAAATATCGGGAGCTCAAAATAATGAACAATCACTGAAGATATCACGTAAGTGTCAGTATAAGTTTAGTGGTAAACCGTGAAAGCTTAAAACAATATTGGTATCAGTATTAAGCATGCATTTTGGCGCACAAATATTGTAAGCAAATTAGAAAGTGGACTAACCTCAACTTTGCACCCAAGTTCCATAGATCGTGGTCACGAGAAGACTGACCAAAAGATAATTTCTCCACGATATTGTATCGTGGCTTTACCATCTTTTTATCATAGAGACCAAAGTACATAAGTGGCCAATGTTCTCTGACCGCAATTTGAGGATAAAAACTGGACTTTTACCGTTATGAATTATATAGTGTATGCGATACAACGCTAGATAAAACCCAGCCTGTCCAAAGTCCACTTTCGAAAACCATGTTTAACATACTTAGGTGCCTAAAGTGCGAGACCAAAGTCCAAAGTACACTGGCCGCTTTACGAACACCAAATTGACTTTGTCCCGTTCGCCGTATACCTACATAAGGTGTGAATAAAGCCGGTAAAACCCGCTTAAAGCACTACCACTACGCTAGGAACGTGTCAGTCAAAAATATTCTTTGAATTCAAAAATATGAGACTAGACCGTTCCGGCACCGACCAACACCGTCGCGTGCCATGCACGGAGCGTCAACAATTTGTCGGCGAGAGTATCTTTGTGTTGGTAGTCGGATAAGTATTTTCAAAACAAACAATATTGGGTTGTAATCGCGTATGATGACGGTTCTAAACCAGTTATCAGGAGTATGATACGCTGTTGATACGTTCTAGTAGGCATAGTAGTCCGTGTCATGTTTATTTAGCATCTTTAAAAATACTACGAATCCAACCTGCAATCATTGTTCTTGAAGCAGGTTTTAATTTTCCAGATAGAGAAATAAATAAACTTGTGACAGTCCTGTCTGTGCTTCTTCTATCTTGAGATGTTTCTATACCACGGTCATATTACGGTACGGTGTAGTGGGCAAAACTTTTCACCGATTACTTTAAAGCCACTGCCCTATTGATATCATGATTGCAAGCGTCACTGTCACGCAAAAATATCGCAATGACGGGAAGTACCCGTGCTTATCGGCATCGTTAATGGTATTTTTACAACTCATAAAAGGGCCTATAAAGGTTTTAAGGTTGGTATGTTTCTCGCTTCCGTAAATGTCAGACAAACAACAAAAATGTGTGTTACATTTTTGTTAGGCCCCACGGAGTTTCAGAACGTCTAGTTCGACAGCGCCTCTACGGGATTCTGTGTGAACTAATGGGTTGAGTTATCTCAGCTATTTAGAAGCTATTGTGTGCTCTCATGCTTTGTCACTATTCCTTGTGTTACGTATTAAAGCTACATTTCTATTACATTGAACTGTTGTTATTATTTCTGTTGTTATTATGTGCTGCTGGCGTCTATACATTGGACAAACACAACAACTTCAATTTTATTTATTAGTAACGGTAGACCCGAAAAAAAAAATGGTAGATTACTGAATCATCTGATAGTTAAAAGAATCCACCCGGACCAAGACAGGAACAAGAACTAGCCTACAAACAGCGAGAAGTGTGCAACAATATTGTATCATGTTACACACGCATGTATTGTACGAGGTACACAATAGCCTCGACATCCACTGCGGTGCGCGAATGTCACTTTAAACTCATTAAAACTTCCGGTTGTTTAGTCGCAAGTAGATAGTCTGCAGACTGCAGAGAGCAAGTAACAAGAAAACACGAGTCAGTGGTTTCATCAGCCATCAGACGGCTACGTTCGTATTAATTCGTTATATGCTGCGTCGGTATTCCCAAGTTCATATGACCCCAATTTAAATAAGTCGCAAGTTAATAGGCTTCTTTTGGGTTATCTCGTTCCACCAGCGACCCTACTCTATCCTCAGGACTAGATTGAGGTCAAGAGTAGCCCCATTTAAAAAAAAAACGGAAATATGAAGGTTACCGAAGTGCATATATTTTCTGGTTTAACTGTAGAAAGTTTGGCTTTCATCATCATCATCATCATTTCAGCCGAAAGACGTCCACTGCTGGACATAGGCCTCCCCCAAGTGTCGCCACATTGAACGATCCCGTGCGTCTTGCATCCAGCGGATCCCTGCAACCTTTACCAGGTCATCGGTCCACCTAGTGGGAGGCCTTCCAACGGAACGTCTTCCGGTTCGCGGTCGCCACTCCAGAATTTTCCGGCTCCATCGGCCATCCGTTAGTGGTAGTTTGGCTTTGGCTAGACTTTATCAGATATCCCATAATAAGCAGCACTAACTTCCATAAAATCTATATATTCCGCTAAGAAACAATGCTTCTGTGATCCCGTTTGTCACACCCACAATCTTGATTGAAAGCAAACAATGAGATGTTTTTGAGCCTTTACAGACACAATGAAAAGTAAATTATGGTGAGAAACATTGGTTAGCTACTTACATGGTTATTTAGTCGCTTCAATGATATTGACACTAGGATGCTATTAGTTAACATTTATGGAATTATATGTGGAATAATTAATAATAATATTATACGTCGTTGTTTCGATGTTTATATTTTCTTACTTTTAGTCTTATTTTTATCATTAGTTTAGTTCTATTTGTAGTCTGTATATAATGTAAATATAATTAAAAGGAGAATATACTTCATAAATATGTGGAAATTGCATTGAAAGAATCTAGTTGACAGCGTTTATTCCGATTAAGGCCACACACTAAAAATACCATACATTAATTGAAACACTTTTTCTACAACTGCAACGACAAAAACGTCTGGCGAAAATTGTCAACGCTTTTTAGGGTTCCGTAAAAAGCGTTCGAATTCGTCCGAAGGGTAACCAACGGGACCCTATCAATAAGCCTCCGCTGTCCGTCCGTCCATCTGTCTGTCAGCGGGCTGTATCTCATGATCCGTAATATGTAGACAGTTGAAATTTTCACAGAATGTGTATATTTTTTTCCGCTTTAACAACAAATAGTAAAAGTAAATTAAAATTAAAGGGGGCTCCCCTACCGCGATGGTACGGAGCATGTACGAGTCCGCCTCGCACTTGACCGGTTTTTCTATTTGTTGAGACTTTTTTATAGCTAAATAAAAAGTTAGAAATATCACAAAAAAACAGATTAACAAACTGTTTATCGTAAAATATGACCTACTATAAATAGGTACGTGTATCGTAATATGTCGGTTGACTCGATAATTTTAGTGAGATATGGACTCCCGCATCGCACCAACTGTTGTGCTTTAAAACTATGAAAATAAGCTATAACCAAAACTCATTATGATACGTAGGTATTATATAACAACATCGAAACATAAAAAGGTAATAATTACTATTAATAGGTAAGTAGGACATCTACTCACATCTTCATTGACTTTTGTCTCAGCGCGCTATCACGGAGAGATAAGAGCAACAACAACAAACCACACATATGTTGATACGCCACTTACTGAGTCTGACACACACTACTTATTTATTATTTGTTCATCACTACTTAGGCAACACACGTCATATTTCACTTATTTATTATTACACAAGTGAACCACCCTCTGTTCCTCTGTTGTCGTCACGACACCAAAAAAACCTTATAGGAATTAATCTCTAAACGGTCGTAAAAACTGTGGAGAAGTTTATAAGAACAATGCGGTCACACAGACAGACCCGAAGAACAAATTTATGTTTAAATATCTAGAAATAATAATAAACTAACACTTCGTTTGAACGCAGACATCCGCGAGTTACAACACACTGAGAACATAAATTTTCATCGAAGATATTAAACCAATCACACGTATTCAAGCAAAGTTTATAAAACATTGACGCACGTCCATTGATGGCGGAACGAGATTAAAACAAACACTACATAGGACACAAGTGGCAATGTATAAACACAACGCGAAGTAACAAGTCCAAGTCCAGTCAAGGTTAGTTGCCGGCTTCTCATACGATTTTTTGCCGCATAATAATTATTGATGTTTCTATTCATTAGAACTGGTAAAAAGACTTGTTTTATAACGTTGTAAATTATGATAAAACATAAAGAGTTTTATTGACATTAATTCGCGTTTATTAAATCTCCAATTATAGATCTATACAATGATTGTACATGTATAATTCGATAGATGGCGTTGTTAGCCATTGGCTCGCGCCACTCACACGCCGTTTCCAATTATCTCGATAAAGCTGATGTTGATACACAACCTAGTACTTATTAACTGTAATTTGATGCTTGGCTGCATTGAACTTTGGTCTACGTCAGTTAACAAAGATGTGTAAATATGATATTATCTAGGTTCTGCAACAGGACAATATAGTCAGTCTAATAAAGTAATTGTTACTGCTAGTCCTCCTACGGTTATATTAACTCCGGCATTAGCTTTATTATAATTACAAAGAGGTTGCTGTCAGGTGTAAAAGAGACGATGGAAGAGCGACTGAAGCGAGCACAGGACTTGGACCATCCCGACTCGGACAGGTTAGGTCCGAAGGGGATGGTCTAGTGACCGAGCGAAGTGAGCGAACTAACCTCGCAAGCTCTTTTATTTTAAGTTTTTCTTGTTTTATTAATTCTCTACTCCATATGCCAAGTTGCCAACACCGTCTTCCGCTTTTTTTCAAAGTCTGCGTCGATAGCAATTTTAATAAAGGGCGCTGGCAGCTAATTTGCAAAAAGTAAGGTACTTCTAGGTTTGCTCAGTTAAAGGCAGAAATTGGAATGTATTTTTAGGTTTGTCAAAAGGCGTTCGTCAAACCTAGAATAAACCAGTCACTCCGCGAAGAGGCTACATATCGATCTTTGACTATAACATATACAAAGCGAGGCTATGTAGTACTAGAAATGTATAGCTTGATTTGTCGCCGGGTGTACGTAACCACCAAACTAATGAGGCATTCTGTATTTGGCAACTACGTATGTTAAATTCTCGGCAAGGTTACTTAGCTGCTCGCCGGGAATTTAATATGCACCTTATAGTAGTGACATACTTAGTTAGTCCTAATGCCTCGTATCAAAATTGCTTAAAATTGTTTTATTACAAAACAAATGTAATTGCATCCTGCTGTCTTTGTGACCTTACCAAAACAACGCAAAAGTGAGTGATGCGAGCTAGTAAATTGGAGCAACCTGACTTAGATGGAGGTTACATTTTCTGTGTGATTTTACAAAAAAAGCTTAAGAATTGAACTGTTTAAATCCTTGGCGATAAATCAGTCTTAAATCTTGTATTTGGCGTATCTATAACACAAGAGTCCACAAATGCATCACGAGGAAAATCAATATTAACTTTTTAAACTAACATCCGTATGTTATGTGCAATAAAACACAAATAACCTGTGCCAAGGTGTGAACGATACACGATAATAATGGTAGCTCACAATAATGCAATAAAAATATAAGGATATTATCACGATAAACGTCAGTTGCATTGAAATCACGTACACTTTTTTTTTTTTTTTTTTTTTTGGATGGGAAATCATCAAATGACCCCCCCCACTCTGGGCGGAGCGGAAGGGAGTGTCAGACTTGTACTGACTAAAACCCATCCATGTTCCTTCTTTGCCCTTTGTGTTCCAGGGCCACGGTGTCTCTTTCGAACAGTCCCGCAGCTCTGGCAGGCATCGGCCCATGCGGACCCCTACTCGGTTGCTGACATCTCAAATCACGTACACTTGAATGCAATTTAAGGTAAGGTTCGGTAAACTGAAGTGTCTATATTCTATGCATGTCTTTATTTCGAAGTCGTTTGTAGGTAGGTCGAAAGGGTCTGGGGCTTGTGGACACGCTTGGATACCACCCGTTTACAGGTTCAGTTACTTAGATGTACCCAATTGAACAATGATAAATGGCACTGTTAATTGAACAAATCCCATCTTCCTAGCTCAGCGTGCTGTGCTGGGGCTGCCGCTGCCGCTGCGGCTGCAGAAAACCTCAAGCGGCGTAAATATAGTAACCTTATTGGTAACTATATTTATGAACCGTTTAGGTCTGTGGCGTCCGAGTGTTCACAGCCTCTTCAAGAACATTTCTAAACGCTTAGTTGACTCTTTCCGTGACCCAAGGTCTGGCTTTTACTTTGGCCAAAGGCTTAGCGTTGCCATATAACGTGGCAATGCAACGCCGCCAGTCTTTTGGGTACATTACCAGTTGACAGCGTTGAGGAGGAGTTTTTTGACGGCATTTTTAAGTTTATTTTTGAGTTAGTTAGGTAATATTTATTACCATATATATATTATAGGTTATTTCAGTTTATAAATGTAAATAATATTTAACAAAAATCATTCAAATCATTGTATATTTGCGATTGGCTACCTATGTCGCAGGATAATTGTTTTCTTTTTTACGAAAATCCTAGGAATTTGTCCTTTACCAGATCAAATCTGTTAACCAATCGGCGCAACCGTCAGTGTATAATTATAACGTTCAGATCTGCAATATATCGTTCATACAAATTTTTGTTGTTTGCAATCGAGCCAAGATAGATTTTCACATAGAGGATCCTATGAAGGAATATCTGTCAGTCATCTACCCTTCTTCACAGATATATTAAGAGATGTCAAAGTAATTTGTAATAACATGTGGAAGACTTACTTTGACAAACGATCTGAAGAGAAGGGTATATGGTACAGGACAATTCAATCTGAACCACCAAGGATTCCTTGGTTCTCTGAAGTACAGATGAATAGACGATTGTTAGTAACAAGTTTGCGTCTGCGATCCGGGCACCATATTTTACGAAAATATGAATTAGTTACCAATAATGCACCCTCTGTCTTAGTTACTAAAAATGCGGTCCTTAGTACACATATTAAGATTATTATACGCCATGTTACACATCTACATCATACCGACTATCTGCTTCAAACACGCAGTAATCAGTCAAACAAACTATTTCCTAACTTCAGTCGCACACTGCAAACACGTTGCTGGTTCAAAACGAGCTCACTTTAATTAGCCCTCCTTTGCTAATGATAACTGAACAGTGAACAGTCACAGTAAGCAAGCTGTTTAAATGTTAGTGTAGTTTAATGAGATCAAAAACTACGTGTTTCGCCGTCTGGCGAAGCTCGACATGTTGTGAACTCCTACGGAAGTGTAATAGCAACAAGTTTGTGATATCGCAGACCGTCAATTTATTGCACATTCTTCTCCATAGAGATCTACCCCTTGGAATGGGCAACTACGGTACTTTCACAAGTTATTACGCCTTGTGACTGACTGTGGCTTCGCTTTCTTTGTTTTTCTGACATTCAGAAGTGCCTATAATGGTCTAATTGAAATAAATGCTTTGAGTTTGAGTTTAATAATATGTATACCTCTCATGTAGTGACGTAATAAAGTGGAAAACCAACCTTAATACTAATATAAATATGATTTAGAAAAACGAAAGTTTTATCAACCTAGGGTAATTTAGGAACAGTCCTATGTATACAAAAAGATCGCTAGCGCCATCTACGACGCAAATGAAGGACTAAAAATCCTGCATCGCGACGTCATAATTATCTGGAAGTGAAGAATATATGCTAGAAACCGACAATAACATTTGGGCAGGGGCCCACTAGGCACAACACCCATCTGCTCGGAGGATCCTCCCTTACCAACGGAGTATGAGGAGTTTTACTGCACTAATTAATATGTAAACATTACCTATGTGTACTCTTTGCAAGGCAGCACATAGTGAGACATAACGTTTTATAACACCAAGTACTTTGTGACCTATGTGTCACAAATAAACATATTTGAATTTGAATTTTACACCCTGTTCTTCATACTCGTTTAAGCTCCTGGAACTAGCTTCTGTCCGCAACTTTCTCCATATAAAGTTTCTGGTTTATCTAAAGGCATTCGAAAACAATGTGACTTGCTATACTAACGTGATTTTTCTTAAATCTGATCAAAAATTTTTGAGGCAACCTCTTATACATCTATACTTTGAACCTGACCTCTTTATAATACTAGTGTAGATTGTAGGCTGGAGACAAAAGTGGAGTTCAAATACGTCGTGTTAAAAAAACTACAAAAAATAGGACATCTGATATCGTGCCCTGCACGCCCTGATGCTTGCACGTTACAGGAATTTATGGACGCTTGTCCTATTACAAAAACCAAACTTGTAACTAAGTGCTGGGCTGACCCTTATTTAGAGAGCCATCGACATGCTAAGAAAAATACCTATTAAAAAAACAAATATCATGTCTATTGTAGTTAGGCGAAAACTACTTTTTTTTGCCATTGCAAAAGTTATAGCAATCAGTCGCTGCGGAGCCTTTTGCTCCGCAGCGACTGATAGCTATATGTTGTCGTTTTTTTTTTTAACAAATAGTAATATCTGCTTAGGTAATATGATGTATGATGTATCACTAACCTAAATACACACAAATTAAACCCGATTAAAATAAACCATAGCTAATCGTTTTACGAAAAGCATTGAAAACATTCACATAGGTATTGTGTCTTGAAATTAGCATCTTATTCATTAATGTTTGCAATGTCAATTTTATGGCAAAATGTGTCATTGTACTACACATTATTATTACCATCATTTGTACCACATTTACTGCAAATATATAATTTTGACTTTCACTTTTGGCCATTTCCCCAAACGAAATCTTACGAGTCGCACGAGAGACTTCAAATAATCTTGATAAGAAACTAATAAAGAAGGTTATTTCCCTTTTAAATCACAAAGAAATGTTGAATTGTGGTCATAATTCCATTAAAATATTTAAATGCCTTCGGGGATCGATTCACGAGCCTTTCGGGATCTAACTAACAAAGTTCTCTTGTAATTGATATTTGCGAAAGCCCCCGCGATATCACAATGAAACAACTATCTGTATGGGACCGAAATAGCCAGCTTGTGCAGGTTCCATTATTATGTATTGTTTGGGGTAAATTGATTAAAGAATTGGTTGGAGATGAAATAAAATTGATAACAAAGAAATCTTACACGTCTGTAATGGCTACTTACAAAATTACGATAAAATAAAATTTAAATACTAGAAGCCATAAGGTTTTTGACGACTTCTAAAAAAACAATCAGCAGAAGATAATTTAAATATCTAATTGAAATTGAAAGAAATTAAAACTAAAATTAAAAAAAAAAAATGTCATCAGATTTGTTTCATAAGACTTGTTTAAAAGTTAATAATCTTACAGATTTCTGTCTGTGAAAGTTTATTAATCTAGATTTCTAGGGTTCCGTGAATCAAAAGAATAAACTCCTTATAAATGCATTTTTTGGACCAAATCAAACCAGCCAGTAAGGTTTGTGCTAAAAATCACTGTTGCCAAACATGCACACTTGCAAAGCAAATAAATATATACTACTAGCTTATTCCCGCAGCTTCGCCCGCGTAGAATTCGGTAATTGTCCCACGATCCATAGATCCCCGCAAAATTTCGCATTTCATAATAGTAGTAAGACAAGGTACGATATGAAGTATCGTATTCTACTGAAATAGAATCAAGTAACCTAGTATATTATAGTTCTTAAAATAGAACTAAACGTTACAGCCCTTTATCCTGGCACGCACCTCACGACACGACACCCTTGGGAATACGGGAAGTAAGTACCAATTACTTTGTTACTTTCTTATCGAAATAAAAATAGCGACGAGTCATTGACACAGGTTTAATATCTGGTAACTTTCTTTGGTTCAGTCTTTTCTTAACTGACTTAGAAATACCTATGTATTTATATCGCGCGTTCGTGTTAGGGCAGCACGAACGCGCGATAGAAAAGTTCCTTATAAACGCATGATTATATAATCGGAAATACAACTATCATTTAGTTGTTATGTTTATTGTGACAAACACAATTAATATCACCCATCATCTGCCTAGCCTTTTCACAACTATGTGAGGGTCGACTTACAGTGTAACCGGATGCAGCTGAATACCAATATTTTACATGGAGCGACTGCGTATCTGACCTCCATAACCTAATTAGTACTGGGTAATACGATACCCCTTGGTAAGACCGGTTATCAGACAATTAGTATTACCCACATAATATAAGGATATGATATGTGTAAAGTCTAAGAAATAAGTTAATACGAGTTTCTATATGTGTGAAACGTGTAATTTTAATTTAAAAAACATTGCGTTTACATTGTGCGCATTGGTTAGACCCACGGGTCATTAAAGCAGGTCTTAAATCAAAAACTATGGTACTTAGGTAATGGTAGAAATGCAATCAATCTTTTACTTCAAGACATTAAAAGATCTTTGGAAAGAGTAGAAGCTCGCAAAGTAATTAATATGAAGTTTTAAAGACACGCTAAAGCTATAAATTAAAATAGATTTTCTAATAATGAACGTTGATAAATAACTTTTGTTACAAACACGAAAATTAATTGGAGATAGGATCTCGGTCCATGCCTACCTTTTTGTAAAAACTTTCGAAGCATGAATCTTAATTGACAATAGATATCATACAGATAAAAGTATTCTCTAATATAGATAAAAATCTGGATTCATACTTGTTCAAGCATGAATTTCGGTCCAAAATAGTGAAGTTTTCTTTCCACTCTTTTTTTATAAAAATATTCTATTATTAATCCCTGTCTGAAAACCATCGGACTGTATCAGAGATTCGTAGCCAATTAGATATTTTTCATAGCTGTTAATTAAACAAGAAACAATTTCAGTTAAATCCAGAAATTATTTGATTAGAGTACAATATAATTATTTCCTTCTTCGAAGTCATGCCTGTTTTCTCCAAAGGCAGAGTTGTACCTTTAAGTACACCCACAATTCGCTAGTTAATAGTTTTTTTTAATCCCATGGTCCTCAACTAGGCTCAAACTCACACTCGAGGCTCCTACTGAGACATGACTGATGAACACAATTTGCCTGACTTAGGAATAGAACCCTCGTGGTAAGCAGTAGCACATGAATATAAAAATATCTTTGGTTTTTATATTCAGTAGACTTGCTGTGTGCCGCCCAATCAAGCCACATAAAAAAAGTTCTGTCTAGACTTTAAAGGAGACAGTGATTGGCTGTTTCTTCTCAGAGTAGTCAGGTACGAAACACCGACCTCATCTCAAAACAAAACAAAAATAAGAAATAGTAGTGATAGCCTATTGGTATAACCGTCGGACTGCCAAGTCATAGATCTCGAGTTCGAACCCAAGGCACGCACCTCTGATTTCGAATTTGTGTGCGTATTGTATAATTATCACTTGCTTCGGTGAAGGAAAACATTGTGAGGAAACCAGCATGTCTGAGAGATATTTCTTGACTGCATGTAAAGCCAAGTCAGAGGCCCATGGGCGGCATAAAAACTCTGACACCAGGTTAGGCACTAACCACACGATACAAGAGAAAATTTCAGTGTATCTGGCATACGTTTCCGCTTAATTTCATAAGTTTCACATCATGAACTGTCTTACATGTAAATTCTACATCTTGCATAGTATTTCACACGGTGCTGTGTTATCCTAGTATTCGTCTCACAATGAATCACATTTATGCAGTGTGATTCTAAAGTTGTAAGTCACGGATCATGCTAGTTTGAATTCCTTTCTACATAGATTTCTGTTATAGTCCATAACATCTAACTTACACACTCATCATCTGCCTAGCCTTTTCCCAACTATGTTAGGGTCGGCTTCCAGTCTAACTAGATGCACCTGAATACCAGTATTTTACATGGAGCGACTGCCTATCTGACCTCCACAAACTAGATAGTACTGGGTAATGCGATACCCTTTGGTAAGACTATCAAAGACATTTGTTAATTACATACACTGTGCAATAATAATCCGTGTACAAGGATTACAATCCAGCAAAGTTGGATCCTGCAATTCAGTGGTTCAAGCTTAGCGGGGATCTTTGCGGACCTATTAAATGGTTATCCAATTGAAGGCAAAGAGAGGGTTAAGAGCGAGTATTCGAAATTCGAACACTCACTCTTTTCTAGTTTAGGTTAACATGATTAAACAAGTTCGAATTTCTCGAACTTATTCAATTACGTTAACATCAACTTCAAATTGAAATTGAACTAATGCGGTCTGGTGACAATACTCAATGGAATACACAATTATTTCATACGTATTGAAGAATTTGGTTCGAGTTGGTTTCGTCAGTGGCAAAAACTCGCACTGGACCTCCAGATTTCTAGAGAGTCGTCTATGTTATTCATTACTAGGGTTCCCACTCCCGGATCTATGAAAAATAATAACAATAATATATTCACCAATAAACTTAAACAATTATTATTACTAATCAATAAAAGCTACTACACCATTAACGAATACTTTGACGATAAATTTAAACAATAATAAAAACCATTGTGACATTTTTCTGATATAATACCGACATTTCAATTTAAATTTGACTTTGAATTAATTAATTTATTTATTTTAAAACTCGAAAATACTGTTCATTTAAATTAACTATACTAAATAGCGCACCTTTCAATCCAATTATCCAATTTATTTAAAAAATACTGTAAAAAAAGTTAATTTTAGATTATTATTATAACTTGTAATTTTAGTATATAATGGTGCAATAAAATAAACTAAAACCAAATATTACATTTAAGACTTATAAATTTATTAGTACTCAATTAAATATAATTATGATCTATAATGTAAATACCACACACACATACATGTACATACATACATGTAAAAGCCATTTTACTATTTTAATTTAATATTTCTTAACTTTTTATAAAGCGCCTTCATCCTCTCTCCTATTACCAATTAATTTAACTTTGCTGTGCCCGACAGGGTCCATAATTGATTCAATGTTTTAACATACCAACTGTTTTATTTAACATTATGGAATGCAATAAAGTATTGAGTATTGAGGTGGTGATAATCCACAACGTAGATCCAATGCGACAACTTTCGAAGTTTTGATTCTAAGACTTGCCGGCTGCCTCACGAAGAAGAAGACGATCACGAGCATAATTATTAATGACCCCTTAGTAAATTTACCTACTCGTGGAAACCTTCACTGATGCGTTCTGCCTGTGATAGACGCCAGATAATGTCAGACCTAGATGATAGTCTTTTTTTTCGAGATGGGAAATCATCAAATGACCCCTCCCACTCTGTGCAGAGTGAAAGGGAGTGTTAGACTTGTACTGACTAAAACCCATCCATGTTATTTCTTTGCCCTATGTGTTCCAGGGCCGCGGTATCTCTTTCGAACAGTCCCGCAGCCCCGACAGGCATCGGCCCTTGCGAACCCGTTTCTAGTTGCTGACATCTCTTTGAGGCGCGCGTGGAACACGAACGAGCCGTCGACACGGCCTGTCGTCATAAGACGGCGAGCTAAATTTTTTTTTTTTTTTTCTACTCACCGTCCACAGGCCCGATAGTCTTTGAATAAGCTTTAACCGGTGTTGTCGCATGCTTGATATTTGCTTGCACATTCTCGACTCCGACTCCATATTATTTACAAGTATTCGTGTCTTACCAACGTTGTTTATAAATAGATACATTAAAAATAACTTAAAGGTAGCTTTCGCTCTAATAGGGAAAATATTACTCTATTGTATCTGTCTCCTTATTATTTTATAACTTATCCTGAATCTGTCTTGAGTATCACAAAACCCAAGTAGCCTCAAACTGAGCTTTGTTCAATTTTTAAGAACACTCACCCAGAATGTTCGAATATTCCAATTTGATCTTATCGTCGATGTATTTATTTAATCTACATCAATCCCTCGAAAACACACAACAAATTAAGTGGATGACGAGTCCGATATAAACTTAGACAGCTCAAGGTCCAAGCGAAACTGAGACTAAAAATAACCTGTTTCAACCACAATCTGATCAAAGTCCAATAAACAAGATTTTGCAAAACTTTTTCTTTATACCGATACCCCAGCTATTTGACAACGGCTATTTCTATGATTATTTATTTACCGTCCGGGGACTGTTTATTTTTAAGCAACCAAAAATAGAAACGCAACTTTAAAATTTAAACTTACAAAGCCTTAACTTATATCCATCCTGTTTGTCGGTCTGTCAGACCCAGGGCTCAGGGCCCTTTACCAGCTATGGGTAGCTCTTTGTACCGTATTCTACGGCAAATGACAAAAGAACGGCCCTACTTAAAAATAGTTTTGGAAGAGCGAAACCCTTGTCCAACTTAAATACTTGACAGAAATATATTTGATAGTAGAATTCGCGTCTATTAGAAGAGTTATTGGAGAGGGGTATTGGAGGATAGTTAGTACTCGAGTCCGACTCATAATTGGCTGTTATTTATTCTCGTATATTTAGCAATATTTAGGTCCAAACTGGACCCAAAAATACTTTGTACTGAATACTTTGTATTGAAGGTCCAATCATCTTCATTCTCAACAATAAGCTCATTGAAATTTTAAATTAGAAAAAGTTACAACTTTGAACTTTGAAAGCTGTTTTCAAAATGTCTAAGAATAGCCTATTATTATAGTTATCTAGTAGGTATACATAGAGTAGGTAATTATAAAGTTTTAAATGTATTAAACTGTAAAAACAGTAAGGATGCCTGCTTGATTGCAATAGGCTCGCCCACCATTACTTGGGTCTTTTTAACTGGTGAAAGGTGGTGTGCACCAGTAGCGAAGGGTCAATTTTTGTAAGAGGTAAACCGGAGTACATATCTTTAATGTGATTATATTATTTGTCTATAGAATACTGACTGTGCCATTTTCCAAAGGTAATTCGGTAGGAATAGAGTGTATGGAGCTTTCGCCACTGGTGTACACTGCCTGAAGGTACACCTTTACTTAGGCCCCTTTTTTTTTTCGTATGGGAAATCATCAAATGACCCCCACCCACTCTGGGCGGAGCGGAAGGGAGCGTCAGACTTGTACTGACTTAAACCCATCCATGTTCCTTCTTTGCCCTTTGTGTTCCAGGGCCACGGTATCTCTTTCGAACAGTCCCGCAGCCCTGGCAGTCTGCTTAGGCCTCTGCCTACCCTTTTAGAGTACCCTTCTGTGTACCCTGCCGTGTTATTTGATGTTATTCTTTTTTTTTAACGTGTGGTTAGCCTGGTGTCAGAATTTTTATGCCGCACATAGCGCTTTGACTTAGCTTATCAGAAGTGCGTGATTTGGGTTCGAACTCGAGACCTATTGGCAGTCCGAAGACACTAGGCTATCACTGCTATTTAATGTTAAGTAATTATGTTACATAAGGGATTTTGGTTCCAGTTAATTAACAAAATACCAGCAATTCATTTTATGTAGCTTTAAAAGAGCTATAACGTTTTACAAGATGGTAAATTTTCATTACCGTCATATGTGGTTACCATCAAATCAACTTCCTGAATGTCTTTACCATGTGTTATAAAACGGGAAATTGTTACCATACGTGACATTGATGGGTAATATACTGATATCATACAGACAGCTGATCAAAATTATATTATTTTTTTATAGGCCTACAGTGGAACTTAAAAAAAGCTTATATTAAAATGAAAAGAAGAAAATTAAGTATATATAGGGTGACTGGTAATTAGTGGCCGATACTTAAACACGTGATTCAAGAAACAAACTTTTATCACAATAACAAAACAGCCGCGTGGCTGTGACCTATCAGCTGTTAGCCGCGTGACGCCGTTCTGTCTCATTACTATCGTGAACGAGTATACAAAAAAAAATTCTTTGGGAAAGTTGTTTGTTATCATGAGCATAATCACGTGTTTACGTATCGGTCACTAATTACCAGTCATCCTATATACGATCAAAAACTAAAACACATAGGTACTCGTAAGTAGTATCGTTGTTTCATACGATATTTCTCAGTAGAACAGGAAAAAACAAATCAACCAGGTAAATTGCAAACATACCGCAGACCACGCTAAGGTCACTGAACTATTGTGGGCGATAGTAGGCCAAGTGCATAGTGTGTATTGTAAGGATAATTAGCCAAGGTGTGGGTATTTTTATAAAATCCTATCTAGTACCTATGCAACTATGAATACTATTTGTTAGTATTAAAATTAGTAAATATGTATTTTAAATAATAGTTATTATTTCCTTTATTTATTTTTATACAAATCTTCTACATTTTTAAATATTTCATAAACTAAAAACAATATAAAAAACATTTAAAAATATAAAAAAATTGTTGCCCACCGGTATCGGGAACAGGGTCCAAGCTACCGGCGGTCAGGGCTATTTAGTTATTATTATTATTCTAGTTCACTAGTCAGCCATATTTCTTATATTAATACAGTAATATTGCCAAATTAATCAAAACACCTAAATATTTGACAGCTAATTGCGACGTTGCCCACTTTCTGTATAAACGCTCTTAATTCGTTGATCGACGGTTGAACCGAACACTTGGCAGAATTAAATCCGAAAATAATTTATCCGTTTAATCTGAGAGATAACGAATAAATCCTTTTGTATTTGCATTCTCCTTGATAAGTTGCTAGTTGCAAGTCATTGTGGCGATGCGATAATACAAGGAAGACTGGATGCAGCTGCAGGGCTTAGTGTACACTGATAGGGGTTTGAGAAATTACTTTACATTGGGTACCTAAATGCTTATAGGTGCTGATAACGAATGAAAGACGATAAAAAGACAGAGTTAGGTATATTAACTTAATTCTATATTTAGTGTATTGCTATAGGTACGTCAGGTCAGCACAATGGTTTTTTTCAGATTATAATTTTTCTTCTACACCACGCTTTATCTGAGTGCAATTAAACAAAATATTACATAATAACATAACATCACGCCTGTAATACCAGAACGGTAAGGCCGAGGTGTACCTAATAGTACACCCACATTTCCCCAGTTATGTTTAACTCCCATGTAATAGGGGCGAAGCCTATTGCCATCAACCGGGCACAAATGTAGACTCCGTGGCTGCTACTGAGAAATCCCTAATGGAAAAACCTAATAACACTTTGCCCGACCCAGAACCTCATGCTCAACAGTCGCAAGCTTAGTAATTGCTTGTAATAGGTACTAATATACAAAAGTAATCGCATAAAACATTAAGATAAAGTTGATTTGAATCAGATAGGAAATACCAGATTGATTCATATCTGTTTATTTTTTTTAGCACGAATAACGACGACCCCGACTTTTAACGAGTTTAAAGTCGACAGTCATGGTGACTATTCGGTCTAAAGTCCAAACTAATCTCAAATGATAAAATCCAGATATAAACAACATCTGATAGAGGTAAATCCGTGTTTTGAAAATATTTCGGACTTTGGACATACAAAAATCATCATCATAGTCATGCATGACGAATCAGTATTTTAGTTATATTTGTAGTTTGTGAATAATGTACCTACATATTGAATTCAAATACATTATGACAATACAAAGAACACTGGTTTAACAATTTTATATTAAGTAATAATAAAATGCTAATGTCTGATAACTAGGCTTTCCTCACTAAACTGCTAAACTGGATATTTGGCAAAGAGGTAAAGCTAGGAGCTCTGATTTAGAGATGGTTTTCAACCTGATAAATCTTAAAACGGCGCCTGGGCATAAATTAAATAATGAAAAAATTGTGCTATTTTCACAAATATTTTTACCACCCAACATCGAAGTCTGGAGTCTGGATTTGTACCCGGATGGCAACAGGCTTAGTCCTTTTACATGGGGGTTGCCCATAACTGGAAAAGTGTGCGTGTACCTACTACAGGTACATACACCTCTACCCAACCTTTAGGCGAAATTCAGATGTAATGTTATGTCGGAAATTTTCGAAGCCCAGTTTAATTATGTAGGTAGACTTACATGCAGTCTTCTCCTTACGGAATAGGTAAGTGGTTATACCATTGGGGTGCGTTCACAGTGCGAGCCTAGCGCGGTTGCTACGACGGGCGCGATGTATCAAACATTATATGAAACCGCCGTTTACGTCCGTATTGTAGTGACTCGCGACGGGCATGAGCGAGTTAGCGCGCGTAGTTTTCAAACTTTCATATCCGTGCGTTATGGCCACACTACGGGCCTAGTCAGCAAGGGACACAATGCGCTGGTGGCGGGGGTATCAAACCAATTCGATCTTGTCGCTCGGCGCAGGCGCATCTACTTTTTTTTTGTTAAAATGGTGATAAATTCTAAAGTGTTTATTTCTCTGTTTTTATTTATTTCTCCATTCTTCAATTTTCTCTATTCTTCATACAAAGTAAAAAAATCACCATTTATTTCTCTGTTTTTATTTATTTCGTGCGCACCCTCTCTTTTGTTCATCACCTCCCATCTCAGAAACGGACTGTCTAGTAAAAATACTATATCCTCACTACGCACTACAACACAGTGACGAGCGAGCGCTCGTCACTGTGTTGTAGTGCGTTCACTGTGGACGCACACTTCGGGTGTACAATTGTACACCCGAAGTGTTACCCCGGGTATATACATGTAACCAGGCCATTAAGATGATGTTAGTTAAAGAGTTGCAAGTCATCGTGACTCGAGAAACTGAAGTTGCTATCCTGTACGATCTAACTTTCCTTTTTCGTCACACATGAGTGAATCTAGTCTATGTTGCCGATGTGTTCTTGATTCGGCTTTCAAACGACTGTATCGTTTTTTTTTTTACTAACACATTTTTATTAGCTTCACCTGTAACTAAGTATGTAATAAAATGTTAAAAGTTAAATTGGACCCACTTCCCGGTTTCCGATTGAGCTGAAATTTTGCATACTTGTTTAGTTTGGATGACAATGCATGGTTAGTGGAGTTACGTCATTCTAAATAAAATATGGCGGACGCACAAAGATGGCGGACTAGTTATTTTTTATGCCTTCCCATGATATGGGTATCAAATGAAAGGGTTTGCTGAGAGAAATACGAGAAATAAAATGACGTCACTCTAAAGCGGGTATTGTAGTTTTTATTTTTTTATTATTTTCTTCTTTTATTTTGGGTTATAAGTTTAGGTTGCCTGATAATGCAACCACTGACAACTGCAGGGTCTCTACTAGAGAGAGTGAGCAGTAATTCACCAGGTGGGCTCGTGCGGGCTGGTCGATGTCACCATGACTTCGAGTTTTTGGTTCTAGGACATGCCGGTTTCCTGACATTGTTTTCTTTTGCCGTTTTGAGAGCTGTGGTGATGAAATAAATTAAAAAAGTCATGTGCTTGTATAGGTTCAAACCGACCGACTTCTAGGGGGTGTTGGGGGGGGGTACGTCTAATACCGGGAATGTATGAATACAATTAATCAAAGTAATTATACATATTGGAGCGGGCTTCTGCTTGCTTTGAACTGATAGAAACCTCCCAAAGTTCTAAAGTCTATAGACTAAGTCTATAGTTCAGGGTTAGTAAACCTATAGCTTAAAGTTCTGGGAACGGCTATGAATTGCGTACATTTAGTTTTGATCATTGCCTTTTCGATCAAACAGATTTACAGTAGGTACCTATAGCCTGACTTGTCTCAGATACCAGCAAGTCCGTGTCATATTTATATGTATAATTAAAAAGCAGGCTCTCATAACATAACATCATGCATCCAGAATTTACCAGTCACATAATTCACGTTTAAGTTTCATTTAATAGATGAGGAGCCTATTGCTAATAAACGAGCACAAACCCAAACTTCGGGCTGCCGCTGAGAAAACCTGGTGGAAAAAAGACACTACCTGACCTAGGCATGGAACCCAATACCTCATACTCAGCAAGTTAGGAGTCTGTTGCTCTCACTTGAGACCACTAGACGATCGAGGCTCTCTTTTCATAAATGTGAAAAGGTTAAGTTTTTCACTTTAGTTTAATCGGTAAGCTACGTCCACACTCTCGTTGATGCACTTTCATTCCACTTACGACCTTTAAGCAATATTAAAAAAACACAGGAACGAAAGCAGCGGCACTTTGTTTAACAACTTTACTTAATTTTGACCGGGATTTTACAGCTTTGCACTTATATGCACTGCAGATTTTACGACAGCTCTCACAAGTAAAGTACTAAAACCCAACGAAGCCAATTTTTTTGATAACGACGTCTTTTTGCCAACTCTGGGGCTTATTACGGGAACAGTGAACAATAAATCCTAACTTTTTGATCAAAACACAAAATGGTCGAAGTTGTGTTGTAAACGTGAAACAACATTTTATTTATTTATTTATTATTCCTTAACACACACATTTGTTTTAACAGGTAAGACCCAAGCTAACAAATTCGTCATAAATTGCAAAAATCCAGTCCCAAGTAACGGGACTGGGTAGAGGCACAAGTTAAACAGCAGACAACATACCAAGTGCCACCAAGAAAATATGTCCAACCGCCGAGAGACACTATTTAGCATTTTGTTGGGCGGATCCGTAACAAATGCCCAAGTACTTATAATATCTCTCATATTTTCGTAGTTTATAAATAGGGGGCGAGTCTATCGCCATAAATTGTACACAATTCCAGTCTCCGGGATTTACAAGTAATTTACAAAAAATTACTTATGCAAAATTTCTATGAACACGTGAAAACCGTTTGTGCGTTGATGTCCCTTCCACCCTGTATAGCTGCCGAGTTGGTCTAGTGGTATCTAGGGCGACTACTGGATGACCATAGTCCTGATGGCCTAGTCACAGTGACACTCTATCAGCGATATAGTACCACATGGTACTAATGCCGCTCGAATAACATTAATTTGTGAAAATTAAAAAAAAGATGATCCGAGTAAGGAACCTCACGCATTAGGCGGCCACGATCACGGCTTGTCGTTTGGCCGGCCACTAGCTTGGATATAGCTGGTCGGACTCCCCGATGTGCGACCTCTTCCTGGTCGAAGCTTCTGGGTTCAAAAGTCGTGGTCGTGGCCGTGTAGAGCGCAATAAGGACCGAAAAGCCTAAATACAGTTAAGTCTTTATAAAAATACTAGCTTATGCCCGCGTGGAGTTCGATAATTGTCCTACAGGATCATACTACCGGAATAATAAGTATTCTATGTGTTAATCCAGGTTATAAACTATCTGTGTGCAAAATTTCATCCAAATCCGTTCTGTAGTTTTTGCGTGAAAGAGTAACAAACGTCCATCCATCCTCGCAAACTTTCGCATTAATAGTATCAGTAGGATTTTAAAAGCCGGGTCGAGCACATTTTATTTGAAAGTCTCTGTAGCAGACCGAACATAAATCCTCAACATTTATGTTCGGATTATAGCAATCGGCAAGCAACTGCAATCCCCTATTTTACTATTGCAAACTCGTCTTTCAAATCAAATCAAATCATTTATTTTTGAAAAAAACGGAAAACACTGTTGTATAAAATTTACATGTTTCAAGTGATTCTACCGTAAGGCAT
This sequence comes from Noctua janthina, assembly GCA_963576755.1. Classification (NCBI taxonomy): domain Eukaryota; kingdom Metazoa; phylum Arthropoda; class Insecta; order Lepidoptera; family Noctuidae; genus Noctua; species Noctua janthina. The sequence goes on along the minus strand of OY755069.1, from coordinate 15,498,428 downwards.
GCAAAATAAATTAATGCAATGTCCTAATACAGATAGATTATTTATTCAATAATAATAATATTTAACTTATTTCAATGCCATGCTTAGAATTATTACAATATTTAAAGATACCTGCAAAATTATTGTTATTTCTTGATGTCACTGTGAGGTCTTAAGTTTGGAAAAGTTAACGTTTAAGAAGTCGTTCAAGTTATGGTAACATTTATTAACTAAAAGACTCTTTAGAGTTTTCTTAAATAAGGCAGTATTCATTGCCCTTATTTCTTTGGGTAATTTATTGAAAATTATTCACTTCTGAGGCTAGCATACATAATAATCAAAAACACTTGCGTGCAAAAAAATCGACCCACCCCTTTATTTTTATTTGAGAGACAATGTCTCAAAAATTTTAATTTATTATTTTATAGTATGTGACAGAAAGAGTCCCGTAGAGAGGGAGAGCGATTTGCGTAAGTTTGCATTTAGGAAAGAGTAGCATTTGGAGGGGGTTCATGGATTGTTTGGGGCGGTATCTTCTTAGATGGGAAACCAATCTTGAGTACGTATCGAGCCTCGTCTTGGCACTTTGACTGCCCATCGCTACATTCAGGAGGTGCTGAAACAATATGTTATACCATGCGCTGGTTTTGTAGGCAAAGTATTCATGCTCATGCAGGATAATGCCCGACTACATGTTGCCGCCAGTACCTACACGAGGTCGAAATTCCTGTTACAGAGTTAATCCCATAGAACACTAAAAAAAAGCAAAAGCTGGCAGTTTCGTCACAACGTTAATGTTTTCTTCATTGTTTGTCTTTTTATTTTAGTATATCCGTGTAAATTTCTATTTACATATATATATATTGATATTTGATATATATATTGTTATAGTATTTTATATATCCATGTAGTTTATCTTTGTAATAAATATTTTTTTTGCAGATAGATACACCTACCACTTTTTGTCTCTGCATCACCCAAAGGTTGACGGGTAGAAAATGCCTATGGCATTAAGTCCGCCTCTGTACTTTGTGCTTGAAGTGTTAAATAAATAAACACTTATGGGATGAGCTTAAAAGAAGGGTCAGGGCTAGGACTCATACTGTAGAGACCCTTCAGGCACTCAAAGAGCCTATCCAAGAGGTGTGGCACAGTATCCCTCAGGAATTCGTCGTAAAATTGATACGGTCGTTGAAGAAGCGTATGTGTAAGCGCTACAATTAAAGCAAGAGGTGGCAATACGGTCTACTGAAATAAGTTTATTTGTTTTTTTTTACTATACGATTTTATTATTTTTGAGGATGCGGCGATTAAAAATTTGTGCTTATTAAACCGTTTTTTTTTTTATTTTAGGCCTGTTAAATTAGAAAAAAAAATAAGCTACAATTTCCAACAATTTTATTGATACCCCTAGACCTTTCGTCTACCACACGGTATTAAAAGTTATTTTTTATTATCTGAATTTTTTGAGTTATCTTGTTCCAAATGCAAGAGCACGGGGTGGGTCGATTTTTTTGAACACAAGTGTATATGCTGGCGAAATACGAGTTAGCAATACTATCATCTCTAACATAACTACCTCCTCGGGAACACAAGCTCATGTTATGTTTCTCAGCTCATGCTTTATAAAATTATAACATAACATCACGCCTGTTATCCCCGAAGGGTTAGGCAATGATGTTCAACCTACAGTTCGTACACACATTTAGCTAGTTATGTTTACGTCACATGTAATAACGTGTACCAAAGAGCAAACTTTATGTCCTAGTGAACTTGAGAGCCCTGACACTCGTAACACAAGTTTAATCTTAGCTTGGGTGTCAGAGGTGTATTATAAATCTGTGTTAAGTACATACAATTCTCAACTTACACTTAAATAATATGGTATTGTAAGCTGGAAATAAAGGCTTTATTTTTATTTTTAAAAGTGGTCTCAGTGGACAAGGGCGTCACCCCGGATGATGGCAGGGATGGATGTTTATTTTTATTACTATTATAAAAGGGACGAGGTCATTGCCATCAAACATTTAGCCTGACCTGTGAATCGAATCCAGAACCAGGAGCTCAGCGTTGGTGACTGCTGGACAACGAGAACGGAAAGAAGACTATTATTAAAGTTTATTATCAAAGAAGATAGAACCGAGTTTTTAAAACTTATAACACTGTGTCTTATAAGTTGAGCAAGAATTTATATCCAACAACGAGTGTTGACAAGTCGTCAGAAGGTGACGACTTGTCAACACTCGAGAAGACACACATTGGTTTATCGGATTTTACACTTTGCAAAATCCGATAAACCAATATCAACTTTGGGAACAAACTTCCTACATCAAATCAATAAAAAGTTAAGCGTTCCCGAAATACATCGACGTTGCTGTACGTTTTTGTTCCGGAAATAATGCTCCTCACTAAAGACCACGGCCACAACCTCGGGTTATACGACTTGCGTCAAACGACATGAGCACACATCCCTTGTTTCCTTTACGTGAGTTATACTCATCATCAACCTACCTATCCATATGTCCTGCTGGCCATAGGCCTCTACAGTCTCACGCCAATTAACTCGATTCTCAGCAGCTCTCATCCAGTTGCTACCAGCTACCCTGCGGAGATCATCGGTGCACCGTGCCTGAGGGCATCCCACATCCAATCAATCTTAGATCATGCAGGCTGGTTTTATGATAGGAGTGGCCACATTCAGCATCTCATACTTTGAACATGACTTTTGAAAGTGCCTTTGTTTTATATGAACTGATGGTATATGGTGAAACTCTTTGGATTAGTCTGAGAAATGACCAAGTGAAATCTGTTTTTTTTTTTAAATAAATAGTTAAAAGTTTTTGCAATGTATTTCTATAAATAGAGGTAACTTTCTGACGGTACTCACCATCTGCAGCTATGTTACAACAACAAACAAATGTTTAATAATGTACTAACCGTGCCATGCGTAGCGACGACGGGCGGGACGTGGCATGATTTGTACATTTCTGTACCTCTGTTTTAGTTGCTAGACTCTTCGTCATTCCGCAAAATTAGCTCATTCGAAAATTTTGTGAATTTTTGTGCTTTTTCTTCTTAGCGTGTCGATGGCAATCTAAGTAGTGTCAGCCCAGAAATAATTTTTAATATTTTATACGCAAACCCTGCGTAGGGAACATAGCTGTTTTTTGACAGGGAAAGAAAAATTCGAGTGCGAGCAGGGTTTGAACCTGCGACCTTCCGATTCAGTACACCGGATGTCTTAACCAACTAGACCATCGCACCCCGCTCACAGTTCTCGAAATTTTCGTTCCATTAATAACGTTAAGTTAGTTCGATACTTTCTTAAATAGATGGCGCTAACGTCACCGTAAGACGTTATTAATGGAACGAAAATTTCGAGAACTGTGAGCGGGGTGCGATGGTCTAGTTGGTTAAGACATCCGGTGTACTGAATCGGAAGGTCGCAGGTTCAAACCCAGCTCGCACTCGAATTTTTCTTTCCATGTCAAAAAACAGCCCAGAAATAAGCTACCAGTTTGGCGCTTTCGGTCTCACTTCCTGAAGTGAACAAACAACAGGACACGCAGGACACGATATTAAGTGCCCCATTGTTTGTAGAACAACACCACATTTACACACCAGGGCAGAGTCATTAATGAATCTCCACCTGAGCAGGTTTTCCTTGCTGCGACCTACCTGGGTCCGGAGTCTATTTAAAGACTTCCAGATCAGCCATGGTAACTCATGTCCGGGTAGGAGACTTTCAGCAGGTGGAACAAATGGGTTAGGTAAGGATGCACTACGACGTCACAGCTTTAGTCTTTCCGTAGACCGCTCGCCAGTGAGTGGTTTTTTTTTTTTTTCGAAATTGCATCTCGCAGGTCAACCTAGGAGGTTGTCGTCTGCTCAACCGAACAATCCTGTGGGTGCCTTGAGTGTAAGGCCTCCAGCCAGGGCAAAACCAGTGAGTGGGGCGACACACTTTAGGAAATGTGATATACATACAATTTTCTACTTCCCCTATTTTCAATGCAGCCAGTAAATGGCGCGAGGATTTTTTCCATTCTCTCTGAACTGACGGTTATAGTACATACCGTCGCTCCGTAATCATGCAGAAAGAAGAAGAAAAAGTGGTTTAGAGCAACTTATTACATTTGTTTCTCCGCAATCGTTGTCGAAACGCACGTGACGTTTGAGCGCGTAGCTCGCGGTCGTGACCGAGAGGTTAGCATAATTTCCTGATTCAGAACATGGTTACAGCATTTTCGGGCCAAGTAAAAATAGACCATGTCAATTGGTAAGTGGTAATTGCAAAAATCGTTTTATTCGTATTATGCTAGGACACGTTTTCGTAAATTATTCAGGAGTTGATCAAATTTATGGGAAGGGTTTTTCGTTTGTTGTTTTTTTATTCGGCTGAATTTGGGTGTTTTGGACCGATCCCAAAACAAACACAAACTCAAACTAAAGGCCTTTATTTCAATTAGACAGGCCCTAAAGCCAAAAAATAAAAAAAGCGAAGCTATCCAGTCCCAGTCACAAGGCATAATAAATAACTTGTGAAAGTACTGTAGTTGCCCATTCCAAAGAGTAGAGTCAATGGAGAAGAATGGGCAAGAAACTCCATGGACACTATTTTAAATCAAAATATAGATCCCATTATCTTACAGCTTAGTAATAGGTAAATACAAGTTATAAGGTATGCCCAATTGCTATGCATTAATGATACTCAGAATGACTTTTAATGTATTGAACGAACTTCAAAGAAAAATTCGAAGCATATTCATATTTCTATCATACTTAAGAAGCGCTTAAAGGTATTGGCTACATCAACGAGTTCTTTCAAAGAAGTAATTAAATACAGCTTTAATTCTTTGACATAAGCAGGCAGGCATACAATGTGTAATTGAGCTAACTGAAAACTTCTCAAGCAGTCATTGTATTCATTATGAAACTTTTTACTACGTTGAAATAGAAAAGCAACAAAAACAAAAAAAACTGGTGCTCCATGCAGTACGAGCACCAATATGTGTACACTTTCCTAAATTTATAAGCAATTTTCGCGAGGAATAACGAATGTAACTTGGAGATAGGATCCTTTTCGTAAAATATGAGTTCCAGAATACTATGTTCGTAACAACATAAAATAATCAGAACAGTAGGAGAAAAACACTTTTAAAGTGTTTACATATGTGGTGCTCGTGACTGTACACGTTTGTATTACTCGAAAATATATGTATGGATCAACAGATGTTTTTCTCGATGTTTAATTGCAACTTACCTGAGGAGCTCGTGGCTAAATAATAACAGCCGCTCGGATCGATCTTTAGGTTAAGCCGTGCTTGTCTAGGTTGGTCTGTGGATGGGTGACCACCCATTACATACCGAGATTTTTCCGTGCCTCGGAAAGCACGTTAAGCCGTTGGTCCCGGGTTTGTAGATCTTTGACAGTCTTTAGGTAGTCAGCGGCCCAAAAAGTCTGACAACCAGTCTTACCAAGAGGTATCGTATTACCCAGTATTAACTGGGTTGTGGAGGTCACATAGGCAGTCGCTCCATGTAAAATACTGGTATTCAGCTGCATCCGGTTAGACTGGAAGCCGACCCCAATATATTTGGGAAAAGGCTAGGCAGATGATGATAATTGCAACTTACCTACATACGTTAATAGACATAATACCGGGTGCCTATAATATGACTATAGAAGGCAGTGAATATTAATCACCATGTTCGATGTTTTCACCGAACACCTTAGTTAATAGTTTGCATTATCGGCGTGACGCGTTAACCTAATTTTATTACTTATTATTTTATATTCAGTGAACTTTTGTCTGTGTTTTAGTCGGGTGTATACAAACAAGAATTATGAACAGTTTGAGAGTGAGACAATAAATAGTGATTAACATAGACATTGGTTTACTTTCTTTTCAACAACTCCCGACACCTCGCTTCGAATCCCGACTTATTTTGGTCCTTCGAGCCGGATATTATTCAATCAACGCAAAAAAATACCTCCAAGGTCAATAATAAAAAAATCATAGTTTCTTTTATATTTTTATTTAAAAAAAAAATGTACTTTGAAATATACTTAAAAGTTAACAGAATTGAGCAAAGTTAAACTTGCCCAGTAAATGCTAAAACTTATTTCAACGCTTAACTTAAATATTAGTGGAACATCTTACGAACTAAAAGTACTTGTCTTTTGCCCTAAATTTAATCTTAAGTAAACAATTTGTGATGATTTCCTCACTAGCCGAAATACTTTAATTATAAATATTTAACAATTTCAATTATTTTGCTGCTTTCTAGCAATAAGAATTTCTAATATTGGTCCTTTGCAACAATTATTTAAATGACTTGAGAGATGAATGCAAAAATTCAAGCATACAGGCACTTACAATTCTAAGGCCCACTTGCACCATTCATCACTAAATACATTAATCGTTAAACGAATTTAAAATATCGTTCTGTTTTCATCATAAAGTTGTCAGAGATAGAACGTTGTTTTAAATTAGTTCAATTCCAAATGTTTTGCTTGGTGGTGCAAGCTGATGTCTTACAGCCAGCGATTAGCGACAAGCAACTAAACACGAGTTGTTTGTGACAACGTTCTTGCCAGCGATGGGCACAGTCAACGAACAACCTGTTAATATAGTATATAGTGTATCTCTTTAACTGACACGAGATCTACAATTTCTACTTATAAAATTGCTAATCTTGACTGTGACTACAGACCGACCGCTCTAATGAGTCCTCCGCCTTGCCGCATCAAAGGCACATTAAGCATCCACAAAGTCCTAACAATAGGGAACAAGTTATTTGCTTTAAAATAACCATAATCCACGTAGGTATTACGGTACTAATTGAACCAATACGTGATCAACCTTCAGAATACTGCATTTAAATTGATACCTTCGCGAGGACTCATTAAAGCGGTGGGTCTATAACCATCAACGCATAGCTCAAACCACTGGACGGATCGGTGTAAAATTTGGCACATAGATAGCTATTATGACGTAGGCATCCGCTAAGAAAGGAAAATTCAACGCCTAAGCGGGTGAAATAAGGCTTGAAAGTTTGTATGAAAATTCGTCAGTGGGCGAAGCTGGTGCTGTTCGGCTAATTTTATAAATGTTTCTTGATCTAGGAAGTAGTAGATAGGTCATCGCTTCTTCCTCCTCGTAATACAAGTTCCCTATGCATTAACTTTACGTTCGATAAACTTGACGTAGATGGGGTCAACGGGCCTCAACACCAGGTCAGCCATAACCCTGGGCCTGGCTCCCTTCACCTTGGGCACGAGCTTGAAGTTACGACAGATCTCAGCCAGGGTGGTCTTCATTTCTTGCATTGCGAAGCGTTGGCCTGTTGGTAAGAAAAGGAACTTCAACATACAGTCACATAAATCAGACTTTGGTCCTATAGGGGTTAGAAATACAGTACGACAGTTACTTTGTGTTTCCTTGGTAAGAAGACTAAGGGTTGAACCTCATCTGCCAGCAAGGAATCGCACTTTTCCATGCCTATTCTTTTTTGTCACTTAGAACTGTCATTTGCTAGAGCGAGGAACAGAGCGGGAATGCTATCATCATCATTATCATCATTTCAGCCGAAAGACGTCCACTGCTGGACATAGGCCTCCCCCAAAAGGGGGGTTTTGCCATAATCGCCACGCTTGGCAGGCGGGTTGGCGATCGCAGTACGGTTGTTATAAACACAGAGAACGCTGCTGCCCATTCTCTGGAATGCTATCGCATGCGGCTTTTAGCCAAACCCAAAATACGAGCCCTGTGCATAAATATAGCCAATTTTGACCACATCCACATAACTTCCCATGTTGCCCATATTGCTAATTTCCCTATGTACAACCATCTACTAACCAATACAGTTCCTGGGACCGGCGCTGAACGGCACGTAGGCGTAGGGGTGCCTCGTCTCGTTGGTCAGGAACCGCTCAGGTTTGAACTTCTCTGCCTCGGGGAACAGGTCCTCGCGACGATGGAGTTCGTAGATGTGTATGTCGACTGACGTTCCTGTCTTCACCAGTATGTCACCTGGGGAAGGTTTAGTGATGTTAGCATATACAATACAGGGTGTAAACAGTCCCTTCATATAGCCGTCAACCAAGTATTCTGTACATTAAACTAAGTAACGTTACGCAAAAATTATTGTTGGGAATCGACTTTTTTTTAGGAAAGAACTCGAAGCATTGTGCTGATGGATGGAGTGGTAAAGTAAAAATCTTACATTAAAAACATGTATTTAAAAAAAAAACTTGTGAAAAAGTTGGAACTTTGACGCCCAATATCTCCTTAACTAGAAGGTTCCCAAGTATGGTCTAGAACAAAAAAAAAGATCGCAAAGAGGTCTATTTACACCCTTTATAGACGTCATTTTAGCCAAAAGATGTCCGACGACAAGGCGACATAGAATTATGTATTACTAGCGTCTGCCCGTGCCTTCCATCGCTTTTTAAATATAGCTTCACTCAGGATAATGTAGCTTCCTATTACTGAAAGAATTTTTAGAATCGGATCATAAGTTCCAAAGATATACAAACATACAAACTGTACGTCTTTTTTATCACAGAAATTAGAATAGTTTCTGAGTTAAATAGATCTTTGGGTCCAAGATTTGCAGCTTCATACCGATGATGATGATGTACATCATCATCTGCTTCCAGGTTAACCGGATGCAGCTGAATATCCGTCTTTTACATGGACCATCACAACCCTGTAGATCTAGATATGTTTAGAAAGAAAGAAGAAGAAAGAAAGAATATTTATTTGTCGCAGGGACATGACATGCATCATGCAAAATTACAAAAAATAAACAATAAACTATAAATTCAACAGGACGGAACAAAAACATAAAAGAAAAAAGTTAACAGCTTGCACACCGTGACTGCGACAAGCAGGTTACCACTCAGCATGATGCTGTGCTATGGGGGGCCCACAACACAGCGCAGAGAGAAAGTTCGATACAGTACCCACAACGTCTGCAGAGTTACGCTACGTAATTTTATTTGACCTTTTCAACAAGAAACAATAATTACCCGACTAAAAGTAACGCCTCTTCCTACTCAATGCACTCTACACATACGTAGAACATTTAAGACTCCTTCAGATCGAAATAGTTAGTATTTGATACGTTAACATGCAACACGTGTGTCGTGTTGCATGTTAACGTATCAAATACTAACGACGTGGTAAGTGCTAGTTAACTCCACTGAAGAGTGAGGATACCGACAGAAAGCTAATTTGTATCACAATTTACTAGAGAATATTCTGTGAGAGGATATAGTGTGAGGAATAATATGAAGGAAAAAGGAGTAAATGATAGCGTGACGATTGACAGGGTAGAATGGAAGAAAAAAACGTGATGCACCGACACGTCGTGGTGGGACAAGGGCAGAAAGATGATGAATTTATTAGAGAAAATCCTGGAAAAGAATTGTAATATCAACGGCCTCTGTGATCACAGAGAGCTAGGCTATGAATTTGGGAGTTTATTCGTCCAAGTAAAATGCTGGAAAGTAGTGAAAAACCGGTTCTTGGAAAACTATAAATGCAAAAGTTTGCGAGGATGTATGGATGGATGTTTAATACTCTTACACGCAAAAACTACTTAACAGTTTTGGATGAATCATGGCACACAGATAGTTTATAACGCAAAGAATACTTTTTCTCGTTGCCTCGTTGGTATAGTGGTCACAAGCGCGACTGCTGAGCATGAGGTCCTTGGTTCTATTGTTTGTATGTTCTATTGTGTGTGTATTGTATGTTGTTTACATTATGGTGGTACTCAAAGAATGTCTCTCAGTTCAATGTGCCTCCTGGCATAGTCATCCTCTAACGTCTTCCACTGATCTCTAGTATCCGTCTTACCTAATTTGAAATCTTCAACAATTTCTCTCCCGATGAACGGCACACTAGGATACAATCTCAGGATCTCCTTGATGACAGCCTCTAGGTACTTCATGTCAGCCAGGTCAGACATGGTCACGTGCTCAGCGCCATTCAGGATGTTCTCAACCTCCTCGCAGATGCGATCCTGGGAAAAGATGGAAATGAATTTAGGGAACCAGTAATTAGGGTTCCGACTCCAAAATTTAAACTAGAACCTTTATTGGCTCTTTATATGTCACAACATTACTCAAATAGCTTAAAGGAAACAAAGGAAAAAAATCTGAACTCTCGGGTCTCAGGAACTTATAGTTTAACCTTTTGAACGCCAGAGCATAAACACACGCGCGTGGGCACGCCAAGCCACACCATTTTGTCACATATGTGTGTCGTTTGGCGTACAGGACACGCGCTTGCTTGTCACGTATATGTGATAATGGCGTTCGAAAGGTTAAAACGTTTTAATTAAAAAACTACTTATAACTGACACTAAAATTCTTTGACTATATAAAGTTATCAGTTTAAAAATCTTGTCAAGGAATGATATTCAAATAACGCTTAGTTTTTAAAGAGATAATTTGCCAAGTGGGTGTGTTGAGAATTTGTTGCGTCTTTCCTAGGAACAATCTTGAGTTTTCCACTAATTTACCATCTTCTACAAAATACTCGCAATATCAGTTATCTCGTTGTTAGAGAAAACTGAATATTTTTTGCATTTTCTTTGAGAGAGGACAAATGGAATTTCATTCCTGTTTCTACTAAGGTTTCATTAAAAGCGCAACTCGGAAGTCTATGTTTGTATTTTATTTGTGCTACTTGTTCCAATTTGCACAAGGGAAATTAAAATAAATTTGAAAGCGAGATTCATATCCCGTAGGAATGCAACTCATCATAGAAGCCGCAAGAGCAACCACGAATTAGGTTTGTTTTATATGATAGCCTCTAACCATTTAGGATATAAAGGTCTGGCCACAGTGACCGCCCATAACGACAAGCGTTTTGCGACAGCCACTACGGAGAAAACAAACTGCTTATAGCATGCCAAGTCAACGCTAAGAAAAAAAGTGAACCAGTGCGTTTCGCTCGCCACAAGTTGCATCGCCTGAGGTCGTGAACGGGAAACAAATAGATTAAAGAATTTACCTGAACATCTTCGTGATCAGCCAGCAGCATCAGACCGAAGGTGATAGCTATAGACGTCGTGTCGTGACCCTGGAAACAAAACGCTGTTTATTTCTGCAACTGCGGGGTCAAATTAACTTAGCTAGCGAAGCTCTACAGAGGCGATGGGTATCGATATACAATAACGATAAATAAAATTGGGTTCTACAACCTACTTAAAATATCAGTTTAAAAAATCAGTTCATTTTGAGTAAACTTCAACTAGTCGTCATCTGCCTACCATGTGGGGGTCGGCTTCCAGTCTTACCGGAATCAGCTGAATACCAGTATTTTACATGGGGCGACTACCTATCTGACCTCCACTACCCAGTTAGTACTGGGTAATACGATACCCCTTGCTAAAACTGGTTGTCAGACTTTCGGGCCACTGACTACCTTTAATAAAGACTGTCAAAGATCTACAATTGACATTGACAGCCGTGGAGTAAACTTGGTATGTAATGTGCGATTGGTATGTAACCCATCTACCAGAGGGGCTGTTATTATTTAGCTATGAGCTTCGACTACAATCACTATTTAAAGTCTAAACACGAAAAAACAAGTATCAAGTAGTTATACGCGGTCCTGCGGTCGTTGACCCAAGAAAAAAACATTTTATCAATATTACTTTTCTTTTATCGTATTCACATTATCGACATTCATTATATTCAGAGTTTTTCTTACAAGAACTAGAGAGTAAAAAATCTGTTTCATCACTCATTTTGTTTGACAGTAAAAATGAAGAAATAGTTGTCAAACTTCTAGCTACGGCTAGAAGATTGATAACTATTTCTTCGTTTTTTCGTTCGTAAGATGTAGTTTTTTGTGGACCACTTGGGAACGAAACTTTGCTGTAAGCTGAATATTGGCTTCACAGATCCCTTAATACATTGCTATTTAGAAAGTTCTAAAGAACCTTACAAATAAACATCACTTATTTCTTTCATTGTTTCTGAGGACAATAGTTATTGTGTAGAATAAAATAATATGCGAGGTCAAAATATTACAATATCTTTGAATGATTTAAGTTACTCGTTATTTAGTAAAACTTGTTTTCCTGTTTTTGACGTCGGGAATGGTAATAATTTACCATATTCTCATAAATAAATCGGTTTGATTTTCAACCATATCATTTACGACAAAATTAGTAAAAAGCACTCTGAGTGCGAATTGAGTAATGAACAGCCCGCAATCAGCACAAATAAACCGCAATCAAGAGCTGCCAGTCAATTTTCCATAGCAATGATAACACTGACAGCTCTTAAACGTAATTCGAATTTACTAATCGCGTTTAGTTACATTCGCCCTGGAGCACTATGGTGACTTACCTCAAACATAAACGTATTGACCTCATCCCTGATGCCTTCCATATCAATCTGCCCTTTCTCCTCAGCCTCCAGCAACAGGTCCAGCATAGCCATCCTCCTCTTAGTTCCAAAGCCATCAGACACCTCAGCTTCCTCAGTTCCCTTATTCTGAGCTCTTTGAGCTTTTCTATCCATGATAACATCATCAGCAAACGACCGAGCTACAGACAGGGTCTTGGCGAACTCTTTCCCTTGAGGGGAGTTTTTGAATATCAGATCGTTGTGCATCCAAATTCTCGTGATCCGACTCAACATCTGAATCCCTATGTTCAGGATAGCGTTCTTGTAGTCAAGGGTAGCTGATGTTTGGTCATTATCCAGCTTGGTCCCCATTGCAGTCTCTGGTGATGTAAAAGGGATATTATTTAAGTATTCATGGAAAGGTTATCGAGTTAGTGTGAGGCGGTTCTCCACTTTGAAAGGGATATCTTCACGGAACACGGATCCTAATTACTTTTTTCAAGTTGCTGCTGAATTGATTTGCGTAATTAGGGCAGGTAATTTCAACTCTGTTTGAAGGGGATCCAGATAGGGTCCAAAACTTTTACTAATTGCCTTTGCAATGACCTGTAGTATAAACTGAGGATATACTTTCCACCCAGTATTTTAAACAGCTGTTCCATACGTTTTCGTAGTTTAAGAATTTGTCTAACACTTTCGTACAAAACAGCAGTTTTTATTGGCGATGATCCTTCAGCCTTGTAGATCATCATCATCATCATCATACAAGGTATGCGAGACGGTAGATCGATCTCCAACAAATTGAAGTAATTGAAATCGTTGTTAAATAAATTCGTTCGGATGGAATAAAACGGTATATTATTATGTGCCATAATTTCCGTTCAAAATTTTTATGGCTTTACACTGTTGTTGATGGGTTTAGCAAAAAACGGATATTATGGTATAACGTGGCACAACCTTATACAATGTAGACCCAAAAAGTCAGCTATTCCATACTTTTGAACCATCAAGATACTGCAATTTTGTAAGGAACGACATTTTATTTCAATATATCGATGCAAAATTGCATCGCTGAAGAGTAATTCACAAACAAATCATACTGACCCCCTGCCCCCCCACTCCCCACATAGGAATTTTTCGTCGGTTATTAAAACACGGTCAAAATGTTTGGAACATCTGATTATATTTAAAATTACCGATGAAAGATTTCCTATGTGGCTCAGAACGACGTACTAAATATGTGTTAACCGTTTTCACATCGGTGTCCCTTCCATCATAAATAATTATACTCTAATCAACGCTTTGACCTATGCAGTGATAACTGACTATATTGAAGAACCAGACTAAATGCCCTATAACCGATTATGGAGATATAAGAACGCTACCTAGCACTTATAATACAAGTATATTTGTGTCAAGTGCAACTGCAGAACAGTCACCTTGAATTTATTGACAGAATATGCGATTATAGCTAAGCTAAGATTAATAACATGCAGGTCCTTATAGGTACCAATATCAAGTTGACTTGCATATAAATTACCAGAAAAAACGGGCGAAACCGACACAGAAGTGAATAGAGACAAAAATATAATGTTACCAAAAAGTCGCATTATTTAGAGACCTTTTTGGCAACATCATCTGCCTAGCCTTTTCCCAACTATGTTTGGGTCGGCTTCCAGTCTAACCGGATGCAGCTGAATATCAGTATTTTACATGGAGCGACTGCCTATCTGATTTTTTTGGCAACATACTATGTTAATTCAACGTTAAAATCCTTTTCAAAGTTTTGTCTCGATTCGCCCCTGTATCTGTTATCAACTTTACGGTATCTAAGTTAAAGGAACATAACATTGACAACCACGATAAGTATACAAGATTTTTTTAAGAGCTTTTAGCATTAGTGCTTTTAGCGTTCTGCACTTTAGAGAACCTAAAAAACGGCACAGATGCCGCGATTAAAAATGGATTAGCGTGGCTACATACTGGGCTCAAGAAAAAATAAGTCGTCCCATCGATAGGAAAGAAGAAAAAGCGTTGCTGATGTCAGTGTCTCTCAGAATGGTTTTTATTTCGCTACTTCAGTTTAATCGTGAAGACATAACAACCTATACATTTGTGGTTGACTTGTTCTACTAAACTACGCAACGCGGATTTCAACGCGGTTTTCCTCATTAATTAGTGGATGTATTCCGGAAGGTTTCGGTGTCTAATAAATTAATATTAAACTTATATAAAGTACCGAAATCACAATGTTTTGTCAAGTCGTTTAAATAGGTAACCAAAAGCGGATCGCTAGTGATAATACCTACATCTTCATCATCAACATACAGATTAGAATTAAAATATTTGTATGATGAATAAACGCGAGCGTAGCCGCAAGAAGAAACCTAGCAGCTGCTAGCTAGTAGCTTTTGCCTGCGGCTTCACTCACGTTAATTTAGGATTTGACAATAATTTCGGGTTGTAGTCTGCTTGTAAAACCCGAATTGATATAATTCAATCATAATTCGAAAGACACGTGACGCCATCTATGTATTATCATAAGAACGTTATTGTTGTTTTCCTCGGGAACAGTATTTTTTTCGAGATGATAGGTTCCCTGTGTCTGTTTCCGCAACGTTTATGAAACTTTTTAAGGTTAAAGCCCGTCAAAGACGTAGCTATAATATATACATCTGTGTTAAGGTAACAAACGAACAAACTTTACTTTCGCATTTTTAATATTAGTTAGAGTTTTATTTCAAGCTGTGTCCTTAG
Source organism: Noctua janthina (assembly GCA_963576755.1). Lineage (NCBI taxonomy): Eukaryota > Metazoa > Arthropoda > Insecta > Lepidoptera > Noctuidae > Noctua > Noctua janthina. The sequence continues at coordinate 15,483,316 of OY755069.1, read as the reverse complement.
AAAAGTCATCAACCTTACATTATTTTGAATGCAAAACGCAACCTCACGATCTCAGGTACGAACTACCTGACTCAACCCTGCAATCAGGTCCATCAGATGATAAGCAGATACTGCAGTTGCAAATTACTGACTTTTGTGACATTGACGTAAGGTTTAAACTACAATGATTCAGGCACGCTCATAAAATGCAAAAAACATAATTATCCTAACACAGTTGTGATGCAAAGAAGACGTATTTATAGGAAATGACGATATCACATCAGTGATTATATGTATATTAGAGTCCAAGGGAAGCGGTCGCGCTGATTGGCGTAATTTGCACAATGTATGGTTTCACACTGCTTTATAAAAATATATGAACAATTGAATTGTCAGAATGATCTTCCTACTACGAAGTGAGAAGAGCATGAGGTCCTGGGTTCGCTTCCCAGGTCGGACAAAGTGTTATTAGGTTTTTCCATCAGGAATTTCTCAGTAGGCGCCACGGAGTCTGAATTTGTGCCCAGTTGATGGGAAGAGGCTCGCCCCCTATTACATGGGACTTAAACATAACTGGCGAAATGTAGGTGTACTATTAGGTACACCTCTACCTAACCCTTCGGGCATAAGAGGTGTGATGTTATGTTATGTTAAACATGCCGTATTTAGTGTTAATAATATTGTTACGCATATAATTTCACAAAAACAGAACCCAACTGACAATGTCAATCAAGAGCTAAAAGTGGATATTACTGACCATGAAAGCACAGGTTTGAATGTAAATTGTTATAGAAATACACATAATGTTTCCGTAGATGAAAAACTAACAAAACATATCCTTTGTTGAATGTTCTCTCTCTGATATCGTATCACAGTACCTAATAGAACATATGTCCCTCTATGTAACTGGAAGACAAACGAAGTACTTTTAGAAGACAACGAGTCTTTCAAAGCACTTTAGTTCTCAAAGCGTTTACGTCAGTATTCTCCGTACAATTTAACAATCAGGACGTGCCATCTTGTTTGTGACATTACTAAATGTAAAATATAAGAGTCACGTTGCGGAAACATGAATATTTCCTTCTCGTGTCCGTCCATGTTCACTTTTAAATGTTTAAATGGTTGGTCTATTTTTGCAAACAGGTCGGAAGTCGGTCACTTTATCAACTTATGTGTGCAGGAAAACCCAGATCAAAAATAAATGTACCAAATTTAACAAATCGATTTTTGCTTGACAACCAGCGCCACCTTGATCTCATACCTTAACACCTTAAGTGGTCATACTATACTTTCCGTTTCTGAAACTGTTAAGTGACATTCAATCTTAAAGTGGTAATGAATTACTAGGCTGACACATGAAGGGTTCTTTCGTCGTCAAAATTCGAATATGGCCACCGTTGAATGATTTTTGTCGTGTTATATTGTTGTCATCAAAAAGATTTTTGTCTCCCGCTTTTTTCAAATCTGTTCAAGGCACCTAAAGCCGGCCCAGTGGTATCGACTCACATATACGACAGTCATAGGTTCGAACTCAAAAATCTGTATAATTTATTATTCTTCACCACTGCTTTCAATACGGTGATGGAAAACAACGTAACGAAAACAGTCCTAGAACCAAAAGTTCGAAGACATGTACTACTAACCCGAACTGGGCCCACGTGGTGAATTACGGCCCACTCCCTCTCACAGGGAGAAGGCCTGTGTCCCAACTGTGGGATGTAAGGCTGATTATGTTTTGTGTAACGATGTTTGTAGTGCTTGACATTATTTTATCAAAAATATTTTTGTGTTTTTCGGTGGTCATAAAATCGTCTCATTTTTTAAAACTTACCACAGATAGTAAACAGCGTGAAGTCACTGATCATGGGCATCAGGCTCACTTCTTCTCCCTTCTTCTCCTTGAGCATCTTCACCATGTCTTGGGTCTTCTCCTCCATGATTAGCGCGAAGTTTTTCAGGATGTTGAAGTGAAAGGTCGGTGTGAGAATCTTGCGGCGCTTGTGCCACTCAGCACCTGGTGGGGAAGAAGATGTGATTATGAATATGGAAACACCGTGAAGAAAGGTCTTAGTTGAGAAAACATTGCGAGTGGACCTGACTTACGAGTTCTGCTGAGCTGTTCCACCTCGCAAATAAAATAACAACTAGCCTATGCCCGTGACTTTGGTTCGTCCTCGTGAAATTATTATAAAAATAATATTTTCCCTTTTTTGCAACATTTTTCATTGATGCTCCTCTCCTGTAGGTCGTAGCGTGATATTATATAGCTTATAGCCTTCCTCGATAAATGGGCTATCCAACACTAAAATATTTTTTCTATTCGAACCAGCAGTTCCTGAGATCAGCGCGTTCAACCAAACAAACTCTTCAGCTTTACAATATTAAGTACCTATAGATTAAAGAAGCACCAAGAGTAGAAGTAGAAGATGGACACATAAATAGATAACTCTTTTCTAGCGGACGTAAAGCCGAAAATTAAGCGACTCCTATTCAGTTTCCGGAACAGGTTAACTGAATTTTCAGGTCTGTAATTGAGTCATTGGCCAGGTTCGCTAACTAAGTATTTGTACTAGTTTCTTTTGTCCGGAGAAATATGGTATATACACCTGCCAAAAGTACGTGCAGGCATGAAACATATTCTGGATAAAAACAAAAATTTAACCATTTAGTTGGTTTTACATAGGGTTGAATATCAAGTGGCATAACACAGTGATTATTCAGTAATCTTATGGCAAATAATAAAAACTAAATTATCTGCTTCCTGCCCAAGCTTGTATAATTACCATGATGGAGGTCGCACAACATACCTGATTTTATGAACGTTCTTAGAAAAAATAGCTGTTTCATACAAAATACCTAGTTACTTTTTAGTCTGAGCCGTCTGAGTCTAATAACTATTCATTACAACAAAATTCATTCTGACGAAAAGCTAAGTAAGTACTTCAACGACCATTAATATGTGACGCCAAGATGATAATATATTGATGATAGATTCCAATCCAACAACATTGTAACATTGCCATTATAAAAATGATATCATAATCAGGAAGCATCGAAACCAAGTAAATGATATAACTTGTTTTTTTTTTAATAAATTTAAAAAAAAAGTAGGTTGACTGGTTAATTGTTGACCGATAATTACAAACAAGTTATACTGAGGGACTGCAAATTGGGGAAAAAAAATCAGCTTTTCATTTGTATCGAAAAAACTGGGCAGCTGATTTTATTTCGCGGATTTCCACTGATGTCTATTCACCCTTTGTATTTTCGAAAGCTCGTAATAAATCCTACAGAGTTAGTCACACTTGATCCCGAACTAGCTTTAAAACCTCTAATTTACGAGAAGCTTATATACAGGATGTAAAATTGAAGTGGGTCAGAATCAAGCGAGGCAGCTAACCGTTATCTCACGCATTAAAAACTCCGAACGTCCTTCTAAGAGTGCACAGTTAAACCAGGTCGTTGAAGCGCTTCGATAACCTTCGTGTTTCCGAATTGGCATTACGAACTTGCCACAGAGTAAACCCCACAGAGGCAAAACCTCTAACTTTTGAACTGCCGCGCCTTATAGTAGTGGACTATCATTGCGCGTTTGCATGACGTTTTCTCTCTGTCAGATTTTTTACTTTAATCGCACCTTGTCAGCTGTCACTCATTTTTTTTTTATTTACTAATATTTTGCTCACTATTTTAATTTAAAATAAGCACGTAGGTTTTTCTATGATTATAACAGCTCTAAAGTAGATCTTATTATCGCACATTAGTATTTCTGAAGACAGACGATGCTTGCCGAAGCGCATACTTGTCCTGGGTGATCTGTACCTCCTTGGTAACTAAGCCTTTAGCGTGTAGAATGTGTACGTGGAATTACCAATACCACGTACACATCTATCATCATCTCACACCTCTAGGCCGTATCGGCTTTATCGGCTTAGCTCTCGCTTCGCCAGCCAATCCACACACCACTCAGCTAGCTTAGAGCACTCTGAGGCCGAGATCTAGAAATGTGACTTACGACATACTTCCGCTAAGCTGTATTCCTGTCAAGGATCGTCCTTTAATCACTTGAGGTTAGAACAGTGGGTCAGAAAATAATCATGACTAATCATCCCCTCGGATGGGATAATGTGACGATCACGTGTATATTTCGTGCGACGAATAAATGTAATTTAATATGTGACGTGTTAAACATTTTTTAATTAATTGAGTCTAATTTATGTTTTCTTTGTTAAAATAAATACTTAAACTATCTGATCTGAAAAATCTCACGTAATTAAACGATGGACACTCACGGTCGCTTCTTCTTCGTCGAGTAAGAAGACAGAGACGGGAACATCAAAGCCCACGCTCACGTGCTTAACTTAAACATGTTCGTAGATCTCAGCAACGTTTATAGATCTCAGCCTTAACAATCTTGATGGAATTCATTTAGTTTAATCTCTGATCCAATCAACCAAACATAACTCTATCAACTGTTTAATGCACTGATAAGAATTTTGAAGTTTCAAGGTCTACCTTCGCAAAACGGGTAAAAATAACTTGATTTTTTAAGATATTACGTAACGATTTACCGCGCCTTGGTGCAAAACTTTTTCATTCTTACTCAAAAAGACCAATTAGGGGAAGGAAGTGCCAGCATACCTCATACAAAATTCATATCATCATCTGCCTAGCCTTTTCCCAACTATGTTGGGGTCGGTTTCCAGTCTAACCGGATGCAGCTGAGTACCAGTATTTTACATCTGACCTCCACAATTCAGTTAGCACTAAGTAATACGATAGCCCTTTGGAAGACTGGGTGTAAGACAATCGGCCACTAACTACCTGTAACGACTGTCAAAGATCTACAAATAACAGCCGGGACCAATAGCTTAACGTGCTTCCCGAGGCACGGATACATTCTTACACACCAATGATCTACTTAGCAATTGTGTGGTGGTTCCTCATCATTGTCCAACACACATTGATGTATGTATATACATACATACATACATACATACATAAAGGTTCAAGCACTTATTTACTTTGTTTGACGTGGGTACAAGCGGGTTTTTTCAATACGTAACAACCTTTTGTACACAGTACCACGAGCGTACTTCCTGAAAAAGTCCAGAAAGACCCTTCGGTAAGTCATCCGACCCACCGCACAAGGTAGCGACTAGTTGTCGACTATTCAAAATCTAAAGCCTTATATTCAAATGAGGCTGAGAATCGAACTTTTTTGAAAGTAAAACATTACATGAGACCGTCCCCCAGAAGGTCCGCACTTCGCCATGTTCTAGTGTTTTAGCTGCGAAGAAGTGGCGGAACAAACTCCCCGGCAATATCTCATTCAAGAGGCGTTAAATAGATGTGGGTCGCGTGTCAGTAAAAGTTATATATACCGAGTGGTGTGCATTTCTAAAGTGACGAATTCACTATTCCTACAATTGTTTGTGATGTTTATGTTAAAGTGATATACAAAACAAAATATATTAATTGTTGATCGCTAACTGTTCACACTGCCGGGCTAAAACTGTCTCTCTACGTAGTAGTTTGTTGCAGCGACAAGAGCTATCGAAGATAAAACTCACTCAAAAATGCTAGCTCGACTCGCTGAAAAACTGTCGCTCGGTACAGGCGCCAGCACATCAAGTTACCTCAAACTCTCAATTAATTTCTCCTAATGATTTTAAACCATAAAATTTGAAGGTAAAGTGCAAAATCAAATGAGAAAATTGACAGTCGCTCGTTACTCGCTTCTCGTGAATCGCCGGCAGCGGGACGGTTGCCTAAAGTAGGCCGAACTTTGGAAGCTTTGTAACTCAAAAAACATGCCCGAAAAGATTAAAAAGCTTCAGGCTTTGTTTTAAATAATAAAGATATCGGACATCCGGCTGGCCCAAGGAGGCGCGGGAAAAGAGTATATAGAAGGAATTGGGGGAGGCCTTTCCCCAGCAGTGATACAGTACAGGCTAAAATAAAATATTTAATTTAAAAAATCGGACATCCGGGTTCTTTCCTACCTACTAGTGTCTATGTCACTGCAGGAACTAAGATAGGGTTAAACCTGTAGAAATACTGCCACCTACATAAAACTTCTTTTATATATCTTATTCCATTTAAAGGTTGTCTATGGTAGATATCGAAACCGCCATCTCTCTTTCAATGTTAAACGAGCTACGATCTCATTGATATTATTTATAACTCATAGTGTCCATATTTATTGACGCAGAATTGGCTTGTGTCGGTCAGACAGAGGGCGCATTCTGAAAGTTTGCAACGTCGCAAACAAGTCCATGCAATAAAAGTAAAACGACGTTCTTCGCCTCGTTTCGGTATGGACGACGTGACTCGGCAACAGTCGTACCTTCTCTTCGGGTTTGATACGTGTGGGGGAACCACTATACATATGGCTAAGATACCAACCTGTGCTGAGTAGCAGTCCATTGCCCAGCCAGTCCTTCAGGAACTGGTAGGGAACACTCTTCTTTATGTTCTTCGAATGGGCCAGTACCACCTGAAACAAAACTGTTGGTTTAGCATAGATCATGCAGATCGTGACGCCACGTGGTATATGAGAGTGACGACATCATCTTATTTTCTATAGAACCTATTATGAATTCGAAAGTTTTTGAGAGGGAATGGGCCGGAACCTCTTTCTCGCAATAAATACTGAACGGATTTTGTCAAATTAAATTATTAGACTTGCACAGGACAAAATAAAAAAACAAAATTACCTAAATAAAAAGAGAACAACGAAAATTAATTTATAAGTTTTATTTTTTGTTTAATTGAAGACATACATTTAATTAAAGTGGTCCTGCACGAGGACAAAAGTCTCCTACCTCAATAAGTTTCTGTAACATTTTAAAAAATGTCATAGCGCTGATATTCTGATAGGGCCAAGTGATGCCACGGCCAGATACGTCAAATAAAAAAAAAAATGGACCAATTAAACACAAATAAATATAAAAGTGTTTGTACAAATGCGTAAAAGTGCATTTCCACTAAAAACTTACTAACCTATTTTATGAAATGCTCATTTCATTCACACAAAGGAATTCCATCAGCAGGGGTAGGGCACCCTAATTTGAGTGGAGTGAATGAATAAGCACAATTTGTGAATTTCCCCGTACTCGATCGACAGTGACATTTTAAAAGGTTTTATGAAGCCTTCTTCATTAATTTTTCTCGAATATTTGGAATGTGGTGCGAGCAGATTTTGACTCAGTTTTCTCATTATCCGTAGGATGAAGTTTTAAGGACTTGTGACTTTGTGGCAATACGTCATGTCGTCACATGTCTGTCTGTGCGGCAACTTGGCTCTTCTAAACTAAGTGGATTTTGATGCTGTTTTCAGCATCACTAAGAACATTAATTCTGGAAGGTAAAAAGGACGGATAGGAACGGCGTGTGTGGGGAACGGGACTGATATTAGAGAGAGCACAGATAATGTTTGGACAAGTCGTCACAACAGTAAATTGCAACAATGCAGTGCGCACAGGTCGCTAGTTAAAAAATACATTGGCCTTTAGCAAATAAATAATTCGTAATGTAAGTCAGATCGTTTATTAATCTATCGCCATACGTTTGATCACGTATCAATATCTAAGTTAATAAATTAATCTTCAATTCAAGTAGGTAACCAAAACATCACAACATAACATCTCGCCTGTATTTACCACAATTAGCATTGTTTAAAAAAAAAAAAGCTTTTAATTAGGTTTATCTATCGACATTCAACGTGTATACAAAGTATCGTGTCCGTGCTATTAACCGTTGAGTAGTTATTTCGTGAGGTGTTGATCCTGGGTGCAGAATCAAATTATTTTTGTCATAAAAATGTATTGTCACTAGAACCAAAGGTGTGTGCAAAATTTTAGCTCAATCGGTTGGGGGGAACTGGTTTGAAATTCAGTTGCAAGATTTGACCATTACATACTAACTAACTACCAACCACATAACTGACAAAGGCAAGTTATATAAAAGCTTTAATAAAAATAGGGGGCGAGCTTCATTACCATCAAACGGGTACTGGCTGCAATAAGACAACTGAGAGGAAATGATCCACCCGCCATAACATTCGGCTTTCAACCGTTCATACTGTATACCCAACAGATATCTACGAAAGACGTCATAACTGACAGTTTTCCAATTATCTTGGCCGACTCGTACGCACGACGGCCAATAAAAAAAACCAGTTTATGCAGATCTCTCATTGTATAGAAAATCTATACAAAGCAAGGCCAAGTTATAAATGAAAATGTACAGCTTCATGTGCCGCCGTGTGTACCTACCCTGTTATTTCTTGACTTACAAACACGCGTTGGATTAAACTGTCTATTATAATAATCTGGCGTAACTTTGATATAATATTTTACCGAAATTTGGGACGTTGGGCGTGCTATTGTAGTATCAATCATACGCGCTTCGTTGACCGTTGCAAATCGAACTGCGCTCTAAAGGGCTCTTGCGGCATTTCAGATTTACTTCATGCCTATGTAAGCTTAGTCTGTCAGTTTCAATGAAGAATAGGGCTGCTATCAACGACTCAATCTTTCAATATAGCTTAATTTTACGTTGCCCGAGAATTTAGGCGCAATTAATGAAGACGTGGGTTTTACTGAGGAGTTCGTGGCTAAATAATAACAGCCGCTTGGGTCGATCTTTAGGTTAAGCCGTGCTTGCCTAGGTTGGTCTATGGATGGGTGACCGCCCATTGCATACCGAGTTTCCTCCGTGCCTCGGAAAGCACGTTAAGCCGTTGGTCCCGGCTATCATTAGTAATCTTTGACAGTCGTTAGGCAGTCAGTGGCCCAAAAAGTCTGACAACCAGTCTTACCGAGGGGTATCGTATTACCTAGTACTAACTGGATTGTGGAGGTCAGATAGGCAGTCGCTCCATGTAAAATACTGGTATTCAGCTGCATCCGGTTAGACTGGAAGCCGACCCCAATATAGTTGGGAAAAGGCTAGGCAGATGATAGTGGGTTTTACTGAACCGAGTGGTATACGAAATTAGAAATCCTATAAATTCTTATAAAACGATTTCAGAGTAAAGGTTCAGGTTCCAAGTGCTAAGAGATCGTGGCTAAATAATAACAGCCGCACGGGTCGATCTTCAAGGTTGCCCAGGTTGGTCCGTGGATGGGTGACTATCATTACATACCGAGTTTCCTCCGTGCCTCGGAAAGCACGTTAAACCGTTGATTTCGGCTGTCCTTTACAGATCTTTGGCCCGAAAGCTGACAACCAGTCTTACCAATATATATCCCTAGTATCGTATTACCAAGTACTAACTGGATTGTGGAGATCAGAGAGACAATCGCGTCATGTAAAATACTGTCATTCAGCTGCATCTGATTAGAGTGGAAGCCGACCCCAATGTAGTTGGGAAAAGGCTAGGCATATGATGATGATTCTACGTACCTCGATATCAGCAGGCCCAGAAATGTGCAGGACTCTAATACTCATCACTTTGAACACGTAGCGTTCGCCATATTTGTGTGTGTAGTCTACGAGGACGTCCAGGAGCTTGTCTGAAAGAGGAAGTTAATGTGTAGTTAATCATTAGTGGTCATCCTATCTTACTTCTAATATAAGTGCGAAAGTTTGCGAGGATGGATGGATGTTTGTTCCTCTTTCACGCAATAACGGTTGAACGTATTTGGGTGAAATTTGGCACACAGACAGTTTATAACCTGAATTAACACATATGATTTTTTTATCCCGGTAATACGATCCCGTGGGACCATTAGCGAAGACTACGCGCACGAAGCCGCGGGCTTAAGCTAGTATTTTATCATTTTTCAACTTTATCTGTGTTGTCTCAAAGTATTTATTATTCACGGGAAAGTATTACCAGTATAAAAAGTATTATATGTCCTAATCCAGGTCATGGTCTACCTGTATGTCAATTTTCAACGAGGTCTGTTCAGCCGGGTAACAGACAAACATACAGAGAGATGGACAGCCTAGAGTTACTGTCACAATTGCATTATTGGTATAGTGGACTATTAGACAATGGGCTGGACTAGGCCCAGCAATGGGACAATACAACAATTTAAAAAAAACACTAGTTATAAATACTAATATTATAAAGAGGCAAAATTTGTTTGTAAGTTTGTAGGTAGGGGGTTATCTCCGGAACTAGTGATCCAATCCTAAAAATTATTTTACTGGCAAAAAGCTACATTATTCGTTGGTGCTATAGGCTACAAATTATATTTATATTATGCAAATTAGCCGAGCTATCACAATTTTTGCGGATGAAGTTCGGGGGCGAAGTTGAAACATGAATAAATAAAGGGTCCGTCGTCAACGTTATCAAAAGAATGTTATAAAACGTTTTTTTTTTAATCAGATTCAACGGTAAAACAAAAAGGTAAGAAACAACCAACAAATATAATGAAAACTAATGAACCAGCAACATTTTCTTTCATCGCAATCTGTTTACATTATAAAGTTTCTGATAACTAATCCTTTGAGCTCCGAACAACTTTGTACCACCATACCGCGCCTAGTCCTACAATAATTTTTGAATTATAATTCTAATAAAACCTAAGTTTGTGACAAAACTTGCAAATTGTTTGATCTATATTCTAGATAGTTCTAGACTCCTTACTTAATTAAGTTATACCTAACCAGCTGTTGACTCTGTACAATTAATATTTAACTAACATTAATAAAAAATTTAGAATTCGATTTAAGCTTTACCATGCTGTGCGATTTGAATTAGCGAGACAAGAAGATCCGACTAGCTATTTCAAAATATTTAAAAATTAAGTGTTTGAGTCTCATTCAGGCAAAAACAGGTGAAGGGATTTGACACCCATAAACCATGTTCAGGATTAGATCATAAAAGATAAATGGATAAAATACTCTTTATTATGTACACCATACAAACAGGCACAATAAAGAACTTATAAATAGGGTGCCACAATGGGCGGTCTTCTCGCTAAAAGCGATCTTTTCAAGACTTCCTTTGGACGAAGAAATATTGTTTATCCGAGAACATAAATAAGTTAATAGTTAGATCCCTCAGAATAGGATTACAATTTTGCGACTTATAAAAATTACTGCTTCGTTGGTCTAGCGGTCTCAAGCGCGAGCTGAGCATGAAGTCCTGGTTTCGATTCCCAGGTCAGGCAAAATGTTATTGGGTTTTTCCATTAGGAATTTCTCAGTAGCAACCACGGAGTCTGTGCCCAGTTGGTGGCAATAGGCTGGCTCCCTATAAATTGGACCTCAAACCAAACTGGCGAAATGTGGGTGTACAGTCAAGTACACCTTAGCCTAGCCCCTCGGGGATTACAGGCGTGATGTTATACGTTACTTTAAAGAAAACAGTGCTTACCAGGTGGCGACTGGAACAGTTCCCAAGAGTTTCCTATGATAGGTTTCCGAGGGGGTCCAGGAAGTTGGTCCAGAGGATTCTCATCTTCCTTGAAGAATAACAGCCATATGACCAGGGCCACGGCCCCCACTATTAGTATTTCAAACAACATGTTGGTTTACTGAAGAATACCTGTGGACAATATAAACAGTCTGTAAATATATATCCCACCTTAAAAATTACTTAGAGCGGTTTCACACTTGCGTACGTTTCAGCGCGTATAAGCTCGTACCGGCTTACATGCATACATAGGGTGCTTACATAAACAAACAGCGAAATTAATACCTGCACCGATCGGTACTGACCCGCACAGATTTGTGTGTACCGGAAACCTGCTTCTTTATGTAAGCACTCATACACGCGAGCCCCATTACGCGCTTCAAGAATCGAACGCGCGTACACGCACTTATACACGGCATGTTCCCGTGGGGTGAGCGGGCACGCGCAAAGTCGTCTCTCGCGGCTCACGCATATAGTATGAGCTTATAAGCGCGTTAACGCTCGTACGAGTCACCCGTGAAATAAAACGTACCGCGAGTACACGCGCTTCAAAAAACGAACTTATTCGCGCTGAAAATACGCTAATCTGAAACCGCCCTTAATAATTATGTACATAGTTTAGTTTTCTCTTCGCTCATTTTAGACTATTCCTTTTACATAGATCTTTTTTTTTTACCAAATTTATAAGTAAACCACTAGTAACAACAGTAAGAATATTCTACAGCGTGTATCCACAAGGAGTTGTCATATTTAAGGATTTTTAATATTTTATACGCAAACCCTGCGTAGGGAACATAGCTGTTTTGACATGGAAAGAAAAATTCCAGTGCGAGCAGGGTTTGAACCTGCGTCACCGTAAGACGTTATTAATGGAACGAAAATTTCGGGATCTGTGAGCGGGGTGCGATGGTCTAGTTGGTTAAGACATCCGGTGTACTGAATCGGAAGGTCGCAGGTTCAAACCCTGCTCGCACTGGAATTTTTCTTTCCATGTCAAAAACAGATATTTAAGGATGTAGTACAGGTCATCAAACTGAGCCCCTGGCTGGAGGCCTCACACTCATGGCACCCACAGGATATTCCGGTGAAGCAGACGACAACTTCCTAGGTTGACCTACGAGATGCCATTCACAAAAAAAAAAAAACCATAAAAATTAAACAATTTTGTACGGGGCAGCTGTTTTTTTTCTATTTTTATTCTAAAAATCAAAGGAACTTACTACTAAAGTTCTTACTAAAGCGTTTATGTAGTTTAGAGCATGGTATCAAGTAGCTTTCTTAGAAAACTCTTCATCTCACTCTAACTAATCAGATGTTGTTAGGTAATTGTTAGCCTTATTTTTTAGATACCCATTCCCTGGGGTGAGGTGTACTAAGAAAGCCTAACGCCCGAGTGAATGAACCCTGAACAGTCGAAGAAAGAAGAAATGCGTGTACTTGCGTAATAAGACATTAAGAACTTAAGATTCTTGTAAAACTTTTTCCAAAGGTCTCAGCATAATGTTCAGATGACAACACTGCCCACTGGGTACTTCCATCTGACCCTGATTTTCAGATGTAACTTATGCAACCCAGACAATCATCCCAGTTAATTCGATCCGCGAGGAGTAGGCGCCCTAGCTAAATCCGGAATCCAATTTCCTTTTTTTACAAACAGCAGCAAAATCAAAAATCATTTATACAAATCAGGCTGATAGCACTTTTTGAACGTCAAATTTACAAGGCACAGTCCTACAAAACGCCCGCCCTTCGCAGCGATACGTAATCATGTTTGACAGATACTTTATGAAGCCGATATAAGCTTCTTTGATCGTTTAATATTTGTTTACTCCAATCCTTTTATCGCAAAAATTCATGCGACAAGGGGTATTTGTAAAGAGCCTCCCATGTCATCAATATTATGAATTATTGTTGACAAGTTGTTTCCCGCGGCTTTGTTCGGGTTATGGCCGAAAAACATCCCACAAGAACGTTTTAAATAAACCTAAATAATAACAGCCGCTCGGATCGATCTTTAGGATACTTGCCTAGGTTGGGCTGTGGATATGTGGTGGAGTCTCCGTGCCTCGGAAAGCTCGTTAAGCCGTTGGTCCCGGCTGTCATTTGCAGATCTTTGACAGTCGTTACAGGTAGTCAGTGGCCCAAAAAGTCTGACAACCAATCTTACCAAGGGGTATCGTATTACTAGGCTGCTACTAGGGTACTAACTAGGTTGTGGAGATTAGATAGGCAGTCGCTCAATGTAAAATACTGGTATTCAGCTGCATCCGGTAAGACTGGGAACCGACCCTAACATAGTTGGGAAAAGGCAGGCAGATGATGATACTTAGGGATTATTAAGCTTCCCATTAGTGAAAGAATTTTCGGAATCGGCTCAGTATTTCCGAAGATTACCCCCATATCCAAACATAAAAACTTTACCATTTTATAATATTTGTAAAGACAAGGCATTTTTTTTTTTTTTTTCCGGATGGGAAATCATCAAATGACCCCCCCCCACTCTGGGCGGAGCGGAAGGGAGTGTCAGACTTGTACTGACTAAAACCCATCCATGTTCCTTCTTTGCCCTTTGTGTTCCAGGGCCACGGTATCTCTTTCGAACAGTCCCGCAGCCCTGGCAGGCATCGGCCCTTGCGGGCCCCTACTTATTTGCTGACATCTCTTTGAGGCGCACGTGGAACACGAACGCGCCGTCGACACGGCCTGTCGTCATAAGACGGCCGGACGGCGAGCTGGCCCATAACTCGCCGTCCACAGGCCCGCGCCTACGGCCTACCCCCAACGCCCAGGGCGTCTCCCGCGGCGACTGGGACGTGAGGTTCTTTCTCTCTCACGTCCCGCCACCTCCTTCACTAGCATGACTGCTTCGCAGAAGGAGGTGACGGCTTCCCATTCCCTCTCGCTCCGGACCATGGCTTGAACCAAGGCCTGACGCGAGAGATCGCCGCCGCCAATCGCCGCTACGAGGACACGGCGGTGCTCCGCCCAAGCGGGGCAGACCTCCACGGTGTACTCCACCGTGTCCTCCGGACGATCCTCGCAGTGGAAACACCCGGGCGTTTCCTCCCGCCCGATTCGGTGCAGGAACCTCCCGAAACAACCGTGTCCGGTGAGGACCTGCGTCAGGCGGTAGGTGAGGGCGCCGTGGTGCCTCTCTAGCCACTCCTCAAAGAGGGGACTTATCGCCACTATGGTGGCGTGCCCTGCACGGGGTTGCGACAGTCGCTCTCTCCATGTCGCCATGAGATCACGCCGGAGGTCTGTCCGCTGAGCAGCAATTTGCCGCGGCAGCGGAGTTTCCTCCCGACGTAGTGCCTCCGCGCGCCATTCGTGCAGGCGTGCGAGGACTATCGCCTCCAGATCCCATGGCGGCAATCCGGCAAGGAGGCTAGCCGCTTCGCCGGAGATCGTGCGGTACCCCCGGATTAGCCTTATGGCTATTACTTTTTGGGGCGCGTTCAGGTAGTGGGCGGCTTGCCGCCTCAAAGAACGCGCCCACACCGGGGCCCCGTAAAGGGCCATGGACCGCACGACCCCCGCGTATAGCCTCCGGCAGGAGGCGTTTGGACCCCTCAGGTTGGGCAAGAGCCGCTTGAAGGCAGCCCCTGTCCGTTCCAGTTTGGGAGCCAAACGTCGGAAGTGCTCCACGAAGTTCCACCGGCTGTCGAGGACGAGTCCTAGGTACTTCAACGTCGACCCGACGCCGATGGAAACCCCTCCTGCTGTCAGTAGGGATCCCGACGGTGGAGCATTCCGAGGCCCATGAAAACACATGGCCTCGGACTTGTGCAGTGCCACCTCGAGACCCAATTGCCGGATCCTCTCCACGACTATCGCAACCCCGCGTGTCATGTTTTCGGCCGCCGCCTCGTGCGACCTCCCTTGTGCCAGTACCAGCGCGCCGACCTCCCTACCGGCGTCAGCGTAGTTTGCTACGCTGACGCCGGTAGGGAGGTCGGCGCGCAGCACCCAGTCGTAACCGATGTTCCACAAGGCCGGCCCCAGAACCGATCCCTGTGGAACACCGCACGACATCTCTCGCCGGTTCCATTCTCCGCTTCGACCAGGGTAGATGACGGAAAGACAAGGCATGAGCCAAATCTTTCCTCTTCATAATATTAGTAGAGTATAGAAGTCTGAAATGATATATAAATCGTTTATGTTGAGTCAAGGAGTTCGGGCGACATTGTAGACAGCGAAATTCAAATTTTCTTAAGGTTTTTGCTATTTGCAGGTCAGTGTCAGGCTGTATGTTGAACAAAATATGATTCGTGGCAAATATGGCTTTACAAAGGCGTATAGAAGAACACAATAAACCATCACGCTAGCATACCCCAAAGGATTACGCCGAGATGGCACTTAACTTACCTATACTTAAGGTAATAAATCAACTAACAATCACCCGATCTCGTAAATTAACTTGATGTCATCAAACTATAATAATGATGATGTGATGTATCTGCATGTGAAAGCTGGTAATGTAGTCAAACCTAATTGGTTAATCTGGAACTAATTGGATACAGCCAACTCGCGCACATATTCTAACACTGATTACTAACTATAGTTGGCCTAGCACGAGGGCTAGACGGAAACGTCGGCATCATTCCACTCCTGGCCAAGCCCTGCTTTCTATCTCATGGATTAAGAATGACGTCACTTAGCTAACCATGCATTTTTAGCCAAACTAAACGCGTATGCAATTTCAGCTCAACCGGTTGGGGATAACTGTTTTCAAGTTCAGTCGCAAGATTTGACCTAAAAAAACATACAAACTTTGCAAGTTAAGTAAAAGTTTGTAAACAATAACCAAAATGTTATATATAGAAGAATTTGTTGTAGTTGTGTTTACGATTCCAATTACAGCCGTTCGATATCACATCACATAACCTTAGGTCTTTTTTTTTTTTTTTCGGATAGGAAATCATCAAATGACCCCTCCCACTCTGGGCGGAGCGGAAGGGAGTGTCAGACTTGTACTGACTAAAACCCATCCATGTTCCTTCTTTGCCCTTTGTGTTCCAGGGCCACGGTATCTCTTTCGAACAGTCCCGCAGCCCTGGCAGATAACCTTAGGTCTAAGATAAGCCTTTTGTTCAAAATAATGTACGCCTAATGGTGAGCAACGCAAACGCACACCAACATAATTCAATAATAACTCTGTAACCACTTGTTCACAATAAAGATCTTTGACTTTATCATTAACACTAGAAATTATCATGTTATTACCATGTTAAAAACACATGGAAAACACAACATGAACGTGGTAAATATCCCGTTTCTTGTGTTAATGATTAGTGTTATGTCTTTGACTTTGACTCGAATTTATACTCTGTTTACGTCGTGAATTCGTGCTAGGGCTTCAGTTACTAATAATCGCTAGAATAGATCATACGAATATTGCTCGCGAACTATAGATTGACAGACTGTTGCCTGCGTGTGGTTAGAAGCTTATCAGACATGTTGTTTGATATGATAATATGTTATAGCAATAAGCTCGCCCCTTATGATATGGGACTTACACATAACTGGCGAAATGTTGGTGTACCGTGTGCTAGGTATTATGTACACGAATTGTGGGTGTACTATTAGATACAGCTCTACCTAACTCTTCGAGAATTACAGGCGTGATGTTTTGTTAAACTATATAAGTGAGACAACATCACGTCTTTTATAAGACAGGGATTTACAGTTCACGTTACATTTCACATTTTGTTTAGATTAGCTTATAATTCAAACAAACAAATGAATGAAGTAAGGAAATAAGGAATGAGTTATCTACAGGGGGGATACTATGACATCTTAAAGCAGGAGTAATTCCAGTGTGGGAAAGAGACAGAGCTATACAGATCTTCTAACGCCATCTCTTTCCTACACTGGAATTACAATTGCTTTATGACGTCATGATAGGCCACCAGCCCCCGTAGCATGACCACCGTAGACAAGGATTTCTTTGACGGTGCAAAGAAATCTGTCAGTGTGTCAACACAATCTGTCATTTTGTCGATTCTTCCGTCAAAGAAATCCTTGTCTACGGTGGTCATGCTACGGGGGCAGTTATTTTAAGCGCATGGCTTTCGATAAGATAAAAAGTACCTAAGCTACACTCCACTTGCAACTCAACGTAGTTAAAAATGCAATGTTCATTAATTTTTAATTTAAAAAAATATCTTTAACCAACATTAATAATTCTCCGATACAAGATTTCAAATAATTGACATAACACCTTCGTCAACAAAAAAATAACGATAATAACTAAATGTGTTTTTGACCAAAAATATTGAATAAGAATAAACTGGTTTGGTAAGACTAAGGTATTACCAAAAAAAATCATAGCTGTTGAACTTGACCTTCCGTGGTCTACCTACTTGGTTATTTTGAAGTTATCGATATTGACGGTACCGACAACCTTGAATTTATTGTCCACTGGTGCTGTTACGATAACATGCTATCATAATACTCTGTTATATGACAATATTTAACTGATACAGACTACAAACATATGGAAGGTACCTATTATTATCATTGATAGTGATACCTGCATACAAAACACATACAGGCTTATTTGTAAAACACCAACAACCTCGCAGGAGTAAATTACTAACATAATAAACCACAAAATTTGTTCTACGACTTTTCCGAAAACAGACAAAAGAAATTCAACTCTCCATACATATGTCCGAACAGCTGATCGAGTTTTCCATGAAAAGTCGTTTTTTTTTTTGTCTGTTTTCGGAAAAGCCGTAGAACAAATGTTGTTGTTTATGATATTAGTAATTTACTCCTGCGAGGTTGTTGGTGTTTTACAAATAACCGTGTATAAGTCGCTCCCGCTGTTTGTACGCTTAGATCTCTTAAACTACGCAACGGATTTGAATGCAGTTTTCAACAATAGATAGAGCGATTGAAGAGGAAGGTTTATATGTATATTGTACCGGTGTGAAGCCGGGGCGGAACGCTAGTATTTTATAAATAACACAAGGTATATTCACCATGCTTTTGCCCTCAGCACATATATATTATTTTTAATTCTGCTTCTGTCTGACTTATGTACTTTAACTTGGTCTCTGACTTGCCTTTACATGCCGCCAAGAAATCTATCCAAAGTTCTCCCCGTCTTTGCGATAATTTTTTTGTTCTAGCCCATAGTCTAACCGCAAGTCCTTCAACGCACTCGAAGGTTCCCAGGTGTGCCTGGGAACCTACGAGTTACGGAGATATTGGGGGTCAAAGTTCCAACTTTTTCACAAGTTTAATACATGTTTTTAATGTAAGATTTTTACTTGACACACCTCCACGACCCCCGTACTATCCAATCCACCCATCAGCACAATGCTTTGAATGCTTTCCATCGAGTCCTACCGTAAAACGTGATTTTTCACCCCAAAAAAAAAGTCGATTCACAGCAATAATTTTTGCGTAAAGTTACTTAGTTTGATGTACAGAATGCTTGGTTGACGGCTATGTGAAGGCTCTGTTTACACGCTGTATATATAAACTTATTATAAACTGTCCTCACGGCATATCCCTCATTCCTGTGCATCTCATGCTCATAACTATGACAATATTTTATCACACAAATAAACGAAATTTAAATTATAATTTTCCACTTACAATATTATGATAACCACAATACACTCTTGTGTCGCAACTCACAAACTAATTTATTTATTAGTATGTTAATTAAACATTTGTATTTACAAGTAGCTAATCGGCGACTCATTGTTCGAACCGTGAATGAATAAATGAATTAAAATGAACAATTTCCATAGAAACTCTAGTGGGTGGTGGGAACATGGTAGCATATGCGACACAGTTCAAAGCGGTTTGGTAATTCGGTAAAATAAATTGATGTATGGATTGTATGAGGAATAATTTGTATGAAAAAAAAAAGCAACATGGGACAAGGGCAGGAAGATGTCGACCATTTTCAGCCTTATAACTCAGGACATAGGGTGCTTACATAAACAAACAGGTTACCGGTACCGATCGGGTCGGTACCGGTCGGTGTAGGTATTAATTTCTATGTTATCTTATGCGCTCACTTATAAAGAATCAGGTTTCTATAAGCAAGTGAACCCGGCACCGGTCGGTACCGACCCGCACAGATTTGTCTGTACCGGAAACCTGCTTCTTTATGTAAGCACCCTTAAGGGTGAAAAGTCGTTGACCGTCAGTAAGCGCAGTAGTACGTTTTACGTGCTCATAAAAAAATGCTTCTGAAAATAAACCCATTGTTCACCATCTCTAATCGGTAGGTATCGATAAATCTTGGTTCAATCATCGTTAACTAGACGAAAGACGAACGTCATTTACAATCGTCTGTTTTTTTTTAATTTTTTGTCCTTATCATGTAGGATGGATTACATGATAAGGCGAAATTGTTTGATGATTTCAGACAAAATGAAAAAAAATCGAAGTCCCACAAAGCTAAGTACAGATTATTAAAATAAAACTGAAACCTTAATTATGGTGTGATTGCATGATAAAGCAAAATTTGTCTACTTTTACAAACGCAAAAACTAAAAAATATCAAAGATAAAAAACGTTTTACCCTTCATTAGGTCTTCGGGTCAAATGTATTATGTAATATTTAAAAAAAAAATCTTTATTCTCTTAATGATTAAGTATTTACCTGCCAACCCTACACCTACACTAATAAAAAAATATAAAAAATAACAATCTTCTTTAAAAATATCTCTATTGGGCATTTTAATCGACCTATAACCAGTCACAATATTTGTATTTCTCATAATCTACAGATGACATAACATCTTTAACGATATCTCATTCACACATTCAGTTCAGTTATAGTGAAATCATTCTGAGAATTACAGCCACAAAGAAAGAAATGTAGCCTCAAAACAGCCTAATATTTTTTTTATATTTTTGAATTTAAAACACAAATTAATGTTCATTTGTTGATAAAAGCGAATCATTTCATAAATGAAAATGTTTATTTATGATAATAGTTTATTTAAAAGACACAATTAATATTATATTTTGGCCTTAGGTTATTCTTTGCCGAGATTAAAAAAAACCCTGGTAAGAATATTCTAATTTGAACCACGTTGAACCGCAACGACTTACGTAGTTTATAGTTTATCAGTGTCCAAAATAAAACACTTGATTAATTTAAAAGGTGAACAAAGTAACCGCAATGCCTTTCTATAAAATACCCCTCATAATTCAATGAATATTTTCAGTAACATACTTTTTACAATTTCCCCGGCATGCGGCATTACGCTACAAAAATTTCATCTATAACATTCTCATTCAATTATTCATTCATAATAGAACGAAAGCAATTTTAATTGGTCAATTAGTTACCAAATGGAACATTGAAAATGTTTGATTTAGAGTAGAATTACATTTCATTAGCGGATTGAATTGTCTGTATCACTACAAATGAGCAGACTGCTGAGCATGAGGGCCTGGGTTCAATTCCCAGGTCGGGAAAAGTGTTATTGGGTTTTTCCATCAGAAATTTCTTAGTAGCAGCCACGGAGTCTGGATTTGTGCCTGGTTGATGGCAATAGGTCCGCCCCCTTTTACATGGGATTTAAAACATATCTAACTGGCGAAATCATCATTCATCATCATTCTTCTGCCCTTATCCCAATTTATTTGGGGTCGGCGCAGCATATCTTCTTCCATACTTCTCTATTACTTAACTGGTGAACTGTAGGTGTATTATTAGGTACACTTCTGCCTAACCCTTCAGGGATTACAAGCGTGACGTTATGTGTACAAATGAATGATCATGATTTTTAACATTTACGAGTTTTCTCTTTGTTTTTTTTTTCAGGATTGCCTGCAGTTAAAGTTCGAACAAAGGGCCGAGAGCTAGATCATATCGATCATTTTACCGTAAACATCAATTTGTGTTGAAACTGAACTAGCGTCGTAGCGTCGTCCGATGACAACAATAGGAAATAGAACAATTCCACGGAGTCTGGATTTATGCCCGTTGGGTAGTATAAAGAGCAGCTCGTGGCTAAATAATAACAGCCGCTCGGGTCGATCTTTAGCTAAAGCCGTGCTTACCTATGGTGGTATGTGGATGTGTGACCACCCAGTAAAGCATACCGAGTTTCCTCCGTGCCTTGGAAAGCACGTTAAAAAAAAAAGCCGTTGGTCCCGGCTGTCATCTGTAGATCTTTGACAGTCGTTAGGTAGTCAGCGGTCCAAAAAAACTCTGACAACCAGTCTTACCAAGGGGTATCGTATTGCCCAGTACTAACTGGGTTGTGGAGGTCAGATAGGCAGTCGCTCTAGGTAAAATACTAGTATTTAGGAAAAGGCTAGGCAGATGATGATAGGTGGCATAAAGACAAGACTTTAAATAGACTTAAAATAGCTGGCGCAATATGGGAGTACAATTAAGAATTGGAGCAACCTACATTTACGTTTAAATACTAACGTAGATAAGTAAATTCTGTATATCAGATTGTGAACGTGAATGTACGTACATGGATTTTGTAATAACTGAAATAAATCAATTTATTTATTAGGTACACTCAGATACACTTCTGTCTAACCCCTCAGGCGTGATGTTAGGTTGATATTACAACAATGATATTCTACACAAATTACACTAGTGCCACACAGCTCTTCGTCAAAAGACCATCACGCGATGAAGTAGCGCACCAAACATTAATCTTCATTATTACAAGCTGTACTACAAGTATTTCACAAATAGTTTTTACAGACACGTGTTTGGTCTAATTGATTTAGCCTTCAGACCGCTCAACCGTGATATTCAATCATAAATAATAATAATAGTCTGTTGAATCGTGTCGAGAACTCGACACTCGAGACATAAGTGCGTCGCGAGATGTATGTTTCTTATATTTTTGTTATCTGCTGTTTTTTGACCAGGAATTTCTCAGTAGATATGTGCCCGGTTGATGGAAATAGGCTTGCCCCCTATTTCCTACATGAAACATAACTGGCGACATGCACGTTGTACTTGAAGTAAACTTCTGCCTTACCCTTCGAGGTAACAGGCGTGATGTTATGTTATCGTCTTATGTTATGTTATCGATGATGATGTTATGTTATCGGTTTTAAAAAAAACCAGCTGTTTCCTACAAAAGTGCAATACCTACACGGTCAAAATGTATGGACAGCTGTTCAAGTGGGGGGCACATAATGATGTACTGAATACGTGGTAACCGTTTTCGGGTCAATGACCCTTCCACCCTGTATACTCGAGTATTTTTACAAAGGTCAGAAACCCTTGAGAAACATCTTGTTGACTTTGTATACTTAGTATTGAAAGTTCATAGATTATTCAAGTACTAGTTAACATGATCTTTTTCGTTAAAACGCTCAAATGTAATTTCTTTTGAATGTTTGATTGAGCAAGCAAGCGTATTGCAGAAGAAGATTGCTAATAAATCACAAGAATCCTTTTACTATTTATTGAATCATAAAAAAAGTAATAGAATTTTGATTAATACTCTCGACGAGTCAAATACAAACTCGAAAGTATTTATTTTAATAAAACCATTTACAGTCGGTTTTTGAATTGTCAAACAAATTAATATTCTCAAAACGCCAATTCCTAAAGCATAGAAAAAAATTATTTAATAAACGGCAAATCTTGTAATCTTATGTTATATTCGTTTTTTTTTTTTCTTTTACTGGTTCTTGCAACCATCATTCTGTTCAACCAGATAAACAGGTTCTAAATTCAAAAGTAAAGTCAAGCTCTAAAAAATCTGAGTGAATATCAAATATTACACCAAACTCCCGTACTTTGAGTATAAGTAATTACCTATGCAAATATTTGTATGCAATAGACAAGAATTTAAACGAAGTAAGAACAAAGAAAGCAAAGCTAAGAATTTCTAACTTTTTTCAGTTCTAACTTCAAGCAATTACTAAACTACAGAATAAAAATCTTATCTTAAGTTATTACTTATATCTTAAGTTAAGAGGAAGTCTGAAAGAGGAGCTGGTGACTGAAAAGTTGTGTGGTAATCGGTTGTCGTGGTATGGACATGTGATGAGGAACAATGAGGAAAATGTCGTGAGGAATGTTTTGAGTATGAATGTGGAAAGGTATAAGAGTAGAAAAAGACAAAAGGAACGACGGATGGACTGTGTAAAGGATGATATGGCAAGAAAGAAGGCGTCTGATGAGATGACGAGTAATAGAAAAGTATGGAAGTAGACATGCTGCGCCGATCATAAATGAATTGGGATAAGGGCAAAAGAATGATGATCATCTTAAGTTATTACTGTTACTCAAGTGATCACTTTGACTTGTTTATAGACACGAGAGTAATGATACCATCCCTTATAAAGTAAAAAGTAATCCACTTATCGGAGGTACAAAACTACTGGAGGTATAAAACCTATCTGATTTCACAAATTCTTTCACTAATTAAATTTTTCATTAAGTAATTCTCTATTTAACATCTTTGCTTCGTTGCTTAAATTTCATTCCGGAATATTACTGGGAGATATTATCCACATATTACTTACATCCTTGCATTAGCTGCAGCCTATGTTGTTCCCACTGCTGGGACACAGGCCTCCTCTCTATGAGAGGGAATGGGCTATAATCCACCACGCGGGCCCAGTGCGGGTTGGTAGATGTCACATGTCTTCGAATTTTAGGTTCTAGGATATGCCGGTTTCCTCACGATGTTTTCCTTCACCGTTTTGAGAGCAGTGGTGATGAAATAAATTACACAAAGTAATGCGCCTGCCTGGGTTCGGTCTCGACTTACTGCTCGTTAAGTCGGGACCGCCACCACTGGGCCACCGCTGCTCTCTTACATCCTTGACGTTTAGGCAAATAAACTATACCTATTTCGATCTCTGCTAGTGATACTGTACACACGGCGGCACATGAAGCTGAACATTTCCAGTATAGCTTGGCCTCGGTTTGTATAATATGTTACAGTCAAAACTGTTAATCGGTCAAAACCACTATTGATTGGTGTCAGTGCAAAAACCTTATTATGTTAAAATCCGTTTTCTCCATTTAAAATATGTTGTTTGAGAACGTTGTTATTACCTAGCCCTAGAATTACTACAACATAATGTTTTGCAAAGGTTGTTATGCAAAAAAAAACCTAACAAACCTAATAATTTTCTAAGTAAATGTTAGTTATTATTAAGACGGTTTTTACCGGTCAAAAGTAGTTATGACTGTGACATATACAATATTTCCTATACAATGAGAGATCCGCATAAACTGGTTTTGTATGGCTTGACTGGCCGTCGTGCGTACTAGCTAAATCAATTATCGAGAGCCATTGGTTATGCTTGGTTTTTCCACAAACGAACTCGCAAGCATGACCCAGTCAATAATAAAGGCTTTTGTAAAATTAAAATAAAATCACTCCTCGTTAAAACAGCTAGACAAGCATCAAATAACACTATTACAGAATTCTAAAACCTTTTGCATGACATGAAAACACCCACTTACTTCAATTAAAGTCTGAGAAGTCGATCATTGAAGTCGTAAATTGAATTTAGCACTACACTTAACACAAGTTACTTCAATTCGCTGATTGGAAATTCGATTCTACACAAGCGTGCGCCTGAGTGCATGCACGCTCCTCAACTGAGTTCAAAACGGATTGATAAACGCTAATATATATGTGTAGTTTGATTTTCGTCATCCACCTGGAACCCGTTTGAGTACGGCCTGAATCTGACGAAAATAACACAGAAGTTGCAAAAACAATGACTATGGTGTTTTTATGTTTCTAGCTAGACACAATTAATTTTGTGTTGTGACTCAAGTTGGCTAGTTGACGAAATAGTGGTTATGACGAAGTTCTAGTCCTGCTTACAAAAATAAACGTTAATTTACGAAAGAATGTCTGGTAGTCGCAAGCGCGACTGCTGATCGTGAGTTCCTGGGTTCTATTCCCAGGTCGTGCAAAGTTTTATTCGCGGTAGCAGCCAATGAGTCTGGATTCGTGCCCGGTTGATGACAAGAGGCTCGCCCCTGTTACATATTTAGGGCCTTAAAAATGACGTGCAAGTGTGGCTGTAGTTACTATTCGGTAGGTACATCTCTGCCTAACACTTCAGAGATTACAAGCGTGGTGTTATGTTACGAATGTTTAATAAAACGTAACTCATATTTTATGTATGCGTCCCGAACGCCAGGTGTAATTATCTCAAACATTAATTCACAACTCTCTGGTATCACAATTTGCCCGTCGGCTATGATGAGAGTGCTGACTAACCACCGCACAACCACTAAACGTCAAGTCCAAGGCTCTATATATTTGTTCGTCAATCGTCTAAATTGCGTTGACACAAAAAAAGGCAGCAGCTATTGTTATGGTTTCATCGAATTCGTTTTTTAATATATTTAAGACCGGCTGTTGACCGTATCGTTTAGTAGTTTGGAGGCGTGAGAAGGGAAGACAGACAGAGCTAGTTTCGCACTCAGATTGAGGAGCCACTTTTACTTTGAAATTTCTTTGTATATTACTTAAAATTCCAGAGTTTGACCTACTTAATCAGCTGTTTCGTTGGTCTAGCGGTCGCAAGCGTTGAGTATTAGGTCGATGAGGTTCGATTCCCGGGTCAGGCGAAGTGTCATCAGGAATTTCTCAGTACCTGCATAACCCTTTGGGGACTACAAGCGTGATATTATATAAAATCAGCTGTTTTGCTACTAAATATGTGTATGAGCTTCCTTTTGAAGTCGGAAGTGGCTCGTCAATCCATTTATGGACATTTATAATATTATGTACATTAGCGTAGACAAGTCGTGTGACATATGAGACCTTACCCTTTGCAACAATGACACCTCCATATAACCCTATAGGGGATGATTTGAGAGTTTCTGGGATACTTTAAGACGTCTTTGCTTAAATTCCTTTTAGATAGATGTTACTACTCCATCACTGAATTTACTACTGATAAACAGAGGTATGACGATTCCGACTTGCCAATTAAACACTAATGATTTTATTTATTGACTTAGTTTGAATATGTTTATTTATCTAAAATTGTAATGACATGTTTACCTAACTGACATTAAGTATTTTAAAATAAATTTTTATTTTTCTTAATGTAATTTATTAACATGTCACCTTAATCGTAATTGCTTGTTTATGTTACTTTTGTCCGCCATTTTGTTCGTCATAAATTGGCATCTGTGATACCTATGTTTTGATTTATTTATTTATTTGAACCTCCAACAAAAGAAACACAGATACAATATAGGTCACAGTTCTACAGAGGTTCTTTCAACTACAGGAGACCACAGCATTCACATAAAACTAGGTGTTAACACAGACACACATTGATTGATTGAATTTTAAAAATCCTTACTTACAGCTCCCTTTTTTTAAGGAGCCATTGTGCAAAATGCTTCAAGACCTCCCGGTTTTGTCTGTACTTTATCTTGTCTTTCAGTAAGTGTATACGAGTCATCGATTCGTGAGCGTCAGTATGGCTGGTTGCCTGTATCGGTTCGCGTCAGGCTGGTGACCAAAAATTGCCACCTATTTGCTACCTTTTACTACCTATAGTCAATTAATTGCTACCTAACTTGGAAACAAAATAAAGGGACTTCAAAATGACCAGCCATTCTGATATCAGAATGGCTGATCATTTTGAAGTCCCTTTATTTTATTTCCAAATTAGGTAGCCATACTGACGCACACATCGTATCGACAAGAAAAAGTACGGGAATTTAAGATTTTATTTTAAATAGGCATACGTGCTTTATACAGATTCCACAAGCTTCTTAGATAATCATTACA
Source organism: Noctua janthina (assembly GCA_963576755.1). Classification (NCBI taxonomy): domain Eukaryota; kingdom Metazoa; phylum Arthropoda; class Insecta; order Lepidoptera; family Noctuidae; genus Noctua; species Noctua janthina. The sequence goes on along the minus strand of OY755069.1, from coordinate 15,456,211 downwards.
GCCTACGCCGTCTTGAAAACCCGATTCTATAAAACTGCCATATCGAGCAGACGAACGAACTCTTAACCTTGAGGTCCACGCCAGTTACTTTGATTATGGCGTCATTGCGTCGATAATATTAGGTAAGGATGGATCAATCAAATGGATATGGCTACTTATTATTTTGCTCCATTGGTGTAATTGCTATGTTGTGGCGTTCCAGTGAGAGAATAATAAATAAATAAAGAAATTGATGGTTTGACTACCTCGGTGGTCTAGTGGTCGCAAGCACGATTGCTGAGCATAAGGTCCTGGGTTCGATTCCCAGGTCGAGCAAAGTGCTATTAGGTTTTTCCATCTAGAATTTCTCAGTAGTAGCATCGGTGTCTGCATTTGTGCCCGGTCGATGGCAATAGGCTCGCCCCCTATTACATGTGGGTGTACGTACTATTAGGTACGCCTGCCTAACCCTTTGGGGATTACAGAGAGAGGGAGGTGTGATGTTATGTTAAAATCGAGTCTGTTGTAGAGGCATACGCAGATAACAATATCGATATACACTCTGCCCTTTTTCCTAGGCCGAAACTACAGAACGCCACCTGCTTCGATACTTATACGTACTCCTATTACTTCTTTCGCATTCACACATCTAGTACATGCACCCTCCTAATTGCGGCTACGCCCCTGACCTTCGTGAAGAACATCACCAATGATCACAATATAAAACTATTCATCTTCTTCAGAAGCATTGCCACAATCTACTGCATAATCAGCTATCTCTAAATTGCATACGGGCTGTCTGACGTGATAAATCTTCCAAATATCTGATTCTAGCACAGTAGCGCTTCGCCCGCGAATTTGTGATAGCTCGGCTTATTCGCATGATATAAATAGGTATAATTTATAACACCCACGAATAATGTAGCCAGTGAAAGATTTTTTAGAATTTGATTATTAGTTTCGGAGATTACCCCCTACATGAAACTTACAAATTTTCACTTACAATGTATGAATTGACTAAGTGGGTATACAACAAAAAATCTTATGAACGGTGATAAGAGAACTTTGTTTTGCCTAGATAGGAATGTGACGTTACAATTCTCATAAAAGTTTGTTCATTTTATAAATAAATAAAACGAATAAACATTTTTGTTATCATTCAGCATGATTTTTTTATTTCCACCTTCCAACACCGAAAACATAAAATAAAAATCAATTAATGAGGTTAAATAATAATACAATAACTAATATTTAACTTCTTATAAAAAATAAATAATAAGCATGACTACATTATAAATAAACATAAATACCTAACGACTTTCTGCTTAAAATACAAATATTATTAAGGTTTCAAAGAAACAAAAAACAGCCACACATTGTAATAACATGGATTCGAACTTGGAATTCATTGATCGTGAACCCATGCTCAGCCCAAACAGCTACCAACCCATGTTAATACTACGCGAATTTTAACAATGCAATGGTAAGAACAGGTCATCAATATGACGTGTATTCTAAATGCAACAGAAATATAATGCTATTTCGCGTAGTGTGACGACAGTTCATTAGTGTATGTTATGTGTGGAATGTTAAGACATCACTCATACACGCACACGCACACACAATGCTGTATCGCGCTCGCACAGTTCATAGCAATGTAATCTTTAGCATGGTAGTGCACTTTTGAGCGTCTACTGTACAGTAAAATTACATACCCACTTCGACGTAAAAGAAGCCTCCAATCCTGTGCTACTAATATTATAAATGCGAAAGTTTGTGAGGATGGATGAATGTTTGTTACTCTTTCACACAAAAACTACTGACCAGATTTGGCTGAAATTTGGCATACAGTTAGTTTATAACCTGGATTAACACATAGAATACTTTTTAAGAACTCGGTAATAAGCTAGTTTCTAATAACAGGGTTCCATTACACACATCAATGAATACAATTTCCAACTTTCAACGATCCGAAATTAAATGTCTCGACTTTGTTCGTAGTTTACAAGTAATAAAAACAAGTTATGCTTCATGAAGTTTTATTCCATCGTACTTAACAAGTAGGCTGAAGTTGGTAAAAGTTAACGGGGAAACGCTAAAGTGGCTCGGGAAATTATAATTTTCTTACTTTTTATTAAATTTACATACGGGGTGGAAAGGACACCAACGCTAAAAAGTTTACCATGTATTAAATATATGGAACAGCAGAAACGTATTCAATGTACCGAGCAGAAATGTATGGAACAGCTGGTTTTTTTTAATTAGCGATGAAAAATTTTTATGTGGGGGGTGCAGAATGATGTGTGGAATATACTTGGCTAACCGTTTTAGTGTCGGTGTCGCATCCACCTTGGATAGTATCTGGTTCTATGTTGATGAATTATTGGTGTGTGTCCATAAAATTATGTTTTCACAGAAATATAATCCTTAGAATCATCAATACAATTCACTAACTTTGAGTAACAGTGGGTTTTTATTGATTGAATGGCGAAGCTTTATGGATACTTGCTTGATATAAAAATGATTCTACTGATTATAATTATAATACACCATCAACAAAACCAACCGATCAATTTTCAATCAACCATCCTGAAAATCTTGAAACTGACCTGTAAATTGCAAAAAATGGAGGAAAATTTGAATTTCCCGGGCTATCCTAGCGCTTTCGTCTTAATAACATTCGTTCACGGGTCCGGAGGCGAGTACGCAAGGCCCATATTTCGAAGCTCGCAGTCCTCCAGCATGAAGTCCTTAAGGAGAAGTTTCTTGAGCGCCGTACGGCGTACCTGTTGATTAAATTTGAATATATTTGCTTAGATTAAAGTATTAGCATAAAGAATGAAGCATGCAAAGGTGGTGTAGGTTTCATTCAGGCAAGCCTCAAAATTTACTTAGTAAAATCTTAAATTAATTCATTCACTGACGGAGAACACAGCTTAAATCGTTGGGTCTAAATGCATGAAATGATCAAGCAAAAGATCAGTTCTTTATTCAAAGACCTTGAGCACTAAGGAAGGAAGAATTTTTGAAAGTATCCCTTAAGGTTGTAAGGTCCCCGACGTCTGCCGCCTGCCCAATGAGCTGTAGGCCAAATTAGCCACTTTCTAGAACTGGCAGACCTCGTACAGAACAGACTGCTGCAATAAGACAACTGAGAGGAAATGATCCACCCGCCATAACATTCGGCTTTCAACCGTTCATACTGTATACCCAACAGATATCTACGAAAGACGTCATAACTGACAGTTTTCCAATTATCTTGGCCGACTCGTACGCACGACGGCCAATAAAAAAAAACCAGTTTATGCAGATCTCTCATTGTATAGAAAATCTATACAAAGCAAGGCCAAGTTATAAATGAAAATGTACAGCTTTTTTTTTTTTGGATGGGAAATCATCAAATGACCCCCCCCACTCTGGGCGGAGTGGAGGGGAGTGTCAGACTTGTACTGACTAAAACCCATTCACGTTCCTTTTTCGCCCCTTGTGTTCCAGGGCCACGGTATCTCTTTCGAACAGTCCCGCAGCCCTGGCAGGCATCGGCCCAGGTGGACCCCTACTTGATTGCTGACATCTCTTTGAGGCGCGCGTGGAACACGAACGCGCCGTCGACACGGCCTGTCGTCATAAGACGGCCGGACGGCGAGCTAGCTCATAACTCGCCGTCCACAGGCCAGCGCCTACGGTGGTCGGAAGCCACCACGTGACCCCCGACGCCCAGGGCGTCTCCCGCGGCGGCTGGGACGTGAGGTTCTTTCCCTCTCACGTCCTGCCACCTCCTTCACTAGCATGACTGCTTCGCAGAAGGAGGTGACGGCTTCCCATTCCCTGTCGCTCCGGACCATGGCTTGAACCAAGGCCGGACGCGAGAGATCGCCGATGGGGAGAGGCCTTTGCTCAGCAGTGGAATGACGCAGGCTAAGAGTATCGATATCCCATCAGGGCATGAAATAGACTCTGAAACCTACAAGGGTACAAGAGTTACTTATACCTTAATTTCGTTTGGCTCACCTGAAGAAAAACATAGTTCTTCATTCGTATTCTTTATTGCATACAAAATAAAAAATATACATAAAAATTGCAATAATATAGCTTATGTACAATGCGAACAAAACCCAGAATTGAGTTTACTTGCAGCAAACCTAATTTCGAGAGTTTTACTTTATAAAATATGTCGACCAAGTAAGTCTGTATTTATATCATTATTTTATATGTAAACCGAGGTCGACACCTGGCACCTATAACCTTATTATATAGATACAACGCTACAGCCTCCAGATATATTTTTTTAAATTTTGTTATATACCTTCCACGCCCGGTCTAGGAGGCTCTCAAATAATGGGGGTTATTTGAGAACATCCAAACCCAATGTATATGTTAGGGAGTGTGATTAATTGAAAATTATTAATAATTATCCATCATTATTAATAATTACCGAAAGTCGAGGTAAAAGTAAGAAATAAATCACATTTATCGGTGATTATTAATAATGTAACCTTAATACCGATAAATGCAATAAATAAACGCTGTAAATGCAGAAAAATGTGTGTCGCGTTTTCTGCAATTCTAAGTGCTACAAAAGTTTTTTTTGCTAAATTATATAATAATTATTGTTATTAGGAGCGAAAATAAATTAAAATTAAAGATGTCAAAAATACTGAATATCTGCTACTGAAATACTAAGTGGGCGACAAACCGTGGGTAAATACAAATTTTTAAAACGGCAACTTGAAAATACAAATTTGAGTTACTAGTTGTTCAATACGATCAGTGTGATAATTTATTTAATAAATAATTCAAGGACACAGAAAAAAACTAAAACAAGCTTATTAACCAGATTGTAGATAAGGCGTAGTCGACGTAGGCCCGCCGTGCGGGTCTCCTATTTCTGTTTGCAGGGTTTAAAGTAACCTAACACGAAGGGAATGCCGGAGTCTTAGTTCGCTCACTTCGCTCGCCCTCGAGACCCCGCCATCCCCTTCAAACCTAACCTGTCCGAGTCGGGGTGCCACAAGTCCCGAGTTCGCTAAGTTCTTTTAGTAATGTTATTTGTTAGCACAATAACTGTGATATTATACATAAATACCTACTGGACAAATCACTTTGAGTCTTATTTTATTACTTTTACCGACGAGCTTAGTGAATTATTAATAACAACTGCTAATTTCAATTTTAAATTCACATTTACCAAATCATGAGGTAATTATTAATAATGATGTATAATTATAAATAATTTTCAATTTATCATACTTACCGCATATATATACATATAAACAATAAATAAAATCATATCAAATCAATCTATACAAATAAATAAAATTGAAGTGTTTTTTTGTAATATCAAAATAACAGCTTTTTACTGAATCCATATGAAAATATATGCGGCACTTATAACAAAAACACATTTTTTTCATTTTTTGTGTCTTTCTGTTTCTTCCGGCTAATCTCTAAAACGGCTGGACCGATTTTGACAGGACTTTTACGGGCCGATAGCTAACGTTATAAGGTTTTATTTTAGAAAAATAGGGTTCCGTGCAAAAAAAAATAAAACCATTGAAATTGGTAACAAAATCCGATTCAGAAATGGAATTAATATATTTTTTTTTTAATTTCACGCGAACAAACGTCGCGGGCTACATTACCAAATATTTATGTAGTTAAACTCCGGTTCAGAATATCTCCAAAACAGGGCATCAGACTTCGCTTTTGAGAATCTAATAAAAGGGTAATGGGTTCATTAAAACTAAGCGATATCTAAATGGATGTCTGAAATAGTAATACACTGTTGGAATTTCAACTTTGGCCGCTGAGGATAGCGTCTTAGGCTTAGGAGCGGAGACGAGATGAGAGGAGAGATCCTATGTTGTAAACCACCAATAGAATTTCGATATTTACACTTCTCGTCTCCGCTTAGATTTAGTGGAAACGTTTGAGCAAAGGAGAGGAGTTGTCTCGTAATTGTTTAGGCCAGCTTTCAAAGTCGGCGCACATCGAAGACGAGAAGAGACGTGAGCGGCGTGCGGTCGATCTCCGGCGAGGCGGCTAGCCTCCTAGCCGGATTGCCGCCATGGGATCTGGAGGCGATAATCCTCGCGCGCCTGCACGAATAGCGCGCGGAGGCACTACATCTGGGGGAAACTCCGCTGCCGCGGCAAATTGTCGCTCAGCGGACAGACCTCCGGCGTGATCTCATGGCGACATGGAGAGAGCGACTGTCGTAACCCCGTGCAGGGCACGCCACCATAGTGGCGATAAATCCCCTCTTTGAGGAGTGGCTAGAGAGGCGCCACGGCGCCCCCACCTACCGCCTGACGCAGGTCCTCACCGGACACGGTTGTTTCGGGAGGTTCCTGCACCGAATCGGGCGGCAGGAAACGCCCGGGTGTTTCCACTGGGAGGATCGTCCGGAGGACACGGTGGAGCACACCGTGGAGGTCTGCCCCGCTTGGGCGGAGCACCGCCGTGTCCTCGTAGCGGCGATTGGCGGCGGCGATCTCTCGCGTCCGGTCCTGGTTCAAGCCATGGTCCGGAGCGAGAGGGAATGGGAAGCCGTCACCTCCTTCTGCGAAGCAGTCATGCTAGTGAAGGAGGTGCCGTGACGTGAGAGGGAAAGAACCTCACGTCCCAGCCGCCGCAGGAGACGCCCTGGGCGTCGGGGGTCACGTGGTGGCCCCCGGCCACCGTAGGCGCGGGCCTGTGGACGGCGAGTTATGGGCTAGCTCGTCGTCCGGCTGTCTTATGACGACAGGCCGTGTCGACAGCGTGTTCGTGTTCCACGTGCGCCTCAAAGAGATGTCAGCAAATAAGTAGGGGTCCGCATGGGTCTGATGCCTGCCAGGGCTGCGGGACTGTTCGAAAGAGATACCGTGGCCCTGGAACACAAAGGGCAACGAAGGAACATGGATGGGTTTTAGTCAGTACAAGTCTGACACTCCCTTCCGCTCCGCCCAGAGTGGGGGGGGCGGTCATTTGAGGATTTCCCATCCGGAAAAAAAAAAACGCGGCGTGCGGTGAGCTGTGCACATCTCCAAGACAAGACTAATTCCACCATTTTCACATAATCTTAAAGCACAAGCACTCTACCTACATAAAAAGGTACGTAATTTCTGGAAGCTAGACTCATTTAGTCATTGTGTTTGGGTCGTTGCCGAATTTCAGGGTTGTCTAGTTTTATTGTTTTGCCGAAGAGGCACTTAAATGGTCATCGACGCCGTTACTACTCAACTGATGATTTGTGATCATCACTTACCTCTAAAAAAGTATGCAACTACTGTCGTTTAAAGCATCTGACTAGATCTGTTGGTAGGTAGATATATTAGTATTATTATTATCAGCCATTTGTGTCCCACTGCAGGGCAAAGGCCTCCCTTCCCGCTTTCCACTTATCCCTATCCAGTGCTGTTATTTGCCAAGAGTCGAGTCTTTTTGAAAAGAGTCGAGTTCGTCCCGCCACCTTCTTCTGGGCCTGCCGCGTTGCCGTTTGCTGCTGTTTGGGACCCATTGTACTATTACTTTAGCCCATAGCTCCTCCGGCATGCGACAGATGTGGCCAGCCCAGTTCGATTTAAGCTTGGCAGCCGTGTGACCTGCATTGGCAATTTGACTTTTAGAACGCAGTATCGAGTTTCTTATACGATCAGTAAGTTTAACTCCAAAGATACTACGCTCCATTACTCCCTGACTGACCCCGAGTGCGGACTTTTGACGCTTTTGAGGTAGATATAAATGTGTGATAATTTAAATGGTCAATGACTCCGTTTCAGCTTCACCACCCACACCACAAAAACTGGCTAATTGTCAGTCTGACAAAACGTTTGCTTGGTAGATGTGGCCATGTCATTTCTGTTTGGCGTGTGGTTTTTTTTGTACTAATTATGTTTGCGTTTGGCCGCAACTCGCCTGATGTGAAGCGATGACGCGGCCTACGGTGGAGCATGCTTGCCTAGAAGAAACCGATACACTCGAACTTTGAATAAATCCAGATTATGGATTCGTGGATTTATCATTTCTACGAGATTTTACCTGACAGCAAAAAACAAAGATGTTTTTAAATATACATAAGTAATATTTTAGCTTCGCAACCTATTTTCGTAACGAAACGCCTGCAAAACAACACATCAGAAAGAAACATCTTTTCCTCGCCTTTTTTATTATTCACTACGCAGCTGTTCTCGTAATCCCTAACTTTTACATGAAATGCTGAAGTGTTTGTTATTTTTAGACAAGCTATTTGACACTTAAGTATTTTTAATTTCCGTGAAAAGTTGGCAAAGGCAATTTAGAGCTCATTTTAAATGACTCATTCTTCTTCTTCTCGAATCGATGAAGAGATTTTGTCCGACCAGGACGTAGTGACATGTATAGATTATAGATAATTGTTCTTTTTGTCTTGCATTTATATCACATATATATTTATTGAAATACTTATTTTCACTCAAGAAATAGTAATTTTCATTCAACAATTCGTTCGAATTCGTGTTTGAGATGCGAGATGACTTTCGATACGGCGAGCGAATTGTGTTTGAGAATACGAAATACTTTGGACAAACGTCAAAATACTCACCCGTTGTAATTCCTCTCACTTTCGTCATCACTTGCTGGCGCTAGTGTCGAATTCACTCAATTTGAGAATACGAAATGTTTATGGCCCAAGATTTCACCGCGGATTCAGAAGTGATTTCGCAAACGAAGCTTTCAGAATAGCTCTGCTGGACAGCTCTGTGGTTTGCCTCATTCATGTCCTGGAGGGTGCGATTACTAAGTTGTCCTCGACGGGTAGGAGAGAAGGTGTAGGATAACCTGTGTTGTGGCTCCACATTCGCATTGTGTTCAAGTTTTCAATGGACGTGAAAATAAGGTTTACGTGGGCTTTTCAACCTTTAGGTTGTTTCCACCAGACATGTGCTAGGCCGCTGAGCGGTGCGAGGATGCGTAGTGACGCTGTGAAACGATGCGCATATGAGCGGTGGGAGGATGTGTAGCGGGCTCGTTTCAGATGCAAGCGGTAACCACACCGTCTAGTGACTGCTATTTTTTCGCTCGCGTCCGTCCCTACCCTAGCACACATCTCTCTAAGACATCCCTCGCAACACATTCCTCGCAACATTTTCCGGTCAGAGTAGGTCGTCTTAGGGGTGGTTCTCGCACACATCCCTCCCACACATCTTTCCCTTGTTTTGAATGTACAAAAACCTCGCTCCGCTAATCCGTTTTCACTAGAGCTGCGCTGAGCAGGGACAGGTAAATGAAGTAATTCTATTGGTAATTAGCAAACACATCCCTCGCAACGCATCCTCACACATTTCTGATGGACACGCAGCCTAAAACAATATGATCATCGAACAGTTGAAAACGTTAAAATATTTATTTCAAGCAAAAGAAATATCATTCGCCGTGTTCGCCGCTTACACAATTTCTGTAAAACATTATTTTTATTCAACTGCTTTGAAAATTATATCCAATTAATTTTCAAAGCAGTTTAATGAAATTGAAACTGCCTACGCCAGGTTTTCAACCAAAAATATGGCTATTTATACAATGTCTGATGAAATATCCAAAACTTCTCAAAAACAATGAAAAATTTCTACTCATTGAATAAATAAAGAACGAGAGAAAGAAAGTTACCAAAGTTAAAATATCACGAGATAATAAGTTGACCATAAGTTTACTTAGTCAAGTTGGTGTTAAAAGTTAACCCAAGTCGGGTTAACTTGGTCTTGTAGGATGGACACAAAGTTGTAAATCGTTAGATCACTCGTGCAGTCACGACTTCACGAGTTAGTTAGTAAATTAGAAAAGTGATTTTCTCGTGAATTAATGGCTTCTACTTTGAGATTAACTATTTCGTAATAGTATCTAATGCATTAAATAGTTTATTGTAATTTAATATTGACATACATAATTTCATTTGACATTGTCTCAAGCTAGCCGATTTTTTATTCCAATTGTATTAAGTAGTTTTTTTAATTTTTATATGTTGAATGTACTATACTGACTATTATTTTTAACTGTAAAGCATTATTTAATCTTATTTTCAATTTAGTTAACAATTTCAATGTTTGTATGCCTAATTTATGGTAGATTGTACAAGGCTCACCCATTTTTTTGTTACATCCTATCTTATGTACCAGCAATCTAAGCAAATAAATTTTACTTTACTTTACTATGGCTTCCAAAATACTATGTTGGAGAAAACGGAAAACGTTTATCAATACAGTGGGGGAAAATTCACTTTTAAAAGTTCCTTCGTGTATGTTAGTGTCCGTGACTGTACTCACCATACTTAAATGTTTACATTGAAAAGAGTGAGCTCGCACGTCCACCATCTTCCTCCCATTTTACTAGGGGTCTATGTACCACGATTTTCTCTTCCATTATCGTCTGTCAACCGTCACGCTATCCTTTACTTACAATTCTTTCACACATTCCATCCCTCTTTTTTTTGGTATCGTCTCCTTCGCTCTCCAGCCGAGAATATTAAATAGTCATCACTAGGTATATTATTTTTAGTCACATGGTATGCGATTCATCCCTCTACATCCACGCCGTCGATAGACAGACGATTCAATTTTAACTTTCTGTAACTGGTGCAACTTTTAAACTTCCTTTAATAAGCGGGTCAAAACCCTTTGACACGGTATGTCGAATCTAGAATTGGAATAAGAATAAATTTATTAAACCATATTATTAATTTAAACTATTGACAGAAATGGAACGAAATGTATACAATCTATACAAATAAATAAAATTGAAGTGTCTGTTTGTAATATTAAAATAACAGCTTTATACTGAATGCATATGAAAATATATATACGGCACCTATAACAAAAACACATTTTTTTTCAATTTTTGTCTGTCTGTCGGTCTGTCTGTCTGTCTGTTTGTTTGTTTCGGTTAATCTCCGAAAAGGCTTGACCGATTTTGACAAGACTTTCACCGGTAGATAGCTGATGTTACAATGCGTTGTTTATGTTGATGTGGTGTGTAGTGTATACGAAACAACATAAAAAAATAGGAGCACGATAGAAGCATTCGCCTGTATATTTGTCTATAAAATTATGAATAGCATAACGTCTACTTTTACATTTTCAATGAAATAAAATATCATGGAAAAATACACATCTTAGGCTACTCTTATTTTAGAAAAATAATTAGGGTTTCGTGCAAAAAAATTAAAACGCCTGAATCTGTAAACAAAATCCAATTCCAAATGGGAAGTAATATTTTTTATAATAATTTCACGTAAACGAAGCGCGCGTCCCCAACCTAGGCTGCGCCTGAATCGGGGCCGGATAATCTATCGGTATAAATCTTTGGAAAAGACTAGCTTAGTAAAGTTATGCCTTGAGTAGGCAACTAAGTTAACTAAATCAAGTGCCGGCGCGGTACGACCCACTGCCAAGTTGGTTTATGTAAATTAATGAGCTTAGATCAGAGCTGACATTTCAACTCGTACAAGTAAAATAGATGCTTAGTTTTATCACATAAAATGATTATTTTTAACCATAAAGTAAATATTCAATTAGCAGTTTGTAGAGTAAATTACATTTTTGTCGAAATAGTAATTATAGATGATAATTCGAACCTCACAAACTAAATTGTCTTTTTATAAGCTTTTATTATTTGTATTTATGTTTCAGTTGATGAAAACTTTTTTAGTATAAATAAATAAAGTAGACAAGGCGGAGGAAAAATTGAGGTAGGTTTTAGTAAGGTAAAGGTTTTTTGCACGGAAACGGATTTGTTTTTTGTTCTTGATAAAAGGGTTAGTTTATTTATATTGTGTTAATAAATGATTTACCATTTTTTGTCTTAGTTTGTAACAAAAATATAACGATAACCTCAAGTATGTTTTTATGCTGTTTGTATGTTTAATTATGTGTTTAAGCCCCATGTAATAGGGTCCAAGCCTATTGCCAACAATCGGGCACAAATCAAGGCTTCGGATTCCTACAAAGAAATCCCTGAAGGAAAAACCAATGAAACTTTCCCGATTTATGAACCCAGAACCACACGTTCAGCAGTCCTAGAGCTTGCGGCCACTGGATCAACGAGGCAGATTTTTTATAGAGTGGAAGGGATCGACGCACAAACGGTTACACGTGTTCTGTACATCATAACGAACTTCCGAGGTATTCCTCAAAACGCAACTAACTATTTTATTTATTTGTATAGATGAAAATTTTCTATGTGTCTCCTACATGGTAGATTTTCATCTGTAATTAATGATATATTTCCTTTATTTATTTCTATACAAAATAATTATATTTTTAAATATTCCTTAAAAAAAACATTAAAAAATATAAAAAAAAATTGTAGCCTACCGGTATCGGGATCAAGGTCCAAGCTACCGGCGGTCAGGGCTCCAGAGTGAGGAACCTCCTAACAATACGAGCCGTGTCCAGGAGTACCGCTTTCTGAATCAAGCCCTTGATCCAGCTGCCTAATGAGAGCCTCCACAGGTATTGGTCCAGGCTCTTGGCAATTAAGCCATGGGCTGATACAACTGTCGGCACAATGATCGCTGAGTACACATCCCACATGTCGACAACCTCGTGAGCCAAGTCAAGATACTTGATTTGCTTATCTTTCTCGGCTTTCACGAGGTTCTCATCATGCGGGACCGTTATGTCAACAATCATTGCGCGCCGCTCTGTTCGATCCACCACCACTATATCAGGCTTATTGGCTACAATAGTCCTGTCAGGGATGATGGATCGATCCCAGTCAAAATAAAAATCAAAATCAAAGCATTTATTTCAAGTAGGCCAGTTACAGGCACTTTTGAATTGTCGAAACAAAGACAACAGTAAAATATAGCTACAGTCCCAGTCACAAGGCACAAAAACTGTGAAAGTACTGTAGTTGCCCATTCCCTAACGTAGATCTCTATGGAGAAGAACGGGCAAGAAACTCCATGGACACTCTTTTAAATCAGAATACTTTAACAAAACCTTGGTTACATCATTCATTGAGATGGTACATTATGTGAGAACGATGCAGCAAGATGTGTACGTTAAAAGTGTCCATAGTAAAAACAATTCAAAAATAAAATAATTAATTCAAATAAGCCGTGGCAAATAAGAGATGACCAGTCACAACTGACAGCGCCAGTTCACGAACATGACGCATGTATCAGCACCATTCAACTCAACCATTTTGAAGGGAACTAAATGATCCGACACACGTGCCACCATCAGCGAGACATTTGAGTGAGCATGACATACTCCTAACCGCCAGGGCACATTCAAGTCAAGAAAAGACGCAAGTTTCCAGCGAATGACAGCTTTCTAGTACATAGTACTCACACAATATAGGCTAGGCGGCTATATAATACAAAAGAGATTGAATCTATACAATGCAAAGATAGTTATACAATCTTCAGCAGCTCCAACAATACTATTTAATGCTATCAATTTAGGCGCCCCTGTTCTTGTGGAGCAGGACCGGCATTGAGCCAAGCATTTTTATCAGTGATATAATCGTCCAACTTGTAATATGCTTTCTTACATAGTGTGCGTTTAATGCATGTTTTAAATTTCGTTTCATTCAGTTCAAGAATACTTTGTGGAATTTTATTATAGCATCTCAAACCGTACCCCATGAAAGATGAGTCTACTTTAGCGAGTCTGAAACCTGGCTGAACCAATTGGTCTCTATTTCTAGTACAGTAACTGTGACTGTCACCTCTTTCATTAAAAAGATGTAGATTTTTTCTTACATACATTATGTTTTCGTAGATGTATTGACAATGTAGCGTCATGATGTTAATTTTCTTAAACAGTTCCCTTAGAGAATCGCGCCTACGAAGATTATATATGGCTCTGATGGCTCTTTTTTGCAGAATAAATATAGACTCAATGTCTGCAGCCCGTCCCCACATTAAAATGCCATAAGACATAATACTATGAAAGTAACTAAAATATACCCAGTACATTGTGATACTGCCATTTTCGAGAACTGGGTCGGGTACATACTTATAGTACGGCACTTCCGATTCCACAAGGTTGTATTTTAGAGCAAGTTGCTGATGGATAATCCTGGCTACAAGGTTGTGTCTATGCTAGTACTCTCCGTTAGCCAGACGAGAACACCCGAAAATAATGTGACGGATTGATTCGCCTGGACGGTGGCATGCCCGACATAATATGTCAACAGTACCGTCCTTCACAATAAATCTCCGGTAGTTATTCGTCAAATATTATTATTATAGGTTCGGAATTCGGAATCGTTTACCGAAAATGTCTTAACCATTTGTGCGTCGATGTCCTTTCCACCGTTTATAAGTGAATAACCTGCAGTCGCAGACAGGTTGACAAATTATGTGTGAATAACCTGTCTTACCATTTGCTCATTTTGTACGGTAGGTACAAATCATAGTCATTATTATCGTATTAAGCTAAAGATATTCGAGATAAGTAAAACAATACAATACAATGACTTACGAAAATCTAATAAAAACCAAAATAATTTAAATTGCAAGATGAAAATTATATATTAGAGAATTCTGGAATAAGTTTGATTTAATACAAGACGTTGAATATTTGACCTCGGCTTATTTTAAACAAAATCTAATTATTATGTACGATATGTAATGCTAGGTACATTCTGTACAGCAAACATCAAACAAGCATCGCCTTTTCTGTATGAAGTACCTAAGTGAGTACTTAAGGACACTAGCATAATAAAAACAATGTTACAAAAGACTTGGTTGGTATCTTGATTTTATAGGTGTGAATGCTAACTGCTGGTACATTATTACCTGTCTTAATAATGTGTGTAAAAACACCCTTAACATAGCCAAAAGGCACCGTCACCGTGATATGATAATTTGTTTTGTTCTGGATCATATCTGGGAACTTTCTAAACGTCAAAGTTCCAACTTTTTTAAAAATAAGTACAAATTTTTAAAATTGGAAATTAATATGGACTACGGATATTTTCATCAGGAACCGTGTGGCTATGATGTCCAAACCATCGACACAGGAAATAAAATAGCGCACAAGTGTGTGCACAAAAACAGGTTCACTCATTCTGGTAGTTCAATGTAAGGGCAATTCGACACGACCGGAGAGATATCATACGTAGGACGAACGACTTAACTTGCGTACCGCGGGAGGCCCGGGCCGGAGGGTATCATATCAAACTGCGGGAGGCCCGGGCCGGAGGGTATCATACCAAACTCCGGGACGCTACTGATAAATTCTTGACGGAAAACCTAGTGAAACACGGCCTGACCTGGGGTTCAAACCAACGACGCTCAGCAAAAGATGCATGAAGTATCTAATGAATTCCTAATTCATGTCTCTAAAAACTTAATCAACGAAGTGTTGTAGTCAGAGTCTGAGATAAAACTACTGAGATGCTACATTATAAACGCTTGCCTGTTCAAATACAAGGCTCGTTTAATAAGTACCTACCTATCTGTGAAGACTATTTATTGATGTCAAGGAACCGACGTGACTTTGAGAAGCGACCACAATCCGCAAGTGATGCCCTGAGCAGATGTCGGATAAGTGTAGGTAGCATTATAAGTGATTATATCCTGTACTGTAGACATACATCTGCCAATTTAGTAGGTAGGTAACTACAGTAGATACGATGGCCTTGTGCTTAAGGATAATATTAAGGAAGTAGGCCCTGTTTGTCTATTAAACATAACGTAAACTTAATTAACTAGGGTTTTGTGACTTATTATTTTACGCAATTGTTAAGGTGCGTAATTATCAGTAGCGTATCGAGCACGCGTAGCATTATCACCGCAGAAATAGGTTTTGTCGACGGAAGAATCGACAAAGTGACAGATGAACAAAGGAAATATGTAATTTCGTCGATTCTTCCGTCGACAAAATCTTTTTCTACGGTGGTCATGCTACGCGTGCAGAAGTAATAACAGAAGAGGCCAACTTTGTCACATCTAACAACTGGTTGAGTTACTCTTATCTGAATAAATACAAATTTAGTCCTAACCACATTTAAGCACCCCGTACTTGACAGTTATTGCGGTTCCAAAGTTAAATTAAATGGCGGGGGGACGGAAATCTACAAGAGAAACATGTCTAACTAAAATAAAACAATAATAAACTAACAGCCAATGTTTGCCACTTCGCTTGCCGCAACTCTTCGCGGATGAACATCATTTCGGGTCGCAGGTCCCGGTGAGCGAAGGGATCCATGGAGATTTGCAGCCTGGGGTCGATGGCCGCAAGCTGTTGGTCACTGAAAAATGTAAATGACTTCAGGTACCTAAACTTTACTTAGACCTCTCATAATTATCCTGCCTGATTAATGGTTCCTTTGGAGTTTTTTAATGGCCTCTCGCTGGTCAACCTATGAGGCTGACTACTGTTTACCCAGACTATCCGGGTGCCTTGAGTGTAAGGCCTCCGCCCTCCAGCTAGGGGCAAATAACTTATAAACTAAGTGACAACGCGCTTAGGGAACCCTTTGAGGGGTACGAGCCTCGACTTAGAGCGTCGCTGAGGGAGAGCAACATGCTGGATCTGAGTGATATCATTATTTAGGGACTGATTTAAAACTATTGGCTGAGCATTGCGAGCTGGCTCGAGAGAGTTCCTTTGGAGAACAATGCGTGGTGTTTATGTTTTGAAACAACTAGTACCGCCACCTATAATTCCTGAAAGAAAACTTGTTGTTTCGTTCTTACACTAACCGAACACAGGTGGCGTAAATGTGTGTTGAATTTTGAAACTACATTGGTTTCATCCAAGGTTCAATTTGGTTCAATTATTTTAATTCGAAGGTTTAGGTATTTTGTTCTCTGAAGCAACATAAAATAAAAAATATTTCTTACGTTTTTTATAGCTATAATAAAGTTATTAGTGCCTAACGAACCAAATTATGTTACATCAATTATTATTTCTGCTTATTAGGAACGAAAAATATAAGAACAATTGCAATTTATCGTTGCATTGTCACATTAAGTAAATAATTAAAACTATTCAAATTTTGTATAAAAAACTCAAAAAACATCAACAGCAACCACAGCCGATTCAACATTCTACCTATTAACTACGCTAGATGTGACTACCAAATATGGTACCACTTTGGTACCACTCACTGCCTCAAAATAGCCTAAAGCCTCTAAGCATAATAATTATCGTGGACTCCGAACCTCTCTAATGCTCCAATCTTATTTAGTAACCTACACCTTGTAGGTAATTGTATAGAAAAAAAGAAATAGATTGAAGGGAATACAATATGATTACAATGTAGCTCCAACATCTGCTTCTAGTGCCCCTGCTTCTTCCAAAGTCTCTCCTGCAGCTCCTTTGCCGTTATTATGTCCAGACATTATGCTGCTCGAAAAAGTCAATATAAGTTATGATTTCAAGCCTTTTCAAGCAAACTCCCAGTAAATAGTAAAACAAAAGTAGACGTCAATTTAATCAATTCAACGTCATTTTTTTTTATTTCAATTGGAGTTTTATCCACATGAAACATTAACCAGCCTGGTTACCACATGTTGATATTATGATTATATACGATATACGTGTAATTATTTAATAAACATTTTTTGTGCAGCTGTGTACTATATTGTGAAAAAAAGGAAAGCAGCAACACCTATCTACATCTGTGAGCAACACCATCTATGGTTATTCGTTGAAATTAATACAAGCCGACAAAATCATGATGGCGTGCGTTCTGAAGTTTTTTTTCCAGTTTCGGATGCATTTTGCTTTCATAATAACACGAATCAAATATTTCTTATAAAATATGGTTATTTTTTCATTTGTTGAGATAATAAACAATTAGTCGCTTTAAAATAAAAATAAAATAGTAATTTACTTTACATTGAGATAGCGATGACTCATCAACATATAACATTTCCGAACGCACTCCCACTCCGGTAAAAGGGTGAGTGAACCGCCTCATTGTTATTTATTGCATTTGCCTCTAATAATACATTAATTAGCCGTTTTACGGACACAGCGAGTGCAATAACATAGGTCGCGACAGCCATGCCGATGTGAGTAATTTAAAAGGTGTGGCACGACAAGGGGCGTAGTTTCTGATCTAGTGACATTAGTGGTGTGAAAACATATTCTTCCTAACTCGTCGCAAGATGACCGAGTACAAATTGGTGGTGGTAGGCGCCGGAGGCGTCGGTAAATCCGCATTGACTATACAGCTGATACAGAATCACTTTGTGGACGAATACGATCCTACGATCGAGGATTCGTATCGGAAACAAGTAGTTATCGATGGTGAGACGTGTTTGTTGGATATTCTTGACACGGCGGGTCAGGAGGAGTACTCCGCGATGCGGGACCAGTACATGCGGACGGGCGAGGGGTTCCTGCTGGTGTTCGCAGTGAACAGTGCTAAAAGTTTCGAAGACATTGGCTCGTACCGCGAGCAGATCAAGCGGGTGAAGGACGCGGAGGAGGTGCCCATGGTGCTGGTGGGGAACAAGTGCGACCTGCAGGCGTGGGCCGTGGATATGGCGCAGGCGCGCGAGGTGAGACTGTTTACATAATACTGCACCACATTACACTCATGACTACTATTATGTATACCAATATCCTAATTCAAAAGGGTTTTTGTCATAGAATAACAATTACAACTTTGAGATAAGACCTGTTTCAAAATACTGTTTTCTAATAACAATCCGTAAGAGAAATTTGCTTTAAAAAATTGCCAATATAAACATATTAGTGTCTGTGACTGTATCTATTCTCCACACTAGATGCACATTGACTTGTCTTGTTTGTGTGTGTGCATGACAAAGAACCAAGGAACTGTTAATTCACAAGTCAAGCATCTAATCAAAATTACACTTAATTGATTAATTAACTCCCATGTTTTGTATAATAGCTTATGTGAAGCAGCTGTAATCATCTTAAATGTAAGAATCTTTGTTTGTGTACATCCATACTTTTTGTGATTAAACCTCATTCTCTTGACTGCGCTACTGCTAGATGGGCAAAGAGTTATTGGGTTATTAAGAATTTCTTAGTAACAGCCCTCAGAGACTGAATTTGTGCCCTGTTGATGGCAACAAGATCGTCCCCTATTACATGATACTTAACAAGACTAGTGTACTATACTAAAGATATTCCTCTGCACTACCCTTTGGGTATTACTGGTGTGGTGATGTAGTATTCTCTTGAAGATGGCAGGCAAGAATAAGGCTAGTTGGTCTCAATATTTACAAAAAAACTATAATTACTTTTGTGTACAGTTAAGGATAAAGATTAGAATGAATTCAATCACTGTGTATTAAAAGAAATGATGTCACATTTTATTAAATAAAGCATAGTATAATGTCTGTCAAGAAATTTTGATCTAGTAGTCAGATAGCTACACTATGAGCTGATCATATTTACCTACTTTGGAGGTAAATATGATCAGTATTCTACAAGCGTTGTCATAGTTATTAAAAAGCATAGATGATGTAACCAACTACAGCATAATTCTGTGATAGGTGTAAACTAATGCTATTTTACAAGTTGTTGTTTAATCATTTTACCTAATATAAATTGTTCAGTCATTCAAATTCCTGTAGAAGAAAATCTTTGACTCTTGTCACGAAGAAATTAATATATTTAATCTCTGTTGTTTGTAGTATAATCCTTATAAATAAGATTGATTATTACATCAATGGCTGGAGGCAGTCAATTTCATGAATCCATGTTTCATGTTTTCTTCTGTATTTCTAACTAACAATACTTGTTAGTATGGTCCTACTGCAGGGCAAAGGACTTTCACTCCCTTCTCCACACAATTCTGTCATTTCGTAGTCCTATATTTCTATGCCAGAGAAATTAGTTAAATTGTGTCCAATACAGGGTGGCCAGGATGTTGCCACACACACATTACCAACGCCTTAAATATAAATTTTCATCAGTAATTTATTAAAACAAAAAAAACAGCTGTTTCCTACAGAAGTGCAATACCTACACGGCCGAAATGTATAGAACAGCTGATTGGTTTTTAAATTACAGACGAAACATTTTTATGTGGGGTAATTCAGAATTATGTACTGAACATGTGGTACCTGTTTGTGCGTCAATGTCCCTGGCACTCTGTATACTGTCATCAATTTTATTTTCTTCTAAAAAATGTTTACTAGCACATAGTTTATAATCCACTACTAGGCTACAGTAAACATAACGTAACAGCCATGTTTAAACAATTTAACAGATATTTAGCAACACCATCTAATACTTGCGCAAACAGAGCTTATAACAGTATCACATTAACCTCATATTTAGATTTAATTACTAAATTCATGTGTAACTATCCAAATTACTGTTTTAAAACAAAAGTAACTCAGTCTGTCGGATAGGTTTTTACGCTTCAATACGCCGAAACCTACCTAACTGAAATTGGTATTCAGGTAGACCATGACTTGGTTTAATGCTCATTTTATCCCCGTATTTCGTATTTCGTAAAAATTTCCTAAATCCATGCAGGCAGTATTGTAACATAAGGCATTGTAGAATGTTATGTAAAAAAATTGTTATTGTTTTCCTTTGTAAAAACTGTCAACATTTAAAATAGAAAAACAACTGTAGTGGATATGCAACAAAGGATAGTTTTAATGAAAACAGTAACAATTTCACAAGTACTTTACATTCCAATGCTAACAAACTAATCAAATAATTCACTTACAAACATAGCAGCCTATAACCAATTATCAGTGTAGTGATTTATTGATTGCCTTATCTTGAGTTCTCTCTTAGTAGCACTACTAAAGCCTTTCCCAAGATATGCCACAGTAAATTGTGTAATCAATTAGCCTCTAAAAGTGGCTGTACTTAAATATACCCATATTCTGGTCAGTCAGCCTAGTGTAGATTAGTGTTTCTACCATGACTTGAACCATTCTTATCATGCTCATACTGATATTAAGACTAACACCACAATAATTGGATGTGTTTAAAGGATCCAACCAACACAGAACTCTTTGTCTTGAAACTCTAAAATGTCCTCCTTAATGTTCAGTTGACCCTTCACCTTTGGTCCCCCATTCAGGATTTCTTCTTCTTGGTTCTATCAAAGATTCCAAATTGTATGTGCTTTGACCAGAAGTCCTCTGTCTCTGGTAGTCAATCAACAAAATATGTAGGTTGAGGAATTATTATTATTTCTTTTCCATACACCCTGGGTCTACAAACACTCGTAAATTCGTAGTGCTCATTGTTAGTAAATGTTATCACCGTGGCACCATATAAGTGGTTAAATAAAGTCACTTGTGGCTTTAAATGACTTGCAACTTGGGTTGATTTTAAAATAAACGTTAAATTATTTTGGAATACTTTATTTCTGACAGTATGACCTGTGTGTAACTCCGGTATTCTCAGACAAGGCAAAAGAAAATAACACAAGACGGCAATTAAAAGTAATTAAGTGTGCTTCTCATAAAGTGACTCATGTGGTGTCCGTACATTGTTTAATGTGCCACTTCAGCTCAATGAAAGCACTTTTAAATAATGTTTGCACTTTCAGACACTTGCCTCAATCATTTCAGTCTGGTACCTAATTAAGTAGAAACTCAGATTATTGTATCTGTGTAATATTCCTTGTGAAAGTTGTTAATTATATTTATTAGACCAGAAAGGATAAACATGTTTACGCAATTTTTATATAATTTGCTATGCATATGTTTAAGTTCTTTGATTTATGTTGTCAACTTACTTAATTATAAAAGCTTTTAATTTGACTTCGAAAAACACTTTATTTGATCTGTATAGCTTGACGGTTACAACAGTTAATTGTAAGGAACACTTATTCTCTGTAAACTTTAAACTATTGACAGAAATGGAATGTAATGTATACAATCTGTACAAATAAATTAAATTGAATTGTCTGTTTGTAATATCAAAATAACAGCTTTTTACTGAATGCATATGAAAATTTATATACGGCACCTAAAACAAAAACACATTTTTTTTTCAATTTTTGTCTGTCTGTCTGATTTTTCCGGTTAATCTCCGAAACGGCTGGACTGATTTTGACGGGACTTTTACTGGCTACTTTTATTTTAGAAAAATAATTAGAGTTCGTGCAAAAAAAAAAAAAACCCCTTCAAATTGTTAACAAAATCCGATAAAAAAGAGAAGTAATGTATTAATTTCAAGCGAACGAAGGTCGCGGGCAACAGCTTTATTTAAATATGATTACTGCTTATAACCTTTAATAAGTTGTGGTGCAAGCAGGTCTAAAACACAGGCATTCTAATTTCATTGTACTTTTCAACCATCACAAAAAACCCCTAACAGACTAGAATCAATATTATTATATTATTGCACGAATCATCATTCTTCTGCCCTTATCCCAATTTATTTGGGGTCAGTACAACATGTCTTCTTCTTCCATCCTTCTCTATTACTCCTTACCTCAGCAGCAGTCACCTCCTTTCTAGCCATACCATCCTTCACACAGTCCATCCATCGCTTCTTTGGTCTTCCTGAACTCTTATAGCCATTTTCCTCACTACATTGCATACTATTGTACAAATACAAACATTATTATTCAATGATTATGAAATACTTTATGTCTTCATTTTATGCATTCCATTAACATGAACAGACTCATGCCCGTTTTCATAAAAACTATGCGCAACCTAAATTAATGTCTGACTAACATCATGGTGTTCAATTATGTACGTTCGGTGCTTAGCCGAGAATTGACATTCCAACAATGGAATCATTGTATTTAGGTATCCATTTAGGTGTTGGTCGTAAGTAAAAACGAGCATTACTATTTTCATTGCTTGCTTTATAAATAAATAAGGTTTATAAATGTAACTTATGTTGATAACATAAGGAAAATAGGCAAGAAACACTATGTTCTTGTTTTAGTTTAGGTACTATTTATAAACATTGCTACTATGTGACCTTATCCTTAGCAAAATCAGGCTTTCTAAGAATAAAATTACGATATTTAAGAACTTGGCAACTTGTAGATCTAAGATAAATGTAATTAATTATGTGTAATTGAAACATCCTAATGTCTATCCTTAGAAAAATCAGGCTCCTTAGGTATAAAATTACGATATTAACGACTTGTATCTTGATGATCTAAGATAAATGTAATTAATTATCTGATATTATGTGTAATTAAAACATCCTAATGTCGTTACAAATATGCTAGGGGAAGCCCCAAATCCAAACAAAAGGGTCGAGCCTACTATCTTGTTTAATTATAATGCAATAATGCGGTAGGTAAATAGATATGAGGTATTTTTATTATTTACACCGTCCATATAACAGTACAATTACGGATATAAACTTATCCTAATCCTAAAGGCATCCCCTCGTCCCCGCATTCGCCTGTAATGTAACAGTTCAGATTAAGATGGCTCCAATAGCGCGTTCCATTTGTGATCCCGTAGACAATACAAATTCTTCTCTCAAATACTCTCAAAAGTTCTGCGAATGGCCACCTTTAGCTTTGAGGTAGTGTGTTTTACCAGAGTCACGTTTGCCTTCTTTCATGGTGAAGAATACTTCAATCACGTCAGGAAAAAAACAAAGTTCCCCTAAATAGTGGCGATATTTCAATGACAATTTTTGTGATGTCGCGACGGCGAGTATGCATCAAACGACATACCGCGCCACTTCTGGGGTATTTAGACCCCTATGTTCCACCTCCTATTCTGCCTTCTCTGCCCTACAAAATACAGTCAAATTGACACCTGCTACTGACACCGATGGGGCCGTGAAAGTGCCAAAGTTTTGGACCAAAAAAAACCTACCGAAATTCAATGGGTGGTCCTACTATGTAACTGAAGAGGCCGTACCACATTCTGAATATTTATTTATCGACAAAGAACTACGTTTAGAATCATTATTTGTTTACCCTGGCCCTTAATAGCAACAAATGGGAGGTCAAACAGTCGCTTGCTCCACCAGACACTACCCAAACAAACAATACGTGTATCATAAGTTCAGAACGTTAGTTTCTTTAAAGCCAAGCAACACAAATGCATCTTGACAAAGCAAAATGGCTTGCGCGTGCGCTCACGGGCTTGGTTTCTGCTCTTGACGGCACGGTTGGCGCAGTGGCTGCTGCGCTGCGTGTCGTGGGTTTGTTTTCCACACGGGACAAATATTTGTATAGCCACAAGTACAGGTAGTTGTTCCAGGTCTGGCTGTTTGTGTATGTGAATTTAAATGTTTGTAAACGCACCCACGATACGGGAGAAATTCTAAGAGAACTCTTGGAACTCTCTCTGTATCGTGGTGCGCAACACATTTAAAAGAAAAAAAACATTGTTAATGTCAGTGAAGGCTTGCATGGTGAGCATGGGAAGCCCTACTGCATTCTGAAAACGAGCTGTAAGTTCGTGATTAATACGCTTGATGGCTGGATTTAGGTAACTACTAATCAGCGGACCTAACCTAACGACATTACGTTAAGCCGACCTGTCTACTGACCAAAGGTCCGTCCTACCAACTGGATAAGAGTATTCTGCACCAATTTCCCTCTAGACTGGAACAAACTGTATTGAAAGTGGCCTAGACCTACGTTTTGGAATCAAACTCGTTATCACGAAGACCTATTTTAATTAATTAAGTATTAATTGATTGACGTTGCCCAGAGTCTAGACCCCCGATTTTACCTTATTTGCGGAAAAAATGTATTTTCTGTTATAGACGGTAAATACCAACAAAATAGATTAATATCCAATTGAAACCACTTTATAATTGCCTAATTCATCATTATCCTGTACATGTAGGAAATATTTTAAAATTCGAGATCAGAACTATAAATAATTATAATCGTCTGAGTAATGCTGTTCCTGGTGATACATAAATACATAACAAGCAATAAATGGATAACTGTTATACACATTAGTCATTGTGACAATGTTTTGATGAGCTTAAAATGTACCTACCTAACATGAACTCGAAGCTATAGGTATTGTCGTTGAAATAATCGTACATGTATGAGTAACTTCCTTGTGTAAATCGTGGTCCAGAATATACTTATTTGCTCCACTAATCTGGCAGGATTGTAAAAAATGATAAACATTTTGACCAATGTGTTTCGTCCTATCTAGTTATTTTCTTGCAGAGTCATCATCATTCCTAATACGGCCCTGCCTTTATCCCAATTTTTTTGGAGCCGGCTCAGCATGTCTTCTTCCATACTTCTCCATTAGTCGTCATCTCATGGGTCTTTCACACAGTCCATCCTTCGGTTCTTTGGTCTTCCCTTACCCCTAATCTTTTAGCCATCCACATGATCCACATTCATACTCAAAACTTTCCTCAAAAGATTTAAGATCCTCGCAAATATTTGGATATTCGCCAATTTGTTATTGAACACGTCTTCTAAATGTCTCCGCACTTGCAAGCTCATCGGGGGTGCCAAATAGTTGGTTTTATCTGGCAACTTGCGGTTGACCTTTCAAGTGCCCGTAAAAGCGTACTTGGAAGACAAAGTGTGAAAAGTTGAACACAAACTGAAAGAATTGTCCCAAACTTTAGCCTAAATCTCTTTGTAATCATTCACCTTTTTGTGGTTTGGGACTATTGAGAACCATCAACCACGTTTTTTTTTTCATTTATTTCATTTCGCTTGTGTCCTCGAGCAAAACGAACATGTCAACAGCCTTCTACTCTTCTAGCCTGTAGATATGATGTCTTTATATGGATAGACTGTTCTGGTAAAGTTGACATATAAATATACTTAATAATTTATAGTTGTTTGTTATGTTTAAGGTCTTAAAATGTTTTATTTATTGGTTTGACGTTCAGTCTTATCGCTTCTGTGTTTGCTTGGCTGACGATGTTACTAACAAATTAAATAAAGGCCCAGGTCTACAAGAAAAACCTTTTGCTTGCCATTGTTGCCGCTCCGATTAGCATCTAGGCTTACATAATGGCATCCATTAGGACCTTAACCTACGAACTTTAAAATGTAACGATCGTTGTCTGACCTAGATAACGCAACTAGTCTCTGTCTTCGTCCCTCCTAATATATTAAATTTATGCGATTAACATTTTTGCTTGCCGTCACAGACACTTTTTAGCCTTTCCTGATTGACGTCATTGTCGGTTCATTTACGTCATCTCGTCATAGAGAGATGTTATTGTATATGTATTGATTGTTTTGTCTCGTCTTTGTCCATTTGATGTATCTGATAGTATATAAAAATGTTTACATTACTTTCCATAAGTCGGTAATGTTAAAAAATACTGTAAAATAATTTTCAAGAAAGCAGTTTTGAAAGTACTTTGCCTAAGCTCTACACCTAATGCTACTTTTTATGATTATGAGCCAGAAATGGTTCATATCAGATCTTCCTAAGTCTGGAAAATAACCTAAGCTTGGATTCACAGATTGTACACTGATATTAAAGCTTACATTTCTAGGAAACGTGACCTTTACGGCGTAAATGTCAACGCAGTGCCGTTAGTTTGGTACAATTTTATTAATGTTTGCTAACATAATACTGTTTGATCTTTCGACTGTTTTCACGTGTTCATCGCATTGGAATACAACAGAAAGAATAGCCCCTATGCAGGTGGTTCCATCGATCCGGCTTGTCGAAATGCAGGCCGATTGTCTACTAGACCCTTTATCTCCCCTCAAGTATGAGCCGCGGTTGCTTCATTGTGGGAGAATTAATAAGCGGTTGTAAAACAACATTTTTACGTTCAAATTTTTGTAGTTTCGTCAAAAAAGTATTGTATTGAAGTCAAAAAGCCTCAGACGATTTGAGGATTACTCTCAATGTTCTTTCGTGACATCTGTTAATAAACCTGTCAAAACAACAAAATATAGTTATCTAATTGAGTTCAATTACTGCTTTTCCAGGTGGCGCGGAGTTACGGTGTTCCCTTCGTAGAGACGTCAGCTAAGACCCGCATGGGTGTCGATGACGCCTTTTACACCCTAGTACGAGAGATCCGCAAGGACAAGGCGAGTCGAGTCAAAAGGAATAGGCGAGGACGAACCATAGGACCCGGCCGGAAGTTCAGATGCACGTTTCTGTAATACGGTATATAATTTAGTGATAATATTTGTGGATATTATCTGATGGCGACGAGTCGGTAAGTCAATTTTATTGTCGACAAACACCGCTTGTTTAGTGTTGGAAACTTTTTATGTAGTACTTTTTGTAGAGACACTGACAGTTCCCAACGTTCAAAAGTTAATCGATAAAATGACTATCGGTTTTAACTTAGTTGTTTTTTTTTCTATCTATTTGTTAGACTACACTGAATAGCTTTTTGTTAACAATAATATTGACTTCGTGCCAGTAGACTGGCTTATTGACTACACAGCTTAGTCATGTAAATTGAATCTTATTACTATCTGTCCTAAGGTTTAATTCCCATGTTCAAAGTGTAGCTAAGTTTAGGGAAAAACGCTAATGGTATAAAATTAAATACTTATTAGCCATAATATGAATTTATAATACGAATATTTGAAATACGTTCAATTAAAATCGATTCTTGACACTTAATACTATTATTATTATTGAACGAAGGTCTTGACTATTCAGCCATACTGTGTAATATGATACACAATATACCAATATAAATAAAATAATTGTAGACAAGTAAACGTAGTTCTGTCATAAGGAGCCAACCCAAATAAAAACAACATTCTATACGTAAGTGGTATATTTTTATTCAGTTAAATCAGTCTCATATACATTCAAAACGTGTGCTTAGAGCAGATATAAAATTAATCAGCCTTTACTGTCCAAGATCATAATAATTTCTTCAGAAAGTGGGATACTTAGTTGTGGGTTGGTATGTTTTGACAGAACTACGCACAAGTAATTTCGATAATAGTATTTATCGATACAATATCGCACCCATGTACTCCACTCTCCACGAGTTTACAAAATAATAGATCCTGCTACATTTACATCGCGCTTTTGACTTATTTCTTATATAAAAAAACTACATAGCATGTAATCCTTGTATAATATTAATTATAATTAGCTAATCTCTGTGAGAAATATCCATAAATATTAAATGTATAATGTAGAAATGAGGCAGTTATGAAATCTAAGGCATTCTTCTGTGGCTGAGTAAAAATAACTTTTTGTACAGTGAAAATATTTCAAAACTACTTTGTGCTTATTTGTATGAGGTATGTGTGGACATTGAGTTTGTCTTTTGTGAGGGTCATAACTGAAACTACAATTTATTATAATAATATCAATTTAGAATACTGCCTGTTTTCAGTAGCACTACGAGTACCTAAAGTAATGCCTAAATAATATTACACCGTCAAAACCTAACGGAACACTTTTATTTGGGCGTTGATTTAGGTGTCGCCTTGTATTAGTGAAAACGCTCACACATCTCTCATTGAAGATATCTACTAAGTTAGTGGGGTTTATCATTGCTGCCCCAATATGTTAACCTAGACCTCAGTCTGAAGACTGATGAAGGATAGACAAAGGATTCTAATTATTTATTTTTAAGTATTAAACCCAAATTAGATAATTTAAGATTAATTTCTGTGAGGAAAGAATGTGTTTCTTATCATGAGGGTAGTTTTTACTAAGCACACGTATTTCGGACACTTCAGTTTTTCCCTACTTTAATCCAAAATCTTTTCTCACTCTTATCAAGTAAAATACTCACCTGTTAGGCACTGGCGTTAAGTTCTCAAGGTGCTATTTGAAGCATAGTATACTTGTAGCGAAGGCCGTGTCTGTCGATTAGAAAAAAAAACTTGTAAGTGTGGATTAAAATTACATTATTAAACAAATAAATACAGCTGTACTTATGAAAATGATGTCATATTACCCTAACTTTGCCTTTACCCAATCTTCATTTTATCCTGAGAATTATTTATCCGATTTAAAGGGTAAATCCTAATCATTTTCGCGTAATATAATGGTTGTGCATTATTTAAGTACAATTTTAGATTGGTTGTAAACTGTTTAGTACAAATAGTGCACAATTATTGGGTAGACACAACTGACTTGTATTACCCCCATGTCTCTTTATAACTTAATAAGTGGGTAAAAACGTTTAATGTATAGCTCAAAAATCCTATCTAAAAAATCGTTCATCTATTGTATAATAATTACCATATTTTCAGTTATAAAGATCTTTTTACTATGTAATTCCTGTTTTACTAGACTTATCTTTGATAAAAATGGCTGCCGCGAGTAGCCGCAGCCGATATCATATACAATCGTTATTATAGCATAATATTAGAAACATTGTTAAATGTTTTCTACTTTAGCTAGAAGCAAATTTGCAAGCTATAGTGAAGTTTGTAACTACTTTACGACTAATGCTTGTTGGTGACATGCCAAATAAACGTGATTATAGGATTTGTATAATTTTTCGGTTGTCAAAAAAAAAAATGTCCCAAATATTTTGGCCGCCATTGTAATTTGATAAGGGACAAATTCTACTAATTCTAGTTACGCTTATGATTGCTCACAAATCGCCCTCGAGGAACTAACTTCTTAGGAAATGCAGCGTTTTTTAATGGTTTTTGTGTTCAAAATCCGCAAATTATATTATTCAATATTTCTTTATATTATATTTTACTCAGCATGTACAATGAATTATTCAAACGAATTTTTTAAATCAAATATCAACAATCATAAATTTTATTATTTTGACAGCGTTTTTTAGTATTTTAAGTTTATTGTAATGATTAGTTGTTAGTTTAATTATAGTCTAAAAATACACCAGGTACTTGCAACATTTTGTTTTTGCACAGCTTGTATGATTGTTTTTGTAGTAGTAAAAAACAGACCATCATTGTAATGACTTGTTAAATTATGGTCTAGCCATGCATCAAGCAGTTCATACCTACTAATATAAAGTAAGTCGCTCAATTGTGTTTTTATTTGTAACTTACTGAAGCAAGTCAGTGCGTTTGCTCATGTAATTCAGCTGTGTAG
The DNA here is from genome assembly GCA_963576755.1 of Noctua janthina. Taxonomy (NCBI): domain Eukaryota; kingdom Metazoa; phylum Arthropoda; class Insecta; order Lepidoptera; family Noctuidae; genus Noctua; species Noctua janthina. Next base: position 15,426,363 of record OY755069.1, on the reverse strand, counting down.
GGCGTACACGTTTTTAATTAGGTGCCAAACAAAGTACTTGGTATATTTTTACGAATATTGTATAATTTTTAATACGAACGAAAATCCAAGCTGCCATGAAAATCGTCATCAGCCAGAATCATTTTTGCCATGAATTATGTATACCTACACCCATTTCGTAGCCATAATTTTATATTTACCTAACGAAAATATTTTTATAGCTTTGCAATAAACATTTACAGTATAAAAATCTATGTAATGCTGTATATTAATTAACTTGCTTGTAAACGTTGTTCAGAAGATTTCTTCTTTTTTCTTAAGTAGTTTTAATTTTTATGTCCTGAAAAAGAATCTAATATTTGAAAACGTTTACGAGTGAGGGCTGTAGTATGTAATATTTTTTATTATATTACTTAAATATAAATTTCAAAGCTAGTGCACAATTTTGTTGGAAATAGTTGATATTTTATAACTAATTAATTCTGTAACAATGTAGCACAAGACTGTGTGCTAATTGAAATAAATAAAATTGACGAGGCAAAGTGTTTTATTTATTAAATTAGTTTCATTCAATTAATGGCCCATCTGAATCAAATCTCTGACTTTGAAAGTTTGATTCCCATTTCCCAGTTAAGATAAAAGTTTTTTTTTTATAAAAATTATAAATCAAATGAATTACTTAACTTTTAAAGGTTGTGTTTACAAAATATAACAATAATTTTTATAAAGAGAACTTACTACGATAAGCCACCTTCAACTCTTGTAGAAGGTGACTTATTATACATGTAAGTCTCTTGACTTGCATTTATACCAAGGACATATTTTACAGAATATAACCTATGTGGTTGTCTCCACTTCCCGTGTTTATTAATGTTTGACCTGAAAAAACGGCAAAAATACTCAAATGAAGATGGAGACCATTTCCATACCCAGGACGTATGATGTGATACAAATCACCTGTTTTTGTCAAAATAAATTTATTTATCCCAAATACATTTTTCTAGAGACGTTTTACATAAAATACTCGTTAACCGCGCAACGTGGCCAGTCTTTATTATGATATGATCTTTTACCTTGTTACACCATCTTTTACTTATGGAATGCAATAAAAACTTGAGTATTGAGTAATTTTCTACTTGGTCACCCAAATTCCTCTTAATCAAATACTGTCAGTGTCAAGTGTGACAGGTGTCATTATCATTGATGTCATCAAAAAACTTGTAAACACGCAAAATAAGTTTGTTTTAATTGTATTTCAAAGCAATAAAAAAGAAAACATTCAAGACGATGGATGCGAAAGACGTGTGTGTAGAAATTGAGAACGATGAGTTTTACAGCAAGTTCTTAGATGAATCGATAAAGCCCGTAATCAATGAACACCTCTCGGTGACTGATCAAGTGAATAAACTCGCTCAGGGTATTGAAAAACTAAGCAAAAGCTTGGAGAAACAAGTTTTGGCCAAACACAATGATCTACTTACACAGGCAAGTCATATTACCGACTTAGAAATGACTTTAGAATCGGTCCAATCTCAAGTGCAGAGTTTGCTACGCGGTGCCGAAAAAATGAAAGATCGAGTACATACACCGTATTTTGCCCTAGAGAACCAGACCATGATGCTCGAAAGAGTTCAAACTACGTGCAATTTACTAAGACACTCCTCTAAAATCTTAAACTTATGGAATAAACTGCAAAATATCAAAGATAACCCATCCAAAGAGGCCATCATACTGTTTGAGCTGAATGAGTTGATTAGTGATTACGATTTTGAAGGGATAGATCTACTTGACGAGGTTCTAAAAGCTGTACAACGTAGGAGAACTGAGTTATTAACTAACTCAACTGAACTTTTGCAATCAAGTCTATTGAGTGGAGACAAAGTGAAACTTTTACAATGCTTCAAAGTATTCCACAACCTGCAATGTACAGAGGAACAGATAAAAAAATCTGTCAACAGCATACTGAGTGATTTGAAGAAGGAAATCACAACAGCACTGAATGTGCAAATGGTTTCAATTGAAGTAAAAAAATCAAGCTCCGGAAGAATTGCACCAGGGAAAGCAAACATCATGAATGCTCAAGACTTCAAAATAAAACTTTGGGACAACATTGAGAAGCTCTTCAAAATCGACATTTACAACAGCTGCACTAAAGTCATAATGCTGCAGAATGTAGTCAATGAATTACATGCTATTGGAAACTTCAGGAATATAGCCAAGAACTTCTGGGCCGACTTGTCCCTTGTCTTCAGCAGCGAACTTGAAAAGAGTCCTCTAACAGTCAACCAATCTGTGGAAATAGACTTCCCAAGGTTACTTAAAAGCTTCAATGATTTACTCTCTAGACTAAAATGTAAGGATTTAGAGATGAACCGCTCATGTCTTACAAAATGGGAAAATTCCTTTTTATCAAAATCATTGGGAAAGCTTCTAGAGCCTGTTAGGAGTATGTGGCACTTGTCTCAAGTTCCAAACATGGATCAAATAGATAATGCTATCAGAGTCATTGCTGAAGCACTGAGTATCTCACTTGGCGACAAACAGTTGAGCATCAGTTTGGCCAGCAGTGTGGCCAAGTCTATCAAGCAGATGACTGTAGAAGCTGAACAGAGGTTATCAATGGACAGTGATGTAGCACAGATCATAGAATCACCAACAAGCTCACAGCAGAAGAATGCTGACCTCTGCAACTCCTTGTACTACTTCTCGTCACAAATCAAGAGAGTCCTCATAAATATGAACTCAATGTTGCCTCATGAAAGTATACAAATTGTTCAGAATAGCTTAAAAGACATTTCCAGCATGCCAATACTTCAGTTGTTTGCTGAATCAATCAAGAACTCACTATACATTATTCTGATGACCATGCATGATGAACCTGATCTGATCAGGGCTGATGATCCAGCTGGCAAATCTTTGTCATGTTCTCCTTACATGAAGGAACTTCAGCAGTTTGTGTCCAGATGTAAAGACATTTACTTATCAATGTTCAGTGAGAAATCTGCTCTCAATGAATGCTGTCTCAACATAGCCCGAGCCTGCATTGAGAGATTCACACAGCACATCTGTAATGTGAGACCACTGAGTAAGTTTGGTAGAGCGAAGCTGCAGATAGATTGTAAACATCTGGAGATAGCTTTATCACCTTTAGTAAACGATATGACAGAGTTAGGGGACCACTACAGACAGCTTAAGGCTCTGCACCTTGTGCTGGAAAAGACTCCTCAAGAAATAGCCAAGAGTCAGACTGAAGGTGCTTGCTTACCTTACTCCTTGGTCATGATGTTCTTGTTCTCTCATGGTGGCCATCAGCTGTTGGCTCCCCATACTTGTGCTGGGTGGAATGTGCAGAAGTTGATGCAATGGCTGGACACTCACAGGAATGAGAGGGATAGGCTGGAGTTTGTGGCGGGAGCCTTGCAAAGATATCAGAACCATGTGAGACAGAATCAGATCGCGACGTATGACGAGGTGTATCCTGTGCTGGTACAGTTATTGGAGGATGGAAGGAAGTCTTTGAAGAAGTAGACAGTATATACCACCTGCCCTTTGTATATAAAAGGGCTTTTAAAACTAGCCAAGTAGTATGTAATTACTATTTAGTTAAATCATCCCATATTTTATTTCAGTGTTATATTATTTATTTAAATTTATAAATTTCTGTTTAACCCAATATTTCTTTAGAATAAAATAAAACAATTATATAAAACTTAACGTTATTTATTGAAAATAAATTCGTTTAAAACAAAATAGTGTCTTCTTTGGCGTACATCTGCTACAAGTAGATCCTGATGTTGCCCACTTCGATCCGTCGCTGGAAATTAATTATTTCTTTCTTGAACTTTCTGCTAAAGAAGGAGGAGTAGGATTTTAACATCTAGGAAGCAAGCCATACTCGTGAATAAATTAACGAAAAAGGGTCACGAAAATTATAGGGAAAGTAGAGTTAGAATCAAAACGATTTATTCAAACAAGCCTTTTTTTTTTTTTTTCCGGATGAGAAATCATCAAATGACCCCCCACTCTGGGCCTTCAAACAAGTCTCAATGTGACACTTATTTATTTTACGATTCAATTTTGAGATAATGAGAATAAGGTCATACAGCAGGCTCGATAATACGAATTTACGAATAATAATATGTAAAGAAAATTAAATCAAAATCGGTTCATCAGTTTGGGAGCTAGAGCAGTTCAATTTATATCACCTTTCTGTTTTCGTCAAGAGGTTAAAAAGTAGATCTCAATTACTGCCTCAATTTAAGGACCTCTTGACCGACTTACCTATCAGAACACTCACTCTTTCATTGGTCGGGTGACATCATGGCGGCGCGACGCACAGCTGTCGAGGCGCCGCGGCCGTCGTCACTGCCAAACAAATATCTATCTTGCGCTAGTAGAAACGAATTAACGAACGCATCAGAGACAGGCGCGAGTCTCGGGTTCAAGTGAAGTTATTTATTTTCGATTTTATTTTTAGTAACGCAATGTTGATATTTGTGCGGCAGTAACAACCGCGCCTTGCCAGACGTGCCGCAAGGACTTACAGGTACACATTATCGTCCGCCATAGGGTGTGGCCTGCGGGTGCCAGGTTTGGGGAGTCTGTCACCTGAACACATACAGGCCCGAAAGGGTGGCTCACAAGGTAGTGCGGCTGTGTACGGCTGCAGACAGCGACGGGGTCCACATGTTTTTGTGGGCCAAAAGCTGGCCCACAGCTGGGGACGAACTGTGCATGTACGTCAGCAGCCCGGCCCAAGGTAGTCTAAGAACACCGTATAGTTTTAGTCAGTACGAGTCTGACAGACCCCTTCGCATACTCTAGGGCGTAGGACATTCATGAGGATTTCCACACATAAAAAAGGTAAGAACACATTTTCGTGGGACTATTTTGAACTGAGATAATTTTTTTCTCATATTATTAATCGTAGTTTCAAATGAAAAAAAAAAATAGACGTGGCAAATGAAAAATGTGCAAAATAAGACGCTTGCACTAACGACCGAGTCTACCACACGGCGAATAAACGAGCGTGTGGAAGCAGCCAGAGGCTAAATTCCAATACTAAGCGTTGGCTACCTACATATTTACTTACGTAAAATTTAATTTAATAAGTATGGGTCTTCTTTGAAATCGTGGAAGTCACCACTCTTATCAAAACTTCGAGAAACAAACTAAAAAATTAAAAAAGGAAATATTTATTTAAATTCAACATTCTTATACAACTTATCTATTCAACAACCATCATCATGCTCGCACTACATTGCTACTACATACAACTATATACTTTAGGTACTTATGATAACCAAATGCAGACTTAATGAATAAATTGGACAGGTGAACACATACTAAGTGATAGGTACAATCATTCCAAAGTTATGGCAGCGCACACCGGGGCAGGCATGGCAGAGCATTTTATCCTTTATACCCAACGTAAATTCATATGTAGCTATTGGTAACAAGATACAGATTCCACTGTTCAATGCCGCGAAGAGAAATCCCCTTTGATGACTTGGGGTCGATCTCTAAACAGGAATCTGTACCTTGTTACCACTAGCTAAGCATGAATTTACGTTGGCTACAGATAAAATGCTCTGGCCGGTCGTCCCCCGTATGTGCTGGCCGTCATTTGACCTCTGCCAGCCATAGCATCTTTATTGTATCATGTTTAAATATCACGGCGTCCCAAGATCAGAGGTAAACAAATTGAGAAAAGATTGCAACGAAATCTTTGGACGATCTACCACAGTCTATCTACGAATCGAACTCCATACAGTAAGTCATCTTTCCGGGATAATTCTACAGGGCCCTCAAGGGTTCTCGGCACATGAGCGGGTCGGCACATTCCGATTCAGCAGTACAAAGCAGACCTGAACCAATTACAACACATTCGGCTTTCATTCAACTCTTGCCGATCAGAAAACTGCGTTTGCCACCTAGCTTCAATTCAAACAAATAAATAAAATTGAAGTGACTGTTTGTAATTGCAAAATAACAGCATTTTACTGAATGCATATGAAAGTATATACGGTGCTTATAACAAAAAAAAAAACATTTATTTTTAATATTTTATACGCAAACCCTGCGTAGGGAACATAGCTGTTTTTTGACATGGAAAGAAAAATTCGAGTGCGAGCAGGGTTTGAACCTGCGACCTTCCGATTCAGTACACCGGATGTCTTAACCAACTAGACCATCGCACCCCGCTCACAGTTCTCGAAATTTTCGTTCCATTAATAACGTCTTACGGTGACGTTAGCGCCATCTATTTAAGAAAGTATCGAACTAACTAACGCTAACGCTTGCTAACGTCACCGTAAGACGTTATTAATGGAACGAAAATTTCGAGAACTGTGAGCGGGGTGCGATGGTCTAGTTGGTTAAGACATCCGGTGTACTGAATCGGAAGGTCGCAGGTTCAAACCCTGCTCGCACTCGAATTTTTCTTTCCATGTCAAAAAACAACATTTATTTTTATATTTGTCTGTCTGTCTGTCGGTCTGACTGTTTGTAGCGGCTAATCTCCGAAACGGCTGGACCGCGATAGCTAATGTTATAAGCAGTATTTTAAGCTACTTTTATTTTACAAAAATAATTAGGGTTCTGTGCAAAAAAAAACCCATTCAAATAGGGAAGTAATATTTTTATAAGAATTTCACGCGGACGCTGAAACAACAGCTAGTTTCCTATATAATACAAGGTGGAAAGGACACATTTCTATGTGTGGGGGTTCAGAAAAAAGTAATGAATACTTGGTAACCGTTTTAGCGGTGTTGTCCATTCAACCCTGTATATTCATTTCTGTGTTTTTTTTGCTGCTGTGTCGAATCATGTCGACCCGGACTAGGTTAGCACCCCTTACATTTTTTTATTCATGTCAATTTTCGATAAGCCACTGTACGGAGTGTAGCTATACTGTGCTACAAATTGCAGAATTGATGGAAAATACTGGCTACATAGTACTGTTCAGGTAGGTTTCATTTGCTGCCATGTTTACTAAATTGACACTTTCCTCTTATAAATAATTAATTAAACATTTATACACACAAAATGTTGTCTTCTATAACGCTATTTTCACCAGATTCATTAAAAATATCATGTTAATATTCCACCAATTCATGTTCCAATATGTATGAAGGTGGTAGCGCCAGGGTAGCCCGCGAAATTCAATTTCATGAAAAATTCATTCAATGAGCTTACATGAGCTTAGAAGGTTGTATTGATGATTTTAATTATTATAATTCTGTAACTATATACGTGTTAATGGCGCGATTCATATTTTCATCAACATACAATCTGACACTGACCTGCAAATTGCAAAAAAATATTAGAATTTCGCGGACTACCCTGACCTTTAAGTCTATTCGAATAATATGTATTTTTACACAACTGTCTACTGGCAAACTAAACTAGAAAACTAGCTACTTCGTACAGAAGCGAAGATACAGTGTTTTAACTGATCTGTGGGGGACTGTTCTGAAGACTCTTTACTGAACACCAAATGGAAAAACCAATCAATTTTACAAAGAGGTCTTATCGCAATCAGAAAATGGCCTTGTTGTTTTACTTTTCAGGCGTTTAGTATATCCAATCAATCAAGATTGGTACAGAAATATTTCATCGGTAATTTAAAAAAAAAAACAGCTGACGGACGAAACACGACCACGTGTCCACGTGTAGGTATTGCAATTTTGTAGGAAACAGCAGTTTTTTCTTCAAATTAACAATGAAAGTTGGTGGGTTCTGAATTTTGTACTGAATACGTGGAAATTGTTTGTGCGTCGGTGTTCCTTCCAGCCCGTATGTTATGTATTTTCATTTTTGTCCATTTCTTTTGATACGCCTACTTTCGCTTCTACACGAAGTACAATCAAACAAGTTATTAAGTATACAGGCAAAATAATCATCTTTCCACCACACTACCAATAGGTATCCTTTTAGTTTGCGTACTATAATTTTTTACGCTTATGGCAGAGTGAAGTAAAAGAATGAACTGCTCAACACACTCACAACTTTAAGTAATTGCAAGTTACCTGTTCACCAAATACCTTGTTCGACTGTACCATCTCTCAACGACTAAACCTTAAATCCATAGCACTACAGTCTATAATCGTTAAACCTGTTTTTGTTCGAAGGCGACTTGCAGGACATCGTGTATTTCACTGACAAAGTGGATGTCGACTTTCTCGCGGATAAAGTCCGGGAGGTCGTCGAAGTCGCGACGGTTGTCTTCCGGGAGGATCACGCAGCTGACGCCGGCGCGTTTGGCCTGGGGAATTAGTATAAATAATATTTGAATAATAATGTTACAGTTTGTAAGAGGTAATCATAATAGGATACAATTATCATCTGCCTAGCCTTTTCCCAACTATATTGGGATCGGCTTCCAGTCTAACTGGATGCAGCTGAATACCAATATTTTACATGGAGCGACTGCCTATCTGACTTCCACAACCTAGTTAGTACTGGGTAATACGATACCCTTTGGTAAGACTGGTTGTCAGACTTTTTGGGCCACTGACTACCTAACAACTGTCAAAGATCGAACAATGACAGTCGGGACCAGCGGCTTAACGTGGTTTCCGAGGCACGGACGAAACTCGGTATGTAATGGGCGGTCACCCATCCACAGATCAATCTAGGCAAGCACGGCTTAACCTAAAGATCGACCCGAGCGGCTGGTCTTATTTAGCCACGAGCTCCTCCAGAATCATTATAAGATAATAGTAAATTAATCATATTAAAATTTGCGTCTTTTGCGCCATTTTAGGTTTTTGAAAATTAAAAAGTTCATATTCAGATTGGGCCTATTTCAGCACTGATTTTCTGTTACGACTAATAAGTTAATAATAACTTACCGCTATAATCTTCTCCTTAATCCCTCCGACGGGTAGCACTCGTCCAGTCAGCGAGATCTCTCCCGTCATGGCGAGGTCGTTCCTAACGTTTCGCTTGAGAGCCAGCGATGTTAGTGCTGTGGCGATGGTCGCGCCGGCTGACGGACCGTCCTTAGGAGTCGCGCCTTCAGGCACGTGTAAGTGGATGTGGCTGGGAAATTATAGATATTGTAAACTTAACATCACTTCTTTCTCTGAAGGCAAAGGTATACTTATAGTACACCTACAGCATAATAGGCTGATAGCTGATATTGTTTGTGAAAATGGCTGCTTTGTGAAGTAAAACCACAAAAAAAATAGCTGTGAGTATGATAACACTCTGACCTTGAGCAGGCTTATCGTAGTACGGAAATTCAATATAATACAAGGCCAGCTTATCCAGTGGCGGTACCTTCATAAAGGCAAAACTCGGCTTGCTTTTGTAACATATTACTCTACAAAACTAATAGGTTTCTGGAAAGTCCGCTTGCACTGTAGACTTGCCCCAGCTTGCCGTAATGTTGGTCCCTAGGCACTTCATTACTGAATATCCATGTTTCGACAATTCAAAAGTGCCTGTAACTAGCTTACTTGAAATAAATGCTTTGATTTTGATTTTGAATGAATAATCTGTCGGACCTCCACAGCCCAACTGTCAGTGACAGTTTGGCAAAACTGGTTGTCAGACTTTCTGGCTTCTGAGTCGTAACGACTATCAAACATCCGTATCAAAGAAAGGACCGCCAGAAAAGCGAGTAAACTGTCACCTAATATTTAAGAACTTGTTGTCCGGGTAGTGCTGCGCCATGTAGTTCCTGGCGACAGTGAGCGCGATACGCGCGGACTCCTTCATGACGTCCCCGAGGTGTCCCGTCAGCTCCAGCGAGCCGAAGGGCGCCTTGTCGTCCGTGGCGGCGTTGCGGAGGGCGGTCTCTATGAAGAGCGTGCTGCCACCTGGAGGGAACAGAAACAAAATACATTTACTATGAAAACTAAACTACTAGCTTATGGCGTTTAAGGGAGTGACCTGAGTGACCGGAAGTGAGTTGAGCTGTTCACGTATCATCTGATTTATCGCTTTTAGTTTGCCATGGAGTCTCGCTACGGCTCGGCTCACTTTCGCCTTTTTATAGGACCCTAAAGCCTATAAGCCCATGCCCTCACGATACAATTCGATTGACTTGAATTGTCTCATGTAGAGAGCACTTTTAAAAAGGATCATTGTAAGCAATTAAATAATCGTCATATCGAGTGAAATAAACTTTAAATGGACCCCATCTTTGATGATAGTCTGTTGGGAGCAATCTATCTACAAGGTACACTCACCCATAGCGGTCCACGCTAGACCCATGACGACTCCGGGCGGCGTGACGTCATACATACGATCGTGCTTGAAGGTCGGCTTGCCTACCAGGTCGGATAGATTCGCGTCCGTCACTGTTAGCGTCTCTGTCTCTTGCTTTACTATCTTGTATGCTACTTTGCGGCAAATCTGAGGAAGGAAACAGTTTCAGAGTATTGAAATGATCGGTAAAAGCAGTAAGCTAACGGTACTGCCGTGCTTAACGCAAAAGGGATATTGTGGGTTGCAAGACTTTTTTTTAAGTTCTTGTAAAAATAGTTTTCTCTTTACTTTACAGATTTATTTGTTTTGCTTATTAAATAGATTTAGAGATAATTTGTATTTGTTTTGTTCTTTCTTTAAGGTATCTGATGCCACAAAAATCAACTTTACAATTTTTTTACATATCTCTTTTGAGCTTAGCACGGCAGAAAAGTCAGGATCGCTTGTATTTCAAGATCCGTGTGGATGGTGACCAGCTTAAGTAATGTACGTTGATGAACTGCCAAATAATTCAAGTAGTTAGTGGGAAAACCTTCATATAAACCCTTAAGCTTAGCTTGCCCTAATAACGACTCTTTCTAATTTAAAGACGTAATTTTGATCCTTAGGGACTCCACTACAAGAACGTGTTAGTTAGTTACGGAGTGAGACTGCTGTAATGAAACGTAAAGGTGTATGAAAATGAATATACCTTCTCGATATGTTTCTGCAGGTTCCTGACGCCACTCTCCCGACAGTAGGACCTGATGAGCGCGTGGAGCGACTCGGCCGTCAGGTCCAGCTGTGCGTCGCTTAGGCCGCAGTTCTTGCGGGCAGTCGGGACCAGGTACTGTTGGGCTATCGCGAGTTTCTCTTCGGCTACGTATCCTGGAATGAAGGTGGGAGATTAGCTGGTTTAAAGGGAAAACGGAGAGTTGTTTTTATGGGCAATAAAACAGGTCAAAGCGACGATCTACATTGTTAAAAAGACCAGCACCGAAAATATTTCCGATGCGTTGTCAACCTTAAATATTGAAAAGATTCTAGTGCCGATATTACCAGAGTACTGCGCCAATAAAAAAAAGTTTATTACCTTTGTTTTCGCTTCGATAAAAACAATGATAATTTATTAGACTACAATTCCATCTCAAGTATTTTAGCCCTACTTTTACTAAATGCAGATAGATCCCCTCGAAAATCCCTTAACTCTCAATTAATTACAGCTATCCCAGAAATACCTATACCTCACTATTTAAGTCTAAAATTCTTCAATCTACACAACTCACCAGACATATCAATAAGTTCCATCCTGTCCCTCAACGGTTCAGGTATGTGCTCCACAACGTTGGCGGTACAGATGAACAGTACTTTGGACAGGTCCACTGGTACATCCAAGTAGTGGTCCAGGAAGTTCGCGTTCTGTTCTGGGTCTAGCAGTTCCAGGAGGGCTGATGATGGGTCACCGTGCACACCCCTGGCAATGAAGAAAGGACTTTTTTATTTTTCTGTTTGCCTAAACATAAATGTAGTGGAATTAGCCAGGACATGCCGGCCGCATGGGAGATGGTATGCTCGTTAAGTTATAAATATCATTATTGAAAAAGAGGAAATACGTTTTACACTTATCACAATATTGTCACAAGTACAGTTAGAAAGTAAACAGATCAAAATGAACCCTAACGTCTAAACTAGGCCGAGCCTGTATCATAGAGGTTAGTCGCTTCCAATGTTGATTAGCTCAGTATACATGTGGGTAGATAAGTTAGTTACTATCGAGTATTATTAGTAAGTGTTTACATCTTTTGTATTCTAAGTACCCTACATCCGACTTTAATAAGTAGGTCCCTCTGTACATTTCACGCTCAAGGGAGAGATACCCACAACATTCTCAAGTTGAAATTGGACAAAGACGACTCTAGGCCGCGTAACAAGACGTGTAGCCTAGTTGTTTTTTTTTTTTTCATTTATTTTGAATTATGCAATGCGACCTTAGCAGCGTTACGCCTAATGCTTCATACTTGTTATCTAATCATCAAATTCCTGTAAAATTCAAGCACTTGATACTCACTTGCCAATCTTGTCCACCTCATCGATCAACACCAGAGGGTTCTCCGTGCCCGTCTTCTTGAGGCACTGCACCAGCTTGCCCGGCATGGCGCCCACGTATGTCCGTCTGTGTCCCTTGATCTCCGCGACGTCTGTCATGCCGCCCACTGAGAACCTGAAGTACTGGCGGTTGAGCGCGCGGGCGATTGAACGAGCTGGAATAAAACGTATGTTTAGGTGGTGTACATTGAATTTGGCTTAATTTTTTGACATTTTAAAATAGTTCTGAAAGCATCAACGCCTTTTTCATGGTGGTAAATGTTTACGAATCTTTAAGATGTCCATGTATGAATCTCTAAAGAGACTAAACACCAAATTTTAGTATGGAAATTATCTGATTTATCCATTATTCTAGATTATGGGAGTAAAGCCATCTTGAATAACCAAATCTACTTTGTGGAAGACTTTTCCAATCCTATAATAGACATAAATAAATTATTCAAACTCACCTATACTAGTCTTCCCCACCCCGGGCGGTCCATGGAAGCACAGAATCTTTCCTTGTGTGGACCCCTTCAGCTGCGACACGGCTATGAACTCCAAGATCCTCTTCTTAATGTCGTCCATGCCGTAGTGGTCTTGGTCCAGTATAACCTGCGCGTCCGCTAGCTTGAGGTTCTCTTCGGAGGTGACTCCCCAGGGCAGGGAGGTTAGCCAGTCGAGGTAGCAGCGGGTGACGCTGGAGAAAGGTAAAGCAGTTCTAAATTAAACTAAAGTGAACTAACTAAATTGAATAACTGTGAAACTAAAGGCGTTGTGTTAGCTACTGCCAAACATCGTTATTTGTTGAAAATCTGTTAATCTTATTTTATACTAGCTGTAATTTATTTTTAAATTGATATTTTTGAAGGTTTTTGAAATTTATCTTTCGTATGGGCCATTTTGCCTGAAATAATTGAATTTTATTTTATTTTAAGCCCGCGGCTTCGCCCGCGTTGCGTTCGGTAAGTGTCCCACGGAATCGTAATATCGATATAAAAAATATCCTATGTGTTAATCCAGGTTATAAACTATTTGTGTGTATCCAAATCCAGTCAGCAGTTTTTGCGACAAAGACTAACAAACATCCAGACATCCAGACAGTGGGAAGTAGGATTTCAACATAGCTTGACTTCATTGGTCAGATTATGCCTTCCTCATTCGACGAATAGTTTGACATGTACAGGCACATATTGCCAATTTTGCAAGTTCCATGTAATCTTGCCAATCATGTGTTCCAATAACTTGAAATAGAAGGCGAGCCTACTTTAACTGGGTACTAAACTAGACTCAGGGCTGCCAATGAGAAATTTGTTACACTGCTTCTATTGGGAATTGAATTTACGGCAACTTTTGCATCGACTATAGACCGACCGCTTTAATGAGTCCTCCGCGTTGCCCCATCAAAAGCACATTAAGCGTCCACAAAGTCCTAGCAATATCCCACAGGTTATTTTCTTTAAAATAACCATAATTCACGTAGGTATTACGATACTAATTGAACCAATACATGATCAGCCTTCAGAATATTCTATTTAAATTGATACCTTCGCAAGGACTCATTAAAGCGGTCGGTCTATAGAGACTAAAACTAAGGAGGCATTCTCAATGAATGAATCAGTCGTGTAATGTGTGTAAAAGTAAATATAAACTACGTATTTGTTGTTCTAGTTCGCTTTGAACAAACAAAAAATAACCGCAACTATAGATTTGATTTAGCACTTACTTGAACTCGGAGCTATGGCTCTCCAAGAAGTTAAGCTTATTGAGTTCTTCGTCGATTACAGTCTGTATTGCTTGCGGCACCGTCTTATCAGCTAAACGTTCCTTAAACTTATCGCCTATCGCGTCCTTGTCGTCTTTCTCTAGACCTAACTCTTTTTTGATCACCTGAAAAAGAATTCAAAGATATTGTAAATGTAAATTATTTAATGTAATAACTTGAATACTTCAAATTGAAAGGGAAAAAGGAACAAAGGAAACAGTCTGTCGATGTTATACCAGAGATTATGTTGTGCTCATAACTTGACTCTGGTCATAAAAGCATTCTGGTTGCGAGTAAGACCAGACCAGATGTATGAACATGGACGAAGCAAAGTTTGTAAGGATCATACCAGCGTTCTGTAGTTTTGCCTAGAAATTGTGATTATGAATGTAATGTCGGGAATTACATATTTTTAATTTTGGCACACATTACTGAGTCAGTAGAGTGCCCAGGGGTAAACATTACAGTAGGATAGGGTAAGTCATTTGTCCAGATATCCTTTAAATATGAAGAGTAGTAGGTTACAAAAGCAAGTCAAGCTTTAGAGCTTGTACGAAGTTACCACCACTAATTACTGTGTGTTTGAAGACACGAGATTCAGATCCAAACAAAAAGACCAAAATACAACTAGCCAAGACGGCTATGACGCGTTTTGAAAAATCCCTGTTTGCCCAAGATTTTAATTTAAAAAACTGTTGTCTAGTCCATGGGCGTACCCAGCATTTTTTAAGGAGTGGGGCAGAAGTAAATAAACTAAGTAGCAGGAAATTTAAAATACTTTTATTTACTGACTGATATGTTTTATTGACTGCACTACACCTTATTTCAATAATAACCTACGAGGGTTCTGGCTAAATCTAGCTAAAATTTCGTTTATAAATGTATGTTGTGCTTCCAGAACCCTCTTTCTATGCATACTTATCATACAGAGGCTGACAAGACGGTTTTCTGTCATTGTTGACCTTAACCAAGTTTTTTATTTTAATGGGAATAATGTTAAAGTACCCAAATTAATATTTAATGTTGCCATTATATTAATTTTGCCTAAAAATTCTTAGCTTCGGGTCAGAGAGCAAGGCTAGGCAAGTGCCCCACCTTGCCCCATCGTGGGTACGCCCATGGCCTAGTCACTAAAGCCTCTAGCACTAACCTTAAGCTGTTCATGCAGGATATACTTCCGGTGCTGCTGCTTGACCTTCTCCTCCACTTCCTTGCCGATCTTCTGCTGCAGCTTGGACAGTTCGTACTCCTTCTTCAAGAGCGAGAGGGACATCATCAGCCTCTTTGGTATCTGGTGGAGAAAATGTATGCCTTGTTTAGGGTTTTATTAGTCAATTATTGTTTTAGAAAATTAGTGAAGGGGCGGTAGTCTTAGGAAAAGTAAAAGGAAGTTTTCTTCTTTCTAACTTTATACAACACTAGCTGTTGCCCGCGACTTCGTTCGCGTGGAAATTTTGGTGTGTATGTGTGAGACCGCCTCGTTGGTCGAGTGATCGCAGGCGCGACTACTAACCATGGGTTCCTAGGATCAATTGCCGGGTCGAGCAAAGTGTTAAAAAAATATGTATATTTCAATTACATAAAGTTATCACACACATTATTTGCAGATCACCTTTTAAGCTTGTGTTAGGGGGCGTCCATTAATTACGTGAGGCAATTTTGGCGATTTTCGACCCCACGACATCTTTACTTTTTCCCCAGTTTTCTCGCAATTTTACAGTTTCTTGCGGGATAAAAAATTACGTGATATTTACCAAGACCCCCCTCTCTCCCTTGTGAGATTGGGTGAGATTCGGTTCGACTCCCCCCCCCTCCTCAAACGTCTCACGTAATTAAAGGACGCCCCCTTTTTTTTCCGGAAATCATCAAATGACCCCCCCCACTCTGGGCGGAGCGGAGGGGAGTGTCAGACTTGTACTGACTAAAACCCATCCATGGTCCTTCTTTGCCCTTTGTGTTCCACGGCCACGGTATCTCTTTCGAACAGTCCCGCAGCCCTGGCGCCTGCCAGGGCTGCGGGACTCTATCTCTATCGATCTGCCCATACGGACCTCTACTTGATTGCTGACATCTCTTTGAGGCGCGTGTGGAACACGAACGCGCCGTCGACACGGCCTGTCGTCATAAGACGGCCGGACGGCGAGCTAGCCCATAACTCGCCGTCCACAGGCCCGCGCCTACGGTGGTCGGAAGCCACCACGTGACCCTCGACGCCCAGGGCGTCTCCCGCGGCGACTGGGACGTGAGGTTCTTTCCCTCTCACGTCCCGCCACCTCCTTCACTAGCATGACTGCTTCGCAGAAGGAGGTGACGGCTTCCCATTCCCTCTCGCTCCGGGCCATGGCTTGGACCAGGGCCGGACGCGAGAGATCGCCGCTACAAGGACACGGCGGTGCTCCGCCCAAGCGGGGCAGACCTCCACGGCGTGCTCCACCGTGTCCTCCGGACGATCCTCGCAGTGGAAACACCCGAGCGTTTCCTCCCGCCCGATTCGGTGCAGGAACCTCCCGAAACAACCGTGTCCGGTGAGGACCTGCGTCAGGCGGTAGGTGAGGGCGCCGTGGCGCCTCTCTAGCCACTCCTCAAAGAGGGGACTTATCGCCACTATGGTGGCGTGCCCTGCACGGGGTTGCGACAGTCGCTCTCTCCATGTCGCCATGAAATCACGCCGGAGGTCTGTCCGCTGAGCGGTAATTTGCCGCGGCAGCGGAGTTTCCCCCCGACGTAGTGCCTCCGCGCGCCATTCGTGCAGGCGCGCGAGGACTATCGCCTCCAGATCCCATGGCGGCAATCCGGCAAGGATGGACGACCCTTTAGGTAACTCCGCTTAATAATCTTCCACTTAATATTAAACAATGGATGTATATGCAATTGAAAAACTACTATAAATAATAGTGTTATTGGCTTATTCCATCAGGAATTTCAGTAGCAGCCGTGGAATCTGCATTTGTGCCCGATTGATGGCAATAGGCTCACCCCCTATTACATGGGACTTCAGCATAACTTGTGAAATGTGTGTGTACGATTAGGTACACCTCTGCCCAATCCTTCGGAGATTAAAGGCGTCATGTTATGTTATGTGTGAGAACTGACTGCCAGATCAATATGTGATAATGTACTGATGACTACAAAAGGCGTCCTTTTGCTGTAATTCTGGGCGGCAAAGGTCCGAAACAAAATTAAATGGCGTTGAGGCGACGATATAGCTTTAAAAACCGGTTTATATTGGCGCTATACAACTTTTTTTTTAAAGTGAACGTTGTTGGGCGCTTTTTATTGTAATACCGTTATCTATACAACATTAAATGACTTTTTGCGAGAGCTCTTAGACCTCCTTAATCCGGCCCTGTCGCAAAATCCATTCTTAGCGAACGTCTATTAACTATTAACTACCTCCGTGCCAACTATCAAGTTTGTAGCACAAAAAAATGAAGGACTTTCATAAAAACTTGCGAGACCCCTTAGACCTCCTTAATTCGGTCCTGTCGCAAAATCCGTTCTTAGCGGACGTCTACTAACTATAAACTACCTCCCTGCCAAATTTCATCTTTATACGTCAAGCGGTTTTCGATATTTCGTAATTATAAGTGAGTGAGTGACCTTTCGCTTTTGATTAGAAGATAGATTAGATTGTTTCTGTAGTACTGTAGAATAACACAGATAGAACCTTTTTTATATTTTTTTAAGCACATATTCTATACTCGGAATCTTCGACCGTAACGGCCTGTAAGTGATTCCTCAGTTGTCCTTAATAAACAACAATTTATTGTTCATGCTGAGATAGGAGCCTGTTTGGCCTTGGACCTGTCATTTCTCATCAATTTGTTACCTTTAACGTTCCTTTTGTTGACTTGTTATTAACACGTTGTTCCTGTATGTTTACATATCCCAAATATTTTTTATTTATTTACGAACTAGCCCCAGCACAGGCTGATCTAAATCATCCTTATTTTGTAAGATCACTCACATCCATTTCCTCAAGAACAGCCTGCAGTTCCGCGGGATCCGAGCCAGTGAGTGCGGCGCCCAAGTCTGACAGGTAGACCGGGTTGTCGACCACACGCTGACCTTGTGCCAACATATGGTGTAAAGATTCCCTGTGAAACAAGAGTTAGATTGAATTACCATACATAACTGGAACTGATGGTCGCTACTGAAGGCTCCAAACTCCAAACACGCTGAGAATAAGACCGTAGATTGAAGACTAAGGGAGAAATCACATTTATCGGACGCAGCAAGCTTGAGCCGATCATGTATCACCACATTTGTCGCATTTAGATCGGCGATTCTATTGCAGAGCCATAAGCCTTTTCAGACCGGGTCAAGCAGATGCCGCGTCGAGGAACATGCTCACACCCTTAAGGAAAACCGTCAATGTCGGATGCAGTCGATCGCAAGATAACGTGTTTCACATGCCACACAGTACAGGCCAGTCACAAAACCAGGGAATAAACCAGTACATGAAATCATACAAAACTAACCTGTATAATGGATTCATGTTAATAATATCCCTGATGGTCTTAATAACTTCCTGTGTCAACGCCTTCACTTCCTCTGTCTGCTGGAACTTCTCATGCACCATATTCTCCACTTTGACCATCATCACCTGATCAGGGGCTGGTTTCTTTGAATCCTTGTCAGCAGGCTGTTCAGGGGTCTCCGGTTCCTTGGAGGGCTGTTTCCTCGTGTTCCGGTACTTGCGCCGTCGCCGCTCCGCATCAGACTCTTCGCGGGCAACGTTAAGCTCCACGTTAAATAGCGGAAACTTCAACTTCATTTCTGAAATGATTTTGGCATTTCAGAAATGAAGTTGGTGTGAGGGTGTGATGGTTTTGGGAGAAAAACGTACAAACATAAAAGGAAAATTAATCCTCGTTAGTCTAGTGGTCGCAAGTACGACAGCTGAGCATAAGGTCTTGGTTTCAATTCCCAGGTTGGGCAAACTGTTGTTAGTTTTAGCATCAGGAATTTCGAAGAAGCAGCCACGGAGTCCGGATTTGTGCCCGGTTGATGGCAATAGGCTCGCCCCTATTACGTGGGGCTTAAAAATAAATGGCGAAATGTCGGTATTAGGTTTGTCGCTGGTATGCCTCTCTCTCTCTTTGGGGATTACAGGTGTGATATTATGTTATTAAATTTAATAGTACTCAAGATATGAAAAGGTGGAACTCTGCTCAATAAAAAGAGATGTTTTGTAAGTTTATTCAAAAGATCTTTAGAATCCAACAAGTTCAATTGATAAACCACTCAATGAAAAAGGGTTCTCAAAAGAATTGAGATTTGAAAAATAAAACAATTCTACATCACTACGAAGAGGACATGATGCGCTGACTTCAAATTAATTGAGATAATGGCAGAAGAATGATGATGACTAAGGAATAAACCAAACCCTTCAAAATGTCAGTATAACTCACCAGCCGGCCCACTTTCAATCTCATCTTCAACAAACTGTCCAGTAATCCTGATCCGTCTGTGAGCCATCACAACAAGCCTCAATTTATAGTCCATATCTTGCATCTCATGAATCTGAGCAAACACCCCCACTTGGTGCAGATCATCCAAGCTTGATACAACATCGGACTTGTCATCCTCTTTCTTACGAAGAAATATACCAATGTAAGGCTGGTTTAGTTTCACTTTACGTCTTATTAAATCTATTAAAGCTGGGTTTGATATCTGTGGAAAGGTTACAAAATTAATAATTATTACAATAATAATAGTACTGCATTGCTTAAAAGTATTTAACTCCATTGTATTTCAAATTATTTAAAACTTGTAAATTATGTCTATACTAATAGACATAATTTACTATACACACCTAAAATAATTAAAATATGTATGTATCAAAACCAGAAAAGAATTAAAGGGTGCCAAAAGCAATTGTCTGCATTGCTATCAACGGGGAAGTGCCCAGAAGGCTAGCGGCATTAACACGTTGGATGGCAATGCTGATACTTGGCCAAGAAATAGGCCAGCCTCCTGGTCATGAAAAGAGTCAACCAACCGTTTAGCGATATCCTGAAAAAACTAGGTGGTGTGCCATTGTTTATAACTTATCTGCTTCCACTACTATACACCTAAACAAGATAAAAATATTTTTTTTTTTTAAACCATCAGTTGAGTAAATAAAACAGTTTATAAAAATGGCTTGTAAGGTACTTAAGTATATGACAATTGAACATAGCTGAGTTTTACGAGGATACATTTATATTTGCACTTAAAAGACTTTTTTCCACTCCCAACTATCTATTCATAGTAAACGTAATCAGTGTTGAAGAACTAACCTGTATAAGTTTGATAAAACGCGGGAAGACAGGGTTCCTGTTGATAGCGATGACGGGCACCTGTGGCCACACCTCAGGCACGGCCACAGTCGCCGGCAGCTGGCTACTGAACAGCGGCGTCTCGTCCTTAGGCTCAGGGTCCTCTTCGGGAGGATCACTCTTGTTGGTCGAGAAATACCTCTCAAATCCAACCTGCTGACTCAGACTCAAATAACTACCACTATAACTACATATCCGCGCACCCCTAGCACCAGCAACCCCAGAATAACACAACCTTTGCACCGGTTTACTATGTGATGCAACTTTTGCTACATTGCGAACCACAGATGACTTCAAGTTCGGACTGAGGATACTGTTCCGCAACAAACTACTGGCTGTATGCATTTTTATAGTCTTGTTACCGTTCTGCAGGTTTTATATGCTCTGTTCCATTTAAAATCCGCAAATGAGTAGGTTATTTTTCCAGATTCTTCAAAAATTGCGAGATTAGGAAACGTCAAAGAATGGCATGAATGCAATGCATGACATAAGATTTTTTTTATGAACTTCATTTATTTTACTATCTATGGTCGGACGCAGCGCACAGAGTAGGTAGCAATCAATGAAAGAAAATGTACTACGTTCGAGAAAATTTGAAAAAAATACATAACAATAACCTTTTCATAAACTTATTACGAACGTGATCTAAAATAATACACATAGATGATGGGTTTTTTCAGCATTCGTTCGGAAACTATTTAATTTTCTGGTTTTAGGAACGGACTTCAGTGAATTGCAATGCATTTGACATTGACGTTTCAATAATAAATCATCATTGGTAGTGTAAGATGAAACAATAATTATATACATAT
Organism: Noctua janthina; assembly: GCA_963576755.1. NCBI lineage: Eukaryota > Metazoa > Arthropoda > Insecta > Lepidoptera > Noctuidae > Noctua > Noctua janthina. Next base: position 15,405,202 of record OY755069.1, on the reverse strand, counting down.
TTTGTAAACTTTATGAACGTAACTAAATTTCGTAGAATAGCGACAGTCCTTTCCCAGGTTTCTAATTTTATTTTACAAGGCAAACTTATTTAATTTTAACTTTTACCTTTTGTAAACATACCTAACCTCAAAGAAAGCAACCATACCTTTTGATATAATTACAGAGGATTATGAAAATGGATGCTGCTCCAAAGCACACGTCAATAAAAGAAGGAAAAGCTGAAATAATCCTCAAAACTGATCAAGTTTTTTATAACCCAGTGCAAGAATTCAACAGAGATCTAAGTATAGCTGTGTTAACAATATTTACCAATGATTATAAAGCTGAGCAACTTGTTAAAAACCAAAAGTACGCTGAAAACAGTAAATATAAAGAAAAAGTTGATACTGAGGTTTGTTTATTTTTAATTTTAATAACAACAAGATCTGTAAGTGTCTGTCAATATAAATATAAGTATCACCTGTGAAGGCTAAATACTGAGCCCCATAATTCAAAATACTGGATAATAAATGAATAATAAACTAAAAAAAAACATAAATGCTTAATATTCCATCTTTGCCCATAGCAATATCACAGCAAAGTCCTCAATCCCTCACAAGGGTTCGCGAGGTGTCATGAGGGACTATTAACTTAAATAGACTACTAATTTTAATACTTTTTCAGGTAGATATAACAATACTAGAAGCCCTATCAGCAACTGGACTGAGAAGCATCCGGTACGCTAAAGAAGTGCCAAATATCACTAAGATAGTTGCCAATGACTTATCACCGCAAGCAGTGGAGACTATCAAAGAGAATATTGTTCATAATGATGTGACGGATTTGATTGAGACCAACCAAGATGATGCCTGGTAAGATTTTATGTAAAACTGCCATAGTACTTGCTTAAAAGTTAGTCTAAAATATTGATGGAGTACCAAAACATGAATCTGCTCATTTTTAGAACTAAATCCTGTGCACACAATGACCATATTTCTGTTTACTGTGCGGAATAGTGGTAGAACGAAAAGGCACCCTTTTTGTGTGGACCAATAGGAGTAGACCGAAACAAGCTTTTTTTATTATATTAATGTTTTGTTTAAAAAAAAATCCCAGTCTCTGTTAATGATCACAGATGTTTGACCACCCTCTTTTACCAATAGAAATCAAAAAAAGGCCCAAGGAAGTGAAAGTTTTTAAGTGTTTATAGCGGCCTGGTGCTGCAAGCAAAAATAGTCCATATGGTGGTCAGCATCTTTTTTGGTGAAATGGTGATAGTACAAGTACAACTGGACTGAAAACTGGACTTGAAAAATCTGATCAAATCTTCAATTTAATCAATTTGATGTTTTAGACAAACTGATTAAAAAACCAAAATATGCAATTTGATGTGGAGTTGCGGACACCAGCCCGTTACACCTGAGAGCCTGTAGTGGGCGCATGTATGCTAAACTTGTCCCCATTGAGAATATTTTGTATGTAGTTAAAGATCTAAAAATACATATTATTCAGAAAATTATGCCATGTACATCTGGCAACATAAACAACATCATACTATGTATTAGTTTCTCAAGACAGACACTCAATTTAATTAATACTTCTTTTTTCCAGCATGCTAATGTACAAACATAAACAGTACTGGAAGCGGTTTGTGGCCATAGACCTCGACCCTTACGGATGCCCCTCTGTATTCCTTGATGCAGCAGTGCAAAGTGTGCAGGAAGGAGGTCTACTGCTGGTCACTGCTACAGACATGGCAGTGCTGGCAGGAAACACACCTGAAACGTGTTATGTTAAATATGGAGCTATTAGTTTGAAGACTAAGTGCTGTCATGAATTGGTGAGTAATATTTGAATAATGAGACAATCACGTAAGTAGTAGTTATTCCTATACCAGTTGTGTGCCCAGTGGGATTTCTCATCAGTGAGGAATGAATATGCATACTAACCTCTTTCTAGGATGAATTTTCAAAAATCCTTAGTGCTCACTTCCTCATAGGAAGTATTATGTATGTTGCCAGTGAATTAATGAATTTAAAATAACGAACTTGCTGCCGCCGCGCCGAGGCTGTCCCAGAAAAAAGTGGCGAGATAATCTAGACGCGCATCACGAAGGCTGGTTCGAGGTGGCGCAGGAGAAGAGTACCTGGAATATTTTGGAGGAAGCCTTTGCCCAGCAGTGGGACATACTAGGCTAATGAAGACTTGAAGCCTATTATAATAAATGTCTCTTCTGTGAGGCTGCACAGTTTTATACCGAACAAATAATTATAAAGATTTTACATGACGAAATTAAAGGTTTCTGTCTTACCAACTCCGACTGCGGTCGGCTATCGATTTTTTTTTTACTAAATATCCTTTTTTTTTTCAGGCTCTAAGAATAATGTTACAATGCATAGAATCACACGCCAACCGCTACGGTCGCTACATAGTCCCGCTGATCAGTGTATCTGCAGACTTCTACATCCGCGTGTTTGTGAGGGTCTTCACCGGTGCTGTTCACTGTAAGAACACAACTAGGTAAGCACATAGTAGTGCTAACAATAAAACAATGTCCACTTAACTGAATTACTGTTACGGCGGGTAATCTTAACTCTCTGATGTGGAGTTATTATAATGTACAAGTGTGTACGCTAACGTGTGTAATCTGGTGGGACAGCGATCTGATACGGCCGGAGAGAGATCAGGTGCAAGACTAGGGTTAGCGTGCTTTGCGAGGCACGGTGGTGCCACACTATCAACTTACAAGCTCCAGGCCGCTATCGAGATATTCCTGTTGAAAAAACCATAACGTTCCACCCGACCCGGAAATCAAGCCCAGAGGCCCATGCTCAGCAGTCGCGCTTGTGACCACGAGACGAGTTTCGAACTCAAACGGAGCTGTTTATTCATGATCACTGCAGGTGATTTGAAAACACTGATACATAAAACACCATAGACACAATAATCATGGTGTGTGGTTTTCTCCTATTGTTGACCTACTTAAATACAGATTAAATTTTCCAGCAAGTTAGCTATGGTGTACCTATGCACTGGTTGCGACAACATAACCTTACAACCGCTGGGCGGCTTCAAACCAAACCCTTCAGAGAAGAACCCGGCCCAAATGAAGGCCTACTTGCCTACAGCGCCACCTGTTGGAGAGCACTGTGTGAATTGTAACCAGAGGCATCATGTAAGTAAATATCGTTTGATCAAAAGTATGAACAAAGGGTATCAATTTAGAGGGCGCCATATTGAAATTAGTGTAACAAACCATTGCATAGTAACCAGTGGACAACCAAGATGCTTGTAACGACACCTCATTTGTCGAATTATGATAAGCAGTTTCGACGTTATGCCGGAACTGATGAACAAACATACGGGCTTCGCCGTATCCGAGTAAATAGCGTAGGCAAACTTTTTCAGCCCTGTTATTTTTTATATTGCTAAGTTTCAATTGGTTTCGTTTATTAGTATCTGGTTTGAAGTATCTGCCAATTGCCACTTACTCATAGAAATCTAGCAGAGACATGCCGCGCCGACTCACTGAAGCAAATAAATTCCCAAGTAAGGAGATAATGATAAATAGTTTTATTTCCCCATCAGCTAGGCGGCCCAATCTGGTCAGCACCTATCCACGACGAGAACTTCGTGACCCGAGTCCTCACCCACGTGGAAGGTAACCCAGAGCTGTTCGGCACTGCCAAGCGTCTGACCGGAGTGCTGGCCATGGTGAGGGAAGAGTTGCAGGACGTGCCGCTGTACTATACCATGGATAGACTGTTTGGGAGAGTGCATTTGGAGACTATGCCGATGTTGGTTATGAGGTGAGTTTAGGATTTTTCATGCGAATAAATTTAGTGCGTTTTTGTAAAGGAGCTAGAGTTTCAGATAGACTCGCTGTATATCCATATAATAAAAATTTGCAATAAATTTATTAGTTTTCAATCATTTCAAGCTTTTGAATGAACGGTTGCAACCGCCTTATAAACCGAATGAATCCGAACATAAGTCAAGCAAAGATCTAAGTTTGCCAGTCCAATTTTCAGCATTTGAGTTCGTGGTGTCAACTTGGCTTACTCATCATTTTCCTGCCCTCATCCCAGTTTGGAGTCGACGCAGCAAGTCTGTTGCTTAGCTTACTAAACTTGACAAATATTCTCAGGTCAGCGCTCCTGAACTCAGGGTACAAAGTGTCGTACTCGCACGCGTCGCGAGTGTCGATAAAGACAGCCGCGCCTTCTCAAGTGGTGTGGGACATCATCCGGACGTGGGAGAAGACGCATCCCGCCAGACCTGCCAAGTAAGTATGATAATAATGAGCATTTTACGATTCTTTTTGGCATTGAATATTGGTTCTTGCGTATTTTCATCTAAGGTTGGTTCCCCTACAAATCGTTCAGCTTTGATTGGCCTGGGTAACCGGCCGTAGAAGTCGGAATTTCAGAAATACGTAACATTATCATCATAATTTGTAACGATCAGACGAACTTAACGAGATTGATCGGTTTGGCGGAGAAACGCCTTGAAATTAAATTTTAATATAGTGTTTTTATGGTACCATAGAAAGTTAACTGTGATGACCAATCCATGGTTTGCACTGTCAGTGAAATAAATGACCCTTATAATGACAAGAATTTTATCAAGCTGTTTTTATTTATTCAGACTAGCAGCAGACGCGGTAGCCCGGTTTATCCTGACCCAAGACATCAAAACGCAAGACATAGACCTTAGTCCCCGAGGCGACGCCAACCCCACCAGCCGGCGCGACGGCAGGCTGCGCTTCCAGTACAACCCTACCCCCCACTGGGGACCCGGCTCTAGGGCAGCTGTTAAGTACGTATTTTTGTTTACGAAAACGTAAAAAAAACGTGAGATTTTGTATTGTATGGTTTTTTTTTATTGTATTGGTAAATCCTAAGATATATTAGTATAAACTAACATTTATCATTATATACGAGCTTTTATTATATTCAGATGATATACGTATGAACGCCCGACGTAAGAGAGCCCTGGATTCAGTAAATAAAAGTAGCGCAACATTATTGAAGCTATGTTTCTGCATTCTTTTAATGTGTTATTAACAATTCACTATTATTTATTTATTAACCCAATCCTAAAATTATTTATTTACCTGTGTGCTAAACTAGCGTGTCTTTTCATTACAGTGTGGGAGAAGAGAAGATTTCAAAGGCGCTAAGGAATCAAAACAAACACTCTAAAGATAAGCAGAATGAAAAACGGCAACACTCGCTAAGCGATGACGAGGAGAGGAAGAAAATTAATACAGGCAGTGAAACTGCTGAGTAAATAAATATTTTGTATACTCCATTTTGTTGTTTTATTTATAGGTACATATTTAATTATTCTATTAAGATATTGAAACTCATGTTTGGCTTGTCACTTGAAGTGGTGGGCTGTGTGTTGTGGGCACACACAGCCCACCACTTCATGCACAATCATCTAAAGTCAGCAAATTTCAGATACGGTATCATATCTTGGAAAGGAAAAGTATGTGTCTATAGTATAGTAGACTATTGTTACCAATGATCTATAATAAATTTATAATCTTAAAAATTCTAAGTTGTATTCACTCGTCCTGAATATTGTAAGAGGGAGCTTGTGTGGTATGTCAATACGCGAGATATTTTTTATAACCGCCGTGAAATAAATACCTATTTAGAATTAACTGACTTTGAACACCATATTGGCAATTTTGGTAGTCTAAATAACAAAGTATGTTCTACAGTTTAATTACAACTTTTTATTTTAAAATATGTACCTATTTGAAACTAGTTATAAAGCCTTATGAATATAATTTATGAAGCTGCAATTTTCTTGATAAGTTTGCGTAAGGTTTATCTCGGCATGCGTATCAATGCCTTTTTTTTTGAAAGCCTACCCTGGCGTATGTAGAACAACTGTGCAAAATATCATCAAAACCGGTTTAGTAGTCTCAATAGGGTACCTACTAATAGATCAGATATTTATTTTTATAAATAGTACTAGCTGTTCCCGGCATGCGTTGCAATGCACCTTTCCTTACTACCTACCTAAGAACCTTCTCCTGACAGTAACAAACAGAACGAAAAAATAATTAGTGAAATCGCTTCAGCCGTTCACGCGTGATGGCGTGACCAAGGGAAATAGGGATTCATTGTTATATATACAACGCGTAACAGAATAAACGCAATTCCTGAAAGTAGTTGGTTCAGAATCGGCTTCTGAATCGATTTCCGTCATAAAGGAAGGTGTTAAATTTTGACGGAAAAATCTTTTAAATAACTTAAATTAGAAACACAGTATCATGACAAATTAATACAATCCTTAATTCAAGGAAATTGAAACCTTAACTCAGAGCAATAAAGGCCAGAAATAGTGCAAATTAATAACCTAAGTGTAAAGTGTAAACAGTCCAGTTCTGTAAGTACCTACTTCTTCCTATTAATACGATTGTATTCTTATCACTGTAAATATTATGATTCAAATCTTTTAAACACGCGTCTCTTTGAATATTTTTGTAGTACAAACAATAAACTGTACCTAAACACGACTTATCAGGGGGTAGTTGATATCGCGAAAGTTACGCATCTGAGATACATTTTTTACCTGCATGTGCCACACGGAGTCCGGGCGCTTCGCCCTTCGTTAGTTTCGTAGTTCGGGTAAAAATTCGCTGTTTTAAATGCATCTCCGTTACCAAGCCTAAAGTGTTAGATTCGTGTTGATAATTTTATTTCACTTAAAATTATCAATCATTACACGGTAAACTCAATGAAGTATCAAAAGTTATTCATAATATCAGCCTGTGAGTGTTTAAGTACGTAAAATTCGTTCATTATAGTAAAGCACATCTGATGCCTACTACAGCTATGGTCAGTTCAGGCTGTACAATCTTAGAACATTTTACCATGCAACTAGGAGAAAATAATGTTCCCAAATTATAAGACTACCGTAATCTAGTAACAGGTCCTTCTCCTAATGCATTTTTAATTTTGTCGTATTATAAAATCATGTATCGCTGGTTTGTGAATACAGATGGCGTTTGCTGACGCTAACCGACTAAATTGAAAATAGATTGCAATATACTACAGCTTCACTGACGAAGTGACTATTTTATTCTTGCTTATACTCCATCAAATGAACGCCAAATGTTACCAATAATAAAATAAATATTCTGTTTAGTAGTTTATTTTATTATAATTGAACTAAATAAACTACCAAACTTTTTAAGTAAATTCGAAATACGCGTAATATATCAAATTAAATCATAAAATATGTTTTTAACAAATAAAACATTACTACTGGCATACATTTTAATGTAAGTGATACTCTAAATAAAACCTGCTAAATTGGTGTCGTAGTAGTTATTTTGTACTTTTTACTTGCATCAATGAAGCAAGCTGTCAAACAATCAATCTGACGGTCGTTTTTGTTATTTTTCAAGAAATTGGAATTGGAATTTTGAATGGAACACAATATTTGTTACCCTTAAGATTTGGAGATATCATCCAGTCTGTTCTTGAAGGCATTCAATGTGTTATTCAACAACAACAAATGTGTTAACGACAAACTTGGCATATTATTATTATTGTTTGACGAAATGTCGCTAAAAGCTAACATTACTAACAATAAAAGAAAAGATTTGATTCTATTATGTATGACCTACTATGACGACTGTTGCATCAATGCTTAGGCCAAAATAAATGACTATGATTATAATAATATGGGTTTAATTTACTGCAGCCAAGTAATTCCTTAATTTATTCATATACGTTAGTCTATGAGTAAATTACGGGGTTAATAAACATAAATTACCAAATTTTAAAATAAAAACCTGCCTGGAAGCAAGAATGATGGTAGACGTATACATCTACACAATTATATACATATCAGGAAAGTTGTAGGTTTGTGGATACAGATGGCGCCACCAAACGCTTTCCTTCTGAACCCGTTGAGTAAAGCCTCTATACCTATATATAAAAGTACTCTGTGCCTACAACTTTCCTGATATGTATATAATTGTGTAGATGTATACGTCTACCATCATTCTTGCTTCCAGGCAGGTTTTTATTTTAAAATTTGGTAATTTATGTTTATTAACCCCGTAATTTACTCATAGACTAACGTATATGAATAAATTAAGGAATTACTTGGCTGCAGTAAATTAAACCCATATTATTATAATCATAGTCATTTATTTTGGCCTAAGCATTGATGCAACAGTCGTCATAGTAGGTCATACATAATAGAATCAAATCTTTTCTTTTATTGTTAGTAATGTTAGCTTTTAGCAACATTTCGTCAAACAATAATAATAATATGCCAAGTTTGTCGTTAACACATTTGTTGTTGTTGAATAACACATTGAATGCCTTCAAGAACAGACTGGATGATATCTCCAAATCTTAAGGGTAACAAATATTGTGTTCCATTCAAAATTCCAATTCCAATTTCTTGAAAAATAACAAAAACGACCGTCAGATTGATTGTTTGACAGCTTGCTTCATTGATGCAAGTAAAAAGTACAAAATAACTACTACGACACCAATTTAGCAGGTTTTATTTAGAGTATCACTTACATTAAAATGTATGCTAGTAGTAATGTTTTATTTGTTAAAAACATATTTTATGATTTAATTTGATATATTACGCGTATTTCGAATTTACTTAAAAAGTTTGGTAGTTTATTTAGTTCAATTATAATAAAATAAACTACTAAACAGAATATTTATTTTATTATTGGTAACATTTGGCGTTCATTTGATGGAGTATAAGCAAGAATAAAATAGTCACTTCGTCAGTGAAGCTGTAGTATATTGCAATCTATTTTCAATTTAGTCGGTTAGCGTCAGCAAACGCCATCTGTATTCACAAACCAGCGATACATGATTTTATAATACGACAAAATTAAAAATGCATTAGGAGAAGGACCTGTTACTAGATTACGGTAGTCTTATAATTTGGGAACATTATTTTCTCCTAGTTGCATGGTAAAATGTTCTAAGATTGTACAGCCTGGTTGTAGGTTTGTGGATACAGATGGCGCCACCAAACGCTTTCCTTCTGAACCCGTTGAGTAAAGCCTCTATACCTATATATAAAAGTACTCTGTGGGTCAGTTGGCGGGCGCTAGAGTTTGCGTTGCGTGTTGCGTTGGCCGTTAACATTGCATGAGTGTGTGTGCAGGGATGTTGATGTACATACGTTTTGCGTTTAGTAAGGATAATTATTTTATAAAAAAAGACTAGGTTTGGTTTAAATTTATTTAAGTAATTAAATAAATGATGTTGTTTTAGACTTATAATTTAATATTCTAATTGGGGTGTCCGAGGTATTGCGCTTAATCTGTTACACGTTGTATAGACTACACAAGAATTTGATCGAGTTTGCATCCGAACGCACTGTCAATTGTAATGACAGCTTGACAGCTATATTTCTTTACGAAAGTGACAGCCCACGCCTATGCAGCCATAACCCGACCAAATTAGATCGCACAGTGCGATGATGCAAAGTTTTGATTCCCGTTGAAAATTACCGGAGCACGAGCGCCACCCAATTTTCAAAATAGTATATTAAAATTTGCCGGGTGTCAGTATGACGTAAATGCACCAAATGCGAGGTGAACGGACAAAAAATACAGAGAGAAAGCGATAAATTATTTATTGATTGTATATATGTAGTGTCGTGTTGGGAATAATTTGTCGTCGTCGTACCGAGTACACGTGCCAATATCATTATCATTTGTTTATTGTACTGTGACACCGAGGCGCTGATAAATTAACAATAATATTGTTTTGTGTGAAAAATTCGTTTCCTATAATGATAAGAATGCATTCACAGATTTTACTTTTATTAATTGGAGTTTTACTTCCTTTTGCGTGTGGTCAAGACAGACAGGTAGGTTTTGTTGAAGTGACTATTTTTTTGTTTTATTAAATTATTTAGGCTAAGCCAGACTCAGTGATGTTGACACCCCTTTTTTTGTTTCGCTTTATCTCTTTGTGTTTAGAAGACGAAGGTCAGTAGTGATCAGTGATAATGGGTCATTGTTAGTTCATCTATCATTGTATAGTTTTTTACTACAAAGTCACTTTCCTGGCCTAGGAATTCATTTAAAAGAGCTTTCTTCAAAAGAGGTTCAATACTAAATAATTATGTTAATTATGGCCTCTTCATTGCTTAGCCTTGGTCTGTTTCTCTGGTGTTTTCCTCCTATTAAACCTAATAATCTAATGTTTATATTATTCTAACATTATCTAAATGTATGTGACCTACATTACTATAACAATTTAGTTTATTTGCACATCATTAGGTAAATGGATTCACTAGAATTTTCCTTAAGGATCCAACTATGGCAAATGTTAGGAAATAGTTTTATTTTTAAATAATGAGATGGTAGCAAGACTCTTCTCGTGAGCAGTGAGTCCTTCAATGCGGTTATGCTTCCAGCCTTCTGGGCACTTTCCCCATTAGCAGTGATTTGGATGAGAGAGAATAATAACACAAAAGATGGTAGTTCATTTATAATTATCCTGGAACAATAACAAATGCTTATTTACATATTCATAAACAAAATTCAACTGTCAAATATCCCTTTGTTCAAAAATATATTTAATAGGACATATCACATTTAATAGGCTATATTTCATACATAACGTCATGCCTGTAATCCCATAGGGCTAGGCAGAGGTGTACCTAATAGTACATCCACATTTCGCCAGTTATGTTTATGTCCCTTGTAATAGGTGGCACAACTCTAGACTGCATGGTTGCTACTGAGAAATTCCTGATGGAAAGCCAATAAAATTTTGCCCGAACCTGGAATCGAACCTGGACCCCATGCTCAGCAGTCGTGATTGCGACCACTAGGCCAATAAGGCAGTCATATTTTTTACTTATTTTACATATTTATTACTTTACAGATTACTGCAAAACTGAACCCGGGATGTAAGACCTGTACAAAAGAAACCCTTGTTTATATCAAAGCAGATGGCAGGCATGATACGGTCCACCAGATATGGGACTTCACAAGAAGTGTGCCTACCATCATCTATGCGATTACGAATGACAACTCTTCATTAAATATAACCTGGAGGGCTCAAACACCTGTTGATTTTACGCTGATGGAAAGACCGCTGTACAGCTTTGCAGCAGTTATTGATAAGGTAACTTTTGTCTAGTAAATTTGCAAGGAAGTTGATTCTGCCACTTCATCTTCCCAGCTAAAACACTGAGATGTGGTGAGGGGTGTGATATCCTGTAATTATGACATTCTAGAAGTGCTGGGTCTCAGCCTAAATTGTATAAATGATTTCTGATTTATAGCTTGTCATTAACATAGGTACACAATAAATACAGATCTTAGGTTAGTTAAACAGGGCGCTATGTTATGCCAAAAGGTGTATAAATTTGCAATTTTAAATAATAGTAGTTCTAAATTAATTCGTCTTTTAAGGATAAACGTGGTATTTTTTTTTTTTCCTGGTTATTATTTTTTAGCTCCCACATTACTGATAAAAATGATAAAACTTAAATTCCCCCATAACATCCATTTCCGTTGAAAACCCGCGATACTTCACGGGTTTATTGTTACATAAGTAACCCAATCAGCCGTTTGTGGAATGTTATATTATCCTATTTGTTGGAAATTCCAACTAATATTTATCAATAAGTGACGTCATTCGTAAACCGACCCGCATTGACTACAATAACATGCATCTGTTGATTATTTTTGTTCGGCCCATACGCATAGGATGAGAAAATAATCCCTTATTGTATTCTAATAGAATTTATTCAATTATTTTCTTTCAAGTATGAAAGAGGGGTAAACAATCAATGGACTAAATCAAATTAAGAATATCCTTTTTACGCATCCGTTTCCGCCGTCCCAGACTATTTAAGTTAATGCTTGCGTTATTTTCTTTTCTTAATTTCACTCTAGCTTTTTCTCGCGGCTTCGCTCACGGAATGTATTCACGGAAATATTTAAAGTGTAGCCTATAACACTCCGGGATAAACTTCCGTTAGTAAAAGAATTTTCGGAATCGGATCAGTAGTTCCGAAGAATACCACCTACAAACAAACTTACAAACAAATTTTACCTCTTTATAATATCCTCTTCATGTTAGTATAGATAACACAACGCTTTTATTCCCGGGGGAGGCAGACATGGGCCATCCACAACCACATTTTGCCAGTAACCTATGTTAAATTCGGACGAACATGTAACATAAAATTTGGGAACAAAAATCTCGTCAAGAACTTTATAATAGAAAAGCATGAGAAGCTACACTTTTTCAGACCCAAAAATCAAACCCAGGAACCTACGCTCAGCAATCGTGCTTGCGATATTAGACCAAGAAATCAGTAATTTAAAACATTAAACAAACAAATTAGGAATGTGCATTTAGTATTTTAGTCTAACAACCGATACTCGTGAGTCATAGGTTGCGTTCCCATTCCATGCGCATTGTAGTAGATAGCAATGTGTCTCGTGACTTAGCCCTTCGTGCCAAACACACTCAATTCACGTATTTAGTGATATAAGAATAATGTTGAAATTGAATAAACTTGTGTTTTTGGAGCAGAGTCATTTAAATGCAAATGTTCTCAACATTTGCAATGCGAAATTAATATTGAAAACTCATCTACGACAAAAACTTCAACTAAAAACTAAAAAACCCGACTGAAAAACTGAAAAGCCAAAAACAAGGGCATTTTAGATTAAACAAAAGTTGGAAGCATTTTCGTAATTTTATATTCAAATGGGTGGCACATTTGAAAATTACACAAGATGGACCAACTTGTGTAATTTTAATGTAGCCTATGACACTCACGCCATTAAGACGAATCTAACGACGTAGGTATCATTTATCTAAATCTTTTCATTCGTTTAGGAGTTACAAGGGAACAAAGAAACGGACATACCTACATACAGGTCAAACACCACCCTCCTTTTGGGTTTCGCCGCAGTCGGATAAAAAGGTTGAGTTTGCTTTTGAAATAATTACATTTTACTTCAACCTCAAATCAAACTGAAGACCTAATATAAGACCTATGAAGTAATTTTCCCCCATAAATTACATTAACATAACAGAGCATTGGTAGCTGGTAGAGGTGTCGGCCCCGACTCACAAATTGTATGTCGTGGGTCCAAACAGAAGCAGCCCTTTTTTATTAATTAACTTCATCATAACTGCTCTCAAAATAGTGAAGAAACCAGCATCATCATCCCCTTGTCCCATGTTACTTGGGGACGGCGCATAACGTTTTTTAACACGATTTTATTAGCATGGTATGTATCTGACGTACTATGTAACGGACTCTTTGAACGTGATTTTCACCCACTTCATAACGCCGGATTGAATTGAAACTTCGCACATTGGTCAAGGACCGCTGACAATACAATAATTTAAGCTAGTTACAGAAGCGTGTTTTTTTAGTTTTTTTAACTAATATTCATTTTCTCCCATGCCTCCCCCTGCGTCATCACTTACATTCACTCATTTTTCTTTCATGTGTGAAAACTAGCATATAAACCAAAAAATCGAAGATGTGTGTATCCACACGAGCGTTACGCTCCGTTCCTTCTCATCAAGAGGTTGCCTGTGTCCCAGCAGTGGGAACATTATAGGCTGAATATGCATAATATACATAAAAATAACTTTTATTTTTATGAAAATTTATTTCCTCCAACGGAACATCGGATGTAATATAAACAAAACTCTTATTAGCTCAGCTGTTGTTGAATTTGTTACTACCTACAGAAGTAGGTACTTACTATATGCTGACGTTCGCCGAATAGTTACTGAGCGATGTAGTAATAATAACAATTAATTGAGTCATCGTCAGTAAGACTAATGTTTTCGGAATATTGTAACCAGAGAAGTACAATATTGTGTTTTACTGGTGTCTGGCAATTCATACTATAGGTACTATTGCTTTCATTAGTGAATTTCATCCGTCTTAAATATACTCGGTTTACCGAAATTTACTTTGTTACCGGTTGATTTCATCATATTAATTACGCCTGTAAACCCCGAAGGGTTTTGCAGAGGTCTACCCATAGCATACCCACTTTTCACCAGTTATTAAGAGTCCCAACGCCCATGTGACGTATTTTTACTTTTTTTTTAAAAAAAAAGGAGTGTAATGTTTTTTACTTCAATACGGACAAGGACAAGGCGAATAATTTCTAGCAGAAACAGAAACTTTACACCCTCTTGGCACTTAGTAGGTATCTTCATCTCAATATTTTTCTTTAGTGGCCTGCCCTGCATGTTCATCTCCCAGTCAAGCACGAAGTGGTTTTCTCATAAAAATGTAAAAAAATGAGATAATAGTACTTAAAATAACGTAAACCCCCGTTGTTCCAGATCCAAGAATACAATGACATCGAAAACAACGGGCACTTCGACAACAAGTGCCCCCAGAAGGCGCTACCGTTGCGCTACATCACATGGAGACGTAGCGACAGCTCGCTAACTGACAATGAAGCCATGCTGCACATGCGTGGAACTTTCCAAGGTCTGTGGGACCAGGATGGCGCTGTTGAGATGAAGGTAAATTATATAGAATAAAAGTTCAATGTCTTACATTGCGTTCCACTGGCGAAACATTAAGGAGTTCATCATTAAGATCATTTAATCCCAGTGCATTGCAATGAATTACTCTTTCATTCCATCTATTGCATTGAATGACTATTTCATGAAAAAGTCATTCAATGGGATTAAATGAACGTGAGGGTTGTATTGATAATTTTAATTCTGTAAATACATACGTTTTACGGTCGCGAATCATATTTTGTTCAACATACAGCCTGACACTGATCTGCAAATTGCAAAAACGTAAGCAATATTTGGATTTCGCGGGCTACTCTGGCGCTTCCACCATCTATTCCTCTCTTTGTTGCTTCGTAGAAATCTGTTGGTTTTATGTGAATGTTTCGCCAGTGGAAACGCATAGTTAGAAGCAGAAGTGTTCCTCAACTGAGTATTTAATAAAAACACAGTGTGTCAAGATATAAAACCCGACAGCACTATCGAGTGAACTCCGGATAAATACCCTAGCATGGGGCGGGTATTAGGGGAGTCACCACACTTTTGAACGATGAATCGGTCTGTCGCGTACTTATTGCATATCATACTATAGACCAACCGCTTTAATGAGTCCTCCGCCTTGCCCCATCAAAGGCACATTAAGCGTCCAAAAATACCTCCAATATATCCCACAGGTTATATGCTTTAAAATAACCATAATCCACGTAGGTATTACGATACTAATAATTGAACCAATACGTGATCAACCTTCAGAATATTCAATTTAAATTGATACCTTCGCGAGGACTCACTAAAGCGGTCGGTTTATAAACTAGCTGTTGCACGCGACCTTCGTTCGAGTGAAATTATTATAAAAAAATATTACTTCCCTTTTTTAATCACATTTTATTTGCACGGACCTCCAATTGTTATTCTAAAATTAAAGTAGCCTAAGTTGCTCCTTATAACATCAGCTATCTGCCAGTTAGTCCCGTCAAAATCGGTCCAGTCGTTTCGGAGATTAGCCGGAACAAACGGGCACTGGACAGACAGACCGACAAAAATATATTCTTATATGCATTCAGTAAAAAGCTGTTATTTTGATATTACAAACAGACACTACATTTTTATATATTTGTATAGATAACACATAAATCTGACACAACTCTACAACCCAACAGCTGGACCTCCTGCCCTTCAGAGACTACGCGGTAGACCTCCCTCACCTCATCCACACAGCGAATTCGACGCTCGTCGACGTCAGCCTCATAAACCTGACAACGGCAAGTGACTTCAACTCGTCACGTTTCGCGATTCACTTCACCTTGGTTAGCTCGGACCCACGAACCGATACCATGGCTTACAGCATGAGGAAGAGCCTGGATGATGAGCATACCCCCGGAGTTTTTGAGGTAAGAATAAATATTTGGGAAATCATATAACAAGTAATAAAGTGCATACTGTATATTATAGGTGCTAGGTAGGTTCCTATAGTCCGGGAATTTTATTTTTTTATATTAAAATTTATGTATTACGAATATTTTTATGTGCATAGGCAGGAAATTAGCACTTATTAATGGTTCTTTATTTTTTGATAGTTCTAAATTAAATATTGAAACGGATGCAATAAATGATAATTATGAATTCAAATTAATTTTTTTGGAAAGTTTTACTAAAGTGTTGAAAAGACATTGCTCAGCTGGCGAATAAAGTCATTAAGGTCCGCTTGCACCACGAATCGGTAAACGCGTTCTACGCTAAACATATTTAAAACATCAACACCTCTGTCATCTTTAAACTGAACGATGTTTTAAATGCGTTCTACGTTAAACGCGTTTCGCGATTCGTGGTGCAAGCGGGCCTAAAAATTAGTCTTTAATTTTTCGTTTAGACTTTGAAGAAATTGATCCTAAATATTCCTGCAAGGCGTCCCAATGTCAATGAGATTCTACGACAATGTTTTCCAAGGTTCCTACCCCTATGCTAAATATAATATGATAAAATGTTATGTTTTTTTTTTTTATTAACAGATATTTGAGATCGAGACGCCCAAGTCCAGCCAGTCCGACGATGGCGGTTTCATACAGTTCCGTCCAGTGTGCTACACGGAGCCGGAGCGCAGTGTGTCCTCCTCCACCAACGCCTATATCACCAACTTTACCGAGTAATTATTGTGACCAGTTATTCTTTGTACAATTAAACCAGACAAGGCATGAGCTTCGGTAATTTTCGCGTGATTTCGAATTTGCACAAACGTCGCGCCCCTGAGTAAACTGGTTGTGCTGTTGCTCTATATTAGATCTCGTCATCACGTGTACGTATTTCCGAAGATAGGCGATAATTACCGAAGCGCATAATTTTATTATAGAGTTCTGTATTTTCACTTGATGATGATGATGCATTTTACACGTGTGGATTTTTAATATTTTTCTGCACACGTGCGGAAATAAAAATTTCTACAGATAACTAAATTTATACTAACTCCAAATGGGTTCAATGACTATATCCGGCGGTGTTTGCTTTTTTTTTAATCTCGGCAAAGAGATATATGCGTCTTTAAGGCATAAATATTTATTGAGTATTTAAATTAAAATACCTATGTTTTGTTTGTTCACAGATCAGAGATACCAGATTTTGGTACTCTGCACAACTTCTACCGCGACTATGACAGTGACAACCTGCTTGTTCAGGGTATGTTCATATCGTTCGGTCTGCCGGGCGACGGATTCTATAAGCAACACAACTATACTTCTTGGTGAGTACGACAATACTATATTTTGCAATTTCAATCCATTCTGGGATAATTTAAAGCAGGTTTGTTCCAATGTGCTGGAGTTTAGACTAGGTTTTTCACTGAATATTAAAAAAGGAGTGAACTTAATCTTCTCTTCTGAAGTTCTTAAATAAACTTATCAGCACATTTAAACCGCGTTCAAGGGCTGTAAGTGTTAATATTCAATAGCAATAATGACGATGAACGCACTCACGCACGTGCTAGCTATTTTCGTGATGCTATTTATTTTCATTTATTTATTCACCCTTAGTCTCTTATACTCGTAGCGTCGGCTAGCGATCTTTCTATTTATTTAGTGTTGTATGAAACACAGTTATTTTAAAAAACTCGTATTAAAATATGACCATTTTTCTTCACTTTCAGGTCGTTCACAATAGGCTACGGAGTGCCGCCGGTAGAAAACTTCTCTCTCTTCGTCATCATCATCATATCCATCGGTCTTGGCGTCCCCGTGGTCCTCGCACTATCAGGCATCACGTATGTACTGGTCCGCAGGTGTAAGCAGAGGAGTAACCCGCCTGCGAGGTTCACTGATAGTGAATAAACAGGAAGGGTATGATGTGACGAATTGCATTCTCAATAATATTGGGCTACATATCATTTGATACTGTCATGTGCAAAAAGCTATTTAGACACAGTTATATTCTGAGCTAGAATTTCGATCTAAAGACATTCAATACTTTACAACATAATCATTAAACTTATATTGTGACTTACGGGATATCTTTCGTGATTGTTAATTATTTTGGGCTCCCGATATTTCGACGCTGTTGCAAGCGCCATGATCGCGGGAACAACAATCACGGAAGATATCCCGTAAGTGGCAGTATAAGTTTAGTTGTAAACGGTGAAAGCTTAATACAGCAAACAATATCATTGTTGAATTGCCCGTCGTGGACAAATAATCGCACGCAGATCTGTTTTGAGGCAAACAACAGAACTGTCCAGGTCACAACGTACTGGTCCGACAGAATCGGAGTCATCGATTCGAGTAGAAGAAGATTGTTGAATTTCGCTTGCACCACAAGTTCCCAAATACATTTTATCGTTAAGTGTATATTAGGAAATCGTCTGTTTCCGTAAATTGATTGAATATAACAGAGACATAATGATATTTTAAATATATTTAGCGTTAAACGCGATAAGTTTTTGTGCCAGCGGGCCTAAATATATCTGGTGGTCAACTTTTTGTACATGACTGTATACTGCTTAATGTATGTTTTATGATAAGGGTGAGCGCGTAAAGAAATTATTAATTTGATTGCGTCGCTTTTCGTTCAGGGTGTGTAATAATGTGATGTTTAGTAAATGAAGGACTTGACTTAGGCCGCATTTCACCAACGTGAACGCGATCAACACATCATTGCTATGAAAAATTGACAATGACAGCTGATCGCGTTCCATTTTATCGGTGAAATTCGACCTTAAAATAAATAAGTGGCGGATTTTTGTGCTAAATTCTGTCGTGAATGTACCCGACAATTAAAAAGACAGGCTCATATTCTAGCAGTGAACAATTTAAATATCTAATTGCCTAGATCATCTAGATGTTAAAATTATACTGTCACTTACGGGATATCTTCCGTGATTGCAAGCGCCGAAATATCGGGAGCTGAAAATAATGAACAATCACGGAAGATATCCCGTAAGTGACAGTATAAGTTTAGTTAACTGTGAAAGCTTAAAACAACATCTAGATGTTGTGTTTAGCTTAGAATAAATAGAACTACAAAGTATTAGAAATGTTTTTGAATGAATCATAAATATCCTATAGGAATTGTTTTGTGATTTTGGCGGAGAACTTATAAAAGCAACTGACCCACGCTATTCAGCTACGATTTATCTTTTTCGTTTAGTTCTCTTCTCCAATCGTAACTTTATTTCAGCCATATAATCATGATGGACATTTAAATCAGGTTTACGGAAATCAGGGGTTAGCACATGATTTTAGATGCTAACAACCTGTAGTTAGCATGTTATGTAGTTATAATTTATTTTTGTATAATTCTTAGATAAATATCTACAGTCAAATCTTATACGGCCGAGACTTAGTCGAAAAGTAATCGTTAATTAAGTGAAAGTAACTAACATTATTTGATAAAATTTTGTTTTTAAAATGAAATTAATTCTCAAATTGTCATACAGCTTTTATGGAAAAATCAAAAAATTAAATGTAGATTATTATAAAAAAATATTCTTTCTTTCTTGACAAAACAATCTTTTTAGGACGTAAATATAATTATAATCAGAGATTCGTATGACATTGTTAGCTCCTCGAAATACAGGGTGTAATAGGACCCTTCACGAAGCCGTCAACCAAGCATTATGTACGTCAAACTAAGTAACTTTACGCAAAAATTATTCCTGGGAATCGACTTTTTTTTTGGGGTGAAAAATCACGTTTGACGGTAGGACTCAAAACATTGTGCTGATGGATGGATTGAATAGTACGGGGGTCGTGGAGGTGTTTAAAAAAAAAAAGTTGTGAAAAAGTTGGAACTTAGTACCCTAATATCTCCGTAACTAGAAGGTTCACAGGTTATGATCTAGCACAAAAAAAATATCGCAATGACGGGGAGAACAAGTGCCTTTCGGCTTCGTTAAGGGTATTGTTACACCCTTTATAAACTTTAAATAGAGTAAATAGAACAATTTAATTAAGAGTATATATTATAAGCGTTGATTATAAAGCTGAAGAGTTTGTTTGTTTGGTTGAACGCTATAATGTCAGGAACTACTGGTTCGAATTGAAAAATTCTTTTAGTGTTGAGTAGCCCATTTATCGAGGAAGGCTATAGGCTATATAACATCACGCTACGCAAAAAGAAAAGCGGCGGGTGACACCGCGGGGCACAGCTAGTATATTATAAGCGTTGAAAAACGTTGGCACGGACCGTGGAAATTGGCACAAGAAAATAGAGGCCCATACCCAGCTGTGGGTGAGTTCAGGCTGTGGATGATGATGATGATATACGAGGTGGAGGGAACACCGACGCTAAAACGGTTACCACGTATTCAGTACATCATTCTGAACGGGGGGTCCAGAATAGACATTTTTCATTGGTATTTAAAAAAATACCGATGAAAAGCTCTTGGGGGATGTATATAAAATGATGTACAGTCACGAGCACCAATATTTATACACTTTGCTAAAAAAAAAAAAACAATTTTCGCGAGAATTAACGATTGTAACTTGGAGATAGGATCTTTTCCATAAAACAATGAGTTCCAAAGTACTATGTTCGTAACAACATGACATTTTAATCAGACCAGTAGGAGAAAAAAACTTTTAAAAGTTACGTCTACATATTGGTGCTCGTGACTGTACTGAATACGTGGTAACCGTTTTATCGTCACTCTGTATAAACGTTCGGTCATATCGGTACGGACAAATTGCGGACAGACGCGGCTCCGGACAACACACTTTAATAACATTTTAATGTTTGATGACTCCATGGATATTTTTGCAAGCACTGAACTGAGACTCCTCAACACTGCTTCTCGATACTTGGAGTCCATTGCCACTCCCAGTACTATCTCCTCGGGGTAAACAAATTGTATCCCTAATAAAAAATATATAGTTTTATGATGCCACGAGTTTTGTGCATTTTTATTGTTATTTCATTTTGTTTATTCTTCGCGTCTATCATATTGTTTACTTTATAATTTTATTACTATTTTTTATTCTGATTTTTATATTCAACCAATAACTTGTATGTGTGGTGTAAACTGTAAGTATAAAATCAAAATCAAAGCATTTATTTTAAGTAGGCCAGTTACAGGCACTTTTGAATTGTCGAAACTAAGACAACAGTGAAATATAGCTACAGTCCCTGTCACAAGGCACAAAAACTGTGAAGGTACCTACTGTAGTTGCCCATTCCCTAACGTAGATCTCTATGGAGAAGAACGGGCAAGAAACTCCATGGACACTCTTTTAAATCGGAATACTTTAACAAAACCTTGGTTACATCATTCATGTTGAGATGCAGCAAGATGTGTACGTTAAAAGTGTCCATAGTAAAAACAAAAAGTATAAGTTGGTTATAAATAAATAAATAAACTTTCACAGATAATATACTGAAGTATCTGAACAATAGCTATACCTGTCAGTGTTCGTTGTTCACAGTCCGCAGCCGGTCCGTACCGATTCGACCCAATCTCAGGTTCGTGCAAAATGCAACCCATTTGATTAAATTAAATCTTTGTTATGTAACACGTTGCACGGGTAAGCTCAACATGTTTTCGTTATTGACTTACGAACGTGTAACTATTATTTAAAACAACGTCGTATTAGTTCGTTTAAATGTAACAAATTATGCAACGTTATACTTACTTATAATAATTGTATGTACCTGTATAGAAAGAAACGTAAGATCTTAAAAAAAAACTTTGTTGCTGTAGTTTTTAATGTGGCTTTTCTTAACAGTGCATTTTCATAGAAATATTACTGAATGATTTTAGGTACCTTTTGAACGCCATTGTCATATATACGTGACAAGCAAGCGTGTGCCCTGTACGCCAAACGACTTAAATATACAACAGTTGTAGGTGAAATTGTGGCTTGGCGTGGAGGGCACGCGCGTGCGTTTATGCTCTGGCGATCAAAAGGTTAAAGTAGAGTGTTGTAGTTACACCAAGACATAAGTTTTGAATGAAGTAAAGTTATGATGCGCACCTCATTCTGATTGCTCAACATGTTACCATAATTGCTTACGCCGCTGTACTACAAACCTAAGTTTTTATTATAAAGCTTATTCTTGTTAATAATATGGTTTTTTGAATACGCCGAATATTATAAAATTTTAAAATTCTAAGTGTCTCGACGTTAAAAATTAAAACTATTTTATAATGTTTCCAAAAAAAACTATTATTGTGATGTTACAGTATTTTAAGCAACATGTTAATATTATTGGATTAGATTTAAGATGTCGGTTTTGCTTTCTGGTTATTTTTCGGCTTTTTAAATAGAATTGTTTTCATTTATGAATTCTTTAAATTGATTTTTAAATGAATTATTATTAGCATTTTTAATTGTCAGTGCATTTTGTTATTGTATAGTAGAGTGACGTCATTTTATTTCTCGTATTCTTCTCAGCAAACCTTTTCATTTGATCCCAATTTCATGGGAATGCATAAAAATAACCAGTTTGCCATCTTTGGGAGTCCGCCATATTAGATTTAGAATGACGTCACTTAGCTTACCATTCATTGTCATCAAAATTAAACAAGTAGGTATGTAAAATTCAGCTCAATCAGAAACCGGGAAGTGGGTAAAATTACCTCTCAATTTTTTGTACATATTTAGTTTGTTATTGGTGAAACTAATAAAAGCTTGTTAAAATTAGAGAAAAGGCAACAATGACAGCATAATATTGTCTTTGAAATAAGACATGAGAACGGGTACTACGTGACATTCTGACTAAAAAATATTTTATGACTTATTGAGATGAAAATATGATGAAACATTATCTATGACAAATTCCTACCCTCTTATTAATATACGCGGAGAAAAGTTACATCCAGGTTCAATGGTGGCTCAGTCCACTTAGGAATTGTAAGTCGTGAGTTCGAACCCAGCTATGCTTACTTTGTGTAAATTATTCATCACCACTGCTCTCAAAACATTGTAGGGAAATATCACCAGGAAACGGATATGTCCTAGAACCAAAAGAAGACATGTAGCTTCTACCAATTCGCACTGGTATTAAGTGGTGGTATACAGCCTGCTGCCTTTTATTTCTAGGAGGCCGATGTCCCAGCAGTGGGAACATTATAATCTCATCATGCTCAATTTACAACCAATAGTAACTTCAGTATAACCATACATTTGTCTTACTGCAAGCCAGTGGCGAAGGTTCCATAGAACTCGATTCCTACCGGCTTCCCTTTGAAAAATGCCACAGTCAGTATTCTATAGACAAATAATATAATCACATTAAAAATATGTACTCCGGCTTACCTCTTACAAAAATTGACCCTTCGCTACTGCTCGCATAACTCGCTATGTTCTTAGTAAATGGAAAAAGAGGGGAAATGGTTTTGCCAAAGATTTTGCGTGGTGTCATTTATTTTTCTAAACGAATTTTGAATGTTTTTGTAAATTATTTTGTAGGCTTAATCGTTAGCTTTGTATTTTCTGATGTGATATTAATTTTGATTATGTCTACTTGTTTGTATATAGGTATAATTATATGTAATAAAATAAATGTACTAGTATTGAAATACACGGTTTTATTTGTTAAAAGTGAACCTCCTTAATCTAAATTTATTTGTCCCAATTAATAAAAGATTCAAATTTATTCAAAACAAAGATAAGAATATTATACTGAACAACAAAAGTAAAACATCAATAAAAAATAATTAATTACCTGATAATTACCTTTTTTGATAACCCTGACGGCCTGTCATGCTCTCAATATTTATAATTAAAATCACCTTTTAAAATAACATAAAACTAGCAATTTATTTAAAAATAAGACAGATAAAATATGTTTATTTGAAACGTTTTTTTTCGTGTGCTTGGATCAGTTACGAAACTATCTTTGGGGTTATTAGCCATGGCGACCACCTGGGATGGTCCCAAAAACATCCCTTCACGAAGCCGAAGGGCGCTTGCTCTCCCCGTCATTTTTTGTTCTAGACCATACTAGGGAACATTCTAGTTATGAAGATTGGAGGATAAGATTTTTTTAATGTTGGTAGCATTGAATACTTCCATGACCCCTGTAATAATAATCAATGTATCCATCAGCACGATGTCTTGAGTACGTTACATTGAGCTCTATTTCGGTAGCGCTCAATGTAACCATGATTTTTCAGACCAAACAAGTGTAGTTTTATGGTGTGCGTCAGTATGGCTGGTTGCCTGTATCGGCTCGCGTCAGGCTGGTGACTAAAAATTGCTACCTATTTGCTACTTTTTACTACCTATAGTCAATTAATTGCTACCTAACTTGGAAACAAAATAAACGGACTTCAAAATGACCCGCTATTCTGATATCAGGATGGCTGGTCAACTCTCCGTTTGTGTGAACTATTCAAATTCGTGTTATTATTTTTACTTGAATAATTGCTACCTGATTGCTACCCTCACGTATTTCAATGTCCACCTTGTAACTTAAACGAGTAAAAAGTTGTGACCATTTGATTTTTTTACAGTGGAGTTGACCAGCCATCCTGATATCAGAATGGCTGGTCATTTTGAAGTCCCTTTATTTTGTTTCCAAATTAGGTAGCAATTAATAATTTTTGGTCACCAGCCTGACGCGAGCCGATACAGGCAACCAGCCATACTGACGCTCACGTTTTATGTATGTGTATAGAATGCTTGGTTGACTGCTTCGGAGTGCTTCGTGAAGGGTCCGTTAACACCTTGTATGGTTGGCTGTTAAGTTACGACTACGACAATCTTAGGGGTTAGTTTTGGCAACCCCCAGGGATGGTTCCAAAAACACTTTTGTGTCATAATTATATCCTCGGTTAACACAGTATTGGTCGATGATCTTGCTTAGATGATCCAAGCAAGATCATCGACCTCCTAATATGAAACCCGGTTTGGTTCTTTTTGGAATACTCTTTATTCAGCACTGGAAATGCACCGATATAAAAGCTTTTCGATAACATTTCCTACTTGTATTAAATACGCAATACCAGACGTTAATTAACCCGAGATAACCTGCAGCACGAGCCACTACGCAGTGAACTACTAGACTCATAAATCTACCCCATTCATTAGCATTGCCTGCAAAATAAATACACTCTTATTGCTATGAAGCTTTGAATGAAATTAGAACGGAAGGTAAACGCGGAATGCAGTGAGTGACATAATTATCAAATGAGCTGATTATATCGTCGGCATACTTCAGGGAAGTCTGTTCGCTTCATAATGAAGATGATGTATTATTGTTTATTGATGGAATTGTACTAAAAATGATTTTTTTCTTATTTTTTTTGCAAATTGCTAGTCAGTGTCAGGTTGTATGTTGATTAAAAATGAGTAATAACTATTTTATGAAAAAGTCATTCAATGGAGTTAAATGAACTTAGAGGGTTGTATTGATGATTTTAATGATTGTAATCTGTAACTACAACCCTACGTGTTACTTGCGCCACTCATTTTTCATCAACATACAACCTGCCACTGACCTGCAAATTGCAAAAATTTTAATTTCGCGGGCTACCCTGACTTCCAGCATAAGGTAGATATTTATCTGAACAAGAGATGGTAAATGAAACAACTATGAACTTAAGATAATTTAATTTTGGAAAAGAAAAACGAAACAGTTATCACATAAAATATGTACACAAAATAATAGGAATCTTTCACAACAAGTCCAATCAAATTACTGAATTCATAAATTAATAAAACTAGGCTTACACATGACTTAAGGTGCAACTAGATTAGTCAATCGAGAATGATCTCTTCAAAACATGCAAGGACTACACAGATTCAATCTTAAACGTTGATGTCATCGGTCGATCTCGACAGCATTCTAGTTACACCTTTATGAATACAAAAATGCTCCAGTTGAGGCAAATGAGGCATTTCGCTGGCTGAGGCACGAGCTTAGCCCGAGGCGTCCTCTGAAGAAGCACCGGTATTGGGGTTTTAGTTGCAATTAATAATTTGTACTTAAAATCGAAATATACGTAACATAAACGACGCCCTACTGGCTTTTACTCAGCGTAGTCAGATGTATCTACGTTTTACTAAAAGCGTCCGCTAAAACACGCGCGAGTGCGAGCGCGGGAGAACGCTCGCGTGTCTGTATTAAAAAATAGAAGGTGCAAGGGGCCGGGCGCGTGTGATGAGTTTTCTAAGGACAGTTTGACAGCGGGCACCGTCTCCGTGCACCTGCGCGAGTTTTAGCGGACGCCCTAAACTTAAGGGAACTTAGCAACAAAAGATTCACGCATTATTGTACTGTATAATATTAATACTGGTGGTCTCAAGAGACGATTATAAATATCTAAACCTACCACTCAACTGAGATACATGCAAAACTAACAATCATATTGGAAAAAATACGGGGCACTAGTTGATTAAACGAACGAAACAAGTCTAGTTTTTTGACAATAATGGGCAAGGGGATTAAAGATTTGCTAAACGGGTGAGCTAGCTAACTGAAATGCTAGTTCGAACAAGATAGGGACTTGTTCCCATCCGTCTTTATACATATAAGGACAGAAGAGAACAAAAGTGCCACCGTCCCCTGAACAACCAGCGTCGGCATTTATAGAGGAGGTTGACACACATCTGTATGCCTTAAAACATCATAATTGAACAAATATTTTAAGAATATCTATTTTTTTAACTCGAGGAGCTCGTGGCTAAATAATAACAGCCGCTCGGGTCGATCTTTAGGTTAAGCCATGCTTACCTCGGTTGGTCTGTGGATGGGTGACCGCCCATTACGTACTGAGTTTCTTCCGTGCCTCGGAAAGTATACCGAGTTTTCATTGTGCCTCGGAAAGCAAGTTTAAAAAAAAAAAAAAGTCGTTGGTCCCGGCTGTCATCTGTAGATCTTTGACAGTCGTTACAGGTAGTCAGTGGCCCAAAAAGTCTGACAACCAGTCTTACCAAGGGGTATCGTATTACCCAGTACTAACTGCGTTGTGGAGGTCAGATAGACAGTCGCTCCATGTAAAATACTGGTATTCAGCTGCATCCAGTTAGACTGGAAGGCGACCCCATCACAGTTGGGAAAAGGCTAGGCAGATGATTTAAGAATATCCATTTTCCCAGTACGGTCGAAAGGGGGAAGAACTAGCTAAACATCAGACCACGCCAGAGTCGTATACACACGTCAGTAACATTAATATCTATGCAGTCAGTCTCGGCATCAGAACAAAGGACACATACAGTTTCTCTACAAAACATAACACATGTATATCATATAATTCGAGCTGTTCCAAAATACTGTTTTTTTGTATTAATCCAGGTCTGGTATTCGTTAAAGCTTGAAGAGTACGAAGCGCTTGTACTACCACCAGCGATTGGCAAGAGCATCTATAAAAGAGACCCTCACCGATGGTGGAAAATGTGCCTTAGTAGATTTGATCTGAATTGCGACTTACATCTCGAAGCAAAGTAACACTGTACAGTGTGATCATTTTAAGTGGGGCAATATGGGGGAAACCGAAGCCATAAAAAATCTTAAGTTTTTTTTTGCTTTTTAGTAAAACTGAATGATCTGATGATGATAAAGGTTGACTGGTAGAAAATGCCTATGGCATTAAGTCCGCCTCTGTACTTTTGTGCTTGAAGTGTTAAATGCATAAATAAATGATCCAATACAAAATTATTCGGAACAGCTCGAAATTAATTAACGGTATTTTAACTAAATAGCTGCTATTATCTCTACAGTTACAATTTTATAAGAAAATTAAATGTATGTATTGTTATCCATAAAATTCGTTTATTCAAATTATGCTGGCTATCAATCTATCAGACGCTTACAGTTGGTCCTAACAAGTACATCTATCACCAAGACTTTGGTTCAAAACAAACGACAATAGAATATACTACAAGATCGTGGTAACGAGTCTCAAATGTTATGCATCTAAAATGTTAAAACAATTTGCTATAGGTACAAAAATACCTAAATAAAATTATTATTTCATTTTATTAACTTTAGCTACAAGAGATTAACGTACAAACATACATAACATCACGCCTTCTTCCCATAGGGTTAGACAGGAACAACAGACTCCACATTTTTCTCCCATATGCATTTGGGAGATTATTGTTAAAATATAGATATATCACATCCTTAGGAGAGATCCAAACATGGTGTGTTAGCTCAGCTATAAGCCACACTTAAAAACAGGTTAAAATCAGTAACACGACTTAAAATATCTCTGATAAAAATCAACGGCCCCAAAGTACAGTTAACACCTTGAACTACGAAAATCGCTCTTACGGATATTACGAACGAAATAAAGGTCCTGTCAAAGTTTAATGGTAACCTATACGTGTGGTGGACTGTACAAGAGTTAGGAAAATAGCTGCAATTTTTGCGAAACCTTTTACACAATAGAGAACTGCCGACTTTAATTTTGCACAGATTGCACTTATCTTTCTGTACTTTGCGGTCGTATTGTGAACCCTTTATTTACGAAGCAACAATATATTTCAGACAATTCACAAACGCTTAGATTCGATTCGGAAAGTCGTATGTCTATCTCGCTCGCTTTCCTAATGGCAAAAAAAGATAGACATACGACTCTTCGAATCGAAGCGTTTGTGAATAGCTATGCTGGCACCGTAAGAAAAAGGTTCACAAGAATAAGAAACATTAACCCTCCCGCCGCCCGATTTAAGATAAGATAAAATTTAAAGTATTTAAAGCCCTCATTGCGAAAAAAAAATAGATGTGGTATGTTACCCGTACTGTGTACTTGTGTAGCTTCATCTCTCACACACTGGATGTTCTAAAACGTCATAACACGGCCTCTGTTCGACATTAATCCGCATCGCGTCGCTGAAGTTCTAACACCACTTAAGTCAAAAGTAGCAGGTTTACAGGAGTGAAAAAACTGCACAATTATACCTAGGTGTCAAATTAGATAGAGACGTTGCTTGTTGGCTGAAATAACGCGTCTTCCGATTCTCACGCACGGCACAGCATCAAAAAGTCATAACCGCCAAAAATTTACTTACGTGGTGGTAGAACTTCAACGACGATCGATTACGAGTTATTGTCATAGTCAGTATTTAACCACGGTAATAATCTGTAATCCAGTAGGGGATTGGCAACCTCACTTTTATTGGACAATCAACACTCCTACGTGATACGGATTAAAAAACATTCCAAAGTTCGATGTCAAATCGAACTGAGAGGTTCGGAATCGGGAGACCGAAAGATTAACGAATAATCCTGTCGTTTAAAACAATCATCATACAATTCACAGGATCACATTTTCACAAACATTCATCAGTTATTTAAAACGTTATTTTTTTCTTTTTTTTTCGTTTCTTTATATAAATAGGTACGGATTTATGTGAATACGTTTTAAATAACATTTAAATTTGGATAAAATTGGTGTACTTGTTTATTATTGCTATGTGCAGTTTCACATAAGCGCGTACGATATTGCTATACATTTAGGAACTCTTTCGTCGATGCTGCCGACCGATAGAAGTAAAGAAGTTTCCTGTATAAATTATATGGAAGACAGTTACGTAAAATAGATCTCTTTTGTGTAGGAATTTTAAGTATTTGGGAGTGCTCGTCACATGTTTGGGTCCGCCTGGGCGGCGAAGTCGAATGTATATTTTGTATTCGTATATGTTTTTTTTTTAATATTAAATGGGCCTACTCTTGACCTCAAACTTGTCCTGAGGACAGAGATGAGGTCGACAATGTAACGAGCTAACCCGAAAGAAGCCTCGCGACTTAAAAAAATTGGGGTCATTTGAACTTGGGAACACCGACGCAGGCAGGGAATTCCACTCCATGGCTGTGCGCATAATAAAAGATATAGCAAAGCGCTTCACCTGCAGTACGTCTGGACTACCGATGGAAGATGGGAGATGGTGGAATGAGCTCGTGGAGCTCTTGGGCACACTCACCGAAAATGTCGCGACTAGTTGAGAAAGCTGACTATTCGGCCATATTCGTAGCCAGCAAGTAGTCGAAAAAAAGCGCCGAAAACAGAAAATATCTATGAACAAAGCAGAATGTTCGACAAGATCACAAGAACTTTATGTATTTTCGATGTTATTTGACCTCTGATTTTCAAGTTAGACAAGAATGGATAAAGTAAGAAACGAGTATATTAGAGAAGTTTGAAAGTGGCGCCTGTTACAGTTAAATTGAAAGGAAGTCGTTTGTCTTGGTATGTACATATAATGAGGAGGGATGAAACGCACGTGACTAAAAGAGTGATGTATGTGAATGTTGCGTTGGAAGACCTCCCACTAGGTGGACCGATGACCTGATGAAGGTTGCAGGGATCCGCTGGATGCGAGACGGCGCTCCCGAGCCCCACTCACTCCGCTCACAGGCGCGGACAACTCCGGCCATTTCTTTGTACGGTCTTCAGATTACATAAATGTTAATTATGGTATTACACCTATGTTAATACAGTCCACTTGTTTTATTATAACGTCCCAATCGAGTCTATTCACCCAGTTTCAGTTTAAAAGGAATCATTTAATTTCGAGTCAATCCCGATATATTCCGTCAATTGTGCGTCAATTCTATCAATCATTTCATATCAGGCACATTTTATTCCGGTCCTCAATTTCATTATTGCGATGCGCACATTTAATATATAATCAGTGACGTCATTAGCTCTTTAATGCTTAATTCACAAAGAGCTCACAAGGTTTTCCGTTACCCTAGACGGCAAAGGCATTTGAAGAAATTAACTTCACGGTTCTATAAAAGTCCCGAAAAGATAACAACTAAAAAAAAATACTAGCATTTGTTTATACACAAAAATATGCAAGTTATTATCTATTTCTTCTAGACTTTCTATTATTCGGGATAAAGCTTGGAAAAGCCCCGGCCTGTGATGTGTGGATAGATTAAGGGACTAACAACACTTATTCAGCTCTGTTCAGCTTTTGCCCATCAAAAATAACGATTTTGTATGGAGATGCGTACGCATCTGGATAGACGCGGAAAGCTGCACGGATGCGTACGCATCTCGTGGTTAGTCCCTTAAGGTTGTCATAAAACAGAAACAATGCGCTGGTCTAATGGATACGAACGTTGCATGGGTTCACGAACAACCAGCGCGTCATCGTGCGAAGATCGTTTTTTATTAGTTTTTAGTATAAATGACTTCCAACTATGTTAGCTCGCACTGCGAATACTTTCCGATGCAAATTTTATTCTGCTTTATAATCCGAGTATAGAAATACGTATACTGAGTATCATTATTTTTCACATGTTTCCTAACAGGTAAACTTTGCACACTAAAATTTCCTCAGTTTTCGCAGTGCTAGCTAGCTTCAAAAGCGATATAGTTGCTAACAGGACCCGACCACACATAGACGCGGTATTTGTTGGCATGAGCCAGTTCGAAATATGTCAATACAACTAAAGCGAATACTTTGTTGCGATGTATTTTTTTTTTCACTATTATTGCACGGATATAAAAAAAAATTTGGCCAGCTTTAGCTGATTTTGCGTCTTGGTAAGGTTTCAGAAAAGTGTAGATATATTTAAGAGTGAGGTACAGACTATCAAAATGGACAACTTGTTTTATGAGACTATCTTATCATTGTAATAACAGAAATATTTAACTGTCCTCTACAAAATTTTAATATTTTATTTATTTGACTCAAATGCATGGTGTTTTGTTTTGACGTTGTTCTCGTTGTTTGATGTGTTGATGTTGGTCCCGTGTTTTCATGTCATTTTATTCAGTTTGACAATCTATACCATTTCCTTAAATATGACAACACAATTCTGATACATATCGTTTGTGTTATCACACTTATCACTTCCCTAACGGTACTCACTCGCCGCGAGCATTCGTCTGTAATGTAACAATCCACGATTCGATTTAGCACAGAAACAAGTGAATCTGAACGTTACATTACAGGCGAACGGTCGCGGCGAGGGAGCGCCTTGACACACATTACGCGCGTAGTGTCCCGCGGCAGCCCCTCACAAGTCGGCGGCAGCCCCTCACATGTCGGCGGCAGCCCCTCACATGTCGGCGGCAGCCCCTCACATGTCGGCGGCAGCCCCTCACAAGTCGGCGGCAGCCCCTCACATGTCGGCGGCAGCCCCTCACATGTCGGCGGCAGCCCCTCACAAGTCGGCGGCAGCCCCTCACATGTCGGCGGCAGCCCCTCACAAGTCGGCGGCAGCCCCTCACATGTCGGCGGCAGCCCCTCACATGTCGGCGGCAGCCCCTCACATGTCGGCGGCAGCCCCTCACATGTCGGCGGCAGCCCCTCACATGTCGGCGGCAGCCCCTCACATGTCGGCGGCAGCCCCTCACATGTCGGCGGCAGCCCCTCACATGTCGGCGGCAGCCCCTCACATGTCGGCGGCAGCCCCTCACATGTCGGCGGCAGCCCCTCACATGTCGGCGGCAGCCCCTCACATGTCGGCGGCAGCCCCTCACATGTCGGCGGCAGCCCCTCACATGTCGGCGGCAGCCCCTCACATGTCGGCGGCAGCCCCTCACATGTCGGCGGCAGCCCCTCACATGTCGGCGGCAGCCCCTCACATGTCGGCGGCAGCCCCTCACATGTCGGCGGCAGCCCCTCACATGTCGGCGGCAGCCCCTCACATGTCGGCGGCAGCCCCTCACATGTCGGCGGCAGCCCCTCACATGTCGGCGGCAGCCCCTCACATGTCGGCGGCAGCCCCTCACATGTCGGCGGCAGCCCCTCACATGTCGGCGGCAGCCCCTCACATGTCGGCGGCAGCCCCTCACATGTCGGCGGCAGCCCCTCACATGTCGGCGGCAGCCCCTCACATGTCGGCGGCAGCCCCTCACATGTCGGCGGCAGCCCCTCACATGTCGGCGGCAGCCCCTCACATGTCGGCGGCAGCCCCTCACATGTCGGCGGCAGCCCCTCACATGTCGGCGGCAGCCCCTCACATGTCGGCGGCAGCCCCTCACATGTCGGCGGCAGCCCCTCACATGTCGGCGGCAGCCCCTCACATGTCGGCGGCAGCCCCTCACATGTCGGCGGCAGCCCCTCACATGTCGGCGGCAGCCCCTCACATGTCGGCGGCAGCCCCTCACATGTCGGCGGCAGCCCCTCACATGTCGGCGGCAGCCCCTCACATGTCGGCGGCAGCCCCTCACATGTCGGCGGCAGCCCCTCACATGTCGGCGGCAGCCCCTCACATGTCGGCGGCAGCCCCTCACATGTCGGCGGCAGCCCCTCACATGTCGGCGGCAGCCCCTCACATGTCGGCGGCAGCCCCTCACATGTCGGCGGCAGCCCCTCACATGTCGGCGGCAGCCCCTCACATGTCGGCGGCAGCCCCTCACATGTCGGCGGCAGCCCCTCACATGTCGGCGGCAGCCCCTCACATGTCGGCGGCAGCCCCTCACATGTCGGCGGCAGCCCCTCACATGTCGGCGGCAGCCCCTCACATGTCGGCGGCAGCCCCTCACATGTCGGCGGCAGCCCCTCACATGTCGGCGGCAGCCCCTCACATGTCGGCGGCAGCCCCTCACATGTCGGCGGCAGCCCCTCACATGTCGGCGGCAGCCCCTCACATGTCGGCGGCAGCCCCTCACATGTCGGCGGCGTGCTTCTGTATGGCGCGCGGATGGTGCGCGCGCCGCCGGTGCTGCGCGGCCAGCAGCGCGCGCGCCGCCCCCGCGCACAGCTCGGCGCCGTCCCGCGCCGCGCACACGCGCGCGCCGCCCGCCAGCGTGTTGCCGATGTGACTGCGGGGGGGAACATTGTGATAGTAATCCTATGTCCCAGCACTGGGAACATTATAGGCTGATTATGCTATGTGGTATAACAATAAGGTAAAGGTACAAGAGTCAAACTGTATGTATAAAGTGAAATGGAGGGAAGAGGAAGTTAAAAAGTTTCTAGAAAACCCCTTATTATCTGCTCAAAATGTGCATCCGTAAACACCAATCGAAACTCAATCTTTATCTTTGGTCACCTTACATCCATACTTTAGATATCCAATTCCAATTTCTTATTCTTCAAATTTGAGAAAATTTAAATATTATATCAGACTAGATAACAGTGGCGAAGGTTCCATAGAAGTCGAATCCTACCGGCTTCCCTTTGAAAAATGGCACAGTCAGTATTCTATAGACAAATAATATAATCACATTAAAGATATGTACTCCAGCTTACCTCTTTCAAATATTGACTCTTCGCTACTGCTAGATAAAGTAAAACATAGCAGCTGATAGCAGCTGCATAACAAACAGTAGTCAAGGATTTAATTGATTTATATTCAGCAATAGCAGTGGCAGGCCCGAAGGTATCTAAGAACACGATCCTACCGGCTACCCTTCGAGAACAACCACTCTACGTACGTAGTGCCTACTGTAGTCAAATGTGTACTGTTGATACACATCCATGGGTATATCACAGTATAGACATTTAAGGCGAGGTTACCCCGAGCGCCGTATGCATCAATCGCTTACCCCAGCCCCCGCACGGAGATGCGATACGTAACAAATTACGCGGCGCGAAAAACCCGGGCGCTTAGCGCACTGGTCATGAGTTCACGAACTCGGATAGGTAGTAAGTTGCGTTACAGGGTAGAGCGATGCAGTAAAATAACTTGAATTGATATGTATAAGTTCACTCTGTTTTATTTTTCTAGAAAGTATTGGTTATAGATAGATTAGGAACCTACGTATTCTATGAACGTGAACCTAATTACTAACAATTAAAATAAGTAGATATAATTAAAAATAAGAAGGTATACTTATTTATTTTTGTGAATAAGGTGAATTTAAAATCTGACTGACACTAAGATCATGAATACGGGTATGATTCAAAACAAAACGCCACGCGCCATTCGGTTTTTAAAAAAAATATGCTTTACTTTTTTTTCGGTTTTGTTGTCATGGGTTTCGTTTTCGTGGTTTTTGGGGTCGCTGATAACTAAAATTAGGCCAAAATGAATATCCAAGATGGTGGCGACGAAAATTTTCGATTTTTTCTTCATGAGTGTCATTTTCGTGGTTTTTGGGGTCGCTGATAACGAAAATGAGGACAAAATTAAAATCCAAGGTGGCGCCGACGAAAATATTCGGTTTTTTCGTCATGGGTGTTATTTTCATGGTTTTCGGGGCCGCTGATAACGAAAATGAGGACAAAATGAAAATCCAAGATGGCGCCATCTTGAATTTTAATTTTGACCTTGAAATGACACCCATGAAATGACACCCATGACGACAAAACCAAAAATTTTCGTCGGCACCATCTTAGATTTCGGGACTCGGGACTGAAGCACGCGATGCGAGTATGAAATGATGAAAACAGCAAATTTTGAAAATGGTGGTATAGGTTTTTTTAATATTTCAAATTATGATCGCCGTGTACTGTCACATTTTTTACGACCTTTATAATGGTATAAGTTTTATTGTTAAAAACCTAATATAACTCAAATGAAGTAATATTAAAAACCATCATTTAGACTTGTCTTTGCGATTTAATTGGATGCAACAAAGTGAAAGTAATCGTGTATCGCTGTGCCGAAATATCTAGATCGAAGTGTGAAATATGTAATATATTTTTTTCACAATTTAAATCCGTGCTATATAGGAATAAAGCACAATACAAAACGACGTTTATCTGGATAACCTCGCCTTAATACATCATAGGATTAAAAACGTAACAAAAATGCCTACACTTTTTAAGTCAACAAAGAAAGTAAAGGTAGCGCCACAATCCGGCGCTCGAGTCTCAGATGGCGCTGAGCAGTGACTATCTATACATAAACAAATGATGACAAACAAACGACTTATACAATCTGGGAACAAAAGATAGTTACTGCAATAACTTACCGGACCATGTGGAAAGGCACGTGTTGTGTGGACAGCCAGTCTAACGTTCCATTCACGTCCATCAGCGTAGCGCAGCCCACGAACTTGAACGCACTCGCGCATGAGAAGAATACGATCACCCGGGCCCCATCCTGCATCACAAACACACACATTTTAAAATACTCTATTAAGTAACATACACACATGACGCCTGTAATCCCCGAAAGCTAAGAGAGATCCCTACTAAACAGTACACCTACATTTGCCCGTAATGCTAATGCCATCATCCTGGCACAAATCCAGACTCCGTGGCTGCTACTAAGAAATTCCTGATTAAAAAACCCAATAACATTTTGCTCGATCTGGGAATCGATCCAGGACTTTATGCTCAGCAGTAGCACTTGCAACCATTAGACCAACAAGTAGTTTAGTCTATTGAATAAAATCTGAGAAAATAGACTTGTAAGCTACTTCTATCGTCCGCCACAGTCCACATATTCCCACACTTGCATTCGTTCACAATACTGCGCTGATATGGCCTGACATTGGTGATGCCAATCGAACAAGACGGACGCCTGAACACCTAAAGTTCGTTATTAAAAGCTATTTAAAAAAATTAACCTCACTTTCTATTTTAACAAGAGCCCCAAAATTTTTATAAAACTTGTTGAAAAGCTCACCTGTTTAACCTTCTGCAGTTTCTTCGCCGTGCCTTGCGTAAAGGGGTACGTCCCAGTGCTCTGAGCTACTTCAACACTATGAGCATCATCTGCCTTCGCAACGAAGTACCTCACATTCCCCTCTCCATTATCCCCGTACTTCTCTATATTAGCTAATAAAGTCTTTCCATTCGGAGACATAGGACTCTTGGGACCGGTATACGACTGGGGGGAGAAGGGTTGGGGAACATCGTTTCTCCAGCCACCAGGGCGACCTTGGCCGTTCCTATATCCTCCTCCATAAGCGTTATTATAAAAGTTGCCCCCCGGAAATCCGACATCATTTTGCGGATTTGGATTGTACTGAGGATAGTACTGTTGCTTGTTTTCATGACCATATTGCTCATTGTTCTCAAGCCGAGATCGCCAGTTCGGTGAGTCCACAGTTAACGGTTTCGGTCTCTGCCCGATACCGCTCGGCTGGTTGAGACCAACATTCTTCTCTTCGGAGCCCATTATGTGGACCACTGTGCTTAGAATCTGTTCGTCTAATGGCGTCATTGGTTTGGCTGGGTTCGACATGCGACGGATAACTAATGCGCATAATTTCTGTCTGAGGTAGAATACGCTTATGGCATCTGAGGCGTCCGCGGTAAACGCCATCCATTCATCTAAGGTTATCACAGCCGTATCAGGCGAAGCATTATTCTCATCTGCTTCACTGTCAGAATCACTTGACAGTCCTGGAGGGTTAGCACGTTGAGTCAGGGCTCCTATTGGCAATCTCAACGGACCACCGAACAGCGCAACAGTTAGAGGCGTAACTAACGTATTACACCGTATAAAACAGAACCTCCCAGCTCTGGATATCTCTTCAAACACGACCCAGTCTGTAGGTAGACTATGCACGGATTTCTGGGACCCTGTCAACCCACCTCCTTGGTGTAATGTGGAACTTGGGTGGAAACCTACTTTTACTTCTTTAGACGTCCTTAGAGACGATGAATCTCTGTCAACTCGCGCTATTGAAGGGTACAGCCCGGCTACTAAAACGGCTTTCACAACATGCCACTTTTCAGAGTTCAAATTGACGTCTTTTATATCTCCTGAGCCTCTGGCTTTGACGAGGCATAAAGCCCTTAGCTGGGCAAGTAACTGTGACCGGTAACCGACTATCATTTCCATGGTAGCGCCACATATGAGGTTCTTAGCACAGAACGCTCGTTCGGTCCCGTTCGCTCGGGCAGTCTGCCACGCTTGGAAAGCTCGCAACAACGCCATATGGTCCGAATAGCTGTCTGCTGCAAACTCTTTGCGTGCCAGACTTCCTTTCTTCCTATTCTCCGGATTCATTGATATCTGGAACGGTTCCTTATTCGCCAAACTACATACTATGGTCAAGATCGGGTCGAGGCACTTCATGACACACGCGTAAAGCAACATTTTACCCAACTTTGGTTCTACAGTCAGATCTAGCAGATGTTGTCCGATCTCTGTCAGATCTTCCATAGGAGTTAATGCGCCGATAGTCTTGAGAAGTGCAACAGCGTTTCTCACAGCCAAAAACGAAGGAGGTTCCAGTGCTTTTGATAGAAAATCCGCTATTGGAGTATTTCCTGTAGCAAGCAACTTAGTATGGAGACATAATTCTTGCAAAGGTACCCTTAATATTTCAGGTACGGAGTTCAAAGGTAGGGTGTTAAATCGTCGTTTTGAGCACATATGGAAACAATGGCCTGGTTTTGTCCTACCAGCTCGTCCTGCTCTTTGCTGGCAACAAGCTCTCGATGTCCAAACACATTGTAACGAGCAAACACCCCCGTTAGACTCATAATACTTCTCTTTAACCTTACAAGAATCGACCACATACACGACATCGTCAATAGTAATCGAAGTCTCAGCTATATTCGTCGATATTATAATCTTTCTTGCGTTAGGTAGAGGGTTAAACACTTTCTTCTGGTCCAAAGTCTGCATATTACTGTGTAGAGTAAAAATCTGGTACTTTAATACATTCATGTCTGTGCAAGATTGTATCATGTCTCTTAAAGTCACGATATCATCATATCCTGGCAAGAAGATTAGGATGCTTCCTTTAGGTAAGTTTACATGTATATGCTTGATTAAGGCAAGCATTAGGTCATGGTCAATCAATTCTTCTGAAAACGTGTGATGGTATACATCTAGAAGGAAGTTTTCCGCTGCGCTGTCATCTTCTGCGTTGTCCTTAGGTTCCTCATTTGTGTTGAAACTGGAGAGGAGTTTGGCGCATTCTGTGTGGTTGTTTTCTACAGCGTAATCGTACGCTGTTTTGCCGTCGTTGTCTTTTACAGAAGGGTCGGCGCCTTGAACAAGAATAGATTAAAATAGAATATACTTTATTGTACACAAAAATTTAAACACAACAAAACCAAACGACGGCACGGTTGGCGCAGTGTCTGAGCGATTGACTGCTGCGCTTCGTGTCGCGGGTTGGATTCCCGCACGGAACAAATATTTGTATGGCCTACAGGTAGTCGTTCCGGGTCTGGCTGTTTGTTTATGTGAATTTAAATGTTTGTAAACGCACCCACGATACAGTAGAAATTATTAGGGTGGGGCAACGTTTCTTTAAAAAAAAAACACCAAAATATTTTATTTCACATAGGCCTAGATGGGCACTTATAAAACGTCGACAAAAAGGTGCACGGTTGGGGTTGGTCGTTTCCTATGGAGAAGAACCGGCAAGAAACTCCATGGTTACTCTTTTTAAATCATTGGGTATTACAATATTATCATGTTACAGCATTTGTACTTAAGTACGGGAGGACAGCGTAGGCCCGACAATAACATTATATTTATCTGTAACACCCCTGTACAACCTATGTCTACAAATAAAGATTTCATATTCATAAGTCGTAGCATACTACACAAAAGATGTAAAACAAGATAAAAAGTTAACAAGCAGCTGGGAATCTACTAAGCCTACAATGTTCTCACATTCACAATCGGTAAAAAATAATCTATACAATGGTAATAAAATATTGTAAAATACTAAATTAAACAAGTGACACCAATATTGTCATCAGTGCTGTAACTATTCTGAGCAAAAGATGTATAAATGATTGGAAAATTATTGTTAAAAATCTGATTAGAAAAAAGAGAAAAAATGAGGTTGAGAATAGTTAGAGACATCCAAATATTTGTGCCGTTTATGAGCTACCAGGGAAGCCGCAGGCGCAGAAGGAACTAAAGCCAAACTTCTTCATCTTTAACGTAGTCCTTGATTTTGTAATATGCTTTTTAATAAAGACATGTTTGATGTAGTTTTTGAACTTTCCATCGGTCAGTTCTATAACTGACTTTAGCAACTTGTTATAAAAGTGTATACTGTTTATAAGAAAAGACTTACTAGTTTTTGTTAATTAGGTATTACAATTTCGTGTTAACTGCGTGTATAGTTTTTGTTAATCTGGATTTAGGTATTACAATTTCGTGTTAACTGCGTGTATTTATATTATGGAAGTCGCTTCTAATTTTGAAAAGCCCTCTAATCGAGGGCTTACAGGTAATACATTCTAAGATATAAAGTAAAGGCAGAGTCAGTAAATCAATCTCTTTAAATTTTTCTCTGAGGGACTCGCGAGGACCCATTTAGACAGCGCGGACTGCCCTCTTTTGTAGAATGAAAATTGAGTCAACGTCTGCTGCTGATCCTCACAGCAGAATGCCTTTGGACACAATACTGTGGAAATAAGCATAGTATACTAACCTAGCTGTGGCTACATCAGTTAACTGCCTTATTTTTCTTACTGCATATGCAGCTGAGCTTAACCTACCCGAAAGAGTTCTAATGTGCGCGCCCCACTGCAATTTTGAATCGATAGTAATCCCTAAGAATACAGTTTCCGCTATAACATAATTTTTTTTGCCGTCAAGATTTAAATTTAGATTCCGTTACATTTGGTAAACAGAACTTCAGACATTTTGTTTTGTTCGCATGCCGTAAAAGATTGTTAGCTGCGAACCATTTCGAGAGAACAGTTAGACTTTCGTTGACATGTAAGACATTCGTATCTTTTCTATCCATTTAAAAAAATTAGCGAAGTGTCAACAGTAAATAGAATTATATCCGATAATTTGGCCATCATATAAGGAAGATCATTAATGTAAACAAGAAATAGGAAAGGACCGAGAATTGAACCTTGGGGCACGCCTATCTTCACTAGAGACCCGGAGGTCGTCGCCCCATTTACATTTACTTTTTGCTGCCTGTTTGATAAATAGGAAAGAAGAAGATCAGCAGCACGTCCACGAATTCCGTAGTGCTGTAATTTACAGATTAGTGTGTTGTGATCGACGCAATCGAACGCTTTTGAGAGATCACAAAAAATGCCAATGGCATCCTGGGACTTCTCCCAGGATTCCAAAATGTGACTGATGAGTTTTACTCCCGCGTCCGTTGTCGACCTACCCTTCGTGAAACCAAACTGTTGACTATGGAGAATCCCATTTGAGTTGAAGTGACATCTGGTCCAGCATGATTTTTTCATAGATTTTAATCAATGCTGGAAGCACAGATATAGGGCTATAATTAGAAGGATCCCTCTTACGATGGCATAGTTTATTTAAAACAGTGTCTCTCCATTG
This sequence comes from Noctua janthina, assembly GCA_963576755.1. Lineage (NCBI taxonomy): Eukaryota > Metazoa > Arthropoda > Insecta > Lepidoptera > Noctuidae > Noctua > Noctua janthina. The sequence goes on along the minus strand of OY755069.1, from coordinate 15,364,162 downwards.
CATTTTTTCTTACTATTACTGTAAGTCATTGTCATACACATACCTCCTTGCTTCTCCACTGTGTTTGCATGAGTGCGCAAAAATAAGAGCGAAATATAAATTTTGAAAACGATCTATTTGTATTGTATTAAAAGCGTTTATGGGAAATTGGCTTATGAACATTACACATTAGAATGAGTGAAAACTATGGAGAAGATCTTGATCCAGCAGTGAGATAGTACAAATTGATAAAAAGACGTATTTTTGTTATCTTTACGACAATGCTTTTAGTAACACTTACCGATCTGCAACATCTGCGCGATGGTCTCAGCGAGTCCCCGGGCCGCGGCCGCCATGAGTCCGGTGCGTTTGGTCTGCGAGTGTCCGCAAGATATTGGGACTCCTTCCGATATGTACATGTACAGTATTTGTGTGAATGAGTCCTAGAAGAATAACCATGTGTTAGTAAATAATCTATACTAATATTGTAAAAGAGGTTAATTTTGTTTGTAAGTTTGTTTGTAGGGGGTAGGTAATCTCTGGAACTGATCATACAATTCTAAAAAATCTTTCACTGGCAGAAAGCTACATTATTCGTGAGTGTTGTAGGCTATAAATTATATTTATATCATGCATATTAGCCGAGTTATTACATTTTTTGCAGATGAAGTCGCGGGCGAAGTGCTGATCGTCAATATTGCACAAGATAAGCAGGTGAAAATGACGATCGGACGATCGATCGGCTGCCGTGTTACTAACCAGGGTGCCTTCATTAAAGCATTCGTCCAGGAACTCGTCCATGTCAGTCTGTAGCGACGGCTCCATCACACTCTCTTTCTCTTCTTTAACTTCCTTGCTATTACTACTGCTGCCCGCGTCGTCTTGCTTATGACCTGGAGGCAGAATTAATTGATGTTTTTATAACCAAAGCCTATATTAAAAAAAACTTTAAGCAACTAATATAAATAAAATAAAAGGCAAATAAACTAGCTTTGTAGATTTCGGTTAGGAATCATACCTTCAAGCTGCGACCAGTAGCTGCTCCCGCTCTTGAGTTTATTCTTGAGCTCCTTCTCGACCTGGCTCATCTTGGAAGTGCGGTACTGCGACATCTTCAGCACGTCCTCCAGGTAGTAGCGCTGCACCTCGTGCAGGCGCCCAGGGATTGTGATCACTGGGCAGTTATTGAAGTATCTGGGGGAAAGGAAATACCTAGAGACCGCATTATATGCGAATGCACAAGCATTTGCATATAATGGCTGTTTTTTTAAGACAATGCATATTTTAGCTAACATCTATCTATAACATAACGTGCATCATTTGGAAAAGTACTCGGTTTTCAAGGAAAAAATTGACGAAAACGTAGAAATTGGCAAAAAAAAACCAGTCAAGTGCGAGTCGGACTCGTGGATGAAGGGTTCCGTACCGTCGTAGTTGGGGAGCCCCCTTTAATTTTTCATTTATTATTTGTTATTACAGCAGCAACAGATATACATATTCTGTGAAAATTTCAACTGTCTACCTATTACGGATCATGAGATAGAGCCCGCTGACAGACAGACGGACGGACGGATGGACGAACGTAATAACGTGAATCGTCGTAAATTTCAAGTTGCACAATATACCATTGTAATAAAGATGCTAGAGAAAAAAATGTACGGTTTCCTGTTTGTAGAGCGGAATTAGCTTTAATTTTGTCCAACGAATCGGTCATATTATGATGCATAGTGGAGTTACTATGCACCATAACCGATTAAGGATGTCTGTTTCAAGTGTAATTGTCTTTTTCAAACAAATCAGTTTAAAACAGAAACTGGGGAGCCAAAAAGCGTCAGAGTTACTGGGGCAGGTGGCCTACCACAACGTCTTAAAGCAGGAGTAATTCCAGTGTAGGAAAGAGATGTCGCTAGACGACCCGTATAGCTCTGTCTCTTTCCCACACTGGAATAACTCCTGCTTCAAGACGTCATAGTAACCCCCCAGTTCTGCCCAGCACAAGAATGATACAGGCTGACAATAAGCCGAGTAAGGTAGTTGAGGTGTTTTAAACATGTTGTCAGAAATAATAACTGAACTATGAAAAACAACTTTACTTTACAAAGGCACTGCCAATGTCAAACTGTTATTTGTCTTTATGTTTTAAGTTATACATCACGACAGGTAGGGAGGGGTCAGGTAGACCTAACCTATTAGTGCACACCCTTAACTGTTTGCTATTACATTTAAATTCGTATTACCTGGAGAATATTTGCGTATCCATGGTAGCGGACATTAGCACCAACTTGAGCTCTTTAAACCTGGGCAGTGCGTCGCGCAGAGCGATCAGGAGGAAGTCGCTGAACTTGTCGCGCTCGTGCACCTCGTCCACGAATATGTGGGTCACACCTGAGGATCGATAGTGATTTTAGTAATAAACAAAGCTATACATCTCACTTATAATCGTAGCGACATCTATGACGCAACATATTAACTAAATTCCTACATAGCGCAAACAAAGTAATCAACATATAACTTTGGACCTGGCTCGTTATTGCATTTCGTGGTGAATGCAAAAATCAGATAGGATATTGCTATCTCTGTCTGAGTATCGCCGGAGAGCGCAACACATAATATTGATAATTTTAGAAGGACTGCAACATTGATTCTTTCTTATTTTATAATATGTATTAAAATAAAAAATTAATGTTTTTTTTTTCAATAATAACCGACTTCCAAATGAAAAAAGATGAATGAAGAATGCGTAAATTAACCTGATTATTTTGTTTTATTTTTAAAATCCTGACTTTTATCAACCCTGGAATGTAGGATAATCGATACCAAATCACAAAGCAAATATCCTAACTATCCAAGAAATTTAACAATAAAATTTAGCAAATAAATATACACGCGTAGTACAATAGAGTAATCGTCGAACACTGACAACAATAAACCAGCTACCTCCACACGCAGCCTGCATGCCGCTGCTAGTGCAGCACCTGCCGGAGCGAGCAGTGCGGGCACGATTACATCTGGCACATATACTACGTCGATACAACCAAAGTGTCCTAACCATGTGAAATGCGACAATGTGTTCCGTTTTTACAAAAATTTGAATGAAAGCTTAAGGCGAGGTTACCCCGAGCGCCGTATGCATCAATCGCTTACCCCAGCCCCCGCACAGAGAGGCGATACGTAACAAATTACGCGGCGCGAAAACGCGGGCGCTTAGCGCACTGGTCAAGAGTTCACGAACTCGGATAGGTACTAAGTTGCGTTACAGGGTAGAGCGATGCAGTAAAACAACTTGAATTGACATGTATAAGTTCACTTTGTTTCATTTTTATAGAAAGTATTGGTTATAGATAGATTAGGAACCTACGTATTCTATGAACGTGAACCTAATTACTAACAATTAAAATAAATAGATATAATTAAAAATAAGAAGGTATACTTATTTATTTTTGTGAATAAAGCGAATTTAAAACCTGACTGACACTAAGATCATGAATACGGGTATGATTCAAAACTACACGCCACGCGCCATTCGGTTTTGTTGTAATAAATTATGCTTTGCTTTTTTTTCGGTTTTGTTGTCATGGGTTTCGTTTTCGTGGTTTTTGGGGTCGCTGATAACGAAAATAAGGTCAAAATTAAAATTCAAGATGGTGCCAATGAAAATTTTAGCTTTGTCGTCATGGGTGTCATTTTCGTGCTTTTCAAAAATTTTTTTTTGTTTTTACGTCATGGGTTTTCATGGTTTTCGGGGTCACTGATAACGAAAATAAGTTCAAAATAAACATAAAAACAAAAAAATAATAATATTTTGTCAGCGACCCCAAAAACCATGAAAATGACACCCATGACGAAAAAACCGAAAATTTTCGTCGGTGCCATCTTGGATTTTCATTTTGTCCTCATTTTCGTTATCAGCGACCCCGAAAACCATGAAAATGACACCCATGACGACAAAACCGAAAAAAAGTAAAGCATAAAATGCAGAGGAAGTAAAATAAAAAAAATTAAAGTGATTTTATCTTAAAAATGTAAATAAGTCAACAAAACAAAAAAACTAGTTGGTACACACGGCGGCACATGAAGCTGTCATTTCCAGTATAAATTGGCCTCGCTTTGTATAGATTTCCTATACAATGAGAGATCCGCATAAACTGGTTTTGTACTGCTTGATCGGTCGTCGTGCGTACAAAATACGATATCGACCATTACTCATTCTATCTCGTTCTCCCCTACATACTTTCTTTTTCTGCCCATGTCGAACTCGATAATCTTCGGCTTACCGGGCTTACAAAACTTTTTTAGAACTCTTTACAAAAAAAAAAAATTGGAATAATTGTTTTGATTTTAGTAGCCCAGTTACAGGCAGTTTTGAATTGTCGAAAAAAAGATAAAAAAATGAAGCTACAGTCAAAAGGCATAATAACTGTGAAAGTACTGTAGTTGCCCATTCCAAAGTTACCGAAATTTATAAATAATATTGCGAAATCATAAATAGCGACTTTTGCTACGACACAATAAAGTTCAATTCAGGCCGCGCAGCGCTAATTACCTACAGTCATATTCTCCTAGAAGCTGCCTCTCTTTCTATTGCGTAACTCTTATCTTCTACCTTCTGACTACGTTCCCTATTAGGTACCTACTGTACTTTTGTGAACAAATGACATTTCAAATAAACCTAGGCTTGGTGTTTACTAAGTATTATTTTTTACAAAATATTTTTGGCTCAGTTCGTAACAGAACTTAGCGGGGTGGGGTGGCGGGTTCGAAAAATTGGCACACGTCCGACCTCCAACGCGTTCCGCTCGGGACTGAAGCACGCGATGCAAGTATGAAATGATGAAAACAGCAAATTTTGGAAATGGTGGTATAGGTTTTTTTAATATTTCAAATTATGATCGCCGTGTACTGTCACATTTTTTACGACCTTTATAATGGTATAGGTTTTATTGTTAAAAACCTAATATAACTCAAATGAAGTAATATTAAAAACCATCATTTAGACTTGTCTTTGCGATTTAATTGGATGCAACAAAGTGAAAGTAATCGTGTATCGCTGTGCCGAAATATCTAGATCAAAGTGTGAAATATGTAATATATTTTTTTCAGAATTTAAATCCGTGCTATATAGGAATAAATCACAATATAAAACGACGTTTATCTGGATAACCTGGCCTTAATGTGTGCTGCATGCGAGAAATCAAGACCTGTCGATGTAGCGAGACGCGCGTGGAGGCTTTATGTCCACCAGCGGATTTCAGCTGAATGACGACGATCATGACTTACCATTCAGTGAAGTATCTCCCGCCATGAGAGTCCTGAGCAGTACTCCGTTGGTACAGTAGGTGAGCACGGTGCGTGGACTGACGCGGGACTCCAGGCGGATCTGGTAGCCTATCGACTGGCCTATCTTCTCCATGCGCTCGTAGGCCACCTGAAACAGAAGACAGGAGAGTTATAGAGGATTAAAAATAAAAAACGTGTGACTGGACCTCATCATCAGCTTTATACGTAAAATAATAATCGCTGAAACCAAATGTAAAATTTAAATGAATCAGTTTTAGAGAGGACAATATCAAGCATAGAACAGACCTAACAGCGGTTTCAGATATTTGACAAGAAAATGGTCTCATAGCCTTCCTTAGCCTGGATGTTAGCCAAGTGCATGAATGGAGATCTCCATTAGGCTTTCTGACCGCACCTGCTACCCCACATGTTTATAAATACGTTAACCTTCTTGGTGACTTACTCTCTCAGCCACAGCTACTGCAGATATCCTCCTAGGTTGCGTGCAGTACATGCGCGCAGCTTGCTTGTGTTCCTGGCAGTAGTCGAGCATCAACTGAGGTAACTGCGTCGTCTTGCCGCAGCCGGTCGCGCCTGCTACTATTATCACCTGAGAATAAATGAATGAATGGAATTTATATAGTCGTTTTAAAATAGGACCGAAGTTACACCTGATCAAAATGAGTAAGTCAGATTTACATAATTTGAAATACATCAATAAGTAGAAATATATAAATACTTGAGAGAAATCTGAAACTTCGCGACTTTCCCTACACAGAAGTACTACGCACTTTTCTGTATTGTATCAATTAATTAGTGAACACAGACAGATGTTTTGGGGAGTTTACTCTGTCACTTCTTCTGGTGAATGGCGGGCGTTTAGAGGGACTGACTTATGTTTCGAAATTCAAAAACTGCAAATTCTCTGCCTAGTTTGAAAGTGTGGCCCTACAAAAACTGTTTGGGTATTGCTGCAGTTTCAGTCACTCTACATAATTATTTTGATGTTCTTACTGGTGCCATAAATTGGTTGCCTTCTCGGTGCCTACTCTATTTCTTATTTTGGTATGCACCAAATTGCAAATGCACCAATATACATCACGTCGCGTGATTACATTTCAGAGAATACCCGAACAGTGTGGTCCCGTCACGTAAAAAGAACGCTGACCGTTTAGCTGCGCACTGAGCGATTTATCGATAACATTGGTGGTATGAACGGGGCTCGACAGGAGGAACGCTCCGCCGGTAAGTCTTATTAAAAAACAAAGCATTGCACTACATATGTGTGCGCCCTAGTTTATGTCGGGGAAGTCCCTTGACACTATATGCTTTATTATGTTGCATTCGAAAATGTACTGATTTAAATAAAGTTTTTTTTTTTTATATCACATGATTTTTATCGCGATTTATATCAATGATTTAAATAGCATGATTTAAACCATCTCAACCATGATGCCCCAAGACTTTAATTTTCAGTAAATGAAGAAGAAGTAAACGAGAAGAAGAAGAAGAGAAGAAGTCATAAACTCAATGTCTTATTAGTTTTAGTCTCACCTGATTATGTAGAACAGCATTGATGAGGTCTTGTCTCTGTTCGTACACTGGCAACTTCTCTCTGAACTTCAGGAGATCTGGATTGTACTGTGTATTGGGAACCTGAAAGAAAAAGGTAAATTTTACACATGATCTGGAGTTGGAGTATAAAAACATAATCAGCCTCCCACTGCTGAAAAAGAGGCTGTGAGAGAGAGAGGGCGATAATTCATCATGAGTGCCAATGCGGGTTAGGGGATAGTGCAAACTGACTGATTGTTAAAATAATATCACTTAAATTGTGAGAACTAGTCATTAGAATAATGATATGAAAAAATGTTAAAAATAGTTACATTTTTTTTTTACATTGCTTGATCATGATTTTTTCAATGTTGCCAACTAATCAACATTCACACTCATTAAGAGAAAGTGGCAATCTTGTCAGCTTAAAGGATTTTTTTTTAAGAATAGTGCATATTGCAATTGTTTCTTTTTTAAATTAAATTAATTTCTGAATACCTGTGCAACCCCATTATTCAGCTGCCCCATAGTCTTGTGTGTGAGTTGTGGGCTTCTCTCCTTCTCAGGACAGCTGCTAAGGTCATCCTTCTCTTTGCTTGTGATGGGGAAGGCATTGCACAGCTCGGCAATACCGCAACGCATGTTTGAGTCCAGAATGAGCTTGGCATCGTTCTGAATTATTGTTGAACCAATGCGTTTGTATATTGTGAGGTAGCGGTTGACTCCTGTAAAACGATTAAGTAAATTCTAAAATTATATTGTGTCTTGGAAGTTTAATTACTTGGTTTCAAAGGTGGTATCTATTAGCAAGAAAAAGGGGTTAATTTTATTATTACTGTAAAAATATTTTTTTTTGGATAACATTATTTTGATTTAAGTGATAAAAATTATGTTGAAACTATAGTGTGGCCTTTATTTAAAGATACTTAAGCAATAGGGAACCACATTCTTCCATTAGCAGTAGTTTATTCTATAATAAGATACATTACAAAATAAATGTCAATTTGCATAATACGGCTTATACAATAAAGTTGATTAGATTAGGTCTACTAGACTTTTGTATCCACCTAACAGGTGCTGTTGCACAATAAATTGTAAACAAAGAGTAAATTTTACTTAAATTAGATGAATTTTATTTAAAAAAATTCATCTAATTTAAGTAAAATTGTGTTAGACCAGTATGTAGCCACCTGCACAGTACTTCAATACTTTACTTGAATACTATGATTGCAAAATATTAATTAATTACAAAAAAAATGTAAATTGGATTATCTGTTGTTGACACCAATAAAGGTGTGATAGAACTTATAATTTATCAATAAATTTATGTTTTCTTATGTTCTACACATTGTTGTTTATATAAAAAGAGATAGCAAAGTATGTGGGTCATTATGTACTTCATGTTATGTCATAAAATGCAATATATAGATATTGTAGTAACTATCTTAAATATACTTCAAACTAGATTTAAAGAGGTACCTCTTGAAATCTAGTTTGAAGTATATTCTGATTAGAAGAAAGTGTTCCAGTAGTAATTTTTTTTTTTAACACATTTGTCATCTATTTCACAACTAGTGGTAAATAATAATTACAACTAATGTGCAATTTATCCATATGGTTAGAAGTAAACAAAACAATCAGTATAGTAAAGTAAATGAAAAAGGTAATGTAATTATAATGCATGTATGATCAAACATATCAACAACATACCTTTCCCGCGCGATTTTGACTTCAAACCAAGCTTAGCAACTGTCTCGTGGATGAATCCGCGCTCCTGAGCCGACAGGAACGTCGGGAACTTGAGTTCAGTCTCATTTTCATCAGTAATGAACTTATCCAACTGAATCTTCAGTGCTATGCTCACAGATTCAGCTATGGGGAAATGCTTGTTCCCATGACGTTTTCCCTTTTTAGAACTCATTATAACACTTATGCTATGCTATCCATAAATTTCTACACATATACTATAGTTAAGATATTGTTTACATAAGCAAATTTTTATCAAGACCTAAGAACTATTTAGATGAATGAAAGAAAAATGAAACGAATACGATTCCATATTCTTGATGCTAGGGAGAAGAAGTTACGTACTAATTTGGGACGAAAACTTTAGTCGATTTATTAAATTACTAGTTCAGGCGTTTGGAGCCAGACAGCATTGTTTCAGTGAGAATTCATATTCCAATTACTTACTTCCAAACAATACTGTAACATTTTCGGGACTTTCCAATATCCTTAAGTCGATTGAGAAAACAAAGAAAGACAATCACTATGGAGGCCACAAATTTCATCTTGAGAAGCGTTTCGGCGTTCCGGCGTTCCAGGTAATTCATTTATGTATTTTGGCACATCTGTGACATGCTTCTACGACTGATGAGTGATCTTGTTTAGATAAAAGTCCCTGCGTGTGACCCTTGTGTACTGTTTGATTGGTGCACCATCTTAATTTTGTTTTTTTTTTCAATCTAGATAGAAAGATTGATCATAGGATGGACAACGCCAAATTAGTCTCAGATTGTTTTTTTTTAGAACAATATCCAAACGCAAGTTGAAAAAAAAAGCAAAATGAATTTGGCATGTCACTCTTTTTGTATTCTGTGTTGATGTCACTTGTCAAAATAATTCAACACGTGAAGCTATCGTCAATGGTGTGAGATTAGATCTAACATTGTTTTCTTTGAATTCCTAATGTAATTTATCAAAATGCCGAAAAATATCAAGCATTTAGTGGTCGACACAACCGCCTTCATAAAGGCAGCTAGTTTACAAGACATCGCTGAGAACGTATACACAGTGCAAGAGGTTATTGATGAAATCACGAACGATAGACAACGCAGAAAGCTTGTAGTGCTCCCATACGATCTTAAAGTAAAAGATGTTTTCACCGAGAACATTAAATTCATCACCGAATTCTCCAAAAAGACCGGCGACTACCGCAGTCTCTCTGCCACTGACATCAAAGTAATGGCGCTTACATACCAACTGGAAAAAGAAAAAATAGGCACCGAACACTTGAAAACTGATCCAACCACACAGAAGATTGTCAAAGTAACTGGATTAGCCAACTACAACACAACCCCAAATGGAAACTTAGAAGTGAAACCAGAAAATGTCAACCAGGAAACTGGTGAACCAACAGAAAGCACTGATGAAGAAACTGGTGAAGCTAAAATTAAAATCGTAGACAAACCTATCTCTAACACAGGATCAATCATTATAAACATTGCAAACAAGAACTGCAAAATAAATGATAATCACAATGAAGAAGATGCAGAAGAAATTGCTGAACAAATAAAAAATATGGATATTCAAGAACCAAACATTGATGACATCATGGTGAAAGTTTCTGAAGATGAAATGGACCCTGAAAGTGATGAAGACTCATCAGACAGTGATGGTGGAGAGTGGATCACACCTGGCAATGTTGCAGAGAAGAGGAAAGAAATGGAACTGGGAGAATTTGAAGAAAAATCTGTAGAAGTAGCTTGTATCACTTCAGACTTCGCCATGCAGAATGTCCTCAAGCAAATAGGACTCAATGTAACCTCAATAGATGGTAGGATCATCAGACAACTCCGTACCTTCATCTTCCGTTGCACCACTTGCTTCAAAACAACAAGTGTGATGACCAAATTGTTTTGTCCCAAATGTGGTCACTCAACTCTGAAAAAAGTTGGTGTGAGCATTGATGATGATGGTGTTCAACACATTCACATAAATGGACGGAAACCTCTGACAGCTCGGGGCAAGAAGTTCAGTCTACCCACGCCTAAAGGAGGTCAACACTTCCAATACCCAATACTTTCTGAAGACCAACACATCCACAAGAGATTTGCCACAAAGATAGCGCGAGGCAAAACCAATGCTATGGACCCTGATTACACTGCAGGATTTTCACCATTTGCTGTGAGAGATGTTAATTCTAAGTCCGCTGTTTTAGGTGTAAGAGCTAATAAGCAGGACATTAAATACTGGATGAAAAATGCCTGCAAGGGAAAGAAGAAGTAGAACAGTTTTAAGCTTTTCTAATGGGCCCTCAATTTATGAGCCAGAATTTGTATATAATATAGGAAATAAAAAACTAATATAGTAAAATATAGTTTATTCTTATTGTAATGATACATTGTTTAAATGTCCACCTATACAAATAACAACAATTGCATACAGTTTGTGCGATATGAATACTATTTTGACACTTTTTCGTCAATAAATTCGAACACTGATTCCATACATGAATATGATGTCATTTCATGTTTTTGATGACCTGCAAGAATAAAAAAGGTGATAAATGATAAGATATATACACTTGGAACTCAGTCCCCCAAGGACTTCTATAACATAACAAAAATTTGATTTTACCTGCTGAAACTCTTGGTATATCAAATTCTGGAGTAGTCATTGGTGTATCCAGCGGTGCTTGACTTGATATCCAGTTTCTAGCTGCCTGCAAAACCATTCACAATATTAACTTTCATGTGTCATGGATAAAATCTTATTTTCTTTTAAAAAATATATAAATGCAACTTACATCTTTCATATACTTCGTAATCTGTATATTAGAATACACATGCACGGAATCAGTGAACGCTATTGCTTTCACTCTCTTCTCAAACTCATCCTTCAGCTGGTCAGCTAACGTAACAGTCAAGACTCCTCCGTAACTATGAGCAACAATTGCTATCGAAGTAGCTTTTGTACTTTTAACATAAGTTTTCCACACATAGTTTGTATGTTCTTCTCCTGAACTACTGTTAGGTATTTTCTTGCCGTTGGGTAGACAGTTATCGTTGGGATTTAGTACCATAACTCCGTATCCTTTTGCCAAGGCTTTCTTGATGTATGGTAGTTGTGTGCCCATGTCTAGGTTATCATTGATTATGAGTCTGAAAAATGTTGATTGATACATTGTATTTGCAACAGCAAAAGTAGTAAGGATCATAGCATGAGGCATTATGTAGTATTTTCAAGTTTCTACTTACGATCTAGCCCACTGCCCAGCCCGAACAGCCCCAGATCCATGAATTAAAATTACCAACACATCCTTCAGTTCATAATCCTTAGACACAAAGATGAAAGTTCCTTTATTGGAATCTTTGGGAACCGGCAACCTTGTCAAGTTCTGTTCCATCAAATGGTACACATATTCTGTGACTGCATTTCCGAGTTCCTCGTAATGTGCCTGACATTCCTGGTGTTGGTTGCTGACATTGAATTGGAATGGTTCTTCAGTGGGTTGGCCATCAGCGTCTACCTTACGCAACTGTCCTTCTGTAAAAAAAGTAGAAAGATAGTGTGGATTTAAGCGTAGTGTTGTTCATAATACATTTTTGAACCTAGTGATGCTTTAACATCAATAAATATAACACAGTACTACTTTTTCTCGCCCAGGCATCATCATCATCATCTGCCTAGCCTTTTCCCAACTATGTTGGGATCGGCTTACAGTCTAAGTGGATGCAGCTGAATACCAGTATTTTACATGGAGCGACTGCCTATCTCACCCAGGCATAAAAAAGTTAAAAGTAATAATCGTAATTATGTAGGTATTCAGATAAACACTGAAAATGGCATCTCATTATTGTAAAGTTTGTTCCCATCTCTTTAACCTCTTGAACTACAAAATCAAGAGTGTAGATAAAAAAGTTGTTTTACCAGAATTGAAAGTGTATCCCAAGTCCTTCATTGTTTTCACAGCGTCCATCTTTTCCGAATCCGTAGCACCTGTAGCACAATAGCCACGACCGGAAGTTTGTGACAAATTTTGTTTCGGCGAAACACTTGATGAGAAGAAAACTCTGACTTTACGTAAAAATTTGAGTGACATGGAGCAGAATACAAAATAAAGGCGCAGAAGAAACTCAGAACATAAAACCACTAAGGTTAAGAATAACAATGCAGATATATGTATTTTATTGATAAAACACAATTTTAAAAACAAACAAAATTATTTCAAATGGGGAAGTGTCTCACTATTTTGACGTTTGATCTTAGTTCAGAAATGTTCATTGTTTTATTCACGTGGGCAACTAAGAGTTTTAAAAATTCATTTTCTAGGATATATTACTAATTTCGTATTTCAACTGAAATAGTGAGTAAATAAATTTCTCTTCGACTGTAAAAGACCAGCAAATGCAGATTTTTGACCATGTTTCTATCCACATTCGGAAGTGGTTTTTCTGAACGAAAATTTGTCTTATTTTAGTTTTTTGACTGTAGAACTCTATACATACTGCCTAGGCCTACTATTGAACATTAAAAATACTTTCATACGGGGATAGAATAGATTTTACTAGGTAATTAAAAAAAATTAACCCATTACGTTAGTCTAGTCTAGCGGAATCAACTTGCCAAAAAATGACTAAACGATCGTGAAAAGTATCACATTAGTACTAAGCAAATGGTCAAACTCATTAATTAATGCTATTACTTGGATACCAGAACAATCAGTTAAGTGATTGGTATTCAATATTGTTCTCTATGCCTTTATCATGCATTAATTTACATACAATTCAGCCACCATGGCATCAACAGAATATTGTGCTACAAAACTTATCTATAAGTTGCTAAGCAGTCATTGTCATTGTTTGGACATTTATTGAATCTCTTCTTTTAAAAAACGTATGGAAACCTGTTAATAGCCCCTGAATTGACGTTGATTGTGATCCTAAACATTAACAGAAGAAACAATAAGTGCACGGTTTATGGTTTCAGTTCATGTAAAGAGATATCAGGGAAACGGCAATGACCGCTATTGCCATCTTAACTGGCAGCAACTTATAGCATAGAATCTCTTTCAGATTTGGATATTATATTGGTTATATTGAAAACATATTAAAACAAAGATACTACATTATGCACACCATTTAATCATTATACCAATCTAAGAATAGTAAGCTGAATGACATGACTAACAAGAAGAAAAGTACATAAACCCTAAGCCCTGCATTCCGTTGAATAGCCTGCTTTATTTGTTCATTGGCATCCTTAACATTTTCAGTGGACCCCACCACAGTGTTGGATATCCTGTCTATGTCTTGCTCTTGTTGTAACACCTGGAAACATGCAATTATTAATAATTAATATCAAACATGGCCTAAACAAAAGGAATATACTAAGATGGATGCACATGTAAGGCAGTTTGTTATTTTTGACTACCCTTATTAGAAAATGGGTGTTTGTTTATTTAAAACCTTAAGTTCAACAAAAAAAAGGGAAAAGAAGAAGTAATTCCTTTATCACCTTTTCAGTAAATATTTCCTGTAGCTCTGCAATATGAAGCACTTTGCTTTCAATAGCTTTCACTTCCTCCGTCATGCTGTTCAGCTCATTCAGGAGCTGCACATTCTCCGACTCAAACATCTGCAACTCCTCAGCACTGAGTTCCTCATCAGCTAACACAGCAACCTCATTCTCACACAAATCCATCTTCTTTACTGTATCTGGTTCCTCCAATTCTTCAATATCTTTATCTAAAATTTTATCAGTATTCTCTGCTATTTTAACAAGAAAAGGGTTTGGAATGTTTGACTTTGTCTGTGGCAGCTCCAAGCGCGACAGTTTCCGCATGACTAGTGTCCGTTTCACCCGCAGAGCTTTAAGTTCACTGTGTATCTTACACACAGCTTTCAAGTACATGTCTATGAGGTCGGCCACTGCTTCCATGTATTCTTTCATCTGAGGAGCCGCCGTTACCTTGCGATTGTCATTCCTAAACTCTTTCAACAAATGCGAACAAGTATTGATTATCCTTTGCGCTCCTGTGTCTATTTGGTCTCTCTCCGCGTCAGTCATCTGGTCCTCGACGACATTATCGTAGAAGCTCAAATATTTCTCGCGGTGCTCCAGCAAAAAGTCCCGCAGTCTTGTTATTTGTGAAGTTATATCCTTCGCAGTAATCATGAAAGCGGTTTTTGGCTTGGTTCGAAGTATGCGTTGTTTATCATCGCTAGTAGGGCTTTGAATCCCGAAAGCTTTGTTCCGCGTTTTCACTGTCTTTATGTACGCTCTGAACAACGGCGTGATATCCATTTTGGTATCTAGTTAACATAGAATGGATGGAGAAATCGAAATACAACCAATGTTCTGTGTATTTTACTTACACGTTCACAGCTGTGTTGTATTGATAATTTTTAGATGACATCTGACATTTGTTTTTCCGTTCGGATACGAGAGAATCATTGATTTTTGAAACGTTTATGTTTCAAACCTAACCTATTTTAGGTATCTGGAACGTGGCCGCGCAGTTGTTTTTGATTTTTGTATTGGCCTAAAATTTCATTATCTGTGGATTTATTTTACATTACAATACAAAAGAAAAGCAGTAAAATACAAAATTTTCCATTGTTTTTTAGTAAAAATACGGTAAAAAAATCGTTAAAGATAAACAAATAAGATGGGATCAACTGCTGGTAATGGACATAAAAGCCAACATTCTATACCTATCGATATTTTAGATGACCTGTGCAGGTAGGTTGTTTTCTTTTTACGATCAAAATAATGTAGTTTTGGTCAACAGTCCATAAAACTTTGTAAATATTATGTTTTATTTACCATTACAGTTCAATAACTAAGTTAAGAATACATTTTTTTCATGAAAATAATGAAAATATGTTTGTGGGACCAATGCATTATGATTAGACACTTATTAGACATACTGCAACTTTGAAGAAAAACTTTCTCAACAGTTAATTTTTTATTATTGAATTATTCACTTCCTCTAATAAGAACTTAATATTATGTGCAACAAATACACTCTGCCAAAAATTCCAATTGGACAAACTGTATTGAGGTCATCTTGAAATACCCACATAGATCCAGAAATGAACAGTGATAAGCTGAAATGACTATTTTGGACATTACAACTGTTCAAAGTTCCTTCACACTCTATAAAGATCCCTGAACACCTAGATAATTTCTTATACTTTTATGGGATGGCCTAGTTCCTGCACGGTTACCAACCAACACTGCCTTGTTGGCCGTTAGAGGTTGCAGGTGCTACTGTTGAGCATTGAGTTCGTTTTCAATGTTGTGCAAATTATTATTGGGTTATTCTATCTGGAATTTCTCAACTCATAGTCAGGATTTGTGCTTCTCTAGTACAAAAGCTTTAAACTTAACCAACAAAATGTGAGTGGACTATAGATACAACTCTGCCTGCCCCTTCAGAATTACAGGCGTGATGTTATACCTTCAGTTCCCTATACTAATGACATTCTCTTCCTTTCAGCCGCTTCATAATTAACTTACCACCAGAAGACCGCGGGAATCTGGTGCGAATATGTTTCCAAATAGAGTTGGCTCACTGGTTCTACTTAGATTATTATTGCACCGATGAGACCACCAGGCTTAACCCCTGTGGTATTAGGGAGTTTGCGGCACATATTTTTCAAGTAAGTTGCTAGACTGTTCTGTGGGACAAGTTGGAATGTTTAAAATTAGAATTACCAGTGTGTCACACTAGTGGGGCAACTTGGTCTTTTTGCATTACATACTATCAAGGCTAGTCAATAACTTTTGTCTTTAAACCTTGCTCTATCATCATCTGGATCAAGCCCTTGGTAAGCAGTCAGTAAATTTAAAAGTTAAATGGTGTAGTACAAGTGTGTAATAAGTTCTCAGGGTGCACTTGACTTACCTACCTAAAATGTCTTGTTACAGTACATGTCCACTTTATGAAAATGACTACTATTGAAAAAATCGCAAAAAAAGTTGCTTGTAGAATTAAAGCTACTTTTCAAACGACATTTTCAGCACGTCCCGCAACTCCGCGAACATGTGAGCAGCCTAGACGAGGTGTTAGACAACTGGCGCGAGTACAAACAGACCGTGCCGACCTACGGCGCCATCTTGTTGGACACGGATCTAACGCACGTGTTGCTGGTCCAGTCTTACTGGACGAAGGCGTCTTGGGGCTTCCCTAAAGGGAAGGTCAATGAGGATGAGGAGCCGTATAAGTGTGCTGCCAGGGAGGTAAAGAAGCTACAACGGTTTTTTAAACATATAAAATGAGAATGCGAATAAAAGAGACTGACGGGTCAACAATGTGCTTATTAGCATATGGGTGTAAACCATTGATTTTACAGTAAGTTACTTTAGCTATAAAATCAATAAATTGTTTGCAAGCAAATTTCGGAAGCCACTGCTAAGGCCAATTGCAATGGCAAAATGGTCAAATCGCTCTGACGGATCGTAGCGAAACGACTAGTTTCTGTATAACTCAATGAAAACACTGGCAACATTGCCCATTTATAGAGAAAGAAAAAAGAGAATGTAAGGGAATCTGCTAGGAACATGTTCATAGCAATAATTTTGTTCTGTTCCAGGTTCTTGAAGAAACAGGCTTCGACATCAGTAAGCTTATAAATAAAAACGACTACATAGAAGCTATAATACATGAACAAATTGTCCGCCTATACATTATTGGTAACATTCCTAGAGACACCAAATTCCAGCCCAGAACAAGAAATGAGATTAAGGCGTGTGAGTGGTTCCCATTGGCTGATCTGCCGGCCAATAAGAAAGATATGACGCCTAAGCTCAAAATGGGAGTGAGCCCAAACGCTTTCTTTATGGTGCTTCCATTCGTTAAACGAATGCGGCGCTGGGTCGCAGAAAGGAACTCGAAAGTGTTCACAAATACTAGAAGAACGCGTCACAAGTCTATGGGAGATATTGAAGCTACTTCTACTACTAAAGCTAAGGCCAAAGCGATCTCTCAGGGTCTGCAGAATGAAATACAGGAATTTCAACAGCTAAACTTAAACTGTAATTCTGTGCCAAAACCTTATAAAAATGGAAATGGTAACGGCAATGGGAATGTCTATGGTAATGGCCAAGGAAATAGCAATGTCCACGCTAATAGCCATGGTAACAGCAACAACCACCCTAATAGCCATGGCAACAGCAACGTCCACGCCAATAGCCATGGCAACAGCCACAGCAATAGCAATAGCCACAGCAACAGCCATGGCAATAGCCATGGAAGTGGCGCCAAAAATACTCCAAACCCAAGTGGCTCTAGAAAGGACAGGAAGGTGGCTAAGCGACAGTTGTTTACTCCGCAGAATACTCACCCGAATCCTAACAACAGCTTTTCTCCCGTTCAGAAAGAAGCTAGTCCTAAAAAAGAATCTCCAGATGAGAATGTATTCTTTAACTTCGTGGCTCCGTCTTGGGCTAACTTCAAGTTTGACAGACGGGCCATCCTCGATTGCCTTACCTGAGAGTAAGGACGTTGAAATTTGGCTCTAATTCGTAGATCACGTGACTTCCTACTCTTCGATTTTGACATTATTTGTAATTATAGTTACAAAGCAGATTTATTGTTGTTTTATTTGGAACTCGCTTGAAACTCTACTCAGAGCACGGAGATCTCACTGTTACTTTCAAACCAAGCGTATCAAAGTTTACCCTAGTGCGGGTTATAGTTAGTGATGTTCAATTCCGCTATAAACTATAGACGCATTGTAGACTATTGAATATATTTTAATAGCGCGCTATTTTATACGCTATCATTATAACACGTTATAACAAAACTCGGCAGCAATCTAAACGCGGAGACGTTATCATTTTATTCGACAACACGCTAAACGAGCGCAATGATGCGCAGTGAATGTTATCTCGTAACGCACTGTGCATGAAAGAATGTAATAACATCTCATGAAGCGTTTTAAGAGCGTTCATCCAAAAAGTTGGCAACGTCGCAAATAGCTGTCAAATATTTACCTGTTTTAATTAATTTCACAATATTACTGTATGGAAATTATTATTATGGTTAACTAGTACTAGAATATTAATAATGAATTGCAAAACGGCTACGACATTAAATTCAGTGTTTTAAACACTGAATTTGATGTTGTAACCGTTCTAAGTGTAAAAAAAGCATTAGGAAAATTTTTAAATACTATTTCTACATCTGAAACTAAATATTCGGAGTTACGATATTAATTAATGCATTTTATAATCAATCCTTTAGTTAACTAGTTAGACATATTTCTTATTTCCATACAGTAATTGCCAAATTAATCAAAACAGCGATATATTTGACAGCTATTTGCGACGTTGCCCAGTTTCTGTACAAGCGCTCTTAAATGAATGAACATTGAACTTTCCTTCATACTTTCCAGGCATCTTTTGTGAGACAATTATTATTTACTATAGGCGTATTTTAAAGTTAATGTCGATTTATAGGTAAATTCGCGGCGACAATAGTTGCACACGGCTGTTTTACTGGCTTTACAGGACTTCTTTTTAAAGTTTAAAATGGGAAGATCATCACCGCGAGCCATTTTCTTATTTAACTATTTGAAAGATAACTGCACAAAAGTCTTTATAGCTTAACTACCTAATCACACTGTCACAAAGTACCTAAACCTACTATTCGTAGGTCTTAAAAACTGACACAATATTTACAGTTTACGATAGCACGACGAACATGAAAATTATTATATTTACAAGAAGTTATATTTCACGACAATAACATTGCGATTCACAATCACAAAATGACTTAATATTCGAAAAAATATTCAAAAAAGTTTCGCGAGCGCGGAGCGAATGTTACTGTCACAGAGCGCCATATATAATACTGGTAGTTACTGTTGACAAACAAACAAACAACGCGAAGCTTAGGTTCAACCCGACCGAATTAACTAGACACCTCGCTGGAACAAGACTCGTATTGGGCTAAGTGCTTACTTAACACGCACGGGTTATAATAACAGAACTCACGACGCGGGCCGACTGCTGTCCGAGTTCACCCGACGCGCTATGCATGCGCTACGGACGGCGCGGGCGCTACCGCGCTATTATGGCACGTTTACACGCTTGCCGAGGCTTGCCAAACGTCCACAAGCTCCAAGCCTTTACAAACTGCACCGATTTTGATAAAACGTATCTAAGAACCATCGCCAAGAATCTAGCTTTCAAATAAAAAAAACTGCATTCAAATCAGTTCACTCGTTTAAGAGCTACGGTGCACACACACACATTGCTGTCAAACTTATAACACCCCTCTTTTTGCGTTGGGGGTTAACAAAAACAAAGGAATCGAAAAGTTCGGCAGAGAAGATGGTGGATATTAAAAATACCAAATGGTACTACTAAGTTGAGACCAAGCATCTGCAACTTTTTTTTGTCTTTATCGTTACCGTCCTTCGGATTCCAAATTCACGGTACACTTTGATAGGCCTCGAGAAAGTTCATAATCTCGTCGTTAGTTCAATTACTACTCATGATTGTAGCATAAAAGTAAAAACGTCCGTTCGGTGCGAGCTTGTGAGCGAAACTTCACCCGCCAACGTGTAAATACGTCGCAAGCGCTTGCCGCAAGCTTCCTTTGATCTGTGTTCAAAAACCGACACTAGTCCGGATCGGCGACAAACCCACGCAAGCCAAGCCTAGCACCCCGCTCACACGCTTATGTTTGTGGACGTTTGGCGAGCGTGTAAACGTGCCATTATTTTGCTATTCCGTTCTGACCCTGCTGTTGGCGTTTTAGTTTATTGTTGAGTGAGACGTTATATTATAGCGCGAAGGCAGAGCCGGTATAACAAACGCTTTACGTTATGAACAAATATGCCCGGGATACACGAGGCTAGGTTTTCAAGCTAGGATAGCAAGCTAGTAAAACTGTACTACTATCCTGGCTAGAAACATGCTAGTGCTGTTTACATGTCAGTTAATTTTAAGCCAGTGTGCCAGTACCATTGCAGTGACTAGGGTGACAACACGTCCGTTGTCAAAATGAACTGCATTCGTAAAAGAAAAATTATTCGACTGAAACAGTTACTTCGGAAGCTATGCCAGTTTGCACTAGACGAACTTAACTTTGGCTTACATTCATCTTGAGAACCTGCTTCAGACCTGGTTGATTTATCAATTTTTGAAAGTCCTTGACAATAAAAGTAGTTCTTAAATTTTTAATTTATTTTTTACCTCTTTGGTAGTCTTTTGCATACTACATATTTTTTGTATTGCTGACTAACGCATAGACTTATCTTTATAAGAGGGAATGGTGGCGTTCCATAGACATTCCTCCTCACGGTACAATTGTACAAACTTTAAATTAATATCGGTACGAAGTTTAGGCATTTTATCCTTTTCAAAATCGCAGTTGCAGCCAGAAAAACAAAATGCATGGTGACTGTTCAATAGCCGATCGAATACTAGTTCCGCCGGCCACATAAAGCTAGTCCCAAGCCAGGATAGTAAAATCAGTGGTGGGTGGCGCTAGTAGCTCAAAAAATAGAACGCTGTCCTATTAAACTATCCTAGTTTGAGATGCTAGCTAACTAGCTTTTTTACTAGCTTACTAGCCTAGTAAAGTAGCTAGTTCTGTTTACACGAAGCCAGAGTTACTAGCTTGCTATCCTAGCTTAAAAAATAGCCTCGTCACTCGTGTTGCCCGGGCAATAGCGTGCTATTTTTTGGCGCTATACTTATATTAACCACCACTGGTTATTTGCAAGAAAGTTGTTGAATAAAGTTCTGCACTCAACGCTCTTTCGGCGTCACCAATTACATTAGAACAGCCGCGTCTACATGCTGCCGGCGCGGCCATTCCGTACTATTCAAAACGGACGAATTCGACGCAAATCGTATCGCGCGAACTCACACGTGCGTTGGCTAGGTACTGCGCGCGTAGTAGTGAGTCTGGTGAAATACTACTAGACTTTTTTGGTTGTCCAGTTTATACGCGAACTTAGAGCGAGTGCACGTAACAAGGGGAGAAGAGGAGACGGCAACATTTTGCGCACGTTGTACGCTCCTTCTGGACACAACGTAGGCGCGTATTACGCGCGAGAGATTAGCGGCAAGTTCGCCATTTCTGGACAAGGCCTCTCGCCATTTCTGGACAAACTCACCCGATTATGAAATTTCATAATAATAATTGTGAGACGACGCATTTTAGGTGTGCCCGCGCTGCTCGATATATTTTAAATTATCAACTCGATTGCACGGACAGATAAAGAAGACCAAAGGATTTCAAAAATATGTTTTTATTTTCGAAAACACAAATTTAGCACAAAATATTATTTACAAAAACACAACGACTTCTCTGGAGCTTCTGAATACTGGAGAACAATACTTGAATCTGTTTTACGGGTAAGACCTGCTTACCTCCTCTGTATAATTGAGCGTGCATTTATTCAAGTCACTTAAGAGTAGGCTTTGCATAAACCCGAAAAGATTCAACCATAGTGATGGAGCATTTAAAATGTATAGTCTTATTAAAATACCCCAAAGTCCTTTTAAAAAAACATGTTCGAGACAGTAGTTTCTAGTTCCCATTTTATCCTTATTAATTGGCTTTTACAGCCAAAGTTTGTGTATGATTTTAGCCTGTTTTCTCAACTGTTGTTCCAACATTAGTCTTACTATTACGTTCCATACATATCTGACAACTCTTCGACACAATTGTTTGTTTCATTTCTGTATGACTTGCTTCTCAATCTTTTCCTGTTGTTCTTCAGACTGTAGTTGTTGTAGGGTAAGCAGGGATACTCCTAGTTGGTCCTCTCGAGTGAATGGTTGAGCCATTTGACGGAGCCAGCGTTTGCAAATCTGTGGATGTTTAGAGGAAGTATAAATTATCATGATTAAAACTGCGTTTCTACTTTTTTATGTTGAAATCTCTTTCTCTTTGCTCTTGGTTGTAAAATTTTATCTCATCAGACTAAATGTTTTTATGTTGGTAGTGGAAACGTACAGTAAGTGCTCTTGGTTGTGTCACGACCTATCTATATCTGTGGTCACGACAGTAGAGGCTTCGAGTTTTATGTTGACTTGAACCCAGGGCGTAATATAATAGGCTATAAGGATCTCATAGATCTTAGTCTGAGTGGAAAAGATGGAATTTGCAAGATGGCAATTGGATGTGGCAATTAGGCTGGAATCTGGATGAGGCTTGCACGGGTACGTGGAGATTGGGGTAAGCAAAAAAATTTCCAACAAACCTGTACGGCCTCCTCAGTGCTGAGGTTACACAGTGAGTCCTTGAGATGCTCCTGTATCCAGCGCGGCAGCTTGGTACGCTTGTCCGCGCGACTGAACCGCTTGTCCGCGAATATCATTATACCATAGTCTGTCTTGCCTCGCAACACTCTTCCGACGCACTGGGCAGCGTGACGCATCGCGTCAAATGTTAAGAAGTCGTTTTCACGAATCTGCCAGGAAAAACGATATTACCATCAAGATTGTTGTGCTTATGGTAACTCCCAACGTTACCATAAGCACAACAATCTGGAGACGCCTAGAAGAACCTAATTACGCTGGCTACATTGGTTAATATTCTTTAAGAAGGTCAAATGCATAGTACTCGCAATCGGCGCAAGCGTGCGCCTACCACCAGGTGCATATCATTAGATAGAGTATGTAAGGAACTTTTAAACTTTTAACCGCTATAGACAAGCGCGTGCCCTGTACGCCGAACGGTACAAATATGTGCCAAAATGGTAGGTGAAATTGTGGCTTGGCGTGCAGGGCACGCGCGTTCGTATATGCTCTGGCGGTCAAAAGCTTTGGTATGATGTGCTACTTGACTCATCCAATACCGTACAACCCGAAAATATTAAGAAATACACGGGTGAGGCTATTACAATGCTGAGCAATGTGCATTGCAGTATGAAGTTTCATTTATAGCAAGAATGCTGATGAAGAATGCTGCGGTTTGAGTGGGGACCGTAGTGTTGATTCAGTGCCGAGCTCATTTCTGTACCTTGAAAACCTTTACTAGTACTAACCTGAAACTGGTCCCTAAGGTAGTCAAGCCGGGCTTTGAGTATGCGGCTCTGCGTGAAGACGTAGGGAATGCCGAACATAAGCACGGCGCGGCCCAAGTGATGGTCGAAGTCCACACCTTCGGACACCTTGCCGCGAGCTACCGATAGTAGGACTGCGCCGCGACCGCTTTCACAAGCCTGGGGAGCATTATTATGAGTCATTCATAACGCGGCGACAAACAAATCTGATTTAGGGTTTTAAAAATAATTAAAATGGGTAGCAAAAATAATAGGTTGGCAGCTACAATTAACCACTATATTGGAGATAAGGCGTAGTCGACATAGCCTCGCTGTTCGGGGCTCCTATTTCTGTTTGCAGAGTTTAAAGTAACCTAACAAGAAAGAGGATGGCGGGGTCTTAGTACGAGTTGGCGTGCCACAAGTCTCTCTCAGCCTTCGCTCGCTCTTGCTTCCTATACGAAATCCAAAACTACCAGTCCTAGCGCAAATAAATCTGTAGTGGGGCAAAGTGAAACAATCCAGAATAAATCGTAAAGATATCGAGAGCTGTCAGTCTACTAGTAAGAGATAATAAAAAATATACTACGTTGGTCTACTAGTCGCAAGCGCGACTACTGGGCATAAGGTCCTAGGTTCGATTCCCAAATCAGGCAGTATTATTGGGCTTTCCATCAAGAAATTCTTAGTAGCAGCCGCACGGAGTCTGAATTTGTGCCCGGTTGATGGCAATAGGCTCGCCCCCTAAGTGACGGACTTAAACATAACTGGCGAAATGTGGGTATACTTAATTATAATAATTTTACTAATTAGGTACGAATCTGCCTAACTCTTTTGGTTTTACTGGCTTGATGTTATGTTATGTAAAAAATGTGAAATATTAGTTTCTGTTGAATGAATCTCTAGCGGAAATGGAATGCGGAAAGATTCTCTTCTCTTCGACTTTCGTGATGCATTTAATCATTTTATGTTTTCAATATAAATGAACAATACCTTTATGTAATTGATGAGGGCAAAACTCGTTTCAGCAGAATCTTGAGTCTCAATGAACAATAGTTTGTGTCGCTGTAAGCTCGCCACCACACCTGCGCAATAATTATAACATTAATATTATAAAATGGTGGGCAACTCAAAAGTAGCAATTACAAGGTGGCGAATGACCGTAATCTGACATTCAAGGGGGTCATTCTACGTCTCTAAACAACTATCGGCTTGAAACTCATGTCCAATTCGTAAAAAATCCGGGTAGAAACTTGACGGATGCAGATGACCAAATCGCCATCCCGTATATCTATGGACACAGATAACCTCCTCTAGATTCCGCATAGAAGGCAACTTATGCGCGCCACACACCCATGACAAACGTTAGACCGCGATGATTGTAGCAATTAAGAGAATCCATTAGTATGAAAGTTTCATTGTTACGGTGTGGAGAATTGTTCAGAACCTCGAGTTATAAAAAATGGGATAATATTAGGAAAATTCGATAATCTATAACATATTGATAATGAAGTAGAAACAACATAAAACAGTGAACAATAATTTGTCATTCTGTTAAAAAAAACAACGTCAGAATGTATGAATGTCAGTGTTCCATCACTACGGCAGGTGACGTCGCCTTCAAGTAGCCAGTCGGGTTGCAGATGGCACTGCGCATCGCGGGCCTACCGCTCAATTGTGAACTCGAATACAAACAAATTGTTCAACATGGGGAATCTAGTGGAGGTTACCAGTGTGTATGTAGTTACTTACCTTGGTCATACCAAGCTCCAACAACGCTTTCTAAATATAAATAAGACGTGAAGAAACAGACTACGCCATCTGGTACAGATGCCGAAATCTACAAGAAAACAACACATTATTAATTCATATTCCATATCCAAAACAGTATCCAATAGTCGAAAAATAAAAAATTGGCCTTCGTAATTGTAAATAGCAAATTAAGTAACTTTGCTAGCATACCTGAGAGATATTTTTGGACGGCATATAAAGCCAAGTCAGAGGCCCATGGGCGGCATAAAAACTCTGACACCAGGTTAGGCACTAACCACACGATAAAGAAACAAGAAGGAGTTACTGTTTAGACGTACTGCAGGTTATCACCCATACCTTGTCGATGCTCCACACATTCGCACGAAGCGCTTTGCTACATCATTTATTATGCGCACAGCCAAGGAGTGGAATTTCCTGCCTGCGTCGGTGTTCCCAAGTTCATATGACCCCAATCTATTTAAGTCGCGAGTTAATAGGCTTCTTTTGTGTTAGCTCGTTCCATCGTCGACCTCATCTCTGTCCTCAGGACAAGATTGAGGTCGAGAGTATGCCCATTTAGTATAAAAAAAAAAAATCTGTTTCCAGTTACGCCGGCAGAAAACTATAGTTATTTTGATTTACCTCAACTAGTAACTGTCCATAGTTTCTGATGACTGCTACATCTTCCCTCGTTTCATATTTAGACGATATCGCCACTTGATCGCTACCTTTCGATACTATCTGAAAACATTCGCATATTTTAACCTTTTGACCGCCAGAGCATAAACGCACGCGCGTGCCGTCCATGCCAAGCCACAATTTCACCTACCATTTTGTCATACTTGAGATGTTTGGCGTACAGGGCACGCGCGTGCTTGTCACGTATATGGGACTATGGCGGTCAAAAGGTTATTCATCATCTGCCTAGCCATTTCCCAACTACGTTGGGGACGGCTTCCAGTCTAACCGGATGCAGCTAAATACCTATATTTTACATGTAGCGACTGCCTATCTGACCTCCACAACCCAGCTAGTACTGGGTAATACGATTTCAGGCCACTGACGACCTGTAACGACTGTCAAAGATCTACAAATGACAGCCGGGACCAACGGCTTAACTTGCTTTCCGAGGCACGGAGGAAACTCGGTATGTAATGGGTGGTCACCCATCCACGGACCAATCTAGGCAAGTACGGCTTAACCTAAAGATCGCTCGATCGATTTAGGCATGAGCACTATATTTTCATATTTTAATACAATATCAAATTGCTGAAAGGAATAAATATGCTTCAGGTCACGAGTTAACGTAATTTTATTCGAATAGTTCGATTCTTGACGATGAAAATTAAAAATGGCGAAAGTGACGTTGAACGCAATTTTAGATAAATGCAAAGTTCGGCTCAGCGTCGAAAGTTGAAAATTCGCTAGCACGTTCAATGTCCCTTACGACATTTCACCGTCGATAGGACGATCTTTACTTTCTGATTAAAAATATAGAAGATCCCGTAGTACACTTACCATAGGCAATATACAAGGCCTGGCGAGCGTCATGGTGAACGAACTCATTATGACAGGGTTGAAGTCTAGGATCTTTGGGTACATGTCTAAAGGTGATAATGTTCCTGCAGAGAAAGACATATGATTACTATACTATTTGTCAATCAACTAATTATTCATAAGCACAGATGTAGACTTTCACAAGTGTTCGTCAGTCGTTGTAATTTAAACCTTATGTCAATAAGCATTAAAGTGTGTTTCAAATGACACAGACTCGTGATTAACAATAATTTTTAAGCTTTAATAATAGAAAACTGACTGCCTCGTTGGTCTAGCGGTCGCAAGTGCGACTGCTGAGCATGATATCCTGGGTTCGAATCCCAGGTCGGACAAACTGTTATTGAGTTTTTCCATCAGTAATTTCTCAGTAGCAGCAACGGAGTCTGAATCTATGCCCGGTTGATGGCAATAGGCTCTCCGCTTATTACATGGGATTGAAACATAACTGGCGAAATGTGGGTGTACTATTAGGTACACATCTGCCTGTCCCTTCGAGGCTTACAGGCGTGATGTTCTGTTATAATAATAGAAAATGATTTGAACTTACCCGAGGTGATGATAACTGATTGAAACCTAGCGAATACTGGCCGCATGGCTATGGAAGAGTCCATGCATCTGGAACATACAAGTTATCGATATAATTGGACGATTTTAATAAAGGCATCTGAAACAACAGCTATAAAGGCTGATCTACTGAATAGAAACTTTATCAGCACAGACCCAGAGCACGGAATCGCCGCGCCTGCAGCGTGTAAGGCTATGCGTTGAGCAATGTCACTGTAACAGTGTCGACTCTGTGCTCTATGCTCAACAGGTACAGGTTGGGTACTGGGCACTTCACTACATAGTATAAAACAAAGTCGCTCCCCGCTGTCTGTCTGTCCCTATGTATGCTTAGATGTTTAAAACTCCGCAACGGATTTTGATGCGGTTTTTTTAATAGATAGAGTGGAGGAAGAGTAAGGTTTATATGTATATATTGCACCCGTGCCAAGCCGGGGCGGGTCGCTAATATGGCAATAAATTAAGGAAAGAAATTATACTTACGAAAAATGTAGAATAGGGTTCGAGACCGTAGGGGTCTTATCATCAAACGGCTCGATAATAATCGTGAATCCTTTCGTATAAGTGGATACTAGAGTTGCCAAGTGTGTGATGAGAGTGAGCGAGGCAAAGTTCGATGGATCCGGTATTTCTAGCGTCTTCATGAGGGAAGATAGACGGGTGGCGCAGAAACGTAGCGGTTTGCGTTCTATACAAACGCGTGCTTGCACGTCTTTTAGGAAACCTGAGAAGTAAGTTATAATTTGAATTTGAAATCCTGACTGAAACTAGCATAGACCAGGGAAAAAAAACTAAAAAAAAGCCTGATTGAAATGCAAAAAATAGAGTATTGAATTTTGAGTGTTATAATGTCTTTAGTGGCACTCGTACGATAAATACAAATTGATTGACGTAAGAATCATCAAAATCGGCCCACGCGTTTGGTTTCAATCGCATTACCCTCCTTTGCGTCGCGCAGTCGAGTAAAAATAGATGAGGGGGGAGGGAATGGGTGCAACAAGGCTGCTATATAATTGATGATGTTATTATGTATATTTTAGTTTGACTATTTTCTTAGTTCTCTAAGGGAAAGTTTGCTGAAAGCTTCGCCGCGAGAGGGCGCTAGGTGTCGCAACAATGGGGAAGACCGCTAAAAGCTAATTGTAGATGGCGCCACCATAGCTAGCTCTCAATCTGACCAATGACGTAAAGCTATTTTGAAATATAAAATGACATTGATAGATTGTCAAGCAATGATTAT
Organism: Noctua janthina; assembly: GCA_963576755.1. NCBI lineage: Eukaryota > Metazoa > Arthropoda > Insecta > Lepidoptera > Noctuidae > Noctua > Noctua janthina. Next base: position 15,335,503 of record OY755069.1, on the reverse strand, counting down.
GCTTGGAACCTGCTATGCTAGCGCTATTAGTTTCACAGTTGCCATCCCCATTGGCGACCAGAAAAAAATCCTTAAAAAAAAAACCCTGGTAAAGTTTTCAGCAAAGACATCCATGACAGCGAAATGAAAGTAACACACTTAGTGGCATCTATGTAGAACTAGTTTGTCTTAAATCTGAAATAGTTTGTAAATAATTGTAGTGGCCAACTTGCAAACAGTCTTTTAAAACAATATTAACTGAACTAGTTATTAATTTCAAATGTAAATAAAATATTACCTGCAGGAGATTCTTGTACTACATGTTGTATCCTTAGCCTAGTTTTGATGTATTCTATAAACCTCTTCAGGAAACTCAGGAAGTGTTCCGCATTCCTGATGTTGCCGGGAACCACCTCTGTAAAATAATGCTAATTAATACCGTTATTATGACACCTGAAGGTAATCAGCATTATAAGTACACAGTTCCAGTCTGAACATGAGGTCCTGGGTTCGATTCTCAGGTTGGGAAAAGCGGTATTGGAATTTTCCATCAGGAATTTCCCAGTAGCCGCCACGGAGTCTGGATTCGTGCCCGGTTGATGGCAATAGGCTCGCCTCCTATTACTTGGTACTTAAAACATAACTGGCGAAATGTGGGTGTACTATTAGGTAAACCTCTGCCTAACCCTTTGGCGATAACAGGCGTTATGTTAGTTCCAGACTCTAGATGCAACCAAACAAGAACCTTATCGTAACGTAATTAAAAATCAGTGGTTTTGACGGTGATGAAAAACAGGGATAAAATAATCAGGGTTTTACAATATACAGCTGTGTTAATTCAAGGTTGGCATACATGACATGACTGCGAAGTGCGGTTGCAAGTGTCAATAATGAACTTTATGCTGGTGGAAATAAAGTTGCTAGTCAGAGCACAAAGTAGCAAATAAATTTATTTGGAACTTAATAACCTTAAAAGCTTATTTTTTCTTACCATTGAGTACGTCATCGGGTAAGATAGGATTGCCCAATATAGCATCAGTTTCTCTCAGCATGGCGGCTTGACGTAATCCTTCGACCATCTGCTCGTATTCCACCGTCAGACGAGCCGCGTCAGCCTCTCGTATTCTAGATAGATAACGTCACAAAGATTTGTATTTCAATTCTGTAAAAACACATTTAGCCACTTAAAAATGAAATAATCCTTTACATTGAAGTGGCACTGTTTGCATACGTTGTCTATGACGTAGGCTATATCGAACTACCCAAAAAAACTTTAAAAAAGTGGATAATTAAAACAACGACGATGGGCAGATAACACTTCTAGGACGGATTCAGGATGGATGGATGGATGAGAATAGTCACACAGAGGGGCCGTCTGATGACGGGCGCCGTACCCGAGCGCCCAAGAAACGCTGGCGCGAAGATTTGGACTCGTTCCAAACTAATTGGCTGAAAGAAGTATGGGGGAGGCCTTTACAGTTTAACAGAACAGGCTAACATAAAAACAAAAGCATGTAAACTTACTGAGCTACAGTCTTGTCAAGCTGTTGCAACGCGAATATGCTCATATCTATAGTCAGTTTGGTCATCTTAATACTGAGAGAGTCTATGCATACGTTGTCAATGACGGAGTCTACATCGAACTACCCACAAAATAAAGGGTAGTATTTAAACGAGCGAAAATAAATTCAAATTAAAGCTGTCAAAAATATTGAAAATGGGCTACTGAAATACGAAGTAAGCGACAAACAATGGGCGAATACAGATGTTTAAAACAGCGACTAGAAAATACAAATTTGAGTTACTAGTTGTTCAATACGATCAGTGTGATAATTCAAGGACTCTGAAAAAAACCTAAAACAAGGTTATTAAGTACTAGATTGTAGATAAGGCGTAGTCGACGTAGCCCCGGGGCTCCTATTTCTATTTGCAGGGTTTAAAGTAACCAACCTAACACGACAGGGGATTCCGGGTCTTAGTTCGCTCACTAGACCCCGCCGTCCCCTTCGAACCTAACCTGTCCGAGTCGGGGTGCCACAAGTCTCTCTCAGCCTTCGCTCGCTCTTGCTTCCTATATTTTCCTTGCCGCAATGACCGGATAAATAGTTACTTACTTGGTACAATAGTCGGCCATTCAGTATATTGCTCGCCAATTAATGTTTTTATTCGCCCAATTATTAATTTCCCCAAAATAAATAATATAAACAAGTAAACTTACTGAGCTACCGTCTTCTCAAGCTGTTGCAAAGCCAACGTGCTCCTATCTATAGTCCGTCTGGTCACCTTCACACTGAGCGAGTCTATGCATACGTTGTCAATGTTGTGCGCTTCGTCGAACACAACCACGGCTTCCTTGTTCATCTCCTTCGAAACCACTTCGGCTATCTTCGGGTCGAGGAGGTAGTGATACGAATAGACTACGATTTCAGCGTGGATTATCTGATGACAAAGTACATGTTACCTGCGAAATGTGGTATGGAGATGAAATAAAATTGGCGCTAAGTTTTTCTAAGGAAACTGTACACAAGAAAGTTAAGCCTCATCTATTAGCACGGAATCGCATTTTTCTATGCTCAGAGCGTGCTGTCATATCGTCGATGTTGCCGCGAGTGATAGCACTCCCGATCTGTTTCTCGCTCCATCTAATGACGCTTCTGAGCGACAGCAAAGAAAAGCAGCATGGAAAAATGCGATTCCGTGCTGATAGATGAGGCTCAACCCTGAGGCACTTGTCCCATCACCGACGGGAAAGTGACTATTTCATCGCCCAAGAAACGTATAATAGATAAAGTAAAAAAACCGGCCAAGTGCGAGTCGGACTCGAGCATGAAGGATTCCGTACCATCATAGTAGGGGAGCCCCCTTTAATTTTTATTTTATTTTTAAGCAACAGAAATACACATTCTGTGAACGACAGACGAAAGCGGAGACTTAGTAATAGGGTCCCGTTGGTTACCTTTCGGGTACAGAACCCTAATAGTTGATTGCTGACTGTTTACACCGCCGTGCGCCGACGAGAGACCTTTAGAATCTAGAGAACCCTCTAGATTCTAGAGGGTTCTCTAGATTCTAAAGGGTTCTCAAAATAAAGCTTCCCTAGAGCATCTAGAGTCTAGATGCTCTAGGGAAGCTTTTAGTAGCTCTACTCGCTTCAAGCTTATCGTCGGCACCAGTAGTCAGGCAAGTGCCTGAACGATTTAGCAAAGAGACGAAAAGTCACCAGAGTAAAGGTTTCATTATTAGAACAGCAAAGTTTTATTGTCTGGTTTTTTTGTCTTAGTCACATGTAAAACTTTGACTTCAACTTACAGCAAATCTGGAAAGGAAGTACGGACACCAATTCCTGTCGGCGCCGTACTGTTTCATGTCATCGATTGTGTATACTCCATATGGCAACATTGACTCTTTGCCTTCTCTGTTGAAACCCTCATAGAACTGACCTGAGAAAGTTTACAAGATTAAGAGTATGAAGATATTGTATTGGTTGTAATGGCGTTTTTCTTTGTAGTTAAGAAATTCCTGAGCATAATGGGTGCTTAAAAAAGAATTCAAGAAAAACTGTAATAGAACTTTTTAAGCAGACATCACTGTACAAACTTTTGTTATGCATAGAAAAATCATTCACAAAACAGTTTGATGAGAATTTGTCTAGAAGTTGTTCGCAAACGAATGTTCGTATCGCGAATGAATGAATTTTCGTTCCGTAACAAGGGCTTGCGCATTGGTTGTCTGCAAAAAAAATTGGGGCGTGAATGCTCCCTGTGAGTATAGTGCCTTGACTAATGTAAAACTTACAAATAGGTATAGCGTCATCAGATTCATGTTTGTCCCTGATATAGCTGGCTGTCAGTGAGTGACATTTACCATCCACCAGCTTGCCTTCCCTCTCTCTGGATACCTAGGACAAACAGCGAGATTTTTAGGACAAATTTAAATAAATTCAAGAATAGAATTACATTCATCATCATCATCATCATCTGCCTAGCCTTTTTCCAACTATGTTGGGGTCGGCTTCCAGTCTAACCGGATGCAGCTGAATACCCGTATTTTATATGGAGCGACTGCCTATCTGACCTCCACAACCCAGTTAGTACTAGGTAATACGATACCCCTTGGTAAGACTGGTTGTCAGACTTTTTGAGCCACTGACTACCTTTAACGACTGTCAAAGATCTACAAATGACAGCCGGGACCAACGGCTTAACGTGCTCTCCGAGGCACAGAGGAAACTCGGTATGTAATGGGTGGTCACCCATCCACAGACCAACCTAGGCAAGCACGGCTTAACCAAAAAAGAATTACATTATTATTATTTGTTTCTGTTCTAAACTATGTTTTTTTTACTAGCACTATCTAAAAACCAAAATTAATAACTAGATATAAGCATGCTATGGGATTTGCAACCCAAGGTTCAGGATTGAGAGTTGAAATGTAAACAGTGTATTGAAGCATTCATTTCAAAAGTTAACCTTTTCATAGCAGTTTCATTTGGTCAGTGCAGAACATGGCTATGCCTAGTCTGGCATAGGCTTTACAGGATCTTAGCTATTAGTGAATGTATCAGGAGTACTGATTTGAAAGAAATCAAAAGTTCTCACATCAGGATGAATGCAGAGGTTCTTCCTGGAGGTCAACACTACACCAACCAGACTTGGCATCTCTCCTTGGCACTTCTCATAGTACTTCATCAGGTTCTTTAGCTCTTCCAGTACTTTCTCTATCTCTGGCACTGTACGAGAACAGTAGATGAGTTTTCTGAAAAGGGAATATATCATTATGGCAATATGGCCCCTGGATGCCAGTCTAATAATGCAGATTTATTCTTTGCTTGACAAACACTTATTTTTACTGACTCAAATGCAAAGCATTTTGACTTAATGTTCCCATTGTTGGGACACTGACCTCCACCCTGTGGGACGGAGCAGGCAGCAATCCACTTGAGAGCCGTTCTGAATGGTGGAAGTTGCATGCCTTTGAATTTTCAGTTCTAGAATATGCCTGTATCCAGTATCCTCACATTGTTTTTCTTCACTGTTGTGAGACCAGTGGTATTGCAATAATTCACACAAAGTGAAGTGCTTGCCTCTGTTCAAAACTACAACTGTTAAGTTGCAGCTATTTCAACAAGGCCAATACTGTTGTCTTCTCTGAGACATTGAGTTAGTGCCAAAAACAACTTTTTGTCAAGATGATATACACTCAACCTAGTGATTTGTTAAAGAAATATTGTATTATTATTTCAAATGCCAATACAAAGACGATACCTGACATGATGAGGGTTATGGATCATGTATGCTACAATCAAAGAGAGAAGTGATATTGTTTTGCCAGTTCCTGAAGGCATCTCCAATAATCCGTGGCCCTGAAAAATATAAAATGCTTTACATTACCTGAAATTAATTCTTATTGCTTGTTTGTTTCATGTTTCGATACATAACCTAAAATGGTTTTCAAAATGATTTGCAATGAATGTCTATATTATTGGAGTACTACAGGGTTCTTCAATAAAACTTTGATTGGCATTTTACGGGAAAGCAATGGTATGTAATGCTGGAGAACTAAACATTCACGATTTGCAGAACCGCGAAGGTGCGTAATATCGCCGATTTTACGAAAATATATAATGTTTGTAAATAATACATTACTTTTGCGTCTAGAGCTCGTTTTAACTCCAACATATACGCATATTGCTCTGGGTATATGTAATCGTAAGGGAAATAAACAAGAAGACCGTCCACTGTGAGCCTGTAAATAAAAACAAAATACACACGATACAACATTAACGGTAACATAAATTGAAAAAATTTGATTAATTGTAATACTCTTTTCAGTAGTATAAACTTTATTTACGCACTTCATGTTTGAAATAAGATTATCTTAGTTATTTATTTCAATTTCAAAACGACGAGCATTCGGCTTCTCGTCCAAACCTGTCCGAAACAGTACCTTTTTGACAGTGACATTGACAGACACTGAAATGTCAATGAAAAATATGACATGCGTGATGCGTTTACGAAAACAGTAACGAATTATAATCGTTTATTGTTCCGTTAAATAAAAGAAAATTACATTTGGCCCCTTAGTATTCACTGAAACAGTTTTTGATTTCCATGAAAATATTGCGTTTATGCAGCTTCTATACTGTTTACTCGGCTAGGCGACAGCAAAGACGGGGTTATGTATTGTTGTAATATTTGTGTTAGTAGCAAAAACAACAGCTGAGTAGAAATAAAACGTTGCGCCTGTCAAATTGTCAACAACAAAAATGGCTGCCCAGTTGGCGTCTTTCATAGAATTAGACATTCTATGAGTATTTTGTTTTTCAATTACAGATAATGCGTGGTCCCGTAATATTGATTATGTAAAATAAGCAACATTTTATACATTTCGTGCAGGCATGATGTTTTCTTGATTAACCCCCGTGACGTTTCTAATAACGAAGATAGTGTCTAGATCGCGTAGAAGTTCTAATATTTTATAACTCTATCGTACCATATTCGCCGCGAATCTATGAAACTCAATTTGTGATTTGAGATGTTTTACTGAATTAAATGAATAATACTGCAAAATGGAACCTGAAGTCGTACAGGTGTGTCGTATTTGTTCAATAATGGACGTGAAATTACACGACTTACGATCATACCCATTAGAATCTTATTATGAGTCTGTAATTGGAACCAATGTAAGTTGACCCTTTGTTTATTTATTTTATAAAGTCATTGGTATTTATTTCTACATCTTTGAGTTAAGAATAAAATAATATTAATTATTTTCTTACTAAAATAGGTTATTTCTTTTTTTCAAATAGGTTATGGTAATGGACAAAATTAAAAATAATATTGTGTAGGTATGAGAAGTATTCAAAAAAATAATTGAGAACTCTGAAATGTTTTAGCAGAGTGGGTTCTCTCTCTGAATACTAATATCATGGGGAGTTCATGGGGCAAATGAATTGTTTATCTTACCTCCACAATTCAATTATTGGGTAACACAAGACTTCTTGGTGAAACTGGTTATGAGATTTCTGCGCTTATGACCACCAATAATATTCTCTGTATATCTATTAATGTTCTGTTCCAGCCCCAGTACGCCAACTTGCCACCATATGCCTGCTATGAGTGTGCCGCACTTGTGAGGAAGTTTTATTTCTTTAGACAGAAATGTCTACGCAGCCAGGCAGTCCTCCATGGTGCTACAGATTCCTTAGGAAATGTAAATATAATTATAAATTAGAATTTCAATTCATTAAGTGCCTGTTCATAATATATTATAGAATTTTGGTTACAGAACCTAGTTATAATATTACCAAATTCATGTTTCAGGTAAAAACAAAAAAAGTAAAATCAATAGATAGAAAAGGTATCCACATAGCATCAAACCTCAAAATCGTCACCTTACCAAACATAGAGATAGGTCTTCAAAAACCCAAAGTAAATATAGAAGTGAAGCTTGAACCAGGCAGTGACGACGAAGATGATAAGTTTAAAATTGATCATAACTATGCTTCCTTCAATTCAATGGATCCCTGTCTCTCCAGCGATGATGATGAACCACTATCACTTCATAAGGAGAAGAAAAGTCAAAATAATGAATCAGATGATGGGAAGGTGAACTTGAAAGAGGAGTGTGAAGGCCTTGAAGTAAGTTTTTCTTTTGACAAAGTTTTTTAAATCATTCTAATGATAAATGTCCTAGCTTCACGTTTTGATAACTGTTTGAAATTATTAAATTGAATTCTGTTAGGTTCAAAAGGCAAAGATTGAAGCAGTTCCTGCCTAACCAATTGTAACAGCAAAGAAGAAACTTCCCAGAAAATGTTATGATACACTGAACTGCTGTGTGTGTGCTGTGTTTGAAACACACACAACAGTTAATTTCTAGCTTTTGTCTTACCTTTTTTTATCTTCTCCTTATCAAATAATAAACAAAGCATATTATTTTTGCAGTTTGCTGTTGGCACAGAAGACTCTGGATATTCAATTGAAGTACCTAAAGTGACAGAAAGGAAAAAAAAACGCCGGTTAAAAACAGGAACTATTAAGCGTAAAAAAGAGTTATTAAACCCAAGGGTTGCCGATGATGGCAAATGGAATGATTTTGCACAGTACATCAATGTTATTACTCTAACGGTATGTGGGATTGAATCAGATTTTTTATTTCGTAACAATTTTTTGGTAGACGAGCTATTTTTAAAATATTGTTTTTCTATGGTACCATTTGTTTATGGGTCTTGTCGGTAGAAGAGTATTTTTAGTAATTCCTGTCAAAGTATAGGATGGATACCTTTTACTTCTCACAAAAAAATAATTTTTACTTTGTGTTCGTTGTCCTTTCTAGTTGGAAGAGCAGAAAGAAGAAATTCAGAAGAGGAAGGAGTCATCCAACTACTTGAACTCTCCATTCCAGTGCAATCTGTGCTATAAAGGCTTCATTGACAATGATGCCTGGAATCATCATGTCAGCAAACATGCTGTGGTAAGCTTTTATCTTTATATCTTAAATATCAATATTATTGAGTTACCTTGCCAAAAAACAAAAATAGTTGTTGTTGGCTGTGGTAAAATAATTATATAGTGTGTACCAGAAAGGTGTGGTGAAAGGGACACCATCGCATAAACGGTTACCACGTACCACCAAAAATCTGTGGTTCCATACATTTTGACAGTGTAGGAAATAGCATAGCAGTTTTTTTTTTAATGACCAATGAAAGATTTCTTCATCTGTAGGTACATATATACGTATTCAGAATGACCTACCGTGGTAACCGCTTGTCCATTCCACCCTGTAAAAGAGTGTAGTACAGACCATCAAACTGAACATCTTTCTCCATGGAACAACATCGTAATTGCGAAATAATTATGAGCTGTATACTTACTCAGTTATATACTTACTTAGTCCAAATGTATACCTACTGGTTACCATTTCTGAATATTCAAATGTCCTTCACTAACAGATAAATGCAACACGGCCCATGTCTTTTCAGGACAATTTAGGCCCTAAATTTTGGAGATTATAATTATGATAGCTAATCTGAACTACTAACTTATCAGTTCAAACATAACAATCTCGTTCACATTATAAAAGGTATGTTCTTTGTTCCCAGACCGCAGGTAGCATAGAGTGTCAAGTATGTAAGTTTAGGTTCAAAACGAAGCGCGCCTATCAGAAACATGCGTCCAACCACGAGAAGAAATACGCCTGTAAATCTTGTCCTTACATATCTACCAACACGTAAGTAAAACTATTTACACTAGCAGATTAAAAGGTTTAAAAAGTAGTGGACCTAATGTACTTCCTTGTGGTAGACCTTTGAACTCCCCTAAGATTTGACTATAACCTCATTTTTTTTCATCTAGTTCTTATTAATTTATTTAATTGTGACAAATAATAATCAATCTAGACATCCAGTTTTCTCGTCAAAAAATTTGTGGACAGAGAATTAGTGGTGCATATTATCAAAAGCTTCAGTCAAGTCAATGGCCGAAAGTATTTAGTTTGATTATAAGTCAACATATTCCATACCGTAACTGTTAACAGCTTTAAGAAAAAATGCTAGTCAATATTTTAACATTTTTATGTTTGTCCAGGACTCAAGCAAAGCAGCATCAAGGGTGGCATAAAGGGATTACTTTCAAGTGCAAACATTGCGATGAAATATTTACGTAAGTATATATACTTATTATAAAATCTGTACTAATGTTATAAAAAGAGGTTAAATTTATTTGTAAGTTTGTACGAGGTAATCTTGGAAACTACTAATCCGGTTCCGAAAATTCTTAGTAACGCTAGCAGTTTATTAATTCGATTAAGCACCATGCTTGTTCAAAAATTATTTCTGTTTTTTTTTTTTGTCTGTAAACTCACGTTTTACGGTAGCGTTCAATGTAACGCTCTCAAAACATTGTGCTGATGAATACATTGAACAGTACAGGGGTCGTGGAGGTATTTAAAGTAAAGTTATTTATATTTAAAAAAGATGTGTGAAAATCTTGAAACTTTCAATATTTTCGTAAGTAAAAAAAATCGTAATGATGGGAAGAATCCGGCTCGGCTTCGTTAAGTGTGTGTTTTACACCTTTTATAAGTAATATATTTTTATCAAATTAAATTTTATTTCTATGTCGACGATGAATCAGATCGTCGACATAGAAATTTTTCGTCGGTTATAAAAAAATGCTGTTTCCTACAATACTGCAATACCTACATGGTTAAAATGTATGGTAAACTGTGTTTTTTTTTTTTAAATTTAGTAAAACTTTTTACCACCAGTATTTGGACGTCGTACATGAGTCACGTGCGTATCAAACATCCGTCGGAGTTCATATGCGGCTTCTGCGGGTACTCGTTCATTAGCAAGCTGGGCCTCGCCATGCACAAGACTATGATGCACAAGGATATACAAGTATGTATCCCTACCTTACCCCTCCTACATCTAAGGTGGAAGCGCCAGGATAGTTAAGTAGGTCGCGTAATGCCACCACCGGCGCACTTGCGACTCATTTTATGTCCGTTCTAATGACCGGATCCGACAAATATGTATTAAAGGTCGGTAATTGAATTAGGTCGGAAGTCTGTTATTTTTTACAGTTGCAAATCAATCAATGATCAAAGACCTGATAGTAAACTACAAATTGCAAAAAAAAAAGTGTGATGCCCACATTACGTAACACACTTTTCAATCGCAATTCGATGGATTTAAAAGAAATTCGTAATATATTGCTTCTTATGTTTGGAAAATACGTTTGCTTAATAACATAGAAAATGGAATGAATGTTGTTGAATTTTATGCCATTTTTTATTTAATTAATTACTACCATTATGTGCTTATAATTGTGCGTTGCAGTATAGAGTTTTATAGAAGAATTCTTGGTGGCTAATCCAGTTTTCTGTATGTTTAGGAGAAAGCAGAAGAAAATTCAGAAGAAGGTCCATATTGCGAAGAGTGTGACGTCAAGTTCATATCGACCGAGGCGTACAAGAGGCACACAGTGATGTCCACCAAGCACACACAGACTACAGACTCTATGTTAGTTGACATACAGTTCATTTGCATTTGTTATTCAGTACTAGTTGATATTAATTTTCACGTACAAGAGGTCACTCAAGCACACGAGGAATACAAACTCTAAACGTGTTGACATACGGTTCATATTCGTTTGTTGTTCAACAGTAAAGGCTGTCGGACTTGCGGCGCGACGTTCGAGAACTCTGAAGAGTTGCGACTACATCATCGTAAGGAACACACCCGGAAGAGACCCAAGAACTACGGGAAGAAACCTTCTAAACACAGCTGGCCTGCTAAATGTGAACACGTATGTATTAACTTATTGTGATGTTGCTGACTTGTTCCTACAATTTATTCTTCTTTATTTATTTATTTATTTAACACTTCAAGCACAAAGTACAGAGGCGGACTTAATGCCATAGGCATTTTCTACCATCAACCTTTGGGTGATGCAGAGACAGGCAGTGGTGGTGTGTTCTTTCTAGGCTTTCTTAGTGAAAATCTTACTTCTTACTTCTACTATAAATGCAAAAGTTTGTGAGGATGTATAGATGTTTGTTCCTCTTTCACCCAAAAACGGTTGAACGGATTTGGGTGAAATTTGGCACACAGAAACCTATTTTATTACCTGGATTAACATTAGGATACTTTTTATCCCAGTAGTAGGATACTTTTTATCCCGTGGGTTAATTACCGAACTCGGCACGGGCAAAATCGCGGGTATAAGCTAGTAATATATAAAATGTCCTTTTTTGTGCCCTGGCGGTTAGGATTATGTCATGCTCACTCAAATGTCTCGCTGATGGTGGCACGTGTGTCGGATCATTTAGTTCCCTTCAAAATGGTTGAGTTGAATGGTGCTAATACATGCGTCATGTTCGTGAACGGGCGCTGTCAGTTGTGACTGGTCATCTCTTGGTTGCCACGGCTTATTTGAATTAATTATTTTATTTTTGAATTGTTTTTACTATGGACACTTTTAACGTACACATCTTGCTACTATCTCGTTCTCACATAATGTACCATCTCAACATGAATGATGTAACCAAGGTTTTGTAAAAGTATTCTGATTTAAACGAGTGTCCATGGAGTTTCTTGCCCGTTCTTCGCCACAGAGATCTACGTTAGGGAATGGGCAACAACAGTACTTTCACAGATTTTGTGCCTTATGACTGGGACTGTAGCTATGTTTCATTGTTGTCTTTGTTTCGACAATTCAAAAGTGCCTGTAACTGGCCTACTTGAAATAAATGCTTTGATTATGATTTTGATGTCTTATTTTGTTTTCATAACTTGAAGCTTTACTAGTAGCTCAAACTTAATACATTACTGAATAGCAAGCGCACATACCACAACGCTTCGCTTTTAAGTACAATAAATTGCAGGCCGTCTCTAGTGCGCGATGGTACATACAAAATGTACTAAGTAAAATGCCGGTCGATTTTTATTGCGGTGCGGCTCGCCTATATGTTCGTCAGCCTCTATAGGCCGACGTCTTTAGAAGTCTGTCAATACCTGACGACTAAGCTTACAGCAAATGGAACAGGGCACATACCAAGGCACAGTGATGACAATTGGACTAAGGCTGTCACCGAATGGCGTCCAAGAACGGGGAAAAGATATGTGGGTCGACCGGCGGCGAGATGGGCAGACGACATGGTTGCCATCGGGGGAAAAACCTGGATGAGGCTGGCACAGGGCCGTGGAGATTGGCACAAGAAAAGAGAGGCCTATAACCATCAGTGGGTGAATTCAGGCTGTGGATGATGATGGATGATGAAGCTTACCGCGACATTGTTTTTGTTCCTACGACCATTACTTTTATTCTTATTCGGCCCTTAAAAATCCTGTGCTATACCGTCAGTAAGCCGGGCCTAATGTGTCGATGTTTAGTAACTTGTCTTTAACTATTATGTTCACTTAGAGAAACACGATGTGTTGCAGTGTCCGGAAGAGATCCCGAACGCTCGCGAGTACTGGACACATTTCCGTCGAGCACACCCCGACAAGAAGTACCCCATACAGAAGAATCACATTTGTGATATATGTGGCAAGGGTTTCAGAGTATGTACACTTTCATAAAATCAGTTATTTGCTTATCAAATAAAACACAATGTTCTTGATTGACATTTAATTGTTCTGAGTGCCGTCCAAGAACCTGAACATACTGGCAAAATGTGGATGTACTACTCTACAGTACACCTCTACCTAACCTTTTGCGGAAAACAAGTATGATGTTATGTTATGCTGTCCAATCTCATATAGAAAAGCTACGTCAGTGTTTCACGTGAGATTTGAAAACAGAATATATTGCCAGACTTAAAATCAGACTCAAATCCATAAAATATTAATCAATCAAAAATCTTTTATTTAAATTAGGCTTAAAATCGTCGTTTATTGAACTTCTAAAAAAAAACAGTTCCTTGTGTTCCCGGAAAAACTTATAAAGCAACACATTTGTCTGTAAAGTAGTAACAGAGCATTGCGCAGGCTTGGACGAAAAAAAGTAATCTGTATCATTAATTGAACTTTACTCTCTCCAATTAACAGGGTAACGCCTTCCTAATATACCACAAACGCACGCACTTCGAAGAGCGCGCGTACAAATGTTCGCAGTGCGACAAGGCGTTCTACAACCGAACGAACTTGAACGTTCACGAGAAAACTCACTCGGACAACCGACCTTATCCTTGCTCAGTTTGCTTCAAAGCTTTCAAGGGGAAAGGAGCGCTCAATAGACATTTTAGAGTAAGTATTTGAAGTATTATTTAAATTTATGACGTCATTGAAAACAATCCTTAGCACAATCAGCCTACGACGTATCCACTACTGGGACGCAAGTCTCCTCCTTGTTTGAGGGAGAGGGCCGTTGTCCACCACGTGGGCCTTGGGTGGCAGTAAAACCGCTCTTATTGCTTCGTAATAAAGGCGCTTTCAAGGTACAAGTGTTTCCATAGATGTGTAGTCAACTAAATAATGCGCCCACCGACCTAAAGGCAATGATATTATATTAGTGAAATCCGGTACAAGTTTAAGACCTATCTACCTATGTTGATATAGTATCATTGCCGGCAGGTTCATGAGGAAGTTTACTCGGAAGTCAGGTCACACCATTGTTCTGTCTGTGACAAAACGTTCAAGTTTAAAGCAGCGCTAGATAGACACTTTTTAGTGAGTATTTTAAATAGTTATTACACACAGGTTCTTTTGCCATATTAGTTTGCATTATAATTATTATATCTTCGTGGATTCGTGTAACGGTCATGCAACGCGTCAAACAAAACAATCTTTCTCGTTTATAATATTAATTACAATTAGATATCGATAAGCGTCAGGTTTGTGAAGTTTTGCTAGTTAATTTGATTAAATCATGTTTTTATATGTTATTTCATTATTTAATATCAGCTTATTAAAATGAACAAAAAGGTTATCATATTTTAATCAACCTGACACTGACCTGAAAATTGCAAAAAACTTAAGAAAACTTGAATTTCGCGGGCTACCCTGGCGCTTCCACTTTAAAATGTAGACATTCCGATGGTTATGCGGCGCACGGTGACATGCCTTTCGAGCATTTAAAATCTGTTGAAATGCAAATCTACTATAAAGCATAATCAGCCTATTAATGTTCCCACTGCTGGGACGCAGACCTCCTCTCAATGAGAGGGAATGGGCTATAATCCACCACGCGGGCCCAGTGCGGGTTGGTAGATGTCACATGTCTTCGAATTTTTGGTTCTAGGACATGCCGGTTTCCTCACGATGTTTTCCTTCACCGTTTTTGAGAGCAGTGGTGATGAAATAACTTACACAAAGTAATGCGCCTGGCTGGGTTTGAACCCATGACTTACTGCTCGTAAGTCGGGGTCTCCGCCACTGGGCCACCGCTGCTAACAAAAAATCTACCGTTCTTACAAAACTATCCAATGAATGGTGTTCAATATCGCTTATAACTATTGCTTGCTCATTTACACTAGTCTCTCTCTTATTACAGAGCCATACGGGTCAAAAGCCCTACGAGTGTGAAGTATGCGGCAAAGCGTTCTCTCAGTCAAACAGTAGAAAACTGCACGTTCGGACCGTACATCTGAAGCAACCAGCGCCCTATGTCAGTCGCAACCGGCTTGAGAGACGGAAGCAAGGGCCTAAGGAACCGCCGGCACAGCAGTTTATATACTGAAGACAAAAGTAGAAGGTGAGGAAAACATCATGAAGAAACCGGCAAGTCTTAGGATTCAACGACATCCACCACCCACGTGCCGCACTTGAAGGCTGAACATGCAATAAACTTGAAGAATCTAGTGAAAGCCGAGCAAGATACAGATATGAAAGTACTTTGCCTTGCCTCATTGGAATGGCAGCAGGGTGTAGATGTGGAACTGTGTCGCCTCTGTGCCCCTTAACATGCAGACATAGTCATCTCTGCGCTGCCGAACTTTTGGGCCATCAAAATCTGTAGTACTGTCGTGCAAGCGACACGAAGACCATGTCTTTGCAAAGAAGTAAGTCACTTGTGGCTTGGCTACCTCGCAGCCTGAGCGTGTGAAAAGGCCATTTTTTCACTAGCATGGTCTTATTATGTTTAGTCGGAAAACAATAATTATTTTTACAATAATTTTCCTTTTACAATGTTATTATTTATACACTAGAGAATGATCTTATTTATCAGTTAAAGAAGACTGAAAGATTCTGTGCGTGTAGTATTATTATTTTATTTTCGACGATATATAAGGCATCGAATTTAATATGTTACGGAAATTAAGCTGGCATTATGTAGTTTTCATATTTTTATACAACTTATGAACTTGAATATTATAAATAGGGTTTAGAATTAAAAATAGGCTTACTCCTGAATATGGCTCGCATCGAGTCAAGAGTATTCTTAACATAATTTTACACAATCAATAGATTTATGTTTACAATATGAAAAAAAAATATTACCAAGAAACTTGTCACAAAAATAAAAGCTTAAATCGCCAGAGATACGTTTTTGGAGAAGAATAAACCTTATCAGCGCGTCAAGTGCAAACGATCCCACAAAAAGAGTTGTAGCCTATTGATGTCTTTGTAAATGTCCGTACAACTTTACGCTGTATGGTGCCGACGATAAAGTGTATAATTGCGCTTCTCGTTTTGCGCGGAGCCTTACTGAAACTTGAGCAATAATGATTTTATGGCAAACGCTGAAGAACTTCCATTTTGTAATAGATTGAAGATTTTGTTAATACAAATACATAAATAGGACCTACAACCAGTAGTCAGTATTATACATACATGTAGCAGTAAATAACGATGAAATTAAATATTTTCTTAGCTGTGTTAGTTAAAGCATTGTTTTTAAGTACAGCCACTATTTAATAGTTTTTTAATCGGTAATTTTACATAATAATGAAATATGTAGTTTTATACATAGAAGTGAGAAAACTATTTATTTTCTCAAGTATTTTATCCTTGTTTTAAGTATCAGTGATCTTATGTTGTAGCTCTAGTGCAATAAGACAAGTTTAAGTTGTGAATGTGAGTAAACGTATTCATGTAATGTGCTTTATAGGAAATAAATGATTAATATACCAACTTAGCTTATCGTTTCATTATTTTCCATATACATACATAGTTAA
Source organism: Noctua janthina (assembly GCA_963576755.1). Lineage (NCBI taxonomy): Eukaryota > Metazoa > Arthropoda > Insecta > Lepidoptera > Noctuidae > Noctua > Noctua janthina. The sequence continues at coordinate 15,318,901 of OY755069.1, read as the reverse complement.
CTAACTCATAATGCTCATTAGCTCATTCATCTGATAAAATCCACATTATGAAACTCATCAAAATTGACCTTTAGGCCCTAATAGGGTTGAAGTATGGTAGAACAGATAGGCCACATAGTATAGGTTTGTAATAGGCGAAGTGAATACGATAGATTAAAAAAAAAATAGAAGTGACGGGATTGGGATTTGGATATCTGAAAAAAGGGGGAGGCTTGAAAGTCTAGACCGTCATCTGTGAATCTAAAATCGAAATAAAATGAAGATGGGCACGATCCGTGTCTGCTCGATTCGTGGGGACCAATACTCGTATGGGACACTGATACCACACGGTATACATACATAAACTCGCGCCTTTTTTCCATGGTGGTAGACAGAAACCATAGAACTCCTGCTACGATCTTTACATACTCCCAACAAGAACCAATTCATATAAAATTGTGGCGTCACGTAATGTGCCGTATGAACGCACCTTACATTACGTGGAATCTATGTATACCTACATATTTTTACATCCACATATATACATAGATTCCACGAACTCCGCGTAATCCGCTATATTTTTGGTTAGTGGCGACGTCTCGGTTGCTTCCCATAGCGTTCCTCTCTTATTGTATTGTATAACGGGCTGGTGTCCGCAACTCCACGTCAAAGCGCGTATTTTGCGTGCGGGTGGGAAATCTATTCGATCCACCCTAACTCCCTGAGAAAGGCCAGCAGCGCCTTGGTGTTGCTGACAATCTCGCGGAGAGTACCTGGGGTACCGAAGTACTTTGCCCTGTATGTTGCAACCACTGGGCAATGTTGAAGCACGTGGGCTGCTGTTTCGTCTTCCTCCATGCAGGCTCGGCACAGGGGGCTGTCTGTGACTCCTATGGCAAAGAGGTGTTTATTAAAAGAGCTGTGTCCAGTGATGGCGGCTGTAAGTGTGCGCAGCTGTAGTTTGGACAGCCTAAGCGCTCGTTTGGTGAGGCGGCCATCGATAGTAGGAAGTGCTTCCTTGGCCTGCCTGCACTCGCCATGGTCCAGCCACAGCTTGTGGTGTTGTTCGCTGGTTCGTTTCCTTACCAGTGTGCGTAGGTACCCGAAGGGGAGTGGCACAATGGGTTCGGGACCCACTGCTGCCATGCTCGATCCCCTTCTAGCGAGTTCGTCCGCTGCATCATTGCCTCGGGAATCGCTGTGTCCTTTGATCCATTGGATGGTTATATTATTGTGATTACCAACCTGGTTCAGGCGTTGATGACACTCGTGTATTAACCCAGAGTTGACTATATGGTTCTTTAGTGCTAACAGAACAGCCATGCTGTCTGAGAGTATACGAATAGAGTGGTCCACAACACCCCTGGCTAAGATGGCTGATGCCGCCAGGGAAATGCCCATGCATTCTGCCTGAAAAACCGTGTTGTGGACCCCCCCAGTGGTGTGGCAATATGGATGTTGAGATCTTCCGAGAAGACTCCAGCTCCAGTGCCAGTACCTGTTTTAGATCCATCTGTGAAGATCCGTAGTTCCGCAGGGCTCAATCCCTCGCAGCGGTGGTCCTCATGGAGTTGGATTTTGTATTTTTTGTCGAATACGAACTGTTTGGGTATCCGATCGTTTGTTGCTTTTGCCAGGGGGAACTCATTATAGAATCCCTCCAGTACGGCAGTGTGCTGTGTTTCTTTCTTACCCCAAAGTTGAAGTGTATTAAGGCGTACTGCCGTCATCGTCGCCTCCTGCTGTATAAACAGATGGAGCGGGGGGAGGCCCAACATGGCTTCGAGAGCTGCGGTCGGAGTAGTCCTCATGCAACCTGTAATCGCCATGCAGGAAAGCCTTTGCATGCGTTGCAGTTTAATGGAGGCCGTGGCTAGTCTGGTGCGGGGCCACCAGACTACTGCCCCGTAGGTGATCATGGGTCGGATCACCGCTCAATATAACCAAAGTATAATTTTAGGGGATAGGCCCCACTTCTTACCTATCATCTTTCTGCATTGCCAAAAGGTGATGCAGGCCCTGTTTAGTTTGTTGTCTAGATGACTACTCCAGTTTAACTTACTATCCAGGATGACTCCCAGGTACTTGACCTCGTCAGCTAACTGGAGTTCTGTATCGAAAAGTTTGGGTAGGCGATAGAGGCCTAGTTTTCGTTTTAGGGTAAACATGACTAGTACCGTTTTCGTGGGGTTTACTGATAGGTCGAAATCTCTGCACCACCGTTCAACGATGCGTAGCGCCTGTTGAGTGAGATTGCAGATTGTGCCCGTCACTTTCCCCGAGATGAGGATGGCGAGGTCGTCAGCGTACCCTATTGTGTAGAAATGGTTCGCATTGAGTTTAGTGATAAGATCATTTATCACCAGGTTCCAGAGGAGGGGGGATAGTACGCCTCCTTGGGGACAGCCTCTGGCTATCATGGCCATCTGCTGTTCCTCTGCAAGACGAACCACTCGTTTACTTAACATGTTAGTAATCCAGTCATTCAGTACCTGTTCTACTCCGTGTCGAGAGAGGGCGGTGCTAATGCTGGAGAAGTTTGTTTTATCGAAGGCTCCTTCGATGTCTATGAAAGTACCCAGACAGGTGCCCTTCTGATATATCGCTTCTTCTATCCGGCCGACCACTAGATGGAGAGCGGATTCAGTGGACTTACCCGAGCTGTATGCATGCTGATTAGCATGTAATGGGATAGTTTTTAACACGCCATCCCTCAGCTCTCTCTCGCAAATTCTCTCCATGGTTTTAAGGAGGAAGGAGGTCAGGCTGATCGGTCGGTGGGATTTGGCGTTGGTATAGTCACTCTTACCTGGCTTAGGAATGTATAACCTTCACTTCCCTCCATCCCTTTGGAACGTATCTGAAGGCCAGGCACGCTCTCATTATGGGTACCAGTCTACTGGCGACAGAGGATCCTCCCCAATGCAGTAAGGCGGGAAAGACTCCGTCCGGACCAGCCGCCTTGAAGGGATGGAAGCACCTGATCGCCCACTGGAGTTTCTCCAGTGTTATCACTTTGTGTGCGTAGCGCCAGTCGTTTTCTGTGGGCGTTTGGGTTACCTCTGTCCAGTCAATGGTCTGAGCGAAAGCGCAACCTGGGAAGTGAGTTTCGATAAGGACGCGCATCGCCTCTTCTGGTGAGGTGGTAAGTGTGTTGTCGGGTTTCCGGAGAACTGTGGGCCCAGACGGGCTCTGCTGTGCCAGTATTTTCCTTACCCTGTTTGCTTGCTGGCAGGATTCGATGTTGCCGCAGTATTTCCGCCATCCGGTTGAGCTCCTGAATCTGATGCATTTTTTGTAGCTAGATTTGGCCGCGTAGTACGCATCCCAATCCTTATCAGCACAGGTATTCATGGCTCTGTTTAGGGCTGCCCTAGCCTTCCCGCGCTTACGTTCCAGATCCGCTCCCCACCATGGTTGCTTACCTGGTGTTGTGGGCGGAGTGGATTCCGGGCAGGATGAATGGTAGCTGTCTAGCATTGATTTAGTGAGATGACTTACACGCTCGTCGATCTGCGGCGTGTCCTCGTAGGTCATCCAGTAGTTTGTTGACGCAAGTTTGTTTTCGAGGATGCGTGTATAGGCAGCACGGTCAGTGTTGCGCGGGTTGCGCCGTGGCAGTATTGGAGTCACACCGACCTGTATGTCGAAGCGGATCCACCTGTGGTCCGAGCAGGAGGCCTTCTTAGAGACCTGCCAGCCGGTGATGGTGGCCGCTGCGCCCTCCGTTGCCAGAGTGAGGTCGATGATTGTTTGGCTACGTCTGTTTACGAAGGTTGGTTCGGAACCTGTATTAAGTAGGGTTAGTTGTGATCAAGTAGTCAACTAGAGCCTTACCCCTTGCGTTTTGCGTGTCCATGCCCCACAGAGGATGATGAGCGTTTGCGTCGGCGCCTATGACAACCTCCAGCCCTGTGCTCTCGCAGTAGGTCACGAGGCGAGGTCATGCGGGGGCGGCTCCTCTGCCTCGGGCATGTAAGCGGAGACGAAAACTACAGCAGCTTCTGTGTCCCCTCGCTGTATCAGTAGCCTAGCTGCAGAGATATCCCTGCAACAGAAATCTGTTAGTGGCTGTGTTTTTATGTTACGTGTGATATAGATGCACGATCTTGGCTTATCGTGATCTGTACTAACTAGGAGCTTACCCCCAAAATTGGAGAGACCTTGTATTCGGCCATGCCTAATCCACGGCTCTTGGATCAAGGCAATGGCTGTATGTTGAACCTCCAACCACTTCCGCAGCTGAGCCGTCGCGGTTTGGCTGTGGTGGAGGTTGGCCTGCAGGACCTTACAACAGGTCAACGAAGGGGACGCCATCGCCGGACGTTCCTTCTTCGTCGCCTTCAAGCCGCAGCCCGGCAAATAGGTCGCCAGCGTCGAAGCCGCCCTCCTCAAGGTCAGAGGCCGAGGACAGGCTACTGTCATCGGGCTCCCCACCCGAGGGGTCGGCGCCCACGCTGGCGATGGCAGGGGCGGCCGGCGCTGCAGCTGCAGGCACAACCGCGGGTGCCGCCGCGGTGTTTGTAGTGGGGGGAGTTGCCTCCACCTCCTGTGTCACGGCGCTGGTTACAGCGGCCGGATATCCCTGAGGGACGTCGACAAATCTGCCGTTCGGACCCTGGAACTTGACGTACACCGTCCCTACACCAAAAGAGAGACGGCGCCCGGCTTGCATCAGGGTCGGAATTAGGTCCTCAGGGACCCCGACCACCACTTACCATGCGTCGGTCCGTTTACTGGCGCCCATCAATAACCATCCCCTGACGTCTATCCAGGGATTCTGGTAACACAGAGCACGCCCAATGTTGGACGGCTCTGCGAAGATTCCCTGCTCGTCGGGGATGAGCACACCACACTTTATCCGACGCTGGATCTCCATCTGCCTCCTGATCACTAGCGAGGTGCCAATGATAGGAGCCAGCTCGGAGACCAGAGTCCCCAGCCATGACAAAGTGTGGTCGCTACCGCACCACAGTTTGAGGGCCCCGCCGCTGAACACCGGCTTCGCTCTGAAGGTCGGTGCAGGTGAGCCCTGTATGGGTGAAGAGGCCTCGGCGACTCCTCTGGATCGCCGCGAGAACCTGGTTCGACGCCTCTCTGCTGATTAGCCCCGTGCGGCCGCAGGTGACTGCGACGTCAAGTTCGGAGCTTGCAGCTTGGGCGTAGCTTCGGTTGGCGTCCCGCTTGGATTTATCAAGACGCGGCCGCTTACGCTCTCCTTGAGGTGTAGTGGTCTCGTTTAGAGCCCGCTTGGCCGCGGCCTGATCTCTCCGAACGGGTCGCTGTGTTTTTTCCCGGGCTCGTCCCTTCTCACCGCTGGCTGCTGGTTGGCTTGGCCCTGGTCGGCTGGTGCCGGCCTCTGCCTGCAACCGCTTGCCTGCGGAGAAGTTGACATTACCGCTGGTCGGTGTTACCCGGCCCGCGGCATTAGCCTGTATAGTTTGTGGAGACTTACGCTTCCACAGTGTCTGAAGCCGCTGCTTTTTGTACGGCCTGTTCTTCCTCTTCGTCCTAGACGCTGAAGAAGCCGGAGCAGCTGGCGCTGACGAGTCAGCGCGGTGGCTAAGTGTGCCTACTCCTTTGCACCTGCCAGGCTAGCGCGAACGCGTCGCCTGTGGTGCTTAACTCCACCGACTGACCAGTAACGGCCAGCTGGGGGGGAGCGGCTTGTATAGCTTTAGGCGGAGGAGGATGTATGAGGGGAGCCCGGCCACCGGAGTGAACCGTCGTGGGGGGCTCTGCGCCTGAAAAAGAAGGAGGAGCGGTACTAGTCCCAAGCAGCGCCGGTGTCCTCCGTTTATTACGGGACTTGGTTTTGGTCTTAGCAGCGGTTTTCGCCACTGCCGGACCGGAACCCGCACTGGAGCTCGCTGTGTTGGCAGCAGAGCATCCGGGGGCTAGAGAGGTGCTGCAAGCACCCCCCTTGAGAGCATCCTTGACTTTCGCCTCCACTCCGGTGTGTGTGTGTGTAGTGTGCCTGTGAGTATGTGTGTGGCGTGTGTGTGTGGGGGGTGTAGGTATATGTGTGGTTGTTGTGTGCGTGTTTGGTGTGCGTGTGTGTGTGGTGTCGAATGGGCTTGAGTTGTCCATCACAGTGTTTTTAAAATTCGTCTCTCCGGCTTCCCACCCTCCATGGAGCCCGCACCTGGGAACGTCTTGCTACAAACTAGCTCGAACGTTAGGAGTACCATCGAGATATAGGGACGTGTGGCTGGCTTACAGTGCGACATCGGGTGCTTGATCGGGTTGGCATAGGGGACTGAACGCCCGTCCCTTCTGAACTGATCAACCCTCACTTACACCGTCAGCATGACCTTCACCCACCGCTTCGGCCATCCTAGAACAGCCTCCGCGGACCACCCGCCCCTCGCCGTGGCCCTCTAATGGGACACTATGGCCATTTCCCTACCCCTGGCTATTGGGTAGGGCCACCGTTTTGCTTGAAATCCAGACCAAAGAGGGCGTGTTGCCTCACGGACGCATTACCACCTGCGCCGCTCGGCTCAACCCTCCAGGACTCCTTCATCCCTGCTTACGGCGCTCAACTGTGCAGGTCCTAGCACAGGTGACCAGATTACCTACTCGACGCCAGCTGGGTTTAGTGACGGCCGAGCCCACAACCACCCGGTCACAGAGGGTCATGGTTAGGTTGGAAAGCGCCTGGTGGTTTTTATTGCGTCTATTTCTTATGGAATTAGACCAAAAACAGGGCGGCAACCACGTGAAGGTGAGCCACCAAACTTGCCTTGAGGATCTACACGACTGTAGCGCTCACCCTCAAGACCACGCCACCTTACCCCTTCTTAGGGAAGCAGTAAGGTAGGCCTGCATCTATACTACCAAGCAAAGCGAAAGCAAAGCATGTCGTTGTGCGACCGCAAAAGCATAAATACAAGCCAGCCCCCAGCGTTCCTCTCTTACTTGTCAACTGTCGCGAGACACGCATCTGTTTATTACTTTTTATTTGTTTGTTGCTATTACTTCAGTTGTATAGTTTTAAATTAGTTATATGTGTACCCGATCCATAACTTTGTTTGTTTAATATATGTATACGTTCTACTGCAAGTTGGACTTTCACTTCCAGTCGTTATCAACAACCTCCTCAAGACGCCTAAAAGGAGACAGGTAGTATACTTTCTACTTGGATCTCTAAAACATGTTGGTGAATTTTTGGAACCGTGCATCGTCCACGGTCTAGCACAGTCTATAAAAATATATAAATAAAAATGCTTTCCAATTTACGACTGTATTACTAAAAGCCTAAGTTTTGAATGCATCGTGATCAGCTGATTGTCACCAACGGCAATTTTATAACAGCTGTCATGTTTTTAATGTGACATTTTGTATTACACTCTTTTGGTATAGCTATAGTCAACTCTCTGCATTACACCGTGTTGTGCTTTGATATTATCTGAGAATACAGCAAAATTCAAAATAATATCATAATCGATACGAGGCATGTTCAAAAGAGGTAAACAACTGATAGCGTAGTTACAGTCTAACCGTGAGTGCAAAATGTCGAGTCCCGATGCAGCGCATCCGCGATTTTTACAGAAACCCATTCTAAATCTTGGTGGTACAGTATTACAGTTGGTTTTTTAACTTCTTTCCTAGTTTATTGTTGTTCTAAAAGCTACTAACTAACTAACTTCTACTAACACATTTCTTCACACAAAGTTAGATTTAACAATCAGTGTTGGCGGTGAATACTTAAAGTTCCTGATTTCAATAAATTAGCCGATTATGGTTACCCCCTTCAGATTTACTCGAATGTTACGCAGAATTCATTTAATTTTTTAGAGTTGCACATTTACATCATTACATTATCTTTTTGATATTATTATCTTAACCTCAGAATTTAAAGTCAAAATATATAAAACTTTAATGCATTGTGATAAAGGTTTGTTTGTATTAAAGCGAGTATTTTATCTCTAAGTACTAAATTTATAAGAGAGCAGTTGAGAAGTACATAATACACAATTTATCTAAGCAATTAAGATAAGCTACCAAGACACTTCGAAAATTGGTACTAAATGGATAAGTATAAACAAACATTTTTTTCTTCTCTAAACAGGCATTGTTTTTGGTTTATTAATGAACATTTAAATTTTCATTAATATCTTGTTTCAGTTCCACTCTCTTTGATTTCCCCAACTAAACATAATTTATTAAAGACTTTGTTAACCCAAAACTATTCAGCGAAGTGTTGTTTTGGACAAATAAGTAATTCATTTCTTATACAACTTTTGTAGTCAATTTATTTTGTATTATTTACTGAGTTTTTCTGCCTACCTACCCTACTTAAATAGGTGTGATATTACGATGTATGAAAGCTGTTTTTGACATGGAAAGAAAAATTCCAGTGCGAGCAGGGTTTGAACCTGCGACCTTCCGATCTTCGAAGCTCTGAAATATATGCAGCATTTTGTGACGACAAATTGAGCTTGAAAAATATGGAAATAAATTCACAATTATTGTCACTTACTGCTACTCAAAAAAATCTTACAGGATTGAGATCACCCAATGGTCCTGCAGATTTAATTCATAAATAATATAAGTATTAGAATAGTTAAGCTTCCATATCCATTATAAACTATTAGCATTAGTATGGTCATGGTATGGTATTCAGCTGCATCTGGTTAGACTGGAAGCCGACCCCAACATAGTTGGGAAAAGGCATGACTATTAGTATGGTGATTACTTTATTTATTAAACCATTAGAGATTGTCTTTTCATATAGTAATTGAATAAAATATAAGTCTTTTTATAATTAGAATAATAAATTATGTTAAGAGTTCCACAATATTTTATTTTCCAGGGTTAAGGATTGCCCTGGTCCAGCTGGCAGTGGGCATGGACAAGAAGAAAAATTTAGCCAATGCAGTAGAACAAATACATAAGGCTAAAAGTGCTGGTGCCCAACTAGTGGCCCTGCCAGAATTCTTTAATGCGCCTTATGGCACCAGTAAGTACAAGTCCTAGAAAATACAACTACAACCTACAACTTCTTTTGGTGGCTCTCTTGTTACTGAAGGTTGGCAATCAACTCTCAATATTTCTTTATAACTATCTTCAAGTTTGGTTGTAGGATGTCTGTCAGGTTCTCTTCTCATCTTCCGGCTTAATCTACTGTTGGTTTGTGAATCATGACTCTTCGCTTGTAATTTGGTGGTTTCATGATTATGTCTTGGTGTGCTGAATAGATCTCTAGACACCAATCAGTCATCAGATTCTTGTCTGTAATGGGGAAGTAGAACTTCCTATAACTAAACTAAAATGTGACTTGTGCCATACAGTAGACTGTGTTTGTATTAGAGAAAAGTTCAGTCAAATCATTGACACACTCATTTTTTCTTTGGTCATCTCTAACTTTTAAAGAACTGAGAGTAATAAAAATAAGTGCAAGAACAAAAAAAATTAAGATTGGAGGCCTGTGTCCCAGCAGTGGGAACACTATGGGCTATCAACATGTGTGTGTAAAAAGATGTAAAACATAATACAACAACTACCAATATTTCAGAATATTTCAATGAGTACGCAGAGCGCGTGCCTGACGGCGAGTCGTCTAGGGCACTGCAGCGCGCGGCGGTGGAGGCCGGCGTGTGTGTGGTAGGCGGCACCCTGCCCGAGCGCAGCGGCGACGATCTGTATAACACGTGTACCGTCTGGGACCACTGCGGGAATCTTATCGCGCAGCATAGAAAGGTATACATACTAAAAAAGAGCTTGCTTGACTTAACCTCAACGTAGAGCTTAGTGAATGTCGACGGCTACGGTCAACTTAACTACCCCTAAGCTTAGCACTAGCAGACTTCAGTGCAGGGAAATGTCATTGAAACCAGAATATTTTTCTATCATGTGGTTAGTGCCTAACCTGTGGTCAGAGTTTTTATGCCGCCCATGGGTCTTTTGGCTTTACATGCCATCAAGAAATATCTCTCCGGCATCCTGGTTTTCTCACGATGTTTTCCTTCACCGAAGCAAGTGATAATTATATAATACACACTTGAATGCGAAAAATCAGAGGTACGTGCCTTGGATTCGAACTCGAGTCCTATGACTTGGCCGTCCGATGGTCACACCACTAGGCTGTCACTGCTATAAATACAAATATTTCTCTAAAAAGGTGCTCCTACACTGCTGTTAAAAACGTTTAAAAACATTTTCTGTGGGAGCACTATAAAATGTCTTTCTCATTTTCAGTGGCGGATTTACAAGTTTTCAAGTTATAGGCTGTACAGTTTTTGCCGTCCTTGTCTCTACAATTGTCATGTCCTACATTATTTTTACAATCCAACAATTTCGTTGAAATTGCACGAAAATTATTTTTGAGCTAATCAAAGCTCAATCATGTACGATTAATAAGGCGGGGTAATGTATGCTACTTACACAATAATGTACATCCAGTTTGCATCCTCCAACCAGTAGTAGGACTGGCATGTATGGGTTAATTGATAGTGGGAAGAGGGAAATACATTTTCTACAATTTCGCTCTTTTCACTCATAGAAAGTGTGGGCAGAGGGCGCAGAGGCCGATTACTGGTTGGGGGTCGGCGAACTAGCTGTTTTACTCTTAAGATTGCTACTCGGAATGTGCAATGACAAGTGAGAGGGGAACGTCATCGGCAAATTTGTTGCAGACTTCTATCTGTAAAACATCAGAAAACCGTCATGCCAAAATCTTTTTGAGGTAGAAAAAAAAAAACCCAAATTTGCCGCCCTAAGCTCAAGCCTACTCAGCCTGCTGGTAAATCTGCCACTGCTCATTTTAAGAAACAGAATGTTTTGACTATAACGCTGACTTCGCACCACAGCGCACTTTAACGCAAATTTTATTAGTGATAAGGCTTTGGAGATACATCGCTCATGCTGACACTACTGCTACTAAAACAGCAAACAGGCAGACTAGTATCCAATCGGAATGTAATAACCACGTTACCCACGTAGGTGCCACCTGAGTGGCGAAATTAACATGTTCGTGCCTGCAATTTACTGGCACCGAACCTGCAATACTGTGTAGCAGTGTAGTGCGAATTACCAGATTTAATTTTTAAAACAATTTATGACTAATGTAATCATGACTAATTTAATCATAATTGATTTATTTTGACTAAGGTCGTTAGTCATCAATCATGACTTGATGACTAAATGCATCTTGAGAGAATGAAATGAATTAATGAAAGGCACGGGGTCCCGTATAGAAAAAGCACCTGCAGTTGCCGGGCGCCGCACAAGCATATCCTCCCAATTAAGAACAATACAGATACAGACTGATTTTGATAAGTAAATCTGTAATTTTTCGTAGTTAGTCCTCGTAAACCCACCCTAGAGGAGATCTAAACACATAACATATTATTACTTCGATTAGTTTAGCAGAATATTTGACGACTGAAATGAACTTAATGTTTTATTTAGCTGTTAGTATAAAATTTCAATAATCAATAATGATTATTTGATCAACACTATGACTAATCAATCAGTTGTCACACGAACTGATTATAACTAACTAGCGACCCACCCCGGATTCGCACGGGTGCAATATATATATAAACCTTTCTCTTGAATCACTCTATCTATTACTGAAAACCGCATCAAAATCCGTTGCATAGTTTTGAAGATCTAAGCATACATAGGGATAGACAGCGGGAAGCGACTTTGTTTTATACTATGTAGTGACTAGTCATCTAGCATGTAAGTAATTAGTTTACTAATTGTATATTTAATAATTTACGGCCAAAAAGTCTGACAACCAGTCTTATACCAAAGGGTATCGTATTACCCAGTACTAACTGGGTTGTGGAGGTTTGATAGGCAGTCGCTCCATGTAAAATACTGGTATTCAGCTGCATCCGGTTAGACTGGAAGCCGACCCCAACTTAGTTGGGAAAAGGCTAGGCAGATGATGATGATGATAAATAATTTACGGCCATACCATTGGTTCCAGGTACACTTATTCGACATAGACATTCCCGGTAAGATCACATTCAAGGAGTCGGACGTGTTATCAGCTGGAGATCACATCACGACCTTTGAGTACCTCGGCGTGAAGATAGGCCTCGGGATCTGTTACGATCTGCGGTTCTTTGAGATGGCGCAGATAATGTCTAAAGAAGGTAAGAAACAAAATATTGTTAAAGAATAACCATAATAATAGCATAATCAGTCTATAATGTTCCCACTGCTGGGACACACGGCCTCCTCTCTATGAGTGAGAATGGGCTATAATCCACCACGAGGGCCCAGTGCGGGTTGGTAGATGTCACATGTCCTCGTTTTTTGGTTCTGGGATATGCCGGTTTCCTCATCATGTTTTCCTTCACCGTTTTTGAGAGCAGTGGTGATGAAATAAATTACACAAAGTAATGCGCCTGCCTGGGTTCGAATCCACGACGTCCGTAAGTCGGGGCCGCTACCACTGGGCTGGCTGTTAAAGAATAATTTTCAATATTTTTTGCGATCAGTTACAGAATAATTATAATTACTTCTGAAAGAGCTGATTCTGTCAGTGTTTTTGGAAGCTGACGCCCAGTCGGTGGTCTTTACCATTATTTTCGTTACTTTTCTTCAGTTACCCGAAAGTATCACTGCTACCAGAGTACCTTGTAAACTACCGGAAAAGACATTTCTTCTCTGTAAAATACTCGAGAGTGATCTAGAGAACCCTCGACCAAAATATGTCATCACCTTCCTACTCTTATCAATTTTATAATCGTTGGTCTTTCTCTCCTTCCATCAAAATTTATATTCAGCAATCTTTAAGAGAAGCTCGTGGCTAAATAATAACAGCCGCTCAGGTCGATCTTCAGGTTAAGCCGCGCTTGTCTAGGTTGGTCCGTGGATGGGTGACCACCCATCACATACCGAGTATCCTCTTTGCCTCGGAAAGCACGTTAACCCGTTGGTCCCAGCCGTCAATTGTAGTAAAACTTTGGCAGTCGTTACAGGTAGTGATTGGTACGAAAGTCTAACAACCAGTCTTACCAAGGCGTATCATATTACCCAGTACTAACTGGGTTGTGGAGATAAGCAGTCGCTCCAAGTAAAATACTGGTATTCAGCTTCATCCGGCAAGACTGAAAGCCGACACAGATAAAGTTGGGAAAATGCGATGACGAGTCTTTTACTTCAACTCTCAGTCACATGCGTTTTATTCCTCCTCATGTCAAGTCCATGCCGAGGCAGACGACTGCGTTTCAACTTTTCTGCAACAGGCACCACTTTCGAACTGGTTCTAATAGCAATCATTATTTACTTTATCTATCCTCGACCAACCGATTTAGAAGACTAAAACTACCCTTCACTATTCCAGGCTGTTCCGTCCTGATCTACCCCGGTGCCTTCAATATGACAACCGGCCCTCGTCACTGGGAGCTCCTCGGTCGAGCTAGGGCCAACGACCTGCAGCTATGGGTAGCGCTGGTCAGTCCAGCGCGGGACAAATCGGCTGACTATGTGGCGTGGGGACACACCATGCTGATCGACCCTTGGGGAGCCGTTGTTAGAGAGTTGGATGAGATGCCTGGCCAGTTGTGCGCTGATATTGGTAAGTGATCTTTGTGATGTGAATGGGAGCTACTAAATAACTTCTTTTGTGTACATTTATCTTCTTCCAAGGACCTAAAAACGCCATTGATGCCGCAATTGGCCTGGCCCAACCTATTTAAAATTATAAAATAAATTATGTAAACGACTCGAAAAGAAAGACTTATCTTGACATCAATTACAATTAAAACAGCATGCGGTTGACCGCCTTTTGGTTCAGATTAAAATCATTGCTTTATTTAGCTTTTGGGCAGTTTCAGATTTGCGTGTTTCCAGCTTGTTTAAGCTCGTTTTTGGAAGCTCATGTAGGCGCGCTAACTTTTGCCTCACGCGCAACTCATACGAGCGTTGACGCGCTTATAAGCTCGAATATGCGCGAGCCGCGAGAGGCTTGCCCGCTCCCTCACTCACCCCTCACCGGAATAAGCGCTTGTCCGGTTTTTTGAAGTGCAAAATGTGGTGCGCGTGTAAGCCGTTACGTGCTTAACGCGCAAAACTTACGCTAGTCTGAAACCTGCTGCCCCGATATTTATTCATTTACTAAAATCGCTTGCATTGACTGCTTTCATGGGCTATTTATGACAAAAAAGTCTTCGATATCCACAAAAAAAATCCCAAATGATTATAGTTTTATCCGACTTTTTAGATTACAGTTGGCAAGGGAGTTCAGAGATACACCCATAAAATTATCACAACTTATTATTTTTCTTTTTAAAAGAAATAATATTTGTTTCTAGATCTGAGAATGGTAGAAGAAGTTCGGAGTCAAATTCCAGTGAGAAGTCAAAGAAGAACTGATATCTATGACACTATCAGCCAACACGACTCATAATGCCAAAGTTTACTTTTAGCTAGACCTCGTAAAACAAGGCATAAGTGTAATATGAAACTGGGGCGTGTAATTTGAATTTGGGGCTTAGGGATATATCAAAAAACTGCCAGACTCATTTAAATAGTACCTATTTTTATTTTAATAGTGGTTGGGAAAAATTTATGTTACGATTCCATTACATGTTTTTTTTATTACAGAATTTATCTGACAACCACTTAATGTATAAAATATCCTTTTATGTAATAGGTAAACTAATCATATGATAATTTTATCATAACATCTGTTTATTTAAATAATAAATTCCATAGAGGAGCATTTATGAAAAATGTATTTATTTAATACAGAGAAATCCTCACACCATTCAGAAATGGCCTAAGATAAAATGCATTAGATGCAATATTATAAGAAGGGAACAGTACAATTTAATAAAAGTATATTGTTATATAACATGTACCTACATTTATTTATTTAAAATATTAAATGTTACTATTTTGTATTTTATTGTAATATCGTGTTTTATTAAAGTTTTGAATTTATGAATAGTTTGTGATTTTTATTCAGGTATGTTTGTAATATTTGTACAACTTCGTTGCCACAACCCCAAAAGAGTGTAAATCCGCTGCCACCTGGAAAGATTATAATTACATATAAGCATAAATATCTACTACCATATTTTAAAGCTAATTCATTCAAAAAGACAAGCTAATACAGGGTGTAAGACTGTAAGGGACAGCCCTCTACAAACTGATGGGGTGAATTCAGTGTATCATACTAAGATGACGGGTACAGGAAATTATTTCAGGAATGTTATGGGAATCCAATAAATTTGATTTGTTTAATTTCCTCATACGCAATGTATCGTTACCGTGGCAAAACGCACGTAGCGAAAGGCAAGCACGACGATGAGTTCGATGAACTCTGTAGCTAGGCACGAATTGAACAGCTGATTTCACGCGTCGTTCGTTAGAGTATTTCAATATCCATTGTTGGATTTTTTTTATTTTAGACGTATTCTTTACATAAATGGAGCGCCGCGTACAGGGAATGTTATTTTACATTGAAATAAAGGAATAATAAATGAAAAAAAAAATATGGAGCTGAATGCACCCTATCAGTTTGTGGAGGGCTGTCCCTTACACCCTGTATAGTATAAAAAAGGGATTGATTAATTTATCATTTCTACAGTTTTCAAAAGAAAATAACTCGAAAATTAGTACAGTACGTACAGTAGTATCTCATTCGATAATGAACTTTATTCGTATGAGGTAAATGTGCATATTCCAACAGGTGACTGTGGTCTAGCGTTTCATGCGAAGAGAAAGCGAGCTTTACACGAATAAAGTTAGTTTTCGTATGGAACGCTACTGTAGTTAGCTTTAGAGAAGCCATGGTTCGTTCTATTGGTTTCTGCTTAAGTCTCTTTTCACTTTTACTAAATAAAATAAAAATAGCGATAGTTCACCGTGTCCATAGTTGTGTATGTACAGTTTTCCGTTCTTTTCCTCTGGTTCCAATCTTAACACATCTCGTGATGGTCTCAACCCAGCCCAATGCTTCACTATTTCCGCGCGCTGGAATCAATTATTTCCTTTATTTATTTTTATACATATAATTTACATTTTTAAATATTTCTTTACAAAGTAATATAAAAAAAAAAAAACATTTAAAAATATAAAAAATAGTAGCCCACCGGTATCGGGAACAGGGTCCGAAATACCGGTGGTCAGGGCTCTTGAGAGAGGAACCTCCTAACGATACGCGCCGTGTCCAGAAGTACTGCTTTCTGAATCAATCCCTTGATCCAGCTGCCAAGCGAGAGCCTTCTCAGATGTTGGTCGAGGCTATTGGCTATTAAGCCATTGGCCGACACGACTATCGGCACAATGACTGCTGTACTCACGTCCCACATGTCGACAACCTCGCGAGCCAGATCTAGACATTTGAATTGTTTATCTTTCTCTGCTTTCACGAGGTTCTCGTCATGCGGAACCGTTATATCAACAATCATTGCGCGACGCTCCAATCGATCTATCACCACAATTTCAGGTTTATTGGCAACAATAGTCCTGTCAGTAACGATAGATCGATCCCAATACAACGTGATATTACCATTATCGAGAACTGGGTCGGGCGCATACTTATAGTATGGTACTTCTGATTCCACAAGGTTGTACTTCAAAGCAAGTTGCTGGTGGATAATCCTGGCAACGAGGTTGTGTCTATGCAAGAATCAATTATTATTAATATAGTCAATTAAAAAATTTACCGCCTATCTGCTAAAGGGTAGGAAGAGGTGTAACTACCTCTCCTCTGGTACACCCTCCTTATAAGAGTTGAAATCAGGGACCCATTAATCGTGTTAAAAGGTTAACCAGTTAGACCTTTAACCCATATGTTTGATTATACGGGTTAACCCTTATAATATATGGGTTAACCAACCTTTTGAACGCCAGAGCGTAAACACATCGGCGCCCCTTCTACGCCAAGCCACAAATTCAGTACAAAAACCTACAAAAAAAAATAGTGATTCCAACATCTTAACGAAAAGTTATCGATAACCAATGAATCCGTGCTTTTCGTTCTATATTTTTTAAATAAATATTATTCGTTGCATTGGTCTTTTATTTAACTTGACCCTATTTGGTATCATACTATCATTAAACAGCAGTTACTAAGTTCTAAGCAACCTAAAAGCAAACATTAGAACTACAAACGAATAAATCAAAAATAAGGTACATCACTAATCTGGTTCGTGACGTCATCCGCCGACGTGAAGACACGTCTCTGGCGTGGCTGGCACGACTTTTGACAACTTTCTCGCATGCGAGTAGGGATGTGATCATGTGATATTGTGGTACATAAAAAATAATAATATTTTATTATTTAAAACAATTTAATCATTTTACATATAATTATTAGTCGTACAGGTAACTGTCTATGAGCTCTTACATAGGGATGCGCGAGAGTGGACAGTAAACTATCGATTTAAGGATATCAATTATAAGTTCTTTTCCACATTTTTTTAAATATTATACATTAGGAATATTCAGATACGAATATTTGTCAGTAAAAAGTAATTGTCAAAGTAATAGTAAGCTACTTTCAATAAAATATTTCATAAATTTGGAATATAAGTTACCTTACCTACCCATCACTAGCTGACGTGTCTTGACGTCTGTGGCGTGGGGAAATACACAATTTTACGGATTTCGATTAGCAATATTTGACGATTGTTTTTTCTTGTGAATTCAAATAATGAATATATCTTTGTGTCAATTTACAATATTTCACTAAAGTAGTTTGAAATAATAGGAAAAAGAAACACAGAAAACTTAATTTAGTATATTTATTTTGTATTTAAAAAATGTCGTTTTCTTGACGTCTATAGACGTCGGTGGCGTGTTTGGCACGATTTCGTTAGACGTCTATAAACGTCCGTGGCGTTCAAAAGGTTAAGTATTGCTGAATAATTATAGTGAAAGAGACAAAGCATCGAGCGTGGGCTAACTCCGTCACTTTCTTGATTTTTATGTACAAAAATAAACTCTGTGCGTGAACCGGTGATTATAGGCTGATTAGCTCTATAATACGGGTAGGTTCTTTCATCTAAACATAAAGAATAACCCGATTAAAACCCATAGACGGGTAACCTATGCGATCCGTGGTCGAAACTATTGCAATAAACAGCACACATTCGAACTCCGAACGCAGGACGCAGTCGCACTTGACCTCTAAACCAAAAAAGCAATGCTATGTTATGCTAAGCCAAAAATACAATCATTAACAATTTTATTAGGAAATAAAAATATGTATTATACATCTCTTACTTCAAGGCCAGGCATCATTTTCTTGCATCCGTTTAATATGAAGTCGGTGTCTTTAGGGTCTATGTCTGTGCTGAAGTCGTTTTGATGCGTCCCTCCTAGCACAACTGTTTGTTCGCTGAAAATATCAAGTATTATGTAGGTCGAGATCTATAAAGGTTACTTAGCTGTTAGCACGTAGGTACTTTAAAGGTGCTATTCCAAAGACGACCGAAATTGCAAGTTGCCACCATCCGGGTATCCGCTGCTCCAAGTTGCATGACGTCAATTACGGAAACGTTTTCATAGAACATAACATCACGCCTGTTATCCCTGAAGAGTCAGACAGAGGTGTTCCAGTACCTACACCCACATTTCGCCAGTTATGTTTAAGTCCCATGTAATAGGGGGCGACCCTATTGCCAGCAACTTAGCACAAACCCAGACTTTGTGGCTGCTACTGAGAATTTCCTGATGGAAAAACCCAATAACACTGTCTAACCAGGGAATCGAACCCGGAACATAATGCTCAGCAGCCGTGGGACCACTAGTCCAACGAGGCAGTCATAGAAAAGTCAAAGTCAAAAGCATTTATTTCAATTAGACCATCACAGGCACTTTTGAATGTCAAAAAAAAAACAAAAAGCGAAGCTACAGTCACAGTCACAAGGCATAATAACTTGAGAAAGTACTGTAGTTGCACATTCCAAAGCGTAGATCTCTATGGAGAAGAATGGGCAAGAAACTCCATGGACACTTTTTTAAATCAAAATATTTCAGTCGTGTCACTCCGGTATGTCACGGCGATTAGGCGGCTGTTCTGCAGCGGTTTGTGGTTGCAGTCGCCTTTGGACTTTGTACCCTTAAAGTGTCGATAACAACTTACTTCGGAATAATGTAGTTTCCACTCTCCTCATCAATAACTACTTGATTGATCCACGGCGCTTTTACCTGTCAACAACAATGTAATATTCGCATGAGATCTTCAGCAATCTTGCGGGCCATAAAGCTTATGCAATAAAGTCGTATGTCCATTTATTTATCCAACAGCCTATAACGCTATTAACACGTGGGGGGTAACTATGACGAGTAATTCCAGCGTAGGAAAGAGACAGAGCTATACAAGTCGTCTAGCGCCATCTGTTTCCCACACTGGAATTACTTCTGCATTAAAACGTTATGGTAGGCCCCCTGGTATATAACCTACTGAGGGTTGGTGGATAACATTTAGAGTTTTTGGTTTTGGTATAGGATTCTTCACGATGTATTCCTTTAGAATTGCTCTTTTATGACTTATCAAACTGCGCAGCAGATACGACACATCTTTTCGCAGATAATTCCAAAACATACTCACTCTAATAACTTGCCCCCTAATCGGCACGACCCTATCATCAGGCACAAGGAACCTGGCTCCTAACCCAGTACAGTTCACCACCACATCATAGGGCTCCAACAGAGAGTCCTGAAGGGATGTCAGCTTCGCTTGCAGGACCTTGCCGTTAGCTTGTCTGAATCGCTGTAGCAGGTAGGCTAGTAAGAGCGGTGGTGAACAGGTGAATGTTGTGAAAGTTTGACCGGCACTGGAAAACAACAGATTCTAGAGTTGGTCTTGGTATTAATAGGGTTTTAAGCGACGACTCAAGATGGTTATTTATTTGTTTTTCAACTTTATTAAACGCCAACTGGGATTGCAGTAGTCACGGACATAAAACGGGCGAGTGAAACCGAGGCTTATGCCATCTCGGTCTTGCATTTTATGACTCTCTTGGGTAAAAGTAACATTGCACAACGAAACTTTTATTATGTCCTTTTCATAGATTTCCTGACAATAGCATATTAGAAACTGCAAACTCCTTACTAGCAATAAAAAGATATGCATTAGAAATATCTCATTCATTGCATTTACATTAAATAACCTGACTCCTGTTTTCCTCGGAGAGTCCAGTAGAGGGCGGGGGGTCGTAGGAGTTACTTACGTATATTTCCCAGAAAAGAGTTTATTATAATCTTCCAGTTCTTTATTACTTAGTACATGATAGCCAAACACCATATGAGCCCACGGCGGCTTGCAGAACTTCTCCTTAGTCTTAAATAAGTTGTATATAGGCATCATACGAACGCCATAGCCACCAGCTTTCCATTGTTCGTGGAAGAGTTTATATGTTTCACCACCCCATTTTCTGAAATTAATATAAAATGGTTTAGTCAGATGCTTTTGAATAGGTATATTTTATTGCTACAGCGGTGAAGGGCGGGCGTTTCGGAGACCGATAAATCGGGTTAAAAGGTTAATCGATTATACCTATATGATAACTCAATGTTTGATTAACCATTACACGGGTTAATCCATTTAAATATTGATAAAGTACCGAGCGTGGATACACAAAAAATATACTCTGTGCGTAAAGGTTATCTGATTAACCCGTAATACGGGTTAACCTTTTCTCTAGGGGTTTTCACCTAACTCTAAAAACCCCTGTTAAAACCCCTATATGCTATACCTGACAAAAAGTGCTATTTTTCAGTCTTATTCGAATTTAAAAAGACTTGATTTTGATTTGGGCCTCTTAGTACGGTAACAAGGCCAGCCGTTGATCGTGTAAAGAAATAAAGCAGCCCATTGTCAAGATTTGAGCCTTACTGTCGACACAATAGACTCGTCCTCTATTATAAAACTGGATCTCTGAGCATTGCTTTTAGCGATAATGCCCCTTAGGCGCTTACACTCGATTCATTTTAACAAGTCAACAATTGCGACTTTTTTGGTGTTCACTAATCACTATTAACAAAATTATCCCACTATAATAATCTTATCAATGATGTCCTTAGATTAGGATGAGAACAGATTTTTTTTCAGCGATGGATCAATACTTTAGGGGCCGTGATCATGGTCGTCTAATTCTTATATGCAAGTCATCATCTGCCTAGCCTTTTCCCAACTATATTGGGGTCGGCTTCCAGTCTAACCGGATGCAGCTGAATACCAGTATTTTACATGGAGCGCCTGCCTATCTGACCTCCACAACCCAGTCTGTACTGGGTAATACGATACCCCTTGGTAAGACTGGTTGTCAGACTTTTTGGGCCACTGACTGCCTAACGACTGTCAAAGATCTACAAATGACAGCCGGGACCAACGGCTTAACGTGCTTTCCGAGGCACGGAGAAAACTCGGTATGTAATGGGCGGTCACCCATCCACAGACCAACCTAGGCAAGCACGGCTTAACCTAAAGATCGACCCGAGCGGCTGTTATTATTTAGCCACGAGCTCCTCTAATTCTTATATGCAAGTAGTGATTGAAAATATGTAAAGCTCGTTGTACTCATCACTACATCCTGAGATCGCAACAAAAAATCGATTGTTCCCTACATTTTATCAAGTCGTGCATGAGAACCATTTCGGAAATTCAGGTATGCTCTCCAAAGATACTGTAAAAGTTTTTGGTAACGATGACCCCTAAAAAGTTTTCAGTTATTTCAATTACACTTTGTATAAAATCATCAAGGGTACATACTCTATCAGATTGTAGGGAGTGTCTCCACATAAATACGGGTACCACAATCCGCCTGAGCCATCGCCTGTTGTGTTCGGAGAGAATTCGCAGGAAATCAGCACTACCTGAAATTAGAACCGTGGGAAGGACGGAATTTAACATAACCAAAATGAGACTATTTACGGCCGAATACGAAAGTATCAGAACACGTGTGAAAATTGGGGTGTTAGCATATCACTGCTAGTCTGCTTCCCTAAGTCGGGTCCGACCAAAACTTTCTAAATCTAGAATATCAAAAAAGAACTTTTCTTTTGTACTCGACGGATCGATTATTCCAGTTGAAAATTTTTGTTTCCACTAATTGATATATTGTGCTAGGGTTGACAGTGTTGGATTAAGAGAATTTATAAATATAATAGAGCGGGGGCAAAGTGGTACTAATCATCATCTGCCTAGCCTTTTCCCAACTATGTTGGGGTCGGCTACCAGTCTAACCGGATGCAGCTGAATATCAGTATATTACAAAGTGGTACTAATCTTTAAATTAAATAATAACTATGTTGTACTCACATCAAAATCATTATATTTTTCCTTTATTTTAACTGCACATGTCAGTCCGTTCACCCCTGCACCTACCACGACAACTTTCACCATTTTGACAAAAACTTACGAATTCTAGATCCAAATGCTTCGAAACACCAAACCATAATGCCTAGATCGAAATGGTATCAAGATGAACCTTTATTATTGCATTTCTGCAGCTGTTTTTATCTTATCTCCAGAGTTCAGGGGTGGATAAACATAAATATAATCTTTTGATTATAATTTCACTTCAATAATAAAATAAACAGGAATGAACCGCGCTATATTCGTTTTTTTTTTCTTATTTTTATCTCGTCTTTGACCTCACCTGATGTCAAGATTGCCTAGAAGTATCCTATTCAATCAAGACTTGAATAATCTATACTAATATTATAAAGCTGAAGAGTTTGTTTGTTTGGTTGAACGCGCTAATCTCAGGAGCTTCTGGTTCATATTGAAAAAATATTTTAGTGTTGGATAGTCCAATTATCTAGGAAGGCTATAGGCTATATAACATCACGCTACGACCAATAGGAGCCGAAAAGAAAACAAGCCAGAAGCGGCGGGTGCAACCGCGGGGCACAGCTAGTCTTAGGATATAGCTATCGGGACACACAAACCAAGAGTTTCTTTCCACAGCAGGTCGCACTATGAGTAGGTTGAAAATTAATTTCAATTAACTATACTTCGAAACTTAACATTATATTTAAGAAACAACATTTTTAGTACCAGTCCAAACAAAACGTCTCTGGTTTGATTTGCTGGACATACCTATACAGGATTTGAATAAAAATAACAGTTTTAGCGATAAAAATACTCTTCATAAATTAACCACTATTCACTGCTAAACTCTTAAAAGAGGTTTATAAATATCATCGACAGTCAAACACATTGATGCAATACCAATGTTTTTTGTTGATACCATGATTTTGGGATATCGCCTGACAATGTTTGCAATAAAACACTTGTTATCGTTTCATTTATTTTAGTTTATTTGTTCAAACATCACGTCATATTGTGATTGAGTATTGACATTCAATGATATCGCGTTGCTAGGTCGTAAAGCAATATTCTATCCACTTGAAAAATATTATGGATTAACACGCGAGCCACCTCTTTGTTTTGCTGTTATTGTGCACTCCTACAACTTCTCCGCGAGCAAAACGTCTACAAATAGACGAATGACTAACAATTGCACCGATATTTTTCATCCCATCTGATTCAGATGTTTAATCATAACGGTTCATCATCATTTCAGCCGAAACACGCCCACTGTTGGATATACGCCAGACGTCGCCACATCGAGGGCTCCAGTGCTTTTGGTATTCAGCGGATTTCCACGGCCTTTAACAGGTCATCGGCTTTACAACACTGCGCTGTCCCGTTCCAGTTGCTTTTGCCTCCATCGGATATCCGTTCTGCGAAAAAGTGGCCTGTCTACTGTCACTTAAGTATGGTAATTCTTCGGGCTTTGTTCAAGTAGAATCTGTTCTGACTGTCTCGTTGGTCCCACGGTCGCAAGCGCACGTGTCTGTGTAGATCCTGCGCCTGATCTCCGGACGCGTCGGATCGCCGTCCCATCGCACTGACAGTAAGGGAACAGTGAGTGCACCTGCGTTTGCGCACACACTCCTGCACATTTTTATCTCCCGCGTCGATGTCTAGTCTCCGCTGAAACTGGCCGCCATAGCCAGAATTTTGTCTGGAAGACTATATTATTTGGTCACCTTGTTCCGTCGTTTGCGCGGCGGCGGAGGTTCCTTAGTGTGTACTGTGCGGACGTGGAGCGTTCTCGTGCAGGACTTGGCGAATGCTACGCCGCATATCTCACACTTGTATGGATTGTCGCCCGAATGGATCTGGAAAACAAAATACAATATAGAACTGAATACTTTCCTATCATCTTCAGTTTTCTGCTCGTCTTTTATTTGTTGAGTGTACGTTTAGTTATTACTAGCCCGCGTGGAGTTCGGTAAGTTTCCCACGGGGTCGTACTACCGGGATAAAAAGTATCCTATGTGTTAATCCAGGTAATAAACTATTATTATTTGTACCAAATTTCATCCGAATCCTTTCATCAGTAGTTTTTCGAAAGAATAACAAACATCTTCACATACTTTACCATTTATTATAAGATCTAAGATTTTATTAACCTAACTTGCAATGCAAAAATGTGCGTGCGTATTGATATCAGGTCAGTCAAATATTGTTTTGTAGATAACACCACCTCCAAAAAAATTGGGAAAACAAAATACGCTCTTTGCATGAGTATTTATATGGTCACTCATTAGGACCTTTTATGTCAATTTTCCAAGAGCTTACATTCGAGGTAGACATTTACACGAACTACTTACTTTCAAATGCCGTTCCAGCGCTTCTTTCCGCTTGAAAGCCTGTGAGCACACGCTGCAAGGGAAGGGTCTGGTGTCGGAGTGTTTCTGCTGGTGTACGCGCAGGTCGTGCGCAGAGAAGCACGCCTTGTCGCATTGGGAGCACTTGTAGGGACGCTCCCCGAAGTGCGTGCGCTTGTGCAGCTCTAAGACGGCGTTGCACTGAGGATTAAGGATGCAAATAGGTTTGTTTTCATGATAGTTGTAGAAACCGTAAAAGATAAAGATAATCAATCAGCCGGAAAGTTAAAAAAATCGTTTGAACTGACGTTTCTGGGGAACATATAACCCTGGCATACATTTAACACACTGAAGTCAGTCATACACGAACTTATGTGACATTATTCATTGGGACCCTAGACAAGTTTATTCACTCATACACAAGTTACGTGCTTATTGCTATTTTAAGCAGTAGTACACGAACAAGGACTTAACTTTCTGTGACTGACGCAGGTTTATACAAAAATACGACGAAGGGAAACAACGTTGCAGGCAATGTTACAGATTGTTGCTGACATCGTGTTTATGCTCCGCATTCACATAACATAACATCACGCCTGTAATCCCCGAAGGGACAGGCAGAGGTGTACCCATTTATACACCCACATTTCACCTGTTATGTTTAAGTACCATGTAATAGGCTAGCATATTACCACCAACTGGGCACTTATCTACACTCCGTGGCTGCTACTGAGAAATTCCTAAGGGAAAAACCCAATATTTTTTTTTAAAAAACGTTGCCCCGCACTAGGAATTTCTCCTGTATCGTGGGTGCGTTTACAAAAACAAAAACAGCCAGACCCGGAACAACTACCTGTAGGCCATACAAATATTTTTTCCGTGTGGGAATCGAACCCGCGACAAGCAGCGCAGCAGTCAATCGCTCAGCCACTGCGCCAATCATGCCGTCAAAACATAATTTGCCCGACCTGGGAATCGAACCCAGGACCTCATGCTCAGCAGTCGCGCTTGCGACCACTAGACCTACGAGGCAGTCAGTTCTTGTGCTTCATAGGTGTTATTGCTGTGTGGCGTTCTAGTGCGAGAATAAACGAATATATAAATCAGTACAATATACTTCACTCTTTAGGCAGTCGCTCCATGTAAAATACTGGTTTTCGGCTGCATCCGGTTAGACCGGAAGCCGACCCTAACATAGTTGGGAAAAGGCTAGGCAGATGATGCTGATGATGATACAACACTCTTTACTTAGATACCTGCAAACCACAGTGGAGGTTTTCAGTGCCGCAAACCCATCTTTATCAACTCACCGCGTATCGCTTGCCGCATATATCACAGACGCAATTCTTCCGCACCGGTTCGTACTTGTCAGGGTGCTTGACTCGGTAATGGTTCCAGTATGAACGAGGGGTGGCAAACTCTTCTGGACACTGAAGATAAAATCTACGTTTTAGTAAACTTCTCAAATTCATTAATTCTTTAACTGACTTACAACATAGTACGCTGCCATTTTATTTTTTACAAACATCGGGCAGTAGGTTAGGCAAAAATTTTCAAACCCCTTTTGCACAACAAACTATACAGGGTGTAACAGATAAATTATCAGCGGCCCTATACAAAATTTCAATACCTACTCAAATGCATGGGACAGCTCATAATTTTTTCGCATTTACGATATTGGTCCCAAGGAGACAGTTGTTCAGTTTGATAGTCTGCAGCATATACTTTCATAAGCAGGTGGGCACTTAAAATTACTTTTGAAGACTCATCACCTAGAGGAGAGGTTGTATTAAGTTTGTACGGAAGTTTGTAATTTTTGTTCTTTCGATCTTTTTGCTCTAGCTACATCACAAACACGATTAACTTTCAGCTAAACTAAATTGAATGAATGGAAGTAAGTTTCTCATAGTAAATACCAACATGTTGACACTTGGCAGGCCATTTCGTCCGAACTTGACTCTTCCGATTATAATTGTAATGCTTCGGTTGTTTCTTTGGATGCTCCTCACGGTTGTGCAGTCTTAACTCCTCAGGGTCTGTAAAGATCTCGCCGCAAACACGACACCCGTTCCTGTTGACAAAGGAAACTGAACCTTATATCAACAATTATAGAATCTGTACTCCGGGTGTGCTTGACTGACATCAACAAGTGTCTTTTAAACGTGAACATTAATATCGACTTGTACTGAATATCAAACAAATAGTCAAACGAAACTGAACTGCATGCAGTGGCGGATTTACAAGTTTTCAAGGTATAGGCTGTACCGTTTTTGCCGCCCTTGTCTCTACAATTGTCATGTCCTACATTATTTTTACAATCCAACAATTTTGTTGAAATTGCACATAAAATAATTTCTGCGTATATTACCGATTACTGGTTGGGGGGCGGCGAACTAGCTGTTTTACTCTAGAATATGGAAGATGCTGCTACTTGGAATGTGCAATGACAAGTGAGAGGGGAACGTCATCGGAAAAAATTTGTTGCAGACTTCTATCTGTAAAACATAAAAAAACCGTCATGCCAAAATCTTTTTGATTTCTGAGGTAGCAAAAAAAAAAATTCGTTCCCTAAAGTTGCCGCCCCAAAAATCTGCTGCCTTAGGCTCAAGCCTACTCAGCCTGCTGGTAAATCCGCCACTGACTGCATGTTAACTCACATAGACACTGTACTCCTGGTGTGCTTGACTGACATGACCAAATGTCTCTTGTACGCCTCCGTTGATATGAACTTGACGTCACAATCCTCGCAGTATGGACCATCTTCTGTGTTCTCTTGTTTTGCCTGAACGTACAAAAAGAGTTATTTAAACTGGTCCCTAAGATACAGGCGTCGCTTAGTTTGGGGTCACCGCATTTACCAATACTAAGATCACAGTTAAAGACAAAAAGTTTCAATAATTATTATTATTTAGCTCCGGCCAAGCTGTAGCGAATCCCACGCAGGATGCGTAACGAAATTTGCTCGAGTCGAATATTCAACTAATTTGTATGTAGGTGTTCAAACTGGCGCGAATATTCGCGTGGGTTTCTAAATTCAAACAATAAATGCGCGCAGTCCTGTCCGCATCCCGCAAGGAATTCCAGTGTAGCAAGAGCTTTATATGAATTTGGGATATTACGTTCTAGTATTCTACCCTACAAATTATAAGGTTTTTATTGGAGGGAGGCTTGCATAAAGATAAAGGTTTTTCGACCCCTTTTTGTCGGGTATCGTCCCAATGATCGATTCACTTTCGTTCCGGCTTGTCGGTACTGGTACAGGGAACCTCCAAGCACACTATTTATTTATTTATTTGCATCAGACACAACGATCCATAATTTAGTTAGTAAGTACACTGTTGAGGTCACTTGGGTGGTTGTAGTAAGGAGAGTAAATAAAATGCACAAGTCCGTAAAACCAGTCTATTCGATATTCACACTAACAGGGTTAATACAGTGTTACACAAGTTACAGTTTCGGCGCGCCGCAAACGACTGCCGGCTAAACCAAATGCGCGGGGGAACATTACCATTTGCAGCGTTAGCACATTGCTGCCTGTAGTCCCTACATACCTCCCCCCTTTAAAAAAATAATAACTGTTGGTTTTTTATATCCTGCTGTCCTGTCTTGGCATCATTGTGGCCTGTCACCAACAACACAAACCCTGCGGTCCGACCTCCGATCGAACAGCAAAATATAATTGACCCAGACCTACATTTATACATTGTTATACATTGTTAATCTTAATTATGTCGCTAATAATTGATATCGCTAGCACTTTTTGAAATACAATAGCCTCTTTCAACATGACAAAATTTTTTTTTTATATACCACTGCTACGTTTCTATATTCAATACAATGTTCACTTAACTCTAAAACTTATAGTTATTGTGTAACCGTTTGTTATTCACTGCAACCCCTGTGCCGTATTTTGCGTTCCCGGTACTGTTGGTATTACGCGTATGAATCTCGTGGGACGGCCGACTGCTGGGCCGCTGTGGTCGCGGGTCCTGCAGGCCATATAGTTGTCAACTCTTTTCTTATCCATTTCTTAGTGCCGGTACAACATTGTCTTCCGCACAAACAAATCGTCATTATGGACAGGACGATGGCGATCACTATAATTATTATACCATAGTTCTCTAGTTTAGCTTCTAAGTCTCCGACATGTTTCGCGTTATTAGCTCCCTGTTGGGTGATTACGACTTCCTCGTTTTTAGTGTTATAGTTTCCCATTTTTGTTAAATTTTAATTTTATTATTTATACGACCGGCACTTAGTGTTATGTTTCGTTTATTCTAAAGATTCGCAAAATTTGGCACAGTGATTTAAACGTTGCTATAGATTTAATTACAGTATGCTATGGTAGCAAAAATCGCACCGGTGGCTTTACACGGCGGCCACTGCGCGTGGTCCGTTCTATAGGCGGAAGCGATTTATCCTTAGTTTTTTCATTATTATTGTTTAAATGTTTCTGTGCGCAATCTGTGTCAACGTTCTGATCAACGTCTTGTAATAAATACGCGGGCTTTAGTCTGTCTATTGATAAATCGCTTTCTCTATTTGACAACTGCACTCTAAAAATTTTATCATTTCTATTTATTACTCTATATGGGCCGTCATAGGTAGGACAAAGGGACTTTTTCATTATCTCATTTCTTACAAAAACATGTGTACATTTTTTTAATTCATTACTCACAAATATATTACGTGTATCGCTACTCGCTCTTGACGCGGGTCGTAGCTTGTTTATCGTTTGCCTAAGCTGCCCTACATATGTGTTCGGGTCGTTGGCTTGCTTATTTTCCACGTGGAAAAAATCTCCTGGCAACCTAATAGTTTCGCCGTATACCATCTCCGCGGCGCTAAAACCTGTGTCACTTCTGCACGCTGCACGAAGCCCTAACATAACGGTCTGCAGTTGATCTACCCAATCCATGCTACCTGTCAAACGTGCGGTCAATGCGCTTTTCAATGAACGATGCCACCTCTCTACTAACCCGTTGCTCTGTGGGTGGTAAGGGGATGTCCTAATTCTTTGTACCCCTAAAAATCTCATAAGACTGTTAAAAAGGTCGCTCTCAAATTGCCTGCCCTGATCAGTAGTTATCCTGTTTGGGCACCCAAACCTACATATCCAATGCTCGTAGATAACTTTAGAGACCGTGTCAGCTGTAATGTCTGAAACTGGTATTGCTTCAGGCCAACGCGTAAAACGATCTATAATAGTTATACAATAACGGTGCCCGTACTGTGACGTGGGCAAGGGGCCTACGATATCTGTGTGTATGTGCTCAAATCTGCTACATGGCGGGAAGCTAGTTAGTTTGGAAATTGTGTGTCGATTAACTTTTGCTTTTTGACACTGAATACATGCTTTCGTCCATTCGTTAATGTCTCTGTTCATTCCCGGCCAAAAATATCTTTGTGTTGTCATCTTACGTGTAGTACGTACTCCTGGGTGACTGATGTTGTGAACGCTTTCGAATGCTAGTTTCCTAAACTTATCTGGTAGGTACGGTCTGGCGGTACCCGTTGACATTTCGCAATATATTTGCTTATCGCCGTCCGGCATAACTACATACCTAAATGCTAACTTACTGCTAACGTCGCGTCCGGTTGTAACCTGATCGCGTACCTGCGCTTGTGCTAATTCGTTGAAATCTAGCGCCGTTGGACAAACAATGGACTCTACACGCGATAATGCGTCAGCAACAATATTTTCTGGCCCTTTAACGTATTGTATGTCGCTTGTAAATTCGCTAATATACATTAGTTGTCTAGCCCTTCTTGGGATTTCCTTATTATTCCCTACCTTTGTGAACGCGTACATTAGGGGCTTATGATCTGTAAAAATAGTGACTTGCCGCCCTTCTACCAAGTTACGAAAATGAACCGTGGCCATGTAAATCGCGGTTAACTCTTTGTCGTACGTGCTATATTTCTTTTGCGCTTCTGATAATTGTTTTGAAAAGTATCCGATTGGTTTCCACGTTCCGCTTACCTTTTGTTGCAATACTGCCCCTACACATGTGTCTGACGCGTCCGTCATAATGGATAAGGGCGCGTCCGCACTCGGGTGACTCAGTGTAGCTGCTGTTTGTAGGTTGGCTTTACATTGTTCGAAAGCTGTTACACTTGCGCTATCCCATGGTATTTTTGTTTTATCTTTTTTTTTTGCATTGTGTAAAAACTTATTGAGCTCTGCTTGGTGCACCACAGCGTGTGGTAAATGAGACCTATAAAAATTTACCATACCTAGAAAACGACGGAGTTGCTCTACTGTATCCGGTCGTGGGTAGTCTGCAATTGCCTTAACTTTGTCTGGTATCGGCTTGATCCCATTCTGCGTGACTTCGAAACCTAGGAATTCTACTCTAAACTGACCTAATTCGCTTTTTCCTAAATTTATGGTTATTCCCGCTTCGCTGAACCGTTTAAATAGCTTACGGAGATGCTCCTTATGTATGTTTTCATTGTCTGAAGCTACAATTACGTCATCGATGTAACAAAAAAGTGCTGACTTACCATCTGTATTCTCTATGCGCTCTATACCTCTTAGAACATGTTGGTCCATGAACCTCTGAAATGTTTGTGCTGCGTTCCTCAATCCGAACGTCATGCGTGGAAACTCCCAGAGACCAAAAGGGGTTGCTATGGCCGTTTTTTCGATGTCCTCCGCCGCAACTGCTATGTTATGATACGCCCTATTTAAATCGAGTCGCGAAAACCAAGTTTTACCTGCTAAAATGTATGTGAAGTCACTTACTCGGGGAATGGGATAACGGTCCGGCTTTGTTATCGCGTTTAGCGCTCTATAATCTCCACACGGGCGTAATTGCCCGTTCTTTTTAGGCACGACATGTAACGGACTAGACCACTCGCCTTGCGACGGCCTGCATATCCCTAATTCATGCATCAGGTGAAATTCCTCCTTTACCTTATTATAACGGTCCGGCGGTAGCGGCCTTGGACGCGCGTGTACCGGGGAGCCGTTTGTTATTATGTGGTGTACTACTGCGTGGGCTGGCGATTCTCGGAACGACATTGGTTTAGTAATTTCCGCGAATTCTTCTAACAACTCCCGATAGGGATTATTATCTTGTATACTCCTAACCGACGCTTCGTCGTACCGTATGACTGACCCATTTGCCCTTAAATTAGTCAAACTATCTATAAGCCTCTTATTATGTAAATCTATAACTAATTTTTGCGACTCTATAAAATCTGCACCTAAGATTGCTTGTTTGACATCGCTTACAATGAATGGCCATTTAAAAACTCTGCGTAAGCCAAAATTAAGTTCTAGTACCTTTATACCGAATGTTTTAATTTCCGTGTTATTTGCAGCGTACAGCTTATAACCGCTTTCAGAACGCACGCAATTTTTAACCCTATGCACTGGTAAAACTGAAACATTCGCACCTGTGTCCACTAGAAAACTGATTCTCGACTTCCGGTCCGTTACGCACAAACGATGGTTCTGTATTGCGGCTCCGCTGTCTCCCACCGAACAGGACAGCACCGACCTTAGTTTTCCGCTGTTGAGCCTTCTTTCCAATTGCACGGTTTCGTGCACCTCCTTGCCTGCTTCCCGTACATATAGTGGTAGCTGCACAACCAATCTGGACTCTCTGGGGTGCGGCGTGGACCTCTTGATCTCGACTGCGATCTGCGCCGGTTTCCTCGTCCCCTACTGCGTCCACGTATCTCGTTTACTTCTCTTCGTAGCTCCTTTATTTCGGTGGTCATTTCGCTGATCAAATGTGCTACGTCCGTCGCTGATGATGATGTTGTCGCAGATATGGCGGCTACCTCTCCATTATTTAAATTCTCCATGATTTTGTCTGCCATTTCGGCCAGCTTGTCCAATTTTTGGTCTTGACATACCGAAAGAACGGCCTTTAATGATCCCGGTAGGCGCGCAATCCATAAGCGTTGTAAGGCTTCTGGAGATATTTCGGTGTTTTGTGCCAGCTCTGCCATACGCCGTAACAGATGTGAAGGGCGTTGAGTGCCCAGGTCCATTTCTCCGACTAATTTTTGGAACTGCCTTTCGGCACTTTCTTCGTAGGCCGTCAACAGTCTGTGCTTTAGTGCGCCGTATTTGTTCTCGGTGGGGGGTTTAAAAATCAAATCGCTAACCTGTTGCAGTGCATCCCTGGTCAGCCTTGCTATTACCATGTGGAATTTCGCTGCGTCCCCCTGCTTTTGTGGTTCCATGGCGGACTCGAACTGAGCGAACCACATCCGCGGCATGTCGGTCCAAAACATAGGAATCCTGTCTGTGACGTTTATGCTGGCCACTTGGCCTGCTGCTGGTGGTGGTGTCTGCATCGTGGGACCCTTGAAATTCCGGTGGATAGATCCCAAGTCCACGGGGAGTCGTTTGCCGCGCCTGTTCCCGCACTAAACTTATAAACTTGCTGCTTACTGTTCGTTTACACTAACGCACTGTCCGAATTAGTTTTACACACCCACGTCGCTAATAAGATCACGTCGGGGTCACCAATGTTGAGGTCACTTGGGTGGTTGTAGTAAGGAGAGTAAATAAAATGCACAAGTCCGTAAAACCAGTCTATTCGATATTCACACTAACAGGGTTAATACAGTGTTACACAAGTTACAGTTTCGGCGCGCCGCAAACGACTGCCGGCTAAACCAAATGCGCGGGGGAACATTACCATTTGCAGCGTTAGCACATTGCTGCCTGTAGTCCCTACATACACTTAAAAATAATGTTAGTTTTAGATCACATAATCAAAGACAAATACACACCACACAATAATGTTTATAACTAAGTAGTACACAAAATAAAATTACAATCATTTTACGTCAAATAACAATATACAATGTAAAAAGTAATAATCAAATTTAAAAATAAAATAAATTAATGTCATTACCCAATCAAACCATTATTATAAAATAAAAATACATTGAAATTCAATACATAATAATTAATCAACATAAAACCACAAAGCATTTTAAAATTATGTGGTGTGTTACATTTTTTTTTTACCTGCTCCAGGTCCGATATACGGGTGTATGCAAAACCTGCCAGCGCCTCATGAAAGGTCCGTCCAACCTGTTGGCAACAACCTTAAGAAGACTGTTGCCGCTGCCCCGCACTCTACTTGCTATCGAAGTCGCCCTCTTGCGCATGCTGGCATAAAAACAGTCAATGCGGGCGCTTGCGAACATACCCGATGCACTGCAGAAGCGAGGCAGCCACAGCAGCGCCTTCAGCGCGTTATTGTATTGAACGCGGAGAGCGCTGTTGGATTTCTGCAAATATGACACCCACAGACTACTCGTATAAAAAGATGTGCAATATGCTCGAAACAAGGTGATCTTCACATCCTTGGAGCTACGAGCAAACCTGCGGGCAATCATATTCGCCCTCACCGACAGCGCCCTCCTTTCTCGCTCAATATCAGCGTCGTCCTTCAGGTCGGACGTCACAATATGGCCCAGATACTTAAAAGTATGTACCCACTCCAAGGGCACCCCACATAGACTTACTGGTGGAACCTCCGTCGGACACTTAGAAC
This sequence comes from Noctua janthina, assembly GCA_963576755.1. Classification (NCBI taxonomy): domain Eukaryota; kingdom Metazoa; phylum Arthropoda; class Insecta; order Lepidoptera; family Noctuidae; genus Noctua; species Noctua janthina. The sequence goes on along the minus strand of OY755069.1, from coordinate 15,284,786 downwards.
CCGCATTGAAAACTATAAGCTCGCTCTTTTTGATATTATATTTTAAGCCATGTGTATGAGCGTATGTTTCACAAATGCTTATTAGCTCTCTGTGTCCCCCTATTGACGCGCTCAGCAGCACCATATCATCAGCGTAGCTGATGTTGTTAAAGCACACATCATCAACATGGCATCCAACATGGCGGCTACTGAGCTCGGCAACAAGTCCATCAATATACAGATTAAAGAGCGTTGGTGAGCTCAATCCTCCCTGCCTCACCCCGCACTCCAACCTGTACGAATCCGACAGAGCCCCCGACCACTTAACATTATTGACCTGGTTCCCGTACCAGTGCTGGAAGATTTTAACAACTTCAGGCGCAACTTGCCTGTCGAGCAACTTCCTCCACAGCACTTTGTACGAAACCAGGTCAAATGCCCTAGACAGATCGAGGAAGCAGGCGTAAACAGGCGTGCTCCGATCCGTGTAATATCTGACAGCATGCTTAAAACTCAGTGTAGCACTAACTATGTTACCACGATGTCGCGTCTTGTAACTCTAAGGTTCAAATTCCACTGTACTCACTTCAAGTTCCTTGTGCATCATATTCTTATGTACGACGAGTCCTTGCTTACTGTAGAACGAGTACCCACAGAAACCACAAATATTCTCCGATGGATGTTTTATTCGCATGTGACTGACGTATGTTGTTCTTACACTGTGGTGAACAATAACAGTTTATTTTTAAATATAATCCATGGAGCCGTGTGTGTGTGTTATATTGTGAGAGATAGCTGAGAAAGTTTTAAAATCAATCTGAGTGCTAACCACTACTACAGTTCTGTTAACTTCGGCTCAGAAGTTAGCTGCGAGTGACGGTCTGCGCAGGTATAACGGTTCAAACTTTATGGCGGTTCGGAAGTTAGCTGCGAGTGACGGTCTGCGCTCTGCGCAGGTATAACGGTTCAAACTTTATGGCGGCTCAGAACATCTAACGAGAAGCTGCGCAGAACATAATTTTAGACACTGACAGCGGGGCACAGAGGATGCTTCGTCTTGACTGTACAATGTGCAGACCATCCTATGAGGCTGGCTTCTGCTTAACCGGACTATCCTGTGGGTGCCTTGAGTGTAAGGCCTCCAGCCAGGGGCAAAAACTTATAAACTAAGCGACAGCGACCCGTGTGGGGAACGAGCCTCGACTTAGGGAGGGTCGTCGATGGCGAGGGCAGCAAAGGGACAGGCTGGATCTGAGTGAGATTATTTAGGGGCTCATTTATAACTACTGGCCTAAGCCAGGATGCTGGCTCGAGCAAGGGTCGGGGGGAACCTGCAGTTAACTTCTGAGTTCATAATGTTTAAACAGAACTATACTATCCATGCATTGTTTGCCTGTCTAAATAAATATTGATTTCATTGGTATTCGAACGTTATCATATATAACATGATATTAATCTAGGCTAAAGTTAACTAAAGCTTGTTCTGTTGTTCATTGGTTTCAAGAAAAAATTCCTTACTTGAAAACTTCATCACAGAATTTGCACTTGTGCGTGACTCCCTTATGTGACCCTTGATGCTGCTTCACCGTAGTTCTGAAATATGAACCTTCTGTCAATTCACAAACAGTCGTTTTTAAAAGAAGGCTTGTACACTCAACCATTTATGGCTTCAACCACACGTTAATTTAGAAACAAAGTTACACAAAATTCTTTCAGCAAAACTGCCTCCTTGGTCTAGTGGTCGCCAGCGCTACGACTGAGCGTGAGGTCCTAGGTTCGATTCCCAGATCGGGCAAAGTGTTGTTGAGTTTTTCCGTCAGGAATTTCTCAATAGCAGGAACGGAGTCTGGATTTACGCCCATTCGACGGTGCGGAAGGAATTAAACATAACTCGCGAAATGTGTGTGCACTATAAGGTACACCTCTGCCTAACCCTTCTGGGATTACAGGCGTGATGTTATGTTATGTTTCAACAAATCATGAATTACGGAAAGTAATAGTAACACAACAGATGTGCAAGAATGAGGAAAAAAAAATATGCAACATTATATTTAAAACATGAAAAACATGGGGGTTTACACTTACATATTACTAGAGTTGTATGGACATAAATTGCAGACATATCTCTTTCCGTGGTTTAGAGCATGCCTCTGAAGATTTCGTTTCGTTTTAAACCTGTACTTGCAGATTTTGCACTCTATGTCGCCGAGGTTCTGAAAACAATGAAGATAAGATGTCCGTGATACGCGACGTATAAGGTTTTAATTGCAAAGACCTACGCTGACGCATGAGCGCTACTGCTAAGGAGCTCCTTTGTTCGATTCCCAAACCGTGTAAAGTGTTATTGGGTTATTCCATCAGAAATTTTTCAGTAGTAGCCCGGTATAAAGGGTGTAAATAGACACATAACCGAAAGGCACTTGTTCTCCCCGTCTTTGCGATCATATTTTTGTTCTAGACTATACCTGGAAACCTTCTAGTTACGGAGATATTGGGGGTCAAAGTTCCAACTTTTTCACAAGTTTTTTTTTCTATACATGTTTTTAATGTAAGATTTTTACTTTACACACCTCCACAACCCCCGTACTATTTAATCCATCCATCAGCACAATGCTTTGAGTGCTTTCCATCGAGTCCAGTGTAAAACGTGATTTTTCACCCCAAAAAAAAATGTCGATTTCCAGCAATAATTTTGTGTAAAGTTACTTAGTTTGATGAACATAATACTTGGTTGACGGCTATTTGAAGGGTCTGTTTACACCCTGTATACATACATATCTGCTTGGTTGATGGCAATAAGGTCGCTGCATGGGAGTGAAACATAACTGGTGGTGGTGTAATTGATACAGGTACGCGTCTGCGGTCTGCCTAAACATTTGGAGATTACAGGCGTGTTATAATGTTAGGTAGGTTTTGAGTAGACGCCTAGACACTACGCAGAGTGCCTTGTTCCCGAAGGAAAGCCAGCAGGAATCGGCTTCTTACGTGCCTTCGGGCCTGTTAGGTTTAGTATATCTTACCGGAGAATGTTTGGTGAGGTGATGTTTCCAGGCGTGCGTGTTGTTGAACCCCCTGTAGCACTGGTGGCATTTGAACGGACACTCAAGGTAGTTGGATGATTGCTTGCGTTTGTTCATCTCTTCTAACTGTTCTTCAAGCTGGGGGTAAGAAGACAGTTTAATGTACAGAGGCGTAATTAAGTCTTTAGGCGGGTGCTTTCCGTTCGTCGTACTACAAACAAACGCGCGGACTAGCAATCAGTCGTGAGTTGTATTTATTTAAACTTAAGGCATAAAAAAAAGTACAAAAGCGGACTTAATTTCTTAGGCATTCTCTTCCAGTCCACCCAGAGTGATTGTATGCTAACCTCTTGGGTATGCGAGCTGTACGCATAAGCGACACTGCGAGGAAACCAAAAGATAGTTGCTTAGAGTATGCTATGAGTAGCCGCGAAGCGTCTTGTGGTACGGTATCCACGAGAAGGGAAATAAAGAAAATTGTGTTTATTCGGCAGTATTAGAAACAAAAGCACTTTAAAATGTTTACAAAAAAAATAAACAAACAAAACTAATAATGCCAAAAGGGCCTCGGCTCAGCATAATGTCAGATGGCCGCACAAGGTATACCATCTGACGCTGATTTTCAGCTGCAGCCCATGAGTGCTATACGCTCGTAAACATAAACAAACACATATATAATAGTAGTCTAAAAAATTTGGCACAAAAACCAACTAAAATAAAATGTTACGAATCTTAATTATAAAACAACAGCAACAAAAAGTTTTATGTGCCCATTAATAAAAAAAAAGGACGAAGCACGTGTGACCCTAGGCCTCCTTCAGTAACGACTCACACATACCGATAAAGTAATAACATTAATCAAATCATCAGTGTGGTCGTCGCATTGTGTGTCGTCTTTCTTCACCTTCTTCTTAGCAACCGCAGCGCGAGTCCTCTTAGGCCTTATTCCCTTCTTGGACTGGACTGACCGTGTTTTTTTTATAGGTAATTCTGGTCCATCAACTGTTGTTTCGGGAAGCTGTGGAATAAACGATATAAATGTCAAAGACATACATTAATATAGTCCCGTTCCGACCGAATATGAATATCAGCCAGTGGCCAATAGCAATGGTGATTAGCCAAGTATGCAGGAGATACTATAGTTTACAACTAGCCAACAGGTGCACTCTCTGCTATTTAACTGTCCGATGGGAGGGCAATCCAACACGAGGTGGGAGAGATCAGGACAGTTGGTCCGTTTTTCGTGCTTTCTGAGGTATGGGGTTGTCACACCACAAACTTCGTGATGATGAATGCATAATGGAAAAACCGAAAAGTTGAATTCGTAATGGAAAACCGGATAAGGTTGCCTGACTCGGGAATCGAACTCAATGTGGTGTTCACTAGAAACACTAGTTAGGGTTTAGAATAAAACCACCAAATTATCAGTAAGTAGATGAACTACTTTCAGGTTACGTGCACTCGCTGCCCGGGATAAGTGAGGACTAATCAACACGGAACCGTAAAGCGTCACGCCACGTTTATTAGTGACCACCACGCTCAGCACCTGCAGTCACGCTTGCGACAAAGGGGGTAGTCAATACACATTTAAAAAAAGTTGAACTTTATTTTCTGAAAGGCACATGGCAGGATGGATGCCATAAAATTATATCTATAGGAAAGGGCCAAGCACACTCTTTAAATTATAACATAGTAGTGTAAGCCTAGCATACATTCATTTCTGTTCTTTTTAAATAATCTTAAAAAAATATCAAAGGAGTTTGTCTTTGAGAAATCAAAAAACATCCTCAACCTACAAACTTACTTCAAGATCATCAGACTCTTCTTCAATGTCTACCTTCACAGAAATCTCCACCTTCTCCACTTCATGAATTTTCTTCTTGTCATTCTTCTCACATTCATCATCATCATCATCACTGGAACTATTATCTGGACTGACATGATCAGGAATGTCAATATCATCATGATCCTCTTTTTTGATGACTTCTACCACAAATTCAGGTCTTTCTAGGCTGATGCAGTCTGTTGTGCTATCTTCTCCTATGCTTATATTGGTGACATTTGTAACTGTCAGGAGAATTTTTCTGGGAATCGATTTTATTGCTGTGTGTGTTAACTGCAAAGAATAATCATTAACATTAAGTAAGAAAGAGTTAAGTTCTAAACTTCAGTTGTAAACTAGATGCAAGATGGGGGAAGGAAGTGCTGGAGTGGAGACCACGGATGGGACGGAGGAATGTGGGAAGACAACTGACTAGGAGGACAGATGATCTCATTAAACTGGCCAGAAAAAACTGGATACCCAAGACACAAAAAAGAGATTTGGAAGACCTACACTCAGCATTGGGTGACCAAAGGTTGAAGAAGAAGAATCAGTTTTGTTGTGAGAAACACAACTAAGTTAATGTACAGGTAATCCTATACACAGGCTAAACACACCTTAACAAAAAATATGACCTTATGAGAAAGGTAGATGGTTTTTTATGAGTGCCCTTAACATTTTATTTATTTGGGTTCTTAAGGACGCTATTACATTTTTTTTACAAATAACAGTGTTTTTCAGGTACCATTTTAATGTATAAGCAATCACAAATGTCAAAATATGATGGTCTTAATTTAAAGATAGTATATTCATCTCCAGATTGGCATCAGAAAAATTGTACGACGTCATACAAAATTTTCGCACAAATACGTTTTTCCCATCACAATAATCGCAGAAAATTTAAAAAAATAGGGTTAGAATAGGCACCAGTATAGGTAAATCTACAGCATATTTTATCTTAAAAATTATAACAAATTGCTGTATATATAGTCCTTTGTAGGTTCAGCTAATTATTTTGTATCAAAATCAACATATTTTTTCAATTATTAGCTAAAAAAAAAACATTTGCCGAATTCTTCATACATTTTGCACTCGCGGTTCATCAATCCGCGCTCAGAAGCGCTCGTGGAAGGACGGGTGTTTCGCTCTCTCGCAAAAAATAAATACGATAAAATTACTAGAAAATATTGTAGTGTGTATGCGTGTGTGTACCGTCGTCGTATAACGTAATCGGAAGGAATTGATACTTTTTCGGACTTAAATAAAATTAAGTACGAGTTTCATACTTTTATTTTTTCCTTTATTTATCTTTACACAAATCTTATACATTTTTAAATATTTCTTAAACTAAAAACAATATAAAAAACATTTAAAAATATAAAAAATTGTAGCCCACCGGTATCGGGAACAGGGTCCAAGCTACCGGCGGTCAGGGCTCCAGAGAGAGGAACCTCCTGACAATACGAGCCGTGTCCAGGAGTACCGCTTTCTGAATCAAACCCTTGATCCAGCTGCCTAACGAGAGCCTCCTCAGGTATTGGTCGAGGCTCTTGGCAATTAAGCCATGGGCTGATACAACTATCGGCACAATGATCGCTGAGTCCACATCCCACATGTCGACAACCTCGTGAGCCAAGTCAAGATACTTGATTTGCTTATCTTTCTCGGCTTTCACGAGGTTCCCATCATGCGGGACCGTTATGTCAACAATCATTGCACGCCGCTCTGATCGATCCACCACCACTATATCAGGCTTATTGGCTACAATAGTCCTGTCAGTTACGATGGATCGATCCCAGTACAATGTGATACTGCCATTTTCGAGAACTGGGTCGGGCACATACTTATAGTACGGTACTTCCGATTCCACAAGGTTGTATTTTAGAGCAAGTTGCTGATGGATAATCCTGGCTACAAGGTTGTGTCTATGCAAGTACTCTCCGTTAGCCAGACGAGAACACCCGGAGATAATGTGACGGATTGATTCGCCTGGACGGTGGCATGCCCGACATATGTCAACCGTACCGTCCTTCACAATAAATCTCCGGTAGTTATTCGTCATCATAACTTCATCCACAATTGCACAGACAAAACCTTCGGTTTCTCCAAAGAGGTCCCCGGAACGTAGCCAGGCTACGGACGCTGGTAGGTCTACATCGGGCCCATGCAGGGCCCGGAAAAAGCGTCCGTGAAGCTCCTTACTCTGCCATACTTCCATGCGGTCGTTAGTGTCAAGCACTACAGGTTTGCGCCAGTTCTCTTTAGCCAAGGAGAGCGGGGTGAGCCCCTTGTCCACTGCGACCACATCTCGATGCATCCCCACGTCGGTTTCAAGGAAATATTCCCTGAGACTGCATATCTCGCGATTGTGAAGAGTCTTAGCGTTTAAAAAGCCTCGACCCCCACACCTCCGCGGGATATACAGTCTCATAACAGAAGAACGCGGGTGATGCATTCGATATGCCGTCAACAATGTACGGACCCTCCTATCCAGGGCGTCTAGTTCTGTCTGAGTCCATTTGAGTATGCCGAAAGAGTACATCAGAACCGGCATGACCCAACCGTTGAAGGCACGCACCTTATTGCCGCCTGATAAAAGACTATTAAATACTTTTTTCAGACGGCCAAAGAAGCGCTCCTTCAACGATTGCTTCATGTCAGCAACATTGATGCCCAGCGCTTCCGACATACCCAAATACTTATAGGTTTCAGTTGCTGAGAGGGATCTAAGATTTATGGAATCCGAGAGCTGGGTCCCCACAGATTCCACAATCTCCCCTCGCTTTACATGCATGACCGCACATTTGTCCACACCAAATTCCATCCTGATGGCGCTACTGAAAGTTTCAGTTACTTTCAGTAGCTCCATCAGTTGGAAATCGTTGGGGGCAAAAAGTTTCAGGTCATCCATGTAAAGGAGGTGAGATATAACTTGACCACCTCTCCTCAACCGATAGCCTAGACCTGAATCCTCCAGCAGCGTGCTAAGAGGATTCAAGGCTAAGCAGAACCAAAGCGGACTCAAACTATCGCCCTGAAATATACCTCGCTCTATCCTTATCGGCTCGCTATTCCTCTGGATTTGCCGACATCCCGGATAGCGAAGGACTGTCCTCCATTGCTCCATACATGACATCAGGAAGATGCGCAGAGTTGAATCAACTTTATACAACTCTAGCACCCTCATGAGCCATGTATGTGGCACCGAGTCATAGGCCTTCTTATAGTCTATCCAACATGTCGACAGATCCCTTCGGGAACGGCGAGCCTGTTGACTAATGGCCATATCAATGAGGAGTAGCTCCTTAGTACCGCGGGACCCGTTCCTACATCCATTTTGAGAAGCGGACATTACAGAATTGTCATCAATGTGTTTGTTAATTTTAGCTCTCAAAATGGATGTAAGAACTTTATAGACTGTCGGAAGACAGGTAATCGGTCTATAATTTTTGGGCTCCGCAGTACTACCCGATTTATGGAGCAGGTGGGTTATCCCTGTTGTCAGGAACTCTGGCAGCGACCCTGACTCTAAGGCTGACTGGAACAGGATCGCCAGGCGAGCGTGCGACCTTGTAAACCATTTAATCCAGAAGTTGTGCAGCCCATCCGGCCCTGGAGATTTCCAGTTAGGCAACGAACGGACTGCACGAACTACGTCTTGGGGGCTGATAGTGATTGCCCCCATTTCTGGTACTAGATCGCACGCTCGCTCGACCTCCCGAGTCCATTCACCCTCGGTATGGCTAACAGGCACCGACCAGATGCTGCGCCAGAATGAACACATGGCATCATCATCCGGCAGGCGCGTGTCAGCCACACCTTGGTCCGGTCGCTCCCAAACCCTATAAACCCACCTTTCATCTCTTTGGAATGTGCGATTCTGAGTGTATCGGTCCACCCGCCGCTTATACCTACGAATACGGTTTGCCCATGCATAAACTTTCTGCTTCAGGAAGTCGATGCGCTCTGTGACTCGGGACATGTAGTCTCGAGCACTGATATCAGTCCCCGAGAACGCCCGCCTCACAAAACGCATCACTCTAGGGCGAGTATTGCCCTCCCTGAAGCAGATCAGTTTGCCGATGAGTGCTCTGGCCTCACCAATACGTCGTTCAATCCTGTACTGCCATGACGGTACGGCTGGTTTAAGTCGTGTAGCTCTGTCATCAGAAAATTTGACATGAGCTACACGACATGCCGCTACAGCCGCACAATACAGGACTGAGTGAGCATCGGTGAGGTCTTCGCAGTTATCAAAATAGTTTGACAACTGCGAATCCAGAACAGCCACTAGCACCCTATTTTTGTTATGCATGGGCAAACGAGGTACGCGTGGTCTAAGATCGGGTTGCATGAACCGATATTCTCGAATCGCACCCTCCAAAGCACACCTCATTTCCTCATTGCACTGGGTACTTACATTAGTAACCATGTCATTACTCACGTTGTTATCGTGAGTTGGTATTATGGTAGACTGTGGTGGAACCACAGTCTGCGCCGGCGTGGCAATGACATGGCTACTCTGCATTTCAGTCCGCAAGCGATCAAGTACGGTGTCATCCAACATACCATTACGCTGGATGACTCGCACCTGATCCGACAGTCGTTGTGCCGACACGTTGACAGCTGGCTCAAGCACTTTGTATATATATATATAATATATATATATAATAAATATATATACAATATACTTTTATTATTAGAATGTGGTTTAGAAATTATATTGGGTAAGATCGGAATTTAGATGGGTGATGTTAAGCAGTTGTTGACAAGGTTGCGGAATGGATGGGTGGAGTTAAGCAGCTCTAAGTAAGGTTAGGATTGGGATGGGTAAGGTTAAGCTGTCGGCGATGAGGTTTGGAACTGGATGGGCGCGAGGAGGGTTATTATGTTAACCGGTTTGTATGTATGTGTGTATGACGAATATGGAGACAAAATCAAAATACAAGATGGTGCTGATGAAAATTTGTCAATTTTTTGTCATGAGTGTCATTTTCATGGTTTTTGGGGTCGCAAGTATCGGATATATGATAATAACCAAAGTTCAAAATGGTGCCGACAAACTATGATAACTTTTCTTCATAGGTGTCATTTTCATGGTTTTTGGGGTCGCTTATATCGAACATGGAGTCTTAACCAAAATCCAAGATACATACTAGATTATGCCCGCGGCCTTGCCGGCGTGATGTTCGAGTATTATCCCACGGGAACGTCATACCGGGATAAAAAGTATACTGTGTGTTAATCCAGGTTATAAACTATCTGTGTACCAAATTTTATCCAAATTCGTTCAAAATTGTTTTTGCGTGAAAGAGTAACAAACATCCATCCATTCGTTAAACCTTCCCTGAAAACATTTTCATTTGTAAATGAAAACCCGATCAATATTGGATCAGTAGTTTTTGAGAAAATCGCGGATACATACGGGTCGAGCACCTTCTTTTTTTGAAGTCGCTTAAAAATACTAACCTGCTTATCAAGACGATGGTACTAAGTAACAGTTAGCAAATGCATTTTCAAAGGTCCAAGTAATCTTCCAGAATCAATAAAATTAAATAATAATAAAATGTACCAAGATTATACAAGTGAAGTATAAAATCGAGCGCTCAGAGTTGTTCAATGTGTGCGTACGCGTGATGTTGTTGTGTGCGAGTTTAGTTACCTAAATTTGAGTTTATCGAAAATGTAACAGCGTCCTTAAACTTTAAGTCAATTATGTACATCAGGTGGAAATTAAAAACTTTTACTACTGTTTATATACACAGAGCTGTACCTTCCCACATTCATCAATTATTCCACACAGCAGACCCTGGCTCTGGAGACACTTTTCTCTGAATAAATAAAACTTCTTCACAAGCGCTGTACATTGATAACAGGCATATGGCGGCAAGTTGGTGTACAGCGGCTGGAAACAAAAGGTTGATTCAAATTTATAGAATACTAGCTGACCCGCGCAACTTCCTCTGCGTCACTTAAGAGAGAGACAATTTTCATTGATGCTCCGCTCCTATTGGTCGTAGCGTGATGTTATATAGCCTATAGCCTTCCTTGATAAATGGGCTTTCCATCACTAAAAGAGTTTTTTTTTATTCGAACCAGAAGTTCCTGAGATTAGCGCGTTCAACCAAACAAATAAACTCTTCAGCTTTATAATATTAGTATAGATACATATTATAAATATATAGTTAGAATAAATTAATCTTTATTTATGAGTAGCATAACTTGGTACAATGAAAATTAAGGGTACAATGGCAGCCTTAATAATGTTTCCAAATAAAAAAAAATGGGTTTGGATAATAATCTACCACCACCTGGTCTATTTTACTTCCGTGTGGAATAGAGGTGGAGATATACAGAAGGTCTAGCTCCATTTATTTTCCCACACTGAAGTAAGATTTAAATAATAAGTAGTGCTTTAAGAGGAAAAGCAGGAGGACCAAACAGGCTTGCTAGAAAACATTATCAGCATTCAATAAGGTAACTAAATAATAATTACAAGATTCTGTAATGGAATACCCATTTAAAACAAACTTACCTTACTTTCTATCATCAAAGATGCAAAATACATTTCTAAAGGATATACAGACAGGTCTCGCATTTTTACATCCATGTTTAAACAAATACGACACACTTGAACGTCTCCCATGGTAGCCTTTAGATATATAGAGCCTAAAAATAAATAAGTTGCGGCGCTTCACCGAGCTTTTTATCTAAAGCATCATTGTTTCATAAAGAGTTTATAGAACGACCATCAACTCCATGGCTTCTTGTTAGAATAATATAAATGTCGGTTTATTTTTCATAAAATAAATATACACACAGAAAATACATGATATTTATTCATAAATTATAAAATAATATTTTTTTCTCGAACTACAACAGACGTAAAAGTGCAAACAACAAATAATAGAAAGAAACGTCAAACTCAAAACTAAATCCTCTTCCTCTCCTGTCAAACATATGATGCACTGCAACGTCAGTTTGACACAGACAACGTTTTGTTGTTTCTATATATAATAAAAAAATTAAAAAAATATGTAGTGGTAGAAAAATTAAATTGGATTTAAAAATATTTTATAGGTATCTTAGTATGTATTAGTTGGGGGCATGATTTACTTATGTTAGATGCTATCAAAATCAATATGAAACGAAACGTAATACAATTTGCGTTTTGTTTTAAAATGGTTTCCCAATTGCTTTTAACGTTACGCCTGTTACATCGGAAAGGGTAGGCGGACAGAGGCATAGGTGTATTCACAGGGTGGCTTATTTACGCTAAAAATATTTCGGTATGTAGATTATGTAGATATGATTAAACTGGGTTTCCTTCGGTATTGACGATTTAAATCTTTGGGTTTGGACACTAATACCGCAGAATTATTATTATCTTTAAAAAAAATATAATACCCTACCGATTCTATTCAGTCAGATAAAGCTCGGCACTTTTACAATAATTCATTTTTTATTAAGAAACGTAAGACTTGTAATTTACGAAGTAATATTTTTTATATTAATTTCTACAAAAACAGACAAAAGGGTAACATAATGACTCATTCATATCAAATTCTAAGAAATTCTTCATATGTATGATCATAATAATTTGGTCGCTGAGTAAAAATAATAATGACCACTATAATTTGAGCCCTGCAGCCCTGAGCTGAACAAAGACCTCGGTTAACTATGCAGACTGACTAACATAGGTATATTAGGTATCTATTGTACGGTATAGATAGATACATAGGCATAGAATGATGAAACCGGATCTCGACAAAACTGGTTTTGATACAGGCATACCATACTATTTATGAACATGTTATGTTATAACTAAGTATGTACTGTAACTTATTTATAGATATACTTACTTATTTGTCTGAGTTGTGGAGTTGTGGTTATTGATAGATGATTAATGGTAAAGGAGGAAGGAACCCATGAATCAGGCCGGAGGCGGTAAATCGGTAGATCTAGGTATCATAAGTAGTATAGGACTATAGCTTAGGTACCCGTTTGACAGGAATAAATAGGAAGAAATTTGCGTCTTGTTATGCAGCGATCAGGAGGGTGGGATATAGTTTGTGGTGTGTATTAGGGAACCTAGGATACAGATATAGGTTTTCTAAAGGTACATTTAGTCTTAAACAAAGATCAATTCATTACAATCAACCGCACAATTGTGTCACATCCTATTAAAAGCCTTTATTTCAGGCTTATTTTATTTCATACGCACCAAAGACTCTCGACTGTATTTGAGGTGGAACAACCATATATCTACCTACATACAAAAGTAGGTATGTGTATGTACCTATCTCCCTAGGTACATAGGAGCCACCCGGCACTAAGCCGCGCATATTCATCGATCTGCGCACGGCGCAGTAACCATTAACCATAAGCCCTTTAACGTCATAATGGTGTCTAGTAACATGCGTAACCTTAATTCAGACTAGATTCTTAGAATTGTGATTAAGGAATATTTTTCGTCCCGTGAAACATGGTGGCCATTACTATGAAACTGGTGAATTTAAACGCAGGGGTGAATCGAGACCAAAAGTTGAAGGGGATTTTAGCGATGAAATAATATGGTACGTTGCCAACAAGATCTGTAAATAAGTAAGCAAATAAAAGCGAGTACCTGGTGGACATTATTATCATATTAATTGAACGTTAAAATCCCTTTCAAAGTATTGTCTCGATTCACTCCTGCATCTCTAACTCTCTATTCCCTCCCTTTGACCCGGTACTGCCCCGTGCAGAGGTGACCATACAATTACGCACACACTGCAGCCTCCTACGTATGAAGGTCTTCGATATTGGAAATCGCGTCATGGAACTCAAATGGAGTTGGGCAGGACACCTAGAATGGAAAGAGAAGTGTTGGTCGTTCGGCGGCGAGATGGGTAGACGACATTGTTGCCATCGCGGGAATATCCTGGATGAGGCTGACACAAGAGCGTGGAGCTTGGCACAAACTAAGAGAGGCCTACACCTAGCAGTGGGCGAAGTCGGGCTGTGGATGATGATGATGCAGCCTCAACCACTGAAAATAAGAAATTCACAAGATATAAGTAACAGGATAACGTTCACATCACTCCTTTGATTGTTAATCATGTATGTAAAGCCCTAAGGATTTTTCTAGCTCGTATTTTAAGATTTGGCCCCCCAGGCCAGTATGGTAATTGCCACCCGCAATTTTGCAAAAAAAAAAAAGAAAAATGAATTATAGGTAATTTTACAAAAATAAAACAATAATACGTAAGAGCGAGTGTAGTAAGCTTAGATCTTCTTCTGACTATTCGTATTCGAAGTAGGAATGTACTGTTCCTTGTGATTACCCAGTTTCGAGAAAGATATCGATTAGCTTAAAAATAATTTCTTGTATTAGTCTACCGAAATATCGAACTCGGGACATTTACGGGCTCTAGTCGTTCTTACAACTTGCAACCATACCGTACCATTCACTGTAGCCACACTGCCACGGCCAGATAATTTTGGAGATAAAACAGAGATTATTAATAATTAAAAATACTTGATTGGATATTGCATAATATTTTATTTATAATTGCAACGGTGAAACTGAAGTAGGTAGATAGAATAGAGCTGCATTGAGTTTCATACGAGATGATAGAGGTATCGGCTGAATTTGGTTACTTGTACCTCTGTAAGTCTGTCTGTATCAGTAGCCGGTAACAACAACAAGACAAATACCTACATTTATCTCCTTTTCCATCATCCATCTGTGAAGACGCTTTTTTTTAAAGCAAGCCGTCTGGTTACCGCTCCGTATGTTTGGCTGTATCATCAGTCGTAGGCTCGTAGGGTTCATATGCTGTGACTGTTACTGCTGAGAATGCGGAATCCTGGATTCGAGCTTCCCAGCAGACCGACCAATTGATTGAGTATTCCATCAGGAACTTCTCAGTGTCAGCACTGACAATGAGATTGACACTGGATTTGTACACGGTTGATGACAATATAATTATAAAGACTTGTCCCACACCCCAGTCATCCTCTATTAACTTTTTCCGGTAAAATGTGTGTGTAATTCACAAAATCTTACCTAACCCTTCGCACCTTCAGTATAGGAGTACCTTCATATTTTAATTTTACTGAGAATCAGTCGCGAGCAGTAAGGTACAGTTTACATCTCTAGAATATAAGTATTTTTTCTAATTCCAGACATTTCCTGAAAATGCGTGAAAAGTGCGCCTGAAGAATACAACATTAGTATAAAATAAGACTAATAAGATTGGATAGATAAACAGAGAAACTTATTTACCGTTCCACACCAAAACCATGAATGGGCATGACATGCTATGATAACAAAATATTGTGAAATAGGTATCAAGAGAATACCACGTAGACGGAAGTAACGTAAAACAAAGTCATTAGGTATATGACTGTGTATATGTTTAATTTGACTAATTGAAAAAAAACAACTAGATTTGACTAGTCATATCTAGATTTGACTAATTAAAAAAAACAAGTAGGTTCAGGTGCGTATTGAGCAATATGATTTGGACCCAGGGAAGTCCTTTTAACATCTCAAACACACATAAAAAATTGTAAGATTTCTTCTTCAAAAAAATCAGCATTTTTTTAAATTACCGATGAAATATTTCTGTGGGATGGTTCGGAATAATGTGCAGAATACGTGGTAAACGTTTGTGCGTTGATGTGCCTTCCACCCTGTATAAGTTGCATAACTGTTTGAAAAGCGGGGTAATTGCGTAGCACACCATTAAATGTCCATGCCTTTCATTTTGACAGTTTAACAACACGAATTGCGTTAGAGTTACAGCGTATTCAGTAGTAACGCCTCTGTCTACCATGAGAACGACCATCATCATCATCTGCCTAGCCTTTTCCCAACTACGTTGGGGTCGGCTTCCGGTCTAACCGGATGCAGCTGAATACCAGTATTTTACATGGAGCGACTGCCTATCTGACCTCCACAACCCAGTTAGTACTGGGTAATACGATACCCCTTGGTAAGACTGGTTGTCAGACTTTTTGGGCCACTGACTACCTGTAACGACTGTCAAAGATCTACAGATGACAGCCGGTACCAACGGATAAAGTGCTTTCCGAGGCACGGAGGAAACTCGGTATGTAATGGGCGGTCATCCATCCACAGACCAACCTAGATAAGCACGGCTTAACCTAAAGATCGACTCGAACGGCTTTTATTATTTAGCCACGAGCTCCTCCATGAGAACGACCATCATCAGGCTACATGGCTGAGCACTCTAGTTATACAGCTAGATGTAGGTAGACTGCTGATGGTGTTATCATGAGGGTTGAAAGAGAGGGGGGCGGGGTACATAGCCCTCTCCGAAATCTTGAGCACCTATAGAAACCAACGCATTCTCGCTCGCTAATATAATTATCCTATACTTTCTGAATTTTGTATAGACTGAGAGTCTAGATGGAGAATCAATCTGACTAACTATTGGGCGCAAAGGGACATCCTTCTTAAGAATTTTAGGTAATCCATAAATCTTTGGTGGCTGCGATACCTTGGGCCTAAGGAGCTTGTTTATAACTTCATCAGAGAAGACATCGTGGTACTCTGTAATAACCTGGACAGTACGTCGTGAGACTTTCGCCGTTGGGTTGTAATTTACTGGTTTGTACATTTTTTTGTCACTGAGCAGAGATCTCAGCTTCTCGTCATGCTCAGAAACATTCAACCCAACCGTCGCAATACCTTTGTCCGCTCTCAAAACAAGGATGTCCAGGGCTCCACGGAGTTCATGCAATGCACAGCGTTCATCAGGCGTGATGTTGCTGTTAGGAGGTTTAGCACGCCGTAAGTCCGTAACACTACGGCAACATCTTGTCTTAAAATAATTGGTAATCACGGAAGATATCCCGTAAGTGACAGCATAAGTTTTTTTTCCTGCATTTGTCGACAAAGAATGGTCAAAAAAAATCAAACCTACTCGAGATAGTGCTAATTTCGAGCACGCTTTGCTCGCCCTGATTTTCTGTATTATTTTAATTCAAACGCTTTTTTTCATAAAATAACACAATTTCTGTATTTTTAGACAAAAGAAATTCTAGATGGGTGCTAAACTATTCTATCTCGCTGCGCTCGCTCTTAAATACTGCCTTTTCTTAAAAGCTAGGATTTTCTGTATAAGTCGAGAAAGTTTCTCTTTGTATGATTCGACAGAGACACCAACAAACGATAACCTAACACGTCCGTTGTGGAGTAGGTCCAAGCTCTTTTCATGAAGCTGAAAATGCACCCCCTGAAAATAATCCTGCCCAATGATTGTGATGTTGAGGTGAATTCAGAGACTGTGGTTCAGCTATTTCTCCTTGGAGAGTAGGATTTAATATAGGTCCCCCCTTCCAAAACCAAGCCTGGCTACGGCCCTGGTTATCATAAATCGTGAATCTATGCAGCCAGGTCTTTAGGGAGAAGCAACTTTGTATAACTACTGCTGGCATACTAACGCAAGAACCAGTTTTATCTTGAATTTCGGTTCTGGGATGATAGACTGCCCAGATGCAAGCTTTGACTACATTTTGAGCTGAGTGTTCTGGAAAAACTTGAATTCTAGTGCTCATACATTAAATCTATTTCATAGCCAGCCGTATACGATGCAAAGTATTAGGGGTGCTTCAAAATAGCCTCAATTAGCGGCCCTTTGTTTAAACCATCCCCCCCCCCCTTCATTTAAACCATTTGGTCAACTGGCTAATATATTTTTACCACGTTATGACCTATTCTACAGTTTCCTATTGTTAGCGAGAAATTCTGCATTTGGTTTTTCCTATTATGTAACTAAAAACCCAGTGTTTTGCTTTTATTTATTTTGGTTTATCCATATTACGATGCACAAAGTTAATCTGTACCTATATTTAATAGGTACGTGGGTTAGAGGTTGGGATTTCCCATTGGCAAGAGTGATGGATCGTGCCTTAACTTAGGCACTAAAACAAGATCCTAGAAGGCCTAGAATGCCTGCAAGTTTAAGACAAGTTTGAACTTCGTGAGTATGACGGATGAAGTGACGAACCACCACCTTGTCACAGACTCGACCATATTCTGTTCATTATTGATTTTACTCTGAAACGGATGAATCATCTTCAGTGTGGTTTTTGTGGCTAAGACAGTGTTTAATTGGTTGGGGGCTGTTGACCTCAATTTCCTTAGGACACAAGACTTAAGAATGGCCTTATATCCCACAGCCTGCCTAATAAGAAGTTAATGTTCATAATAAATAAATAAAAATTGTGTAACTTTTTTCCGAAATCCTTATTCCAAAACTAGACAGTAACATTTACATAGGCCTCCTCTAACAATTTCCATTGTTGCTTGGACCTGCTTTCAGCTTTATTTCTACCTCCTATCGGGTAGACTGCCTTCCCCGATTTTTATTGTCATCCCTTGGATACTATTCTGTCACTACCGTGCTCCACTTTCCTTTAGTGTCTCGCATCATTTGGCTTATCCATCTCCACTTTTGTTAGTCTATTCTTGTGTGTGATCTGTGTTTCTTTTTCTATACTGTGACCTGCCTCTTTGAACTTGAGCCTACCATGCTTCTCTCCATTCGTCTTTGACACTTGGCAAGCTTTTTCCTGAGCGATTTGGTGAGTGCCGATCCTATTGCTAAAATAATTTTCAAAGGCTCCTGAGAACCTATTGAAACTAATCACTGTGCTGTTGGACAGGTCTAGGGTCTAACTAATCTAGCTGTAATTAAACTAGTAGACCATTCAAAAGCAATAAGAATAGAATCTTCGTCCAGGGAATGGAGAAAGAGGGTTTAATATGTAGTGGTCAATTCTTCAGCAGAGAGTAGAAACTGGTAAGACTATAAGATGTTATTCCAAATCCATAGGTATTAGGAAATAGTAAGTAGCTGCAGTTTCCCCAAGACGAGCCACGTAATCACGTTTTAAAATCAAAACACTTGAATATACGTTTTACCCGTGATACGCGCGGCTTTGCTCGTGCAGATTTTGAAAAGTGGTTGCTTGTTGATAACGGGGTCAAGAACATTGCACCAAATGTTTTAGGTCGCCTCTTTTCTGCCGCCCGCGTAGTATAGGACCTTGAAGTCCAAGGTTCGACTCCCAAATCAAGCATGGCTACGTTGAGCAACTGAGATCTGTGGATCTAAAATTAGTTGCGATTGTAGGATAGCGCTATGAATTTAGTTTTTTTTTATGGTCCAACTTGTGGTTGTGGTCGCCAGATCTACATTGCCCTACACGTAGTTCCGCTGGCTTAAGTATTAGATTTTTATCTAGACTTCTCAGAAAGGTTGATCTTCGAAAAAGCATCCATACATTCCTATATCTGAATTGTTAATCAATCTGGATCAATAAACCTCCGGCGTTTCCGGGAAGCCTTCATTGCATCAAAGTATAATAATAGGTAATTTATTCTGTGGTTTCGGTGAAAGGTGGTGTGCTGTGTTCCCCATCCCCTTTATAGTAGTTTCACAGAAAACACAATAATATGCCAAACCACAATACAGATAAGCCTTTTCTTTCGTTGTCTATAGGTAGTTTAGGGACGTCATTCCACGAAATACTCTTGTCTCTAAGTAGATAATTATGATGAATTGATGAGATAGAGAACACAGATAATTTTAGGGAATAAAAATAGACTCAGAAAAAGATTAGGTATGTGGCTATCTTGCTTCTTGGCTGTACTTTGAGCAATAACTTAACCCCTTCCTACTAATAACTTAATTACCACGTGTTTTCTTATTAGATAACTGACAGCGTGGTAACCCGTAAGGCCGTAACATCGATACGTTAACTACCTATCAAGCGATCGATAAGAATGCTCTATACCTACCTACATAATGAATGAATAGTTTATTATTTTAGACGCGGGGCACGCAGACACGCTACCTACCTACCCAGTGGCCGAACTTTGATCAGGCCTAGACATATTGATTAGTTACCTACAGATCTAGGTTCTACTCTTCTAGGTAGGTACACAAATCTATGGACTGAACTGTCAACCAATATCATGTGCAGGTTCCTGATACACATGTCAACAAAAATTCTTCATTTTCCTCTGACTTTCTTCGTAAAAGCAATTGACATAATGAGAAATTAATTTAATACAAAAACAGTTTTTTTTTTTAACTTTCTTTATTGATTAGATTAACGCTGAACAATATTCTTATCAGTTATTTACTGACTGATACCACCTTCATTAATATGTATGGAGGCACCTGCTATAAGGTTTCAAACCAACTTACCTACTTTTTCAAGCAGTGCTATCTAACCAAAGAGGGTACGGTACATAAATAGGTACAAAAAAGGAAAAAAAAACAAAATCAAACAAAATCCCGCTATGTGCACCTACCTACTTCGTTACCAAGTAGGTTAAAATACTTACGTAAGCTTGTAATTGCATTATATACCTACCTACGTTCTCTTTACGTTCATAGTAAAATACCTAAACATTTGACATCTACTTTTTACTTGTTGCTGTCCCGCTCACTCATGCAGGGGATTATTGTTCGAGGAATGCGCGCGTCGGCTAGTCTCGCTACACACTGTTGGTAAGATCTAGATTATCAACCCGAGCAACACGTGCAATCTCTATGTCACAGACGTAAGGTCGAGTTTCGCACCGCTGCTTGTATTGGAACGTCCAAGCGACATCAAGGCAGCTGTAGCGAGACTACCGATAGTACTACTTTGTAAAGAGTACATTCATAAATTATATTTTAGGTATTGAATAAAGGCTGATTTAAGGCACTTATCGGGGTTCTAAAATTCTCAAAAAATCAAATATTTTTCAGAATGGTCTTCTGAAGCTTTTAAGTAGTATTTCCAAAATTAAATTGGTCGAAAATAGAACAAAATGAAAAGTCCTTGAGAACTAGTCTCGTGGGGAGTGCATCGACGTCATTGACGGGACTTTTGTAGATATGTATGGTCGCTAGCAGTGACCTGATTGGCCAACAAAGCCTTGTCGGCGGCCATTTTGTTAGCTGCTGAGTCACCAAAAGGTGAAAAATGTACATGAATTGCACTCCCCACGAGACTACACAACGGTATTGGGCATTTCCCTGAACACAAAATTTGGGTTTCATGTTCCTTACCTACCACAGCGTGGTTAACAAGAAAATATTTTTCCAATTAGTTATAAGTTTTAAAGGGTTACAGAGATAAATTCGATAATTATGAATATGCCGCGAAAACAAATATTCAAAAGTTGACGTCGGCAAAATAGTGCGGAACTTATATTTTCTTAGTTCTGTCGACCCTCACATGGATGGACTATGAACAGTGAACACGGATCAACGGTGGAAACTTGTCGTGGAATGTGTGAATGATAGTGAATTAAATATTCGAAAACGCATTCGTATGCTTCGGCGATCTGTCAAAATAGTGAAGTGATAAGTGGACGATGTGCACCGTGCAAAACGATTGTTTACTAATTTTTGACTGAAACTTGCCACAGCGACGCTGCAGAATGTAGCCCTGGATTGAAGTGACGTGTGGAATATTAAAAACTGTGTTCTTCTTTCACGAGGAGTGAGCAGTGATCGTAAACATGTCGGACTCTACGACCGCCACACCAACCATGGCAACCATGGTCAAGGTAAAGACTGAGCGGCCTGATGAGGCGGAGATCAGGGAGCTAGCTGCCAAAATGGTGGAGGCAAATAAGGCTAAGGCGTTAGCGGCTTCGGTGGCGGCAGCGCGGCCCCAGCCGGGCTCGCTCGTCGGCGTGGCGCCGCCGGGCTCCGGCGGACAGATGGGCATACTCAACTTTCTGGCAAGAAAACCCGCCCTCAACAACACGGGCGAGATGAGGCCCGTGATCGACGGTGACAAGAAGACCTCGGCCCCAGACGAGGCCAGTTGGAAAGGTCATTTCGGCTGGGACATGCTTGGCAAATGTCACATACCTTACATATACCGGTCCACCGAGAAGTATGTGGCTGTCAGGATGGTGGAGATCAAGCTCCTCAACAAATATCTGAACTATCTCCATGCAGACATATACTCGTGTACTTGTATTAGAAGTTACTACATCTCAGAGATAGAAGCTCGGCTGCTGAACGAGATCAACAACAGGCATTGTGACGGACAGTTTGGTCGGGAACCATTCTCTCAGAAGGACTTAGTAGTGCGGTTGTCAGATGCATATGAGTTCTATAACTTCCTAGACGTTTGTTATAATAAGTTATTAAGAGGTACAACAAATACTAAAGACAAGTGTGGTTTTATTAGGATAAACAAGGAATCTGTTGTACCATATACAGTGCGGGACAACCAGAAATTTGTTCCTCTATTTTATTTTGAAGGTGAAACAGACAATTTGAAATTAAAGGCAGACCAGTTAAAAGGCTGGGACCTATCGTACTTGAAGTTCTGTTGTAAAGTGCAGGGTATTCGGAATGAACTATTTGCTAGTGAGACGTGTTCAGTGATAAGTTTATCAGACATTAAAAGCTATTTCCCACCGGGGACGGAATTCGAGGAGTACTGGCCCAACAAAGTTGTTGACTCACAGCTATTGATATCAGCAAAAGGTGAGATAATTAGCTTAAGAATTGTTTTTAAGTTGTAAATTTATGTCATCATTGGTGTGCAACTTGGTTCAGCGGGTCGTCTTAGTTGGTGGAGGCCTGTATCCAGAAGTATACTGCTAAAGACTTAGAAGTTGAAGGATATCACTTGTTTCAACTACTTCCCGTGTCAATTGATATTGCACTTAAGTACAGTCAGCAGCAGTAAGTGATCAAGTATTTCTGAATTACTTAGAATATAATCACTATACAAAATTAATATCATGTCTAATTGGTCAAGTAAAACAGCTGAAAACTCTTAAAACTTACTATTTCTGTTGACAGTACACTTCAAATATTATGAAGTGCAGTACTCAATGATCCATAATCTATTGAATACAAGCTTTTTTTTTTATCAAAAATAAATAGGTAAGGTACACAAGACTGTGCTTTTAAATTGGATGTTTATCTAAAAAATATCCCAAGAAAATATTAATCAAATTCATGTTATCTTCCCTCCTTTAATGTTTATCCAATGAAAGGGTTTGGACAACAAAACCCTTTCATTGCATAAACAATGTACAACAGTAGCTTCTGCTACTGTTCTCATAACCCTTTCATTGCAAATAGCTTTATTGCTGGGTACTAAATTTTTTCTTGTTATTGTTATTCTGAACAAAAAAACTAGCAGGTAGTAGATCAGTTCAATGTTTACAAGTCTTCATAAAGACAGTCCTAAACACAATGCTTTTGTCTTCTTTTTTTCTACTCAAATGACATCATTAGAGGGTTCTTTGAAAAAGATACAAAAAATTATATTTGTACAATGTTATTCTTGTTTGACATTCACAGTTTACTTGCCAACCAAAAAAAAAACAAGGTCACAAGACTTGAAGACTGGCTGAGGAAAATAATGATTTCATAATTATTTTTTTATTTCAGTCATCACAATCTTTGGGGTGGGTAATACTTGGTGCTTGTAAGCTTGAACGCTTTATAAACGCGAAGATTTCCCGCGCAATGCTTTTTGAACTCTCGGCCTATAGCATGTAGCTGAAAATCCATTTGGAATTTTTTCATTGCTCTCTGTTGACTTCTAAACGTTCGGGTCAACGCCGAGGGTAGAAATTCCAGTGCACGGTAAAAAAAACGTCGCGTTAGAAAAGCGCCCGAGCTTAATTAAGAATTTACACATTACTGAAGAATAATGCAAAATTTTAAACCAATAGTTAATAAAAGCAGATTCATGTGCTCTGACTGCAATCATTTCTGTAAGCAACTTTGTTTACCTTGTTTAGGTAACCAACAAATTCAAAAACATCAGTAATTTGGCTAAAAAGGGTAGAAACAATAGAGCACTAATAGCAGGCCGAAAAGCCGAAGATTTTGCAAAATCTTGCATTAATTGCCAGAATGTCATTTTACGTGTACCACCACGTAAAATGACATTCGGGCGTATTTACGTAACCACTTTAAATGAACTTCCAAGTATCCAAAGAAGTAATTTAAACCAATAAGACAACAGGAAGTAAGTTAAAATTAAGTCTTGCGTTTCAAACATACAACTCAAGCTAATAATAGCACGTTAAAAATAAAAACCCATTACGTTTGAGTTTTGTAGCGACGTGAGGGTCCCGTATGTTGTTTAAAACAAAATTACTCGGTTATTGGTCCATTTATAAAATTTTAATATTGTCCTTATTTGCATGGATTTTTTTAAATCAGTAGTAGCTCTATTTTTCCGGCCTACGTTGATGCAACCACGCTGCACTACCTATGCAGGAAGAAACCAGTATTCTAGACTTAAGATTTGCCAGACAGACGAACCAAGGATATCGTATTTACACTTATTTGTCTGCCGGTGAATTCCGTGGTTCCTCTAATCACATGGTCTGTTATAGAGTTTCCAATTTTTCCAAGCTTAACAGATAAGATTAGTTTATCTCCTTTTCAGCCAGTACTCACGGTATAAGTAGGTACTATAATTTCTCGCAAAAAGTATAGAATACCTCACAGCAACGCCCGCATTCCCATATGATCATCATGCCTGCAAGTGTCCATGATCCCGTCCGTGTATGGGTCCCTCGAACCGCCATTTTGACGATGTCGTCGCATTTGTATTACCGGATACCCCTATAATGTTGTATTGGGGTTAAAAATGATCATGCTTTGCCTCTTTTTTCTATAATACGAAATTGGGTTAAAAAACAACTTCTCCCAGACCCGTGGATAGTTCCAGTCAGCCTAATTGAACGAACTATTGTGTCGGCTTGAACTTCACAATAAAAGTAAATGCTGGCTAAAAGGTAGTTAGTCAGCAGTTTTAAATGTAGACTTCTTATAATGTGATGTATTAAAAGAAATCACATGAAAAACTCCTAATTAGTTAGAAATGGCCATATTCTAATGCTAGATCGGCTCCTTCATACTGTTACGGTGGTGTTCGCAGATATTCCGAAGGCCTACATTACACGTCGCTACCCATTATTTACAAAACAATGACATAACAGGCCGTAACCATTGATGCTACAAGTGAACGATCTTGAGGAGGGGATAATACTAAACAATACACTCTGTTTTGCTTACGTTTCGTAGTATTTTCTTTCACTTCGGTCGGCGATGTAAAATATTTTTGCACAAGGAACCCTGAAAGTTCTTGCGTCGTTTATGACAAAGTTTTTCGTTTTCTCAGGGGTGGTGGGGGGGGGGGGTTAGTTTTATTTTCTGGCTTCTCGAGATGCTTTACCTACCTCAATTATAACTCGCCTTTTAAGTGTTTTTTTTCCTCCACAAATTATTAAGTACGAATTTTCTGCGGTTTCTCAACCAGTACTGTATATTAAATTCGTAGAATAAATTAATGATGTAAGCAATGACGTTTCGTTTATGGATTTCGAAAATGCGAAATACATATATTATCCATAAATCGATTCTGCGATTCGTGTCCGATCTAACCATGATTTTATTATAACCATACTCAGGGAAAAATGCAGTAATTGTAATTCGTGGCATGGTTATACCAAGAAAGAACATTGTGGGAAGCTTGGTCAGTGAGTGCCCGACTCGACAGTTTGATTCAAAAAAAGGCGATGACCCATTTTATTCTTAATGTTTCCCCTATCCCCTTTAGAAATAAATTATCATGTTACAATGCAGGGGAGCTCAACAGCAGTAGAGTTTCGACCTACATAATATAATATCATCTGTTAATCAACACGAGGTCTAGAGTAATATCGGTAAATTAATTAGGTCGTATTTTTGCCCAACATTAGCATTTTTTTTTACTGATATGCTAATGATCATCGGCACCACATCGAATTCAATTAAAAGTTAACAAGTCAATAATCTCAAAAAAAGCAATTTAAGAATAATACAATCATGAACGTGCAGTTTCTTAAAAAAATGCGAAGGTTTTAAACCTTCAACAAGAAACCTTGACATGTAAAAATAATTTGCATGATTACTTTAGAATAATATCTCCTTTATCAGTGAACAAACAAGAATTCATATTTTTGTCCCCTATTATGTACATAATTACTGCAAGTAGTAAAAAAATGCTAAGTACTTATACTACCTAATTAGAATTTCATACTAGTCAGATGCATGCTCACTTTACTGGTTTGGAGATTGTCGCCTTTGAATTTTTAGGTCTTTAAAAAGGCGAAGGCGGAGTATTACGTCATCCGTCAATGGAAAGAGGTCGAAGCGAAGGACGTAGAGTTAGACCTCTTTGTTAAAAGAGCCGCTTGCTATAATACCAAGGGTACACGTAGAAAGCTATATGTTGGGTGCTAAAAAAAAAGGGGGGTCCCACCATCAAATTACCCCTCCCGCTCTGGGCAGAGCGGATGGGAATGTCAGACTTGTACTGACTAAAACCCTGAATATTCCTTCTTAGCCCTTTGTGTTCCAGGGTCGCTGTATCTCTTTCGAACAGTCGCGCAGCCCCGGCAGGCATCGGCCCCCTCCGGTTTGCTGACATCTCGTTGAGGCGCGCGTGGAACACGAACGCGCCGTCGACACGGCCTGTCGTCATAAGACGGACGGACGAGTTAGCCCATTACTCACCGTCCACAGGCCCGCGCCTACGGTGGCCGGGAGCCACCACGTGGCTCCCGACGCCCAAGCTCCCGACTGGGACGTGAGGTTCTTTCCCTCTCACGTACCGCCACCTCCTTCGCTAGCATGACTGCTTCGCAGAAGGAGGTGGCTGCTTCCCACTCCCTCTCGCTCCGGACCTTGGATTATACCAGGCCCGGACGCGAAAGGTTGCTGCCGCTAATCGCCGCTATGATGGACACAAAGAGTTTATTTTATTAATATATCATATTAGTAATGATCATAACAACCACCCAAATATAACGAAACGAATGCTGCGTTGGTCAGCGCATTATTTAAAGTAAAGCCGGGATAAGAATGCTGGATATGAGCTAGATAGAGCTCCTATAGCTCTAGCTCATGTCCCGAGTCCTGCCAAAACGCCGTTCTCCAGGAAAACAAATGGAGTACGTCCGGTTTAGTCGTCCTCGTTGTTTTGAATTATCATTAGTTCTATGAATTAGCAAAAACCCGGAAAAATATGTAGTTTTCCTCAGTTATTTGTTTACCTAGTTCATCACGATTGAAATTCCCTTCGTAAATGCGACATATTTTACCTTTACCTCACTGCTTGAAAGAAAGAATAACTACGGCACCAGTAACATGCAATCCGAAATGCCATGTAAGAGAGAGCGTGATTAAATTAGCTTAAATTACAGGCAGGGCAGCAAGAAGAATCCCTGCTTATAATTTCCAGCCGCTTCTACTAAAACGAAAAAAATCTGGACACCGAGTTGGTAACCAAACGACTCATTGCGTGTATGAAAACCTTCGTTTCTTTCACAATCAAGTTCTTTTTGTGTTTCTCCCCATTTCACGAACCGGTTTCTTTTTCTTCATAAAAAACGTGTTAATAAAAAAAAAATACGCAGACATAGGGGCCACGGATAAGCCCGGCTTATCCCGCCTCGTTTCCATTGTTAAATATCTGAAAGACCCGTTTATGTTCACGATAAAGGATGAAAAAAAGTTACGTATTTTAAGAATTTCTTGCTGTCCATTGGTTTTTAAATATTATTTATAGCTTGGAAAATGCAAAACAGATTGTGTAACTGGATTGGTCAGCAAAAAATCATAAAAATAACATGTTAATCAATGCCCTAAAAAGTAGATTAGTATTTTTTATAACGGTTAAAAGATAACGGGTCGTTTACCAACAATCTGCTGTTTGGCGAAAGAAATCTTGACATCTAAGTCTTGAGGCTTTCTCTTGATTCCCGTTACGCGATGTTGTTAGTATGAAACTACGGATTTATCTCGGATCAAGCGGCACAGTTGGGGTTTAATTCGACGTTTCGTAAGATTTCACAGTTCAATGCTTTAACGTCATTAGACGTTGAAATAAACAGGAAAAAATACGAAAAGTCAATGATTTTTTGCTTGATGTAAGAAAAACTGACAGCTCACGTGACTAGAGTTACGAGATTCTAGAAAAATCTTAACTTGGTGATAAACAAAATTTTGAGCAAACTCAGCTGCAGAACAACCCTCTGGTACAATAACCATATTATTGGTACAGAAGGACCTTTAAATGTAACATACCCGCTAACCAGGTCGAGAACATGGCATATGACGTCAGCCACAATTGTCCGCCATCTAGCCTGTTATAATTTGACCTTTTTAGTGCATACTCTTCTAATTTCAAGGGCATCCATTGTCTAATATTTCAATTGATATTTTCCCTGCCTTTGGTGGCTAGGTAATTACCGATTGTAAATACTGACTTGATTGCGAAACCTGCTTATTCCAAGTATTCAATTTACGTAATTCTCATGGTCTTTTCCTTGCACGGTCGGTATCAAAATGAAGTGTATTGGTGCCGTTAAAATGACGTAGTCGCTTGATTAGATAGTCAAAGTTTTGACAGGTTTCCAACTAACTTATCGTTCACGGGTATCGTAGTTAGTCACCTGTTCTGTTTCCATAAGTTCAATTACTTTTCTGCGAATGATAAGCTATAGGTCAGATAAGGACAGTACGCGTTTTTTTCAAATTTACTGAACAGCCCATAATAGGGTCTAAATAACAACTTATCGGTAGATATTATGTATTAGAAAACAATCTTGCGTCAGAAATATCCAATATCGTAGTGTTCTCAATGGAACCCAATATTTTACCGAACGCCCCTCACGATATTCAAGGCGAAGCAAGATTTATTTTCGGCATGTTTGACCCACAATTCCAGATGCAGTTTTAGACTCTTCGGCATTTGAAAGATTTTAAACGATTTCTAACATATTTTAGCTTCTGGTGTGAACCATGTATGGAAGAGCCAGGTTTCCATAGATTTCATGTTTAACAGTAGGCAGTACTGTCCATTGCCGCTTTAACTCATAAAATCTCGCTTTATATGTTTTAGTATCCTCTATTTATATGGCCCGGATGGAACCACTATTTTCTGGACACTGCTACGATGCGCAATTTTTATCGCACTGTAGGGCCTAATCAGAATGACCCGTTGTTTTTCATCGTATATGTACCTACCAACAGATAAAATGAATGACGCAATATTTCTGAACTGAACTCTGAGAAAAATAATGTTTTGACACCAGAGTCCATTAATGTTACGTTTTGATTGGTGCTTAAATATTCTATTTTCTTCCTCTCTAGCACTTGACCTGATAATTACGTTATGGCCATTCGATCTTTCAACAAAATTCTGTCATCTAACTAAACAAAGCCTTTGGCTGCTAATAGGATTTAGTCTTACAAGAACTTTGCAAGATTTCTCCTTTACTTATTGCAACATTCTCTCAAATCTTCCATGTTTGTTTTTCAGGCTCCGTATCAGGAGGTGGTCAATGGACGCGAGCGCCTCCTGCGCCCCCACCAGGCGTGGTTGGCGGCGTGGGGGTGGGTTCCAATGCCGTGGCCCTTAACAACGTGTCCAGCCAATCCACGCGGGGTCGGCGGGCGACCACACAGAGGCATTCACCGGCCGCGCAGATGCAGCAGATGTCCCATGGAGGGCTTTCGGCAGCCGCTGTGCAAGCGCTGGCGAATGGTTGGAGCCTGCCCGGAGCGCTGACACAAGCGCAAACGCAGCAAGTGCTGAGGCTCGCACAGGTACGGCTCATAATTTGTTGTTACTTTGTCATTGGCAAAATATTGTCTTACAAGATAGTCGATTTCAATTAAGAGAAGAGAAACGTAGACAGTTTAATGTTTTATGCGAATTTTTCGCCATTGGGAATATTTCAAAACGTCTATTTCTTTCGTTGTCTTATCGCTAGCAAGATAACTAGCTTAACAAGCAATTATTCGCTGCCTGATGCTGCATGCAAGCTAGAAATTGATTTTGCAGTCGACTAACGACCGTCGCGCTGCCAAGTCTCTATTCAGTGCTATGTCTATAGGAATCGAATGTAATTCCATCTAGCTTTAAAAAGGAATTCCTTAGCAATAACACACAAAAGGAAACTCATTGTTAGCCAACAGCTGATGGAAACGGCCCTAATTGTGACGTCAGTCATTATTATAACTAGAAGACGGGATATTTACCATGTTTATTGTTTTCTTTGAGTTCCCGATATTTCGGCGCTGTTGCAAGCACCATGATCACGGATAAACTGAAGTTATTGCGGGTGGGTGTTTATGAGCAGACAAATCGGTCTACCCTCTTTCTTGTTCGTTTTCTGCACTCAGTACCGCTACCACTGTCACTCACAACTCGATTCTGTTCCCGACACACGAAACTCACTGTGTCTGCTCGCGAACTTTTTTCGGCACTATTCCGCTTTTTACACAGCTGGACCACTGGTTTCCAGGCTTTCGACAGTTGAAACCCATCCTCCCGATTGAAGTTCTTATATTTGTTGATTTCAATAGCTTCTCTAACGAGTCTAGGGATATAGTGGCGTTCTGTCGAGATGACCTGAGGGTTGTGTAACTCAATCCAGTGGTTCGATCCTGATTCCAGGAGATGCTGAGCTATGGCTGATTTTTGGGTGTCGTTGTTCTTCACCGCCCTGATATGTTCCGATATTCGACAAGCCACCGTACGTTTCGTCTGACCTATGTAAGACTTGCCGCAACTGCAGTCCACTTTGTAAACACCGGGCTTTTCCAGTGGAAAATTATCCTTCGGCGAACGCAGCATCTGAGACACTTTTTTGAAAGGAGTGAAGATAGTCTTTACGGCGTATTTCCGAAGAATGTTGGCAACCTTATCTGTCACTCCCCTCACGTATGGCAAAAATGCCGGCTGCCTCTCAACCTCGCACTTCCGGTGTTTACAACCAGGGTTTGGTTTAGGTTGCGCGGGTTTCCCTGTATATCCGTTTCTCTGTAGGACCCTCTGCACATGTGTTAACTCAGCACGTAAATGTTCCTCGTCGCATAGATCATATGCGCGGTTGGTAAGTGAAGTCACTACAGAGTACAGCTGTCTGGGATGGTGGTGAGAATCAGCGTGTAGATATAGATCCGTGTGAGTCAATTTCCTATAGACTGAGTGGCTTAGAGAACCGTCAGTACGAACCCCTATTTTCACGTCCAAGAATGGAATAGCCCTCTTGCAACAGCGCCGAAATATCGGGAACTCAAAGAAAACAATAAACATGGTAAATATCCCGTCTTCTAGTTATAATAATTTTAGTGACCATGAAAGTTTAAAATCTTATAACGTCAGTCATTGTTTATTCATTATTTCTACGAAATTAATCGATTCATTTGCCCGTTAAATAGGTTCGTTACTAGGTATCGGTACTTTTTGTACTACAATCTTAATAACCTAAGACTTTCCTCATTGAAGTCTGAATACTTCCATTGCTGGAATTGACCCTCCATATCAGTCCATATAGAATTGCTGTTATCAAATTTTGAAATTATTGTACTTAAGCTTCCTCTTATAAAGTTTTCTGTTCTGCTTGTTTAGTCAATTTCTCTTCTACATGACAGACGTCGTTCATCCATCGACGGATTATATTTTCCTTATTTCTTTTCATGGTGTCGCCATTTTGAAAAATTGGAACAACCTCAATATTTTAAATAGAAAAACACTCTCAACTCTTCAATTTAATTTGTATTTAAAATGACTCATGTGACGATTATTAGAGAAATATGAAACATGCTGCGCCGACTCCAAATAAATTGGGATAAGGACAGGGAGAATGATGAATAATGATGATGATTACGAATGTGGAAAAAGCAAAAAAAAAAATGTTGTGTCTCAAACGGTTACATTTACAAATGTGAATGAAACAGCCCCATTAAGTAATTAATAATACTTGTGTTGGGGTTGTGTCGCTCTTACCCTCAATAATTGATAGTTTACAATATTGAGGCTTTATAAATTTAATGGACATGTTATGAAAGGCTTCCCTCTATCTAGCAGAATCTTGATGCTCTGAAATTTATTTGGCATAACACACTTGGAAAATTGCAGAATTTCGTTTGGAATAAATTTATTAGGCATATTGCCATTTCGATAAAATTGCATTTTAGCCTTAAATTAAAATTAAAATATTGTCTTAAAAAGTCAATATGTTGTGCTACAAAAGTTATTGGCAAAAACGAATCGCTGCAAAACCGACTCCACGTAGTCTTGTCTGCCCTACCCCTAGAGTGTAATTTAAGCCCGCGTAGCCCCGGAGCGCTGGCGACGTGACAGAAACCATGCCTGCTGCGTGTTGCATGCTCGCTTGCATGCTACATGCTTGCTTGATGCTGTATGCTTGCTTGCATGCTGAATGCTTGCTTGCATGCAGGGTGTATGCTTGTTTGCATGCAGGGTGTATGCTTGTTTGCATGCTTCTTACTGGGAAATTAAAATCACATTATGTTCACATCATCTATTATTACTAATTTATTGAGTACACAGAAAGATAAAAACATAAACGAAAATATACAAAAAAAAAAAATAACAAAAGAATAAAACATAAATAATAAATTAAACAAAATATTTAGACAATTTACGCTAAACTGATCTATATTTTTTCTGATATGTGATAGATGTCTTTCAATTATTATGGATGTGAAATGTATGCCAAAAGATGATTCTAACTATAAACTTTCTGAGATATGATAGTTCTACCTTTTAATGACTATCGATATGAAAAGTGAAAAAAAACTTAAGTAAAAAAAATAATAAAGAAAAAAGCAGTATTTAAAAAAAAAGAAATAAGAAAAGAAAAAAGCAGTATTTAAAAAAAAAAATAAGAAAAGAGAAAAAAAGAAATAAGAAAAGAAAAAAAAATGTACAAAAAAAGAAAAAAAAAAGAATAATAAATAAGTGAGTTCAGCTGCATCCGGTTAGACTGGAAGCCGACCCCAACATAGTTGGGAAAAGGCTAGGCAGATGATGAATAAATAAGTGAGTGCTGTGTCTTCGGTCGCTGCATTTGCGTCGAGCTTGAGCGACGAGTTTTTCTCCCCGCCGTCGATTCCGTCACCACCACGACGACGAGGAAGAGGACGGCCACCAGCGGGCTTGGGACCTCGAGGCTTACAGGCCCCGAACAGAGTCCCCGCTGCCGGTGAAAATATGTCGCGCATGCGACGGACTCAGTACATTAATGAGAACGTCACGCGCGCATATTATGGGGCTGCTGGGAAGCAACTTGACTGCGTACCGTGGTCGGATGCTCTCCCTGTTTCAGGTGCTTGAGCCAGGTGTCAGCATGTCGGCGCAACGACTGTCGGATCAGGTGCGGGTCATCCAGCGTAACCATATGTTGGATGACACCGTACTTGATCGACTACGCTTCGATTCACGGAGTAACCTAGTTACGCCTGCTTCGCCAATGATCGCGGTGCAGCTGCAAAATGTATCCAGTGCTCGGTCGCGATCCGACCGCGATGGTAAAGAGGAAGATGACGAAGTTATATGAGTACCCAGTGCAACGCAGAATTGAGGAGCTTTGGAGGGTGCATTCCGATAGTACCGTTCCACACCGCCTGAACTTAGGCCACGTCTACCTCGTTTGCCTATGCAGAAGAAAAACAAGGCGCTGTGTGTGTGTTCTAGATTTGCAGCTGTCAAACTGCTTTGTCAGCAGCAAAGACCTCGCCGATACTCACTCAATATTGTACTGTGGAGCTGTAGCGGCATGTCGTGTAGCTCACGTCAAATTTCCCAACAACGACAGAGTTACACGACCAAAATTTGCTGTTCCAGCTTAGCAGTGCAGGATTGAGCGGCGTATCGGTGAGGCTAGAGCACTCATCGGCAAGTTAATCTGCTTCAGGGACGGCAATACTCGACCTTGAGTGATGCGCTTTGTGAGGCTGGCGTTCTCGGGAACTGATGTTAGTTTTCGAGACTACTTGGCCCGCGTCACAGAGCGTATCGACTTCCTGAAGCAGAAGATCTGTGCATAGGCAAGCCGTATTCGTCGGTAAAAGCGGCGAGTGGAGCGATACACGAATCGCACATTCCAAAGCGATGAAAGGTAGGTATATAGGGTTTGGGAACGACCGGACCAAGGTGTGACTGACACGCGTCTACCGGATGATGACGCCATGTGTTCGTTCTGGCGCAGCATCTGGTCGGTGCCTGTCAGTCACATTGAGGGTGATCGGACCCGGGAGGTTGAACGAGCGTGTGATCCGATACCTGAAATGGGGGCAATCATCATCAGCCCCCAAGACGTAGCTCGTGCAGTCCGTCCGTCGCCAACTAGAAATCTCCAGGACCGGATGGACTGCAACTTCTGGATCAAATGGTTTCAGAGATCGCACGTTCGCTTGGCATCCCAGTTTTAATCAGCCTTAGAGTCAGGGTCGCTGCCCCAGTTCTTGACGATAGGAATTACCCACCTGCTCCATAAGTTAGGTAGTACTGCGGAGCCCAAGAATTATAGACCAATCACCTGTTTAACAACGGTCTATAAAGTTCTTATATCCATTTTGAGAGCTAAACTCAACCATCATATTGATAGTAATTCTATCATGTCTGCCTCTCAGAATGGATGTAGGAACGGGTCCCGCGGTATTAAGGAGTTGCTCCTTATTGATATGGCCATTAGCCAACAGGTTCGCCACTGTACTGACACCGAAGGGATCTGTCTACATGTTGGATAGATTACAAGAAGGCCTATGATTCTGTGCTTCATATATGGCTCATGAAGGTGCTGGAGTTTTATAAAGTTGATGCAACTGCGGTCCTTCGCTATCCAGGATGTCGACAGATCCAGGGGAACAGCGTACAGATAAAGATCAAGTGCAGTATATTCCAGGGTGATAGTCTTGAGTCCATTGTGGTTTTGTCTAGCCTTGAACCCTCTCAGCACACTGTTGGAGGGTTCAGGTCTAGGCTATCGGTTGAGGAGAGGTAGTCAGGTCATATCTCACCTACTTTTCATGGATGATCTGAAACTCTATGCCCCCAACAATTTGCAATTAATGAAGCTACTAAAGGTAACGGAAACTTTCAGAAGCGCCATCAGGATGGAATTTGATGTGGACAAATGTGCAGTCATGCATGTGAAGCGAGGGGAGATTATGGAATCCGTGGGAACTCAACTCTCGGATTCCATACACCTTAGATCCCTCTCCTCAACAGAAACCTACAAGTATTTGGGTATGTCGGAAGCATTAGGTATCAATACTGCCAACATGAAACAATCGTTGAGGACCGCTTCTTTGGCCGCCTGAGTAAAGTACTAAGCAGTCTTTTGTCAGGCGGAAACAAGGTGCGCGCCTTCAATGGTTGGGTCATGCCGGTTTTGACCAAATGGACTCAGACGGAACTGGATGCCCTGGATAGGAGGGTCCGCGCACTGCTGACCGAAAATCGGATGCATCACCCAAAGTGCCATACTATAAGTATGCGCCCGACCCAGTTCTCGATAATGGTAATATCACGTTGTATTGGGATCGATCTATCGTCACTGACAGGATATATGGTGATAGATCGATTGAAGCGTCGCGCAATGATTGTTGATATAACGGTTCCGCATGACGCGAACCTTTTGAAAGCAGAGAAAGATAAGCAATTCAAATATCTTGATTTGACTCGCGAGGTTGTCGACACGTGGGACGTGAGTAAAGCAGTCATTCTGCCGATAGTCGTGTCGGCCAATGGTTTAATAGCCAATAGCCTCGAGCAACATCTGAGGAGGCTCTCGTTTGGCAGCTGGATCAAGGGCTTGATTCAGAAAGCAGTACTTCTGGATACGGCGCGTATCGTTAGGAGGTTCCTCTCTCAAGAGCTCTGACCACCGGTAGCTCGAACCCTGTTCCCGATGCCGGTGGGCTACTAATTTTTTTATATTTTTAAATGTTTATATTACATTGTATAGAAATATTTAAAAATGTAAATTATATGTAAAAAAAATAAATAAAGGAATAATAAAAAAAATAAGTACTTTTGGACACGGCGCGTATCGTTAGGATGTTCCTCTCTAAAGAGCTCTGACCCTGTTCCCGATATTAGTGAGCTATTATTTTTAAAATGTTTTTTACTTTGTAAAGAAATATTTAAAAATGTAAATTATATGTAAAGAAAATGAATAAAAAGAAAAAAATAACAAAAAAAGAAATATATGTATAAATAAATATTTTAAATCCAGATATTTTTTGTATCGTAATATTATTTTTGCTCATTGAAAACAAAGCAAAAAGAGTTAATATAATTTTTAAAGCAAATTGTACACCTTATTGTTATTTAAAATATTTTATAACAATATTAGCTGGCTTTAAAATAAAACCAACGAATTATCTCCATGATTTGTATGTATGGTATTGATTCCTTTGCCTCCTAATAGAATCTATGAAAACATTACCTGGGCTGTGTCAGTAAGAATAAATGGCGCATGATAAAGGTAACGAATTTATATGCACTAAAGATTCTTATTTTCTCCTACAATTTGGGCCTTTATCATCATGAACTCAGTAGTAACCTTTTGTAAATAGTCTCTCCAGCAGGTCGGAATAGGTGAACATTTTTGTGTATTATGTAGAGAAATAAAAGTAATGTATTTGCTTATATTTGTCTGTATTTATTCAACCTCTTCATTTTTAACATCTTCCCTTACCTTTATATTATAAAGAAAATGTGCTGGCGGTAATATGTTGTTTTGATACCAAGCCCACCAAAGATACCATATGATCATCATTACATGAGCACAGCTTCCGACAGTTCGCTTCCCCACTATACAGCCAACAAGTATTACATGCCTGGGCGTTCAAAGACAACTGCAATTGAAGGCACAATTAGTTTTAGTCACTCAAGTTAAGCTTGAATTGCTGCTGAACTAACTTTATATTATTATGGCATACAGATTTTTAATTAATTTAAATTTATTTTAGCTGGAATAATCTGTACAATGAGCAGGTACACTTACTTCAAGAGGGCTAATTGTTATTGGCAGGATAAATCCATTCAGCATCACCATAATTTAGTTGATAAGATCCTCTCCCAGTCCTTCTGGTAATGGATATGCCATAACATACACAAACTGAATCATGATCAAATTGACGGTCACCTATATTGCCTACATTCCTGTTATTTGATTCAAGAATCAATTATAGGCTAACACATTCTTGACATATGTAACCTTCATCGATTACCTAAAACAAGAAATTTTAATCTGTACCGGATTTGGTAATTTTATACTTTTTTTTTTGTTGATGATGGTTATGATTATACCAATAAGGTAACTCAACCTTTGCATGAGCAGAATACAATCGATTTTCTCTTGTCACCTTGCAGAAATGTGGAAAGATTAATAGTAAATATACAAATGGCAAATAAAGAGTGTTTAACATAGTGTATAGTTTTAATTATAGATAAACAGATTTTTAGCTACATACCTGTCTGGCAATCCATTCTTCTAATACAGAGATAATCTCAAGATCCATATGTTTTGCATTGTACTGATATTGTGGTGTAATTGGAATAGCAATCCAGCAATTAATGCAGCGAGGCATGATGATGAGGATTACCTGAAAGATAAACAGTGTGGTTTCAGAGTCTGTGAAGAGTCAGTCTATGGTCATCAATTCAGTGTGTTATAAGGCAAATCTGAATGCAACATATTTTATGAAGTACTTTTTATATAATTATCCACAAGAGTATGGGGTATTCTAGGCCGTGCGACTTACTCGATCGTTTGTTAGAATCCCATCGTATAAAATATAGGTACTAACCTCAAACAGCTACGACAAATGGATTTAAATTGTGTGCAAAATCCAAGTCCGAATGAGAAATCAGGGTCGTCAGTGTCGCCGGCCGGTGTCCAAATCGTAAGCAGTATCAAAAAAACCGAAATAAAAGCCAGGTCAAATAAAGATAACTTAAAACAAGAAACTTGAACAAAAATAACACAACAAAGACGCAAACAAATTCAAATCACTTGTGTTCGTTCCGTTGTAACGCAAACCACAGACGCAACGAATTGAATTTGACACTTGATTGACGGTTAAAAGTTTAACCAATGAAATCCAACCTAAAAGTGTTGCCAAAATCAATAATTATTGCGGGTTGCAAATTATTTTTTAAAATATAATTATTTAAAAATATAATAATTAAGAAAGGGTCCTTTAAAAAATATAGAAAGTCTCCTTAATTAATATACTTCATAAAAATATAAATTCTTCCTTGTTCACCGTAGCTTCAAATAACAACCCAGCCTCCATACAAAAACCTAACATGTCCTTTAAGAACAAAGAGAAACAAAGTAATTAGCAGCTGTTTGTAGTGTGTAATTGTGTGTGTATGTGTGACTGTATTGTATGAATGTATATGTGTGCTAGTGTGCGTTTGTGTTTACGTATTTGCTGATAGTCCCATTATAGTCGAAATTTATAAAGAAGGTAATTATTAATTTAAGTCTGTCTAGATACATACATATACACTGCATCTTCATAAATGTTAGTTTGTAACCACTCGGTTATCGCTTTTTTGCATCGATGCGAGACCTCAAAAAAAGACGTATGTAAGGATCTTAATCTTCTTTAGTTTTGCCTACCTCCATGGGACAAGGCGTGGGTATGTATACATATATTTTCAATGTAAAACGTGAATGTTCCGTTCTTCAGGCACAAGTGGCGCAAGCGCACGTGGCGGCACGGTACAACAACGCAGCCATGGCGGCCGCAGCGGCAGGCTTGCCGCAACACCGCTCGCAACACCAGCGCAATGTCACGGTAATTATCACGAACGAGTTACAGCAACACGCTACGCAATCATTATAGACTTTAAATAGGGTTATAGGGCCAGTTAGTTGGTTTTTACACAAGTATAAATAA
The DNA here is from genome assembly GCA_963576755.1 of Noctua janthina. NCBI lineage: Eukaryota > Metazoa > Arthropoda > Insecta > Lepidoptera > Noctuidae > Noctua > Noctua janthina. The sequence goes on along the minus strand of OY755069.1, from coordinate 15,246,177 downwards.
AATGAGCTTTACTAAATCAGTTCAGTATCGAATCCTGTAAAAAATCGCTTTGTGCAGATCCATTAAATATATTTCTATAAATTATGTACATATTATAATATTTAGTCTATCATAATCTCCCACAGTAATTTTCCAGGCGCTCGCCTTTTGTTCTAGAGCCGCGTGAAAAATGTTTGTTTTTATCGTTTATTTCAGTTTCCGAACAGTGCAATTACAATGGCGATGGGTCAGCAACCCCCCCCTCCACCTCTCGTGAGGAGCTCGGCAAACACATCAACCATGAAGTGAGGAAATTTTCATCATTTTTAGTGGATTTTGTAAGAACAGCCCGTTATCATGTAGAACTTAGACTCACAGTTGTATTATATTCCTTACTTTTGTATTACTTACCTTCTTACTGTATTTTGTATTCCCTTATTAATTTTATTTTATTTCAATATAGTTCAAGTTTCTTTACTAAATTTCATGTTAATGTTTTAGTTTTTACCGTTAATCGTGACGGTCCAAAAAGTAACGTTTCCTACTTGTCATCATTATCATGTCGAGACAACGACGCTTTTTTTTCATTCATTGCTCACCTTTCATTGCATGCTCACCTTTCATTGCCTGTTCACCAATCGACCAATCATCCAGTTAACGTTATTATTTGGACTCGTAATACATTCTATTCAGTTTGAATATAGTTTGACGGGGTTATACAAAATGGCGACTATCCTGTCTCTAACTGAACTAAACTAAAAGTATTGCTATCCTTCACTTTATACTGGAACAAAAAATTTGGCCGAAAATAACTTCGCAATTGGTTTTGATGACTTTAAAATAAATTACTTCCCGTTGTGAACTAATTTAACTGGTCTATTTTTACCCCTCTCTTTCTATACCTGTTATAAAAAGATGTCGGTGAAGAAACCAGCATGCCTGAGAGATATTTCTTGACGGCATGTAAAGCCAAATCGGAGGCCCTTGCTCGGCATAAAAACTCTGACCAGCATAGTCATTTACAAATGCTTCAATTCAATTTCCTTTCGGAAAGTGGTATGTCTGTCTCGCTAGCTTTCGTAATGCCAGATAAAGATAGACATGCGACTTGTCGGATCGAAGCGTTTGTGAATAGCTATGAGGGTTAGGCACTAACCTCATGTTATAGAAGAAGAAAAAGATAGCAATTATTTTAGCTTAGTCTGGGCGGTGCATAACAGAATCAGCGCTTACTATAATAATTATATATTTTTTAAATTATTACCCTACTTTTGCGATCGGTCGCAGTCGGGTAAAAAAGGGCTGTTCTTACATGTGTGTGTATTTTCCATTCGCCATTGTCTTGACACTGTCCCACAAAGCCATATTAATATTTATAGTATACGCTTTTTTTTCACTATAATCTTAAATTAAGACTATCTGTTTCCCATATATGCTCAAAATACCGCATGGATTATATTGTTACATAATGATTTTTCTTAGCGGCAAGTTTGATTTTGCTACTGTTAGAAAATCTGATATGCGATAATTTAAATAGGCTTTTGATAAGCCTTTAATTTGCACGAGACTCGAGTTCGTAATATGAGAATTATTGCAATATCAGTAGAAAAACGCTAAAAAAGGCCTTTGCTAGGTCACTCCCCTTTTAGATCATCTTCATAGGCACCACTCAAGTACTTCAAACAAAATTACTATTTTCTTTCAACACACGCGGTATTTTGCCAGCATAATTTATGTCTGCATCGATGGCTTGCTTGGCGTCTTGAACCGTTAAGATGCATGTAAAAGTTGAAATTCAGTTTTCATAAATTAGGTTAGGGACGAAGTCTTGCGTCCGTTGAAAACTGCTCCTGCTTGCATCCTTTTTGTTTTGAACTTTCGTGTTAAATGAATAAAATATATTTGGGCTTGACGGTTTTTACGCTTGCAGCAAACGAATTTATGGCGGCTCAAAAGTCTCTACACCCCGTGATTTATTTCAAACTAGTTACAATCTGTAAATGCCCTGTGAGCAAGGATTTTTGCCATATAATGTCATTCTTCATGTCTGCAGAAAGCGTAAGTTTCAAACACTAAGCAAGCCAATCTGTGCATATCCAAGTCAGACTTATACCTAAATGAAGTTATGTACTACGGAACTAACAGATCGTTTACATTACAGTGTACCCCCACAAGTGACTGGCACAATGAATGGCCACTCAACCTCTCACTCCGTGGACAGTCGCAAAAGGCTTACCCCAATCCCCGACATCAATATCACTGGCAACCATACGCCGTATAAGGTAAGGACTTCAATGTTTGTTTCATTTGCTACGCTATTGAAAGTAATTAAAAGGTTTTTAGCTATCAAACCATACAGGACTAGCTTATGCCCGCGTAGAGTTCGGTAATTGTCCCACGGGATCATGCTACCGGGATAAAAAGTATCCTGTGTTAATCCAGGTTATAAACAAATTTGATCCAAATCGGTCGGCAGTTTTTGCGTAAAAGAGTAACAAACATACATCCTCACAAATTTCCGCATTTAAAATATTAGTAGGATTCCAGGTGCGTTGTAATGCACCTTTTCCTACCTACCTACCCACCCCACCCTACTTACCCAACCTACCCTACCTACCTACTTACTCTACCTTACCTACTTACCCTACCCACCTACCCTACCTATCTGCCATACCCTACCTAACTATCTACCATACCCTAGCAACCTACCAATCTACCATACCGTACCTACCTACTCTACCTGTGTGACATGAGCTGTCAATTGCGGAAGATGCCAAACCTATTTATTTAAAAAGTCATTTTTTTCCGTGAACTATTCAGATATTTTAATAGCTATTCTGCTATTCGGGATATTATAATTAGAGATCATTAAAATCGGTCCAGCCGTTCTTGAGTTATAGGTACATGGTGTTACCAACCCAACTTAGTTTTATAAGTATATAATATTAGTTTTAGTATATGCGAAACCCGAAGCACGTGTCTAGTATTTTATGTAAAGAATTTATGTACAAAATTTCAAAAGTATATCATGAAAAATTACAAAGTTATAAGCTTGTTCTGTTACCTAGTTATCTCTATAAAAACATGGTCACCGTGCGGTGGACTCCCCCGCGCCGCTCGCGCCTCCAGCGTCGACTTATACTCATTGATAATAATTTAGCAGTAGTTACCTAACAGTACGGCGATTTTATTGTAATTAACAGGTGATAACATTTTCCATCACACTTGCAGACTTTGGACTGCCGTATTGGTCAAGTGTAGGTAGATATTATTATGTACTTTATTCGTGAATGCAGCCGTAAGTGATAAAATGTAGTCAATGCAATTTGTTGCAACTTACGCCAACCATTTAAAGTACAAAGTGGATTAAAAGTGCTAAACATCACATAATCACATTACGGAACCACAGCAGGCTGTAGGTACAAATTGTAACTTTCTACAATTAACCATCTTGGCGTGTTTAAAAATGTTAATCATCACACACACATGGTTACACGGTACTTTTTACATACGATAGGTACACGATCAACCGAAATACACGTGGCACGTGCGCACTAGCGTGCAGCTCGGGGCGCACTGAGGGCTGGGTACTACACTAGCGGTGCGCACGGCGTATCATTGCGGGTCGCTCGCTGTCCAACTTGCAACCTTTTTAAATATTTTTGGGACAAACTATAACACGGTTTTAAAATTATTGGAATCGAGTCCAGTTACTTATTCCGAACAAACTATATTCTGGTTTCGCATATACTAAAAATAATGTTGTATAGATGTATTGGGTATTACAAGTTTAACTTTAAAAATTGATTCTGGCCATTTGTATGATGTTTACTCTGCCAGATCATATTCTGCCTAAACAATTTAATTTGTTGCATCCTACTGCAGGGCATAGTTATCCTTTTCTTCTTTCTACTTGTCGCTATTTATTGTCATATGTCACTAGTCTCTAATATGAGCCCAGCCTGTGTCGCCTTTGAAGCCTTGGTGAGCCCTTTCACACCATTTATCAGGTCTTAATGTCTCTAATCTCTCTTGTGCAGGTACAAAAAGCGTTGGTGGAGAACACAATGGTTCCGTGCATCAACGCCAAGCCGTACCAGTACACCGAGCTGCTGATGACGCTGCCCGACCTGGCCAGCCACTTCTTCCCGCGCGTGTCGCTCACCACGTGCCGCGCCATGCTGGACGCGCTTGGCATCACGCTCTATAGACCTAACTCGTGAGTATCAGCAATACCATCATCAGTAGCAAATATTTCTACTTTTGGGACACGAGTCTCCTGACCAAGAGAAGAAGTGCGCTGTAATCCACCACCCGGTTCTTATTCTAGCACTTGCCTATGCTATTTTCTTTCAGTATCATTAGAGCCCTTTTATCTTGAAAGTCTGGCTAGCTACTTATACTTTGTATAGTTTACTTAACAGAACTCCTCAAGCAAGAGTCATTTAGATTGGAATAGGTTTTCGAAAAACACAAGAGTATAGTACTTGAGATTGATTAGTCTCAAGTCCTATATCTCGGCACGCGTATTAGAAATGCTCTTACACTTGATTGCTTTAGCGCCATCTAATCTTCACGTACCTTTCATCCAGAACACAACTTCAAGTACTCCGCAACTCCGGCAAGTGCAAGTCGGCGGCGGCGGGCGAGAACGGACTGGCGCTGGTACAGATCCGTGACGTCATGCAGCACATGCTGCAGTTCAAGTACATGCTGCGCTCCGGGCTGGCGGCCGACGAGTCGCCGCACGCGCAGCCGCGGCCCGCGCACGCGCCGCCGCCGCCCGCCAAGCGCGCGCGCGCCAACTGACGCGCCCGCAGTGCCCGCAGTGCCCGCAGTGCCCGCACTGCCCGCACTGCCCGCAGTGCCCGCAGTGCCCGCACTGCCCGCACTGCCCGCAGTGCCCGCAGTGCCCGCAGTGCCCGCACTGCCCGCAGTGCCCGCAGTGCCCGCACTGCCCGCAGTGCCCGCAGTGCCCGCAGTGCCCGCAGTGCCCGCAGTGCCCGCATGCCCAGCGACGACGCCGACGCGCCAGTCGAGTGCGCGCGCACCGAGCCGCTGCCGTCTGTGCTGAGGAACGTCCTACCCGATCACGAATGGGCCCGGCAGAGAGCCGACTTTCTTGAACGTCAGGAGCAGTTCCAACATCAATAATTCCGCAAGGCAATCTTGTTCAGCTTTCAGACTACAGATATACCCTTTTAGGGAATCCTTTGGAAAACGGCACGATGGATTGATAAATAATAACACGGCCAGATTACATAAGAATGCCATGCCTTCTCAGAATATACGCCAAAATGAAAGCACAGCAGTGGCGAAGGTTCCACACAACTCCTACCCGCTTCCCTTTGAACAATGGCACAGTCAGAATTCTATAGACAAATAATATAATCACGTTAAAGATATGTACTGTATGCTTACCTCGTACAAAAAATTTACCTCCTACTGAAGCACAGTAATGCTTGATTTATTCAGCCACAAATGCCTAATGCTGTTCTACAAAGTTTAAATGCCTTAGCTGAACGCTAGTAATAATCTGCTGTCAAGAGTACATCCCTTGCAATTTGAAACACCCACACATATTTAGAAGGACCTGAGAATTTAGAAGCCTGTGTGTGTCTGAACATATTATTTAGAACAGTTTAATTTTAAGCGCGATCAAGCAATAAGCACATTTTAATGCGAACACCTCAGTGTGCTTACAACAGGTGTGCAGATATACTGACTGATTTGTGGTGCAAGACATGAGATTAAACATGGAACATTTAGTAAGTAATGATGTGAGACAGTTTTTAGTTTGATAATTTGTGTGCAACTAGTAATGAAATAGTGCGGTGACAATAAACGTGATTGTAAAATAGGCTGCCAGCCGGTTGTGGGGCTCAGCCAGGTGACTAAGTTACATACTGAACAAGTATCACGGACACTAGCTGTGTAAAGGACGTGTCAATTTTTCCATAGCTTGTACAAACTGTATGATACTATATTGTAAATCGAAAGATCTAATTTATAGCGATCTATTTGTACTATTCAATAGAGAAGACTGAGAATTTTATTTTTTAATAATTTCCTATAACAAAAGCTATAGACATGTTGTGAACGTTTAGTTTTTAATCAAACCTTTTCTGAAGAGTGAGTTGGTATGATTTTTAAGTTAATTTGTATGTTGAGTTTATGTATACGAACTGTAAATATTCCTGCATTTATGCAGTTAATGTCATTTCAGCAATATGTTTAGTTTTCATATGTTTACTAAAATAATACTTGAAATTTTAGTGTAACACTGAAAAAGTAAGCATTATTTGAATTTATGAAAAGTATTGCATAATAAGATGCCTATTAAATTATCATCACAATTTATAAAGTAACTTCACAAATTCGGTCACATTTTATATCAAATAATGTGCTGATGCCAACAAAAATAGTATTTAAGAAAGGCATGACAAGATTATGTAAGATAATAACGTTAGGTGGCGAAATATATTAGGAGAAATTCATAGCTATTTAGGGCCATGCCTCGAAATTTTCTGTAAGAAAATGGCAATATGTAGCCAGCCAGGAACAAAATTATAAATGCCTTGTTGAATGCACAAATCTTAACAACTAATTTTTAAGTAGCTTAAAGACGAAAGGGGTTGATTGTGCGAACACTATCCAGTCATATGTTTTGTTAATCATGATACTTAGTTCACCTGCAACGCAATGGTGACTGTCCCTGCAAGATGATTAATTTTAGCAGTCGAGGGGGAAAAGCTCATGCTTAGCAGTTAACAGGTTGATATTTATCTATTTTTAAGTAAGTATTTATATGCCCTATATGCAATAAATATTATAAGGTAGACAGTAAGATAACTCCAGGTCAGCTGGATTTGGTTGCAATAATTGGATCCCTTTCGTCATTCATTTGTTGCCCAATAAATATTATAACGTTTAGGTCAGTATGTTCCTGGCTTTACCAGTGAATATTGGCATAGCTTAATTCCCTATAATGTTCAAAACAATGTTTCCATCAGGAAATGATAATTAATACTGTTCCTATAGATGAGGCTCATGATGCGAGAAACAATTTTCTGTTTTGTTAGAAGTTAAATTGCGTGTTTTACAATATGTTATGATTTACCACCATTCATTTATTTGTACAAATGCTGCAGTTGATTTAAAACAAGATGGATTATATGATTTCCGTATAATGTAGTGAGACCTCTATTTCATGTGACTATTGGGATTTCATTTTAGCTTTTACTTGCAATTTTAAAAGCTTTATAATATTTGTGAATTATTTCCTTTATTTATTTTTATACAAATCTAATCCATTTTTAAATATTCCTTAAAATGAAAACAATATAAAAAATATTTAAAAATATAAAAAAATGTAGCCCACCGGTATCGGGAACAGGGTGTAAGCTACTGGCGCGGCGGTCGGGGCTCCAGATAGAGGAACCTCCTAACAACACGAGCCGTGTCCAGGAGTACCGCACACTGAATACCTTGTTCCAGCTGCCTAACGAGAGCCTCCTCGGGTATTGGTCGAGGCTCTTGGCAATTAAGCCACGGGCTGATACGGCTATCGGCACAATGATCGCTGAGTCCACATCCCACTTGTTGACAACCTCGCGAGCCAAGTCAAGAAACTTGATTTGCTTATCTTTCTCGGCTTTCACGAGGTTCTCATCATGCGGTACCGTTATGCCAATAATCATTGCCGCTCTGATCGATCCACCACCACTATATCAGGCTTATTGGCTACAATAGTCCTGTCAGTGATGATGATGGATTGATCCCAGTACACTGTGATATTGCCATTTTTTACTGGGTCGAGCACATACTTACAGTACGTAACTTCCGATTCCACAAGGTTGTATTTTAGAGCAAGTTGCTGATGAATAATCCTGGCTACAAGGTTGTGTCTATGCTAGTACTCTCCGTTAACCAGACGAGAACACTCACACAGATTCGATTGGATTATTTATTATTACTATAATTACATATTGAAAATTGATTAGACTGCCTCGTTGGTACACCTCTGCCTAACCCTTCGGCTATTACAAGGCGTGATGTTAAGTTGTTATTTATTATGGATTGCTAAACTTTTCTGACGGTACTTTCATATCTGTAATATGTTATATTGATTACTAGCTTATGCCCGCGGCGTCGCCCGCGTGGACTTCGATAATTGTCCCATTAGATCATACTACCGAGATAAAAAAACTATGAATCCTATGTGTTAATCCAGGTTGTAAACTATCTGTGTGCAAAATTTCATACAAATCCATTAAGTAGTTTTTGTTTGAAATCAAATCAAATCAAATTTATTCGTAAAGAGTAACAAACATCCACCCTCACAAACTTTCGCATCTATATATATAAAATTGAAAGTCCTGACTGACTGACTAATACGCCAACGTGAAAATCGGGATTTAACATATATTAACAGACACGTCTACCTCAGAAAAATTCTACCTACTTACTAATAGGTAAATGCTCTTACGTCCCGCACGCCCTGCGGCACACTGCGCGCCATGCGGCCCTATAAATGAGTTTCGAAGCCCTATTTGACTTTGTTTGGGGATGATCTTGAAAAACTGATACACGTGTCTCATAATAACAATTTTCGGGTCAATTGACCCAGAAAATATAAAATTTCACAGAAATTTAACCCCCCATTTCACCCTATTTTTCACAAATAATACACCCTCTAAATTTCATGTATCTAAGACTAGCGGTTTGGGCTGTGCGCGTTGATATATCAGTCAGTCAGTCAGGACTTTGAATTTTATATGTATAGATAAATGTACCTTATTACATTGACATTTTTAGCTGATATGTATGAAATGTTAAAACAACTTTCCAGTTTTGCAATAGTTACAAAATACACAAGCTTAAACAAGTCTTACTTACTTATAAAATATGATTTATTTATAATTTGCAATGCAGAAGCTTATGAAATCCCACATGTAACTTCCATAATAATTTATATGTACTTATTATTTCAGTGTGATGGTAACTAGTTCACTTGAAACTTGATATTGTATGTAGGAACGTAGTAACCTGTTTATGCATTTATACATTGAAATCAGCAGCTCCACTTTTTATTGGAATACTAATAAATAGTGACTATTTATGCTTCCAATTTTGAATATCTATGTGCCTAGTCTTATTTCGTAATAAGCAAAAGCGTGTTTTTTGACCAATTTTCTATTTTACATTTTTGCATTTCATTAAGACAAGTTAGTATAATATCAACATACATGACAATATCAGGAGCTCGCGATTTCAAAACAAGCGTTATGTAAACTTGTAATGCTGATGTTATTTTTATATTAAAATACAATATCAAGTTTCAAGCAAACAGTAAAGGAGATAATACTTAGGCCTTGGTAGTTGTGAAGGGAAGCTAGTGTAGTAACCTTTTTTTAAATACCTAGTATAATGTAAACGCAGAGCTGTGTAAATTTTATGCTAAATTATTTATGAATAGTTGTAAGAAGTGGTCTATTTGATATATCAGTTGTATGCGGACCACGGTAGCTCGTCGCTATACAAGCGTTTGTGGTGATCCTGTAATAAACAAAATAAAAGATACTTTATAATGATGTTTGGTTTTTTATTAGAAACCTCCAGGTTGGGTTATTATTACCAGTAGCTTGGCTGAGAATTTTTGATTGCCTAGCTTTGAGCACCGCGGCCGCGACATGTGCATCTGGATTGAGGGCCCATTTTTAAATCCTTGAGAAACAAAATAAGACAGGGAAGTTAGTTAAAAATAGTTTTAAATTCAAATTCTTTATTGCGAACTAAGTGTACAGTATTTTGACGATGGTAACAATAGGTAGGTTCTTAGAACTTACTTGCCTGTTGCAATTGCATTTTCTATAATTAACATTATATTATATTAATTAACATTATTCAAACATTTTATATTAAACATACTCTACTTATTTTAATATTAAATAATTATTTTTCTCCAAGGAATTCTTTTACAGAGTAATATGCCTTTTTAATCAAGAAGTGTTTTAAGCTTTCTTTTAAATATACCAATTAAATGAATGCTCTTAATGTCTATGGGTAACTTATTATATATTTTTATGCCCATACAAAAAATACTATTACTACTATATATAGTAAAAACTTAAAACAAAAGACCATGAATTTCTTAAAAGTGAATTAAAACTGTTATGACCAAATAACTTGGGCCCTCAAATCCAGAGGCGTGCGTAAAGTGGCACAGCCTAAATCTCAAAAAGTACTATCTCGGAGTTAATCATTTTTAAACTTATACTGTCACTTACGGGATATCTTCCGTGATTGTTCATTATTTTGAGCTCCCGATATTTCGACGCTGTTGCAAGCACCATGATCGCGGGTTGACTGGAGAATGCGGGTGGATGGAAAATAAATTGTTAAGAGCAGACAAATCTGTCTACCCTCTTTCTTTGTCTTTTGCTACGCGAACTACTGACACTAAGTCACGGTAAAACACACACAGTATCTACAGGTTTTGTAGAGTCCTTATTACGATGCCGGCTGCTACTTTTCTGCATACTCAAAACTGGATTCCACGTACGTGAAAATTTGAAGCCATCCTCTCGATTGAAATTTTTGTGTTTTCTTATTTCAATTGCTTCTCTTGTCAGCCTTGGTAAGTAATGTTTGTCCGTTGACAAAATACGTAAAATTCGATCCAGTGATTGCGCCCTGACTGCAGTAGGTGTTCAGCTATGGCAGATTTTTGCTCATCATTGTTTTTCACAGCCTTTGTGCTCTTTGATGCGGCTTGAGACAGTTCGCTTCGTCTGAACGATGTATGAACTGCCGCAACTGCAGTCAATTTTATACACCCCAGGATGTTCATACGGATGCAGACTTGATGCAATTTTCTTATGAGGAGTAAACACGGTCTTTACCGAGTATATACCCAGTAAAAGACCAATCTTGTCCGTTACTCCTCTAAAAAATTTCTATCGAGAGGATGGCTTTAAATTGTCAAGTAGGTGGAATCCAGTTTTGAGTATGCAGAAAAGTAGCAGCCGGGTAGCAGTAGTAGCAGTCTAACAGGGACTCTACAAAACCTGGTGATATGGTGAGTGTGTTATGCCGTGACTTAGTGTCGAGTTCCAGTAGTTCGCGTAGCAAAAGACAAAGACAGAGGGTAGACAGATTTATCTGCTCTTAACAATTTATTTTCCATCCACCCGCGAAATATCGGGAGCTCAAAATAATGAACAATCACGGAAGATATCCCGGCCACAGATATCTATGTTGGCAACACAGGCCACCGAAGACATGAAAAAAAAAAAGAAATGTCAACCTCAACAGTCAAGCAAAATGGAGGAAAAACTAACAATTTGGGAAATTGTTGTCTTTACAAGTGAAAATTAAAATAAACCATTGAGAAAATTGTTAAATTTTTGACTCTAGTTACAAAATTTGTAGGAACTGTGATGATGGGGGCTTTGGCTGGACAAAATTTTGGTCATTTGTCGTTAAATTTGATCTAGTTCATAAGTGCATAGGGTTCTACTTCTATCGTTGTAACTTTTGTATTTTTGTTAGTTTAGAAAATAGCGACTTCTTTTGTCATTCCATTATAATTCATTTCGTTTTCTTTCATTGTTATTGTCGTTCATACTTCGTTGTTAGTTGTAAGGGCTAGGTTGGTCAGGCTTCCATAATGAACATACAAGTATGCAGAGATGCGTCAGACGCTGCGGCGCTTTACTTGCCGCAGCGTTTGTATCTTAAATCCTTTGCAAAGCTTAACATTTCTGTCCAGCTCCCCCACAAGGTACACGGCAAGTCGTTATCAAACTGGGAACTCATGGAGAAGTTGCGAAAGATGATCCATCCTGATAGTTTCTCTGTGTTAAAAGTGTCGAAGCATACTGCGGAAGTGATAAGGTTTGACGCGGAACTGGAGGGTCGTGAGCACATTGAGCGAGTTCTGGTTCGGCTTGACGACCGCTTGGTGCAGCTCAAGGACTACCCAGACCAACTGAAGGTCAAGGTCTGTGAAGCTAAGTCTGATTTCCCGAGCCGCCATGATTGGGATTCATTCTTCCGTGATACCACTGAGATGGATGAGATGAAGCCCGGAGAGCGTCCTGACACCATTCACATAACCAATTTGCCCATCAGATGGTTTATCCCTACCAGAGATGAAGATGAGGATGCACTTCCATCAGAGAGCTTGGTAAAGAAGATTTTTGAGAAATTTGGTGCTGTCCGCCAAGTGGATATTCCGGCTTCAGATCCATACAGGATGCAAATGAAAACAACAATGAGAGGCATAACAACTCCTCCACAGGATACTGGTCTTTACTTTGAGGTTTATGTGCAGTTTAGTGAATATGTTGGGTTTGTGCGCTGCATGGATGCTCTGAGAGGCTGTAAATTGCTGTGGAAGCGCAGTGACATTGCTGAGTGGTGTGGCATAAAGGTCAACTTTGATACAACTAAGCACATGACCGATGCTGCTGTGAAGCGTAGATCTATTGTTCGAGAAAGGCTGATGTCACGTCAGCAAGTGAAAGAAAATGTGGAGAAGGAAGAGAAACTCATTCTGAAGCAGAGAGAGGTTAAAGAAAGGTTTGTGTCTTGATTGGTATTGCCCCTGTTTAATACATACTAATCAAACTCACTTATCAAGAACCATTCTCTGTTCAACTACCATGTATTCTATCCTCATCAGACATTCTAGAAGTTATTGTAACAGCCACGAAATTCTTTTCAGACAAAAATATGAGCGCACTGAAAGAGAAAAGCTAGAAAAGATGAGAGAAAGAGAAGAGAGACGTAAGAAGAAACAACTAGCTAAATTGATGCAGAGTGATAACTTGGACTTGAACAGTAAAGTGGCAGAGGAGCAGAAGAAACTCATGAAGGCTCAGAAGAAGCTGCAGGCTATTAGGCTAATTGAGGAGCTGTTTAAGAGGATAGAGGTAAGTGAGTCTTCTTACAAACAAGACTGTTATATTAAACTCATATTTCAATCCCATATGTCAGTCAAAGAACCCTTTCTTTTGATTGAAGTAAAAAAAGCCAAGAGTTCATTTCTTATGTACCATCTATCTAAGGGTGTTACCACACTAATTGATTGATCGTCGTCATTTCTACCATCGGTCGATTGGTGATCGGCGATCGATCAAAAGTTATTTTCTACTGACATGAAAAACGAATTACAAAAATTCGTATTTGGAAGAGTTGAAAGAAATAAAATGACTTTTGAAAAGAGATTATGAATTGATCAGAAACTAAAGCTTTGCATTGAACTGTTATTCATTTTATTACCTCCTATTTCCAGTTACGACCAGAACTACAGCATCATGATGGCGCCCGAGGGGACCGGTACTATATGCCGGACGATAGAACCGCACGGGCGCGTATCATAGACAAGTTCAAACAAGATCAACAACAGTTGCTTGAGGAACAGAGGAACAACTACAACAATGCTCTGAATGGTAAGTTAACAGTTATGTTTGAGCAATTACTTGACTCCTATAATGGTATGCTAGGCAGGCCTCTCTAGAGCAGGGGTTCCTAAACTTTAAAGATAACGGAACACTAACCAAATACCTTTTATTTTATGGAACCCCATATCTAATGATTACAAATCAACACTAAAATTTTTATAAGATTTTGTTTAATTTTAAGAAGTGTGTGATATAATTGAAACACATTATTCTTAACTTAAAGTTTTTATGTGAATAATGAATTTGTGGTATTATTTATTAGCTAATAATAAATCATTTTGGCGGAACCCTGATGACTATTCTATGGAACCCCTAGGTTCCGCGGAACCCAGTTTGGGAATCCCTGCTCTAGACTATCTGTGATACATACATTCTGTGTCTTCTTTAAAACTTTCAGTCTGTGAAGTAAGACACAATAGCTTAGCAATCGCCGATTGTTAAAAGTGATCGTTGAAAGGGTTAAATACTGGAGTCCAAGGGCTCCGGGTCAAAACTGTGAGCTTAGGGAATAACCGCACTTAACAGCCCAGAACCTGCTGTAGCAAGAAAAAGCTTAATTACTAACAAAAGCGAATAATTCAACGCGGTGTTGAGTCACGTCGTCCGAGGCAAATGACGTTTTTTTCGCTTTTATTGCAAGGACTAAGATCGCTCTGACTCAGTCGATGTCGTGGTTGATCTGTAGGCACTCTGCTAATCTGTATTCAACCATCATATCAACTTGATCAAAGCTTTGTAAGTAACAAGTAAGTAAGCGTTGCATAGGTGCCTATTTTACCATTCACAGAGAATAAAAATCGTAAATTTCTCTTCTGCCGCAGGTCGTATACTAATTCGCTCAGCGCTTGAAACGAAGAAGCCCAAACGCGACTGTTCCCTCAGCTCAGAGTCATCAGACGGGCTCAGGCGGAACGGCCGGGATAGTCGAGACAGTCGGGACGCCCGGGACAGTCGGGACGCCCACAAGAGGATCAAGACTGAGAGGCTCACCACGCCTGAACGAGAGTTGGAGTATAATAAGTCCACAGGTTGGTTTAAAAGTTTGGCTTTATGGCTTTTGAACATCCACCGTGTTTTTGTTTGTGATCACTGGTTCCTTGTGACAATAGCCCGGCCGAATAAGCAAGCTAAAGTGGCAATGGACCGGCTATATTAGCTGTAGAACCGATGAACGTTGTGTAGATAGACTTGTTCATGAGTCGAAGCCATGAAGCGGCAAACATAAGGTGAGGTCATTTGCAATACCAGGGACAAGGTTGAAAAATGTTACTTGTTTTGAAAATTGATGGAAAAATTAAAAAAAATCAAAACATCAAATGTTAAGATTCATTAACAGGTTTGAATTTACTCTATTGCTTTTGAAAAAAAATCTCAGTTGCCTCTGGTATAACACATACTGCCCTCTCTAATCGTATACCTGCTTGTTTCCGCATCACAAGCGTTGCGAAACTCATATTTTGTGCTGTCAGCCATCACAGAAATTGATAAGTTTTACGTGAGTATTTTATAAATATGTTTTATTTTTGTTACAGCGGGGTTGTACGCGAGCATGCCTTACGGTTTCAGCTACCCGTTCTGCCCACCCGGCTACGCCTACCCGCCGCAAAGTATGAGTATCTTACACATCTTATATTTTTATTTCTTCTTTCAATACAGTATATTTTTTGTGAATAAGGGTTATATTGCACTGACGTTTGTCCAGCGTTAATGCAAAGAAAGCCATGCTAGACACTTGTTCAGAGCGGTCTGATTCGGTACAAGCTGAGCGGCGAAATCGAATGTATAATGGGTGTAAATAGACCCTTAACTAAGCCGTAAGACACTTGTTCTCCCTGTCATTGCGATCATTTTTATTGTTCTGGACTATGGTTCAGAACAATAAAAATGATGATTAATGGTCGATGGTTTCCCAGGTATGCCTGGGAACGTTCTAATTACGCAGATATTGGGTGTTTTTTAAATACTAGTTTTTAAGGTTATAACTTTAATTACCTCCATGACCCGTTTAGTATTAAATGCATTCATCAGCACAATGTTTAGAGTGCGTTACATTGAGTTTCTCCGTAAAAGGTTTTACACCCCAAAAAAAAAGTCTTCCTGGCAATAATTTTTGTGTATGATTACTTAGTTTGATGTACAGACTGCTTGGTTGACAGCCTCGTGAAGGGTCCGTTTACACCCTGTGTTTTACATCTCTAAATACTTTATGCCAATATTTATGACCTTTAAAAGACTGGTTGGTACAATAAGGTTTTTTTTATAATGCAATAAGTAGCTACATTTCAGGTAACTCATAACGACGCCGGCCAAATGAAAGTGCGGTGTGACCATATGCCAATATTTTCAAATTCTACTAAAAAAGTCAATGGTTTTCTCACATTCTGTTCATTATTTTTAAGGCCCGTATTAATAAACCAGCGACAACATTACGTTTAATTTAAGGCTCACTCCATTATAATCGTCATCTTACCATTTTGAACATGTCATTGTCATCTTGGACCGTTGGGTTTTAAATGAAAGACGTGACAAGTAGGTACATGCGGTTTATTAACACGGGCCTATTTGCTTTATTCAACCAAAAAGAGAGATGGAAGAGTGAGAGGGCCATTGGCACTAACCCTCAATTACTAAATTAAAAAAAAAAATTGTTTAGATTATCTAATCTAATAGCATCACTGTTCGCCCTTTCATCCGAATGTATACGTAAGTTTTTGATAACCTTCTGGGCTAGACACCCAAATAAAAAGTTCGACAAGACTCCATGAATGTGTTAAAAAAGGAAACATGAAATGTACGGCATTTCACGGGTATGTTACCTCTGGCAGCCATAACCCAGCAATCTTATTGTGATGAGAATCGTGGTGATATTGACAGACTTGTCAGCAGCAGCTACTATAAACCTTATGCCAAGGAAAATAAGGAACACGTTTATGCCAAAACTGAGATAAAACAACTGAAAGGACTGCAATGGTGTTTTGGACATCTTTTTTTCTTTTGTTTTCATCATTGTATATTTTCATCCGAGTTATCTTTTTTGCCACAATCACAGACACTTGTCGTACAATATATCTATTTCAATCTTGCTATACGCCTCACATACTCCGAGAGCGGGACACAAATACTCGCAACTATTATGCCAACGCCAGCTGTCGCTTAAAAGAAACCCTGTACCACTGACTCGCATAGTGACACAGCACCATGCTGAGCAATGGCCATTTAGCGTTGATGTGACCTATATTTTCCGCATAATCATTCTTTTTTAGGGTTGCGTACCTGAAGGGTAACCAACGGGACCCTGTTAATAAGCCTCCGCTGTCCGTCCGTCCCTCTGTCTATCAGCGGGCTGTATCTCATGATCCGTAATAGGTAGACAGTTTAAATTTTCACAGAGTGTGTATTTCTGTTGCCACCGGCTATAACAACAGATAATAAAAATGAATTAAAAATTTAAGGGGGCTTCCCTACTACGATGGTACGGAACTCTTCATGCGCGAGTCCGACTCGCACTTGACCGGGCCGGGCTTCGATAAAGAAACTATTACTGTCTAATAACTCTCTTAGTTCTAGCTTTATTCCTTCTTGACGGACAAACAATTTTATGTGACAGCATCGATGTACTACCCGGTGCGCGGGCAGTACTACGCGCCGCCCGGAGAGTACATGCGGCGCGGGCGCGGGTGGGGGGGCCGCGGGAGGGGCCGGGGGGGCCGGATGCCCTACTTCGACGGGCCTGACGCCAACCAGCAGTATTACAGGTCAGTGAGTTGTTTATAGCATATTTTTTGGTCCAAAAAGGCGGTGATCTAGTTTTTATTTCATTATTCGATATTGTAGGAGCTCGTGGCTAAAGCAGCCGCTCGGATCGATTTAGGTTAAGCCGTGCTTGCCTAGGTTGGTCTGTGGATGGGTGACCAACCATTACATACCGAGCTTCCTCCGTGCTTCGGAAAACACGTTAAGCCGTTGGTCCCGTTGTCATTTGTTTATCTTTGACAGTCGTTACAGGTAGTCAGTGGCCCAAAAAGTCTGACAACCAGTCTTATAAAGGGGTATCGTATTACCTAGAACTAACTGGGTTGTGGAGGTCAGATAGGCAGTTGCTCCATGTGAAATACTGGTATTCAGCTGCTTCCGGTTAGACTGGAAACCGACCCTAACATAGTTGGGAAAAGGTTAGGCCGATGACGTTTCAATACTGTTAACTGTTTTAAATGTAAAACTCCCGTGTGTCAAATATGGTCGGATTCAGCATACCACTAGTTTTAAAATGATTGTTGAAAAAACTAATAAATGTAGACAATGACGTAAATTATTATAACTAGAAGACGGGATATTTACCATGTTTATTGTTTTCTTTGAGTTCCCGATATTTCGGCGCTGTTGCAAGCACCATGATCACGGATAAACTGAAGTTATTGCAGGTGGGTGTTTATGAGCAGACAAATCGATCTACCCTCTTTCTTGTTCGTTTTTTGCACTCAGTACCGCTACCACTGTCGCTCATAACTCGATTCTGTTCCCGACACACGAAACTCACTGTGTGTGCTCGCGAACTTTTTTCGGCACTATTCCGCTTTTTACACAGCTGGACCACTGGTTTTCAGGTTTCGGGAACTCAAAGAAAACAATAAACATGATAAATATCCCGTCTTCTAGTTATAATAATTTTAGTGACCGTGAAAGTTTAAAATCTTATAATGACGTAAATGTTACTTTTTTTGTTTTGTTGTCACGATTTCAAGACGGTGTACCAGAAGTTTATTTACACATTGGAAAAATATCAAATAGAAAAAGATATGTTTAGAAATTTTATGAAAACTGTTTTATATTTTAGTTCGAGTTTTTTCCGTATTAAGATATTCTTTTTAGCTTAAGGTAATCTTGTATCCTACACCTACCACAAGAAAAAAATAAACACAAATGTAATGGGAATCCTGAGTATCTGACCCCTAAAGTTTTTGAGATAAACTGTATTAGATAGAAGGCTTTTTAATCAATTTTTTTTGTCAAATCAACATTTTACTACTGGACGGTTTACATTTTATTGCTGAACATTTTATTACGGGACACACGCTCGCGGTCTAGGAGCAGGCGCTCACGGAGTCGCAGTCGCAGGAGTAGAAGTCGAAGGTCCAGGTCTAGAAGTAGAAGAGGAGCTCGTGGCTAAATAATAACAGCCGCTCGGGTCAATCTTTGGTTATGCCGTGCTTGCATAGGTTGGTCTGTGGATGGGTGACCACCCATTACATACCGAGTTTCATCCGTGCCTCGGAAAGCACGTTAAGCCGTTGGTCCCGGCTGTCATTTATAGATCTTTGACAGTCGTTAGGTAGTCAGTGGCCGAAAAAGTCTGACAACCAGTCTTACCAAGGGGTATCGTATTACCCAGTACTAACGGGTTGTGGAGGTCAGATAGGCAGTCGCTCCATGTAAAATACTGGTATTCAGCTGCATCCGGTTAGACTAGAAGCCGACCCCAACATAGTTGGGAAAAGGCTAGGCAGATGATGATATTAACAGTCTGCGAGTCCCAATAAATCGACTGAGGGTAATGTGTTTATCAGCCTATATGTGTATGTTTGTTCCTTTGTGGCGCAGACACCAGACGCGTGGACCAATTTGAATGATCCTTACGTCAATCGATTTTCTCCTAATCTTGCGAGTGTCACTAAAGCCAAGCGCCATATTGTGAAAATTTTAATAATGAAAGTCGACGAACTATGTTAAGTGCGGTATTTAAAAATCATCTATAGGTTTCTCAAATCAATTTTCATTTCGAATGCCCATTTAGGATTTATAAAGGTTTAAAGTTGGTTATTCGAAATAACAATCATATTAAATTAAAAAAATCACCTGTGCAAACTTTCACATTATAAAACTAAAAAACTAGAAATAAAGAAAGTAATTATAAAAACAAAAAAAACCCGACTGTAAAGCACAAAACAAGCCACATTTGGAAACAGGTAGGAGCCATTCCAAGTTTTAATAATATATATATTAAAATTTCTTATTTCATTATTTGCAGATACTTCAAGAAGCTAACAGAGCAAAATCCGCACAGCGAGCATGAGGACCGAACGCGCGGGCGCTCGCGCTCGCGTTCCCGTTCGCGACGCCGCGAACATACGCGCTCGCGCTCGCGACGACGCTCGTACACACGCTCGCGGTCTAGGAGCAGGCGCTCACGGAGTCGCAGTCGCAGGAGTAGAAGTCGAAGGTCCAGGTCTAGAAGTAGAAGATCCAGGTATGATATAGTTTTTGAAATTCAGTAGAGTTTACATGGAGTTTCTTGCCCATTCTTCTCCATAGAGGTGTAAATTTTGGAATGGGCTATTAAAGTATTTTCACAATTATTATACCTGTGGCTGGGCTGTAGCTTCATCTTGTTTTTAACTATTCAAATGGTTTAATGAGTAAGCTCAACTGTTAATCCACAAACAAGTGAAAATGCAATATAATTTTGCTTATTTTTTCCAAGTAATTCACAGTGACTCACAATGACTTTATCTCAATGGTAGGACAACTAAATTAGCATCTGGAATCAGCCCCCGTTAAATTACTTTTATTTTGTTCTATTCCTGACAAAGATCACATTGTTTAAAGCCAATATCTAGAGGGATAACAAATATGCGTACTTTAAAAAAAATATAACTTGAAAACCCATGCCTAGTTTTTGAAGTTGTTGAGCAAAACACTTCGACAACTTTTTTCTATCGTAGATCTAGTTATTCCGAAATTTATGTAGCTTATTCGATTACCTCCTGCATCCAAACTTACCAACTTTACTTTTTAAATAGTATTAGTATAGAAATCAAACGAATAGTTTCAGAAATTACCTTCTACATCGAAACTAACTTTACTCAAATCTTAGTTTAGTATTAATGTTACGTATACACACATTATACAGAAATATATGTATAGGTAACATTAATACTAAACTAAGATTTGATTAAAATTTTAAACTACCTTCCAGATCGTACCACTCACGCAGCCGCTCCCGCTCGCACCGCCGCTCTCGCTCGCGCCGCTCCCGCTCCAAGTCGCACCACTCACGCTCGCGCCGCTCGCCCAGTGTGCCCAGGGCTAGCGACCGCGGAGACACTAGCATCAAGGTTCTGTCACCCAGGCAGAACAAGACAAGGCGTTCCCGCAGTTCGTCGCTAAACAAGGAAGTTCAAGGCAGAGAGGACGTGTCCCATAGTCCTAAGGACAAGAATGAATAGAGAATATATTATATTTATTATTTTATATAAAAGGGGCCTATGTCCAGCAGTGGACGTCTTTCGGCTGAAATGATGATGATGATGATGATTATTTTATAAGTAAATGTTATATAAAATTATGATGCGTTTTATTGCAATTTACTGTGTACAAATTCGGACTTCGACTGTAAAAACTCACCAACACTGTTTGACCTGCGAAACGAACCCAGGAATACATGGTCAGCGATAGAGCTTTCAAGCACTAGATCGATCCAACATAATTTTATGGAGGACTAAATTTAGTATTTTTGGAACCGCAGTGGGCCAAAAGAAATGCAAAGTGACCTCTAAAAAATAAAACAAGCTTCGCCGGACTAGACTGCGATAATGCGATCTGCATTCGCGGGTAGGTGAGGTGGGGCGGCGCCATATATACCCATATATGGCGCGGGAATAACTGACTTAAGGACATTTTTGAAACAATGTTCGCGTAATATTTATTGATTTCTTATAAAGTTTGAAATAGCTCGCGGGCCGGATGAGAGACCTAAGCGGGCCGCTAGGTGGCCCGGGGGCCGTATGTTGGACGGGCCTACACTAGACCAACGAGGCAGGCAGTTCCTCGTCAATTCCGATACATTTTTCGACCTACATTTTCTGCAATTAAAATGGTTTATGCACTACTTTTACACAAATATTATCGAGTGTCTTATGGCTAATCGTAATCTTTGACACGCGATTTAAAAAGTAGGTAAATGTAATTATTATAATCACTTCGTTAATACGGATTGATTCTGATAAATAGATAATGACGTAAGAATATTTTTTCCAGTGTGTTGTTTCCACCATTCATCGTTTTATAAGCTCACGGGCCACGGAGGCTACTTTAACGCAACGTTTTTTTAAAATGTGAAGGAACTCATGGCTAAATAGTAACAGCCGGTCGGGACCCATTCCTTACCGAGTTTCCTCCGTGCTTCGTAAAGCACGAGCCAGGGTAGCCCGCAAAATTAAAATTTTCTTAACTTCAGGCGCAACTTAACAGTGTCAGGCTCATATACATACGTATCTATTTACAGATTTATAATAATTAAAATCATAAATACCCTCTTAGTTCATTTACTACCATTGAATGCATGTATTAGATAGGCAGTCGCTCCATGTCAAATACTGGTATTTAGCTGCATCCGGTTAGACTGGAAGCCGACCCTAACATAGTTGGGAAAAAGCTAGGCAGTTGATGATGATGAATGACTGTACTACTGCAAATCTATGTTTGTTACGGCCGCAAATCATATTTTATTAGATATTCAACCTGACACTGACTGGCAAATTGCAAAAAACGTAAGAAAATTTGAATTTCGCGGGCTACCCTGGCGCTTCTGGTTTCCGGCTGTCATTTTTAGATCTTTGACCGTCGTTACAGGTAGTCAGTGGTTCGAAAGTCTGACAACCAGTCTTACCAAGGAGTGTCATTTTAACCAAACATAGCAAGATCCATTTCAAAAAGTTAAAAACTAAAAAATAATGAGCTGGCAAATAATTATTTTAGGTAGATATCTTACTTAAGGATTATACTGATTTCATAATGTTATCGGCTATAGCTAATCTTTTAAACCCTCGTAAAAGAGGGGCATACAACACACTGTTTCCTTTTTATAAGCTTTTATTTCGTGTGGAAATATTCATGAATTCCTTAATTCTATTGAAGACCGTTTCCAATGTCGCTGGACCATACCGATATAAAGACGGAAGTCGATAGCCTATTTTGTACACGTAAGGAACGGACAATACGGTAATACTACTTTTTAGCGTGTTGATTGTATACTTAAGTACCCTATGTCAGCCATAAAGGTACTTGTTTTTGGAAACATAACCCATCACTCATCTACCTAGCCGTTTACTTCTGGCCTCCAGTCACGCCGGATGCAGCTGAATATGAAACTTGCTAAAACAACACAGTTACTGGAAAACAATACCTATTCATATTCATATTCATTTATTTTGCATTCCATTTTGTAAATAAGATGTTATAAAGGGCTTAAAGGTAGGTACCTACATAATTATGGACCCTGTAAGGGCACAGCAAGGTAGGAGAGCGGAAGAGGGCTTTAATTTTACTATAATTAGTTAACACAAAATAAGCGCTTTGGACGTGGAGTTGCGGCCACCAGCCCGTTATACAATACTTAAAAAAAACTATTTAGTGAATCTTAATTATTAATTAAAAATTTGTCATTTAGATATTCATTAATAGTAACTACCCCCTGGTAAGACTGGTTGTCAGAACCTTACCTACGTTATGGAAACAGAAATCCGAAATCCTGTCAAAATCTAAAAATGACAGCCGAACCAATGGTTTATCGTGCTTTTCGAGCCAAGGAAATGCCGTTACATTATCACCCATTTGCGGACTGAACTCAGTAGGTATACGCGTGCGGTTATTGCTTAGCTACGAACTCCTCACCGTAACCCATCCACTGATGTGTAGTAGCCTTGAACTGTAATCAAGGTTTTCTAAATAAATAAAGCTTTGGGTAGCCAAGTAGGTACCTATTACTTAGGTACCTGAGTCTCCAAGGTAATACGATTAATGATTCTCAACGCTAATGTGCCGTGTCTTCGTTATTAATTACCTAGAAATCTTTAGGTAATGAGCCAGAACATTTTAATCTCGCCACGGTAAGTGTTTTGCTTTCTGCGCTATCGGTTACGACTTCAATTCCTGCTTGGAACCTAATTTTAGTAAGGATAGGCTGTTACTTGTCTTATCTTTATTATATTAAATCTGGGTAGTTTAGAAAACAGATTTCTGGACTAGGATGTATCGCTATACCGAAGTTGAAGTACCTACCTACACAAAAATATGCGCTTCGGACGTAGAGAACGCGTTGCGGATACCAGCCCGCTATATAATAAAATACCTACATTCGAAATAAAAGTGACCATTACTGCAAGAAAAAGAATCTTCATTGAACATTAAAGCGTATCGATGAAAAACTACATAGAAGCGGCCGCGGCCCAAAACTTTAACGAGTTGGGCGCCATCAGTTGTGGCTACAAAACCCTGTAGCACGGAGGCATCGCCATAGTCGTTCATTCTTTTACAGTTTTGTTGGTGGGTTGGTATGATCTCTACCGGATAGGGTGCAAGCCTATTGACATTTACATTTTACTTGGTGCACATTCAGATTGCGAACATTGCGAATAAATTCACGACCCAACATTCAGCAGTCGCGCTTCCAACCACTAGACTAGACAATCAGGGCAATTACAGGGGTTATCTGTTTATCTATCTAGACTTGAAATCCAAAACCAGCACAACAATAATATACCTACGTTATCAAAGTAAAAAAAAACCCTATTAGCTACACGTCAATGAAACACATCTAATCCAACATCCGTTGACTTTTTTTTTAAATACGCAATTTTATCACTGGATTAGTTTAAAAAGAGCCATGGAACACAAAATTAATCGGTATTTGTATCAAAAGATTATGATATAATGACGCCCCTGTTATCATTGATAAGGGAGGCTAATTAGTATATGTAGTAAGTCGGTAATTAATTCATTATAGTTAGTGACTTGACCGTTGGAACATGAAGGCTTTCGCTTTTGTTTTGTTGTGCGCGCTTGCCGCCGTCCAGGTAAATAAATCTTAGATATTTTAGTGCATCTACCTAGTTACCATAAGGGACCTTGTTAAAAGATTTAAGTCGAACATCTAGGGTCAAAAAAGCAAGCTAAATGTACACAACGATCTTTTGGCGGGTGGTGAAAAGCGGAACTAACGACACCATCTTGGTTTTTTAATTCATTTCCAGTTTTTCACATAACAATTTCCCAAAACAAAATTAAGTATCGACAAGTCGACAACGCCTCTCAGTCACAGCCATCCAAGCGCCAAAAGATCCTTCTAGCCATATTGTGTCTTTGTCTTTTGGTGTAATATCTTCAGCGGGAATACCCCAGAACGCAACTTTTTAGATCCACGTCACATGACATTGCTAATACCAGTTAGACAAGTGATTTTTTTAGAAGACAGATTTTTGAATTTAGGAAATTCTCTTAGGCATTTAAGAAGTCTACAGTCTAGAGAAAATCGAACTGGAATACCATATAATAGTTAGATAGTCACCTACTACCTACTTGGTTTTCAGCAGTAGTCATTATCTAGTTTGGTAATAGTTAGATATAAGTAACACAAGTTCCTACCCATTTATTATATTTTCTATGGGTTGTTTTATTTTTCTGTGACTTTCTTACTTCCTTAATTTCCTTTATCTATATTTTCTTATTTAGTTGGTAAAATATTAATTTTGAATGATAATTCGTGCACTTCCTATTTCAAGGCTTAGGTAAACTTTTAGGCTACAAGATTTCACTCTCGATAATATATTTTTTTTTTTATTTTTTTTTTTTTAGCATTTATTTGCAAATATGGGTTGTACATAATTAGGTAGTAGTAAGTTTACATCAGAGTTCTGCCATATTTCACCATTCGGCATGCAAACATTTTTATATTTTCTTATCAATAAATAATTAAAGTCTGCCGTTAGTGAGATTGATCAGATTAAAGTCAAAATATATTAATGTTTCAGTAACAATGCCTGATTATAATAGATCAAAATACATTATTATCTGTTATAGGTAACTAGCGGCAACTTAGCAAATTTTAAAAACGATTTGGTAAAAACCTGACGTCGGTAAACCCTTTATCAATAAAATGTTATCTGATTAGATTTTGTAATTAATTTAATCTATATTTTAATACATCATGTTAATAATACTTAATTCCTAGATTAACGATATCTTTTAAACTTGTTTTTGGCGATAGATTTTTCCACTTGGGTAGGTATTTTTACAATTATATAATTAATAGGCCTTTTTATACTAAGGTTCTTAATATATGAATAAAATTGTACGTTTAATCCGACGTTTGGATACTAACTAAACTGTTTAAAAATAAATTAGAGGTGGTTATAATTAAATTTCGTCGGTAGATTGCTTTAGTTAATTTTAATTTACCCTTTTCTATCATTGCCCTCTTTCTTATTCCGATATTTTCTTCGGACAATATTTAGCAATTATTAAACAATGTTCTTTTTATTTTTCAGGGCCGCTACCATGGCCTCCAGAGTAAGTAAACAATCTAAACAGTATAATTGATTATTTTTTAAATATGTTAAAAAAAAACATGGGTCTATCTTTTCATACACGAAAAATTTTAAGAGTAACTTCTATAAGTAGTAAAGTCGCCATTGCAACGAAAAATAAAAAAATATCTGAGTGTTTTTTTTTACAAAATTATTATAATTGTAAATTTTTTTGAGACTTTTTGCATAAAACCTTTACTCCCATATTCTAACAATGACAGTAGGTAAATACGACGTAGTAAACTACCGTAATGGATGCTTAAAAATAAGGAGCCAGTATTTATTTTGTGCGTCAAGTAATTTTAAATTATTTATTTTTTATAAAAAAAATATACTCAGATAAAAAAAAATCTCTTTTAATGGCTTTGTTATAGCCGTTAGACGATTCCCTGAAAATATTTCGTGTATGAATAGTTAGACCCTATATTCCGAAGCGATTCATGATAGATTTCTTTATCGATTCCGCCCCACGCCCTTCAGATAATTTAATATCAGTGGCAGTCTAATTATTTTTTATGATTATAGAAGTACCAGAACCCCAAATAAATTACCTGCCAGAAAACGGTAGACATTTCGAAGATGGCGGGCCGAGTTTGACTCCTACCGAAACGATCTAGCCTCCTATGATGATCCTAGCGATTGGCGCCCACTAGTAAAAGACAACTGTGCCGTAAAGGAAGAAGCCTTTGCCCAGCAGTGGGGCAATACACACTAGTTAGTTATTCGAAGGCGGTAAAACTTTACAATTCTAGCGTTGCTTACCCTTCCCTCTCCTGCAGGCACCCGCTCCGCCGCGGCTCTGGGTGAGAACCCCTGGGTGGTGCACCTCCGCATCGCCGTGTCCACCAGCGGGCTGCTGGAAACCTGCGTCGGCTCCCTCATCGACAACAGATGGGTGCTCACCAGCGCTAGCTGCGTCTCCGAGTATGTTATTTTAACTTATAACACGCCTGGATTGCTACGCCATCCAAATTTTTCCAATACTAATACCTACTACTCCTACTGGCTGTAGTGTACCTAATAAGCATCACGTCTTATAACTTATCTCAAATGCCTTAGTGTCTCACACTTGACCGAGGACTCTCGACCACCCTGCACTTTTCCGCGCAATGCTTAACCAGAGACAACAATATAAATGTCATCGATACCATAGACTCAAACCTAGTCGATTGTATCGATACACTTATTACTGTCTGCAGACCTCTTCATATACAGAGTAAGGCGTGAGTGAATCACCACGCTTGCTCAAGACAAGCTAGCGATTTCGGACTTATATTATTTATAATAAATTCAGGTTTTCTGAAAATGTTTTCCTTCACTGATGTCAGTGATGTCCAAAACTACTTACATATTCATTGAAAAAGTCACATTGGTATTTGTGCGGATTCGAACCACAACCTCGTGCATAAGAGGCGAGGCCTTACACATTACAAAATATATACTAATAGACCTGTTTCCCCTTAGTGCTCGTTTCATCTGGGTCCGTTACGGCACCGTCAACGTGATCAACCCATCTCTGGTGACCGAGAACTCCATCGTCCGCGTGCACCCTGACGTCGACGTCGCTCTCATTAACATCAACAGATACGTACATTCGACCGGTAAGTGCTCTAGAAGACATCTCTTTTTCGTAGAATGACAACCACTTTAGAATTGCATTGTAATGAAATATACTCGTACATCAGTAAGGCCGCGTCCTAACCAAAGTGATCATTGCAGACATGATCGTGCCAAAAGACAGCGTGTTTTGGTTTTCAGAAAACAATAATTGTGATCGCATATTTATTTCATAGTGACAGCAGAACACTGACTCCTATGTCACAGGTTCTCCTAGTTTGGGAGTCAGGGTTCACTGTATTTGTATGACCACTAAATTCAAGTGACCTAGTCTTTAAGCAATGTTGAAGGTTTTTGTATAAATAAATATTTTTATTATTATTATTATATTCGTGCGACTGATCGGTGGGGCCGTAGAAGAGTTGAATTTAAGGTAGGACAGCGGCGGTTACAATTAGGGCGGATGTCGGCGGGCGGAACCTGACTTATCGAGTTTCGTAGTACTTGACTTGTGAGGGTAGTACCTTAAAGCTCAGCGCAGACAGAACGGAGCGCAGCGGAGAGGATTTTATTAACGCACTTGAAAATAAACTTTAAAATTATTACAGTAAAGTGCATAAATGCTTAAACCTGACAAAAAATGCTCGCGCGTCCTCGAAGATATGCGCGATCCGTAAAGAAAATGACCGAGACCGCGCGGGGATTATTCCTCTCTCTCTGCGCTGACCCTGGGTCATTATTTTAAAGTTTATTTTCAAGTGCGTTAATAAAATCCTCTCCGCTGCGCTCCGTTCTGTTTGCGCTGAGCCTAATGCGGGACGGGGTAATCAGTGCCGGTTTTAACACTACAAGCGCCAGGCTGGAAAATGGTGGTTAGCAAATCTTCTAAGAAGATCATTTAAATTAACAACTCATATTATAAATACCAAAATAAATCTGTTAGATGGTGTCGCACAGATGGATCATAGCCTGGATTAGAACAAAGGAGACTTTTTAACTTCTTCCACGCCACCAAAGCCACGGGCAAAACGTAGTATCCAATAATGACATCAAAACGGCGTCTAGTCCTCTCTTTCTCCAATTAAACATTTCGCCGAAAGCAATCGTTCGATTAATAAAGGCGTGTTGTAAGTTGCGCGCCACCCGGGGTCCGTTCCCGTGTCGGACCGGACTCTGTTCTTACATTTTAATTAAGGTTTCCCGACTGGCGGGCCCGTTTTCTGATGATGTAGTTACTGTTCCTACGTTGCTTTTTGCGGAATTTCGGCTAACGAGGCGATTTTGTTATTACTTTTAGGTTAGGATTGGAGGCAAATGTTTTATTTTGTCGTCGGATACTTTTTCGTTTTAGCGAACTAACAATTTCAACACACTTTACCACTTGGCTTGTTAAATTGATAAGTGTGCGTATGTCTATGAGAATGTCATAAAATGGACCCAGTCTTAGCTCTGTTCCGTTAGTTGCTTAGGGAATTAGTAGCTTAAGATTTTTAATTTTTTTGTTATTTTAGGTATTTTTATTTTATTGCATAACTAACGACTATTTATTGTTAACAGACAACATCGCTCCCATCTCTAAACTTGGCGCAGCCAGCGACTCCGGTAAAGCCTGCGTCTACGGTCAGGATGAAAATGGTGGTGAGTACCTACCTCTGTAATCACAGTTGTGGTACAGTTACTTTTCGGTCAAACTGGTCCGGACTTCAGACAGTTTGAGGACTGGCTGTATACACCGGACACTGATAGATACTTCAGTCATAGACCGGTGTCCGGAGCAGTGTCCGTATTTTTCCGTGACGGTTTGATCAAACCTTTAATAATGGCTGTACACTCTCACCGAGACACTCCGAGGCAGAACGAGTGTACTAGATAGTAGCTCTCGTCTAGCTACGGTGTTCCTCACTTGCTATCCGTCCCGTATCAGTTTTTTTGCGAGACATCTCGGGAGAGACTTAAAGAGATCTCTCGGTCGAGAGTGTACAACCACCTTTAGAAGACCGTACTATTACGAAGACGACATTGGCCACGTCAGTTTCGCTGTTCATTTGTTTGCCTGCTACGCATCAGTGCGTAGTGAGGCCGTGGCGTGGGTTGCTTTGGACGATCCGCCTTTATTTAAATTAAACCATGAACTACTGTCGACCGATGCCTTTATGGTATAGGCTTCGACGAGTGTTTTACTTACGGTGTATATCAATTACTTATAAAAAAACACACTCTATGCTAAATTTGTTTGCCACTACCTGCACTTTGGAACAAGGAAATGTCTCGAAGCCACTACCAACGATGTCAATGTAGAAAAGTTTTGGTAGACAATAATTTAACTTGAATAGCTTTAATAATCTTCAATATCATTAACAATGAAAGCGGAATATTTACCATGTGTACACGGATAAACCCGTGTAGGGCCGTGTGTCCCGTCGTTCCCCTTTTTTAAATATTTTTGGGAAAAAATATAACATGGTTTAAAAATTATTGGAATCGGTTACCACTTACTTATTCTGAACAAACTATATTCAGGTTTCGCATATACTAAAAATAATGTTGTATAAAAATCTGCGGCGAGTAAAGACTAAATCAGGAATACACAAAAATACCCAATGTAAATTGAGATCTTAGCCGTAAGACACAAAGTTGTATCCACATCGGCCTGCACTTACTGTGTTATTCTTCCAGCTCCCGGTGAGGTGCTGAACTGCTACGAGGTCAATGTTAAAGAGAGTGATGATGGTTCTCTCGCCGTCTCCAATGACGAGCTCCAGGCCAGCAGAGTAAGTTGACTTTACCCTTATTTGGTTGATGCCGAAGAGTGTGTTACTGGAACAGTGTGCATACGGGTTTAGGTATTAAGTCATCACTAACAAATTATGGATTTCTGAATCCAAATTCAATTATACTAATATTATAAGAGGAACCTCGAAAACTCTTTCATTAAAAGAAAGCTACATTATCCCCGAGAGTCATAGGCTATATTTAAAGCGTTCCCGTGAGATAATTTCCGACCATAACACAAGCGAAGCCGCGTGCATAACCTAGTTGTAGGAGAAAATAAAGGAGAAGAGTTAAAAGAGGTCAGGTAATCCGGCACAGACTACCACAGTCTTTATGCCTCTTGCACTTATCCGAATTTATTCATCCAGCCCAGCTTCTTCTTCGTTCTACATATCTATGACGTGTTGTTCCGAAAAAGCATCTATTTTTAGCCAGATACATATAGTATGAAAAAATAGATATTAAACAGATAGTAGCATTTGCTGACAAACTCCCCGCCACCGCTACCGCCTCTGTCTGGACAACGCAAAGTTAATTTGTTTCTTGACAAAATTATAATCTTTCTAAAAATCCTGGGTGGATTGTGTATTCATTACTTTAGTTAGTCTGCCTCTTTTCTTTTTTTCCATCCACAATCCTACGTAAGACGTTTTTGCCACAAGCATCACTATCTAAGAATTAGATATTATATAAATCTACATTAGTTTAGGTACTCCTTGTGTATAGAATAGTATTATTGCTAATCAAAAAAACAATGGCGGTCTTATAGCTGATAGCGAATTAGCGATATTTTTCAGACAACCTTTATTATGCATAAAGGGTTTAACAGGACCTTTAACGAAGCCTAAAGGTACTTGTTCTCCCCGTCATTGTGATCATTTTTTTGTTCTAGAGCATACCTGGGAACCTTTACCACACGTTTATTTAAAAGAAAAAAAAAAACATGTTTTTAACGTAAGACTTTTACTGTAAACACCTCCACTACCCCCGTACTATTCAATTCATCCATCAGCACAATGTTTTGAGTGCGTACTACCGTAAAAAAAGTGATATTTCAGCCCAAAAAATAAAAGTAGTTTCCCAGCAATAATTTTTGCGTAAAGTTACTTAGTTTGATGTGCTTGGTTGACGGCTTCGTTAAGGGTCTTGTTACACCCTGTATACATATTTACATTTTCACTACCTCATATGTTTTAAAAGTCGGTTAGTAGGTCGACGAACATACTTATTATACTTCACATTGCAAAATTTCATTCTATTAGTTTCTAGTGCGTCAGGCTTTCGCAAATTCACATGATAGGGGTTTTTACATAATAATTATTGTAATTCTATTCATTATGCTGTTGTAATATGGATCAAATTATTTAGGTTCCTTATTTAATTTTTTTAATAATAATGACAGAAAATCAATTATTTATAACAAACTAGCGACCCACCGCTTCTTCGATTTGACCGGTTTCATTCACATTCAGATTTATTTGTTACGTATAAGTTTAATAATGTTTTATACACTTATAAAGTTACGAAATAAATTCTCAAGATGATGATGAAAGTCGCTTCAAAATGGTTTGCGTATTTTACAAAAACAACGCGGTCACACAGACACACGCGAAAAGTCACTAGTGTAAATAAAAAAATCAGTTCAATACTTGAAAAAACTTAACTCAATACTTAATACTCAATACTTTATTGCATTGCATAATGTTAAATAAAACAGTTGGTATGTTAAAACATTGAATCAATTATGGACCCTGTCGGGCACAGCAAAGTTAAATTAATTGGTAATAGGAGAGAGGATGAAGGCGTTTTTTAAAAAGTTAAGAAATATTAAATTAAAATAGTAAAATGGCTTTTGTGGTATTTACATTATAGATCATAATTATATTTAATTGAGTACTAATAAATTTGTAAGTCTTTAATGTAATATTTGGTTTTAGTACTTAATGTTAAAAAAAACTATTAGGTGTTTATAATGTTTTTTTTTTAACTTTTAAGTTACAAATTATGCTGACTATTATAAAAAAATTAACGAAATGATTAAAATGACCTTGCAACTTGTCAAAAATTATAATACATCCAGATGTGTGAACCCTGCCCCCCGCGCGTTGACTCTTCCATCAATCAATTTCGGCGTTTGCCGGAAACCTTCGGCTTCGGCTAAAACTTCGGGCCATTTTGGGGGAAGCCGAAGGTTTGGCCAAAGTTACTTTTCTTTTTCGACCGAAGCTTCGGCTTCGGTCAAAAAAGAAAAGTAACTTTATAAAATGATTTTTTTAAGCAGTAGAATTATTTGTAATTTCGAAGTTGTTATTTCATTTTGTAATATTGCTGAAGTAGTTGGCACATAGATAATGGTTAGTTTGTAACACGAAAACATGCTGAAGAATCCCATCACAGATGAACATGTGATGTCCTGTTTCATGTGGATGTCCTAAAGGTACCCCTACTTTACCCCTATATGTATTACAGGCTTGACGTTATATGTTCTGTTTCAGTTCGACATCGGTGCACCTCTGGTCAGCGACGGTGCCCAGGTCGGTGTCCTCGTTAATGTCGAAGACGGAGTCAGTCGTGAGTACCAAGCCTTGTTGTCTTTGATGTAGAAGTATGCCTCTATGCCTCTGGATTTAAGAAACCAGGGCCTACAAAGAACGTATAGGGTTGATGAAAACTACACCTGGATTTGGGAAGAACAGATCTGGGAAGTTTCCTAGAAGAAAGGACAGGCTTATACCAATCAGTGGATGAAATAGTGATGATGATTATGTAGTTTTTATTTTTTTTAAGTTTCTAGAAATTTCGGCAGACTTATAAAAGCCTAATGTCATCTAAGTGGGTTATCTGACAACATTCTTACAACATATTATCTAATTAAAGCCATTAAAATAAGCTACTTAGAATGACTTGCACATTTCAGTGTACAAAAAACTGGTCCTATTTTTTTATACAGATTGGCAGTCGCTCCGTGTAAAGTACTCGTATACAGCTGCATCCGGTTAGTCCGGAAGCCGACCCCATTTTCGTTGGGAAAAGGCTGGGTAGATCTCCTACTTCGTAACACTCTTGTCAGAGCGGTCGTGGTCATCATTAAGTGCCTTGTCCAGAGGCCTACGTTATTTGTCTCGCTGGGTGTGTCTGCTCTTGAAGTCTTGACCCCAATTTCTAAATGCGTGATCTTTTTCCAGAATTCCTGGCCATCGCTCCGTTGAAGGATTGGGTCGAGCAGGAGACCGGAGTCTCCCTCAGCTCCGATGTCGCCCCCGAAGCCGTCAGTTTTGTCCAATAAGTCTCATCACCTTTACGGCTCGAAACTTAACTCCTAAACTTGGTCCTGCGGTCCAAATCTGGTCTTAAACTTGGTCCTTGAGTCCAAAACTGTTAGGACCAGTCTTGGACTTGGCCTTTTGTTCCAAAGCTGGTCTTTAACCCAACTTGGGTAAAACTTTGATGTAGTTCTTCTTTTTAGAACTAGCCACGATCCCAAAGTTCTGTAACGGGAAAATCGAGTCTTTAAATTTCCAACGGTCTAAAGTCTCTGTTCAAAATGAAAGGAGTGTAAATCGTTTTCCGAGCCGTGTGTTAATTATTGTAATAAATAATTTTACTAATTATATTGTGTTTGTTTTATTTTGTAATATAAGTTGTTTTATTTATGCGTGTGGCGTGACATATTTTGGCCTGGAAAATATAATAAGAAATTTTATAAAGGGTGTTACAAGATCCTTAACGAAGCCAAAAGGCACGTGTTCTCCCCGTCATTGCGAAATTTTTTTTGTTCTAGACCATACCTAGGAACCATCTAGTTACGGAGGTATTGGGGGTAATAGTTCCAACTTTTTTTTAAAATACATGTTTTGTAATATATTTTTTTTTTACTTTAAACATCTTCACAACCCCCGTACTATTTAATCCGTCCATCAGCACAATGTTGTGAGTGCGTTACATTGCGTCCTACAGCAAAACTTGATTTTTCACCCCAAAAAAAAAAAGTCGTTTGCCAATAGCAATATTTTTTGCGTAAAGTTCCTTAGTTTGATGTACATAATGCTTGGTTGACGTCGTTAAGGGTCTTGTTACACTCTGTATATAAAAATCTCGTGTCACGGTGTTTGTGGTCGACCACCTCCGAAACAGCTTGACCGATTTTTATCAAATTTTTATCTATACTTGGTAGGTATTGGAATAGGTAGTAAAGTATTTATTTCACACTGCTAATTTCACGCGGACAAAAGTCGCGGAGCACAGCTATTAAAATTATAGTATAAAAATCCGAATCATTTACTAAATTAATTCTTAGGTTACAAACATTTGCTCATCAAAACTAGCTTGGGACATGATATATATGTGTACATAAGCCATATTATATAATGCGCTGTTTTATGAGTGAATTATAAGCCTCCGTAACAGTTCGACGATACCATCGACCAAAAAAAATGAGGTTACGACAAGGTCCCACCGTCGGAGAATGGCGAGTAGAAAACTGCACCAACGAACATTTTTTATTAAGGACTACTAAATATGGAACCCGGCTGACCCCTACACGGTTGGGAAAAGGCTAGGCAGATGCCTACTAAAATGTGAGAATGTGTAAAAAAAGTTTTATATTTCTTGCATTTTCCCTATATGCAAGAAATACAAAACGTTTTTTATTTCTTAAAAATGCCTTTTATTGGCCCATAAAAACATTGAGGTAAACTTGTTTAATTTTCTAAAACAACACTTATTTTACAATTTAATATTTTATGTAGCGTGTTTTTGGTGAAACGTAACGCAAACTCAAAACGTACCTCGATAACGCCGGTAGCGACGTCAAATACTATGTGTCAAAGAAACACTTTTATTTGAAAAGTACTCAAAGTTTCACTAAGATTTTATTATAATCTTGTTATTGCAATGTTTGCTTGAATACAGCACATACAATTAGTAAAATGATTGTAATAAGGGTATAAAATTAGATGTAAACAAGGCAGATAGAGGTTAAATGACGTCACATAATATGACATGAATGGCCGCGACAGTCACGGACGTTTGTACTGTCGTAGAAAATTGTAAGAGTTTAATTTTTTTTTCAGCGACAGGTTGATCTTTTAATTATTTTCTTGGGTTGAAAGTACTGTATTTTATTGATTTAAGTGAAGAAAAAATTACATGCATATTTCCTATTCTAAAAATACTCGTTTCAGTATTTGAATGATCTACAACAATGCTACAACCAAAGACATTAAATTATACTTAATTTTAATCTCTTTGGCTTCAACAATCATGAGCATGAAGCAATCATGAGCCTAATGTTTCTCCCTGCTTAGTTTTACAAATATTTTTTCTCCATTCGTACTTTTACAAGCAGGATTAGACCACTTTTAAGCCACTATTCTGAAAGTTAAAATGTAAAAACCTGCCAAGTGCGAGTCGTACTCGTACACAGAGGGTTCCCCGTAGCACCAAACAATATAATAAAAATAGGTATGTTTAACGCTCATTGAAATGTAAATTGATTTACTCAACAGCAAAACTAAATATGTTTTTCGTAGTACGTTAATGAAAAACTAAGTTACTGCTGCAGTTTGGCGGAAAAGTCCCATATCTCAAAAACTAAATATCAAATCTTATTCAAACCAATTTCGTTAAAAGTTCTTTTTACATTCTACAAGCCTATATTTTTTCAGAATTCGCCATGTTGTCGTACAGTTTGAAGATAGTAGAAGTAGTAGAAATACCATAAAATCCTGTGGGAATTTCGTGGTAATTAAATATTATAGTCCTATTATATCCAGGGCGTCGAGTTCGGTCTGAGTCCATTTGAGTATCCCGAAAGAGTACATTAAAACCGGCATGACCCAACCGTTGAAGGCGCGCACCTTATTCCGCCACCTGAAAGAAGACTATTTATTAACCTTCTTCAGGCGGCCAAAGAAGCGCTCCCTCTACGATTGCTTTATGTTAGGTTTTTTTTTTTTTTTCCGGATGGGAAATCATCAAATGACCCCCTTCACTCTGGGCGGAGCGGAAGGGAGTGTCAGACTTGTACTGACTAAAACCCATCCATGTTCCCTCTTTGCCCTTTGTGTTCCAGGGCCACGGTATCTCTTTCGAACAGTCCCGCAGACATACGTTAATGCCTAACGCTTCCGACATACCCAAATGCTTATAGTTTTCGGATGAGGAAAGGGATCTTAGGTGTGTGGAGTCCGAGACCTGAAGTCCCTCGGATTCCATAATCTCCCCTCGCTTTACATACATGACTGCACATTTATCCACACCAAATTTCATCCCGATGGCGCTACTAAAAGTTTCAGTAGCGCCACCAGTCGCAATTTATTTGTTGGGGCTGTGTGACATATCGATAGACGGACCGTACTTATGGGTGCCACACTGGTGAATATGGGCATGGCATGTTCCACAATCGCTCCGCTCAGCCTCACGTTTTCCGCTCACAGTGCGACCCGGCCGCTCATTCGCGACTATTTGCTTTGAAGTATGCCACTAGCGTCTCGATATAAATCGCTCAGCTATTATGGTACGATCGCTGGAAGCCATCGATTTCCTCAATGTGCTGCACTTTTACTCACGTAGGCACAAATGATATACTTTTATTGTGAGTTTGTTTCCTTTAATGCAAGTTATTGATTTCGTTGCTGCAATTGCGTCGAGGAAAAACGCAATTGGGATTTTCTCTAAGGAAAGTTTTATAGCTACGCCTATAAGTTTGTAGAATATTCCCGAGGAAACTGAAAATGAAAAATGATTTATTGTTTTAGCCAAGTTTTTCTTACAAACTAGTGATTGGAGTTTCCTTTTAGGCGTCTAAAGCCTGTGTTAGGAGACTCCACTCTTTCATAACTTATTAACATTAACAAAATTGTTTTGGAAGATGTGACACTATTATCTAGGTGTGACTATTATCACACAATTACGTACTGTTAGCCCTGTTAGAAGAATAACCTATCATTTAACTATACTTGAGCAGGTACCTATGCATCTCCTGAGCAGTCCGCCCCGTTGCCAATTTTGCTGCCTGGCTTATATTTAATGTAATATAATATTCCTCTCCTGTATTTTACCACGGCAAGCTCTATTCGAGGCCAGAAACTTCTATATTGTCCACCCCGTTGAAAATTACCTTTAGTCGTCACCCTTGTTGACAGTGTTTTAGTTGTCCTACTCTTTAGTCAGGACGTAATGTAGGCTTGCTTAGATTCTGAGTCACAGTTTGAAATCTTTGTGGTAGACCACACTATGGAATTAAATACAATGTTCAGCAACCACAAGCTACCTTATTTCGTCATTATTCAATCTGTGGTCGCGCCTAAGAACGTAGTTAAACCTACATCTCTGCCTACCCTTTCTTTGATCGACATCGTTACGTGTAGAGGTGTTTCCGTCTGTGATGTGATATTTACCTTTCCGAGATTGTTACGTCAAAGATTAGCGAGTATTTCCTTACACTGCGACCATCATCCAATAGTTATATATGTATACCTGTGTGTGTGTACCTTGTCTAGTCACTAATGTCTAATTTATGTTTTCATTTTCTAATTTGTATTATTTGCTCGGTTTTGTCACACTACTGGGCAATAGCCTTCCTCCATTACTTCCATCGGTCACAATTCTGCGCTAGTTCTTTCTAACCTTCAAAAAAGATTGTCCGACATCTAGGATCCTTTATTTGTTAATTATTTTTTGTTCTATCAGAAAAGCTATAGACGTGCCACTAAATTCGAGAAATATATTATCCCTAGCTAGCTACCTACCATAAACGGTCAAAAAGGAGATGACCATCAGGGCACCTACCAGGCGGCCAGGTTATCGAAGTACATAATTATGTTTGTGTTTTTAGAAGACAGGGCATTGGAGTTGAATACTCTCGATAGTTTGAGCAGGATACCACCATCCGTAGAATCTAACAATGGTGTGGGGCCTACATGACTACATCTACCCAAATGTATGACTCTTCTTGAACTAAATGCTCCAAGATTACAAATGATAACAAGTACTAACCCAGTTTGGAAACACAAAACCACTATAAATACACAGCCCATTAAATCAGCACTCAATTAACATATGGACCTCAAACTTTCTTTCACGTAACTCGACCTTGACTGACTTGATAAAAGCGGTATTAAAATATTGCACTAAACAATTATGGAACTAAATTGCCGTCCGTTACTACGGTTTCATAAGATTTGCTAGTTTTAAACCTATGTGTTCACGTGACCTCGGGCTGGAAATTTGTTGAGAAACTTCGTGTCTTCTAGCAATCGCTTTTTTTTTGGGGAGGAGTGCGTTTATGTCTTCCGAACGTGGGTTTTGGCACGTCGCCATATTGAATGCTGCATGGAATGGCCATACATCGTAATTTGAGATGATGTACATGAATCTATTGTGACTTAGTAAAGCCGGATGTACGGTAAGCACCAGGTTATCTGAAGAGAGAAGACTACTCAACGAGACTAGAGTATAGACTTTGCTATGCTAACTAAAAAACTACCCTTTATTTTGCACCCCAATTACTCCCGTAACGTAAATATCAGGCGCTGTGCATTTCTAGTTCCTTATTCTGCTCAAGTCCTGAACATAGCCATACTCTTTGCAACACGAATTCCAAGAACAGTACTACACTACAGATGAGACAAGCAAAAGTGCCTGTACACCTGTCACGTAGCTGCAATACATTTCCGTGGCACAGTGCGGCAATGTCAGCCCCACTTACAGTTCGGCGACCTTCCAAACTCGAGCTTATACAAATCGCAGATCATCTCAACTCAAAGAAGACTTGACAGGCTTAAGTAGATTAAATACTAAATGTGGGTTAAGATGCCGCCGACCGGACCTTAGAGGACAGTGATGTAATAAACCTAAAACACTACAGGGTCGAACTCGCCAATAAAAACATTACACATTTACACACACACATGAAAAACGTTTTACTACCGCGAATAAATAAGACAGATTGACGAAAAATCTCACTGTAATAATTTTTGTATCGTAATAAAAAAATGGTAATCAACAACAAAATTTTACGAGCAACTAAAGTTGACTTATTTGCATGGATATTACAATGTTCCTTGTTGAGTTAGGAATTTACTTAACAACTTGAGTTTACTATAAGAATGTTGGTGGTAAAACCTTCCTAAACACAGATTTTATTCCAGGATTATCGGTTTAAGTAATTTTTCTTTGCTTTTATTTGGATTGACGGTTTTACTGTATTTGTCTGCTTTATATTTGTATTCCAAATCTTATTCATTCATTTTTTCATTTCATTTCATTTCATTTATTTTGCATTCCATATTGTAAAAAAGATGTTACAAAGGGCTTAAAGCTAGGTACATAAATATGGACCCTGTAAGGGCACAGCAAGGTAGGAGAGAGGAAGAGGTCTTTTATTTTACTATTAATTAGTTGACATACAAAGTAACAATTAGTGAATCATAATTATTAATTTAAAATTTGTCATTTAGATATTCATTAATTGTATAATAGCATTTATATAATAAAAATTGTTGTAATTTATTTATGAATGGATTAAATTTTTGTACATTTTTAATAATTTCCGGTAATTTATTATAAACCTTCATTGACATGACTAGGGCACTTGTTGAGTGCATTTTTCATTGTATGGTAAGGATAATTCTTGAGTAAGTAATACCGTACCTTGTCCAATCGTTGTGTAGACAATTTAAACTACTAGTATGATGAACCCGTTGTGTCCGGCTTCCATTATTAAGGTTGCAGGGAAATAAACATGTACGAAATCATCTCAACGTATCATGAATGAACGTGTCGCATAGACAGCTGCCGAATGCGGCCCTGTTTCAACTTTCTCTCTTACAGCATCACAGATTGCGCATGATTCTTGTTAACGCATTTGGCCACATTGTGCGCGGGCGCTGGCCGCGAGCGCTATTTACCGCGAACTGAAACATTTTTAAATAATTTTAATAAAAAATAAAATAAACTAAAAATGCACAAGTGCGCCCCTGCGTGAGTGTAAAAGGATTGCAGTTTTGAAATAAATTGTGTGAGTGACATAAATATAAAATGGAGTTCTAAAAGTGCTTAAAAGTTTATGGACACATGTTATTATTTATTTATGTTACTTTTAGTTTGTTCTGAAAGGGATGATTTTCTGTTATGTTTAAAATATTCATTGATTGATTTTTTAAGCTGAAAATTTGGCAAAAATCCATTGAATAAAATGATAAAGTAAATTGAATTTAAAAATACAAGTTAGATTCAAGTTAGAACTTGATGTTCTTATTTGAAAAACTTTCGCAATAAATATTGGCTTTGATTATAATATAGTTTTAAAGTTAAATAGTCTGTATTGTTCCAGTGTAAGGCAAAAGTCTTCTCTCTCCACTTTACGTACTTATAAAACACAATAAAAATTAACATTCCAGATCAGATCAGTTTTTACCAAATAATGTCACAAACATAAACACCAAAATGTTTGGGTTCAAACGTTCATCGGTTCGACTCGTGGTCCTACTGGCTTGGCTTCTTCGATATTACACCTTCGATTCGATAGTATTATGGTGTATTTTCGCTTCTGGACTGAGTTTGGCCGTTGTCTTGGCCGTTATGACTTACGACCATGACTACTGGACGTCGAGGGGGGTGTTCTCGCCTCCAGGATGGCCCATCGTGGGCCATATCCTGTCAGTCGTGATGTTCAAGGAGCAAGGAGGCATGTGCTTCAAAAGAATCTATGATACGTACAAGGATAAGAGATTTTTAGGTGAGTGAATTATTTATTTTTAAGTTGACCTGTTACATGAACGTTGTCGAAGCAAAAGAATTGCAGATTTGAAATAAAGGGCCGTAGATGTAAAAGAACGTATGAACGATTTGTACGAAAATTAATTGAATTTGAAATTACAAACTAAAACCCAATGAATGTAGGGTAGTATGTTTTACCACCATTTTAGAACACATCTGTGTTCTAAAATGGTGCGTGACTACGTGTGTAGCGATGTAGGCTTAGATATGATCTAGATGATTACCAACAAATTCTGTTACATTTATTATAATGGGTGTAACATACGCCTTAACGAAGCCGAAAGGCACTTGTTTTTCCCGTCATTGTGGTTATTTTTTTATTATGGACCATACATGGGACCTTCTAGTTACGGAAATATTGGGGGTCGAAGTTACAACTTTTTTTAAATACATCTTTTTAATATTATAACTTTACTTTAAATTACTCCATGACCCCTTAACTATTCAATGCAATCATCAGCACAATGTTTTTATTGGATAACATTGAGTTAGACCGTAAAACGTGATTTTTCTCCCCAAAAAATTAAGTCATTTCCCAGGAATAATTTTTGCGTAGAGTTACATAGTTTGATGTACAGAATGCTTGGTTGACGGCTTTGTGAAGGGTCCGCTTACACC
Source organism: Noctua janthina (assembly GCA_963576755.1). Lineage (NCBI taxonomy): Eukaryota > Metazoa > Arthropoda > Insecta > Lepidoptera > Noctuidae > Noctua > Noctua janthina. The sequence continues at coordinate 15,204,641 of OY755069.1, read as the reverse complement.
TCGTATTTGGAAAATAGTGGGTCAGTAGGTCGTCTAGGGGCGCCTAAGTTGAGACCAATTTGTCGGTAAAACACCGATTATGAATAGTTGCACGCATGCAATTCACGTGCACATTGATAACATCTAGCTAAAATGTGACCGACCAACAGTGGTCGAATGCCAGTCGCCGGCTCCACAAGAAGTGCCGGTTTTACCAAACCCTGGCTATACTAGAACCATGTGATCTCATGGATGAACGAACGAGTCGCGGTAACTAGGCCGTGAGCAATTATTCAATCAATCATTGGCCTTTACATCATAATACATGCATTGAATTGGTTTATTTTATTGTCTTTTCTTGTTCATCTAGTGGTTATAAGCGACCGTTGACCGTGGGGTTCCGAGTTTGTGGTATTCCGGCAAAGGGGATTTGTGTTTTTCTATATCATGTTCTGTGGGAGAAATTATATAAAGCCACATGCTGTAGGCTTCTTTGTCTTCTTGCTTTGCGATGTAAAAAGCGGCTAAGGTTATCGTTGATGATTTTTATTGAATTTGAGATCTATAATATGTATAGATGTGTCTGCCGAACATATTAATATGTTATAGGCGTGAGACTCGAAGTAGTGTATTATTCAAACCTCTCTGTCAACCCTTTCGGTCAATACAAGAGTGATATTATGTGACGTTATATTGTTTACACTTTTATTTTCCCTGCACCGGCGTCCCTGCGTGCCGAACGTGTGGAAATCGCATAGAACACACGTAAATATTGGAATGAGGTACTGCATGAAATTCTTGGGTAAATTCACGAATTACGAAATTGATGACTATTGATTCGTTTTTCTTTTAATTTATGTTTTGGGGCGTGGAATGTTCGGCTTTGAATCGTTTAAAGCAAATAATGCCGTCGGCCGAAGTAGACCATACGATGTTGATTGCCCTCAAAACAATATCGATCAATGAACATTAGATTGACTGTGCTGTTGGTGTAGTGGTCGCAAGCGATACTGTAGAGCAGGTATTGGGTTTGATTTCCAGGTTGGGCAAAGTGATTTTTGGGCTCAGTCCGGATTCTGGATTTGATGGCAATAGGCTATATTGGTACAACTTCTGACTAACTCTTGGCGTAAGTCCTTCTTTAATGTGTGGTTAGTGCCTAACCTGGTGTCAGAGTTTTTATGCCGCCCATGGGCCTCTGACTTGGCTTTACATGCTGTCGAGAAATATCTCTCAGGCATGCTGGTTTCCCGACAATGTTTTCCGAAGTAAGTGATAATCATACAATACGCACATGAATCCGAAAAATCAGAGGTGCGTGTCTTGGGTTCAAACTTGAGACCTATGACTTACTATCACTGCTTTTGGGAATAGACGTGATGTATGAGTTAATAGTAGGTAATATTACAAATTGCGCAACTAACTCACTCAGTCTTTTTTTCTGTTACCTTTTCACGCCTGACGGGCCCCAGTCACGACCACAACTATGTATTAAAGACATGAGATACCCCAGATTACTGACAATCGTGTTCATACTATAATTTCAGGCTGCCACCAGTTCTTCCAGCGCACCCTAGTAGTCCGGGACCCCGAGCTGATCCGAAGAGTGTGCGTCAACGACTTTCAGCACTTCACGGATCGAGGGTTCTTCTTCAATAAGGACGTGGATCCCCTGGCAGGCTCTGTGCTGTTCTTGAGGGGAAATGAGTGGAAGAGGCTCAGGGCGAAGATATCACCGATTTTTTCGTGAGTTCCATTATTATTTTTTATGTATGCTCTGGATATCCTGATATTAATTAACTAAAATACTATCCTGTTCGTGGCGGACATGAAATTGGTGGCGCTGCATGAGTCCCGCTCGCTCACGCAGCGTCAGCGACCTTCCTTCTTATAATTCACACATTATTTGAGACTCAATAAATTTTTCAAAATTAAAACTAGTATTGAAAATTTCGAATTTTTTTTTGGATAGTTTCCTGTAAGCTAGAGTGAAGCCATGATGGCATGGATATTTGGCAATATTGTGAAACGACGTCGATCATGCTAGACATACTACGAGGGGAAGTTACAATAGATACAATACTTCATGATTTGTATACATATTTTGGCACATGACCTAAATAGCATAATAATAGCATAATCAGCCCCTAATGTTCCCACTGCTGGGACACAGGCCTGTATACGCTTTGTAATTAGTGTCAACGTCAAGAGACTTCAAAAAGAGTTAAATAGTTCAGTTCAGGTGGGTTACTATGACATCTTAAAGTAGGAGTAATTTCAGTGTGGGAAAGAGACAGAGCTATACAGGCCGTCTAGCGCCATCTCTTTCCCACACTGGAATTACTTCTGCTTTAAGACGTCATGGTAGGCCACTAGTTCAGAAATAGAAGTTAGTCAAACTTGAAGCATGTCCCTTCCACAGCTTATTTGCAGTAAGCTTGCATTCTTGTTTACATTACTCTATGACCCTATTTAGTATGTATAGTTAATAGTCATACATTCTAACACAACCATTTCATCGTTTTCAGGCCAAACAAACTAAGAGGAATGTTTCCCCTCATAGAAAACACAGCAGGAGAATTCGTCACCAGGGTCCAAGAGTTGCTGTCACAGCCTAAAAACGTACCTAACGGAAATGTGAACATAAAACCAGATGGGCAATCAAATGATGTTGGATCCAGTTCTTCTGTAGTGAATTCAGAGAAGCTGGTGGGAGGTTATACTGCTGATGCCATAGTACCGTGTGCGTTTGGTCTGAAGAGTAGTGTCATGGACCATGAGGATGATCCCTTCGCCGTGGCGTTGCATGCTTTCTATGAGATGTCGCTATATAATATTTTTGAGAAGTAAGTTGAACAATTAAATTCATGAAAACGGATATTATAAATAGTATTTGGCATGGTTCGTTTGATAATTCGGCAGAGAAGATCGCCGTCTCATTTTACGTAGTGAATTTTTTTTTTTTTTAAGTTATCTTCATTGTTGTCTGTAGGTGCTTGTGAAAATGAGTCTTTCAATAATTTAGGGCCCATAAGGATGACATAAACTTGAGTATGTTGCTGAGATAAATATTTAGTAGGAAAAACATAATATACTTGCTCTCTATATATTGCGAACTAGGTAGGTAGTTATATATTTTTTATTGGATGCGTTACTGTATTCTGTGCAACAGTGATTCATTTGTTTGAATACCTTCATTATAGTAACAGAAATTATATCCCTTTAATTAACTCATTCAAGGAAGGCTAGCAGGATTTTGTTTTCCTTCAATGATTTATATATTGCATTCGAAGAAAAGCAGAACGAAAATTGTAAAATAACAAACATTTTTCCTTCTAAGAAAAACACAGGACCGAATGACAAAATAGGTTACAAAGAATTTATAGAATTATATGGGAACAATCTGCGACTCCCGCATTCCCCTTAAACTTAAGGGGAAGATTTATAAAACTATGGTTAGACCTGCTGACTTGTATGGATCAGAATGTTGGGTCACAAAAGGGATGAATGGAAGGCATTTGCATGTGGCTGAGATACTGAGTGGGATGTGTGCTGTTACGACCATGGATAAAATAAGAAATGACACCGCAGGAATGACACAACAGCAATGTACATAACAGGAAGTCTGAAAGTGGCGCCGGTGACTGAAAAGTTGTGTGGTAATCGGTTGGCTTGGTATGGGCATGTGATGCGGAGGAATGAGGAAAATGTCGTGAGGAAAGTTTTGAGTATGAATGTGTATAAGAGTAGAGGAAGACCAAAGAAACGATGGATGAACTGTGTAAAGGATGATATGTCAAGAAAGGAGGTGTCTGATGAGATGACGAGTAATAGAGAAGTATGGAAGGAGAAGAAGACATGCTGCGCCTACCCCAAATGAATTGGGATATGGGCAAGGAATGATATGATATCCTGATCAAGGCTGTGATTCAGATTGTTTCCATGAAAAAAAAAAACATCGAGAGAAAACAGGCAGGTCTTAAAACCGAAAAAAAAATAAAACACATCCACCAGCGCCTGCTGAGTCCGCGTGGCGGATTATGATCAATTCGCTCCCACAGAGAGGAAGTTTGTGCCCCAACAGATTTTCTTAACCAATATTCATCATACTTCAGCTATGCGAGAATATATTATTTTCTGCCGTTAAAGAATGGATAGATCCATTTTTCACGAGAGTCATTTTCGATAGCGGACTACACAAGTTCAAATCGTGTGAAAACTCCATCAGTGGATATATTCAACTGTGTATCCGATGCTGCGATGGAGTCCGTCTGATGGCAGTCTAAGGGGTCATTGTTCTCATGATTATGAACAATATTTATAATAATGAGTCATGAGGACATAAATTAATGGAGCAGCTGTTTTTTTAGGATTCCGTACCCGAAGGGTAACCAACGGGACCCTACTACTAAGCCTCCGCTGACTCTCTCTCTCCGCTGGCTGTATCCCATGATCCGTAATAAGTAGACAGTTGAAATTTTTACAGAATGTATATTTCTGTTGCCGCTAAAACAACACGCAATAAATTAAAAACTAAAGGGAGCCCTACTACGATGGTACGGAACCCTTCATGCGCGATTATACTCGCACTTGGCCGGTTTTTGTAACTAACATTCCCATCAAAAATGTGGATGATAACTTTCCTAATGCCAATTCATTATTTATCTGCAAGCGTTTCAATGCTACAATAAATGCCAAGTAATTGAAAGCTGTTTAGTCTAACTTAAGTACATACTTAATTGACGCTGTCTACCTAACAACTCAGTGAAGCAGTAAACTCGACAACAATCAAACAATTTATTCAGCACACGTCCCGCCAGTCTATAACAAGACTTACAAACAACCATTAATAAATAAGAAATTGATTCCTAAGTTTCATAGTTTGAGGTCAGCCAATCACGATTATTTACTCTATCCAATTGCTTAGACGAAAACTTTTTTAACTTAATCTGAAAATTACTTTGTAAGTATTAAAAAGTTGTTTGAAAGAACTTAGGAACATAATTTGTTCTAATTTGGCTTGAATTTATTATAGTCTGTAATATCTATCTGTTTTAGTTTTGTTAATTGAATTGGCTTTGGAGCCAACGTTCGACTGTAAATTATTGATGAGCAAATTGGTGTGTCAGATAATATATGATAAGCAAAAAACTAGTTTAATTTAAACCTGTGAAACATGTGTGTGCATTCATAAGTTTAATATAAACTAATGTTTCACTCATATCTACAATAATAATAGTATGTGTCTATAAGGTTATGTGTTTCATAATTACTAGGTACTGTTTTCATTCATTAATTCATTTAATTTTTTTTTTTTATAATGGTAAGTTTATTGAATAATTTCGTACAGTCGCCAGCGCATCAAGTTTCCACTAACTGTCAAATCTCATTCGATTTTGATCTTAACCAACAACATTTTATGGTTTAAAATCATTTGGAAAAATTTGACAGTTTGTGGTAACTTGACGTGCTGGCGACTGTGGCGACTAGCGACTGTACAATGCGTACACGAATGAGTTATGAGTCATTAGTTTTTGCAACATGTCAATATAATTATTAACTGCATTAATCAATTAGTTTAGACCTTTTCTTATCTTGATGACATGACATCTGCCCTGAATTTCTGAAATCTGCAAATCAAAATTGGCATGTGATTGACAAAAGAAATATTCTTTTCATATTTAACTCTTCTCTATAACAGATTTTAACGACAGTAACATTATTTCTTTTATTTAATTTCTGTACATATTAACTTAAAACGGGATATTTACCATGTACTGTTTGTTCCCGTGATCATAACAGTTTAAAATCTTAAATGAATGACAGTGTTATTTCCTTTTTTCAGGACAATGCGTCAATTCTGGCCGGCTTTTGTATTATTCTTCAGAATGAGAATCATACCTAAGAAGACGCACGATTTCTTCTACAACATCGTAACCAGTGTGCTTAGAGCAAGAGAGAATGGTAACTTGACTTGATATAACTAATCTGTTAACGTACAGATGTCCCAGGAAAAGTATGCACTTCGGCAATCGTCAAATATCAACGGAAATATGACCACGCGATGATAAGCTGTAATATAGAACTGTTACATCCATTGAAGTTCTTGCTTATTTTATATTACCATGTCTATGGTTAAAAAGATTACAATCTCTATGCATTTCCCAAAAGCTTCTTAGTGACGGATTACGAAGTGCGATTAGTGGGGTTACTATGACTTCTTAAAGCAGTTGTAATTCCAGTGTGGGAAAGAGATAGAGCTATACAGGTCGTCTAACGACATCTTTTTCCCACAATGGAATTATGACTGCTTTAGGAGGTCATGGTAGGCCACTAGAGGTAGGTAAATCGACAGATCGACAGAAATTATACAAACGCGTTATGATAAGTGCGCTACTACAAACCACGGCAGTAAAATTTTACCTCTGTGGGGATTATTCTGTTTCACGACGTTCATGCTTATTCGGGAACACGTAGATTATCGAAGAGCATACATTTTCTGGATTTACTGTACTTACTCGATGTTTGTTGATTTTCGATTGATTTCCCTAAGGGGGGAAGGGAGATGGAACGACAAATAGTTGGTAAAACCTAAAAGTTGATATCGAGAGTTTTGGTATTATTTTGAGTTATTGATAGAATTAGTATTATTTGAAGAACGCACTGGGGTATCAAATCAAGATAGGTATTGATCTACCTGTCTGTTTACCAGACGTGGTTATTATCTATGTATTGTATACAAAACTTTTTGAACGCTGTTTGAAGACTTAGATATTGCAAAAATATGATTGCCTTGTTGCTTTGCTTAGGGCCCTGGGTTCGATTCTCGGGTCAGGCAAAGTGTTATTGGGTTCCTCCATCAGGAATAGCAAGAAGCACATAGCCTTGTTTCTTGTCATACAGGGTGTTAGGGAAACTCGACCTATTCCTTGAAAGGGGTTATACTACAGGTCGTCAGCAACAAATTAAGTCCAGTTAACTAGGGGTCAAAACTGGATGGTTACCAACAAGTGTCGTTTTTTGGGAAAATAAACAAAAATAAAAATTATTGCTACTAAAACCCTTTTATTCCTGAGATAATGTATGTTTATGTATATAGATTGTCCTGTTGATGGAACTAGGCTATCCACCTATTTCATGGGGTGTAAACGTAACTGGCAAAATGTGGGTGTAGTAGAGGTACACACCTGGCTAAACCTTCGCGAAAAAAACTGGTGTGATATTGTGTTATATTTTATTGCAAAAATAAGCGAAGAAAAAAAGGGGTTTTCTCTTTTTACAAAACCGGTACTGAGAAATCCATCTGGCCTAACCTTAAAGATGTGGCTTTTACGTGACGCACAATTGCTCGTTCAAAATTTTCAGGCGTTCAGGAAAAGCGCGGAGATTTCATCGACATGATGATGGCACTCCGAAATGATGAGAGCAACAACAACTGTAAGAAGGACCTCGAAGATGTTGAAATTAGTAAGTGTTAATCATGATTTATTTATTTATTTTATCTATATGTACCTACTTTAGTACTACTACATAAGTACATAACCCTTCGGCGGACTATAAGACTAAAAAAAAAACGATTTTACGGTGGAGGTGTACAAAATAAGCATAAATAACTAATCCAATTTAGTTATTTAATTCAGCTTGCGCCACCCCATCGTGCTGGGGCGACTTCTGCCGGTGCTGAAAACCTCAAATGGCGCAAATATAATAATCTCATTGGTTATGTGTTTGAGCCGTTTGGGGTTGAAACACTAGGGCTATGGGGTCCGAGTGCCCAATTAGTCTTTCGGGGCTACTACAAGCGGTTGGTCGACTCTGCCCGTTACCAACCAGCATTGCCATTCAACGTGGCAAAGCTGCCAGTTTTCTGGGCTCTATTCAAAATCAAAATCAAAGCAAGTTTCTCTAGTCCGTAATGCTCAAGTATCAAAAGTAATGTGTCGTGATTTACGCAATCAAATGCTTTGGAGAGGTCACAAAAAATTCCAATGGCGTCTTGGGACTCTTCCCACGCAGTAAATATGTGCTTTAATAAGGTTACAGCGGCGTCAGTTGTACAACGTCCCTTGGTGAAACCATACTGTTGATCGTGTAAGATTCTGTTGGTGTTAAAATGATTGAGCATTTGATTTAGCATTACCTTTTCAAACACCTTGCTAAAAACTGGCAACACGGATACAGGTCTATAATTATTTGTATCTTTACTATCTCCGGATTTAAACAGAGGTATGACTTTACTGTATTTCATTAAGTCCGGGAAAACTCCTTGATCTACACACAAATTAAAAATTAAAGCTAAGTATGGTGCTATAGTCTCAACTATGGATGTACAAACTTTGATAGACATTCCCCAAAGATATTCCTGTTGACAGCGATGTGGACGAATGTTTCGACGCCCTTTAATGCTTATCTTCTTTTGTATAAGTACATAATAATATGTATTTTGATTATTATTTTAAGTTTGTACATCATATCTATAAATATTATGTATTATTTATAAAAATAAGCAAAACACATATTTGAAGTAGTGTGGTGTAATAAAGTAAATGTATAAAGCTACTTTAAGAAAGAACACGTTTTTCCACGATTTTCATCAGGCGCTTGTATAATGTACAGTCATACTCAAATGGAAGAAAATATAAATGACACATTTGACAACATTTCGTTATTTTTTTAATCATTCCGAAAAGAAAAGTTCAAAGAAAAATGGCGCCCACAGTTAAGCACGAACTCATTACAAGTTTTATCTGTAACGGTTATAAGTTTAAGATAACGTAATTAATGTGGGCGCATTAACTTTTGACATTACGGCGACTCCAATATTGCTTAACTCCTTAACTTTTACTTAATTCGGGTCGTAATTTTAAGATTTCGAATAATTATCGATCTGTTTAGTTTTCAACGGTACTTTAACTCTGAATAATTCATGAGAGTTACTGCAAATTAAACGTTTTTCATTCTCTCTATCTGAGCTGCTTGCTCAAAATATGTAAGTATTAACATAGCATTAACTAGTTTATCTCGTTAATAATTAAAAGGGCAGGTTATAGAAGACGTCTTGTCAAATGTTATAAAAGAGAAATCAGGCAAGGCTCCCAAAAATCAATGTTTACTAACCATTGATTTTTGGGAGCAATTTTTATTCAAGCCTGTATAAAGTCTAGCTATAAGCAAGACAATTTTTAACTTATTACTATATTAAACGATGGATGGACTGTATGAAGGATGGCTAGAAAGGAGGTGTCTGATGAGATGACGAGTAACAGAGAAGTATGGAAGAAGAAGACATGCTGCGCCGACCCAAAATAAACTAGGATAAGGGCAGGAGAATAATGATGAAATGACTTCATCTTATACACTCATCATCTGTCTAGCTTTTATTCGATGATGATTAGGTGGGGTCCTGGTATTTAATACCAGTGTTTTATATGGACCAACTGCCTTACTTCCCACCAAAACCTAGTTACTTGGTAATAAGACTAACTATAGCTGAAACACTGAAAACTGAAGAGAACTAGAATCTCATCTTCTTTCCACAGCCGACATGGTAATCTCAGCAAACGCTTTCATCATCTTCCTGGGAGGTTTCGAGACCACCTCCTCAACCCTCGCGTTCTTGTTCCTGGAGCTGGCAGCCAACCAGCAAGTTCAGGAGAAGATGAGGAGCGAGATTCTAGAGGTCCTGGACCGACACGATGGGAAGATCACCTACGAGCTGCTGCAGGAACTGGTGTATATGGAGATGGTGATTCAGGGTATGTTATTGTTTAATAGTTATTTTAACTAGATACAGGTGCTTTCTTGGCCCTCTTTATGCATGTACTTTCGTGGTTTTCACTAGCACAACGCGAAATCGGATTTTAAACTTAAGCCACTGAAGCTAGCGTTGAAAATCCAATACCATGCTTTTATTTAGGGATTCATCTAGGTGTTATAAAGTTTTAGAGAAAACGGGCATTGGAGCTGTAAGTAGAAGTTCAAGGTTTTGATTAAGACGTGAGTAAAAGCCTAAGACTCGATGGTATACCAAATAAGAGGCATGATTCTTTGAAATTGAAACGGTTGGATACCTTGTTGTTGATGTTTAAATAGTTGAAAGCCCCCTGAATTCCTAGTAGATCGGTTCAACAAAAATGGCCTGGGGGGGTTACTATGACGTCTGGGAGAAGAAGAAGAAGGTGTAATTCCAGTGTGGGAAAGAGACAGAGCTATGCAGGTCGTCTAGCGCCATCTCTTTCCCACACTGGAATTACTCCTGCTTTAAGACGTCACGGCAGGCCACCTGTACCAAGCAAAATACGATAACCTCCTTTTCCAAAAGCGTGCATGCTGAACGACTGCCTCATTCGCATTTTGAACCTTAGATAATTGCCATTTCAGTACATATTTCCGTGATAACTAATGTACCTATGTGCTCCGTATGTTCCGAATGCTTGTTTGTAAGTACATAATTAGTTTCAACACCACACCACACTCAGCACAGTCACCCCAATTGGTTTGTTACTTGTAACCGGAAAAGTTTCTTTTAATGAGTTTTTACTTCCCCTCGAGGAATACTGACTGGTTCGAATTAAAGGACTGAGTCCGTTACAGTCGCTGAAACTGTATAGTTTCAGAAGACCAGTTAACAGATTGAAGCGAGCTTATTTCTAGCTAGCTTATGCCAGCGGCTTCGCCCGCGTGGAGGTCCGTAATTGTCCCAAGGGACATACGAAAAGATATGCTGCAGACCATCAAACTGAACAACTTCCTCCATGGGTCCAATATCGTAAATGCGAAAAAAATATCAGCTGTCCCATACTAAATTTAAATACCTACTCGATCCAAATGTATGGGACAGCTAATACATTTTTCACATTTACGATATTGGACCAATGGAGGAAGTTGTTCAGTTTGATGGTCTGCAGCATATCCTTTCATGACTATACCCTTTCTGTTACACCCTGTATATTTATTACTAGAAAAAAAAGTCCACCCGTGCGAAGCCGGGACAGGCCGCTAGTTATTTTATAAAGTGGTTAATGCTTTCTCAAGTCTTGATGAATTACAACTCGTTTCAGAAACTCTTCGCCTCTACCCGCCTTTCCCAAGCATCCAACGCATCTGCACCAAAGAGTACACGATACCTGACACCAACACCGTGGTGGAGAGAGGCACCATCGTACTGTTCCCGACGCTGGGCATACAGAGAGACGAACAGGTAAACCTTATATTATTAAAAGTCTAAGAGTGAGAGAGGAGAAGAAGAGAGGAAGAGAAGAAGTGAGGTACACGCGTCTTGTGGTTGTGACTGTGGCGAAAAGAATTGAAAGAAGTTTTGTTTTTTTACTTGAGAAAACGTTAACCATGGTACATGGTATCGTGGTTGCGTTTACAAACATTTAAATTCACACACACAAATAGATAAACCTAGAACAACTACCTGTAGTTGTACGAATATTCGTTCCGTGTAGGAATCGAACTAACGACACTCAGCGCAGCAGCCAATCACTTAACCTCTGTGCCAACCGTGCCGTCAGTTGGTTAGAGCACACCACGTGGCTTGCCACGCGACGGTACCCATGGAAACAAGAAAAGAGCGAGCATTACTTGACGTAAATCATGATGCAAGTCCTGTCACCCGAGGAAGGATACGAGGTCTTATGGGAGAAAGGCTTTGGATTATCCAAAAGCATTTTCAAAACTTGTAAAACCTGGATTCTTTAAGACTTGGCAGAACGTATCGACTTCGCTTAAAATAGGGTACAAAATAGTAATACTTGCAGCCTTGCGTATGTGCCAACTTAGAGCGGATATCTTATACGAAATAAAAGTTGGGAACAAGTGTCAGAGCCGATACTTGCATAAAACTTGGAGATAAGCAACTAACTCGCTTCCGCTCCCCACATGCTAAGAATATGCTCCCAATACTTGCAGTCTTTGCGATACATGAATGAATTGGCAAAGTTGCCAATACAAGGATATGGAGAACTTGACGTTTGACCTTGCTTATGTATCGTGATTTCCTCGCAGCAATTTAAAAATAATATTATGTAACATCAAAAAGGCTGTTCTTTTTTTTTGTGTTGCTTCGGTCATAACGTGATGACTGGACTTCGGACCGTCCGGTTCGGTGCGGACAGCGTACTTTGAAAGTACTGAAATATTTTTCCAAGTCCGCAGTAAGTCAGCCAGCTCAGATTGATTGCACCTTTACGTAGGTATATTATAGTAGAAGGAGCCAGCATTTTCCTCACTCAACAGATTATTTATTTTGCCAGTTAAGTTGATGAGTCAGTTCTGTTGATAGGCAGTTGCGTAAACTCGTCAGGATTCGTAAGTTTCCTCGATTCGACAGTTTCAAAACAATTCTTCAAACAAATGATGCGCGGACTCATTATGTAGGGACCTATTTTTTTTTTTCGCTTTGGGAAATCATCAAACCCCCCCCCCCCCCCCCCTACTCTGGGCGGAGCGGAAGGGAGTGTCAAACTAATTGTACTAACTAAAACTTATCCATGTTCCTTCTTTGCCCTTTGTGTTCCAGGGCCACGGTATCTATTTCGAACAGTCCCGCAGCCCTGGCATTATGTAGGGACCTTGTTTTTAAATCATTATAAGCATTACCTAGCGTGTACTTGTAATTGTCATGTTAAGCATTCGAATTAGAAAATGCAAAAATATTCCAGCGGCATTAAAAATCAATATGAATTAAAGTTGTTTACTTCAAAACCATTCAAATGCTCAGCACGTTGCAAGATAACATTTTACAAAAACTTCAGCCAAAACAATTTGCGATAATTCTCGCACAGAAACCCGCCCCTTTATTTTTTAGCTTCACGTTGAAGAATATTAAGTTAATTTGATCGATGCCAATCATCTCCGAGTTATTGAGTTATCTCAGATAAATTAAATTTTAAAAGAGGGTTGTAAAGGTAAGTGGGCGATGAGGGGTTAAGTGGAAAGACAACCTTTGCCTTTTACATTTTAAGTTCAAGGGTAGAAACGTAATTTTGACCTTTTATAAAAACAGGGAAATTATAGCAAAATAAGAAAAAAAACATCACGCCTGTTATCGCAGGTGGGAAAAGGGTTAGGCAGAGCTGTACCTAATAGTACACTCACATTTTATCAGTTACTAACTAAGCAGTGACAGCCTACTGGTGTGACCGTCGGACTGCCAAGTCATAGGTCTCGAGTTCGAACCCAAGGCACGCACCTCTGATTTTTCGGATTCATGTGCGTATTGTATAACCATCACTTGCTTCGGTGAGGGAAAACATCGTGAGGAAACCAGCATGTTTGAGAGATATTTCTTGACGGCATGTTAAGCCAAGTCAGAGGCCCATGGGCGGCATAAAAACTCTGACACCAGGTTAAGAACTAACCACACGACACGATAAAGAAAGTTACTAGCTGTGCCTCGCGACCATCGTCCGCGTGAAATTAGCGGTGTGAAATATACTTTACGACCTATTTTGATATTTACAAAATATACATAAAAAATTGCTTAGAATATACATAAAGAATCGGAAGAGTGCGAGCACAAACACCTTGACACTAGATTTTTGTATATAAGTCTATTGCCTTAAACAGGGCATAAATTCAGAAAAAAAAACTTAATATCACTTTACCCGACCTGGGAATCTAACCTAGGATCAATATCTTTTTTCTTTCATAAGCCCTTGTTCCTATAAACTAGGGTCAAAGGTGCTCCAATTAGAACCTATTTGCTTATATTTCTACAATGTAATTGAAGAAATATTCTTTATTTTAACCATTTTTATCAATTTGGTTTAAGAAGGGTCAAAGGTTTACTAATCAATGTCTATTACAAGAGGCAAGAGGAGCTCTTGGCTAAATAATAACTGCCACTCGGTCGATCTTAAGGATAAACCGCGCTTGCCTAGGTTGGTCCGTGGAGGGGTGACCGCCCATTACATATCGAGTTTCCTCCGTGCCTCGGAAATCACGTTAAGCCGTTGGTACCGGCTGTGATTTATCATCTTTGATAGTCGTTACAGGTAGTCAGTGGCACCGAAAGTCTGACAACCAGTCTTAAGGGGTATCGTATTACCCAGTACTAACTGGGTTGTGGAGGTCAGATAGGCAGTCGCTCCGTGTGAAATACTGATATTCAGTTGTATCCGGTTAGACTGGAAGCCGACCACAACACAGTTGGTATTGGTAAAAGGCTTAGCAGATGGTCTATTACAATGATAGGTCTGATTAAGAATGTTAGTCATAAGCCCTATCAATGTACTGAACTAAGGAGACTTTATTTGATGTAATCGTAAACTGTAGTGCTACCTACATGTTGCTCTTGGCCCGTGGCTAGTTAGTCGAAACTACAACAGCGCCCTCTTGACAATTTGATTCAATCGCCAAAAGAATAATGCAGTACTATACAGGTTGGCGATTACTTTATTTATTTACCTGTGGCCGACTTCAGACCATTTGTACAGAGGTTTGAAGAGTGTTTTAATATTATCACTGTGTGTGAGTCGGGATTTGAGATTACACCTCTACCTAATCCTTCGGGGATTACACCTCTACCTAATCCTTCGGGGATTACAAGCGTTTTATTAATATAAACTTTCTATTTTAGTACTTCGAGAACGCCTCAGCCTTCATTCCGGAGCGCTGGTCTGAGGATGCACCACAGCCACCTCCAGGAGTCTACATGCCTTTCGGGGATGGACCTCGGTATTGTATAGGTGGGTATAGTATAATTTTTATAGCCCTTATTCATATGACGTACCTACATACTACTTTGTAACGCGGACTTTTTGAAAGAAGCTTGGAGATTGGTACAATGTCTGTATGACTACAAAGGATTATGGGGATTTTTCTATGAACTCTGAGCGTAAGACCAACAGAATTAAACTATAACTTAAATATAGCTTTTAATTAGGACTTCAACTCATTCTTAAATGACAAGTATCTAAGTCGCCGGAGAACAGAATGGAGACACTTGAAATATGTTTCCTCTTCCTGAATTGAAGAATTCATTATGAGTTATGATTTGAGATGTATTTCAATTCTGTTGTCGGTTAAAATGGGCGTTAGGCGTAAGTCCTTTATAATAGTGTATGTGAGTCTGTCGCGTGTTTTCAGTTTTGTGGGATTTTCAACGCTTGACGCAAAAAAGAGAATTGAAATTTCAATACTTACTCAGCTACCCAATTGACGTGCTGAATATGCTCGCTAAAAATCGTCTGGGCTATCAATAATATTTAAGAATTCATTCAGGTGTCGCTTAGCCATGAAGACTGACACGTATAAAAAACATAACTTGTATGTTCATGAAATTAACTCCTGCACAAAAATAACAAGATTGCATCGATTTGTTATACGGAATTCCTGCCTTACCTCTTTTCGACACAACACCACGTGATACATGTTTTTTGCTTCGCCGTAGTCGGGTAAAAATAAGTTACAAGACTCTGTTCTCAGGCCCCAATTTCCAAGAAGACATAATTTATCGATAGAGTGTCAGCAAAAAAAAAAAATAAACACCATATTGCGTTACCTCGTTGAGCAGTGGCGTTGAGTGTCGAGTTGCATATTTTTTGCCGACGCTAGCTATTTCACTCGACCACTTGTGTAAGTGGCTGAAGTGGAAACAGGATACTTATTATTTTGGTAAAGGAATGTGTGAATCGTATATTTTATCCTTTATGGTGTGTCACATGAGGTGTAGGCAGTAAGATTTGCATTTGGTCATCAGATTACACAATTTGATTAAATATGAGATAGGAAAATATGATCTGCCTAATATCTGTATTATGACTATTCATGACTGCCTATCGTTCGTCTAGTGTTCGCAAGTGCAACTGCTGAGCAAGAGGTCCTCGGTTCGATTCCAGGGTCGGGCAAAGTGCTATTAGGTTTTTTCATCTGGAATATTTCAGTAGTAGCTACGGAGTCTGGATCTGTGCCCGGTTGATGGCAATAGACTCGACCCCTATTACATGGGACTTAAACATTGCTGGCGAAATGTAGGGTGTACTATTAGGTACACCTCTGCCTAACCCTTTGGGGATTACAGGCGTGATGTTATGAAACATGATCCTAGTATCGAAACATTTTTGATATCTACAAAGTTTAAGGCGCTCTGTCACCGGAGGTACGCCTGGAGTGACAGTCCAAGATTCGATTTTAAGCAATACTTCACAAATAGACGTATTTGCCTGACTAGAAAATTACTTAAGATTCAATTTGTATGGTAACAAGTCGTTGTGACAAATTGTAGCATTACAGGTTGCGCACTGTAATGTTCAGTGCTATTCTGTAAACGGTGACTCACTTCGAAAGTCATCTCGCAAATCATCTCGAAAGTCACACTCACTTCACTTTTCATCTCGCCTGTACAAGTTTTGGTATTCTCATATCACGATCAAGGCCAAGTGAAGTGAAGTGACTTTCGAGAACTCAGGTGACATTGCTCTATGGCAGTAGAGCGGTGGCACTGAATTGTGCCTTGTTATGATTTATATCGACTCACAAAATTTAGCTGAATTAGCGCTCTAAAATAATATTTAATAGTTTATTTCAGCCATAAATGTTATGTAAATGCATTATTTTGTATGTTTTAATATCTACAAGTTTTATTTGAGATAGAAAATGAAAAATTAGACTGAACGCAGTGTCGCCTTTACCTCATGGAGATATGGGCGCCCGAGTATAAAAAAAAGCATTCACTCGCTCGCAAGTCGCAACGCGTACCCACGCCAATTATTTTTTTGTTGACAAACAAGCTTTGTTATTTTTATTTCCCCGCGATTTTACTGTGAAGTGTTTAACAAAATGAAGTAATTACGATTTCTGTGGTAATAAGTTACTGCCGGTATCGTTTTATTCATATTTAATTGTTAATTCTCTACTTCAGTGCTGAGCGTACTTCCATCCATCTGCGGCTCAAGTGGAGACGCTAATCGATATCTTAGAAAGGAAGCCTAGCTTGGCAAAAGGGTTTGCCAAATCAAAGCGCCAAACAGGCGGCTAATAAGGAGTGGAATAATATCACTGTGAAATTAAACAGTATGGGTGGAGGTACGATAAAGACGGCAAAAAAATGGATAAAGAAACAAAGTAATGTATTTTTTTTACTATTGTTGGATGGTTTAACACATTAACGATTTAAATAAGTAAAACATGACATACATATCTTTTATCTACCTTAATTCTATTAGCCAGATCTCTTCCTTTTTTTGCCGTCACAGGTTATAGAGATCTAAGCTCTTGTTCTAAATTTCCAATAAGCTCCTCTGTTAGTCTGTACACATGCACATAGTCCTGACCACGGCTCAAAAGTTTAAATTCCTAATGTTCTGGGCTTGGCGACGGGTTGCGGCAACGTCTAGGGTATCAGCTTCTTTCAGTAAACTCAATATCAAAAAAGAATGAGACATCTACAAAGTTTTTTAAGGTCGGTATATTAGTTCATACTAACTGTTTTACTTTTTTTCTGTAAGAAAACCACAAATGTATAGATTATAGATAATTGTTCTTTTTGTTTTGCATTTATATCACATACATATTTATTGAAACACTTATTTTCACTCAAGAAATAGTAACTTTTCATTTGACAGATGAATTCGTGTGTGAGATGCGAGATGACTTTCGATACGGCGAGCGAATTGTGTTTGAGAATACGAAATACTTTGGACAAACGTCAAAATACTCACCCGTTGTAATTCCTCTCACTTTCGTCATCACTTGCTGGCGCTAGTGTCGAATTCACTCAATTTGAGAATACGAAATGTTTATGTCCCAAGATTTCACCGCGGATTCAGAAGTGATTTCGCAAACGAAGCTTTCAGAATAGCTCTACAGATCTTAAACAGATATGACTGCATTTCGACATCTATACTTAAAACATGCAGTAAAGAATTAGCTGAAGTTTTAAGTCATCTAATAAATTTGTCTTTTAATCAAGGAACTTTTCCAGAAAATTTAAAAATATCAATAGTAAAACCATTCCATAAGAAAAACTCCAAACAAGATATGAATAACTATAGGCCCATTACATTGATCCCGATCCTACCCAAAATTTTTGAAAAAATTATGCACTCTCGGATTATAAATTTCTTAAACAAATTTAACGTTATATTAAATAATCAAAATGGCTTTCAAAAAAATAAGTCCACAACATTAGCTGCATTCTCACTAATCCACAAAATTACAGAAAAAATCGATAAACGTAATAAAGTTGCTGCCATATTCTTCGATATGAGCAAAGCCTTTGATTTTGTAGATCACAAGATTTTGCTCAACAAATGAGAGCTATATGGAATTCGTGGTAAAGCACTGGAATGGAATAAAAGCTACCTAAGCAATAGAAAGCAATGCGTTGAAATTAACCACTTAAATGATAAACTTGTTTCTACCCCATTCAGATCAAGTTTTAAAACAAATAAATTTGGAGTACCCCAGGGTAGCGTCCTAGGGCCAGTCCTTTTCTTATTATACATCAATGATGTTCCTCAAGTAACAGCACATGAATGTATCCTCTTTGCAGATGACATATCGGTTATTGTACCAGACCAACCAGATATTAAATACGAAAATTCACTAAATATCACCGTAGAAATTCAATAATGAGTTGCTTTAGCCAACTCATTATTGAATTTCTATAGACAATAACCTAACAGCAAATGTCTCTAAAACCAAAATTTTACAATTCTCGAATTATAATAACACTCAAATACAAACTTTAGACTTATATTATAATAACGTTAAAATCGAAGATGTCCCTGACACAAAATTCTTAAGTATTACCTTGGATAGATACTGCAATTGGAAAGCACATACAAACCGCATATGCTCTAATCTAAACAAATTTGTTTTTGCACTAAGAAGGCTTAGAAAATTGTCAAGTTTAAAAACTGCCATGACTGTGTATCATGGCTACGTTAGCTCAATACTCAGATACGGTCTGCTTGTATGGGGTAACTCTACCTTCGTAAAAAAAGTATTTATAACCGAAAAGAAATGGATCAGAGCCATTTACGGCGCTGGATCTCTCGATTCATGTAGACCTCTATTCAAAAAGTTGGGCTTACTTACTCTTACTAGCTTATACATTTTAGAAGTAGGGATGTTTGTTAAAAAACACCCAAACCTGTTCTCTAAAGTGACTGAAAATAAAAAGTTTATCTCTAGAGATCCCACCAAACTGACTATAACAAGATGTAGAAGCACTCTCTTTCAAAACAATTGCTATAGTATGTCGGTCAAAATCTTCAATAAAATACCGAACCAAATCAGAGAACTTCCAATAAATTACTTCAAAATAAAACTTAAGAAATGGCTCTTTAATAAAGTGTTCTATACAATTAATAATGAGCTTTTGACTAATAAACCCATTTGTAATGGTTAAGTAGCTTTTGTTCCTATTTTTTTTTTTTTTTTTTTATTTGTTTTTTTTTTTCTAATATTATTACATTTTGTTAAATTTTTAACTAGTGCTAGGTACCTACCAAGAGTACATTGTGTTAGGTATTCTAATTTTAAGTTTGCATGCTGAAGGAAGTCAGCGAAATGTGTGAAACCTTTTGTTTTATAAGACCATCGTGTATGTATTTCATGCAAAATAAAGAATCTTGAATCATGAATCTTAGATCTGAGCAGGAATCAAACCCGTCATCTACCAGGCCATCACGTCAATAAATTCCTCAAAGGCAGGATCTTAACTTTTCTTTACTTTTCCGCAGGTAAAAGATTCGCTCTGATCCAAATGAAATGCTGTCTCCTTCGACTACTGCAGCACATACGGATATCGCCAGCGCCTCGCACCGATTCGCTCGGCAAGCAGTTCGTCGAGCCTCGCGTCGAACCGTTCACCGCGGATCCCCGCTCCCCGCTCACGCTTCACCCCCTCGACTCCATGGTCACACTTAGCGTTTTATGACGAACTTTTTAAGTGAGAAAACTATCGGAATTTGAGATTGATTTATGTTACAAATTCACTTTAGTGCTGCATGGTTCTTTTGGCGCGTGGCCATAGTCGGAACTAACGTCGCCATCTTGTATTTGCAATACAATTTCTACAGACAATTGCACAAATTTTTACCAACAGCGCCCTCCTGACAATGTCGTTCACGAGCCAAAAGACTACAGCATGTACTAATAGACGTTAATGTTTGTTTGTATGTCACGGTCTAGTTTATGAGAAATCAACAAATTATTATGTGTAAATTAGGTTTGTCTTAAGATTGTAATATTAATAAAATAATAATGAAAGAGCTGGGTAGTAGCCAAAGTTGACCGTATACTTTTGGACTTTAAAACTAGATTATTTTAAAACTAAAGGTGCCTAAATATGGCATTTAAGGGAAGCGTTCTTAGCCAGCGATTATACGGCATTTTAGGATAAGAAATAAGATTATTAATAAGTAATATTTTTTTATTATTTCGTTCTTGACATTTCTGTAAATAAACTGCTTTATTTGTATAAAATAAATAGTTTTATTGATTCTTTAATCAGAAAATAATCAAAATATCTATCTGCTGTAAATTTATTTTGCCCTTTTTAGTTGTAGACTCACAAATTCTGTCCTGCATCAAATTTACCTTGTAATATAATAACTAGAAGACCGTCATGCCAACATAGGCTAAGAAAAAAAAAACTAATCTACTGAACCGGTTTTGATGGAATTTATATCTGACCCATCGGAAAGTATATCTAAGCATTTTACATAAAAAAAGATTTTTTCAAATCAGTTCATAAATGACGGAGCTATGAGGAAACAAACATACGAAAAAAATACAGCTGAATTGAGAACCTTATCCTTTTTTTGAAGTCGGTTAAAAATAAACTGGGCACAGTAAGTAAATACCGTTCTAGAACTTAGACTAGCCTTCATATCAATGCCTTCGCCCAGACTCAAACAATTCAATACGACGCCGACGGCACGGTTCAGACACGCAGCGCAGCAGCCGCTCGGAACAAATATTTGTATGATCTACAGGTAGTTGTTCCGGGTCTTGATGTTTGTGTATGTGAGTTTAAATGTTTGTAAACGCACCCACGATACAGGGGGAATTCCTAGTGTAGAGCTACGGTCTTCTTAAAAAAAAAAAAAACAAAAAAAAAATACTTTCAATTCGTCTAAATCTTAACATAAATATAAGAAAAATACTAATGCCCGACTTACCTAACACTAGACGTCTCTAGACCTGCCTCGCGAAGGTATCAATTTAAATGGAATGTTCTGAAGGTTGATTACGTATTGGTTCAATTAGTATCGTAATGATTACGTGGATTATGGTTATTTTAAAACAAATAACCTGTGGGATATTGTTAGGACTTTGTGGACGCTTTTTTCTTTGCGTACCAAAACGGGCAGAGTGGACGTTGGCAAGAAGGCTGCTAGGCTAAAATGGGATTGGGCGGGTCACGTCAGCCGCATGCACGATGACCGCTGGACATCGCTGTTCGTCTTCACACGATGGTTGCCGAAAGACGGACGGCGACGGGCGGCGAGACGATTTGGACGCGTACCACGAGGTCTGGCCGGAAGAGGCACGGGAAAAGAGCACATGGAAGGAATTGGGGAAGGCCTTTGCTCAGCAGTGGGACAGTAAAGGCTACAAAAAAAAAATAGATAAATAATTAAGTCAACCCAGTGTTTTAACCTCACTATCCTGCACCCATAGATAACATATCTGTTGTCTATGGGTGCAGGATCGTGGTACTGCATATCTCAGAAACACGAGTACCAAAGTACCTTCTCGATGTAAGCTTTCGAACTTATAAACAAAGCGATCACAAAAAACTATGCAGTATTTTGAAAGAATCACAATGTATAAATAGTTTTTATTGCAATAACGTTTAAAATCCTATAAGATTTTCTCGACACATTGCATCTTTCGTCTAAAAAATCTTACCTTTATAAGGTTGGGTCTCAAGGTTTTCATAATCATTTGAACCATGATACCTTGTTGCATAATACTTTGTTTAAGTGTTTTGTACAAAAACAATAATAATTAAGGAAGTTTGTGATTTGTGAAAAATAATTTGAAAAGTTTTCTTCAAAATCGCCGCCCAAGGATACAATATGAAGGTTAGTACTTTTTTTTAGTTGATTTTTTAAGTTTTAGCGTTAGTTAAATTATCTGGAGACAATTTCACAGAAATTCAGTTTTTATATTTGCTATACAGGGTGAGTAAAAAAAAGGGAATCAAACGAAACAGGGCGATAGTTGAGGTTATCAGGATCATTTTTTTGGTAGTACATTTTTTTTACAGTAAGGTTCTGAAGTTACAAATAATCTTTCGTGAGACTTAAAAGATATTGAAAAAACTGCCAATACTCATAAATCGTGGTACATCATACTGTCATAAAAGCACTTTTGTGTACTGATGATACTATTCCTACAAGCAATCCATTTTACTCTAATTGCCTATTTAGTAATTTATTTTTTATTTCTTTAAAAACCTTGCCCCACACTAAGAGTTTATCCTGCATCGTGAGTGCTTTTACAAACATTTAAACTACCATACAAATATATGTTCCGTGCGGGGATCGAACCCGCTACACGCAGTGCAGCAGCCAATCGCTCAGCCACTGCGCCAACCGTGCCGCCAAAAATGTTGGTAATTTCTTAAAAAAACACTCAAGTAGTCATATCTTTTAGGGAGATCAAGATAGGATTCTGCCACAGAGATATATTTTACTGATATTTTTTGCTTTATTTTGTTATCGCCCTGTTTTGTTTGATCCACGATTTTTTACCCACCCTGTATACTCGTATCTCTTTATCATTGTGTTATTATTACGTAAAAACTATACTACAGTAAAATGTATCTTAAATACGTAGTGGGTAGCATATTTATCATAGTTTACTATGTAAGCCTTATTTTAAACCTCTAATATGTTGTTTGTTTTTCCTAAATAAATAAATAAATACGTTCAGTCGTTTTTACGTGAAAGAGGAAAAAACATCCTACCGTCCATCCTCACAACCATTCTAGTTATAATAACATTACATAACATCGCGCCTGTAATAGCCCGTAGGGTTAGGCAAAGGTGTACCTAATAGTAATTATGTTTAAGTTCCATGTAATAGGGGGCGAGCCTATTGCCATCAACCGGGAACGAATCCAGAGTCTGTGGCTGCTACTGTAAAATTCCTGATGGTAAATCCCAATAGCACTTTGCCCGACTCGGGAATCGAACCCAAGACCACATTCTCGGCAATTTCGGAACGCTTAGTTGACGTTTCCCGTGACCCAAGGGCTGGCTTTTACCTTGGCCAGAGGCTAAGTGTTGCCATACAACGTTGCAACGCTGCCTGTTTCTTGGGAACACTACCAGCTGACAGCGTTGAGGAGAAGTTTTTCGATGCCTTTTTATAGTTTGTTGTTAGTTTATTAGAGTAAACTAAAGCATTATAATTAAAAACTGTTATTTTAATTATAATGTTTTAGTTTACTCTACTTAATAAATAAAGATGTTGCACTAAAAAGATGAGGATATAAATAGTAATTTATGTTTTAAGTAATCCAATTTATCAAAGCTTATAGCCATGTCAACGTACATCCTCTATTACGGTAATAAGCTGATCAGTGAACCTTCACTGATTCGCTGTGTCCAATTATATCGTCGAAATGATTGGAAATCGATCTGCTTTCACGAAAGTCTAATAATGAGCATGGCAACTGTACGCAGTTTGAACTAAAGTCCGTGTCTAAACTGTACACTGCACACTATGAGCCAATCTTCAAATGTGTTTAAATTACATGTTTATAATTATGTAACTTATGTTTACATAATAAAATTGTTGTTGCGAAAAAATTTAAGTACTATCTAATGCTTCAGATTAAAAAAAGCTAAAAATGGTGCTTATTTGCGTACAAAATGTATAGTATAATGATTTAAAATACGTAGAAAAAATTAGTTCCATGGTAAAAATACTTTTAATTCAGAAAAATGCAATGGTAATGTCACATTACTGCATTGTCATAAAGACATCAACGACAAACATGTAATTTTGAATTTAGAACTTCCAAGGATTATTACCACTGTTCAAATATAGAAGCAATTAAAAAAAAATAAGGCTCCTTGGTTCGTTTCCCTCGTCATCCCTAAAGGAGGACGTTTAAAAAACAAAAACGACGTAGGGTTTTTATAGTTAACGTTCTTTGAATGTTCCCTTTCACGTCACTTGCCGTACATTTCCTATCGTAATTGCGATCTGACACCGTGAATGGCGTGTAGACAGATAAAAGAACCTTCTGTTTCGCTCGCTCATCTTTAGACATAGACACAATATGGCGGGTTATCCTGTAATGAGGCGGAGAAAAGTAACAAACCTTTTTCTGACCTAGATTTCTGAGCTTCTGTAGTATATTCTAGATTTTTGGAGGCACTAGCTTTTCGAGTAGACGGCAGCGCTTGCTTATCTTTACGAGTCCGTCATACTAAAGTTATTGACGGTTTAAGATAGCGTTATGTTTATTTCTTACTTGTTATCGCCTAGAACAAGGCCGCTTTTGCCGCGCTTTTAAGTTTACTAATCAAGTTATAAAATTTTTGGTATAAAGGCGAAGATGGAAGAAGGAAACTGGCGTCAATGACCACCATCTATTCAGCTATTTATAATATTTGTTTTCTGGTAATGCCAGAATGAATGAAACCCTCAATCTTGTGTTCATCCAGTTTAAAACGTTCATTCATGTGGTATATTAGGACTACGTCTTATTCAGCTAAAAAAGTCTCAGTGTTAACACGGTCAAAAAACTTTGAACTGGCGAAAAATTTGAGAGTAGTCATAGTCCGGAGACGCCATTGTGAAGCATGTAGCGACCGCCCTCAGCACGTCTTTCTTTTCAATACAAAACCCTTAGTTTTTGTTCATTCGATAAATTACTTACAGATGTTGGGCGAAGCAGGGCAGGGTCGTTTATGGCATGGTATGGTACAATAATTTACCTAAAAAAACTTTTAAGTACTGCATTTAGTCGCTCTGGGGAAGTTGAAGGGGGCCGCTTTTAGTAAAAAAAAAATGAAATTGTTTTGTAAAATCTTTACTAATGTTAGAAAGTTTGTAAGTTTCGATTTAATCTTCGGAACTACTGATGCGATTTCGAAAATTATTGAACTATTAGTAACTACACTATCCCCGGGTGTCATAGCCTATATTTTAAACGTTCGCTGGGATAATTTCCGACCATAACGGAAGCGAAGCCGCGGGCAAAACAAGAGTAATATAACAAAGATAGTTCTCATTATGGCCACGTGGCATAAGACCCGTGTATAGCTTAGTAATGTACAGACGCCATCACATCAAGCTACTTACTATTATTACTATCTGTCTTTCTTTAATAGATTTTCAACGTTATTGCTAAAGCATAAGGTTCAAGGTTGATTGGGAAAATTTTACAGTTTCGGCGCGTCTTGGGTAGCTTGATGTACTTAACTCGCGTCTGTACACACATCTAGTACGTCAAAACATTCTGTTATGTTAGCTATTATATCTAATCAATTGTTTACTGTTTTCGCCTCAATAAAGTCCTCGTGGCTAAATAATAACAGCTACACGTTAAGCAGTACTTGCCTAGGTTAGTCCGTGGACCATCCATTACTCACCGAGTTTCCTCTGTGCCTTGGAAAGCCTGTTCAGCCGTTGGTCCCGGATGTCATTTGTAGATCTTTGACAGTCGTAACAGATCAGTTGTGGAGTCAGTGACCCCAAAAGTTGACAACCAGTCTTATCAAGGGGTGTCGTGTCACTCAATACTAACTGGGTTGAGGAGGTCAGATAGGATGGCTCCCTATGTAAAGTACTGGTATGCAGCTGGATCCGGTACGACTGGGAGCCGACTTCAACATAGTTGAAAAAAGGCTTGGCAGATAATGACTGTTGTCATCTCATTAGGTAACGATGGATCTGTCCGATTCGAGTCGAGCGAGTACCATCTTGAGTCACACACAACATAAGTAGTTATTTTTACCGCTGCTTTGTCATTTATAAAGAGCTTTTCCGAACACCTGAACATTACAGCTTGTAGCAGTACACAACTGTTCAGTAGTTCACAAAATATTAGTTCCAGGAACTGCCGTTTTATACGATTTACTGTAGGTTCACTGCGCGTCAGCATTTAACTGCAAAGACGCAAATCAGAGCGAGTATCTACATTGGTAAGCATAATTCTATAATATATAACACATTAGTAGGTATTTTAAATGAATTCTTATTTAGTTTTGAGTAGCTGATCGTTTCAGTTGTATCATGGTTTTATTCAAAAGTGGATGCGTTCTGTATTTAGATTATTTTTTCATATTGTAAAAAAGTGAAAGTTTTTAAAAACATATTTGCGTTATAACAAGGGAATTAGGTGAGTGGCCTATTCTTTTTGTTTTATTACTTATGCTGTAGTTATTTACTGTTTTTATTCTATTTTAGAAGTTAACAAAATATTACCTACCGTATAAAAAGTTTTTCGTTTTGAAGGTAACTCATTAAAATATCGACAGTTGCACACATTTTGTTTGTTAGTGCTATCTTCTTCTTAGCGTTTCGTTGGCAAAATTTTTAAATATGTTTAGCCCAAAACTCAACTACGCGTACCCCGATCACTGATGCAGTAAATAAATCAGCAAGAGCGCAGGAGATAGGGCATGCAGGGCAATATGGAAGGTGGGCCATTGTTTGTAGGGAGACGCCGCATAGGCTCTTGAGATCTGAGCCGTCCATGAACCCCCATCTGCAGAGATTGTCTTTGCTCCTGCCGACCTGGGTTCGAAATCTGTTTAGATATTTCCAAGTCGACCACGGCAACTCGTGTCCAGGTGGAAGGTTTTCTGATGGATCGTTGAAGTTGTCAGGGGGTTTAAACCGCTCCCGCCAGAGATTGCATCTTTATGTGGAGGTATTGCTGGGCCCACACACCCAAGAAAACTTTTACGACTTTTCAGCCTCTGGGGCACTGAGACGTAGCTGTGCATTGGGTGGCGTGAGTCAGCTTGTAGCTTAGTCCTCTTGATACGGCAGGCTATAGTCCTGCGAACTTGGAGAGGCGCGATGCCACACAGTGGGTACAGCATTCGTACCGGGGTCGGTTTAAGACAACCAGTAATTATGTGGCACGTCTTATTTAAGGCTGTATCCACTAGGTATGCGTGGGCAGAACGGTCCGATACTGGACTGGCATATTTACCAGCAGAGAAGCAGAGCGCCATCCCTGTGGTTCGCAGAACTTTTGGAGAGGCCCCCCATTTTGTGGATGTAAGGCGACGTAAAAGGTGATTTCTGGCATGCACTTTTAATTTAACATTTTGGCAGTTGTTTTTGTAGGTGAGTGACCGGTCTAAGGTTATGCCGAGGTATTTCGGGTTAGAACTGTGCACGATGGGCACACCTTGCCAAGAGATGTTTAATTTACAACCCGCCTGTCTATTACGGAGGTGGAACGCGCATGACTGCGTTTTTGAGGGATTCGGTTTCAGAGCATTTTCGGCATAATAATGGCTGAGATCACTTAGAGCTGCAGAAAGTGTTACTTAAATCTCCTCAAAGTTGGTTGCTTGACGTGTGAGTGCAAGGTCGTCAGCGTACAGGAAGCGGGTTGTGTTTTGGCTAGTTTAGTTTAGTGCTATTATTTGCGTAGCTAATGAATTGTATTGCAAAATGATTGCATTTTTAACTGCATGATCATAAAATTATGCAGAAACAAAGTCCAATTGAAGTAGCGTACAGGCTGATGCGGGTTTGTAATACAACGCCGGAATGCGTTGTAAGCAAACCTCATCTATTCAGAAAGCAAACGACGCTAATTTCCTCGGCCATTGTAGGCCATTGTGTATTTGGTTTGTACAAATGTCATTTGTTTTGTCTGGTCGCCAAGTCACCATGGAGTTTTTATTTCACAATATTTTTTTATTTGAGGAGCTCGTGGCTAAATAATAACAGCCGCTCGGGTCGACCTTTAGGTTAAGCCGTGCTTGCCTAGGTTGGTCTGTGGATGTGTGACCGCCCATTACATACCGAGTTTCCTCCGTGCCTCGGAAAGCACGTTAAGCCGTTGGTCCCGGCTGTCATTTGTAGATCTTTGACAGTCGTTAGGCAGTCAGTGGCCCAAAAAGTCTGACAACCAGTCTTACCAAGGGGTATCGTATTACCCAGTACAGACTGGGTTGTGGAGGTCAGATAGGCAGTCGCTCCATGTAAAATACTGGTATTCAGCTGCATCCGGTTAGACTGGAAGCCGACCCCAATATAGTTGGGAAAAGGCTAGGCAGATGATGAATATTTTTTTATTTGACTTTTTCTGGAAACGTACTGGCAGTAGCTGACTGTAGATATTAGGATTGGATTCCAAAAATTATGAAAGATAATATAATTTTTATGTACAAACCAAATTGTGCTCTGTTTATATGAAGCAAAAAGTGGTATGAATTTTTTTTTTTTTTTGCCTATTTGTGTGGTGTACATAACAAAGAGTATTCTATCTAGGTCAAAACTATATAGCGAAGTAACTTTTTTAATTTGATTTAAGAATACTGAACGAATTTGAAATAAAACAATTTGCTTATTTTCTTCATCACTTGACATGTTTTTTGAGATCAGTGTCATCAAATGCCTATGCATTGAAACCTATTGCAAAAAAAGCTTGTAAAAACAACAATATTTCTTGAATGCGGAAATAATTGGACGTATTCTTATTTTACTATGGAGGTGTTGATTTAAATAAAGATAAAAAATTTCTTAAGAGTTCGTGATACCGCAGGTAAGAGATACCAACTACCTATAACTTTATTATTTACATAACTAAGTACAAAACGTTTTAGAATAGAATATATATATATATTTTTTAATATTTTTATACGCAAACCCTGCGTAGGGAACTATAGCTGTTTTTAGCGTCACCGTAAGACGTTATTAATGGAACGAAAATTTCGAGAGCTGTGAGCAGGGTGCGATGGTCTAATTGGTTAAGACATCCGGTGTACTGAATCGGAAGGTCGCAGGTTCAAACCCTGCTCGCACTAGAATTTTTCTTTCCATGTCAAAACAGCTAGAATATAATAATTTTTCAATCAACAAAGGATCATACAATTCAACATAAAATCGAAATATTTCGATTGTTCAGCAAATTAACTATACAGCAATGGTCAGGATGCCGCTGGAGCTTGCCCGATATATTTTTTAATTGACCACCGTTACTATCCTCAGCACTCTAAAGGTGCTATTAAAGCTGCAGACAGACTTTGACAGATATTTCAGAATTTGGCCGCCTGCTCGCACGTCATGCTTTATGATAAATGTTTATTTTAGTTTACAACTATGCACGCACAGGTTTATAACATTATAATTTAATAGCAATACCTACAACAACGATAGTGGAAAATATACGATAGGTTAGATTATTTTGATAGTGTCGCATTACAAAAGAACAAACGAGCCATCTTTGTTGTGCGTGACAGCTACGTTTGACAATCGCGAAACGTCATTCGCGATTGTCAAACGTTCAATTAAATTAAATGTATCGAACAGCTGATTTTTTTTTTTAAATTACCGATGAAACATTTCTATGTGGGGGACGGGTTCAGAATAATGTATTGAATACGTGGTGACCGTTTTAGCGTAGGCGTCCTTGCCACCTTGTATAAAATTCAGATTTAATAAAAATGACTTCAGTTCACTTACAATTTAACATACTTTAAAGGTGTCTGGAGGTGATTTTCCATCACTCAGTGTCTGGCAGTGGAGGACGTGAATCATTATACTAGCCATTATACAAATATAAAAAAAAAATCACGCTTTGTAGTATTACAAAACTTAGCAGCTATTAAGCACAACTTTACCACCTGATATCTGCCAAAGCCACCACGATCGATTCTTCATAATTTCCAATTGTACCTCTTTAAGTTTCAGTTTTCATAAAATGATGTAGGTCTGGCGGTCATGGGATCTCGGTCCATTATTATTGTCACTGTCGTACAACTGTTGAAAAATTCGGTCAGGTGAGAGTCGGACTCGCGCATGAAGAGTTCCATACCATCGTAGTAGGGGAGCCCCCTTTAATTTTTAATTTATTTTTATTTGTAGTCATAGCGGCAACAGAAATACATATTCTGTGAAAATTTAAACTGTCTACCTATTACGGATCATGAGATACAGCCCGCTGACAGACAGATGGACGGACGGACAGCGGAGGCTTAGTAATAGCGTCCGTACCCTTTGGGTACGGTCAAGCTAAGTGACGTTTACCTTGACTTGAATCGCCACTCTATGTATAGCTTGATTAAAATGACAGATGTCAAACTCACCGCTCTATAACGTTCCCCTTCCCAGAGCTGGGACACATAGGCCCACGCTAGCCCAGTGCTTATTGGTAGGTGTCGCAAGCCTTAGAATTTTTGGTTCTACGACAAGCCTGTTTCCTCACGATGTTTTCCTTCACTGTTTTGAGAACATAAACCAAATGGTACTTTTCATAAGTTCTATTTTGGCCTAGTTCATCCCCTATCAAGTGAAACTCCCAACTGATCAGATACGCTCGTTTGAGACCCTCGCCCGCAGCCACACACGTCCTGATAACACGTCTAGTTACGAACAATGATAACAGGGACACAGGAATTTGAGAGAATAGATTCCTAGAACTGGGAATATTTGTAACTAACTTTTGCTCGCCGTTTCGCTCACCTTATAGGTCTGAAATTATCCCACGGGAATGTAAATATAGCCTATGACACTCGGGGATAATATAGCTTCTCATTAGTGAACCAATTTTCGGAATCGGATCGGTAGTCTCGAAGATCAACCCCACCCTTCATCGAAACTTACAAATATACCACTTTAATACTTATAAATCTATAAGTATTAAAGTGGTATATTTGTAAGTACTCAAAAACCAAAAACCTACCCAAAAATAGTGAACCTGTTTAATTTTCGCTGTAGTCGACAAAATACTGTTTCTCGAGACTTTGAATGTTTTACAGGGTGTGCGCACTTCATACTATAACATCATGCCTGTAATCCCCGAAAGGTTAGGCAGAGATGTTCCTTATAGTGCACCCATACAGGGTGTAAACGGACCCTTCACAAAGCCGTTAATCAAGCATTATGTATATAAAACTAAGTAACTTTACGTAAAAAACATTGCGGGGAAAGGACTTTTTTTTTGGGGGTGTAAAATCACGTTTTACGGTAAGACTCAATGTAACGCACTCGACACATTGTGCTGATGGATGGATTGAGTAGTTAGGGGGTCATGGAGAGGTTTAAAGTAAACTTCTTACATTATTATTAAAAAAAATGTATTTAAAAAAACATTGTGAATAACTTGGAACTTTGACCCCTAAAATCTCCGTAACTAGAAGGTTCCCAGGGGCTGCAGTCTCGACATAGATAGCGACAAAAATCGGTCGTTAAGTCATAACGATGTCAAATTTCTTTAATAGATTTTCAACCTTAACGTTTCGAAATAAAGTCATAACGATGTCAATTTTCTTTAATAGATTTTCAACTTTATTTCGAAACCTTAAGGTTGAAAATCTATTAAAGAAATTTGACATCGTTATGACTTAACGACCGATTTTTGTCGCTATCTATGTCGAGACTGCAGCCCCTGGTATGGTCTAGAATAAAAAAATGATCGCAAAGACGGGGAGAACAAGTGCCTTTCGGCTTCTATTGCTGTTCAAATGCTATTTCTGTTCTGTTGGCGACTTGGATATTTGTTGTGTTAGAGATATATTTCAATTCTGTTGGTCTTACGTTTAGAGATCATAGAAAAATACCAATGGTCCTTTAAAAACTTATTTTCTGTATTACATAGGTAATATCCAATAACAAATTCAATGTTGTTTGTTAATACATACACATTATATGATCCCAACAGGAAGGCGGTCATTTGACGTAATAATCATGCCATAATAAGAGGTTGTGTCACTTAATAAATGACGACAATTTAAAATGTATTCTTCATAATCAATGTAACATTTAGTTATTGATATAATATGCAAAAAACTTATTCTAAAACAGACTGTTACTCCGAACTAGCGACTATTTAAGTGCCCACATCTGGTAAGCATATTTTAAGTTAAAAGCGATCCCAGAACAATTGAGCGTTTCAAAAAAAAGGCAATATTTTTTTTGTGCAAAATTAAAACTAT
The DNA here is from genome assembly GCA_963576755.1 of Noctua janthina. Taxonomy (NCBI): domain Eukaryota; kingdom Metazoa; phylum Arthropoda; class Insecta; order Lepidoptera; family Noctuidae; genus Noctua; species Noctua janthina. Next base: position 15,172,554 of record OY755069.1, on the reverse strand, counting down.
GGGAACAGGGCTTGACCCAAGCTGATGTGAAACATTTGGGAGACGAGGAACGAACACTTTGTGTTATACCTTGATTGGGAACGGTCATAGCGTGACTAAACAAGCTCGTGGTTAAATAATAACAGTCGTTCGGATCGGTTAAGCTGTGCTTGCCTAGGTTAGTCTGTGGATGGGTGACCACGCTTTACGTACCGAGTTTCCTCCGTCCCGGCTGTCATTTGTAGATCTTTTCTTTGACAGTCGTTACAGGTAGTCATTGGCCCAAAAATTCTGACAACCAGTCTTACCAAGGAGTATCGTATTACCTAGTACTAACTGGGTTGTGGAGGTCAGATAGGCAGTCGCTCCATGTAAAATACTGGTATTCAGCTGCATCCGGTTAGACTGGAAGCCGACCCTAATATAGTTGGGAAAAAGCTAGGCAGATGATGGGAACGGTCATAGCGTTAAGCCTAGCCAAAGTTAAAATTGAGGACATACTAAAGTGATTTTGAAATACCGATAGTAGTTTAACTGGAATTCTAGTTAAGTTAAAGTTATTACTTAGTAGTATATTTTAGACAAAGTGAATTATGTACTAATAGTGTTAATAAGTGCCGGTGACAATGTGTGTGAGTGTACTATGACTAGGATTATAGAAGTGTGAAGTGTTACTTTGAAAGGAAATCTGAAGCTATTAAAAATAGGTGCATTTTGACCGACTTTCTAGCTGATTGGTGACAAACGACTACAAGGTACGCTTGAAATCTTATGACTCAGACTTATAAAATAAATAGTTTATAATATTATCAAATTGTAGTAAAGTTGAATGTAAAACTAAAATTATCAAATGGTTATTGAAGTTAAACTATACGGAAACAGAAAAAATACTTGATTTAGCTAAGTAATGTAAGTAGGCTAGGCAGTCCATACTTACGTACATAATTGGTAGGTAAGATCTTAGTAATATTCTTATAAATATTCTATATACATATATATATATATATATATATTCATAAAAATACAAATTGTCACACACACACACACACACACACACACACACACACACACCGGCACCAAATTCGCAATGTTTTCCACGTTGACAATAACTCTATGATGTAATAGGGGGCCTGGAGTTCTAAAATACAGGCCTAGGCTTAGTTTAGACTCCAGATCTCCCACAAATTATAACTTTCTGCTGTAAATTATATTACCTGTCAACTATATCTCAAATAAAGATTGTAATTTGTGGAGATAAATAAACATTTTTTATTTTATTATTATTATTATTTTATTATTCATGCATTGCCAGTATTATAAAATTAACCAAGTAAGGAAACATAACGCATGCGTTTATTACTTTAGAGTTGCACCTAAGACTATTTACTGTTTTGCTGTACTAAACAACTTACGCAAAGGAATCTGTAAGCAACATAAGCTAGATTTTTTCAAAAGTTTCTCTACGAGGAATAATTCGACCTAACCACGCACCTAAGACATCCCACTGACCGAATATTCGCTTACTATTCGGTATTCGGCGTTTTTAACAATTTCTTTGATATTTTTTTCTTGTGTTTATATCAAGAAAAAAATAACGAAAACAGTCAAAGTTCGTCATTAAAGCTTTTTCCCGTACCCGCACGAGATTTTTGTATATTATACTAGCAACCCGCCCCGACTTCTCACGGGTACAATTTTGTAATGAAGAAAATGAGAAGTGTGGTTAGCAATAAAAAAAAAAAACTTATACAAACCTTGTCCTAACAATTACTGACGAAAACAACAAAAAAAAAGAAAAACTGACAGCTCTGTTGAGCCTTCCACAAGTGATGATCCGTCATACATGACGGCGATTGATTTTTATTTATACTGATATACTTTGCACTGCACATCACACGTATTTTCATTGTTATATTTAAAGTAAATCCAAACTGAACGGTTTTTACCTGTTATTCTGTTGCAGTCACAAATATTTTAAAATTTTTATTGCAAATAAAACAACTAAAAATATTTTTTTAAATCGTATACAAAAATATTATACTATCAAGCATTAAAGGAGTTGTAAAAGCCCAGTGTGACAACAGGCCAGCCAGAGAGCAGCACACAATTTTTGAACGTGCATAGTTTGTCCGAGTATTCGGCTACCTACTCAGCTATATAACTTGCCGGATATTCGGCCAGAGGTCGAATATACTATTCGTTGTGACTAGTACAACTAGTGTTTATAGACAACAATGTTTTAAGTGTCGCCAACACCGACTAATCGACCAACCGCTGTGTCGTCACAGTTTACCTAGGCGACAGTTTCACAAAAAAATGGATAGTTAATTTTAATTTTCGAAGAAAATTCCAATATTAGAAGTTAGAATTGTGAATTCCTTAAGTTACCTTGAAGATAAAAGTAATGTTTCGTTATCTTTTTACATCAGAATGAATTCTCATTTGGTTGAAGACACGGACGATGAGAACTGCGATGACCCCATCAGACTGTTTGACAATGACGTAAGAGCGGTCTACTTTGGCAGTAAACCTCTTGGACTTAGTAAGTTTAAACTTTCCGTATGGTTTATATAATTATGTCACCGTAAAATTGTATATACCGTTGAGATTATAATCCATCTCTCGAGATTGTAAACTGTCGAAAGATTGTGAACCGTAACAAACTGCTTACAATTTAACGCATTTTTTTCGGTAGATTATAATAATCTGGACAGGGTAAAAGGTTAATAAAGTTTGTAATAAATAGTGTAATGTACTTAAATAATGAAGGTATTTTTTTTGCAATATCCACAGAAAATGATTTTATAAGCGGCGATGTCCCATATTACAAATATTTATTTCTTTCACTTATCACCACACCAGTTTCGTGAGATAAGATATCTATTATTTTGACTAGAAAGAAAGAAAACATGTTTATTTGGCACATGCACAAGTGCACACAACATAGCACAGAAAAAAAAACGTAGACCCTTAAATCTAAACAAAAAAAACACTATTGTGTCTCACGGCTGAGCCAAATAGGTCCAAACACACAAACCACTACATCAAACCCGTATTGACACAACTCGTGATTGATTTGATGACAGATTAAATAACATTATTCTATTTTTTATAGGCACCTGCAGAGACAGAGAAAGTCGGTGGAGACTGGAAGCCATAGAAAATGTTGAATTTTGTAATCCAAGACAAAATTCTACACTTGGAAATCCCGATGGCGATCTTGTAGAAAAAATACAGAGCGGCACTATCAGTGAGTGTGATATTACTCCATTATGTGTTAAATTAGTGGATTGCGGAAAATTTCCTTGGTACTTTAGAAAGTATACGCAACAAATAATGCGTAAAATAAATTTAAATCAACTTAGTGATAGTGCTAGTGACGAAGAGATAGGTCTAGAAGTAGTAGACGATTCAGATGATTGTTTTATCATAGAAGACCTACAAGATGTTACAAATAAAATAATAAGAAATGATCAATTATCCATAAAAACAGTAAAATCTCCAGGACCTAAACCTAAAATACATAAAAATAAGTTAAATGGAACTCTTGAAAATATAAAACGTCGCAGAGACGATAGGGAGCTACAAAGAGCATTAAGTGTAAAGCATTTGGTTCAAGTAGATTTAAAGCGTAATCAAGGACTTATAGGCATGAAAATTGTACAGAAAGTAGAAACAAATGAAATGCTGGCCATTAAAGCGAACAAAGAAAATGTGGTTGCAAAGGCAGAAACAAATGATCAATCTACAATAATCGATAATGAAAAGTATGTTAGTGCTGCTGACAAAGAACTTAGTCATATCGGTACGCAATTAATACCAATAATTGAAGAAAAAGAGAGCAATACTATTTGCCAATTTACAATTACCAATGAAGAAAATGATTTGGTCGGGAAACCGACCTTTGCCAAATCTCCTAGTTCCTCAAATATTACCGTACAATTTGACATTAGCAAAATTTCTGAAGAACTAATCGATAATTTAAAGACAAAGAAAATAAATGATCAGTCGTCTGACGCCAAAGTTATTAGTGAAACTGAGAATGAAAAAGAATTGAGTTCCAAAGTAAATATACCAGAAAAAATGGAAAATTCATCAACTAAAGCTACATCACACGTGAAGAATGTGAAAATCACTAATAAATTTAAAAAATATCAATACACAGTTAATAGTATTTCTGGTCACAGTTCCTTGGTCGGATTATTAGTAACAAATAAAAGTAAAGAAGATATTAAAGAAATGAAATGCAAGAAACAAAAAAGACGAGATGGTACACAAAGCATAAAATGTGTAAAGAAACATAAAAAGATTGAAAAACAGAAACCTGAACTAAAGTCACCGATTCTACATTGCAGTACTATGCCAAAGAAACCTAAATACGAAATGCCTCCTAAATGCAAGAAATTGGATACTAATTCTAACTTGTCAAAAGAGCTAAGCAAACTAACGAAAATAGTTGATAAACTTACTAATTTAAAGAGTTGTAATTTAGTGCAAGATACTAATCGACAAAAACCAATCATTTTTCCTAGAGTTGCGCCAAAGCATTTTTATGCTCATAAAAAACGAGCTATATGGGCGGAGTCAAATGTGATTCCAGATAAAACCAATAGTCAATCCAGAAACCTTAATCCCAAATCTTTAAATGTATCTGACAAGCTTCTTAAGAATTGTAATGATGTTAAAAAGACTGATTTCAATGCCAATAACTTCCGCAATACTCAGATTATGTCTTTAAGTCAAAATAAAGCTTTGAATGAACAAGATGTATTACGTGAGACTCACCAGAACAATGAGAATAAGCGGACAAAAAATACTGTCGCAGTCACAAATCTTACTGCTAAAGCTCCAATTAACAATAACAAACCAACAGTCTGTAATAGTAATGTTGCAATGACGACAACTGTGGCTGCGTCTACAAGTAAATCAGAGTCCGTTCCTTTTATTCAATATTCCAACTTCCCCATCTCTCAGGGGCCTCATTTTCCCATTCATAATGCAGTGCATAATAAAATGAGTAACAGTAGTATTCCTCACAAACATGTCAATGTGCCAGTACAGAATCGTTACGCATCGGCTATAATTTTAAAGTCAAATAATCACACTAACTTTCCATTCGAGAAGTACTGCGAACCCCCTGTGCAAAACGTGGCTTCTCAAAGACCCATGACTTATCTGAGTATTTCAGATTCCATTAAGAGCAGAGACCGCCCACCGTATCCTATATTTTATCCACCTGGTCCTTCGGTAACGCATCAAGGTTACTATCCAAGTTCAGTCAATTCTGTTCTAAATCACTTCCATTCTCCTCAAGGCCATATAAGTCAACAACGTAGTAATCCAATGCAGGAATTTTACAGGGAATGTTGGTTGCCGCAAAATATAGCACCTCCCCCGCCACCCCCACCCCTTATTCCTCCTCCTTACGTTCCCCCAAGAAATGGTCACGACGTGAATCAATCCAATGATTGTTCTAATTTAAATCGTCCGTCAGTGTCAGTAGTACAAAATCCACAAAGTGGTTCCCTACAAAACACAGTTAATACCCTACGGGCGAATAGTAGTTCTATAATAGGAATAAATAACGATGGTTTAGTAAAAAAAATTAACATAGCCGCCATGCTTGTTCAAAATAATGTTAATAACAATAATGAGACTATTAAAGTAGAAAAAGTTAAGGATCCTCAAATTATGAGCCCGGTTGAAGATACAGAAGTTGTAGCTACGAAGAAGGAAATGTTAAAAGAATTGGACAAGTTATCTTTTGTCGACGGAAATAGTTTTAAAGAAATGTACCCTGCTAGTATTATTAATGAGAATAAAAAAGAAAACACATTAGATGTAGCAATTATGTCAAAAAAGCCTGGTAGGTTTGAAACTTTAAAATTAACTATGAAATCTAGGGACAAACTTGTGCAAACACCAGTAAAAGGGTATTCGCCGCCAATTTTACCCATACCAACGTATCAAAAACACTTAGGTCGAGTGAATGTAAATCCGCTAACCAAAAATGCACGACCCAAGATTGATCCTCGACCTGGAGATCCCAGAGCTAATTCAAAAACCGAAACTAAACCAATGAGGAAAAGAGATTTCGTTAAATGTTGTAAAAGAAAATTTAATAATGGATGGAATACTGACGAAGACGGTAAAAGAAAAGAAGAAACTAAGAAGATTTCTTTAGAAGAATATAAAAAAAGATTAATGAAAAATGACAGTAAATCTGAAAATAATAAAAACATATTTAAGGAAAAATTAAAGAATAGGAGAAACGTTGACTATAGCACAGAAACCGATCTTGGGTATAACTCGGACAGTACGGTAGTTTTATGATTTGTTGTGTTTTATGTTATGTAAACTGTTGTCTGACAATTTATAATTTTTTGACTTGTGTATGATACTCAATGATACTCTTTATTTTGTAGTACTACTCAAAGTTACTGTCGGTGTATCCACGTGTTCTTACTAAGTCAATGCCCGAAATTGAAGAATCGTGCGTTTTTATTCAAGGCAGACATGTGTCCTTTCAAAGGCAAGCATTTTCATTTTGTTTCAAATTTCGAAAAATTAAAAAGATTTGCTATTTCCTTTGAATTGACACAAAACTTTTGTTGTAGTAGTCTAAGACAATTCTTTCTTTATCATAAGATTAATGACGGACAAAAAAAAAGGCACCAAAATGGTCATTTACTTTTTATTTTTTGACAATTTGAAGTTATTTTTGTTAAAAAGCAAAAAGAAAACATGAACTTTGCATTCGTGTAAGGTCGCAGTTAGACGGCGCGAAAAATTTCTTGCGGCCACCGCGCGGCGGCTGTGCGGTGGCCGCGTGCTATGTGTTCAGTCATAGCAATTTATGTTTTATTAACTAGGACACAACATTGAAATTCTTTGTAATTCGATGTACGCCCCGCGCCCGCGTCCCCGCATTCTCCTTTCCCTCAATCAGTCACTTCAATTTTTTTGCATTGAAAGTACAAGTAATATGCGATCACAATTTTCTGCTTTTTGTCAAATTGCCCATAACGAAGAAGTGTGAATTTCCAAGAGCAACTGTTAAAATGATCGCTCGGGGTCGCAGTGGTCGCGTGAAGGGGATTCTTTGATAAATCAACTTTACACAGTTGCTAGAAAGCTTGTTTTTACTGAAACAGCAGATCCGCTGCGCGGTCACCAGGCGACGACCGCGCAGCGGTGAGGTGAAGGCGCGAAACAATTCGTGTCATTAAAACGCGCCCTAAGTAGAAGGCTGGTGCCGAAACAAGTAAAACAACAAATTAAAGGCGATAACTAAATAAGTCTCCGGTACGTGTATTTAGACACATCGCCCGAAATCACGCAACGTCACACGGTGTTACGACATCTTGTCTTACAACAAGCACGACGTTTTTCATAGCTTTTGTCGCGGCATGACATGCCGTGCGAAATCTGGCGTAGTCGCGCGACTTCTAGTCGTGGTCTCTCTAGAGACAGATGTCGAAGGACATTGGTTTCCTATACAACTTTTACTACAGGGCCGACCCTGGAAGAGCAGATATTTTTTCATGATTTCAGGTTTCGTTTCGTAGTAAATGTTGTTCATAATGTTGAGTAAAACAAAAAGCAATATAATCGAGTAAAAATAAAAGCAATCAAAGCAAATGTCGCAATCCAGTACAAAAACCTATTCAAAAGGCAAAGCTCATGTTTCCTTGGTCAGGAAAACCCTCTGGTGGCAAAGATGTGAATCAAACTTGACGGTAGCATCTTCTGTCAGTGTCAGTGTCAAAAGAATGTTGTTTTTTTATTTTGTTGTATTTTGTCAATTGTTTAAGAAGATAGTGTTTTCACAATAAGGTAGGTTGTTACCACTGACATGTTTGTTAAAATTATACTGATCTTTGTTTTCGTTGCAATAAGGTTGATTTTGGGTGCTTCTGTAAAAAGTAAAATAAGTCTCAAAAGGGCTATTATTAAGTATTAATTTGAAGACCTGACCAGTATATTTTCATACCTCGTTGGCTCTGTTTTCAGCAGCTTTTATCCTCAATAATGTTAAATTCGGTTGAAGTGTTCATATATTTGCTTGCTTATGTTTGTGCCAAGGGTCAAAATATACTGGAATGTAGCACATCAAATCCAGAACGGCTTTTGACAGTCATGTTGAGACGACGTCAAAAGTTTGACAATGACAGTAACTGTCATGATGACGCTTTACTAGTTTGATGTGGATGTGTGCACTTGGCGCTCGTACGTAGCAAGTTGAATAAGTTACGTTTTTTTTAAGTGCTTATTGTTGTAAGTTTTATGCTTCGAAACTAACGGTACATTGTTCCTAATGTAAAATTTGTTTTTGTTATTTGTTGAAAATATTCGTAAGAAATAAATAGTTTAAATATAATAATTGGATTTGTTTTTGTTAATGGACAGAGTTGTTCAAAAATACCCATTGACCCGTGTTTCTCCCTGCAATGTGATAACGAAAGTATCAGCCCATGTCCGGCCGTCTTATGACAACAGGCCGTGTCGACGGCGCGTTCGTGTTCCACGTGCGCCTCAAAGAGAAGTCAGCGAATAGGTAGGGGTCCGCAAAGTCCGATGCCTGCCAGGGCTGCGGGACTGTTCGAAAGAGATACCGTGGCCCTGGAACACAAAGGGCAAAGAAGGAACATGGATGGGTTTTAGTCAGTACAAGTCTGACACTCCCTTCCGCTCCGCCCAGAGTGGGGGGGTCATTTGATGATTTCCCATACAAAAAAAAAAAAACAAAAAGTATCAGCCCATTCTCTTTTCTGTTCTATTTATAATCTAAGATATCTTTATTAAATTTGATTTACGCGTGTTCATCTTTTTGGGTACAAATGAAATTCATTCTGAAAGTAAACACAATAGAAATACTTTGATATCCCAACATCAGCCATTGTGTGCAGGTGCGCGCGCAATCTTGCTATAAAAAGAACAAAAATAAATAAAAAACTGTCAAAGAATGCCTTTGAAAAGTCAACCTGTCTAAAAATTGCGTAGCCTTAACATTATTTAGCGAAACATCTGCATTGTGGCTGCGGCGACAATTAATCTATCTAACGCAGCTCACGGCGTCTTGTTGTAATAAATCTCTGGATTACAGCCTCCTTCGCAGAATTAGATCCGCACTGGAAGGATCCGACTTGAATTATGGACGGAAGTTTGGCTTTTTTAGCCCGTTATCTGACTAATTAGCAATGGTAAATGCTAAATTAGCAGTCATTGACGGTTTCAACTTTAGGTTACTTTTAGAACTAATGATGATTTCAGTGTTATCCCAGGCTGCGTTGGTTTGACTGTGTTTTCACTAACAAGAAACGGGAATTAAGTTTTCATAAACGCACGGAGTGTGCTAAAGTACCTAAGGTAGCAAACTACTCTATTGCATGAGTAGTTTGCTTACTTACACGTCAGGTTAATTTGTATTGTAACGCCATACGATTAAAAATGGTACTGATTGGGTTCGATTAGAAGTCCTCACTATTCGGTCGTGTTCCAAGTAAAAATCTAAGGAAACTGGAAAGAAAAATCTCAATACAAGATTCCATTGTAAAGCTATCTTCTTGTTCGCCATCCGATGTTCGTTTACACAGGGACCAAAAAGCAACCTGAATGATTTATAACCTGTATACTTGCTTTTGTCCGCGTCTTCTCCCGCGTGGAGGGTAGAAATACCGGGATAAAAAGTATCCTATGCCCTAATCCAGGGTATGTTTTTAGACTGTGCCAAGGTTTTTACATATCCTTGCAGAGAATAAGGCCTGAAAGGGATAGTCAGGCAGAATTACTTTGGCATTTATTACACTAGCTGTTCCCCGCGGTTCCATACGCCGTACTAGAGAATTGGGCTTTGAAAAGGGAATCCGACGTTTCGGAGATTGACTAGAACAAACAGACAAAAATTAAAAAAAAATGTTTTTTTAAGTACCTACCTACCGTATTTACTTTTATATGCATTCAGTAAAAAGGGGTTATTTTGAAATTACAAATAAACACTTCAATTTTATTTATTTGTATAGATAAAGGATGTAGGGAATGTATTTCTGTAAACAGCGATAGGCATCGCATTTGTAACGTAAGTACGTAGGTAGTTTGTTGTAAATTGCCGACGCAGTGCGGGTACACAGTGCCAACGTTTGTGCGATGACTGGCAGTAGTGGCAGTCGTTAGAGCAAGGCTGCATTTTCCACCGGGATTCGCGTAAGTTGGAATGAGTTACGAGCCACACTATGACATATGGCTGGCTTGCTTGCGTGGTGAGTTCTTGGATATTCATATGTTTATTAAAGTAGGACGAGATGATAGTGTAGCTTGTTTACAGAGCTATTTTTGTTCTGTGGTCTTGGGGTGATGAAAGTTGTTTGACAAACTCGCCCTTTTTAAATTTGTCGTGGTCAAGAAGCGCATATTCGTTAATTACCTTTAAGTTTACCTTTTAAGACCCAGTCGCACCATTGGTCCCTAGATGCATTTCACGTTAAACATTTTCAAAACATCATTCCGTCTCTGTTATCTTCAGGCGAATGACAGCGTCAGAACGATGTTTTAAATACGTTTAGCACTAACCGTATTTCTGGTGCAAAAGAGGCTTAGTTTAGGTGATGGTCAGTTGTGGTCTGCTAAGCAAAAGCCTCAAGGGCATCACGTCGAATTTGAGAAGACTTAGGCATAATGAAAGTCCCATTCGTATAAGATACCTATAATTTTTCACAAATCTTCAGTAACTGCTTCTTGTTACTTAGTTTATACACAAAACTAATGTCATATTTCCATAGCTAAATAATTTCATTTTATTTCACTTCCGAACCGGAGTGCTGTGTATATTTTAAAATTCATAGGGATTTAAATTCTTAGACACTTCAATTTGCATCAGATTCGACGAGCAAGAGCCGCGAGAAATATGGAACAGTAACTCGATGTAAAAGATAATAATAAAATGGATTCCTTCGAGCAGTAAAAATATAAAAATTGATGCTGAGATCTTGTAATATAAACATTTTGGATAGTCAGGATTTATTAAAGTAACAAATCACTTGAAATTACAATTTAACACAATAACACGGGGCACAATGAATCGGGTACCATTTCGAGAAGTCTGAACTCTGCTGCGGTCAGACACTGCCTGTTGTCTCCGCCGCGGGCTCACAACATCACGACCCTGTAGAAGCACGCTGTAGGTGTGGGTAGACTGTTAAGTAGGTCGCGTGATGTTACTACTGGCGCGCTTGCGATTCATTTTATGCCCGTACTAATGAAATAAACTCGACTGCGACATGTAAGTAGCTATGTATATGGAATTGGTTCCGCCTGTTTGCAAAGGAAATCAGCGTCAGATAGTTTTGTGAGTTATAAAGATATCTGTATAGCTTTGGCACTGTTCTTTGGTTTATAAAGGGTGTAACTAGACCCTTAACATAGCCGAAAAGCTTGACACTTGTTCTCCCCATCTTTGAAAACATTTTTTTGTTCTAGACCATGAGAACTTTCTAGTTACGGTTCCAATTATTCATGAGGTTTTTTTAATTACATGTTTTAATGTATTTTTTTTACTTTACACACCTCCACGACCCCCGTACTATTCAATCCATCCATCAGCTCAATGTTTTGAGTGCTTTCCATCAAGTCCTACCGTAAAACGTGATTTTTCACCATAAAAAAAAGTCGTTTCCCAGCAATAATTTTTGCGTAAAGTTACTTAGTTTGATGTACAGAATGCTTGGTCGACGGCTACGTGAAGGGTCTGTTTACACCCTGTATACGTAGTTAAACCCGTATAAATTCGAGCAAGAATCAAAGCCATTGCGAAGAAAAAGTCACTAATAATAGGATTTGACAGGATCAGACTGACGACCGTTTTGATTATACTAATAATGAGGACGTTAATAATTTGTTTAGATTGCGAAAATCGCTTGTAGTGTCACTATGTAATTCCGTTATATTTGCAATTAAATAGTCATCAGTCAAGTCAGTAGTCGTCAGTTTAATCATTGGCCATAGCTAAAATTTGTAAAAGATGTAGTCCCTTTTTTACCCGTGGAAATCCTCAATGGATGTCCTCGGCGGCGGAGACGGCGGAGACGTGTGTCACGCCTACTGACTAAAACCACACAACGTTGCTGGGTGCTCGTGGGCCTCGTCACCTCTGGCTGGTTGCATTCTCCAAAATCACCCCAGCTGTGATGGTTTGCTTGCGGCAAAAGATGACCCCGACCTCGGCGGACAGATTTACATCCTTGTCTTCTGTCACCGGTCCACTCTTGTAATTCGTGAAGTACCAAAAAAGACTGAGCATTTTATCTTTCCCTAACTTTATCAAACCTTCATCATTACGTTTCATCTTTTGCCAGATAATTAGCTGTATTATTCACTTTCATTTCAGCATAGAACAACCGTCTTTAATATAGATCAAATTTTTGGCACCAAATTATAATCATCGGACCTCTGAGAGTTTTAAATTTTTATTACCTTATTAAGAGGACGAATTTGTGGGCTAAGAAACCAACTTAATCGAAATTATAATTTTAATGAAACCGTATCTAAACACGAGTTGGCTCTTTTCTTAAAACTGAGGATCTCTTATCTAATCTATGAGGTAAATAATTATACTAGCTGTTGCCCGAGACTAAGTTCGCGTGGAAAGTTTATTGTGATTGTGTGAGTAAAAAAAATAACATTTGTGCTGTTCCAGACTATAATTTATCTCTGTGCCAAATTTTATCCAGATCCGTTCAGCCGTTCTGGCGTAATTGAATAACAAACATCCATCCATCCATCCAAACTTTCGCATTTATAATAGTAGTAAGATGATAAAGCCGAAGAGTTAGTTTGTCTGAACGCTCTAATATGTTGAACCTACCAGTCTGATTTGAAAAATGATTTTGCATTTGTTAGCCCAATACTTGAGGAACCGCGCTGCGACCGTTAAGAGGCTAGCAAAAGGCCGGTGAAACTGCAGGGCATAACTAGTGATGAAATAATTCAAACACGCGATTTTCATGGAACATCTTATCGGAATGTTATCCACCTCCGTCTGTTGTCAGACAATGGTTCTTTATTCTGTCCATTTTAATTATCTGATAACAAGGGTGCTTTAAAAAAAATCTTTTCTTGACTATGAAAATGGTCAATGATTGCAGTGGTCTTGGTACACGTCTTCCTCAGAATTATGGTTTATTTCGTAAAGTAACTTTGATCTGGAAAAGGACAAATAGGCTTTAGTGAGGACTCTGAAATTGGGGAACCTACTTCATATCATCAACTTGATAGGCTCTTAACTTCAGCTTCAATGAGGTATACCCCCTTACCCAGCCCTCGGTGCCCGGTTTGTGCGGTTGCGCACAAACCGGACGACGCAACCAAAGACGCAGTGAAAGTGGCGAACTATTTGGGCCACAAAATTTTATAATGTCGTGTACTATTTATCTTCCAAATCTTTCAGGTTAATGCAATTCTAATACAATTTGTGATTCTGTTTAATTTTCTATGTGAATTTTGAAGACAGTCGTTAAGTAAATTGCAGTTCCATAGCCAAGAAGCTCTCGAGACATACATCTTTATCTTTACATAGTATAAAACAAAGTCGCTCCCGGTGTCTGTACGCATAGAACTTTTTAACTACTGAACGGATTTTCATGCGGTTTTATAAAAATATAGAATGATTTATGAGGAAGTCTAGGTTCTAAGTCTAGAACCTATACAACATTATTTTTAGTATATACGAAACCTGAATATAGTTTGTTCAGAATAAGTAACTGAATCGATTCCAATAATTTTTAACTCATGTTATACTTTGTCCAAAAAATATTAAAAAAAAATAACAACTTGGATGGCGAGCGACATTAAGTACCTATCGCAATCATTTAGGTACCTACTGCCAAATTATTATTATCAATGAGCTCAAGACGACGCTGGAGGAGCGAGCGCGGGCGTGCTGCGTGGTGACCACGTTTTTGTGCGGACAACCAGATAACAGAACAAGCTTATAACTTTGTGATTTTTCATGATACAGTTTTGAAATTTTGTATATTGGGTCTAACTATTCAAAAGCCATTTCAAGGGATTTTTTTTTATCTGAGTATATTTTTTATGAAAAATAAATGATTTAAAATTACTTGACCCACAAAATAAATACTGGCTCCTTATTTTTAAGCATCCATTACGCTAGTATTTACCTACGGTCATTGTTAGAATATGGGAGTAAAGGTTTTATGCAAAAAGTCTCAAAAAATTTTAGAATCGTAATATTTTTGTAAATAAAAACAGTCAGATATTTTTTTTATGAAAAGATAGACCTGATTCTTTACATAAAAATACTAGACACGTGTTTCAGGTTTCGAAAATACTAAAACTAATTTTGTATAATTTGTCAAGGTTTCGGTAAATAGGTTGAAATGTGACGATAATTGTTGGAAGTGTTGGAAAAAGTCATGCTGCCTTACTCTATAACTCTACCCGTGCGAAGCCGGGGTTGGTCGCTAGTTTATAAATAAACTTAAAAGAAAAGCGCTTGAGATTTCATTGCTTAAAGTCACGACAAGTTTTTGATTTAACAAGTGGTGCTCGGGCGACGCATTAACATTTACAAGGTGGCAGGAGAACTTGGAGTTGAGAATAAGTTGAAAAAGAGTATTTGGAGTAAGAAAGTTGTAGTGTGCCTAATATTAAGTTTAAGGAAACCGTTGCCTATAACTGAGATTTTTTTTAAACATTGTTTCATCATTATCATTCTCTTGTCCTTGTCCTAATTCAATTGGGGTCGGCGCAGCATTTTTTTCTTCTTCCATACTTCTCTATTACTCGTCACCTCGCCAGACACATATTTCGTATCATGTCATAATATGTTAAGTTTGTTGCATAGAAATATCTGACTTATGTCCTCGAAGTAAAATTCTCTCAACGCAAAACCTGGTCTGTAAAATAAATATTACATCTGTTCTGTAAGGAAATTGAGAAATGGTCCCTAAAAACTTTGTTCCAAAGTCAATTCCTACACGGGCAAACTAATAAATTGATTCATAACTATCGGAACATTAATCAGACGAAACTATACCATTTATCGAATTAACCAATTTGTGTAATTGGATTTTAAACCCAAAAACTCCAATTCCAATTAATCATGTCCAAACTCGATGACCAATTCAAAGTTTGTAGCAATTCCATTTGAAAAAATAATCGGTATGGACGTCCCGTCGTTGAAAGAAACCCATCCTCAGAAGTATTATTTCAAAGCACTATGTAAATTCATGTTTTACTTGGGGATGGGGGATCTCTGGTATGAGAAAACCGAAGTTTCCTACTTCAGACAGAAGATTTATTCTGCTTGGATGGTATTGGCGAATGGGTACATCATCGTCGTCCTGTTTGACGAGCTCATGGCTCATGCCAGGACTGATTTGACAGACAGGGAGAAGAACGACTTGGTGCAGTTCACTTTTGCGCATCCCTTGATTTACTGCAAGGTGTTAACGCTTTACATCTGGAAGGCCCGCATCAAGGTTGTGATGGAACGCTTGCTGGAAGGCAGCAGCACTATTTTCAATTCTTTAGAGCTGGAAAGAATGTCTGTCAAGCAGTTTGCTAGGCATTGCTTTACGTTGACTGGTGTCTCCTATGTGACGTTGTGCTCAGCTTCCATTGAAGCAGTGAGGCTTCATTTTACAGAGGGTAAGTTAATTCGTTTTGTTAGTTTTATATCGTTGTTTTGAGGTGGACAAAACTAACGACCAGTCTACATTGGCCCTGGATCGAAGAATTTGTAAGTTATGGAGAGAGATCTTTGCCCAGCAGGGGGATGACGCAGGCTCACAGTAACAGTAACAGTATATCGTTTCTTGCCAACAACATAATTTTTTTTCTTGACTTGCCTGATTCAACCTTTTTTCCAGGCATACCGGTTCGCACTGAAGTGGTGTACTTCCCCAATTCATCACGGACCGGCTTCTTCATCAACGTTATCCGTTTCTTCACGGAGTTCCACTGGTACTACATCGTAGCCATGATGGCTACTATGGACTGCCTTGCCCTATGTTCACTACTCACTGTAGGCCATAAGTTCAGGGTACTAGGGTTGTATTTTCGAGAACTGAGGATCAGGACTATAGAGAACAAAGTGAAGAAGACCAGGAAGGAGCTTGCAGAAGAGTTTAAGAAAGATTTCGTGATTGGGATCAAGTTGCATTCAGACGCTTTGTGGTAAGTTACTAACACATTTGAGTCCTCCCGTTTCATAGAGCACTTGTGCCACCCCACCATACATAATGCAAGTGGAGCAGTGGACCCTCCAGGTATGTTCCCGGCATCGCAAGTGTGACTTGATTGAACCCACCATGTGGGTTCCCGGCACTGAAGGTGTAGTTGTGAGTACGACTTTGCAAATTTTTGATGAACGAAATTTTTTTTTATTTATTTATTTAACTTACAACTATCATTACAGGTAATCTTAAACCTAATTCGATAATGTGGCTATCACTACTTATAAATAAGAAATTACGTTTAACAAAACTTTTGCGAATTCACTCAAAGTGCACAAAAAAATGTACGAAAAAATGACGATTTGCTGGTGAACCTCGTTCACTACGCGGATCGTTCTGGTGAGAGGGGTTTTAGCCAAGAGATTGGTTCTGGCTACCGGCACGGCTAGCAGTGGTGGGCGCCGCCGCCTTCACACGTATTGATCCGGCACACACAGTTTAAGCTGTCGCAGCACACCCGGATTATGAGCTGAACCACGCAATAGTTTTACTACATACGCGGCAAGAATAAACAACAATAACATAAAAATACAGTTGATATCGAAATTTTGTGATCACCAGACGTTTGAATCTCACTTACTTGTTATTAATTAGCTGTCTTTTTAATATATAAGGCAAATAGTTTCAACCTTAGTGAACTTTCAATTTAATGGGAACTGTTGTCTCAGCATTCAAACAATTATTTACGGCTAAATATTAGAGAGCAAACACTCATCGTAATTGGTATTGCAGGTGTGCCCGAAATGTACAGCAGTCCATGGGTCCTCTATACAGTATCCAAGTGTTGGAGAGTGTCGCCCTGCTCGTCATGTGCCTTATAAAACTAGTTGTAAGTCCATTCATTCTATTACTGCGTTTCATCTTCAACATCATCATTATTCAGCCAATATACTCCACTGCTGGCATAGGCCTCCTCCAAGCAAACATCGATCAGTCTATGCTCACCCAGCGAATTCCTGCGATCTTCAAACCAGGTCATTACTACGCTGCACCTTATTTAGTTTTCAACCTTAATTCGTATGATCATGTCTCCGAACACCGGACTCTTCTTAAGTGGTTGCCCATACGTCAGCGTAGGGAGCAAAGAGCGCTTACCACCTTGTTTTTTTTTCTTGTTTCTCCCACTTCCCCTAGTTACCTTGCTCCCCACTTTCAGTATATTTGTGCCAACCATAATAGGAGCCTGCGATCATCGCAAAACCGTATGCTTCAATGTCCCTCTCACCGCACTGATTTCATTCACCGATCTTTCTTTGTCCAGTGTATTTCTCTGTGGAATTCGCTTCCCCAGGAAATCAGGATGGCAACCAATCGCTTATCTTTTAAAATTAAAGTTCGCGAGTACATTCGAAAGAAGCTGGCAGTTTCGTCACAACGGTAATGTTTTCCCCATGGTTTGTGTTTTTATTTTGGTATATTCGTGGAAATGTTTATTTACATTAATTTAAATTTTGATATATATTTATAGTATTTTATATATCCTTGTAGTTATCTTATTATTATTTAAAATTATTTTCAGATTTACACCTACCACTGCTTGTCTTTGCATCACCCAAAGGTTGACTGGTAGAAAATGCCTATGGCATTAAGTCCGCCTCTGTACTTCTGTGCTTGAAGTGTTAAATAAATAAATAAATAAATAAATTCGTGATTCATCACCACCATTAGCCTGCAGCAGTCTACTGCTTAACATTGATAAGCATCACTCTTCCAGCTGCTACCAATAACCATGTTAATTGTATTTTATATCTAATTGCAGGTGGCGGAGCGTAATATCACCTATCTGTTAGCAACCTCCGCGTTCATCATCTGTCTCATAATACTGACTGGTTCCTACATGATGGCCGCCGGAGACATCACGCATGAGGTATTTGACATTTTATTTACGTCCCTTTGTTTATACAAAACTTCTTGTTCCGCGACGGTCTAACTGGCAATGGCTGTTTCACATGCAATGCACAGAATACTTTATAGAGAAGCATGAAAAATTGGTTTATAAGTTACTCTTCTAAGATACCCCCCGCCTCAGGCGTCTACGACCATGATAGCCAGCGTAGCCGATTCGGTTACTAAGCACTAATTTAACATAACAGATCTCCTGACCGTATTTGATCATGGGAGCCAATCTCAGTGAAGACTAGCCGTCGAAGCGATGGCGCTCCGGTGATATTAATGAGCACAAGTGTGTGTACGAACACAGGTGCACTCTTTTTTCCCTCACACTCATAGTCTGATCAGACGACCAAGCTTAACGTGGCCATCAACATTTCATGAAACCCCTGATTCATAGTGAAATAAAATATTGTTAAGAGAATAGTCTCAACCAGCAATCAAGCTAGTTGAGAATCATTCTCACTCTGTAAAAATAAAGTCCTTAACCCTGCAATGAGACAATTTCATTCTGATCTCATTTAACTTTTATCAGGCTTCGCTTGTCGGCACGGCGATATTCCATAGCGGTTGGGAGGAGTGCCACCCGGGGCCTGATTTCCGGGCTTTGGCTGTGGTAGCCCTGCAGATGAGTCAGGTGCCTGTATACATGACGGCCTTCGGAGTCATCACCTTGTCTCATACTAACTTTATATCGGTGAGTATTCAAATAAGTGACTATGCGACATTTTAGTAGTCTAGTCCTAGTCCTTTAGAGTTGACTTCTAGCCCAAAGATGTTAGTATTGTTTTAAAGTTCCTTTAAAGTATAATTCCGAAGGCATCTGCGACGGCAAACCAATCGCAATGACAGACCCCGAGCGATACCTACGCTTGGTTTCAATGTAAGCAGTTTTTTTTTAGTAGCCTGTACTGTCGTACTGCTCGGCAAAGGCCTCCCCCAATTACTTCCTTGTTTTCTTTTCCCGTGCCTCCTCGAACCAGCCCTTGCAGTACGCGTCCAGATCATCTCGCCACCTCTTTCTGGGCCGGCCCCGGCGGCGCCGTCCATCTTCCGGCAACTATCGTGTGTAGACTTTTGCTCAGCGGTCATCGTGCATGCGGCTGACGTGACCCGCCCAATCCCATTTTAGCCTACCAGCCTTCTTGCCAACGTCCACTATGCCCGTTTTGGAACGCAGCGTGGTGTTACGAACCCTGTCTGGACCTTTGACAGCAAAATGCTGCGTTCCATTGGCAAAATCCAAGGCAGAACTTCTCAGTCTCGGTGAGTGACCAGGTCTGAGCACCGTAGGTTAGGATGTAAGTAGTAACTCTATGAAAACAGCAAAGTGTGTACTATAGGTACATCTGTACCTCAGGCCCAGACTCCACCAAAGCGGGAGACGAGCGGAGTGGAGACGTCGAGTGGAAACCAACCAATCACATTGGTTGAAATCTATATCGCGTCTCTCGTCTCTCCTGTGATTGGTCACATCTTGCACATCTCTACGCTCTGCTCTTCTCCGTGCTTTGGCTTGTTTTACAGGCTTGACGTTATGACACTGTCGCTATCACCTGGTAAGGAAGTGTTTTCATGGTAACAATAACCAGTCGTGTAGCAATTGATTGGGTGTTGCTGCGGTATGCACTTGGGGTCAATCATGGTTATCTTCGGAATTGTACTCTTGATCATCATCTGCCTAGCCTTTTCCCAACTATGTTGGGGTCGGCTTCCAGTCTAACCGGATGCAGCTGAATACCAGTATTTTATATGGAGCGACTGCCTATCTGACCTTCACAACCCAGTTAGTACTAGGTAATACGATACCCCTTGGTAAGACTGGTTGTCAGACTTTTTGGGCCACTGACTACCTAACGGCTGTCAAAGATCTACAAATGACACCCGGGACCAACGGCTTAACGTGCTTTCCGAGGCACGGAGGAAACTGGGTATGAAATGGGTGTTCACCCATCCACAGACCAACCTAGGCAAGCACGGCTTAATTTAAAGATCGATCCGAGTGGCTGTTATTATTTAGCCACGAGCTCCTCGGAATTGTACTCTTGATGTGAATATTAAAAGCTCCTTTTCCTGAAGTGGTTATTTACAGGCAGATGATGTATGCTATTTCTATATTTTCTCCTTTTCAGGTACTCCGGTCATCATACTCTTTCTTTGCTGTCATGTATTAGAAAACGCAATCCAACTTGTTGTCCGATTGCCAAGTGCACTGTGTAGAATTTGGGTGAACGTAAATTATTAATATCGAACACTTACTTTGTGTAGTTAGTATGTAGTTTAAAAAGAAAAATATATCTTCTGTTCATAATGTCGTATTTGCTTTATGTATTTTTGGAATAAGTATTGATGAAACTGACAACTAATTTATTATATTTTACTGCAATTTAAGACTCATTTCATTTATTTAAAATAGGTACGCCAACAGTACATCCATTTTAAATTCAACAATAAAAGTAAACGGGTTAGGGTTCTTATTTTTTCATAATAACCCGTATTAAAAGTGACCTGAAAATGACCTAAACCTGCATAGACACCAAAAAACGGCCGCTAAAAGAGACCTCTCTTTTAAAATAATAACCAAAGACAATATTAAACAAATCTCGAGCCTCCGTAAGCTGCTTACAGCTATCTCCGTCATTATTAATTTCACGAAAATCCTTTTGTATCGTGTTTCGCCCATCTGTGACGATATTTTAATTTTAATAGATTTTCGGGGACGAAGGCGCAAAGTAATTTGTTCGAAAATTAGAAGTGGAAATCTGTTATTGAAAAGAGGTAGGTATTTAAATCTTCATTGTTTAGTTTACTAGCTTTTTACCCGCGGCTTTGTCTGTATGGACGTAAAAAAATATCAAATTGAAAAAATATGTACAGTCTAACTCAACCCTAAAAGAATCGTTAATCTTGAAATGGGATCAGTACTTTCGGAGATTACTGTCATCATTTAAACTTACAACTTTACATTTTTTATTACTAGCTTGTACCCGAGGCTTCGCCCGCGTGGAGTTCGGTAATTGACCCACGGGATCGTACAACCGGGATTAGAAGTTTCTTATGTAGTAATCCAGGTTATAAACTATCTATGTGACGAATTTTCCAAATCCGTCCGGTAGTTTTTTCGTGAAAGAGTAACAAACATCCATACATCCTCACAAACTTTCGCATTTATTTTATAATATAAGTGTAGATAAAACAATTTCTTTTAATATCAAAAGTGTTGAAAATATTTTATGGTTAAGAAAGGAACTAAAATAGTCCTTACTTTGTCTGGTAAAGTACTTACTTACTTCACTACGCACATAGGTGTGAGTAGTGAAGTAGGTAAGTACTTTACTCTTTCTTCTGCCAAGCACTTGTTCCAGTTTCCAAGGAGTTTGGAAATCCTGAAATGAAACAATACATTCTAACAGTATGATATATGAGCACGGCTATCCTCTGAACATCACTATGAATATGTTTTTTTTTTTAATAGCCTTGTATGTCCCACTGCTGGGCAAAGGCCTACCCCATATCCTTCCAGGTACTCTTCTCCTGCGCCACCTCGAACCAGAGAAGCAGGAAGTTATATACATTAAAATATTACGTAAAGTTATTTAACAGACGTCATTGAATTGTTATGTACACTAATTCAGCCAACTTATCAATGCAGGCGGGAAAACAGAGGACTAAAATAAATGTATCAAGTTTGACAAATCGATGCATTTTTTCTTGACAAGCAGCGCCACTCAAACTACAAACTACCGGTAGTCTATTAAATAAACAACTGAATATTTTCTTGTTTCATACTTTATTTTTGAACTTACTTTTTTAACTCCTTTGGCAATTGATGCTGTCGTGACCTGTAGGTCTAAGGACTTATCATAAGATGGGCCATTCCACTCATCATCGCCATCATGGGTAACCTAGTTCCTGCCACTGCTGAGTAGAGGCCTCCTTCTTTTGGTCATGATTCCCTGGTCTGTGCGAGTCTCATCCATGTCTTCCTTGCGGTCTTCTATAGCTTGTCCATCTATCTGGCTGTTAGTTTACCAACGCTCCTTCGACCAGCTCTCGGCAATCAATCCATTAGGGCTTGACTCCACCTGCCAGCATTTCATTTACATTGCAGTCAATTCACTCGCCCACAGAAAAATAAAATAAAGTGAAAATCGGTTCTCTCTTTGAAATCAGCACCTTTAGGATTTTCTTCTTTAATGTCGAATCAATTTACAACACTTTAGCGTTTCTCTATCAAATTCTCGAGATATTTGGCGACAGGATGCCCCACTTGGAACTCATCCAGCATCCACTGCGTCTTCTGTTAAGACCCGAGTACACGATACTGTGCTTGTATCGACTTAAAAATCTCTACTAATATTATAAAGCTGAAGAGTTTGTTTGCTTGGTTGAACGCCGTAACCTCAGGAACTACAGGTTCGATTCGAAAAATTATTTTAGTGTTGGATAGCCCATTTATCGAGGAATGTTATAACCTATAAAATTCAACGTGGACGAAGGTCGCGGGCAACAGCTAGTATAATATATAGCTGTCTCCAAATAAATTGAGATGAGGATAGGAGAATAAAAATAAAGTATTTATATGTCCTTATGTTGAGGGATGGAGAGAAGGGTCAAGAAAAGATGGATGGATTGTGTGAGGAATGATATGAAAGAGGAAGAAGTAAATGACGTGTTGCGCCGACCCCAGGTAGAATATAAATAGGTGAAAGAAAAACTATTTGTTTAGCTAGAAATGTGAGGTGCTCACGTCTATTGAGCAGCGTGCCATTTATTTCGGTTTCTTATTATGTATTTATTAGGGATAAACTTGATGAGTTCATGACTGATGTTAATGAACATGATTTTGCAAATAAATTGCAGGCTTGAAGTATGTACTTAACAAAAAAGATTCCATGAGAGAAACATTCATTTTTGACATTTAATAATAAAAAATCCATAAAAAATTTGGCGAGCTAATTTAAAAACGTTTCGTTTCAAAACTTGATCAACTAAAACCACAATCCGAACTTTAGCATGCATTCTATCCAAACTGCAAATCCTCTCCCAACATGAATATTTTGTATCAAATAAAAAATCCGATATTTGTACATACCACCGGCCCCGTGAGCTGTCGTCGTAACATTCACAAATGATACAGACTCGGTATCCTTGCTCCGTAGACTAAAGATGAATGTTTGTTCGGATATAGGTAATGCGGGGTACCTCAAGCTAGCTGGAAAATGTATGCGAATTTGTATTGGTTTTACATTTTTAGTTTAGTTCGGTCTGAGCTGGTTTTGTGGAATTCGTTAGTGATATTTTTGGTAAGAAACAGTTTATTTTACGAAATTCGAGTTCATTTACATTCCATTATACATGTACGAAACTCGCTTCTCGAAACTGGGAGCGTTTCGTAAAGGCATTGCCATACTAAATCATTCTTTTTACGCTGAAATGCTCTAAGGAATAGGATCTTATGAAAACATTGTGACGTGGTGGAAATCTTATACAGTCAGCAAGGCGTTAGTGGGACTGGCTGTCCAGGGTGCAGGTACAGCTGTACAAAGATTTTGGCGCTCGTTGACAGAGGGACTGTGATCGAGGCCCACGCTGCGGTAAACATAAATGTGATTTTGTTTTTGTGACGGGTGTTCAAATACAACATGGCGTTAGCTCCGATTGAATATGCATCAGATATCATTTCATAATCATAATCATTCTCCTGCCCTTATACTAATTTATTTAGTGTCGGCGCAGTATGTCTTCTTCTTACATTTATTGCTCGTTATCTCAGCAGTTACCTCCTTCCTAGCCATATCATCCTTCACACAGTTTATTATCCATCATTTATTTGGTCTTCCTCGACCCTTATAGCCAACATTTGACTCATTCCTCCTAATCACATGTCCGTACCACGATAACCGATTACCACACAACTTTTCAGCGATATAGGACCGCGACTCGTGGAGCCTGTTTTAATAAAGCACACCGAAGTTAATTCAGGAAGTACTTACTAAGTTTAAATCTACTTGCGAAATAATTCAACCTCATTCTTCTCATTCAAGAAATAACTCTTAAAACTATAAACACGAAAAGGATCTGATTCCAAACAAAAATGGGGAGCACGGAGAAACTTCTCGCTATAAATTAGCTGGTATCGGCACACCTGTGGCTTGAGCCTCGCGTATCACAACAAGCTGGGGATGTACGCCGCTGCAAGTGTTGCCAACATACGGTGAGTGTTGCTAGGATTTAAAGTGTTGGTGTAGTTTCTTTTGCGCTTTAGATGATTTTAGAAACATGAAAGTGAGACTCTGTAGTTTTTTGAGGTTGTTAATGTTTTAGAGATCATAAAAAGAGCTTTTGATTCAGGATACTTAAAGCTCCGTTTTAGTTGTCTAACAAAGTGGCATAACATTGTCTCAGCAATATAAGAGTACTAGCTTATGCCCACGGCTCCACCGTGGAGTTCGATAATTGTACCACGGGATAAAAAGTATCCTATGTGTTAATCCAGGTCCGTTCAGTAGTTTTTGCGTGAAAGAGTAACAAACATCCATCCATCCATCTTAACAAACTTTCGCATTTAGAATATCAAGTAGGATTAGTAAGTCGTGGGTTCGAACCCAGCCAGGCGCATTACTTTGTGTAAATTATTTCATCACCACTGCTCTCAAAACGGTGAAGGAAAACATCGTGAGGAAACCGGCATGTCCTAGAACCAAAAATTCGAAGTCATGTGTCTACCAACCCGCACTGGGCCCGCGTGGTGGATTTTAGCCCATTCCCTCTCATAGAGAGGAGGCCTGTGTCCCAGCAGTGGGAACATTAATAGGCTGATTATGCTAAGTAGGATTAGTAGGATAGTAGGATTAGTAGGTGGTGGATTTCTGAGTTGTAGGCAATATGCTAAAGCTGTAGCAATTTTGCTATAAAATGATATGGAATTAAAATCCCTCTAGTTCTAAGGATTTGCCAGTCCCCATAGAAAAAAGGTGTGAGTATGTATGTATTACTCTAGTTTTCATTACCAAACTATAATAAACGCAGCGCATTCCTACGTACTAGTGAAACCAAGACGAGGAACCTCTTGTGGATCCAAACACAAAGCGTCTTGGAAACCGTTTGATATCAAATACGTTAGCTGGTGTGAACGAACGTAGGGGAACATTGTCGTTTACTTATGTAGCTTGAGTTATACATAGATTTACTTTAAAAGAATCTGTTATATGAAGTAATAGCTTTGTACTTCTTCTTAACGTGTCGATGGCAAAAAAGTTCATATGTGTTTAGCCAGAAATGCAGCTAGGCAAACTCTGCTTACTGATGCAGCCATAAAGTCATCAAGTATCAGGGCATGCGGCACAACATGGAAGATGGGCCATTGACTATGTACTAATATTTATATTCATGCCATTTTTTGGTTCCGTTCACCAAGGGTAACCACTGGGAACCTATTAATAAGCCTTTGCTGTCCTTTCATCCGTTCGTTCGTCCGTCTGTCTGTCAGCGGGCTGTATCTCATAATCCATAATAGATAGACAGTTGAAATTTTCACAGAATGTGTATTTCTATTGCCGATATAACAAAAAAAAAATGCATTGGCCGTTTTTTTTTGTTCGTAATTGTTAATGCGCCTGCCAAATTAAAATAGCAATGTGACATGACGAATACTTGCTCAGGATTTTTCTTTAGGCATTTTATTGCCGAAAAAGGTTTGTTGTAGCTTCACTCAATAAGCGACAATTTTAAAAGCAACATTTTTTCAATATCAACACTTCAAATCGATACTGACATTTTTCATATCGATTACTGCTAGCACCAGTCATGTAAGCTACAAAGGCCTTCAATATGAAACAATCGCGCCTCGTCGCTAACTCGGAAGGGAAGCAGATGTCGAAATTAGACGAAGTTTATAACATGGAGTCTATACGCTGGTAATTCTATCGGAGATTTATCGAGTTTTGTAATAATGTGGGAATATTGTAAGAGGCAGAATCTGTACTTAATATTATAAATGCAAAATAACTCTTTGTCTTGTCTGGTTGCGAAATGTAATGAAATTTTTATTTGCTGGAATTATAGTACATTATAGATGGTCGAGTTTTATTACAGCTCCTCCATGCATGCAAAATTATAAAATACATTAATTAAATAAGTGAAGCTAATAGAATTGGTACCTACGTTATTTTATTATCTTTATTTATATTTTTAGGCATTGTTACACACGCTATAGAAAATAAACAAAATGTTCTTAACATCTTCTCATCAAATCGTCAAATGGGCCTTTCAAATTGCATAATCATTTGTGAAAAGGTCCGCAAAAACATTAAAATGTTCGATGAACATTGCACTCTTACTGCATTTCCAGAAGCCTTTTAACCGTAACAAATGTCTAGCTTATTTTAGAGTAAACCAAACAGCGACTTCATACAAACAATAGTAATATTCGTGCGCATTTCCCGCCGACTTCCAGCTTGTTCTGGGAATCAAAGAAAACACAGCTTTGTTGGTTTTAGCTCTACTGTTGTTTATGTTTCAGCTTACCTTCAGAATATAAGAGTCAACATAGAGGCTGGCTAGACTTACCTGGTAGGACACCGGGCTTATACTAGTTGGTAAAAGACACGCTTTCATATTTTATTGCAATGTTTTGTTTTTGGACTTATTTGAAGTTTCCCTATCTCTTATAGAAGAAAAAATATTGATTGACGGACGAAACATAAAGCTAATTTATTAAACCGGCCAAAGTCGAGTCGGACTCCCGCATGACGGGTTCCGTACCTTCGTAGTAGGGGAGCTTTGTTAAATTTTTATTATTTGTTGTTATAGCGGCAACAGAAATACGCATTCTGTGAAAATTTCAACTGTCTACCTATTACGGAGATACAGCCCGCTGACAGACGGACGGACGGACAGCGGAGGTTTAGTAATAGGGTCCTGTTTGTTACCCTTCGGGTACGGAAGCCTGAAAACGTTGTTAAAGTAAATAATGACGAACACTTGAAAGATTTATTTCAGGAGCTCGTGGCTAAATAATAACAGCCACTCGGGTCGATCTTTAGGTTAAGCCGTGCTTGCCTAGGTTGGTCTGTGGATGGGTAACCACCCATTACTTACCGAGTTTCCTCCGCGCCTCGGAAAGCACGTTAAGCCGTTGGTCCCGGGTGTCATTTGTAGATCTTTGACAGTCGTTAGGTAGTCAGTGGCCCGAAAAGTCTGACAACCAGTCTTTCCAAGGGGTATCGTATTACCCAGTATTAACTGGGTTGTGGAGGTCAGATAGGCAGTCGCTCCCTGTAAAATACTGGTATTCAGCTGCATCCGGTTAGACTGGAAGCCGACCCCAACATAGTTGGGAAAAGGCTAGGCAGATGATGACTTGAAAGATTTATTTCGTATACTCCGTAAAGAGACCATCGACCGAATATTATATTTTTTCAGAATTTGTATGAAATCATGTGACAGTAGAAGTGAACCGGCACTTAGAGCTGTTCAAGGACCTTTTGTTGCGTGGCCGAAACGACACATCTTTGCAAAAGTTTACAAACTGCCTTTTTTAATACTATTTTGTTAGCTTCACCTGTAACTATGTAAAAAAATCTAAGAAGTTAAATTTGACCCACTTCTCGGTTTCCGATTGAGCTGAAATTTTGCATTCTTGTTTAGTTTGGATGACAATGCATGGTTACTTAAGTGACGTCATTCTAAATCCAATATGGCGGACTCCCAAAGATTGTGGACTAGTAATTTTTATGCATTTCCATGACATGGGTATCAAATGGAAGGGTTTACTGAAAAGAATACGAAAAATAAAATGACTGATTTTTTTTTTTTTTTTACTATACTGTTTTATTCAACTTCATTCGAGCACCACAAGATCCGTACATTACAGTGTCTGAAGGAAGAGAAACATTCCACAAAATCCAAAAACAAAAGAAGAACAATTGACCTAGTACCCAAAATAAAACAATAAAGACAATAGCCTACAAATAGTCCCCCAATACAATAAGGTAGCCGTCCATATCCTGATCATTTCCGCACGTTTAACAAGATGGGAACAATCAGTAAGTTAGTTTAGTGTTACGGCCGCCAATGTACTGGTAAACTTATTTCGACCCTCTGAATGTACTCCCGAAGTCCCGAAGTTAATGCCTAGGTGTTTCACACACTTTTCTTTGTTTGAGATTGGTCAGGGATGGTCAATGTTTGTTGGATAAAATATTATTAGGAAATCAATTGTTTTTTTTTATAATGATTGGTTCTTTGATGAGGAGCAGTGGCGCCTCCGAGGAAAACGCCTTAAAAACACAAATTGGTAAGGTGATATAATCACCACTGCTCTCCCAAGACGGGAATGATGCACGATGGATGGATTGTGTGAGGAATGATGTGAAAGATAAGGAGTAAATGGTTGACAGAGGAGAATTGAACAAAAAACCGTGTTGCGCCGACCCCAAGTAACATGGGACGTGATGATTCTCTCTCAAGATTGTGATGGAGATAGTGCGAACCGTCAGTCCCCTGATCATTAAATCTGGATCTATTCAAAGTTCGAGTGAATCGGTTTGTTCCAGGCAAGCGTGCTTCACCTAGGCCGCATCATCGCTTCATATCAGTTGCGGCCAAACTCAAATCTATTTAGTATAAAAAAAAATAGGCATGTTCTGTAACCGAAAATCCCAAAGACATGTGACGTGCTATCAACCAGCACTGGGCTCCCGTGACCCACTAACCAATTATCTTTTATCGAACTGGCAACAAGGTTGAGCGCCCCTGACTCAGTTACTGAGTCTATTACAATACGAAGTTTCACCAGGATTTGTATAGTTTCCCTTCCTTCTTCCTGAATAACGGATCATGTTTGTCCGTTAAATTAATTACTTATGCACTTTGTGGCTATTTCCTTTCTTTTTCACAGAAGGAAAAACTTTGGAACAGAATCTTCTCTCTTAAGGTGGAAGCATCAGGCTAGCCCGTGAAATTCAAATTTTCTTACATATTTGCAATTTTTTATAAAATACATAGTAAACTATGTATTTTATAAAAAATTCGTTCATTTAATACCATTCATAAATGAATGGTATTAAATGAACGTACAGGGTTGTATTGATGATTTTAATGATTATAACTCTGTAAAGCCATATTTGTTACGGTCGCGAGCCTAATTTTAATCAACATACAACCTGACACTGACCTGCAAATTGCAAAAAACACAAGAAAATTTTAGTTTTGCGTGGTACCCTGGCGCTTCCACCGTAAGACGTCCCATTCAGATTTTTAGTAAAGTCATGGTCCATCAATAAATTAAGTCAATCGCAGACTTCGATTGAACTTAGATTTCGACTTAGCTTTGCTTTTAAATATTGCTCCGTCTTCAGCTAGATTGTATAATCTATGATTATTTTTCAGGCACCAGCGAAAGCCAAGTTATAATCCATCATTCGTGTCCTCACAAAAGTAAATCCTATTGCCTCATGATCAACAGAAGTGCGTATGAGTTTTTATTAAATCATTTTTAATATTTATCTACTTACATCTACCACTACAGGATAACCCATTGCGATAAATACTCCTTAATTAACCCTAACTTAATTGATACTAATAACTAATATCTATAACATACAACAAACAATGCCTTCCTTGTGAATTCACTCAGGGAACAACAGAATGTCCGTCTCACTCGCTATGAGGTTGTGAGTGCGGAGTGCATGCGTCAGTGGCGCCGCACACCTTTTGACCGCCACGTCAATAACAAAAATCTCTGTTCTCTACGCCAAGCGCTTTAAAAAAGTGTTTTTTCCGACGTGCCATGCAGCGCATGCATGTATGCGTGCGTCCCCCGGCGTCGCGTCGTTAGCACTTTTTGTTTTGACGTCCATGGACGTCCGTGGCGGTCAATAGGTTAAAAGATGGTCAATGAGAAACTTGTCTAAATATCTATAATTTCTAAGTACTTAACATAATATGAAGAACAAGCAAAACTGCCACCAACTATTCATACTTATAACTTACCGAACAAAGTATTTCAGCCTAAAACAAAGCCCAGTGTCCTTTGACGTCGGCCAAACAAACTATTTGCGACTCAAAAACAATTTGCTCATAATTTCATGTAACAACGTTTTTTGTTAATAACGTCAGAGTTACAAGCATGTTTTATCCGCGTTGTGTAAGATTAATAGATGTCTGTAATTAATGGCGGAGGTTCAAGGGCAGTGTGTCTGACAAGAGCCATTGACCTTGTGAGGGTGAGGGCCTTTTGACGCTGGTAAAGGTTGCTTGGGATTGGGGTGTAACGATATGTTGTGTTTTGGGTCGCGAAGAAGAAAATATGCTTTATTATAAGATGTTCATATCCGAGAAGATATTGTACGTAAATATTGATATTATGTATATCGTGAATATTGTAATACTTTTGTGTACTTAAAATATTTTATGGAATTTTCAGTACCTACACCAATTCTCGTAAAAAACGTCCTGACCTAAGGTGCCACCTGGTTACTCAGCGAGTCTCAGAAGTTCCACCATGGAGTTTGCCAAAGGGCAATGGAACTCGGCATTCTGGGTGACAAAAGGAAAGTCATTGTTCGAAACACCACGCTGCGTTCCAAAACGGGCACAGTGAACGCGGGCAACAAGGCTAAAATGGAATCGGGCGGGTCACGTCAGCCGCATGCGCGATGACCGCTGAAAAAAACCGTGCCAAATTAGTACGATCTGATCTCAATTAATGACAAAAATCTCATTATATTTTTTGATGATTGAGACTGAGATACGGGATTTAACGGGGAGAATAAACGGCATCTGCGCTTCAGGTTTCCTTGGTTTTTCAAAGTGTGTAATTTCAGCTGGTTCAATGAATACAATATCAAAGAGTCTTTTAAAACTTTTAAAAATGATGTTCAATGCATGAATTTCTTCTTTTGCAACCTTCTATAAGCTTTTAAAGTTAAAACTTTAAAATGTCGACGACATTGACAATCCCGTGAGAATTGATAGTTATTATTTGACTTGAAACTTTGGTACAACTTAGTTAGCACAAACCCTTTTATTCGTATGCCACAGAATTCAATTGGTATCTGTAATGTTTAGTTAATAAACTCTTTGTAATTCAATTGAATTTAAAGTAGAGGCAAATTGATAATCTATTTTGAAAACCTTTCTTATTAATATTCAATTTTTAAAGTAGATTGTATTTTTTGTAAATATATTAATAAAATGCAACAAGTCTTGCATGAAATATTGTTAATTTTCAATTGTAATTCTAATTTATTTTAAAATTGCCTTTATTGTGCAAGGTCTTTGAACTAAATGTTCAATCTCATGAGCACAGATAATATAGTACTACGTAGTATCATGAGACTCAATGCATATATTGCATTTTTTGTAGACGTATATTTTTATGCTGCTAAATTTTAAGTATACAGGGTGTAAACAGACCCTTCATATAGCCGTCAACCAAGCATTCTGTACATCAAACTAAGTAACTTTACGCAAAAATTATTGCTGGGAATCGAATTTTTTTTTGGGGTGAAATATCACGTTTTACGGTAGGACTCGATGGAAAACACTCAAAGCATTGTGCTGATGGATGGATTTAATAGTACGAGGGTCAGGCGGTGTGTAAAGTAAAAATCTAACATTAAAACATGAATAAAAAAAAAAAACTTGTGAAAAAGTTGGAATTTTGACTCCCAATATCTCCGTAACTAGAAGGTTCCCAGGTATAGTCTAGAACAAAAAAATGGAGGAGAACAAGTGCCTTTCGGCTATGTTAAGGGTCTATTTACACCCTCTAGTATCGTTTTTACACTTCGCCCTTATTTTCAAATTATCGCTCAATAATCACCAAGCTTGCTTTAAGTCTGCTTGGTGTAGGCGATATCAATTGACTATTTTCAGGTCTTCATTTGTGTGTCATGTTTTTAAGCAAATAAATAATCTTTACTGTTCTATCTATTATAAAAAAAAACAACAAAAAAAGAATCACAAAAATAAAAAAAGAAAAATAAAAGAAAAAAAACCAAATCACTGAAAATCATGAATAGTTTACTAAACAACTTTATTTTTAAGCTGTTACCTTATTTCGTGTAGTTTCTCCATAGTTTCTCAGTTAAAATATTACTGCATGAAATCTTCTTGCATAGTTCCATACAGAACTATCTAGGTTACTAAAACCATTGCCTTCTCAGTTCACAACCAGTACCCATTTAACAAAAACTACATCCTCCTTGCATGCAAAACGTAACATTTTCACACTTAAGCTGCGAACACATAACGCTATAATATATTTTTATATGGTAAGCACTGCGAGCGCTGCATAGCTCCGTAGGGTGAAACTAATGTCATTTGTTGCTCTATAAAAGTTATATTGAGGCGTTTCTTTTAGCGCTTGTTTGTATATTTCTCGAATGAAAACTGGTGGAGGATTTCTTTTATAGTTCATGCCGTTGTTGGTGTTATTCAGGGTGAAATATTAGTATCTTACTGCCGAGATTGCTTTGGAAAATTCTCAGATTTGAAATTCATAACCCGGTGCTCATGAAGCGTGTCCTTGGTTTGCTTGCAATTTGAATTGAGATGAGAATTCTTTCCTTCAAACACATTTATTTACATTCTACGTCAGGTTCGTCTTATCCTCACAGAACCTCTCAGTAATGCACGTCACGCGTCCAGTGCAGCACGCCATCTATCAACGATGAGATGCATCACACATGCCACGGTTTAATATGGACGTCGTGCACTATGTCTCACGTCCAAAATGATGTATTTGGTACTGCGACCAAATGTTATGTGCTCATGGTATGGAGCAGTGATAGCGTAGTGGTGAGACCGTCGGACTGCCAACTTATAGGTCTCAAGTTCGAACCCAAGACACGCACCTCTGTTTTTTCGGTTTCATGTGCGTATTGTATAATTATCACTTGCTTCAGTGAAGGAAAACATCGTGATGAAACCAGGATAACTGAGAGATAATTATCGACGCGTGTAAAGTCAAGTCAGAGGCTCATGGGCGGCATAAAAACTCAGACACCACACGATAAAAAAAGAAAGAAGTGTATTGTCCAATGTGGTAAGCATGCTATGCTTACCATTTTGGACAATACAATTCTTTTATTGCGTACCATACTTGAGGAGTGTCTTTTAACAAAATAGAAGACACTGACTGTAGATAGAAATATCCTTTAGCACACATTTAGCCACGAGCTCTTCAAGCAGCGATGTTAAATAGTAAGGATAAAACAACACAACCACATAACAAAAAACTCATCAATATAACACAAAGTTTCAGCCATTTAACAACTACAAGATTCCCTAGCACGAAGCAATCGTGTAACCATTTTCTCGGCGGTAAATGAAGGAATCGTCCCATATATCTTCATTAGGCGGGGCTCCAGCGAATCGGCGGTGGCCAGGCGTGTGCCACGATCGGGGACAGCTGCTAAAAGTGTAAGGAACTTATCGGACAGAATTTACTGCTCACACTTTGGTAGTGAGCTACGAATTTATTGAGGTAGGAATATTGTGATGTACTGCAGTATGTTAGTAATAATATTTTTAAAACTTTATGGCGTTTGTAGTTTACAGGCGAGTGTCCTGAACTAAAATCCACCCTGTCGTGAAAAAACCTGTTATTGTTACTTTCAAAACCACCATGTAATTTTAATCCGTATTAAAACCATTCTACAGTAGCATTTATCAAAATATTAAATCCCACCATAAAGGACAGCTTCGAAACACGCCCCACTGGCAGAGTGTCGAAAATCGACATAGATAAGGCAATAAAAATTAAATCGGGAACAGATTTTCCGATTCAATACTTTCAATTCATACAGATAAATTATTTGTTGAAACGAAATCTGCGTGTAAATAAACGATTGTTCGATGTGTTCATAAATAAAATACTGGGAAACTGGGAACTGTGAATATTTTCCACCACAGTACGGCTATAAAGTGTCCTTATCTCAATTGTGAGCCCACGGCCCCAGTATAAAGATAGCCAGTAGACCTATTAAGCTATTTTTGTGAAATCCCAATTTTCCCGTTTCCAATACGACGGAGTACTTGGTACGGAGTAGTACCAAACTGGAAAATGTATCTTTAAGCGAGCACCATATCTTAGGGTAGTTTCAGGTTAGCTATTTTCAGCGCATATACGCTCGTTTTTGAACACGAGTCCACACCCGGAATGACGAGCGTTGACGCACGTATAAGCTCGTACAAGCGCGAATCGCGAGATAAGACGTCACTTTTGCTGACAGCTGAAATTTTAATGAAGCACAACGGAATAAGCGCGAGTACGCGCGTTATAATTTTTGAAGCGCGTAATATGGCGCGTGTGTACTTGTGTAAGCCGTCACGACCTTATACGCGCTACAAAATACGCTAGTCTAAAACCGCCATTATGAGTAACTTTTTACAGAATTGTAAACGCTTTGCATGTCTGTGTGAGTAGATTCCTACGATTTGTACCTAGTTGAAATACTGTATGTTGTTACTGTGTTTGTCTATGATACCGCGGCCGGCGATGGCCAGCAATTTAAATAAAACATTAAATGAAAAACAGTGGGTTTTAAAGTTTTACTTGCCCACCGAAAGTTTTGTTATGAAATACGACCGTTTCGTTGTGTTTTGGTCGGGGGTGTTTATTTTCTTTCTGGGTTAGTGGTCTCAGTTGAGGGCAGTATAAAAATAATAAAAGAATTTTGTGCTAAGTATGTATCTAATTTAATCTGTCAGACGTGATGAAATGAGTATAAATGCCGTATAGTAGTAAAGTTGTGTGGTAGTCGGTTGTCATGGTATGGGGAAACAAAAGTTTTGAGTATGAATGCCCATAATTTAAGTGTGTATTGTAACGTTTGAGGCACCGTGAAAGTTGATATATGATTAGAAACGGAGTGACGCATAATCGTATGTATGACCACAAATCAAAGAATAAAAAAAAATAAAAAAAAGTATTTTATTACCTTAAATAATTGTATAAGAAACACTTATCTAAGCACTATGCAGTGTTACACCTAGGGAAAAGAGTGGTTTCGATGGGCTCTGGCACCCAATGTAAGATTTAACTTGTGTTTAGGGTGCCAGCGTCCTCGCCTATGGTTTGAACATAATAGAATAGCATCGCCGCCGCCTCAAATAAATTGGTGGGTTCCCAGCGAGTGGAATATTGGTGGCTCGGTGGGATATTGAGACAAGGGTAGGTGAATCAGGTTATTAGGGATGGTAATTCTACCATAGGTGTGCTCATAACAGAGCATAAGTCCCGAAGCCTCCATTTCTCCACTCAACATAACTCACAGTCGTAACATAATAAAGTGATTTACCCATTCAGTAGCACAAATCCGCGCCGCACCGCGAACGTCCGGTCCCCGCCGCGTGACCGCAACCCGCAACGTCGCCGATGTTGTACCGCAAATTTTCTAGTCTATTTACAGTTTACGACTAGCAATGCAGATTTGGGACTCGTTTGGATTTTGTCAGTGAAATATATTTATTTCGCTGATTTTTGACTTGGATTTTTGAACGTCTTCTTTTTCTATTGTTTCAGTATTTACATATATTTGATAATGCTCGTTTTCACTAAATATAAGTGACAACTATACGACTGCCTAAATATTATTGCACATTTGAAACTTAACTTTTTGCGTTAAGCCTAGCATTGATAATACCAACTGTGGCTTTTTGGTAACCAATCAAAAAAACTAACATAATACTTACCCTGGTATCTATAGTCAAGTTAAAGACATTACTTGAGTATAAGTAATTACTTATGTAACCATTTTTATGCAATCGACCAGAATTTGAACGAAGAAAGCACCGTCAAAAAAAGCAAAACTAAGAATTCTATCTTTTGATAGTTCTAACTTCAAGCATTTTGACCTATTATAGATACAGGTGTTAGAACCAGATTAAAAAAATATGTTTTTTAGGTATGCCAATAAATTAACTAAAACTCGTGAAATAGAGGAAATATTACCGTATTTTCATGTTCTAATTTTTTGCCCAAATACTTTCCAGGTCGACTTACCACTAAATGGATAGGCTTTTACAAGAGAAGTTCTTCATCATTCTTCAGCCCTTATCTCAATTTATTTGGGGTCGGCGCAGCATGTCTTCGTCTTCCATACTTCTCTATTGCTGGTCATCTCAGCAGTCACCTCTATTCTAGCCATATCATCCTTCACACAGTGCATTCATCGTTTCTTTGGTCTTCCTCTACTCTTACAGCCATCCACATTCATACTCAACATTTTCCTTATTCTTCTGCATCACATGTCCATACCACGATAACCGATTACCACATAACTTTTCAGTCACCGCCGCCACTTTCAAACTTCCTCTTATGTACTCATTCCTTATTTTATCCATTCGCGTTACACCACACATCCACCTTAGCATTCTCATCTCAACTACATGCAAATGCTTTTCATTCATCCCTTTTGTGGCCCAACATTCTGATTACAAGAGAAGTTATAGTAATCAAAAGCCAATTGCCACCTCGTGTGAATACGTTAGTCCCTCTCGAAGTAATACGTTAGTCCCTCTCAAAGTAATACAAGTCTAACTACTAACTCTAAGTGCTAATATGATACGAGTCCTCCCCCAAGACATAGCAGCTTCCCAAACTCCAAGAATTAGTCTTATTGATGCCTGGAGAGAATTCAAACTTCGCGTGGATGTGATAGAAGGCTCTTAGGGCATTCTGTTACCAAAGCAGACTTAAACTTAGAAGGATATAACTGCAGTGTATTTTGGAAGACGTGTCATGAAGTTTTGAAGTCGAGTCTGAGGCAAGGGGCTGACGCTTTGTGCAACCAGATATGGTTGGATACTATTCGTAGAGTAGATATAGAAGGTGAATTTGCAGAAGGATACATTTGCATGGACAGCTATGCAGCAGTATGTTGTTTAACGTCATTTTTGAGATATTTGATGCATCGGGAGAAAACCAAGTAGACGGAGGGGAGGGAAAGGGTCCAAGAGAGGCTTCTAATATAACCAAATGCAGCTGAATAACAGTATTTTATATGGGGCGACTGCTTATCTGACCTCCACAACCCAGTTAGTACTGTACTTGGTAATACGATACCCCTTGGTAAGACTGGTTGTCAAACTTTTTGACTACCTAACGACTGTCAAAGGTCTACAAATGACAGCCGGGACCAACGGCTTAACGTGCTTTCCGAGGCACGGAGGAAACTCGGTATGTAATGGGCGGTCACCCATCCAGAGACCAACCTAGGCAAGCACGGCTTAACCTAAAGATCGACCCGAGCGGCTGTTATTATTTAGCCACGAGCTCCCTAGA
Organism: Noctua janthina; assembly: GCA_963576755.1. NCBI lineage: Eukaryota > Metazoa > Arthropoda > Insecta > Lepidoptera > Noctuidae > Noctua > Noctua janthina. The sequence continues at coordinate 15,135,135 of OY755069.1, read as the reverse complement.
TATTTATATTGAGCCTATTTTTAGTCCGAAAGTTTGGTACAATAATCATACCAGGGTTTTACATAGACAACTGTGACCACTACAGTATATTGTTGTTCCAGTACAACAACTGCATAAATAAATTACAGGATGTTGTTCCTGTAACACGATAGCCTAATACCGGCCGGTTGTTTGCAGGTGCAAATGGGCTCCGCAGTGGATCTGTCTAAATCAATATTGTGTTTGGCTGTATGAAGAGTTGAAGTGAGGTTCGATTTGTAAGCGTTGGCTGAAACAGTGTGTTGATGCTGAATAATCATCAGCCTGTAGGTGCAAATTAGCTCGGTGAGCAGGCGGTGCTTTGGTATGGCTTGGCACTTTTCAGAAATTAGTGATTGCAGTTTGTGAAACTCCGTAGACATGGCGGGTGTAGATGTAGATATCTGAATACGATAAAAAAACAAATACATGATTCGGCGGTTTTATGGGATGGTCAACGACCCCAGGGGATTGTTTTCCAATTTAAGTTTATTCGATTATAATGCCGAATTCAAACACTGTTTTAAGCTTTCACGGTTTACACCTACACTTATACTGTCACTTACGGGATATCTTCCGTGATTGTTCATTATTTTTAGCTCCCAATATTTCGGCGCAGTTGCAAGCGATGGAAAATAAACAGCGTCGAAATATCGGGAGCTAAAAATAATGAACAATCACGGAAGATATCCCGTAAGTGACAGTATAAGTTTAATGCCGAATTCTTTGAAAAATTTTAAGTCCACATTTCTTCGCAAACCTTAGTTCGTTAAGTATGTTTGTATAAATTATGTTTCATATTATGAATAACTAGCTTATAACCGCGGCTTCACCCAAGTGGAGTTGGGTAATTATCCCACAGGATCGTACTACCGGAATAAATAGGTATCCTATGTGTAATTCAAGTTATAAACTATCTGTGTGCCAATTGCCACTTCATCCAAATGCGTTCAGTAGTTTTTGCGTGAAAGAGTAACAAACAAACATCCATCCATCCATCCTCACAAACTTTCTCACTTATAATAACCGTAAAAACGTGGCGTGTTAAATCAATTTCTGTAAAGCGTGTATTAATTAAAATAAGGAAATAGATTGCGTGTGAGTTTGTGCGTGTATTGTCGCTTAAGTTTCCGGGCGGAGGAAATTAAATGAAAATACAGGGGTTAGTTAGTATTCGCTTATCGGATTAGTGAGGCGTGAAGGTCGGATTAACAATTATTTGAGCCAATATGAGCTTGTATGATTGTCTCACTGAACGGCCAGAGCTTTTCTCCGTTTCAATTCCATCTATCTTGAGCTAACCTGGTATTCATACCACTATCTTCGTCTGGGAGTTGGGACTGCTACACTAAAAACGTAAAAAGACACATTACGCCTGCTTCTCAAAAGTGTAAAGCAGGTCAATAGCAGCACAGGCAGCAGTAGCAGGCAGCAGCAGGTAGCAAGCAAGTATATGTTTATTTAACATTTTTTTTTATAGATCACAGAAAGTGTTTTTTATGTTTAAGTTCCAAATGATGGGTGCGAGCCTTTTGAGCAACCGGACATAAATCCTCTGAGCTGCTGAAACATTGCTGCTGGATAAAACCACCACCTTCCTAGCCTTCTCCTAACTATGTTGGGGTCGCCTTCCAGTCTAACCGGATGCAGCTAAATACCAGTGACTTCTATAACCCAGTTAGTACTAGGTTACACGATACCACTTGGTAAGACTGGTTGTCAGACTTTCGGGCCATTGGCTACCTGTAACGACATTCAAAGATTTACGATTGACAGTCGGGACCAACGGCTTAACTTGCTTAACTTGCTTTCCGAGGCACAGAGGAAACTCGGTATATAATGGATGGTCACCCATCCATGTACCAACCTAGGCAAGGTGAAAATCGACCGGAGTGGCTGTTGATATTTCCACGAGCACTATGTTTAAAACATAGCTTTGAAGCCGCCTAGTTACGTAGCATAAGCATAAGCATAATCAGCCTATTAATGTTCCCACTGCTGGGACGCAGGCCTCTTCTCTATGAGAGGGAATGGGCTATAATCCACCACGCGGGCCCAGTGCGGGTTGGTAGATGTCACATGTCTTCGAATTTTTGGTTCTAGGACATGCCGGTTTCCTCACGATGTTTTCCTTCACCGTTTTGAGAGCAGTGGTGGTTACGTAAAAAAACTTATTTACTACCTAATTTCAAACTCCATTTAAATGAAAAATAACTAAATACTTGAAACAGTTCGTAACTACTTTGTATTTATTACTTATTTGAAAAACAGTTTACAAAATAAACGAGGAACGGAGTTGAAAACTTTCAAACGAATTGTACTTTCAAATATCATGTAAATATTGCAAGTGGAACTCGTGGAGGTGCTCGAGGAGCTCGTGGCTAAATAATAACACCTGCTCGGTTCGATCTTTAGGTTAAGCCGCGCTAGCCTAGATTGGTACGTAGATGGGTGACCACCTTGTACTTTCAACTATCATGTAAATATTGCAAGTGGAACTCGTGGAGGTGCTCGAGGAGCTCGTGGCTAAATAATAACACCTGCTCGGTTCGATCTTTAGGTTAAGCCGCGCTAGCCTAGATTGGTACGTGGGTGGGTGACCACCTTGTACTTTCAAATATCATGTAAATAGTGCAAGTGGAACTCGTGGAGGTGCTCGAGGAGCTGGTGGCTAAATAATAACACCCGCTCGGTTCGATCTTCAGGTTAAGCCGCGCTAGCCTAGATTGGTACGTGGATGGGTGACCACCTTGTACTTTCAACTGTCATGTAAATATTGCAAGTGGAACTCGTGGAGGTGCTCGAGGAGCTCGTGGCTAAATAATAACACCCGCTCGGTTCGATCTTTAGGTTAAGCCGCGCTAGCCTAGATTGGTACGTGGATGGGTGACCACCTTGTACTTTCAAGTATCATGTAAATAGTGCAAGTGGAACTCGTGGAGGTACTCAAGGAGCACGTGGCTAAATAAAAAAAGCCACTCGGTTCGATCTTCAGGTTAAGCCGTGCTGACCTAGGTTGGTACGAGGATGGGTGCCCACCTATTACATACAGAGTTTCCTCCGAGCCTCGGAAAGCACGTGCTGTCATTTGTAGATCTTTGACAATCGTTACAGATAGTCAGTGGCCAAAATGTCGTACCGTGTCGTGTAGTGTCGTTGTGACCTCCACAACCCAGTTAGTACACTCACACGGTGACAGATCAAGCTCTACATAACCAATATAACCTAACCTCGCTTTGTATGAGCTTCCCGTACGATGAGAGATCAGCTCAATTTGGTTTTGTATAGCTTGATTGGTCGCGGTGCGTAATGGGTAATCCGATAGGTAGGTTACACAAACATAGGATAAATGCTGAATACTGGCTGGGCGTGGCTGTCTTTAAAAAGACAAGACGAAAGACTTCTGACTAGTAAGGTATACCTAAATCTTCGGTATGGGGTGATAATGATGCAAAAACATTCAGTAAAACTAATATCACTCATGTTATAAGAAAAAATGTACATAAAGTAGCGTAGCAACGCCAAATAAAATATTAGAAAGCATTGTTACTAGGCGGGCTTGCCCAGTGAGCTGCATCGTCATTCGTGAAGGTTTTAATCAGTAACTGTGACGCTTATCCGTGTGTAGCTACACAGTACAGGTAAGCTCACAAAAACATTGCAATGTAAACCAACTTTGAAGCGAACAAAGTTCAAATAAACATCGAAACAAAAACAATGGCGGTTGAGGTAAGAGGCAGGCTAGACGATACGCTATAAGCGCGGTATAAATTAGCGTCACGTTGAAATACTTGTTAAGGCTGTAGATACTAAAAAGGTAATGAACATTTCTAGTACACATCGTCATTTGAGAATTATTTACTGCAGCACTAATTTTGTCCTCAAAATACAACGCAAAGCTTATATACTGAAACATAACACCACTCTGCTCGATTATTTTAGAATACAAGCAGACATGTTGGACACTTAATTCCATTTCGCTATTTTTTTCGGCATTGGATGTTATAGATCTTTATCAAAAATGCAGTAATGTAGCAATTAAACAAAAACAAATCTTTAAAAAAAATATCACACTATTTTGTCTTCAAAGTCTACCTAGATGTATCTCATATCTCAACACAGCCTCTATAAAATCACAGGAAAAAAAAATGATGATAGTGTACATTCTTAGCAATTCAACCAGCTATTAAAAGACGATTTCGGAAACTCACACGTTTTCAAGCCAACAAACGCCCGCACTTCCATCCGTCTCGTCTACCAGTCACTAACACGCTGACAGTTTTTAATACCGACGTGTCACAACTCGCAAGCGTGTCGACGAGATAATGAGTCGTCGTGTTTGTGTATAGTACCAAAGACTAGCGGTGTACAGTCAAACGTAAGTCAGTTGTAATCATTAAAGTAGGAAAACCGTCCCTTAAGGAGAAATTAGATTGCGGGTGACTGGTGTCGACTTAATTGAGATTAACTCAAACGTAATTCTATATTCCTTTATTTATTCTTATACACATGATGTACATTTTTTGCGACCCAGTTTAGCGACCGCTGCACACTCCTCACCGCAAGCCGCTCACGCCTCTTCTCGTCTCCGCTATGCGCTGCTGCCGTAAGTGCAAAAACATCTCCTCTTCTCTCTGCTCAACCGTTTCCACTAAAGTTAAGTGGAGACGAGAAGTGTGAATAAAGAAATTCTATTCGTGACTTGCAACGCATTCCTCCCCTCTCGTCTCGTCTCCGGTTCGCTGGAGTCCGGGCCGTCGTTCAGAAAGAGGTCATGGTAGTGACTGTTCGTCAGTAATCATCCTATCTGACTTTACTTTATATGTCAGATAGGACAATAATTTTATTAATGTCAAACTTGCAGCCATCATCATCGCCACAACCTTTGCCAGACACGCAAACGTACGCAAAACAATACTGCTACGGGCATGAAGGCGCTGTCAATATGAAATAGTAATCATAACGTGTGGCAGACTGTACAGCGTGACACATCCAGCGCAGCGCTTTGTGCAGCGTGATCCGTCCAGCGCTTTTGGCTGAAAGTGCATGTTAGTTGCGGTCACAGGGATTATTGTGTCAGTCGCTGGAAATGACGGACTCTCGTATATTTGTGGTTTGAAGTACTAGAGGAGTACTGATCTAGGTGTTTCATGCCGGATGAAAAATAGACGGATATGTGACTGTTTATCTTCTTCAAGCAGCCAGTTTAACTAAACATCGCCTTCGGTAGAATAACAGCTTTGCCACGAGTTACACGGGTGTTGCAACAGCAGCGACTGCAGAGAAATATAAATGAAAGACACACGAGCGGGTTAAGTAAATCACGTCGCAAGTTGCTTTGCCTGAGGACGTGACCAACAGCTGATTGATGTAAGAAATTATTTTGAATTTTAATATTTTGAGCAAATAATATAAGTTAACTGTAAAGATAATATCTATCGTGACTCCTCTGAAATCTGGAAATACTCTGAATCTAACTTAGTAGTTTGAGTGCATCAAACTTGATGCGCACAAACTAGATACATACATGTAAAGCTCATATATACGGCTGTATAAAAATTCGTATAAGTGCATAAGGCTTTGGTCACACCAAAAGTTGACGGCGATTCAACTTGGATACATTTTTATTTTCCGTTGATTATAAGTCTAGTCTGATTATCCGTTGAGCAATCCTACTAGACAAGTGACGCACGTCTGCGCGACGACTGCGGAGAAAACCAATGAAAGTTGTTTGGCGGTACTTTCATACAAGCCTACAAGCTTGGCGACGCGACTTGCAACCTGCAGGGCGAAGCGACGGTATTCACGCGAAGGTAACAAGAAAGGTACGCGCGTGTCGCTTGATGCAAGAAGCGTTGCAAGTCGCGTCGCACGAGAACATGAGCGGGGTTGCGCCTAAACATCTGGACCTCGCGCTGAAAAATAGGCTCTGTCCATGACTTTGTTTTGTCGTCACAAGTTTTTCGCCTGCTATCACTGAGACCTGGCCCTCCCCCGTCCGTGCCATTGTCAAAGCAAACACTGAAACATTGACTGTGAATGTGCAGTGCTCTGCCGCATCATGCTATGCTCTGCTTTCATACTTGTATAATATTTTGTGAAGGTTGACGGCTTCGGCTGCCGGCCCGGCTGCCGGCCCGGCTGCCGGCTGCTACGGGCCCTGTGTGTTTCGTTGCTTGACCAAGCCGTCAACCTAACGTTAAAATCAAGTAACAAAATAAGTAACGTTCAAATTAAGTAACTGTACGCAAAAAAAATTGTTGGGAAGCGACCTTTTTTTGGTAGTGAAAATCACCTTTTACGGTAGGACTCAATGTGACGCACTCAAAACATTGTGCTGATGGATGCTTTGAATAGTACAGGTATCGTGAAGGTATTTAAAGTAAAGCTATAACATTAAAAACTTATATTTAAAAAAAAAACTTGTGAAAAAGTTCATTTCATTTCATTTAATTTCATTTATTTTGCATTCCATATTGTAAAAAAGATGTTACAAAGGGCTTAAAGCTAGGTACATAAATATGGACCCTGTAAGGGCACAGCAAGGTAGGAGAGAGGAAGAGGGCTTTTATTTTACTATTAATTAGTTGGCATACAAAGTAACAATTAGTGAATCATAATTATTAATTTAAAATTTGTCATTTAGATATTCATTAATAGTATGCTAGCATTTATATAATAAAAATAAGTATAATATAATAAGTTAGAGCTCTGACTCCCAATATCTCCGTAACTAGAAGGTTTCCAGGTACGGTCTAGAACAAAAAAATAATCGCAATGACGGAGAGAATAAGTGCCTTTCGGCTTCGTTAGACCTGCTTTGATACTCATTATAAGGGTATGCTAGAAACTATCACCATCTGCCTAGACTTTTCCCAACTATGTTGGGGTCGGCTCCAGAGTAACCTGATGCAGCTGAAAAATGAGCACTCCTTTCTTATACATGCTGTATACACGTACGGAGTATGTTTGTAGGTCTGGTTCTATTTAGGACAGTAGTGTTTGAAGGGCTTAGATACCACGCGTCATGAAATATGTATGTGTGTAATATTTATGAATATTTCAGATTAAACGAGTGTCAGTGGAGGTTCTTGATTGTTTTTCTCCATAGGAACCTAAGTTACGCTTTGGAATACAACTTCCTGACATACTTTTTAACAATTCAAGTGTCTGTGTAGTTTGATTGAAATAAATGCCTTGAGTTTGAGTTTGAAGAGGCTGTGGTCTCCAACAGTTTTAGACATTTAGGTAGGCATAAGAGCCTTTTGCTACGTCACTTTGACCTTCACGGTATCTAGCTTTAAATGGTCTAGCAACACATTCCTGGACCCAATTCGATATTGTGACAACTTTCGAATATCACTTCAAAGAAGAAATGAACAGAAATACGTAAAGAGAGTTGTTAGAATATTTTAAAAATGAACAGGAATTCTCCTTAAAATAAATTTACAAACCCATTTAAAACCTAATATTTTTAAAAGAACAAAATCCAGTAACTGAAAACATGCACGTTTTGTTACACAAGTAGTCATATAAAAGAGACTGGAGCCAACACCTAGGTGTATTAATATGTGTTTATTGCAAACACAGACCTTTAGCTCGGGTGCGAACGACTACATTTGCATTTTTACCGTTACTATAAGATTTTAGGGTTCTGTAAGAGAAAATAATGAAGATTCACTGCCGAGTATAAAATTGTGGGTACAAAAACAAATAAAACTTTTTATTATATCGTGTAACTACAAAAATGGTGACTCAAAATTGAGCTAGTTCAAAATTGAGATTAATAAAATAAACAAATTCGAACATAAAAATAAATATTCGAACAAAAACATTCCAGACGGGTGTGTGGGTGCTGACATTAGTTCATTCATTCACTCGTTCCTTCGTTCATTCATTGACAGTTTTTTTAACTACACTGGTGACGCGTGGGTGTTCTAAAAAGGTAATTCTGGGTGCCTTTCATGGCAGCATTTTTGTTGCTACGAAAATGTTTTATTCAATTTTATTTTTAGTTTGAACTTTACTGTGGCCATTTTAGTATACCTGCTTATCTGCTTGCTTTGTTTATATAATACTAGCCGTTGCCCACGACTTCGTTCGCAAAATTGACTAAGATTCATACAAACTTTCAAACCTCGTTTTAACCCCTTAGGGGAAGAATTTTCAAAAATCCTCCATAGTGCACACTTACATCGTTTAAGGAACGTTTGTGCCAAACATGCAACTCAGCGGTTTCAGCTGTGCGTTGATCGATCAGTCAGTGAATCAGTCAGCCAGTCAGTTTCTTACTTTAAATACATAGATTGGTTGACATGGAGTACAGGTTTTATCTACACACGCTAGTTTCGAATTAAAATATACATTACATACATGTCATTTTACAAAGTGAATTCTTGATACCAAGAAAACTGAGGGTTCCAATTGTTTTTCATAATTGAAAAAATAAAGGATTTAACTAGTGAGCGCTATTGAAATCAAATGAAATTCTCTTCTCTCTTCTCTCTTCTCTTCTTCAACCTTTGGCCACTCAATGCTGAATGTAGGTCTCGTCTACATGTCTCCATTTTAGGCAGTCTTGTGTTACGACTAAAATGATATTACACGGAACCCGTCCCAAATATCTAGGATGTCGCCCTACTCTTTATGCACATAAAGTCTGCATGAAATTTCCGCTAGGTGGTGTTACTGTCCGGCTTCCGGGGTGCTCGGAAGAGACAAAAATGTACTTACGTCTGCGTTGCACGAATACTGAACATTTTTAAACGTTTTCATCTGGCCCTAAGGTATGAACATATAGGAGTCGGAGAGATTTTGGAACGTGTCGTGCCGGGAATAGTAGGATTGGACAAAAGTTCGAATAGGATTCGACTTTTTAGGTTTTTAACAGACTGATTTTTAGTAGGTTTTTTGTTAGATTTTTGAACGATATACAGGGAGGAAGGCACAAACGCTAAAACGTTTACAACGTATTCAGCACAGAATTCTGAACAATCCCACATAGAAATTTATCGTTTATTTTTAAAAAAGAAAAACAGCTATTACCTGCAAAACTGCGACACGGTTAGAATGTATCAAACAGCAGATTTTTTTTAAAATTACCGTTAAAAATTCCCTGAAAACACTCTGTATAATGTTTTGTTACCAAAATAAGGTTGAAATTGTTCTTCGTGTCGCTGCTGCGCTGGCATGAAAACTTGGCCACCTCAACTGCGTCGTCTGTGGCAGTGCAGAGGTCACTGTGGCTGCATATTTTGGGACACAAAGGGCAGGATAGGAGGTGGAACATAGTTTTGTGGAGTACCACACCCACACCCCACTGTTGTTCCGGGGAGGTAGCCCCACTTAACGAAGTGACCTACTTTTCCATTAAAAAAAAAACAGTTACGACAATCCTCCTTCTTTGAGCTCAATAATTTCATTCATCGCTCTGTATTTTTTCTTTCGTCTCGGACATCAAAATAAAACAAAAGAGCGTTCAAAATATCTGTTATTCGATCCCTAAGCTATTCCTTCAGAAACGTCATTAAATCTTGTATAATAGGCATCCGAATAAATATCCAAGATAGACTATTAATATTTACACAATTACAATTATATCTCGAATTGGAATAATAATTTCGAGATCTCCGTTGTTCATTTTGTTCAACATAAAATACGATATTATTTAATTTGCTACTGACAAATATTTTGTTGATAAAAACTAGAGGAAAATTACAGATGTATTCTTGTCTACAATTTCGATTACATTCGTTTGATATTTGTAACTAGTATTTGTTTTCTTCAGTATTAAAATTCTGTTTTGTCTTTTATTAATATTTATAGACAGAACTAAATGTTTTTTCTGTGTTGTGTCGGCTCTAGCAGAATGATGAAGAATTTCATGTGTTCATCATACCAAACCTGGGGGTTTGGTATGATGAACTGAACACAGGGATGTTTGGTTTGTTTGGTAAGACATGATGTTCTGACATACAAGGTGCAAGGGGCACCCACGCACAGCACAGACTTTTTTTTTCATCGGTTATTAAAAAAAAGTTCAATAGCTACACGTTCAAAATGTAAGAACAGCAAGTTTTTTGCAGGGTGTGTAAGTATTGCGCTTTTGTAGAAAACAGCAGCTTTTTAAAAAAATAACCGATGGAAAATGTGTTTGTGATGTACCTACGACACGGACAATGCATTCCATAACCGTACTGCTTCGACAGTAAGCGATGTGTCGTTAATGCACCCCAAATAAAGAGTGTAAAAAGACCCTTAACGAAGCCGAAAGGTATTTGTTCTCCCCGTCATTGCGATCATTTTTTTGTTCTAGACCATACCTGGAAACCTGCTAGTTACGAGGATATTGGGGGTCAAAGTTTAAACTTTTTTAGTGCGTTACATTGAGTCCTACCGTAAAACGTGTTTTTTCATCCCATAAAAAAAGTCGTTTCCCAGCAATATTTTTTGCGTAAAGTTACTTAGATTGCTGTACATAATGCTTGGTTGACGGCTTCGTGAAGGGTCTGTTTACACCCTGTACGTACGGTATTTACATATTATATTCCAAAATAAACATCCTCTACTTTCAAGTGATAATCGACAAACACATTACCTCACAATTTACCGACCAGACAATGAAGCTCCCTGAATGGGCAGACCTTGGTCCAAACATTTGAACAGGCTTTCATTACAATCCCTGCATTATGCGGAATGTAATTATACCGGTAGGAGTCCCGGATTCACAATCAGATTGAATGAGGGAGCGAGTGAGTGAGTGAATGAATGAATGAAGATGTCTGGGGAGTTTTGATGGATATCTCAATTAGATTTTAACGACTCTTGAGATTTTTTTGGTTGATGGCTTTTTATTTGCGATCTTTTTCTGGTTGCTGGCGTGTGTAATTGCTTTTTATTACTGTTATCATGGTTTTAAATGCTCAATGGTTTTAATGTTCTTTTTTTCAGATTTTCATGCTTCCGTTACAATGTGCCTGAAATATAAAAATATATATAACATTACCCATCGGTCGATTTTAGAATAATATTAAACAACGTTTCTGTCAATTAAAGATAACCTTGTCGTCAAAAAAGTTACATTTTCTAGTTGTCAATTAAAACTTTGAACGTTAAAATTTATTCGACAATATTCCAATGACGAGCGTGTCCAAAAATTACAATAAAACATAACAATTTCCCACCCAATTAAATTACACCGCTACACCTGACACCCATTAATTGAAACAACCCTAAACCGCATCAACAACAACAACAAACAACAGATTGTATCTGCAACAACATCAACAGGTTCATTACTTGAAGCAATTAACTTATTGACGTGGTGACGTTATTGTTTACTGATGCGATGTCACTGTGTACTGACCGCCATTGGGATGGGTTTACAACTGAGATGGGTAAGCCGTGAGCGAGGTGGAATCTAAGCTGTGAACAGAAGCAGTTTCTAACAAACCTAAGTGGTGTAATAGGGTAAGATGCGATGTGAAAATGAGTTTGAGGATGAACGACGCGGGCTAATTCCGCAAACGATTTCACATGTTTAACAACAGCGCTAGTTCTTTGAACGAAATTCGAACGCTGAAAGATTCTGTCACTGTAGTTGGTACCTACGTCACCTACTTAGTTCTGTGGCGTATTTTATGTACACACTCGCACCTAGTCGGCATTGTTAGGTCACATCCTCAGCTCGCATACCTAGTTAACAACCTTCGCTTCAACGAGCTTGTATACCCTGATCTCTCTCTGGTCGCGTTGGATTGCCGTCCCATTGGAGTACACCTGTATAAAATCTCCTGCTCCGATGGCTAATCTTCATTGAGATGGGCCGCCGTGACCGAAAAATGGTCAGGAAGACAATTTATAAAACTTTGTTTTACCTTAACAACCAGAGCTAAGCCAACCTTAGCTATAAAAATGAATGATAAATGCTTTCTTTTTGAGTTGGACATAAAAGATTGCCTCGCTAATTGGCATCAGGTCGTTCTATAGGTCCATAACGATCTTATTAGTTATTAGAACTTCGCCCGCGATTTCGACCGCAAAAATTGTGATAGTTCAGCTAATATGCATGATACATATATAATTTATAGCGTATAGCACCCACGAATAATGTAGCTTTCTGTCAGTGAAAGAATTTTTAGAATTGGATCATCAGTTCCGGAGATTACCCCCTTACATTCAAACTTCCAAAAAAGATTTACCTCTTTATAATATAAGTATAGATATAGATACTTAGATAGTATAGGTATATACTAGGTTCATCCGTCGCTACCTAGCTTAGCTCTTGTAGAAAGGCAGCCTAACTATTGGACTCTATTATGTAATTGATTCGTAATGGGATAAATGTAGGTATATAGTAGATCGCGGTCACAGGTCCCGGCCATTGCGGACAATTCAATGGAAATTGTGCGTGTTGATTGCATGAGCATCGGGTAATTGCTTCTAGATTGTTTTAATTAAAGTACTTTGGAGTATAAAATAAATAAAAAGTATGGCATACTGAAAGAAAAAAATAGCAGTAGGTATCTAACTAATTAAATGTCAGTCACAAAAATGAAGCATTATGAAGTGTGTGTACCAACTTCACGCAATTTAATTAAATGTAAATGAAGGTTTTAATTTTTTAATGAATTCAGGAAATAGGATGAACTACCATTTTTCGAAATTACTTCATAAGTTCATACGCACAAACTTCATTTTTACTTTTTGCGTTTCTCATACAGGTCACTCCTGGCCTTGGTCCTAGCATAATGTTTCAGTAGTCTTTTAGAACACACATAGCTCCAAGGAACTACCCTTTGAAGGCATCCACACAGAAAAGCATTCACTTGCCTAAAACTTCGCCATAATCCGCAAAAGAGTAGCAAGCAACGAATGAACGCAAACGATGCCATAATAGCATCGTCTGCCAGAACTTTGTGGGCTCAAGTTGTGAAGTGTGCAATCAACGCGCGAACTTCGTCTTTGTGGGACGGACATAATTTGGCTCATCTTTTCGTGGAAAGGATAGTTTCTTCAGTAGCAGATAGTTTTGGATTAAACATGTTTTAGATAAAAGTTTTTAAATAGAACTAAACTAATGATAAAAATAAGACTAAAAGTAAGAAAATATAAAAATCTAAACAACGACGACAAAAGGACACTTAGGCGTCAAAGTACTCCTCCGTTTTTAAATAACTCTAAGAAATTAAGGTTTTCAGACATTCCCTTCCTGATAGTAGGTTAACTAGGCAAGGTATTTTAATAATATTTTTTTCGGTTTTTATCAAAAGTATGCGTTTATTACTCGACTGACCCAGAAGGAGGGCAACGTTTTTCGCGCGTATGCTATTATGTATTATGTATATATGTCCGCACCATTGTCGCCTCGTAATTCCTAAACGGTGAAATCGATTTGGATAGATTATACGTCGTTAGCAGCACGCGTGTTGCGACAGCTACTGTTGAATTAAATAAATTGTCCAGAACTTGCCATGATGCACCGCGACGCGACTTTTGACGCTACAGTATCTATCTGCTTGGCGCGCTTGTCTCCGTCAGTCGTATCGCCTGCGGTTGTGGATGGGGCGTAAGGTCTTGACATTTGCGAATTTATGATGATTCATTTGTTTATTTGAAGTACTGTGTCTGTGGTAAAAAAAAAATGTTTGTAAAATGTTCTTTGATTTGTAAGTTTTTTTTTCATTTAAAAAATGCTTTTTCAAAGGTTACATCGTTCTGTAAACTGTGTAGGTACTGGTAGATATAAAGGATAATAATCAACATAAGGTCAAAGTTAATCCAAGTTAGACGCGAACATCTGTGGAGTATCGCAGCATCAGTTGGAGCTAAGCTAGTGTATAGATCTCACAAGTTTGTGTGTTATGTTGAGATAGTTACTTTGTTGTTAGGAGATGTTTTGAGATTGATATGTTTGGATAGATTTTAAGGGATTTAAGATTCTATAGAGAGAGGCTGTCAGAAGAAAGGTCATAGAAAAATGTGATGCACGTTAGCGAAGTGAGCGGGCCGGGCAACGGATTGATTGCGGACACCAGACTGATTGGGAACACCGGATTGCTTGCGGACACCGGACTGCTTGCAGACACCGGACTGATTGCGGACATCGGACTGATTGAGGACACCGGACTGATTGGGGAGAACGGACTGATTACGGACACCGGACTGATTTAGGACATCGGACTGATTGCGGCCACCGGACTGATTTGAGACATTGGACAGATTGGGGACACCAGACTGATTGCGGACACCGGACTGATTGGGGACATTGGACTGTTGGCATCGCTGTAAGTCGTCTTTATTAGAGTTGTTATAAGGTAGCTATTAGGTTGCAGCTATCGGAGGTAAAATAGGTAACTGATACGATACGGTTTGCGCAGTGGCCGAGCGATTGTCTGCTGCGCTGCGTGTCGCGGGTTCGATTCTCGCACGGATCAAATATTTGTATAGCCAGCATGCACTTGTTCCTGCCGGCTGCTTATATATGTATGAGTTCGTCTGTATATATGAGTTTGTAAACGCACCCACAATACAGGAGAAATTACTAGGGCGGGGAAAAGTAAAAAAAAAATCTGGGCAAAGACTGACAGCAACCAGTTGGTGGTCACAGGACTCTTAGATAGATGTTTTTAAGTTAATTTTAATATACTAGTCGTACTCACTTTAACAGTTTATTTATCCCATAAATGTTTTACTGGCTATTAGCTAAAGTTGCCTTATCAGAGACGAGTTTAAAAATAAACAAGCGAGCATTCTACAACGAATTGTACTTAAGCATTCATCTGGTCTCGTCAACTGCATGGAGTAAAGGTTCAGCCGCACCAGTGCAGTGATGCGACTGGGAATAACTGGATGATTCTTAGAAAACTATAGATGAAGAAGATAGAAAAGATGAATTGATTTTTTATCCTGTGGTTAGTGCCTACCCTGGTGTCAGATGCCACAGATGCCCATGCGCCTCTGACTTGGCTTTACATCATCATCTGCCTAGCCTTTTCCCAACTATGTTAGGGTCGGCTTCCAGTCTAACCGGATGCAGCTGAATACCAGTACACACATAGCACATACACATAGTACATGGAGCGACTGCCTATCTGACCTCCACAACCCAGTTAGCAATAGATAATACGATACCTCTTGGTAAGACAGGTTGTCAGACTTTTTGGGCCACTGACTACCTGTTACGACTGTCAAAGATCTATAAATGACAGCCAGGACCAATCCGAGGCACGGAGAAAACTCGGTATGTCACCCATCTACAGACCAACCTAGGCAAGCACGGCTTAACCTAAAGATCGATCCGGGCAGCTGTTATTATTTAGCGTTATTATTTGGCTTATTATTTGCCTTTACATATCGTCGAAAAATATCTCTCAGGCATGCTGGTTTCCTCACGATGTTTTCCTTCACCGAAGCAAGTGATAATTATACAATACGCACATGAAACCGAAAAATCAGAGGTGCGTGTCTTGGGTTCAAACTCGAGACCTTTTAACAGTACGACGGTCACATCATTAGGCTATCACTGTTTTTTTAAGGAGTAAATAATAGCGTAACATTGGAAAATAATAATGTGAAAATAGTTTAGACATTTAAAAATAGAAGTAAAAACTGTCAGTACGATGGAGAGACAAAGAATAAAAATGGTGTATTCCCGTTGACCCCACCGCCCATGGCCCCACTGGTGGGGCCAGCGGGAATTGTTTAAAATAATAAAAAATTGTTCCCGTTGGCCCCAGAATGGATCGGAATGTCTATTAATTCCCACTGACATCATTAAGGTTTGTTTCATTCTTTCATTTTTCTGACCTCAAGGTAGTGGGGCAGGCGCGTTCGTGTTCCACGTGCGCCTCAAAGAGATGTCAGAAAATAAGAAGAGGTCCGCATAGGCCAATGCCTGCCAGGGCTGCGGGACTGTTCGAAAGAGATACCGTGGCCTTGGAACACAAAGGGAAAAGTAGGAACATGGATGGGTTTTAGTCAGTACAATTCTAACACTCCCTTCCGCTCCGCCCAGAGTGCGGGGTCATTTGATGATTTCCCATCCGGAAAAAAAAAGAAAAAAAATAGGAACGACGGTTTGGATTTTCCCGTTGGCCCCACCAGCATAAAAAAATAATTATCTAACCTACTCTCCTAATCCAAGACACGCCATACATAACAAATAAAATAAAATATTTATTTTACGCCATTCTCCCTTTGCACCGTCCATCTTTTTGGCAAAGAGCGGTGTTTATGACACTTGCTTCCTTCCTTTAAAATAGGAAAAGAGAGGAGGTTTGTTTTCCTTTGCGGACTTTCTTTATACTTGCGATAGAAGTGCTCAGATAACAAGTAAGGTGGAACAAAGAGATTGGTATACAGGCTGTTAACTTGCGACTATTTTTACGTACTAGTAGCGTAGCAGTGACTGCCTCGTTGGTCTAGTAGCCGCAAGCGCGACTGCTGAGCATGAGGTTCTGGGTCCTTCCCTATTACATGGGAATAAAACATAACTGGCGGAATGTGGGTGTAATATTTAAAAAAAAATGAAATTAGGTACACCTTTGCCTAACCCGTCGGGGATTAAAGGCGTGATGTTATGTTATGTTGTGTAGTGGCAGTGGCAGTGCAGGGTACCTAAAGATAAATATTTTGGCCTGGTTGTCAAACTTATTGTTCACTAGTAGTCAGCATCTGCCTAGCCTTATCATAACTTTGTTGGGGTCAGCTTCTAGTCTAACCAGATGCACTACCTTTTACCTATCTGACCTCCATAACCCATTTCCTGGGTAATATGTTAACCCGTGGTGAGACTAATGGTTTAAATTTAGGGCTCATGATGTAACGTCTGTCTAAAATCCACAAAATGTGACAGCCGGGACCAACGGCTTAATGTGGTCTCCAAGGCACGGAGGGACGTCAACATTTACCGGCCGGTTACCCATCCACAAAACAAATTCGGCAAGTGCAGCATTTGCGTTTCAAGTCAGCCTATAACAGTCCACTACTGGACACATGCCTTTCTCAAGCTGTGCCACAACAGCCTGTCCTCCACCTTCGGTCCATCTAGATGAGGGGAGGAGTATCACGTTATACACTATACCGGGTTAGTTTACAAACACCAGCCAAATTCTCAGACATGATGCAGTATACCATTCTAGATAGAAATTTTTCATCGATTATTAAAAAAAAAAACAGGTGTTCCATACATTTTGACCGTGTAGGTAGTGCACTTTTGTACGAAACAGCTGATTTTTTACTGGTGAAAAATTTCTATATGGATCAGAATGATGTACTGCATCATATCTGAGAATTTGGCTGGTCTTTGGAAATGAACCCTGTATATTATTACAGAATGACATGGCTAGAAAGGAGGTGACAGATGAGATGGCCATGTTACGCATGCATGACATGCTGCGTCAACCCCAAATAAATTGGGATAATGGCAGGAGAATTATTACTTCATATGAAGTTGCAGTCATCATCTGCCTAGCCTTTTCCCAACTATGTTGGGGTCGGCTTCCAGTCTACCCAGATGCAGCTGAATACCCGTATTTTATATGGAGCGACTGCCTATCTGACCTCCACAACCCAAGTACAGTTAGTACAAGGTAATACGATACCCCTTGGTAAGACTGGTTGTCAGACTTTTTTAAACCACTGACTACCTTTAACGACTGTCAAAGATCTACAAATGACAGCCGGGATCAACGGCTTAACGTGCTTTCCGAAGCACGGAGGAAACTCGGTATGTCACCCATCCACAGACCAACTTAGACAAGCACGGCTTAACCTAAATATCGATCCGAGCGGCTGTTATTATTTAGCCACGAGCTCCTCATGAAGTTGCAGTGTTCCTACATTACACAGCGGTTACAATATGGCCGCGCCATAACTGTTCAGTATGCAACGCACTGCTGATAATAACTTGCTTTACACAAAGTTAGTACTGTAATAACATCAGATATAGCGTGCAGAGTATTTATACTGTTTCTACTTCTATCTGTACTTGTTTGAGCTGTACTTGATATGCAGTTATGAGCCATGCAGCGGTTTTACTAGACAATGTTCAGCTGTGATTTAATGACGTCATGTAGAGATAAGGCTGGTTAATTGGTCATGTAGGGCTTACCACAGCAGCCGTTGTTGATTTACTGTCAGAGTTTAGTATGTGAAAAATAATGTTTTCTTCAAAGCGCCATTCCAGATATTTCTATAATTGTTGATCCTAAAAGTGAAGTCTGGTCTCAAAAAGGTTTCAAAAAGAATTTCTTTCTGTTCCTCAAAAATAAGAAATACGTTCAAATCTGAAGTAATGGAAAAAGTATATCAGAAAACGATGTTGAATCTAACGAAGTTATTGAATTGAACTTATTTTACAACTTATCCTTTTCTACAAAAATATCACCTTTTCTCCAACATCCAAAATCACACTAACGTCAGCGGTTCGATCCAATTTATTTCCCCAACTTGAACCGTCTAAGTAAAACATGAGGTTAACTTGGACGCTCGCCGTCAGCTGGTCAAACTTTACCAAGTGGTGCCCACTGTGTGTGGACACCTGAGAAAATACGGACTGTGATTATACTTCTCTTCAACTGTGTTTTTACTTTGGTTCAGGATTTAGAATTGTTGTCTATTTTTAGTCTTGATTTGAGGACGATATCATGTAGGTTAATATTTACGGTTCTGAAAACAATGAAAAACATAATATCATAAATACAAGGTGTAAACAGACACTTCACGAAATAGCATTCTGTACATTAAACTATGTATATTACGTAAAAAGTATTGCAGGGAAATGACTTTACTTTTGGGGTGAAAAATCACGCTATACGGTTGGACTCAATGTTACGCACTCAAAACACTGTACTGATGGATTCATTGAATAATAAAGGGGTATTTAAAGTGAATTTATAACATATAAAAGTTGTATTAAAAAAAAGACTTGTAAAAATTCGCATATCTCCGTAACTAGAAGGTTCCCAAGTATGGTCTAGAACAAAAAAATGATCGTAATGACGGAGAGAACACCTTTCAGCTTCGTGAAGGATATTTTTACACCCTTACCACCTTGGGGGTAGATGGTTCTTACGTTTCATACGTACTTTTGCCTCGTCGACGTTCATACATCTGGTCATATACGCACGCCGGCTGCGAGTACTACGTTCCTGACCTTTCTGAAGAACGACATCAATAAGGTACGTCTTACAAAAAAAAATTGGTTCGCCGTACCTCTTGCAAGCTCTCAGTTTAGTCCAAGCAGATTCTGTACTATTCCTCATAATTTATCCTTGAATTAATTTACCTGCAAAGATGAGATGATAATTAAAATCTTCTGTTAAGTAGCTAGCACAAAATTATAATAATTCCTAGGCGAATGCTAATATAACCTTTTCTCTCTCTAAAATCATAATCAACTTAATGACTCCATCTAAAAACATAAAGCAAATTAACATTATGAAAATGAACATCTCATACAATTTAAATTGTGGTGGGTACACACTAAATCATTGCGTTCGGTCGCTCGAGTATTTCTTGGTAAACTTTATTTCGTTAGGTAAGACTTTAAGCAACCTTAAATCATGGAGACCGGCTTTATTTAATTTAAACGCCTTGCTTTATGATGAGAGCTGTTGTTTGAGGCGGCGGTGTAAGTTGTAGGAAGGAGCGGTAGCGATTTTATGTTACGCCCCGATCACGACCTGAGGTGATGCGACGTGGCAAGTGACGTGCACGAACTTTACTTATTTGTCGATTTGCAAGTTGCATTGCAGTGACTCGTGGTTTGCCCTTTGAAACTTCTTTTTTTTACGTAGTTGCTGTCATAAGTCACTAGCCGCTTGTGTGTGTAGGCGTTCTCGCGGGTTAGAGGTTCCATGTGCTAATGCACGAATTCCACGTGTCTTGATTTAAAAAGTTATTAAACCCAACTGATTTTCTTTTATTAAAAACACCAACAGAAATGCTATCAAGATTTTCTTCGCAGTACTTCAACTGATTAACACGTAAGGTAGCGATTTAAAAATAAAGTCAAAGCAATAGTAAAAAGAATGAATAGTTAGAAATAGTAAGAAAGTTTGAACAGGGCGAGCAGGAAAGGCACTACAGACCGCAGTGTTAATTAATTTAAAATTCTCAGTTCCATAAATTCTTAGGTTTATTTTCCGTAAGATGTCGCTCCCGCTTGTGATTTGCATCACATTAACTTAATTAAATTATTTTATTTTTTTATTCAGACATCAATTTGCAATTACGAGACAGTTTGCCGAATAAAAAAAGCGGTTGTGACCACTTTTGTAATAACCACGTTGGCTCGATGTTACTCTAGTTTTATTAATGTAATTAAACACGTACTAGTTACTACATCAGATTATATTAATTGGCATTCTATTTAAGGTGAGGCCATGTCTATCTTTTGCGACACAAGAGAATTTCGCGGTTTCACTTCTTAAGCTCTTATCTACCTGCGCAAGCACATCTGGGTTAACATCTAACTTGTTAACCAAGACCTACACCCTCAAACGACACGCATATCTTCAGCCACTGCAGGGACAACAAACGAAATAATTTGCTTATAGCGTGCCATGAGTCAATGTGATGCGACTTGCAACACGAAGGAAACAAGTGATGCACACGCGTTTTACTTGTTGCTTCGCCTAAGATAGTGGACGAGGCGTTAGCTAGCTAGTACTAGAAATGGCGAAATACAAAAAATGCGCTTTTTCGTAATTTTTTCAACACCAACATGTATTTTGAAATAATTTTGCAGTGATGGTGCCCTATTTCAAGAATTTTTACATAGGTGGTGTGGGTTTTTTTTAAAATTCTATTTACAAAAGTCAATTACTTAATGATGTTAAAAGCAGCGTGTATTCTGTAAAGCTTTCGAGAATTCGCAAAAAACCGCGTATTTTTTACTTTTTCTCGAAGAATTGGAGTAATTGGATTTTTTCGACGCAAAAGAAAACTTTTTTTTTCGTAAATTCTCTTTTCAGTGAGTTAATTATAGGAGCCTTAGTTTGTAAGTAATGTACTTTATTTGTCTTTAAATTAGGTCGCATGTTTTCTATTTTGTACTGTCACCAGGGGGTTTACTATGCTTGAAGCAGGATTAATTCCAGTGTGGGAAAGAGACAGAGCTATACAGGTCGTCCAACGCCATCTCTTTCCCACACCACCAGGCCACCAGTATTAAAAAGACTTCCTTCTCATCTGAGATAGATAGTTACATGGTATAATAATAAACTTCGCCTGGTATTCTCTTCCCGTGACAGCGGGGTCACGTGATTGGCCAAAGAATACGTCATCAGTTGCAATGGCATCAGACGATGTGTTGCCACGGTGTGTAATTGAATTACCCGAGAAAAATTCTAAATTTTTAACTTAACAAATCAATTATGAACTTATAATGCAATATGTAAATTAATTTAATAAATTCACACGAGCTACTAAATAGTTAAGCTAGTTAGTAATTTATTTTATTTTCATTCACTAAATGAGAAAGTCCCTAAAAATACTGAAAAGGACAATCAATAGTGACACTTATCGTGACGTAGTCTTAGGCCAACGTGGGAAGAGAATACCAGGCGAAGTATATTATTATACCATTTATAATTACACTGTGTTTTGTCTGTATGTGATTAAAAAGATAAACTAGCAAAGATTTTAATATAAAGATTATCCTCTGTCTCCGTTAAGTAACTTCTTTCCTGCTTACCATTCATCTCAATATCACAATGCAGTTTAAACACTTCCCTCACACAATACAAAAGTGTAAAGTTAAAAGTTATTCAAGTGTAAGGAAGTTTGTCACGTCGCGCCGTCGTCGCGTAGTCGTCGGGTAGTCGCCGCGTAGTCGGCGAGAGCTCGCGAATGGCTTGCGCTGGCTTGCACAAGTTTTTGTGGACGTCCTTAGAGCTGATACTTGGTTGAGAACGTAACGGAGTACGGGAAGAAATCTTACCACTTTTATGAATGCGGAAGTTTCTACGGATGGATGGCTGTTTGTTACTCTTTCACGCAAAAATTATTGAATGGATTTGGATGAAATTTGGCACACAGGTAGTTAATAACCTGCATTAACACATGGGATACTTTTTATCCCGGTAGTACGATTAACTCCACGCTTAAGCCAATAGGAAATAATTTGTGCAACTGCGATTCGTGCAAATTAGAATAAGGTCACAGTCATCCACTACCCGTTTTTGAGGTGATGGTTAGATTTACTGGATACTTGGGAAAATCATGAGCTCATCAGCAAAGTATGACATAATTTTAACAAACAATTGCCTCGTTGTTCCAGTCGCAAGCACTACTGCTAAGCATGCGGTACGGGGTTCGATTCCAAAGTGTTATTGGGTTTTCCATCAGATTTTTTTTCAGTAGCAGCCCGAAGTAAGTACTTGCGCCCGGTTGATGGCAATAGGCTCACCCCTACTACATGGGACTTAAATAACTGGTGAAATGTAGGTGGTACACCTTTCGGGGCTTACAGGCGTGATGCAATGTTATGTTAACAGTACCAAACAATATTTTTCTTCCAAACGACGCTACAATGTTATGTCATTGTGTTCGATGTCGCTTAGGTGCAAAAAACTTAATAATACATGCTTTTCTTAACTATTTCGCCTATCTAAACCGTGACAGTTACATTCTCGCCTCGCCACCGTCTCGTTACACATTCATGAGTGGCTTGGCGTGTTCCAATCACAGATAACACGCTCCTGGCTGCAATCTGTAAATAGATTCCGAGCTAGTTTTACATGAAAAAGAACTAAAGTAACATCTGTATTCTAGAGCATGTGTGAGGAGGATTGGCCTTTCTTGCATTGGTGCTTATAAGACATTTTGCTGTTCAGCACGACGTTAACTTAATATAATTAAATTTATGTAATTATAAACAAGATCACAACAAGACAACAGTACAGACAGATCGCATCTTGTCTAAAAGTGAAATAGAGTTGCAAAAGATTGATATTAAATAGGTTAGACACTAACCACACTAAAAAGAGAGTAAAGAAAGATTACAAAAGAACGGCAGTCTGTCATACAAATATTTATTCCGGGGAGAATTCAAACTAAGTGGGTAGTTACACGTAGTGCAGTAGCTACACGCTCAGAAATCAATTCAGAAGTTAGAATAATTTTTAATATTTTTATACGCAAACGTTGCGTAGGGAACTAGAATTTTTCTTTCCATGTCAAAACAGCTATAGTTCCCTACGCAGGGTTTGCGTATAAAAATATTAAAAATAAGTTTGGTATGGTGACTTCTATACAACATTGATTTGGCTGCAATCTCAACGTGTTGGTTTAAGTTAGTTCGATACTTTCTTAAATAGATGGCGCTAACGTCACCGTAAGACGTTATTAATGGAACGAAAATTTCGAGAGCTGTGAGCAGGGTGCGATGGTCTAATTGGTAAAGACGTCCGGTGTACTGAATCGGAAGGTCGCAGGTTCAAACCCTGCTCGCACTAGAATTTTTCTTTCCATGTCAAAACAGTCAGAATATTGTCGGCAAGATCCTGAACTGTCCCACTCTTGGGCAAAGACCTCCCCCCGTTCGTTCAACTTTTCTCGATGTTGCGTGTCTTCTCGCCAAGTAACGAAGTAAGCCATCCAAGGCATCCCGCCATCTTCTCCTTGGTCTGCCACGACCCCGTCTAGCTGTCTCAGAGCTCCAATTTTGCAGTTTGGGAAACATTCTTGTATAGGTACATACTAATACTCACCTTTTTTCCATGGAAGTAGGCAAAAACTAGAACGGCACCTGCCTTCCGGTCAATCCTTAAATATTCTTAATCTTTTTCATATATTGACGGCACGGTTGGCGCAGTGGCTGAGCGATTGACTGCTGCGCTTCGTGTCGCGGGTTCGATTCCCGCACGGAACAAATATTTGTATGGCCTACAGGTAGTTGTTCCGGGTTTGGCTGTTTGTGTAAGTGAGCTTAAGTGTTTGTAAACGCACCCACGATACAGGAGAAATTCCTAGTGTGGGGCAACGTTTTTTTAAAAAAAAAAAAAAAAAAATGTTGATGAATCCCCCATCCATAAGAAACAACCTTATGCCCGCGGCATCGCCCTCGTGGATTTCGGTAAGTCCCACGGGATCGTACCACCAGGATAAAAAGTATCCTATGTGTTAATTCAGGTTATAAACTATCTGTGTGCCAAATTTCATGCAAATCCGGTAAGTAATTTTTCGTGAAAGAGTAACAAACATCCAGACGTTCATCACAAACGTTAGCATTTATAATATTAGCAGAATGTGTTAACTTGATAATCGAAGCTGCTCTACTAACGTGTCTCACCTTCCACTACTCCAGGTTAACCGTGAAACCAGAACCCATTCCATTAAGATAGTGTAGGTAGGTAGTCTACCTATAAACTGATTGTGATTTTAATGAACTTGAGAGGACCACACAAATACGTGTTTGTAGTGTTTGAGAGTGTGCGAATGAGTGAATGACTTGAACCTTGTTGCGGTGTTATTTACTTTTTAGGAGTTTAGAGTTTGTTGTAGGAAGATCACTTATGTTTTTTAAATTAAAAAAAACAGAAGTAATGTAAAGTAATTCAGGTACAGCGGTAGTGATTAAAATAAACGTTATTTACACATATTATATTCTTTCCATTCAAATAAACTGTAGTAAATTTTTTGTTCATGACTGTCTAACTCCGATGTTGTACTTCAGCAGTTTTTAAAAAAACCTAAATATTACCTGAAATGCGGAACAAGTCACTTACAAAGTAAAATAAACCCAGGTGCAGATTTTCACGAAACTCTAAAGTAAAACAAGAGTAACTTTTCAAAGTAAAAAGACAGACTTCCTTAATTATCCATTACTAGCTTTTTCTTGCGGCATCGCTCCCGTTATTTACAAAAAATAACCCACGGGAACGTTTTGAATGTATGACACTCGGGGATAATGCAGCTTCCTGTAAGTGAAAGAATTTTCGGAATCCGACCAGTAACTCCGAAGATAAAAAAAATGCCCTCTACATACAAACTTAGAAACAAATACCTCTTTATAATATTGATATATATAGCTCATTTAAAGCTAGTATCCATTCCTTAAACCCCAACAACATCTGAAACGTCCCAGCCAATTATCCCACCATCACAATCAGGGCACCCCATCTCCTGACAACCTCTTGACTGACAAGCAATTACCAAGTTTCAATATTTGGATGTCACCAACAATTTGAGCAGTTAAGTCCGTGTCTGCCGTCATCATCGCATGGGTGACGTAACCAAGATAGATGCTGCAATCCTTCCCGTGCGTAGGGATCAATAGGGAGCTAAGCCGATGGTTAAGATGAGGCCATAGAAGCTGCGGATATAATTGTTTTAGTCGGATTGTGTGTGAGTATTTTTTTTCTTTCGTGGTTAGAATTATTACTATTAGTTAAAATAGGTAATTTCTAGTTTCGTAACGTACCTATATAAATATATCTATCAACTGCAATCATGTAAATGAATATGCTGTTTTGGCAGTATTTGAATTTCTTGGAATGTTAAATAATAATTCAACATTCATTCATTTTTAATTTTTGTTCTTGCAATTGAATGTAAATTGCATGTGTATTTATTCAACACAATTTAAATTGTTTATGAAGAAATGAAATGAAATATCCAGCGACCAAATTAATTAGCTCTAAAGATAAAAACATTACCCGCTACTTTAACTCCCCCACATCAAGATTCTCTGCGTAAATACAAAATTTTCTTCACGAGTTCTGAAAATAAATGTGTCGACATTAATCAGTGCAGCTACCCCGCTTCGGCGAAGCGATGATGGACGGACGTCTTTTGTTGAAACACCCTTTTACATCTTAATATATTTTCTTTAAGTGACATTAAGGTACAGCCGTCAGGATATAGGCGTATGAGTGATTGACAGCAATTGTCTGATGGAAAAAGGGTGTCTCGTCTTCCCTGGAGAGAAAGAAAGATTTGAAAAATAGATACCTCGTGTTTTTTTTTGGTAGGTACGTGAGAAATCGAATGTGAATGAATCCATTGACACAGTTATAGCTGTAGAAATAAAAGGATTTCGATTTAAGTCGCTTGTTGGTAATAAAATAATACTGACTTAATGAAATAAAATTGTTCACTAATCTTATAAACTATCAAGTTTCTCCGTTTCGGGATTGCGTTTCAATCTGAGAGTAAGAAATTCTCTTAAGTTACCATCATCATCTGCCTAGCCTTTTCCCAACTATGTTGGGGTCGACTTCCAGTATTACCGGCTGCAGCTGAATACCAATACTTTACATGGAGCGACTGCCTATCTGCCGCTCAGAACCCAGTTAGTACTAGTTAATATGATTAAGACTGTATATATTCGCTTATGATATACCTACATATATATATACGATTGGGTCTGTTAACAAAATTAATCCAAGTTTTTAACATGAGCAAGAAAATATTGTCAAACCTAAATTGGCTTTTACCAAAAACACATCAAATTGGTTTTTTTTTTATCAACCTTTATTGTCCCATCAGTCCACAGCTGGACAAAGGTATCCCCACTACATTTACTTCTGTGTCTGATGATAATCTCCAGCAAGAATCTTTCTTACTTATAAATAAATGACCAGCAAAATTCATATAAAAATTATAGAAAGGGGGTAACACAAAGCTAACTCCGATTAGCTGCAAAGGAGGGGGGGAGGGGGGAGGAAGTTGTAAAAATATAAATTACGATTCGATGGAAACACGGTTATAAAAAAAGTTAGTAACATAAAAACTTGGTAGCAGGTAGGCTAATTTCATTTCTTGTGATTTCACAGCTCATGTAATATTTATGGAGCTTCCTGAATTATACAGGGATCGGGAATTGTGAAAGTATGGCTGTAAGTCGAAGAAGTGTAGCTGATTCTTAAAAAGAGCTTTAAATTTTCGTACTGTTCTTCACCCTTTGTAATTGTTTTATAAAGGGGTGTAAGGGACACCCCTCCGCAAACTGATGTGGTGAATTCAGTACAATATCATACTAAGATGACCGGTACTAGAAGTTATTTCAGGAATGTTATGGAAATCCAATAAATTTGATTTGTTTTTTTTTTTTTTTTTTTTTTTTTATTTAATTCACAAAACCGATGTACAATCACAAATGCAATAAAAAAAAAGTTACAAAACAATATTTCTGATTGCCATCTACTAGATGTGAATCTAGCATGCATATTTTTATGTAAAACACTTACAATTTGACAAAAAAAATAAAAAGACAATTAGCTAAACGAAAAATTACAAGTTGTGACTTTTTCACAATAATAAAAAAATTTTGGGGAAAAAAAAAAAAAAAAAAATATTTTATTTCCTCATAAGCAATGTATCGTTACCGTGGCAAAATGCACGTAGCGAACGGCAAGCGCGACGGCAAGTTCGTTGAATTCTGTAGCTAGGCAGGAAGTTAACAACTGATTTCACGCGTCGTTAGTTAGAGCATTTCAACATCCATTGTCAATTGTGGCGAAAAATTCCGGTGGAATATGATTCAAAATAAGGAGCTGAATGCACCCTGTCAGTTTGTGGAGGGCTGTCCCTTACACCCTGTGTTTGTATTTTTCCATCAGGAATATCACAGTACGAGCCCGGAGTCGAATTCGTACCCGCTTGATGGCAATAGGCTCGCCCTGTGTTACATGGGGCTAAAAATGTAACTGACGAAATGTGAACTATTATAAGAGTTTACACCACGATTATAATCGTGATGTTACGTTATGATACTTTTAAAATAAAGCTTACAAATACTTATTCATAGCCCTTTACACCAATGAGAACACCCCTATTGTAATTGATTCCCCCAATTAAGTGAAAACGATACTTTTGGCCGCAGTAGACCTCTTCAACGAAGAAAAGCCTTTAAGGTTCAATTAAATATAATTTTAAGTTTCCAGTTACACGACAATTTGGGCCACAAATTTGTTTCTCAGAAACGTCCTTCAAATTTCTGAATTAAAATAATTGTATTGGTTTTGGGTTAGCTTTTGCGTTAGAAGGATTTGCGCCCGGTTGATGGTAATAGGCTCGTCTCCTATTACATAACTGGCGCAATGTGGGTGTACTATTTAAATAAGAATATTATTGGCGAAACCATCTCTGCAAATCACAATGTTATGTTGCTGCAGTAGCTTACAAACGAATTCGTATGTTTGGTTACGAGCTTAAAAAATAGACCTTTATATATGAGTCTCGCCACTATAGCTCTATAGTTGAGCATCAGACACATTTTTACAAATCCAACAGCTGTTTCTGATTAGCCGGTACCATCATCATGATCATCTTTCTCCTACCCTCATCCCAATTCATTAGAGGTCGGCGCAAAACATCTTCTTCTTCCATACTTCTCTATTACTCGTCATCTCAGCAGTCATCTCCTTTCTGGCCATTCATTCACACAGTCCACCCATCGTGTCTGTACCAACATAATTGAAGAATAACTGCGAGAAGTAAAAGTGATACAGAGTTGGTCTATGGCAGAAATATCCCAAATTGAATACGAGCTAACCCATATAAATCCTAGTACGGTTCCATCCACTAACAAATATTCCCACATTAGTTTCTATCAAGAAATACGCTAGGAACCCCAGAAATAAAATAAATTTAACTTTTCAACGTTTAGAATAAAAATATGGGCAAATATACGTCTTGGATAAGAAAGTTGTATGTACAGTCACGAACGTAAATATGGATAAACTCAAAAATTCAACGACGCTTTTTTTTTAAATGCAATTGCGACTTTGACAAAAGATCATATTGCATAATCCTATGGGTTCGACTTCATACAATTTAAGAAGAAAAACATTATTGAATTTAGCTAAGCGACATCATCTACCTAGCCTTTTTCCAACTATGTTGGGGTCGGCTCTCCATCTAACTGGATGCAGCTGAATACCAGTATTCTACATGGAGCGAGGTAATAATATAGCTCTTGGTACGACTATGGTCGTCTGACTTTCGAGCCTCTGACTTCCTGTAACGACTGTCAAAGATGTAGATCTTTGACAGTCGTTACAGGAAGTCAGAGCCGGGACCAACAGCTTAATGTGCTTACCGAGGCACAGAGCAGTCTCGATCGGTAATGAATGGTCATCCATCCACGGACCGACCTTCACAAGTGTAGCTTAACCTT
The DNA here is from genome assembly GCA_963576755.1 of Noctua janthina. Lineage (NCBI taxonomy): Eukaryota > Metazoa > Arthropoda > Insecta > Lepidoptera > Noctuidae > Noctua > Noctua janthina. The sequence goes on along the minus strand of OY755069.1, from coordinate 15,105,989 downwards.
CACTCGAACCGTGTGACATTTATTATTAAACCATGAGCCACTTCGATTGAATTTAGCTAGGCGTGATACAGGGTGGTAGGAACACCGAAGCGATAACGGTTACCACGTAGTTACCGGCCAGATACAAATGTTGTATCGGTATTTTTTATCGGTTAATAAAAAAAAAACAGGTGTGCCATACATCTTGACCGTGTAGGTATTAAACTTTTGTAGGAAACAGCTGTTTTTTTATAAAATACCTTTGAAATTTTTTATATGGGAGTATTCAGAATGATGTGCTGAATACGTGGTAACCTTTTTAGCGTCAGTGTGCCTTCCACCCTGTATACATATAATGCATATCCGTGCTCGAGACTGTTCCCACCCATTCTAGCTCTATCCTGGAATAGGAAAGCTCCAGCCTCAGTTTGTCGGCTGGCAACACTGCATGGAATACAAATCAAATGCATTTGTCATATGTTCCTATGGCAATAACTCTGCACTGCGCTGGTACGTCGGTTCTTGGAAATAAATGTTGATATAACCGGGGTTCGTGCGGTGAGGATTCATTCATTCTATTGAGTTTCAACCGTAGTTTTAGATGGTCTACAATCCTTTTTATAGTTATTAACCGATTTAAAAAAAAAATAATATTTGAAGGTTTTCAATTCGTCGGAATCTTTTATGTTTTATGTATGTACCCCGATTACCATTACGATTTGAAAAATTCTTTTTTTTTTTGAAAGGATATACTTCCCAGGTCCCGTTTAAATTTGGTGAAGATCTGATGATGATCTTCGCAGATATACAATGGAAATTTTTAATAATAGACAGCAAATCTGTCGTGATTGCTGGATGTTTATTGTTTACACAATATCATAACCTGACATCACGCTTGTATGCTCTGAGGATGTACGCAGATGTGTACAGTACACCAACATTTCGACAGTCAGGTATGCCAAGTTTCATTTTATTGGGCATACGCTTATTACCATGACATGTAGTGTTAACAATGTAAAATAAATGCATAGCAAACATTTTTCTATGATATTACAACTAAAAATTGACAGTGTTTTTATTTTACCTCTTTACTTTAGTTGCTATTGACTTGCTGCCACTAACAAGTCTGTCAAAATTACAGCTGTCAGTTCATCGTGATCGTCGAACCCGAACGCTTGGTCACGCACCGACAGGGGTTGCCTTTTAGTTGTCCGAACAAGTGAGTGACATATGAACACGACGACCAACGCTCGACCGATCCCTTTTGTTAAGCTGATAGCAGACGCTTCACTCGAGTGAATGTTCTTTTTTGTTTCTTTTGTGTTCAGACGTTTCACTTCGAGAGCAAGATATTTAAAGAAAGATGAAAAGAATCGAAAGTACAGTGTGAGGCTAAGTGCGACACTGCCTATCCATGGCTAATGCGAATTGCACCTTCCCGCCTCATACCGCACCCTATATGTACAGCTTTTTACTCCATCCCAGCACTATTTCCACATATACAACAATTATTGTTGTTGCTTGAGCTAACCTTATATCCTCTAAAACTGATTTTTTTCTAGAAGTTTCTACGATATTTTCTCGGAGCAGATTATCGAAAATAAACTAAATATATGATTGTATTATAACTTGTATCATCGGAGATTGGTAGTTTATTTTAGATCATAGAAAAGGATATTAAGTATTTAGAAATAGAGTAAAAACAGATTCGATAAGTGTTTTTTAATCTATCAGTGTCAAAAATGAACTATTTGCCTCCTATGATTTGAAAACAGATATAATATTCTCGCTCCCTATTACATGGGACTTAAGAGTAATTGGTAAAATTGGGTGTACTATCAGCCTTCGGGGATTACAGGTATGATTCTTCTTTATCGTGTGGTTAGAAGCCCAACCTGGTGTCAGAGTTTTTATGCCGCCAATGGGCCTCTGACTTGGTTTTACATGACGTCGAGAAATATTTCAGGAATCCTGGTTTTCTCACGATGTTTTGCTTCACCGAAGCAAGTGATAATTATAAAATACGCACATGAATCCAAAAAATCAGACCTATGATTGATTGAAAGAAAGTTGTATCTATACAGATAAATATAGTTAAATTAAATAAATTAATTTTTAAAATTTTATTGGTGTCTGATTTCTACTGATCATCATTTTACTCAACGAAAGAAAAACATCACCAGCTACTGGTTTTCAGACATGAAATAAAACTATTTCTAATACTTTTCTCGTGTAACGTTGTGAGTACAGTAAAATCTTTTCCATTTCTTTAGTACCTTAGACTGAAACGCTTCAGACAACATTTTGATCACACTGAACTCACAAACTATAACTTTCTCTATCTTATTTATCTAATTTCCATATATTTATACATAATACAAGTACTTGCTATAAAGTGTAGGAAATATCCTACTCTTTCGTGTCGTAAACTGAGCTTTCGATCTGAAGTTATCGTGTTGACCGGTTATGTTATGCATACCATGAATACTGTGTGGCCATGAAACAAATGATATTATATGTAGTTCGCGTTGGTTGAAGCGTTGCAGCAGTTATACGCGTGGAGGCCTTGAAGGGAACTGTGTTTTCGTTTTATAGCTTACATCATTTTATTTCGCGGTCAAATGAAGATGGATGGCAGAAAATTTTAACAGTTCTTTGGTGCAGTCAGTGGAAGTTAGTAAAGATAGGTACAGAAAGGCGAAATTATTCGAGCAAACATTACTTTTGGCCGTACTAGTTTCTGAAAGTGATATTGTGGTTCGTCGAAGCATACACGAACCTAGATTAAAGTAATGGTTTTCAAATTGATAAAAGTAATCAGACATTATTGCAAAAACACATACATTCAATAAATCAGTATGTAAACTAATTCAAATTACTGACTAGCGACTAAAATATTCCACCCACATTGATGATCAAATTACAAATGTAATCCTTTGACTGTTGTATGAAATTAATAAAATATGTCTCAGGGTATCGATTAGCCAAGCAACTAATTTCCCTGGCGGTATTTCACGCTTGCATACTTCGTGGCCCACAATGTCATCTCAGCACGAATAGTTACAAGTTCGTTGACTGTCTGCTCCGGATGCAAGTATAGAAACAAACACTGATATATAGATATATTGAATTATCACACATTTATGTGAATTGGCACGATTTTTCAAAGGGCTTATTCTTCTTAGCGTATCGACAATATAAATTGAGTCAGCCTCAAATTTGGCGACGAGTACTTTTAGTAGCGTTCATCAGCTCCTGTAATATGCAAGCAACCTGACCAACCAATCAACCAACCTGACCAACCTGACGCAACCTGTGCTGTGGTATGAAATGATGACTTGCGTCATCATCCTCATTATTCTCCTGCCCTTATCAAAATTTATTTGGGGTCGGCGTAGCACGTCTTCTTCTTCTTGTGTATGTTAATTTTGGCGGATTTTTCTTTATTTTTCAGGCTATCGTAATTAACATGACCAGGCACGTTAATTTCGATAGCCCAACAAATTAATAGATTCTCTGGTATCTAGATAATACAGGCGTCAATACTCATCATTGTTTGAAATATTTAAAACGAGTAATCCCAGATTACACTTCTAAATATTTAAAACATTTTTAAGATTTATTAATTTACGGAACGTGGGCAGCACAATATATCTTAAATAAGTCTAGAAGACATCCACCTTGCTCAAATCCATTGATCAATTTCTAACCTCAGGGGAACACAGTGTGAAAATACTTTAACGCTTAAATAAAATTGCAATCTTTCAAAAAAAGATCATTGACTGTCTGCACCGGATGCGTCTGAACGGTCCTTTATTATAAAATGCTACAGTGTAGTGTGATAGCGTCTTTAGTCGAAAAATACAGCTGTAGATAAGAGGGTGTATACATATTAAATTGATTTTACTTTTTAATAAAAATGGGGTTGCTGACTTGAGTCCCTATAGTCGCATGTATGACGTGTTTCTGAGTGGAGACTGGGAATCGGCAAGCGTAATGTGGGATGTCCTCAGGTTCGGTGGAGTGGCGATCTTTGTATGATAGCTATTAGCTATTGGATGAGAGATGCCGAGAATTGAGTTGAGTGGCGTGCGATTGAAGAGGCGTATGTCCAGTAGTGGACTGTTGCAGGCTGGTCATGGATGATGGAATTACTGCTATGCGTGTACCCTAATTGAGAACTTTTCATGTTTTTTTTTTGGTTAAAGTTTAAAGTATTTATATGTATAAGAAAAACAAAAATGTGAAAAATCATTAAAATATCTCCAGAAATGAAAAAGTTATGAGACTTTGAAGTTGCGCTTGCAGTGAGGTAAAGTGACGTCACTTTACTTCATTACGTTATTTATTCTTGATGTGTGGCTAACGAAACACACCCAAGAAAAGGTGAATAGGCTGCTGGAGTCGATCCGCGGATAGATTTGTGTTTGGCAAGTTAGTAGCCCTGTTAGCGACGATACGAGTAAATAACGTGATCTCTAATTAGTTCCTATTTTATTGTGATATTAATCTAATAAGACGTTAGTCCAGTAGGATGATAAGTGTTGATTTTTTCTAATTAGTAGTTTAAGTGTTGCGCATTCCTGCCACCTGGCGGCGCTACTTGTATTAAAAGCTTAAGTACCTGAAAACTTTACCGTAACGAGAGCCGTTTCACATTTTTGTTATTTTAAGGTGTTAAATAAGAGAATATTGTATTGTTTTTTATTAATTTAAGGAAATTAAACTCATCCTGAAGTCAGGAAAGTAAGGGAATATTGTAAGGGATGTCTGATCACGAGAAACAACATAGTTCAAGATTTCTATAGAAAAGCCACCTGCGCTCTGATTGGTCGAAGGGCGGAGATTAGTGCCGTGTGCAAAATTGAGAGACTGTGATTGGTCAGAGCTGCCTATAAAAAGGAGCATTTTTCCGTGATCAGGCATTCCGAATCCAGCAGTATTATGAAGAACTTGAAGAAGCAACAAGAATAAATAAGAAGTTCTGAAGACTAGTGTTATTATTACTCCACCACCGCACTCTCTCCAGTCGACATCCCGCCAGCGAACCCTCTCCACCCAACATTACATGAGCGCAACATTTGGTCCTTCGAGCCGGATTGGGTTCAAGAAACTAGGAAGATGCCTGCGAATACGAGATCAAGATCAGTGCAGTCGAAGACTACAACTACGAGTGAAAGTAACGCTACTACTGGGACTACGGGTACCGGTACGACGGATTGGAGTATGAATATGCCAAGTGAACCTACAAGCGCGACGACTACGAACACGTCGATTTCAAACCGATCGACACTTACAAGAAGATCGCCGCCGGGCAGCGTACAAGAACGTCAGCAACCCGTACATCATCCCAAAAATACTACTGGAGAAGAATCAACACCGGGGGAAGTGACTCGTACCATCCCCCCGACCCGCACCGTCGAAGCGTCGATTCCCGTCCGCCAAAAAGAGAGTCATCCAACGCCGCAGATTCAAGAAAGAAGTGTCGCAGTGAAAACGCGTCTGAACGATGGAAGCACACCAACGTCCAGAGAAGAGAGTCTGCAGCGGCCTCACCCTAAGAAGACGACCCGCGATCCAGACACACATTCTGTTCGCTCGTCGCATAGGAAGAGAGCAGAAGCGCAAGCAAAAATGACAGTAGCACTAAGGGAATTAGAACTGGCAGAAGCACGATCGAAAGTGGCTCAAGCTGAACTGGAACTTCTAGCAGCAGAGTCAGAAGAAGAAGATGGTGCCGGAGAAGAGCTGTACGAACGAACTCAAGAGGTCGAGCAGTGGTTCATAACGACCGGAGACAGGCCTAACAAGGGTCAGAGGCCGATCGAGACAGAAGAAAAGAAGAGCGACATCCAGGAATTGGCTTCAGTCATACTCAAGTTATCCGAGAAGTCACGTGACCCCGTTTCATCGAAGCACATCGAACTCCCTCACTTCAACGGAACCTGTGAAGAATGGTTGGCGTTCAAGAGATCATACGAAGATACGGCCGCTTCCTTCAGTAACAATCAGAACCTAGCGCGCCTTAGAATAGCAATCCAAGGAAAAGCTAGAGAAGCCGTCCAAAGCCTGTTGTTCACTGCTGAAGATCCACGCGAAGTAATCAAGGGACTTGAAGCAAGATTCGGAAGACCTGGAGCGCTGGCATTAGCAGAACTAGAAAAAATGAAGAACCTGTCAAAAGTCGGCGAGAACCCAAGCGACATATGCGTATTTGCAAGCAAAGTGAAGAACGCCGTTGAGACAATCAAAGCCTTGAAGAAACCACAGTACCTCAGTTCTCCTGAAACACTGAGAATTATAGTAGACAAGATGCCAACATCCATGAAGTTTCGCTGGTTCGCCTACCACCGAAGCAGAAGAGATGAAGAAATCCAAGAACTATTACTCGTCGAAGCGTTTTTAGAAACAGAAGCCGACATGTGTGGGGACTTTGCTCCACCTGAAGTGCCATCGGAGCAAAAGAAGCAAATAAGAAGACCTGTACATAATATGGTACAAGAAGTGTCGCAAGAGAAATACAAGAAGTCATGTCCATTCTGTGAAGAAGAGCATTTCGCAATAGAATGCAAGAAGTTTAAAGAAGCTAACCTAAATGAAAAATGGGATATGATCAAGAAGGCAAAAATATGCTTCAAGTGCCTTCGTTTCAAGCACACAAGAATCAACTGTAAAGCTCCAGTCTGCAAGCAGTGTAAAAGATGGCATCATACCATCCTGCATTCTGACAAGCCACCAGTACCAGTAGAAAAAGAAGCGAAGAAAGAAGACACAGGAAGCACGTCAGAAGAAAAGGTCGCCTCAATCCACAACGCAAAAGGAGAAGAGAAGGCATACCTGAAGATCATCCCAGTGGACCTTTATGGTCCAAAAGGCCAAGTCCGCGTGCTAGCATTGTTGGACGAAGGGTTAACAGTCACACTCCTAGACGCATCAGTTGCTGAGAACATTGGAGTCGAAGGGAAGCAAGAAAAACTCACAATTGAAACAGTCGGCGGGAAGGTGCTAAGAAAAGATAGTTCACAGAAGATCGAGTTCAAGATAAAAGGGGCTCATAAAAGGGAAAAGAGAACTATCATTGCAAGAACCATCGACGACCTGAAGCTGTCCAAGCAATGCATCAACAAGGACACCGTGAGAAACTGCCAGCATCTAAGGGCAATTGAAAGTCAACTCCTCTACGTCACCGAAAGGCCCAAGCTGCTGATAGGTCAAGACAATTGGGGGCTGATAGTAACAAGAAGACTGAAGAAGGGCAAACCATCCGATCCTGTAGCCTCCCTCACCAACCTAGGGTGGGTGTTACACGGATGCGAAACAGGGGCGACTGCCTTAGTAAACTTCACCCACTACGGCAGATCGTCCACTGACGAAGAAAGCATAGAAGAAATCGTCCGAGAACACTTTCAGTTGGAATCTCTCGGGATTCAGAATCGGTCGCCAACCAATGACAGCGATAGAAGAGCACTAGAAACCCTCGAGAAGACTACAAAGAAACTGTCAAGCGGTCAATACGAAACAGGACTCCTGTGGAAGAAAGAAGACGAAATTCTACCCAACAATTACAGTCAAGCCATCCGACGCCTGGTCAACATTGAAAAGAAGTTGGATCAAAACCAAGAAGCTAAAGAACACTACGAGAAGCAGATCCAGAATCTAATTGAAAAAAAATACGCAGAAAAAGCTCCAAAAACCTCAAGCAAAGGAAGAATATTCTACTTACCCCACTTCGCCGTTGTACATCCAGTTAAGAAGAAGCTGAGGATAGTGTTCGACGCAGCTGCCAAGTTTGAAGGGAAGAGCCTCAACGACGCCTTGCTCACGGGCCCAGACCTATTGCAGTCACTATTTGGCGTACTGCTACGCTTCAGGGAAGGACCAGTGGCTGTCATGGCCGACATCCAAGATATGTTCCTTCGGGTCAAAGTAAGAGAAGATGACCGAGACAGCCTCAGGTTCCTGTGGCGCGGAAACCGAAGAACTGGCAAGCCCGAAGAGTATAGAATGTCGTCAATCATCTTTGGAGCAGCGTCATCACCAGCATCAGCTATTTATGTGATGAACAAGAACGCAGAGGAATTCAAGAACACTCATCCCGAAGCAGTAAAAGCAATAAACAGAAACCATTACATGGACGACTATCTACAGAGCTTCGCGTCTGCAGCTGAAGCAAAGAAGATATCAAAAGAAGTAAAAGATATTCACGCAAGAGCAAACTTTCATCTGAAGGGGTGGGCCAGTAATATTTCGGGGGTACTATCGGAAGTAGAAGACACCAATAAAGAAGATTCTTTGCAACTAACGAAAGAAGAGAAGATTCTGGGGCTAAGATGGCTGGTAAAAGAAGATACACTAGCCTTCAATGTTGGACTGCGTAACACGTCAAAGGACCTGCAAAATGGTAGAAGAACTCCAACGAAGAGAGAAGTCACGAGCGCAGTGATGTCTACCTTTGATCCGATGGGTTTCGCAACACCAGTCTTGATACAAGGGAAGAAATTAATTCAAGACATTTGGCGAACGAAGATAGACTGGGACGAATTAATCAACGAACCACAAAAAGAAGCCTGGATGAACTACCTAGAAGAAGTATCGGCGTTAGCAAAACTGAAGATTCCAAGGTGCGTCTCACCCCGCGGCAGAAAAGGACAACTGCACACGTTCACCGACGCGAGTGAAGAAGCCTACGCAGCAGTAGTCTACTGGAGGACAGTCGAGCCCGGAGGAAAAGTCCACGTCTCCATGATCGCCGGCAAAGCAAGAGTAACGCCAACGAAACCAGTTTCGATTCCGAGGTTGGAGCTACAAGCGGCGTTACTCGGCAGCAGACTAGCAGCCACGATCGAAGAAGAGTCTGAGCTCGAAATATCAAAGAAGACCTACTGGACAGACTCTAGCACAGTACTGCAGTGGATAAAGGCGGAACCAAGGAAGTTTAAAACTTTCGTGGCCAATCGACTAGCAGAAATTGAAGAAAAGTCTAAGCCAGAAGACTGGAGATGGGTACCAACTAAAGAAAATCCAGCAGACGACGCCACGAGGGGAACTCCAATCGAGTTTGACCACAACGCTAGATGGTTCAAAGGTCCGTCATTTCTCCGTCATCCAGAAGAAGAGTGGCCGTTTCACGACTTCAAACCAGAGGGTATCATGCAAGAAGAGAAGAACAAGCAAAAGGTGATGGCGATTAAGGCTGCTGAAGACACGCTTCTGGACCTAGAGAGGTTCTCAAACTGGGAGCGACTACTGCGCACAACGGCCAGAGTGGTTACCTTCGCACACCACTTATTGAAGAAGACCCGCAAAGCAACCGCCACCGCTGCGCGCCAGAAGGAAGAACCCTGGAAACCTCAAAGAAAAACCCAGAAGAAAGACACGAGAACCTTACATCGATCCGCCAACAAAAATGAAAACAAGCGGCTGTACCTACCCCTGGAAAAAGACCACTTAAAGAAGGCCGAAGAGTTATTAATGAAGATGAGCCAGAACGATAGTTTCGCAACAGAAATGAAGAGTTTGAAAGCGGAAAAATCCTTAGAAACCTCAAGTCGGCTCAAAAAGATCGACGTTTATATAGGAGACGACAGAATCATCAAGTTAAGAAGTAGGACGTCAAAGTTCCACGATAACAATGAAAGAAGAATGAACCCCATCATACTAGATGGAAAACAGAAGATAACGCGTCTTCTCATACAACATTACCACAAGAAGTTTCTTCACGGAAATACAGCTACAGTAATGAACGAGATTCGACAAAAGTATTGGATCCTGAGTTTAAGAGCGACTTTAAAGGCGGTCGCACACAGCTGTCAATGGTGCAAGACAAGGAAGAGTTTACCAGAAATACCCCCGACGGGGGACCTACCGAGCGAGAGACTACAGCATCATCAGTTCCCGTTCTCTTGCACGGCCGTAGATTACTTTGGGCCAATGCAAGTCACTATTGGGAGAAGAACCGAGAAGCGCTGGGGGGCATTGTTTACTTGCCTCACCACAAGAGCCGTACATCTAGAGTTAGTGCCCTCACTTAGCACGAGCTCGATGATTATGGCACTTCGACGAATGGCAGCCAGAAGAGGAACCCCGAAAACCATATTCAGCGATAACGGTACCAACTTCGTCGGGGCCAAAAGGGAATTGGAAGAGGCAGCGCAAGAGAAGGGCATCAAGTGGAAGTTTATTCCCCCGGGAGGCGCCTGGGAAAGACTTGTGCGAACAGTCAAGACCGCACTATCAGTGGTTCTCAACGAAAGAAACCCACCCGAAGAAGTACTCCACACGTTAATGACCGAGGTCGAACACATTGTCAATTCTAGACCTCTCACCTCAGTTAGCATGGACCCCAAAGACGAAGAGGGTCTGACACCGAACCACTTCCTACTGGGGAGATCCTGCGGAGCTATGGCACCGGGAGAATTCGACGACACAGAGTTAATTGGGAAAGCAAACTGGAGAACCACCCAAAGACTTGCAGATCATTTCTGGAAAAGATGGATCAAAGAGTACCTTCCCCTCCTAATGCCGAGGAAGCTCGAAGGGAAAGAAACCAAAGACCCTAAGGAGGGAGATATCGTGCTAATAGTGGACGCCACATTACCACGAAATTCGTGGCCTCGCGGAGAAGTCATCAAGACGTATCCTGGGCCAGACGGAAGAACCAGAGTGCTGGACGTGCGGACATCGGGAGGAGTACTTTGCCGCCCAACTCGACGGATCGTCGTGCTGGTTCCTGCCGCATCGTCGTCTCCAGAGGATGAAGTGCTGCGCACCGTGGGGGAGGATGTTAGCGACGATACGAGTAAATAACGTGATCTCTAATTAGTTCCTATTTTATTGTGATATTAATCTAATAAGACGTTAGTCCAGTAGGATGATAAGTGTTGATTTTTTCTAATTAGTAGTTTAAGTGTTGCGCATTCCTGCCACCTGGCGGCGCTACTTGTATTAAAAGCTTAAGTACCTGAAAACTTTACCGTAACGAGAGCCGTTTCACATTTTTGTTATTTTAAGGTGTTAAATAAGAGAATATTGTATTGTTTTTTATTAATTTAAGGAAATTAAACTCATCCTGAAGTCAGGAAAGTAAGGGAATATTGTAAGGGATGTCTGATCACGAGAAACAACATAGTTCAAGATTTCTATAGAAAAGCCACCTGCGCTCTGATTGGTCGAAGGGCGGAGATTAGTGCCGTGTGCAAAATTGAGAGACTGTGATTGGTCAGAGCTGCCTATAAAAAGGAGCATTTTTCCGTGATCAGGCATTCCGAATCCAGCAGTATTATGAAGAACTTGAAGAAGCAACAAGAATAAATAAGAAGTTCTGAAGACTAGTGTTATTATTACTCCACCACCGCACTCTCTCCAGTCGACATCCCGCCAGCGAACCCTCTCCACCCAACATTACATGAGCGCAACAAGCCCTATTTAAAATATAGTATAATTTTCTAAAAAACTTACTGTATTGTTAGGCACTAGGTTGGGGTATAGCCTTAGGGGCGCTATGGAGCGAGGACTTAGAAAAAGTTTCGGACTTAGAAAATGTGTTTTTTTTTTTCGGAATTTCAATTTTTTTTTTATTGCAGTATCCGGTTGACCTAGACCACAGAAACCATTTAGGTTCTAAGATGCATGGTCGTCCGACGCAACGTTTCCGAATTTTGGGCCTTCTAAAACGAACTAAAACTAAAAATTTTCTAAGTCCCAAAAGTATTTGTTTTGTTTTCTTTGCTGCTCATAGTGCCCCTAAGCGTATACTCCAACTCCTACAAATCCGCTCCTAAGACGACCCACTGACCAAGCACTAATAACTATGCGTATAATATACCCGCAGTTTTAAAAATTAAAAGTTCACAAAAATGTAAGCAAAGTGCATATCATCTAAACTCATTTATTCCCTCACCAAAGTCGGTTAAAGCTGGATACAACGTGATATATGAAAGGGTTGTGGCTTGGATCTGCGATGCAGCTTGAAAAGTGACGGAGCTTGTACTTTAAAAGCTGTTTTTAAAATATCCTTGGATGGGAAACTTTGTTGTCAGGAACGTTTTACTTGGTGTTCGCTCTTTGGTATTAAGGCAGTAAAAATGCATCTAAAATAGCTTATTTAGACTTTTGTAAACATAACATTACGCCTGTAATCCCCGAACCATTAGGCAGGTGTGTGAAGTACATAAAATAGTAGAAAATATAAAATTATAGCGGTTCCCCGACGCAACGACGCTTGGATTAAAATATTTTACTTATATTATATTTAGATATTATATTTTTCCTTTATGGTTTTGTCAGGGGTTAACAATTTTTTTTTTAATTGAATTTTTATGTACCTTTTCACACACTAACGCCTAAACGATAACCAATAAAATTAAGCACATGAGTAGACCATAATATGGGATAGACAACATTATTTTTAGTATATGCGAAAGCTGAATATAGTTTGTTCAGAATAAGTAACTGAATCGATTCCAATAATTAAAAAAAAAATAAAAAAATGAAATAAAAAAATTGTGACAAAAAATATTAAAAAAAAAAATTGTGACAAAATATAACATGTATATTTTGTTACAGTTTTTTTTTTTAATTTTCATGTTTGTCATCAAGCGATATTAAGTACCTATCGCAATTATTTAGGTACCTACTGCCAAATTATTATTATAGATGAGCTCAAGACGAAGCTGAAGGCGCGCGCGCGGTTTCGCTGCGTGGTGACCACGCTTTTGTGCGGACAACCAGGTACTAGAACAAGCTTATAACTTTGATTTTTCATGATACAATTTTGAATTTTTGTACATAAATTCTTTACATAATAATACTAGACACGTGTTTCAGGTTTCGCATATACTAAAACTAATGTTGTATTGTATATCACATAGGGTAATTTTATCCCGTTAGTAAGACAGATAGAAGTAGTAAGATAGTTATTTATAAACTACTCAGTTTTCTTTAAACACAGTGACACTTCCTCTTAACTGTGGTAATTCATCACGCACGGTTCGTGAACCGGTGTGATTATCATATTTATCATATTCGTCCAGAAATCCTTTATGAAACAAACGCGGCCAGTCATCCTGTCTTCTTTCATAACGTCGCGTTATTAAAAACTGTCAAACAAAGGTTTAGTTGTACTAGAAACGAATTTCTGAAAAAAAAAAGAGTTTTAGCAAAATATATGGATAACGCCTCGTTCAGGTCCTCATCCCGCGTCCTAATCACAAATATCGCGATCGTCGCGATTATCGCTATTTTCGTTTTTAACTGATTTTTTTTTGAAAATCAGGAAAGGTGCTTTCCATCGGCGCAACTCTGATAATGATGTTTATTTTGAAAATAGGTTTTTACAAACACTTTTACACGTTTTTTTTTTAAAACAGCGTGGGGACCGGTGTTTCGTACCTGACTACTCTGAGAAGAAATAGCCGAAAAATACTCAGAGGTCATAGTCTCTTTTAAGGTCCAGACATAATCTTCGTCAACTCACATGAGTACTGTGCAGATTAGTGTCTGAATGGACTCTGCGTGCTTGTTCACCGAAAAAAAATGAATGCGACGCGACTATCGCGTGTTCTCGTGACGATCGCTTTGGTTATGACGCGGCTTCAGGTGTTGCAACTTACCTCACACGCGCTGCTTATTTTTACTGCGCTTTTTATACAGATCCCAGACAAGAGAAATAGCACTAGCAAAAACGACAACGTAACAAATAAACCAGTGTTCCTTTCCAGCAATATTTTACATCAACGACGTCCATGTTAAGCCATTTTTCAAGCCATTCACTAAAAGCATTCTTTGTTTCGCGAGAACTTTAAAAGTTTACTATGGAGGTTAAATTTTATGTTCGTTCATTTACATGCTACCATTGTAGTACTTGATTAAAACATTCCGTTATTTTCCCTTTTAAAGTGTGTTTGTTGACTTTGTTAGAGTTTGATGATTTCGTTTGAAAGTTTGTCCAACAGAAGTGTGTTGTTTTAACATTTGTGTAATAAGTTATTATTGTGTGCCTCGTTGGTCAATAGCCCCGCGACTGCTGAGCTTGAGGTCTTGGGTTCGATTCCCTGGTCGGGCTAAGAGCTTTTGGGTTACCATCTGGAACTTCTCAGCCACGGAGTTTGGATTTGTGCTCGGTAAGTTATATACAGGGTGTAAACAGACCCTTCACTTCACCTCGACTTTTTTTTTAATAGTACGGGGGTCGTGGAGGTGTGTAAAGTAAAAATCTTACATTAAAAACATGTATTAAAAAAAAAGGTTGTGGAAAAGTTGGAACTTTGACCCCCAATATCTCCGTAACTAGATGATTCCCAGGAATGGTCTAGAACAAAAAACATATCACAAAGACGGGGAGAACAAGTGCCTTTCGGCTATGTTAAGGGTCTATTTACACGCTTTATGTTGTTATATATTATGTTGAATGCTTAGACATTTGCTGACCAGCTACGCTAGAGCTGTAAATAAAATACTGACTACGCAATTACTACGGCGTAGCAAAACTCAACGGCGTAGCGTAGCTGCTACGAATTTATTGAACATGAAACGATGGGTATTATATTCATTTCTTCATTATTATATTAATTTTATTACGTCATACTAAAGGAGACTTATTTAGCAGATAAACCCAAATAACAACAAACTCGTTTCTCATATTCTTCTCAGCAAACCCTTTCATTTGATACCAATATCATAGCCTAAAAATAAAAAAAAACAAGCTCGCTATCTTTGGGAGTCCACTCTATTAGATTTAGATTGACTTCACTTAGCTAATCACGCATTGGCATTCAAACTAAACATGTATGCAAAATTTCAACTCATTCAAAAACCGGGAAGTGGGTCAAATTTAACTTTTAAGATTTTTTACATAGTTTGTAACAGGTGAAGCTAATAAAAGCGTGTTAAAAAGGTAAAGGTACGCATTATATAATCAGCCTATATTGTTCCCACTGCTGGGACCGAGGCCTCCTCTCTGTGAGAGGAGCCAGTACCATCCATATCAGCCATGTGCGGATGGGTGGATATTACATATCTTCGATTTTAAACTTATACTGTCATTTACTGGATATCTTCCGTGATTGTTCGTGTTTGTTCATATCGGGAGCTCAAATTAATGAACAATCACGGAAGATATCCAGGAAATGACAGTATAAGTTTAAAATCGAAGATATGTAATATCCACCCATCCAGTGACAGTATAAGTTTAGTTGTAACCCGTGAAAGCTTAAAACAGTCTTCGATTTTAATTTCTAGGTTTCCATCACCGTTTTCAAAGCTCATTTATTTACATTTATAATTCAGGTCCATTCTAAAAATTGTTAGGTACGAAATTATAAAATTTTCTGACAAAAGCTTTCAAAGAATTGCGCACAATGAAACAAACTATTTAAAATTCATGAAACGCCCCACTACTGTGATTCTCAGAGAACGTAAAAATGTATGTGGGTAGTTGTGAAATCAAGTTTTAATGTTATTCTTGTTTTAAGTGGTTTAAAATATTGTCTTTGAGCAAGTTGGGCATTCAATAATTTAAGTCGCCACTTTGTTCTACTCAGTTCTGTAATATTTTATTTTTCAGGAACAGGAAGACAGTGGAGATAATCCTTTATTTATGCTGCACGAGGCTTTTTGAAGGATAAGTAGACCTGAAATTGCTGGAGTAGATATTTTGTAAGTTAGTCGGGGTCCTATTTTTGAATTTTATATTCTTTTGTATATGGTAGGTACACTATCAAATACATATAGCTACTTTTGGAGTAGGTAACCTAATCCAAATGCGAGCCTACTAATAATTTACAATTTAAAGTATTAATTCATTTTGGTTAATGTAACCGGCATTTACTTGCCCTTATTCATTTGGGGTCGCTGCAGCATGTCTTGTTCTTCCATACATTCTATTACTCGTCATCTCATCAGACACCTCCTTTCGTAATAATAAAAAAAATAAGTAAAGTCAGTAGAGTAAAAGATTATTTTTCAGCCCTGTTGGTCGAGTGGTGGCAAGCGCAACTGCTGAGCATGAGGTCCTGGGTTCGATTCCCGGGTCGGGCAAAGTGATATTGGCTGTTTCTATCGGGAATATATCAGGGGCAGCCACGAAGTCTGGGTCTGCACCCGGTGGATGTCAGTAGGCTAGCCCCACAGATATAGGTCTATCTAAATCTGTAGCTAGCCCCCTATTACATGGGTCTGAAAACATAACTTGGAAAATGTGGGTGTACCATTAAGTACACCTCTGTCTAACCCTTCGGGAGTTACAGGCGTGATGTTATGTTATTATTCAGACGTAGGTTTTTGAAAATTTTAGCTAGCTTTTCCAGAAAATGTGTTCAACGAAAATACCCAGAAATAAATGAAAAATCTGCAGCTCTAAGCGAGATCCTCTAAGCCATTCTTATAACCTTAAATTATTTTAAGCTTTACCTTACGCAAGCGGAGTGTCAACACAAAACTTAGGCTTAAACCGGGCAAAGACCTAAAAGACTAAAGGTGACCGAAACTGTCGCGCTAAATTATTGCGATTACAAAAGGGATAATGTTCTGTGCTTAGATTATAGAAATTGTGATAGGAATATGAATATTTTTGTAACTAATATTTAGTAAATTATGCCCAACAGTAACCGGAAAAGTTGACTATCCATTTTGGCAGTTCAACA
Source organism: Noctua janthina (assembly GCA_963576755.1). NCBI lineage: Eukaryota > Metazoa > Arthropoda > Insecta > Lepidoptera > Noctuidae > Noctua > Noctua janthina. The sequence goes on along the minus strand of OY755069.1, from coordinate 15,089,370 downwards.
ACATTTCCGCTGTCGACTATGCATATATTTTTTTAACAATTTAAGTAATGGTCAGATTTCACTTTCTAAGTCGTTTTGAGTGAGGCCCCATAAGAATACGTCGAATAATTTCGTATTCACAGATGCATCCAATCAACGGCTCCCGCTAGGTATCAGTTGTGTTTACAGAAAGAGGACGTGATATACTTACTGCATTCTACGAGCGTGCATCAGTTGTTATAATTTAAACCTTAATATGTACTACTCATAAAAGTCACATAACTCAAGCTCAAACACAAGATATTCAACGACGAAACTGACACGGATAAGCTCCATTGTTAGCATAATAACTTAACACGCTTAAAATAAATGTTGTGCGTACGAATAGTTACTTAACCTGTTTTGTATAATCCATGAAGCTAAAGTATGTAATTTATTTTGATTGTGTATTGTAATGAGTTGCATGTTCTTTCTCAAATAAACCTTTTGCGAGTCTCATTATAAATGTTGTTTTATTTAAATTGTAAACATGGATATGCTTAGGGTAGCATGAGGCTATGTTTGATGTTTGCTAAATACTCGTATGTTTGCAAATCGTATAAGCAATTATAACATTTGTGAACTAATGATACAACTTAGTAATTTCTCTTTTACATGTTTTTGCAGTGTGTTATTAGTGTTTTAAATATTCATAGGGAATTTATTAAGATAGATTCAATAAGTCCGGAAACCTCTGTACCCGAAGCCCTAGCGCGAGCGCGCGCGGTGTATATGTCAAGTAAATACGTCATTTTCGAATTGAAAATACAATTACGCCTAAGGCATTTTCAACCGACTTTCTTCAAAAAAGTACATTTTTTTAAAATGTTTGTTACCTCATAACTCAATCATTTCTTAACCGATTTGAATTATTCTTTTATGTGAAAGGATATACTTCCCGATTACTCCCCATATAAATTTAATTTCATCAAAATTGGTTTAGAAATTTCGTTTTTTCCTCACCTTAATTGCCACATCACGCGACGTCGCATGAAGTTCCTGTTATGCTATGGCCGTTTACGCAACGTCGTGTGATGGTGCCTTACAATTATGTACAGTCACGAGCACCAATATGTAAAACTTTTATAAATTTAAAAGTAATTTTCGCGAGAAAAAACGATTGTAACTTGGAGATAGGATCTGTTTCTGTGATCTGAACAATATGAAATTTTTATCAGAACAGTAGGAGAAAAACACTTTTAAAAGTTGTTAAGTGTTTACGTAATGGTGCTCGTGACTGTACGAGCCATAAAATGGCGGCTGCAGCGTATTGGGTTCTAGTATTTGTTTAGGCCACAAGGCATACATATTTTTTTTTTTTTTTTTTAGTAATGCCAAGGATTTGTGTGTTATATTACAACTAAAAAGGGTAAAATAAAAAACTTTCTGCGAAAAAAAAACGACTTCCAAAAAAACACTAAAAAAGTCTAAAATAATTTACTTTCGGAAGTCGGTGGTAAAAAAGTCAATGAAACAAACAAAGTCACTGAATTCCGTAAGTAAAGTTATTTATCTCATCTTTTTGACGGTTATTCAGACTCCGTAATAGATCACAATGATTCTGCTCTTGTTTATAAAACGGAGAGAAAAAGTAGGTATACAATATTATTTTTAGTATTTGCGAAACCTGAATATAGTTTGTTCAAATAAGTTACTGAATCGATTCCAGTAATTTGTAAACCATGTTATGTTTTGTCCCAAAAATATTTTAAAAAGGTTACAAGTTGGACACCGAGTGATACTAAGTACCTTTTGCAATCATTTAGGTACCTACTGCCAAATTATTATTATCAATGAGCTCAAGACGACGTTGGATGCGCGCACGCGGCGGCGCTACGTGGTGACCACGTTTTTGTGCGGACAACCAGGTAACAGAACAAGTTTATAACTTTGTGATTTTTCATGATACAATTTTGAAAAATTTTGTACATAGATTCTTTACATAAAATACTAGACACGTGTTTCAGGTTTCGCATATAGTAAAGCTAATGTTCTATAGCTGCGTGTATCTTTTGCTTTAACTTTTTTAAACATATCACAATATCATTAACGAGGGTCGTTTCTTTGAAATATGCGTAGATTTGAGTTTTTTCAGCCAAATATATTTATCTGGTCATTGACCCCGTGAGAAGATAAATAAAAAGTTTTATATTTATTTATCCTCCTTTACTTTTTTGTTGATTCTTGAAGCCTATATTTCATTTTGAACAGACGAAAGAATAAATGGAAACTAATCTATGTACAGTAAGGATCAAAATGCTGATGGTTTATTTAATTTTGAAGTTTAATAAACTTACAAGCACCTGACAACCACCAATTATAAAGAGCTTAAAATCAAATGAATAACAGTGAAACAGCAGGCACTGGGACTGACTTTGTTTGTTTCATGTCTTTTTTGTCACCGACTCCCGAAAGTAAAGTTACTTTAGACTTTTTTAGTGTTTTTTTGGAAGTCGGTTTTTTTGCAGAAAGTTTTTTTTACCCTTTTTTGTTGTAGTATGCCACACAAATTCTTGTCATGAATTAATTTTTACATTGTAACTGTATCTTACTACCATTTATCTGCCTAGCATTTTCCTATGTTGGGGTCGACTTCTAGTCTTCCCCCCAGTGTCCCGGTAGTACGATCCCGTGGGACAATTACCGAACTACATGCGGGCGAAGCCGCAGGCATCAGCTAGTTGTCTATAAAATGTCTATACACTTAAATGACATTAGTAATTAAATACGTCACTGACAGGTGACGGCTATTGGGCCAAAGTAATTTGAAAAGACGTACCAAAGACACGAAAGAGTTTGAGAATGAATGTGGATGGATATAACAGTAGAGGAAGGCCAAAGAAACGATAGATGGACTGTGTGAAGAATGATATGGCAAGAAAGGAGGTGTCTGATGAGATGACGAATAATAGAGAAGTATGGAAAGAGAAGACATGCTGCGCCGAAACCAAATGCATTGGGATTAGGGCAAGAGAATGATGACGAAGACACCAAAGAAGAAGAAAATCCACAACAAAATACTCCATCATCATTAAAAAACCCTAAAAACACATTCAATTACAACTTCGAACAGTACACATGAACCATTTGTTTCTCCGAATTCGGGCAAAATTCCTCGCTTTCATAAAGTGTGTACTTACCCTCCAATTCACTTCGTTGAGCGCCAGTCATTTCGCTAAGTGATTGCTCTTTCTCTTGTCTCACGGTATCTCGACAAGATGCAAGACAACGTTTGGTGTGTGTTTATTTGTATGGGAATGTTGGTTTTGTAGTTGTGTTTAAAGAAAGAGAGTAATAGGAACTAGTACAAAATAAACAAATATAAAAAATCACTTAAACCTACAGTTAGGGTGGAATCATCAAAGCACAAACGATTACCACATATTATTTGCCTAGAACTCGAACACTCCCACATAGTAATTTTTAATCGGTAATTAAAAAGAAAATCTGCTGTTTCCTACAAAAGTCCAATACCTACGATCCAAATGCATGGAACAGCTCTTTTTTTTTAATTACCAATAAAAAGAATCTTTGCATTCGTTTTGTGTTTGGCCTGAGGAAATATGACCATGTTTCTCATTTCCGCAAGAAACTCAAGTGGCTCCCTATCCGTCTTCGCAGGAACACTCGAATATTATGTCTCCTCTACAACATTCTCTATAACCCTGCATATCCCAGTTACTTGCGAGATCGTTTTTCGTTTACCCGTCCTTCTGATGCTCTGTGTAGATCCCACCTCAGGCATCAACTTAATTTCCCATCCCATAAAACTGAATTCTATTCTAACTCCTTCTCTGTTCACGCAGTACGTTTGTGGAACTCACTTCTGCCTAACATTCGTGACTCTAAAACTTTATTTCTGTTCAAAAAGCAAGTCAAAGAACATTACCTCTCCTCTATACTGTGATATTCTGGATATATATTATAGGTATATATTTACAGTACAAGTATTTATTTTATATGTGTATATTTGTATGTATGTTTATTTTATATAGGTATAACTTTGTTTTAAGTTCCAATTTCAATTTTCCTGTTTTGTCTTTTCTACACACTGTGTCTACATTTCTAATCCTACTTTCCTCTCGCAGGTCTGCTGGAAGAGATTTCGCATGAAATAAGCAGTACCTTTGTGCTCTTCTATCTTAATGTTATGTCTTGTTGAGTATTTTGTGTGTACATAAATAAATAAATAAAGAATTTATGTGGGGGTTTATGAATACGGGGTAACCGTCGGTGTCCCTTCCACCCTGTATAAATATTACAATAAAAGTATTTATATACAGGGTGTAAGGTTCAGCCCTCCACAAACTGATGGGGCGAATTCAGTATATCATGCTAAGATGACCGGTACAAGAAATTATTTCAGGAATGTTATGGGAATCCAATATTGATTTGTTTTTTTTTCCTCATACGCAATGTATCGTTATCTTGGCAAAACGCACGTAGCGAACGGCAAGCGCGACGACGAGTTCGATAAACTATGTAGCTAGGCAGGAATTGAACAGCTGTTGAGTATTGAGTATTGAATTGAACAGCTGATTTCACGCGTCGTTCGTTAGAGTATTTCAACATCCATTGGTATTTTTTTGATTTTAGCCGTATTATTTACATGAATGGAATGCTGCGTATGTAATTTTACATTAAACAAGTAGTAGTAGTAGTTTTAATAGTAACAGAAAAAAAAGAAAAATCAAAAATTTTCCAGAGAAAAATTCCGGTGGAATATGATTCAAAATAAGGAGCTGAATGCACCCTGTCAGTTTGTGGAGGGCTATCCCTTACACCCTTATTGCTTGATTCGATGCATATTTGTATCTAAAATATGCATATTTGTATCTAAAATACGCATCGAATCAAGCAAGAAGAGACCAGGAGAACTTAGGTAACCGACATTACTTGAGTGGTGGTAGAAATGGCACATAGCATAACATCACACCTCGAAGTGTACCTTATTAGGTACACCTATACCTAACAAACATAACTGGCAAAATGTGGGTGTACTATTGTACACCCTCATTCGCCAGTTATGTTTTTTTAGTCACATGTATTACGGGATGAGCGTATTGCCAGACTCCGTGGCTGTTACTGAAAAATTCCTGATGGAAAAACCTAATAACACTTTGCCCGACCTGGGAATAAATCTTAAACGAACGCCGATTTCCTCTGGCACGCTCCTCAAAAACTTTGAGGAACATAATCAGATACTAAGTTATAACAATGTTAAATTTATATCAGCAGAATTGGACAGGTTCCATGTCAATCGAATTGCTTTCTGGTCTCAGCATTCAGTTAGTTTCATAAGACATTGAAGTACTGTCGCTTCTCTGTGCCAAGTTTTTTGCAATTATGTTTTAATAACCTTTTTCGATTAGAAAAAGAAGAAAAAATATAAAAGTCAAGGAAAGAAAATTAATCACCAACTTAAACAGTCAACTTTTGATGCGATTTGAATCATTAATAGTAAAAACATCACAAAAGTCGCAAGTGTAATTGCTGAACGTGGGAGAGATCCTGGGTTCGATTTCCAGACCAGCATAGTGTTGTGGGCTTTAACAAATTAACAAAAACTACAAAAAGAAAAAATACATGGAGAAATATGCGTCAAGTTATTTAAAAAATCGTATTTTCGGCTTGTTCGTCAACTGGCGACTGTAACGGACGGAAGGTGTCAACTCGCTCGCCGTCGCGAGTTTCACACTCGCGAGTTGACAAATAAGCCATATTTTCATCGTAAGTAAATATCCAGAGACTTTTTATCTACTGGCTGCTAAAGGCTTTGGTTTTTATCTGCTTATTTATATTTGATATTCCTTCAAAAGAACAGTAAAAGTATCAAGGTGTCTAAAGAGCAATACTATTACAAGTATCAAGTAGTCCAGGTAAGTGTATTCCATGTACCAACATGATTTTGTGTCACCTGTGCACAATGTTTACCAGACGGCGGATATTACCTCCGTCGTGCACGTCGTCTCACCAGCTACGTTACTTAGTTTTAGTTCAATGAACTTCTTTATTGGAAGTAAAGGAATTTAATCATCGGTTTATTTGTGAATTTTCACGAGATATTACACGGACAATATTAGTCTGTTTCGCCTCCCACTAAAAAGTAGGAAACCCTTACAAATGTTTTAATGTTTGTATTTGTATGTTGTGTGTTGTTGTGTTTTCTTCCTGGTCTTGTCCCATGTTACTTGGGGTCGGCGCAACACATTTTTTCTTCCATTCTCCCCTGTCAACCGTCACGAAATCATGTACACCCTTCTCCTATATATCATTCCTCACACAATCCATCCATCATTATCATTAACACTAGAAACGGGATATTTACCATGTTTACTGTTTTCTTTGAATCCATCCATCGTTTCATTTAAAATAAAACACCAATTTGAGGCTGAGGTAACAACAGACCAGTTTAATGTTAACAAGGACACGGTTTTCGTGAATTTAATTTAATTCGAAAGTGTTTAAAAGTATACAGGTTTTGTCGCTCGTAAAACAACTAAAATAGTTGATTAAATTGTCTCCTTCCACTAAAAATACGTACAGCTAAACTAATAGAAACTACATTAATCTTCAAAGCCTTGTCATTTTTCGACGTCGCCTTATACAGGGTGGATGAATACAATAAAATATATACTTTTACAATACAATTCCATTATAACCTGGCCTCGCTTTGTATAGATTTCCTATACAATGAGAGATCCGCATAAACCGGTTATGAATAGCTTGACTGGCCCTCGTGCGTACACTAAAATTGAAACACAACTGTTTTACATTATTTTTAATTCTATGGTAACAATGGCAGTCTTATCGCCGGTAGAGGTATCTTCCAGACAATCTTTAGACCAACACTTTGGACAACCTTTTTTTCCCAAACAACGTACATACGTAGTGTGCATACGGTTTCTGGTAGACTTGCCCTGACTTCCATTTCACGCGCCAAAAACTTATTTTTTAACACCCTGAGGATCTTCACAACTTCTCCTCAAGTAATGTAAAGAATTACTGTTCAATAAACGAGAAAATCTTAAATATAACGAGTGAAATAAGATAATGAATGGTGCATGAAGGCTATTGTTACAATTGACCCAGTTCCGTAGTGCAGCCGAAGTTTCAGCGGCACAATTAAGTTTTGGCGCTAATTGGAGTAGTCTAGTGTCCTTCAGTGCTCGGAGACGGTTTAAACTTGATATTAGGATAAAATTATGGATATACATTGTTGAAATAAGGGTTGAATGTTTTCTACAGGTTAAAAGACAGACGGTTAAGCCTAACGCTAGATAAGTAATGTTAAGGTTGATCGTGGAGCCCTGAGACAGCTAGACGGGGTCGCGGCAGACCAAGGAGAAGATGGCGGGACACCTTGGATGGCGTTCTCGTTAATTGGTGAGATGAGATGCAACATCGAGAAAAGTGGAAGGAATGGTGAGGCTTTTGCCCAGGAGTGGGACAGTTAAGGGCTAACAAAAAATTAAAATAAATGTTGATCTATACTAATATTATAAATGTGAAAGTTTGAATGTATGGATAGATGCTTGTTACTCAATCACGCCACAATGGCAAAACGGATCTCGATGAAATTTGGAACAAAGATAGATTATAGTCCGGAATAGCACATAGGATACTTTTTTTCTCTCTATTTTCTTCTTTTCTACTTGAACGAAGGCGCGGGCAATAGCTAGTAGGCTAGCAGCTAGCAGATTTGATAAGAAAGGAAGAGAAGTGGGCTCGTAACAAGACCCTCGACGTTCGTCGAGGTAGACTGGGTTGAGGGCAAACTAATGAATTAAAAAATTAATACTGTATTGCAAAACCAGTTATAAAAGAGACATAAGTTATAAAGGAAGGCAAAATAACGAGTGATTTGGAAAGGAATGGGGGAGGCCGTTGCTTAGCAGTGGGACAGAATAGACTCATAAAAAAAACCTTCAAAATAAGCTCTCTGTCTTACCGCAAAAAACGATTTCGGCCAGACAACTTTAACTCAAGTCACTTCACCAGCTGCACTAATCCATTCACTCCCACACACCGTTATAACTGGCTAAGTTTAGACATAAACCTCTTTTTTGAGTTTACTACGCCTACAGTCTTCCTACGCCTACCAGCTGACGTATAGCCAATTTGCATCATTGGATATTCTAACAGAATCACGGAAGATCTCAAAAATTTTCATTCTTTACTAAATGTCACAGCGCAGTGTAGGTGGAGGTATAATAAGGTTGATCGTGGGGGGAGGGGGGGATGAAGATGTGTTTTTGTTTTCCACGAAGAGCTCGTGGCTAAATAATAACAGCCGCTCGGGTCGATCTTTAGGTTAAGCCGCACTTGCCTAGATTGGTCCGTGAATGGGTGACCACCCATTACATACCGAGTTTCCTACGTGCCTCGGAAAGTACGTTAAGCCGTTGGTCCCGGCTGTCATTTGTAGATCTCTGACTGTCCTTTCAGGTAGTAATTGGCCCAAAAGTCTGACAACCAGTCTTAACAAGGGGTGTCGTATTACCCAGTACTAACTGGGCTGTGGGGGTAAGGTAGGTAGTTGCTAGATGTAAAATACTGGTATTCAGCTGCATCCGGTTAGACTGGAAGCCTACCCCATAGTTGGGAAAAGACTAGGCAGGTGATGATGAGGTCACGAAACGTGTAATTTATGGTGAAATTCAGTTAGAGTAACAACACACACACCAACACCAAGGGAATACTAAATTACAGCAATTATCTACTCAGTATTTGCTGTGCTTCGAAGAGCAGTTAAAACTGACCCAAGTTTTAAAATCGATAGGATGATTTTCAAGACCACGTCGTACATTCACAACCTTCAATATCCAAAATCATCATAATCTGCCAAACCTTTACACTATGTTTGGGGTCGGCTTCCAGTCTAACTGAACGCAGCTGAATGCCTACTGATTATGATCATGTACAACCAAGTCCACTGACGGTCGACCACTTTTCAACTTTATTACTTAGAGCATAAGGGTGAAAACTGGTATGGATGGACTGTGTGAAGGATGACGTGGCTAGCGTGACTACTGAGATGACGAGTAATAGAGAAGTAGGTATGGAAGAAGAAGACATGTTGCGCCGACCCCAAATAAATTGGCATAAGGGCTGGAGAATGATGATAATAATAATAAATAAAATTTGTTAATGTCTCTTCCATAAATAAAGAACATCAGTACTTATGTTGTACCTTATATTTACAGGGAAAAGTATTTTATTTGTGAGAGAATGGCGCCTGAACTAAGCCGAGGCCTGTATTTTAGGACACCAGGTCCTCACTATTATACATATTAGGAAATCTACCAAAAGTGGTGCCAAAGATTGCAATTTATTACAATACGGATCAGATTTTTAAACCAGATAGGCAAACGTATTGTTATACTTATTTAAGGTGGAGTAGAAGAGTAAACGAGTGTGTGATTGTGTGACAGTGTATGAGTGCTGTTTTATGAGTGTGTGTTCATCTATGAGTGTCCTATGTGTTGTGTGTGGTGATGTGTGAGAGGGTGAAAACTCGTAGACCGTCAGTGCGCTCCACTGATGATCAATCATTTTTACCCTTCATCGTTATTATCATCATCATCACTCAACAAAAGTACTCATACACTGCACCTTTCAACGATATCCAAAAACATAGCAGGTGTAGTCGCAAGGAGGTACACAAAAACAAAAAGTATTACACAGTAGGCATGATCAACGAAACGTAAGTTGTCTAATAAACTTTACTGGTATAAAGAAAATCCTATTTATTACATCCAAAAAGTTTCAATACCTATCCACTATCCAGACGCAATAATCAACTAAGGCCTACAATTCCACTTCGAATGCTCCCAACAGTTGTGTCCACCGTAAAATTTTAAGATCCCAACCCTAACTCGCCGATATTGAGTTCCAAAATCCACATTTTACATCGAGCATTATCTTCCTTTACAAGGCAATTTAAATAATATCTTCCGTTGAGGATAATCTCGCAATCTGGTAGGTTAAGTGGTGTAACCCTCTCAATTTGTCGGTGCAAGGCTGAGATGGATTAGCTGGGGAGATTTGCATCGTTTTGGAAGCCGGGAAAGGGAATTGAGGGTTACGGAGTTTTGACTTGTTTTAATTTGTTGTTTAATTGATGCTCTTTATTTATTGCTACTTTTGGTATTTATTACTATTTATAATACTTAGCTTATGACCGCGACTTTACCCGCGTGGTGTTCGGTACTTTCCCACGAGATCGTAGTACTGGGATAAAAAGTACTTAACCTGTAACTATTTGTGTGTTAAATTAAATACAAATCCACATCCATCCAACCATCATCCATCCTTACAAAGTTTCGCATTTATCATATTAGTAAAAAGTAGGATTTATTACCATTTGTGATGTTTATAACTATTTGTTCATGCAAAAAGATGATCTTTAATTACTTTTGTAATATTTTTTGTTGTAATTTAGTAAGTCATTACTTATGGCATAGTTTTCCAAAAATCTTGATAGTTTTGGTTTTAAAAGAATAATTTGAGTTTATCTTTGTAGTCGGGCGAGGTCCATGTCCTTGATGTTAGAGAGATATTTTTATTTTCGTAGTTAATATCAATCGAAAAACAGTCTACCGTTACTTCTACAGTTTAAGTTATAAAAAATGTAGTTTGGTAATGTCAGATTATTTAGCGGTACTTAATTACACAGACACAGGAAAACTTCTAGAAGTTGTGGTTTGATTATGTTATCGTATCTATTTGTACATATTTACTTAAGTTAGTTTTAGTGTTTTTCTTTTATACCAACTTAATATGCATAGTTATAATTGTTAATAGATTAATTTAATTTTATAATTTTATTGTCCTTATTGAATTGTGCTAGGTAAAGTGATGGCCTGAAACACAGGTTTAAATAAACCTAGATCGGGCAGGTCGCTGACATCTAAATTAAACTATTGAATACTTGCGACTGTAGAATATATTTTAGTTATAGTTTACTTATAAGTACTTATAATTAGTATGAGAAATAATACTACTGCGCTTAAATGTACACTTTTTGTAATACTTTTTAAATAAATTATTCTTATTCTTATTCTTAGTCATCATCATCATTCTCTTGCCCTTATCCCAATTCATTTGGGGTCGGCGCAGCATGTCTTCAATCGAACAACAGTATGACTCATTTAAATTAAAACCCTCAAGTGATCAAAATGTCCTTAAAATAAGAGCCTGTATACCAATTCAAAATACAAACATGAAAATTATTTAAAGAAGTTTCTCTGCGTCTAAAAACGTCAGATTGAAGAAGAAAATAAAGCAGATATTCCAGACGGTACTCCTCTGTATTTTTTCTCGTCAAATAAATTACTTAGTTATATATTCAAGGAAGATATCTCAAAGGACGGCCCTTTAATCATCGCGAGTGTTACTTCTGATTTTATACCAACGAGAGGTAAGACAGAAGTGTAACTTTGAATTACGTTGTAAAGAGAATTAGGAAACGCTATCGGCGTTTAGCCCTTACAAACGTATTCCCCTGTTTGCTCCCTGGAAAAAAACTAGAATCAGAATCAGACTCATTTATTCATAAACATAGGTAGTAAATACAAACAAGATCTTAAAAATTAGGTTGTGCAATATGTTTTGCCAATTGACATACAAATAATTAAACAAAGAAAAAAAAAACGATTATACAAATAAATACGATAGAGCACATATTTTTTTACTATATAATCTAAGCTAAAATGGGATTGGGCTGGTGACATCAGCCGCATGCACGATGACCGCTGGGCAAAGTCTCCACGCGAAGGTTGCCGGAAGACGGACGGCGGCGCCGCCGAGCCCGGTCCAAAAAGAGGTAGCGAGACGATCTAGACGCGTACCGCGAGGTCTGGTTCGAAGAGGCACGGGATAAGAGCTCATGGAAGAAATTAGGAGGGGGGGGGGGGGGTACAGTACAGGCTTATAAAAAAAAGACTATATCCATTCCTACCATGCCTCTATGGTTCGATATCTATACTAATATTATAAAGCTGCAGAGTTTGTTTGTTTGGTTGAACGCGCTAATCTCAGGAACTACTGGTTCGATTTGAAAAAATCTTTTAGTTTTGGATAGTCCATTTATAGAGGAAGGTTATAGGCTATAAAATTTCACGCGGACAAAGGTCGCGGGCAACAGCTAGTAATAAATAAATTTATTATTAAACGAATACGTTTGTATGGGTCTAAGGCCGCAACATTTGTCTAAGACTAAGATTTTTATGCTCAAAACTTCTTGACAGATGAAGTCGTTCTTGGTTGATCGCTCAAACTGAGATGTGTAGAAAGAAAAAAATATTAAGTCAAAAATAAAGATAAAACCTATTATTAAAATTAATATAACTAAAAAAAGAAAGAAAGCTGGAGTGGCGATTTGGACTCGTTCCTGACTGATTGACCAGAGAAGGCAAAACACCGGGAGAGTTGGAAAGGAATTGGGGAAGCCTTGCCCAGCAGAGGGACAAAAGAACAAAAAAAAAATATAGGCGAGATGATAACAAAAACAACGTTTGACGCCTGCATATTTATTAAACCTACATTTTATTGGTTTTCTGTCTGTCTTTCCAAATAGCGATCGAATTCGAATCCCGAAAAGGCTAAAATATTTACCTAATTTGCTTCATAAATTATTTATCGGTGTCATTTGGGGATGCAAGTAAGTATTTTCTTTGTAAAACAATTCAATTTATGAGTTATTAAGGGCTTGTTCGGTTTCGTGCTCTCTTTGATGCCATAATCAGGGCAATCAGACGAGAAAATCTACGGACGTCTGAGGGAGGCAATGTAGGTCGTCCAGTAGATGTCTTTTGTTTATATTTGAGTGTCTTTTGTTTCTTGTTTTGTGTGAATAGGGAATATGCAAGAAATACAAAACTGTTTTAGTTTTTTAAAATGCTTTGTGTTGGCCCATATGACATTGTGGTAAACTTGTTTAATTTTCTTAACAACACTTATTTTACAATTTAATATTTTATTTAGTGTGTTTTTGGTGAAATGGAACGCAAACTCGAAACGCATCGTCCCTCGATAGCGCCGGTAGTGACGTTAAAGTCTATGTGTCAAAGAAACACTTTTATTTGAAAAGTACTTAAAGTTTCACTAATATTTTATTATTATTTATTGTTATTGCAATGTTTGATTGAATAAAGCAAATACAATTAGTAAAATTAATATATTAAGAGTAAAAACTTAGATGTAAGATTAATATTTTTTTGAGCGACAAGCAGTAGTTCTGTTGAACTTAACTTTATTTTTTTTCTTGGGTTAAGATTTTATTGATTTAAGTGAAAAAAAAAAATACATGCTCTAGAATTGGGTACTGTATGTTGTCAACTGACAACATATAGTATGACCGCTTTAATTGTGCAGTTCAAGGTTGCGTTGCTTGTCAAGGAAGTGTGCATCGATATGTCAAACTTAGTACATTTATTTTAGTTCTATGTTTTCCCGTCTGCACAGATAATTTAGTTGAAGTGTAAACCATAACTTTAAGACACAATTATTCCTCAAACACTTTATTTTTGGCCTGAAAAACCTGATTAATTTTTATTTACCTGTAAAAATTACTCTACTCATTAAGTAAGCGAACAGGTCACGGCACATACTGCTGTTGCGAAACAAAGTCTACAGCGAAATCGCGTTTTGACAGCTCATTAAAAAATATGTCAATTGATTGGTACCCACTACGACTATCCGATTGTTCATGCCGTTGTGTATTGTTCTGTATTAGTATGCCAGCGATAAGTACAGGCTATCCCGTAGTTTCTATATTCTTAGAGAATTTTAGCATTCTTCTCAATGACACTGAGTCATTGCAAATATCTTTAATTTTAATCATCAAAACTCGTAATGTTATTAAAATATTTTTTTTTTGTAGCCGACTATATGAAAAATTTGATTGAAAAAATCCTACATAATCCTTCAGCTTGCGACTGAAAGTGTATTACTAAATTGGAATGCAGGTATCATACTTGATTTTACAGTTACAACATTATTATGTTTCAGAAAATAGTCCCATAAATAATGCACATTACAAAAGCCAGACTCAAATTAAACCAACACACATATTATACTCCATGCTACTACGACACACACACAAAATTTAATTACAAATTAGCCGCTCCATTACCCAGAACAAGACCAGCTTTACGAACAAAATGTCGCTTTAAACTCCGCACAGAAATATTTCCTTGGAGCAACGTAAAATAAAACGGTACCACAGAAAGTGGAAGAGTAAAAAATATAGGAATGGTCCGCAACAAATTCTTTTTAAAATGGCGTCTGGTGAGCGAAATATGAAGGAATAAAGTTGTGGACCCAATGGACGGGCAATGTTGATAGTATGTGGGTTGTGAGCAGGAATAAAAGCTGTTACATAGCTTGTGGCTTGTGGGTGAATTTTAGAAGATAGATTTTCTTATGAATTATTCGTTGAACGCTGTGCTCCATATTTTGCAGCTATCCTTGTTGGGCGAACGCAAGCGCGATTCCTCCGACAGAGCCTGGAATCTTGGATTAAATTGCCAGGTTGTCTTCTTGCGGGTGCAAAATGTCCTTATAATCTTCTTTATCGTGTGGTTAATGCCGAACCTGGTGTCAGAATTTTATGCTGTCCATGGGCCTTTGACTGGCTTTACACACCGTCGAGAAATATCTCTCAGACATGCTGGTTTCCTCAAGATGTTTTCCTTCACAGAAGCAAGTGATAATTATAAAATACTCACTAGAATCCGAAAAATCAGAAGTGCGTGTCTTTTTTTTTTTTTTTTTTCCGGATGGGAAATCATCAAATGACCCCCCCACTCTGGGCGGAGCGGAAGGGAGTGTCAGACTTGTACTGACTAAAACCCATCCATGTTCCTTCTTTGCCCTTTGTGTTCCAGGGCCACGGTATCTCTTTCGAACAGTCCCGCAGCCCTGGCAGGCATCGGCCCTTGCGGACCCCTACTTATTTGCTGACATCTCTTTGAGGCGCGCGTGGAACACGAACGCGCCGTCGACACGGCCTGTCGTCATAAGACGGCCGGACGGCGAGCTGGCCCATAAATCGCCGTCCACAGGCCCAAGAAGTGCGTGTCTTAGGTTCGAATTTCAGACCTATGACTTGGCAGTCCGACGGTCACACCACTATGCTATCACTGCCTTTTAATGATTATATGTTTACGGTCTAAAGCTGCGATCTATAACATTACATAACTCATATACTCACACACCTTACTACATACAACTGTCTAACTAGAGACGGGCACATGTCTAAGATAAAGCACGCGGTAAGTAACGCTCGCTTATACTTCGCTGAACTCCCAGTCATAGAATCAGCAGTTTTACACACCTGTGAATGAATGAAACCTTCGTATGAATGATATAATGACTTTATTTTTTTTTCCACAGATAAAAAAGGAACGAATGGGAACAATTGCGGTTCTCATTATGATACGAGGGCCGTTGAGAGAGACGATCGTATTCATTTTGTTACACAATTGTTGGGCAGTTATTAATTAGAGGCATTTTTCGTTTTTTCTTTCATAAATTCGAGGTAAAATCATTTAGGAAGGAGATTTTTTTAGTTATAAGCCGGTTTGGAGCTTTCTTCTATGCTGTGAAGGAACTCAATGGATGGGAGAAGCAGTCGTTGTGGCGATAAATGAGAAATGGAGAAATATTTCGTTATTTCATCATCATCGAATTCATTGAGCCTCACCATCCATTTCAGCCGAAAGACGTCCACTGCTGGTGTCAAGTGTCGCCATATTGACTGCTTACACATTACGTATTATTATTATATTACGCTCCACATTTATTTGTTTAACGTTAATTAAAACGGTATAACACCAATTACAATAATTAACATAGAAACAAATTGAAAAGAAAACAAAAGTAAAACATTCAGTTGATCCATTCAATGGTAGGGCGCGCCATCATAGTTGCGATAAGTTCCCTCTTGGAGGAGTGGCTAAAGAGGCGCCACGGCACCCTCACCTACCGCCTGACGCAGGTCCTCACCGGACACGGTTGCTTCGGGAGGTTCCTGCACCGAATTGGGCGGGAGGAAACGCCCGGGTGTTTCCACTGCGAAGATCGTCCGGAGGATACGGTAGAGCACACCGTGGAGGTCTGCCCCGCTTGGGCGGAGCACCGCCGTGTCCTCGTAGCGGCGATTGGCGGCGGCGGTCTCTCGCGTCCGGCCCTGGTTCAAGCCATGGTCCGGAGCGAGAGGGAATGGGAAGCCGTCACCTCCTTCTGCGAAGCAGTCATGCTAGTGAAGGAGGTGGCGGGACGTGAGAGGGAAAGAACCTCACGTCCCAGCCGCCGCGGGAGACGCCCTGAGCATCGGGGGTCACGTGGTGGCTCCCGGCCACCGTAGGCGCGGGCCTGTGGACGGCGAGTTATGGGCTAGCTCGCCGTCCGGCCGTCTTATGACGACAGGCCGTGTCGACGGCGCGTTCGTGTTCCAAGCGCGTCAAAGAGATGTCAGCAACCAAGAGAGGGAGAGCGGGGGGGGGGCGAGGGTCATTTCATTATTTCCCATACAAAAAAGAAGAAAAAAAAATCCATTCAATGGTTTAAAACTAACACGGCACGGAACAGTGGACACTCTTGCATAATTTCTCTCACAGAACACCAGACAGAGACGCATTACCTTACTCCAATCATTCGCAAACACATCACATTCAGGATTGGCATTCAGAAGGGCATTGACTTAAGAGTACGACACGCAGTAGATACAGCTCTGGCAACAGTTTTGGATTTTTATTCTTTGGGCGAACAGGTTGTACTGGCGGCTCTGACGGTGGCCGATGTAACTGTCGGATCGCAGCAAAGGATTTCTTTGGTTGAGTTGTGATGATGATGTACTCATTATGAACGTGGAACGATAAGGAATACATTGTCAATTAGTTTCATAAAACACACTGCTCTGTTAAGAAACGAACAGGAAGAGGGTAGAGCTTGTGAGGTTTATTTTAAACATTATTGCCTAATCATATTTGATATCCTTGACTTTACTTTACGTAATTTCAATTCTATTGATTAATAATTTAATTGTAATGTAATGATGAACCATAATTTTATCAACTATATTTGTACGCCGGAAACGGCAGAATATTATGATCTTAATACATTATGAACCTAATAGATTTGTATAATATTCTGACAAATTATTGCATTCATTCATTCATTAAAATATCAAACAAAGACCTACAAAGTTAATCTTTATATTGGGTGATTACCGGTTGAATTTGAAAGATAAACGTTTCTTAGTTATCGGGATAACAGGATAGTGTTGGAACGTAAAATTTTGGCTAAATGTGCTCGTGAATCACTCTGCGTTGTCCGATAAAAAGAACGGCGGTTGCGTGTTTAGTGATGTGACTTTAAACATCGACAAAATTTATAAAATAAATTTGATTTTGCTGGCTAAAAATATGCACAAGTAGAGCCGATAAAGATGACAATCAATTATTATTTTAAATAATATTTTTTTTTTTATAAAACGTTACCCCACACTAGGAATTCCTCCTGTATCGTGGGTGCGTTTACAAACATTTAAATTCACATACACAAAAAGCCGGAACGACTACCTGTAGGCCAGACAAATATTTGTTCCGTGCGGGATTCGAACCCGCGACACGAAGCGCAGCAGTCAATTGCTCAGCCACTGCGCCAACCGTGCCGTCACTATCAAAATAATTGGTTGTCATCTTTATCAATTAGATTAGGTTAGGTTAATACAAAGATTTTCATTAGTAAGCCAACACTATGAGTCTTATCGAAAGAAAGGGTTGCTTTTAAAAAAAACATTAAATTGACTAAATTATTTATATTTTGAGTCGATGACAATCTTAAATTCTTATCGATAACAAAGCACAACACTAGTAAACATGACGGATGAAATTCGGTAATACAAAAAAAAAGGAATTTGTGTCGCGACGTTTGGCGCCGTTGGCTATATCGTTTGATATCAAAACCGAGAACGTTGGAGAAGAATGTTGAGGAATATTTTGTCCGCACAAGAGCTTTGCGTTTGATAGGTTTATCATATTTTTATTGCCTTTTTTACTGACCGTTCCTTGCTACTGGAGATTTTAGCTTCGTTCTGAGATTCAGATGGTTTATGTAAACTACATTTAAGTTCATAGTACCATAATTATAAATATAAATGGAGAAGCTATACTTGCAGTGCTCGTGGGATTTATGCTGGTGGTTGAGGTTTCGACGGTTGACTGTCCTTATTGTTTTATCGGAACCATTGAGACTATACATAAACTCACGCCTTTTTCCCATGGTAGGCAGAAACTGCCACCTTCTACGATCCTCACATACTCCTTTTGTCTCGTCCACGTTCATACATCTGGTCATAAACGCACGCCAGTTGCGAGTACCTACTACTCACCTGACCTTTCTTGAGAAACTACTTTAAGTTTAAATACTTCGCCACGTCCTTGGCATCGTCAGTGACAAGGTCGCTATGACTGCAGTTTTCGGGATACAGAGGGCAGGAACGAAGCTGAGGAATGGTCTGCGATGTAGTCCCACATCCGCATTCTTTAGCCGCTTCCGTGGGGAATCCGCACTTTACCAAATTAGTGCCACATCTGTCCACTTGATTACCTAATAATTTGCGAAATGCCTAACTCAAACGGTGGATATCGATGATCGAAGATAGGCGCTGTTTGCTGACATACAAGATCTGTCCTAGTACAGCATCAGAGAGTTTAAACTAAGCCTATTGATTCTGCTATGTTATTGTATCATTTTTTTGGCAAAATAAAAATTATATTAAAAGTTTTGTAAAAGAAACTTCCTTATTCTAAGGTATAGAGCACTCTAAAAGTAACCTGCCTGATGAAGTTCATGGCAGATAAGTATATAAAACATCCCGTAATATATGATGTTTAAAACTCATCAATCCACCCGACCCTTGACCCGGAACAGCTAAACCATCCCTTCCCAAACCAAACACGTATTTGTACGAAACAATTTATTACCAACTTGTTTCATAAATCCGAAAATTTTGAACCACAACACAAATCAACGTTATTAAAACTGTTTTAACAGTTATTAAAATGTCCTGACAACGGTTTCGTTAAAACAAAAAGCCGGCCAAGTGCGAATTGTACTCGCGCATTGAGGGTTTCGTATAAACTTGTAGGTATTTTGTTATTTAACTGCATAAATACGGTTTTCAGATTATTTTCTTTACATGTGCTGTAAGACATCGCTTCTTGCCAATTTTCATGATTCTAGGTCAACGGGAAGAGTACCCTATAGGTTTTGATTCCCTTGTGAAATCGCAAAATATGCGACATAAACGTTCATACCTTTTGATCGCGTTGACTTATAAGGCTGATTTTTTCACTGCTCCAAGGGATAGCAGACCTGAGTATTTGATATTACTTTTAGCTGGACGGCGAGTTATGGGCTAGCTCGCCGTCCGGCTGTCTTATGACGACAGGCCGTGTCGACGGCGCGTTCGTGTTCCACGCGCGCCTCAAAGAGATGTCAGCAACCGACTAGGGGTCCGCATGGGCCGAAGCCTGCCAGGGCTGCGGGACTGTTCGAAAGAGATACCGTGGCCCTGGAACACAAAGGGCAAAGAAGGAACATGGATGGGCTTTAGTCAGTACAAGTCTGACACTCCCTTCCGATCCGCCCAGAGTGGGGGGGTCATTTGACGATTTCCCATAGGAAAAAAAAAGGGGGTAGCAGACCTGAGTATTTGATATTACTTTTAGCTTGATACCTTTACGCCTTCCTGAGAAAAAAGGTCTTGACAGACAGACAGACGTATGACAAAGTAATCCTATAAGTGTTCCGTTTTTGCCGACTGAGGTACGGAACCCTAAAAAGCCGCTGACCAACAATATATGGGATGAATAATGTGACAAGGCGACTTCGAATTGAAGGATATTCTGAGTGTCCCCATTTTAGATGATTTGTCAGTTTTTACACATTTCCCCATGAGTATGGAAACAGGATATATTGAAAATTTCCGACTTTGAGATAATTTATCGGGTCTCGTTGCCACTTTTGTCTTTTATGGGGTAAAAAGAATTGTTAGTAGGGGGATTTTGATTTACATGGCTTTTATAGTCGTCTGTCTTGGTAAAGCAGGTTTGTTTGTAAACTAGGGCGTGGAAGGTGTTAAGCGCGAATATATGCTATGTAACATTTGATCGAAATTTAGGGCTTATAATGAGCAGTATAAATGGAATTTTGCAATTTGCTACTCCACAACCATAGGGGCAAACTAATTGATTACCATGTTAAATTATTGTGGAAGCTGCAGAAGATTGTAAAATATCCTTGGTTTATATAGATTCCATATATTAGTATTATATAACTGCATATCACATGTGTGAGTGCTATGTACTGTAAGGCTACGTCTTAAATTTTGTTATCTTTCAATGACTGGAACGTGCCTTGGTGTCTGAGAGAATGTCATGCGCACTCAAATGTCTCGCTAATGGTGGCGGGTGTGTCAGGTCATTTAGTTCCCTTCAATATGGTTGAGTTGAATGGCGCTGATCCATGTGTCATGTTCGTGAACGGGCGCTGTCAGTTGGGACTGGTCACCTCTTAGCTGCCACGGTTTATTTTAATTACTTTATTTTTTTTTCATTGTTGATTTAATCTTTTACTCTGGACGCTCTTAATGTGCAAGTCTTTCTACATCGTTCTCACATATATGTATAATCTCAACATGAATGATGAAACTAAGATTTTGTAAAAACATTTTTTTTTGTAATAAAATGATTATGTATAATCAGAATATTTCCTAAAAACCAAAATAGCTCGTCTCCCCACAAATAAATCCGAACAGTAGTTAGTGCGAACACTCGTCGAGTGTTGAACAAACTCGCGCAATGATTTAGTTGCTCTGTTTACTTTACAACACGTTTTTTGTTCACAGTTTTAATGGAAAATGCGAGCTAATGGGATTTCTGACTCATTCGTATGTTTCTTTTGTTGGCTGCCAATGGAATTTTCTCGTGTAGGTTTTGTGAGACGAATAAAACCGGGTTGTGTTTTTAAATGATGTTTTTTTTACACCTGAATAAATAATGACCTTATCTTCTACGAAACGACAGCCAGTACGCTTAACGGCTTAACGTGGTTACTGAGACACGAAGACGTCTCGGTATGTTAGGTATGGTCACTAATTCACAGACCACACTTAGCAAACTTTGGCAACGTTGAAGACCGACCCGTGCGACCTTAACTATTTAGCCAGTACACTCATATGTCGACAGTTTTTAAGTTCTATGTATTACTGGGGGCGAGCCGATTGCCATCAACCGGGCATAAATCCAGACTTCGTGGCTGCTAATGAGAAAATCCTTGCAGAAAAACCTAATAACATTTGCTCGACCCGGGAATATAACCCCACATGCTCAGCAGTCGCGCTTGCGACCACTCGACCAACGAAGCCGTATACATAAAATAAAATATCTATTTAAATATAATCTCTCTAACATAAATTCCAGGTCAAAAACCACTTATTTCCCGTGTATGTGGCAAACAGCTCAAATTAACCAAATAATAACAATTATCAACAATAACTTAATTTGGTAAATTGTGCTGATAAACCTCGCATTTAGCAATGATTAAACATTACAATTGCAAATAATCTCAACGGGCCTCTATATAAAACAACTAAAAAACAACGCTTTATCAAAAATAATTTTGGCTATAAAACCCACAGGCGAACAATCGCGAACAAATTATTAGAAACTCCATTTATATTCAGAATATTTCACTGGAAACGACCCTCATATATTTTAGAAAATATCAAAAGCACGCATTTACTCTGATAGGCCATCGTAAAAGTGCACAAAAATTACTAAAATGTGTAAAAAAGTCGATTTCAGGCATTTAACCAAATTGTTGTCATGATTACTTTGTGAGTGAACATTGAAATGTATTTCATTTGTGGATTACGGGTTCTTAATATACAAGGTGTAAACGGACCTTTTACGAAGTTGTCAACCAAGCATTCTGCACATCAAACTAAGTAACTTTACACAAAAATTATTGCTGGAAAATGCCTTTTCCTTTTGGGGTGAAAAATCACGTTTTACGGTAAGACTCAATGTAACGCCCTCAAAACATTGTGCTGATGGATGCATTGAATAGATCGGAGGTCGTGGAGGTATTTAAAGTAAAGGTATAACATTAAAAACTTGTATTAAAAAAAGAAAACTTGTGAAAAAGTTGGAACTTTGAGCCCCAATATCTCCGTAACTAGAAGGTTCCCAGGTATAGTCTAGAACAAAATAATGATCGCAATAACGGGTAGAACAGGCGTCTTTTGGCTTCATGAAGGGTACTTTTGCATGGACACGGTGGAGCGCACCGTGGAGGTCTGCCCCGTTTGGGCGGAGCACCGCCGTGTACTCGTAGCGGCGATTGGCGGCGGCGATCTCTCGCGTCCGGCCTTGGTTCAAGCCATGGTCCGGAGCGAGAGGGAATGGGAAGCCGTCACCTCCTTCTGCGAAGCAGTCATGCTAGTGAAGGAGGTGGCGGGACGTGAGAGGGAAAGAACCTCATGTCCCAGTCGCCGCGGGAGACGCCCTGGGCGTTAGGGGTCACGTGGTGGCTCCCGGCCACCGTAGGCGCGGGCCTGTGGACGGCGAGTTATGGGCCAGCTCGCCGTCCGGCCGTCTTATGACGACAGGCCGTGTCGACGGCGCGTTTGTGTTCCACGTGCGCCTCAAAGAGATGTCAGCAAATAAGTAGGGGTCCGCAAGGGCCGATGCCTGCCAGGGCTGCGGGACTGTTCGAAAGAGATACCGTGGCCCTGGAACACAAAGGGCAAAGAAGGAACATGGATGGGTTTTAGTCAGTACAAGTCTGACACTCCCTTCTGCTCCGCCCAGAGTGGGGGGGGGGGAGTCATTTGATGATTTCCCATCAGGAAAAAAAAAAAGAAAAGGGTACTTTTGCACCCATTATAGATTTTTAGTAGGTTTTACAGATATTTTAGGTCTAATTTAAAGCAGTAATAAGGTTTGTGTTATCTTGGAATGCCAGATAAAGCTTTCGGTTAGTTTGAATAATGGCCTGAATAGTTTTGAGGTTTATTAAAAATAACGAGATCCATGTTTGATAGTAGACTTTTCTGATATAATGTTGAAATGAATAAAATCTTTTTGTTAACAAACATGTGTATGAGTTTTTAACAGAACAAAACATCACGCCTTTAATACCCGCACGGTTAGGCAGTCATGTACCTAATAGTACACCCACATTTAGCCAGTTATATTTAAGTCTCATGTAATAGGGGGCGAGCGTATTGCCATCAACTGGCACAAATCCAGACTCCGCGGCTGCTACTGAGAAATTCCTGATTGTAAAACGCAATAAAAATTCACCCGACCTGGGAATCGAATCCAGGACCCCATGCTCAGCAGTCGCGATTGCGAACACTGGACCATCAAGACAGAAAGAGAGAAAATAGTATTTAAAACAGTATGCATTTGCCAGTTATTAAACATATTAAACATAGCCCTTTATAAATTAATTACATTAGTACAGCCGTAGGTTGCAAAAATATGTCTAAAATGTTTTCTTTTTTATAGAGTTCAAAATATAACATTCCGTGCTACCATTCAGGTTTTCCCATTCAGTCCCTGCCTCATAAGGAAGTAGGGGACATGATCCCACTATTTATATTTTCCAAAGGACCGTACTGATATATGACATCAATTTCTCACAGCCGTACGGAGGACCAACAAATAGATAAATGCAAAAGATTCACGTCCTCTTTGGTCTAGTGGTCGCAAGCGTGACTGCTGAGCATGAGGTCCTGGGTTCGATTCCCTGGTCGGACAATTTGTCATTGGTTTTTACATCAAGAATTTCGCAGTAGCAGCCAACGAGTTCGGTTTTGTGTGCGGTTGATGGCAATTGGGTCGCTCCCTATGACATGAGACTTTAATAAAACTGGCGAAATGTGGGTGGACTATTAGGTATATGCCTCTGCCTATCCCTTCGGGTATTACAAGCGTGTTATGTGGTATCTAGTTGCTTTGCTGACTGACTTTGCCAGTGTAGCCAACTAGCTTAATCCCGCAGCATCGCCCGCGAGGAATTGGGTAGTTGTCCCACGGTATCGTACTACCGGGATAAAAAGTATCCTAACTGTAATCTGTGAATCATATTACATCCAGATCCGTTCTGTAGGTTTTGCGTGAAAGACTAACAAACATCCGTATACCCACAGCAGTGCGTCAATGGAGTTTTGGTGAAACTTTAGTGAACCATACACATCACACACACACACCATCACATCATAGTCACGTTTTGTTGTTTGTAATCTTCTCTTCTTTATCGTGTGGTTAGTGCCTAATCAGGTGTGTCAGAGTTTTAAGCCGCTGACTTGGTTTTACATGTCGTCAAAAATTATTTCTCAGGCATACTGTTTCCTCACGATGTTTTCCTTCACCGAAGCAAGTGATAATTATACAAAGATGATTAATTTTGTTATATTATTATTTGCTTGTAATGTTAGGAAGGATATACCTTAAGATCTCGATTGAAATGAACCTTCTGACATTTTTCTCGTAATAGTAGCGAGTATTATATGAGCAGTATAAATGGTACGCTTTGTCGTGTGTACTTTTCCATTTGTAGAAATGCGACAGCGTCCATTTTGATGCTAATTCTTTTTGGAATTTATCTATCATTTAATCATTTGCTGTTATCGGAAAACTGTCGAAATAAGGTAGTTTATTACAACTGAAGATTATTCAAAGTCAGAAGATTATTTGTTTTTGCTCCTTTTTATACTTTCATTTGCACACACTGTCTAATGTTAAGGGGAAGAGCGGAGTCACCTAACAGAAGCATCTGCTTGCTTAAAAGGTGAACTACAAATAATGTGTGTTAAAGCATTATGTAATTGAAATATTCATTTTTATTTATTTTTTTTTTGCCACAAACGCTTTTCATTAGTTCAAAATTACGTCGTATAATTTTCTTTTTACCCACCAACACGCCTCTTTTCATTCAGAAAAGAGGCTTGTTAGCCCAGCACTGGGAATCTTGCAGGCCCTAATTCCGTCATCTAATTTTGACAGATACGTCGCTACGTTTATCTGGACAAACTGCCAAATCGTTTGGTTCGAAACAAACTTATTGCAGTAATATATCTACCGAGAAATTCTTAGGAACAAATGAAATGACATTTGTATTACTGTTCGTTTATATTTTTCAATGTTGTACAACTCCATTCGGAAGTTTCGAGAAATTATTACTCCCTGTAGTTTCAAATGTCTGTGTGCTGTACAGGTTGAAACTACACTTACAGTTACAGTAGGAAATAGTAGGTCGAAGTTTTTATATTTATCGCGGCTACAAGACAAGACACACATATGTTGATATTTGTTTAAAAGCGTTGCGTACTGTTCCGTATTTCTAGAACGACTTAAAACTAGATTGATACTCAAACTAACAGGCACTTTTTAATGTCAAAAAATAAAAAAAAGCGAAGCTACAGTAGTTGCACATTCCAAATATCTATGGAGAAGAATGGGCAAGAAACTCCATGGACACTCTTTTAAATCAAAATATTGTTACAAAATCTTGGTTACATCATTCATGCTGAGATTATACATATATGTGAGAACGATGTAGAAAGACGTACACAGAGCGTCCAGAGTAAAAGATTAAATCAGAAATGAAAAAATAAAGTAATTAAAATATACCGTGGCAGCTAAGAGATGACCAGTCCCAAGTAACAGCGCCCGTTCACGAACATATTAAACTTTCAGTGGTTTATATTAACCCTTGGACTATTTAGGTCTAACGCTTGTAGCTATAGTCAAATAAGTAATTACTTGAGTTTAAGGAATTCGTTACGTAACTATGTTTATGCAATAAACAAGAATTTGAACGGAATAAGAATTCTAACGTTTGACAGTTCTAACTTCAAGCAATTAATGAACTACAGAATAAAAATCGTATCTTAAATAACTTTTACTCAAGTAATCACTTTCACTTGTTTATAGAAACGGGTGTTAGTGTTAATTCAATATATTTTTAACTTTTCCATCATCGTTTTTACTTTTATAGATCTTTAAGATTGAGGCTAGGAACTAGGCTTTCAAAAAGAAATAAATATTTAGTCCAATTTGATCTGAAATGGTTGCCCAATTTGGACGAGGAAAATCCTTGAAAGACGATTCAACCCTCATGGTTGAACGAGATGATTTATTTTTTCTTCCCTTCCAATGCCAGCTGATCTTCACCATCAAGCTGTAACGATTAATCACTGTAAGACACTTCGTTGGATATAAACTGTTCTATTTCCAAGTTCTTTTCACGTTAAGCCGTTGGTCCCGGCTGTCATTTGTAGATCTTTGACAGTCGTTAGGCAGTCAGTGGCCCAAAAAGTCTGACAACCAGTCTTACCAAGGGGTATCGTATTACCCAGTACAGACTGGGTTGTGGAGGTCAGATAGGCAGTCGCTCCATGTAAAATACTGGTATTCAGCTGCATCCGGTTAGACTGGAAGCCGACCCCAACATAGTTGGGAAAAGGCTAAGCAGATGATGATTTCCAAGTTCTTTCAACATCTCTATTCCACAAAACCATGCATACATGGTGTAAACGGACCCTTGACGAAGCCATGAACCAAGCATTCTGTACATAAAAATCAAAATATTTTATTTCACATAGGCCTAGATGGGCACTTATAAAAAAAAGACAAAAAGTTGCACTTTTCGGGTTGGTTGTTTCCTATGGAGAAGAACCGGCAAGAAACTCCATGGTTACACATTTCAAATCATTGGGTATTACAATTTTATCATGTTACAGCATTTGTACTTTAGTATGGGGGGACAGGGTACGCCCGACAATAAGTCATTGCTTACTACACAAAAGAAGTAAAACAAGATAAAAAGTTAACAAGCAGCTGAGAATGTACAAAACCTACAATGTTCACACATTCACAATTGGTAAAAAAGAATCTATACAATGGTAATAAAATACTGTAAAATACTAAATTAAACAAGTGACACAAAACAAATAACTCTACGCACTACTCTACAGTTTTTGACGGGAAACGACTTTTTTTTTAATGAAAAATCACGTTTTACGGTAAAACTCAATGTAACGGGTCGCACGGGTCAACGGGTCATGGAGATATTTACAGTGAAGTTATAGCCTTCAAAACTAGTATTTCTTTAAAAACTTGTGAAAAAGTTGGAACTTTGACCTTCAATATCATGGGTAACTAAAAAGTTCTCTGGTATGACCCAGAACAAAAAAATGATCGCATTGACGGGGAGAACAAGCGCCTTAGGGCTTCATTAAGGGTCTTTTTACATCCATTTGAGGCCTATATGCCTATATCATCCATTAAAACAAGATGCGCGATTTGATACACATTTGTTTTGACTACAAAACTTTAGCTAATTCAACAATTATAAGACTCATATAAATACTTTTGTTTTCTAACTAATTACACATAATAAATAAACTAAACTAATTCATCACTCACTTAATTACCGATGAATAGTTTCAGACTCAGGCAATGAACCGTAGACTAGACAATATCTCGAAGATCACATATTTTATGAGCGGTCTCAACGGATCGATGGTCAATAAACGCATTGTGTACGGCTATAAATCTATGGTTAATTAGAGCTTTATGGAAAATGTACGACTGTATTTAATTGGCTTGAAAATTTCCAGGAAGTGTTGTAAAACTTTTGGCCCGCTAAAAGTGTAAATATAAGCATGGTCATTGGGTATTCCCACAGCTCTATGTCTGTGGGTATTCCTCTATTTCCAATTTTTTTTTGTCAGCCTACTCCGTCCCATTGCTGGGTAAAGGCCTCCCCCATGGTTTTCCAATTTCGTTTACAATTTGCCTTCTTCGACCAATCCGTTCATGAGTCCAGATCGTCACGTCAGCGTTTCTTGGGCCTGCCACCGCCCTTCTACCCATATTTGGGGGAAATCTTTGTTTATTGCCTTCAACAAAAAAGTCCAGTCCAGCATTTGATCCCCAACTAACGCTCCATAAATAATTCTTCATCTAAGCACAACATTAATAAACATTTTCGTCACATTTACGACCTTCTGCAGTAACTTATCGATATATACTGCGGCTGTCAGACGTAAAACATGGAATCTTTACCTTAGGGAGAGCTGGTGTCGGTTACAAATTGAATGTAACCAATCTTTAGTTTACGAGCGGGTGTCCCTCTAGTGTTTTAAAAGTAAACTATGTTTGATGGCTTACTTGAGGGTTTGGTGTAGTTTTAGTGGTGCTGCAAAGTTTAAGGGTTTTTGGTGAGGGAAAAACAGGATTTAATTCCCTTTAAGGTGGTTGTAAGCTGGCTAAGTAAATCGTGTCTGGGATTTGTTGTGAGATTAGAAACATCCTTTTTTTCGTGTTCGAACATGGACAAAAGGTTCGATAGATTAAAATTGTACACCTCGACCTTATCCATTCTATACTATACTTAATAAAATGTTATAAATGCGAAAGTATGTTTGTTTCTTTGTCTTCATGCCTAAACCACAGAACCGATCGAAATTTTGCATATACGTTGTCAGCTGTACATAAACGGACATAGGGTATCTTT
This sequence comes from Noctua janthina, assembly GCA_963576755.1. Classification (NCBI taxonomy): domain Eukaryota; kingdom Metazoa; phylum Arthropoda; class Insecta; order Lepidoptera; family Noctuidae; genus Noctua; species Noctua janthina. Next base: position 15,060,747 of record OY755069.1, on the reverse strand, counting down.
CATTCCGAAAAAAAGTACTGTTCCCGAGGAAAACAACAATAACATTCTTTTGATAATAGATGGCGTCACGTGTCTTTCGAATCTTGATTAAATTATATTATTACAAGCAGAGTACAACCCGAATTGATTGTCAAATTCTAAATTAATACGACTGAAACCGCGGGCAAAAGCTAGTCTTATATATTATCACTTTAAGAAATACAGGGGTGATGAGTAATGGTGATCTTGAGATCAACAAATAGCAACTCTAAGTATGAATTCTGAGATGTTATTTTTAGTTTTCTCATCTATCATTTAACTATAAGTTCAGTTTCTTTGGGACACCAATCCATAACTTAAGTAAGAAAACAAAGCTTATTTTGCACCTGAAATGGCATATAAAATACAAGCTAATAATATAGCTCACATTACGTACAAATTAATTGAAATCAAAGTACCAATCAAGTACATGATAACTACCTCATATGATAACGATACCTCATTACTGATATAATACCACTGATACACATACCGCACGATAATTATTCGCACGGAATTTGATCGCGCGGTATCGTACGGTATCACGGCGAATCGTGTTATTAAACCCGTTCCGTTCATATTTCCTAACTAGTGCTACTGGGGGTAGTGTGCGTGTAATATTATGCGGTAATTTTCGTTGCACGTAATTATGTTGTATTTTAGTTGATGAATTGTTAATTTCTTTTCTGTTGCAGCGATTTGAAAATGCTTATTGTGTGTAAATTTACGAATCATGTGACTTGGTCTTTGAAACTTTATCTTAAACAAGCTTGTCCCCGCGGCTTCGCCCGCGTGGATGTCGAAAAATATCCGATTACTTACCTTCATCCCCCTTATTAACCCTTCAGAGGTAGAATTATTAAAAACGCTGAGACACGTACAAATAAATTTTCAATCGTCAGCCTAAACACAAAATTTGAAGATCCTAGCTTCAAAACTGACGGACTTTCAAATAAACTTTCATTCCCTATTTTACCCCTTTAGGGGTGAAATTCCCAAAAATGCTTTCTTAGTGTAGACTTAATCTTCACAAAGAACACACCCTTTAAGTTTCATGTCTCTAGGACCAGCGGTTTGGGCTGTGTGTTGATATATCACCCAGTCAGTCAGTCAGTTTACTATTTTATATAAATAGATAAAACTTTTTTTTTTAGTAGCCTTGTATGACCTACTGCTGTGCAAAGGCCTCTACCATATGCTTCCAGGTACTTTTCTCCTGCGCTACCTCGAACCAGCCTTCGTGAAGCGCGTCCAGATTATCTCGTCAACTCTTTCAAGGCCGTCCTCAGCGGCTTCGTCCATCCTCAGGCACCCATCGCGTTGACACCTTTGCCCAGCGGTCGTTAAGCATGCGGCCACCTGACCTGTCCAATCTCATTTACCTCTGTAATTCTTGTTTTTGAGCGCAGCGTATTGTTTCGTATTCTATATGTTCTTCTTACACCCAGAATGCTGCGCTCTATTGCTCTTAGACAGACTCCAAAGTGGAACTTTTGCGATTCGGTGAGTGAACTAGGTCTGAGCACCGTAAGTTAGGACAGGCGGGATACAGTTCGATGAGTTTGCGCTTTGAGAAGATCGGCAGATCTCCCTTCATTAGCGTGTTCATGGACCAGTAGCTTTTCCAGGCGTTGTGCATTCGTCAATCGATTTCCTTTTCCTGCCTGTTTTTTAAAGAAACTAACTGGCTCAAGTGGATATAAAACTAAGTCCCTATTTATGGCGTTGAGAAATATGACCATATTTTAAAGTTTCAACCTTCACAAATGTGTATTGCTACTGAGACTTACTCAGTAGCAATACACATTTGTGACGATATTTGTAGCTGATACAGTAGCCAATATTAAAGATGGATGGATTGTGTGAAGACTGATATGAAAGAGAAAGGAGTTAATGATGCCGTGACGTCTGACAGGGGAGAATGGAAAAAGAAAACGTGTTGCGCTGACCCCGAGTAGACTGGGACAAGGGCAGGAAGATGAGTAGTAAATATGAAACATAGCTCTTTTCAATACTTAGGATAAGCGTTGCTGGTTGCAACCTTAACGATAACAACCAAGTGGGTTGGTGTGAACACAGTTTCTTCTCTTACTTTCATAAAATTAAATTTTGCTGTCTATTTTTCTTCCCGGTCTATTTTACCCTGGTAAGTAAGATAGGTACTTAGGCTTTTTGCGAATCGAAAGGGCTCTTAGATAAACTGTTTTTAAAGCTAAACTGAAAGGTTGGCTAACCGACCAGGCATTATATGACCTTAAAGAATGGTTTTAATAAAATTCATGTGATTAGTATACTGTAAGGTTCTATTATTCTGTTTTTTGTGTATTAGTATTATTTTTTAATTTATGATAATTTGTGTTTAATGCTCTTTTTAATGTATAATGACTTGTTTTTTTTTAATCTATTATGATTTGTGTTTTTACTTTTTTCAAAATATGACCTGTAATTTTTGATAATTATTAATAAATAAACTAAACTAAACTAAAGTGAGTTCCAACAACACTATTCTCCTAGAAAAAATGCAAAACAAACTACTATCTCATAATTCACGCCTTGATGGTTAACCATCTCTTTTACACATACAAAAAGTGGAAAGGACAGAAACAACTCCGTCTAAAAATCCCAGTTAGGTACCCCAGAAAGCGCAGAAAGTACAGCATATTTCGCTGGCTGTGGAAATTAAAACGTCAAAACCATTAATATACTTCACGAGTGCAAAATTGTTAAACTTTTCCCATTAAAAGCTGGAGTTGTGCGTTATATAGCTTATTACTTAGCTCTGGGAGCACATGGGAGCTGGTACGAGAGGCTTACAATGTGATGGTAGACTTAATAGAGAATTAACTTGACGACGCTGTTGAAACTATGTTAAAATTTGAAGTTTGTGCCTGAGAATATGTCGCTGATTTGTACGAGTGATAGTTTTATAGGTGGCATTGCGATCAATCTGGTTAACCGAATAAAGATAGTGGTTCATCATCATCATTTCACCCGAAAGACGTCCACTGCTGGACATAGGCCTCCTCAAGTGTCGCCACATTGACTGGTCCCGTGCGTCTCGCATCCAGCGCATCCCCGCAACCTTCACTAGGTCATCGGTCCACCTAGTGGGAGGTCTTCCAACGCAACGTCTTCCGATCCGCGGTCGCCACTCAAGAACTTTTCGGCCCCATCGGCCATCCGTTCTTCGAGCAATGTGCCCTGTCCACTGCCAATTAAGTTTGGCAATTCTTTGGGCAACGTCGGTAGCTTTGGTTCTCTTGCGGATGTCTTTGGATAGAGGTAAGATTGACTTAAAGGTAGATGTTCAGAGGTAGGTAAAGTCAAATCTGTAAGTTTGAAATAAAATATGTTTTTTTTTGTCCTAAAGCAATAGAATACTCCTAGAATGATCAACTATTTGTTATTACTTATTTTCTCAGTACTTATGAGAGCTAGTAATATCTTGGAGTAGATAAATGAACACATAAGGAAAATGCAAGCTAAACCTGCTGTTCCACAAAAGGCGGGAAGTTTTACAAAAGTTCAGCTGCGACTGTCAGTTTTTGCTGACAAAAGTATCAAAGTGCGAACTCGTCCTAACAGACTGTGTTGAACTCTGTTGAAAGCGGGAATCGACGCAACGCCCTCAGGCATTGTCGCTGATTTGACCCAAATAGAACTTTATTGTGTGTAGAAGTCACAATAAAGTTTACAGGCAAAAGGACTACGAGTTTTTTTATGTGTTAATGCTCATGGATATGCCCTATCTGGGGGGCACGGAGGAATAAGTCACACCATAACAGATCCACCACCATTCTCACCACTGCTGTAAATTGGAGGGGGTCGAAGGATACTAGTTCACTCATGCGCACCTAATATAGTGTTTTGACAAGCTTTGAGTTGTTATAACGTAACATCATGCTTGTTATCCCCGAAAAGTTGGGCAGAGGTGTCTTAATAATTATCTAGTTATGTTTAAATTCTAAAGCAATAAGGAGCGAGCCTATTACCAATCAACTGGGCACAAATCCAGACTCCGTGTCTGCTACTGAGAAATTCCTGATATTAAAAAACTTTGCCCGACCTTTGAATTTAATCCAGGACCTCACGCTCAGCAGTCGCGCTTACGACCACTACACCAACGAGGCACTTATGTCGTCATCTATCTTAGCTAGCTCAGTAACGTGCCGAATGAAATTTTGTTTTCAATGAATTGTAGATTAATGTGCCAAAGGTAAGGGTCACACGTTTTGGAGGAATTAAGATTTGATTGCTTAAGATTAAACTGTTGAGCTAACTTCTTGATTATGGAGGACGTGAGAATGAGTTTAATTACAGGTTTACGTATTATAAACTGAATTATTATGGGTGCACTTCAAATTGCAACAATCAAGTTAATTATTCTATGGAGCTGGGTTTTATGTTCTGAGTCTACCATTGTTTCATCTTCTGTAAATAAATTGTTACAGAAGTAATCAAAGAAAAAAAATCTTATGTATTTGTCGGATTGTCAGGATTTATTCCGTTGGGCTCGTACATCATCTGGGCAGACGATGGGTTTCGTGCAATGAAAACAGACTAGGTGTGATACGCGATTTTTAAGCAAACTAACAAATTGCTTGAAATCACAACTTAACACAATAACATGGGGCACAATGAATCGGGTACATTTCCGGGACGTCTTAACTCCTCTGCGATTAGACTTCGAATGTCGTCCTCGCCGCGAGCTTTAGAAGCACACTGTGGTGTGGGTAGACTTGTAAGTAGGTCTCGTGATGTCACCACTTGGTGTACTTGCGATTAATTTTATGTCCATACCGATTTTTGTGTAATGACCGGATCCGACATATTTTACTTTATACCTGTCCAAAAATATATACTTTTTACCTGTCCAAAAATAAGATTAGACGGCAATCAGCTGACTGATTACCGTCAAAATCGCACGATAGACTGACGGCCAAAAAACTACCAACCTAGATTCCATTTGCTCACAAACTACAAAATTAATAAATGTTTCTCTACCAATAACCTACCTACAGAATATTCACCAAAATTCAACTGAAATACTCTAAATTCCAACGTTGCCACAATCTCAATAAGCTCCAATAGTAAAGCATATTTCGGAGGCACGCACGTACAAAGTCACCTTGCCTCGGAAAGGGGTGAATTTCCTTAGGAAACTGTGCGGGCGGAAATTAAGACGTCTGCGCAAGGTTACATGCAGCCTCCTTACATGTGCCTTTTGAAGCAATTTTTCGAAGATTAATGGTTCGCTGGTGACAATGTCAGTTGGGGAATTTTGGTTTAAGTTTTTGTGAAATAGAGACATGGAAAACTCTATAAGTATTTAAGTAAATTATGAAAAATCCGTAAATAAGTCATGCAACTTGGCAAAGATTTTTAAGACAATGGAAAAGTGTACAAGTTATTTATAGAGGTCTCATTTATTATAGACCTTTTACTTCATTCAGTTACAACAAGTAAAGTGGTATAAGAACATAAAACAGACCTGAGAAACCATTGTATTATTTGAACACCTACCATTACATCTTCATTAAAAACGAACACATCCCCTGCAAAGAACTTACCGCCGATTTATTAACCCACTGCAAATCTTATTAATCCTCTTCCACAGTCCGCAGCACAATGCACTTCCACTAAATAAATCCAGCCAGATCCGAAGCACATAAAAATCAGCCATCCGGACCAAAAAACATCTTACCATCAGACACTTCGGCACCGGAGCCACTTAAGCAAATCCCAAGCATCCCCAAGACATTTTGGCAAGCACCTTCGACCCTCGATCACGTACATTCCTGTTTCGTTAACAATATTGCGGAATAAAATCGTACGGGTGGTTCCAAATCGCACGGTTAGACCGCTCAAAACAAACTTGGACACGTTTTATGGATTTTATAATCGGTCAATGCTGGAACTACTCCAAGCGGGAAATGGTCGGGGATGGAGTGGTCTAAGTCAAGAATGACAGCGGTTTTTTGAAGTCAGGTGTATTTTTATGACTAGCTTTCAGGATGTCTTATAGTGGTATCTTGTAAGGTATAAAAGAAATACCCGTCGTTTACAGACAAAGACATGAGCATTTCTTTGTGTTTGGACATAAATGGTGGCACGTAATTTCTGTGCAATTCAAACCATTTGAACTGTTTTAAAATTCTCTCATACGCTGTTTAACAACAACATTCATTTATTGTCAGGCAACTTTGACCCATAGAAAGATTTGATTGTTTTTATTTTAAATTTGATTTTGGTTTAAGAGTTATGCTTATCAGTACGGTGGCATTGCTTTCCTGGATGAGCTTTTTTACTATGATCTTTAATTGTACATATAGTTGTATGTTACTAGATTGCTTTTAGCCAGCCTTTATTTGTTTTCTTTGGGTGTAATTTGGGAGTCTCAAAATGTTTTCACTTATTTGATTTTACCTTCAAACTCAAGCTTTTCTTGCAAAAAATTAGTACAACTCAATCGAAGATTTTCCCTCGAATTCTCCTGACTTACACCACATTCGTTCTCGTCGCTTTCTGTTGCCAAGTGGCTGCAAACTTTGCCAGGGTTCAGCGGAGAATGTTTTATTTTGTTTCCCGTATTTTGATGTGATTCGAATTTAATTTTTTACGTTTTTATGATAAACCTGTTTACCTATCTTGTCATGTTTTCTAAAGTTTAGAGTATTGACAAAATTTTAAGTGCTTTTTGTGTTGCGAAAATCTTGGCACTGGTCAAGCAGTCAGAGAGGAAGAATATTTTGAGAGGGAAGCGCCAGGTTAGCAAGCGAAATTTATATTTTGTTAGGTTTTTTGCAATTTGCATGTCAGTCAGGCTGTATGATTTTATTTATTTTTTAACTCGTTGCCCCACACTGGGAATTTCTCCAGTATCGTGGGTACATTTAAACTCACCTACACAAACAGCCCTGTACTACGACTATTTCATGAAAAAGTTATTCAATGGCATTAAATGAAGTAAGAGGGTATTGGAGATGATTTAAATGATTATAATTTTGTAAAGTCATATTTGTTACGGTCGCGAATCATATTTTGTTTATATGTTAAACAAAATATAAACCTCTCACTGTCCTGCAAATTGTATAAAAAGCAAGAAAATTTAAGTCCCAACCTTCGTAACGCATCAAGCAATTATTATTTTGCTTACATTGGCTTCAATTTCAACAATTTCCTTTACGTAAATTTTGAAGATTTATTAGAGACTTTGTTGAGATGGTTTATTCAGTAAAAGTAAAAGGTTTTATTAACTGGAACTTACACCTTCTAAGTAGCACAATATATTGTTTTTGTTTGTCTCCCCTAGCATAAGTTTATTGCCATCTAGGGAACTAGATCGTTGTAATCTTTTGCAGAAGTGGGGCAATACTATTAAGTACATATTTCCAATAGCCAAATATAGAATGAGGACACTCACTTAATATTTTTACAATGTATTTATTCTAGCAAATAAAAAAACAACGAGATACATTTCTAAATCAATTCACACCTAATCGTGAAAACTCTAACCCCACGTCCTAAGGAAAGCAAACACTACGCGAACACCGGACTGTCGCCTTCATCTTGTTCGGAGAACCCGAATGTGTGGTCGCGTCGGCAGTCACAAAGAGTCGACAGACGCAAAAAGTCATCCGATTGGTGAAAGTAATGAGTGAGACTGAGAGAGAGTGAGACATATGAACGCGGCAATCGCGTATAAACAAAGCTGACCAAGACCATTTCTAAACTTTAAAAGAGACTTTGGGTTTGTTTCAAAGGTTCTTCTCAAAGAAGCACGACCTTAAGAATTCTTAAAATGTCCACAGACGAAGTTAACATTATGAATTGTCACTTTGTGACCATTTTACGAATTGTATTCATATTATTATCCTATTATGAATCGGCTAACGGCCATTTTAGACCCATTATCTATTTAGAGAAATGTACAACTAACATAAGACACTAAACATCATTTAATATTGAAAACTATCGGTCGTGCAAATACGCGCTCGTCGCTTCATTATTCTGTCTTTGGTTAGGACGCGCCCGTAAACATTTAACACGGCTCAGCAAAACTTTTTATTTTTTTGTCTGAAATGCTAACGAGGTATTTAATGGATTCTTTTAGACTTATTCGGTTAATGTTGATATACATTTGATTCTTTTTGAAGTGGATTTGATTTGCTTTCTGAATTTTGATTTGTCGACTTGTTGCTATATCATTAGCAGCAGTTGAGCGCTTAACTTTTTTTTAGTCTGTTTCTTGTTTTGTTTTTGTCTATTAGTGAAACAAAGAAATACTTTTATTTAGTTTTTTGAGGAACAGTTTGGAAGACGACCGTACATATACCCACCAAGACCGCAGGGCCGCTCAACCGCAATTGTACTGGTTTCTATCTGGGTAGCTGTGAAAACGTTTCTCTGGATGACGACATTACAACGTGCGGCTGCAGCGTACGGTGTGTCGCTATAGGAATTATAAATGTAATGAAATTTTTTTTTGATTACTCAAATGAGCTCATTTTGTAACAAAAAATTATTAATGAGTCATGTGAAACGTTTAGGTGTATAAAGAACATGGTATAAAGTTCTTTATCCCCATAGACAAGGGAGGATCCTCCGACCAGACGGGTGTTATGTCTGGTGGTCTACAGCCAGACAGGTTGTTGTTGGGTTTTTCTATGTAGTCTTAAGTCCCGGATAACTTTAACTGCGCGATTTTGAATTTTGATGTTAGTTCTACGTTTGAGTCAAAGGCGCTGTGTACTTTTTGTTCATGTTGCTGTGGTACTTTTTACATGTTGCTGTGGTACTTTTTCTAGTACCGATACAGTTTCACATGTTTCATTCACAAAATATTTTTTGAAAAGTCAATCAGTTTTTGTGAATAAAAAAATGCTTTAAAAGAATTAGGTACATTTAAATATTCAACTGTACCTCTGTGACCTGGCTTTAACGACAAAGGCAATTCTGAGGCAATACAGACTTATTTTGAGTTGAATTTTCACGAATCCTTCCGATGCTTTTACATGTACTCAACGTGTGCTCAAAGCAAGTGCTCTTGCAGGCTTAGCTCGTTCATCCACGAGTGTATTGTGGCTATTTCCGAGCTTTTAAAACATGCTGGATTTCAGTCTTTATATATATATTCTTTTAAATTCTTATAAAACTGTTTGCCTTGAGTGTGTGATGTTCTAAGTTGATGTAGATGTAGACTAGGTAGGTCTGAACGAGCACAAGGTTTAAAAAGAGTGAATGGTTTGAAACATAAGCATTGATGATTCCTTCATCAATAGATTTCGATTCAAACCAGATAAAATGATTATTGTGAAAAATAAAAAAATAAATGTCGAGGAACTATGTTATGTGGTGTATTATCACTAAATAGGTATTTCAAAATAAATTTTAGGTCTCTCAGATAATTTTCGTTTTTTTTTCGTGATATTTTATTGTTAACAAATCTGAGTACTAAGATCAAAGATCTTCTAACTGCTTTTGCGTTCAAGTATCAGTATTATCATTGCTATAGAATATTGACATCGCCATTAGTTTTCTTTAGCAACATTTGCAATACAAAGAAGCCAAAACATAAATAAAAACTAGCAAAAAATATCCGACCTCTCAGCCATAATTTAAGCAACATCCACAAGATAATTAATTCCCAACTAATATTCTTTTTAAACTACACTACTGGAACTCTCGGCATAAAACGTTATTGCATGAAATTGATTAATTACTCGGCAGCCGGTCGCTGTGGAGTAGTCCACTTTATATTGGTTTCAATAAAGTTTATCTTCTCAAGTTGTCTTCATTGATAGGCTAATTACTCTGGTTCGGTATTAAGGCTTTACTTTGATACTGTGAAATTAGATTAGGTAATGTTTTGATGTTAATTGAGGAGCTCGTGGCTAAATAACAGCCGCGCAGATCAATCTTCAGGTTTAGCCGCGCTTGTCTAGGTTGGTCTGTGGATGGGTGACCACCCATTATATACCGAGTTTCCTCCGTGCTTAGGAAAGCACGTTAAGCTGTTGGTCCGGCTGTCATTTGTAGATCTTTGAGAGTCGTTACAGGCAGTCAGTGACCCGAAAGGCTGACAATCAGTCTTACCAGAGGGTATCGTGTTACCCATTCCTAACTGGGTTGTGGAGATCATATTAACAGTCACTCTATGTAAAATACTGGTATTCAGCTGCATCCAGTTAGACTGGAAGCCGACCCCAAAATAGTTGGGAAAGAGCTAGGCAGATGATGAATGTTTTGATGTTCATTATTTGCGTTGAAAATTCATGACATTCCTTTTTGCTTCGTCATAGTCGGGCGAAAAAATTAAGTATTAGCTATTAGTATTAGCGGTAGCTGCTAATGAATGTATTTACGTTGGTCTGTGCTCGGAGTTTTTATGTGTAGCCGAATCAGACAAAGAAATTTGCAGGAAAATCAAGGTATAAACCCAAGCCCAAGGATTGATGGCAGTGGGCGGGTCACATTATTTGAAGAACAGATAAAAGGTGGAAGCGCGGGATAGGTTGCTATGGCGATACTTGGAGCAGGTCTGTATAGTCCAGTAGAGTACGTTGTTTTAGACCTGATATCGATTATGTAGCCTATACTATGAACATACATTTGGAGACTAGGAAAAAGAGTGTCCATTGAGTTTCTTGCCCATTCTTCTCCATGAGATCTACGATTTTGGAATAGGCAGCTGTTATGCCTGTAGGTAGCTTATTTTTGACTAAGCAAAAGTGTCTGTCACGCGACTATTTAAAAGAAATGCTTTAAGTTTGAGACAGATGTCATTAGAAGACCATCATAACCAATGGCGAAAATACCGAATCAGACCATTTTCGTCGTCTCCCAAAATATACTGGACAGTCTAGATTGCTGTTATTTCATTTAAACAGGTGGCGAAATGGGAATCCAAATGTAGCTAATTTTAAGTTGAAAGCAGTGTCGTCATGAATGGCGAACTTATTTTTGCGTACTTTTATTTTTAAGTTGCTACAATATAACTCGCTCAAAGACAAGTTTTTTTTTAAATGAATTCTAATTTTGTTGTATTTGATAATTGGGTCTCAATGATCATATACACGCGCATTCTCGCTGGGATTTATACGAGTAAGTAAGTAAGTAAGTAAATCATTTATTTGCGTAAAACATGGTATACATTGATGTTAATATTATTACAGTAGCTCAACATGTTTCGCTGTTTTTGCACATAGCATGCAAAAATTTATATTTTTTTTACAAAAGGAATCAACATCTCACATCCATAAAATCTTTTAAACTGTAAAAATTTAGTGAGATACACAGTTATCGTCACTTTGAGATAGTTTCCCACTTCAACGAGGGCGAGGCCTCGGGCAAAGGTTAGTGTTAAATCTTATCTTCTTACTACTATCTTACTTAAATATTATAAATTCGAAAGTTGTGAGGATGTATGGATGACAAAAACAGCTGAACGGATTTAGATGAAATTTGGCACACAGATAGTTTATACTCTGGATAGGACAAAGGATACTTTTAATGTCGGTAGAACGATCTCATGAGAACTTCACGCGGGTGAAGCGCTGGCATAAGCTAGTAATAAGCTGTTCTTCCATAAAAGTATTTTGTTGTAATTATGTACCTATATAGGTACAGTTTAAAGTTGCTATTTTTGCAATCGGCTTCATACCATACTAGTACTGCAAATAAACTTTTTTATTCTGTAGCAACTTGTCAGAAGTTCAAGAGTCAGATGCGGGCGGTCCGTGTAAAGTTACAGAAATGTTTTCTGGACATTTTATTATTGAAAAGTTTATTTCATTACACCTAGGTTTTTAGAAAATAATTTTAGAGCAGATATTTTAGTTAATAAAATTATTTAAAAGGTCTCATAGTGGTGGGCAGTCCACCCACATTTGGTCACTTATTTATTTATTTATTTAACACTTCAAGCACAAAAGTACACAGGCGGACTTAATGCCATAGGCATTTCCTACCAGTCAACCTTTGGGTGATGCAGAGACAAACAGTGGTAAGTGTATATCTGAAAATAATTTTAAATAATACTAAGATTAACTACAAGGATATATAAAATACTATAAATATATATCAAATACTATAAATATATATCAAAATTTAGATTAAGTAAATAGACATTTGCACGAATATACTAAAATAAAAACACAAACCATGGGGAAAACATTACCGTTGTGACGAAACTGCCAACTTCTTCCGAATGTACTCACGAACTTATGTTTGAAGTCCCGGCACCAAACAGGGTGCGTGCATAATTTTATCGCTAGCCTATTCCCAAATATATTGGGGACTTGGAGTCGATTTCTAGTCTAACTGAATGCAGCTGAAAACCGGTATTTTACATGAAGTGACTGCCCATAGGGGATGAGCTTAATGGCATCAGCATTCTTTAAAAAAACCCAATGAAACTTTGCATGGAAAAATAAATTTCGTATTGAGTTTACCGTCCTTTTTCCTACACTCTATTACTGATAGTTTATTAGTAATAGATAGGATATCGAATGACAACGGTAGTGGCGTCTACGTTCAGACATTTTAATTATAAGTCAGAAGAGAGAGACACTGATTTATTGAACGTATAATTTACTCGTAATAAGCAATTTATTCCTGTGATAATTTGATTTTTAATTAGCTTTTTGCTTTGATTAATTGGTAGTTTGGTAGCCAATTACTGTCAGCCAGTAACTTGTTCCACTGCAAGGGTTATTCTCATGCAGAGGATAACTGATTGCATTTGTAAAGTGCCTGTTTGGGTTTCAGTCCTTTTTTTAGGTTTTGCTCACTATGTTGAGCCTGCAGAAAAGCTCCCAGCGGGTCGTCAACTGCCATGTCCCTCCTGAAAGACTCTAAACCGACTTCAAAGCCAGATAGGCACGTACAACTTGCTCCGGTGGGGGTATACCGATGAAACAGAGTGCGACTGTGGAGTCTCATACCAAACCATGGCCTTCTCCTAACTCTTTGTGCAACTCCACCTGCACATTAAGGGATCTATCCAAAGCCACTACCAATGCCGTTGATGTGGCTGAGTTCTGGTCGAAACAAATTTAATTTAATAACTATGGGAATCATTGATACGAAGAATATAATTCAAACTACTCATATTTATATTTGAAACTAGGCAACCTTTACACGAAAAGAAAATATCCAACAGAAAAGTTCTTTTATAACTATGATTAGACCCATCAAGCGATGCAATCCAATCTGAAAGACCATTGTGGAAAATTCTAGAACATTTTTCATTATTAGATGGAATATCTTCATTATTTAACTCTTCAGTTAGACTTCGGCGAACAAATTGGAAAATACGCCTGAGGCCTTTTTAATTCTGTGGAAACTAATCTTGGAGATATTGGTTAAATTCTTTAAGAAAAAGCTTTCTTTTTTACTTATTTTTGGGATAAGTTTGCACTGGGATTTTTGAAATATTATGATCATAATAAACCCGATGAATAAGTAGTAGTGTTTGATGTATAGGTATAAGTTATTTGTTAAAATACATTTTTTTTAAATAGAATGAAATGAATGGATGAACATGAATGAATGGTATGGAAATTGAAAAATCTCCATATCTATTTAATGATAGCGATACCTACTGGAGAATATAAGGGCTTGTGAAGTTATTTTACAACTGACATGGTTACAAGTTTTGATTAAAATATATATGTCGGGTATGTCAGGATTTATTCCGTTAGGGTCGTACATCATGTGGGCAGACGATGGGTTTCGTGCAAAGAAAATACACTGGGTGCGATACACTGTTTCTATTAAACTAACAAATTACTTGAAATTACAACTTAACACAATAACACGGGGCACAATGAATCGGGTACAGTTCCATGACGTCTCAACTCCGCCGCGATCAGACATTGACTGTCGCCCTCGCCTCGAGCTGGACATCAGGGCTCTGTGACAAGCACGCTGATTCTGTACAACCTACTTAAGTCGCGTGATGTCACCACTGCAGACACCCGCTTTCCAATTAATTTTATGTCCGTACTAATGACCGGATCCGACATATACGTTTAATATATTTTTCTAAACACTTTTGAAATAAACACTCTTTCAAAACTGTTGCTTACCAAAATTTCAAATAATATGGACCTTGTACAAACGCGCAAAGTAAAGGTAAAGTAAATTCGAATGATTTCAATCGGTTCATACTCAACTCACTGTATTGTTTTACATATCTATAGAACTTGTAATACATGTAGGTAAGTTAGTTGCATACCCGAAAAGCTGCGTAACGTTTGTCGTAGTCCAAACACGTTAGGTACAAGTAAATTTGTGAACGCGCGACAAACGCGACCTACCAAAGGCACACAACATCATAGGCATTGAATTGACTGTCACGTGTATTTACAGCGTCGATTCTCGCGTGAATAAACTCGTCTGCCGTGCATTTGCTAATGTGAACGCAGCCTAACTGCTTGACCACGAACTTTACGCTTAAGTGACACGGGTGTGGCGACAAGAGTCTGCGGATCGAACAAAATGAAAGAAATTGTATAGTTCATGCCATGAGTCAACGCGACTCATACGAACGATACTAGTGAGGCACACGCGTGTCTCTTGACACAAATCGGGGCGTAATTTCGAACATTTCAGGTCCAGAAAATACCGCATTTCATAGAGACGCAATAGATCTGATTCATCATCATCTGCCTAGCCTTTTCCCACCTATGTTAGGGTCGGCTTCCAGTCTAACCGGATGCAGGTGAATACCCGTATTTTACATGAAGCGACTGTCTATCTGACCTCCACAACCCAGTTAGTACTAGGTAATACGATACCCCTTAGTAAGACTGGTTGTCAGACTTTTTGGGCCACTGACTACCTACTGCAATAGATCTGATTTAAACAACAAAATAACATTTACTTTGTCTATAAACAAAAATAAATAACAATCGTAATAGGTACTCATAAAACATTAAAAATATTAAGACATAATACCACAAAAATAGTTGCCAAACTAAATAATTGTGCCGTTTCTGGCAACATTACATTATATTATTTTCGGAAAACAGGATGAGGTTGTCACATAAAAAGGGAGATGATTGCCGAAAGCATTTTGTTAGGATAATAAATACTTGTATATTAATGTCTGTGATAATAAATAGGTTTCATATAAATAGAGAAGAGCATTTCTTTTCTGGATACAAAAGTCCATTTTGCTCAAATAAAGTACTTATGTTGGAAATGAGGTGTGTGTTGTTCATTATATTCTTAGGAAATTATTCTGGTATTATGGTTTTGCATAATCAGTCTATAATGTTCCCACTATTGGGACACAGGCCTCCTCTCTATGAAGAGGAATAATCCACCACGCGGGCTCAGTTGGTAGGTAGATGTCACATGTCTTCAAATTTTGGTTTCAAGGACTTGCTGGTTTTCTCACGATTTTTTCCTTCACCGTTTTGAAAGTAGTAGTGATGAAATAAATTACACAAAATAATGCTCCTGCCTGGGTTCGAACCCAAAACTTACTGCTCATAAGTCAGGGCAGCCACCACTGGATCACCGGTGCTGTCTCTGAAGGTTTTATTCAGTTTTTTTTTCCACCAGTGGTTATCATGGTCAACCAGTAAACAATCAATGTTCTAGCATTGATTTCAAAACTATTGTATGATATTTCACGAGCATGAAAAACAGATCAAGACACAATATTTTCAAAAGAAAATTGACTTACCATTATCCTACCTCTCTTCACACACTTCATTTATACAAATCACCTACTCACTTCACCTGCACACTTCACTGGACACTTTACCTACTTCACACATATTACACTACACCATTTGTAATTTTCATTTTTTTTTTTACGTTAATTAAGTTTAAATTGTCT
Organism: Noctua janthina; assembly: GCA_963576755.1. Classification (NCBI taxonomy): domain Eukaryota; kingdom Metazoa; phylum Arthropoda; class Insecta; order Lepidoptera; family Noctuidae; genus Noctua; species Noctua janthina. The sequence goes on along the minus strand of OY755069.1, from coordinate 15,044,876 downwards.
GCTTTTTTCCCTTCTGCAATGAATCAGTTGTCTGAGTTACATTAGCTATTGTATTGTATTAAACCACATTTAATTCGAGGTGAGAGCCTGGGGATCCGTCACACAGGGTATCCTAGTATGGACGCCAGTCTCTCACAAAGGAACATATATTGTGCATTTTGTGTAAAATGTTATTCTTACAATTATTATAACTATGTGAACCTTTGTCAAGAGAGAAAATAAAGATATTGTATTGTATTGTATTGTACTTAAAATCTTATTTTGTGGATTCACTATCAATACCAAACTAAACATAGACCCACAATATCTACAATGGAAAGCCATAACAGCCAAGGATTGCGCTGTTGAATTTTCGACTTTGGGTGCTAAGGCTAACGTTGCAAATCCAACAACACGATCAATATCCCTTACGACTTTTCTCCATCGACGATATGATGTATACCTATTCTATACTATATGAAACAGTAATTACATACGGCTTCTCGGGCCAAGCTAAATGCCAAAACGTTACACCACTAAATCAATCCGTGAAACATGTTCTATCAGCTTCAGATTAGCTGACTACACCAAATTGTGTCTAGACTTAACTGGAGACGATACATTTTAATTAATGCAGGCGGTTCTGCATGAATGGCTGAGCTGTTTAGACAAGACAGTGAATCCGTAATTAAGAAATTATGATTATTTTAAAGGACCGATTAATCTGGTAAACTTGCCATGAATTAATTTTTAATATTTTTATACACAAACCCTGCGTAGGGAACTACAGCTGTTTTGATATGGAAAGAAAAATTTCAAGTGCGAGCAGGGTTTGAACCTGAGACCTTCCAATTCAGTACACCGAACGTCTTAACCAATTAGACAATCACACCCTGCTCACAGCTCTCGAAATCTTTCGTTCCATTAATAACGTCTTACGATGACGTTAGCGCCATCTATTTAAGAAAGTATCGAACTAACGGAACGAAAGATTTCGAGAGCTGTGAGCAGGGCGCGATGGTTTAATTGGTTAAGACGTTCGATGTACTGAATCGGAAGGTCGCAGGTTCAAACCCTGCTCGCACTTGAAATTTTTCTTTCCATATCAAAACAATTGCCATGAATTGTTCTATAACCCAGCTCATGTCCAACAGCTCTAAGCGTATCCTATCTAAGCGAGGTAGATGAGCTGAAAATACAGTATTACGTTGAAGTGTATATCTACTTGGACCAGTTAGTATTTTCAGAAAATAGGCAAGACCGAGAAATCAATAGCCGAGTCGAAAACACTTGGAAAAGCTACTGGTCCACGAAGACGCTAAAAAAGGGTGATCTTTTGATATCCCAGAAGCGCAAACTCAACGACATATGCATCCTGCCCGTCCTAACGTACGCTGCTCAGAGCTGGTCACTCACCGACACTTAAAAGTTCCGCCTTGGACTTTGCCAAAGCGCAATGGAACGCAGCATTCTGGGTGCCAAAAGACAAGACGAGGGTTTGAAACACCACGCTGCGTACCAAAACGGGCATAGTGGACGTTGGCAAGAAGGCTAAAATGAGATTGGGCTATAAGTATGTAATGTAATCACAACGTATTTTTGATAGCCTATCGTTCTTAAATAAAAAGAAGAAAGAAAAAATATTTATTTGTCGCAGGGACATGACGTGCATCATACGAAATTACAAAAAATAAACAATAAACTATAAATTCAACAGGACGGAACAAAAAAAAAGAAAAAAGTACAAACAAAAAACAAAACATAATAGTTAATTAACAAAACAACAAACATAATTTAGCTTTATTTTTATAAATTAAAATGAATACAAAAACTGATGATGATCCTTGAGAGATAGATAATCACCTAACTCCAAAAATAACATCAAATTGGTATCTAAATAAAGCTCTTGTTCTAGTTTCTGAACCTATAGAATTTCTCCACGAACTTTAAATATTCCAATCCTTGCAATCAAGTGCGGTACACGCAAGAATATTTGTGTAGAATATTAGATTACGTCTGATTGGTAAAAAACAAAGAATCCTCATGAATGTATAACGAACAATTGGCGCTGAAGGCTGAAGCATAATGCCATGTGACGAGATTTGAACATTATGGTATTGAGAGAAGACTGTATTACTGAAGGATTCCACTTTCACAAGCAATTCAAGCCCAATGTGATGACGACTAACAAATCTACCAACCTGCATGGTGGATAACGGCCCACCCCTTCCCAAAAAAAAAGGGCCTGTGTACCAATGCGGGAACTGTGTTGCTGTCACTGCAGTATTTTATTATTTCATCGTACTCCTGCCTTATCCCAATTGATTTGTGGTCGACGCCGCATGTCAACTTCTTCCATACATCTCTATTACTCGTCACCTCCTTTCTAGCCATATCATCCTTCACACCGTCCATCCATCGTTTCTTAGGTCTTCCTCTAGTCTTATAGCCCACATTCGAACTCAAAACTTTCCTCTCGAAATTTTCCTCAATCCTCCACATCACATGTCCATACCGCGATAACCGATTACCACTCAAATATTCCGTTACCGGGGTCACTGTCAGTCTTCGTTTTGTGTACTCATTCCTTATTTTATCCATTCGCGTTGTACCACCCATTCTCCTTAGCATTCTCATCTCAGCCATATGTCATTGCCTTTCATTCACCCCTTTTGTGGCCCAACATTTTGATCCACACAGTATTTTATATTGTGAACCCAAAACTTCGCCACTGCCAGTGCGTCGTTAGTGGCAGCGCAGAGAATTTGGCTGCATTGTGATTTCTATGCTTATGCTGTACAGAGAATTGACTGCTTCCCATTGATGGCGTCTTCAAAATCAATATTAATATCAATAACACTTAATACGAGTATACCCAGCTTTTATTAGCAAAACAATATCTCAGAAACTGAAGTGAAAAGGGTACCATTGTTGACTGGTAAACGGCCATTAATAGAATTAGTTCCGGGTGCCTTCAGTTCCCTGTATACAATACAATTGGTATCAGTTGCATTGATAAACAGAAAGCGGTTCTGAATAATAACAGCGCTAAACAATCGTATTGTTTATTTAATATTATTCTTTAGTTTGAGTTGTAGAGGTTCATACAATTATTTTGTTATTAAGACAACGTAGTCTTTCTCGGGACTAAATAATAGTCCACCTTATTGTTTTCGGTCCAGGAGGCCAATCGCAGCTCAAACACAGGTAAACACTATTACCTTATTTTCGTAGACCCATGAGGCGGCGATCAGGCACTCGACCAACGGCATAAAGAGCTTTCCAAATCTTCTAGATTCTTTCCAAAACTTCTGACAAAGTCCTTATGAAAATACAAAATAATACTTTGCCCGGCTTAGGAACCGAACCCAAGTCCCCACGTTCAGAAAGAAAGAAAGAAAGAAAACATATTTATTTGGTCCATGCCACAAGTGCACACAACAAGCACTAAAAAAATATTAAAAAATTAAAAATCTTAAATTTATGCAATAAAAATGTTAAAACAAAACAACAAAAAAAAGGAGATAATATTGTGTGTCTCACGACTGCGCCAAATAGGCCCAGTCAGCAGTCGCTCTTACTACCACGAGACGAACGGGGCTATCCAGGACTAAATACAGAGTGCTGTAAAGGAACTGGACATGTATGATCATATAGAAACTCCTACTCAACCCCACCAATGGCATTAAAATATTAGTATAAATATGTATTAACATTGGTGAATATATTTACGACATCTCGTACAACATCGCATATAATTTAGAGTCGCAGGGCTGTTCTCTGGATGATAATAAACACGCCAGTTTGGCATCCCCCCATGACAATCACGGGGTAAAGCGTATAAATCTACGTCTTTCGTAGCTGTGACTATTCGCGGAGACATGGTACAAGGATATTGTAGAAGATTCATTTGAATTGAAGAAAGAACATTTTTGTATAATATCGTAGGAGCCGTGGCTAAATAATAACAGCCGCTCGGGTCGATCTTTAGGTTAAGCCGTGCTTGCCTAGGTTGGTCTGTGGATGGGTGACCGCCCATTACATACCGAGTTTCCTCCGTGCCTAGGAAAGCACGTTAAGCCGTTGGTCCCGGCTGTCATTTGTAGATCTTTGACAGTCGTTAGGCAGTCAGTGGCCCAAAAAGTCTGACAACCAGTCTTACCAAGGGGTATCGTATTACCCAGTACTAACTGGGTTGTGGAGGCTCCATGTAAAATACTGGTATTCAGCTGCATCCGGTTAGACTGGAAGCCGACCCCAATATAGTTGGGAAAAGGCTAGGCAGATGATGATGTGATCGTGTCCTGCGTGTGCTGTTGCCTGCATGTTACAGCAACTGGTGGACGCTACTGAAGACAAACTTAGCCGAAATCAAGGCTAACTCAATTTTGATGCCAGCGGCACTCAATGAAGGCGAAGATCACGACCGCGGCCTCTGCTGTCCGCGTGAAATTATTATAAAAATATTGCTTCTCTATTTGAACCGGATTTTGTTAACAATTTCAAGTGTTTTATTTTTTTTGCACGGAACCATAATCCTTTTTTTTAAATAAAAGTAGTTACTCCTTACGACTTGATGTCATCCTATCTGCCAGTATAAGTCATAACAAAATCGGTCCAGCCATTTCAGAGATTAGCTGGAACAAACAGACAGACAGACACAAATTAAAGAATAATTTCTTTAGTTATATTACCGTAATATATTATTTCATGTTATGAATTCAATAATCTGTTATTTTGAAATTTCAGACAGACACTTCAATTTTATTTATTTGTGTAGATGTATACTTAATAAACTATTAACTCTAGTAAATCGTTTCGTTTTCCAAAATTCAAAAGTTTTTTTTTGCATTTTTGAAAACGAAACGACGCTTTCAATTTTCTTCTCCGTTTCCGAATCCGTTCTAAGAAACATCTTTATAAGTTCCACCAAAGTACTGAGATGGACACGCTTTAAAGAGTGTTAAAACAAAGTAGACCTTCCTCAAGTCATCTGTCGACTGGAACACCCAAGAAATAGTGGTTTATTTAAATTCCTCGACATCTTGGGGGTCGTTTGGGTGTACAATCACTAAGATAAATGCTGCGACATTCCACGCGGTCATCAGATATTGTGCCAGTAAAAGGAATTGTATGTACGTATGTTAGTTTATGTATTCGGCTTGGAAATAGGTCACACTTTGGCTGTCGTGAGAGCGAAATATTATTTCTCCAAAATGCTAAACTTACTTAATTTTTATATTTTGTTTCAATGTAACTTGACATAATTTGTTCCAATTTAATTTATTATTTATTTGCATTAATTAATCTTATATGTATATTTCAATTTAATTTATTCTTAGTCAAGTTATTCTTATTTTATTTTTTTAATCCGTATTCATCTGATCTGGACAACCTACATAAATGCTACTAACTTAGTCTTAAGAGAATTAATGTGTTACTAACAAAATATGAACAATACCTAGTCTGAAATAAACAATTTTTTTTTTTTTAATTTTAAATTTTAAATTTATGTCTGACTGTTTCGCAGTATCGTGATCAAGTGCAACAGCAGATCCTGATCTATTTTAAAGGTTATTTTCTTCTATTTAGAGCATTTAAATAAAAGCTTGTTTGTAAAAATGTTTTATTTTTTTACTATAAATTTATTATTAAAAAGGAAGTGGCCGTGTGTCCCAGCAGTGGGAACACTATAGGCTGATTATGCTGATGCTTATGCTAATTAAATATTTAGTTTTTTTGTTTCTTTACAGCAAACTCTTTTAATTGATACACATATCATGGGGTTAAAAAATAACTAGTCCGCCATCTTTGAGAGTCCGCTATATTGGATTTAGAATGATGTCACTTAGTTAACTATGCATTGTCATACAAGTTGGACGTGTATGCAAAATTTCAGCTCAATCGGTTCTTTTAAAATTCAGTTACAAGATTTTGAGCATTAAATAGTATTGTTGGAGCTGCTGAAGATTGTACAACTATCGTTGCATTGTATAAATTAAATCTCTTTAGTACTATATAGCCGCATAGCCCTTATTGTGTGAGTACTATGTACTAGAAAGCTGTCATTCGCTGGAAACCTGCGACTGTTCTTGACTTGAATGTGCCCTGGCGGTTAGGAGTTTGTCATGCTCACTCAAATGTCTCGCTGATGGTGGCACGTGTGTCGGATCATTTAGTTCCTTTCAAAATGGTTTAATTGAATGGTGCTGATACATGCGTCATGTTCGTGAACGGGCGCTGTCAGTTGTGACTGGTCATCTCTTGGTTGCCACAGCTTATTTGAATTAATTATTTTATTTTTGAATTGTTTTTACTATGGACACTTTTAACGTACACATCTTGCTACATCGTTCTCACATAATGTACCATCTCAACATGAATGATGTTACCAAGGTTTTGTAAAAGTGTTCTGATTTAAAAGTGTGTCCATGGAGTTTCTTGCCCGTTCTTCTCCATAGAGATCTACGTTAGGGAATGGGCAACTACAGTACTTTCACAATTTTTATGCCTTGTGACTGGGACTGTAGCTACTTTTCATTGTTGTATTTGTTTCGACAATTCAAAAGTGCCTGTAACTGGCCTACTTGAAATAAATGCTTTGATTTTGATTTTTTGATTTTAACCTAAACAAACAAACGTACTTGACAAACATTGCAAGTTAAATAAAAAAGCTTGTAAAAATCGAAGACTTGTGACATTCGCGGGTGTGCGAATGTCACAAGTCTTCGTGTGTGCAAGTGCACTGGGCCTCCGTAATGGGTAATAGTCCATTCGATCTCAAAGAAGAGGAGGCCTGTGACCCCACTAATGGGTACATTATATGCTGATTATGCAATACTGCCTCGCTGGTCTGGTGGTCGTAAGCGCGACTGCTGAGCATGAGTTCCTGGGTTCGATTTCTGGGTCGGGCAAAGTGTTATTGGGTTTTTACAATAGGAATTTCTCAGTGGCAGCCACGGAGTGAATTTGTACCCAGTTGATGGCAAAAGACTCGCTCTCTATTACATGAGACTTAAACATAACTGGCGTAATTAGGGTGTACTATTACGTACAGCTCTGCCTAACCTTTCGGGGCTTACAGGCGTGATGATTATGTGTGTCTTTCCGGAATCCCTAAGTTCTTCTAAAACAAACTCGGTTTCACTGTGTTGTTAAATTCATGATATTCAGGCAAAACAAAGTTCAACTCTACATTCTGAGGTAATACGGCTTAATTTAGATCAATAACATGATTATATACTTGAACTTTGAACACACACATACCGACGTAGAACATAATATGGAAGCCTGAGGCGTTCTCTAATTATATGGAGGAAAACCTTGTTAATGTTACCTATGTATACATAACAAAGATATTGTTGTTTCTTGTGCCTTTATAATTAATTAGAAAATGTTTGCATGTTGTTTTTTTATGGGTTAGAGATAATAATTTAAAGAACTAGCTTATGCCCGCGGCTTCACCAGCATCGAGTTTGAAAGTATTCTATGTGTTAATCCAGGTTATAATCTATCTATCTGGAAAATTTCATTCAAATCCGTTCAGTAGTTTTTGCGTGAAAGCTATCCATCCATCAATATAAGTAGGGAGTAGGATATATAACGGAAATTTTGTGAAGTGGTATTCTATTCAGGAATGAATTATTAATGAGGTATGAGGTCCTGTGTTTGATTTTAAGGTCAGGCAAAGTGAAATTGGGTTTTTCTATCAGGAATACAGAACATAGGAGAAAAAATAAGTATCAAAGAAGATAACTCATAAAGTATGCAAGCAATCTCAATAAATATAATATAGGACCACCACACGAGCTTCCTCTCCCAAATGAAAATCGGAATCACGTAAATCGGACCAGTAATCCCGGAGAAATCGATCCTCGTTTTTTTTTAAGTCAGTTAAAAATGGAAAAGGCGTATTCGGCAGAATATCTACCCGCAATCATGTCGCAATTCGTGTTAATTATTTACCCCTTTCACACCCTTACTACAACCCAGCATATCACATTAAGTACCACACAAAACTAGCAAATATTTGTACACAGAATGAAGCTGTGATACCAATAGTTAATTGTGAACCGATGCATTAAATGAAGTGTTTGTTCGATAGTTTCCATGACTGTATAGTGTACATAGACTTGTGTGTTATGTTGTGGACATTATTCAATAATAACTGGTATGAAACCATACCTGTACGGGGTGTAAATGTAAACGGACCCTTACCGAAGCCGTCAACTAATCATTAAGTAACTCTACGCAAAAAATATTGCTGGGAAACGACTTTGGAAATAAGGATTTTTGATAATACTTACATTCTCACAAAGGATTAAACGCGACACTACGCCGTCAACGATCGTGTCTAGTTTTAGTTTAATAGGGTTTTTCATATGTTATTATTAGTTTATTATTTTATTGAGAAGATTATTTTGTGTATTTTTATCTATAGGCCTCAGTTGCCTGACAATAGGTTTAAAGATATTTATTCTCAAAAAAGACACAAAGTCACTTACATGAGAACAATGCTTAATGTAACTTATATTTAAAGTTCGTCGCAGACGTCACGGTAGCACTTATTATATTATAATTTATTACACCCATCCAATGAATTCAGATTTTAGGATTTGTGATCAAATGTTCGGCTAACAGAGTTTTGAATGCATTGAATGAGTGTAACCTTTTAATACATGAGGGTATTTTGTTGTAAAATTGTGCTCCTTCAAATGTTAACATTTTTTTGCCAAACTTAGTTCTCATCTTCGGCAAAATCAGAAAACTAGCTCGGCGAGTGCTACGTTGGGTTACTTGTTTCACTTTTATAAACGATAAATTAGTCTGTATGCTTTTGTTGAGTGCCTTACGAATAAAAATACATGTATTGTAAATATATAACTGTCTAATGTTCATTATTTTGGTTTCTTCATAAATTTTGCTAGTTGATGTTAAATAGGGGTAGTTAAATATCATTTTTATTATTTTGTTCTGCGCAACTTGGATACTTGCTAGCTTCGTCTTGGCCGCACTGCCCCAAATTTCAACCAGATATAGTAGGTGTGGTTTAACTAAGGCGTTATAGATGGTGTGACGCAATCTATGTGGAATACATCGAACTATGTTTCGGAGGGATCCAAGTAGTGACGTAAGCTTTGTTTTTATATAATCCAAGTGTACAGTCCACGATAAAGAACTATCCATTCTCAAGCCAAGATATTTTTCACAAGATTTTTGCTGTAAGGGTATATTGTTAATTACTAATGGATTATGTGGAGGTATTATTTTATTTTTTGCTTTAAACAAGATATAGCACGTTTTAGAGATATTTATTGTTAATAAGTTATATTGAAACCATGAAAAAAGGGTGTTTAAATCGTCTTGAGCCTGGGAAACTAAATCATGAATGGAAGGTCCGAAATAAAATAAACAGGTGTCATCTGCGTATAGAGTAAGATGGCCATGTAGTTGAATTTCCTGAATTTTATTTATGTAGATCAAAAAGAGCAGGGGCCCCAAAATTGATCCCTGGGGAACGCCACAAGTTATAGGTAATGTACCACTTTGATAATTATTATCCGTTCTAACTAACTGCGACCTGTTTTTTAGATAGGAATGGAACATATTTAGGGCACTGCCGGTAATTTTAATGGTTTCTAGCTTTTTAAGTAGCAATTCATGACTAACGGTGTCGAACGCTTTTTTGAGATCAATAAAGATACCAATGACTATGTTTTTTCCATCTACATTTTGCTTAATTTTAGTAACGAGGTCGACTGTAGCCGTTAGTGTGTTGCTTTTTGGTCGAAACCCGTATTGTCTGTCTGAAAGAAAGTTGATAGAAGTTAAATGTTTATCCAATCGGTTGTGTAGGATTTTTTCTAATATTTTTGACAATACAGGCAACACTGAAATAGGTCGGTAGTTACCTGGGTCCATTTTTGAACCCGATTTGTGTATGGGAGTGACCTTCGCCATTTTTAGAGTATCGGGAAAATTACCTTCAACCAGCAATTTGTTGAAGCATTTGCTCAGGTTGCTCGCAATTAAGTTTTTTATGCATTTTATTGCTTTGGTACTAATTCCATCTAATCCAGTACTACAGTTAGGGTCGAGATTTGATATGATTTTTGTGATTTCAGTTGCAGAACACGGATCGAGAGTTGATAACACTGGAGTGTATTCAGGAGGAGTTTTTGGTAAAGCATGTGTATGATCATCATGAAATGATCTAGGTATTTCATTCGCTAAAAGGGGTCCGATAGTGGCAAAGTAATCGTTAAAAATCTGGCAAATTTCGTTTGGGTTCGTAAAAAATGATTGATTGATTAAACATGATAAAAAAAAATTGCGGAATATTCTTAGGCCTCATTAATATGTGTAGTTCGGTAATAGATATTAATTACAGTCCTATAATGATGTTATAATAAACTAGATTAAAAATAGGGTATGAGTTATTTAAAAAAAAGAAAATATAATTCTGAAGATAATGTAGCGACTTGCCCAATCTAGGTTTATTTAAACCTGTGTTTCGTATCGACCTGCCATAGATTAAAATAAATATCTTTACTGCACCTAAGTTCTTATAAAGAAACTATTCAAAAAGTTCAAGCCCCTTTATATAAATGTGTTAAACTGTGTTTATTATTGTACCAATGACTCCACTTTCTTTAAAAAAATTCTAATAAAAATATTTCTTACACACTATTCCCCAGACGGTATAACAACTTATAATTCGTTTAAACTTTATTTCGATGTCATTCACCCCTGAACAAATACAGAACTGTGTAAACCCATTCGAGAGAACTTTTTAAACCCTATAAAAGAAAACTTTTTATGGGTTCTAAAAGTTTCAGCCCATTAAGGACTTTCAACCGCAGCTTTCGTTTAAAAATAAAGGGAAAGTACCCATTTCCAATTATACAGCTGTATGCTTTTGTTACTTTTATCGAGTTTGCAAAATCACGATGGTATTCTGAGCTCCCGATATTTCGACGCGTTTGCAAGCGCCATGATCGATGATGAGAGTGGCGGCCGTCTCACACTACGCTAGCCGATTTGCGGTCTCTATTCAAGTACATATCTGCTCCAACGGTCGGGTATTCGCAACAGCTATTGCTGAGTATGAAGTCTTGGGTTTGACTCCCAGGAAGAAATTTCTTAATTTGTTACTAAGAAATTTCTGGCCTTCGGGTTATTGAGAAATTTCTCAGTAGCAGCCACGGAGCTTGGATTTGTGCTCGGTGGATGACCCCACAACGACGGATGATCCCGCCATCATGGCGCTTGCAACAGCGTCGAAATATTGGGAGCTCAGAATAATTGATAATCACAGAAGATATCTCGTAAGTGACTCTGTAAATCACGATGGTATGTCAGCAAAACTAAAATATCTTAGTGAAATGACGGCGTGAATTTCAGACTATTTCGATGTTTCGATTTGTGGATGTAAACGATTTTTTTGACGTATAAATCGAAATTTTCCGATTAGTTTTCGAGTTTACCTTAATAAGTGGTAATGACTATTTGCCTGACGGAACTCTGATTAAGTTCTACTGAAATCTAATAAGGCAATTAAAACTAACCAAGGGGCGGTGTCGACATAGGAATACTCCGGTCAGTCTTACTAATTTGTTTGAGTTCGTAATGATCGACATTATGTCGACCAAACGACGTCCAATGTAGGGCATATATCCCTAAGCCTCACTGTTTGATCTTGTGCTTCTCAAATCAGACAGAGGCACTAGCACGAGCGCGCTAACGTCGTTTTTAAAATTAAAACTAACCGTTTCACAGATAATATTTATGGATGATACTGATTGTGCTTGTTGCAAACAATTTAACTAAAATTGTATCGGTTAATTGTATTTTCGATTCAAAAATCGACTTTACGTTTACCCCCAAATCTCGTGTTAGGCCCTCTGATTCCCACGGTTTTCACTAAGTCATAGCTCCACCTTTTGGATCTTCCAAGGGTCCACCACCTTTAAGCCCAAGCAAATCCATAATCCTAAGCTATAATTCTCAACTATCTCATCCTCTGACTTATCCAAGCACGTTTTTGACTACAAATCCATTTGTCACACGTTAGCTCTATGATTTATTTTAGTTTTATTCAAAACCTACACACTACAAATCTTAGTCTTGCCAAAACCGTTTAGCCAGCATCTGCGACTGAGAGACAAACAGAGGCAGCGTCTTGTGAATACCAAGAGAAACGCAATCAAAGCTGCTCACTCACATTTTGTTACGTACTCCTCAAGTTTGTTGGTGTCTTCTCAAGTATGATGTAGTAAGAGAAGGTAGTTGGATGCGGCATTAATAAATATACGAACATAATACATTTCTGTCTGACTGAATTATGCGTATTCCAATTCATTTGGGGTCGGCGCAGCATGTCTTCTTCTTCCATCCTTCTCTATTACTCGTAATCTCACTAGACACCTCCTTTCTTGCCATATCGTTCTTTACACCGTCCATCCATTGTTTATTTGGTCTTCCTCTACTCGTATACCCATCCGCATTCATACTCAAAACTTTCCTCACGACATTTTCCTCATTCCTCCTCATCACATGCCCATACCACGACAACCGATTACCATAACTTTTCAGTCATTGGCGCTACTTTCAGACTTCCTCTTATATACTCATTTCTTATTTTATCCATTCGCGTATCACCAACCACAATTTTCATCTTATTTTCATAATGACAGTCAACATGAAAATTAGGCTCTTTTTACAGGATCTTGCAAACAAATGCCTCCTTATTGCCATTAAACCTTAGCTGTGAAAATATATTATTTATTTTAAACAAGCAATGTTTCTGGAAGTTTGCAAGTTTTACAAAATAGTCCGAAGTTATCAGGAAGCTAATCCATCTGAAATTGTACGGATACTACCGATATTGGCGTCGCGTTACTTGTAGGTAAGATTCAATCATTTTTAGAAGTGAATTAAATTTAATTTTAACTGCTGATTTTAATTTCGCATTATGATACACGCATGTGAACGACAACACTAGTCGGTTCACATTTAAGGTACCTACTCGCGAGCACTTACTTAAGAAGTCGGCAGACTCGTCTCACTATTAGTTTGCTGTTTTTCGTCATCTATGTATTTTTATCTCTCTTTACTTTGTATATTTGGTTTGTATATATGTATATATGTATTTATTATTATATTTTATTCTTGGAAATTTTCTATACCTACTGTTTTGTCTCTGCATCACCCTAAGGTAGACTGTAATAAACTAAAAACATACTTTTAATACCCCGAAATAATCATCATATTTTTTTAGTAGCAAAACTATTTCGTTCTCTCATATCAGATTGCCTTCTTAGATCCCAAACACGTAGGTAAGAAGTTCAGGCCTTTCGCGTTGTGAGCAGAAAGTTGTATCGCGACTTCAGAGCATGCAACTTGTGTTATATCTAAGGTAAACGTATTTAAAGTTTCTTGATGGGGGTTTCTAGGTAATAAAATAAGCCAGTTTTGATATGTTGTACTGTGTTTTATGTTTTGATTTTTTCTTCTTGAATGTTGTTTCAGTTTTGGGCTGTTTAAAATTGTGTCGGGCCACGCGATTAGCATCACGTAATACGCGTCTCGTGACAGCGAATACAGAGAAAATTGACTAAACTTAAAAAAAAACAACCTTTTATTAAAATGAACAGAAGAAAATAGGGTTTATGTATCAACGTTGAACATGGTTAATATCCCGTTTCTAGTGTTAATGATAACATTGTACGAGTTTACAAAATTTTGTGTTGTGGAGTTCTCTCGTGAGGAGGCGATCCTAGCCACAGGATCAAGTCATGTCTGTCATAAAAATGTATTGTCACCAGAAAGAAAGGAGTGTTTAAAATTTCAGAGCCCAATCGGTCCTCCAGGACCTGGTTTGAAATTCAGTTGCAAGATTTGAGAAATACGTATTAACTAACTAAGTATCTAACAAGGCAAGTTAAACAAGAAAGGAATCGATCTTGTGTCGCTTGACGCAATTCGTGTCGCAAGTCGCAACACCCCCCGTCCTTAAGTTTTCAGACGTGGACGCCCCATACAAGTGGAAATACCCAAAAATGTCTCATAAAGTCGTGAGTACATCCGACAACGTTCATAAACATAGTAACAAATCGCCAATCATAGCGATAATACAATGAATGACACCATTTCTTATTTTTAGATCATCTAATCATTTGTTTACAAAAATGTTAAATCCCTCTGTTAATTATAAGCACGTAGGCAAGATAACCAAAAATTACGTCAATTTATTATTTAGGAATAATATGTGTATTTATTCAAATGTTATATTGGCTATGAATCAGTTATCTTCCATTTAATGTTTTTAATTGAATATCATCATCATCATGATTTCAGCCGAAAGACGTCCACTGCTGGACATAGGCCTCCCCCAAGTGTCACCACATTGACCGGCCCCGTGCGTCTCGCATCCAGCGGAATATTAACCTTTTATAATTTATTTTAGATTTAATTTATGGATCGTAATGCTGGGCTGTGAAGAAGATGGATGAAAGAAGATTGCATGTAGCGGACATGATAATTAAGGTGGATGTGTGGTGTGACAAGAATGGATAAGGTAAGGAACGAGTATATTAGAGGAAGTTTAAAAGTTGCGCCAGTTACAGAAAAGTTGAAAAGGAATCGACTGTCTTGGTATGGGCATGTGACGAGGAGGGACGAATCGCATGTGACTAAAACAGTGATGAATATAACCGTTGATGGATTGAGAGGGAGAGGAAGACCAAAACAACGATGGATGGATTGTGTGAGGAATGAAATGAAAGTTAAAGAAGTAAATGATAGCGTGACGGTTGGAAAGAAAAAAACGTGTTGCGCCGACCCCAAGTGGCATGGGACAAGAGCAGGAAAATGATGATGTGATTTATTTTAGAGGTTACTTTGAGGTACTTTTCTTTCGAAAAAATGTTATGAAATCGTGTTTCCAGATACAACTTAGAAGTAGTCCTCAACTTTGCTATACTATATATTAATCACAAAGTGAATGCTGCTGTAAAATTAAAAGCAGAACCATTCAAATTTCACAATTTCAGGTTATTCTGGCCCTTAAGGTCCCATTTGGCTAAGGTTAGTATTGTCTAGACCTAGCTAAACCGGTCCCTTAAGAGGAAAGGCTAAAAATAAAATTTAAGAAAATATTTTGTTTTACTAAATTATCCATATCAATTCTTACCATGCCTCTATGTTTCGATTTATTCCATTTCTTTTTTAATTATCTTTTTAATAATTATTAAATAAACTGAAAAAATCGAAACATAGGGGCATGGTACGGATGGCAATATACATCATCAGTAAAAAAACATTGCTATAGTTTTATTTTCCAGGGAGAAAAAATAAAATAAGTTTATTTCATGTCATTTTGGCTTACATTGCATGTTGAAGAGTCTCCATTTAGGCATAAAAAATGTCTGTAGTTGAAAGCTCCGCTCTTCCCTTACATCATAAACTTGCAAAAAAGAAATACATTAGACTACGTTTTTATGGGCGATCGCCGCTAGGTTTTTCTCTTAAGGACCTTTATGGACCCATGAAGGTAATCTCAGTACTACTGATTCAAATCCAAAAATTCTTCCACTATTTTCAAGCTACATTATCCGCGAGTGTCATAGGCTACATCTAAAAGGCTCTGCTCGAGATAAAACCTAGTCTTCAATAAATCCAAAAACAATAGCGCATTGACAAAGTGTTATTTACTAGCTTATTATAGGAGTAACCTACTATTGTAAAACCCTCTCAGACTAAAGAAAATAATAGAACCGCATCTACTCAACAAACAAAAGGAAATCCATTAGAGCTGCAGTGTGTAATAAAGTTTATGAGATTAATGACGCTCGCTGACGCTTTGTTATTGTAGCAGGCTTGTTTTGTTGGCCTGTGGAAAATATGGAGGTATTGTATGGAATTGTTTATGCAATTCGCTATCAAATTACAAACATATTGTCACTGGCAACTGATTGCTTCAGTTATAGATTAGATTTTTTTAAAGCCAATTGCTGCGATACCCAAATTGTTGTATTTAGAATGTCTTGCACGCTTACACGTGCTATGTACCCCTGGAACTGTCGCGTTGTAGGATTAGTTATTTACTCACAATGAAGAGTTACGTGAAATAATCACCAAGCTTGTCCAGTAAGGCTTAATTACTCATGATTTTTTCCTCTTCTTCAACTTCAAAATTACAATTACGAGATTTTGATAAAACTTTATGAAGTAAAAGACGATATGTAGTGACAAAAATTGAAAAGAGTATGCCTAGATGGTTTTAGTTTTGTGGAGAGGATGAGTGAAAGGCGACTAACAAAAGGTATTTACAAGGCTGATGTAAGTAGCAACGCCGGGAGGGGACGCCCTAGAAGGACAGACACTGACCTTATTGGTGAGGATCTTTAGAAACGTCAGGTGCGTAGTACTCGCAACCGGCGTGCGTGTATAACCAGATGTGTGAACGTGGACGAGGCAAAAGGAGTATGTAAGGATCGTTGCTGGTGGCGTTCTATGTTGTCTGCCTACCCCCATGATGAATAAACACATACATAAATTAATGCCTTTTAATTTGTGTATGTGTTCTTCTTAGCGTTTCGATGGCAAAATTTTTAAATATGTTTAGCCCAAAACGCGTACCCCGCTCACTGATGCAGTAAATAAATCAGCAAGAGCGAAAGAAGAGATAGGGCATGCGGGGCGATATGGAAGGTGGGCCATTGTTTAAGGGGAGACGCCGCATAGGCACTTGAGATCTGAGCCGTCCATGAACCCCCATCTGCAGAGATTGTCTTTGCTCCGGCCGGCCGGGTTTGAAGTCTGTTTAGAGATTTCAAAGTCGACCACGGCAACTCGTGTCCAGGTGGAAGGTTTTCTGATGGATTGTTGAAGTTGTCAGGGGGTTTAAACCGCTCTCGCCAGAGATTGCATCTTGCTGTGGAGGCGTTGAAATTGACTGGGCTAGCTGGGCCCATGCACCCAAGAAAACTTTTATGTGTGTTTGTTTATACATCATCATAGTATAAGCATGTATAGTATAGCATAAGTTTCATAGAAAGTAAAGTGAACGACTCAAGCCGTGACAATATTGATCCCGTGGAGTGCTTATCATGTGTTGTCATTAATTCAGTAAGGTCAAAATGTAACCTAAAAGGTAATCCATCTTCTAATCACCTCACAAAATCCCGTAGTTAACAAAGATAGGAATTTAATCCGAGTGCTCCACGTTGATCAATTTATCACGAGTATTGTGGGGTTATTACGCTGAGATCTAATTAATATCGTGCGTCAACTCAGACGAGGCGAGAAGGCGGGTAAGATGGCGCTTTGAGGATTATTTGATGGATCCGATTTAGACTAATTATGAAATATAATGTGTGGGCTCGTCTCCTTAAAGAAACTTCGTGCTCTAGCTTAAAAAGAAGGCCAGCAGGTTATTAAATATATTCTGCTTTGACGCCTTATTGTCTTTTTGCTTTTGTTTAATTATTGACATAAGTAGTTATTATTTAGTTTGGTGTAAATAGAAATGGGAAAATACATTTGAGTAACATTTTTTGATTTTTTTAATGTATTAATATTAATGATCAAACAGATATCCCAGTTCTATACCGAATCAAATTCCCCAAAGATGAAAATGGCTCCTCTAAGAAGTTTATCTTTTAAAAAAGGCTATTGCACCCCAAATATGGATATCAACCAAGATATACATATTTGGGGTTCCCATAGATTTTTTATAAAGAGGCACAGAGCAACAATGCACAATGATGATGCAATAAATAAATAAATAAACTTAACTGTAGGTACAATTTTTGACAGCCTTTTTGTCATAACGCAGCATTTTAGCGCCCCCAACAGATTGTCGAAACTATAACGTTTAACGGATTAGTTAAGACGTCAAACTAAGTTCGACGGTTCACGTTGCCGGATCGCGGTGTTACTACTTAGAATAACTTGTGACTATCTGACATTGTTTTGGTTAAGTACTTGTGTATACTTCGGCGATGATTAAACGTGAATTTCGATTGATAATTGCTAGATTTAAAACTAATCTATGGCGCAATCTGTAGTTTTAAATTAATTGAATGACTACATTGTTCTAATTATGTGCCTTACTCTTTTCCACTTGGGTTTGGGAGAATTAAGGAAGAATTATTTTAATAATAACATCTTAGTCAAAATTTAGTTTTTCTGCGTGACTATATTTCATAAAGTTGCGATTTACATTAGCACCCCTCTACGAGCAGCATTACACTCTTACGCAATTTTGGCTGTCTAATGCTACCTTGCTAACTGGCTAATATCTTGAACTCATACTCTATATCTTGAAAATTTTGAACTCAGTTTGTGTATGAAGAATGTAAGGGCGTTTGTGCTGCATTGAACTTTACTGTCCGGTGTGGCATGAAAAAAAGGGATGATGATGAGCTTGTGAACTTGTCCGTCTTTACTCGAATTTGTGCGGCGCAGTTTAGGGTAGCTCTCACGATGAGTTTCTTGGAATGTCGGCAGTTGCTTGCTTTATAACTCTACGTGCGAAGACGTAGAAGACACAAAAAAATTCAATTCAACACAACATTCATCTGGTCGGAAGGTTCGTTCTTTTCTATAGAGGATGAAGAACGAACCACCTAGTTCCTCAGTATAATCTTCTTGCCCTTGTCTCATTCTACTCGGGGTCGGCGCAACACGTTTTCTTCTTCAATTCTCCACTGTCAGACGTCACGGCATCATTTACTCCTTTCTCTTTCATATCAGTCTTCACACAATCCATCCATCTTTTCTTTGGCCTTCTTTTTCCTCTCCATCTATCAACATTCACGTCCATCACATGTCCATACCAAGACAAACGACTTCCATCTAGTTCCACATACCTCTATTTAATCATCATCATCCATAACTCGGAAAACGGTGAAGGAAAACATCGTGAGGAAACCGGCATGTCCTAGAACCAAAAATTCATAGACATGTGACATCTACCAACCCGCACTGGGCCCGCTTGGTGGATTATAGCCCATTCCCTCTCATAGAGACGAGGCCTGCGTCCCAGCAGTGGGAACATTAATAGGCTGATTATGCTATTATTATGCATCCATAACTCTTCTTGTCTAAAAGCAAACCATTATCTCTCAGACCCAGTCATTAGAAATTGTCACTGTTCCTAACATTAGATACATTACACTCACCATTAGCCAATGGTGAGCAACCTAAATAATTTATCAATTAATTATGGATGCAGGGACGCGGACGTGAAAATTAGTGGCCACTGCAACGCGGTCTTAATGAGTGGCAGGGGTTGAAAACTGTGGGTAGGATTGGTAAAGGATTGTTTTTTCTTTGGCATGGGTGTAGTGTTTTGTATGTTGACATAATGCTAAGACTGGGTGATGCAAAAAAAAATCTCGTGTTTGTAAATTCATGTTTGTTCATGTTACTCGTTTTTTCGCGGTATCACCCACAGTTAGTGGTAGAAAATGCCCATTAAGTCCGGCTCTGTATATTTGTGGGCTTAAAGTATTCACTAAATAATACTTAAAAGTAATTTATTACCACGATGTTTTTAATCATGTGGCTGTAAAAATTTAAATTAGAATATCTACTACTTTATTTTCCAATAAAGTAGTAGGTATTCTAATTTAAAGTTTTTATTTATGTTTTCTGATCTTGATCCATTTTGTTTGTTTTCGAATGATCGAGCAGTCAAACCATCATTACGCTTTGCGATTGCGAGCGGTTTAGTAACAAGCTAAAAGGGAAACGCTGCGATCTATAACATCAACAATCAGCCTATAATATTCCCACTGCTGAGACACAGTCCCTCCTCTGTGAGAGGGAGTGGGACGGCTTATATTTTAACTATGCTTTTTTCTCTCTTGTACCTAGAAATTATAGACCGTTCAAGTATCCATCCAGGTACTTTCAACTCACTTCATTCATTAACATGATGATTCGCGTTGACACTCGGTCATTAGTTCATTACACAGTAGCGATATCCATCGCCCGCTCGACTAGACGCCTCATGATTTATTAACCAATTAACTACGCAGTCTAGTCGCTGCTAATTGTGTTTGTAGAGGGACACCTTTTGATAGGTGTTGCTTTTACGTAGGGTTAAAAGGTTAATGGAAAATGTAACTTTTAGAATGAGAAAACTCGTTAGTTTGATAGAAGACAAAAGCCAATGGCAATGTAAATCGAAGACATGCAGCACCAACCCAAGTTTAATTACACTGACCAAATGCGAGTCGGACTTGCAAACGAAGGGTACGAAAAAAAAAGTTTCAGGGACCTCAATTCTTTTTTTTTTTTGTAGCGGCCATAATAAACATACTCTCTGAAAAAAAATCAAGTGTCACCTTATTACGCTTCGAAAGATACTTTATCTTTGTAAATTCTGCCGTTTTAGCGAATTCATTTTTCCCCACTGGCTGCATGTAAACAGTGTGGGTCAATTCTCGGCGCCACCAACTTGTTACTAACCCCGTGTAAATCTGGCTTTATACATAGTTTTAAAACAAAAGCTTGTGAAAAGACACGGTCACCAAGTATAAGTGGTAGATTGATTTAAGTACTAAGTAAAAAAAAAAACAAAGGTTATGCAGTAAATAAGATCATGTTTATTTTTTGTAAATGAGAGTCTGTTTATAGATGAGAGTTTATCCAGGGGAGGAAAGCTGTCACTCGAGTGAAGACAGACGGTGAGCCAGCCTGACAACCTTCGCTGGGCCCGAAGGAGACCACACCAATCTGAAAGTATGGACGGATTGGTTAGAAAAGGCATGCGCATACGGCAGTGTTGAAGACTCTAGAGGAGATCTAAGTCCAGCAATGAAAGCCTAAAGGATTTATTTTTAAATCCTTTAGGATAGTACAAGAAATTGAGTATATTTAAGACCCAAGAAAGCCAAACCATTTATTATAATTAGAGGATTAAAAGGCACTCTAGAACGTCAAAGGCGTTTGAATTTTTAAATTTATATTAATCGATAGCTGTTATCAATACAATCAAGTTTTGAATGTGACAAAATTTTCTAAAGTGTCACGTTTCTGAGATATGAGCTATCAAAGATAAAGTCCATTCACTGATGGCATCTTCAGAACAACTTTGATTTGATTAGCCATAACTATTTACACTACATTTATTTTTAATTTTGATTACAGACTTTTTACATTGTGTATTTTTATTTGACGAAAAATGATTGTAATTTTATTTTGTGTAATACTTAGTTATAATATTATTGTGTGGTGTGTATTTATCTCTGATTATTTGTTCTAAAACTAACATCATTTTTAAGTGTACTTACTAAATTATGGATCGTTGTGTCTGATGCAAATAAATAAAAAAATAAATAAATATAACCTATATCAATCGATAGCTGGCATCAATACAAATAAGTTTTGTAAATGTGTGTGTGTTTAGTAATATGTTTTATTTTATGAGATAAAATGTTCTAAAGTGTCATGTTCCCGAGATATAAGATATCAAAGTTGTGCTGAAGATGCCATCAGTGAATGGACTTTAACTTTGATTTTACTTGATTTGATGTGATGGAAACAAAAAATGGCGGAAGTTAGGCCGGCCGGGTTTCATACAAAAGTCTTCCAAGCCCTTTACGTTGAAACAGAAATGATACTAGTTGCCCATTCACAAAGGTAGTTTCGTAATTGGAAGACTGGTTAAGAAACTCCATCGTTACTCGTTTAAAATGTTTTACAATACTTTGAATACAGAGCCGTACGGTGTTATGTATATGTCCAGAAATCCCACAGTGTAATCTGATAACAATATCTGTCAAAGTACTGAATACACTAAAATCTTCGAAATTCTGTTCGAAGTCTACAAGCGACAGTTATGGACATGCTTCTCAATATCATATAACATACTTAACATCACGCCTGTAATCCCCGAAGGGTTAGACAGAAGTGTACTTAATACATAGTACACCCATATTTCGCTGGTTATATTTAAGTCCCATGTAGTAGGGGGCGAGCCATTGCCATCAACCGGGCACAAATCCACACTCCGTGCCTGCTACTGAGAAATTCCTGATGAAAAAACCTAATAACACTTTGCTCGACCCGGGAATCGAACCCAGGACCCCGTGCTCAGTAGTCGCGCTTGCGACCACTACACCAACGAGGCAGTCTCTCAATATCTTATCTCTATATTACAAAAAAACTTACCAAGATCCTCTTATTCTTATGCAAAACCGTCAGAGGTCCACCGGAGTCTCCATCACAGGTCCCCTTGCCGCCTGTCCCGCCGGTACAAACGTGGCTGGCCGCTATGGTGACCTTGAAGCTGTTCTGGCAGACCGCGTTCGTGATGATCGGTACTGTGGTCTGGTGTAAGGCTGTCGTGGTGGGGAAAGTGCTTTGAGCTGGAATGAGGAAAGAAAATTGTGTTATTTTGTTTTGAATTGTTGTATGATGAGAATGGTTTGCTAATCATACTAACTTGTGATAGCTAACGTAACTAAATGTGTATCTACAGAAATGGCCAGACCCGGAACAACTACCTGTAGGCCATTCAAACATTTGTTCCGTGCGGGGATCGATCCTGCGACACGCAGCGCAGCAGTGAGTCTCTTTCTTAACATAATTTATGAACAAGGGAATTTGTAAATCTTCAGCTTTGACTTTGCAGTTTTCCCACAAATCTGTTCCTCAAACGTCTTCGCTGTACGGGAATCGAACCCGTAACACGCATCGCTCAGCCATCATTGTTTTATGACGTGCCGGCTAACGATGTTTTTCTTCACCGTTTTGAGCAAAACAAAACGGAAAAATAATGAAGGACAATCTATTTTAACCTGTAATTCACGAAAATTAAGGAACATTTCCTTAATTAAATCGTACATCCTTCAGAAAATCCCACATTCATTTTGAAAAGAAAACAGCCTTATTTCCCAAAAAAAAGTAATAATAACCAGGATTTAATTATTCAAAATAATTATTTAATACGATAACGTAACCTACCTGTGGGATACTGCTAAAATTTTTAGTCTATACAAATTATGAAATTAATTGGAAATCGTGAATTTTGCTTGGGGGCGTTAATTTCCCTTTGTTTAGGCTCTTTTGGGTACATGTTTGGCTCACAAAGGGACTTGTTCGAGCCGTTCCCGGCCCTTTACACGAGCGCCATTTGTTCGAACCAGGATAACTCTAGGGAAGGTACACTGTTTTCGCATTTAGCCGGAAAATGTTAAAAGTTATTTTCAATAGGTCGAAATTTCTGAGATTTTCGGAAAAATATTAATCGTATCATGAATTCCTATTTCTGTTATAGTATTGTTATGTGTAATTTATCTAGTAGTAATAAAAAAACGGGATCTGGAAAAATGGGTGTTGGTCGTCTTTGTGGCAAGATAGGGTAGACGACATTGTTTTCATCGGGATGAATGTCTATATGAGGCTGGGACAGGAACGTGGAGCTTGACAAACAAAGTGAGGTCTATACCTAACAGTGGGAGAAGTCTGGCTGTGGATGATGATTTAAAACGCTGTTGGTATCGGTTGATATGCACTTTCAAATATTACGAAATCTTTACGAAGTAAGCCGATGAAATCATTGTTTAGCAATACTTTAATCTGCATCGGAAAAACCTAATTTATTAAACATACACGGATATTAATCACAAGATAAGATTAAAGATCTAAGTAGGTATATCATATAGATCTTAGTAATATAGCTAATATATTAGTGATAGGACAAATATATCGCTGCTCGATGTAGGTAATGTTTTGTCTTTTCTACACACTGTGTCTACATTTCTAATCCTACTTTCCTCTCGCAGGTCTGCTGGAAGAGATTTCGCATGAAATAAGCAGTACCTTTGTGCTCTTCTATCTAAATGTAATGTCTTGTTAAGTATTTTGTGTGTCTGTCTATCTATATATATATAATAGAGTTGGTTAAAATCCAACTAGATGTTCCAAAGCGCCAGCATCGCGGGGTGGCTCGGATTGCATTTGACACGCCAAGAAAATGACAGATTATCTACTCAAGTTTTATCATTGTCATTCGTCTTTTGTTATTCGCGCCCGAGCGGTTGTCTAGCTAGTCCACACCTCCTGAAGATGTCCCGTGGAGGGGTGAAACATGTGTGGAGTAGAGGTTTGGGTGCATGGCAAGCTAATTATTATAGTTTTTCCTGCATGTGCATATTTTTGCGGAGGGGGATGGCGGTGCTGCATCCAGGCCTGGATCGCTTTAGCGGAATTAAAACTAAATACTCTGCATTTTTCAATTGATATCAACTTTTATGGTTAATTTACTTTTTTTACGATACTATATCATCGGGAACAATAGTTGGGTGCATCATCACTTTTTTTTTTCGTTTTTTTTTCGGATGGGATTTTATCAAATGACCCCTTCTACTCTGAGCGGAGCAGAAGGGAGTGTCAGACTTGTACTGACTAAAACCCATCCATGTTCCTTCTTTGCCCTTTGTGTTCCAGGGCCACGGTATCTCTTTCGAACAGTCCCGCAGACCTGGCAGGCATCGGCACATGAACTAGTGAGAAAGTGTGAACGGCTAATTCATCAAATTAAAAAAAAAACAGTTAGCAGTACGTACCATCGGTGTTTTTGCCAAATCCAGAGACAGTGCCGGTCGAGCCTGCGAAGTTCTGGTTTACGTCAGCTGTCGTTGGCAGCGGGATCAATGCGATCGTATCTGAAAACAAAACAAATAGATAATGAATGACATGAAAATTCAGTTACAGCTAAACTTATACTGCCACGGGATATCTTCCGTGACTGTTTATTATTATTTTGAGCTTCCGATATTTCGATGCTGTTGCAAGCGCCATGATCGCGGGTCCCGATATCACGTAAGTGACAGTATAAATTTAGTTGTAAACCGTGAAAGCTTAAAACAGTGTTTAGTTAAAGCTGTTGAGCAAAAAAGACGGTGACATTCTTCCTGTGAGGCTCCATTCCTATTTGCTACAGGATATACAGAGTCCAACGGTTCTATTAGCAGTGTAGTGGCACTACAATGAGTACTACAACAACACAGAACAAAAAGTACTACAGCGCCATCTATGACACAGACGATGAACTAAACATCGAAATACACCTCAATCCTACATCGCGCAAGTAAAGTTATCCACGACTTAAGACTATTTAAAGAAGAACCCGAAGACACTACCTAGGAGAAAGTTTCTTTAAACAGTTTTTGATGGTTACCTACATCCAAAGCTGTAGTACTTTAAAACAGAAAAGGCATTTCAAAATAGTCAAGTCTTTATGAAAATCTTGATCTATGTACGAATCGGGACAAAAAGGTGTCAATCTTGTTATAGGTTGACAAAAACAAATAAATAACTAAGTACATTACAAGGTGGGGAGCTTCAGAAATAATGCCAAATATAATGATTTGAGAAAAGAATTAATCATTATTTATCTTTCTTTCTTTTCCAAACTTAACACACCGATCACGGTACATCGTAGCTTATTTCAGTGATAAAAACCATAATTCTTTAATATTTAAGCAATAAAATTGTCATAAAAACCCTGTCCCGCTGTTTGTGAGTTGGACGTGCAAGACATTACAATTTGCACCAACAAAATACTTTTATCGCTACACCCTTTTTGTAGTAGCCGCTTACAAGAATTAATAAACTATTAGTTTAAATTAAAGTATAGTCTATGACTTGTACGAGTATGTCTGTAAAGTATCTATTTTAACACTAGGTACCCAAATTTCGCTTTTCCAGTGGCTAGACTGTGATTTCGAGGGTAACTTTGTTTGTAGGTGAGATTAGGTAGAGGTTCCAAATGTTTATATATTCAACTAGCTTAGCGTTTGACAGCTCAGACCAAATAAACAAAAACAAAAAAATAATCATCAAAATCGGTTCACAATTGGCGAAGATATCGCTGAACATAAACACAAAAAAAAAACAGTCGACTTGATAACCTCCTCTTTTTGGAAGTCGGTTAAAAACCAAGATACAGCGCTGTCAAGAGTGACTTGAAGCCGGTTTCGTAAACATGTGTGCACTTATTGAGCGTAGTTTAGTTGTAGTTTGATGTAAATGTGTGCGTGGGAGCGTGTGTGCACAGAGCGAGGCATAATTTTGTGCATGCTTCACCGTATTGCTCGCAGCGCTATGTCCTGGTTTTTTATTTGATCTAAGTTTGACAGTAAAACCTGTGAAGTTAATGCTTTTGATAATGTCTCCTAAAACTTCATCGGTATTATAGAATGTCTTGTCGTCCGTTGCGTCCAAATGCTTGCCTTGGCAATGTTCTAGAATCTAGAACATTGCTACTACTACATTGCTACATTCTAGATGATGATCTAGAATCTAGATCATCATCTGCCTAGCCTTTTCCAAACTATGGTTGGGGTCGGTTTCCAGTCGAACCGCATGCAGCTGAATACCAGTATTTTACATAGTGCGATTGCCTATGTGACCTCCTCAACCCAGTTAGTACTGGGTAATACAAAATCCCTTGGTAAGACTGGTTGTCAGACTTTCGGTCCACTGACTACTTAACGACTGTCAAACATCTACAAATGACAGCCATGCCAGGCTTAACGTGCATTTCGAGGCATCGAGGAAACTCGGTATGTAATGGGTAGTCACCCATCCAAGGACCAACTTAGGCAAGCGCGGCTTAACCTGAAGATCGGCCTAAGTGGCTGTTGTTATAGCTACGAGCTATGTTTCTAGTTAAATATTATTATTTGAAAGGCTTACTTGTTTTCAGCTAATATCACTCTAACTTAAGTTTGCCCTGGCGGCGGCTGTCACCGATTACATTTAAAGGGGACTCCAGCTTTATCGTTCATTATCACACGTACATCGTCAGGTGACGTCCCCAACGAACTCAAGTGACTTGTCATTCATGGACTTAGTATCTTGAGGAACTTTTATCTGTTTGTTGAAGAATGTAGCACTTCACTAGAGTGTTTGACGTTTTACGTCAGCATGTATGGCTGTCACCAATTGATGATTCGTATCATCAATCGGTTTTCAGTGCAACTATGCCAATTATCTTTTGGTATAATTTACATAATAAGTTGGCGTGTAGTGGATTAGCCCTACACTAAGCGTTGGATAGAAACGGATTGTAGAAGAGAGAGATATATAAAATGAATGATGTAACCAAGGTTTTGTTAAAGTATTTTGATTAAAAGAGTGTCCAAGGAGTTTCTTGCCCGTTCTTCTCCATAGAGGTCTACGTTAGGGAATCGGCAACTACAGTACTTTCACAGTTTTTGTGCCTTGTGACTGGGACTGTAGCTATTTTTTACTACAATTCAAAAGTGCCTGTAACTGGCCTACTTGGAATAAATGCTTTGATTTTGATTTTGATTTTATAACTTTATGTTTTCATCCAAAATGTGTCCATTGCAATTTCAGGTGTGATTGTGTACCAGAACAGTCTTATGATTTCGAATTAAGCACTCTTCTCTCAAATTTTGCTCAAAGATAGTGTAAGTACGACCTGATGATGTCCAGCCAGGGTCTGCACAGGCCTTGGTTCCAACAGTAAATTCGTCCTTATATACTAATCGGCGGAGAATCTTAATACCGCGATCTAGAAAGTAGGTACAACGCTATCTATCGAGGCATCGAGAACTAATTTACAAAGCAGTGCAGGGGTTTTTTTAACTTAGTCGACATAGTGCAAACAAGGTTATACAGGTTGTTTATAACCTGGATTAATACATACAATATACTTTTTTTATCTCGATACACGCAGGCCAAGTTGCGGGCACAGGCTAGTGAATAATAATTAAAAAAGTAATTAAAACACTCACTACTTAATTTAACGGCAGTTATCTTCACCATAGCAATGTCATTCAGCAAGTAATTCCATGAAGAATGCATCGTCACATCAGATGTTGTTATCCTTGTCCCTCCTGAGAAGATGGTGAGAGAGCCGAGAACGATGGTGAACTGCGTGGCTTGGCTCTGTCCGTCGAACCAGCAGTGAGCTGCAGTGAGCACCCTGGTTGTTGAGATCAAGCTGCCTCCACATACTGAGGATTGTCCTCCTGTTAGCCTGGTTAGGATTCCAGCCTGTGGGGTGAAAATAAGTCAGGTGTAAGTTTTGAATTCCTATCGATGTTAAGGTAGGTATTTTTCTTTGTATCGATGATTGTTAGGAACCTAACTCTGACGCATAGACCGCGTTGATAGTGGTTTCAGACAGGTCCTTAAAAGTGCAGGTGGAGGTGCACAATCAGCTGGACAGTTACAGTCAAAGTATTAAGGGTCTAGAAGTATACCACTAACGTTGGGACACTTATTAGCATAGCATAATCAGCCTGTAATATTCCCACTGCAGGGACACAGGCCACTCCTCTCTATGAGAAGGAGTGGGCTATAATACACCACGCGAACCCCGTGCGGGTTGGTTCCAGGACATGCCGGTTTCCTTACGATATATTCCTTCACCGTTTTGAGAACAGTGATGATGAAATAAATTACACTAAGTAATGGGCCTGCCTGGGTTCGACGACTTACTGATCGTAAATCGGTGCCGCCACCGCTGCTTATGCTCAACGCTTATTAGCGTGTCCTGTCATCTGCACGGTACAGAAACTGATGGACGCCACTGAAGGTGCCAAACTCCTAAAAAAATTCTGGGCCGATTCTATTTAGATTGACATAGATATGTGAAGAAATGTAGTTGTAGTTGCATGACGCATGAATGTTATTATTGACAAATTATTGTGAAATTCAGCAACAAATCTTTCTTTAAATTATGGGTAATAAATCTTTTTGGTGTCAGAGTTTTTATGCCGCCCATGGGCCTCTGACTTGGCTTAACATACCGTCAAGAAATATCTCTCAGGCATGCTGTAATAAATAAAGGAAAATTATTAATCGGGCGAATAAAAATTTAATTTGCGACCAATATACTAAATGGGCGACTATTGTACCAAGTAAGCAACTATTTATCCGGTCATTGCAGCAAGGAGAATATAGGAAGCAAGAGCGAGCGAATGCTGAGAGAGACTTGTGGCACCCCGACTCGGACAGGTTAGGTTCGAAGGGGATGGCGGGGTCTAGTGAGCGAGCGAAGTGAGCGAACTAAGACCCCGGAATCCCCTTCGTGTTAGGTTACTTTAAACTCTGCAAACAGATATAGGAGCCCCGCTCAGCGGGGGTTCGTCGACTACGCCTTATCTACAATCTAGTGATTAATAACCTTGTTTTAAGTTTTTTACAGGAGTCCTTAAATTATCACATAATCGTACTGAACAACTAGTAACTCAAATTTCTATTTTCAAGTCGCTGTTTTAAACATTTGTATTCGCCCACTGTTTGTCGCTCACTTAGTATTTCAGTAGCCCATTTTCAATATTTTTGACACCTTTAATTTGAATTTATGTTCGCTCGTTTAAATACTACTCATAAATAAAAGGGCATAGTTGATCTTTTCTTAAATTCTTGTCTTGTCACTAACATTTGTTTATTAATTGATTTACTTTACCACACATCAACATACGGGAACAGGATAATACGTGCTTATTTTAGACAAAGATATAAATAAAGTGCCGCCTTATCGCTATCTGCGATATCTTTCAGAGAACCGGTGGTACCTATATATAAGATTTGATCAGAGATGCTGTTCGTAAAAGGCATTGTTTGACAGAACAGTCATGAGATAACAATGGCAGGTTTATAATGCATTCATTCTATCTATGTGGGTATCTTCCGAAAAATGA
This sequence comes from Noctua janthina, assembly GCA_963576755.1. NCBI lineage: Eukaryota > Metazoa > Arthropoda > Insecta > Lepidoptera > Noctuidae > Noctua > Noctua janthina. The sequence goes on along the minus strand of OY755069.1, from coordinate 15,015,195 downwards.
ACTAAGTCTATTGACTAAGAAAGGCTAGCAAGGGGGTGACCTATACGATGACGAGTATGGAGAAGTATGGAAGAAGAAGACATGCTGCGCAGACCATAAATTGAGATGATGATGAAGTAAAACAATTAAGAATGTCAGAGACAATGCTTACCTGATGCGGAACAGCAGTAAGAGCAGGGACCGGGTTTCCTCCAACTATCCTTGAAGATCTCAGAGACTCTGACTTCAATATCCTCTGGGCTTGTGGCACCCCGATTTTCATATGATAGCCATAAGCTGACGAAATTTCCACACTCTTACCGTAAGAAGAATGAAATAGCACAAATAAACATATAATTAATTTACTAAAATGCATCGTTCTTGATTATTGGCAGGCTATTATGGAGTCGTTATCCTTAAGACAGGCTATTTTGTACTTGTAGTGATTGGTCGCTTATCAGTCTGTGATATAGATTAGTGGCGAGAGGTGCGTTTACATTGCAGCAATTTGCGTGTAAAGAGAATTCGGTTACATTAATTTTGGTTCGACAAATTGGATACGTAAAGGCGGATGACATGATGTTGCGGCGCAACTTGGGTGCGGCCTTTATCCAGCAGAGGACTGCAGTAGGCTGGGCCGCTTTTAACTGTCTGTATAGGTAAAAATTGTAGAGGAGCAATTACCAAAACTGTTGCAGTGTCTCTAAATTATTCTCATTATAGAAATATCGGAAAGAAAATGAATGATCTGAACACGGTAATTTACTTTTACAATGGCTCCTGATTAAGTTTTCACAACCACATAATTATGTGGTATGTGGTAATTTCATTTATATAAATGAAATTATAATTGCTCACCAATGGATGCTCACAGTATGGACGCCCCCTTCGGGTTTACTTGGGTTTTAAGTAACAGGATTCATAGGTCGGTTCGAGGACGATATTTCGAAAAGAGCAATGGGGTTAAAGGGTCTATATTATGTAGATGCGCACTTTGAAGTGCCGAAAGGAATGTGGTTATAAAAGCAGAAAAAAAAATGGATAGATGGTGTCAGGAATGATATCAAAGAAAAAGGAGTAGATTGTATATATAGTGTGATGGCTGATAGGGAAGATTGGAAGAAAAAACGTGTTGCGCCGACCCCAAGTAACATTCACCAAATGAACCCTCCTGCTCTGGGCGGAGCGGAAGTGTCAGACTTGTAAAACCTGACTAAAACCCATCCATGTTCCTTCTTTGCCCTTTGTGTTCCAGGGACGCGGTATCTCTTTCGAACAGTCCCGCAGACCCAGCAGGCATCGGCCCATGCGGACCCCTTCCTTGTGGCTGACATCTTTTGAGGCGCGCGTGGAACACGAACGCGTCATCGACACGGCCTGTCGTCATAAGGCGGCCGGACGATCGCAAACCTCTCCGGTTTGAATATTTTTTCGCAATGGTACAAAATCTTCTAATACGTCACGTTTCCGACATATAAGCCATCGAAGTTGTACTTATGACGAAAAAGACTTTCATAGCTTCGTACAATAACATTTAAAACCATTTAATTTGTATTTTGAAGAGCTATTGTATTTAACTGAAACCTATTGCACCCGGAATGGTCTCATCTGCAAATATTAAAATTGTCCTTTCCACAATCTCCTAAAAGCCATTGCTATAATCATTTAGAACAGCGCCTCGCTTCGTGCTGATTGCTTCCTTATGGCAGAATTTAGAGATTTGTTTAATATCCTCATAAATAACCTGATTCAATGGTCTGCCGAAAATTTATGAAACGAAACAACGTTTCTGCATCGAAGAAAGAACCATTAGTTTAATGAAGTGTATATAAAATCGCTTAAAAAAGATTACAATATCTTTTATGCAACATAATCATTACTGGTAGTCAGTGGCCCGTAAGTCTGACAACCAGTATTACCAAGGGGTATCGTATTACCCGATACTGACCGGGTTGTAGAGGTCAGATAGGCAGTCGCTCCATGTAAAATACTGGTATTCAGCTGCATCCGGTTAAACTTGAAGCCAACCCCAACATAGGAAAAGGCTAGGCAGATGATGATGATGAATTATTGTAGTTCATTAAGTTGGTGCAATTGTTTTAACAACAAAATCTGGAGCTATGCTAGGAACAAATCTTTCAAGACTAAGACTGACTTGCTCATAATTTAGTATAAACCACGGCATGAGCAGCGGTTATGCTTCTTATATTATGGGTGTAAAAAGACCTTTCACGAAGCTGAAAGGCACTTGTTCTCCTCATCATTACGATAATTTCTAAAAATCTAGTTACGAAGACATTGGAGGTTTTGAGTGCGTTACATTGAGTCCTTTCGTCAACCGTGATTTTTTACCTCATATGATGTTGATGTACTTCAGTACCAAGCATTCTTGCTTGGTTGGCGGGCCACCTTCGTGGAGTGCAACCTGCCAATCCGCAGAGGGCCCGCGTTCCCTCACAGAAGGGTAAAAGCATTATAAGCTGGTTAAGTAAGAACGTTAGAACTATGTCCAAACTTAATCAGAAAATAACCTCAAAGAGAGCCAATGAATTATATCAATGAAGCCTGTCTGTGTAAGAGACGTGAAACTATGAAATAAGTCTTTGTTTTTATTTAAGTACCTAGGTACAACAAGGTATGTTTTACCTAGGTAGGTAAAACAAGGTATGTTTTACCTAGGTAGGTAAAACATACCTTGGTACTTAAAAGAGACGTTAAAAAGTCCCGTTTCAATGTCAGCTGAGCAGTTTTATAGATAAGCCTTTACAAACAGACAAACATTTAACTCTTCGTGTGATTACAGTTGATTCGCAAACAAATTATTGTGCTTATCAGATGCGATCGTGAGATTGGAGTACCTTGGATCATAACTAACTAATGTTGTGATAAGAATAGGTATCTTTTTTATCTTATCTGCATGTTTTTTTTGAATAATTAATGCTTTTTAATTCATTATGAAATAGGCCGACACCTAATGCTAATATGTTGGCATTCTAATCGTTATGATATTATGATAGTGATGATGTTTATTAGGTAACATACAAATTGTTACCTGCGGTTTCACTTGGATCAGAGGAGAGCTAAAGCGTGTCCTTACCAACAAATTGTGACATCTAAATGGATACCTAGATATTATTGCACTGTTAGAATTTCAAGTCTCCGCACTAACATCATAATCATCTGCCTAGCCCTATTTCCATATGTTGGGGTCGGCTGCCAGTCTGACCGGATGCAGCTGAATACCAGTATTTTACATGGAGAGACTGCCTATTTGACCTCCACAGCCCAGTTAGTACTGGGTAATACGATACCCCTTGGTAAGACTGGTTGTCAGAATTTTTGGGCCACTGACTACCTGTAAGGACTGTCAAAGATCTATAGATGACAGCCGGGACCAACGGCTTAACGTGATTTCCGAGGCACGGAGGAAACTCGGTATGTTTTATTGGCGGTCACCCATCCACAGACCAACCTAGGCAAGTACAGCTTAACCTATAGATCGACCCGAGCTGCTGTTATTATTTAGCCACGAGCTCCTCGTGATCTCTGCACTAACAGGTTGCTTTAATTTCGGGTTTCACTCAGGCGTCACCAAATGTTGGTTAATAGGGACTGTAGGCATAAGCACCCGAATTAAAGTCCCTATTCTATGTTAACATTTTCAGGATATAGCTAACTATACCTCTAATTTTACCAAATTCCGTACAGGCGTTTTTGCACAATTGAGTAACAAACGTTGAAACATCTTACATTTTATTTCTATAGTGAGAACCAAATTAATCACAAATAAGGAAATACAATTAAAAAAAAATTGAGACTGGGAGAATCCATATTTCGAATGGGGTATACCTAATTGTTTATTTTAGTACCTAAGATAAGATATAAGTATCTATGAGATACTTTTTTAATTATAAATATTACGAAATAATCCGATAGATATTACCCAATATTTGACATAATAATATCACTACTTTTCCTGCTTTGACTGTGAAGTATATACCTACTTTATTATTTCATTATCAGTTGTGTCTCTGAAATTCCGTTGGTAAATTATGTCGAAAGTTTCATAATTTTAAGTTTCTTCTTGAAATTGTCATTTCATCTTACGATTGGTTATCAATTTTAGTTCCAAATTGCATTTCAGGCCATATCCGGACTGCCTTGCTGGTAGAGTGGTCGTAAGTGCCACTGCTGAGCATGTGGTCCCGGGTTTGGCAAAGTGTTATTGGGTTTTTCCATCAGGAACTTCTCAGTAGCAGCTACGGAGTCTGAATTTGTGCCCGGTTTATAGCAATAGGCTCGCCCCATATTACATATACTAAAACATAACTGGCAAAATGTGGGTGTAGGTACTATTAGGTACACCTCTGCCTAACCCTTCGGAGATTACAGGCGTGGTGTTATATGTTCCATTTCTGGGAAAAAAAATAGGAAAGTATCCCGTAATAGACAATTTAAATGTATAGTTACAAAAAAGTTTTCTTTTTCTTTTTTTATAATGGCACCTTGTTTTTATATAGTCGTGTAATTTTTATCATTTAATTGTGCTTCTATGTCTTTTGCGTGCTCTAAATTAATGGTTTATCTATCTATCTATCTATGTCTGCATCTCTGTTTTAGTATCTCCTTTCGCAGGTATGCTGGAAGAGATTTCTTTAGGAATCAAAAAAGCATCACCTTTGTACTATGTTCTGTTTCTTTCTTCTATCCAATATTTAGTGTGTACATAAATTGTTAAATAAATAAATAATAAATAAAAAAAATTGCGTTAAAAAACAATGACCCTTAACAACTAAAATCTAATAACCACTTTCAACCGCTCGATAACCCACCCCATCATCATCTGCCTAGCCTTTTCCCAACTATGTTGGGGTCGGCTTCCAGTCTATCTGGATGCAGCTGAATACCAGTATTTTCTAGGAGCGACTGCCTATCTGACCTCCACAACCCAGTTAGTACTGGGTAATATAATACCCCTTGGTAGGCAAGCACGGCTTAACCTAAAGATCGATCCGAGCGGCTGTTATTATTTAGCCACGAGCTAGCTCTCGATAACCCACCCCGTTTATCCAAAAACGTTTCATCAACTTAATATTAAAAACTGTCATTCGGCTCAACTCGGTTCCGTAGGTACTAATAATTAATCAGTTCGCCTTACCTTACCAAAGACAGAGGCTTACTATTCACAAAGCGTTTAATTAGCTTCGTCATACCTTTGACACGGCCGACTTTTTGCACCCCCAGGGTTGAAGGGTGATTAATTATGTTGAGGCCGTAGTGAGCAGATTCTGCGTGGCTAAAAATAGGATGTCTTTTGTTTCTTTGTGGTGTAAGAGGGTTGTTGGTAGTTCCTTTTGGGGGTGCTGGGGAGCCAAAAGATTTAGTTGATTGGTTTTTTTTTCGGTTTAATACTTTAATGACAATGGGTGGAGCTCGTGGCTAATTAATAATAGCCGCCTATAATAATATTATATATATATATTTTTTTTTTTCTAAATTGGCGTACCTACTCTTGACCTCAATCTACTCCTGAGGACAGAGATGAGGTCGACGATGGAACTAGCTAACCCAAAAGAAGCCTATTATTATCGTTATTATTATATCATAAAGTAATGTTCGGACTGTGTACCCAATTTTATCCAAATCTATTCTGCTGTTAAAGCGGCATTCTGTTTAGAAACCTAAACTTACTTACTCTTCGTTCAACGCTAGAAAGCAGCATTTATTTTCCTATCGCCCTAAAAACCTATAAAAAAAACTTTATACCCCAAAATGGCCGCCTATAAATCAACATCCTAAAGAAGAAACGCAAAGGGAAGCACTCCAACAAATAAAACAAAAGGAATTTTAGTCACATTCCGGGAATTTCGACGCCATGATTTACAAATCTTGAACATATTACCACAGTAGCATTTTAGTATTAACATACAGTATTTCAACTATTACCAAGTAACTGTGTTAAGAGACTAAGATATGCAGTCGCGTCATGTAAAATACTGGTATTCAGCTGCATCCGGTTAGACTGGAAGCCGACCCCAACTTATGGCAAGCACAAATGGTCGGCCTCGGTTCACATACACATGCACAGCGTTAACACTAATTCTAATCATGCTTTAGGTTACTTGTAAGTTCAGGTTGTCGTCCCCCATTACACTAGACCCGGAGAAGGCGGCGAGTAGTATTGCACGCATGCGTCTCTTAGACGTACCGGGGGAAGTTTTACATCTCACGAGGCACGCAGGTCAAGCAGTCCGGGGCCGCGGAGGTCGCAGTAGATCCCGTTGCCCCCTGACGCAAGTGTACGAGGGAACATCGATGTGGATTTAGTCAGTACGAGTCTGATAGACCCCTCCGCTCTCTCCAGGGCAGAAGACATCCATTCGAGAAAAAAAAAGCTGTCGCATCAAGGCAAGTGGTTTTATGCGTGTAGTGCAACATGACAAACAGGAACTCGTGGCTAAATAAAATCAGCCGCTCAGATCGATCTTTAGGTTTAGTCGCGCTAGCCTAGGTTGGTCCGGGGATAGGTGAACACCCATTTTTTTTTTTTTTTTTTTTTTTCCGGATGGGAAATCATCAAATGACCCCCCCCACTCTGGGCGGAGCGGAAGGGAGTGTCAGACTTGTACTGACTAAAACCCATCCATGTTCCTTCTTTGCCCTTTGTGTTCCAGGGCCACGGTATCTCTTTCGAACAGTCCCGCAGCCCTGGTAGGCATCGGCCCTTGCGGACCCCTACTTATTTGCTGACATCTCTTTGAGGCGCACGTGGAACACGAACGCGCCGTCGACACGGCCTGTCGTCATAAGACGGCCGGACGGCGAGCTAGCCCATAACTTGCCGTCCACAGGCCCGCGCCTACGGTGGCCGGGAGCCACCACGTGACCCCCGACGCCCAGGGCGTCTCCCGCGGCGGCTGGGACGTGAGGTTCTTTCCCTCTCACGTCCCGCCACCTCCTTCACTAGCATGACTGCTTCACAGAAGGTGGTGACGGCTTCCCATTCCCTCTCGCTCCGGACCATGGCTTGAACCAGGGCCGGAACACCCATTACATACCGAATTTCCTATGTGTCTGAAAGCACGTAAAGCCGTTGGTCCCGGTTGTCATTTGTAGATCTTTCACAATCGTTAAAGTTAGTCAGAGGCATGAAACTCTGATAACTAGTCTTACCAAAGGGTATTGTATTACCCAGTACTGGCTGGGTTGTGGAGGTCAGATAGGCAGTAGCTCCATGTAAATTACTGGTATTCAGGTGTATCCGGTTAGATTGAAAGCAGACCCTGACATAGTTGGGAAAAGGCTAGGCAGATGAGTGTAACATGACAAAGAGTTTAGTGGAGAGCCCTAACACCCGCGTTTGATTTCACAAAAAGGGCCAAGTTGATATACTGTTTATCTTTTTACACTGATGACTTACTATGACGGGCGACCCTATTTCAACCCCCTTTTATCTAATAGTTCTCTAGGGTGGATTTACAGTGGTTTGAATAAAATATACTTTTTTTGTAGAAAATATGAGAAAAGCACTGAAGGGATGGGGTGGACGCGAAACAATGAGTGCCTGAGATAAGCGGGGGTTAGTTTAACCTACATAGAAAAAGTGTCTCTTACATTTAGCGGGTGTCATCTTGTGAGAAGTACAAAGGGTGTAACAAGACCCTTAACGAAGCCGAAAGGCACTTGTTCTCCCCGTCATTGCGATCATTTTTTTGTTCTAGACCATACCTGGGAACTATTTAGTTACGGAGGTATTGCGGGTCAAAGTTCCAAATTTTACACAATTTTTTTTTAAATACATGTTTTTAATGCAAGATTTTTACTTTAAACACCTCCACGACCCCCGTACTATTCAATCCATTCAACAGCACAATGTTTTGAGTGCGTTACATTGAGTCCTACCGTAAAACGTGCTTGTTCACCTAAAGAAAAAGTCGTTTCCCAGCAATGATTTTTGGGTAAAGTTACTTGGTTTGATGTGTACATAATGCTTAGTTAACGGCTTCGTGAAGGGTCCGTTTACACCCTGTATAATTTTTTCAAGTCAAAGTAAGTAAGTGAAAGTGTGTGTGTGAAAGCTTATGTGCGTGTGTGTAAGTGTGTGTCTAAGTATCAGTATCTAGGAAAAAATATAATAATACTCACTTGAGATAATGTTTTAGTTGATTAAAACTCCATCCGCTTCAAGGGAATGAATATGGTAATACTTTCTTAACTGTGATAAACTGGTATTTTAGACCTACTTCTGAAATAGTTCTCTGGAGGGACATTTATATACTTAAAGCCTATGTTTCAGTGTTAAAATGTGCCTGGAAATGAAAACAGACGATTCCTTTCATGTATACATAAATTCACGCCTTTTTCCCATGGGGCTAGGCAGAAACCACAGAACGCCACCTGCTATGATCCTTACATACTCCTTTTTGCCTCGTCCACGTTCATACATGCATCTGGGACTTTTGCGCGAAAAAGATTTGCGCGAAGGATACTTGCGCGAAGGACACTTTCGCGAAAATAGTTGCGCGAACGGACATTTGCGCGCATGGACACTTGCTGGAATGGACTTTTGCGCGAAAGGGTTTTTGCGCAAATGTCTCAAAATAAAAAAAACAACGATCCTATTTTCTTCCACTCAATCGACCTTCAATTAATAAAAGGCGTGATGTTATGTTTACTCTACACAGTAAACCTCAGTGGCCATTAAGTCGCGCAAAAGTCCATTCGCACAAGGTCCATGCGCTCAAAAGTGCGTTCGCGCAAAAGTCCATTCGCGCAAGGTCCATGCGCTTAAAAGTGCGTTCGCGCAAAAGTCCAATCGCGCAAAAGTCCATTCGCGTATATGTCTTTTCGCGCAAGTGGGTTCGCGCAAGTGTCTTTCGCACAAGGGTCCTGATACCTTCATACATCTGGTCATAGACGCACGCCGGTTGCGAGTACTACGCACCTGACCTTTCTGAAGAACCTCACCAATAAGGTCAATGTTTGTCCTTCTAGGGCGTCTTCTCCCTACGTTGCCACTCACATCAGCCTTGTAGATATCTTTTGTTAGTCGCCTTTCACTCTCGTCTCCATATTTACGCAGTTTTTTAGGGTTCCGTAGTTAACAAGGAATTCTTATAGTTTCGCCATGTAAGTCCGTCTGTCCGCAGCTTAGCTTAAATACTTTTAGTACTAGAAAGCTTTAATTAGGCATGAATATAAATATTAGTTACGCCGACAAAGTGGTAAAATAAAATATCGAAACCTATTTTTTTTTAGGGTATCTCCTGTACACGTTAAGTGGGGCTTTTTTTTCTCGCTTACGCTATATTGTGGGATGTCGTTGGATAGGTCTTTAAAAAATATTGCGAGGTTGTCCAAATAATTTTTCGATTATTTAAAAAGTTACCAGAAAACATTTTCGAATTGTCTTTAAAAAAAAGAAGTTTATTGTACTTAATATAATGCTTGGTTGACGGCTTCGTGAAGGGTCCGTTTACACCTTGTATAATCACTACGGTGTAAAAGCAGGTTGTTGAACTCTGCCTTTTCTGCCACATTCATTATTCCGAAAGTGCGTCATAATTTTATAACCCTTTTACCGTACTGAAAGAATAACAAAGACTGTATTTACTGCTTGAAAAAAGCTTTTAGCTTTAATAACGACACTTTAAGAAGGAATACTATAGTTTTTAGTTATTTTTAGGTAATTACCTAGTCTTTCTGAACGAGTTTCCTTTGACTGTAGATTCCGTATAAACAAATTCGAATTTCGGAGCTGAGTATTTACTAAAACCGAAGCAGTTTGAAAATACCTAAAGAATTTGTAGATAAATACAGTAGGAAAGTTATCAAAATTGAAAATGACTATAAAATCTATTTTCATAAAAATAAAACTAAATAATAAATAAAACTTTAAAAATCCACTATTTACACTTACTATAAATCACCCAAGGTTGTAGCCCAAACTCAGGTACAGTTCATCAAAATATCTTCAAAATAAAAATCAAGCAACACTCTAGGTTCTAGAACTTTCCGCGAAGTTCCTCGCAATTAGTGGCTACAGTCTAGGGCAATAAAAACTTGGACGATGCACCTCTAACTTCATAGCCATGACGTCAGCGATGAATGACGTCATTAGAGGCCATTTATGTCCCTGCGGTGCTTGATTCTTTTTGTTTTTTATTATTGTTACTGCTGTTCTTTTCTTTAGGTTGGATTTTAAAAGAAATCTTGGTGATTTTTTGAGCTGGTTGTGATTGTTTAAGGTGACAGGTGTAACAACATAAAATAATTTGCTTTTGAGAAGTCGACCGCATCCGACCACGACTGATTTCTATAATAACTCTAAAAAAAACCCATTGTGTCGCTGTGGTCGGCTCTGCCGTTGCGTTTTGCGGTTGCGGTCGTTTCTGAAATTTAACCATTGTTATAAAAAAAAGTAAATGTCTCTGTCCTTTAAGTTTGCCAGATAATTATAAAATAATGCCGGCATACCCGGAGGAGATAAGCAGATAGTCTTCAACCAACTTATCTGTACAGGCGGGAAAACACAGAACTAAAATAAATGTACCAAGTTTGATATTCCGATGCAAATTTACTTGACAAGCAACGCCACCATGAACAGCACAATTAAAGTGGTCATACTGTATATATTGACCGTCGACATTTTGGCCGTCATAGTAAGCGAATTTGTTGCCATTAACCGGATAATTAATACCGTATATTTTTTTTCATTCATGTAATATTATACCTATGTTATTTAACCTTACCTTCCTACCATGAGCATAGAACTTAAATTCCAATTTTTTCAATCTATTTTCCTGTTATTACACGGATAAGGGCTAAAAATTGGGCCCTTTCACGTCCCACAAAGACGCCATTTTTCACAGACAACCCTGCCACCTGCGAACGGTCTCTTTGACCCAAAACCTTCAATAGCAACCCTCCGGATGGCCCGTCATCGAGATACCCTTGTTATTTGAATATAACTATGTTGGTCGTTTAGACCCAGAGGCATTATATAATATGCCTTCGTAAAAAGTTTTAAATAGCTATTTAGATAGTCAAAACGGTCTATTGGCAAGTATTATGAGTGTCCTATCCGGGCTTTTATAATGAGAATGGGGTAAAAATAGACTTTCTTGTGCATTTTTTTCAAACTGGTCTTTTAAAGCTTTGCTTAACTTATCTTTCATAATTATGTTTTGTTGTGTAAAGACTGGTCGGCTTCTAAGTTACGTATTCATCTTGATCTTATTATTTATGTTGTCAATTTATACATGTTGCCTTATTTCAGAATTTTTGTTGATTTTCTGTAAATCCGTTAGTTTGGTTACCGCACAAGTGGATTGACGCTATTTTGACACAACGTGCTCTTTGACGTTTTCAAAACCAAAAATGTAAACAACAATGGCTGCTCAAATTTGTCTATGGTTAGTGATGTAGAAGTATCAATTTAAAATTCTGTTGAGTTGAATTTCTGTTGAGTTGCACAAAGGGCCATGGAACGAGCCATGATCGGCATAACCCGTCTAGACCTAGTGCACAACACCGGAATCCGTCGTCGGACAATAGTCTACGACATCGGGGACTGAGCTATACGCCTGAATTGGAGTTGGGCAGGATATCTGACAAGACGCGGAGATGGCCAATCAAGTGAAATTTTGACCCAAAGGTCGAATACGTTCGGCCAAAAATAATAGATCTAACCAAAAGCGCATTTGATTGACAATATCGTCAGAGTCGCAGGATACGTTTGTATGAAGGCCGCACAGAACCGAGGAAGAAGACCTAGAAGGAAGAAGAAGAATTTTCCTAGCAGAGGAATTTTCAGAGCTGAAATGATGATGATCAACGAATCGGCAACGTTCGCGTGGCTTCACTCATAGTAGTATTTACAGTTATTTTTTGTTACGACCCCGTATTATAACTGAACCCGAATTTATAACTGACATGGCGGTTAAGGAATATTCTATTCGTTGCCTGAGAGCTTATTTATTGTTATATCTGCCATATACTGGCACAAGTCCAAGGAAAATACAATATATATATACAGCAACGAATGCATCCGACGAATACTAGGCAAGCACATTCAGAAACTTAAGTGACGTGGTGGGTGCCTAACTAAATTATCTCCTCTCTGCACGTTATCATCTCGGAAATGCCACCAGTTCTCCCAAATGAATTATATTCCCATGTTTACTAAAGAGTAGGTACTACCGAGTGTAGTTGTTCCGACCAAGTATAATAAATTCATTTTGGCCAATTATTATTGCAATGAAACGAGAATTATATGGTTTTGTAAGAAGGATTCAAGAGAACAAATTGAAAAACACTTACTTTTACAGTGATCGACCCCAAACATTTGAATTTTCTGTAATTAGAAAATTATCAAATAGCCGCTCGACTTTTAAATTTTTTGTGACCATCATATCTACATATATTTGTCATTCAGCAAGGCTGTCCCTCCATTAATTTGTATGAAGTTATTATCGGTAGTATCGTTCGACATGTCTGTATGAAATAAGTAGAGTAATATGAGGGGAGCATAATTATTGATAAACCATGTGAAGCATGCGCATCAGCCGAAATGGGTGTGATGGCTTCCTGCTACCCCCGGGGAGACCGTTGAGGGTCTTACGAAATACGTTAAGATGATCCAGGAATCCGCTGTATGCGAGACGCACGGGACCGGTCAATGTGACGACACTTGGGGGAGGCCCTATGTCCAGCAGTGGACGTCTTTCGGCTGAAATAATGATGATGATGATGATGATGAGGCTCACAATAGTTCTGTGCAGACAGCAGTAAAGATATGTGCAGCGTACGTACCTTAGACTGCGACCTGCACTCGTTGATGGTTTTGGTTTGGTTTTGTGCAAGATAATATAATACGTTCCGTGAAGGTAAAGGGCTAATCTACTTACGCAGGATTATTAAGTAGCTACCTGTACACTGGACACTATAATAATAATTGCGCACTGTAACAAACAACACACGAAAACTAAACCTGTTCCACTTAGTTCACTGTGAATGTGTAGTTTAATCGCGGAAAAACTGATAAAACGATGTACCGATCTTAACTCTTAGAAACCATCACTACTGGGCTTAAGGGTTTAAACTGAACTGAGTAATGTGTTTACGTTATGCTAGTTCCGATATAGATTGCTTAACCGATTAGACGAACGCGTCGACCGAGTCTTATTTCGATCTACCCACAGAGTGAGTAATTGTAAAATGAATTTACGATTACCTCCCGATTTCAACAGCAAAAATACTTTTGAGAACGTAGATTTTAAAGCCCGTCACAGACGTAGCTATAATATATCGAGATATATATTATAGTATAGCAAGCTACCACATACGGGAGCTATACTATAATATATATTTTGCCCTCACTCGGTATGCCAAACTATACCTAGATATATTTGTCGACATATTTTGGTGATGCCATAGAAATATATATTATAGCTGAGTGTGCAGTCACTCGAAAATTTATATAGAAAATATGTCGTAATATGCCTTTCTATGATTCATATTAATATCTCTTGCCGTAGCCGGGGCTCCTCCTGTCAGGTTCTCCGCTAAAGAAGTCGCGAGATGATACACAACATGGTGAGGGGAAAGTCCCCCGGTCACGATGGCCTCAGCGTCGAACATCTTAAATACGCTGGGGTACACTTACCGCGAGTGCTTGCTATGTTTTTTAACTTATGTCTGAGTCATAGTTACTTACCTGTAGAACTTAGCAATACAATCGTTGTGCCGGTAATAAAGAATAAGACGGGTGACGCCTCCGATATCTCCAACTATAGGCCTATATCGCTTGCCACTGTCTGTGCTAAAGTGTTGGATAGTCTGCTTGATAATATTCTAGCTAAGCATATTGATCTCGAGGATGGTCAGTTTGGTTTTAGACCAAACTTGTCAACGGATAGTGCAATTTTATGCCTTAAGCAGACTGTCCAATATTATACAGACAGAAAGACTCCTGTAATGGCATGTTTCCTGGATTTATCGAGGGCTTTCGACCTGGTCAATTATGACCTGCTCTGGCATAAGCTCACTCACGACACTACTGTCCCAGCTGATGTGATATCACTGTTTAGATATTGGTACAGTAGTCAAAAGAATATAGTTAAGTGGGTAGGCTCATATTCTGATTTGTATGGGTTGGAGTGTGGGGTGAGGCAGGGGGGGTTGAGCTCCCCCCGTCTTTTTAACTTATACATAAACAAACTGATAGGTAGGCTCAGTAGCACTAAAATCGGTTGTCACGTAGACGATGTTTGCGTGAACAACATCAGCTACGCTGATGATATGGTGCTGCTGAGCCCATCCATCGGTGCAATGAAAATTTGTGAAAGTTATGCGGTGGCTCACGGGCTCAAATACCAATAAGAGTGAATGGATGGTTTTTAAATCGGGTACTTTAACCTACGAACAGCTGCCTGAACTCTCACTCTCTGGTTCCCCTTTAGGTCGGGTATCGAAGTTTAAGTATTTGGGCCACTGGATCACTGATGACTTGAAAGATAATGTAGACATAGACAGGGAGCGCAGGTCGCTGGCTGTACGTTGCAACATGCTGGCCCGCAGGTTTGCACGCTGTTCTGATTCGGTTAAGATAACGCTTTTTAAGGCCTTCTGCCAGTCGTTTTACACGTGCAGCCTGTGGACCAAGTATACCCAGCGCGCATACAGCGACCTGCGCGTACAGTACAATAACGCATTCAGGGTGCTCTTGGGGTTGCCCTGGCGATGTAGCGCGTCAAGGATGTTTGCGGATGCGTGTGTCGACGGGTTCGCCGCGATCATACGTAAGCAATGCGCTTCCATGATGGCGCGCTTGCGCTCCTCCTCCTGTGGCATCCTGAATGTGTTTGCTGACCGGTGGGATTCTCCCCTCTTACGAAGGTGGGTAAGTGTGCAGACACACTTATCCAAATAGACTGGTGTGCCATTGAACGAACAGTTCAAGGGCACACTAGTTGTTTATTATTGGTAATTTTAATGTAATACTAATATTAGGCTAAGTTGGTACTACTAACAATATATGGATGTAAGTCTGAAATAAAATATTTGAATTTGAATTTGAATTTGAATATTTATTATAGCTACGTTTGTGACGGGCTACGGTAATTATTTTCCAGATAGTAAAGGATAGGAACAATGTTGAAAGTAGATAATATTGTTGCGAGCCGACGTAATATTCTGCAGCGATGTTAATTTGATAGTGATTGCAGTTTTACGGTTCTCACAACAATTAAACCCTTAACATTATCGAGTGATTTAGAAAAGTAATACGGAGGTATTCGTATAGATTTATGAAAACCTTTGTTCGATGGTGATAACTCGTGAACGTTCATTAAAATTAAGAGCGTTAACGTCTTACGGCATTTCATACAAACTTTCAAGTGATTTTTTTTCGAAATGACAAAACTGATTTTAATGAAACTTCGTACGCATAAGCAGGATACATAAGTCTAAAAACTTGACAGAGAACATTTTCGAAAAATAGTGTTACAGCTAAATTAGACCGATTTTAGATTTTCCATAGAAACAGAAATTTCCAATTATCTTTTTTTTTAAAATACCTTTCGAAAAGTCCTCTGTCAAGTTTTTAGACTTATGTATCTTGCTTATGCCTACGAAGTTTAATTAAAATTGGTTCAGGCATTTCTGTAAGACTTTAACGCTCTTTTTTTTTTTTTTTTTTTTTTCCGGATGGGAAATCATCAAATGACCCCCCCCGCTCTGGGCGGAGCGGAAGGGAGTGTCAGACTTGTACTGACTAAAACCCACCCATGTTCCTTCTTTGCCTTTGTGTTCCAGGGCCACGGTATCTCTTTCGAACAGTCCCGCAGCCCTGGCAGGCATCGGCCCTTGCGGACCCCTACTTATTTGCTGACATCTCTTTGAGGCGCGCGTGGAACACGAACGCGCCGTCGGCACGGCCTGTCGACATAAGACGGCCGGACGGCGAGCTAGCCCATAACTCGCCGACCACAGGCCCGCGCCTACGGTGGCCGGGAGCCACCACGTGACCCCCGACGCCCAGGGCGTCTCCCGCGGCGGCTGGGACGTGAAGTTCTTTCCCTCTCACGTCCCGCCACCTCCTTCACTAGCATGACTGCTTCACTTTAACGCTCTTAAGTGATACGACTTGTACGTATATCTAACGATTCGACGAAATACCTTACAATGCGATAAATAATTACGGTTTTTAGCTAAAACGATGGGTTTGACATTCTAAGTATCGATTTGAATAATCAGAAATACCACAAGTGCGGTATGACGGTTTACGATTAGAACAATAGAAGGTCCCCGGTTTCGGCACCAAAACAAATGTAGCATGCGCCGAAATAGGTGTGATGGCTTCCTGCTACCCTAGGGAGACCGTTGAGGGTCTTACGAAGTACGTTAAGATGAGGCCCACAATAGTTCTGTCCCGACAGCAACAACCGGAGATACTGGCGTCTCGTTACTGCTATGTGCACAGACGTACGTGAACCTCGATTCCTTGTAATACGTTACGTTATGGTAATGGAACACCATGTAACTAATACTTATTTTTCATTTGTGACTAGAACTTACTTACCCGATGCAGCAATTGTATATAATTATCTTCCTATCATTAATTCAAGATACAAAACTTTTGTTCGAATAGGAGAAATTTACTTTCGATAATGTGAGTGAAAGGCAGAAGGAAGTTGGAAGGCCTCCTACTAGGTGGACTGATGACCTGGTGAAGGTTGCAGGGATCCGCTGGATGTGAGTCGCACAGGACCGGTCAATGTGGCGACTTGGGGGAGGCCTATGTCCAGCAGTCTTTCGGCTGAAATGAAGATGATTATGATGATGATGTGAGTGATACCAAATTGAAATTTCTGTCCTCTGTTTACCTCGTGTCGGTCAGTTGACTGTGTGTTGTGTCTGAGTTAGAGGAGGAACTAAAGGTAAAGGAAGGCAGAGGCGGAGAAAAAAAAAGGAAAATAAAAGATTAATTAAATATTTATTTCAGTTAAAACAACACTATCTGCCTATTGGAAATCCCTTATGAGGGGCAAATTATGTTTTACAAACAACAGTTTCGCGGCTTTCTCAGCATCAAGGCCATCTCTAAGAGGTTCTTGATTTAAATCTGCCTCAATATATAGATCCTCACTTGATATAGAACATGTCGGAGGTGACAAATAAGCGCGAACAATAGGAGCTAAAGCATGAAATCTTGTGTTATTTTTCCACCACATTAAAGGGTCTTCGTTGAGTTGCAGCCGTTTATCTTTATTATATTCATTTATTAATGACTTCCATTTCATGAGGCTGCTGTTGGTAGCAGTGGTGTCATCTCCACTTACCTCTTCTTCGTCACTGCTATCTTTTAGTAGCTCAATCAGTTTTGAATTTACAGTTTGAGTTGGTGGTAAAGTTTGGAAGCTTGTCCCTGGTTTATCATCCATCGAATTCGATTCAGTTCTAGATCTTTTGGAAGCAGAAGCTTTATCAGCTTTACTTGCAAGTTTCGAGTTAAGCCTTGTTAGTAAGCGTAATAGTTCGAACGCAACTTTTTCTTTAGTAATATCATTAAAAAACTTTAGCTTATACCTTGGATCCAGATATGTGGCAAGCGAATACAGGGTATTGTTTTCAAGGTCACACAATCTCTCATTTATGTCTTCGATTATTTTAATAATCAAGTCGTTTAAATTCAGTTTTGTGTCAAATTTATCTTTTTCACTTATCAAGGTATACTTCAGTGCGTGTATCAACGGGATCACTGATGATATGCAAGTTTTTGTATCGCTTAGATTCCTCATTATTTCTTCGAAAGGATTCAGTATTGCCACTAATTTACGAAGACACAAACATTCTTCTGGGGTAATGTGTGGCATGTTATGATTGTAGGCATAAATGTTAACAGATTCTTGGATTTCCAACAGTCGCTCGAGCATGAGGAAAGTACTGTTCCATCTAAAATCAAACAAAAAATTAAATTCATCGTTCTGTTGCCTTATCTCAATTTATTTCTGGTCGGCGCAGCATGTCTTTTTCTTCCATTCTTCTCTATTACTCGTCATCTCGCCAGACATTAGCCATATCATCCGTCACACAGTCCATGCATCGTTTCTAAGGTCTTCTTCTATTCTTATAGCCACCAAAAATCAAACAACTGACTACCACACCACTTTTTAGTCACTGGCGCCACTTTCAGACTTCCTCTTATTTACTCATACTTAAAGAGAAAATGAAAATGTTATTATAAAACTAGGTATTTTTATCGACTACTAGTTTCCACTATTAATTTCATGACAATAAAGAGATAAATAAATCACGATTCTCCTGCCCTCATATTAATTATTTGGAATCGGAACAGCACGTCTTCTTTCATACTTTTCCGCTAGTTATCATTTCATGAGTTACCCCCTTTTTAGCCATATCACCTTTCACTCAGTACTTCCATCATATCTTTGGTCTTCCTCGACTGTTAAAGTAATCCACATCATCATCATTCTCCTGCCCTTATCCCAATTTATTACTGGTCGGCGCAGCATGTCTTCTTCTACCATACTTCTCTATTACTCGTCATCTCAGCAGTCATCTCCTTTCTTGCCGTATCATCGTTCACACTGTCCATCCATTGTTTCTTTTCTCTTCCTCTACTCTTATAGCCATCACATTCATACCCAACAATTTCCTCATTCCTCCTCATCACATGTCCATACCACGATAACCAATTACCACACAACTTTGCAGTGACCGGTGCCACTTTCAGACTTCCTTATGCACTCGTTCCTATTTATCCATTCGCTTTACTCCACACATCCCCCTTAGCATTCGCATCTCAGCCACATGCAATTGCCTTTCATTAATTTCTTTTGTTGTCCAACAGTAATCCACACGTCTGAAGTAATCCACATATAAATAAAAAAACTATAAACAAATTGTTTCTAAATATTAAACAAAAAAAAACATACTTGGTACCGCAGTCCTGAATCACGTGTATAGCAGATCGATGAAGTTGCTCTGTTTGAATTTCAATCAGCTCATCATGGGCTATTTGAGAGTTTATAAAATGCCCAGATATTATCTTGCATTTTGCAATTAAATCTTTTATTTCACAGTTTTCTAGAGCTGAACGAACACACGCTTGTAGTTGGTGGACGGTGCAATTTATACTGGCCAAGTCCGTAGCTCTGTTTGAACCAGAATTATGAATAAAACAGTGTATTTGGTTATCCAGGATGAACCATGCCAGTAGCATCATTTTGAAATGGTCTCGAATATCATCGCCAATATGACGGTCATAACTTGAGCAACATTCTAGAATCATCTTAATTCGAGTGAAGTCTTCTGTAATTCCGTGTGCCGTTAAACTCAAAAACGATGATTTTGCACATGGCTCTGACCAAATGTCAGTTGTCAATGATAGCTTAGGAAATTGTTTGAGCATCTGTCTGATTTTTACTGTCATCTTCACATATATTTCGCCACATATGAGATCAGTAAAAAAAATACTATCTCTTAACTCATAGTTTGGGCATGCCGTTTGCATTAAGCGACGAAAACCGATGCTTTCAACAAAATTTAAAGGCAGATTCTGTAGAGCAATCATTTCTCCAATTAAATTGTTTATTGTTTTAGCTTTAGCATGTGATGTATCCCTCGTTTGATTTATTGCTTGCTGTAACGGTGGTACTGTTGATGCTAACTGATTTACTTTTTCTATTTCACGTTGTTCTTCTATTTTACAGAACTCTTCATATTGTTCTTTGTGCATTGATTTCAAATGACTTTTCAACGATGTTGTAGTCCGGCCTTTTCTGGAATAGTTTCTGTCGCAGACTTTGCATCTTGCAAAATCTGTACTAATTTCTATGAAATACTGCCATATGTCACTTGTTTTGTGCTTCATTGTGCGATAATATTTAAACAATTTACGCAAAAAACTTACTACGCGTCTACAACAGCAAGCATGGAGCGAGCCGACTGCCAGCAACAAGGTCATATCCCCTCCCGCCTGCTGCCCGCGCTCTCCACCGCATCCTCGCTCCGTCTCGCTCACGACAGTAACGTACGTCGCGTCGCATGCAGATGTCAACCATCTTCCGTTGTGAACTCGTTTTATGCGGAGGTGGGTACAGGGACGCGGAGGCGGAGGTTCCGCATTACCGGCGGCGACAGAAGCGAGGTCAATGCTCTATTTGATTTTATTTAATGTGTAGGAACGGGCTGCAAAACTAGGAGCGGCCAGTTTTTACGGCAATAGTAGATCGGTATTTGACTTGACAGTAGTATCTGTTGTTAAAATATACTTAGGTCTTGCACGAAAAAAAAACTTTTTCTTACTATTTTAACATCACGCCTGAATTTCTCGAAGGTGAAGGTGGGCAGAGCAAGACGAATATCCACATGACTCTTTTTTAATTTTCGTATTAGCAAGAAATGCTTATTCGAGCTTCCCCATAGGAATGTGAACATAATGTTAATATTCATAAGATCCATAATCGTATGAAAAGCTTAGTTTGCTTAGGAAAGGTAATGTCTATTTATAAGTTTTGTTTTTAACGTGTAAAAACGATAAAAAAACCTTTACACGTCAGCATCCGTACAAAAAGGGTGCAAAAACACCCTTAACGAAGTCCAGAGACACTTATTCTCCCCGTCATTGCTATTTTTTTTTTTCCGGACCATACCTGGGAACCTTTTAGTTACGGAGATATTGAAGGTCGAAGTTCCAAAGGAGAATGGTCTTTTTGGGCCCAGCTAATAACCAGTTGAAATATGTAGACGCCAGCGGATCAAGTTACCACAATCTGTCAAATTTTTTCATTCGATTTTGAACTTAATCAACAACGTTTTATGGTTTAAAACCATTTGGAGAAATTTAACAGTTTGTAGTAACTTGATTTGCAGGAGACTGTCCCAAAGAAATCAGAAAAAGCAACAGCATTTTGCTGCGTAGAAACCGAGAAATGAAGCATTAAAGTGGTAAACAAAATAATCAATTAAATACTTAGTTATCGAGATTGAATCGGCCGATAAAATCTAAAAATGTGTATGGAAATCGAGTGACTAGTAATTATTATTTGATTGAACAATTGCGAATCGAGTTTCTGTAATTATTTCTTGGCACTTATTAGTTTATGATACATCCATGATTATTTTACAGTTGATAAGTCTGATCATCGACTGTCAAATGACGGTCATGAAATTCCGTGTGCGCACGCTCAACGCACGGTTGTGAGTATCGATCGTACGTAAACAGTGACCACCTAGCAATTTTGCAAATAAAGAACTAAGTGAAAGTAAAAATGGTGCAATGTAAAAAATGCAGACTGTTTCTATCTTTGGCTAAAGATGATATAGTCAAATGTAAGGGTGATTGTGAAAACGTTTACCATAAAAAATGTGTAACTAAAAAGTTCCTAAGCAGTACACTCTGCGAAGACTGCCAGACAAATAAAAGCAGCCCTCAACAGTCCGCAGATGATACGAAAATCAAATTAAACCCTAAAGAAGAGTCTGGAGAGAACGTGCTGGCTGAGGTAAATAGAAAGTTAGCGGTGATTTATAACCTGGAGAAGAAAATTGAAGAACTTACCAACAGCGTTGAATTTTATGGTGACATGTATCAGACATTAATTGATTTTAAAGACGAAGCTCAGAAGAAAATAAAGGCTTTGGAACAAAAAAATGTTTATTTGGAGAAATGTAACAAAGCACTAGAAGAACGGGTACAGGAGCTGGAAATAAAAGACAAGGAGAAAAACATTGAAATTCACGGACTAGAGAAGCACGAAAACGAAAATACTATGTTAGTAGTCCAAAAATTGGCACAGAAACTAAATCTAGACCCAAATGAGATTCAAGATGCACAGAGGGTAGGCCAGGAAAAACCAGAAGACACAAAGCCCAAGACTGTGTTGGTCACCCTACGGTCTAAATATGCTCGTGGCAGCTGGATGCTTGTAAAAAAGGAAACAATAATAACGAATAATAAAGTCTATGATAATGGAAGCGAAAACCGAATATACATTAACGAAGATTTACCAAAGTACAAACGACAGCTTCTGTGGACTGTAAGAAATAAACTTAAGCCGAAAGGCTTCCAATATATTTGGGTGCAGAATTGTAATATCCTGGTCAAAAAGAATAGTGATGAAAAAAAAATCTATAACATTAGATCGGAGGAAGACTTGAATAAGCTCGATGAATGTCAATAAACACGCGTATATGACGCGGTGAGTACACACGAGGCGATATCTAACATCAACATTCGATCGTATTGATAGCTATTCCGGTAATTTTAATTTTAAAAGACACTATGATATAGAAGCTCTAAATAACGACATATCCCAAAATATATGGAATACCCACATATTACATTTGAACATAAGATCACTTCGCAAACATTTTAGCGAGCTATTAATATTACTTGATAAAAATAAATATAACATAGACATCTTAATATTAAGCGAAATAAATATAAAGAAGGAAGAACTTCCACTTTATCAAATAATAGGATATAATACATTTATACATACTAGAGAAACGAGCAGAGGAGGAGGAATATTAATATACGCCAAGAATGAATTGAATTTCGAAGCTAAAATGGTAAACACAGAAGCAGTAGAAACACTTCATGGTCAATTAAAGCACGGGCAAAATAATACACATGTAGTCGCGATTTATAGACCACCTGCCAAAAATAAATGGATATTCATTCAGCAATTACAGACTCTAGTAAAAACCATACCAGCATTTGACAATGTTATAGTGATTGGCGATACCAATATAAACATACTAAGCGACTTGGTTAATCCAACTGTAACAAGGTATAAAAACGCCCTGTGTGAATGCGGCTTGATGTGTGTAATACCAAGCGAAGAGGTAACGCGCGAGGCGATTGCGGACGGCCGGCTCGAGGTATCGTGCTTGGATCATATCTGGGTGCGAGCGGGACGGAGCGAGCATGACGCGTGCGCGTATGTGCTTGAATCACGAATCGCCGATCATCATGGAATCGGATTATTGTTGAACTTATGTGTGAGTGGAAGCAAAAATCAATGTGTGAGTAGCAGTATTAGGAACAATAGTATGGGCGAAGTGTTAAGTGATAAAATTGTTAAGCAAAAGCTAGATGAATATGAATGGGCCCAGTTAATAACAATAAAGTGTCCGGTATTATTGTATCAAACCATGTGTAGCGTATTTGATCGCATTTACAAGGAAAGTACAATTAATATAAGCACAGATAATAAGAAAGTAATAAGGCAGCCATGGATAGATAGGAATTTATATAAAATGTTATTGCGAAGGGATTATTTATTTAGAGTTTGGAAAGCGGATCCAAAAAACATGAACAAGAGATTAGACTATACAAAATATAGGAATAAAGTAAATAAATTAACAAATATGGCTAGAAATAAATATAGACAGGAACAAATTGTAAAATGTAATGGAGATTTCAGGAAAATATGGACAAATATAAACTTATGGTTGGGTAGAAACAAAACTAGCCTGGACGATGTTATTTTAAGGCATTTAGGAAAAACAGATTGTGTAGAACAGATTTGTACAAACTTTTCTAAAACATTTACCGAGGAAATAAAGGGAATTAAACATGTGTGTAACTTTAAGTTTTTAGATAGAAATAAATATGTAAAACCGAGCGAGGTAAGTTTTAGATACAATAAGGTGACCTCGTCAGAGGTAGAAAAGGTCATAAGAACATTGTCTTGTGAAAAATCACCTGGTTCAGATGGAATACGGGTGCAAGATATTATACATTTATGTAAGCAAATAAGTCCTGTTCTAGCTGCATTGGTGAATATGTCCTTATCTAACGGTATTTATCCAGACCAGTTAAAAAATGCAATTATTCGTCCTATATACAAATCAGGAAGTCATTTAGAATATGTTAATTATAGGCCTATCGCAATATTATCGGTTATAGATAAAATAACTGAAAAAATTATTGTAGGACAGATAAGCGCGTTCTTAGAACAACACAACATATTGAGTGACACTCAACACGGTTTCCGAAGAGGGCGCAACACTGTCTCTGCCTTGTTGGGCTTTTCAGATCATATTAATGACTGTTTAGACTCTGGCAAACAGGTTATAGCACTATTCATCGACTATAAAAAAGCGTTTGACACTTTAGACCACGATATCTTATTACAGGCAATGGACGAATGCGGAATACGCGGTCCCACAAATAATTGGTTTAGAAACTACCTCACTAATAGAAAAATAAGCACAATTGTCTCCCGTGTGGCTGGGAAAGAGGCGAATGTCGACTTGGGTGTGCCTACTGGATCGGTATACGGCCCTGTAGGGTATATAATGCATGTTAATAGTGTATCAAATGTCATACGTAAATGTGAGGTGTTCACGTACGCTGACGATATGTGTCTTGTTTATGCCTCCAAAGATATAGTTGAGGTCCAAAAATGTATTCAAGGTGACTTTGAAAATATAAGTAAATGGGCACACGACAATGGAATAATATTAAATCTTTCAAAGACTAAATGTATGCATATATACTCGCCATATAATCGTAATGCTAAAGATGTAAATAGTGAATATCTCACAGTGATAGGACATACATACGAATGTTTGCACAGACATAAGTGTAATTGTAACTGTTCGAAATTGGAGTATGTGGGTAAATTTAAATATTTAGGTCTAACAATTGATAAGAACTTTAATTGGAGATTACATGTAAACGACATTTGCAATAGGCTAAGATCGGTGCTAAGTAAGTTTTACCACTTAAAAAATGTGTTAAACAAACATACGTTGAGAATTGTGTATTTCGCACTTGCCGATTCGCTAATAAGCTATGGACTCCTTGTGTACGGGCGTACCTTTATTTCATATTTAAGAGAGATCAAAGACATACAAATAAGACTGATAAAGTTTCTGGTTAGTAAGACTGTTAAAGATAAGTGCAACAAAGAGTATGATAAGTTATTTCCCATCTGTAAAATTATACCCATAGATAGAAAAATAGATTATTTGGTAGGTCTGGAATATTATTACAAAGATGAATATAAATTTAATGTTAAAAACAAGTACAACACACGTAGGGTTAGAGAGAACAGACTGGTTCAACCTCAGATAACAAATTATTATGGTAAGAGAACATCTAAGTATTTGGTACCTAAAGTGTTTAACAAAATAGATTTATTAAGAGAAAAAGAAAAAGTAAGTAAAGGATCACTAAAGACAAAGTTAAAAAACATTTTACTGGAAAGCAAACTCGAGGAGCACGTGGCTAAATAATGAAAAAAAAAAAAAAAAAAAAAAAAACAAAAAAAAAACTTTTATGTACAAATTAACATGTTTATTTATTTGTGTTTAAATTAAAAAATATTTGAATTTTCTGTTTTTCATACTGGGCTGTTTACTTACGCTAACTCCGCCTCGAATGCAGTAACAGGGTTTCCCCACTTATATCAAAATGTACTATGATATGATTAAACCATAACAGTAGAATTTATAAGAAATAGCTATTTAAGTAAGGTGGTTCATTGTTATGTAAAAGAGCGCCTCTCGCCATCAAACGTAAAAGTTTGGCGAGTTTAGACTTAAGCAAAACCTCTGTACTATAGTCTCATTAAATAAATAAATAAAAAAAAAAAAAAAATCAGCCAAGTGCGCACCACATGTAGTGAATGCTTCCGTAGTCGATATTATGCACGCGCACAGTTTTGATCTAAACGCCGCAAAACAGTTCGTATTTCGTATAATTTATGACAAAAAACGATTATAACCAAATTATATCTGCGGTTGTAACAGAAAATATTCCATGTATCGAGGTTAGTGGCCGTTGAGGGAAACACCGAATAAATCGGTTTCCAGTGATGTACAGGAGTTATTGTAGTTTCTAGTTTGATGGACAGAATGCTTGATTTTCGGCTCCGTGAACGGTTTGTTTACACTTAGGCTTATTTTTACTAACACTAGCCGCCACCTAATGAAAATCGCCTTAATTAGATTCTCAACTTTCGACGTTGAGGTGAGCGTTTACAATCCAACACCGCTGCGCTTCATCAATTTGCTATTCAACGAGAACCTCAAGTCCCATCAATAAAATATTCATACATCTCCGCGGCTAACACAATTACTAACGACTTATGATCAATCTCTGTCGCACTTGAACCACTATTCATTGGTCTTGTGGCAAGACTTTGCGACTTTATCGAAACCAAGAATTTGTCTAGTAAGCTCTTGGGGGTTACTAGTAACTCCAGTGTGGGAAAGAGACAGAGCTATACAGGTCGTCTGGCGCCATCTCTTTCCCACACTGGAATTTCTCCAGCTTTAAGACGTCATGGTAGGCCCCTGGTTTTGAGATTTCTATTCTGGTGACTAGAATTTAAACATTTAGGTTATAAATCAGCAATTTGTTAATAAGTACTTTAACTGTTCATACATCACATCTACCTAGCCTTTTCCCAACTATTTTGGGGTCGGCTTCCAGTCTAACTCGATACAGCTGAATACTAGTATTTTACGTAGAGCCTATCTGACCTCCACAACCCAGTTAGTTCTGGGTAGTACGATACCCTTTGGTAAGACTGGTTGTCAGACTTTCGGGCCACTGACTATACAATTCACTATACAAATTATTATATAAAGATCTACTAATGACAGCCGGGACCAACGGCTTAACGTGCTTTCCGAGGCACAGAGGAAACTCGGTATGTAATGGGTGATCACCCATTCGCGGATCAACCTAGGCAAGCGCAGTTTAACCTAAAGATCGACCCGAGTAGCAGTTATTATTTACCCAAGAGCTATTCATGCATAACTGGCAGAATGTGGGTGTACTATTAGGTAAATCTCTGCTTAACCCATCGTTGATTACAAGCATGATGTTACTTTAATTATTATCTTAAATTGTCCGCTAGTTCAAATAACAACTGACTATGTACGCACGACGATCAATCAACCTATACAAAACCAGTTTATACGGATATCTCATTGTACGGGAAATCTATAGAAAGCGAGGCTATTTTATACTGGAAATGTATAGCTTGATGCCGTGTGTACTTCTTTTTATTTTCAGGACATTCAATACAGAATTTACGTATATAACATCACGCTTGTAATCCTCGAAAGTTAGGCAGAGGATTACCTAATAATACACTTATATTTCGTCAGTTATGTCACAGATAATATAATACTACGTGTTATGTTCAAGTTCCATGTAATATAGGGCGAGCCTATTGCCATCAACCAGGCATAAATCTAGACTCCGTGGCTGCTACTAAGAAATTCCTGATGAGAGAACCCAATAACACTTTGCCCGACCTGGGAATCGAACCTAGGACCTCATCAGTCGCGATTGCCACCACTAGACCAACGAGGCGAGTGAATTATTAAAAATAAAGGTAGCAACCCCACCATGGTTTACCATACAACACTATTCCAAAAACTTTCGAGAACATCAAAGTTGTTTGACCTTGAACAAAATCCAAACACTCATCATCATCTGCCTAGCCTTTTCCCAACTATGCTGGGGTCGGCTTCCAGTCTAACCGGATGCAGCTGAATACCAGTATTTTACATGGAGCGACTGCCTGTCTGACCTCCACAACCCAGTTTGTACTGGGTAATACGATACCCCTTGGTAAGACTGGTTGTCAGACTTTTGGGCCACACACTACCTAACGTCTGTCAAAGATGTACAAATGACAGCCGAGACCAACGGCTTAACGTGCTTTCCGAGGCACGGAGGAAACTCGGTATGTAATGGGTGGTCATCCATCCACAGACCAACCTAGGCAAGCACGGCTTAACCAAAGATTGACCAGAGCGGCCGTTATTATTTAGCCACGAGCTCCTCAAAATCCAAACACTCATTAAGATAGAAAATGGCAGTCTTCCTCAATGAATCTTAAGTATCCTTCAGTAATTAACTAGTAAGATTATCGTAATATAAATCTGTAACATTAATAGTTGGGTTGGCAGGGAGCCAAACACTTAATGTAATTGTTTGTATATGGATGGGGACCTTACCATGTACTCTGTATGCCTTTTTTGGCAGTAAAATGGCCGTAGTGACTTAGACTATATAGAGCAGGATACGTTTTGGATGACCTTGGACATTCAGTGTAACGTAATGCAGAGTAACTGGTATTGGCTGATGGACTGCGTCGTTGCTCTATTGGTCGGTCGCGTGACTGCTCAATATATGGTCATGGGTTTGATCCCAGGTCGCGCAGTGTTATTAGGTTTGGATCAAACTTTATAAAGGGTGTAAATAGACCCTTAACATATCCACTTGTTCTCCCCGTCTTTGCGATCATTATTTTGTTCTAGACTATACCTGGGAACCTTCTAGTTACGGAGATATTGCTGGTCAAAGTTCCAACTTTTTCACAAGTTTTTTTTTAAATACATGTTTTTAATGTAAGATTTTTACTTTACACACCTTCACGACCCCCGTACTATTCAATCCATCCATCAGCACAATGCTTTGGGTGCTTTCTATCGAGTCGTACCGTAAAACGTGATTTTTCACCCCAAAAAAAAAGTCGATTCCCAGCAATAATTTTTGCGTAAAGTGACTTAGTTTGATGTACAAAATGCTTGGTTGACGGCTATGTGAAGGCCACACTCTGTATAATCATACATTAATTAATAAATATGTAGGTATTTGCCTAACCCTTCGGGTAAAATAAGCGTGATATTATATTGATTGTCTTGTTGATATAGTGGTTGCAAGTGTGACTGCTGAGCATGAGGTCCTGGGTTCGATTCCTAGTTTGGGCAAAGTGTTCCTGGTTTCTTCCTTAAGGAATTCTTGAGTAGCAGCCACGGAGTCTGGATTTGTGCCCGGTTGAAGGCAACAGGTTCGACCCTATTACATGGGACTTAAACATAACTGGCGAAACGTGGGTACACCTCAGACTAACCCTTCGGGGATAACAGGTGTGTTGTTATGTTATGGAACTTATATTACATGAATTTCAGTTTTGTGCAAAGATCTTCTTTCGTTTCGCAAAGTATTAAATGTTTAGATTTGAAAACTATTCGAAATTAAATTACTAGTCATTGAAGATTTTCGAGCAATCATACAACTCAACGTATCAACATTGTAATGCTTAAAGTTTTATAGTCAGATCACAGACCGTGTATTCCTAGGTTGAGCTATAGTTTGTTTCTATAACGAAACGAGGAATAACCAACCGCAAATAATAAGTTTGTAATAGTAAATACGCTTTTATTGTTATTAAAGATTACATATTTACGGTTTTAATTATTTTTACGTTTTAGTTTTTCCATTATTTATGCTGTAAGACATTAGCATAAGCATAAGCATAATCAGCCTATTAATATTCCCACTGCTGAGACGCAGGCCTCCTCTCTATGAGAGGGAATGGGCTATAATCTACCACGCGGGCCCAGTGCGGGTTGGTAGATGCCACATGTCTTCGAATTTTTGGTTCTAGGACATGCCGGTTTCCTCACGATGTTTTCCTTCACCGTTTTGAGTGCAGTGGTGATGAAATAACTTACACAAAGTAATGCGCCTGGCTGGGTTCGAACCCACGACTTACTGCTCGTAAGTCTCTCGTACTCTGTAAGACATTGATTCTCGTTAAATTTCAAGATTCCAGATCAACTTGACTGGGAGTATCCTGATTCCCTTTTAAAATCGCATTGACTTTGATCAATCAATTTTGATCGCATTGACTTACTTGTTTGATTACACGTTCCTGAGAAAATGGGTGTTGACAAACACACAGACAGACGGCAATCAAAGTGATCTTAGACGGGTTCCTTTTTCCCTTTGAGGTACGGAACCTTAAAAATCAAGACAAAATAGGCCTAGGCAATGAAGATGTTCTACTTCTTTAAATTACATTTCCAGTGTTTAGCATTCTAAGCTCTGGCGATTTTCCTTAGCCAATACGTAGTATACTTGGTATCATAAGTGAAATATATTCAGGGTCAACGCGCTACTTCTAAATCTCCGAAATATAAGATTTCTATACATTTGGCTAACAATGGCATTTTTGGGACAGGGTAAAAACTCCTAATAAAATACCGGTTATTTATCAAAAAGCCTTCGTTATGGCTGTTATAAAAAAAATCGGATAGTAGGGACGAGAAATATTAAAGTTTTAATAGTGTTTTTACTATAAGATATTTTCATAGCATCGTTGAGGAAGCCTTCACGAAGGATGATATTTTAGAATGTCCGGCGCATTCTATGTTGTCAGCCCCGCTACAAGCTGTGTTTTCTGAATGATGTCCGTAACATAACGTCACTCCTGGAATCCCCGAAGGGCTAACCCTGCCTAAGCAGAGGTGACCCATAAGTACACCCATATTTCACCAGTTATGTTTAAGTCCCATGTCATAAAGGGTGAGTCTATTGCCATCAGCCGGGCATAAATCCAGACTCCGTGGCTGCTACTGAGACATTCCTGATGGAAAAACCCACTTAACCCGACCTGGGAATCGAAACCAGGACCTCATGCTTAGCAGTCACACTTGCGACCACTAGACCAACGATGCAGTCTAATAGATCTTTCAACCCACACCATAATATAACGCTGGTTGTCCCCAAAGCGTTAGGCAAAAGTACACGTATTATGTATGGATATGTTCGGGTCCCAAGTAATAGGGAGCCTATTGCCACCATCTGGGAATTGTTGCAGACTATATGCTGTAAATGTTATGCAAAATAATTAGTTTTAATCTGGCAAAAAAGATCCAGACCTGTCATTCCGTTATTGTTGTTACGCAGAGGTGAAGCTACATATAGTACACACACATACTTCGTGTATATTAAAGTCCTTTGTAATAAGGGCGAGAGTTAATTGTCATCAAATGAGCGACAATCTAGAACTCGCCTGATGTGAAGCGATGATGCGGCCTAGGGTGGAGCACGCTTGCCTAGAAGAAACTAATGATCGGTAAACAGAGAAGCAGGCAGTGAATTCAACACACTGGTGGTTCGCACAATAGATGTGGAAGCAAAACGATTTGTTCGGGCCTGTGGAACTTCATCTACGCTGATGTTATACAGGGTCATACAGGGCTTCACGAAGCCGTCAACCAAGCATTGTGTACATCAACTAAGTCACCCTACGCAAAAATTATTGCTGGCAAACGACTTTTTTTTGGGGTGAAAAGTTACGTTTCACGGTAAAACCCAATGTAACGTACTCAAAACTTGGTGCTGATGATGTTAAAGTAAAGTGAAAACGTTAAAAAGTAGTATTTAAATAAAAAGCATGTGAAAAAATTGGGACTTTCACCTTCAATATCTCCGTAACTAGAAGGTTCCCAGGTATGGTCCAGAACAAAAAATTATTGCAATGACGGGGAGAACAATTGCCTTTCGGCTTCGTTAAGGGTCTTTTTACACCCTATATGTATCGAAAAACGGTGGTGACCTTAAAACTTGACCGCCAGGCTAAACCAAACAACTGGCTTCATAATGGCGTTTTGTCCTATCCAAAGAAACATAAGTATTTCCTTGATCCTCTCCAGATTATGCGCCCTTGCTGTCATCCCACATAAAAAGTGAACATTATTATTTTCCGGGACCTTTTACTTTTTAAATTGAACACTTTCCTTAAGCGGTCTTTCTTGAAAGCAGACCCACATCAGCTCTAAGGCGGTCTCTACACCTGCAACAAGTTTGCCCAATATTTTATTGCGCTGTTCATCAGAATCACTGCTCGCATTCTATTGGTACAATATTGTGATGTTGACGGCCCATAAGCTTCAATGTTTTTACGTGAGCAAGACCTGACTACACAATCATAACATAAACAGACTTTTAGTCTGTCTGTCTGATTGTGGGAGGATTATGTGACAGGAGATTCAGAACGCAACCTACTATGATCCTTACATACTTTTTTCCTCGTCCACATCCAAGTTCATAAATCTGGTCATAAATGCACATCGGTTTGCGAACACTTCACACCATACCCTTTCGAAGACCATTATTATAAAGGTCAGTGTATCCTTGAACTGTCTCGTTGGTCTAATGCTCGCAAGTGCGACTGTTGAGCATGAGGTCCTGGGTTCGGTTCCCGGGTTGGGCAAAGTGTTAGTGGGTTTTTCCATCTGGAATCTCTCAATGGCAGCTACGGAGTCTAGATTTTTGCCGGGTTGATGACAATAGGCTCGCCCCCTTTTTACAAGGGTCTTAAAATAACTGGTGAAATGTGGGTGGACTATTAGGTACACCTCTGTCTAACTCTTCGGGGAACACAGGCGTGATAATGTCTGCGGGACTCTTTGAAAGAGATACCTCGGCCCTGGAACACTAAGGGCAAAGAAGGATTATGGATGGGTTTTAGTCAGTACAAGTCTGACACTCCCTTCAGCTCCGCCCAGAGTGGAAATCATCAAATGACCCCCGTCATTTGATGATTTCCCATCGGAAAAAAAAAGGCTTGATAATGTTATGTTTATTATGCTTCTATGGGGCGTACTCTATACGTTTAGTACGTCGCCGAAAGGCTTATAAAATGAAAATTCATCCTATCGAAATGACCCAACAATGTAGCCTGAAATATCTATACTAAAATATTTCGCATTTACTGACCGTAAATTGAGCATTGAAATTGAACAATATTATAGAAACTCGCTCGAATTTATGTCTGATATTTCCCAATTTTTAATAAATTGCGCAAGTTGAGAGCAGCGGTGGCCCAGTGGCGGCCCCGATTTACGAACAGTAAGTCGTGGGTTCAAACCCAGGCAGGCGCGTTACTTTGTGTAATTTTTTTCATCACCACTGCTCTCAGAACGGTGAAGGAAAACATCGTGACGAAACCGGCATGTCCTAGAAACAAAAATTTTAAGACATGAGACATTTATCAACCCGCACGGTGATGGCCCGCGTGGTGGATTAGCCCATTCCCTCTCCTAGAGAGGAGGCCGTGTGTCCCAGCAGTGGGAACATTATAGGCTGATTCTGCTATGAGCAAGTTGTGGTATTGAACAATATTATTGTGAGTGTAGGGTTCGCCTAAGATTGAACAGAAAACCCCCCGTTAAAAAAAACCGAACCGTTCTGTCCTCTTCTAAAAATTATTTCACTTGGCTGGGTCCTGTCCAGATACTACAATAGTTTTCTCTTTGGGTTCCATTAACGCTAAAAGTCCAATAAATCATCTGTTTTAACGGAGCGGCCATTTTGTCTATATGGTTTTGTTGAGCATAGTTATGGCTTATAAAATTAGGAGTATTATTTTCTATTATTTTTCGCTGTTTGGTGCTAAATGCTCGTCATTAACGCTAAGTGTGTGGCATTACTAGAAATCGGCGCCCGTTTGAACAATAAAAATAAATCTCTTTGCACTTAGCTGAAACCGTTATTCGGTAGCGTAATATTTATTTTCACCAAAGAATAATTATGTATTACTTTTTGATCAGGTTGAAACAAAAACATAGAAGACGAGAATATTTTTTTACAAAGAATTCAACTTTCTGACTTTTTTGTGTAACATTGAACCCAAATCTGACTCACTGTCTATCACAATCTGAAGGATTTGAGGTAAATTCCATATCGATTTCTTTATGTATTTGAAATTGAACAACAACGTAATAACGCAATCAATGTTTTCGAATTTTCAAAATAAAGAGCAATGCAATAAAAAGCAATAAGTGTGCTACGTAATGACCTAACTACTTTCAAACAAATTTGCGATTCTGATTTGTATAACGTAATCACTGTAAACAATCATAATATTCTAAGCAAACCTAATTTCCTTTAAAAGAAAAACCAACACTTCGTTTACAAAAAACGCCTTAAATACCAAACCGAATTCATATCCCTTTCTCTATCATAGTTGTATCATAAAATCGACTGCTGCCATGGGAGAATTCACCCTAACACCCAATCTTATGGCGTGTATCGTAAGAAATGGGTAAACAATGGCCGTATCGGACCAAGGCTCGAGTGGTGAAACCGATGGGGCCTCGTAAGAATACAGGAAAGGGATTCTCGAGCCGATGTCTTGACGTCGAATGGTTAGGTAGCAATGCACTGTATGAGTGGTAGCGTTTCATGTCTAGATTCGTGCCTGGCTGATGGCTATAGGGTCGTCCACTATTAATTAAACCTTCAGATTACAGGTGTAATGTTGCGTTTCGTATCTACAATAAACAAAAACGTGATAAACGACGATAACGTGAAGCTACGGATTTTAAAACTATGACAGTTTTTAAAGTTCACACTCCTATTTAAAAGAGAAGAATGCAAATGAGCAGAAAGATACTGTTTCATTTCATCAGAAATTTACGTTTAAGTTTACTGTTTGATATTCGTCCCATCAGATATTTTTGTGCCACTTTTGAGATCTTTGAGTAATGAGTATCTAATCTGTTATCGTTATTTTTATAAAATGTCGCCAAAAAATTATGCGTTTCATCGACAAATTCATCATTATCCTACTTTTTTTACCTATTGTTGGCTATAGACCTCTCTTTGCTTGTGCCAATCTCCATAATCCTATGCCAACCAACGAATTCACTGTAACTACATTACCCGCTATCGCTTCCGCCTGTCTTGTAACCAAGACCCAGTATTCTGTAATACATCCATTGAATTATTCAAGGCCGCAGTTGCCGGATATACGGCGTTCTCAGTTGAAGCCTTGTAAATCTGGTTTCACAGTTTGGATCTACTGTCTTATTAGCATATGGCCAATAAACTGTCCAGATCCAATGCAATAGGGTACTGTGAATTTATCGAGAGAGCTCAGTTTAAGTGTATTTCTATTCTAGAGATAACGATTGAAAGTCAAAAATGTATTGAGAATGGGACTGGTCATCATCTGCCTAGTCTTTTCCCAACTATTTCGGGTCGGCTTCCAGTCTGACTGGATGCAGCTAAGTACCAGTATTTTACATGGAGCGACTGTGTATCTGACTCCCACAATCCAGTTACTGGGTATTACAAAACCCCTTGGTAAGACTGGTCGTCAGACTTTCGGGCAACTGATCTACAAATGACAGCCGGGACCAACGGCTTAACGTGCTTTCCGAGGCACGGAGGAAACTCGGTATGTAATGGGTGGTCCGATTCACGGACTAACCTAGGTAAACACAGCTTAACCTAAGGCCGACCCGACGGGCTGTTATTATTTAGCTACAAGATCCTCATGTATTGGAAACTTTCGTATCCTCTGCGATGTCTGTTTGACACATGATCAGTTCGTCACACCACCTCCTCCGCGGTCAACCTCGAATGCGTTGTCCTCTTTCGGGTTTTGAGTGACGAGCTTTGATCATCTCTCTGGGTGCATTCGTGTGATGTGACCCGCCCAACCCCACTTCAGCCGGCTGACGGCTGTAGCGGGTTTTTTTTTCTCCCAAATCAGCTACTTCAGTTATGGAGCACCGGCTGGTGTTTCTAGCGCGATTTGTTCTCTTTATTCTTAATATGCTGCGCTCTATTGCCTGCGGGCCATTCTTGACTTTGAACTTCTTTAAAGACTTTGTGATTTGAATGACGGATTGTGTTTTTGAATAAATTGCTTTTTCCCCAAATACATTCAAATAATTATGTACGAGCGATAGACGGGACAAGAGGACGAAAATCGTAATCCAATACTTGTAACTACTTAGTAACAAGTCGGTCTTTCTGGTGTCATACCCGCTTGTCATGTACCAATGTCCACTCTATAAGTTTTAAATCTCTTCGTTTTTCCCTGGGTTCCCGTAACTATATCGACTCTTCGATCCGAAACAAAGCAACACTAAATATTGTGGCATTACGTTTCTTGAGAAGGTATTTAAAAAAGAAAAAAAAACAGATGTTGTAATGAATTGCAAAACATTTTATATTATGCTCAAAAAGTAGCAGGAACTTAACCGTTTCACAACAATTGTGGTACAACAATGTTTCCTTTTAATTCCGTGCCACGGAACCACAAACACACAAGCGTACCCCGCTCACTTCTATTTCCAGTATTTTCTTTCAGTTGGCGACCATTTTCTCGAATTGAAGGATTTTCTTTAATTCCCTTTGAACGGAGCAGGAAGAGGAATTGTGTTGTGTCTAAAAGATATTACTCTACCGTACTAGTCTGCTGCGTGAAATACAGTGCAGGAGATACAGCATTACGTTTGTCTTTCAAGAAAAAAAACAAATAAAAATTGAAACAAAAGTTTACTCTTCTTGGAAACAGTCTAAAACAGAAGGTTTGTTTGCAAATATAGGAAAGAGTGACTTTCTCTCTTCTTCTAAATAATTAGGGTCTCTGTCTCACTAATCCAGCACTTCAGTAAATTAGCGCATCCAGTGGTCCGGCACCCTCCTCACGCGTCAGTGGAAACTAAAAGATAACCAACAGCATGAATTTAGCACTGTACACACATTCTTGCTCAAAAACATACCTTCCCCTGCTCCTCATCTGCCTAGCCTTTTCCCAACTATATAGGGGTCGGCTTCCAGTCTAACCGGATGCAGCTTGGTATTCAGCTGCATCCGGTTAGACTGGAACTACCTCTTGGTAAGACTGGTTGTCAGACTTTTTGGGCCACTGACTGCCTAACGACTGTCAAAGATCTACAAATGACAGCCGGGACCAACGGCTTAACGTGCTTTCCGAGGCACGGAGGAAACTCGGTATATAATTGGCGGTCACCCATCCACAGACCAACCTAGTCAAGCACGGCTTAACCTAAAGATCGACCCGAGCGGCTGTTATTATTTAGCCACGAGTTCCTCATACCTTCCCCTGCTGCCACAAGTTATTTGTAATACACAAACTAATTCCCTTATTAAGAGAGTACGTTATGAATGACTTTATTTCATTCATTTTGACTTTTTGTTTACAATCCAACCGAGCATTCCAATCATCCAGCACCCCTTTGTTTTCATATAGTATATGATTTGATCTAATAATATTCCTTAGGTTATTTCTCATACACTGAATAAACGATCATGCAGTTTTAGTTGTTTCAGCTCATTGAATCTTATCAAAATCATTTGCAGAGCAAGCGATTTAATATCACTTCGGTGTGGGAAGATCGACAAGACTGAATGCAGTGACAGCTTGTCACCGTACCCACCTAATTATCACTCCGTCAGCTTTGAGTTGCTAACCAAACATGACGTAGTGTTCCAAGCTCACTTAGTGCAAGATGTAACAATTATACAGAGACTGCAGCTTGAATTAATTAGACGTATAATTTGTGGCTGTGATTGTTTGAGTTTCAGCCATCAAGATAATAGACGTGAATGGTGTTGGTATACATAATTATACACTATGACTGGTTAAGTGAACAACATACATAAAGAGGTGTATAGAAGGTGTATAGAATAGGCGTATTACAGAATTATTATAACTAGAAGACGGGATATTTACCATGTTTATTGTTTTCTTTGAGTTCCCGATATTAACAAAAAACAACACAAACAAAAACACACAAAAAAAAACATAAACATAGCAAAAAACAAAAAACAAACAAACAAAACAAAAAAAAACAAGAAAAAAAGCATTATAAATATCCCGTCTTCTAGTTATAATAATTTTAGTGACCATGAAAGTTTAAAATCTTGTATTACAGAATTAGTATGAAGAGTACAATGTCTTGTTTTTCGACCCGTATTATTGAAGTTGCTCGAATTATTTTATTTATATTAATTTTCCCCAAAAGAACCTTGACTCAAAGGAATAAAGTTCATATTCCAGTTGAATTTCGGACTAATGCTTAGAAAGGAATACCACTTTGGAAACAAAGCACAAACTTATAACAAGGCAGATAGTGATGTTGCAACTTTATTGAGTTGTACACCCTTCAACATTTTCAATTTACAACATAACACTTTATCGTCACACAATTTTGGATCATAAGTCTTTAAACTAGGATTCATAATAGCGTAAATAGTATAAATGGGTGTTTTAATACATTTTGTGCTGCCTGTACGGTTGTTTAGTTTGATTCCTTTATATTATGAAGTCATGTAACTAAGCTTTTGATAAAACCTTTAATGAATTAATAAATTTTGTGGTTTCGTGCAAAAATGTGTGCTTCCCCGAGGAGCCGTGAAAAATCGTTTAACAATAAAATTGAAAAAAATGCGACTTTGGTGTTTTGGTGAAAGGATAAGCAGACGTATTGTCACATAGTCTAATAAAACTTACAACAACATGTATGAACATTCATGTGGCATATTTTTCATGAGGAAATCTTTTAGTAATTAAGAATAAGAAGAATAATTTATTTAAAAAGTATTACAAAAAGTGTACATTTAAGCGCAGTAGTATTATTTCTCATACTAATTATAAGTACTTATAAGTAATCTATAACTAAAATATATCTACAGTCGCAAGTATTCAATAGTTCAATTTAGATGTCAGCGACCTGCCCGATCTAGGTTTATTTAAACCTGTGTTTCAGGCCATCACTTTACCTAGCACAACTCAATAAGGACAATAAAATTATAAAATAAAATTAATCTATTAACAATTATAACTATGCATCAAGTTGGTATAAAAGAAAAACCCTAAAACTAGCTTAAGTAAATATGTACAAATAGATACGATAACATAATCAAACCCCAACTTCTAGAAGTTTTTCTGTGTCTGTGTAATTAAGTACCGCTAAATAATCTGACATTACCAAACTACATTTTTTATAACTTAAACTGTAGAAGTTTAGTATCTTGTTGAGTCTATTGTAAAGAAAAGGTCCTAAAAACACATAAAATCGATTCGCAAACGCATGTCTAGTTTGAGGTTTTGTGCAAACTAGGTCCTTCCTTCTCCTATCGGAAGGAACTGGGTGATAGGGAAGTGTAGAGTGCTGGTGCAGTATTATGTGAAGAATAAATAATTGCCGTACTGTAAGTACATTACATGTTTTGTAGAGCTGGTTTGTAGGGAATCTAAAAGGACGGAAGGTAGCAACTTTTAGAACTGCTCTTTGAGCACGTTCTAGAGGGAGAAGAATTGAATTTCCCGCGCCACCCCAGGATATTATACAATATGTTAGAATAGATTGACACAACGCTAAATAAATCTGTTTTATCAAATTATAGTTAGCTACATTACGTAAATTCTTAAAAACATATATTAATTTTCGCACTCTAGTACACAGTAACTCGATATGTTTACGGAAATTTAGATTGGAGTCAATAGTGACACCTAGATATTTCAAGTGGTCAGCTTTATCTAAAGTAGGGCAAGAACATACAGTGTCAGCGAACGTGCTACAGTTATGCGCGTAAATGTTTAGATTAGTAAGCGGTGTGTTAGTATTTCTCATTGTAAATAAAATGTATTTTGTTTTTTCAGCATTTAATGTAAGTAGATTATTCTGGAGCCAATTAGACACAATGTTGAAGCCATTCTGAGCATGTTCATAGGCCTCAGCTCTAGTTTTAGCTGCAAACAACAAAGCAGTATCATCTGCATAAGACATAATAACACAATTTTTGGAGTGGCAGGCAGCAAAGGTCATTAATATAGATCAAAAATAATGTAGGGCCTAGAATACTGCCTTGTGGAATTCCGAAACAAGTATTAGAAAGGTCAGAACTTGTATGCGGGCCAATTTTTACAGTTGCTGTCGATCCCTTAGATAATCTGACAATAGTAGAAGCTGTGCTCCTCTTACTCCAAGTGTTTTAAGCATCTGCAAAAGAGTAGTGCAAGAAATAGTGTCGAAGGCCTTGGCAAGGTCTAGAAAGATCCCAACTGTATGCATTCCACTATCCAGATTCTTCTACTAAGGAACATTTACCATAAAAATAAACCCCTTATCTCAGTAATTCAGCTTTAAAAATTAGCATAATAATCAGAAGAAATCTTCTAACATTAGAAATAATGTGATTCTCATACCTATTTTTTATCACTTTTCAACTAGGCACTCGTAAACTTCCGGGACAAGACGTTGAGAAAAAATAATTATTATTAGTTGGTCTCAAGAGGCACTAATTAAATCTTCTGATTAAGGACACAGAGTAGGGAAAGCAGTCTGACTAAGACACAAACATACGCAGCAAGACCCTAAACAGGATGGAAGGAGCACTGGCGCACAAACGGTTACCACGTATTGAGTACATCATTTTAAACCCGCGCATAATTTTTTTATCTGTATTTAAAAAAAAAAAATCAGGTGTTCCATAGACATTTCACATAGCCGTCAACCAAGTATTCTGTACATCAAACTAAGTAACTTTACGCAAAAATAATTGCTGGGAATCCACTTTTTTTTAGGGGTGAAAAATCACGTTTTACGGTAAGTCTCGATGGAACGTAGTCAAAGCATTGTGCTGATGGATGAATTGAACAGTACGGGGGTCGTGAAGGTGTGTAAAGTAAAAATCTTACATTAAAAACATGTATTTAGAAAAAAACTTGTGAAAAATTAATATCTCCGTAACTAGAAGGTTCCCAGGTATGGTCTAGAACAAAAAAAAAATGATCGCAAAGACGGGGAGAACAAGTGCCTTTCGGTTATGTTAAGGGTCTATTTACACCCTTTATAATGCCTTTTTTAATCTATTAATATTGTCCAACTGCTGGGCTAGCGTCTCTCGTATAACCTTCCACCTCATCATCATACTCATCTCTTAATATAAACGCATCTAAGTCGTTACGTCAGCATTTTCAATGCATTTATTATAGGCCTCCCTCGGCGCCGACGACGCCTCTCTTCTGGCACCCTCTGCGTGACGACTCTGGCTCATCGGTCCTGATGTATTCTACATACATGGCCCGGCCATTCCCACTTCAACCAGTCTTATTGCCCACATCAGCGATTCTAGTTTTAGACTAGAAAATAAGTTCTTTTTTTTTCTTAGTCCTAATTTCATCAAATATTAATCAACTGAACTTCGTTACTCTGTGTTCTGTCCGTTGCATTAATAATAACTTGTCACCCACTCCGTTCCTTATTGGCCGAGTCGTTTCCCTAATGAAAACTTTTGAAGGATGCCTACCAGCCTTCTTCATTACAAACTTTGAAGGAATAATGTTTATAATTTTATGTTTTGGTGAACAGTGAATAATTCTATTCTTTGTTGTCCTCTCTCAATCTCGGAGTTAGGAATAAGTGATTTAATTTAAATAAATATGCTTTTGAGGATCTAGTCAGGAGGACTGGGGTGAGGATTTAATGAAGTGCTCAGTAACGGGTTTCTTGGCAAAAGTTGATGCTATTTTCTTCGGATTTTATACCGGTTTTGATTACTTATAAACTGCAACCCTGCTCGTACTAGAATTTTTCTTTCCATGTCAAAACAGCTATAGTTCCCAACACAGGGTTTGCGTATAAAAATATTAAAAATACTAATAAACTGAATAAAATAACGTGCACTTAGCACTTTATTATTGACATTGCTTCTTGCTAAATTTCATGATTCTTGGTCAACGGGAAGTACTTACTATAAGGTTTTGATTCACTTATAAAATCGCAAAATATGCGACATAAACGGTCATATCTTTTAATCGCGTTGATTTACAAGTTTGATTTTTTCACTGCTCTAAAGGGTAGCTGATTTGAGTATTTGATATTAGTTTCAACTTGCTACCTCTAGGCGTTCCTGAGAAAAAGGGTCTTGATAGACGGACAACAAAGTGATCCTATAGGGGTTCCGTTTTTGCCGACTGAGGTACATACGGACCTTAAAAAACTAACTAAAGTGTCGCTAACAGCATAACTGTATCAGTTATCTGGAAACAGAAGTCGTGTCATACCGTTAATGAAACTCAGTGGTACATAGCCATATCTTTTTAATTAAGGCCTTACTACAATTTAATCAGGCCGGTTGTAGGCTGAGGCTGACATTAGCTTAATTAATGTTAGCCTTAGCCTCTGAGGCCTCGAGGCTAGCGAAACGTTTGGAGAGATAAACAATATAAGTCTGAACTTTTGGAGTTGTTTAGAAATCGAAGTTTGGAATAGATATTATTGATTGAAGAAGCCGTTGTAATCTCAGATGTATTTGCTTTCATAGTTTATAAAACTTTATGAGTATTTTTATTAGTTGGTATAGGTCACATTTCTAGGATGGGTCAGGATAGTTGGGCCAGAGTCGTCACACAGTGGGTGCCTGAAGACGGTCGACATCACCGAGGTAGGACTAAGAAAAGCTAGCGTGACAATTTGGACTCGTTCCTGACTGATTGGCTACAGAAAGCAAAACACCGAGCGAGTTGTAAAGGAATGGTGGAGGCCTTGGCTCATCAGTGGGACAGAATAAGCTAAACAAAATATAAAAACGGGTTCAGAGGTCAGGTTATTCAAAATAAAATAATTTAAATAACTTCATGAAACTTAAACACATAACTGGCGAAATGTTAGTGTTTTATAATAGGTAGATGTACACCTCTGTCCAACCGTTCGGAGATTGTACGGATGATGTTACTCGTATTATGTGCTGTCATGTAAATTAAAGATTTTAGTTTCAGTAAATTAAGTTTCCTTTTGCACCTTCGACCTACAGTTCTGAATAATGGCCTATTTAAATGGCCTATTCAAGCAATTATAGCCTTAGTTAACATGGCGCCCAATTCAAGGCCTCATTCTGTTTACTGAGAAACATGATGAGGGCGTGAGATCGTTTGAGAACCTACCTATTGTAGACAATGGCTTAACAAAGGTCAAAGGTCATTTTTATTTTTGGTTGGTACTACTTAGATTCAACAACCAGACAACCAGTCTTACCAAGGGGTATCGTATTACCCAGTACTAACTGGGTTGTGGAGGTCAGATAGGCAGTCGCTTCATGTAAAATACTGGTATTCAGCTGCATCCGGTAAGACTGGAAGCCGACCCCAACATAGTTGGGAAAAGGCTAGGCAGATGATGACTACTTAGATTCACATGTCTCGAGTTCGAACCCAAGACACGCATATCAGATTTTTCGGATTCATGTGCGTATTGTATAATTATCACTTGCTTCGGTGAAGGAAAGCATCGTGAGGAAGCCACGCCTGACAGATATTTCTCGACGGCATGAAAAGCCAAGTCAGAGGGAGAGTTAGGCATAGAAACTGACACCAGGTTAGGCACTTACCGCTCGATAAATAAGACTACTTGGATTAATCAACATCATCTTTCAGCCTTTATTCCAATTTATTGGGGGTTGGCGAAGCTTGTCTTCCTCTTGGATCAAAATCATCATTTAATGTTCCCATTGCAGGGATTTATGGTTCCTCGCTGTGAGAGAGAGTAAGCCACCATACGAGTCCAGTGCGGTTTTAGACGTCACAGTCATGTATTCGAATTTTGGGTTCTAGAACACACCGGTTTCCTCACGACGATAAAATACATAAACATAACATCACGCCTGTAATCCCCGGAGGGTTAAAGAGAGAGGGTGTAGAGGTATTTTTAATAGTACATTTCGCTAGTTATTTTTAAGACCCATTTCAATTTATTGTTTAGATAGTCACACAATTAAACTAATTCTGGTATTGCTTATGAAAATAAATGTATCAGTTATTTTTCAACCGACTTCAATACGGAGGAGTTTATCAATTCGGATGTTTTTATATTTTTTTTTTGTTTTATAACTCCTTCATATATAGACGGATTTGTAAAATTCTTTTTCTGTTCGAAAGGGGTTTATTCCGAAATGGTCCCATTTAATATAGATTATGAGTTTCGGAGACAGAGAATTCTTCAAAAAATTACATCAAATCAACCGCGATTGCAGCTATCGCATAAATGTGCATTGTTTACGCAATCACACAACATAACATCACGCCTGTACATTCGAAATGGTTAGATGTGTAGAGTACACCCACATTTCGACAGTTAGGTATGTTAAGTTCCATTTTATTGGGGAGAAGCCTATTACCATGAAATGTATTGCTAACAATGTAAAATAAATGCATGGCAAATATTTGTGTAGGATATTACAACTAAATCAAACAAACACTGAAGCTAAAGTTATTTTTCACTTTTTTGTGTTTTTGAAGTCGGTTTTATTTTTTGAAAAAAGTTTTTTTATCGAAAGCCATAAGTTATCATAAGTCACACTTCTGTAAGATATAATAAAACAAGTCTTTCAGTTGAAAACACCTACTAGAATTTTACTACTTCATCTGCCAATGTTTTTATTACAAGGTCTCCCTCAGGTATTTCTATATTCCAGTATTACAGCACGTCAGCCTACAAAATCTGAACATTGAAGACACCTTTAATTTCCGAGATTTACATACCACGTCTAGGTATACTCGTAAAACGGATTGTAATACGACCTCAGAGCATCGCGTTGCGGTCGCGTTTACAGTTATACAGTTCTTTTTCAGTCGTTTTACCTCTCACAACAGCAAACAAACCACAACCTTATAGTA
Organism: Noctua janthina; assembly: GCA_963576755.1. Lineage (NCBI taxonomy): Eukaryota > Metazoa > Arthropoda > Insecta > Lepidoptera > Noctuidae > Noctua > Noctua janthina. The sequence goes on along the minus strand of OY755069.1, from coordinate 14,970,925 downwards.
ACTTGAATAAAGAATATAATAATTTTGACAGCTGAGTCTGTGGCAGCACCCCAACATCGACCTTATTTGAAGGTTCATAAAGATCACTGTAGTTTGACAGTGATACAGAATGTCACAGTTAAAATAATTGTGAAAGGACTGTACCCTGAATTTGTGTTGTAAAAGTCAAGTGCTGCGGTTAACGTGGGGCTTATACTGTGCGCCATAAGGCCACAAATTGGTAATTGGAGTTGCGATGTTATGTTTGTACTAACGGTTTTGGGTAATGGGTTAATTATTTGATTAAGTTGACTAATTAATCAGTCCATTGTTTTTTTTTTTTGAGTTAATTTAGTAGCAAAAAGTAGATAGTAAAAAAACTTTCTGCGAAAAAAAACAGACTTCCAAAAAACACTAAAACTTTCAGAAAGTTTTTTATTTTCCTATTTTTAGTGGTAGAAAAAACACACAAATTCTTGTCATGAATTAATTTTTACATTGTAATTAGAAGTTATTAAGAGATCATCATGTCAACAACATAGCCCAAGAAGAAAAAATACGTAGATATTTAACACATTCATTATTGCCAAGCCAAAACGTTGAACTTACCTAGATGGCTCTCGGCGCCCTTAATGTACAAGTCTTTTTACATCGTTATCACATATATGTATAATCTCAACATGAATGATGTAACCAAGATTTTGTAAAAATATTTTGATTTAAAAGAGTTTCCATGGAGTTTCTTGCCCATTCTTCTCCATAGAGATCTACGCTTTGGAATGTGCAACTACAGTACTTTCTCAAGTTATTATGCCTTGTGACTGTGACTGTAGATTCGCTTCTTTTTGTTTTTTTGACATTCAAAAGAGCCTATGATGGTCTAATTGAAATAAATGGTTTTGACTTTTGTCCAAAATAAACAAAATCGTTGAATGTCTTCCCTAACAGAACCCAATACGCTGCTGCCGCTATTTTATGACTCGTACATAATTGTAAGCGCGACATCGTGTGATGTGGCAATTAACGTGACGAAAAAACGAAATTACTGTACCGATTTTGATAAAATTTCTATGGGACCAATGGGGAATCCTTTCACTAAAAAAATATAAGAATTTTTCAAATCGGTTTAGAAATGACGGAGTTATGAGGTAACAAACATTAAAAAAAAATACAACTGAATTGAGAATCTCCTCCTTTTTTAAGAAAGTCGATTAAAAAGGAAAAGTGCTATTGTAGACTTTTATCATACAATTATATGGAAAAATCATATACCTAGCTATTTCCCAACTATGTTGGGGTCGACTTCCAGTCTAACCGGTTTACATGGACCGATTACCTATCTCATCTCCACAACCCAGTTAGTGCGTTACTATCGTACGGTAATACGAAACCCGTTGTCAGACTTTCGAGCTACTGACACTGTAACGACTGTCAAAGATACACAAATTACAACCGGGGCCAACGGCGAGGCACGTAGGAAAACTCGGTCTGTAATGGATTAAGAATAATCATTCTCCTGCCTATATCCCGGTTTGTTCGGGCGCATGTTTTATTTTTATTTATTTATATATTTATAACAGCTTAGACTATCATTACAGGGTTCACCCTAATGCGACAGTTAAGAACTTAAACTAATACACTAAACTATATACTTACAATAAAAATAAAAATAAAAAAAATTACAAAAACTAACAATATTTGTGCAACTTTGTTTTAAGTTCCAATTTCAATTTTCCTGTTTTGTCTTTTCTACACACTGTGTCTACATTTCTAATCCTACTTTCCTCTCGCAGGTCTGCTGGAAGAGATTTCGCATGAAATAAGCAGTACCTTTGTGCTCTTCTATCTTAATGTTATGTCTTGTTGAGTATTTTGTGTGTGCATAAATAAATAAACATTATTAAACTTTAACACCATTTAAAACACAAAAACAGCATAACATAATTACTTACAAACCTAAACACAAACATAATTCACTCACATTAAAAAATAAAAATATCTTCTTCCATACTTCTCATTTAGTCATCCCCTGTTGACGTCATTCACAAGCGTATGTTGCCTAAACCAGACAGTATTTTTTAACTGAAATAGATAAAAAAATAAAATACGTAGTAGAATTTGTTTGAGTAACAAAAACCATTGACCTTTTCAACACAAAAAAGGCCTATCAACAACTTTCAGTTAACAACATTACTGGCTGACATTACAAAAAAAAACACTACATTTAAAAAAAGAATACTTTTTAAATTTTTCCGAAGGCCAGGTACGTTAAAACGGTATAGCCCGTAACATTGAACATATTCGTGTGAGTCCGTCCGATGTTTTACGAGCACCGTAAACGACAGCTGTACTGTAAAAAGTTTATTCAAATTCACCTTTTTTATTGTTCTGTTATCTTTGTATAGGTATAGATGTGACGGCTACGTTGTATGAAAAAGCGTGAAAAAATCGACTGTTCTTTTTCGGCCTAGTTGTTTTTTATGTTGGCCTTTTGCCAGTATCTTTGTAGGTTAGAGGTTTTGCGTTTGATGGTCTCTTTGGTGTCCATATTGGTAAAGGTGTTCTTTTTTTAAATGTACAACAAATTGAAATCTCAAAGCACTATAATGCTTTTGTAGAACTAAAAATGACTGCCTCGTTGGTCGAGTAGTCGCAAGCGCGATTGCTGAGCATGAGGTCCTGGGTTCGATTCCCGGGTCGGGCAAAGTGTTATTAGGTTTTACCATTAGGAATATCTCAGTAGCAGCCATGGAGTCTGGATTTACGTCCGGTTCTTGGTAATAGGCTCACCCATGGCTAGTGCCATGAAATAACAAGGCATTTAAAATATGACGAAATCTGGGTGTTCGATTATGTACACCTCTGGGTAACATTTCGGGAATAAAAGGCGTGATTTTGTGTTATTACTCAGTTACTGGTGGTTTTTCTTATTATCTTTTAGTTTGTTAAATGAATCAATGGTCACTGTGCTGAAATTCAATAAAAGCCTTGCGTATTGTATAAACCTCCAAATTTTCTTGTTCCATAAAAAAACGAAAAGAAAATAAAAGCCATGAAAATAAGTCAATATAATAGTCAATATTATGCAACAGACCTAAGGCCCTGTAACCCCCATAATGCCAATGGCACAGACTCCCAATAAATACAGTAAAGGGCCCCAAAAGTTTGGCGTCATAAAAAATCCATTTAAAGTTATTTTGTTCTGAGACCCTCGTTATCATAATGTGGGTAGAAAAACTATTAAATGCTGTTGTTTGATAACCCAGCGAAGATTTATATTTAAAACTAGCTTTCACCCGCGGCCTTCGTTCGGGTGAATTTATTACCTATAAAAAAATATTACTTTCCTTTTTTAATTGCACGGAATCCTACTTTTTTTTTCAAAAATAAAAGTAGCCTAAGTAAGTAGCTTAGCTGATATCATATATATATCTGCCAGTAAAAATCGGTCCAGCCATTTCGGAGATTAACCGGAACAAACAGATAGGCAGACCGACCAACTGACAGACAAAAATTTGACCAAAAATGTTTATTTTTGTTATAAGTGCCTTATGTATTTTCATATGCATTCAGTAAAAAGCTGTTATTTTGATATTACAAACAGACACTTCAAGTTTATTTATTTGTATACATTGTATAGACTGGCTGTGCCCGAGACTTCGCTCAAAGACTGTGTATTCTATTGACGTTATAAGTTAATAGAAACGTAAAGTAATTATTCCTAATAGCCTCTAAAACATCAGTTGCTTTTGCTATTTTAAACTAGAACTTGTTACTTCATCCTTTATAATAAAGTGGTTTAATAATATAAAACTGTTGTAGAGACGAAGAATGAATCTCTGAAATTGAGTAAGGCCTAATTATTTTAGGGTTAACTTTCAGCTCGTCTAGAATTCTAGATCATCACCATTTTCAGACCGCAACAGATGTGCCTGAATATCAATTAGCGTTTTATTACCAACTGTGTGCCATCTGACCTTGGAATACTAAATTTCTGAACGATCGATATGACTGCTCATTCATTGTATATTTCTGTACTTTGAAGTTAAGTTTTTTTAACCAGGTTATTCATTAATTACAAACAAGATCTTAAAAATTTGGTTGTGCGCTGTTTTGCCAATTGACATACAAATAATTAAACAAAGAAAAAAAAATAATGAAAATATTTGAGTACCATAATAACATTTTTCGAGAAGTAACCCGTTAAGCGTTTTTTTAAACTTCTGCAAAGGCCTAAATTTTATTTCATCGGGTATTTTACTATATATTTGTGGTGCAATACCAAAGAAGCTTTTCTTCATTAGAGAAGGTTTACATTTCACATGTCATAGTATTCTCAGGCAGCACGATGTACAGGATCTAGGAGTTCGTAGTAAAACTAATAACGTAAGAAAAATATGTCAAAAATTAATTTTTAGTTTAGAACAAGAAGAAGAAGAAGAAAACATATTTATTTAGCATATGCCACAAGGGCACACAACAAACAAAAGTTAAAAAACTTAAATTTTCACAATAAAAAGGTTAAAACTAAACAGAAAAATAAGAGATAATATTGTGTGTCTCACGGCTGCGCCAAAAAGGTCCAGTTCAGCAAACTGCCGAGCAGCTAGTGGGATAGAGAGAGATCACTTTTAATTTATTGATTACTAGCTGTTCCCGGCATGCGTTGCAATGCACCTTTTCTACTACCTACCTAAAACCTTCTCGTGACAGTAACAAACAAAACAAAAAAATAATTAGCGAAATCGGTTCAGCTGCTCTCGACATTTGCGCTTAGCAACAAATTCAGGGATTCATTTTTATATAATAAGATTTAATATGAACTTTATACAATAGCAATAAAGCTCAAATTGACTACGTTTTAGTTAGAAAACGTTTGTATAGGAAAAAAAAATGGCTGGTTTAAGGGTTTTTCCGGCAATTATTCGAATTTTTCTTGCCATAAAAACCATCCTTTTTTTTTTTTTTTTTCCGGATGGGAAATCATCAAATGCCCCCCCCCCCCACTCTGGCCGGAGCGGAGGGGAGTGTCAGACTTGTACTGACTAAAACCCATCCATGTTTCTTCTTTGCCCTTTATTTTCCAGGGCCACGGTATCTCTTTCGAACAGTCCCGCAGCCCTGGCAGGCATCGGTCCATGCGGACCCCTACTTGATTGCTGACATCTCTTTGAGCCGCGCGTGGAACACGAACGCGCCGTCGACACGGCCTGTAGTCATAAGACGGCCGGACGGCGAGCTAGCCCATAACTCGCCGTCCACAGGCCAGCGCCTACGGTGGTCGGAAGCCACCACGTGACCCCCGACGCCCAGGGCGTCTCCCGCGGCGGCTGGGACGTGAGGTTCTTTCCCTCTCACGTCCTGCCACCTCCTTCACTAGCATGACTGCTTCGCAGAAGGAGGTAACGGCTTCCCATTCCCTCTCGCTCCGGACCATGGCTTGAACCAAGGCCGGACGCGAGAGATCGTCGCCGCCAATCGCCGCTATGAGGACACGGCGGTGCTCCGCCCAAGCGGGGCAGACCTCCACGGTGTGTTCCACCGTGTCCTCCGGACGATCCTCGCAGTGGAAACACCCGGGCGTTTCCTCCCGCCCGATTCGGTGCAGGAACCTCCCGAAACAACCGTGTCCGGTGTGGTCCTGCGTCAGGCGGTAGGTGAGGGCGCCGTGGCGCCTCTCTAGCCACTCCTCAAAGAGGGGACTTATCGCCACTATGGTGGCGTGCCCTGCACGGGGTTGCGACAGTCGCTCTCTCCATGTCGCCATGAGATCACGCCGGAGGTCTGTCCGCTGAGCGGCAATTTGTCGCGGCAGCGGTGTTTCCCCCCGACATAGTGCTTCCGCGCGCCATTCATGCAGGCGCGCGAGGACTATCGCCTCCAGATCCCATGGCGGCAATCCGGCAAGGAGGCTAGCCGCCTCGCCGGAGATCGTGCGGTACCCCCGGATTAGCCTTATGGCTATCACCTTTTGGGGCGCGTTCAGGTAGTGGGCGGCTTGCCGCCTCAAAGAACGCGCCCACACCGGGGCCCCGTAAAGCGCCATGGACCGCACGACCCCCGCGTAAAGCTTCCGGCAGGAGGCGTTTGGACCCCTCAGGTTGGGCAAGAGCCGCTTGAAGGCAGCCCCTGTCCGTTCCAGTTTGGGAGCCAAACGTCGGAAGTGCTCCACGAAGTTCCACCGGCTGTCGAGGACGAGTCCTAAGTCCTTCAACGTCGACCCGACGCCGATGGAAACCCCTCCTACCATCAGTAGGGATCCCGACGGTGGCGCATTCCGAGGCCCATGAAAACACATGTGCCAGTACCAGCGTGTCGTCAGCGTAGCAAACTACACTGACGCCGGTAGGGAGGTCGGCGCGCAGCACCCAGTCGTAACCGATGTTCCACAAGGCCGGCCCCAGAACCGAACCCTGTGGAACACCGCACGACATCTCTCGCCGGTTCCGTTCTCCGCTCCGACTGGGCAAAAAAAAACCATCCTTGAACTCCAATGAACATTTAAAAAAAAAATTGGCCAAATTGGTCCAGGCGTTGTTGAGTTATGCGCTTACCAACACATTTTGCGATAAATTTTTATATTATAGAAGATAGATTATTTCAGTTCTGATACATTCTGAGAGCAGTGATGAGCCCACACTTAACCTGCGTATCCGAGAATCAAAAATTCGAAGCTTTATCAAATCTGCACTTAGCCACGAGCCGGGGTGGTTTATAGACAATTTATTTTCATAGAGATTAGGCTTGTGTCTCAGCAGTGGGAACATTATAGGCTGATTATGATAATGCTGTTACCTAGCTACTATCCTTTCATTGCTATTTTCCCTCTGATTTTGCTGCAAAGTGACCTTTATTCTCGATTCCTTTAAGGTTTATTTTAAAGGTAAACAAACTTAAAGGAATGTATAATTATGTACCACAGTCTCAAACACAAACCCGTCTACAGCTAGTTAAATAATATTATACCCAGGACATGACACATAATTTGATTCTAGGAACAGCTAAGTTACTAACAAGGGATTTGTCCCTTATTAACGAGGTACCTGTATGCTTTGGTAGGAAAGGACTATGGTATATGAAGTTATGAGCATCATTGTGGGTGGTAGATAATTATCTAGATACTAGCTTATGGCCACGACTTCGCCCGCGTGAAGTTCGATGATTTTTATACTACCTGAATAAAAAGCATCCTATGAGATGATTCTTCGAAATTTCATCCAAATCCGTTCATTGGTTTTTGCGTGAAAGAGTAACAAACATCCATCTAGCCATCCATCCATCTAGCCATCCATCCATCCACCTATCTATCCACCCACCTATCCATCCATCCATCCATTTATCCGTCCATCCATCCATCCATCCATCTATCCTCACAAACTTTCGCATTTATAATATTAGTAGGAAGTGGGATATTAAGAATCAAGCTGTTTACGGAACAGCTTGTCCTCTAGCTAAAATGGCTGGCTCATAAATTATTTTTGAAACTTTCATTAGTAATTAGTTTTATTCGCCTTGATCAAAGGTTGTTATAAGTACCTATAACATCAAACAATGGAGTAAGATAACCTATTGTCTGCAGAGAGTGAGATAAATAAAAAATATCTCAGAAAATAATGCAACTGTAACGCCCCGGTTGCGACCTCAGGCTATGAGACTTGTGAGGCGTTCCTCACTTGTTTCCTTCGCGTGAGCACCGTCGCGTCGCAAGTCATGTACCGGTGACTCACTCCTGTCATGCTTTAAAAAACAAGCTTAAGTATAGTATTTTTTTTTTTTAAATAGGTGTCACGTCATTTCATTTCGTATTCTTCTCAGTAAACTCTTTTAATTGGTATCCATATCTTTCGCCATCGCCATCTTTGGAAGTCCGCCATATTGGATTTAGAATGACTTCACTTAGCTAACCATGCCTTGTCATTCAAAGTAAACGTGTATGCAAAATTTCAGCGCAATCGGTTGGGGATAACTGTTTAAAAATTCGGTTTCAAGATTTGACCTTAACAAACAAACAAACATTGCAAGTTAAATAAAAGCTTGTCATCATGGTCCTACCCTTGTCCATTGTTACTTGGGGTCGGCGCAACACGTTTTTTTCTTACATTCTCGTCTGTCAACCGTCACGTTATCATTTACTCCTTTTTCTTTCATATCACCTTACACAACCTTGACCTGTGTGTGCGACCTGTCGCCATTTCATCCATCCTGAGTTGATTCGGTGCGCTATGTCTCGGCCTAATTCGCCATCCCCTTCAATAACCGACCCGAGGTACCGGAACAGATCGGTATCAATGGGCGTTCTGGCAAGAAGAAAAAAATAAAAGGTTATAAAAACATTTATTTTCTCAGTAGTTACTATCGCAATACGCGAGTGAAAAAAACTGAAATTCCCAATTTAAGAGAAAAAAAACAAGTCTCTGAAACCCTCCGCAAAACCCGCCTTCCTACAAAAGTAATTTGCCAAAAATGCTCCCATACAACCCTAATGTGCTCCGAACAAATTACAGAATACTTGAGTGACATACATCAAGACATTACTCCTGAAATTCAGCGATCATCGCGTGTACTCGTAGCTTTTAAGCAAATTATGTGGGGCGTTGGCAGCTAACGTTTTAGTTCAGTGGCCCAGAAAATATCTTTTGTCAACTCTGTTCGTTCACATCGCTGTTAATCTGGTCTATATTTGTTTGATGTACATACCAGCTCTTTTGATGGGTTTGCGTTTTATTTCAAATCACTAGATTTGATCTTAACTGACGTTTGAGTGATTTTTGTAATGTAATGATTTTAATGACTTTTTAATGATATTTTTGTATGATTTTCTACTTTACTATTTTTTATTCAATCTCATTTTTTATTTTTTTTTGTTGTATATGGGTATTATGCCTGAATTAAAACACAATTTATTAATTATTTTATTTATAGGTTAGGTAAGACCATTCATCATCATTCTTCTGCCCTTATCCTCTTGGGGTCGGCGCAGAATGTCTTCTTCTTCCATACTTCTTAAAACTCGTCATCTCAGCAGTCACTTCCTTTCTAGAAATATCATCCTTCACATAGTCCATCCATCGTTTTTTTTAGTCTTCCTCTACAGTTACTTAGGTAAGACCATACCAGTCTGGAATCACTATGGCTACGGACGTACTATAAGGTGGCTTGCTTAGCGCCTAGAGCCTAGCGAGTCACCTAGCGAGTACCAAAGCTTCTTGCATACAGGCTGGGTGACTAGCAAAGGCGCCAAGCGCGTAGTGCAGCCAGTTGCGAAGATTCTAAAAAGTTCCTTTCACTTTGCTAGTCGCTGTAAAGTAGTATGTAGTAGCATCAGAATCTTTATACACAACCACACGCTACCTGAATCTAAACAATTGCCGCAACTTTTACCAAGTCGTGGATCCACGTCATATAGGTACCCTTGCTGCGCGACTGGCGCTCGATGACTTTTCCTCGCCTTCCTCTCTAAATCTTCCACTGCAGAGGACTGTCTCATTAGTTTATTCTGAATCCTTAGTTTGATGGAGACCCAAATTGACTGGCAGCATAGCAGTGATAGCATAGTGGTGTGACCGTCGGATTGCCATGTCATAGGTCTCGAGTTCGAACCCAAGACACGCACCTCTGATTTTTGGGATTCTTGTGTATAATTTATTACTTACTTCGGTGAAGGAAAACATCGTGAGGAAACCAGCATGCCTGAGAGATATTTCTTGACGGTATGTAAAGTCAAGTCAGATTCCCATGGGCGGCTTAAAAAAATGTGTCAACAGGTTAGGAACTAACCACACGATAAAGAAGAAGAAGAAGACTGACAGATTTCCATTTGCTCCGAAACCTGAATTTACCATTTACTTCAAAAAGTAATTAATAAAAAAGTTCCAAATTATAAAGCGTGTACCGTAATCAATACCAAATCACTCAGGAATTAGTCGCATCACATTAACCGCGGATTGCGATGTGTGCACACCCGACTTCCGACCAATTGTTTGTTGATCAACCGATTTGTTGATGAGACGGGCTGATTGATTTACAGTTAATCGAATAATGGGTTGGGTCCATTAGGTTGCAGGGGTATTAACACTGATTTTCAGGATAATTTTATTAAAACACATGCATTCATACACAGATAGGATTTCGCCCCATGTAAGGCACTTGTCCCACCGCCAAAGATGAGCGAGAAGCGAGTAGAGCTAGAAACTAGAAATGAGTTGGCGAGCAGCGAGTAGCGAGTGTGTAGTTCTGATAGTTTTGTCGCTGGGCTATAAACGAGTGTGCGAGTGCGACGGGCGATAACTCGCACCACTCACGCACTATAAAATACATCACCGTCGTCGTCTGGTATAATAGGTAGGAATGACCGCTGGTTTGTCTCTCGGCGTGAGTTCTGTCCGCCAAGCGAGCATCGCTGAACAAGTATCGCTGAGCGAGTATTTATTTATTTGGAACAAAAAACAGTTATACGTTACAATATTAATAATTAGCTTAGGTATAATAGTAAACAAACGCATAACCCACACTATTGTCCACGGAATCATATAGATTTTAAAAGAAATAAGGAAACGGACGTATACAGAAAGGGACAGTTAGAAAATAAAAATAGACCGGAAGGGTCTCACTAACCAACTCTAGACAGCGCTTCCCGTCCAGATCTAGTTTGTAGTCACCAATCAAATCACAACACAGCATCAGCAAGAAGCAGTCATCACTAAGGATGACCGGAAAGTAAGTCATAAGCCAGTTTTCTAAACTTGCTCTGATTAAGAGCGAAAATATCTAAATTTAAAAAATGTGAGTTGTACGTTTCTAATAATCGGCGGAGAGGAGCTCTCTCCCCAGCATTAGTTCTACACTTCTTTGTGTAGAACAAGCAGGTTGCTCGCACTTCCCGCCGATTAACAGTCCTAGGTACCACATAACATAGTTTATTTGTAAGTTCCATACAATTAAACCTATTGTTGCATATGCCATATAGCATCATAACTATCAGCAGCGTACGCCTGTGCTCCAAGCTTAAAATGTTGTACTGTTTCATCAGATCTGCATAGGAAATCTTAGTATGGTAACACTTATAATGGGTAGTACGAAGAAATTTTTTCTGTACCATTTCTAGTCTGTGCCTATATTTATCGTAAAATGGGCTCCAAATGGACACCGCGTATTCCAACTGAGAACGGACTAAAGTTTTATACAAGAAGAGGAAAGTAGAAGTCTTTTTAAATTCTTTACAAGACCGCATTATGAAACCATACATCTGAAAAGCTCTAGTAATAATGTTGTCAATGTGGATGTCAAAATGTAACTTACTATCAAGTAGTACGCCAAGATCACGCGTGCAATTAGTTTTTTCCAAGTTCATGTCATTTAATGTGTAGGGAAATTTAATACTTGTTTTATTTTTGGTGAAAGAAATATAATGACATTTTGGTAAACTGAGATGAAGTTTATTCTCAAGACAATATTGCGAAAGTCTGCATAGATCATCTTGTAATAGCAAGCAGTCCTGCACACTTGTACAGGATTTAAAAATTTTGATATCGTCGGCGTACATGAGGAATTTAGAGTTAACTATACAGGACTTTATGTCATTAATGAACAAGATATACAATAAAGGACCTAAGACTGAACCTTGGGGCACACCGGATTCGACAAAAGTTTAATCGGACTCGTATCCATTGATGACAACTTTCTGTGTTCTGTGGAATATGTACGAGACAAACCATCTGAGTATTATCTTTGATTGTTTTTGTCGCTCAGCGACAAACTGGTGGAGCGAGTCCTCGCCGGCAGTGTAAACAGTTAGCGATTAACTATTAACAAATGCATCTCTTATGCTTAGACGGAATGTATATCTATTATACGTGTCTTGAGCGAGAAAATAGCCTATAGTTAGTCGCTTCCTCGCCGGCGGTGGGCAACTGCCCTAAATACTGGTATTCAGCTTCATTCGACTATACTGGTAGCCGACCCCATAGTTGAGATAAGGCTAGGCAGATGATGACAAAAAATTATGACTTAGATGATGATATGAAAAATAAACTAAGTCAAGCAGTGTTGCTATGTTCAACCTTGATGGGTAAGGCTGTCAGTAAGATTCATCATCATCATTTCAGCCGAAATACTTCCACTGCTGGACATAGGCCTCCCTCAAGTGTCGCCACATTGACCAGTCCCATGCGTCTCGCATCCAGCGGATTCCCGCAACAGGTCATCGGTCCACCTAGTGGGAGGCCCTCCAACACAACGTCTTCTGATTCGCGGTCGCCACTCCAGAACTTTTCGGCCCCATCGGACTTCCGTTCTGCGAGCAATGTGCCCTGCCCACTGCCACTTAAGTTTGGCAATTCTTCGGGCTACGTCGGTAACCTTGTTGAAGATGTCTTCATTTCTGATTCGATCACGCAAGGAAACTCCGAGCATAGCCCTCTGCATTGCCCTTTGGTCAGTAAGATTACAGACACATAATGCATAACACATTTTAGGTTCGTCGTTGATATGTTTTAAAGATGTCCTTAGACCGCTGTGACCACTTTACCACCAAGTTGGCTAAATATTTATCTGTTACAATAGGATAATGGAAAACGGAACGCCAACTTTTTACGTTAAAAAAAGGTTAAATTCAAGTCCCAATCTCATACAATGCATGTACAATTGCCAGCACATCAAGTTACCACAAACTGTCTAATTTCTCAAAATGATTTAAACTATAAAATGTTGATGGTTAAGTTCAAAATCGAAAGACAAAATTTGACAGTTTGTGGTAACTTGATGCGCTGGCGACGGTACGTAGGTACATTGATAGTAGGTATGTTTGAACGATCGAAGCAGATTAGAATGCGGCATAGTAATTTTCTATGTCAAGCAACGTGGTTTTCCTCTGTCGTACAAACCGAATAAACTGGAAGAGGCAGCACATTTGCAGAACACATAACAATAAAAGTACGTAGGACAAAAACGTTTTCTCTTCTGTATATCGTTTCTACTAAATTAAGTGTTTCCGCGCTAGACATGCCTTGAATTGCTATGTGCGGTCTTTTGAGCTAAACTAGGCTATTTTCTTGACAGAATAAGGAAAAAACGTTTTAATTTCGCGGTTTACTTTAAAGTTTTTTTTTAATTTGGAACGCTAACATAACTAATGGAATTTTCAAAATTGAGAATTAAAAATAATGAGGTCTATCGTTTTTGACCAGATGGCGCCACTGTCGAGTAAGGTCCCGTCATTAATTCTATTTCGTATCGTGTAAAGTACCAATAACTTCATAAAAGAAGACCTTGCGTCCCTTTACGCGTGCGGTCTGTGGGCGGCGTACACGCGTGCTTCATACGGGGCCCTCCGCGTCCAGTTCAACAACGCACTTAGGGCTGTATTGGGGCTGCCTCGCTACTGCAGCGCCTCAGCCATGTTCGCTGAGGCGCGCACTGATTGCTTTTACGCGACCATGCGCAAGAGGAGCGCGTCGCTGGTGCGTAGGGTGCGGGGCAGCTGTCTTCGCGATGATCGCGGACCGGATGGACTGCCTATACATACGGCACTGTTGTGATAGGCATGTTGCCGTCAGCAGGGCCGGTTAGATGTTGTCCTCTTAATGTTTATTTTTAGTATATTTTTGTTTTAGTTTTTATTATCATTTGTGTGTGGTCTGTATTTGTGTGTACTCCAATATGAGTTAAGGTTGCTCGAAATAAATGTATTTTTTTTTATTTTTTTATAAAAAGTTTATTTTATTACGTATAAAAACATAGTATAAGCTTTTTTTTTTGGATGGAAAATCATCAAATGACCCCCCCCACTCTGGGCGGAGCGGAAGGGAGTGTCAGACTTGTACTGACTAAAACCCATCCATGCCCATTTCATCCATGCCATTCCTTCTTTGCCCTTTGTGTTCCAAGGCCACGGTATCTCTTTCATACAGTCCCGCAGCCCTGGCAGGCATCGGCCCATGCGGACCCCTACGTGGTTGCTGACATCTCTTTGAGGCGCGCGTGGAACATGAACGCGCCGTCGACACGGCCTGTAGTCATAAGACGGCCGGACGGCGAGCTAGCCCATAACTCGCCGACCACAGGCCCGCGCCTACTGTGGCCGGGAGCCACCACGTGACCCCCGACGCCCAGAGCGTCTCCCGCGGCGGCTGGGACGTGAGGTTCTTTCCCTCTCACGTCCCGCTACCTCCTTCACTAGCATGACTGCTTCGCAGAAGGTGGTGACGGCTTTTCATTCCCTCTCGCTCCGGACCATGGCTTGAACCAGGGCCGGACGCGAGAGATCGCCGCCGCCAATCGCCGCTACAAGGACACGGCGGTGCTCCGCCCAAGCGGGGCAGACCTCTACTGTGTGCTCCACCGTGTCCTCCGGACGATCCTCGCAGTGGAAACACCCGGGCGTTTCCTCCCACCCGATTCGGTGCAGGAACCTCCCGAAACAACCGTGTCTGGTGAGGACCTGCGCGGTAGGTGAGGGCGCCGTGGCGCCTCTCTAGCCACTCCTCAAAGAGGGGAATTATCGCCACTATGGTAGCGTGCCCTGCACGGGGTTGCAACAGTCGCTCTCTCCATGTCGCCATGAGATCACGCCGGAGGTCTGTCCGCTGAGCGGCAATTTGCCGCGGGCAGCGGAGTTTCCCCCCGACGTAGTGCCTCCGCGCGCCATTCGCGCCAGGCGCGCGAGGACTATCGCCTCCAGATCCCATGGCGGCAATCCGGCAAGTAGGCTAGCCGCCTTGCCGGAGATCGTGCGGTACCCCCGGATTAGCCTTACGGCTATCACCTTTTGGGGCGCGTTCAGGTAGTGGGCGGCTTGCCGCCTCAAAGAACGCGCCCACACCGGGGCCCCGTAAAGGGCCATGGACCGCACGACCCCTGCGTAGAGCCTCCGGCAGGAGGCGTTTGGACCCCTCAGGTTGGGCAAGAGCCTCTTGAAGGCAGCCCCTGTCCGTTCCAGTTTGGGAGCCAAACGTCGGAAGTGCTCCACGAAGTTCCACCGGCTGTCGAGGACGAGTCCTAGGTACTTCAACGTCGACCCGACGCCGATGGAAACCCCTCCCGCCGTCAGTAGGGATCCCGACGGTGGCTCATTCCGAGGCCCACGAAAACACATGGCCTCGGACTTGTGCAATGCCACCTCGAGACCCAATTGCCGGATCCTCTCCACGACTATCGCAACCCCGCGTGTCATGTTTTCGGCCGCCGCCTCGTGCGACCTCCCTTGTGCCAGTACCAGCGTGTCGTCAGCGTAGCAAACTACGCTGACGCCGATAGGGAGGTCGGCACGCAGCACCCAGTCGTAACCGATGTTCCACAGGGCCGGCCCCAGAACCGATCCCTGTGGAACACCGCACGACATCTCTCGCCGGTTCCATTCTCCGCTCCGACCGAGGTAGATGACGGCCCTATCCGTCAAGTAGTCCCCGACCACACGACGAAGGTAGGTTGGCACCCGGTAATACCGGAGTGCCTCCCCAATGCAGCTCCAGGGCATGGAGTTGAAGGCGTTGGCGATGTCAAGAGACACCGCCAAGACGACCCCACCCCGGGACACCGCGTCCCCCGTCGTGAGGGCTCTCACGCGCATGATGGCGTCCACCGTGGAGCGCCCCTTGCGGTAACCAAACTGGTGTTCCGCAAGATCCGGCCCCATCCCCTCAAGGACATAGTGTAAGCTTCAGATACATAATTTACAGTATTGTCCCTAAAATTAGAAAACAAGAAACATTTAAAAATCATATTTTATCCTCCAAGTACTAACAAAATACATCCTAACTTAAGTCATAATTAATCAGGAATGGCTCAATCGTGACCACAATCGTTAATATTAGTAAAAATACGTAATAAAAAGCGTGCAACGCGTGAACACTATATCACCTCTGACATTTCTGTAGACCTTACGCTACACGAACGCCTCTAGCGGCGAATTCATGGCGCGATAGCGCCCATTTACTTAGAATATAGATTTTTTTTTTTTTGGTTTTCGTGGGCTACCGGTCTTTGGGGATAAGACCGGGGAGTGTGGGATTTTTACCGCACTAAAACCACCCCGTCGGTCACCATCCGCACCTAAGAGGAAGCACCGTTTCCTCTTAACAGACCGGTCCGGAGCCCCCTCTGTGCAACGCCTGTTAAGGCACATCCCTGGGGCGACTATACAGAGATTTCCCCTGAACCTCGCTGTGCAAGTGTGCATGGCAGCACGTGACCACTGTGCTGCTGGTCATCTCCTAGGTCACTCGGTGAGCGCACAGAGTCCCCACTCTGAACGCCGGTGAACCACTTAGCATAAACCTATGGAATATGGAAGCGAGTAATCCTCAGCATTGAGCAGCGGTGGCCCAGTGGTGGAGACCCCGACTTACGAGCAGTAAGTCGTGGGTTCGAACCCAGCCAGGCGCATTACTTTGTGTAAGTTATTTCATCACCACTGCTCTCAAAACGGTGAAGGAAAACATCGTGAGGAAACCGGCATGTCCTAGAACCAAAATTCGAAGACATGTGACATCTACCAACCCGCACTGGGCCCGCTTGGTGGATTATAGCCCATTCCCTCTCATGAAGAAGAGGCCTGCGTCCCAGCAGTGGGAACATTAATAGGCTGATTATGCTTATGCTTAAGCCTCAGCATTTGGTCTTTTCCAACGGAGGAGTTTCGGTAATAATTTTCACGTTTTAAAAGTGAATCAAACATTGTTGACTGTTTCTTCATTCCTGCGCATGCTGTCAATACAAATTAATTTGATTGAACCGTGTAATACTGCTTTTAAAGAAGCAATCATCTGTGCTTTTTCTCAACTATTTTGGGATCCGCTTTCAGTCTCACCAAATGCAGCTGAAGACAAGTATTTTAAATAGAGCGATTTCCTATCTGATTTGAACAACTAGGTTACTAGGTTACAGGAACCCCTCCATGAGACAGGTTGTTAGACGTCACTAACCTTAAATATTAGAATTTGCGCTCATAATTTCTGATCATAATTTTCTTGCCCTTATTCCAATTTATTTCGCGTTGGCGCAGCATTTCTTCCCTTTCCATATTTCTCTATTGCTCATCAACTCAGCAGTCACCTCTTTTCCAGCCATATCATCCTTTACACAGTTCATCCATCGTTTCTTTGGTCTTCCTCTACTCTTATGATTCATAATGAACTTATATCATTTGATTTCAATGAATATCCTAAGAGATATCACGCAGTTTTAAAATAACTCCGCAGCGAAATAATGATCAAGTACCGTGCGCGCATTTTCATTATGCGGAATGATTTGTGTGATGTTCTCCTTTAGAATTGTATTAAAGGGGCCTACGACCCACTCTCTCTAACACTGCCTCTTTCTTATGTGATGCAGATGAAATTGTGCAGGTCAGCTAAAAATTCATAATTCATGTTATTCACCAAATAAACAACTAAAAACAACTCGACCAATAAACAAATCCGGTAGATCTTAACAAACATTCTCTTCAAAAAGTTCCTAATAAACTTTTTGATGTTAAAATTCTTCAACAAGAATTTCTCGGTAGGAATCTCATTGTGCAGGCAATCCCAGGTTAATCTGGGGGCACGTCGAGGCTATTCAAAGCTCTGTTGATAAAAATACTATGAGAAGTATCCGGGATTCCGCATTGTGTAGATTCAGAAGAAAAATAGAATACTTATTGAAATATCTGGGTTTCATTGTGGATTAATATTTTGTTGGTATTTTTGCTTCGGAGTAAGTAAGCTGTCGGCAATGGTAACTGAAAACATGGTCACTTTAATGTAGAAGTCATTTCCATTAGGTATAGTCCACAAGAACGCACAAAACACCGTGCAAGTGAAGTGTTACTAACATAGTTTTAAGTTGTCCCTACGCAGGGTTTGCGTATAAAATATTAAAAATAGTTTTAACTTGCTTATACTAACAAAAATGTTATTAGTATGTATATTTAGGTTAAGGTATTTATCTATGGATCTGTGTTACCTGAAAATAAATGGATTAAAGATAAAATAAAATAGTGTTTTCAGTGACGAGGGCAGAATTAATATTGAATTCAACTTTACGGTCATCATCACTGTGGTTAAAGACATCCACGGCCGGGAATAAGACTTTGCCTTTAGTACGATTTACGCCCGACCCCAGCTTTTTTTCAAGAAGTAGAAGATAGAAGGATAACGTAGTTTTCTGTAGTTTTTCCTACCCCCATGGGGCAAAGGTGTGAGTATGTGTGTGCTTCTAAAACAATAAACAATAACATAACATCACGCCTGCAATCACCGTATGCTTAAGCAGAAGTGTACTTACGTACTAAGGATCTGGGACATTTGCGCGAAAGACATATGCGCGAAGGACATTTTCGCGAACCCACTTGCGCGAAAAGACATATGCGAGCATGGACTTTTGGGCGATTAGACTTTTGCGCGAATGGACTTTTGCGCCCATAGACACTTACGCGCATAGACACATGCGCACAGAGACACTTGCGCGAATGGACACTTGCGCGAGTGAACTTTTGCGCAAAAGGACACTTCCGCGACTAGATTTACTCGCGACTGGCTACGGTTAATCTGTAGAGTAAACATAACATCATATTATTTCTTATTTTCAATGAGATAGAGCGAGAGAAGTGGCAACACTGCCCGAGTGACATGTCAAATTATTTTTTCGTATCTACCATGAATAGTGTTGCCAGATATAATTATTGTTTAATCGATTTACAATATCGATTTTGAACAAAATAATTTTACTCTCTGTTCAAGATTTTGAGTTTCATTAATGTCGATTTTTAAGGTCATTCAGTTGTTTTAATGTCTATTATGACAAATGTATATTGATGTATAGAACATTCTTGTTACTTTGTACAAAAAAGATTAATCAATCGATTCCGATTTAGAAGAACCTCAGTGTTATGTTTACTCTACAGCTAACCTAACCTAACCATTCGCGCATAAGTCCTTTCGCGCATGTGTCTTTGTGAGTAAATGTCCGTTCGCGCATAAGTCCATTCGCTCAAGTGTCTATGCGCGCAACTGTCTATGCGCCCAAAGGTCCATTCGCGCAAAAGTCTAATCGCCCAAAAGTCCATGCGCGCATATGTCTTTTCGCGCATGTGGATTCGCGCAAGTGTCCTTCGCGCAAATGTCTTTCGCGCTAGTGTCCCGATACCACGTACTAATAGTAAACCTACATTTTGCCAGTTATATTTAAGTCCCATGAAATAAGGGTGAGCCTATTGTTATCAACCGGCCATGAATCCAGACTCCGAGGCTGTTACTGAGAAATTCTTGATGGGAAAACCCAATAAACAATCCAAATTCAAAAATGTAAACACAAAACATCAAATCTACATATATCTAAAGAGTTCTTACTTATACATAATCTCCACTAAGAACAGAACATACTATTTTAATCCACAACGGAATGAGATCGCAGTTATACTACGCAGAAAGCTGATCGTAAAACGCAATGAGCTTTGACACCTTCATTATGACGTTGTATTTAGCTTTAGTGTGTGTAATATCACACTAATGAAGGGAGCAAGTTGCTTAATAATAATAGCCGCACGGGTTAATCTTCGAGGTTAAGCAACACTTGCAGAGGTGGGTCCCTGGATAGGTGACCACCCGTTACATCCGAGTTTCTTCCGTGCCTCGGAAAGCACGTTAAGCCGTTGCTCCCAGCTGTTAATTGTAGATCTTTGAAAGTCCTTCATCGTAATTCGTCGTTAAGTCATAACTTTAGAGGTTAAGCAACATTTGCAGAAAAGGTTCCCTGGATGGGTGATAGTCGTTTACACCCTGAGGTGTTGGTCCGGCTATCATTTTTAGATCTTCGACAGCCATAGACGTAGTCGTTACCGGCAGTCAGAAGTTCGAAAGTCTGACCACCAGTCTTACTGAGCTGTTGGGTTGTAGAGGTCGGACAGGTAGTGGAGAGGTACAACTAGGGTGCTTAATTTGTTTTTTTGAAACTTATAGTAACATATGTCGGATATGTCAGGATTTATGTAGTTAGGCTCTCGTACATCACGTGGGCAGACGCTGAGTTTCTTACTATGAAAAAAACACTGGGTACGATACACTGTCTCCAGCAAAACTAACGAATTACTTAAGGTTACAACTTAACACAATAACACGGGCCACAATGAATCGGTTACAGTTCCCAGACGTCTCAACTCCGCCGCGATCAGATATTGAATGTCGCCCTCGCCTTGAGCTGAATATCAGGGCTCTGTTTCTACAGTGCTGATGTAGACTTGTAAGTAGGTCGCGTGATGTCAGCACCGGCGCACTTGCCATTCATTTTATGTCCGTACTAACGACCGGATCCGACACATATAAGTAGGTGGGTGGCGAAACATACGGTAACTAAGTAGATAATTATGAAGAAATAAATATCAGCTGGTATATTTTTTGTTATATAACGGTTAAAATAAACGGATGATTGTTTTGTCCTTCAAACTCCAACTTCTAACTATCAAATGGGCTAATACAAAATCAATGGTAAAACTTGAAACATTGTAGTATATAGAACTAAAACTACTATGTAATACAATGTCAACTAGGTGAAAGAAAAACGGACTTTCTTAAAAATAGAGTATTTTCATTAGAAAATTTAATAAGTTTCTAAGGCGTACTTTTGTCTTTATCCTGACTACTATGTCAGGACAAACAAAAATTGTTTGCCAAGTGTACTGCATAATATGTGTAACCAAAGACTGTTAGCCAGCATTCTATTGAATTTTGTACGTATTTTGTTTAATCCGTAGGTGAATCCATGCTTTTAGCATGTTATTTATTATAAGAACAATATCTTGGAGTAAAACTGCGACTATTTTTAAAGTGGTGTGACTCTTAGGGTGCGTTCCCACTATGACGTGACGACAAATTATCGTGTCGTTTAAAGCGTCGTGGCTTCTGTATTTAAATAGAGGTGTTCACATATAGGACGACACGATTTACTATTGTCCACGACTTTTCCATATATTATGCAACGATAAATTAATCGTCACGACTAGTGGGAACGCGCCCTTACTCATAAAATTACAAAAGTGCATAATTTCATATTTATTTAGTTAGCTCGATCCATCGTCGACCTCATCTCTGTCCTCAGGACTAGATTGAGGTCAAGAGTAAGCCCATCATCATCATCATCATCTGCCTAGCCTTTTCCCAACTATGTTGGGGTCGGCTTCCAGTCTAACCGGATGCAGCTGAATACCAGTACTTTTCATGGAGCGACTGCCTATCTGACCTCCACAACCCAGTTAGTACTGGGTAATACGATACCCCTTGGTAACACTGGTTGTCAGACTTTTTGGGCCACTGACTACCTAACGACTGTCAAAGATCTACAAATGACACCCGGGACCAACGGCTTAACGTGCTTTCCGAGGCACGGAGGAAGCTCGTATGTAATGGGTGGTCACCCATCCACAGACCAACCTAGGTAAGCACGGCTTAACCTAAAAATCGATCCGAGCGGCTGTTATTATTTAGAGTAAGAGTAAGCCCATATGATCTAAAAATAAAATATTTCGATATTGGTCGCAAGGCGCCCGTGAGGGATGATATGGCAAGAAAGACGGATAAGACATGCTGAGCCGACCCCAAATGAAACGAGATAAGGGCAAAGGAATGATAATGATGACTTCGGTGTTGGACGCCTAGTTTTCAGAGTTTAATGTAACATACTGTATGAGGAGCTCGTGGCTAAATAATAACAGCCGCTAAGGTCGATCTTTAGGTTAAGCCGGCTTGCCTAGGTTGGTCCGTGGATGGGTGACCACCCATTACATACCGAGTTTCCTCCGTGCCTCGGAAAGCACGTCAAGCCATTGGTCCCGGCTGTCACTTGTAGATCTTTGACAGTCGTTACAGGTAGTCAGTGGCCCAAAAAGTCTGATAACCAGTCTTACCAAGGGGTATCGTATTACCTAGTACTAACTGGGTTGTGGAGGTCAGATAGGCAGTTGCTCCATGTAAAATACTGGTATTCAGTTGCATCCGGTTAGACTGGAAGCCGACCCCAACATGGTTGGGAAAAGGCTAGGCAGACGATGAATGTAACATACTGTATATTTCCTACCTTAAACTTAGATTGCACTTGTACACACGCTTTTAATACCGTACTTCGTATTTACGCTAATGATAAGCAACGCAGAAGTTCTCCGTTGAAACTGCAGGCTTTTAACCGTTTCCTCTAATTGCATGGAGACTCTACGTACTATTGCACTGTGTAATGAGTTTTAGGAAACACTGCTTAGCTATGTGGAATTCATTGAACTGATTTGCCTTGGTTTGTTTTAAAAGAGCTTAAAAGCCTATCACAACGTTACTGAGTTGTACTGCGGTTGCGCATTTTATGAAAAACTTGCTTCCGAATTTTGGCTTTATATAAATAGCTAAGAAAAAAATGGGAAAAGGGAGACCGCTATAAACTATACCAATATCTATTCTCCACCAATTTATAAGTAAAATTCAAACCCCAGACTATCACTGCACCTCTGATTTTTCAGATTCATGTGAGTATTGTATAATTATCACTTGTTTCGGTGAAGGAAAACATCGTGAGGAAACCAGCATGCCTGAGAGATATTTCTCGACGGCATGTAAAGCCAAACCAAAGGCCCATGGGAGGCATAAAAACTGACTCCCGGTTAGGCATTAATCACACGATAAAGAAAGAAGAATAAGTAAAATATGTCGAAGTTTTTGGTCATTTAACGCAAAACTGACGGTCAAAATGTAATGAGCAACTTAAGTATTTTTAAACAAATCTCACTTGAATCGTTCGCTTAAGCCGGTAGGTAGCGGAATGGCTGCAGACATTGGACTTTGATGGATACTACCCATAATCTGCCAGAGTCTGAGTAACTCTCGAGAAGTGAGGCAGAGGTGCAACTATGAATACACCAGCGTTTCGCCAGTTACTTTTAAGTTCCATGTACGCAGGGTGCGATCTTGAAATTCCTATCGGAGAAAACTAATAACACTTTGTCCCTACCTGGGAAACGAACCCTTTCTCGGCAGTTGCGCTTGTGACCTCGAAACACATTACAATTAGGGGTATAGCCATTTCATACAACTGCCAAAGAATGCCATTGGCATTTGTGATTTGAACATACGGATCATTTATGTTTGCAGTCAATTTGCTTATCAATTAATTTCCTGGCTTAACGTTAAGCAACAATAATACTTCAAAAAATAAAATCACATTATTTTCTACCCCAACCAGGTATCAAACTAAATACGTCAATATCTTCATATCGACCGCTGGACTTAAGACGCCGTCCCACCGACTAGGAAGCGACAAGCTCTCGAATATTTTCTTGTTTAAAAAAACGTACGAAATATTGTGATTGATTGGTTCCGTGTCCGTAAAAGAGAGATACACAACAAAATCACGCCTGTAATCCCAGAAGGGTTAGGCAGAGGTGTACCTAATAGTACACACACATTTCGCCAGAGACGTTTAAGTCCCATATAACAGAAACCATCATTCGGGCACGAATCCAGACTCCGTGGCTGCTACTGAGAAATTCCTGATGGAAAAACCCAATAACACTTTACCCGACCAGAGAATAGAACCCAGGACTTCTAGCTCAGCAGTCGCGCTTGCGACCACTAGACCAATGAACAGACCTACCTAGAAAAGAGACATACATTATTAATAACTGATCGCTAACTGTTCACCGTCCTGGCGAGAACCTTGGACAACCCATTTTTATAAGATTTTAAACTTTCATGGTCACTAAAATTATTATAACTAGAAGACGGGATATTTACCATGTTTATTGTTTTCTTTGAGTTCCCGATATTTCGGCGCTGTGGTAGCGGTACTGAGTGCAAAAAACGAACAAGAAAGAGGGTAGACCGATTTGTCTGCTCATAAACACCCACCCGCAATAACTTCAGTTTATCCGTGATCATGGTGCTTGCAACAGCGCCGAAATATCGGGAACTCAAAGAAAACAATAAACATGGTAAATATCCCGTTTTCTAGTTATAATAACCCATTTTTAGTTATGTATTCTACTAGCTCCACAACCAGAAAGTCATTGTGTGTAGTCAGGAGCTCGAAAGTCTGACAGCCAGTCTTACCACCAGGTATGGTACGTGTACGGGTTGTGGAGGTTACACAGGCAGTCGCTCCATATAATATACTAAATTTTGCCCTCGGGTTCACTCGCGTTATGGTCGAAAATTGTCCCGCGGGAACGTGTTAAATAATAGCGTATGACACTCGGGGATAATGTAGTTTCCCATTGGTGAAAGAATTTTGGAATCGGATCAGTAGTTCTGATACTTTAAGTCTTTAATATTGGTATAATCTTACTTCTTACTAATATTATAAAAGTAAAAGTTTGTGAGGATAGATGGATGAATAGAAGCATGTTTTTTACTCTTTCACGCGAAAACTACTGACCGGATTTTGACGAAATTTGGCACATAGATAGTTTATAACCTGGATTAATATATAGGATACTTTTTATCCCGGTAGCATGATCTCGTGGGACGATTACCGTATTCCATGCGGGCGAGGCCGTGGGCATAAGCTAGTATTTAATATTGGTATATACTGGTTTTTAGCTGCACCCGGTTGGACCAGAAGCCAACCTCAATGTTGCTGGGAAAAGGCTAGGCAGACGTTAATCTACCCGCTTATCGTTTATCGCTGGCTTTGGGACAGATGCCCAAGGCGTTTACTTAACACTTATTATTTCTCATAACACAAACATTTTGACATTGAAATGTTATGACATCGAAGTTCATTCAATTATCTCTAATGGCTCCCCTAGGTTAGTTGGTGTGCGTGGGTAAATAACCCTTAGGCGCGTCGCTCACACGAACTAAAATCGAGGCGACGTCAAGGCGCGGGCGCACAAGCGGCGCGCCTCATCTAAATTTTCTTTAGGAATAAATGGCGGACGCTTTTTTTTTTTTTTCGTACTGGAAATCATCAAATGACTCCCTCCACTCTGGGCGGAGCGTAAGGGAGTGTCAGACTTGTACTGACTAAAACCCCTCTATGTTCCTTCTTTGCCCTTTGTGTTCCTGGGCCACGGTATCTCATTCTAACAGTCCCGCAGCCCTAAAAATGGCAGTGGCTGTGCCCGTTCGCGTCACGGCTCCACCGCCATTTTGTTATTTGATTTCGTGCTTTGCTACATAAAGAAGCGGGAAAGAAGCATAGCCGCCCCACGGCCTCGGCTCCACGAAGAGACCTATCCTCGGCCGTGCCGCGACGCCGCGCCGCCGCTATCGCCTCGACTTACCAGTGAGCGACGTGCTTTAGGTATAAAGCCATAGGGTTTATAGAATAAACAAGCTGAAGTAGGAATGACCTCGCCAATTGTCAAATGACCGTATATTCTTTTCTTTTCTAATCTTTTTTTTTGGATTAATTTATCGGTTTCCATAAAACCAATGATTGAAACGAACGGTTATCTCAATCGT
The DNA here is from genome assembly GCA_963576755.1 of Noctua janthina. NCBI lineage: Eukaryota > Metazoa > Arthropoda > Insecta > Lepidoptera > Noctuidae > Noctua > Noctua janthina. The sequence continues at coordinate 14,945,531 of OY755069.1, read as the reverse complement.
GGTTATAGAACTAGCTGGGATGTTTATATAACATCAGAGGCAGAGGTTTACCTAACAAGTACTCAAGAATCAATAATGGAAGATGTCCTGGCAAAACTTGCAGCCAGTGATAAACCTATAATTATTTGTGGTGATTTCAATATCAATATTTTAGAAGAAAATTCTAATAGCAGTCGATTATTAAATCTTTTCAAGTCATTTGACTTGACTAACATTTTTATTGAACCTACGAGAGTCACTTCATCTTCTGCTACTTGTATAGATAATGTTTTCTGCAATTGTGATTACTTAGATAAAATCATAGTAAATTGTTTGCCGTCTGACCATAGCGGACAAACTGTAACTTTTAGGTGTAACATACCATTGCAAAAAGTTCACATTCAATTTAGACCTGTAACTACTAATAATTTAAAGAGGTATAATATTTCCCTACAGAACAAGTTAAGTGTTATGAGCCATCATATGGACGATATTAATATAAATCAATTGTATGATAATTTCTTTTCAATAGTTCACACTGAATTTAACAAAACTTTTGAAAAGAAGACAAAATGTATTTGCCCTAAATTTATATTTAGTGATTGGGCAACTAGAGGTATCAGAAAAAGTAGGGAAAGACTATTTGGGCTTTATGGCCTTAAGCCTTATTTAAACTCTGAAACTTTTAACAAGTATGTTGCTAAGTATTCAAAAATTTTTAGAAATACATGCAAGGTTGCCAAAGCCTTGCACATTAGCAACAAGATCAAAACAGCAGAAAACAAAATTAAGACAGTTTGGAAAGTCATAAATAACGAGACTAACAGGAAGAAAATACGTAACACTAGCTACACATTAGATACAGCATGTGGTCCTAAAAGCTCTAATCAGGAAGTAGCTCATGAGTTTGTAAATTTCTTTACCGATATACCGTTAAAAACTACGGAGGCTCTTAATTCCTCTCCTGAAGTCTCAATTGGTTTATTAAAGGCGAATGTGTCTGACTGCCCGGCTGAATTTAAATTTAAACACATAAACCCTATGATAGTTATTAAAGCTTTCCGGCAAATAAAAGTCAAACTGACCGGAGATCTTTGGGGAATGTCTATCAGAGTTTGTACATCCATAATTGAGACTATAGCACCATACTTAGCTTTAATTTTTAATTTGTGTGTAGATCAAGGAGTTTTCCCGGACTTAATGAAATACAGTAAAGTCATACCTCTGTTTAAATCCAGAGATAGTAAAGATACAAATAATTATAGACCTGTATCCGTGTTGCCAGTTTTTAGCAAAGTGTTTGAAAAGGTAATGCTAAATCAAATGCTCAATCATTTTAACATCAACAGAATCTTACACGATCAACAGTATGGTTTCACCAAGGGACGTTGTACAACTGACGCCGGTGTAACCTTATTAAAGCACATATTTACTGCGTGGGAAGAGTCCCAAGACGCCATTGGAATATTTTGTGACCTCTCCAAAGCATTTGATTGCGTAAATCACGACACAATACTTTTGAAACTTGAGCATTACGGACTAGGGAAACTTGCACTTAGTTTGGTAAAATCTTATTTGAGTGATAGACAACAACATGTGCAAATAAATGGTGTTAATTCACAGGGTTTAAAAGTAAAAATGGGGTACCGCAAGGCTCAATATTGGGTCCTTTCCTCTTTCTAGTATATATAAATGATCTCCCCTATTTATTGAAAAACCAACCTCAAAATATGGTGTTATTCGCTGATGACACTTCCCTAATTTTTAAGATAAATAGACGGGCCCAAAATCTAGATGACGTGAATAATGCACTACTTCAGGTTCATAATTGGTTCACAGCAAACAATTTAGTGTTAAATGAAAAAAAAACGAAATGCGTAAGATTTGCTTTACCGAATGTTAAAAGTAGCGATTGTGATATAGTATTGAATAAAGAGAAACTTGAATTTGTAGATAAAACGGTTTTCCTGGGGATTACGCTTGATTCAAGGCTACAATGGGGTTCTCATTTAACATCTCTTGCGGGGCGGCTAAGTTCAGCAGCGTATGCTATAAGAAAAATCCGTCAATATACTGATGTAGATACCGCTAGACTGGTCTATTTTAGTTACTTTCATAGTATTATGTCTTATGGCATTTTAATGTGGGGACGGGCTGCAGACATTGAGTCTATATTTATTCTGCAAAAAAGAGCCATCAGAGCCATATATAATCTTCGTAGGCGCGATTCTCTAAGGGAACTGTTTAAGGAAATTAACATCATGACGCTACATTGTCAATACATCTACGAAAACATAATGTATGTAAGAAAAAATCTACATCTTTTTAATAAAAGAGGTGACAGACACAGTTACAGTACTAGAAATAGAGACCAATTAGTTCAGCCGGGCTTCAGACTCGCTAAAGTAGACTCATCTTTCATGGAGTACTGTTTGAGATGCTATAATAAAATTCCACAAAGTATTCTTGAACTGAATGAAACGAAATTTAAAACATGCATTAAACGCACACTATGTAAGAAAGCATATTACAAGTTGGTACACCCACATTTCGCCAGTTACGATTTAAGTCCCACATAATAGGGAACGAGCCTATTGGCAGCAACCTGGCACAAATCCTTTGTGGCTGCTACTGAGAAAATCCTGATGGGAAAAACCAATTAACAATTTGTTCGACGCGGGAATCGAACCCATAACCTCATGCTCAGCTGTCGTGCTTGGGACCTCAAGACCAACGGTGGCATAAAATGCAATGGGCAATTGGATATGGTTGTTTATGTTGTTATTCAGGGACTGCACATCGTCCTACTAATGCAGTTGCTATTTCTACTCACCCTCAATTGCATTAATGTTTACAATTTTATCTCTATCACTACATAGTATAAAACAAAGTCGCTTCCCGCTGTCTGTCCTTATGTATGCTTAGATCTTCAAAACTCCGCAACGGATTTTGATTCGGTTTTCAGTAATACATAGAGTGATTCAAGAGGAAGGTTTATATATAAATATATTGCACCCGTGCAAAGCCGGGGCGCGTCGCTAGTTAACATATCGTTTACTGCTGGTATTGTTTATGTTTTACCTAGCATTAATAAATTGGTTTTATTACACTCAAAAGTTCCGTTTTAAAACCAACTTGGTATGAAAAATGGCAAAAACTTATTTAATTTGAATTTTGATCAAAACATGTTATTGTTTGAAATTATTTATTTCATTTGGGACAGAAATAAACCATTTTGTGTCATAACAAAATTTCGAATACAAGAATATATCAAAACCAAGGCTCGCTTGCTCCATATTTAATTAAAAAGCGTTTAGAAATACAATTTAAAACATCATTCCGTCACTGTCATCTTTAAGCAATTGACAGAAACAATGTGTGTGGCGTTAAACGTATCAGCCGATTTGTGGTGCTATTAGAGGCGAGCGCGCGGTGTAAACATAACGTAAATACGTACATGCGAAAATACATTTTTATCCTATAGCATTTTAGTTTAAATTGTTTGCACCAAGTACAATCAACATCATCCATAAATAATAATAAATTATTAAAATTATTATTAGAAATTGGGGGAGGCGTTTGCCCAGCAGTGGGACAGTACAGGCCACTAAAAAAAAATATTGTATGTAAAACGAGTATTTTTAATTTAAAAATAGACGACACAAAGACGAACGATTACGATATGATACGAACGATTACGATACGATAATAACGATTACGACACGATACGAACGATTATGATTCTCGATTTTCGTTGAGTTTACACCACGCACTCGTGCTAGGGCCTCAGTACATAATCCACAAAAATCCGTACTGTTCATCGGATAACAGTCGCTCTATCACTTCGCCAATTTACTATGCTTAACACAACTTGACATAGACACAAATTGAATCTGATACTCTTGTAACATTTTATGAATTTTTCCAGTTTCATATCGATTTAACAAAATATGATACATCTATATTTTACGTATGACAGTTGCCATTATTGACAGCTATGTTGGTTTAGTGGTCGCAATTGTGACTGCTGTCCTGGGTTCGATTTCCGGGTCGGGAAAATTGTTATTGGGTTTTTCTATCAGGAATTTCTCAGTAGCAGCCACGGAGTCTGGATTTGTTCAGCCCGCAACGTTCCCACGGCCGGGAGACAGTCTTCCTCTCTGTGAGAGGGAGTTGGCCTTTAATCTACGTCTTCAGTTTTTGACTTGAATTCGTATGAACTCTATTCGCAGTGACCCCCCAGCATCTCAGAAACGCGATTAAAACAATTTGACCTTGACTTTGACGGGCGTGGGTGTGGCCTAGAAGCATCTAAAAATAGATACAAGAATTTCTCTTTTTTTTTTTGATGTTTATCTTTTTGTAATTTTGTATGATGCACGTCATGTCCCTGCGACAAATAAATATTTTTTCTTTCTTTTATATGCGAATTCACGAAACATTAACTGCAGTGTCACCCAAAGTGACACTGCCAGCCGAGTTTTTTTGGTTCAAGGACATAGTGGTATTCTCACGATGTTTTCCTTCATGGTTTTTAAATTAAATCATCATCATCATCATCATTTCAGCCGAAAGACGTGACGTCCACTGCTAGACATAGGCCTCCCCCAAGTGTCGCCACATTGACCGGTCCCGTGCGTCTCGCATCCAGCGGATCTCTGCAACCTTTACCAGGTCATCGGTCCACCTAGTGGGAGGCCTTCCAAAATCAAAACAAAAACATTTATTTGCGTAAATAAGGTACAGGAGGATCTTAAAAATAAAGTATATTTGTCTTATTTTACCATTTATTTTGGTGTGCTTACATACATAGTTAATAACAAAAGAAAAATTGATTAATTTGTATAATGCATGCAGGTTGTAAATTGTATTAAATTGATTCCATTTGTAATTTAACTGTATTAAATTAATTATTAATTTTGTGCCTGCTTAGGTTCGAACCTATGTCCTACAACTCATAAGTCGGCGCCGATACAACAGGGTGATTGCTCTTATTTTTTTTATAATACAGTATGTTTGTAAAGTTTATTTTAAATTCTGTTTCCACAACAAACAAGAAGGAACATGGTAGCATTTATGCTGTTTATTTTTTTTATAATTTAAAAGGACACCAGTACTTCCATACCAGTCCTGTTTGAATTAAATATTCATATACTGTTAAAATACCAACAACATTGTTTTGTGTAACTGACACTTCTAAACAAAAACCTTTTAATAAAGCTGAAAATAAAAATGATATTTTTTTAAATTATATTTTCCTTACAAAAGACCATTGAAAGCTCTTTGAAGCTATGATAAAACGTTTTCCATTTTATCCTACACTAGCGAACCGCCCCGGCTCCGCACGGGTGCTATATATACATATAAACCTTCCTCTTGAATCACTCTATCTATTAAAAAAAAACCGCATCAAAATCCGTTGCGTAGTTTTAAAGATCTAAGCATACATAGGGACAGACAGACAGCGGGAAGTGATTTTGTTTTATACCGTGTAGTGATTTCTGTACTAAAGCTATGTGTTGCCATGATATACAGCCTGTATCAGAAATTTGTAGTTATATTTTATGGTGCGAGGAGCTCGTGGTTAAATAATAACAGCAATTCGGGTCGATCTTTAGGTTAAGAAAAGAGTTTCCTCCGTGCCTAGGAAAGCACGTTAAACCGTTGGTCCGAGCTGTCATCTGTAGATCTTTGTCGTCGTTTGTCTTTGTTAGTCGGTGGCCCTAAAATGACAACTAGCCAAGGGATTTCGTATTTCCCAGTACTAACTGGGTTGTGTAGGTCAGATAGACAGTCGCTCTATGTAAAAAGACTAGGCAGATGATGATTTTCAAACTAAACCAAGTGTCAAAAAACTTTTTTATTTTACCCTTTTTAGTTGCCGCACAAATTCTTGCCATGAAGCAATTTTACATTGTACCTAGAAGTTATCTAGGAACTGTCACATCGTCAACATAGGCCAAAACGAAAAAATACGTAGGTATTAAAGGAGATAACTCAGCAAAGTTTATAAAACTTTATATTATATATTATTATATTTACCTTACCAAATAATAAAAGAATCACGTAAATCGGCCCAGTAATTTCAGAGTAATCGGTGTACATACATGGAATAAAAAGATGCTGATCGAAGACATAACCTCCTCCTTTTTGAAGTCCGTTAAAATAACAGCTTTTCCATCCATTTGGGTCGAATAGGTGTTGAAGTTTTGTACGAGACAACTGGTTTTTTTAGCCGACTACGGCGAAGTGAAAATGAAGGGGTATGATTTTTCCGGAGGTGACTGGGGTAGACTTGAGAGTGGCGGTACGCAGGCTGAAAGCCAGAAATACCGCCCCGGGACCCGATGGCTTGCCTGGCAAAGCCTGGGTCCTGGCCTCTGAGGCTCTCAGGCCCCGACTGGAAGGGCTTCTAAGCGTATGCTTGGAGAGAGGCCAGTTTCCGCTTCGTTGGAAGACGGGGAAGCTGGTCCTCATCCGGAAGCCAGGGCGCCCTGCGGACTCTCCGTCTGCATACCAGCCCATCGTGTTGCTCGACGAGGTGGGCAAGCTCTTTGAAAGAGTCATTGCCAACCGCCTCGCCGAGCACCTTGCAGGGATGGGGCCGGATCTTGCGGAACACTAGTTTGGTTTCCGCAAGGGGCGCTCGACGGTGGACGCCATCATGCGCGTGAGAGCCCTCACGACGGGGGACGCGGTGTCCCGGGGCGGGGTTGTCTTGGCGGTGTCTCTTGACATCGCCAACGCCTTCAACTCCATGCCCTGGAGCTGCATTGCGGAGGCACTCCGGTATCACGGGGTGCCGACCTACCTTCGTCGTGTGGTCGGGGACTACCTGACGGATAGGGCCGTCATCTATCCCAGTCGGAGCGGAGAATGGAACCGGCGAGAGATGTCGTGCGGTGTTCCACAGGGATCGGTTCTGTGCTGCGCGCCGACCTCCCTACTGGCGTCAGTGTAGTTTGCTACGCTGACGACACGCTGGTACTGGCACAAGGGATGTCGCACGAGGCGGCGGCCGAAAACATGACACGCGGGGTTGCGATAGTTGTGGAGAGGATCCGGCAATTGGGTCTCGAGGTGGCATTGCACAAGTCCGAGGCCATGTGTTTTCATGGGCCTCGGAATGCGCCACCGTCGGGCAGGAGGGGTTTCCATCGACGTCGGGTCGACGTTGAAGTACCTAGGACTCGTCTTCGACAGCCGGTGGAACTTCGGACAGGGGCTGCCTTCAAGCGGCTCTTGCCCAACCTGAGGGGTCCAAACGCCTCCTGCCGGAAGCTTTACGCGGGGGTCGTGCGGTCCATGGCCCTTTACGGGGCCCCGGTGTGGGCGCGTTCTTTGAGGCGGCAAGCCGCCCAATACCTGAACGCGCCCCAAAAGGTGATAGCCATAAGGTTAATCCGGGGGTACCGCACGATCTCCGGCGAGGCGGCTAGCCTCCTTGCCGGATTGCCGCCATGGGATCTGGAGGCGATAGTCCTCGCGCGCCTGCATGAATGGCGCGCGGAAGCACTATGTCGGGGGGAAATTCCGCTGCCGCGACAAATTGCCGCTCAGCGGACAGACCTCCAGCGTGATCTCATGGCGACATGGAGAGAGCGACTGTCACAACCCCGTGCAGGGCACGCCACCATAGTGGCGATAAGTCCCCTCTTTGAGGAGTGGCTAGAGAGGCGCCACGGCGCCCTCACCTACCGCCTGACGCAGGTCCTCACCGGACACGGTTGTTTCGGGAGGTTCCTGCACCGAATCGGGCGGGAGGAAACGCCCGGGTATTTCCACTGCGAGGATCGTCCGGAGGACACGGTGGAACACACCGTGGAGGTCTGCCCCGCTTGGGCGGAGCACCGCCGTGTCCTCATAGCGGCGATTGGCGGCGGCGATCTCTCGCGTCCGGCCTTGGTTCAAGCCATGGTCCGGAGCGAGAGGGAATGGGAAGCCGTCACCTCCTTCTGCGAAGCAGTCATGCTAGTGAAGGAGGTGGCAGGACGTGAGAGGGAAAGAACCTCACGTCCCAGCCGCCGCGGGAGACGCCCTGGGCGTCAGGGGTCACGTGGTGGCTTCCGACCACCGTAGGCGCTGGCCTGTGGACGGCGAGTTATGGGCTAGCTCGCCGTCCGGCCGTCTTATGACGACAGGCCGTGTCGACGGCGCGTTCGTTTTCCACGCGCGCCTCAAAGAGATGTCAGCAATCAAGTAGGGGTCCGCGGGACTATTCGAAATAGATACCGTGGGCCCTGGAACACAAAGGGCAAAGAAGGAACATGGATGGGTTTTAGTCAGTACAAGTCTGACACTCCCCTCCGCTCCGCTCAGAGTGGGGGGGGGGTCATTTGATGATTTCCCATCCGGAAAAAAAAAAAAGATGGGTATGATTTTAGCAGAAGAACTGCTGTGGGATGACGCAGGCTAACAGTATGTATGTATGTTTGTATTAACGTATGTTCTTCCGTAGCGCCTAAACTATTCATACGATTTTGATGAATAAGGTGTCAATCGATTCGTTATTATGGCCCGGGTAACATAGGCTACATTTTAACCGACTTCAACAATAGGAGGAGTCGATTACCTTGTAAACACCGATTTTTATTAGAGAGTGATTTTTCTTGTTCCCAATTACGTTCTTACTCACCAACCCGCACTGGGCCCGCGTTGTGGATTATAGCCTATTCCCTTTCATAGAGAGGAGGCCTGCGTCCCAGCAGTGGAAACATTAATAGGCTGATTATGCTATGCTATGCTAATTACGTTCTTGGTTCCACCGGAAAAATTGTTTAGTTCGATGGTCTGTATTACGCCCTTAAATATGACCACGGCTTTCTGATAGATGCTGTGTATACTTAAAACATTTTATTTGGACCTAGTTTTTTTTTTTCTAAAAAAGAATCTACGTTTACAACATAGATCCGTATTCCTCAAATTCCTAGTGGAGAATATTCAACAAACATAAAATGTAAGAAAAACATTTTATAATAAGATTGCGGAAGGAAAATCCGAAGATTCCGGCAATTTATCGGACAGCGGTCTTACGAGCTTTAAGCGCTATCTGAATATTTTTATCTGCTTTTACGAAACTCTGCCTTTCAGTAGTCGATTTTAATAATGATTTACGTGGAGGTTCTTGATAGATTGAGGAGTATTCCTCAAAGCGCAACTATTTTTAAGCGCAACCAACTAAGCGCAACTAAATTATTCCTCGAAGCGCCACCATTAGTTACGCTCACAAATTCAAATTAAAAATATTATGTGTTTATTCCTCAAAGCGCAACCATGATTGAAACTAATGGTTGCGCTTTTAGGAATAATTTAGTTGCGCTTAGTTGGTTGCGCTTAAAATAGTTGCGCTTTGAGGAATACCCCACAATGTGAAATTATGTCACTAACGCCCGCTGCAGATGCGCAAACTCGCATTGGTCATCACCAGCCACGTGCGAATGGAAGCGTTTAACTCTTTGGCGTAGTATCGGGCTCCGCATCTATTTGATTCCGTGTGTCGACGCAAGCACGTATTGTATTCAGACTTAATTTTATAACGTTAAAATAACATCATGACAATAATCTCCGAAGGGTTAATCAAAGGTGTTCCTAGATGTAGAACGCCCACATTTCGCCAGGTAAATGTATGTTTAAGTCCCATGGTAACTAGTACCCACCGTCACCAACCATGTAAAAAACCAGACCTCGGACCGCTACTGAGAACTTCTTGATGGAAAAAAACCGATAACCCTTTGTCCGACCTGGGAATCGAACCCAAGACTTCATGCTCAGCCTGGCATTTGCGAGCACGAGACCAAACTCGGTATTTTTCTAATAACTCCACAAAAAGCTGCAACATTCCATATCCATAATTTCCTCTTACAAGTCTCAACGTACAGCTTAGTAAAACATATTTTATAGAGTAATATATTACATTGCGATATCGAGTCATTCGTATTCTGGATGCTTACTCTATCGATCGAGGCGAAACGATTACTCGGTCCATGTTACTGGGCCAAGCAATGTCTTTATATTAGGGTGACGTTGCCTAATACTGTCATAGCATAAATGGGTCAAAAATGCGAGGTTAGATATAGATCACTTCAATTTTGTCCAAAAAGGTTCCTTTAAATTTTCCACTGAGACATTATTTTTGAACTATTACTAAAATATCCCTACTATTTCATGCTAGTCTCCTGACCCAAAACTACGGGTGGTGTCATCACCATCATCATCTCCTGTCTACAGTTGCCCACTGCCGAATTGGAGACGCTTATGACCTCTGCATTCTCCCGCAACTCAACTCGATTCTCGGCAACTATCATGCACCAGTCACCCTGAGAATGCGCTTCACAGTCTTCACTCAAGAACACGTTTACCCTAACGGTCATCGGTTCTACTTCTACTGCTAATATGACCGGCCCATTACTACTACAGCTGGCTATGTCGGTAATTTGGGTTCTCCGACCGATCACCTCGCACCGGTCTAATACGTAACATTTTTTTTTAAGAGGAAGTCCACAATTGTTCCTTTCACCCTTTTTGCCAATAGCCAATGGTACTACGGACGTATATAAAAATATAAGCAGTACACGTAAAAAATCATAGTACCTACCAACTTGATACGAAATCATAAAACAAGACTATCAAACGTATTCACTTAATTTGCTTCAATATTTTCAGACTTTTACATTTGTTTAGCGGAAAATTGATCTTTTAATGACTCTTTACTGACGTTTTATTGGTTAAGTCAGTAAAAAAACAATATAAGTCTTAATTATAGCTGTGTAAAGCAAAAACCTTGTGTGTACACACAAAATACTCAACAAGACATAACATTAAGATAGAAGATCACAAAGGTACTGCTTATTTCATGCGAAATTTCTTCCAGCAAACCTTAACAGACCTTAGATTTATTTGAGTTTATGGAAAAAATACAAAAATAAAATCCAAAAAAAAAAACAATTCCTAGTGAAATCCTAGCGTGGGGCAGTTTTTTAAAGAAAGAAAGAAAGGAATCATGGTTCAGACTGAAAACGGGGAATCATAAATTTCTTACCCATTTCCTTAGTTACTTGTGATTGCATGCTACTAGTCATGCGTTTCATTGTTTTATGAGGTATCTTTGGGTGCATACAAATTAAACAAAATTTCATAAAACTTGGCTATTTAACATGATTAAATGTAGAGATTAGCAAAGCAAAAGAAAAAATATAATCTCGATGTGTCCACCAACTACTGTTAACCACCGTTAAATTTTAGCACAAACTGTTAAATTTTCTCATTCGATTTTGAACTTAACCTCCAACATTTTTTGGTTTAAAATCATTTGGAGATGTTTAATAGTTTGTGGCAACTTGATGTGCTGGCGACTGTACTTAGTTTTTGTCTTAGTTTAGTATTTTTTGCAAATATTGAGTTCATATTTTTATTTTATGTTGCTTATAGGTTTTAGAATCTGTTGGAATATACGGGGTGGAATAAACGTAAAAATATTAAAGAAAACCACTTTTACGAGTGAAGTGACAAAAACTTGATTCGCAATTTTAAGGCAATCGTCTAATCGCATCACATAATTCAAAGGAAATTTTAAAAAAAAGTCGCGAGTGGCAGAATTTTTTTTTTTACTTTATTCTCCACTCCTCTAGGAACTCAACAAAAAAAGTCCCATAAAAATCCGACCACTATAAACTTCGTTGCACCTTTTTGCCTAACTGCACTCGACTAAAAGAATAATACATAATGAATGTATCAATCGCAAAGCATTGTGCAGTCAATTACTGCAGTTTTAGTTATGTTTCATTAATTGCTCTGAGCAAGGTAAATAAACAGGCCGTCACAGAATACATAATAGTAGAAGTAGCCAAGTGCAGATAGGAGTCGCGCTACGAGGGTTAAAAGTGAATAAATAAGAATACGTCCATGGTAATAACCATGGATGGATTTTTTTTGGTGTGAGATTTACGTGTAATAAAATTATATGATGAGGCTGGCGTACTTCGGTAAGGTAAAAGCCTCTAAATAAATAAAGATTAAAAAAACAACCAATCACAACGCCTCAAGACCTGTTCCTTCTGTGTTAATAATATATCTTAGTATGATATACCTATTATTATATACTGGAATCACCCCTTCGGTTTGCGGAGGGCTGTCCCTTACACCCTGCATGGAAATGTATTGTATAGCTATAGCTATACAATACATTTCCATAGAAGTACTGTATGTAAATACTTTGAGTTACATAATATTATGTGGTAGAGAAAATAATAAAGTTAGGTTTTATATTAAAATACGCAGTAGTAGTAGTAAGTACACAGTTAGTAGTTTTTCACAATATATCACACAGACGCGTATAGATTCGATAACAAATATGACAAATATCATTCTAAATATTATAAACAACATGAGAATGCCCAGATCTTAGCGTAATTTACTAATACGGGACCAATAACTCGTAATATTCATTACGACTCCTCAAATTTGTATTCGAAATTGACGACCATTTTTTTTTTAAATTATTGTGATGTGTGGAAGCGATTGTTTCAATCGATTCGTTTTTTTGTAAATTTCGATAATCGAGAAATTAAATTATAGAATTGAAAAAATCGATAGATGAAAATTAAAATAATTTTGTTTTAAGCGTAAAATAGAATAAATAAATACAATAATATTTTTTAAGCTTTATATTGGTAATTTAAATAGTTTTTCGTAATTTGCAGGTAAATTGTAGGTACTAAAACTGATACAACAAACAGCACAGACTGATCTATGGCTAAATTCGCGCCGTTTTTTTTTCCACATCAAAATTTAAATTATGAATGCATTCGCTGTTCAAATTTATATTGTATTTTACTAGATAATTTATTGTTATTTTTTATATTATTAAAATATGCTTTTATTTAACTTCCCTTGTTAGTAAGTATTGTTCAAATCTTGCAACTGAATTTCAAACCAGATCTCTTATACCGATTGAGCTGAATTTTTGCACACACCTTTTGTTCTGGTGACAAAACATTTTTATGATAAATATTACTTATTCCTGCAGCCAGGATCGTCTCCACACGAGAGAACTCCTCAACAGTTAATAGCGCGGACACGAAACTTTGTATACGCGTTTAATTTTGATAGATATAGATGATTTCTATCATGACCTCATCCTGTAGTCAAAATGGTCTTCTCATGAGGGAACTCCTCAACGTTAGATAGCACGGATCCAAAAATCTGTAGACGCATTCATATTTGATGGATAAACATGATTTTTATCATGACCTCATCTCCTAGACAGAATCGTCTTGTCACGAGAGAACTCCTCAATGGTTAATAACTTAGACACGAAACTTTGATAGATACGCGTTCAATTTTGATCAATAAACATAATTCGTATTTGACCTACAGACAGGATTGTCCTTTCATAAGGACACTCCTCAACGGTGAATAGCATAAATAATGATGCGGTATCAGAAATGTACAGAATACAACAAAACTAAAAATTCGAAAAAAGGATTACAATTTTTTTTAAATTCATTATTTTATTTTTCTATTAGTTGGTCGGTTGGATATAAAAAGCCCAGGACCTTGGAAGGCATAATAAAAACTTATTTGGTTCCCAAAATGAATTTAATATGGTAAAGTTATTATGTTAGGTTAGATTCGTTATTATGGTATTCACCATTTACAAATACTTATTTTATCAGCCTGTTTTTTCTCACTGCGGGGCAAAGGCAAAAAATAAAGAAAATTGGAATGCCATAGGGAGGCTATGGCATTCCAATTTTCTTTATTTTTTGCCTTCTCAGACTAATACCTTTAATAGTCAATATTTTTTGATACTTAATAAGCTTGGTTTAGTAGCACCCAAACTATTTTTAAGAAAACTCTACTAATGAGAGTAGGGCTATTGTCCTGAGGGTTCTGTCGCATAGCTATTCACGGCTTAACTCAAGTGACATGGCCCACGGCCTATGATGGATAACCTGAACTTTGCAGTTGTAAGAAGAGTTTTTAGAGTTGACAGTGAACCACTTTCAAAGAATAAACTAATGTTTCTTCTGGATACGTCTAACGTAAAGAAGAAGACATTAAGTTTGTCGGTCGTTGTCAACGAGGCAGGTCCAAGAAACGCTGGCGTGATGATTTTGACTCATTCTTGGCTTGGCCAGAGAAGCCAAATCACCGACAGAGTTAGAAAGGATTGGAGGAGGTCTTTGCTCAGCAGTAGGTAAGAATAGGCTAAACAAAAAAAAAAGTTTGTCCTAATCTAACACATAATCAATAAAATGCTATCAATCGATACACAATTTTGTAGGAATAAATATAATTTATCTTTGGCAGATCAAACTATTTTTTTTTTTTACTATGCCTACCATGATTCTGTATCCAACCTTCAGATATTACAAACAAAATTCGCAATAAATGATAATAGTAAATTAAAACACTTAAGTATAAATGTGAAATGCAAGCGCATTCCTAATTTAAATTTTGAAACAAAAAAAAAAACGCAACCGTGCGTACTTATCTACCTACAATTGAAAATCAAAACATTTCCAGATTTTTTATCTGCTTGAATTGTGAAACTTAATTTCATGCCAAATCTCACGCTGCTAGTTCAAGGGAAAGTTAGGAGACCATCTATAAGTTTTTAAAAGAAAGGTAATCAGTAAATCAGAACGTTTACTTAGAAGCAAGTTTTTTTTCGGTTACACATTTCAGTGTTTCTTATTATTTATAAATCTCCTTCTCTTGAAATCAACCAAAAGCATCGAATAATTACTAAATTAAATTATTTAAAAAGATAGCATAAAAAGATAAATTTTATAATTAAATAATTATTTGAAATTATACCAAAGAGTTTTTATTCCGTTTCAACTCTTTTTTTTCCAAATTTGATTTCATTGCGAGTATCGATTAGGCTTTATGCAACTTTATGATCGAATGATGAAACTTTGGATAACGATCAGCACTAGAGTTTTTAGTAATATTTGTCACGACTTTGATCGTGTTTTTTCTTGAAAATATGTATGAATAATGGTAAAAATAAGAACGCAGATATAATGTTACTGTCTTTATTTTGCCCTTTCGAGTTTTTTTAGCAAACGAGAAAGTTGTCTAACTACATTATTTCCAGTGCATCTAAATTACCTATTTTTGGAAGGTTGTAGTGGTATGTAATTTACACATATTTGGCAATTGACTGACTCTGTTTTACCGACATCAACACGTTATTGGAGATATTAACCACAAACTTATCGTATGAAACAGCTGTCGCGACATATTTTTCATAATAAAATCGAATGCTGAAAGTTCACGAAAATTCTTGAAATTCATGACAATTCGCATCACCCCGCCGATTCAGCTGGTGTGTCATGTGTCAAAATCTTGTCGAGCATAGTGGTTAAGTACCTATTGCAATCATTTAAGTACCTACTGCCAAATTATTATTAACAAAGAGCTCAAGACGACGCTGGACGCGCGCGCGGCTGTGCCGCGTGGTGACCACGTTTTTGTGCGGACAACCATGTAACAAAACAAGCTTATAACTTTGTGATTTTTCAGGATACAGTTTTGAAATTTTGTACTAAAACTTATGTTGTATAGAGTGACCGGTAATTAGTGACCGATACTTTAACACGTGATTGTAGTCATAATAACAAACTTCTTTCTCAAAGAAACTTTTTTTTATTCGGAAATTACAGGCGTGATGTTATGTGATGTGATAACTATTATGAATTTTAATATTGATCTCCAAGTTCCATGAAAGAAAGATTGAGACGGTCCTCACTATATGGGCCAGAGCGGTACAGATAGATTGTGGCACGGCTGTACATAGTGGATACCGGAGACTGACATAAATACTAACATTATCAGTTAGAGTTCAAAGTCTGACGCTGCGACCGGAATTCCGGAAGACCGGTAAGGTCTACCACTACACCGTATCATACCATGACCGTGCTGTTAAGGTGTAGTGAGAAAGTTTGAAACTATGCCCACTAGACCGTTCCTTCACCGACCAACATCGCCACGAGCCATGAACGGAGCGTATCGGCATCAGCCCTCTTATACCGAACTTTTACATGTTACATTTCAAGAAACGCAATACTTTTTAAACTTTTTTTTTTTCTTTCAAAAACTTGTTAAACATTCCAATTTCGAATTCGTAGCGTTCGAAGTGCTTTCTCGAAAGTCTAATACGGAATTTGGATGTGATCCAGAAGTCTTGGTGAGACAAAGTTTTGGCCCGGTTTGGTCTAACTGTTCGTTATAAATATAAGATTTGAAGTCTCACTCAGTGTCAGTGGCATAATTCATGTTTTGCGCGATTTAATTTTCATCTTTATATTTTTAAAAGAAAAAAATCGGCCAAGTTCACCTAGCAATATAATAAAATATTTTGAAGGCTCGTTCATATTATATTGTATTGTATTACATTCAACAGCAAAACTAAATTTGTTTTTCATAGTATGTTAATGAAAAACAAAGTTACTGCTGAAGTTTAATAAAAAGTCCCATCCTTCAAGAAATAAACATCAAATCTTACGTTTTACAATCCCACATTTTTTCAGAATTTTCCTCCTCCTACTTCAGGAATTAGAGGGACACACACACACATTTTAAAGAAGGAATGAAAGAAAAAGTACTAATTAAACTCACACAGGACAAAACAAAAAAAAAAAGGTTGAATTCACATTAAAACAAAAATATACAAGAAACAAAAACCACCAGTTTGAAAGTGTCTATCTTCCAAACGATTGACTTTGAGAAAAAATGGTTTTAGAAACCTCAATATAATGATATTGAGGTTTCTAAAACCATTTTTTTTAAAGAGTTATCTATAAACATGAATAGGTTTGATGAAATTTGTTTTTTTGTTTTATTTCCCTGTATGGGGGAGCCCCCCTAAATCTTTCTCCTTCCTATCCTTTATATTTTTGTATTTTTATATAAAAATCGTAAAGCGGTTTACAGAATATATCTACCTACTAAGTTTCAACTGTGTAGTCCTCATAGTTTCGGAATAAAGTGGCTGTGACATACAGACGGACAGATAGACAGACATGACAAGTCTATAAGGGTTCCGTTTTTGCTATTCGGTTATGAAACCCTAAAAAATTATGTTGTTTATATAGTTAACAAAATACCGGCCAAAAGCGAGTTGGACTCGCGCATGAAGGGTTCCGTACCATCGTAGTAGTGGGAGCCCCCTTTAATTTTTAATTTATTATTTGTTGTTATAGCGGCAACAGAAATGGAAGTTCTGTGAAAATTTCAACAGTCTACCTATTACGGATCATGAGATACAGCCCGCTCAAAGACAGATGGAAATGGACAGCGGAGGCTTTGTAATAGGGTTACCCTTCATGTACGGAACCCTAAAAACTATATTTTAAACACTGTTTTTTAATTATCATTCTCTGTCGTAGGTAGATATTAATAAATTACATAGATATAATGTTACAACACTTATTCCAGACTAAGAATTGGATTTTCTGACAGCATACCTCATTGCGTTTATTTAATACTAGCGACCCGCCCCAGCTTCGCACGGGTGCAATATATTTATATATAAACCTTCCTCTCGAATCACTCTATCTATTAACAAAAACCGCATCAGAATCCGTTGCGTAATTTTAAAGATATAAGCAGACAGCGGGAAGCGACTTTGTTTTATACTATGTAGTGATTTGCAAAGAATTATGATTGATTTTTTTAGTTGTTTTACCCACTTTGTATACAAATACATCTAATTTGTCACTGCCTTTTCACTGAATCAAGCAAACGTCTGTAACCAGTTTATTACCACGACCCGAAAGCCTCCCAACACTTAAGCTTGGGTATCCTTAGGGACCTACAAGACGGTCTGAAAACCGCAGCGAATTAATCACAAGAGATTAGACGCGAACATGGTGTACAAGTTATTTGGCACGTGTTTGTCATTCAAGATGTTAAAGCCAAGTGAGAGAATTGTTTATTATGGATCGTGTGGTCGGTGCTTATTGTTGGAACGAATGTACACTACAAATACACCGTAACTTTTTAGTCGTCTAACAACGGCAGCTCACTTCTTTTTTCCATCATCCTCATCATCTGCCTAGCCTTTTTCCAATTATATTGGGGTCGGCTTCCAGTCCGGATGCAGCTGAATACCAGTATTTTACATAGAGCGACTGCCTATCTGACCTCCACAACCCAGTTATTACTGAGTAATACGATACCATTTGGTAAGACTGGTTGTCTGATTTTCGGGCCACTTACTACTCTGTTTATGATCTACAATTGACATCCAAGACCAACGGCTTAACGTGCTTTTTTAGGCGCGGGGGAACTGGGTATGTAACCTTGGCAACCGTTAGACTGGAAGCCGACCCCAACATAGTTGGGAAAAGGCTAAGCAGATAATGATGACTAGTGCTAAGTTCATTTAAAAACGATTACTGCTATTGAAAATGTCAAACTATTAAATGTGTAGAACAGTCTTCAACTTTAATCATTGATAATTGTTGGTTTAAAAATGATCGGCTTTGTAGAGATTCGTCTCCAGAGATACATAACATAACATCACGCCTGTAACCCCCAAAGGGTATGGCAGAGGTATACCTAATAATAACCATATCTTTAAGTCCCATGTAATACGGGCCGAACCTGTTGCCACTAACTGGACCCAAATTCAGACTACGTGGCTGCTACTGAGATATATTAATGGAAAAACCCAATAAAATTTTGCCCGACCCGGAAATCGAACCCAGGACCTCATGCTCAGCAGTCAGCAGTCAGCGCTTGCGACCTCTAGACCAACGAGGCAGTCAATTACAGTTGAGTCAGTCTTGTCATACAATATCTTTCAAAAACGAATAAGATTAAGATAAAGAGATTCCTAATTTTTACCCAAATCTCAAGTTCCAAAAATAACAATCACGATAAACAAAAATAAAACAGGAAAACGCGGTAAAATCTTATCGTGACCCAATTATTTTGTTCGCTAAAAACATTAATTAGAAATGGAACTAACGAAGTGATCTCAAAGAACTTGAACTTAAAAAAAGGAAAATGCGGGGAATCCCTGACATGAAGTTAGGATGCTTAGGAATAGAGTTAATGGCATTGATAACACTTTGCTATGCTTGGGAATAAAATTCAGGACGTCAGACTCAGCAACCGTGCTTGCGATCGTTTGTCGTATCGTACGGCCATTGCTTTGAGCGATGGACACACTAAAGACCTGCTAGGCGCTTGGATCGGTGAGGACCTCAAAGTATAACTGGCGAAATGTAGATGTAGATGTAGGTGCATCTCTGCCTAACTCTTCAGGGAATACAGGCTTGGTGTTATGTTCCATGAAACAATCATTTGTAAAACGAATACGCAAAAAATCAACACACACCCACCCGGCACAAGTACACTTTACGATGTAAAATAGTGGTAAGACTGGAAGTAAAATACTGGTAATCAGCTGAATCCGGCAAGACTGGAAGCTGGCCCCAGCATAGTTGGAAAATGGCTAGGCAAAAGATGTAATAGAAGCGAGCCTATTGCCACCATCGCAGCTACTGAGAAAGTTCTCAATCACACACACAATGAACTGTCAATTTTTTGTTCCGTCCTGTTGTGGTTATAAATATTTGTTATGATTTGATTTTTTTTTAATGCACTTCCTTTCGATTTTTTTTTCTTTCTTTTCTTTTTAAACCGGGGTTCATTACGTTAATAGTTATTTCTCGCACTTGTAGCAACAGGATATCGTACTGTACACAAATCAGCCGGCCTATTGCATCGCTTTGTATATTAATCGGTTGCTCTCAACACATTGATATTGTACTATTGTACTATTGTGATAGAGAGCCTAACAATGTAGTAGCATCGTGTATAATGGAATTATCGGTATCAAATGGAAAAAAAAAACATACTGGCATATTAACGCATAGCTCCGTAAAGGCACGTCCACACCTGCGCTCGTGATAGAAAAATGCGGTTTGCGTGCATCTTAGGAACATAGTATGGACACAGCATAGTACACAACATAGTATGGAACAGTCGAATATGATCTTATGATCATATTCGACTGTTCGCGAGCGGTTCGTGAGCAGTTCACGTGCAAGTTATAATGTCTTCTCGCGAACACAAACAGCGCTGATCGCGTGCATTTTAGGGACTTAGCATGGACACTTTTGGACATGTTCACGAGAGGCGCACACGATGAATGTGACACGTCCATCGCCTTTCGAGGTGGGTAGCGTTCACGGTTCCTGTAAAACCCCGTTCACGCCTTCAGAGATGCACGCGAATATCACTTCTTTCCTTTGCGTCGCAAGCCTCGTCGCGGTGACTCGTGGAAAGAAATTTCTTTCATTTGTTACTTCGCAATCGCTATCGTAACACGTGTAGCTTTGGTCTAGTGGTAGCACCTTTTCCGAGCATGAAGTCTTGAGCGATGTCTAGGTTAGACAAAGTTAGAACTTAGTCAATTATTGTGAGCTTATTAATTAAAATAAATTCGGTTATGCACACTTTATACTTATCACTTCATGTTTCTGTATTATTTAAAAATTTGCGAATAGTCACGTTGATTTCATTTTGTATCAAGTCTTGGCTACTTAATGTAAAATCTTTAGGAATCGCAATTTCTCAAAAGAACTTCTGTGTTACTAACAACTTTATGGATGTATATCTGAAATAAATTAATATGTCGGATTTGTCAGGATTTATTCTGTTAGTCTCGTACATCATGTGGGCAGAAGATGGGTTTCGTGCTATAGAAACACACTCGGTACGCTACACTGTTTCTAGCAAAACTAACGAATGACTTGAGATTACAACTTAACACAATAACACGGGGCACAATGAATCGATTACAGTTCCACGACGTCTCAACTCCACTGCGATCAGGCGTTCGAGCTCGAGCTGTAAATATCATGGCTCTGTAGAAGCACGTTGTGGTGTGGGTAGACTTGTCAGTGGGTCTCGTGATGTCACCACTGGCGCGCTTGCGACTCATTTTATGTCCGTACCAATGACCGGATCCGACAAATATTTATTTCTTCATTTCGATTTAGACTCGCTCTTAAGAAATGCTCCACTGCCACAGAAATGTAAAACGTCGTTAAAAAGAACGCAGTGCCATTCTATATTGTAATGCCTTCACTTTTATGTGCCAAGTGTGGTTTCAAGACATTCTTGGCAGTTGTAAGTAACACTGTTTACCCCGTTACGGATCGTAAATTTGTTTAGATATATCTTGAATCTACGCCTGATTTTATAAATAAAAAAAAATATTTCAGAAAAAATAATTGTCCATAATTGTTAGTAACAAAGGTCAAAGGTTAAACTACGTTAATATTCATTCATCATCATCATCATCTGCCTAGGCGTTTCCCAACTATGTTAGGTTCGGCTTCCATTCTAACCGGATTCAGCTGAATACCAATATTTTACATGGAGCGACTGCCGTTCGGACCTCCAAAACCCAGTTAGTACGGTAATACGATAACCCCTGGGTAAGACTGGTTTTGAGACTTTGGGCCAATGACTACCTAACGACTGTCAAAGATCTACAAATGCCAGCCGGGACCAACGGCTTAACGTGCTTTCCGAGGCACGGAGGAAACTCGGTATGTAATGGGTGGTCACCCATCCACAGACCAACCTAGGTAAGCACGGCTTAACCTAAAGATCGACCTGAGCAGCTGTTATTATGTAGCCACGAGCTCCTCTAATATTGCATCAATCAATTAAAGTAAAATTATAACTAATTCAATATCTAGTATAAATACAGTTTATGTTAATAAAAAACGACTTAAGACTACGTAGTATGCATCATTCAATAAAATTAAAAAAATAAACAATTCAATATAAAAAATACTACTGTTAGTTACAATGGTTTATACTTGCTACTTAGTAGACCCGAATTCCAAAAAATGACGCTGAAAAGTAGTTGTAGTATTGCAATACTCCGTGTCCTAACCAAAGTGATTTGGTAACAGCAATTCGGAAAACAAAAGGTGCATACTGTGGTCGCGACGACGCTTTCGGATTGCTCGAACATAGTGAACGCAATGAACGAGTGTTCTCACAACAATTGCTTTCGTACGACACGGCCGTAAAGTACCTATTCGAATTTATACAAATAAATAAAATTGAAGTGTCTGTTTGTAATTTCAAAATAACTGCTTTTTACTGAATGCATATGAAAGTATATGCGGTACTTATAAGAAAAAAAAAACAATTTAATTTTTTTTGTCTGCCTGTCTGTTTGTTCCGGCTAATCTCCGAAACAGCTCGATCGATTTTAACGTGACTTTTGCTGGCAGTTAGCTAATATTATAAGGAGTAAGGCTACTTTTATTTTAGAAAAAACATTAGGGATCCGTGCAACAAAATTAAAACTCCTGAAATTGGTAATAAAATCCGATTCAAATATGGAAGTAGTATTTTTATAATGATTTCACGCGGACGAAGATATGGGCGACAGCTAGATTAAAATATTTTTCTCAGATCGTCATTTTTGCTATTATACTAAAGGCTGCTGAAATCCCTGAGATGCAGAAAGTAAACTCGTCAAGTTGTGCAAAAAAATACACGTTAGAGCAAAATAAATAATCAAGGCGAACATTTATTTAAAACGATTCAATCCTTTGAAACTAGAACTATTCAAAACAGGGAACCTTGTTAGAATTTGTAGTTCGTGCGCTGGACAACATCATCTGCCTAGCCTTTTCCCAACTTTATTGGGGTCGGCTCCCAGTCTAACCGGATGCAGCTGAATACCAGTATTTTACATGGAGCGACTGCCTATCTGACCTCCACAACCCAGTTAGTACTGGGTAATACGATACCCGTTGGTAAGACTGGTTGTCAGACTTTTTGGGCCACTGACTACCTAACGACTGTCAAAGATCTACAAATGACACCCGGGACCAACGGCTTAACGTGCTTTCTGAGGCACGGAGGAAACTCGTTATGTAATGGGTGGTCACCCATCCACAGACCAACCTGGGCAAGCACGGCTTAACCTAAAGATCGATCCGAGCGGCTGTTATTATTTAGCCACGAGCTCCTCTAAAAAAATACACGTTAGAGCAAAATAAATAATCAAGGCAAACATTTATTTAAAACGATTCAATCCTTTGAAACCAGAACTATTCAAAACAGGGTAACTTGTTACAGTTTGTAGTTCGTGCGCTGGACAACAGCCAGAATTCGGCCAGATTGAAACTGGAGACATTCGATACAATTCCGACTGACTACGGTGTAACTTTGTTTATGTTGCCTATTTATTTCTGAATTCAATAAACGTGGATTCCGTAATTTAGATTAACGTGAACAAGATAAAATAATGTAGTTTCGAACCGAGGCGGGCGTTTTGCACTGTACCAGTATCTTCTTCTTAGCGAGTCGATAGCAAATCTAAATTGTGTCGGCCCAGAAGTGAGCTACTAGTTTGACGCTTTCAGTAGCGTCCATCAAGTCCTGCGGTAAACAAACAACAGGACACGCAGGACACGAAATTAAGTGCGTTTGTAGAACAGCACCACATTTGTACTTCAGGGCAGAGTCACTAATGAATCTCCACCTGAGCAGGTTTTCCTCGTTGCGACCAACCTGGGTCCGGAGTCCGGAGGAGGATTTAAGACGAGCAAAGTAAAAAATCAGATAATACTTTATATGATTTTTTGCTTGGTACAAGTAACATTTAATTAAAAGTATAAAAAACTAGACTACACATTATATTATGAACCTATAAATATATATATATATTATATTTGTAATCACCTTTTAATTTCCTTCATTCTGATACCCTACTCGATAGGTTTGGTTGAAAAAAAATATTAACGATTTACAATTTAGCGCCGAAAATCCGCCATTTTGTTTTTTTTTTAAAACACCTTTCTTAGGACATTTGGGTTTTTGAGACGAATCTAATAATACCTTAATCTCGAAATGAATCCAGCCATTTGGAACATACGAGGTTATAAAGAAATTTACGAAAATACAAAATACGTGCGAAAACAGAAGCCTTCTTTTGCAGTCGGGTAAAAATGTTTCCTTTAAAAATTCCTCCGCCGCAGCCCGTAGTCTGGATTTGTGCCCAGTATAATCAGCATATAACGTTCTCAGTGCTTTGAAACAGGCGTTTTCTCAGACAGACAGAATGGGTCGTAATCTACCACTCCTGCCCAGTGCTGGGTCGGTGGATGCCACCTGTCATCAATTTTGTGGTTCTTGAACATGCAGTTAAAGTACATTTTCCTATACCGTTTTAAGAACAGTGATGATGAAATAGTTCACGTGAAGAGCCTGCTTAGGTTCGCACCCATGACCTACAACTCTTAAGTCGGAGATGATACCGTTGGGCCACCATTGCCCTCATCTCTGCTAAACCATTGGAATTACAGTCAAGGTCATCATCATCTGCCTAGTCTTTTCCCAACTATGTTGGCGTCGGCTTCCAGTCTAACTGAATACCAGTATTATACATGGAGCGACTGCCTATCTGACCTACAATTAAAGTCAAGGTATTATGCCTTATTTGGAAAACAACAAAGAAATTAATAACAGATAGAATGAAACCCAGGTACAAACGTACGCAATGTAATCGATGTCAATGTGCACTTTATAGCTGCCAGGGGCACTAAACAATGTTTTATTACGACTACCCTCCTTTGCGCTCAGATTGTAAGTGGTTTAGCGAGGTATTGTTTGTCTAGTTGCGGACGTGATCGTGGTTTTATAGCTATGGATGAGCTGTGTTACAATGGTCATAAGGTTTTTGTGTGTGTGTGTAAACTTACTCTTGATTTTCCGAAACCTCTTCATCATTATTTCTGACGGTTATTGGGTACAAATTTGACTGCCCTATTCTGTCATTACATCAGGGTGCTGACCAAAATCAATATAACTTATAATTCATTTAATAATTTTTAGAAGAATTAATTTAAATTTATTTATTTATTTTAGAACACACAAAATTTGAAACTTGTAAAACACTGGTTAGTAGGCATGCATTAATATTTCATGACACAGTATTAAGACATGCGCCCTCTAAGGGCACTGCAAATTTTATATATCATATTATTAAATTACATAATTATAATATTGACTCTAATTATTACCATTTATTAGATTAATTATACTAAACATTAATAAAATAAACACCAATGATCATCATTATCAATTCTAAATTTACGTCAAGTTAATCTATCTATCTGTTGATGTTCCGAATTGGCGCAAAAACTACTGCATAGATCCTGTTCAAATTTTGCTAAAATATTCGAAATAGGCTTCTTCAAATGTTAGGCTATATATTATCACGCCACTTTCTTAAAAGGGTGAGCAATATTGCGTTATGTCAGTATTATTCAATTGTTTACCGTTTTAGTGATGATATGCGTAAGAACATCTATTTCAAAGTATATGTCAATGAAACAAATAGAGAAACAGTTTCATGACCGCTTTACGTGCATCACATCGCAAGTTCGATCCCCAGTAAAATTATACTTTTTGTAATTGATTGTAATTTTTTTTGAGAGAGATTATTATTATTTATTTTCGCTTTTTATGTATAATATAATAAATATAAATTCTTATGGATCTGGGACATTAGCGCGAAAGACATATGCGCGAAGGACACTTCCGCGAACCCGCTTACGCGAAAAGACATATGCGCGCATGGACTTTTGGGCGATTAGACTTTTGCGCGAATGGACTTTTGGGCGCATAGACACTTGCGCGCATAGACACTTGAGCGAATGGACTTATGCGTGAACGGACATTTACGCACAAAGACACATGCGCGAAAGGACTTATGCGCGAATGGTTAGGTTAGGTTAGCTGTAGAGTAAACATAACACTGAGGTCGCGAGTAAATCTAGTCGCGGAAGTGTCCTTTTGCGCAAAAGTTCATTCGCGCAAGTGTCTCTGCGCGCATGTGTCTATACGCGTAAGTGTCTATGGGCGCAAAAGTTCATTCGCGCAAAGGTCTAATCGCCCAAAAGTCCATGCGCGCATATGTCTTTTCGCACAAGCGGGTTCGCGGAAGTGTCCTTCGCGCATATGTCTTTCGCGCTAATGTCCCAGATCCGATTTACTAGCGACTGGCTGCGGTTAATCTGTAGAGTAAACATAACATCATATTATTTCTTATTTTCAATGAGATAGAGCGAGGGAAGTGGCAACACTGCCCGAGAGACATATCAAATTATTTTTTCGTATCTACCATGAATAGTGTTGCCAGATATAATTATTGTTTAATTGATTTACAATATCGATTTTGAACAAAATAACTTTACTCTCTGTTCAAGCTTTTGGATTTCATTAATGTCGATTTTTAAGGTCATTCAGTTGTTTTAATGTCTATTATGACAAATGTATATTGATGTATAGAACATTCTTGTTACTTTGTACAAAAAAGATTCATCAATCGATTCCGATTTAGAAGAACCTCAGTGTTATGTTTACTCTACAGCTAACCTAACCTAACCATTTGCGCATAAGTCCATTCGCTCAAGTGTCTATGCGCGCAACTGTCTATGCGCCCAAAGGTCCATTCGCGCAAAAGTCTAATAGCCCAAAAGTCCATGCGCGCATATGTCTTTTCGCGCATGTGGATTCGCACAAGTGTCCTTCGCGCAAATGTCTTTCGCGCTAGTGTCCTGATACCAATTCTTATGAATAAAGTTAAATCATTGGTAAAATCTCTTTCGTCATGATTTAATCTGGCCGTTCGATGGTGTTCTGAACTGACAACGTCGTTGTCTGCTGTCCACAGGTGCTGTCAGGCTCGTTGCTTTGAATTTCACCTATCGCTTCCAATAAAAATGATAGCAGTTATTGAAATTAATTGAAACTATTTTGTTGTGTCGTTGTTCTTAGTTTTGCACAACTATAATAGGTTCAGGTTGTTTCTCTGCATTGTTAGGTCCCAAAAATAAATTCGTCTTTGTTGTCTTTGCCGGAGGGTGGATGATTGTAATGTATGATTTCTGATGCGTCTTGATTGTTAAAAAAAAACACGTAATTCGTTACTTGAAAAATATTTAGGTATCTTTATCATATCTGTCTTTTGTATCTTACTACTATTATAAATGCTAAAGTTTGGATGGATGGATGTTTGTTACTCAATCACGCCAGAACGGCTGAACGGATGTAGATGAAATTTTACACAGAGATAGATTATCGTGCTAATAACTTAGGGGGATATTTTTTTAATTCTAATGCTTTATGATTTTGAAATCATTATAAAGTAGATTAATATGCTATTGGTTTTTTTTAACCATTCGAAAGCCAGGTAGGTAATCCTAAATTAACAAATATTAATTGACCAATTTTCATTGGCCGGAAAAAAATCTCTAAAAACTTTAAAATAAAAAACAAAAATTAAAATTAGATAAAACCAACGACGTAGTACGTTTGTTCCGTGCGGGAATCGAACCCGCGACACTCAGCGCTACAGTTATTTGCTCAGCCACTGCGCCAACTGTGCCGTCACATTGTATTTGTGCTCAATCTTCTGCTGGCCCAACTCCGCAAGGACCGCTATATCCAGCTTTAAAGTTTTTTTTAACCTTGCGCCAGTCCAGACCCACACTTGGAATTTCTCCTGTATCGTGGGTGTGTTTACAGACAGTTAAACTCACAAACAGCCAGACCCGGAACAACTACCTGAAAGCCATACAAAAATGTGTTTCGTGCGGGAATCGAACTCGATACTGGCAGCGCAGCAGCCATTTGCTCAGTCACTGCGCCAACCATGCGGTCACATTGCTGTGGCTGTGGATCCCTCGGACATTGCTGCAACTTTGCTTAACGGTGGCCGGACTGCACATTCCGTTTTCATATTGCCGCTGAATCTTGCAAGTGAAGATACCTCAACATGCTTCATCACCAAAAACAGACTACATCTACTGACTTTAGTCTACTGACTTTAGTCTACTGACTTTAGTCTACTGACTTTAGTCTACTGACTTTAGTCTACTGACTTTAGTCTACTTACTTTAGTCTACTGACTTTAGTCTACTGACTTTAGTCTACTGACTTTAGTCTACTGACTTTAGTCTACTGACTTTAGTCTACTGACTTTAGTCTACTGACTTTAGTCTACTGACTTTAGTCTACTGACTTTAGTCTACTGACTTTAGTCTACTGACTTTAGTCTACTGACTTTAGTCTACTGACTTTAGTCTACTGACTTTAGTCTACTGACTTTAGTCTACTGACTTTAGTCTACTGACTTTAGTCTACTGACTTTAGTCTACTGACTTTAGTCTACTGACTTTAGTCTACTGACTTTAGTCTACTGACTTTAGTCTACTGACTTTAGTCTACTGACTTTAGTCTACTGACTTTAGTCTACTGACTTTAGTCTACTGACTTTAGTCTACTGACTTTAGTCTACTGACTTTAGTCTACTGACTTTAGTCTACTGACTTTAGGATACTGCAAGTTATTGAGAGGGGCACACCGGCGGATGAAATAAACGCATGTCTCAAGGCGTCGCCACTGTTGTCTAGGATCGAAAAGATCCATATTACCTACAACATGCGCGTCCAACTGTACAACAAACACGGAGCAGGTGTCTTTGTGTCTTTGGGAAAATTCTATTTTCCGAAGAATTTTCCCATGCAGTGGCTACAGAGGATACCCGCAAATCCACATCATCACATCATGCACGTTTTTCCAAATTTGGAGGTTAATATAAAAAATTAAGGGTGGTTGTGTGAGGGGTAGTGCTGTCGCCAAAGAACGAGTGTGTCAATCAAATTAAAAAAAAATGATATGATCGTCGGCGACCACCACCAACCTGTGATGGCTTATGATGATAGTACTGCCTACTCCGTTGAATTTCTCAATTCCCTGGGGTTAACTCCCAGACTGTGCAATGGAACCAGGCTTCGTATTACTGAGCTGGGCAGTAATATTATAATTGACACCATTATTACAGGAGTGGCTAAAGGAGAGAGCGGCATACCCGTTATTCCAAATAACTGGACATTTAAATTTACGAATTTACAATTTCCCTTATATTGGCTTTTAAAATGACGGTCAAAAAATTTCAAGGAAAAACCTTAAAAGTGGCAGACATTCATTTGGGCTTTTCATGCGTATACAAAACGGTATTAGAATAAATAAAGAAATAGCGCCCAACAAGGCATTTGATTGTTCACTTTGAAAAGAAAAGTCGTATGGCACCATCATGTTCCAGTTTTTAAGCCATATCGTCGCTTCAACACCTTTTAATTTTGTTTCAGACCTCTGCCGCCCAGAATTAAAGAGCCCAAAAAGACGCCTTTTGTAGATATCACCCACATTACCACATTTTGATCAGGCCTTCAGTTCTCACACTCAACATCCCACCTGTAATCCCCGAAGGGTTAGGCACAGGTGTGTACCTAATCGTACACCCACATTTCACCAGTTATTTTGAAGTCCCATGTAATAGGGGGCGAGCCTATTGCCATTAATTGGTCACAAATCCAGACTTCGTAGCTGCTACTGAGAAATTCCTGATGGAGTAACCAAACAACACTTTAACCAACCCGGGAATCGAATACGCATACACAACAAAATTTCCACGCGAACGAAGTCGTGGGCAACAGCTAGTATTATTACAAGATCAATCAATTCACGATTTGTCAGTTTTAAATTCCACGACGGTGTAGTAGCCTTTCTTTATTAACAAAGATTTTAATTTTAGCTAGTCTTGAGTGTGGGCTTTTCCCGATAACTTTTAAGTTTGTGATGGGTAGTATTAGTCTATTCCTGTTCCGTTGGTTATAGTATTCATATAAAAATAGGCACCTCTTCAAATCTAATATCGAGCTATCGATACTAGATTTGAAGAGGTGCCTATTTTTCCTAACGAATATACAACTTTGCAATTATGTATATATTGCTGGTAGTGTAAGAATTTGTTGTTTAATAAAGTGTGGCTACAAATCTGTCGTTGATCTATGTTAATTAGTATTCTGATTTAAAACTAATTAAACCGAATGACCCTTGTCAATAACATGGTTCTTATTACTTATTCACTAACCCATATGGACCTTGTTGTTCAAAATAAATAATTGTTTGATTTGATATTTCTTTCTGTTCACACAAAACCCATAAAGCCTTTTACCCAACGATGATGGAGTCGGGTTCCAGTTCAACCGGATGTCTCTGACCTGCAAAGACTTATCGTCTAGTAAAAACAAAAGCATGATAACATCGATCCATAGTTTTTAAAGGCTCGGTGATATCTTTTGATAAACTTATCATTAAAGGTTAATTGATTATAGAACCAATAATCGAAAGAACAAAACCAGTACATCAGTCGCTTACTATCGATTTACTCTTGAGTTCATACATACATTCTTCAATCTGTTAATGCCTGCATGAATTCATATTACGCCATGCCGCCCTAGTTTTGTGTAGAAATGTTCATGTGTGACAATTTTTGCCGATAAAACTGTTGTGTCGAAGATACTATAGCTACGTACTCGTGTAAAAAACACAACAATGAAACGCAGCCTGAGCGTCTTTTCAAAAGCATTTTACCGCCTTTTACAGCGAAAAAATCACACCACACCGCTTTGACCCCTCCCATTTATTGTATTCGACACAATCGGATCATACAGGTATATTTTCCATCAAAAATTGGCCTTTAACCCTGCGACTGCTACCACAAATTTGTATTCATCACGTGTGGGCAGACCAGCGGGCTCGGGCAGCAGATTGGGTCTATTATACCTCACACAATATCCTACGTTCTTCGGTAAAATTCAATGTTAGGAGGGTTAAAAAAGGGTTTCGTGAAAGGTATACACTTGAGGTTGAAATGCGGGTTTTATGCCCATATGTTTGATAGCAGACGGTCAAGTGACCTTGCTACTTTGTAGTTTTAAGATAGTCATTGATGGGAATCTGAAATTGACTTTTATAACTGACTAGCGATCCGCCCCGGCTTTGCACGGGTGCAATATAAATATATATAAACCTTCCTCTTGAATCACTCTATCTATTACTGAAAACCGCATCAAAATCCGTTGCAATGTTTTAAAGATCTAAGCACACATAGGGACAGACAGCAGACAGCGGGAAGCGACTTTGTTTAATACTATGTAGTGAAGCCGGAGTCATACATCTATGGAGCTTCGTTCGGTGCCGGCATTGGTGACGAAGAGCGCTGCTCGATGAAGTTTTAATGATTCTTGCACTGTATTACTAGGGATCAGCACATTACAAGATAAACGATACTGTTTAGAATGAATGAAAGGTTTCATGTAATTGAGCAAACCACTGTTTATGCCTGTGTGTAGCTTTATTTTTTTATATTAAGTGCCCCACTCCTGGGATGAGTCCTTTCCCTTTTCTCCTATACTCAAGAGCACTACTATATAAACGACGCAGCCATTTTAAATTAATAAACTGTAAACAATGTCTCATCTACAAACAGCTTTTAGCTAAGTGGGCCGTCACCGTATTGTGACCGTTGATATTATTAATCTTGTATTTTGAGAAGGGTCCAAACTTAATTGTCTGTGACACTAATTGTTTAGATATCAATTCTTGACCATTTAGTACCTAAGGGGCGGTCATTAATCATGTAGATTGATGGTTTCTTATGCAACTTTGCTAGCAAAATTAGAATATTATATGCATTTGGATTATTTTTGAGTGAGATTAAAGATTTTACAGAGAGGCTATCCTTAGAAGAAATGCATTAGAAAACCCCATTTTCATGAGCCACAAGATGGCGTTGCGAGCGTAGTTTGTGGCTTACTGATTATAACATAACTCTTGTTCTTATGTCGTTTATTCATGTTTCTATCTTACTATCATATATCATCCATAAAAAACAACATTTAAAAAATGAAAAATAGTGGTCCACTGGTATCGGGAACAGGGTTCAAGCTACCGGCAGTCAGGGCTCCAGGGAAAGAAATCTCCTAACAATACGATTCGTGTCCAGAAGTACCGCTTTCTGAATCAGGCCCTTGATTCAGCTGCCTAACGAGCCTGCTTCCTCAGGTAATGGTCGAGGCTCTTGGCAAATAAACAATTCTGTGGAATTATTATAATTTATTACTACATATCTCGTCAGGCTTTATGGTAGAACGAGATGACTGCGCAGTTTATCATGCACTTGTACCGACAGCAGCCAGATGGCTATTGGAAGTAGCTTGCGATTTTGTTCGCGTCGTCCCGTCAATGCCTATTCAAACCTAAGCGGTATTCACTGCCGCTGTGGGTAGAGGTACATACCGCGCGGGTTTTGCTCAGGTATTTAGTATCAAGTTCCGCGGCTAGAGCGACCAGAGCGGTATTCGCTGTCGCTGTGGGTAGAAGTGCATACAGACGGTAGCGAAATCCGCTTTGGTATGAACAGTAATATTACCGTATACCCACTCGGTTTTCTCTACCGTAGACGGTAGCGAATACCACTTAGGTTTCAATAGGTCTTAGCATTTGTATTTAACTACATGTCTTTGGAAACTGTTACAGGAGGCCTATGCCAAGAGGCACACTGATCTACGAGATATTTTATTAAACTCAAAATATTATATTTAGTTACAAATGTAGTCAGAATAAACGAGCTTTATTATTATTATACATGTCTTTGGATTGAACTACTCTTTTTTCTAAAGGTTAGGATGTGCAACCGAGCTCACTGTCAGTCTGCCACTTTTCACCCTTATGTCCCACGTAATAAGGTTGAAAAGAGGTCAACCGTAAGTGAACCTACCCTCACATTACACCAATAACGTTTAAGTACCGTGTCGGTAATATGGTTGGAGTCTAATGCCATTAATCAGGAATTAATCCAGGTTACTTCATCATCTGCCTAGCCTTTTCCCAACTATTTTGGGGTCAACTTCCAGTCTAACCGGATGCAGCAGCTGCTACCAGTATTTTACTCCACAACCCAGTTAATACTGGGTAATACGATACCCCTTGGTAAGACTGATTGTCAGACTTTTTGGGCCACTGACTACCTAACGACTGACAGTTCTACAAACGACACCCGGGACCAACGGCTTAACGTGCTTTCTAAGGCACGGTAAGCACTTTGTAATAGGTGGTCACCCATCCACAGACCAACCTAGGCACAGATTAACCTAAAGATTGACCCGAGCGGCTGTTATTATTTAGCCACGAGCTCATCATTAATCTAGGTTACTTAGTACTGAGAATTTCCAAATTAATGGATAAACACAATAACACTTTTAATAATGTGTTAACTGAACCCAGGATCCACCAGCTTAGTATTTGGGTTTCTGATCGCCGATCACTAAACCTATGACGTAGTCGGGTTAAATACTTAAATTATTTTTTAACCCATCGACTTAGTCCCGTCCGCCATTTTAATTATTAATATAACATCACGCCGGTTATTCCTGAAAGGTAAGGCAGAGGTGTACCTAATAGTACATCCATATTTTACTAGTTAATGTTTAAGTCTCTTGTAATAGGGGAGGATTCTATTGTCATCAACTGGGCACAAATCCATACTCCGTGGCTGGTTCTGAGAAATTTCTGACGGAAAAATCCAATAACAATTTGCCCGACCCGTAAATCGATCCTAGGACCTCATGCTCAGCAGTCGTGATTGCGATCACTAGACCAACAAGGATTTTTGAACAAAATAAAGGCAAAAAGGGGTTTTAAAATTGAAACGTTATTCCTACCAAGTAAGATAAGAGCCGCCAAATTAGGGATACATTCTCAACATTTTTGACACACGCGGGCGTTACATTCGGCCGCTTTTAGACCCCTACAACACCCTTACGGGGCAAAAATTCAGAACAATGATCTCTAACGATAGGCCGGTACTATAGAAAAAATTACTTCATTTTTTTTTAGTGCTAGAGTGTGGTTAAAGAATGACTTTAAAACGCTGCATGAAGTTGGAACTTTTTAACAATAACTTTTCAAAAAACGTGGTTTTCTCTGCCATAAGGGCTAACTGAGACAGCATCTTTGCTTATAGAAAGGACAGCTGACATAACAGAATTCTTCTTTTTTTTTAAGCCATATCACCTTTCATGTAATCATTTAATGAATTAGAAGTCAGCACATGATTGCGTATCAAACAGTTAGCTTTTAAAATAGCCGCTAAAGAGTACTGTATTCACCACCCTCCTAACTAAGGTAAACTTAAAACATCAGCTCAAAAAACTTAAAAATTCCGATGAAACACAAAAAAAAGTATAAAGGAAAGAATTTGAGTAAATCATCATTTGGGCATCCTAAGGGCTTATGCGAAGAATTTGAAAAAGATCATGTTCTTCTAAATGAGGTTTGCATCTCCCCATTTCTGAAATACATGGAAATTAATACTGTAATGGTATGTATTTTTAAAGGTTCTTTTGTAAAAAAATTCCCGTGATTTCCTCTTCAAACAATAGCAATTGTCTCAATCGATATAATTGCTATTTTTTAAGAGAGATTTTTCAATTATATTCAGGGCTACCTGCATAGAAGAGTCTTTCAAGACGACTGCGGCGAAGCCCAAAGGGAGGGTTGTTTTTTTTCCTTATAAAATTTGGTTGATAAGTGATAAAGTTTTTTTTTTTGTGTAAGGGTGTACCTGTCCTGTCCGATATCTGGCCACTTTCGCCGCGGTCTACCTCGACAGCGATTTCCTCTGACAGGACAGAGTGGTTTGGAAGGAGAAAGAGTAGGCCTTTGCCGAGCAGTGGGAGAGTGTCCCATTGCTGGGCAAAGGCCGAAACAGGCTAATAAAAAAAGGGTGTATCTTAGAAATGCTTTTTAAATAATTAGCTTATTAAAACTGCTAGATACTTACTGTCTTAAAGAAATGTAGACAAGTTCAATTTTTGCACGCTCACAGTGCTTAGACTGAGACAGCACCCGTACCTTGTAGCCAGTAAAGTTTTTGATTTTCAGTTGTTAGTGTTGTCAGGCGGTTGACCATATTTCAAAACTTACACTGTCACTTACGGGATATCTTCCGTGATTGTTAATTTTTTTGAGCTCCCGATATTTCGACGCTGTTGCAAGCACCATGATCGACCAATCACGGAAGATATCCCAAAGTGACAGTATAAGTTTAGTTGTAAACCGTGAAAGCTTAAAACAGTGTTTGACTATATTTCAAATTGATAAAACCAAAATTTTGATTAAGAGTTCTCGCTAGGCGTTATTTAATAATAAAGTATTGTCACAATTTGACCGTATTCTCCT
The DNA here is from genome assembly GCA_963576755.1 of Noctua janthina. Taxonomy (NCBI): domain Eukaryota; kingdom Metazoa; phylum Arthropoda; class Insecta; order Lepidoptera; family Noctuidae; genus Noctua; species Noctua janthina. The sequence goes on along the minus strand of OY755069.1, from coordinate 14,910,401 downwards.
ACTGCTACGCCCCAAAACGAAATTGTCCAGAAATTTAATCTTCCCGGACGAATATCAAATGATTTATTGCTATAGCAACGACGCCATTTTTATTCCGAATTCAGACATCCTAGTTTCTAATGATATTGTTTTTGCCAAGTTATGTCGTCGATTTGATGAATGATGTTAAACTATTACATAGACTTACCAAAAAATTGGCTGTTTGATGTAGTGGTCGCAGGCGGTACTGCTGGGCATGAGGTCTTGCGTTTGATTCCGAGGTCAAGAAAAGTGTTATTAGAATTTTCCATCAGGAATTTCTCAGTAGCAGGCGTCAAGTCTGGATTTATGAACAATTTATGGCATGAGGATCGTCCCTTATTTCATAGGACTTAAACATAACTGGCTCAAAAGATATTGACGGAGACGGGGAGGTACTCTTTTTATAAGCTTTTATTTAACTGGCCTTGTTAGTTAGTATATATTGGTCAAATCTTGCAACTGAATTCAAACCAGTTCCCCCCTCAACCGTTTGAGCTGTTTGCACAGGCACACACCTTTGGTACTGGCGACATTTTTGCGACGGCCATGACTTGATTCTGCAGATCTATATGATGTTGATAGATCACCTGTTAATAAAGATTTTATTTATTTATTTAAATCTATTGTTGTCTATTCATTTTATTAAATGCTTGTCTTTTTTAAGTTTTTTTTTTTTTTAATATTTGAAAAATTAGTGATCTGATTTCGGTCAATGCGGCAAAAGATACTTATAGCTATATACAGGGTGTCAACAGACCCTTTTTTTTTTTTTTTTTTTTTTTTTTTTTGGATGGGAAATCATCAAATGACCCCCCCCCACTCTGGGCGGAGTGGAAGGGAGTGTCAGACTTGTACTGACTAAAACCCATCCATGCTCCTTCTTTGCCCTTTATGTTCCAGGGCCACGGTATCTCTTTCGAACAGTCCCGCAGCTCTGGCAGGCATCGGCCCATGCGGACCCCTACTCGGTTGCTGACATCTCTTTGAGGCGCGCGTGGAACACGAACGCGCCGTCGACACGGCCTGTCGTCATAAGACGGCCGGACGGCGAGCTAGCCCATAACTCGCTGTCCACAGGCCCGCGCCTACGGTGGCCGGGAGCCACCACGTGACCCCCGACGCCCAGGGCGTCTCCCGCGGCGGCTGGGACGTGAGGTTCTTTCCCTCTCACGTCCCGCCACCTCCTTCACTAGCATGACTGCTTCACAGAAGGTGGTGACGGCTTCCCATTCCCTCTCGCTCCGGACCATGGCTTGAACCAGGGCCGGACGCGAGAGATCGCCGCCGCCAATCGCCGCTACAAGGACACGGCGGTGCTCCGCCCAAGCGGGGCAGACCTCTACGGTGTGCTCCACCGTGTCCTCCGGACGATCCTCGCAGTGGAAACACCCGGGCGTTTCCTCCCGCCCGATTCGGTGCAGGAACCTCCCGAAACAACCGTGTCCGGTGAGGATCTGCGTCAGGCGGTAGGTGAGGGCGCCGTGGCACCTCTCTAGCCACTCCTCAAAGAGGGGACTTATCGCCACTATGGTAGCGTGCCCTGCACGGGGTTGCAACAGTCGCTCTCTCCATGTCGCCATGAGATCACGCCGGAGGTCTGTCCGCTGAGCGGCAATTTGCCGCGGCAGCGGAGTTTCCCCCCGACGTAGTGCCTCCGCGCGCCATTCATGCAGGCGCGCGAGGACTATCGCCTCCAGATCCCATGGCGGCAATCCGGCAAGGAGGCTAGCCGCCTCGCCGGAGATCGTGCGGTACCCCCGGATTAGCCTTATGGCTATCACCTTTTGGGGCGCGTTCAAGTAGTGGGCAGCTTGCCGCCTCAAAGAACGCGCCCACACCGGGGCCCCGTAAAGGGCCATGGACCGCACGACCCCCGCGTATAGCCTCCGGCAGGAGGCGTTTGGACCCCTCAGGTTGAGCAAGAGCCGCTTGAAGGCAGCCCCTGTCCGTTCCAGTTTAGGAGCCAAACGTCGGAAGTGCTCCACGAAGTTCCACCGGCTGTCGAGGACGAGTCCTAGGTACTTCAACGTCGACCCGACGCCGATGGAAACCCCTCCTGCCGTCAGTAGGGATCCCGACGGTGGCGCATTCCGACGCCCATGAAAACACATGGCCTCGGACTTGTGCAATGCCACCTCGAGACCCAATTGCCGGATCCTCTCCACGACTATCGCAACCCCGCGTGTCATGTTTTCGGCCGCCGCCTCGTGCGACCTCCCTTGTGCCAGTACCAGCGTGTCGTCAGCGTAGCAAACTACGCTGACGCCGGTAGGGAGGTCGGCGCGCAGCACCCAGTCGTAACCGATGTTCCACAGGGCCGGCCCCAGAACCGATCCCTGTGGAACACCGCACGACATCTCTCGCCGGTTCCATTCTCCGCTCCGACCGGGGTAGATGACGGCCCTATCCGTCAAGTAGTCCCCGACTACACGACGAAGGTAGGTTGGCACCCGGTGATACCGGAGTGCCTCCCCAATGCAGCTCCAGGGCATGGAGTTGAAGGCGTTGGTGATGTCAAGAGACACCGCCAAGACGACCCCGCCCCGGGACACCGCGTCCCCCGTCGTGAGGGCTCTCACGCGCATGATGGCGTCCACCGTGGAGCGCCCCTTGCGGAAACCAAACTGGTGTTCCGCAAGATCCGGCCCCATCCCCGCAAGGTGCCCGGCGAGGCGGTTGGCAATGACTCTTTCAAAGAGCTTGCCCACCTCGTCGAGCAACACGATGGGCCGGTATGCGGACGGAGAGTCCGCAGGGCGCCCTGGTTTCCGGATGAGGACCAGCTTCCCCGTCTTCCAATGAAGCGGAAACTGGCCTCTCTCCAGGCATGCGCTTAGGAGCCCTTCCAGTCGGGGCCCGAGAGCCTCAGAGGCCAGGACCCAGGCTTTGCCAGGCAAGCCATCGGGTCCCGGGGCGGCGTTTCTGGTTTTCAGCCTGCGTACCGCCACTCTCAGGTCTACCCCAGTCACCTCCGGAACGTCGTCATCGTCATCGGTGTGGTCCGCTTCCGGCACCGCACGCGGCGGCGGAGCTATAGGCGGGGGAGGATGCTCCCCTCGCGAAGGGAACAGAGCGCTCACCACGTCCTCCACGAGCTCAGGCCGGAGACTCTGCGTTAGCGGGGGGGCCCGGGTGCGGAGTTTGTCCCGCACCATCTTGTAAGGGCGCCCCCACGGATCTCCGTTCAGAGACTCCAGCATCTCCTCGCGGGCCAAGTTCTTGGCCCGCCGGACAGCCTCTTGGAGGGCGGTCTTCGCCGCTCTGTACCCCTCGTACAGCTCCGCCTCAATGGCTGCCGCATCCGGAGGGCGGATGCGGAGCCTGCGATGCCTGGCGTACAGGCGCCGCGCGGCAACGCACGCCTTGCGCAGAGACGTCAGCTCTCGCGACCACCAGTACACCTGACGCCGGGCGCTGCCTGGCCAAACTCGGGGCATTGCCACGTCGCAGATCTCGGACATGGCTTCCTGGAACCAACCCGCCTCGTTGTTGATGTCAGCAGGCCTGACTGGTGATGACACCCAGGCCTGCACGATCGAGGCTTCCAGGAGGAGCTCCCGGTCCAGCTGCTTCAGCGCCCATCGCGGACCACTCGGGGCCTGTAGGACCGGCACGCTTGAGGACTGGGTGGAGACGTCGAACCGGATGTACCGGTGGTCGGAATAGGTCTCCACCCCCTCCATGACGCGCCAGTCAACGACACACGGCGACAGAGCGGGGCTGGCGAACGAGATGTCCACTACCGACTCGCCCCGCATCCGCACGCACGTGGGGACAGAACCCCGATTTAGGACGACCAGGCCTGTCTCCAGGGCCCAGTCCTCCACCATTCTACCCCGCACGTCCGTGTAACGAGAACCCCAAGCCAAGTTCTTGGCATTGAAGTCCCCGAGCACAAGCACGGGGAGGGAATGGCTTCCGATGACGACACTCAACTCCGTGAGGGAGTTGTGGAACTCGGCGAGAGTTCGGCTCGGGGAGAAGTAGACTCCTACTACAACGATCTCCCCGAACCGTGCTGCTACGCACCCCTGACCCTTCCTGACACTCTCAAGTGTCGGGGTACCGGCGGCGACCGACGCAATTAAGGTCACTGAGCCGCTAAGGTCCTCCACCCAGTCATCCCTGGGCGGGACAAAGTACGGCTCAGCGACCACGGCGATGTTAATCGACCACTGCGCCATGCTCTGGAGCAACAGATCCTGAGCGCAGGCGCAGTGGTTGATGTTCGCTTGGAGAAGGCGTAATGGGGCCGTTACTGGCACTCCATTTCAGCCCCCTCCCGGGCCCCCTGCGAGGGCCCCGCTGCGGAAGTTGCAGCAGTAGCGGCAGCGGCGGCGACAGTGGCGGCGACAGTGGCGGCGGCTGCGGTGGTGGCGACGGTGGGGGTTTTGGCGGTGGTGGCGGAGGGCCTTCCCTTACCCCTGGCCTTGGCGGGAGTACCGCAGGACTTGCTCCCTGCCCGGTGATCGGCCGGCTTGCCAGCTGCCGCACATGCGGCGCAGCGCGGCGCGGCGGAGCAAGCCGCGGCCATGTGACCAGGCTGGCCGCAGCGGAAGCACAGGCCGCTGCGGTCCACCTCCGAGGTGCACCGGACCGACACGTGGTGCCCCACATGGCAGCGGAAGCACCTCAGAGGTCTGGGCTCCAGCAGCTTCACCTGCGCTGAAACCCAGCCCACCAAGAGCCTTCGGCCCTCCACAATGACTTTCGCCGCCATCACAGGGCAGCTTACCTTTACGGTTCGCATGCCCGACAGGTCCGGACGTAAGGTGCCTGCCTTGACCTGCTCGGCAGGGCACCCACCGGTCCTGGTGACGGCGGCCACCACCTCCTCCTCGGTCACCGAGTCGTCCAGACCCAGGATGCGCAGGTCTGCGCATTTGACGGGCCTGGACACTCGGGCCTCGTCCGCATTTAGGGACGCTCTAAGCTTTTCAGCCAGAGCGTCAGCGGACGAGCCACGGGTTTCGCCGGGGATCTCCAGCACTCGAGCCCCTGTTGCGGTGACTCTAAGCCGGAGGCCCCCGGCGATCCCGAGCTCCCCGAGATCCACCATCGTCTTCGCCTTAGCGAGCACGTCGCGATAGGTCACGCCCCTCTTTTCCGCCTCCGGCTGTAGTGTTATCACTACAGCTGCGGTCTTCGGGGCGCTGAGCCTAGCAGCGCCATTCCGCTTCTTTCCTTGGCGCTTCCGCTCCCGCTTCCTGGCCTTTTTGGCCGCCCTTCGCTCCCTCGCTGTCAACAGACCCTTCACATAGACGGCAGCCAAGCATTCTGTACATCAAACTAAGTAACTTTACGCAAACAATTATTGCTGGAGTACGACTTTTTTTTTGGGGTGAAAATCACGTTTTACGGTAGGAATCGATTTAAAGCACTCAAAACATTGAGCTGATGGATGGAGGAACAGTACGGGGGTCGTGGAGGTGTGTAAAGTAAAAATCTTACATTAAAAACATGTATATTTAAAAAAAAACTTGTGAAAAAGTTGGAACTTTGACCCCCAATATACCTATAATATCCCAATATACCTGGTTCCCACCTTCAACTTACGGAGGTAACTAGAAGGTGGGAACCGGGTATGTAAATAGACCCTTAACATAGTCGAAAGGCACTTGTTCTCCCCGTCTTGGCGATCATATTTTTGTTCTAGACCATACCTGGTTCCCACCTTCTAGTTACCTCCGTAACTAGAAGGTGGGAACCCTTTATATAATCATAGATCTATGTACGTATAGAGAAGTGTTTTGTAGAAGGACTCATTGGGGTAGGTATACCTTCGAAACTCCTTCCATTTCATCTAACAACTTCTATTTGAACTCCATATTCCAATTAATTAAATCCAAAACTTCGCCATTTCATTAACATAGAAACATATTCACAATATCACGGAAGTTAATATGAGCAGCTTCGACACACCTGTGTCAACTAATAAATATACATGTACATAATGTATGTTAGTTTGTAACGCTAATCCAGCTCAACTTGATCAAAATTAAAGTTTGTATTTGTGTGTATTGAGCGTTCGTAAAATTACGCCTTATTAGTTATCCCTCTCTCAACACGGTAGGAAGAACTGCTTTTTCGGTCAAGTACGACTACTGAGCTGGTGGCCCTTCTTTCTTTGTCGTGTGGTTAGTGCCTAACCTGTTGTCAGAGTTTTTATGCCGCCCATGGGCCTGGCTTTACATGCCGTCGGGAGATATCTCTCAGGCATGATTGGTTTCCTCACGATGTTTTCCTTCACCGAAGCTAGAGATAATTATACAATACGCACATGAATCCGATAAATCAGAGCTGCGTGTCTTTGGTTCGAACTCGTAACCTATGAATTGGCAGTCCGATGGTAACACCATATTGTGGATTTCGGGTTCCTGATCAACATGGGGTACGCAGTAAGAAATCAACTTTATTAACCCTTTACTCACTTACAATTAAAAACTACCTTCCTGAATCCCCCAAGGTCTTAGGTTCTGGTACGGTGTGGTCATTTTGAACAATTAATAAGCACCGTTTTTCTTATTAGTCCTAACAAGGTTTTTACTTAATTTGATTTTTCAATTACAATGAACAGTCTGCGAATTCAACTATTCGATTTATTTATCAACAAATCACAAACAGCTTCCAAAGATTTTTTTGATAGCTGAACCTGTCTCAACCGTTTCAAAACTAAAATAACAAACAAAACACTTTTTTCTAAACTCATAATCCATTCCCGTTTTGTAGGTAAATTGAAAAATCTTCTATAACAACAAAACAGCCATTGGCCGAGTTATTAAATATTCTGAAAGAGAAAGGATTGCGTCGAAATTCAACACTCGACTCTCGTAATGAAAACTCTTTGTTTTTGTAATTTTATATCCGAAATAAGTTTTCTCTGAAGCCGGACTGAGAAATATTATTATCCTTTATAATTCTTAGGTACGGATTGGACAGACGAGAGATTTCTCGCCTAAAATCAAAAGTAACGTTTGGCGCAATTGCTGAGCGAGTGGTTGCTGCGCTGCGTGTTGTGGGTGACTGTATTACTACACCTCGAAGTTTATAATACCGATATACCGTTTACATAAAGTTTGGAAATAACAATTACGTGAGTCAGAAGGTACACGAATTATGCACGAAGAGAGACTGGCGAAGTGCATCTTCTATTCTGAACTCCAGGAAGGAAAACGGAAACGTGGTGGTCAGTTTTTACGTTACGGATGTTCGCAATAGACACTTCAAAATTTGCGAAATTGACCCCATAGTGTGGGAAAAGCAGGCACAAAATCGGCCCGAGTGGAGACGTCGTGTGCATATGTCAACGCCATCGAAGAGAGAAGAAGGTCGCAGTTAGACTTAAAGCGTGATAATCTTAAAACTAGGCCACCTGCAGCTATACCCTACAATTTCGTCAATGATGTTCTGACGTGACCGCTTTGTGCTCGGAGTTTTTGGGCTAAAGTTGGGTATGCTAGCCACTTGAGAGCACATGATAGAACAGCACACCAAAACTCTCAACAACCTCTCTAGAAAGACATCGAATGCAGTCGCTGTGGCCGAAATCGGCTAGATGGCATCATAATTTTTTTTTTAAATTTAATTTAATAATGTTTCTTATTTAATGTAATGTAGTTCTGATGTTTAGGTTTAGCTATATTTTATGTGTTTGTATTTGTATTTTTGTCTATTTTTTGGTTTTTATATGGGTCTTGGACCTGAAATAAATGGATTTTTTTTTTTGTCATCATGACGAATTAGGAACTTAATTGAGAATGTTCATCATCAAGATGTACGGGACTCCGAAAGCTTGCTATGACGAAGTACTTCATTGAAAATGTTCATCATTGAGATTCCGGGAGAGTCGATTTCCTCACGGAACAAATATTTTTACGGTCTGTAGGTAGTTGTTCTGGGTCTGACTGTTTGTGAGTTTAAACGTTTGTTAACTCACTCACGATACATGAGAATTTCTGGTGTGGGTCAACGTTTTATTACAAAAAAAGACTGCCAAAAGACTGAAACCAGCAATGCGCAATTGCGCAGTATTTGCGCAACGCTCGCCCTTCGCAGTGTTGTTGGGAAGAAGAAGTGTCGGAACTAACTCCTCAGCAACGACACTTGTGGCGATAGTCGTTGACAATTGGAGAAGCTCGTGGTTAAATAACCCAGCCGCTTGGCTCGATCTTTAGGTAAAGCCGCACTTGCCTAGGTTGGTCAGTAAATGGGTGACGAACCAATACACACTGAGTCTCCTCCATGCCTCGGAAAGCACGTTAAGCTGTTGGTTCCGGCTGTCAATTGTAGATCTTTGAAAGTCGTTACAAGTAGTCAGTGGCTCGGATGGAAGTCTGACAGTCTTCAGTTTACCAAGGGATCGTATTACCCAGTTCTAACTGGGTTGTGGAGGTCAGATAGGCAGTTGCTCCATGTTAAATACAGGTATTCAGCTGCATCCAGTTAGACTGAAAGCCGGCCCCAACATACACAGTTGGGAAAACGCTAGGCAGATGATGATGAGTCGTTGATAATCACGAGCAGTCATCAGATGATGAACGTGTTAGGTTAAGCCAATTCGGCTCGTAAGTGGTTCAGTGAGTGAGGATACACCTAGGACCTTGTGTGGTGCCTAAATTCACCAGGTCTTATTCAAGCAATTAGACAATTATTCAGTTCAATATTCATATGAAGCACTTCTTGAAGTTATAATTGAGTTAATTGAAGCGCTTACGGAAGCTTCAAGCAATCGCTCATGCAGAGTAATGAAGCAATCGAAAGCGCTTTGAGCAATTATTTAGTGTTTGTAGACGGAAGTTGAAAGCTGGAGCTTATAATTGACTCTCTAAAATGTTGACTCGACCTCGATGGTGCAGTGGTCACAATCGCGACTGCTGAGCATGGGTTACCGAGTTCGATTTCCGGGTCGGGCTAAAGTTTTTCCACCAAGAATATCTAAGAAGCAGCTACAGAGTCTAGATTTGTGCCCGGTTGATGGCAATAGGCTCGCCTCTTATTACCTGGGACGTAAACATAACTAGCAAAATGTGGTTGTACTATTAGGTACACCTCTGTCTAACCCTTCGGGTATTACAGGCGTGATGTTATATGAATCTTGCAAAGTCATACCTAAACGTATATTTTTGTTGTTTTTGGACGTGTCTTCTCCTGCAAGAAGGTAGGAAACCTCACAGGGACGTAGTACTGAGATAGAAAGTATACCATATTCTAACTTATGTAATGGTTTACCTGTATTCCAAATTTCATTAAAATCCATTAAGGGCAGAAAAACCCAAGTTACTTAAATTGAATGGCTCTATTTTTAATTTTACTGCAGCATTCACTTTGTGATTACAAACATACAGACAGTTCGAAAGCACCCTGCTCACAGCTCTCGAAATCTTCTTCGATTTCGAGAGCTGTGAGCAGGGTGCGATGGTCTAATTGGTTAAGACGTTCGGTGTACTGAATCGCAAGGTCGCAGGTTCAAACCCTGCTCGCACTCGAATTTCTATTTCCATATTAAAACTGCTGTAGTTCCCAACGCAGGGTTTGCGTATAAAATATTAAAAATACAGACAGTTACTTTCATACTTATGATTTTTGTAAGGATATAGCAGTAATAAGGATGCTTAGATACTCGTGCAACACCAACTTAATTACGGCTAGGCCATTCCGATTCGCACCCGAGCTTATTCGTTGACAAACTGTTGAGTATGTAGCTCAAAAGTATACAGGAAGAGTAGTATTTATAAAAAAAGAATCGCATTTAATAAAGCCTTCCGTCTGTACCATTTTTAGATACCCAAAATATTAAAAAAAAACATAACATTGAGATCATTCTATAGAATTCCAAATAGTATTTCTGAATAGTATTTGATATATATTTATAGTATTTTATATATCCTTGTAGTTAATCTTAGTATTGTTTAAAATTTTTTCAGATATACACCTACCACTGCTTATCTCTGCATCACCAAAAGGTTGACTGGTAGAAAATGCCTATGGCATTAAGTCCGCCTCTGTACTTTTGTGCTTGAAGTGTTAAATAAATAAATAAATAATTCCATTTTACTAAAGGTACGGAAAAAGGCAACATTTTTACCTCGTTTTAGAAATAGAGCACAATACCACCCCGAATACCAGTCCCATTCCGGCCATCATTCCTAAAAGTCCACTGCTGGACAAATACAACTCTAAATGAACTCGATCTTCAGCCACTCTCATCTAGCTACTTGTCATATCATCCTTTACACAGTACATCCATCGTTCCATTAACGATATAAATTGATAAGTCCATATACCATAGATACGAAAGAAGAATAATAATTTTACTTTTAAAAATTGGACGTAGTTCGAGTACTGGACTTTAACTTCTACTGGCCATAAATCAATCTGTTCCAATTTTGAATATCGAACATGAAAAAAAAAGAACTGGCTACGCATGAAAGCATAACGCGTAAAAAATCCATTTTCCATTTCAGTTCATTTCAAACCCACTATCTGAAAATTTAATGTGTTAGGGCGAGATATGAATTCAAGCTAAGCGAGAAATGAGCGTAGCTTGCTTTGAGAATCTAAATAAGTGTATAAAAAATATTTTCCGACTTTGCGACTAAGAAACCTCTGACAGGAAAACCCCAATAACATTTTGTCTAATCTGAAAAATGATCTTAGGTATTCATAGTGACAGCAGAGAAGTTGTTCTTGAAACATTAGTCTAGTGAAAGCAAAGTGAAATATGATATTCTGATTAAATACAGATGTACTTAAAAACTTCTGCCTATTTCTTGCGTATATCATTACTTCATAAAATTTAATTCTGGTGTACAGTGTGTGTGTTTTTTCCGAAATCAATGGGTTCGATTCCTGACCAGGAATGTTTATTTTTCAAAAACCCAATGATACAGTTTGCATGGTCTTGAGACTCCTTTGAGTATTTGAAAAATAATTCACCCCGTATAAAGTAACGGAGTTAAGCGGCAAATGACACATTTTACAGTATTACCTCACAAAACCGCTTGTTTTATATCAGGACCGAATGTAAATAGCTCGTTCAAGCCGCATCAAATTATCCGGGCATTGAGCGACACGTTATCGGGTTCTGTTGACCGGTCTCAAATGGAATTTGATGGATAGTGCTCACGCTTTTTGATTTTAGAATAATTTAACGGTTTGGAACTTTTCCACGAGCAAAGGATAGAAGATTTACTTCCACAGCACACTGTTCCGACTTTTTTGTTCCCAAACAGTCGGAGGGCATAATGAAGGCATATTGTCGATTTCACTAAACACAAAACATTAACGGGCGTGAAAATAAATTCAAGCGCGTTTCTCAAACCCATGACGGGAATCGATGATGCGATCACTTTACCTGAGAGGCATCACACGAGTGATGATGATGATGATGATGATGCCATCAAGCCGATGTTGGCCACAGCGACTGCATTCGATGGCTTTCTTGGGAAGTTGTCGAGAGTTTTGGTTACTCTATTATGTGCTCTCAGGTGGCTAACATACCCAACTTTGGCCGAAGCACAAAGCGGATATGTGAGAACGCCATTGAAGAAATTGTAGGGTATAGCTGCAGGTGGCCTAGTTTTAAGGTTATCACGCTTTACGTCTAGCTGCGACCTCTACACGAGTAGACATTGTTTGTAGACATTATATTCGACGCACCAAGCTGATGCGACCCTAGGACAGACAAAACACGTAGGCATAGTATGCTCTACAACCCGTACGAAGCCAGGGCGGGTCGATAGTGCATTAATAAAGTAAGAAATCTACCAAAAATGCTTCCTGCAGCCTTCACGTCAATTTCAGAGCTCACTCGCTAGTCACGTCTCAACTATAACTCATTACGTTCTCGATATGTACTCGTTACAACTTCGGCTGAGGTCGCTGAATGATTTACTGCTCTTTTGCCTATGTTCAGCCGCGCGTCCACTAAGTAGTATATTAGTGGCTGTAACTTTATGGTTAGGAGTTTTGGGAAACTTTTTGTACGCCCTTAAATATTTTTCTCTCCATCTTTTTTTGTGTGTTGCATCAGTGCATAATAGTGACAGATGATCCGCACAGGTATTTAGGAAATTCAGTTAAGCTACCCACTTGAATATTGGTCAGTCTTCAAATTCGACTCATTTTGGACAATTATGGTGTCTAATATTTAGAAAGGGAAAAGTTGTGTCGGTAGATCAATAAAGTGAAAAAAAAATGTACTTATAAGTAGATTTATTTAATGGCACTGTTGCTTGATTCGAATAAATCGGTGTTTTTGACTATATGGTTTTTGCAACGAGAACTGACACTTTTATTACCACAAATCGCTTTATTGATCTACCGACACACCAGGTTGAGGGCAGAAAATGCACTCTACCAATGAGTACATCTACTTGGACCAGTTACAGTATTTCAGTTAAAATGTTCTCTGATAAATTTTTAGACTTATGTAACCTGCTTATGCATATGAAGTTTCATTAAAATCGGTTTAGTCATTTCGGAAAAAAGGTCTTGAAAGTTTGTATGAAATGCCGTAAATCGTAAACGCCTGTAAAAAATATCATCGCTTTGTTTCAACCCAAACTCAAACGTGCTTCTAAAAACCCTTATAAAAACGATACTAGCTTATTTTCCCCACCAACAAATCTATCTGTATTTCATCACTTCATCGTGAAACGGGGAAAATAACTTGATACATTATTTTCGATACATCCGCTGATTTCGAGTTCACTCGATGTTTCAACCCAATGTTACGGAACACCAACTTATTTTACAGTCCAACCATTTGAAACTAATCTCTATGTTCTTGCGGTAGGAGTTATATGGATTGAAATGGTAATTTTGTAACAGAATAGACTAGTAAATGCGTGACCTTGGTGGGTAAGTGCGTGGAAAATCGCCATCTTAGCTTCTTTACACATTTGGCATAGTTTTCGAGTGATTTTGCAGAAAAAAAAACTATCTTCGGAAGGCTTAATATCTTGTATATAGACATGTTAGGGATCGCTGAGTTGAGTAACTTCAGTTGTATCAAAACCCTATACTATAATGTCTCAATTTTCTTTTGTTTTGTCGTGGTTAAGTAGTTATTTCACTGTTTAGACTAGACTGTCGATTGTTTCTTGATACATTTTGAATTTGTACTCACAGTTTGAGTTTTTATAAGTTTAGTGTGAACTGTCTGCTTTAATAAACTGATATTTAATCATCGACACCGCTATTGGAAAAGTCAAAATATTGATTTGACATTAGCTATCGAAAAACGTTTGTCAATCCCACTGAAAGCCCCTATGTAGAAATACTCTAGCCTTCCATTTTGCAAGAAAAAAAAGTATTTATTAGTCTCGCACAGGACGAAACAAAAAATGGTTATATTAAGCCTTTAACTGGCATAACTATTTGGGAATCGGAAAATAATGCCATTTATGCGTAGGTAGTAAATTAATTTCAATTTTTTTTTTTTTCTTTGAATGTTTAATGAGTGATTGATAAGTCTTTAAAAAACTCTTGTGCAATAATAGAATACCTACCAGGAATACCTTATTTAATTAATGTTTGAAAAATATGGTGGGAAAAATAATCGCTTTGCCTTATAAAGAAAGAAAGAAAGAAAAAAGGCTACAATAAAACAAAGTTATATAAAAAAATCATCATCTGCCTTTTCCCAACTATGGTAGGGTCGGCTTCCGGTCTAACCGGATGCAGCTGAATACAAGTATTTCACATGGAGCCACTGCCAGTCTGACTTCCACAACCGAGTTAGTACTAGGTAATACGATACCCTTTGGTAAGACTGATTGTCAGCCTTTTTGGGCCACTGACTACTTGAAACGGCTGTCAAAGATCTACAAATGACAGCCGGGACCAACGGCTTAACGTGCTTTCCGAGGCACGGAGGAAACTCGGTATGTAATGGGTGGTAACCAATCCACAGACTAACCTAGGCAAGCACGGCTTAACCTAAAGATCGATCCGAGCGGCTGCTATAATTTAGCAACGAGCTTTATTTAATTATATAAAAAAGTAAACATAATAAAAAGATAAAACTAATGAAATTGGTCCTGTCCGAGGCCAAAAGGCCAAAAGGTTTTTGTAGGAATACCCCCAATGAAAGTAATTGCGATCAGACGAGGCCCTGTAATAACTAAGCGTAAGATTAAGTTCTTCATTTCTAGCTCGAGAAGTGTCAATAATATCTAGCCTGTAACAGCCCTTCCATATTCCTATATTCAGTGGTTTAGACGGTCTTATCTGTCAGTCATACATAGAATTGCTTTACACAGAAGGAGCCGACAAATTGGGCTACCTGAAGACCGAGAAATTCGTAGCTTTATTGAGTAAGAGGTGCTTCACACATGTTCGAGTCGACCTGAGTCGGCAAATTCCGAGTGGCAAAATCAAATGTATATTTTTGTTAACTGGCTGTAACAAATGAGGCTTTAAGGTGTGAGGAATAGAGTGTAAAATTCCGCAAGCCCCGCTGACCAGACGGGTGCTGAGTCAAGTGGGCTACTAACCGACAGTTGCTGTTCTCTTTTTTATATATTGTCGGAGCAGGACCTCGTTAAAGCGCAACACTCTTTTTACAGGAGTAACTAAAAACTGCTTTATATATCAGCCAACAAGAATGACGAAGGTCCTAGATTCGTCCTGCCGGGGCTACGGGACTGTTCGAAAGAGATACTGAGGCCCTGGGGCACAAAGGGCAAAGAAGGAACATGGATGGGTTTTAGTCAGTACGAGTCTGACACTCCCACTCCGCCCAGAGCGGGAGGGGTCATTTGATGATTTCCCATCATAAAAAAGGGTCAAAATTCGTCTTTACCGACCGTGCTTGCTCACTAGTTATTTCAATGTTTTGTCACTATAAGGCAGGCTACTTAATTTATCCATCATGAAAAAAAAATATTTCTCCAAAACTGATGATTTAGGTATAGTATTTGTTCAGGATCTGAACTAGTGTGTAGCACGCCGAGAATGTTCTCATTCGATCCATTGGAAAGTGTTTCGTCTAGTTATTCGACCATAACGTCAAAGGATTAGCCCTGTATACATGTGGTTCTCAGTTAGTAAATGCTTTTGCATGTCGTTGGTCTGTAGATACACATGACAGTTTGTTGGTGGTCTTCAATGTTATTAGATCTCTTTTCACTGGCTTTTGTATACTATACGGAAAGCGGGATATGTCTATTTGAACATGATGTATCCGATTTTTTTTTGTTAATTCCTGCCCCACACTACGAATTTATCCTGTATCGTGAGGGCGTTAACAAGTATTTGAAATCACATACATAAACAGTCAGACCCGGAAAAACTGTCAGTAGGCCATATAAAAATTACGTGAAGGGCGTTTGTTCCGTGCGGGGATCGAATATTCGACACCCAGCGCAGCAGCCAGTCAGTCAGCCACTACGCCAACCGTGCCGTCAAATTACATATTAGAAACAACTTGTTATTTTTAAAATTGTATTTCATAACGGCCCCGACTAACAAGTTGTAGGACGTGGGAGACTTTAATGTGTAAAATTAATATCGGCTCCATTGCTTTCGTCCCTCACCCAGGACTATGGCCCAATCCCTTTCTCAGAGAGGAGGCCTGTGTCCCGATGACGGGACATTAATAAGGTGGACATACTAAACGACCCTGACTTAATGCATTTATCTTTTATAACCTCAAAATGAGTGAAACCTTCAGAGAAGAGTCTTATAAATCAAACTTTTATTCTTCCTTACAAACTCAGAAGATATTCAAACAGCTCCATATATTCTGCATCGGAAACTGCGCAGACGCTCGATATTCGCATCCGTTTGGCGCTAAACACTTGACCTATGGCCAATTGCCAGATGTCACAGAACTCTGTGTATTCAACTCCGAGTATCGCGTGTTAAATATGTCTGAACTTGCAAATGCACATATTTGTGAACGATGATTTAGTGTATGAATTACGATATAGAACTGATACATTTCATACAATAACAAATCATGAAATAACTGGTAAATGGAAGGGGTTATCCAGCAACCATAGTCACTACGAAAACTTGATAACTGAATACGGGGGGCGTGATACGAGAACGAAAAATTTCAAACATACAAGGTGTAAACGAACCCTTCACGAAGCCGTCAACCAAGCATTCTGTACATAAAACTAAGTAACCCTACGCAAAAGTTATTGCTGGGAAACGACTTTTTTTTTGGGGTGACAAATCACATTTTATTGTAGGACTCAATGTAATGCACTCAAAACATCGTGCAGATGGGTGCATTGAATAGTACGGGGTTTGTGAAGGTATTTTGAACAAAAACTTATGAAAAAGTTGGAACTTTGACCCCCAATATCTCCGTAACTAGAAGGTTCCCAGGTATCGTCTAGAAAAAACAAATCGCAATGACGCCGGGGAGACAAAGTACCTTCCGTCTTCGTTTACGGTATTTTTACACCCATTAGGCCCAGTGCTTTGAGCTTGATTTATTTTAAAAAAGACGTAGAAAATAATATGCTTTCTAAACGTGTTTTAATTAACAACAGCTTCTACAAATCGTCACTATGGAAAATCAGGTCAAATAATTCAAAAAACTAACATACCACTGTAAAGTTCTACACAATATCGAGCATTGGCGTACTTCCAGAGATAACGGACTCCTGGACAATGCTCATACATAAATTACAGTTTCTGCGAATGCATGCTGGGAACGCTGCCATATCACATACCTAGTATAAAAATAATGGTGACTTTTCATACATTGCTCTCTTTTTTTCTATTAAAATTTTTCGGATGGATTTATTACCGTTTTCAAGGTTTTTTTGGGTAGATAAATTATGGTAAAAGTTTGTTTAAAATTATGTATGTACATGAAATTGTACTTGCAATGTTGGTTGCACATTTGTTCATTTGTTAATTTGTTAATATTATTATTGTTTCTGTAAACCCTATCAGCCAAATTATTTTTCGCGATGTTATTTATGATCCAATAATAAAAGTTGTTCACAATTATGACTACAATGACTCCAAGGTTCCCAGTAATTTCAATTACACATTGTAAGGAGATGTTCCTTTAACAAAACTGTTAAAAACAATTTTGTACGAAAATGCAAACAATAGTAGTTTAGGCAACTTTACGTAATCAGTACAATTACCTATTACAATCTCTATTAAACCAATTAGGTACCGAATTCCCAGAACTCAGTACTGAATGTCTGTGTCAGCAAGGAGCAGTAAATTATGACTTGCAAAATTAATCTACTAATAATCGTTAAAAAATTAATATCAATTTTAAACCTTTTTAGTGAATGAACACAAAATCATTTTGTTTTGCATCAAAAAAGTTTCGAAACTAAAGCCGCATCTTGTATTTTTTTTTAATTCTTAATATAATTAAAAAAAACATACTATGTTTACCGACAGCGCCCTTCTGTAAATATCATTTAAGGGCCAAAGTATTGCAGCACTGTAGCCTCATTGTTTACATTTAATGATAGTCTGATTATTGGATTGGTAGTCTTGAGCACCCAGCTTCGATTAAGAAAAAATAAATCAAATATAAGCAAGATATTGTGCAATTTTAAACTAAGAAAAAAAATTAGAAATTAACAGTCCTTCCTATTATTACAAAACCTACTATTATAATAATTGAAATGTCCTTTCAACAGGTATTTCAGTTCCAATATCAAGCTGCTTTGTATTTTTTAATCATCTGTAAAAGGAATAATTCCAAGCGTAAAAAAAAAAACTAAACAAAAAACGATACCAAAGTATCTTTTTCTAGTTGATTAGAGAATCGCATGGCCGCAACCTAAATTGAATAGAACGTCGTTCATTTGTTTTTATAGCGGTTCAGCACCTTTATGTTAATGAGTTATTTTACTAAGTAATGTATTGTGTTTGTATTTTTATTTTGTTTAATGCTGATTAAATGATTCTTTATTTTTTTGCTGAAAAGTTGTGTGGTAATCGGTTGTCGTGGTATGGGCATGTGATGCGGAGGAATGAGGAAAATTTCGTAAGGAAAGTTTTGAGTATGAATGTGAATGGGTATATCAGTAGAGGAAGAAACGATGGATTGACTGTGTTAAGAATAATATGACAAGAAAGAAGGTGTCTGATGAGATAACGAGTAGTAGTATGGAAGAAGAAGAAATGCTGCGCCGACCTCAAATGAATTGGGATAAGGGCAAGAGAGCGATGATGATGAGCTTTTTTACTATTATCTTGGAAGATTTTCAGTATTTCGTAACAATCTCGATATACACACATATTTGCCTCGTTGGTCTAGTGGTCGCAATCGCGACTGCTAAGAATGAGGTCGTGGGTTCGATTCCCGGGTCGGGCAAAGTGTTATTGGGATTTTCCTTCAGGATTTTTTAGTAGCTGTCACACAGTTTGGATTTGCGCCCGGTCGATGGCAATAGGCTTGGGCGAGCCCTATTACATGGGATTTAAATATAACTGGCGAAATGTGGGTGTACCATTAGGTACACCTCTGCCTCACTGAATAATTAGGCAGAGGCACATATTTGTCTGCTGCTTAAAACAGCATTGCTTACAAAACTGTTAACCAAGACACCTTGAGAAAATCAGAATGTCCTAGAACTGTCCCCATTGAGCAAGACTGGTGGGATGGGGGCAGCCCACTTCCTCTCACAGAGCGCACGAATGTGCCGCAGTTCTGAACGTTACAGGCTCATTTATCAAAATAAAAATAAAACATTATTTTCTTCAAAATATCTTCCCCAACACCAAAATCACTTCACACCTAATTCTACCAAAATTAACCTTAAATATGGCGCCTGAATTTTTATCAGCACATTTTCTAAAAACAGGTTCATTCCTTTTGCGGCCTACACCCATTATGGTGACAATTCCTGGCGTTAAAATATGAATACTCATTGGTATTCCGGTATCCGCCATTCTCCACTTTAATACCGTTTATCTCGTTACTATAATATTTCCGGGCGTTAACCTCGCTTAGCGTCGACTAAGGCTGGTTCCACACGTACGATTATCCAACGTCATAAGAACCACGGAAAACTCACTGTGTTGTGGTAAGGTTGTCGCGGTGGTAACTATCGACGAGTACATTTTGATATAAGTGGGGAAACTTTGTTACTGCATTCGCGGTGGAATTCACAACCGAGCCGCAGGCGAGGATTTTACAACTAGTTTGGTAGTTTTTTGTTGGGTTATTAAATCCAAAATTTCTTAGTAGCAGCCCGTATTCTGGATTTATGCACTGTAAATGGCATCATCGGGCACAATTAAGATTTTGAGCAGCCATTTAGAAATTTCTTGACTGAACAGAACCCGGTACCAATTGGTCCGATCGGGGAATTGAAGACAATGTAGCTGCACTACAAAAAGTACTATAGAGCCGTCTATGACACAAATGAAGATATACATCAAAATTCTAAATAACATTATTACAGTTGTCCGCGAGTTAAGACCATATAGAAAACCCCGACCACCAACTGTCGGACAGTAGCCCACCAGAAACAACACCAGTCTGCTCTGAAGATCCTCCCTTTTCTATAGAGGATAAAGAACTTTACACCCTGGTCTTCATACCCCTACAACAACACCACGTCTAGACCACCGAGACTGGCAGCATCATTATTTTTATGTAGTTCCAATTTGGTTTCTAAGTACTACAGACGCCAGCACATCAAGCTACCCAAAACTGTCAAATTTTCTCAATCAACCTTGAGCCTAATGCTTAAGCGATAAAGTTAGAAATCTATTAAATAAATTTGGCAGATTTTAGTAGCTTGATGTGTTGGAGTCTGTACACGTGAACAAAACCTTAAAAACTTTTAAAGGGAGAAAATATCTGCATTTTATAAGTCGCTCTTTCAAACCTTACGTAGCTTTGATAAGGTTTTTAAACGCTTTTGAATGGGATTTGCCTTGGGTGGGGATTCCGGTCTTCTGTTAAGGAATATCTTTGTATTTTTATTTGTAAATGCTCTTGGGTGTGTAATCAAACGTGTTGAAAATAATTGGGAAGATATTCTTAAATGTATTAGACTCGCTTGGCAATATAATAACAGGGCAAATGGAAATTTAACATACAGACAGACATAATTACTTTCACATTTAATTATTTATTTAAACTTCATGTACAATAGTGATACATAGGCGGGCTTAATGCCACAAGGCATTGTCTACCAGTCAACCTTAATAATTACAACAACATTTATAATTTTTATGTAAGTATGAATTTTTTCATTCCATTTGTCAAAATTCTTTGATATTTTTTGATTTAGTATTTTTATTGGAAACCAAACCAACCTTTGAAATAAAACCTACTTATTACGGATGTTTCAACATTTTATGGTAAAGATGAAAGACAATACAAACAGCTACGCTTTCACAACTAAATGCAAATTTCAAAAACATAAACTGTACTTAAAAATGCTCACCCTTTACTGTTACACCATAAACTACGAAAAGCCCCACTGATCTCACATAAGCAGCAAAACAAACAAACACACACACTCACTAACATAATACAACTTTAGTGGATAAGCACTTATGATGAAAAATTTCAAACATGTACCACAAGTTCCGCGATTGCTTTCAGCGTAGAAGGGGGGGGGGGGGATAAGAGGGGCGAGGGATGGGAAAACTTAGGCTGTTTATATTAACTGCATATTGTACGACAAATCAAGAGGATACGACGTTTTATATGGCATACTTAGGGATACCAGCTTTCATAGTCATTTCGTAGCGCTTCATAGTGATTCGTAGCAATCTCGTAGCTTCGTAGCAATCTCGTAGCTTCGTAGCTAGGAGTTTAGTTGTTTAAAAGTGTTGGCTTTTGTGCGCAATAAGAGGATTGTTGTTTTATTTCATAAGTCTTCCGGCAACCATCGTGTGGAGACTTTTGCCAAGCAGTCATCGTGGATACGGCTGCCGTGACTCGGCCCATCCCATTTTAGCCTAGCAGCCTTCTTGTTTTGGAACGCAGCGTGGTGTTACGAACCCTGTCTTGTCTTTTGACACAGACAATTCTGGATTCCATTGCTTTTTGGCAAACTCCAAGGGGTAACTTCTGAGTCTCGGTGAGTGACCAGGTCTGAGCACGGAAGACGGTCAGAATGCACATGTTGATGAGTTTGCGCTTCAGGGAGATCCGAAGATCACCCTTCATTAGCGTCATCATGGACCAGTAGCTTTTCCAAGCGTTTTCGACTCGGCGATCGATTTCTCTTCTTGACTGTTTTCAAAATATACTAACTAGCCCAAGTAGATATACTCATCGACATAATGTATTTCCTGCCCATCTACCTCGACCCTACGCTTAGTGCTGTTGGTCAGAAGTTGGGTTTTAGACCGATTTATCGTACGTCTTGTTATAAATTCTTAAACTTTTAATTACCGTACATGCTATAATTGTAGATTAGAAACATGAATGAAATGCATTTGCAGGTGTGTTTGATGAGAATGCTAACACTCCCCAGTGTATGGGGTTACGCGAATGGATAAAATAAGAAATGCGTACATAATAGGAAGTCTGAAAATGGCGCCGATGACTAAAAAGTTGTGTGGTAATCGGTTGTCGTGGTATGGGCATGTGATGCGGAGGAATGAGAAAAATTAAAGTTTTGAGTACCTATGCATGTGGATGGGTATGAGAGTAGAGTAAGACCAATCTACTCGGGGCTATGTAAACCCTAATGTACACTATTTTACAAATAAAATTTTCAGTTTAGACCTTATACTGCTCCCATGAAATCCAAGTAACTGACTGAAGCAGAGTGTTACACTAAAACAGTTAGGAGATAATCCGACTCGGGACAGCCTGTGACGTCACTAGTACTAAATCTGACGTTAGAGGCTCTATCTTGAGCTGAAAGCCTCTTAACGTCGCTTCATAACGTCTTTACTGTTTGGTGTTTGATTTGATTTAACATAATTTAGCGTCCCTGGGAGTTATTTTTAACGATTTGGTTTTATAATAGAAGCTGTATTGAGATAATAAAATTTTAAAGAGGAAATTCGTCGACTTTTTTCAAGATTCTGTTTTTAAACCAAATAAAAAACCGGCCAATTGCGTGTCGGGCCACGCTCAATGTAGGGTTCCGTAGCCTTACAACGTTAATATAATCCACTTCCTACGGTCTAATTTGCCTCCGAACGATAATTTTTATTGTAACAATAACAAACCAAACTTACGTTTGCAGTTGAAAAACCTGTACACATACACACTTATATACATTTTATGTACACCTGACTACATAAAATATGTTATACAAGTGCATGCTGCGGACAGATAGACATACGGACATGGCGAAACTATTAGGATTCCTTGTTGACTACGGAACCCTAAATACGTCAAACTCCTAATTACCCCGTAAATGGATTGCGATGGTCACATGGGCAGTCGTTCTATTTAAAATATTGGTACTTAGCTGATTCCAATATAAGACTGGAAGCTGTTCCCAACGTAGTTGAGAAAAGATCAGGTAGGTGATGACGAATTTTCGTCAAAGAAATAACTTTATAAATAGAGGAGCTCGTGGTTAAACAATAACAGCCGCACGAATCAATCTTCAGGTTAAGCCGCGCTTGCCTAGGCTGGTCTATGGATGGGTGACCACACATTACATACCGAGTTTCCTCCGTGCCTCAGAAAGTGCGGTAAGTCGTTGGTCTCGGCTGTCAATTGTAGATTTTTGGCAGTCGTTACAGGTTTACAGTGGCCCAAAAGTCTGACAACCAGTCTTACCAAGGGGTATCGTATTACCCAGTACTAACTGGGTTGCGGAGGTTAGATATGCAGTCGCTTCATGTAAAATACTGGTATTCAGCTGCATCCGGTTAGACTGGAAGCCCAACATAGTTGGGAAAAAGACTAGGCAAATAGTAATCTATACATAATGCACAGTTGCTTAGTTGTTGCTATTGCTATTAAACAAATATCTTATTTAACATAACATAATATCACGCTTGTAATCTCCGTAAGGTTTGGCAGAGGTGTATCTAATGGTACACCCTCATTTCGCCAGTTATGTTTAAGGCCCATGTAATAGGGAGGGAGCCTATTGCCACCAACCGGGCGCAGATTCAGACTCCGAGGCTGCTACTGAGAATTTCCTGATGGGAAAATCCAATACCACTTTTTCCGACCTGGGAATCGAGCCCAGGACCTCATGCTCAGCAGTCGCTCTTGCGACCACTATACCAGTACTATAATATTTATCTTCCGTTGCTTGCTCAATCGATTAATTGTTACCGGTACTTTATACCAAACATCTGCTAATCTTGTAAAACGTAATAACCCTTTTTTTTAGGATGGAATTTTATCAGCTTCTCACCTGCTCTGGGCGGAGTGGCAGGGAGTGTCAGACTTTTACTGACTAAAACTCATCCATGTTCCTTCTTAGCCCTTTGTGTTCCAGGGCCGCGGTATCTCTTTCAAACAGTTCCGCAGAAAACGTAATAACCTGCCACTCGAGTACATCTAACATACAAATTCGCTCTTAAAAAATAAGAAAAATCACAAACACTTACACACGGCTTACGATGTCGAGGCTCATTCGCGTTCGTAATCTGGCACTCGTCAAATACTTCTCTAGATTTGAGGATAAAGGGGCTTATATTTGAACACTTATGTTAAAAACGAATGGGTGAAGATGTTGGGAGCTTTGGGAATTAAATTGAGTATTTATGATACCGTTTTTTAGATAAATACACACCTTTTCATGTACTGCATCGTTGATCTAGTGGTCGGAAGCGCGGCTGCTGAGCATGAGGTCCTGGATTCGATTCCCAGGTCGGGCAAAGTGTTATTGGATGTTTCCATCAGGATTTGCTCAATAGCAGCCACGGAGACTGGATTTGTGCCCGGTTGATAGCAATAAGCTCGCTCCCTATTACATGGGACTTAAAAACATAACTGGCAAAATATGGGTGTACTATCAGGTACACTTCTGCCTTACCCTTTGGGGATTTCAGGCTTGATATTAGGTGTATGTTGTTTTGTTGTAAGGAGGTTACTGCCGAGATGACTAGTAATAGAGAAGTATGGAAGAAGAAGACGTGCTGCGCCGACCCCAAATAGTATGTACGAGGACAGGAAAATGAACAATAAAAAAACGTTAAAAAATTTGAGATTTGCCAGCAAGCCATGACCATGGAGTGCAGCATAATAGGTGTGAACACCACCCTGCGTTCCCTAGCTCAGTTTGCAGGTATCGGAGAAAAAACAGCCAGGTTTAAGTGGGAGTGGGCTGGACATGTAGCGCGAATGCACCTGGAGAGGTGGGCAACGATTGTCACTCATTAGAAGCCTGACGGAGGAAATCGCCGGCGAAGGTGGTATAACGATCTGATCTTGTTTGCGGGGCGAACATGATCAGATATCGCACAAGAGAGAGATTTGGAAGCAGAAAGGGGAGGCCTTTTCCCAGCAGTGGGACAAATGACAGGCTAACAAAAAAAAAATTAAACATACTAGCATTGATTCAATCAATTTTCCCGTTTTCTGTGGAAAAGGATAAGTCGTTTTTCTACATAGAGGGCAATTATCGCAAGGAAATTCACTTGTGGCTGTAATAAACCTTGCATTGTCTAATTCCTTGTGTGATCATTGAGCTCGCCGTTCAATAAAAATCCCCAATAAGCATATGCCTTTCCTGGGAAACGGTAATAATAACTACAGGCTGTTTAACTCAGATTGTGCATGAGGTAGCTGCGTGGTGCAGAAGGCGTGTTGACACCAGTCATCGGGCGAATGACAGGGGTACTAGTACAAGCAAAAATACTTACTGTCCTTTAGCATTTTAGTTCATTTTTTGCAACAACTACAATTAGTGTCGGTCATAGATATAAACAAGTTATTTGGATTTCCAACAATGGCTACACAGAATAGGAAATAAATAAATGGAATGAAATAGGGGGGGGGGGGGGGTGAATTTTAAGTAAAAGGGAACGTATGCAAAGGTGCGAGTGAAAGGTGTAGAAGAGTGAAAGAGAGAGAGAAAAATAAATATGGGGAGACGTGTGAAAATCGATGTACGACTAAAACGTGTATTTTTTGTTTTTTTTTTCAAGTTTTCAATTATTTAGAAAAATATACAAGTCTCTACAAGGTAACTCTATTATTTCACCATATGATCCCACATAGGTAACAATAATTCTCCTGTAATAATAATTACACAGTCCACAACATGGACATATAACTAAGTGTTAACACAGAAATTATAAAAAATAAAATATTTAACATAGAGAAAAAATATAATATGTTGTATTTGTAACTAGTATTTACAATTTTAATATCGCTCCTATTTACGTTACTTTAACACCTTCGATCTCTCGCAACACGCCGTCACATCCCTCCCGTGTCGCGCAGCTATATGAGGCAGCGTATCAGTTAAGCGGTACGCCTGTACATAAGCCATAAGAAATCTCCTTACAAAACTTGCTTGCTATAGTTCCCATCTAGCAAAAGAAGTACAAAATCTTTAACATCCCACAATATCATAAAGACGTACAAAAGCTGTACACTTAACAAAATTTACAAGTATTACACCAAACTTACTCCGTAATACTCAAGTTAAGTTGTTCCAACAACTTGCATTCGACTCGCTATTGGATAGTGTACAAGTTTGTTAATAAGGCGTTAATTGTTGAGAGCTTCAGAGTTGAGTGGTTGTAGCCATAGTTGTAGAGTAGTTTCGATAAGCTCATAACTGAAATCGAGAACCTTCTAAAGACGCTGCGGTGAAGGAATATACTGAATGAAGGATTGAAGGCTGCACGTCTAAACCGTAATACAGGGGTTCCTAAACTTTTTCGGTTCACAGCGCACGTACCGGTTCAGTATTTTGTCTCGGCGCCCTAGCTAGTCGAAATAGGATACGGTAAGTAAGGTACTAAGTTGATAGACACAAAAATTAAAACATTCACAATATGAAGCTGAGTTTTTATAATTATATTAACACTCACGAATAAACAAATCAATTTAGAACGT
The DNA here is from genome assembly GCA_963576755.1 of Noctua janthina. Lineage (NCBI taxonomy): Eukaryota > Metazoa > Arthropoda > Insecta > Lepidoptera > Noctuidae > Noctua > Noctua janthina. Next base: position 14,884,429 of record OY755069.1, on the reverse strand, counting down.
GAATTATGTTTTAAGGCAATTGTTGCAGCAAGAGAGTTCAGTGAGACTCTCTTTTTCTTGAGAAATGAATTCTAGTGGCTTTATAGATTTGTAAAATAAAAAGCTTGTCTCACTGTCAGTGAGCGCGGTAGTACCTTTCATCTTAGACTATTTTATAACCTGTTCTGATGCAACTTTATAAACTTACTAGCACTTCGCCCGCGACTTCGTCAGCAGAAATTGTGATTGTGTTAATTTACATGATATAAATATAATTTATAGATTATGTTACTTCCTGATAATTTAGCTTTCTAACAGTGAAATAATTTGTGAAATCGGTCCAGTAGTTTTTGAGTTTATTCGTTACAAATGTACAAAAATACAAATCTTTTCTCTTTATAATATTAGTGTAGATGTAGATATGTTGTCAAAATACTAGTAATGAAGTTCCATGACATCACTTGAAACTCAATTGTGAGAAAACAAAAGTATAGTATTGCAGCATTGAGTGACAGAATCGCAGTAACCCCGGCGTCGAGGGAAATCTACATGCGAATGAATTGATGTATTGTGACTCGATTGAAACTTTGTTATATCTGGATACTATAGGAGACGCAATGGAATCGGGAATGACGTGTTTTTCGAAAGCTCAATTTTTCACGTATATACGTGAGAATATAAGCACTCTAGAAAATAAATATTTTATGAGAACTGAAAGGGAAGTTCTTCATACTCTTTTGAAAGGGGATAACGTCGGGACCATTCGGGTCCTGTGTCTTATGAGCTCTTGCGCGATACACAATTTGCGTAACGGTAGGTATGTTGCGTAGTTTTTATGTACAGAAGTACAAATGTGTACAAAGTGTGTTTTGTGTAGTGGTACAGAAGTCGGCATTACATCTCTACTTACGGTTAAAGATATATATTTCTCGATAGAAAGAATTACAAATTCACTTATGGAGACAACATAAATAAGTTTAGAACACCATTATCTGTGAGTAACCGTTGATAAAAACAAATACTAGTATAGTAAGCGTAGCAGTAGCGAAGGGTCAATTTTTACAAGAAGTAAGCCGGAGTACATACCTTTAATGTGATTATATTATTTGTGTAAAGAATACGTACCGTACGTTTGTACTGACTGTGCGATTTTTAAAAAGGAATCCGGTAGGAATCGAGTTGTATGAAACCTTCGCCACTGAAGCGTGGATAATAACAAGTACAAATGAAAACAAATCAAAAGAAAGTAGGTTACACACAAGAAACAACACAACAGTTTTGAGCGATGAGGATTGAATGCAATTTAATAGTCGAATAAGAAAGAAGAATAGAATAGATCGAACTTAATAGTGCACTAATTAAACTTAGCAGTAGTCTAACTAAGCTGTTATAAGTAAATAAATAGTTTATTTAGTTACCTACCTAATTTAATGTTTGTGTTTAATAATATTTTTCATTTGTATATCTTTGACAGTCGTTAGGCAGTCAGTGGCCCAAAAAGTCTGACAACCAGTCTTACCAAGGGGTATCGTATTACCCAGTACTAACTGGGTTGTGGAGGTCAGATAGGCAGTCGCTCCATATAAAATACTGGTATTCAGCTGCATCCGGTAAGACTGGAAGCCGACCCCAATATAGTTGGGAAAAGGCGAGGCAGATGATGTTTAATAATATTTGCATGTTATTTTTATGGCGAAATGTGTCATTGCACTTCATGTCATTTTTACCATCTTTTGTACCACATTTACAGCAAATAAATAATTTTGACTTTGACTTTTGATTTATTGAGAAAAGCTTATTCCACGACGCTATTGTTGATCATCGTCTATTTAGCTAGCCTTTTCCCAACTACGTTAAGGCAGAGTTCCAGTTTAAACGAGTGTAGCTGAAAGCCATTTTTTACATGGAGCGTCTGCTTACCAGCCCAGTGACTGGATAAGACCATAGCCCATCAACACTGGTGCAAATGAATCATTCTCGCTATGAATACCTATATGAAAACGCTTTCAGAAATAGTGAGTTTGGCGCCAGGCGTTTTGACAAGTGCAGCAAACTAGTAGGTAGTTGTGTCACCGGCAGAATGAGCCTACATATTTTTTAGTTTCACAAATTCGCAAAAATCATTAAAGTTGAATAAAAACTACCTACATCGTACTAATTAATGTATTTGCTTTTGTATACTTCCACTTTATATAACACTAGCTTTTTCGTTAATTTAGAATTTGACAATCAATAAAATTCGGGTTGTACTCTGCTTGTAATGATATAATTCAATCATGATTCGAAAAACACGTGGCGCCATCTATTATCATAGGAATGTTATTGTTGTTTTCCTCGGGAACAGTGCTTTTTTTCGGAATGAGAGGTATTCTATGTCCGTTTCTGTATACGTGACAACGTATATGCAAAATTTCGGGATGATCCGTTCAGTGGTTTAGGCGTGAAAAGGTAACGAACAAACTTGCATTCGCGGCTGGCAGTGAATAGGGTATGTAGACAGTTATGATTACTTTACTTGCTTTACTTGAAATTTTAACAAAAATTTGACTTGCATTTTGACATTCATTTTATTAACAGTTGCTTTGACATGTGTATGTATTCCTTTAGATGTATTTGTATATTGACATGATGGTATAATTATTATTTTTTATTTTTTGAAATGAGTATTATTTATGATTGTATTTTATTCTACCATTTAGCTTTTAGTATGCTCTAAATTGGATTGTTTCATTGCTATATCTGCAATTTAATTAACGATTATAAAAATAATTGAGGCTGTGTAACTTCGACATCTCATATTTGTACGCCGTTCAGGCAAAACATGACGGAAATCATAATTGGATTTAACATCTTGCATGCTATGTGTGTATACTCATGTTTTGAACAAATAAAAAATTATCTTATCTTATCTTATCTTATCTTGAAAGAAGAAAGAAAACTCGCGGCTACACGATAAGTAAAAGTACCTTTAACCAAACATTAAAAAATAACTTCACTAAAAAAACTTAGTCTAACAAATCATCGTTAACTTCACCTCATAAACCCATTTACACCTTAATAATGTGGTCAAAGGTGCTAAAATATTTAAGTAGTTCCAAAGAGTTTCATTGCAAAGATTACAGGAACATAAAAAACCTTCTTTTTGTTTATTTAATCAGCCGATGGGCGGAGGCACAGAGCATAGAAATGTCTAGAGACGTCAGTATACATCAAATTCATGACGTAGAAAGTGTGTTTAGCGCACAACTTCTGTGCTTTCAAAACTGTTAGTTTTTATACATATTTTTGTGTCGTCTGTATGAGTAAACGCTGCTTGGTTTCAATGAAAGATGTTGACAATGTAAGATGCAGAGGCTGAGGAACTTGTGGCTAAATAATAACAGCCGCACGGGTCTATCTTCGAGGTTAAGCCAAGCTTGCCAAGGTCGGTCTTTGGATGGATGACCATCTATTACATACCGAGTGTCCTCCTTGCCTCGGAAAGCACGTTAAGCTGTTAGTCCCGGCTGTAATTTGAAGAGTTTTGACGGTCGTTACAGGTAGTCAGTGGACGGAAAGTCTGACAACCAGTCTTACCAAGGGCTATTGTATTACCAAGTGCTAACTGGGTTGTGGAGGTAAAATACTGGTATTCAGCTGCATTCGGTAAGTCTAGAAGCCGATCCCAATATGGTTGGGAAAAGTCTAGGCAGATGATGTGATATAAGATATATGGATGAAAGATACAGTGCCTAGAGGTGGCTCTAGTCTCTTCGACACTAGCTAAACGCTCAAGCGACAAGCGTTTTGAGACAGTGGCTATAGATAAAACAAATGAAAGAACTTGCTTAGTAGAGCGTGCAGTGATACTTATCGCGAGTCCGCGGTACAGCGGTAGATCCTCACGAGTGATGCGTGACGTAAGTTACATCACCCGAAGACTAGCAGTGGTCGCCAAGACATGTTTCTTGCTCTGTGCCAAAGGTTGTCGGGCACAAAATTAGAAAAGTTTCGTCCTTATTTTTACGCGAACAACCGTGTTTAGTGAGAAGTGTTTAAATATTTCGTTTGTTTAATAAACCATGGCCTCGGTCCGCTTCCGAAGTGGCGAAAGATGGCGGAGACAAAATGTCATTACGGAATGTTATTTGAAGATTAATATGGAATGGATTTTCTACTTTAACGTTATTTAACTTTGGTGATAGCAACTTATTCTCTTTGTCTTGGATTGGTTTCGTTGTTATCATCAACAACATTATTATTTTGTCTAATTATGTAACTATTATCAAGGTAGTTAATTGCAAAAAGAATCAGGTCAACCTCTCCATAATGAGAATTGTACATTTTTTCAAAAATTGTGCAAAACCATTTTGAGGATTAAAGGTCTGTAATTATTTGTTATTATTTTATTTTTCGTTAAAATGAATTAACAACATATCAACAGATTAGTATGAGGCCCAGCATAATGGATTCTTTTAGCTGTTAACGTAAATTACTACTTCTTTAAGAAAACTCAATTCTGGTAGGTATAACGAATGAATTCGATAGTTTACGCAATATTAGTTGTTGTAACAAAGCTTTTGAGGGCTCTGTATCTGGTTCTCGACTATTTTCAGCTAATGTAATACGTTTTCTTCTAGTTTACACGGTGACGTATCAATCTATAAATTTCCAGTATAACATAGCCTCGCTTTGTATAGATTTCCCGTAAAATGAGAGATCCGCTTATACTGGTTATGTATAGCATGATTGGTCGTCGTGCGTAAAGTATCCACAATCAAATGCCTTTGCCCCTATAACCAACGTTTACAAAGTCTGTCATTGTGTGTTGTAACTTTTCACAGCGCAGGCTAAATAATGTAAAACAACACAAAACTTAACCATATTCACTTACGAAACAGTTTGAATCAGTATTGCAATCCGACGTGTCAATATTCCCATTGACAGCGATGCGGACGAATTTTTGACTTTAATTAATGTATTTTCCCCTTTTTTCATTTGTACCTACATAACATTATTATTCAGTTTGTTATTGTTTTTTTTTTTATTATTTTATTGAGGAATCCTTTTAATTATATTTACATTATATACAGACTACAAATAGAACTAAACTAATGATAAAAATAAGACTAAAAGTAAGAAAATATAAACATCTAAACAACGACGACAATAGGACACTTAGGCGTCAAAGTACTCCTCCGCATCGCTGTCATCTGGAAACGAGCCCAGAAGACTGGCAGCATTGCCACGCTGAATGGCAATGCTAATTCTTTGGCCAAAGAAAGAGCCAGCCCTCTGGTCACGCGAAGTGTCGACCAGTCGGCGAGAGATTTCCTTAAAAAGGAGACGCGCACTCGGGCCCCATGACCCTAGCATTTCGACGCCAAACGGCTCAAAACTGTAGTTACCAATAAGGTTACAGTATTTACAGTTATTGCATTTAAATTATTTTTAAATTTAAGAAATAAAATGTAACCTTTTTTGCTTCCAAAATACATTTACCAACTGAAAATTAAAATAGCCCGTCCAATACCTCCCGCTCAATCGCTCAACTAACAATTTCTTTAATTCACAACAGTACAGCCCCGTTACATCTGCTCATAATAACCTATTCAGAACTATTTACAATCGTGTACAAGAGGAAGGCAAGGCCTGGTAAGCTGATTTCCATATACTATTATGAATTGTCTTGTTCGATCTGACACGAGTATGTATTAACCGCACCTGCCTGTTGTGATAACTGACTTTGTTTCTGTTTGTTAAGTAAGCGGTTTTGACATAACATAATATTAAGTTTGTTTACCCTAATGTGAGTTGGTTGGGGTGGATAGGAGCCCTCTTCGCTAGTTATGTTTAAAGTCCTTGTTAAAAAGGACAAACCTATTGCAGGTATTTAACCAATTAAGTCATCATTATTCTTCGGCCCTTATCCGAATTTATTTAGGGTTGTCGTAGCATGTCTTCTTCTTCCATACTTTTCTATTACTCGTCACGTCAGCAGTCACACACTCCATAGTGTGTGAAGTATGATATGACTCAAAAGGAGGTGACTGCTGACGTGACCAGTAATAGAAAAGTATGGAAGAAGAAGACATGCTACGCCCACACTTCACACACTCCATAGTGTGTGAAGTATGATATGGCTCAAAAGGAGGTTACTGCTAACGTGACGAGTAATAGAAAAGTATGGAAGAAGAAGATATGCTACTCGTTTCTTTGGTCTACTCTTATAGCCTACATCTACATTCGTATTCAACATTTTCCTCCCTACATTTTCCTCATTCCTCCGCATCACAGGTCCATTTTACTTCCCGCGTACTAGTACATATACGTTTCTCTGGTCTACATCGTTAACATTTTGTGAATCAATCCCAAGACACACTCGGGCATCATCCGCGTATACGACCACTAAAGAACCACCAATCTAAACCCTCAAGTAAGATTACAATAGTATATACACCGTCGAAATATTGATTCACATATAAATGGCATAGCACAACATCACGCCTGTAATACCAGAGGGGTTAGGAAGAGAAAGAAAAGAAAAAAAAAAGGAAATTGTAAATCTTAACCATAAGGGTAAATAGATAGATAAAGATGATGTTAAATGACTTGTTCTAGTAAAAATACGTCGGCCGAAGCTATACGTTAACAGTACATAATAATATTATTCTATCCCACATATTTTGTTACCCAGAAAATAAGTAACGTCTAGAGGCCCTGGATCTTTGGCTATAACTCCACCGACTTCTCACCGTTAGTAAAATAAAAAAACAAGCAATTTTTAAAATGATAATGCCAATGTTTTGTCTCTATGCAAAGCGTTCCCCTATTTTGAGCCTCCGCCAAGCGACTCCGTGGCGCAACGGTAGCGCGTCTGACTCCAGATCAGAAGGTTGCGTGTTCAAATCACGTCGGGGTCATAGCTGTCTTTTTGTCAATTACTTTTTTAGATAAACTTTTTTCTGTTTAACAAATTTTTTTTAATATCTTTTTTCAATATTCTTATATCTTTCATTTTTTTAATTTTCTACCTGATTTTTTTGTATCTTTTCATTCTTCTTTATTACAAGCTAGAAAAAAAATAAGATTCGTATAGCATTCAAGTTTGTTATCTATCTCCTCGAAAAGTGACATTTACAAACAAACGGATTATTATTCCAATATTTTCCGTGTAATAATATTTGAGTATCAATCTTAAGTGTTACTCAAACTCATACAGAGTCCCATACAAAAACGTTAATATTACCGAATGCCCTTAGACAGGAGGGTTCTGAAGTGCTAAGCAAATATCTCCAGGGGTATCTTATTTAGTTCCAATATACTATCGAAGAGGGGAAAACACACAACTCTTGGACATAATAACGTGGAGTGGGGCTAGTCATTGCCATCTTGATAGTTTTATTTATGAGAATATCAGATTTTTGTGGACTGCCACAGTCAAGTATGTATTTTATTGCTTCGTCATTTATTTATTTCAGATTCTACTGACTTTTGAAGAATAACATCGTGAGAAAACTGCATCGTAATACGATTAGTACCTAGTCATATCTCGGGTATAAATTAGTAACTGCTTCGTCGGTCTTGGGTTCGATTTCCGGGTCGGGCAAAGTAATATTGAGTTTTTTAATCAGAAATTTCTCAGTATCAGCCACGGCGTCTGAATTAGTGCCCGTTCTATTACAACAGGCTCACCCTCTATTACATGGGACTTAAAAATAACTGGTGAAATGCGAGTGTACTATTAGGTACAAGTCTGCCTAACCCTTCGGGGATTACAGGCGTGATCTTGTGTAACTTAACAATAGTTATTGTACTCAGCAGGTAATTATGACGTCCGTATTAATAAACATGGATTAAAGTTATACCATACTAAAATTCTTGTTTTTTGTTGCTGGCAAAACCAGACGCCTTATTCTTAGTAAAATTTCAGGAGGGTTTCTATGACGTATTAAAGCAGGAGTAATTCCAGTTTGGGAAAGAGACAGAGCTATGCAGGTCGTCTAGCGCCATCTCTTTCCCACACTGGCATAACTCCTGGTTTAAGACGTCATGGTGGGCCACCAAGTTAACAGACAAAATTGTAACTGACTTTTGGTCTAGTGGTCGCAAGCGTTATGAAATTCTGGGTTTGGGTCCCGGGTCGGGCAGTTTTATTGCGTTTTTCCTTAGGAATTTCTCAGTAGAAGTAGCAATAGATTTTTTGTACAAGAATTTCTGTGGTATACTGCGATTAAAAAACCCGACTACAGAAAAATCAGGCTCAAATTAAATTCGGGGTTTACAAACTAAAATCGACTTCTCCTATTATTGAAGTCGGTTAAAATGTAGCCTATGTTACCCGGGCCATAATAACAAATCAATTGTCACCTTATTCATCAAAATCTGATAAATAGCTTGTACGATACAGAGGAACATACTTTAATACAAACATACATACATAGACTGCTAAAATCATAACCCTTGCTTTTCGCTTCGCCGTAGTCGGGTAAAAAAGATCAAATGTGAATAAAAACCGAGTTGCAATTATGGCCTGCAATCGCCAACCAGCACCCAGCAAGTATGATAAACGAGGTTGATAGGTTTCATATTTGCTGTCTTTCTTAGCATAAAAAATTATTAAACTATCACAATATTAATTTATATTCACGGTTTTCTTTACAAAATCCCTTCTTAATAGTCCACAGTACTCTCAGCCACACAATACGTAGCATAAATAAACAATGTAGCCAACATCACAGACTCCCGGCTGACACAAACGCCGACATAATATCCTAAGTACGCATAACCAATCTTGGGCCACAGTGAGGAACATGCGGGCCGCAATCCGAATACAAATAGGATGGACAGCGGACGTGGACGTAGTCGGAGGTGGATGTGGCAAGTAAAGGGGATAGGAGGAGAGAAAGAGAAAGAACATAGACATACTGTAACAACCTGACGATTATTTCCCATAGGGGTAATAAGCTTGATGTAATACATAAAAACCGCACTAAACTGTACCTTTTTATGTAGTTTAATGATGTGCTATAATGTGAAAAAAAAATGTACCTTTACTTTGTAATTTATTTTTTCTTTTAAGGGTGAGGTGTAAGGTCCCCTCTACATAATTGTAATCTTTGTCATTATTAAGGGTGTAAATAGACCCTTAATATAACCGAAAGGCAATTGTTGTCCCCGTCTTTGCGATATTTTTTTTGTCCTACCGTAAAACGTGATTTTTCACCCCAAAAAAAAAGTCGATTCCCAGTAATAATTTTTGCGGAAAGTTACTTAGTTTGATGTACAGAATGCTTGGTTGACGGCTATGTGAAGGGTATGTTTACACCCTGTAGACACTTTATATAACATATTATTATTGTAATAAAGTCAGTATATTCTCAGCAGTCATTAGTTTCATTCACTGTCTCTGTCTACCGTACATGGGAAAATTTTGATCTGACGATCTGACGACTTTTTTCCATGGGTGTAGGCAGAAACGACAGACAGTCATCATCTGAATTCGCAGCAATGACAGAGTAAATCTAAAGACTTGATTGACATCATTGGTGATCTTTGACAGTCGTTAGGTAGTCAGTGGCCCAGAAAGTCTGAAAACCAGTCTTACCAAGGGGTTTCGTATTACCCAGTACTAACTGGGTTGTGCTGGTCAGATAGGCAGTCACTCCATGTAAAAAACTGGTATTCAGCTGCATCCGGTTAGACTGGAAGCCGACCCCAATATAGTTAGAAAAGGCTAGGCAAATGATGATGGTGATCATTGCTTAGAGTAATTTATTTTAACTTCATGTATAAATCATAGGCGGAGTTAATGTCACAAGACATTCTCAACCAGTCAACCTTTGAGTTAGAAAAAAGAAATAACTACACGTTTTCGTAAATTTTAATATTTATGTTGAAACTAGTACACGTTCTTACTGCGCACTTAGAACATGACAAGCAGAAAACTGTACACCTACAAATATATAAACAGCACAGTCTATACATAAATAATAGGCCCAACGTCGTCGACTCTAAAGAAAAAACCTCGCCCAAGCCTTGACAACTCATCCAGAAATAGTACATCCACGTCATCGATTCAAGACTTGTGACCGCCTCCATGGTCCACTCAATTATTCATGACTTCCATTCTAACGGCGATGGAGCATCTTTTTTATATCACTATATTATTATATATTTTATACATATTCCCTTGAGGAAGGTGTAATTCGATAATAGGATAATCTTACTGTTTTGTGAAGTCTTCCGATTTTCTTTGGGTCTGCTTGAGTGCTACACGACCCTTACCGTTTAGGAAATTTCGAATCGTGTTTTTTTTTTGTGTCTTTTATGTTTTGGATGTAAAGCTTAGTTCGCATTAGATATTTTGTTTCCGTTTATTTATTTTTGAGGTAATAACCAAACTGGAAGATACCTTTCTGATGGTAATCCGTCGTAAGTACCTACCGTTCGTTTTCTTACTTTTTTATCAAGTCTACCAACAGTCCTCAGTCCTTTTCTGAAAAAATATATACAGGGCTAATATAAGGCAATTATTAGCTGTCCCATACATTTAGGTCGAATAGGTATTGAAATTTAGTATGGGACAGCCATGGAGGTAGTTATTCAGTTTGATGGTCTGCAGCTTATCCTTTCATATGACTATACCCTTTCTGTTACACCCTGTATAAGCACAATAATACTTGAATTTTTGCTGTTTGTACTGACCTCTGCAAATGTTAAGCCTCGAAAGAGTCCTAACTAAGAAGAATAAGAATAAATTTATTAAACCATTGTTACAAGCATTTTCCTAACCTAACTTAGCGCTATGAATAATGGTAACAAGTAAAATTTTAATATATTTAGAAAACAGAGGTCAACAAACTAAGCTGCGCCTGTATCTTGGGGGCCGGAGTTACGTTTACATAAAATTAAAACACAAAATTTGTTGATGTGATAGTTGACAAGGTAGCATAAATAGCATAATCAGCCTATGAATGTTCCCACTGCTGGGACGCAGGCCTCCTCTCTATGAGAGGGAATGGGCTATAATCCACCACGCGGGCCCAGTGCTGGTTGGTAGATGTCACATGTCTTTGAATTTTTGGTTCTAGGACATGCCGGTTTCCTCACGATGTTTTCCTTCACCGTTTTGAGAGCATTGGTGATGAAATAACTTACACAAAGTAATGCGCCTGGCTGGGTTCGAGCCCACGACTTACTGCTCGTAAGTCGGAGTCTCCACCATTGGGCCACCGCTGCTGTTGACAAGGTAAGTGTACGTAAATAAGGAATGCCTTTTTACAAAAAAACAAAATGATATTACAATAAAAAAATAAAAAGAATTCTGATGTTTAATAATGTCGTGTGAGATTGTGTGTGTGTATGTACGTGTTGTGTGTGTGCAGATGTGTGGGTTATTTGCAGTTATTTTTGTTATAAACTTTAATTAACTTAATATTTTTTCTAACTACATTTAAAATATATTAAAAAAATACCTTAATTCTACCATCCTACTATACCCTAAAATATTGGGTATTTCATCGCAGTAAGTACCCTGATTTATCCCAAGAGACATACCGAATTTTCCTAAGTGTTCTATGATTGGCCAAAAAATATATGGAAATAGTTCCCGTGAGTAATGTCTTAAGTGGTAGCTTTGGACCATGATTACCTTTTATCGTTCTCGTTTAGCAATTAGTTGAGGTATGGTAAGGGGTGGGGCTCATCCATTAACTTGAAGTGAACTGATTATTTGGACTGGATTATATTTTTCCTGGTAATTTATTCGTTGTAAGAATGGGAAGAGAATTCGTTTTGAGCAATATATTCGAGATTGGGGAAGGAATGAAGTGAGGAATGAGTAGAAAGGTTCCATAATCCATGTATTTGTGAATCAAACTCAAAGCATTTATTTCAATTAGATCATTACAGGCTCTTTTGAATGTCAGAAAAACAAAAAAAACGAAGTTACAGTCACAAGGCATAATAACTTGTGAAAGTACTGTAATCTTGTCTATATCTGCATTGGCACCATTGTGGAACTGCTTAGCCATATATTTAGATAATCAGGCTATAATTTTACCACTGATGGGACACAGGCCTCATACCTGTGACCATTAATACGCCACGCGGGCCTAATGTGATTTGGTGAATGTCCTATGTCGAATTTTGGGTTCTAGGACATATTGGTTTCCTTTCATAGATTTGATAGTAGTGAGGTAGAAACAAACTATATAAAATAACGTGCCTGGCTGGGTTCGAACCTACAAGCTACACCTCATAAATCTGGTCATTACCGCTAGCCACTGTTTTTGCTGGTCAAAAACACAAAAAAAGTTCAAAACAAAAATCCGCTACCAGAATAAATTAAACTTAAAAAACAAGCTTTTATTTAAATGAAAATTAGGTTTATCGTATACTTACAAAGTGTCCGTGCTATTAACCGTTGAGGAGTTCTCTCGTGAGGAGGCAATCTTGACTGCAGGATCTAGTCATATCTGTCATAAAAATGTAGAACCAAAAGTATGTAAAATTTCAGCTCAATCGATTGGGGGGAACTGGCTTGAAATTCAGTTGCAAGATTTGACCAATACATACTCACAAGACAAGTTAAAAAAAAGCTTATAAATAAATACCAAAACAGAAACAGAATAGAAGCGTCTATTCCATCACAAAACAACCACACATTAGTAAAGGAATTCTTTGAGCTGATTAAACCCATTGCATTTTCAATTTCACATTTCACATTTTCGTGAGTAAAAAATAATTTCATTTGCTTCGTATTTTCATGAGGACCGAAGTCTCGAGGGATGTGTTTTAATAACACTTTAAAGCAGAGAGCTTTCGGTCTAATTGCTGAAAAGTTTTTAGCATCTCTTATAGAGCCGTATGGTATTTTTAATTTTGGATTTTCAGCTTCGCATATATGTGAATTTGTTGAGATAATGGCTGCGTTTTCGGTTTTGTGATTTTAATTTTATTTAGCTAATATTTTTCATTATTTTGTACTTAAGTGCCAACTTTTAAGAAGGTAGGCATTTTTTGTAAGTGGTTTAATCAAAGAGATTTTGAAATTCGATAGATTGTAAAGTAGCTGTTTTATGTAACTACAGACAAGGCACACTTCTTGTTGGCAAAACCTTTGGAGGGAGTTTAAATTAAGATAAATATCGAAAAGACTGCCAGAAAACTGACTATCACTATATTACGACAACATAATATAGCCTTGAAAGCCATGAAACATAAGAACAAAACAAATGTTAACCCATTTCCTGCAACACAAGGCCATCGATACATTGACGGCATTCAAAATAACGGCCATAAGAAAATATTTCTCGTTCGTTCCACTTAACATAACGAATCATTAACTTCTAACAACCCGTCAAATAATCCAAGGACAGCAGTTAAGCCAGAAACGTTGACAGACTATAAATATTAAAGGCATTAATGTAGTTTTTCGCGTGACCCGTTAACTGGCAACACCCAAACAAATAATAAAATAGTTAGGGCATTATAAACTTTGAGTCTTATTGGTTTAATGATGGAATTTTACGGTATAACCGGCGTAATGGTTCTTGAAATGGTGCTAAACATAACGTGTAACAAGACACTTCACGAAACCACTTACCTATTCTTCTCATAATTTTTTTGCTCAGTGTCATACATAAGAACCTTCTGGTTACGGAAATGCTGAAAGACTAAGTTATAACTTTTTTGTATAGTACTAAAATAAGTTATAAATGTTATAACTTAACTATAAATACCGGGTGCGCGTTTGTTTGTAATTTTTGTCCCCAAAAATAAAATTCTTTCAGTTACATTAAACTCAAGGTTACTTACATTACTGCAGAAAGCGTAGATGACGGTTATGTAATGGGTCTTTTTCCAAAGTCACATCGAAATATCAAGACTTAAAATTCAATAGATGCTTTGGTAACAGCTGTTGGGTATTATGCAGTCGACATCCAAGATTTTAAACCTGTATGCGACTGGCACATTACTCACAGAAACGATGGCTGGCTGATGGTGTCAAATAGTGTACCATAAGGCACACTTGTGTGTAAAACTTCTTCAAGGAGGACCAATGATCTGGTCAATCACAAGAATCCGATGGATGCGGGAGGCAAAATGCTTGCGGGGCTACGTCCCGTAGCGGACACCTGTTTGAAATATGGTACCTGTCCCACTAGCATAGGAACGTGGACTGGAATATATAACATGGGTAACAGAAAGATCCACATTCAAGCTTAAAGAGCCGTAAAAGCTTTTTAAGATATACGACCTTCTTATAAGACGGTGCGTCAGACGAGAGATGCGAACTGTGGAGAAACAAACATACCACCCCTTCTCATTTCATCAACCAGAAAGATCACTTGCCCCTGAATACAAACCGCAGTGGTCAATCAAGAAGTCTCTTAACCGATTGTGAGCCCAGGTTAGTCGCTGTAGATATCATCTGGCCAAATGGGGTATCCTCGATCCAGCCCAAACAGATTGCCAATGTGAAGCTCCTCTTCAGGATATGCTCCACCTGTAATGCCCATCCTGCACAACTACTTGTACCTTTCAAGATTTAATCGAAGCACATGTTAGGGCTGTGCAACTCAAATTGCTAATAGCCAGCTGGCTACATACTGGTCTAACACAATTTGAGTTCATCAACACGTAAAGATGAAGATCAGAAATATCAGGGAGAGATTAACATAACTGTCCACTCCCTATGTAGCAGCTGGAGTCGGGATATGTCTGGTTATCTTACCCTCTTTTACATGAGACTGTGACATAATATACACTGGCGAAATGTGGAAACGGGAATACATAGTAGTGGCACTAATAGAGGCTTAAAAATATTACAGTGAAAAAGTTCTCAGACCTGCATTTTAACTATAAAATAAAAAGCGAATTTTAACCATGTTGTTAAAATTTTAATTAAGTTCAACTGATGCATAAACATTGCAAAATGTCGTAATTTGAAAACTCGTTGCGCCAGATGTTAAGAGAATTTTCATTTTTCTTTTAACTCGTTTCGTAGTTTAAAGCAGTTAAATTGTAGTGTACTTATCTTTCATTAAATATTATTCGACAATCTTAAGAGAGCCTAATAGGGACCAGAAACGAGGACAAACTTGCCTAGTTGAAGCAATACGCTATGGGTGTAGGCTGTAGTGGAATGTGGACTGCAATAAATCTGCAGCTCGAGATGAAATCCCATTGGGCAACGTGAGCCTTTGGAACATACGCTATATAAACCGATTATAGTGCTATATTATTTACTCCTCGCCAATATTCTGACCCTCGGTTAGTAAAATTACATGAAACTATGATAAGAGTATCTCATGTTATACTTTAATCGGTTAAAAAAAAAAAAAAAAAACTTGTTTATTTCAGACTAGGTAATGTCCATATTTTTTTAGTAACACATTAATTCTCTGAAGACTAAGTTTTTATAATACTGTCCATGTACAGTTGTCTATGGGGTTCATAAAACAATGATAAATGTCAGTTTCATACAAAAATGCTACATCAGCTTTTACAACATCACAAGAAAATCACTTTATATTGTTAACTTTGATTCTCATTTTGAATCAATTACTTTTAGAGAAAATGAACTCCATCCGTAATAATTTCTTTATTACTTTGTAGGCTCTTCTTCTTCATAAACAAAGAAATACTTACCCAAAGATTTATACGAAATAATTTTAAATTCTATTAGGTTGAAATAACCCCTTAAATTACAAAACCTGTCTTTACGATGTATAAAACTTCAGATTACACGTAATGCAACAACGCCGGTACAGCTATGAATAATATTTGGTACAGACGGAATACTTTGGCGAATTACTTTACAGCCTCGGTGGCCTAGTGGTGCTGAGCATGAGGTCCTGGGTTCGATTCCCAGGTCGGGCAAAGTTTTATTAGGAATTTCTCAGTATCTGGATTTGTAACAGGCTCGCCCCCTATTATATGTGACATAAACATAACTGGCGAAATGTAGGTGTACTATTAGGTACATCTCTGCATTTTGAAACCAAACTTCTAATTCTAAGAAGTTTAATTATGAATTACGTCCCGTTCCCTTACTCTGGCGATGCGACTTGCTTCAAGTTCGCATAGCGGTGGCTTGTGGCATATTCAACAAAACTTTTATGTGCAATTTCTTTTATGCGCATTCGCAGTCACTGTCGCAACACGCGTGCAGCGTTGAGTGTATGACTTGTAGCCAAGCTGTTAGAGCATTTCAGACTAACGTATTTTGTAGCGCGTGAAAGCTCGTACTGGCTTATGCGCGTACTTGCACGCCACATTAAGCCCTTCAAAAAACTGAACGCGCGTGCACGCGCTTATAGCGGTGGCGTGTTCGCTTGGGGTGAGCGTGTCCGCGCGGAGGAGTCTTTCACGACTCACTCTTGTACACGCCTAAAATAAAAGGCGCGTATGTATACGTAGAAAATATTTGTTTTGTAAATTGTGGTGACCGGTGAAAATCAATATATACAGTATTTTTTCATTTAAAACGCAATAGCGTCATTTCAAAGAATAGTTGAAATTAAATGAGATTTTTTATGGATCGACTACATTTTATTACAGTGTTACCTGATTCGTTCCATTGTCACATTAAAATTTAGGACTCGACACGAAGGCCTCAAGTGGTTATTCTCAACAATTAAGGACAAATTACATCAAAGAAAAAAAGTCATTTTCAATGTTGCCCGTCTGTTTTATATCCAAAGAAAGACACACTTAATTTATGCTATCATAAACAATTTATTCATGAATATCCTTTGTCTTGTCTCTTGCCTTCTTTGGAAATTGTCGTAATAAAAGTATTATTACATTAATACGGGAATAGGGTTGCCAAAAAATATTCTAAAAAAGAAGCTGCCAGTGTTTTTGAGGGGTGAATTGTAAAACTGCTAAAAAAAAAAGTTCGAGTCTAAAAAGTCAGTCTCGCTCGCGCGCGCATACTGCTACGACGCGTCATGTTTGTTCTTTGTTTCACCGTTTACGCTTATGTTACGAGTGAATATGGCAGTTACTTTAAAATGTAGTAGTTGTAATATAGTTATCGACGAATTATTGGCTTATGTTCAAAATAAGATATCGATCATCGACGAAGAAAGCCTGGTCAGAATTTGTGTGTCGGCGTTTCGTGGTGAGGAAATTGAAAAGTCGAAATCACTATTATTTGAATCGTTACCGGCTGATAAACGAAAACCTGTTCGTAAAGGACAAGGAAAAGAAAATCGTGCTCTCAGTGACATTATCAGTGCCTTCAAAGCTTCGGATCCTGACCTGATGCCTGTGTTCGTGGCTCGTAGCCTGGAGAAGCTCCCGCCGATTACATTCGATCACTTGGATGTGTCTGACCTTCTTAAAAAGATTACTCTGCTGCGAGAGGAAGTTAACCAGATTAAAACCTCATATGTATCACTTGACCAGTTAGAAATACTAAAGAAGGAGGACCAGTTTACGAAGAACATTAATGTTAACACGAGAAGAGGTGCGAATAGACGGGATAGAAATGTGGATATGACGCTGTTAGTAGATTCGGATAGATCCATTTCTTCCGATATAGACTGCTGTTCTTTACCTAAGGCTGATGAAGAAGAAAATTTGCAAAGTCATGACAACAACCTGCAAAGTGAGGGTATTTTTGTACAGTCTCAACTACCGAGTGCGATCGGAGTTGCGCCACAGTCAAATAGTACCGTTACTCAAGCGCTCACGTCATTACGAGCGGAGAACGGAACTGCGTCAATGAGTGCGGCGAGCGCGCAGCCGATCTGTGCGACGGATGAATGTAAACAAACCGCTGCGTCGGTATTGAAGAACGGTTTAGCCAAAGAGCGGGCTGAACATGGGCAGTGGACTACAGTTACCTATCGTAAATCAAGTACGAAAAATCGTAGGAGAGGTAAAATAGGTTTAGCAATTGATTCTGCAGGCAATTTCAAAGCAGCAGAGAGAAAAGTACCTATTTTTATTTCGAACGTACACATCAATACGAGTGTGAAAGACATAGCAGATTATATTGTCTCTAAAACACAGATGTCTGTAAAGTTAGATAGAATATTATCGAATAAACAGAATTTGTATAAATCTTACAAGTTTTATGTGCCTGAGTCTAAAATACAAGTATTTTTGGATGACAACTTGTGGCCGAAGGGCATAATATTTAGACGTTTCTTGTATTATAAGAATACGTATGCGACTGGAAATAATAATATAAGTTCTAGTGTCGGCCCTACACCTAAGAAAAACGGATAAACAGATATATAAGCTGGTGACTTATAACTGTAAAAGTGTTAAACGGTCTATTGATGGCATACGGGAGCTGTGTTCCAATAACGATATCATCGCACTTCAAGAAACATGGTTGTTACCAGAGGAACTTTCGTACCTACATTGTATCAGCGATGATTTCGGCTGCACCGGTACGTCGGCGGTGGATACGACGGCGGGCATTCTTCGGGGGCGACCGTACGGTGGCCTAGCCCTCCTTTGGAGAAAAAGTGCGTTCAACAATGTGTCGGTAGTTGAGTGCAGTAACCCGCGAGTGTGCGCTATTAAAATAGTGATAAACAAAAGGTCAATATTAGTGTTTAATGTGTACATGCCCACGGACGTGGCTAGTAACTTAGTGGAATTCACGGATTGCCTCAGTTTGGTGAGTGCCATTATTGATAGTTCAAGTATTGAAAACTGTTATATTCTTGGTGATTTCAATGCACACCCAACAGAACGATTTTTTACAGAACTGATAGGCTTCTGTCAGGAATTTGAGTGGAACTGTGTTGATACGGAGATATTGGGGTTAGACTCAGATATCTACACTTTTGTGAGTGACGCACACGGTTCGCGGAGGTGGCTTGATCACTGTGTGGTTACCAAAGCGGCCCGTGAGTCTGTAGTTAATGCGAGTGTTGTATACGATACATTATGGTCGGACCATTACCCGCTTGTTCTAGAATGTCTATTCGATAATGTTTGTGAAAAGCAATGGAATTCTAATTATATGGAAAATGTTATTGTTTGGGGAGACAGAAGTCTTGAACAGTCTCAGTCTTACACAAAGGCATGTCATGAAAGACTTAGACTTATTGATTTTCCTGAAGACTTCAGAATCTGTAGTGACAAAAGTTGCAATCAAGTATGTCATCGCGCTGTTATAGACAATATGTATAAAGATATAGTTAGTGCTTTATCCGAGTCAGCTGCGGTGGGTCGGGGTCGCAATAAGCGTAGAAAAAAGAAAGTAGTGGTAGGGTGGAATGCGCATGTAGGTGAGGCTTACAGGGTGGCCAGGCAGAAGTTTCGACTTTGGGAAGACCTTGGGAAGCCTTCTGCTGGTCCCACATTTTGTGATATGCGTGAAGCAAAGAGAATGTTTAAGTCTCGCTTGAAATGGTGCCAAAATAATGAAGACCAAATAAAAATGGATATTTTGGCTTCAAAACATTCAAGCAATGATTTTCGATCGTTTTGGAAACACACAAATAAGCTGAGCAGTAAGCCAGGCCTCCCTGTGTCTCTCTATGGGGAGAGCGATCCCGTAGGCATTGCTGATCTCTTTAAGGAACATTTTAGAATAAAGTCTCCACTGGGTCCCTGCGTTTCCGAGCCTGATGTTGTTGACCTTGGTGACCTTGGAACGAGATTCACTGCTAGGGACGTTAAATGTGTTATTAACAGTATGTCAAGAGGCAAGTCTCCAGGTCATGATAGTCTCAGCATTGAGCACCTCAAGTTCGCGGGCCCTCATTTACCAAGAGTGTTAGCAATGTTTTATAACTTTTGTGTGAGTCATGCGTATTTACCTTGCCATATGACTAAAACTATCGTAGTGCCCATTATTAAAAATAAAACGGGTGATATTGCTGACATAAAGAACTATAGGCAAGTCCAGTTTCAAGGAGGAGGAGATCAGCAGTGCCAAGCTGCTGCTGTTCCAGTCGCTCGGCAAAGTCGAGCAGATGCAGTCCCGCCGGAGGGATGGCGGCCAGAAGTGTGTCCAGGACATCATCACGTTGATGAAGAGCACCGACCCGGACGACGTGCCCGCTTTTGTGGCTAAGGAGCTTCATAAGCTGCCCCCAGTCACGTTTGACCACGTCGATGTCACCAGGTTGCTGAAGGATATCACAACTCTTAAGGCAGGCCTGGCCGAGGTACAGTCCAAGTTGGAGGTGTCGAATAACACCATTGGTGAGCTACGTGCCGAAGTAGAGTTGTTGCGCAACGCTGTAACGGTAAATAGGTCACCTGATGCTTCCAACGTGAGCACACGTCGCGGAGCGAGAATCGCTAGCAACGGCAGTTTTGAGTCGGCGAGCTCCACTACGTCACTCGCTGCTGATACTGCACGCGTTGCAACTTGCGCCGCCGCTGTCGCTAACTCGATGCCGGTCGAGATAATGACTCGTGTAGGTACGTCGACCCCTAAACGTGCCTACGCCGCTATCGTCGGCACGCACAAATCTGTGTCGCGGTCCCAGAAGGGGATTAAGAAGAGCTGCTGTGAACCTGGCAACAGGGATTCGAAAGAGCAAGGCCCAGCTACGGGCATGTGTGACAAGGATGGCTTCGTGAAGGTGGAGAGGAAGAAGAGGAAGAAGCCCTCTAGTCGTAACCAGTGCGGGACCGCGCTGGCAGGACCCAATGTGCTGCGTCCGGCGATACCATCGACGCAGTTATATGTGTCCCGGCTACATCACACCACGAAGGTTGAGGAGGTCGTGGAGTATGTCCGAGCGAAGACCAACTGGAGCTTGAGGGTTGAGAAGTTAGAGTCGCGCCACAACACGAATTTCAAGTCGTTTGTGGTGCGAGTTCCGACTCATCATATTGAGACCTTCCTCAAGGAAGAGTTTTGGCCGAAGGGTGTCATATATCGGCGTTTCCGCGGAAGGCTACGCGACACCACGCAGCGCAACACGACGTCGTCGCTTCGTGTACAATAGTTTATATTTTCTTATTTTTATAAAATATGTATGATAGTCTATAAGGTATATATGTTATGGGTCTTTGTTACCTGAAATAAATGATATATTATTATTATTATTATAGGCCCATTTCTCTGGCAACAGTGATCGCGAAAGTGCTTGACAGCCTGCTTAACAGACAACTTAATAACTTTGTTCAGCTGCACGACAATCAGTTCGGATTTCGATTCGGACTATCTACTGAAAGTGCTATCTTGTGTCTAAAGTGGGCTGTGAGGTACTACTCGGATAGGAAAACTCCTACGTATGCTTGCTTCCTCGACCTCTCCAAAGCTTTTGATCTGGTCTCCTACAATATCCTCTGGAGGAAGTTAGAAGAATCTGGTGTTCCTCCAGAGTTGATTAACACTTTTAAATGCTGGTATAGAGGCCAGATCAATCAGGTACGCTGGGCCGGGGCTTTTTCGGAACCGTATAGGTTGGAGTGTGGGGTAAGGCAGGGGGGGTTGACTTCCCCCACGCTCTTCAACCTCTATGTCAATGGGCTGATCGAGGTGCTCAGCAGAGAGCGTGCCGGCTGTTACATTGATGGAGTATGTGTAAACAACATTAGTTATGCCGATGATATGGCGCTGCTGAGCGCCTCGGTTTGTGGTCTTAGGAGATTGGTGACCATCTGTGAAGAATATGCTTTACTTCATGGATTGGTCTACAACGTCACTAAAAGTGAAGTCATGGTCTTTGGTGCCGGTGGTCGATGTCCTGATGCTTTCCCTCCGGTCAAGTTGAACGGAGTATCGCTTGTGAGGGTATATAAAATGAAATACTTGGGACATCTCTTGACCGCTGACCTCAGAGACGATGATGATATTGAGAGAGAAAGAAGGGCGCTGTCGGTAAGAGCTAATATGATCGCTCGCAGGTTTGCACGTTGTTCTGTCGTTGTAAAAAGAACCTTATTTCGTGCATATTGCACCTCATTTTACACGTGCAGCCTGTGGGTAGATTACACTCAAAAATCGTACAGCGCCCTTCGCGTTCAATATAATAACGCGTTCCGGGTATTGATGGGGCTGTTCCGCTTCTGTAGCGCATCAGGGATGTTTGCTGATGCGCGTGTCGATTGTTTCTACACCACGATGCGTAAAAGATGCGCTTCCCTGGTGCGCCGGGTGCGGGCCAGCCCCAACATTATACTGCAGTGTGTGGCGAGCAGACTGGACTGTTTGTGTGTGAATCGTTGCTGCAAGCTTTCTACTTCGGTGTTAAGCTTGTAGCAGGGATTCGCATAAATCTATAATGTGAGACAGTGTTAGGTTAAGTGTGTAGGTTAAGTTTACTAACATAGTTGTAAGGAAATATTGTTACTAACTTTGTGAGTCCTGTTACTTGAATTAAATATAATAATAATAAAAAGTTTTAATTACATTCCCCTGTATTAGATAAATCTGCTTGGTAGATGGACATTATAGACATAAATGTAACGTTAGATTTCGTTAGAAACTTGTAGATATAATTACTATTCCTCCAAATAATCATTGAGACCAGTATGCAGCCATGTAACTAAAAGAGTGATGAATATAAAATGTTGATGGATGGAGAGGGAGAGCAAGACCGAGGAAACGATGAATAGAGTGTGTCAGCAATGATATGAAAGAAAAAGGAGTAAATGATAGTGTGACAGTCAACAGAGGAGAATAGAAGAAAAGAACGTGTTGTGCCAAACCCAAGTAACACGGGACAAGGACAGGAAGCTGATGATGATGATGACCACGAAAAAGATTATGAAAAGTCGAGTGATTAGTTTGCACTGACAAGTTATAGTTGATGGTTTAACTACCAAGTGTAAGTAGCAGCAGTTATTTGAAATAGTTTAGACTGAGCTTAGGCAACAGTAAAATATCAAACATTAATGCTATTTAAAAATAATCGTGATGGGCAACCACACCAGGCAGCCCTGGCCATTTCCATTGTTAATAGCAAAAACTGTGGTCATGTATCGTTGAAGGATTTCCAAAGTAATATATGGCCATTATCATTAAAATAATGACCATCTCGAATGTACATCATACATGTCGCTTAACGGTAGTTACGTTGCCTCCAGGCTATTGCCAAGTTTAAGTACACTGGATTTTCGACCTTAAAGTAAGTACAGTAAGAGTGAGCCCGTTCACTTTTAAGATTTATAATTATGGAGATGGCCTAAAATTAGTAGTGCAATCAAAAACTTTTGTACTAACCATTACTTATCGTTATTTTTAATGAACATTATAATTTTTTGCTATCTTGATGATATATTAATGTTCTGAACGAGCGTTTTATTTTCTTGTTGACCCTAACCTAACAAAGTAAAATAAATACAATAAGTAACCAGCTTGAAAATTTTAGAAAAAATATTATCCATGTGTGATAACCTTTTTTATTTTATTCGGTTATAAATATTTTACGTTGCTCGTAAGTGGGGCCTGTTTAAAGACAACGTTGAAATTGGTTCATAAATACGGGATTATTACGTAAAACTGGCAAAGATCTATGATATCATTACATAAAATGGTGTTCTAGGTGAAATGAGGCTCAAACGTGGTTAAAACGAAGAACCGACACGAGCGGATGCTACCAACGTGGATGAACTAAGAAAGAACGAAGAAGGTGGCATGTGAAACAACTGCCAATTCACACAGTTTATTATTTATTAGGGTTATGCGCATTTCGTCCTATTCGCACTTCGTCCCGCGTTCACAAATCGTCCCATTCGCAGTACCTCCCATTCGCAGTTCAACCCGTTCGCAGTTCGTCCCGTAGAATTAATTTTTAAGGGAGAGGTAGGTTTATATGTGTGTCCAAAATGGACAGGAATAATGGATAAATTGTAATAAAACATCAAGAGTAAGCATTAAAGTTTCAATCGTTGGTCTAGTGGGCGCCAGCGCAACTGCAGAGCACGAGGTCTTGGGCTCGATTCCCAGGCCCGGCAAAGTGTTATTGGTTTTTTTCCATCAGGAATTTCTCAGTAGCAGCCACGGAGGATTTGTGCCCGGTTGATGGCAATAGGCTAGCGTGTCATCTTCGAAATCGTATCAAGGAAAAGCTCACGTTTATAATAGAGTTTAGGCAGAGGTGAACCTCATAGTACGCCCACATTTTGCCAGTTATGTTTAAGTCCCATGTTATAGGGGGCGAGCCTATTGCCATCAACCGGGCACAAATCAATACTCTGTGGCTACTACTCAGAAAATCCTGATGGACAAACCCAATAACTCTTTGTCCGACCTGGGAATCGAACACAGGACCAAAAAAAAACAGTTTATTATACAAAATCCCCATATACCATATCTACATACAACCGACTCACATTCAGACTTCTAAAGCAACAAAGGCTCGAAACAGAGCTGTGTCACGTCATATCCTGCTATTATTGCACGGTACCCACAATTTGCCTTTAATAAATAACGGGCTGCCGGCAACGGCCTATACTCTACTGTTTATGGTTCTTACATAATTAGGGCTATTAGAACGAACTGGACTACCTGTGTTCTAGATTTTGATTGGGTCTGGACTAAGTTTATCAACAATGTGTTTATTGATCGTCACTTTTTAGGGAAGGCTGTTTCGTTGACTTGTTCGTCAACTGGCGACTAAGAAACTCGCGAGCGCGCGCGTGTTGATACCTTCCGATTTTACCAATTTTTTTTGGTCGTCAACTCGCTCGCACATTATAAAGTACAGTCAAATAAAAACGAATTGGAACCAATCACTATAAATAACTAGCTATTGCCCGCGCTGGCTGATTCGGTTAAGTACCGACTATCTACTTAGATTTCGGGATACGGCGAGGGGGATCCGGCCGATGACGCATGATACCCAAGCATGCTATCCAGCGTTGCCAGAATGTTAATTTTGTAATTTCCAAGGTCGAGCGAGTTGACGACAAAAAAAATAGGTGAAATCGGAAGGTGCCAACTCGCGCGCACTCGCGAGTTTCACACTTGCCAGTTGACGAATAAGTCGTTTCGGGTACGTACCGTTTGGTAACTTTCCCGTTTCGCCAACTAAACAAAATACCGTTAAATAAAGCGCCGTTTCGTAACTATTTTGGTCTTCTCACATTGAGTCTCGTTTCGTCAAGTTTTGAGTATGCGTATATTCATTCCCGTTTGGTTATCGATTGCGTTGTTAGAAAAATATACCTATTTACGAGCATCGCTGTGACTTTGTCATCAGATGATGAAGCCTAGTTTTTTCTCAACTGTGTTGGGTCACGCCCATGATTTGTTATGTAAATCAACTATCAATCAAGTCTGATTAGACTGAAAATCCATCGTATTAAAAAGAAACAAGTAAATTCCATACAAGAGTGAATTGCAAAACTCAGATCCCAATAATTGTTCAGCCACTGTTCCATACAAGCCATCCCACAAACTGTAATAAACTTTTTCTATTCCATTTCAACTCTAGATTTTACGTATTGCCTAATGAGAAACAATACTAAAACAAATACTATTGGAAACAGACTAATTTAGCCCGCGGGGTATCTGTAATTGGACCTGGATATTGAATGGAACTAGTCCAGCTTAGAATTGAAGTCGTAAAAATAAAATGGACTCCGGAGAGTGAATACGTTCGAATTCAGTGGTTTTAGAGCTCAATATCGAGTTAATTTTAGTATCGGAATTAAATGCTTTACATAATTTACGAGATACGTAACTATGTATTACCTAAAATGTTTAAGTTACTTATGATGCGATACGAGACGGATGTGTAGAGTGACTAAAATAGAAAAAGTAAAAAATGATATAAGAGGAAGTTTTATCCAGACTCCGTGGTTGCTACTGAGAAATGCCTGATGGAATAACCTAATAACACTTTGTCCGGCCCAGGAATCGAACCCCATGCCCAGCAGTCGCGCTTACGACTACTCGATTAACGAGGCAATCGATATTTTAATGTCACTTAAACCTCGCCATTAGTCTAGACCGTATCAAGGATCCTGGTCCTCAAAGGAAACAAGCACCAAAACCCCCTGTTATAATAAATCCCTGAGGAGAGTCTCCCTTAAGCCTCACTGTGCAAGTAGCACGTGATGTCTATAACATTTAACCAAGTCTTCAAATATTTCCGGATTCAATATTTACTTCGCTATCAACGTAAGTAAATGCAGGCAATATAAGCTGTATCGATGCACTTTAGTACGCTCCACAGCTGTTAGCACGTTCCGAAAGAATGTTGCTACTAAAAGCACATGTTCAGGTTATGTTTTGATGTCTGGAAATTGCTTCAAAATATGTAGGGAAAAAGATAAGTTTAACCGCACCCTAGTAGCTAGGATCTTTTAGAAAAAATAATCATACATACCATCACGGCTGAAGGCTCAGGCACTGGTTTACCTAATAGTACACCTACATTTCGCCAGTAATCTTTTTTATGTCCTATGTAATAGGGGGCGAGCCTATTGAAATCAATCGGGCACAAATCGAGACTCCCGGCTGTTACTGAAAAATTCCTGATGGAAAAAATCCAATAACACGTTGTCCGACCCGGGAATCGAACCCAGGATCAGCAGTCTCGCTTGTGACCACTAAACCAACGAGATAAAGTAAACGAGAAACACGAGATAACGAGATTAAATAATGACGGCATGCAATTATTTTTAAATTAATACATTTATTTCATTCATTTTTGTACGCTTCACGGCAAAACATAGAATCTAACTTGTATATTGTAACATCTCACAGACCGTGTAACTAACTATGTTTACAAATAAAAGATTCGTATTCTTATTCTCATTCTTATTCTTAAAACAGATAACAGTGTGACAAAACAGTATCTCCTTTTCCTGTGTTGAAAGTTGACGGATCTTTTAGGTCTTCCCATAATCTAGTTACAATCATCATCTTGATCATTTGGGAGCATAGCCTGTGGGCTAGATGTGCGCAAAACATCTTACAATGCTCTCCGCGTTCAGTATAATAACGCGTTTAGGATGCTGGTGGGGCTGCCTCGCTTCTGTAGTGCATCGGGGATGTTCGCGGACACGCATTTGGATTGTTTTTACGCAAAAATGCGTAAAAGATGCGCTTCCCTGGTGCACAGGGTGTGGGGCAGCACCAACAGTATCTTAAACATGATTGCCAGGCGCCTGGACTGTGTTTATGTGGGTCGCTGTTGTGCTATCACTCATGGGTTGTCGCAGCAGTGATCCACCGTTATTTCTTGTGTTGTTTTGTTTTTTATCAGTGTTTACTAACATACTCGTAAGTTTTACTAACAGTTTTTGAGTCATGGATACTCGATTATAAAGAATTCTATTCTATTCTATTCTATAACAGTTCAATTTAAAAGAAGAAAAGGTTAAAGGCATTGCCACTGAAAAGTAAAGTAAAGTAATATGGTACATTAAAAAGATGAAACAATAAAATGGGTGTCTTGTACAATCTACCTTGAATTAGGCTTGGTTGGACCATGGTTATGCTTGCAGACCTAACCATGTCTCTGATCTTGTTTTGATTTTTAAAATATGCAGTAACACTTCGTCTTCTTTTGCAATGGAAACTTATTTTAAAGTTGACCGTCTAATTTTGTAGACATATTTTTTTAGCAAATGTCTAATTATAGCAGTCACCCGCTCATCAGTGGTAACAAATTGACATTGACAGCGCCTTTATCTCGCAGAAGTAAGGGCGGTTTTCTTAGTGCATTTATCAGGCCCATTGTACCAATGAACATTTTATGAAGACTATAAGCATTATTGTAAGATAACACAACGCAAGAATATGACAAAAACATTTTTCAAAAAGTCAAGAGATCAGTATAACTTAATATAAAACTTTAAAATATCGCTGACACGATGCATGAGATCTGACGTTACATAATCCTTCGTCGTGGAACAGGTGTTTTAATATTGTCAGATGTAGGAGCCCCGCTGACGTGGCGTCTGACTGATATTACTGGAGATGGATAGAAAGGTTTATTTATAGCGAGTACCTGAGTAGAAAGTTTGAGCGGGTAGAATGTGTATTTATGCCAGTTTTTCGTCTCTAAAGAGGTCGCATTTTAAAACATTTTTTTCTTTACGTAAAACTAGTTTTTATCCGTGTTGCCAGTTTGATAATTATCGGATATCAATGTAATACGGAGATATAGGGTGGAAGGGACATCCGCGCACAGATACCACGTGTGCAGTACGTCATACGGAACCATTCAACAAAATTTGGTAATAAATAACAACTGTTTTCTAAAGTGTGTACAGTCAAAATGTATGGAACAACAAACTTAAAAACATACCTGTTTGGAATGATGTACTGAATACTTGGTAAGCGTTTGTGCGTCGATGTCCATTCTACCCTGTATAACAACTACCTTATGTCGTAACCCAGGTCCATCCTTCAGCCGTTACTGCGTGGAAAAGTAACCGAAAGTCAAACAAACAGACCAACAAACAGACTTCCGCTTTTATAATACTAGCTTATGCAAGCGGTTTCGCCCGCGCCGAGTTCGGTAAATTATCCCACGAGATCGTACTACCGGGGTAAAAAGTATCCTATATGTTAATCCAGGTTATAAATTTTCTGTGTGCCAAATTTCATCCAAATCCGTTCAGTAGTTTTTGCAAACAAACACCCGTCCATCTATACTCACCAACTTTCGCTTTTATAATATTAGTAAGATTAACATAGACGTACCGATTGTTTGTGGTAGATCGACAAGCTATGCACCAAATTTTTCTCTTATTCTTCTTCTCCAGCTCAGTCACAGAAATTTGATGCAAGATACACATGGCCGGCTGTAGTGATAGTGGTTAGAGCAGATCTATTTCCAACAGTAAACGTTTTCAGAGGTCAATGTTCCAGATTTTCAAACGCACTGCAATGTACGCTAGACATTTCGGCTGAATAATGAAGGTGATTATGATAAAATTATTGATAATCTGTGACACATTTGCCTTTTCTTCTCCAAAGACAATGGCCCACCTACCTTTTTGCGCAGCATGTCCTAACACCTGCGCAGTTGACGATCTGATGACTGCATCAGAGAGCGGAGTTCGCATGCTGAATTTTGGGCCAAATATATTTAATGAAAATTTGTCAACGACACGCTAAGAATATCTGAGCCTTTTAAAATTGTTTTCTTAAATACTAATGCTATTATTTAGACTATAGCCAATTACAGCAAAATAGACGAACAGTTGCTCTAAAAACTTAAGAAAGTTCATCTAGTTTACTGTAATGTTCCTATTTTAGTTTGAAGGTGAACTGTACAACTTGGGCTCACTAATTAGAGCTCACTAATTAATTAGTTACTCGTTTGGACTTCTAAATACTTAGTGTATTCAAAATAAGAGAGTTCTTGTATTCTTATTCCTCTCTCTCTCTCCATTTCGAATTAATAGAGTACAGCACAAAACACCCTAATTTGGCAATTGCTCTCATTCTTATATAATTACTATAATAACATAACATAACATCAGGCCTGTAATCCGCAAAGGGTTTAGGAAGAGTTGTACCTACCTACACTCACATTTCGCCAGTTATGTTAAAGTACCATGTAATAGGGGGCCAGCCTATTGCCATCAGCTGGACACAAATCCAGACTCCGTGGCTGCTTCTAAAAAATTCCTGATGGAAAAAACCCTATAACACTTTGCCTGACCCGGGAATCGAACCCAGGACCTCATGCTCAGCAGTCGCACTTACGACCGCTAGACCAACGAGGCAGTCAACTACAGTCAGTTGCTATTATAATTTGGCGCAAACTACTAAGTACGTTTAAAAATTATGTTAATTTTGTTTTGCTTCATTGTCAACATCAAAATGATCTTTATTTTCATTACTAAAGGTTGCTGTTGGGTTGTTGTTACTGACAAGTCTGTAAAAATTACAATTATATTTATTCTTGTCATAATAAGGTTCTCGTTGGGTAGCTGATTATCATCATCTGTCTAGCCTTTTTCCTAACTACGTTGGGGTCGGCTTCCAGTCCAAGCAGAAACTGAATACCTGTAGGAGCGACTACCTATCTGACCTTCGCAACCCAGTTAGTACTGGGTAATACGATACCCCTTGGTAAGACTGTTTACCAGACTTTTGGGACACTACTGTAACTACTGCTTAAATATTGGGTAGTTGATGTCAAAGGTAAATAACTTACAACCAAAGTTTAATTCTCCTTTTGCTTTTTCTAATATCATGTTTAAATCTAGTTTTAATACTAAAATGCTACCAAACTACTACACGCTGTGCCGGCATTGCATATTATATTCACCCAGCATTGAGTCGTTTCCCCAGTATTTATGTTGAGCGAGCAAGAAAATGAGCACTGTAAACGTAGCGAACATAAAATTTTAACAATAAACGTGCAACAACACGTAGTAACTTTTAAAATGCAAACAAAATACTTTTGTAAGTTAAAAGAAAATAAAATGAACTTATCACTACGTAAATGCTGTAAAATCTTACCGCAGTAAGGTGTTACTTTGTATTTTACTAGATTTTTTCACGTAAAATTTATTTAAGTTACCCAAGGACCGAAGTGACATTGTATCAGCGATAACTTTAAAAGAAAAGTAAAAAAACTGGCCAAGTGCGAGTCGTACTCACACGCAAACAGGATTTCGTAGTACCAAACGATATAATACAAATACCACGCACGTGTGATGAAAAAAAAAATAGATTCAGTTACATGTATGGGGAGCCCCCCTCCATCTTTTAACATTTTTATTTTTGTATCTATAAAAATCGTAAAGCGGTTCACGGAATACATCTACCGACCAAATTTCAACTGTGTAGTTCTAATAGTTTCGGAATAAAGTGACTGTGACATACAGACGGATAGACAGACAGACATAACAAATCAACAAGGGTTCTGATTTTTGCCATTTGCCTATGGAACCCTAATATATTAGACTAGCTGTGCCGTTATGCGTTGCAGCTAATATCGGCAAACCTTTGCAGGGTATACATAAACCAATCAAAGTTTCATAAATATCGGATCAATGGTTTAGAAACGCTTAGAGGACAAACATACAGACATTATTTTTTATTAGCTGTTACCCGCGACTTCGATCGCGTGGAAATTTTAATGTGTAATGGCTGAGAAAAAATAGTAGCTTAGTTGCTATTCCAGACTATAATCTATTTTTGTGCTTTTAATCCAGACCCGTTCAGCTATTCTGGCGTGATCGAGTAACAAACATCCATCAATCCAAAATTTCGCATATTTTATAATAGTATATTATAATTTTCGCATATTTATGCACCGTGAATATTTAGTCGTCTTACAACGGCAGCCCACTTCATGTATCCAATGAATATGTTTAGTATTGAATTGAATGAAGCGTTTAGTAAAGAATAAGTTTAGTATTCATAAATAAAAAAATAGGTATTAATGAGATTTTAATAATTTAAAAATAAAAATTATTCAGTATTATGACGCATGACGTAGTTAAAACACTCTGTTGCGAGTGATGATCTACTGGACTCGAGTGCTGGGTAGGTATAGTTCTCCCGTTTGACACGTAAACATCATTAACAGGATGTTTCATAATTTTATTCTAATTTATTTTTATTATTTTTCTTTGTACCAATTATGGAAGATAAAATAAAAATCGCGCCTGGAGCTATTTTAAGTCGGGTACATAGAGTGGACGACCTTTGTAAGACGACTAAAAGTCACGGTGAATAGATTAAAATCAGGCCACCCAATAGGATAAATAAGACTATCCTGATCAATGTTATTGTAGAAATAGAAAAGCGATTGCCACTGATGTAAACCCTAAGAAGAGTGATTTAAACCGTCATGGTAGTCAGACAATATTATTGAAATTAAATGGGAATTCAGAAAACTGTAGATCAGCCAGGTTAAATTATGATCACCATTTTAACCTGGCTGTCGATTTTCCTTAGCCTGGTTCTAGAGGTCAGATGGCAGTCGCTCTGAGAATTTTAATATTCAACCCGCATCAGCGTAAAAATCTAGGTGAAACTCGACTCGCATACTATGCGGATGACGGCTACTAATATAAAGTTTTAGACGACTTACACCAGAAAATCTGGAAAATTGGGTCATCCAAACAAGCATTGACTGACTTTCTTTATCAACTTTGCCCCTAAAATAAATGGCTCGGTGGTCTGGTGGTCTCAAGCGCTGCTGATGAACATGTGGCCTTGAATTCGAATCCTTGGTCATGCAAAGTGTTTCCGAATTTTTTTGTTAGAAATTCTTAATAGCAGCCTATAATCAAGATTCGTGGTCGGTTGATAGATTTGGGCTCACCCCTATCGTGTGAGCCTCAAATATAACTGACGAAATGTGTGCATACACCTCTGCCTAACCTATTGGCGAAAACAGGCATCATGTAATATTAAATAACTAACTATGAATATATGGATACATTCAGAATCGTTGCAATATTTCTACCACACGATCCCTGCTTTATTCCCGTTTTTATATACCCACAAAACACGTGTTATCTGTCTCTAAACCTGCAGTTTTCCACTACATACGATTTACTACCGCGACTCGTATGTCGTAAGCCAGCGTGTTCGAGATACAAAAGTAATAGAATCTTATCGAGTTCGATCTTGCAGCGTCAACAAACATCCGTAATAAGCTCGCCATGTTTCATTTTACGTCGGCCATCAAATTGGTGGAGCTATTGTGTAACTTGAGCAGTTGCAAGGTTCGAATGTAGTAAAATGGCAATAATTATTAAACAACTGAGAAAAATATTCGTTTTTAACCTGAATAATCATAATGATTATATTAGCATTATTTAATGCATCTCCTATCGCATAGCTAATATGTCGAAAACCTTTGTTCTCTGTCGGATCGTCTCGTTTCGGCATTGGTCCCTCAGAGAGCATCATCATCTGCCTAGTCTTTTCCAAACTATGTTGGGGTCGGCTTCCAGTCTAACCGGATGTAGCTGAATACCAGTATTTTAAATGGAGCGACTGCCTATCTGACCTCTACAACCCAGAGAGCAAACATTGATTAATTATGAAGTTACAAAAAATGTCACAAAACCATCAAGAGGAAGATTTTTTTCGAGATTATGCTGACACAATTTTACTTATATTTAATCAACATTTTCAAAACAATCCTTCACGTTGTCAACCGCAACACAACTGCAACAAAACAACAGCTTTAATTTCCGTTTACAAGATAAACAACACTTATCTTTAGCAACCCGAACAACTCGTCTTGTTTCATCACACAACGACAATGCAACCGTCGCAGAATCGTCGTTCATTTTATTTACACAATACCTTTGCCACGGTTTTCGAAGGAACCCAAAGTAAGTTTAGCGACACGTCTGCGGGACGTACGCGACAGTATTACGAAATGCTTATGGCTTGCATTTCTTATTAAATTACTACTACATGTCAGGCTAGAAGGAGATGGTGGGATGAGCTGGACTCCTTCTCAAAGGATTGGCCTACAATCACACTAGATCCCTTTGTCCTGCAGTGGGATAATATAAGCTTGTCGGATCCGGTCATTAGTACGGACATAAAATGAATCGTAAGTGCGCCGGCGGTGATATCACGCGATATACAAGTTTACCGACAACAGGGCCCTGATGTTTACAGCTCGAGGCGAGGACGACAGTCAATGTCTGATCGCGGCGCGGTTAAGACATCTTGAAAATGTACCCGATTCATTGAGCCCCGTGTTATTGTTTTAAATTGTAATGTCAAGTAATTTGTTAGTTTATTATAAACAGTGTATCGCACCCAGTGTATTTTTATTGCACGAAACCCATCTTCTGCCCACATGATGTACGAGCCTAACGGAATAAGTCCTGAAATATCCGACAAGCTTATAATAATAATAATAATGTCAAGCTGATATTATATTGATTTCGGTAATCAAAATTTCTTTGCATTTTGCGGACCTGGGTAAATTGCAGCAGGCTCTGGTGTCTGGAGTCCAGCCCCCATACTCTGACAGATAATGTTCTGAAACGTCTATCTTCTTTACCAGTTTGACCAAATCTATACGACTCGGAGCTTTCGACATAATTACGTTACGTTATAGCAACTGAAAACATCAAAGCGTACTCTTCAGCGACATAATGTCAGCCGGTGTGTCGCTACACTTAGGAACTCAAACAAGCATGGCGACCGCTCGCACACAGCGCTGGTGTTCGGCGCTGGCTTTTTTACGGCGTGACGGAAATAAAGCCACGAAACACTTCCGTGGGAAGCAGTGCAAGTTATGAGAGAGGGATAAAAATCAGTTGCAGAGAAATCACTGGCTCTTATCCCGATTTATTCAGGGCCATTGCAGCATGACTTCTTCATACATCAGTAGCAGCAGCAGCAGCCTATAATGTTACCACTGCTGGGACGCAGGCCTCCTCTCTATAAGAGGGAATGGGCTATAATCCACCACGCGGGCCCAGTGCTAGTTGGTAGATGTCACATGTCTTCGAATTTTACGTTCATGCCGGTTTCTTCACGATGTTTTCCTTCACCGTTTTGAGAGCAGTGGTGATGAAATAAATTACACAAAGTAATGCGCCTGCCCGGGTTCGAACCCACGACTTACTGCTCGTAAGTCGGGACCGCCACCACTGGGCCACCGCTGCTCTCACTACTTCATACATACTTTTCTTTTATTCTTCACCTAGCCATATCATCTTTTTAATAAAGCCGGTTTTGATTTGATTCATGAAATAAGAAGTACTTTGGAACATACCTATTTAATTTCAAACCGACATAAATTAATTCAAATCAATGTTTATCCAACTGACTGACACGGCGATCGTATCAGTGGCATACGATGTCATTTAATGTCTATGGCTACAGTTTGTTGAGTTGTGCACATTTTTATAGAAATTTGTCCAGCATTGTTTAAATACACAAACCGATCTTCCAGGTAAAGTAGTGTCGTTTGTAATACTCATTATTATATTTTTAATCTTAAGATCTATGTACATGACAAGACAGGGCCACGGTGCCACGTTGTAGATAGACGTTTGTAGATATGTGTTTTAGTCTAAAAGCCTCAACCAATCATTGCCTCATAAACGGTTGTGCGCCGATTTACACTAGATTCCCTGTTCCAAATAATTTACATAACATAACATTCATTTATTCTCAGGCAACTTTGGCCTCACAGGAGATGGCGTGACGAGCTGGATAGAACCAACGACCAGTGGTCCACATTGGCCCTGGATCGAACGATTTGGAGGTCTTTTGCCCAGCAGTGGGATGACACAGGCTAACAGTAAAAGTAACTTTGGCTCATAGATATATACCTTACAGGCTAACATTAATGTGATAAAATATAATTTGTGTTAGTAAATAGAACCTTAACACTATGTAAGTAACACTACACTTGTGCACTATGTCATTGTGTAACACACAACATTAACAACACACCACAACACGTTAACAGTCATGTGTACTACGACCACAGCAATTTTTATTACAAAAAAAAAATACTAAAAAAAAGATAAAGTAAAAAACACGCTTGCGCCTTATACCCCACGCCAAGCCGCATCACCATTGTCAGTAGAATCACAAGAGATTTCCGTCGCCCGTATTAGGAGATTGCCGGCGCGACCCAGTTATCTAGACCCGAAAATTATTACTAAACCTAGGTCAAAGAACGCGTTTGACACTTGAAGGTCATTCTAGACCTTTGTAGGGATCTTTTTTGACCTTCAGACATTGGTATTTGTTGCTACTCTTTGTATAAAGCGTACAAATTGGGTGCGGAGAAATCATTGTTTCATTAGGACTGCTGCCACAGACCTTTTCTCCTATCTTGAACCATTTCAATAATTTTGTGATTTTTGTTGGTAAAGAACCTATGAATGGTATGAATCAAAGTCGCTTTTCGTTTCGTCTGTGCGTCCACTGAGTTCTTCCAAAGTGTGAATACGTAATTATGTGGTTTTATCATAATTTAGGTTTAGAGAATTTATTCTTGTAGGTTGATTCGTGTACATTCATATAAATTTAATAATTGAAGGCACGTTTAGCGTAGTGGCTGGCGCTGCTACGCTGCGTGTCGCGAGATCGATTCCCGCGGTACAGATTATATTTATATTATTTGTATGGCCCAAGCCTCAGGTGGTTGTTCCGGGTCTGGCTGGTTGTGTTTGTGATTTTAAATTTTTGTTATCCCATCCGTGATACAGGAGAAATTTTTAGAGACCCCGCCCCGTAATAAAAAATAAAAAAATCTAGATGTTTTTATCATGGCGGAAAAACTGTGCCAAGCTAACACGTTTTGTGTCGCTATGAACATAGAACGGATATCAAAACTACAGTGTTAATTAATATTAGGGTTGAATATTAGTTTCTCTATTATTTTCTTCAAACGATTATTATAAAAACCTCTTAACAAAGAACAAAATACTATTATCAACGTCCACTTTCCCTCTAATAATATTAACTAGTTACACAAAGAATAACGGAATAAAGACCAGGCTGCTAATGAAGAAAGATCCTTTTATTTCTTCAAAGAACAAATGTTTTTTTGTTAATTAATGTAATGTCTTGAAGCCGATCCAGGAATTAAATACAAAAGACAAAACATTAATAAAGAAACTTTGACAACAATGGGTACAAAAAATGTACTACTATCGACCAAAATGTAATTTTTGTAAAAGTGGTGACAGTTTGGCAGCTAAAGGAAAAACAAAAGGTTTTTTGGCAAGTCCTTTTAAGACATCTAACGGCCTAGGAAAAAGTGACGGTTCTTCAACAAGACAACGATAGCAGAAAATTCAAAATAAAAGTGTTTTTATTTATGTAAACCAATTACTCCATTAACCTTTTGAACGCCAGAGCATAAACAAACGCGCGTGCCCTCCACGCCAAGCCACGATTTCATCTACCATTTTGTCACATATTTGTGTCGTTTGGTGTATAGGGCACGCGCTTGCTTGTCACGTATATGTGACAATGGCGGTCAAAAGGTTAAAAGGTCGTTTTGAACGTCAAATACGGATATAGAATTTGAGTCGTTTGAGTGAATTTGATTTTTGAATTTGAAATTTTTGTCTGTTGCCTAATTTGGACAGACATTACTATTATTTATTATTAGCCATTTGTGTTCCACTACTGGGAAAAAGCCTCACTTCCCTTCCTTGATTGCGGTTAGCTACCGTAATTCTTAGGTATGCTAAAACCTGTCGGAGAAATAATACGAATCGCTTTGAAAACGATTTTCACGAGGACCTCATTATGAATTATTATAACTAGAAGACGGGATATATACCATGTTTATTGTTTTCTTTGAGTTCCCGATATTTCGGCGCTGTTGCAAGCACCATGATCACGGATAAACTGAAGTTATTGCGGGTGGGTGTTTATGAGCAGACAAATCGGGTATCCCGTCTTCTAGTTATAATAATTTTAGTGACCATGAAGGTTTAAAATCTTATACCTCATTATGAATATTAACAATTGCTCTGAAAAGTGTTAATGTGTTTTATTACCCTTTTTTGTGTCGAAATGATGCTAATATCATTTGTACTCTTAAATTTCGTAAGGGATAAGAACCTACGATTATTATTAAATCGTCAGAATAATTGTCACTTATTATCCTAGCCGTATTTATCCACACATTCCGGCCATTCGCATCGAAAGGATTTTTCCTGTTGGCCCCAATGTCCATAATGTCCACCTCACTGTCACCGAGGACAGATTGGACCACAGAACACGGGAAACTACTCCCCTGTTATGTGTATATCGATTGGACAGTGTAACGTCTGTGGTAAGCTAGACAGAAAAGCCTGCAGAGACTATCTGGCTAAATTACTAGAGAAGACAAAAGAAAAAAGTTTGCCTTTTCTATACAGTAACAATTCCCAAGATAAAAAATGAATTTTAATGTTATGCATTCAATATGTCGCTATTCTAAAAAAAAGTCATACTTAAAAAAAAAAAACTAAATTCAAAATTCAAATCTAAATTCTATTTTTTTTTCAAAATTCTAATGTAACTTTCTAACATGGCTAAGGTTTTTACAATAATTTATACTATCTCAAAAAACGGATATCAACACTACAATAATTTATACTATCTCAAATAATTTACTCAAACTGGCTAACTATAAACTTCTTTAGAAATTAAAACTAAGACTGAACACAATACACACAAACTCATGGGGGTAGGCAGAACTACAGAACATCACCTATCACGATCCTTACGTACTCCTTTTACATCCTTTATTTGCTTCAACACTCCACATTAAAACATAATAATATTAAATAAGAAATGTCATGTAAAATCAGAAAATTTAAATATAAAATGTAGGGTTGCCATAACATAAAATCGCGCCTGTAATCTCCGAAGAGTAAATTCAAATTCAAATTCATTTATTTCGTGAACACAGGGTGTATACAAAAGATGTTATAAATAAATTAGGACCGAGCTGTGCCCCGCCAAAAGGCATACAAAATATCAAAGGTTTTTTTTTCTTAAACAAATACATTTTCGAAATTCAAACAATAATTCTAGAATTCTACAATAATTATAAATCATGTCAAAATTATATAAAATGTCAAATAAATGGCAAATAAAATAAAGTAAAAAGAACCGAAAAAATACAAAAATAAAAATAAATAAGTAAATAAATATTAAGGCAGAGGCGTACCTAATAGTACATTCACATTTCGCTAGTTAAGTTTAAGTTAAGTCCCATGTAATACGGGACGAGCCTATTGCCATCAACTGGACACAAAATCCTGACGCCGTGGCTGCTACTGAGAATTTCCTGATGATAATCTCCAAAAACGCTTTGCCCGACCTGGGAATCGGACCCAGGATCTCATGCTCAGCAGTCGTGCTTGCGGCTACCAGATCAACGAGGCAGTCAGAATGTAGTAGCCAGATGTAGGGTTAAATAGTTGTAAGCAATTTAACCCTACATTTAACAGCAACAATGGACATAAATAAAACCATGCATTTGGGGCTGTAAATGAAGGCAGTGTCGGGGTTAACCGCAAAAAAAAAAAAACATATTTAAACTGCTGTTGATTTTCGTCTCACACGATATAAATTACACTAGTTTGGGAGTTTCACATCCGCAAAACATTTATTTTGGTAATTCAGTACGTGTCGAAGATGTTTTAGAAAAAGATGGATGTATAGGACACGAAATATATTGTTGAAAGTGGAACTACTCGTGTCTTTTGCAAATTTTGTTTCGAATAAAAATAGGGGAGTGAATTCGATATGTTCGCTTTTCAGTTTTCACATATCATATTTTTCTAAAGACATTAAATGCTCCTTGAAAGTTAAATGCCACATTAACGTTTTCTAATGTCCATATAAAATTTAATTTTAACTCATCACATTCTCGTAACCTACTCACGTGTGCCCTAAAACTGAGAAATAATATTATGAACGACAGTTGAATTTAATGTACGAGCAAAAAAAAAATAATGAGAAAGGACGGCGCCAATTTTAGGGTTCCGTAGACAAATGGCAAAACTGCACAAAGAACATATAAGGTTACAAGTTTCAAACCAAGGAATGAAAAACAAAACAATGCATGTCAAAGTGTGGCATCATTAGATCTCATAATTAAAAAAAAGGTAAAGTTGCTGAGTGAATTTTCTATTTAAGAAATTACTTTATTTCCCACAGTCACTCCATGTAAAATACTGGTATTCAGGTTAGACTGGAAAGGATGATTTCCACCAAACGGGTCGCATCGCAATGGATCGGAAAGGATACGAAGGCATGCGTCGGCAGCCGATCGCATCCGGCTGAATGTCGCCGCACATGCTCGGCTCTGAACCGTCGCTTGCGAACGTATCTGTTTCTGTGCCTAGACAAATAGTTTAATTCCTATCGTGTCGGATACGATGACAGGTGAACGGAGCCGATCGCGCATCGCAACGTACTTTCGGTTACGGTCGCGTGTCTTGGAAGACGCCCGCGGTCAAGCTGCTGTGCGCGGCTTGGTAAAATAGACTTTAAAAACTGCGTACACGATTTAAAATTGTTAAAAGATTGTAAAATCCGTTCTTATCCGATACGATGCGAGCCGTTTGGTGGAAATCATCCTGAAGCCGACCCCAACATAGTTGGGAAGAGGCTAGGCAGATGATTATGAAGACTTTGTTGCTCACAGATTTTTTCTAGAAATACAAACCAGTTTTAGTTTATATGATTAAAGCTGTGCTTGCTTGTTTTTATTCATCCGCACAACGGAACCCTTTACGGTGCGCGATCCGACACGCAATTGACCGGTTCACAGAATCTAGGAGATATTTCATGCCAAGTGCTGAGCTGCCTCCAGTGTCTGTGTCACTTATCATTATTTACTTTCATTTTCACCTTAATTTCACACAGTTTTTTACTGTCACTGGGACATTATTTAGTCCCCTTGTTTCAGATAGAAAGTCTGGACGGCCTCCCTTTGTCTGGGGTGAATAAAGGGTTATGTCGGAATTCTACTTTGATTCAAACTACTTGGTGTTCTTCCTGCAACTTTGAGATACAGTGTAGGATTCATTTGAATAATTATTTTCTGCGGATAAATTAATGTTAATTTATATACTTAATTTTATTTTATAATTTAATTTATTTTTCTACATAAAATTTTATAGTACCGAAAAAATACGTTTATTTTGTCTTGGATTGTTTTCGTACACAATGTGATATGTGTCTGAATAAATTAATAATTTGATTTAGTCAGTCTGTGTTTTTATATACATTATTTTAAAACCTAAAATATTGAATGCAACTGGCTTTTAAAATAAAGAGCATAATATAGAATTCTCGACAAACATGCCAAAATAACAATTTCACTTTTTTATTTTTTTTTTCTATTAAACAATTCATTCGAGACGTTATCTTTAAAACCAGACTTTACAGTCTTTAATTGCTATTACTTAACAATTTACTTACTATTATGAAATACACAGACATTATTATTAATTTCAAGACTTAATTTTTAGTCGCGACACATTAAATAATGAAACAAAGATTTTACTCCTAATTATTTCAAGATCACGCAATCTAAAGTTTTAGTTAATAAATAATATTTCAATTGGAATATAAGATAATTTAATAACTGTATCATCTGGTTATGATTTCTTATGATAAATTAGCTAATTTATTTTTGTTAATTACTTTCGATGTCGGGACTAATCAAGTATTAGTGGACAAGAGGCACATGCCTACTACAATTACAATTTAATATCTTATTTCATTTGAAAATAATAGACTTTGCATAGCATGCCAGTTATGGCAGTTAAACGGATACTTTTGTTTATTTTCTCACACAGAGTAACATCTGTCATAATTATGAAGATCTTTGACAGTCGTTGCGAGAAGTCAGATGCCCCAAAGTCTGATAAGCAGTCTTACCAAGGGGTATCGTTTTATCCAGTTACTGGGTTGTGGAGGTCAGATAGGCAGTTGCTTCTTATAAAATATTGGTATTCAGGTTCATTTGGTTAGAGCTGGAAGCCGACCCCAACATAGTTGGGCAAACGTTAGGCAGATGATGACAATCCCCAGTTTTCGAGCAAAGGTTAATTTGATAAACCTATTGTAATCAAATTCATAATTGTGATAACAATAAACTGATATAGGATCTAAATCTACGGAGCAATTAATTTTCCCGACCGTCAATTTATTTTGATACTCACTAATGCCCGCGGCTTCATACACGTGGAGTTCGATAATTGTCTCACAGAATCATATAACCGGGATAAAAAGTATCCTATGTGTTAATCCAAGTTATAAACTATCTGTGTACTAAATTTCTTCTAAATCCGTTCAATAGTTTTTGCGTGAAAGAGTAACAAACATCCATACATACTCACAAACTTTCGCATTTAATATTAGAGGATATACGGCTCTTCCTCCGCCCTTGACCCCACAAAGTAACAAGTAAGTAAACACAAAATTTTAATAACGTTCTCTCTCCTCGGACCCCGGAAAATTCCCCGACAAGCTTGCTGCAAATTGAGACAAGTCCTCGGGGGTCAGGGCCAGCGTCGACGGTATCAATAAGGTAGATACTAATTTTGCTGGCGAAAACAGATGATTGAAGATTAACTCAAAATTTGATCGAACTTTTCTTAGGTGTTTTTTTTTTTAAATCGTAAATAACCACTTGTCAATTTACGCCATCAAATAAAAGAACATCACGCCTGTAATCCCCGCAGGTTTAGGCAGAGGTGTACCTAATAGTACACCTAATTTCGCCAGTTCTGTTTAAGTCCCATGTAATAGGGATAAAGAAAGATTTATTCACAAAATTTAAGTGTTTTTTTTAAGAAAATGTATGAATTTAAAATTTAAATGTTTCTTACAAATCAAATAATCAAAATCAAATACTTTTTTATTTCTAACAACAAGGTCCTT
The DNA here is from genome assembly GCA_963576755.1 of Noctua janthina. Classification (NCBI taxonomy): domain Eukaryota; kingdom Metazoa; phylum Arthropoda; class Insecta; order Lepidoptera; family Noctuidae; genus Noctua; species Noctua janthina. Next base: position 14,842,203 of record OY755069.1, on the reverse strand, counting down.
AAGTGTTAGTGAGTAAGTACTTAAGATCTACGTAAGTGGCAAGAAATATGGTGATTCAATTAAATCAAAATTAGAATAATTATTGAAAATTACATTAAATTACATCAATATTATTCATTATTTGGTTTTAGTCAGCACCCTAATGTGATGACTGAGAAGCGAGAATATAAAATTCGACCCTAACGTAAAGTATGAATTAATAGGAGAACTTACGATTTACGCACCTTGTTTGTTTACTAAATAAGACATTTAAGTAAGTATATGCACTGAGACTAGATAATTATGTTATCGTAGTTATGCTAAAAGCTGTCATAAATTATCGCTTATTTTTGCTGCTACTTCATAAATTGTTACCACGGTAAAATGAGGTTATGGGGAACGAAAATAAGGTCTACCATAAATAATGGTTCCCGCACCTTAACCATTAACCAACGATTACTTAATCATGATTCATTAGCACCACTACAGTTGACTATAAGGTAGTCCGTTAAGTTATTAAGTAGTTTATTTTTTTTCGGTATTTTTCCATTCGAAACGACCAACCCGAACTGTGCATCTATCTTTTAAAGCTTCTTATGGGCCCACGTTAAGTCATCACTTGCCCAGCCTATTCCCAACCTTGTTGGGGTCGGCTTCCAGTCTAACCGGATGCAGCTAAATACCAGTATTTTACTCGGAGCCACTGCCTATCTGACCTCCACAACCCAGTTGGTACTTGGGTAATACGATACCCCTTGGTAAGACTGGTTGTCAGACTTTTTGGGCCACTGACTCCCTAACGACTGACAAAGATCTACAAATGACAGCAGGGACCAATGGCTGAACGTGCTTTCCGAGGCACGGAGGAAACTCGGTATGTAATGGGTGGTCACCATGCTCAGACCAACCTAGGCAGCACGGTTTAACCTAAAGATCGACCCGAGTGGCTGTTATTGTTTAGCCACGCCACGTTAAGTGAAATAAAATATTTCGATTTTGATGATTTTGCTAAGAACTGAGAAAATGAAAGTTAGTCTTCTAAGATTTTCTTTCATTACAAATCAACTCGCAGAAAAATGAAAGAATGCAAAATTATTATGTTTTCGTTACATCAAATAGTATTATCATTAACAATAGAAACGGGATATTTATCATGTTTATTGATTTCTTTCTTTTTTTGAATCAGTAAACATGGTAAATATCCCGTTTCTAGTGTTAATGATAATGTTAGTGACCATGACAGTTTAAAATCTTTTACATCATAATAGTAACCTATAGGTTGACTGACATATTTAGAATCAAAACCACTGCTAACCAAACAAAAAAATGTTAGAAACTTCAATAGCTCTTCTAATTCTTCTAATCTTCCAAAAACTGAATGCTGTATTCATAGTCTACCCCAAATACTGTTGGCAAGCATTACACCATGCACGTTACTAATCATGTCAAATCCTCAACGTAAATACAACGAAGTGCAACAAAACGAAGGCCAAGAAGATAAGAAATAACAGGAATTCTTGGCAAACGGAATAGTAAGTTGTTTGTTTTATTGAAACTTCAGTTGGAACAATGCCTGGCGTTATTAAAATTGTACTTTCGACTGTCCTTCTTGATATTGGAATAAATATTGTGAATTAGATTTGGTTTCTTGGAGGAGCTCGTGGCTAAATAAAACAGCTGCTTGGGGTCGATCTTTAGGTTAAGCCGTGCTTGTCTAGGTTGGTCTGTGGATGGGTTACCGCTCTTTACATACCGATTTTCCTCCGTGCCTCGGAAAGCCCGTTAAGCTGTTGGTCCCGGCTGTCATTTGTAGATCTTTGACAGTCGTTAGGTAGTCAGTGACCCAAAAAGTCAGGCAACCAGTCTTACCAAGGGGTATCGTATTACCCAGTACTAACTGGGTTGTGGAGGTCAGATAGGTAGTCGCCCCATGTAAAATATTGATATTCAGCTGCATCCGGTTAGACTGGAAGCCGACCCCAATATAGTTGGGAAAAGGCTAGGCAGATGATGATGGATTTGGTTTCTTGATTATGTAGAGATGCTTAAGTTGACGTTGCAGAATTCTTAATAGAATAATATTTAAAAAGCGTTTCTTTTCTTGAATAGTTACTGAATTTCCACAGACATATTAATTCAGTCTGGTAGAATCCATTTGTCTGATTTCAACTGTCTTTCATATTTTGTATCAGGCTTTTCATACCTAATTGAATAAGAAAAAATCTGACATCATCTGCAACGATATTTACGATATAATAGTGCGGCAAAAGAAAAACTACATTCCTCCTAACTGCCCTACTTAACCAAGATAAAAGCGAATACAAAAATAAAAGTAAAACAAGTGCGAGTTCTACTCGCGTGGAGAGGGTTCCGTGCGATAATTATCTAAGTTCCGTAAGTTGTTTTAAATCTGACCCAAATTTGTTACCATAGATTTTTTTTTTTGTAATCTATAGGCAAATAACTATGTTTTGTATTTTTTTTTAATTTTCGGCCCTGTAGTTTCGGAGTTAAGGGTTCTTAAATAACTTCAAAACTATTTATCTTAAAATTATAAAAAAAATATTTGAGATGCTCACAATAAGCCCTTTCATTTGATACATAACACGTTATAGTTTGCAAAACCTTTTTTTTTTTCATTTTCTAATTTACCTCCCAAAAGTGGCCCCCGTGTTTAAAATTCATTAATTCATTAGTGATCCTAAAAGGTTCCGTTTTTTCATTTTGAGGTACGGAACCCTAAAAAAAATTGGCATACAAAGTGTAAGTTGCTGTTTGTTTTATTGAAACTTAACTTGGAAACATGCCTAATTTTATTAGTTTGCAAGGCTTTCCTTTTGATGTACGACAACGTTTTGTATAAATCCTTTGGTATTATCTGCTACATGATATATTTACGTAGATATTCCATTTAATGACTAGGTCAATGGGTATTGCTTTCCGGAAACAGTATCAGTTGCCAGATTATAGCGTTAGTCGCTTCTGTATCGGATGCGACATTGCTATATATTTTGTATGCCATATTATTTTATTGGTGAAAGTGGAATAAATCTTGATGCAGATATTGTTTTGTTTTTCTAGTATACCTTGTGGTCTAGTGGTCGTTAGTGTGACTGCCAAGTGAAGTTCTTGGTTCGATTAATTGAGCCGAATTTTGCATTAGTTAATTTTCTCAGTTAATTTTGCCAGCTCAGCCATCCGCCATCTCCTACGAGGTCTACCGCGTCCCCTACGCGGTAGACCTCGTAGGAGATGGCGGAACGACCTGGACCGGATCAACAACCAGTAGTCCACATTGGCCTTGGATCGAAGTATTTGGAAGTCATGGGGAGAAGCCTTTGCCCAGCAGTGGGATAGTACAGGCTGACAGTAACAGTAATTCTCTGCAGCAGCCGAGAGTCTCAACATGGGACCCTAAAAATGCTGAAATGTGGGCTAAAGATCTCTGTCTGCACTGTATTGTACCGGTGGTCATTAATATTTGAGTACTGTGTTTGAATACCTACCTGGAAATTGCCGCTCGAGTCACACTTGTAAGGATGAATCGACTACGAGAAAGTAGGATCTATCTGCATCAATGTTACTTGTATGATGTACATAATAAAGAATATTCTATTCTAGTCCTACAAAACTGTGAACAATTTAGGCTTTTTTGTCCGTGAATGAGCAAAGGTCTCCTGAAGTCTTTCCAGGAACTCCTTTCCCACCTCGAACCAGCCCTCACCGTATACATCTTCTTACTGGGTCGACCTCGGTGCGGCCGACCATCTTCCGGCACCCATGTATGAAGACTTTTGCCAAGCGGTCATCGCGGCTGACGAGACCCGCACAATTCCATTTCAGTCTAGCAAACGCCAGCTTTCTTGCCAACGTGCACTATGCCCGTTTTGAACACACTAATGACGTTGTTTGAACTTTGTCTGGTCTTGTTACTCTCCGAAGGCTGCGTTCCATTGTTTTTTGACAAACTGCAAGGAACTTTTGAGACTCGGTCAGCGACTAAGCGTATGTTATGTTTTTTGTTTTACTTTTATTTCGTATATATTATTCGATGATATGGCTAAGCATGATATAGTACGTGACAAGAATAATATAAAACTAAGTGATGGATGATCCACACAGAATTTAATTGACATCCACGTGTCCGGAACTCGTCGCACATTTGCCGACACGTGTTTCTTTTTAGGTAAACTAAAAATAACAAATAACACATGTAGTCCCTGTTGTACTTTTAGTAGACTCACTTTTTGCTGGTTATGTTTGAGTTTCATGTAATAGGGGGCGGCCAGTAACCAATTCCCGGGCACTAAATCCAAGCTCTTGATGGCTACTGAAAAAGTCCTGATAAATTTCAACATTGGAGCTCGCGACCTCTAGATCAACGAGACAGTCAATGATGAACTATAGGCAAATTAAAGGTGACTAGTATAACCAGCAACCACGTAGGGGTCCGTATGGGCCGATACATGCCAGAGCTGCGGGACTGTTCGAAAGAGATACCGTGGCCCTGGAACACAAAGTGAGAAGGAACATGGATGGGTTTTAGTCAGTAGAAGTCTGACACTCCCTTCCGCTCCGCCCAGAGTTTCATTTGATGATTTCCCACGCAAAAAAAAAAGGTAACTAGTATATGGCTCATTACTAAGAAGTACAAAATCAAACTTACTTACTGCCACGCTCAGAGATATCACTCAAAAACAATTACCAATTAATTTTATTTGGTTAACATTTATTTTACACACACTTGTCCCCAAATCAAACGTTTTCAATATCATCAACCTCATTACTAATATCATCATCATCATCAATTTCATTACCCAATTTATGTGTCATCGGCTTGTGAATTAAAGTAAATGATTCATTGGTATTTTTTTTTTTATAAAGATAATGAGTAGATACCATTACTAGCTTTGCCAACCTTTCTATAAATTTGAACTACTTGCTAAGCCAAAATAATAAGTAGGTCACACTCACAGACGCGTCGTATCTCTTGCTTATGCAGTAATAGCCTTAAGATCCCAATGAATCAGGAAATATTGACATATTAGTTACGCCTCCATGGCAATTTATTATTCCAACGATCCTCCTACTAGTTAGACTTTTAGATTTGCGTATCAATGTTAAATGTGAATTATCATTTGCTTCGGTGAGGAATTAAGCGTCGGGAGAGATATTTCTTGACGGCTTGTAAAGACAAGTCGCGGGCATAAGCGAGTAGTACGAGTATCTATAATGTTTTTGCATTACTCTGGCTTAATTTAATAAAATTTGTTATAGCCTTTTTTGATTTTGTTATTTTCATGAAATGTCTAATTTGACTTAATACTTAAAAATCATCATCTGCCTAAACTTGAGGCCAGCTTTCAGTCTAACCAGATGCAGCTGAATGCCAGTATTTCGCATGTAGCAACAGCCTATCTGACCCCCAGTTACTGAATAATAAGCGTATCTTCGCTTTGACCGTCATATTTCCAGGCTTCTGACAACAGTTAACAATAATGTTGACAACTATTGTACTTATCCTAATTAAAAATTATTCATCAGTCTGTGGTCTTTAACAATAAATATCAGTATGACCGATTATATAAAAGTACTTTATTATGCCACTTTTTCTTTTCATAACAATAGACGAAAGATCGTTCTTAAAAAAAACAAAGCTGTAACCAATCCAAGCCACTTGAAAATAAAAACAAACAAAACTGTACATAAAAATAACATTTTCAGATTTCTGTTGATACAAACTGTTACCAATCAAAAGTCAGGATTCAGTTAAAACACTCCAACAATCCATTGTGACGAACATGTTCAGGCAAGTGATCCATCAAGACTTGTGTTTGTTTTTAAATACGGCCCAATTTTATTTGCCTGTGTCATATCCGTTGTTTTAATCAATCTGTTATTTTTCATTCATTTTTATTGCTTTCGTTTGGTTACGTTTGTACATCTATTTACATTTAGAAAAAAATGTTAAGAACTTTGCTATGCTAAGAGAGGCCGAGTATACAACCCTGTGGTACTCCAATTGTAAACACAAATACAAGAGTTATTTTTAAATTTATCTACATCAAATCTTCGAATAATAATTATGTATTAATTTAGTAAATACAAAAGTAAAAACAGTTCTCTTATTTCCACAAAGATTTAACTTCTTGATCAATGTTTAACGATGCACCGAATTAAAAGCCTTATTAGATTTTTTTTAAGTTATTTTTCACGAACCATCAGTACATGGTAGGCAATGGTGGCCATTTATGCTGTGTTCCTTAGAGTGCTACGCTTAGGATTACTGAATGTGTGACTCTTTTAGACGATGAATTAACCATTTACATTTTCAAAGGAAAGACAATGTGGAAGTGGGTGGGCCATATATGCTGTAGACTGGATAGAAAATGGGGAAGAAAGTGCTGAAATGAGCAACCGACTAGGTGGACAGACAATCTTTTTAAAGTAGCCAGAAGAAACTGGATAGCTATCACAAAACCACCAAAAGTGGAGAGATTTGGAAGAGACCACTCAACATTGGGTAGCCAAAAGATGAAAAGAAGAGAAGAAGAATTCTCAAAGGTGCATACAGATAGCTTTAATAACAAATCCTTGTTATTCTAGACAAAAAACTGTTATCAAACTGTGAACTCTTCTAATACGCTAAGTCCCAAAGCTACCCTGCTTCAAATGTTTACGTAAACACAAGTATTTGGTACTGCTTTCAAAAGACTCATCCTACCCAAACAAATTATTTTTAGGTTATACATTTTTTGTCCTAAGTAAATAACGCTGATTTTCATATGGCCGTAATAGAGTGGGTCGCGAAAATGTACCAGATTTGAGCGGATTAATTCGCCTGTTCATATTTAGGTTACACGGCGGACAGAGGACAATCTGTAAATATGTAAAAATGAAAATTTATCGTTGGACACAATATCTGGTAGTCTGGCGTGAAAAAATGAGCACTTTATAAATGTGGACGTTGGTCTGTTTTAAATTAGTGTTTTTGCAGAAATAGCAGTTTATTTATATTATTTTGTTTGTGGACTCTAATTTACAAGCTTACGCATTTTTTTAAACATGTTATTGACCTGTCTGTGGAACCTGAAACGAAATTTTCCATCTAAAGTGTGGTTACTTCCCCCGGTACGAACAATCCGTGTATGAAGTAAAGCTGATACAAGTTTTGTTAACAAATATTTGTGCCAGCCTTCAATGGCGCGAATTATGAAGAAAGGAAACAGGAAAATAAACAACATTCAACCCTACCGAACTAATGTTCTCAGAATCTTTCAGAATTGACTACAATTCTCCATTATACGATTTTACCGATGAATGAAAAACAAAAACAATGTCAGGCTATACTTTCTTAAAATTAATGTTAACATTGCAAGACAATCAATCAATCATGACCAGACTAATTTATTCACACAGAATAATTATTTATTTTGAATAGTCATTCAGAAACTATTTGCATTAAAAAATCTAGTGAATATCTAGAATTCCTATTGTTTTTCAGTGAGAAAATATGCAATCTAAATATAAAACTCAGTGGTTGTAAACAAAATTAACTGACTTCAGCATAAGTATGTAACATAATATAGCACTATTCTAACAGATTCCGTGGAGTTTGGATGAGGTGCATCTTACAATATACCAACGTTTCGTCAGAAACCAAATCAGTCCAGCTGTTTCGGAGATTAGCCGGAACAAACAGACTGACAAACAAAAATAAATTCAAAAAACTTTTTTTTTTGTTATAAGTACCGCATATATTTTCATTATGCATTCAGTAAAAAGCTGTTATTTTGAAATTACAAACAGACACTTCAATTTTGTATATTTGTAGAGATAAGCATAAACTAACGAATCTATTCGAAAATACTAGAAGAAAACCACGAAATCTGCTCTCATTAAATTCTACGCGGGTTAAGCCCTCTAGTTTGTCAACTAACCTTGAACCAGCGACCCACAGACCCAGCGTCTGAGCATAAACTATTGGATACATAATTCATGGGACAAAGGGGAGCGCCCAAATAAAAACTATGATTTGTACGCAGTTGTGATTATGCGTAAATCGATGAAGTTATGTGTGAATAGTTTGGTACCAAACCTCTTTACGATTGGGGGAATATTTTTAAAAACATCGTATTTTATATCGGAGAAATATTTTTATATTTTTGTTCCGAAATCATTAGCATTATCAATCATTAGCATTATTGTTCCAACTGCGTGACACAGACCTCCTTTTTATGAGAGAGAGAGCGAGACTTATTCCATCACGCGGGCCCAGTCCGAGTTGATGAATGTCATATATTTCCATTTTTTTTTTGGTTTTGGCATGTCAGTTTCTTTCAAAAGTTTTTTGTCATCATTTACCGCAAAACGTCCTCTCCGACACTATTCATTATGGTCATCATATTACTGACGAAGATTGTGTCTGGACTTTAGAAGAGGCTGTGACCTCTAAGTTTTTTTTTTTCGGTGTTTATAGTCGGATAGGAAACATCAACCACAGGTTTTTTTAGCCATCATAATTCTCCTGCCTTTATCCCAATGTATTTGGGGTCGGTGCAACATGTCGTCTTCTTCCATACTTCTCATTACTCGTCATCTCATCAGACACCTCCTTTCTTGCCATATCATCCTTCACACAGTTTATCTATCGTTTCTTTGTTTTTTCTCTACTCTTATACACATCCATATTCATACTCTAAACTTTCCTCACGACATTTTCCTCATTCCTCCGCATCACATGCCCATACCAAGCCAACCGATTACCACACAACTTTTCAGTCGCCGGCGCTACTTTCAGACTTCCTGTTATGTGCTCATTTCTTATTTTATCCATTCACGTAACGCAACAAATCTCAGCCACATGCAAATGCCTTTCATTCATCCCTTTTGTGACCCAACATTAAGATCCATACAAGACAGCACAGCCGTTTTTTTAATCAACTTATGGAAATTTTCATTTATCATCACTGATATTCTCGAATCTATCCTACTTAGTTTTGGAAGTACCTGCGTCGGCCTATTAAGCCAATTCAATGGGCTTCTAAATAGCAGCTGGGCTTGTGATTGGGAGATAACGGTAAGATCAATCGTATTGATAACATATTGTACAGTACTGAGTATGTTCTTGATTATAACGGCAATGTTGAGTTTACTGCTGCAGTCTATAATATGTTTGAGAGAAATTTATACCTAAGTTTTCATTGGTCTAGTGATCGCAAACGCGACTGCTAAGCATGAAGTCCTGAGTTCGATTCCCAGGTCGGCCAAAGTGTTATTCAGTTTTTCCATCAGGATTTTCTCAGTAGCGGCCACGGAGTCTGAATTTGAGCCCGGTTGATGGCAACAGGCTCGCTCCCTATTACATGGGACTTAACCATAACAGGCGAAATGTGGGTGTATAAATGAGTACATCTCTGCCTTACGCTTCGGGGATTACAGGCGTGATGTTATTTTTATGTATACCTAAGTGAGTAGCTATAGCAAAACAAGTACTGATTATTTCACTGACACAATGATACTGCGGTTGTGATCTATAACCGTTATTAGCATGTACAGTAAGTACATCTTTGGCAAAGCTTTATTCATGTCACTGTTGTACAACTGTCAAACTACTATGCAAGTTGGAGACGGGAGTATGTCTAAGATAAAGAACGTGCTACGTAACGTTTATACAACATTATTTTTAGTATATGCGAAACCAGAATATAGTTTGTTTAGTATAAATAACTGAATCAAACAAACAAATATTTTACCCGTCAGCCTTCAAAGCAAGAGTGAACAGGCATCTTCTGGGCACGCTCGTCTTATCATAGACCTCATCTATCGCTTTCCGTCAGGTGTGATCGAGATCAAGAGCAGACCCATTTTGTGTCTAAAAAAAAAAATCGATTCCAATCATTTTTTTTTTTTTTTTTTTTTTTTTGTTTTTATATTTTGTCCCAAAAATTTAAAAAAGGCTACAAGTTGGACACCGAGCGACACTATCGCAATCATTTAGGTACCTACTGCCAAATTATTATTATCAATGAGCTGAAGACGACGCTGGAGGCGCGCGGGCGCGCAGCGTGGTTACCACGTTTTTGTGCGGACAACTAGGTAACAGAACGAGCTTATAACTTTGTGATTTTTCATGATACAGTTTTGAAAATTTGTACATAGATTCTTTACATAAAAATACTAGGCACGTGTTTCAGGTTTCGCATATACTAAAACTAATGTTGGAGAACTCGGCCTAAATAACTGTGAAAATCATCATCATCATCATCATCATTTCAGCTGAAAGACGTCCACTGCTGGACATAAGCCTCCCCCAAGTGTCGCCACATTGACCGGTCCCGTGCGACTCGCTGCAAAAATACTCGTCGCAAATACTAGCAAGCAATATTTTTAGACCTTTTCAAAGAAAAGACTTCTTTTTTCTATCCTGATTTATGAAATATTAATCTAAAGCAATGTTTTATTCTTAACATTTCCGTTATCTAACTCTCTTTAAAAAAAAACCTTGAAGTTCGGGAAGTGTCTAGCTAGTTTATGTATTATTTAATCCTACAGTCTTATTCTGTAACACGCTTACAATTGCTATGCCTTTCATTTGACATTTCAACAATACTGATCACATTACTAACATTGATAAGCAGATGAGTTCTTCAAACAAGTGCAGCAATGGGTAGGGAATTTCCTTCAAAATTCATCGGATTGTGATTGCTAGTGTGTTACGCAATTGAGGGCCTGCAGACTTTTCCATTAGCCATGAAATTCACAAAGGTTTGCTTTTATGCTTTTAGTGGAGTTGAAAATTTTTCAACAAAATGTCATAACTTTGCACTCACTGAGAGAATGCGTGATAATTTTCTGACGCCATACTTTACCAGATAAACTTTTACTTTTTTATGTTTTCGAAAAATATCTACGATTTATGAGCGTTTTAAATCGTTTAACGTTAGTAGAGTTACAAAAAAGGTGTGATAAACTAAAGGCTTCTCGGGGTAAAAGCCCATGAAAATGTTTAACTTTTAAAACGATTCTGTTATAAAATTTGATTACATTCACAATTGAATTCATGAGAAAAATAGTACTACGATTCGAATTTGACGTAATCCCACACTATGTACAGTAGACCTCAAAAGTGCAGCACCATGCTAAAGATTACATTGCTATGAACTGTGCGAGCGCGATACAGCAGTGTGTGTGCGTGTGCGTGTATGAGTGATGTCTCAACATTCTACACATAACACACACTAATGAACTGTCGTCACACTACGCGAAATAGCATTATATTTCTGTTGCATTTAGAATACACATCATAGTGATGACCTGTTCTTACCATTGCATTGTTAAAATTCGCGTAGTATTAACATGAGTTGGTAGCTGTTTGGGCTGAGCATGGGTTCACGATCAATGAAGTCCAAGTTCGAATCCTATTCGAATATTACAATGTGTGGCTGTTTTTTGTTTCTTTGAAACCTTAATTATATTTGTATTTTAAGCAGAAAGTCGTTAGGTATTTATGTTTATTTATGATATAGTTATGCTTATTATTTATTTTTTATAAGAAGTTAAATATTAGATAGTTATTGTATTATTATTTAACCTCATTAAATGATTTTTATTTTATGATTTCGGTGTTGGAAGGTGGAAATAAAAAAATCATGCTGAATGATAACAAAAATGTTTATTCGTTTTATTTATTTATAAAATTAACAAACTTTTATGAGAATGTGACGTCACATTCCTATCTAGGCAAAAAAAAGTTCTCTTATCACCGTTCATAAGATTTTTTGTTGTATACCCACTTAGTCAATTCATAATAAGAATAACATAACACGGAAAGGATATTCTAATAACACAAATATAATTGTTGATACCCGCTTATTATAGGTATCAGTATTCAGCAGAGTTAATTGAATACTAATATATGAGTTAGACTTTATGAACGTGTTTTTTTAATGTAACGTCACATTGAATGTATTGAGGTTATAGCTTAAGTGTTCATTTTCTTGACGAAAAGAATGTTGAAACTAAACCCCAATTTAAGATCATTAAATTTAAAATTTATTTCTTAATTTTTTATTTTTTTATTTACGGTTATGTTAATATTACTAAATATTTAGTTACCCGGTCTACTTATTAAATTAAGTATTATTATTTTTTCGCCATAAATTAAATCTTCCTTTTGGCAAGACTTGAAAGTCTTCTCGTCAGAAAATACAGTCACCTCCCAGTTAAAATGTAAATAATCTCGAGCAAAACGTAGTCTTTCCTCCCTGTGTTTTTGTATCAAAAATGGTTTTTAGCTGGCTTCCGATGATGTAAACCTTCAGCATGGAATGCATGGCGAACAGTCTGTAATGTAGTATCCAATTGCTCTGCAAACATTATAGTTGGAATGAAACCATTTGTTTCATATTCTTCCACCATAAAACGTCGCTGAGTCGGGTTAATAAGCGGCGGTTTTTCACTTCTTAGACGACTCTTCAGACTACCTTCTTCCTCAAACCTCTTTACCCAACGGCTAACAGAATTTCTAAAAAAAAACAAAATATGATTACACACTTGCAACTAGCAATTTATTTAATAATAAGAAAATCACACACCACAACTATCATCATAATAATTATAATTTTTAAAAATAACTTACACATTTTAAGCCAGTTTCAGTTGAAATTTGAGAAATATTAAGCCCATTTTTACGCAAAGTGACAATATTTGCCCTGTCATCAATACTAATTTTAGCTTGCATCTTGAATAAAGACAATCAAACAATACGCTAATCGTAATAATAACACAAACGCTCGAAACAAAGTTCACCAACTAACAACGTCATAACTAACTACTTTGTTCAATCCAGAAGTTTATTTTGTTTCAGATTCACCCTCATCTTTTTTGTTAATAATAAGTTCCAACTAATATTTAGAAAAACATATCTCATCGGGTCTAACGTATGATTTATAATTAAAACACAAAAAGAGTAATGTCACTTGGGTTTGAACGCAGAGTATACAGTGCGAGACATTTTATCTATAGCGTTAACCGCTAAGCCAGATAGACACATAATTGTTTGTTTGAAATTAAATATCACTAACTTAATACTCCGTCGCGACATGACAGGCTTGTCACTAAGGCAAATGATCATTATATCGCACTCTTTCTGACTAGATAATTATGAAAGAGAGCGATATACGAGATCGTGTATGTGTGCAAAATATTTGTTATGGAAAAAGGTCGTAAGTGCGACTTGTTTTGATGCGATCGTTTTATGAAACTGCTACTGCACTTATGGTCTCTACTGTACATACGATGCTATCATTTACTTTTTTTCTGTCCTTGAAAGAGTCTTCATCTTTCTTTAACATTGTTTTCCTTTTAAGCTGAAAATACTTTATTTTCCCTCATTTAGCTTCTAGAATGAGCTCATCTTAAATTAATTTAAATTTTCAATACACCAACACATGGTGGCTTAGTATAGTTACACGAAATACTTTAAAAATAAACAAGAAATGGCATAAGAAAATATTACAAAAAAAACGCGAAGTTGCAAAGTTTCTTCGTTGAAATTGCATGTTTTTCGTTCGTTGCTTGAAATAACAATTACTTGTAAAAAATAGTTCGGTTTCTCTTCTACAATAACATAAAAGCGAATTTTAGATAACGTGTTTATTTATTTAGTCATAATTTTTCTCCCGATACATGCTTACACAAAAACTCACGGACTCCTGATTTGGGACCTCTAATTTGTAGATTAAATTGAATATAGACCATCAACATTTTTTTATACACCTTTTTAGTAAATTGTAAAATTTGCGTAACGCCGAAATGTAAGAGGACTCTTAATGTACTGTCAATACCGTACGGGCCAATTTGCGGACACGGTTTCGGTTACCGGACTTTGACAAATACTGTACTGGACTAAATGTCAATGTCCGCAGACAGCGAGCAATTTGTCCGTACCAGTTTAACTTGAAATAGGTAAAACCATTAATATATACTACTCAAAATTTGTATTAATAAATTCTCATAAACAAGATTCCATTTAAATGTAAGTTCCATTTAATTTTAGCCAGAATTTATAATACAAAACACAGTATTATACGCAGCAGTGTATGGACTAAACGTGTAACATAACAGGGATCCCTTGTTAGCTTAGGATCTCCTCGGCCGTAACTTAGGCAAACATCATAAGATGCCGCGTCAAAATTCATCACAATATATCTACCATCTAACCTTAAAAATTATAAAAGGTTTTCATACCAACACTATATAGATTATATTATTAATAGAATAAAGTAACTTTTTCTTCCTATTTCGAATATTAACTTTTTGTATACTCAGCCGAACTCCGGACTTGCGCCGTCGTAGCACCGCGTAGCCGTAGCTTCAGTCGAGCTACGCCGGCCGTCGCGATCGCTACGCCGTAGCAAACCATGAAGCGCGCTACGATCTAATCTCAAACGTGGTCAAACTTTTCCTAGGATACATTAAACTAGTTAAGTGAATACTGTGTACATTATAGGAATATGTAGTGAATTTTATTAGTGTTAAAGTGTATTTTAGAGTTTCAAGTGTGAGTGTACACTTGGGTATAATTATTATGATCGTTGGCCACCGCTGTCCAATTTGCAGAAACAACAAACGATGACCTTTTCATTTTGCAGGTTAGTTGTGTTTTTAATTAATATGAGATGAGAGGGCAGTTTCCATTGCCAGTTTTAATTTTTTTTTCTCGGTATATAAAAACTTATTACCTTTTGCGTCATTACGGTTATTTCGTGAAGTTTTATAGGGCTATAAAAAAATTCGGAATACATTAACCGGAATTGGTCGACTGTATGCGTAATAAAGTTGATTTTTATATTTTTATGTGTTATAAATCTGACGGGAATGGAACAGAACCCATGACCATTGGTAGAAGGTAAAATAGGAAAAAATATTTGAGGCGTCTATTTATTTTCCTCAGTGAACAAATTTCTTAGATTTTTCGAATGAAAATGAGAGTTTAGTTTTTCGTCTCGCAGCTGTTTTACTTTATGTAAATTGTTTTAATTTAATGTAGTACTCAAACTCAACGGTTTTCGTCCATATTTTTTTCATTAAAACTGTAGGCGGCTGCCTAGCCCTAGAGATTACTGGAAATTATGTAAATTTTAATATACTAAGTAGATATTAATGTTACTCAGAATTTAATTAAAATGAAACCTAGGTTTTTTCTGTGAAGACTTTTGGTAACCTTTTCATGCATTAAATATTTTCTTTTTCATAAAAATCAAGTCTTATCGAAATATTAGTCTCTCATTAAATAAATTTTAAAACGATTAACACGGTACTTACTTCGTAATATGCGGAAAAATTACATTAATAAACTCGAAAATTGTTTCACAAAAATCGGAGCAGATTTTAACAGGAAAAGGTCATGAAATATCTTTAACGCTGAAATGTGATTTATGTTTTGGCTCATGAATATAAGACAATCTTTATGAAACATAAAGTATGCGTAATTTTTAAGGGCGGCATGAATTTCTTTAAGATATTTCATAAGGGTGAATTTTTTTGTGCGGATCTTTGGTCGTGGATAGTGAATTAGTGTCTGGTTATCGTTGAGAGTAGACGGGGACGGGGCTCTCAGTAGAATGCGATTAGAGAGGGATATGGTTAATGATGATCTTCTTTGGGCTTATCAGCCCGACTTTGATGAAAGAATACCTACAGATAGTTTATGAAACGAGTATTTTCATTTAAGGCGAAAATAGTAATTTTCGCCCGGCATGTATTGCAATGCTTTTTTCAGTTTTTTTTTTCATAAACCTTACCACCATACCATACCTTACCATTATTTTATTTTGTTTTTTTTTTTATTTGTATGTTGACTGTTTTATTACTATTATGCTTTATAGATTGTATCTGAAATAAACGTTTTATTATTATTATTATGTGCATGTAGAACAACTGAAACAAAATATCATCAAAATCGGTTCAATAGTGCAGGAATATATACAGTGCGCAGTTAATATTTTTATATAAAACTAGCGACCCGCCCCGGCTTCGCACGAGTGCAATGTAGATAAACATGTACATATAAACCTTTCTTTTGAATCACTCTATATATTGCTGAAAAAATGCATTAAAATCCGTTGCGTAGTTCAAAAGATCTAAGCCTACAAACAGCGGGAGTGACTTTGTTTTATACTATGTAATGTAAAGAAGATCCACGTTGTTACTCCAGCTCTTACAAGGCTTTATTGAGACTGAACAGACAACAGGCATAATAAGTACCGATTACACTGTTGAAACTGAACGCGATTAGTACATCCAAATTGCAATCAAGAGGTGTTACTATCATTGATGACTCTGACAGATCTATAAATCGCTCTTAGTATGTTAAGTTTAGTGTTAAATTGACCGAAATAACAACAGCCAGACAAATTACATTGGCAACTGCTTAAATTAAATCAGAAGGTAATTAATAATAACATGAAGGTAATTTTTCTTCCGTGCCTCGGAAAACACGTTAAGTCGTTGGTGCCGGCTGTCATTTGTAGATCTTTGACAGTCATTACAGGTAGTCAGTGGCCCAAAAAGTCTGACAACCAGTCTTACCAAGGGGTATCGTATTACCTAGTACTAACTGGGTTGTGGAGGTCAGATAGGCAGTCACTCCATGTAAAATACTGGTATTCAGCTGCATCCGGTTAGACTGGAAGCCGACCCCAACATAGTTGGGAAAAGGCTATTCAGATGATGAATTCGTAATTTTCTAGTACATTTTTTTACTAGCCTATTCTCTCTCACTGCTGGGCAAAGGCGTCCCCGATACCTTTCCAACTCTCCCGGTGTTTTGCCTTCTCTGGCAAATCAGTCAGGAACGAGTCCAAATACAATAAAGAAAAAAAAAAAGATGATAACTTAAAAACTGTTCTGTCGCCAAATTTCATATTACTGTTGGTTGCTTATTAGTCAAAATAACAACAGCCAGTCAAATGACTTAGATAATATTTTGCGTAATGGTTCCGACACATTACAGACGCGGTTCTCTGACACATAATGTACTGAAGAATCTTTCAGTATCCAGTGCCGCAGATAATCCGCAATCTGTTCGTTTGATAGAACCTTAAATTAAAACTGTCAATCAGAAAAGAAATGCTGTTACCATAAAAAAAAAATAACTGTCAAAAATAAAATTTATGACAAACAGTTTCCTCTGTAAGCGACGAAAATATCTTTTCCCTAGACGCCATTACTTACCACGGGGTGTAAACATTCTTATCAAGGAAAGTACTGTGACCGCGGAACACTGATGACAGTCTATTCATATCCTCCTACTCATCCCTGAGGAGTTATTGTGATAACTACCTGAGAGACTGGATAAGTATACTCTAGAAAATTACAAAGATAGGTAATTTTGTTAGTACTTAAAATAAGGGTTTTCTAGGTAAAAGATTACAGTCACACGGATATATTTTCAGGTTTAAGCGTCGCTTGTCGAGGTCGCTACTTAGATGGGTAAGAATCCATTACATAACGAGTTTCCTTCTGTGGCGCGGAAATTTGTAGATTTTTGACATTTGAAAACTGTCAATCAGTCAAACCCTGAAGGGTTAGGCAGAGGTGTACTTAAAGTATACCCACATTTATTAGAAAGAGGGATACTCAAGTGATGGCTGGGATAGACTTGAGCAGCACTTTAAAAAGTGCAACAGCACCAAAGTACAAAAAATACTACAGCGCCATCTATGTCACGAATGAAGAACAAACATCTAAATTCTAAATCGCGCAGTTCAAGTTATTCGCAACGTCAGACCATAATATAGACAAACCCGACAACAAATGCCGGACAGTAGCCCACCAGACACAACAACTGTCTGGTCGAAGGATCCCCCCTTTTCTATGGGGGATGAAGGATTTTATCCCCTTATACTTTAGTATAGGGGTCGGGGTCACCAAATTGGGAGTATGACAAAAACAGGGTGTAAAGTCTTTTATCCTCCGTTGATGGAGTTTCTTGCCCGTTCTTCTCAATAGAGATCTACACTTTGGAATGGGCAACTACAGTACTTTCACAGTTTTTATGCCTTGTGACTGGGACTGTAGCTACTTTTCATTTTTGTCTTTGTCTCGACAGTTCAAAAGTGCCTGTAAGTGGCCTACTTAAAATAAAGGCTTTGATTTTGATAGAAGATGAATGCGGAACGCGGAGAACTAGCTGTTGCGGCGCAACTTGGGAGAGTTCTGTGTCCACTGTTATTTATATAGTAGGTCATCTTTCTATTGTCTAAAGAAGCTATATGGTCTAGCCTTTTCCTAACTATGTTAGGATTATTAGGTAATTCATTTAATTTTGGTTTTTTTCTACTAAGTACTCATTGTACGGCAAAATCAATTTTCGGTTGGAACCTTAATATTTGAAGATAAGGGTTTATTTTCAGTTGCTGGGTGTCTTCATTTGATAATGGTACTGAAAAAAAATGTGACAAAGGCAGGAGAATGATGAATGATGATACTGCCTTTGTGCGTAAAGTATTTTAATTTTACGATGCGCTAATCCGAAGTCTATCTACGTCTGCCTGAATATGAACCGAATCTCCGTCTAGATACCAAAAACATTATATGTAAACGATAACACATTCGCTTAGTAATATCTTAATATTCAGTTCCTCAGTTTTTTATTTTTTATTATTTAGCGCGTATTGTCCCACTCCTGGGCAAAGACCTCCCCCCATTCATTCCACTTCTCACGATGGTGTGCTTCTTCTCGCCAATTTGCGAGAAAGCCATCCAAGTTCCTCAGTTGAAAAAAAAAAGTAAAAAAAGGCCCCCATTTTTTGTTAAAATTAATTTCCACGAGAGCTAAAATACCTCAATAAAACAAAGGGTAGGTAGCTACATATTCAAACAGCAAAATTCTCAAGGAATACGATTCATCACTTTCGTTTTTTGTATTCCGTACTTCCTTCCATCCCTAAGGACCGTATTGACGACAATCCCTTACATAAAACAACATACACTTTTCTGTGCGCTCTTTACAAAAGAATATCATACTGTTTGCACAGCAATACTTTGTACAGTCAAACAAAGAATTTGATTTGCAGGCAAAATGTTCTTCTTTCACATAACATCGTTACCTCACATGTGTACCTGAAGTATACCCTTATATTACCTGTTTAAAGTCCCATGTATGTAATAGAGGGTGAGCATATTGCCTTTCTTCACAAATCTGGGATGTTAGTGAAAATTCCTGATGGAAGAAACCAATAACAACAGCCCGAACTGGAAATCGAACCCAGCATCTCATACTGAGTAAGAGCTCTTGCGACCACTTTACCAATGAAACAGTCAGTATTAACTTTAATTGTTTGCGTAAAAACTTTGGAGAGTGATGTAAAAGGTTTGGCTAGTCAGCACACCCACGATGTCACCTAAAATTAAAAGAAGTTTTTAAAGTGACATGAGCACTCATCATCATCATCGGCCTAGCCTTTTCCCAACTAAGTTGGACTCAGCTTCCAGTCTAACCGGATGCAGCTGAATACCAGTATTTTATGGAGCATGGAGCGACTGTCTGTCTGACCTCCATAACCCAGTACTGGGTAATACGATACCCCTTGGTAAGACTGGTTGTCAGACTTTCGGGTCACTGACTAAGCTGTAATGACTGTCAAAGATCTACAAATGACAGCCGGGACCAACGGCTTAACGTGCTTTTCGAGGCACAGAGGAATATCGGTATATAATGGGCGGTCACCCATCCACAGACCAACCTAGGCAAGCGTGGCTTAACCTGAAGATCGACCCGAGCGGCTGTTATTATTAATTAAAAACTGGATATTTACCATGTTTACTATTTATTTCGAGTTTATCCGTGATCATGGTGCTTGCAACAGCGGCGAAATATCAGGAACTCAAAATAAATAGTAAACGTGGTAAATATCCCGTAAATAGTGTTAATGATAGCGCCTATAACTGTAGCTACTTTTCTTATTGTTTTCTGTACAATAGAACACGCTCTCTTTATGAAATTTTCTGCAGATATTAGTATTCCTTTGCCGTACCATCAAGGACAAGAATGTAATAGTGTGAGATATCTAGTGTTGCTTGTAAAAGGCTCATGTTCTTGTCTTTATTTGTCTTATTTTGAAGAGTGACAGATACGTTGATAAAATAGTGACACCCTTTTTTGTGCGTGTAGGGTATTTTTGACAGTGAGGCGCTTGAAATTGGATGCTTTTATTTATTTCTTCATGAGTGGCTTGTCTGTGTCGCATAGACAATGGATTTTAACTTTATATTCTTTTTTTAGGTCATGTTTATGATTTCTTTAAAGTTAAAAACACTTTGACCAGAATTCTGCTACTTTAATTCACCATTAGATTGGAGTTAGACATACCTTATTGCCGGAACAGAAGATAGTTAGAGAAACTTTTAGAATTTAGGGAATTTATTTCTCTGCGCGGATTTAAACTGCATTGACAAAATGTTTCTGTTTTATTTTCCAATCAGTATTTTCTACTACCGACGGACAAATATAACAATAAGATTTTGTGTGACCAAGTAACTAGATTCTGGAGGGCAAATAGGCAGCCACTCCATGTAATTAAAAAAAAAGTTACCCGTCACAAGGATTTCCTCCTATATCGTGGGTGAGTTTTACAAATATTTATACATGTATTAGCCAAAACCGGCAAAACTACCTGTAGGCCATACAAATATATGTATGTTCCGTGCGTGAATTGAATCCGCGACATGCAACGCAGCAGCCAATCACTCAGCAACTGTACCAACCGTACCGTCAATATACTGGTGAATCTGCATGTGGTTAGACTACACAATAAAGTTTGGGAAAAGGCTAGGCAGATGATGATGAGGGATAAATAGAACACCAGCCATTTTACGAAGAATTCAAGTTAAACTTAGTAAGTTTAACCGAGTTTAATAATTCTATTAATTTACTTAATATTTTCAGGGAAATCAGAATGGGTATTAAATTACCCGCGTAGACAATAATTACACAATTCTGAGAATACCGATTTGATTTCTAGGGTAGTAATTACGGTTTTATTTTTCAAAGTTTGAAGAAGGGACGAGATGTGATTAAAAGTTTGTTTTACCCTACAATTGTAGCCATTTTATTACGAAACTGAGCATTTAAATAGACTCCCACCTAACCCTTTTCACTTCCTGATGTAATTTATTTGGTACTTACTCCCTTTCTTCTCCTAAAATTGTTTGTCCGATAATCATTATCCAAAACATAAATTTCAGTAACCTTAATGTTCAAAACTTCGAATTTTTGTTTTACATATTTATTTTTACTTCTAAAACTATTTTGTCATAATATCGAGTACTATAATAATTGAATATCCTAATTTTGCATGAAATAAAGTCATATGTCCTAAGTATTGTATTATAATATAATGTGTATTATTACTGCAACGCATGGGTAATCAGCAATTTTCCTAACAATTATCCTAAAAGTCTTGCTAGCTGGCATGAGGAGTGTAGGCCGAAAGCCGACGGAGCGACAACGACATTTGTGACAGAAAGTGGGTGTGTACTGTAACATGCGAGCGCAGCGAGCGCGCGTCGCTTAGTTGTTAATACTTGTGACAAACGGATTTAGGGCATATTGTATTTAGGGATTTTAATTTTATGGCATGTGATTTTTGTATTATGTGATATTAAGCCCGGGTAAGTTATCATTAGGACAAATGATGACTAGGACAAAAAAAAATGGCACTTTAGATTATGTATAAAAAAGTTAGGAAACACAATAGAGAACCAATTTATTTATATACGATGTTTAAAAGCATCGTGTTTTTTTTTACACACAAATCGATTAACTTAAAGAAGAAGCATTAAATGTCGAATGGATCTCAATGCGATACATTGCCCACAACGGTATTCATTTTTAAACAATGTATTGGACTGGATGTAATGATTTTTCGATAACTTATACGATTTTCAAAAGTTTCTATCATAACAATTACCTAAGAAATTGTTCGTAAACTGCTGTTATTGGTTGTTTGAAAATAAGGCGTCCATTATTTGTCTGACTGCCTCGTTGTTCGTATGGTCGCAAGCGCGACTGCTGCGCATGAGGTTCTGGGTTCGATTCCCGATTCGGGCAAAGTGTTATTGCGTTTTTCGATCAGGAATTTCACAATAGCAGCCACGGAGTCTGGATTTGTGCCCGGTTGATGGCAATAGGCTCGCCCCTTATTACATGGGACTTAAACATAACTGGCGAAATGGGGGCGTACTATTAGGTACACCTCTACCTAACCCTTCGGGGATTCAAGGCCTGATGTTTAGATATTTGTGTGCTATGTAACCAGGACTATGGATATAATAACTTTGTTCCATTTAAAACTATTCCTAGATTAATGAGAAGCCTATTGATAAAATATAGGTACGAATCAGCCATTACATTTCATTAGCAGATGAGAGATGGAAACCGCATTGTTCTACATTTCTTCAATAAAATTATAGAACACTCCGATGTTCCACCACTGTCATCCATCACTTACCAAGCCGATTTGAATTTCGAATACTGATAATAATCGTCCATTGGATCCCAAACTAAAGCGAGGAATCCCATAATAGGAAAATTGGCGAAATCCCATTGGATAACGATCTATATTTGTTTTTTGGGGTTCCGTATCCGAAGGGTAAACCAACGGGATCCTATTACTGAGCCTCCGCTATCCGTTCATCCATCTGTCCGTCCGTCCGTCCGTCTGTCTGTCAGTGGCCGTATCTCATGATCCGTAATAGGTAAATACTTAAAAAAATTCACAGAATGTAGATTTCTGTTGCCGCTGTAAGTAACAAAAAATAATAAATTAAAACTTAAAGGGGGCCTTTTATTTTTAATTTATTATTTCTTGCAACCTACTACGACGGTACGGAACCCTTCATGCGCGAGTCCGACTCTCACTTGGCCGGTTTTTTAACATTAATTCACCAATCAGTAAACCCGTTCCGTTGTCGTTTAATATTTTAAACGTTTTCACACTAATAATTTATTGCGGCAACTTTTATTGTGAAATCGGGTCGGTTTTTTAAATGGAACCTATAATTTTTAAAATCTTTGTAGTGGATAACTATTTTGAGACTGGATTAACCTACAGATATTGGCTGAATTAATGAAATCAGAGGGAGCAGCGGTGGCCCAGTGGTGGCGGCCCCGACTTACGAACAGTAAGTCGTGGGTTCGAACCCAGGCAGGCGCATTAATGTAATTTATTTCATCACCACTGCTCTCAAAACGGTGGAGGAAAACATCGTGAGGAAACCGGCATGTCGCAGAACCAAAAATTCGAAGACATGTGACATCTACCAACCCGCACTGGGCCCGCGTGGTGGATTATATCCCATTCCCTCTCATAGAGAGGAGGCCTGTGTCCCAGCAGTGGGAACATTATAGGCTGATTATGCTATTATGCTAATGAAAACTGCCGATCACAGCTAGCTTGATCTTGTTCATGTCAGTTCTTATGATATTCCGCCATTCTAGTTTATCATAGAATGTCAGGAAATTCTTTACTAGCAACACTAACATGTTTGACTCGTGAGGAGCTCGTGGCTAAATAATAACAGCCGCTCGGATCGATCTTTAGGTTAAGCCGTGCTTGCCTAGGTTGGTCTGTGGATGGGTGACCACCCATTACATACCGAGTTTCCTCCGTGCCTCGGAAAGCACGTTAAGCCGTTGGTCCCGGGTGTCATTTGTAGATCTTTGACAGTCGTTAGGTAGTCAGTGGCCCAAAAAGTCTGACAACCAGTCTTATCAAGGGGTATCGTATTACCCAGTACTAACTGGGTTGTGGAGGTCAGATAGACAGTCGCTCCATGTAAAATACTGGTAATCAGCTGCATCCGGTTAGACTGGAAGCCGACCCCAACATAGTTGGGAAAAGGCTAGGCAGATGATGACTAATATGTTTGACTATGTTCAACTATCTCCGTGTATAGTTTGATGACTGCCTAGTCTAGTGGTCGCAAGTTCGACTGCTGAGCATGAGGTCCCGGGTCGGGCAGTGTTATTGGGTTTTTCTATCATGAATTTCTCAGTAGTTGCAACTGAGTCTGGATTTGCACCCGATTAATGGCAATAGGCTCGCCACCTATTACATGGGACTTAATAATATAACTAGCATAAGTTTACTATAACATACACCTCTGTCTTACCCTTCGGGGATTACAGGCGAGACGTTATGAATGTTTGATGTTCAAAAGTGCTTTTTTGTAACCTAATTAAAAACAATAATGGAATATTTTGTATTTCAATGCGGTATGGACCCGATTCCTTGACTTTAGTTTCCAACACAACTCTCCAACCTCAAAAAAATCACAGAAACGATTCAGAACAGCCTAGATTTTCCAGATTTTTCCTTCACAAGATATATTTTACGTAGGCTTTGCTCCCCTATAGGCATAAACAAAGATTGGCTTACGTTTTTTTGGACTTACGGAACCCCAATCACAAGCCGTTTGGTTCCGTGTTACGAATGGGATTGCCGGATTGGTTCCCTCGAGGGTCGTAGAAGGCGACAAAGGGACAGTAACTGCAGATCCTATTGTATTCGAGATTTCCGAAATCTATTTTCCTTCACTTGTCATCTTTGACCTTTTCGGGTGACAAGTTTCACTTTGCATATCCGCTATTTCTTTTATACTGAATCTTATAATCTTATTTTGCAAAGTAAGTTACTAGTTTTCCCTATATCTAAGCAAAATAATGCCCGTTATAGGATTCAAGAGAGAGACGAAATCAAGTCAACAGATCAACAGTTAAAAATATTCAGTATCACAGCTTCCTACCTGGACCGTTGGTCTATACATCAAACATTTCTTTCTGAAAACACAATAACTTTATATCCTTTTGATTTGTGAACTCAAAAGAAATATTAAACAAGATAAAGTAACGTAAGGGACGACGTGGACGCGGGCATGGCTACATAGTCAAAATCAAACCATTATTAATATGAAAACTAGCGCTGTGCTGTGAGCCCTCATAGCACAGCATCATGCTGAGTAACCTGCTTGTCGCAGTCATAATATGCAAGCTGGCAATTTTTTTTTGTTCCGTCCTGATGTATTTTTAAAAATTTGTTATGCGCTGTATGTTTATTGTTTATTTTATTTTTTTTGTTATTTTGTATGCTCGTCATGTCTCTGAGACAATTGTTTTTTTCCTTCTGTTCTAATAAGCCTGGGCTACAAAAACATCAGAAGCTAGTTTAGACGTTACTGGTTGAGAAGAACCGGCAAACAACTCCACGGTTACTCTTTTAACTGTCGGATGTATTTTCAACCATCTTTATCAGTCATGTTTTGAAGTATCAGACATAAGCTAGAGGTCGGATAGTCGGGTGCATCATTACCTAAAGTTTGAGTGTTGGCAACTATGGAGTGCGAGTTCGAGTATCAAAATAATCATTGTTATAAACCCAGTCATATTTTCCATTTTATTCTATTTGAATATTCAGCAACAAAATTTTAAAGATGTAGTAATTTTTGACGTGTTTCCACAAACTTGCCTAGTTTTAAACATAATAGAAACATTAATTATTCTTAGGATTACTACATTTAATGGGATATATAAGGTATATAGTAATATACAAGGTCCCATTAAAATAGAAGGACAAACTTTTAGAAACCATTCAGACCACCAAAATAAGAACAATGGTAAAAAAAAAAATAAGAGAAACGCATTAGATACTTACAAGAAATAAAATCCTACATACCCCCACGTGTCTAGTATTTTATGTAATGAATCTTTGTACAAAATTTCAAAACTGTATCATGATAAATTACAAAGTTATAAGCTTGATCTATTACCTGGTTGTCCGCACAAAAACGTGGTAACCACGCGGCGCCAACGCGCGCGCGGGTTTTCTTGAGCTCATTGATAATAATAATTTTGACAGTAGATACCTAAATGATTGCGTTAGGTACTTAGTGTCGTTCAGTGTCCAACTTGTAACCTTTTTTAAAAAAAATTGTTATTGGAATCAATTCAGTTACTTATTCTGAACAAACTATATTCAGGTTTCGCATATACTAAAATTAATTTTGTATATTTTTTTATGAAATCCCGCGAAACTGGCAAAAAAATTATATTGTAAGAAGCCGATCCACAGTTTTGTACCCTTTGCCGGGAAAAAAAGGACTTTAGGTAAATATTCATCAGAATATCCGATCCCTAGACATTCCAGCTTTTCTGTTCCGTGACTGTGGCAGGGTGCTGGCTGAGCCCCTGCATCATATCTTTAATACTTGTTTAAAGCAAGCAACGTTTCCGCCTAGGTGGAAAATCACGCGAGAGATTCCGGTACCCAAGGGCAAGTCAGGTCCTGATGTAAATGGCTACAGACCGGTAGCAGTGTTGTCGACACCTGCAAAAGTGTTCGAGTCTGCCATCCAACGTTGCGTGCAGGCTCAAGTGAGCGCACAGCTATCGGATGCGCAGCACGGGTTCCGGCCAGCGCGCAGTACTGCCACTAATTTGCTTAACTTTATGGCGAGGGTGGTGCCGTCTGTCGATGCTGGTGTGCAGGTAGACGTGGCATATTTTGATTTTAAAAAGGCATTTGATACCGTCGACAATGATGTATTGCTACTGAAGCTGGCAAAAATTGGTTGCACTCCGCACCTACTACAGTTCTTCGCCGGTTACTTGAAAGACCGACAGCAGTACGTTGACTACAATGGGTTCGAATCCGAGCCATACTACACCAGGTCAGGCGTGAGCCAAGGCAGCAATTTGGGTCCTCTCGAATTTATTTTAATGATAAATGACTTACCAGACGTAGTCAAACATAGTTTATGTTTATTGTTTGCAGACGACCTCAAATTGCTGCTCGAGGTCAAGGGTGAGTCGGACTGTGAGAGATTGCAGGAAGACATAGATAGGGTGGTAGAGTGGAGCCATAAAAATAAACTCTATTTCAACACAACGAAATGCTCAGTGATGACATTTACGCGCGCGAAGACTGCCTTAGCTTACGAATACAAAGTAGAGGAAGCGCCGATGCAGCGAGTGTCTCAGGTACGAGATCTAGGAGTACTGCTTACCCCGGATCTAACTTTCCGGGATCATATAGTTAAGATTTGCAAAAAGGCGTACAGAAACCTTGGTTTCGTGCTGAGACAGTCGCAGGGATTCACAAACTTAAACACGCTTAGGGTGCTGTATGACGCTTTGGTAAGGAGTCACTTGGAACACAGTGCGGTGATTTGGGCTCCTCATGAAGCGAAATACAATGTCATGCTGGAGCGAGTACAGAACAAATTTACAAGACACTTGTATTTTAAACTTCATGGGGTTTACCCATTTTACCCGCTGATGTATCCTACACTGTTTGTTCTGGGTATGGTGGGGTACAACGAACTCAGAGTGCGCCGGGAATTTACGCTTGCGGCTTATGCTCTAAAGCTCTTGCGTGGAGCAGCTCATAACCCGGGTGTGCTGCGTCACCTGAAGCTGTGCGTGCCAGACCGGTATGTATGGAGGCGGCGGCGACCGCCACTGCTGGCCGTGCCTGCTGCCAGAACCAATCTGCTGTCAAAAACACCCCTCACCCGCACAATATGTGTATTAAACGAAGTTCATGAGAGAATTGACATATTTTCGTGCAATCTGAGTGAATTCGCAAAAGTGTTGTTGAATTGTGTTAGTTATATTTAGATATTAATATTCTGTGTTAAGATTTTTGTTGTTAGATTTTTAAGTATTAGCCGTAAGTTGATTTTATTTGGTAACCACTATTGTATTGGGGTCATCCTGTAAAGATAGTGTGTGTAAGTTTATAATAAATAAATAAAAAAATAAATAAATAACACTTATAAAACACATTTCAATTAACAAATTGCATACAATATTCCTTCTAGAATATACCAAATAAAATCTGTACCTCGCATTGCATGAAGAAGTACTCGTATAATGTTCAGTAATAAACCAACCGTACCAAGTTTACCTACAAAATATGTATAATTACAGTTCTCTGAAATAATGAGTAGTGCTGTCGAAACGCATCGCGTCGTGATTTGATTATATTATGATCGCTAATTCAATTAGCAAAGCGCTTTGATGCATACATGCCTGTTAAAATGGAGTAACATACATGTATGGCAATATAATGTACGTTGTAATATTATTATTTTGTGTTAAATTTTGTAGTTGCAACTTCTTGTTTAATGCATGTAACTTGTTATAGCATTTTTTATTTATTTTAAAATACAGATTATTGTGTCGAATAGAATATTGCTTTTGCTTTTATTTGTTTGATCTAGGTGTTATTCTTAGGTTTGTTTTATTTTTTTATTACTTTCTTACATTACATCTCTTAAATCTTAATTTGTTTCTATATCTCTATTTGTATAAATTATTTGATTCACTATTTAATTCATAAGATCTTGGGCATTTCATTGTTACACATGTAACTTTCTTCTTTGAATTTTAGAAAGAAATCTAAACTATCTCTATGCAAAAACGTTTCATCACTTAGATCCATTGCTGCTTGCAAAAATAACATCATCTGTTTAGCCTTTCCGCAACTATGTTAGGGTCGGCTTCCAGTCTAACAGGATGCAGCTGAATACCAATGTTTTACATAGAGCGACTGCCTATCTGACTTCCACAACCCAGTTAGTACTGGGTAATACGATAACCCTTAGTAAGACTGGCTGTCAGACAAGATAGTCAGTGGCCCAAAGCCACTTACTATCTGTAACGACTGTCAAAGATCTACAATAAATTGACAGCCGGGATCAAAAGCTTAACGTGCTTTTCAAGGCACAGAGGAATCATGGTAAGTAATCACCACGGTCACCCATCCACGGACCAACACAGGCAAGCGCCTTAACTTGAAGATCGACCCAAGTGGCTGTTATTAAATAGCCACTATCTAGCTCCTACTTGAAAAAATATCTCATTTACAATATCAGAAGTATTTTAGGAACTTTATTCGTATTTCGGATCCGGTCGTTAATATGGACATAAAATGAATCGCAAGTACGCCAGTGTGCAGTACCATCACGCGACCTACTTACCAGTCTACCCACAACACAGCGTGTTTATACAGAGTCGGGCGAGCTCACAGCGAGGACGAGAGGGAGTGTCTGATCGCGGCAGAGTTGAGACGTCCCGAAACTCTATCCGATTTATTGTGCCCCGTGTTATTGTGTTAAGTTGTAATTTCAAGTAATTTCTTAGGTTTCTAAAAACGGTGTATCGCACCTAGTGTGTTTTCATTGCACGAAACCCATCTGCTGCCCACATGATGTACAAGCCAAACGGAGTAAATCCTGACAACCCGACACGTACCACATACATCTAACACTGGAAAGGACACAGCTAGTCTAAATGCTTTAGTAAGTGTAATAAATAAATAAATAGTCTATAATAACAAAAGCATTCTCTCTCCACCACACAGACACAATTAATTGTGGCATTTCGCCTTCGACTGTGAACTGAATGGAATCAGCATCCTGTTTGATTTGATAGCCAGCATTATAATGATTGCTTTGCTCACTGAAGTGATGTGAACTCCCGAGTTTCCGCTTGGCTTATGCGTGGTAGCTGATATGTATATTAACAGGATATAAGGGTGCGTGTGGAATATTATTGGATATTATTCATGGGAGGGGTAGTCATTATATCAATATCATAGCATAATATTACCAGACTGCCTCTTTAGTCTAGTGCTCGCAAGCGCGACTGTTGAGCACGAGGTCTTGGGTTCGATTCCCAGGTCGGGCCAAGTGTTACTGGGTTTTTCCATCAGGAGTTTCTCAATAGAATCCACGGAGTCTGGCTTTGTGCCCGGTTGATGGCAATAGGCTCGCCCCTTACAACATGGGACCTAAACATAACTGGCGAAATGTGGGTGTATTCATGGGTAGACCATTGCCTTACCCATCGGAGATTACAGGCGTGGTCTTATGATGTTATGTTAATATTATCACAATTTGGAGGGGGCAATTTTAGGGACAAGCCCGCCAGACTATCACTGCAACTACTGAAAGCAAGAAGAAACCGTTCGATGGGGTAGGAAATGGTGTAAATTACGTAGTTCTAGCTACTTTTAAGTGTCAGATAAAAAAGGGGGTAAGGTATTAATCGTAGGACGAGGCTACTATACAGAAAATTAAATGGGTATCTAAATAACTAGTTATAATAACTCATCAATTAGTTTCTTGCTCATTCCTCACCATACAAAATCTTCTAGAACTCTAAAATTCTCCACAGTATCAATAATTTTTCCTTGTTTTTCACAATCGAACGTGTCTTTTTATTGCCCTTTAGTAATAAATGGTTTTACTACAACACTGTAGCAATAAGTTTGCTTTCCCAACTTTGTTGGGGTCTAACCGAATGCAGCTGAATACCATTATTTTACATGGAGCGACTGCCTAATACAGTACCTATTATAAGGGTAATGCGGTACCCCTTGGTAAGATTGGTTGTCGGACTTTCGAGCCTGACTACCTGTAACGACTATCAAAGATCTATAAATGACAGCCGGGACCAACGGCTTGACGTGCTTTCTGAAGCACGGAGGAAACTCGGTATGTAGGCGGTCACTCATCACCCGAGCGGCTGTTATTATTTAGCCACTAGCGACCATGAGCATCGTGGAAATGAATACACTCAAATATTCATTTCCAGTAAAATTTTACCGCCATAATAAATAACCACACATTGTGACAGAATTCCAACCGGAACCCTTCTAAAAGCCAAGGAAACGCAGGAATACGGAAGAAGACCTCCCTCAAAGCAAGGATAATGACATTACATAACGTATGCGCGCTTAAGTATTCAACAAGTTATTTGGAACACGAATTAAATAAATAATTCATAAGTACAAGACGGTTTGGGACGTACTGTCGGCCACGAAAGTGGACTACCAGTTTTTTGCAACTAGTTTTTGGACAAGTAAACAATGAAAAATATCCGAACTGACTGACATACTAATCTAAACATACTCCGATTGGCTGATGGAAGTTGTAACAGACAATGACATGGCTTGCTACGACTTTGACAGGCTGTAAGCATTTGTCACAATGAAAAATATAGGTATAGTTTGACTTACATAGCTAATCTTGTCTTTAAATACATAATGTCCTATAATTTTGACCCAAATCTATTTCTAGAACTACTAGTTCATTCCAAAAACCATGCATTATCACTAGATAAAATATAGTTTTTGCCTTTTAAGACGGAGTAACTTACAAACGAGAATGAAGCTCAAGGCGAGCCATAGATCAAACTGAAGGCGATAAACCAATTAAAACATTTGAACTACGCACTTTTGAACCATCAACGAGTCAGGTTGTCAGTTTATTCAATTATATATATTCATCTGTTGCAATTTCGCCCTCTGTGCAAAAAAGAATCTTAATATCATTGCAGTTATGGTCAACCACGTCATAAGACTCGACTGGCAGTCAAAACTGATAAACCACTTTCTTGGCCGACGTTACTTGTGATGTGGTCTGAGACTGACCGATCGATAGTGAAGACTGTACATACATGTGTACGCTTGTTGTTGTACAAATCATTGGAGTGTCCTACATTGTGGACGTCTTAAGGTTGAATGTAGATGTCAGACGATTGTCACAGCGAGTCGACGCTTCGTTAATTAATGATAGAATTGGAATGGCATTTTGAACTTTGATTTATTTGAACCATAGACAATACAACTCTTTCAATAAAAAAATGGTGCTTTCCTTTATTCAAAATATATTTGGTCCTGCTATTTAACTTCAAGTAGGCGTTATTTTGGGTGTTAGTAATTAGGGTAAATGGGATATAGTGCCTTATTTATTTGGGATCTAGAGATATTGGCACCTGGATTTTTTTTTTTTAAACTAGGAATTTCTCCTGGGTGCGTTAACAAACATTTAACTCACATACACAAACAGCCAGACCCGGAACAACTACCAGTAGATCATACAAATATTTGTTCCGTGCGGGTATCGAACCCGCGACACGCAGCGCAGCAGCCAATCGCTCAGCCACTGCGCCAACCGTGCCGTCAAATTTGTGAGTGTCACAATTCATTTTCCTGACGGTTCCTAGCAGGTGTTCTTTGTATCTTCCTAAAACAATCTCTTATTCCCTGTAGCTAGCACAACACAGGGAACTAATTAGGAGTCTCTTGAAGAATTACACTTGCGCTTTTAGGGATCAAGTACAAAAGTAAATGGTTTTTGTCAAAAGGTGTTGCATTCAAAATGTTTGAATAACCTATCTTTCGTTTATTTATTTTGGCATATTTAAATTGTATTTTTAAATTTAATAAAATCAAAAATAGTTGGATAGTACAGCAGGCCAAAAACAACTATACCGGCTTGCTAGAGCTAGAGAGAGAAAGGCGAGGGATGTATGTCAGATTAAATGCGTAAAAGATGAAGCTGGAATGGTTCTTTCGGATGATGAGGAAATTAGGTATAGGTGGAAGGGATACTTTGAAAAACTGATGAATGAGGAGAATGACTGGAACGGTGTGCTGGACAATAAACCAGTGAAGGAGGGGTTAGTGAGAAAGGTTAGTATGGATGAAGTGAGAATAGCAGTAAATGGAATGAAGAATGGTAAAGCTCTAGGACCTGACGGTATACCGGTTGAAGTTTGGAAGTTATTACGGGTGGATGGATGGACGTGGTTAGCTTTATTTTTCAATAAGTTGTTGCTGGAAGAAGCCATACCTGATGAGTGGTGCAACAGTTCGCTGGTGCCCATCTTTAAAAATAAAGGTGATGTGCTGGAGTGCAATAACTATAGAGGAATAAAGCTGATGGCGCATAGTATGAAAGTTTGGGAGAAAGTTATTGAAAGACGACTGAGAGAAGAGAGTGAAATTTCACGAAATCAATTCGGTTTTATGCCTGGTCGGGGATCGATGGATGCCATTTTTGCCATCCGCCAGCTGTGCGAGAAATACAGAAGTGCGCACAAAAACTTGCACATGGTGTTCATCGACCTCGAAAAGGCATACGACCGGGTACCTCGTGAAGTTTTGTGGTGGGCCCTGAAAGAGAAAGGTATGCCTGGAAAGTATGTGCAGTTGATCCGAGCGATGTACAGTCGATGTAGTACCCAAGTTCGGTCTACAGCGGGCAATACCGGCAACTTTAATGTGGCGGTCGGCTTGCACCAAGGGTCGGCTCTAAGCCCTTACCTCTTCCTGGTGATAATGGACGCACTTACGTCGGACATCCAGGAAGAGGCTCCTTGGTGTATGCTGTTTGCCGATGACATTGTGTTGGTTGCCGAGAGTGGCCTAGAGGTCCAGAACAGATTGGAGGTGTGGTGGCAAAGACTGGAGAATGTTGGCCTGAAAGTCAGTAGGACTAAAACAGAATACTTGTTCTGTGATTTCGGCGGTCTCTCCAGTCCTGTGCCCATAACACTTGCCGGAACGCCCATACCGATCTGTTCCGATTTTCGGTACCTCGGGTCATTTGTCCAAGGGAATGGCGAAGTAGACCGAGACGTAACGCACCGGATCAACTCAGGATGGATGAAATGGCGACAGGTCACTGGAACAACTTGCGACCCACGGATGCCCCTCAGATTAAAGGGGAAAATATACAAATCCGTGATTAGACCTGTCGTACTGTATGGATCGGAATGCTGGGCTGTGAAGAAGATGGATGAAAAAAGATTGCATGTAGCCGAGATGAGAATGTTGAGGTGGATGTGTGGTGTGACAAGAATGGATAAGGTAAGGAACGAGTATATTAGAGGAAGCTTAAAAGTTGCGCCAGTTACAGAAAAGCTAAAAGGGAATCGACTGTCTTGGTATGGGCATGTGATGAGGAGGAACGAATCGCATGTGACTAAAAGAGTGATGAATATAAACGTGGATGGATGGAGAGGGAGAGGAAGACCAAAGAAACGATGGATGGACTGTGTGAGGAATGATATGCAGGTGAAAGGAGTAAATGATAGCATGACGGTTGATAGAGGAGATTGGAAGAAAAAAACGTGTTGCGCCGACCCCAAGTAACATGGGACAAGGGCAGGAAGATGATGAATAAAATCAAAAATAGTAGCCCACTGGTATCAGGACCGGGGTCCGAGCTACCCGGCGGTCACGGCCCCAGAGAGAGGAACCTCCTAACAATGCGCGCCGTGTCAAGAAGTACCGCGCACTGAATAGAGCCCCTGATCCAACTGACAGAATGCTGATGTGATGATGGTCAAGGCACGTGGCAATTAAGCCATAGGCTGACACATATCATTTCATAATTTCAATCCAACATGAATACATGCAAAGCTACGTTAAAAATTGAGACACAAAACTAACTCGAGATATACAATCTTACACTTCCACACTTTTGAGGACCAACAGGTGTTAAATTCTTCCTAAAACCATCTCTCATTCCTAGTACATACATACAGCTGTGAACTAATTAGGACTGTCGTGAAAAATGGCGTCATTCGTCGCTGTCTTAGAAACTCTTACACAGGTTTAATATTTCATTCCAAGTTTTCTTAAGGAACAATTTATTGTAGGTTATTTAAATAACTGCTGTGTTTTATGTTGTACTTATCTTTCTCGGAGAGAGTAGAATCTTGGTGAAATCGCTGTCTATTTTGCAGTCACATTTCCATGGTGCTGTTTGTTAGATGACTTGGAGGTTTGTTTAATCAGTACTACACTATCATTAATACTAGAAACGGGATATTTACCATGTTTACTGATTGATTTGAGTTCCCGATATTACGGCGCTGTTGCAAGCACCATGATCACGGATAATCAATCGTGGATAGTGCTAAAGATAATGTTAGTGATACTACACTCTGTTTATTAATGTTAATTTTATTTTTGTAAAACGAGAAGAAGAGAGGTTTTCTGAGATTATCCTACAATCAGACAAACACTCATTCCCCTCTAAATGAGTGTGAGTGAGAGAGTAGCGAAATATCGTTCTATGTCACGATAGAAAGATGCTACAGAAGTCAATAATGTTTGAGACTGATATACTAAAGGAGGCCTACCATGATGTCTGAAGGCAGTATTGTTTTATTATTATTGCAGTGTTGGAAAGAGATGGAAATAGATGTCTTATATAGCTTCATTTCTTTCCCACACTGGAGTCACATTAAAACAATTCTGCTTTAAGACGTCTTGGTAACCACCCAGAACAGAAATTTGCTCTAGTTTTATTTTCCCGGAAGAAAACAGGGGAATACGTTCCTCCTAATGATCGTTCAAGAGTCCAATCGCCTAATGTGGCATTTATGGTTCTAATTATTTCCTAATGACCCAAATAATATTATCATTACAAGATTTGTTCCTAAGCAGGTCCATGTTTTGCTATTGTAATTTTGAAGACCAGCAATTGATGTAAAATTTCTCTATCCACTCATACACACACATAACATCACGCCTGTAGTCTCCAAAGGGTTAGGTAGACGAGTACCTAACAGCACACCCACATTTCTCCAGTTATGTTTAAGTCCCATATAACAGGGGGCGAGTATATTGCCATCAACCGAACACAAATCCAGACTCCATGGCAGTTACTGAGAAATTTCTGACGGAAAAAAACAATGACACTTTGCCCGACCCGGGAATCGAACTCAGGACCTCCTGCTCAGCAGTCACGCTTGCAAGCACTAGACCAACGAGGCAGTCATAATCTTATAATACATTATTTCAAAGACGAAGAAATGTTTCTTATCAGTCAACCTAAAGACCTCTCAAGCCGCGCCTGCATGAATGGCGCGCGGAGGCACTACGTCGGGGGGAAACTCCGCTGCCGCGGCAAATTGCCGCTCAGCGGACAGACCTCCGGCGTGATATCATGGCGACATGGAGAGAGCGACTGTTGCAACCCCGTGCAGGGCACGCTACCATAGTGGCGATAAGTCCCCTCTTTGAGGAGTGGCTAGAGAGGCGCCACGGCGCCCTCACCTACCGCCTGACGCAGATCCTCACCGGACACGGTTGTTTCGGGAGGTTCTTGCACCGTATCGGGCGGGAGGAAACGCCCGGGTGTTTCCACTGCGAGGATCGTCCGGAGGACACGGTGGAGCACACCGTAGAGGTCTGCCCCGCTTGGGCGGAGCACCGCCGTGTCCTTGTAGCGGCGATTGGCGGCGGCGATCTCTCGCGTCCGGCCCTGGTTCAAGCCATGGTCCGGAGCGAGAGGGAATGGGAAGCCGTCACCACCTTCTGTGAAGCAGTCATGCTAGTGAAGGAGGTGGCGGGACGTGAGAGGGAAAGAACTTCACGTCCCAGCCGCCGCGGGAGACGCCCTGGGCGTCGGGGGTCACGTGGTGGCTCCCGGCCACCGTAGGCGCGGGCCTGTGGTCGGCGAGTTATGGGCTAGCTCGCCGTCCGGCCGTCTTATGTCGACAGGCCGTGCCGACGGCGCGTTCGTGTTCCACGCGCGCCTCAAAGAGATGTCAGCAAATAAGTAGGGGTCCGCAAGGGCCGATGCCTGCCAGGGCTGCGGGACTGTTCGAAAGAGATACCGTGGCCCTGGAACACAAAGGCAAAGAAGGAACATGGGTGGGTTTTAGTCAGTACAAGTCTGACACTCCCTTCCGCTCCGCCCAGAGCGGGGGGGGTCATTTGATGATTTCCCATCCGGAAAAAAAAAAAAAAAAAAAAAAAGACCTCTCAAGCCTTTAAAAAACATCGTAAGATTTACTGAGCCGTAGAAAAATAATAAAAACAAAGTGTTCCCTCCAGATTATACTGAAGACCTTCGGAAAATTCGTTTAAGATTCTGAGCTCGCTGATTGGAAGAAAGGATGTCCATATCCCAGGTCTGATATTACAAAGCCAGTCTAGGTATTATTTTTATTTTTTCTATTTTCATTTCTTTGGACATCATTTTGTTAGATAAGGTAACTTGTTATGAAAGAGAAATAAAAGCAAGGTTCTATACACATATAATCTATACTTATTATTACAAAGAGGTAATTTTTTTTTAGTAAGTTTGTATGTCGGGGGTAAGCTCCAGAACTAATGTTTCAATTAAAAAATAATCTCTGGCAGACAGCTACATTATTCTTGGGTGGTATAGGTTATAAATTATATTTATATCATGCATAATTTAGCCGAGCTATCACAATTTTTGCGGACGAAGTCGCGGGCGACGGATGTGTTAGTTTATTATATAAGGTCTATCTTTTCATACACGAAATATTTTAAGAGTAACTTCTATAAGTCGTAAACTCGCCATAGCAACGAAAAAAAAAAATTGTCTGAGTGTTTTTTTTTAATAAATTATTATAATTCTAAAATTTTTTGAGACTTTATAAAATCTTTACTCCCATATTCTAACAATGACAGTAGGTAAATACGACGTAGTACACTAGCGTAATGGATGCTTAAAAATAAGGAGCCAGTATTTATTTTGTGGGTCAAGTAATTTTTTTTTTTTTTTTTTACGCAAACCCTGCGTAGGGATCTATAGCTGTTTTGACATGGAAAGAAAAATTCTAGTGCGAGCAGGGTTTGAACCTGCGACCTTCCGATTCATATCTATTTTTTTTTTAAGTATACTCAGATAAAAAAAAATCGATTGAAATGACTTTGTTATAGCCGTTAGATGATTCCCTGAAAATATTTCGTATATGAATAGTTAGACCTGACCTTATATAAGGGTTTCCATCCCTTGTCGTTTTAAAATATTGTAGAATTTACTTTTTGTGTGACTGACACGATCTCAGTTTTTTTCTAAATTCTTCCTCGTTTGTTGAAAATTTTACTAATGATAGCTGTATTTGCCATTTGAAATCATAATACAGAATAACAATGCGTTTAATTTCGTGGCCCTTTTTTCCAAATAAGATTTTTCGTTTTTGTGAAGCATCTTAGTGCAGTCTTCGAATACCTGTGCGGCCACAAAGCAGATGTTTCTGTTGTAGGTAAACAAAACAGGCTTGCCTAGTCATAACAAAACGCCTTTGTTGTCACTGTGCGTACTTTCATTGTATTCATTGAGTGATAGTCTGAGTAGAGACAGTATTGACTTAAGTCTGTTCACTGACTTTAACTAGGTTTGAAAGTTATAGTTTTGAAATTGTTTAGTTTTTGCTTTATTTGTGGTCTTGCGGTGGATATGAAGATTTTTCTTCGCAAAGTGAAGACATAACTTGGTCCAGATTTAACATTGTAATTGAAAATTTGGCTAAATAATATTAGCCGCTCGGGTCGATCTTAAGGTTAAGCCGTGCTTGCCTAGGTTGATCCGTGGATGGGTGACCGCCCATTACACACCGAGTTTCCTCCGTGCCTCGGAAAGCTCGTTAAGCCATTGGTCGTGGCTGTCATTTGTAGATCTTTGACAGTCGTTACAGGTAGTCAGTGGCCCGAAAGTCTGACAACCAGTCTAACAAAGGGGTATCGCATTACGCAGTACTAACTGTGTTGTGGAGATCAGATAGGCAGTCAATCCATGTAAAATACTGGTATTCAGCTGCATACATTTAGACAATACCCCAACATGGTTGGAAAAAGGCTAGGCAGATGACGAATTGAAATTTATGCGTAAAATGAAGAGATAATAATGGTAGACATTTATTAAACGTTGTAATTGCCAGCAAATAGATTCGAGTTATAACAAAAACAATAAAGTTTTTACTACAATCATACAACTTGGAAAATCGAATCTTGGAATCCAAAAAGTTTCTATCCATCTATCACGAAACCCTAAAAATAAAACATTTCATCGTATCAAAGCAGTTTATAGATGGTTGTCAAACATGAAATGTTGTAGGGCACGATTTTTGGGACTAACATAATATCCGAGTTAGTACTACCAACAGTCACGTTTTGTCAAAATAATCGGCTTTGTGTCAATGTAATGTGGGTCAAGAACTAGATTTTTTCTTATTAGATCCAAACCTAGAAGTTTTATCTCTGAAAGTCCGTATATCACTGTGATATATTAAGTAGAGTAAACTTACTATATTTATATATTAATAATTATAAACTATTAAATAAAGTAACAACAAACTATAAAAGGGCATCGAAAAACTCCTCCTCAACGCTACTAGCGGGTAATGTGCCCAAGAGACTGGCGGCGTTGCCACGTTGTATGGCAACCTCTGGCCAAGGTAAAAGCCAGCCCTTGGGTCATGGGAAGCGTCAACTAGGCGTTTCTAAATCTCCTTGTACAGGCTATG
This sequence comes from Noctua janthina, assembly GCA_963576755.1. Taxonomy (NCBI): domain Eukaryota; kingdom Metazoa; phylum Arthropoda; class Insecta; order Lepidoptera; family Noctuidae; genus Noctua; species Noctua janthina. Next base: position 14,803,073 of record OY755069.1, on the reverse strand, counting down.
AGCACTCGGACCCCACGGTCCCAGAGTTTCAACCCCAAACAGCTTTTTTTTCACTGGCATTAATCAATAACACATGACAAATTTTAACCTTGATAAAAATCGACTACACTAGAAGCTCAGACGGAGGTTTTTACCAGTTAGAATTTATTATTCTAGTATCAACTAGGTAGATTAAATCCTAAGTTACTCTAAAATCGTTAACGCATCGTCTTTTTCAATTGGCGAAGTTTTAGGCCAACATGATATAAAATACAGTTGTGCGAGCGACACGAAGAAGAAGCATTGTGTGCGTTTGCATTACAACATTGAACGCACATACATAACATAATGTCTGTTATCCCCGAAGTGTTAGGCAGAGGTGTACCTAATAGTACACTCACATTTCGCCAGTTATGTTTAAGGCCCATGTAATAGGGAGCGAGCCTATAGCCATCAACCAGGCACAGATCGTTACTCCGTGACTGTTACTAAGAAATTCTTGATTTAAAAACCCAATAACACTATGCGCGACTCGGGAATCGAACCCAGGACCTCTTGTTTAGCAGTTGGACTTGCGACAACTAGACCAACGATGCAGCAACAACATTGAAGTGTCAATAAAAACATTTCTGTTTGAATCGTAGATTATAGTCCGGTCAAGGTTTTCATAACCCAGCTGTACATTCAAATTTTAACCTAAACATAAACTATTACTTCTGAAAATAGCCTATAATCCCGTACTGGATACATAATCATAGCTATAACAAATTCGACACGCGTACGTAACCATTATCTTTATTACCAATGTTCAGACCAATAAAATTGTGTTCGAAATCTAGATAGAGAACCTAGACTTTTGAAAAGGAACTTTTGGACTACGTAAATAAGTTACAGAAGTTCATAATGAAACCATATTACATAATAATCAAGAATCTGTATAACGAAACTGAATTACATAAACTTAGGTCCAAAATAACAAATTGCTCAAACTATTGTATGCCTAACATGATGGATCAGCGCACACGCATACCAAAATAACTAAATGACAACTCTGTAACCACTGTCAAACAATAAAGATCTTTGACTTTGACTTTGAAACTTTTAACACTAAATAATTATTAAATTCCAACACAGTAGGTAGACCTAGGTAATTCTCGGAAAGGCAATAATACAATTTCTGACACACGACTCAAAAGGTAAAGTTATACAGAGGATGAGCGTCGGAATTCTATTCAATATCAAACAGCGCTCTGAATAGTTCCCTTCAGTAGTTTCACTTTGAGGTGCCACAGATAGATACAGTCTTTTTTCGCAGTTGTGTTGCCTTATAGAAAAAAGATGAATGTCATACAAAACAGAGGTACATTGTTATCTGTGAGAGAAGGTGAGTAAAAAATTATCCACAAAAACATAAATGTACTATAATAAATACATAAAATCTCCCAAAAATAAATAAATACGAAAGGCTTTAAAATACGACTATTACCCATTACACTATTTTTCAAACAGTTGGATAAACCGAGGCAACGAGGTGTTCACAAAATGACGATAATACCAAAAACTATTACGTCTCAGATATATTGCGAAAACGCGTTGTATCCAAAAACAGATCGCTGGTAACCATTATGGCTTTTGTTTCGGCAACATACAAGTATGAAAAAAATATACAGAAGTTGCAACTTCTACGATGACTTTAATACTCAACAAAAAAATGATGCAATGGGGTTTGTTAGAGGTGGAGAAGAAAATTGAAGTTGAACTTTCTTAAAAATCAAAATCAAAATCAATGTCTTTTGAAGTTTCGAACGGTAAAGTAGAAGGGATTGAATAGAAAAAAAAATAATATCTTCGTTTCCATAAAGAAATAAAATGTACATCACCTTTTAAGTAAGTAGATATTCTGCAAAATTTTATGATAAAGTAATTTGCAAAGGTTATCTGTTGCAGGGTTATCGAGTTAACTGTTCATTGGAGAACAGGTATTCAGTTACATCCGTTTAGACTAAAATATGACAACCTTAATATAGGACGATAGCTAACGAAACAGCTGTGTATTATTCAAGTCCTTCGACACGTAAAGAAGAAGAAGAATTATTTTGTAGATGATGAAATCAAACTCAAACTCAAAGCATTTATTTCAATTATACCATTACAGGCACTTTAGAATGTCAGAAAAACAAAGAAAGCAAAGCTACTGTCACAGACACAAGGCATAATAACTTGTGAAAGTACTGAAGTTGCCCATTCCAAGGCCAAAAAACTCCACGGACACTCTTTTGAAACAAAATATTGTTACAAAATCTTCGTACATTTATTGTGAGAACTATGTATAAATGAATCTGTTAAAGTTGATAAGCGAAGCGCTTACGGACGGACAAATGCTTTTTTGCCGATTTTTCCAAAATGGTTCTTCTTACACTTCCCTGTTCAGTGGCACAGGGCTATAAAACTGTAGTTACGGTATCAATCGCATGAAGGTAGCATGGGTCGTTAGGTAACTTGAGTAATGGCGAAGTTATTATAGCTACGACTGTAATCGTTCTGAAGAAATTCGGGAAATTTTTATAAATAATAAATGTTCGATGTTTCTTGGTAACGTGAAAGAGAAAATTTAAGGGTTTTTGAGGTTATGTTACGCGTGTGAGCACGATGATTTATTTTATGGAGGTTTTATGGTTATTTATAGAAAGTTACATTTAACTGAACTCATGGATTTTACACGCTCACATATTTTCAAAAGTAAAGCATATTTGGCTCTTTCTCTGCGCTCGTTAAAAATATATGACGCATGATTAATGATTCATATGAAATACCTAAGATTTCATAGAATGGTGTCACATAAGTCATTGACCCACTGTGGGTTTATGGTCGAGATCTAAAATCTTTACTTATCACATGCTTTGAATAAAACAATAGCCCGTGTTTTTTTTTTATTATTAAATGGGACTACTCTTGAATTCAATCTAGTCCCGAGAACAGAGATAAGGTCGACGATGGAACGAGCTAACCCAAAAGAAGCCTATTAACTTGCGACTTAAATAGATTCTTAAATAGATTGGGGTCATATGAACTTGGGAACACCGAACGCCTGTATTCCTGCCTGAGCAGGTACTTATATTAAAAGTCCTATTATTTGATAATATGCCTAGTTGATAGTATGCTTAGTTATACATAAATGGCTTGTCGTCGATTGCCTCGCTATATTTGTTTGTATTGCTGTAAGCCACCCAAACACAGTAAAATAAAATAAAACATTTGTCGCTTTTTAACTTGCACTTATCTTGCGTATCAAATAAAAACGATTAGCTAAAGTACGTCCCCAGTAACGTTCTCATTCTACAGCATCTTCTCATACAGTCAAACAAAAATACATTAGTTACTACGATAATTCAACTGTACCAGTTGCATACCAAAAATGTGCTTAAAAAAGTGGGACAGAAATTATAATTGACACTTACATTACTCCGGCTTGAAGCTCCATGTTTTAATTGATCTGCAATGCGATATGTAACATATTGAAGCCGTGTTTCCGATCAAATTACATTCCATGAGGCCGTGACTACCAGCCATGAACAATCGAAAAATAATAATGTCATAAGATCACGCTTATAATTTCCGAAGGGGTAGTCAGAGCTGAGCTTATGGTGTACCTACATTTTGCCAGTTTTGTTTGTTTAAGTACCGTTTGATAGAGGTAAGCCATCAACCGGATCCAGACTTCGGGATTGTTACCGAGACGTTCCTGCTAGAGAAACGAAATTAAACCTTTGAATCGAACGCAGGACCTCACGCTTAGAAATAGCTCTTGCGACTATTAGGCCAAAGAGCCAGAACATCTGAAAATAACAATGATATTAAAAGAAAACACAAAAAGAATGAAATTGATTAAATAAAGTGGTTTTTCAGCAATGTTTTTATCGAAATGAAATAGAATATTTTTTTCACATAGGGATAAAATAACAAAATCTACTACTAAATTGAATACTATGTTAGTCTTTTTTTGTTAGTAGGGTAAATGGCAAAAACAGTATTTTGTGTGGATGTTAGGCTTTTCATAGGTTTTTTGTGCAGTATTATGAAATATAAACCTATTCTAGCGGCCAAAAAACTCGACCCTATTAAAAAGAGTGCTGAGTTATTGGGATTTTCACTCTTGATTTTACTATGTTTGCAAACTCAAACTCAAATCATTTATTTCAATTATTAGGCCATGGCGGGCATTTGAATGTCAGAAAAACAAAGAAAGCGAATCTACAGTCACAGACACAAAGCATAATAACTGTGAAAGTACTGTAGTTGCCCATTCCAAGGCGTAGATCTCTATGGAGAGGAATGGGCAAGAAACTCCATGGACAATCTTTTCAATCAAAATATTGTTACAAAATCTTGGTTACATCATTCATGTGGATACTATACATTTATGTGAGAACGATATATAAAGACATGCAAGTTAGAAGCGTCCAGAGTAATAAACAGTAAACATGGTAAATATCCCGTTTCTAGTGTTAATGATAAAAAGGTATAATCAACAGTTCAAAAATAAAAATAAACCATGGCAACTAAGAGATGACCAGTCCTTACCATTCACGAACATGACGCATGGATCAGCACCATTCAACTTAACCATTTCAAAGGGAACTAAATGATCTTTTTATCCATAGCAACATTATATTTATTTAAGAAATTAAAGCTGTGAACCCGTTTAGAACGGAAGTTTCGCAAAAGCGTACAAAGCAGTTCCCATGACTTCTTTTAGCACTATTGTGCTAATCTTACTTTAGTGTGGGCATGAGCCGAGATAGAAAGAGAAAGAACTACATCTATAGAACATCTAGCTCCATTTCTTTTCCACATTGGAGTGACATTGAAGTAATACTGCAATAGAAAAATGACAAATTGACGAATGAGGTTATACGAGAACGTTGCCGTTTAAAGAAGATGTAGTGACAAAAATTGAAACGAATATGCTTATATGGTTTGGTTATGTGGAGAGGATGAGTAAAAAACGATTAACAAAATGTATCTACAAGGCAGATGTGAGTTGCCACGCCAGGAGGGGACGCATTAGAAGGACAAACACTGACCTTATTGGTGAGGTTCTTCAGAAAAGTCAGGTGCGTAGTACTCGCAACCGGCGTGCGTGTATGACCAGATGTATGAACGTGGACAAGGCAAAAAGGAGTATGTTGTAAGGATCGTAGCAGGTGGCGTTCTGTGGTTTCAACGTTACAATACATATTTTATGAAGTTTGTATCTTCATCTAGATTATGATGTGTGTGACTTGGCAGGTGGTACGGACAACCTGCCAAGTTCTCTACAAAATAAAACAATTTTTACAATACAAAAATTCTTTTCTCCCAAAAATAACAAGTTAGTTCTATTCTGAATACTTGTCACAACAATCCTATTAAAGCTGTATTCACACAGGGCTATCATCCCACCAGCTGCAACCGTGCACAAGTACCTCGTTTAGCGCGTAGTAATGCATTTCTGACGAGTAAGCCGTTTTGCGCAAATGTACACACAGCCGTAGCGTGTGTTCTACAAAAAACGGCAACAGAAATACGTGGACGGAAAATAAAAAATAAAAAAAAATACAAAGGTAGGAAAAAAGGTAAGCAAGTCACGTACAAAAAGATAAAAGATCACTTAACGAAATTCAAAACGATTTTCTTTTGAAACTTTTTGGAATTGTTGAGTTATTTACTGGAAATAAAATCATTGTTTGCGAATGCCTGATTTGTATTATGTATTAAATAAGCGGCTTTTTGGTTATTTAAAGACATTGAGACAGTTCATTTGGAGATAACAAGAAAACTTATAATAATCATCACACTATTACACAGGATTTAAAAAAACCTTGCGATATGTATGTGTACAGTCAGGACCACTAATAGGTATGCACAAAGCAACTTTTAAAAGTAATTTTTGCCTACTGAAAGTTTTATGTTTTCACGAATATAGTATTTTTAAAGCCTATTAGAGATTACGAAAATAAATCTAACCTCAAAGTAGAATCGTTATTTAAATAAAAAATTGCTTTTGAATTTTATTAAGTGTATACGTATTAGTGGTCGTGACTGTACTTCTTCTTCTTAGCGTGTCGATGGCAATCTAAATTGGGTCAGCCCAGAACTGAGCCACTAGTTTGGCGCCTTTAGCAGCGTCCATTGTTGTAAAGAACAAACAATAGGACACGCAGGACACAATATTAAGTGCCCCATCGTTTGTGGAACAGCACCACGACTATGTGTGCTGTAGTGTAGGTACACCTCTGCCTATACCTTCAGAGATTACAGGCGTGATGTTATATTTTACATTTCGCCAGTTACGTGTTTAAGTCCAGTGTAATAGCGGTGAGCCTATTGGAATTAACGTCTTGTTAATGCCTATAACACTTTGGCCGACTTGGGAATCGAATACAGGACCTCTTGCTCAGCAGTAGAGCTTGCAACCACTGGTTCAATGAGCAGTCTTTTATTATGTCATAATGTGTCATTTCTATGTCATACTTAAGTAAATAATAATCAAATAACAAAACGGAACAAGGAAAAAACGTTTCACTAAGATGGGCAATACATCACACACCTGTTATTACTAGGGACTCCACTCTGCCGTAAAAGTATTGGGAAAGCGATACAAATCAATAAACTTATACTGTCACTTACGGGATATCTTCCGTGATTTTTCATTATTTTGAGCTCTCGATATTTCGGCTCTGTTGCAAGCGCCATGATCTGACTGGAGAATGCGGGTGGATGGAATATCGGGAGCTCAAAATAATAAACAATCACGGAAGATTTATCTCGTAAGTGACACTATAAGTTTAATTGTAAACCGTGACAGCTTAAAACAGTGTTTAAATCAATAAACGACAATATACGGAGACCTTTCCTAATAAAGACTTAATTATTTTTTACGTTACTATCTCGTTGGCTTAGTGGTCGCAATCGCGACTGTTGAGCATGAGGTCCCGGGTTGGGCAAATTGTTATTATGTTTTTGCATCAGAAATTTCTCTGTAATAGCTACAGAGTCTGGACTCGTCCCCAGTTGATGGCAATAGGCTCGCCCCCTATTACATTGAACTTAAACATAACTGGTGAAATATGGGTGTGGAAAAACCCAATCACACTTTGCCGACCCGGGAATCGAACCCAGGACCTCATGGTCAGCAATCGCGCTTGCGACATCATTTGCCTAGCCTTTCCAACTATTTTGGGGTTACTAACCACCTGTAACGACTGTCAAAGATCTACAAATGACAGCCGGGACCAACGGCTTAAAGTGCTTTCCGACGCACGGAGGAAACTCGGTATGCCGAGCGGCTGTTATTATTTAGCCACGAGCTCTAAATATTTAAGTACATTCAAATTATGTTCCCTTAGATAAACCCAACAGCTAAGAACTGCCCGTCACCCTGCATGCTATCACCATCTCGCTAACTTCGTAACCTCGACATAGTTGAGAAGTTTCACTGCGGAACTTGCTATCATCCTTATGTAAAAGCTTTGGCTTTAACACTATCCCGTGTAGCTGAATAGTTTTGTGTCAGTTCAGTTTTTGTTTTAATTTTTGTCCTTGTTCTTTGGAGCACTTGAATAGCTCGTTGAGTGTTTTAGGTGTTGTAAAAGTCTTTTCTTTTTTAGATCTTTGACAGTTGTTAAGGTTAGTAAGTCGGACGAAATACTTAAAACTGGGCAAGTGCAAGTCGGACTCGCGCATGAAGGGTTCCGTACCATCGTAGTAGGGTAGCCCCCCTTTAATTTTTATTATTTGTTGTTATAGCTACAACAGAGATACACATTCTGTGAAAATTTCAACTGTCTACCTATTACGGATCATGAGAAACAGTCCGCTGTCAGACAGACGGATGAACAGCGGTGGCTTAGTAATAGGATCCCGTTGGTTACCCTTCTGGTACGGAACCCTAAAAATCAGTCTTGCCAGGGGTAGGTATAGGATTTTTCAGAAACTGGGTTGTGATGGTCAGATAGGCAGTCGCTCCATGTAAAAAACTGGTATGCAGCTGCATCTGACTTTCCATCTCATCATCTTTCTGCCCTTGTCCCATTCTACTAAAGCGTTTTCTTCTTCCATTCTCCCCTGACGGACGTCTTGGCATCATTTACTCCTTTCTCTTTCATATTATCATTCCTCACACAATCCGTACATATATTCTTTGGTTTTCCTCTCCCTCTCTATCCATCAAAATTCATACATGCTCAATGCTCTTTTCACTTTAAGCCAAATTCCATAAAATTCGTGCAAAATATTATACAGATTTTAAAATATCAGTTTTAATATGGATTTCTTATTCTTAGTATGGTAACGAAAATGCATCTACTTGCAAAGCGTCCATACCTCCGATTATTCCACGTCAAAGCACTGATTTTCAACGTTTTGATGGGTCGACACGAGAAGGTATATTCGATGAGAGAAATACGGTTAAAGTTTTAGCCTTTCATGGTAGATTCGTTCCGTATGAAGCCTGGAAATTGCAACTGTAGCATATCAAGTAAATTTCAGGTTCACGCAGAGTCAGGTTTGATCTAACCGGTTCGATCGAAATTGAGATATGGTTCACACATTGGGTTGCCATACGTCCCGGTATACCCGGACATGTCCCGGTTCGGAACGTTGTGACCTGGTCAATAAGACAGGTGTCCTGGGAACCGAGAAATTTCGCGCTCGCTACGCTCGCGTAAAAGTTAAAGACTTCCGTATGTGATTCGAGAAATGTCTTATCCGCTTTTACAGCAATTGAAAACGTCGCTGTTCTGCCAGCTAACAGCATAAGGCTGGCACTGTTCATCCCCTTCTCCTCCCAAATACAAATCCTGGCTACGCCCCAGCTAAGTAGAAAATAAAATCGCCTTGTATTATTTGCACAAAAAAATTGCTAAGAAATCTCATTTCAATACTTGATCTCTACGAAAAAAATGTTTTCATAAACCCAGAAGTCCACGAAAAATGTATCGTTGCCCAAATAATCATCCATAGTTTACCCTTCTTCCAGCATTTATGACAGCCCCTATGCCTACACTGGACGCTGACCGATGCTTAGATTTACACATTTTTTTATTGCAAATGACTTTTAAAAGTATAAAAAAAACCTAACTTTCTCAGCAAGCGCTTGCGTATAATTTATTATTTTCGCTCTTCTTCAAAAAATGTAACAAACATTTTTATTCGCGAGAGATGCTCCACTTATAAAACTCTGTCCAATGAGCTCTTAGTTTTTAAAAAACAGTAAAAAAATATTTCAGTAGCGCGTCGCCGCAATAAATACTGTTAAAACTTATAAAAGATAACTTAGCGGCAGAATTCTCTTTTGTCTTTGAGTCGTCATAAAACAAAGTGGGTAAACTGTGTTCGGAACGATTCGCGACAAGTTTTTTATATTAAAATTCCTTTTTGTAACATTAAGAGAGCGTTTCGAGGATAGGCTAAAAGATATTATGCTAAGCTACAATACACATCTTTAGTGATACTTCGGAAGTAAGTTTAGTAATCTTCTTTCTTTCCTCTCGAGCAGTGATAGCCTAGAGATGTGACTACGGACTACCAAGTCATAGGTCCCGAGTTCAAACCCAAGACACGCACCTCTGATTTTGCGGATTCAAGTGCGTATTGTATAATTTAATACAACGTGAGGAAACCAGCATGTCATAAAGATATTTATAAGCCAAGTCAGTGGCCCATGGCTGGCATAAGAACTCTAACACCAGGTTAGGCACTAACCACACAATAAGGAAGAAGTGATTAGCTAAATAGTTACAGCTGTATGTGACGACTTTCAAAAGTGAAAAAAGATTTGCTGGTTTGATCTTTGACAGTCGTTACAGGTAGTTAGAAGACCATCATTCTGACAACCAGACTTACCAAGAGTTATCGTATTACATAGTACTAACTGAGTTGTGGAGAGGGGACAGGCAGGCGCTCCATGTAAAATAAAGTGGAAACTGATACTAACATGGTTGGGGCTAGACAGATGAGGAGTGATTAGTGGAGTCTTAGTAGACACGGACTCACAAATATAAAGGAAGTCTTCAAAATAAAAAAAAACTAACATAATCCTTAGGCGTACAAAGGTACTTTATCAACTTAACATAATTCTTAAGCCCATGTTAACGCAAGAACAAACAAGCAAGATAAGTAAGTGAATAACACTCTCTTCATCATTATTATATTCTTAAAATTCGACACATTTCCCCACGTTCAAGTTGAAACCAGGTTCGTTACAAAACAACTAAGTTAGACGTGTTTCTGAAAACGGCTTCCATTAAAAGTTATATCCGAAACAAGTACAAAATGTTTTATGGAGCTCTTTTTAATGCAATGTTAAGATAACTTTATTTTGTAAAATGTATTTTGAAGTCGGTGTTGTAAATTAAACGTGTAAAATGATTTTAGAGTTGAAAAACGTGTAACAAGCGGTCAAGGTGTTAGTGAAGGAGGTGGCGGGACGTGAGAGGGAAAGAACCTCACGTCCCAGCCGCCGCGGGAGACGCCCTGGGCGTCGGGGGTCACGTGGTGGCTCCCGGCCACCGTAGGCGCGGGCCCGTGGACGGCGAGTTATGGGCTAGCTCGCCGTCCGGCCGACTTATGACGACAGGCCGTGTCGACGGCGCGTTCGTGTTCTACGTGCGCCTCAAAGAGATATCAGCAACCACGTAGGGGTCCGCATGGACCGATGCCTGCCAGAGTCCCGCAGGGGACTGTTCGAAAGAGATACCGTGGCCCTGGAACACAAAGGGCAAAGAAGGAACATGGATGGGTTTTAGTCAGTACAAGTCTGACACTCCCTTCCGCTCCGCCCAGAGTGGGGGGGTCATTTGATGATTTCCCATCCGAAAAAAAAAGAAAAATAAAAAAGCGGTCAAGGTATATAACTTAAATTCGTTTTCTATGTATTCTATGTGACAGCGTTGTTCTTTTAAATTAGGACAACAGAAAAGGGCATCAAAATCCGTTGCATAATTTAAAACAAGTATAACCCTCTGGAATTAATTCTCTAATCATGGTACAGTCATACATACATAATTAATTCCAGAATGTTTATAATATATGTATTAATGACCAACTAATGGCCTCAATCATATTGACCTCATTGGTGAGGTTCTTCAGAAAGGTCAGGTGAGTAGTACTCGCAACCGGCGTGCGTATGATCAAACGTTTGAACGTGGACGATGCGAAAGGAGTTTGTTACTCTTTCACATAAAAACTACTGAACGGATTAATATGAAATTCGCCAGACAGATAGTTCATAAACTAGATTTACCTGTATGATCCCGTAGGATAATTACCACTGTTATGTACAATTAATGAACTCTACGCAGGCGACGCCGCGGGCAAATGCATAAGTTAGTTTTTTATATTTAAAACGGTTATTTAATTTACCGAATACTTTACTTTAAATATGTTTTCTTTCTTTCTTTCTTTCTTTATGTTTATTAAATGTAAGAACCTTTGTCCGTTTAGCTATCAAAACAATTTGAATATTATCATAACAGTTGTGAATATAGTTGAACTATAATATTTTTTCAATATCAAAGTCCTTTAAAACCCAAACTAAAATTAATAACATACAACATGAATACTAATTCAGGTCGAAATCAAATGCTACTACGAAGTTATTAAGTAACCCATTGCGACCAGAAAAGTTGAAAAAGTTACGACGAAAAGTGAAATATTTACGAGCATAAATATTTAAAGACCCATCCGCGGCGTGAGTTTGTTCAAATTAATTATTTAAAATCATTTTAAGGGTTCCGTACCCAATGGGTGCCAACGGGACCCTGTTACTAAGGCTCCGCACACACGAACCGCGATACGCTGACAGTGTATGACATGGTCTATTCTTTTCAATTGACTTTATTATTTAAACATTTTACAAAACAAATTGTGTATTTAATTGGCAAGACCATATTTCTACAGAGTGTGTAATACTATGGGTTCGATGTGGGTGTAATGTAAGATGCACCTCTGCCTAACCTGTCGGGGATTACAATCGTGATTTTATGTAAAAATAAAGGAATACACAAAACGTGTTTATTTGCGCACCTTGGTACGGAACCCTTCGTGTTCAAGTCCGACTCGCACTTGGGTTTTTCCGACTCAGTTTCGTGTTTATTAATTAAGTCGAAAGGCTGAGGTGTTGAATGTAAAGAAACTTTGTCAATACATTAAAAGATTAAAAAGGTTTAATATTTAATGCTTAGTTAAATTTGAGGTGACTTATGAAGTTTGAAAAACTTGTTATATTTTATTAAAATAGTAGTTTTTTTTGGGCAAATTTGGCTGATAAGAATTAAGGCATTTTGGATTATGTATTTATAGAAACAGTCGTATATTCTGGTTTTCAAAAGTTTTAGTAGTTGGGTTAGGTTAGATAAAGTCTTCTGCTGGAGTGATTGTGGAGAATGTAATGAGCCAGGATTCAGTAGGAATCTGACAGATCCCTTCTAGAGGAATCCATTGTGAATTTCCACAAGTAAGCAAATAGCACGTGGTTATAGTCTTCTTAACGTTATTTAGCCTCTGATTTGGCTTTCATCTCAAAATTACAGTGATTTTCATTTCATTACAATATGGCTGCTCAGCTGTTGGTTTGCTGCCGCTCAAAAGTCTGTCACAACCATATTGATCTTTAACCCCGTTATAATAAAGTTGTTGTTATGTATTTAGGGGTATGTAGAATAGGGTGTAAAGTTCTTCATCCCCCATAGAAAAGGGAGGATCCTCCGACCAGACGGGTGTCAGGTGAGCTACTGCCCGACCGTTGTTGTCGGGTTTTTTATGTAGTCTTAGGTCACGGATAACTTTTACTGCGCGATTTAGAATTTTGATTTTAGTTCTTCATTTGTGTCATAGATGGCGCTGTAGTACTTTTTTGTAGTGCCACTACAAGTCACTGCTATCAAAACTATGAAAAGCCAGTCAGACTTCGTCCAAAAATGGCCTACAATATCACAATGACATTACATATTGTCACAAAAAATATGCGCGTCAAGACCAAAGCAAAAAGCTGTCAGAAAATTCCTTCTACTTGGATGCAAGACTGACTTTTGTTTGTGTCTCGTTTGCTTGAGTGTACCCTTTCGCAAAACGTCATAAAACTTATGAAGGTACTGTCCGCATGTCAAGTTTCAAACATAAACCGTTCGGCCGTAAAAAATCTTGTATGTCAGACTTTAGGGTTAACTTGAAGTGTCAATAAAATGTCAATATTTGTTTTTGTTTACGATTTTACTCAAGTTTTCGTTTTAGTAATATGTGACCCTTTCACTGTCTCAGTAGTGTAGGTATAATTATACTATATGCTGCTTGCTACGCGCGAATATTTTTAGATTTGAAATGTTGCGGCATTTAAATTTGTAATATTTTGAATGATGATGTTACTACTAAATTACCTTAGTTGTACATACATAAATATACATGTAATTAAAAATAGCTTTAAGTACCATTATAAAGGTTATCTTATGTTAAGTTTTGAATGGTAAAAAATAAACTGTTTTTTATTTAAATTGAATTAACTGACCGTTTTACGGTTAAAAGGAAAGGAATAACACGAGAAAAAAAAAGTATGCAATAGTCCCAAGTATGTGAGTTCCCAGTTTCCGTTTCATTGGCACAGTCCTTGTGAAGCTTTAAATTTGCATAGTGAAGATTTTAAAGAACTTATCTTTAGAAGTTCATTTTATTTCTCAGCTTGTTATTAATTTAAAATGGTGTCCTAAATATCGTTGCTGAAGTTCTAACACGACGTAAGTCAAAAATAGCAATTTTACAGGAGATTGAAAAAACTGCATAATTGTAACATTTTGTAATGGTAAAATGCCATTTTAAAATTTGTGTTCACTTCAAATTAGATAGAGACGTTGTTTCTGTGATTGGTTGAAACAACGCGTCTTCCGATTCCGTAGAACTTCAACGACGTTAAAAGAACTGTATTAACTACTTATTTATCGAGTTAGGCATCTCACATATTTTAGGCTAGACAAATACCAGTTTAAAACGCACAGGAGACTACAAACGAACAAACATACAAACATTTAGTCAAACATCGCACACACAGAATTTACTTAAACGTTGTAGTGTCAAAGTTTGCAGACATACAAGCTGTAAACTGTTTTGATATTATTTGAGTTATTTTACTTAATTTCATGGCTTTTGCTCGCTTAGACTGTAAACAAACATGGTAAAGAAAACATAACGTAATATTACGTTAATGTACCTTGGCTTATTATTATTATTATCAGCCATTTGTGTTCCAATGCAGGGCAAAGGCCTCGCTTCCCTCTTTCCACTTATCCCTATCCAGTGCTGTTGTTTGCCAATCTTTTTGAAAAGAGTCGAGTTCGTCCCGCCATCTCCTTCTGGGCCTGCCGCGTTGCCGTTTGCTGCTGTTTGGGACCCATTGTGTTATTACTTTTGCCCATAGCTCCTCCGGCATGTGACCGATGTGGCTTTTTTGTTAGTGTAAAATATAGCAGCTTTTACCACAGTCACAGTCTAATTATTTATGAACTGAGCAAGTGCTATTTTAAAATTGTCCTACTTCTAGAGAGATTTGTGCATTTTGTGTTAAGAAACCTTGGAGGTAGGTTTAAAATATAAACCCCGTTACAAATGTTTTAGTTCGCACTATTAGGTATAACAGCCCGAAAATATAATCATCCGGCAGTCTGGCTGGAGGTCTTACACTCAAGGCTGTACAGGATAGCCCAGTTGAGCAGACCACAACCTCCTAGGAAGACCAGCGATAGGCCATTAAAAATAAAACATTGGGCAGTAACCACCAGACACCACACCCATCAGAGGATCCTCCCTTTTTTCAAATAACCAAAATGTGTTTAGTCTCCATTTCAAGTCAACCAATCAATTATCGTGTTGAATACGAAAATTAATTGGTGTATAATCACTTGCCTAGCCTTTTTCCAACTATGTTGGGGTCGACTTCCAGTCTGACCGGCTGAATTTCACGTTTAGCGACTGATCGGTGTAGCGCGTCAAAAAAAGTCCCTTATAAAAAATATTCCACTGTTTTATTTTATGCGACAATTTGAATTTTTTTGAATAGCTGGGAAAAGCCGATGGGTACGTGCTCTTGTCAGATTATTTTGTTGGTGTTCTTCTAATAAAAATAATTGTGCAAAAAACCCTGCCATTGTTAATATTTTTGAGGTGGCAGTTTTTTTTTATTAATGGCAAAACTGTTTTTTTTATTGCAAAACACTCATCTATATTTTTATCTATACAATTATATTGATTATAATTATATTAGGTCTCATTAAAAGAGATGGACAAACTATTAAAAATCATTCAGACCACCAAAATAAGGACAATAGTAAAAAAAATAAGAAAAACGCATTAGATACAAGAGAAAAAATCAGCTAACGAAAAATACACTAAAAATATTGGTTACCCAATGATTTTAGGTCAAAATAAAGTCACTTTACACGTCACGCTTGGATATCTTTGGTTAGACGTACTGAACGCTGTGTTAAAATTTGTCTATCTATTTTAATGGGACCTTATACTGTCGAGTATTTTTATGTAAAGAATCTATGTACAAAATTTCAAAACTGTATCATGAAAAATCACAATGTTATAAGCTTGTTCTGTTACCTGGTTGTCCGCGCACAAACGTGGTTACCACGCAGTGAGCACACGCGCGCGCCGCCAGCGTCGTCTTGAGCTCATTGATAATAATAATTTGGCAGTAGGTACCTAAATTATTGCGATAGGTACTTAATATCACTCGGTGTCCAACTTGTAACTTTTTATAAATATTTTTGGGACAAAATATAACATGGTTTAAAAATGATTGGAATCGATGCAGTTACTTATTACTTATTCAGATTTCGCATATACCTACTAAAAATAATCTTGTATAAAGATGTATCATGAAAAATTATTCAAACGGTTATTTTCTTTTATCGTCAGGAAAATAAACTGTAGCAAAATTTAAAAACCATTTCTAGCAGATATATATAGATTGACACCTGTGATTTGAAGTAACCGGACTATTACAGTTGGTGGTAAATTAGCTTAACAGTTAATTTCTCTAATGGCTCTACTGTCAATATGAATTATAACGCTCAAATACTTTTTACCATTATTATCTTTACTTTTAACTATCATAAAATAGTTTTCAACAATTTTGCGAAGCAGCTTTAACAACATGTTTTTGATCAAAATTTATAACTACAAGCATTATTAAACTTCGTCGTAACAAGACTTAGCAAGACTTTGCATCTTAGGCTCGCTAAGCATGAACGATCTCAGATGCTCTTACAAGTAAGTTACACAAACGTTTTCGTTACAAGAGTAGACACACACTTTAAACTCGAGTACGCGTTTGTTGATTTTATAAGTTTTGCTAATGAAGAAACCCTGCTTTTAGTAAGTTGTGGCCTGTGTGTACTTGTGTAGTTATGTTGATGTTTTCTAGCTGCAGAATAAAATTACTTTTACAGAGAAAAGCGCGTTTGCATCAGAAATCCCATAATACATAGGTGCATAGCATAAATTCATGCCTACAATCCCCGAAAGGCAAGGCAGAAGTGTATCTAATAGTACACCAACATTTAGCCAGTTATGTTTAAGTCCCGTGTATTAAGAGGCGAGCCTATTGGCATCAACTGGCCACAAATCCAGACTCCGTAGCCGCTACTGAGAAATTCATGTAAAACCTAATAACACTTTGCCTGACCTGAGAATCGAACTCAGGTCCGCATGCTCAGCAGTCGCGCCTGCAACTACTACACCAAAGAGGTAGTCTCCATTAATACGTTTAATTCTAAACGAATTTAAAACATCTTTTTTATATTTAATTGAAAATCTTACACGTTTATCGCAAGCCCTTTCCATGAAAATATCCTTGACTTCAATCAACGACAACATTAAAGAGAAGTGGTCAAAAGAAACTTCAATCAAAATCAAAGAGATTTTCTTACTAAACTTATCTTTGAACAAAGATGTCTCATTGATAAAAATGTCGATGGTAAAATTTTGGTGGAATATTAGGTCGAATAATTGTTAGTGAAAATTCTTTGAAAACAAGCTGTGTGTCCGAGGAAATTTCCCATAAAAAAAATACAGACTTTTACATAACATCAACGCCTGTAATCTTCGAAGGGTTAGGCAGAGGTGTACATAATAGTACACCCCCATTTAGCCAGTCTCATGTAAAAGGAGGCGAGCATATTGCCCGGCTCAAATCGGTCACAAATCCAGACTCCGTGGCTGGTACTAAGAAATTCTTGATGGAAAAACACAATACCACTTTGACCGACCCGCAAAAATAAAGTGCGCCGAAAAAAAAGTGAAACACACTTTCACTTTTTGGTCAGACTTTCGTCTCCTATTTAATCCTTATTGCGGTTGAATTTATAAAACTCATTCCTAGTGCTTACCTTCGTTAGGAACTCTTTTGCGAGATTTCATGTTTCTAGACTCAACTGAACTGTCAGTAGGATTTAAGATATTTTGTAAAGTGCCTAGAAGTAGACAGTGCCACAATCATCAAGCTCAAGCCTTTTTGCTCCCACTCACTATCTCCAAACCTCATAATCCAACACTTCAACTTTTGCCTAGACAAACTCCCCTTAAACAAGGCTACACTTAACAAACCACATCTCCGACTAAAAATAGGCCCAGCTAAGCTTCTCAGACATTTACAAATACAGAAAGAAAATCTTCTCCAAACCCCGAGACACGAATTAGCCCGTCCGTGTTAAACATTTAGATTGTAAACATTCGCCGACTCAGTGTGCCATTATACTAACGAGCTGAGGCTAGAATTTACTGACTGAGTGATAGTTAGGCTGCTGCTATTGGAGCGGAGCGGAGCGGAGATGTGCAGAGTAACCATTAACAGATAAAATTTCACCAAATTCACGTCCCAGTGTTGTTGCACTTCAATGCATATAGCTAGCGACTGTTTTGATGGGAACTGTAGCGCAATGAAAACATGACCAATGCAGGTCCACAATATTCTGAAGTGCAAGTTCCCGTAATGACGAAAAATATAATAGATCATGCAGTATTTGTATGTAATGTGGATCATTAACAAAACTATCAGGTAATCTGGATGCACGCATGTTGATGAAACTGTCAGACTGTTTCGTTTCAACGATTTCATACCAATATAATATATTCCTTTAATTTATCCTGCGTAAATTTATGTATTTCAACTACGGAATTATACGCAATGAGCTATCGGAGTCTATTGACATTTTATGAGTCTTCTTTCTTTATCGTGTGGTTAGTGCCTAACCTGGTGTCAGAGTTTTTAAGCTGCCCATGGGCTTGACTTGGCATTACATGCCGTCACGAAATATCTCTCAGGCATGCTTGTTTCCTCTCGATGTTCTGCTTCACCGAAGCAAGTGATAATTATACAATACGCACATCAATCCGAAAAATCCGAGGTGCGTGTCTTGGGTTCGAACTTCAGACATATGACTTGGCAGTCCGACGGTCACACCACTTGTCTATCATCATGATCACGGAAAAGTTAGAATGTTCCCCAAAAGCTTATGTATATTTAAAAGAAGTTGTACAATTATACTTTGAAAGCGATTACATATTTTATTCAGAGCCTTTTGTCTATTTTCACCGCTTACTCGCTCCGCGGCAGTAGACGGGCGGCTTTAGTGAGGTTACATCCTGATGAAGTAAGATTGAGGGCTACAAATGGTTCGCTGATAACTTTAACTCGTAACGAAGGACAGACAGGGATTGAATTTGTAATGGGTGGTTACTAAAGAGTTTTTTGAAGTGATTGCAACTAAGGCAAAAAGTGTTGAGTTTTTCCAACTTGTACTGAATTTGTTGATACTATAAAATATACTTTTTAAATGTGTGTCTTATAAAAATCGTAAATTAGCATTTATATGATTTAAATAAAATTAATAACTTGTCGTTTTGCCTACCTACTACGGTACAAAATTCTTAATAAATAACAGTTGCCTCGTTGGTCGACTGGTCGCAAGCACCACTTCTTAGCATAAGGTCCTGGGTTTAATTCCCGGGTCGGGCAAAGTGTTATTGGGTGTTACCATCAGGAATTATCTCAGTAGCAGCCACGGAGTCTGGATTTGTGCCCAGTTGATGGCAATAGACTCGCTCCCTTTTATATGGGACTGAAACATAACTGGCAAAATGTGGGTGTTCTATTAGACACACCTCTGCCTAATCCGTTGGGGATTACAGGCGTTATGTTAGGTTATGAGCAGAGGTCGGAATTAGGTAGAGTTATTTATGTACTTGCATCGAAATGTTGATATTAATATGGATCTTTCCGGGATTTCCCGGGATTTATAATACAATCCCGTGTGACCAACAATATTACAAATAAATAATAATAAAAACCTCAGAGATAGATTAGACAAATAAAACAAAGATAATTAAGAAACTTCCTTCGCCACTGCTGTTTTCGAATGGTCGGTCGGATTGGTCACCGAGGTTCGCTCGTTAGTACGAGTATTAGATATTATTTCGCCTAATACCCGCGGTAATTTTTAGTTGTAGTTTCTTTTTTAACTAAGTACCTACCCTCTAAATTATGTAGTCGATGATTTTGGTGCACGGTAAAACTCTAATGAGTTTATGTTGGCACCAACTTAAAATGTATAAAATGTACGTGTACTATTGAATAAATAAATAAATAAATAAAATTAACTAACAATTTTTATTAGTATTTACATTAATTCACAATACAATTTTTTATTTACGTTGCCGACACTAGGATTTTTTCCTGTAACGTGGATGCGTTTACAAAGATTTAAACTCACACATACACAAATACCCAGACTTGGAACAACTTACTTGTAGATCATACAAATATTTGTCCCGTGCGGGAATCGAACCCGCGACATTTTTCCATTAACTGCTGCGCTACGTACGCATGATGTCCGATATCGGATGGTTTAAATTGTGTAAAAGTAAACAACTTTTTTATTTAATAAATCACGGGATTTTTCTGCTCTTTAAAATTAATCTCGGGATTTGTGGCATATCCACTTTATTCATTCGCTGTATGAAATCAGTGTAAGTACATAAATAACTCTACCTAATTCCGACCTCTGGTTATGAGTGAATGATGTGGAAGAAAAACAAATCTAAAGCAAATCTAATCTGTAATCGTAATCTTTTGTTTGTTAATGACGAATAGGAGTGAGAACTGGGGGCTTACTATGACGTCTCAAAGCAGGAGTAATTCCAGTGTGGGAAAAAGACAGAGCTATACAGGTCGTCTAGCGACATCTCATTCCCACACTGGAATTACTCCTGCTTTAAGACATCATGGTAGGCCCCCAGGACATTTCCGCAATAACTCTTATAAAACCTGTAGATACTTTTGTTTTATTTTCCTGTGATTTTATTCATATACGATAGTACCTTTTGAAGTATCAATAGTCAAATGTTTTTGATCGAGCGATGCCCGAAATGTTTGATGGAATGGCTCGATATAAAACGTGCGAACACAAAGCGGCCATCTATGTGAGTCATAAAGAGACGAAATATCACAAAAAAATTTTTGCGCAGTGCAAAATATTGCCTTAATAATAAATAATAAGTTCGACAGTACATAATACCTCATGTCAGTGGTAACTCTTTGTCCTTGAGATGACCTGGCGTAGTATGGCTTTTTAGTATAATGCGAGGTCAGCATACACTAGTGTTATTAGTACATACATGAGGCCTAAAGTACGGTAGCTACTGTACTGTACATGTCTTGCTTCAGTCTACCGACGTATTTTGCTGGAACCTTTCGTTTTTGACCCAACATTTTTATTTGCATTTTGTATTCATGATCAGCCTATCATTTTCTCACTAGAGCCAAAGCCACTTGTCTATGATAAAATTGACACGGGCACGTGACACACTAAACAGGAGAGTGCGAATTTGTAGATGTCATACAACTTCGAATTTTTGTTGATTACTTACAAAAAAGCAGGCCAAGGCGATAGCCGTATAGAGGATCCGGCAATTGGGTCTCGAGGTGGCATTGCACAAGTCCGAGGCCATATGTGTTTTCATGGACCTCGGAATGCGCCACCGTCGGGATCTCTACTGACGGCAGGAGCGGTTTCCATCGGCGTCGGGTTGACGTTGAAGTACCTAGGACTCGTCCTCGACAGCCAGTGAAACCTCGTGGAGCACTTCCGACGTTTGGCTCCCAAACTGGAACGGACAGGGGCTGCCTTCAAACGGCTCTAGCCCAACCTGAGGGGTCCATCACTTCCAGTTGGATTCTTTACGCGGGGGTCGTGTGGTCCATGGCCCTTTACGGGGCCCCGGTGTGGGTGCGTTCTTTGAGGTGGCAAGCCGCCCACTACCTGAACGCGCCCCAAAAGGTGATAGCCATAAGGATAATCCGGGGGTACCGCACGATCACTAGCGAGGCGGCTAGCCTCCTTGCCGGATTGCCGCCATGGGATCTGGAGGCGATAGTCCTCGCGCGCCTGCACGAATGGCGCGCGGAGGCACTACGTTGGGGGGAAACTCCGCTGCCGCGGCAAATTCAGCTGACAGACCTCCAGTGTGATTTCATAGAGACATGGAGAGAGCGACTATCGGAACCCCGTGCAGGGCACGCCACCATAGTGGCGATAATTACCCTCTTTGAGAAGTGGCTAGAGAGGCGCCATGGTGCCCTCGCCTAGCGCCTGACGCAGGTCCTCATCGGACACGATTGTTTCGGGAGGTTCCTGCACCAAATCGGGTGGAAGGAAACGCCCGCGTGTTTCCACTGCGAGGATCATCCAGAGGACACGGTGGAGCACACC
Organism: Noctua janthina; assembly: GCA_963576755.1. NCBI lineage: Eukaryota > Metazoa > Arthropoda > Insecta > Lepidoptera > Noctuidae > Noctua > Noctua janthina. The sequence goes on along the minus strand of OY755069.1, from coordinate 14,781,291 downwards.
GTGGAGGTCTGCCCCGCTTGGGCTGAGCACCGCAGTGTCCTCGTAGCGGCGATTGGCGGCGGCGATCTCTCGTGTTCGGCCCTGGTTCAAGCCATGGTCCGGAGCGAGAGGGAATGGGAAGCCGTCATCTCCTTCTGCGAAGCAGTCATGCTAGTGAAGGAGGTGGCGGAACGTAAGAGGGAAAGAACCACACGTCCCAGCCGCCGCGGGAGACGCCCTGGGAGTCGGGGGTCATGTGGTGGCTCCCGGCCACCGTAGGCCCGGGCCTGTGGACGGCGAGTTATGGGCTACCTCGCCGTCCGGCCGTCTTATGACGACAGGCCGTGTCGACGGCGCGTTCGTGTTCCACGCGCGCCTCATAGAGATGTCAGCAACCAAGTAGGGGTCGGCATGGGCCGATGCCTGCCAGGGCTGCGGGACTGTTCGAAAGAGATACCGTGGCCCTGGAACACAAAGGGCAAAGAAGGAACATGGATGGGTTTGACACTCCCTTCCGCTCCGCCCAGAGTGGGGGGGTCATTTGATGATTTCCCATCCGAAAATAAAAAAAAAGGTACGGAACCCTAAAAATAACACAGAAAGCCTATTTTCATGTAACGGACATAGACGCAACCATTCCCAGCACTTTACGCTGTATCTTCCCCGAATAGTATTAAAAAAACATGCTTGTATTACTAAGACCCCAGTCTGTAAGTACTTTGGCGTAAGGTTAGAACCATTATGATACCTACTTTGAAGGGTCAATGTTAATATCAGTCCGCACTCAGCTCTATGAAAGGGATTGAACCCTCCATGATATAGCTACGGATACAGGGCGTTACAATTTGTGTAGTTTCGTGTATCTTCAGGACGTGCCAAAACGTGTGGCTCCCAAAATTTTCTTTTCTATTGGTGATATGGATTGTGAATGCCCGCCCTGTCATAAATATAAAAGGAAAAAGTCTGGAAAATATGTTTGTATAGGTTTTTAAGCACCGCAACCGGGGTCGGTTTTCAGTCTAACCGGATGGAGCGATGGCCTAATTGACCTCCACAACCCAGTTAGTAACGGGTAATACGGTACCACTTGAAAAGACTGGTTGTCAGACTTTCGGGCCACTGACTAAGTACCTGTAACGACTGTCAAAGATCTACAAATGACAACCAGGACCAACAGCTTAACGTGCTTTCGGAGACACGGAGGAAACTCGGTATGTTATGATGATCACCCATCCACAAACCGGCCATGAATATCAGCTTGTGCAGCTGTTATTATTTAGCCACAAGCTACTCAGTATCGGATGACGTGCCTAAAATGAGTGGGAAACATTTATTTATAACACGCCCTGTAGATACAATTATGATCACAAATAAGGTCAAAGTCAAGGCGAAGATCTTTGGGAGCTTATCTAAAATGTATGCAGTAGATTAACGGTTTTGGAGTATCATCCCGATTTCGGCCTGAAAGGCGGTCGCTAGATATTGCCTTTCTCAATATGGTAGAAGAAGGTAAAAAGAGGATTGCATTAATAAATTTGGAGACCCTCCTTTCTGTTCAATGTTTTTTTTTATGTGATTGACTTTATTAGTTGTGTCAGTACTCTTACAAATAACTTTTTGCCCTTGTGGAGGCTGCGGGAACTTAAAGAATAAATAAAGTATATGACTTGAACCTTTACGCCATTAATAAAGTCGCGGTTTACAACTAAACTTATACTGTCACTTACGAAATCTTCCGTGATAGTTTATTATTTTGAACTCCCGATATTTCGACGCTGAAACAACAACCCGCGATCATAGCGCTTGCAACAGCGTCGAAATATCGAGAGTTAACAGTTTAGTTGTAAACCGTGACTTTATTAATAAAGTCATCAGCTTACTTCAGGTGATTAACTACATAAGTAAAGATTGTACTACATTTGGATAAAGTAAAGCACGTTATGCCGGTGGTCCCAGCTGTCATTTGTAGATCTTAGAGCGGTGTTATAAGTTTGAAGTGTGTATCTGTGTATATAAGTGTCTGTCTGTAGCATCATAGCTCCTGAATGGATGAACCGAGACAAAGTGACATTCTATCACCGAAACCGATGGTGGAAAAGTCAAAAATGTATAGGATTGATACAACATTTATTTCAATCCTATTTAAAGTCTTTACAGAAACACGAAACAATTGCCACTTCTTTAGAACCTCTGGTCCGACTAAACGAATTAAAAACGACACAAATCACAGACACACATAGTCACAAATTTCGGGATGTTTTGGCTAAATAGAAAGGAGTAGTAAATACGTACAAATCAATACACGAAAATCGAATAAAGCTAGAGACACTAGGAAGTAGAATTTGTAACTTTTTTATGTCTCGCCATTTGTCTCCAGATCACCGACTCAGTTCTTATATTTCTTTTTCGTAAACAACTCGATCTTTGTTTACACAACAGGCTTAGAAGTAATACGCCGTTGTCTCGAAGAGAACAAAGCCATTCTGGGTTTTATTTCATTCATATGCTAGATAAAATACAGGCCTGAAATTACTAGCACCAAAAGGCAAAAATCTAATTTCATCTTAGACGATGTAATCAATCTTGTCTTCAGTTTAATTTTTTGCACAATAGTCCCTCTAAACAACCTCTCAGAGGTTAAAAAGGAGGCACTTTATCTGCCAACGACTAAAGTACTACCCACACTTCTTGTTCAAATAAAGTAGGTACCACACTGCTACACTAAAGTACATAGACTCCGTAATGTCTCCAAAGAGCCTTTTCTGGTGTCGTAAGAAACTTAAATTGACTTAGACAGAATTTAGAAGAAAAGCAACAAGGTTCCCAAGTTGAGTCTAAGCTAAGCTAAAGTAAGGGACGAAATTAGATAACACACAATGAGTTCAAGACTTCAAGTTGTGGCTTCAAAGTTCTTGCTTGAGATGCTAGTGAAAGTTAGGTAAACTAGGAATGTGCTTCTATACTGCGACTTTGCCTGCAGAGATTAAGTTTTTGATTTCCCAAAAGCTTTAAGCATGGGTGAGGCACACGCAGTGAACCTAGGATGCTGTTGGGGATGCCGTGGCGCTGCAGCTCGTCTGGTATGTTTGCTGAAGCGCGTACGGGTGGTTTTCAAGCAATCATGCGCAAGAATGCAAACTCCTTGCTGTACCGTCTACGTAGTAGCAGCAACAGCATTCTGAATGCGATTGCTGCCCGTTTTGACTGTCCTTTCCAGAATTAGTGGACAAGGACAGCCATAGGCATCAGTTAGTTATAGGTACTAAAAATACTAACATATTTTTAGGTACATTTTTGTGTTACTAACACACTAACATTTTATGTTTTTAATCTGTTTTTTTTTTAAATTGTAAAATTTGATTTTAATTTAATTTTATGTAATGTGGCTGTGTTATAGATGTGCAAATTGATTTTAATTTAATGTTTTTATGGATTCTAATGATCTGAAATAAATGAATTAATAATAATAATAAGTATAATGTGCGCGATGAGGTAAGAAATCGGCAGCTTTTTTGTAGCCTTACAAAAATCTGTTTCCAAAAATCTTATACTTGTAAATAGAAGTCCACGTTTCTATTTTCAAAAATGTCAGACTTAAATACAAAAAAAAAGCCTTCTTAGCACTCACCTTGATTATAAGCACTCTTTTGCAAAACGTGATTGTCTTTTTTTCCATCAGGAATTTCTCAGTAGCAGCCACGGAGTCTGGATTTGCGCCCGGTTGATGGCAATAGGCTCGCCCCCTATGACATAGGACTTAAACATAACTGGCAAAATGTGGGTGTACTGTTAGGTACACCTGTTCCTAACCCTTCGGGGATTGCAGGCGTGACGTTTTCTTATGCTTATCTTTGCAAAACTTCATACCTCAAGAACCTATGCGTTGTCAGTCTCTGAATTAATTAATTTTAGATTTTATCAAGTAGAAACTTTTTCATGGAACACGCCCGTCGCATATTCCCAACCACTGCAACTCTTCAAAGCCAAAATCAACAGTCTCGATCACCAGAAAAGCGTCGGAACAATGGAGCTCGACGAGTCCTGAAGAAACTTTTTAACTGTCTTGGATCCCGCAACGAAAATGATCAGAACAAAAAAACAGTAACGGTGGATTAAGAAAAAAATATTGTGAGACTTAACATAATATAATATGGCTTACTTAAGCATATCTGTAAGGTGGCAGTGAGGCTCACTCCCAGAGGAGCGCCCGGCGGGCGTGCATAAGTATCACCACTTGCTGAGGCTAGTTAGGTTATAAGCACACCAGTACTGGGTCTAAGTATTCTGTAGTGCTCACTTCGAACCTCAGAAAAGTCACTGTATATAAAGCCGGTCTGCAATTTTAAAGTGAATTCAGAAAGATTGAATAATGTTTCGAGATTGGCATGTGATGGGGAGTGTACGGTTTACGTACACACCGTCAGGCTGCAAATGCAGCAACCTAGTTTTCTCTTTCGTATTTCTTTTCTTTTTTTTTTTTTTTTTTAAAAAACGTTGCCCCACACTAGGAATTTCTCCATTTAAGCTCACATACACAAACAGCCAGACCCGAAACAACTACCTGTAGGCCATACAAATATTTGTTGCGTGCGGGAATCGAACCCGCGACACGAAGCGCAGCAGTCAATCGCTCAGCCATTGCACCAACCGTGCCGTCAAATATTTAAAACAATGTTTAATATAATTTTAAGTTAGTTGACAAATTACATACTTACACGAATACCGCGGATTAACATCCAACCTATTACTTAGTTGTGATCGGTACGTCTAAAAAACTTTTAGTATTACCAAATCTGTGTGTGCTTACGTCAACTCACCTAACTCCAAGTACTTACCTACTTGCCACTTCGTACAGGTGCCAACTACTACGGGACCTTACAAGGAGGGACGAATCGCTTGTGACTAAAAGAGTGACGAATTTAAATATTGATGGATGGAGAGGGGGAGGAAGACCAAAGAAACGGTGGATGGATTGTGTGAGGCATGATATGAAAGAAAGAGGAGTAAATGATAGCGTGACGATTGATACAGGACTGTTGTGCTGACCCCAAGGTTATGATGATGATGTTTGGGGATTATCACTATAAGTGATTTTCTGAACGAAGTGGACTGTGTGTTGTCGGTCTGTAACGATACGGATTTGTAATTTATTTGTATAGAAGACAGTAAAATATACTAGGCACTACTATTAGGTTGGTACCAATCAGTATTAGTATTGATTCGACCTAGTTTGATTCGGGTTCTGGGAGAGAGTATCCTTAGAAGGTAAAAATATGACACGTAAGTCGATCCCTGAAAATATCTGAAAAAACAAAGGTTCTACGGTACTGGGCTCTAGTTAAGAATTCTCTATATTTAATACAAAAATTGTAACTATGTGCTTACTAACGTCTCCTAAGATAGGTATAACCGTAAAAATCACTCGAAATCTCTTTATCGCGATTCAATAGTCGAAGTACCACCTTTCTAGTTTTATCGATGACACTTTGATAGACGTCGCAAAGCCGAAGCCGACATTTTGAGTTTCGAAATTCTACGAATGACCGGCGGCAACCGCAGTCAGCCATATTCCTTTTTATGTGGACAGTGAGTGACAATATTGCTAGTTCGTATCTCAATGTCTGTTTCTAATTCTATGACTTACTTGATCATCGTTTCTCCTGTTGATTTTGCTGTGGGCAGACCGATTATGATTTTGGTGTACAATAAAGAATTCATCTTTCTATCCATTTAAATTCAGGCTGGCTAACTGTAATCAATTGTCATAATTATCTTATCACTACTGCAAGGAGCTTGAAAGTGGCAACTGTTACAAATAAGTTGGAAAAAACAAAATGATGTCGCTTATAACTGCTGTTGTTGTCGTGATATAAAAAAATAGAATGAATGTTAGCGTGACGGTTGACAGGGGAGAATGTAATAAAATGTTTGTTGAACTGACCGTAAGTGACTTGGTAAAAGGGCGTGAAGATGATGATGGCTTTATTTGGATGCAGGTTACAGATACCTGAAAGAGCATTATGGTGATGATAACAAAAGCTAACTTTTATTACTAACTAGCTTAAGCCCGCGGCTTCGCTTGCGTGTAGCTTAGCAACTGTCCCACGGGATAATACTACCGGGATAAAATGTATCCTATATATTCATCCAGGTTATAAACTATCAATGTGCCAAATTTCATCCAAATCTGTTCAGTGGTTTTCGCGTGAAAGTGTAACAAACATGCATCCATCCTCACAAACTTTCGCATTACTAATTTACATATTAAATGCTATTAACTCTCGCTACTTTCAACTAGATTTCAATCTAGGCCTAGCTTCAAAGTCTACATGACTAAAAAGCTATCGCGAGCCAAACGGTTCCACTGATCTGATTCAGGATAAAGTTCAGACCTAAACGATAGGGAACTAGAACAATTCACATTACTGTCGGGGTCAAATTGACCCCGAACGTGGGGAATGACTTTAATTGCCTGATTTCAGGCGGGGAAGTAAGAATAAAGTTTGTAATGACATTTTGATAGTTCTATAGTAGGTTGGAGTGTTCATTGTGCTATTTGGGGATGTAAAAGGCTTTTTATTTGATTTGGGATGGGAGATTGTGCTTAATTTTCGTCTATTAGAAGCAACAGGCTGTTTTTTTTTTGTTTTTGAAATGATACGATATCTATGATATTTTTGAACTCAGGATTTTTCATCAATATTTTGTTCAAAGTTTCATGAAATAAAAATAGCAATGGAAATTTAAAAAGCGATACTTTTTTTTGTATAAAAATAATAATATTCTTAACATAACATAACCTCACGCCTGTAATCCCCGCAGGGTTAGGCAGAGGTGTACCTAATAGTACATCCACATACCGGCAGTTATATTAAAGTCCCATGTAATTATGGGCAAGCCAATTGCCATCAACCGGGCACAGATCTACACTTCGTGACTGTTACTGAGAAATTCCTGATGGAAAAACCCAATGACACTTTGCCCGACCCGGAAATCGAACTCAGGACCTCCTGCTCAGCTGTCGCTCAGTATCTCCTTAAGTAATTATAACATAGAGTTTGATAATATCAAGTTTTCAATTCAGAATCCAGGTGTCTGTGTTTTTTTTTCTGTATATTTTTATGAAAACAACCCGCATTTACAATCGAATTCTGTATACACGTTACTTTCAATTTTAATAGTAACCTACTATCGAAACGACTTTCCACCACAGCCTTTCGTATTAATTTAAACAAAGCCACTTCAATATATTTTAGAACTTCACTCTCAAGCGATCTTCACATCTCAATGACTCTCAAAACCACGAATAACAATATCTTTTATGGTTTTGGATACGCTTCGATATTATGATTGTATTAGTGGCAGTTTCCCGAGCCATCACCCTTGGGTGTACCCATTCGTTATACTCTATTGAGAAATCAACTTCGGTGTCGAAGTGTCCTGAAAGTAGATTGCGTATTTTCTGAGAGGGTAAAGATGAGTCAGGGTCGTTGATTTTTGTGATTTATTGGAAAGTGAGTTTTGAAATATAAGGTTTTCATGGCACTTTGAAAGATTCTTCTACTTTAATTTGCCAGAGGCATCATAAGTCAGGGATCATAAGACTATAGTCACCGCAAAATATTAAATTTTGCGATTTTTTAAAATAAATGTAAAACAAAAATGAATTTAAAAACATAGTGGGGCCAAAAATGAGTTATTGGGGCTAAAAATACAGGAAATGACCCCTTTATTCAGTCCGTCAATTTGGCAAACGATGCACCAAACACCCTGTATAAATATTATAAAAATGCATTTTTTTTCTAACTCACGTCATAGTTTACGTGTGGCCCGAATTTTATGACAGACAAGCAGATAGTGTTACTTTCGTATTAATAATGTTACGGATTATGAATATAAATGAAGCTCATCACTATGTAGATCCATCTTGATATTGTAACATGAAAGAGTATCAGGAATAGATAAAAATAATAATGATACAAATATATATACAAATACTTGGCTCGCGAGGTTGTCGACATGTGGGATGTGGACTCAGCGATCATTGTGCCGATAGTTGTATCAGCCCATGGCTTAATTGCCAATAGCCTCGACCAATACCTGAAGAGGCTCTCGTTAGGCAGCTGGATCAAAGGCTTGATTCAGAAAGCGGTACTCCTGGACACGGCTCGTATTGTTAGGAGGTTCCTCTCTCTAGAGCCCTGACCGCCATCTCTTGGACCCTGTTCCCGATACCGGTGGGCTACAATTTTTTATATTTTTAAATGTTTTATTTTTATATTGTTTTTTGTAAGGAACGTTTAAAAATATAATTGTTTTGTAAAGAAATAAATAAAGGAAATACAAATACTTTAGAACAGTCTTGTTTTAAATTATCTTACTGACTGAGTAAGACAATTCAATAATAACAAGAAATGTGTTATTTAAACTAATGCTTAAGAATACCATTTCAGAAACTCGTGTACCTATCGGCTTGAAATTAGCAAATTTTAGCATAAAATACTCCTAAATTACTAGGCATACCTTTGTTAAAGGACTGATTCTAAGACAAACCACATCTATCCAACTAGTTTAGGACTTGGTGCTGAAAACGTGCCGTCTGGGACCGAATTGTCTTAAATACTAAGACAACGAGACAGATATCTTGAAATAAGAATAAACTCTTTGGATAAAACCTTTATTAAAAAGGCTAACAACTGAATATTTAAGAGTCGGGGGCTTGTGGCCAAATAATATCCGATTAATGGTTAAGCTTCTCTTTCCGGGGTCGGTCCGTGGATAGGTGAGCATTCATTACATATCAAGGCTCCACCGTGCCTCGGAAAGCAGTTGTCATTTGGAGATCTTTGACAGTCATTAAGTTAGTTAGAAGCCCGAAAGACTGACAACCAGTCTTACCAAGGGGTATGGTTTTACCCAGTAACTAAGTTTTCGAGGTCAGATACAGTCAGTCACAGACATTGGCAGTCGCTCTGACTAAGTCACCATCATCAGAAGAATGACGATGAAAGAATTATCATAAGAAAGAAAAATTATTTATTTGTGGCAGGGACTGGCGTCATAATCATTATTTTAAGATTAAAAACACTATAACGGGCTCATTGCAAGATATTAAATTGCAAATGATAATCTTGCAACTTCGTCAGTGAACGGAGTTCGACTAGCTCAAAGATATTCAAACTTTTTGCAATCGATACTCTAAGAAGAAGAAGACACGTTTTCAAGGTTAAACCCATAGTAAAAGTTGTTTGTTTTGATTAGTAGGGACATTCACCCTATGTAAGTAAGTATACTATAGTAGCGGTCACAGAATAATAATATGTAATGTAATAATTTATATGTACGACTACATATTCATAATTATACACCCAATTAAACACATCTAATCATTTATAGTAATATTATTGATTACTACTTAGCCCTCTTCCTCTCTGCTAATGTTGCTGTGCCCGACAGGGTCTATATTGATATTTTACCTTGTTAAATCATCTCTAACGTAATACATATGGAATGCAATAAAATATTGAGTATTGAATTTTATTTGTAGGTACCAATGTACTGGTACTAGTTTTCTGGAAGATATCGCTATCAGCGATAAGACCGCCATTGTAACCATGGAATTAGTAATATTTTAAAACAATCTTGTTTCTAAATAGTAACAGCCACTCGGGTCGAACTTCAGGTTAAGCCGCGCTTACCTGAAAGACGATTGCCCTTCAACTGATTTGTAACTATCGCCACTTTCAAACTCCTTGCATTAAGTATTTATGATAATTGAATACAGTTAGACAGCTAAAGAGGAACTCGTGGGTAAATAATAACAGCTGCTCTGGTCGATCTTTAGGTTAAGCCGCGCTTGCCTAGGTTGGTCAGTGGATGGCTGAACATTCATTACATACCGAGTTTCCTCCGTGCCTCAGAAAGGTCGTTAAGTCATTGGTCCCGGTTGACAGATTGTAGATATATGACAGGCGTTATAGATATTCAGTGTCCCGAAAGTCTGACAACCAGTCTAATTATCAAAGGTTATCGTATTGCTCAGTACTAACTGGGTTGTGGAGGTTAGATAAGCAGTCGCACCATGTAAAATACTGGTATTCAGCCGCATGCAGGTAGACTGGAAGCCGACCCCAACATAGTTGGGAAAAGGCAAGGCAGATGATGAAGGTCGAAGAAACACAAGTGCAAATACTAAGACTTGGTACCAAATAATCTATTTAAACATATTCAATCTATCGAGATTTGCATTAAATTAATCAATAGACCCGAATAACTAGTCAGACAAACAGATTTAAGACGTTTGTTTGCGCAGAAACCGAAATCGCTTACATTGATCACAAATAAAGCTATCCGATTGGATTTGAATGTAAATTGCTTAGAATATCAAAAGTAAATTAAGTTAGGATTTGGGTAGGATGAACAAATAATATTATTAACTTGTAATAATTGTTCTGTGATTAAATCTTACTGAAAAATATTAGCTCTTTGTCAGTTTTGTTATTATTAAATCACATAAAATGATTGGATAGCAGAATAAATTGTTGTCGAAAATTTAGGCCGAGATGTACCTAATAATTCACGAAAGTTGCAGGGATTCACTAAATGCGAGTGGCACGGGACCGGTCAATGTGGCGATACTTGGGGGAGGCCTATGTCCAGCAGTGGACGTCTGTCGGCTGAAATGATGATGATCTGCACAAACCCAGTCTCCGTGGCTGCTACTGATAAATACCTGATGAATAAACCCAATAGCTCTTTGCCCGTCCTGGGAATCGAACCCAGGACGGCTCAGCAGTTGCGCTTGCGTCAATATTACACACTATTACATGGAACTTAAAAAAAAACATAACTGGCGAAATGTGAATATGCTATTAGGTATAGCCTTACCCTTCAGGGCTTACAGGCGTGAAGTTATGCTATGATGCCTAGCTTTCTACGCTGGCAATAAACACCAAAACCAACTCAGCATTACCTATGCATAGATTCATTATGAAATCTGTTAAACCTATGAATGCTATGTCAAGCTGATTTCGAGTTAACTAACTTTACTAATTAAGAGTAGGTTACATACACAGTGTATTAGAATTTCTAGGAATGTCTCGCTAAAGAGTAGACTACTAATTGATGTCTGAGCTTTATTTGTCAGTTTACCACGTTCTATGACTTTCGACAGTTAACAAACATGTGTTAACAACAAGTAATTAAAGGGTTTTAGTAGTTAAAATTTAGTTTTTTTTAGTTTTTGGGTTGTTTTTTTTTTTCTTTAAAGCATGCTAAGTTACTGTAACTCTCTACGTAAGTCTTACTATGGTAGTACTGTAGGCCGATACCCAGCATAAACTGACCTTTTATTAAATTTCCACTTGTTACTAACTTAGATGAGCTATAAGTCAAAGTGTAACACTTTCTAGTACATAGTATTTGTTTTTATTTCCTTGCCAGTACCAATTTCGGTATATATCAGTAACATGACTAACTTTCAATGAATAAATAATGAATACCAACCCCTGTTTGCTACTGTCCCGCACTGGGCCCACGTGGTGGATTATGGCTCTCTCTCTCTCCCAGGGAGAAGACCTGTGTTCCAGCTGTGGGACAGGCTTAATTTAAACAATTGAAACTCAACAAGAAGATTTATAAAACCATGAATAGATCTGTCGTCTTGTATGGATCGTTGGGTCACAAAAGGATTGAATGGAAGGCAATTGCATGTGACTGAGATGAGAATGCTTAGGAGGATGTGTGGTGTAACGCTAATGGATAAAGGAATGAGTGCATTAGAGGAAGGCTGAAAGTGGCGCCGGTGAAAAGTTTGATGTATTGGTTAATGTGCTATGGACATGACGTGATGCGGAGGAGTGAGGAAAGTTTTGAGTATGAATGTAGATGGCTATAAGAGTAGAGGAAGATCAAAGAAACGATGGATGGACTGTGTGAAGGATAATATGGCTAGAAAGGAGATGACTGCTGAGATGACGAGTAATTTATTTATTTTATTTATTTATTGGATCCCCAACAGAAACTTCACAATTACATGCAAGTATACATAAAACAGGGACAAGTACAAGTGTGCGCTTTCAATTATAGGAGAGCACATCATTCACTTATGATCTAGGTGCATACAGTAAATTTGATAAGGTTAAAAATCTAAATATATCTAAATACGTTACACGAAAATCATACAAAAGAAACAAGGTGAATTACATTATAATTGAAATGAAAAAAAAAAAATAATCATACAAGAATAACAAAATATTACTAGTAATAGAGAAGTATGGAAGAAGAAGACATGCTGCGCCGGCTGCAAATGAATTGTTCAGGCGGAGAATGATAAAATCAAACAATTCAAACATACAAAACCATTATAATTAGCACTATCATTCACGCTCAATAGCCCACAGTAAACATCACATCACACTGAATAACCAAACCACAATTCAAATGGAGAGACATTACAAATAAAATTCACACGCCAATAAAAACATAGCCATAAACACCTAAAAATGTCCACAAAATGTACATACAATTCTACGGAAACCCATTAATCACTCTCCCCCCTCTCCCCGACACTTTCCTCTTCCCCCTCTATATATTTATATTCAACGAGGTTACAACACTATTAATCCAATTGACAGTCACTAAAAGCCCGAAGGCGGTTACAATAGCCCTCCTGATGGCTATAACGATTTCCGTTATCGTTAACACCCGTCAAAAACACGCTAACGTTAACGATCTCCGTTAAATTCCGTTATTGCTTATAGAGGGTGTTCAGAATCTTTTGTCGGAGTTGAACACGCGATTGTTTTATAAAGGGTGTGATTGTCTTTGTGGTAATGGTGGTATTTGGATTAATATCTTGATTGTGTTTAGGGTAGGTGGTATTTTATTTTTTTGAGAGGCAGACACAAGTATCTCGGTGGAAGATTACATTACGAAAGAATTACGACAGTCAAATTTACGTTTAAAAAACAGCCCCAAATTACATAACACTTTTTCAGTCTCATGGCGAAGGAAATTTCATGAATCATGTTTGAAAATTTCGTCTGTTCTACAACGTAAATCATCATTCATCATCATCACATCAGCCGAAAGATGTCCACTGCTGGACATAGGCCTGCCCCAAGAGTCGCCACATTGACCGGCCCCGAGCGGCGTACGACGTAAATACCTTATTCAGATTGTGAGTGCGTGTTATAAGTGGAAAATTATTTATTCCACGTTGGTCTTATGGCCGTGTTCCCATCCTGGGTGCAATTCCCAGTTCGGGCAAAGTGTTATTGGGTTTTTCCATCAGTAATATCTAAGTAACCGCTACGGTGTCTGGATTTGTGCTCAGTGGATGATAATAAGATCGCATCCTGTTGACTTGAAAATCACTGACGAAATGAGGATGTACTATTTAGTTACACAGTTGGCTAATCCTTCAAGGAATACAGCCTCTGAATAATATGGTTTCAATTATTATTATTTTTCCCAACACCATTTTCACTGAATATCAGCCACAAAACTAAGACACACATCTGAAAAAATGCACTTTTCAGGACTATGTGAGTCCTTAAAAGTCCATTTTTCATGGTTCCATCACACAACCTGTATTATATTTCCCAATAAAAATAAATATCTACCCACTGTATCACCCTTACATGCATGAGCTTGAGGGTGTCATTTCCACACCCCTTGTTGTTGTCAGTATTTCATTGTTCCAATAAAGATTTTTGTTTATGCTCCTCCAGGCGTGAATTGTTGCAAATTATCTTCGAATTTATCGTATTTTGTGTCACTTTTACACCATTTTCGGTACGTAAATTTTAAGTGGAATTTAGGGTGGTGTGTTAGTTTGTTTCTAGGTCCAAATTATTTTTAGATAGAAAATTCTAAAAAGGTCCAATTGGAAATGTTGGTACCTTTTTGGAGCTGAAAAAGGAAAATATAAACTTGTTTTTGCCTATTTTGAAATACAGGTGGCAGGACCACGGACTGTTTTTTTTTTGTAATTACTGATGAAAAATATCTATAGGATGGTTCAGAATGATGTACTGAATACGTGGTACCCCTTCCACTTTGTATATCTAATTCAGGAAAAAGACGACTCATCTGTTCTGCCATTACTCAATACTCAATACTTAATACTTTATTGCATTCCATAATGTTAAATAAAACAGTTGGTATGTTAAAACATTGAATCAATTATGGACCCTGTCGGGCACAGCAAAGTTAAATTAATTGGTAATAGGAGAGAGGATGAAGGCGCTTTTTAAAAAGTTAAGAAATATTAAATTAAAATAGTAAAATGGCTTTTGTGGTATTTACATTCTATCCTAAGTTTGGCAAATATTTAGAAAAAAAAGTTTTACTGGAAAAAGGATGGTTTTCAAAAAAAGAAATTGCTAATGTCTAGTAAAGTGAAGAACCTAAATAAAAAAAATGAATGTTTTTGTTTTGTTTAATCAATGCCAAAATATTTTTCCAATGCTTGTCGGCTAAACCTTGTCCTTTCAACCAATCAAATCACAATACTTTCACGAATTCATTTAATTAGGTATACCAAAGAGTATATTACTAGTATTCGATTATCACCCTTAACTATTACCAATTAGCTCTCAAACCTAAATACCATTCCCAAACTAAACCCCGCATTGAAACATACTTACGTGTAGGTAAACTATCAGATTGCGGTCAAATTCCAATTATATCGGTTAACTAACCACGGATTACCGTACAGTTAATTTCCTAACCCACGTCTCAGGGGTGCTGTTAACGTCAAAATAATGGTGTAAACCACCCGTTTTGTTTGTATTTAGGGAGCTGATGTGACGTGCGGGTTTGAGGTCGGTAATCACGTTAGCGCTTAATAAATAGGTAGACAAAGAAAGTGCGGGAGTGAGCGAATAATTTCAAGTAGAAAATAATCTCACAGTTAAAAAAAAAACAAGTAAATATGAGTGGTGTATGCTTTTCTACTTTATATAGATCTTTAATAAAAAAATGTGTGGAAAAGTTGGAACTTTGACCCCCAATATCTCCATAACTAGAAGGTTCCCAGGTATAGTCTAGAACAAAAAAAATGATCGCAATGACAGGGAGAACAAGTGCCTTTCGGCTTCGTTAAGGGTCTTGTTACATTTTGTATTTTGGATTCTCTGACTCCTGCGATAGTAGAAACTGTGTTGCAGGAGCTAGTGTCCTCTCCATAATTAAAATTAACGGATACCCACAAATTGTAACATTTATCGATTAGACAGAGACATAAAGATAAAGTAACCCGGACGATAGTAGATAACAGTTTCATCGCAGTTCATGGGCTCACTGGCTAGTTCGTCAAACTGCCGGGTATGAGTGTGACGACATTCGGTGATACTCGAATCTAAGTCGAAACAATGAACTCTTTTTGAAGTATTCTTTAGATTATTCGAAACGAATTCAATGTTATAGCAGAAGCATATACTGACGCTGTGTGTACATAGGCAGTAGTCTGTATCTTGGGGCTCGGTATTTGATTTCCAGAGTGGAGACTAGATAGGAGATAAGGAAAGTTTATATATTTGTTCCCATTATTTGATCCAGAGTCGGGCACAAATAGAAACGTCTTTTTATGAAAAAACAACCTTAATTTTAGCCGTTAGCATACCGGTAACTAAACCATTGAAGTTTTATTTTTCTTATCTCGCATTGGTTCCAGTTTCAATTTGAATTCTCCGCCTCGTTATTTTCTTAAGTTTTTATTTACATTTTGTTTCAGTCAAGTATGCTACTGGCGCTGCAATATACTAGTATTAGGCTTCTTTGTGTACACAATAAGCAATCAAACCAGCCTTCTTTTATGGTTCTAATTGCGTTGCGAAAGGTTTCATGTTAATCAATTGAATTGTAGGTAATATTAGGGCTTGAATGTCGTATATCTTGGTATGGACGTGAAATGAGGAAGGATGAAACGTGTTACTAAAAAAGTGCTGGATATTAATGTTGATGGATGGAGAGGGAGTGGAAGGCCAAAGAAACGATGTATGAATTGTGTGAGGAATGATATGAAAGAGAAAGGAGTAAATGATGCCGTGACGTCTGACAGGGGAGAACGGAAGAATAAGATGTGTTGCACTGACTCCAAGTAGAATGGAAGAAGGACAGAAAGATGATGAATATGTCTTGAATGTTTAGGGGTATTTCAAAACGTTTCTACTTTAGTTTTGAAATAATAAAATAACTAACATCACGCCTGTTTTCCCGTAAGGTTTTGGCAGAGGTGATTTATCGTTCAGCCACATACCGCCGGTTATGTTTAAGTTCCATGTAATAAGGTGCGAGCCTATTGCCATAATTCGATAGGTAAAAACCTGTTGCTACTTTGAAATTATTTGTGGAAAACCACAATAACAAATTGTGAAATCAAATTCAGGATCCCATGTTCAGCAGTAAAGCTTACGACCTAGGATGGCTGGTAAGTCTAGTGACCGACGAGGCACATACTATAATGTCATCTACATACTTACTGAGTTCTAAAATATTAAAGAAATTATTCCAGCCAACTTACAAAATCGCTGCTTCTGTAGAGAACCTCAAGCGGCGTAAATATAGAAACCTTTGTACAAACTATATTTTCAAGCCGTTTGGGATTGAAACTCTGGGGCCGTGGGGTCCGAGTGCTCACAGCCTGTTCAAGGAAATTTCGAAACGCCTAGTTGACGTTTCCCGTGACCCAAGGGCTGGCTTTTACCTTGGCCAGAGGCTAAGTGTTGCCATACAACGTGGAAACGCCGCCAGTCTGTTGGGCACATTACCCGCTGACAGCGTTGAGAGGGAGTTTTTCGATGCCCTTTTATAGTTTATAGTTAGTTTACTCTACTTAATAAAGTCTTTTGTAGTTTGTAAATAATGTAAATATTTTTTTTAAATAAATTACGTTTACTTACAAAATATAACATTGAGTTAAGAGTTTGAAAAGAAGAACTTGCAAAGTAACGTAAGCTTATGACAATATTCTTAATTGCGTCACAAATTACGCATGTACGCCATTACATCCTTTAAATCTACATTATTAGAGTCGGTTTCCACAAAACCGGTTTCAGGTTATGCCTGGCAGAATCAAATGATTGACGTAACGTTCGTGGTTACGTTCTCTTCAGAACGACGTCGAGTCACATTAAATTAATGTAATACAGTTGTTATGGAAATGTTTACGTTAAGGACTTGATATTAATATGTATGGAACGGAAGTTAGACGTTTGTAAGACAGGCATTTCATTAAATATCATTAATGATTTCGCTTCCATTTGGATTTGAAGAATAAAGTTTTAATGAATTGAGAGGATTTTGTAAGTAATTTATTAGGTAGAATATCGCTGTTTTGGATTTAATACTAACTTTTGTGATTTGTCTAGAGGTTGCAAGTGCGAGTGCTGAGCATCAGGTCCTGGGAACGATTCTCGGGTCGGGCAAACTGAAAAAATATTTTTTCATAAGGAATTTATTAGTAGCAGTCACTGAGTCTGCATCTGTGGCTGGTTGATGGCAATAGGCTCGCCCCCGATTTTTATTTTATTAAGTCTATTCTGTCCCACTGCTGGCCAAAGGCCTTCCTCATTCTTTTCCAACTCTTTATTTGTTTAGACTGCTTAGCTTAATCAGTCAGGAACGACTCGAAATCATCACGCCAGCGTTTCTCAGGCCTGTTCTATTACATGGGACTTGAACATAACTGGCGAAATATGAGTGTACTATTAGGTACACCTCTGACTAACACTTCAGGGATTACAGGCGATGTTATGAATATAATGTGGAACGAAAGTTTAGACGTTGGCATTTCATTAAATGGCATTAATGACTCTTTTGATTTGTAGGATAAAGTTTTAATGAATTGGGAAGATTTTGTAGGTAATTTATTAGGTGGAATATCGTTGTTTTGGATTAAAATTAAAGGTGAATTTCTCCAATGAAACCGAACGCGGCTTAGAAGTGGTGACCGCGTTCAATTTTATCGGTTAAAATCGCCCTGGATTTTAGGTTTTTACACGTTTAAATGGGTAACTGAACACAGCGTGAAAATGATTTTTGTAGGTACCTACGTCTATTGAATGATTATTATTAAAAATAATAATAAAAAAAAACATAATTAAACGATAAACGACGACGACTAATGACTTAATGATTATTTATTTAAAATAAGAGTTAAATCTCCAAGAAAATGGATTTATTACTGCATATAATGTTTTGTATCTTACTTGCTGCGTTGCATACATCCTGTCCAGGCGAAGTAAGGACTAGTCTGTCCAGGTTATAAGTACCTAGGTACCAGTGGCGAAGATTCCATACAACTCGATTCCTACCGGCTTCCCTTTAAAAAATGGCACAAACAGAATTCTATAAACAAATAATATAATCACATTAAAGGTATGTACTCCGGCTTACCTCTTACAAAATTGACTTTTCGCTACTGCTAGATACTATCTTCTTATAATATAAAAAAACCGACTTCCAAAAAAACACTAAAAAAGTCTAAAATAACTTTACTTTCGGAAGTCGGTCGGTGTTTGTTTCATTGAGTTTTTTTGCCAGAATTTTTCAAATCGGTTTAAAAATGACGGAGTTATGAGGTAACAAACATAAAACAAAAAAAATACAACCGAATTGAAAACCTCCTCCTTTTTGAAGAAAGTCGGTTAAAAACTAACATTTGCCTAAAATTGCTTTTTCTGATGTCAGATAAAATGGAAGTTTTATTTCAAGAAAAATCCAAAGAAAAATTTATTTCTAACAGATTTACAAGCAAATCTTTCAGCAGCAGTATATTTCTTGTAAAAAAACTCCAAATTCAATCCAAGTTCGCATCTCAAATTATTGGCGGCTGGCCAACAGTAAATTCGATTTAGTATTTGCTAGAACTTTAGGTGCCTGGTCGTATCACCTGAGACTTTATATATTCCAGTCAGGAAAAATATGAAACTTATTTAAACATTACACGTATAATCCCAGAAGAGATGTACTGAGATGTAGGTACAGTAAACTGTACGTTGATAGTAAAACTTTGACCTTGAGTTTGAGTAGTTTGTACGGTGCTTCAGTAGAATGTGTAGCCAATTCTTTATCGATATACGGGGTGTAAACAGACTATTCACGAAGCCGTCAACCAAACATTCTGTACAACAAACTAAGTTACTTTACGCAAAAAATATTGCTGGAAAGCGGCTTTTTTTTTTTGGAGTGAAAAATCACGTTTTTCGGTAGGACTCGATGGAACGCACTCAAAGCATTGTGCTGATGGATGGATTGAATAGTACGGGGGTCGTGGAGGTGTTTAAAGTAAAAATCTTACATTAAAAACATGTTTTTAACAAAAAAGAAACTTGTGAAAAAGTTGGAACTTTGACCCCCGATATCTCCGTAACTAGAAGGTTCCCAGGTATGGTCTAGAACACAAAAATGATCGGAAAGACGAGGAGAAAAAGTGCCTTTCGGCTTCGTTAAGGGTCTATTTACACCCTTTATAGGTTGACTGCTAAAAAGTGACCGATACTTAAACACGTGATTATACTCACGATAACAAACAATTTTCCCAAAAAACATTTTTTTTTTTAGTAATGAGACAACGGCGTCAAGTGGCTAACGGCTGATAGGTCACAGGAACGCAATAACTTTCATACGAATTTCATACGGCTGTTGTGTTATTGTGATAAAAGTGAATGAGTATAAAAACCATGTTTCTTTGGGAACGTTGTTTGTTACCATGAGTACAATCACGTGTATAAGTATCGGTCACTAATTACCAGTCACTATACAGAGTGGCTTTTTATTGTACAGAAGGCTTGACGTTATTAACCAAACTAGTTGTAACCCAAATGGCCGCTTTAGCAGAATCATAATTATAATATAATAGTAAAATGGCCACAAAGTAAAGTTTTATAATATTAACTTCGTCTGACCATTTTAAGAACTTTAACGTCCTACTTAATATTATAAATGCGAAAGTTTGTGAGGATGAATGGATGTTTGTTACACTTTCACGCAAAAACTACTGAACGGATTTGGATGCAATGTGGCACAAAGCTAGTTTATAAGCTGGATTAACATAAAAGATACTTTTATCCCGGTACTACGATCCCGTGGGACAGTACCGAACACCACGCGGGCGAAGCCACGTGCATTGGCTAGTGATTTGTATTATTATCCTATTATGATTCTGCTAAAGCGGCCATTTTGGTTACCACTAGTTTGGTTACCATTGACGTCTTCTGTACAATAACAAGCCATTCTATGTCGATAAAGTATTGGGCAGTGGGGCTGGCCCGCTTCTGTAGTGCACTTGTGTAGTGCGTCGGGGATGTTCGCATATGCGCATGTGGAACGTGCGCTTCCCTGGTGCGCAGGGTGTGGGGCAGCACCAACAGTATTTTAAACGTGATTGCCAGGCGCCTGGACTGTGTGTATGTGGGTCGCTGTTGTGCTATCACTCATGGGTTTTCGCAGCTGTGATCCACCGTTATTTCTTGTGTTATTATAACTAGAAGACGGAATATTTACCATGTTTATTGTTTTCTTTGAGTTCCCGATATTTCGTCGCTGTTGCAAGCACCATGATCACGGATAAACCCTCGTACCGTCCCGTCTTATAGTTATAATAATGTTAGTGACCATGAAAGTTTAAAATCTTATTTCTTGTGTTGTTTTGTTTTTATAAGTCGTTACTAACATAGTCGTAAGTTTTACTAACAGTTTTTTTGAGTCATGGATACTCGAATAAAGAGAAATTATATTCTATTCTATTACCGAGTAACTTGTTTTTCTTTTTCATTATTATACATACTGTTCAGTGTGTTTCGTAACCAATATTAATTAGTATTTTTCTCTCTTTTCAGGTACATATTTACTGCTAAACATGGTTTCTTAACAGACCTAAGACAAGAACTTCCACAACGAGCTCGATAAACTGAGTGGTGATTTACATTTTCTTGTAGGCTTTTTCGAACGGTTTAGCTGTCTTTAAATAATATGAATCGAACGGCTTTATTGTGACCACCCATTACATACCGAGTTTCCTCCGTGGCTCGGAAAGCACGTTAAGCCGTTGGTCCCGGCTGGCATTTGTAGATCTTTATCAGTCGTTACAGGTAGTGGCCCGAAAGTCTGACAACCAGTTTTATCAAGGGGTGTCGTTTTACCCAGTGCTAACTGGGTTATGTAAGTCAGATAGGCAGACGCTCCATGTAAAATACTGGTATTCAGCTGCATCCGGTTAGACTAGAAGCCGACCCCAACATAGTTGGGAAAAGGCGGTGTGTTCCCGGTACAGAATTTTCAGTAATGGGTATTTTACAAAACCCACAACAAGAAAGCATGTGTGGACCTACCCACAACTACAACAATGGATAAATTGTACGTGTACTATTGAATAAATAAATAAACTTGTACCAATAAAAATATCTTAAAAAAAATTGTTCGTTTATTTCAAAGTAATTTTAGTTAGTTCTTTGAATTCGAAAGTCCTTATTAACTTCCTAATCCAGTTTAATGAATATAATATTCATAGGAAAGTGCCTTTTCAGTACGATACTTGTTAAAATTTCTTTTCTCTGTAATCGCTTTGACAATTTGAAACATTGTTGGAAGAGTTTTTACATAACTAAGTAGTGAGGTATGCTTTCAGGAGTTCTATTTCAAATTCGAGTACCTTTGATACCACCTTTTATATAATATGGTCCCTTTTTCTGAATAAAACATCTCAACCTGAACATTCACGTTTGAAATAATGATGTTATTTTTTTTTAACAGGAGCCTTGAATATCCCACTGCTGGGCAAGAGCTCCCTCATATCCTTCCAGGTACTCTTCTCCTGCCCCACCGCGAATTAGCCTTCCTGATGCACGTCTAGATCATCTCGCCACCTCTTTCTAGGCCGGCCTCGGCAGTGCCGTCCATCCTCAGGCATTCATCATGTTGAAACCGTTGCTCAGGGGTCACGTTATCTGCCCAATCCCATTCTTCATTAAAGTTACAAATAACTAATGATGAAAAAGTACCTATTTTATACTAGTACTTGTTCAGCAGCTACAGGCTTAACTCTTGATACTAATAGGTAATACAAGAATTTAATACCGAGCTTGCCCAAGCGCGTTGGCGTTCCTAGTTTTTTTGTGTAATTTATAATGTTTAATAAGGTATTTTTCGTCACTGCCAGTAATAAAACATTTAAAAAAAAACCTTTTATTCAATGTAAACTTGTAAAAATCTTTAAAAGTCACGTTAGTTCTTCCTGTATATCAAACACACATTCTCGTACTTTCAAAACAGATCCGTACACCGACGACATACCATCGTAATTGCTTTAACAAAACAACAAACAAGAACAAAGTTAAACGAACCTTACTAAAAAGAAAAAGTAAAACCATGTACTCTTTAGTTGTAAATTCGTTGTCTCAACGTAACAACATAAGCAAGATAACATTACCAATACATGTAACCTTTAACCTTTGGCCTTTGGAAATTAAATTTAACACGAACAAGAGCATCTCTTGCGAGGCCCAGAATTTAGGCAGTATTACTGTAGTATTAAAGTCGTATTATTTTTAGTAATGTTGTAAAAGAAGAGGATCGTAGGCGTTTAAGTACTTGTCTTTTTAATTAGGTTTCGAAATTTAAATTCGTTTTTTGTCCTATAATCCGAATTATAGGACGTAAAACGCATAAACCGAAAGCAGGTTTACTTATAAGTCCGTAAACTAATATTTCAAGAAGGATTTCCATCATCACAATTCTCACAATTAATAATTATCTAATTTTCTGCCAGGGCTGCGGGACTGTTCGAAAGAGATACCATGGCCCTGGAACACAAAGGGCAAAGAAGGAACATGGATGGGTTTTAGTCAGTACACTCCCTTCCGCTCCACCTAGAGTGGGGGGGGGGGAGTCATTTGATGATTTCCTATCCGAAAAAAAAAAAATCTAACATTAAAAGTAATACACGGGCATCAACTACCACTTTCATGCTCAAAAAGCCGTAATAGCTTCGTAAGACACACGATTTCCTCAGAAGACAGTGCGTCAGATTAAAGATACGAATCGTGGAGGAGCAGGCATCCCACCCTTCCTCACTTCATCAATCCAGCAGAAGATCTTCCTCTTGGAAAGGAACTGCAGTGGCCAATCTGGAAATCTCCTAACCGTTTGCGGGCCCAGGTTGGCCGCTCTAGAAATAATCTGGCCAAATTTGGTATCATCGACCGATTCAAATGCATCCGGTTAGACTGTAAGCCGACCCCAAAATAGTTTGGAAAAATTAAAGGCTAGGCAGATGAGATGTTTTAGAAACCCTTTATTAACGATTACCACTTCAAAAAGAATCCTTCATCATCTGCCTAGACTTTGCCCAACTATGTCGGGGTCGGCGTCCAGTCTAACCGGATGCAGCTGAATACCAGTATTTTATATGGAGCGACTGCCTATCTGACCTCCACAACCCAGCTATTAATCAATAAATGGTTGTGACTTGTTGTCAGAGTTTCGGGCTTCTGAGAACCTGTAATGACTATCAAAGATCTACAAATGACAGCCGCGGCTAACCGCCTAACGTGCTTTCCGAGGCACTGAGGAAACTCGGTATGTAATGGGTGGTCACCCTTCCACGGACCAACCTCAAATAATATTATATCTATTTTTTTAACAGCCCCCATTGTTCTTAACTAAAAAAAACAAAACCCTACCCGGATGTCCCAACAATACATGGCCTCGAAAGTGCCTCTTCAAAAATACCCGTTTTGTACCCACGCGCGTGGGCTCAGCCATACCCGACCTTACCTAAGGCCTTAAAATTCAATTTTCCACGGGCATTTTTCCGACGCACCCGGGTAAGTGCTACGCGATAACTTCTCTAAATAAAATATTAAATGAATCCGGCTTGCTATATCGATCGCGGCCATTTCGTGGAAGTATGCTGCATGTAATATGTATGGGCGCTCTCTTTGAAGTTGTCTTGCTACTTCGTTTTGCTTATGTGGGTTTTAAAGATTGTGGTGTTTGTGTTGAATAGACGGAATAATCTTGGAGAATTGTCTAAGAAAATTGTCAGTTATGTTTATAGACAATGAGACGACAAAAAGACTTTTGAAACTCAAAATAAAACCATGATTACTAAATTTGGGAATTGGAGAGTAAAATGGGTGGAAATATGTGGGTGCCTCCATATGTAAATCTCTGCCCAAACCAATGGGGATTACAGGCATTTAAAGCAGATTTTAATGATAACTGTATATAGCGAAATAATTAAATGGTTTATAAAATATTCAGCCTTTAACGCACCCTGCTGGGACAAAGGCTTCCTCTCTGTTTAAAAAAAAATGTAAACACTCCGTGACATTCCCGAGGCGCAGGGAATTAAAGAGTTAAATAAATCCAGCTTGCTGTATTGATCGTTGCTGTTGCGTAGTAAGGATACATGAGATAATATTTATGAGGGCTCTCTTTGAAGCTGTCTTCCTATTTCGTTTCGAGATGGTGTTTGAGAATAAATAGTCTTGCGCACAAACTACTAAGAGATCCAATTATCTAGCGTCTGATACAGATAATATATTTTCCACAGGTGTTATGTTTAACTTTGATATTTCTAGACATTATTAGACTAGGGATAGACTAGCCGTAATTGGTGGTTAAACCTCTGCTTTATGTTTGACACAGAGGTTTTTTGGTGTATTCCCGTTGGCCCCACCGCCATGGCCACACTGGTGGGGCCAACGGGAACTATTTTTAATTATTTTATCAATTCCCGCTGACCCCACCAATGGGGACAAAGCGGTGGGGCCAACGGGACCATTTTTTATTATTTTTGTCAATTCTCACTGACCCCACCAGTGGGGACACAGGCGGTGGGGCTAACGGGAATACACCGGTTTTTTTTGTGGGCTTTGTAATAATCAACACACTGGGAATGAATTCCTTGAAGATATATCCCGCAGACAATTCCTCTAGCCTGAAGATAAAAAACACAATCAAGCTTTCCTTCCTCACAATCCCCTAAGATAAAATCTCATTTCACACGTAATCAGCAAGACAAAAAATAAAACACACTCTTGGACAACCATACGGCCCTTTCATCCCATTAATTCCCCAAACGAAATTAGAAAAAGTTACAGCCAAATCAATACGATGAATTAGCAAAATGAAAGAAGAACCTCTTTCACAGGTTTTTACCGAAATTAATCTACCGGGATATTTGGGCATAGTGAATTGAACCGTGTTGCCAGTACCAAGTTATTGGGGTTGCCAAGAAAAAAATAAATGAAAATAAGGCGCATGAAAATGAGGTTGGCTTGCGTTTTTGTGTTTGCTCAGGGAATTACTTGTCTTCGGTCTTTTTCAATTATGGCAGGACAAAATTCGAGGGCCAAGGGTAAGTGGATTTGCGATTATAGCCACAAGTAGATAGTTCCCTTTTTTGTTTGGTAGCTTGGTGTACCTACATGAATTGTGTATAATATTCGTTGCTAAGGACTTATGAGATTGAACCAATATCAATTTCTCGTCGCTGAATAAATCATTAAGCAATGAATCAAGCTATATTGCTTTTTTTCTCATGGGATTTGATAGTGTTATTAATGGATATAGTTAGTATTATTGTGCACAACACGGAAATAGAATTGATTCTAGTTGACCATTCAAAGGGAATGTGATGTAAAATATAATTAAATATACATATAATAATTATATTGATAACTGCTACGGTTGATGATTATTTTAGTGCTAATTTACAATTGTCTGCAGAAATAGGTTAATAGGTAAATGGTTTGAAATGTTTAAGTTTGACGTGGATTAAATCGTGAAGTTTACGTATTAAGCCAATCATCATCATCATCTGCCTAGCCTTTTCCCAACTATGTTGGGGTCGGCTTCTAGTCTAACCGGATGCAGCTGAATACCAGTATTTTACATGGAGCGACTGCCTATCTGACCTCCACAACCCAGTTAATACTGGGTAATACGATACCCCTTGGAAAGACTGGTTGTCAGACTTTTCGGGTCACTGACTACAGTGACTACTGTATTAAGCCAATCAATGTCAGTATTTTATTAGAAACAATAGGAAAGAAAAAAAGAGTATTTATTGAAATTTAAACAAAAAACACTTTAATACTAAACAAAATAATGCCAGATGGCAACACAAGGTATACCACCAGGCACTGTTTATCAGCTGCAGCCCCCGAGTGCCAAATACTTAGTCGTATAAGACACCCAATTTTCTACAAAAAGGCGAATGTCATTAACAACATTACAAATTAAATATTCATCGCAGTACTTACACAAAAGATTTCAATAGATTTTTTTTCTTCAATAAATACCGTTATCCTGTATCATAAGATCAAAATACTAATAACGATGAATATTTCCGAGATGCTCGTCTCTTTAGAAGGAAACTTGAAGAAGTAATTAAAAAGAAACTGTTTAATTATCATCTCTGATGTAATATTACCTTCGGGTGTAATGGAACGCTTATTCTTTGTAATCTAAGGATTACTGGACTTTACATATTTTTCTTTTAATTCAAAGATCATTGAGGAGCTCGTGGCTAAATAATAACAGCCGCTCGGGTCGATCTTTAGGTTAAGCCGTGCTTGCCTAGGTTGGTCTGTGGATGGGTGACCGCCCATTACATACCGAGTTCCCTCCGTGCCTCGGAAAGCACGTTAAGCCGTTGGTCCCGGCTGTCATTTGTAGATCTTTGACAGTCGTTAGGCAGTCAGTAGCCCAAAAAGTCTGACAACCAGTCTTACCAAGGGGTATCGTATTACCCAGTACTGACTGGGTTGTGGAGGTCAGATAGGCAGTCGCTCCATGTAAAATACTGGTATTCAGCTGCATCCGGTTAGACTGGAAGCCGACCCCAATATAGTTGGGAAAAGGCTAGGCAGATGATGAATTCAAAGATCATTAAGGATCAGTTTTGATATTGCCTTGGTATTTTTTCTTACGAAATTTTAGTTTTAGTATTGATTTGAAACTTTCATAGGGATTATGGCAAATAACATATCTTTACTTATTTTAATATGTGATGGGAAAATTGGATTAAGTTCTAACAAAAAAAAAGTTCCTTTGGTAAATTCGATATTTATGAAGAATTAATCCCACATTGTAAATGTTTCTTATTATCCAGTAAAATCAGTTCTTATGAACGTATTGATAATACATATCAGTGTAAACTATCCAAAATCTTCATTTTGGAAAAGAGAGACATTTTGATGAGGTCGGTACATTTTCGCAAAATTACGCTAAAATTTCCAAAATATCTTTGATTAAATCGGTCAACTTCATATTTAACCCTTCTATCTTTCGTATCCCTGCCGTAGCTACCATCGATAATCTTATTCGGATACCCAAATAAAAATCAAAAACTGCTCTTCTACAACCCAAGATTTCCCTCATCCATCATCGGAGTTGACCTGAAAGATCCACAATATCAATAAGACCGCGTATGCTTAGACTTTCCACGGAGGACCATTTATCTCCAACAAGTTCCAAGTCACTCAAGAATGACAGATTTATTGGCCGGCAAATGGCTTCTGGTGTTAACGTATCGAATCGACCTCAATACTCCCCCGATATTTTAAAACTAAGTTGGAAACAGTATGATATCCTCGTGTCCAGAAATTGGACTTAAATTTGGGACCAACCTAGGGCCAATTTCATTGAAACTGAACGCGATGAGCGAATTTAAACCATATTCAAGCACGGTCAGTGTCTAAATTGCTTTGACTGTTGACACTGAAATTATCAATATTCCATATCAGTTAATCATAATCTTGAACGTCGTTTAGATGTCCTGATCGTGTTCAGTTTAGTCGTGAAATCAGTAAACCTTCGTCGAAAAATTGGGCCAATTTGGGACCAAATCAAGTACTGGTAAGCCGGCCAACATTTGAGCCAACGTAGATCATGTTTCGGCCAATGTGATCTATTTCAGTGTACAAGTATTTTAGAGAGTTTCAAATTACGTAGATACAAGATGTATATTTAGGACGGAGGTCAGAGATAAGAAAGTTCTGACGAAGCGACGAAATAAATTCGAATTATCGTCATGACATTAAACCTTGGTTGTAGTGTAGCGTATTTTGTTTTAAGCAAGTTTTTATTTCAAACGAGTTTTTGGTACCTTTGTGCATACAAGCTTTTGGTACCTTTGTGCATACAAGCTTTTGGTACCTTTGTGCATACAAGCTTTTGGTACCTTTGTGCATACAAGCTTTTGGTACCTTTGTGCATACAAGCTTTTGGTACCTTTGCGCATACAAGCTTTTGGTACCTTTGTGCATACAAGCTTTTGGTACCTTTGTGCATACAAGCTTTTGGTACCTTTGTGCATACAAATTTATTTAGGGTCGGCGCAGCATGTCTTCTTCTTCCATACTTCCCTACTTCACGTCATCTCATCTATAATCACCTTTAATAGATTTACTATCCTTTTTCAAAGTTATTGTATTTAAAAGACGAAATAAAATAAATACACATTCTTTCCTTTATTTATTTCTAAACAAACGAATACATTTAAATATTCCTTAAAATGAAAACAATATAAAAAAACATTTAAAATATAAAAAATTGTAGCTCACCGTTATCGGGAACAGGGTCCAAGCTAGGTCAGGGCTCCAGAGAGAGGAACCTGCTGACAATACGAGCCGTGTCCAGGAATACCGCTTTCTGAATCAAGCCCTTGATCCAGCTGCCTAACGAGAGCCTCCTCAGGTATTGGTCGAGGCTCTTGGCAATTAAGCCATGGGCTGATACGACTATATAAATAATGCACATTACGATGAGATAGACATAGTACAGTCACGAGCACCAATTTTTATACACTTTTCTAAATTTAAAAGCAATTTTCGCGAGAAATAACGATTGTGCAACTTGGAGATACGATATTTTTCATAAAATATGAGTTCCAAAATACTGCGTTCGTAACAACATGAAATTTTAATCGGTACAGGAGGCGACAAACACTTTTAAAAGTTGTTAAGTGTTTACATATTGGTGCTCGTGACTGTACTTCTTAGTAGTCTCCGAGGGTTAGTTTTTAAATAAGAATATTTATAACATTAGAGTATTTGAATTTTGTCAACAAGATAACAATATACCTATTAATATTCATAAAGATCCAATTTGATTAATGTAAATCTTTATTTAACGATTGACGCATAATTTTTTTCAGATTTAGCTGATACACTTTTTTTTGTACCAAGCGATAATATTTCACTCAAAAATACAGGTAGGCAGGTATAAATTCTTTCTACACTTCGATAATTACAGTTTAAAACCCCTAAAGACTCGAGACGAGCCTATCACTCCACCGGGACCGATTCCGATCCTGGTTTGTAATTGAGAATTTTCCTAACAGAAAAATCCAATTAAACTAAATTGGCTCAATAACTCTCCTCTACTTTGGAACCTTCCTTTTTACCAATTTTCGCTTCTCGACACTAATCAATTGCATCACCTTTTGACGTATTTTCCTTTCTCACCTTTTTCCGTATATACCAAATTCTCAGCATTAAGGCCAATAGAATATTCAGTAAGAAAATATTACCATTTCTTAAGAAATTTCACGACAAATCGTCAAAACATGAAAAAGCTTTTATTTTGTTTAAAATTGATAGGCATTCCCTTATGAGATTTCGTGAAGAAAATTTGTTTTTTTTTATTAAGTTACTGAATTTAGGCCGTTGAGGCCTGAATTTAGGCATATGGGAGCACAATGTGAAAATTCAACCGTTAAAATGGCGTTGGTTCCGACGTTCTTTTTTTAAAATACCTGTTTTATTGGATTATTTTCGTGGTGTTGCCATATTCAAGACGTAAGTATGAATATGCTGCCGATATGACTCCGGATACCTTCATTTGTTAGGACAGAATTATTCAGTCATTGTGACGCATAAACGATTTTTATTGTTATGACCGAAATCGAATTAATGGTGGGTTGTTTTATGATAGCATTTGACATGAAATAAATTCCCGTACCATATTTATGCCAGTAGGTTTTAATAGAAAAGCCGCCTCGTCGGTATAAAACATTGTGACTCAGATAAAGTAATTAAAGGAAGAGCTCTTCTTTCCAAAATGAAATAAAAACACTAAAACAAATTGTCGTTCTTCCGCCGTAGCTTAATTGAAAGGGAAGCGTTTCTGTGGGCACAGAGGAAACTAGAGAATTTTAAACTTTTTTTTTCTGTTCGTTTCCTGTAGTCAATGTGTGATTGGAGAAGGTTTTGGTTTTAAAGAGTTCTAATGAAAAATATTTAAAACAGTATTATAACATAAAAAGGTTTAACACACAAAAGGATACGTCTGTAATCCGCGACGGGTTAGGCAGAGGTGTACCTAATAGTACACTCAGTTATGTTAGAGCCCAATAAAGAAAAAAAAAAATTGTTAAAATTGACTTGGCTGAAGGTAGTTTAAGTATGGTAAGGGTTTTTGTATGACACTTCAAAGTCAAGTGACATGTTACGCTGGAAATAGACGAGCGAGATTACGATTAGATATATATTTTTTTTTTGATTAGATAATTTTATCACGTTATTCCTTATATAGTACCTACAGGATACAGGAGTTCCGTATGCAACATTAGTTTTAGTATATGCGAAACCCGAAACACGTGTCTATTATTTTTATCTAAAGAATCTATGTACAAAATTTCAAAACTGTATCATGAAAAATCACAAAGTTATAAGCTTGTTCTGTCACCTGGTTGTCCACGTAAAAACGTGGTAACCACGTAGCGCGCCTCCAGCGTCGTCTTGAGCTCATAGATAATAATAATTTGGCAGCAGGTACCTAAATTATTGCGATAGGTACTTAAATTAGCTCGATGTTCAACTTTTAAATGTTTTAAATATTATTGGAAAAAAATATAACATGGTTTATAAATTATTGGAATCGATTCAGTTACTTATTCTGAACAAACTATATTCAGGTTTCGCATATACTAAAAATAATGTTGTATATCCCATTAAAATACTTGGACAAATTTAACACAGCATTCAGTACGTCTAACCAAATAAATCCAAGGAATTAAAACACTGATTAAAGTGATTTTATTCTGACCTAAAATGATTGGGTAACCAACATTTTTAGTGTATTTTCGTTAGCTGTTTTTTTTTCCTGTAAGTATCTAATGCTTTTTTCTTATATTTTTTTACCATTGTCCTTATTTTGATGGTCTGAATGATTTTTAAAAGTTTGTCCATCTATTTTAATGGGACCTTATATAATAATGAGCTCGTGGCTAAATAAAAACAGCCGTACGGGTCGATCTTCGAGGTTAAGCCGCGTTTGCCAAGAACAGTCTGTGGATGGGTGGCCATCAATTACATACCTACCGAGTTTCGTCTGTGCCTGATTCTGATGCAGTGCCTCGGAAAGCACGTTAAGCTGTTGGTCCCGGCTGTCATTTGTAGACCGTTGACAGTCGTTACAGATAGTCAGTGGCCTGAAAGTCTGACAACCAGTTCTATCAAGGGGTATCCCATTACCTTAACTGGGTTGTGAAGGTCAGGTAGGCAGAGTCGCTCCAGGTGAAATACTGGTATTCAGCTGCAACCAGTGAGACTGGAAGCCTAGCCAAACATAGTTGCGGAAAAGCTAGGCAGATGATGATTCCGCATATAGTTAGTATCTTTAATAATTGTCTTTGTCTTATTGTAGACCCATTACCATCAAAACCTATAATATGTGTCGGATGTGCCAGGATTTATTCCGTTAGGCTCGTACATTATGTGGGCAGACGATGGGTTTCGTGCTATGAAAACACACTGGGTGCGATACACTATTTCTAGCAAAACTAACATATTACTTTAGACTACAACTTAACACAATAACACGGAGCACAATGAATAAGGTACTGTTCCAAGAAGTCTTAACTCCGCCGCGATCAGACATTGACTGTCGCCCTCGCCTCGAGCTGAACATCAGGGCTCTGTAGAAACACTCTGTGGTCTGGGTAAACTGGGTAGTATGTCGCGTCATGTCAGCAGTGCTCACTGGCGCATTTACCGATTCATTTTATGAACGTACTAACGAACGGATCGGATATATTATTACGTATACTACTAAAGGCTAACAACAGAGACTCGAAACGACTTCATAAAGTAGAATTGAACCTTTGTACTAAAAAAGTTGTATGGCTCATTTGAGAACGCGAATAGGGGACATTGAGACCAAACTTTAAATTAGAAAAAGGTTGACATTACTTTAGTAGGCTTATATGCCTATTTTAGATTAAGGGGCTGTTCTGAATATTTATTACCTGCCTACCTAGCCTGAAAAGATTGACATACGTTTTTTCTTTTTAATTTTTCACATTTAGTTTCTGCCAATCACTGTATTACAGATGACCTGGTGGAGGTTGCAGGGATCCGCTGGATGCGAGTAGCACGGAACCAGTCAATGTGGCGATACTTGGGGGAGGCCTAGGTCCAGCAGTGGACGTCTTTCGGCTAAAATGATGATAATGATGATGACTGTAGTAGTTGTAGTCTGGATTGAGTATTTAAAGATGAGAATCTGTCAAACCATACTTTAGCTGTATA
The DNA here is from genome assembly GCA_963576755.1 of Noctua janthina. NCBI lineage: Eukaryota > Metazoa > Arthropoda > Insecta > Lepidoptera > Noctuidae > Noctua > Noctua janthina. The sequence goes on along the minus strand of OY755069.1, from coordinate 14,748,763 downwards.
AGATTCATTCAAAAATAGAAAAATTAAATTTATTATTAGTTTTAGAACTGTATCGTCCACAGAAACTCACAACCGGGATAATGAAGTATTTATCCAAACAAATTATATCATACAAAATAAACGAGTTGAATGCTCAAACTGTCATCTTTAAAGTATCACTTTGTTATAACACCAATCTTTAAAAAAGTTAACACTCAACTACCGAAGTATTCATCGGAACAAAGTGAAAAAAAAGAAAAAAGATAGATAAAACGCTTGGAGCTCTAGTGACGAGAGTTACAGCTTTTTTTTTTTAACGCTTTTTTCCGCAACTAGGTGAGATGCTCCGGCAATTTTTACGCAAAGGTAAGCATCCGATATGCCATTTTTTCTTTGCTTTCTCATCGTGGAAATATGATTTTATTAACTCCAATGTCATTTTTCAGTAGAGAACTGAAAAATACCTTGTTATTACTAAATTTTGTTGCTGATGACTAGTAATTTTTCAAAGAACAACAGCGACACATGAGTGACAATTTAACTGTAGTGCTTTTTCAGTCCTCTTGCAGGACCTCACCAGTCTCTTGGAGTCCACTTTTCACACAACGGACGACCTTTAAACAAAATGCGAACAAAAAACAAAACAGGAAAGAAATGCTTACGGTGTGAGAGGACTAGAGTATTTTAAACAATTTATGTACACACTAAAGTTACAAAGGTGATGCTTATTTCTAAAGAAAACTCTTCCTTACAGCATACCTAGGAAAGGAGTTACTAAAAAAGAGATGTAGACATAGTGTGTAAAAGAAGAAGAGAAAATGGAATGCTCAATTCAAAATTGCTCACTTCACGTTCTTTAAATAATATGAATATTTATGGAATATTAGAAATATCAAATACATTTTACGGTATATACAGACTACAAATAGAACTAAACTAATGATAAAAATAAGACTAAAAGTAAGAAAATATAAACATCTAATATTAGATAGTTTAGAGCATATAATATATACAGTATGTCAAAAGTACCGAAAAAAAGGAAGAAGTATGGAATATTGTTAGGTACTACTATTTCTTTAAGCCGAAATCGTCCCACTGCTGGGCAAAGTTCTCTCTCTCCATAGCTTCCAGTTTGTTCGATCTAGGGCTAATGTGAAAAAAAACAACTCAAATTGTATCTACCAAAAAGTTAAAAAACTTCAAACGCCTTTTGAATTTAATAAATAAAAGACGATTTCATAATCAAAATTATCTGTATTTGTCGCTTCATTCATTGAAATAAACGTTCAACTAGGCACGTGATGGTTTTCTAAATAATTTGAGTTCATAGTCCTTACTTGGAAATTCCTGATGGAAAAACCTAAAAATACTATGCCCATCCCAGGAACCAAACCCAAGATATCATGTTCAGCATCAGCGCTTGCGATCACTAGACTAACGAGCAGTTGGAATCATTCCGAATAAATAAAAAAAATTCTTAACCCACTTTACGAATAAATCCGTTTACTGCTTTTTACGCTTATAATGTTACGTTTTATAATATTTACATAAAATCAATACTTGCATTTATTTGCTTTTGTGAGTATTAAGTGATTAATAACGTAAGTACTTAATTTGTAAATTACGAGTACGTTAAAATTAACGACTGAGTGATTTACGGGAATACTTTATTATTTATGATTTACGAGATCCTTTGTTATTTATTTATTACATTTGGTGGATACCGTGTCGTATGTTTTTATTGACGATGACGTCGCAATATATTTATTTTATTGGGTAATTGAAAAGCATTTAATGTGTAAGCAGTAAAAACGAAACACGGGTGTAAAATGCTTTGTTTTCGAACAAGACTTATCCTATTAATTTCGTCACTGGCGGATATGAGCCGTCTTTATTTCGCGTGCTTTTGAGACAATTACTTATTATTAAACAAATGAAGCTAAAAACCGTGTTCATCAACAAATAGAAATAAAAAAAAGTATTTATTAGACTCTCACAGGACAAAAAAACAAAAAAATTGATGAGATTACAATAATACAAAAAATATATAAAAAAGTAAACATATGAAAAAGATAAAAAAAATTAAACTGGTCCTGTACAAGGCCAAAAGGTCCCTATCTTAGCCTGGCAGCAAATGTTATCATACTTCAAGTTCAAGATAATAAGCGTCATTTTGCTTTTCCCCGTCACGCCGTTCAAAAACAAAACTAGATGTTTTTTGATCTAAGCCAAACGTGAAACTTTAAGCTGGTACCCATAAAAGTTAGTGACAATCGGTCTCCGGCTGAAATTCTTTTTTTAAAATGAAAAGAAGAAAATTAGGTTTATCCATCAAAATTGAACACGTGTGCAAAGTTTCGTGTACGTGCTATTAACCGTTCAGGAGTTCTCTCGTGAGGAAACCGTCCTAGCTGCAAGATCAAGTCGAGTCTGTCATAAAAAAAATTATCATCAGAACCAAAGGTGTGTGCAAAATTTCAGATCAATGCCGGTTGCGGGGGAACTGGTTTGAAATTCAGTTGCAAGATTTGACCAATACATACAAACTTACAAGGTAACAGGGTAATTAAGTGAAATAAAAACTTATCAAGTTCTGAAGTGGCGACCGTGAACCGGAAGACGTTGCGTTGGAAGGCCTTCCACTAGGTGGACCGATGACCTGGTGAAGGTTGCGGGGATCCGCTGGATGCGAGTCGCACAGGAGCGGTTAATGTGGCGAAACTTGGGGAAGGCCAGTCCAGTCGTTGCCGTCTTTCGGCTGAAGTGATGAAAGCTTATAAAATAGATCTAAATTAAAATAGTAAAAGCCTCATCAGTAAGTTAAACCTTAAAACCGTAGACATCACGAAAGTCATCTAAATTAAACTATTAAAGTTTGCAACAACCTCGACCTTAGCCCAATGATATTATAAATAAAAAGAGATAGATATCGCACTAGCGCGCGCAAATTGCTGCAGACAAAATCAGACAATTGTCTTAATTTAAGTACTTCAAACGTAATAGCTACCTCTTTCTGTATCGTACGTTCCGTATTATCTATCGCAATCGTAACAACGCAACGAGATTTGAACGCCGCTCAGTATGAACGTAGCGTATCTTTCTGTATAATATCATTGCCTCAGCCTGAAACTCACCAAGTTAAGGATTTCTACTGACATCTCATTTAAAATGCCTCCTATCAACCTAAAACCAGCAATTTCTTACCCACGCAAAAACAAAACCTTAGTTTTCTGAAGCACTAGCACCAGCTAATCTGACTTACCGTTACACGTCGGATTAACTAACGAACTCAAACTGCAGCTGTAAGATAGGCTAATGCGTCCGCCTCATTACCTTCCAAGCTTTTTAGTTTAACTGGAACGGGTAAGCGGTTTGTGTGATTGGCGAAGTAGTTGGTTTTTTGCTTATGTCTGTGTTTTATACGAGTCATTAGGCAGAATTTTATTTAGTTCATTTGGATTTTCTCTAGGGTACCAGGATAGCCCGCGAAGTTAAAAGGGGTTTGAATTTAATGGCCGGACTAATTTCCGCCATTTTGTTTTTCAAAGTTGCGGCCACGCATAACACCTTTATTCGATAGTCGGTAATATACAAACAAGTTTTGTTTGAGGCAAAATGTTCTAAAGTGTCACGTTTTCGAGATATGAGCTATCAAAGTTGAAGTCCTATAAAAGCCCTCTTCCTCTCTCCTACCTTGCTGTGCCCTTTCAGGGTCTATATTTATGTACCTAGCGTTAAGCCCTTTGTAACATCTTTTTTACAATATGGAATGCAAAATAAATGAAATGAATGAAATGAAATGAAGTCCATTCACTGAGGCACTTCCCCCTTAATGAAAGTAATTAACGATTATAAGACCTGTCTTTTGAAATTAGATTTGCAAGGCTAGAATAGGTTTTATAGATACTAATACTAATACTGGTACTAATGGCCCGCCACTATCAACCATACACACAAAATTTCATTGATATCGGTTGGGTTAACCCAACCTATATGTGTGTACGAACATAGTCAAACGTTATTTGTATATTGATGGTCACCCATCTATGGAACGACCTTGGCAACCGCTGCTTAACCATGATGATCGACCCGAGCGGCTATTAAAATTTAGCCACGAGCATCAATAGAAAGAGCGATGCTCCTAAATCACAATTTTCTCTTATAACTGCTCTCATCGGTCATCACAAGAAAGAATATACTAATTCCAGTCTAAAAATAATCTTGTAATTGGCTTTCAGAAAATCGAATTAAAAAGTTCAGACAAAACAAAAGACCAAAGACTTTACGCTTAAACTAAAACAAAGTATCTAACATTAAATAGCTCTGAGTCCTGAAGAAATTTAATCGCCAATTAATAGTTACTGAAAGAGAACTTTCTCTAAATAGTTGACAATTCTAAATAGATTGTTAGAGGAATTCGACAAGTTGAAATGTCTGTAGTTTCTTGTATAAATTTTGGAATAGAAGGTAACTAATTGGATGTTTTATTTTCATAACAATAAATGTTTGACTTCTTTCATATCGATGGTACAGTCTCCAGCACATCACGTTACCACAAACTGTCAAATTTCTCCAAATGATTTTAAACCACAAAATGTTGCTGTTTGAGTTCAAAATCGAATCAGAAAATTTGTCAATTGGTGGTAACTTGATGCGCTGACATCTAGTCAAACTACTTGGACCCGGTAGGTGGCTACATAAATTAGTGTTTGAGTACGATAGAATTTTGATATTAATTTTTTTTTTGTTTGATTAATTGGAATTAAAAATAAATTCATAGCCATAACATCACTCCTATAATCCCCGAAGGCTTAGGCAGTAGGGTACCTACCTAATAATACATCCACATTTCGCCAGTTATGTTTAAGTCCCATGTAATAGGGAGCGAGCTTATTGCCATCAACCGAGCACAAGTCCAGACACCGGAGCTGCTACTGAGAAATACCTGATGGAAAAAATAAATTAAACTTAGCTCAACCTGGGAATCGAACCCAGGACCTCATGCTCAACATTCGTGATTGCGATCAGTAGACTATTAATTAGTAACACCAAATTTAAATACATTCAGGACTTGAGAACAATCCTATAATCCTACAGGATCCACAGTGTCACACAATATTTTTTTTTTTGTTTAGGTTTTAAGTTTTTTAATTTTTTGTTTTTTATTTGTTATATTTTTTAATTTTTTTTTTTATACTGTGTCCACTATTTGTGTGGCATGTGCCAAATAAATGTATTTTCTTTCTATTTTCTTTCTTTCTTTTTTTTCTGTAAAACTTATGACATACCATGCCTACCTTTGTTTGCTTTACTTTGTTATTTTGTATATTTTAATATGTGGTATAATTGTTTGTTTTATTTTTATAATTTTAGTTACTGTAATTGGTTGTAAACATAACCATCATCATCATCATCTGCCTAGCCTTTCCCCAATTATGTTGGGGTCGGCTTCCAGACTAACCGGATGTAGCTGAATACCAGTATTTTACATGGAGCGACTGCCTATCTGACCGATCCGGTTGTAAACACAACCGTTGTAATTAAATAAATAAATAATAAATACCTAAAATTCCATCGTCAGGACTTAGGAGCTCAAAAGATTGCAAGACTTAACAAAAAAATAAAAAAAAAACAGAATTTGGCGATTACAAAAAGATCAACTGTAGCTAACATATGGATTAATTTTAATCTACCATAAATCCCTTGAAACCGAACGCTTCGCTCAAAAACCATAAACGTAATAATTTCCAATTTCCTATGGATTATTCAATAATTATATTAACACACTCCCAACGAGCGTGAGAATATAACATATAATATTATGAGCCCGTTATAGCTTCACGTGTAAGGGTTCAAATTCTGACCTTTAATATTAGCACGCGTAGGTATTATTAATTATTACTATCGAAAATTTATGTATTTGCTACCTATAACTATAACGTAGATTGTATATCTGTAGTTTGTATATCTGGAATAGGTTTAGAATAAAGATTAAGTTGTTTTCAGTATTTATTTATTATTATATAAAGTTTGTAAACAGACCTTTAACGAAGCAGAAAGGCACTCCCCGTCTTTGCGATCTTTTTTTTGTTGTAGACTATATCTGGGAACATTCTAGTTACCGAGATATTGGGGGTCAAAGTCCAACTTATTACAAGTTTTTTTTTTAATACATGTTTTTAATGTAAGATTTTTACTTTAAATACCTCCACGACAACCGTACTATTCAATCCATCCATCAGCACAATGCTTTGAGTGCTTTCCATCGAGTCCTACGGTAAAACGTGATTTTTCACCCCAAAAAAAAAGTCGTTTCCCAGCAATAATTTTTGCGTAAAGTTACTTAGTTTGATGTATAGAATGCTTGGTTGACCGCTTCGTGAAGGGTCTGTTTACACCCTGTATAAAAGAAATATATATTATATTTTGGCCTGAAACACAGGTTTAAATAAACCTAGATGAATATGAATGTTGATGGATAGAAAGGGAGAGGAAGGCCAAAGAAAATATGTATTGTTTGTGTGAGGAATGATATGAAAGAGAAAGGTGCAAGTGAACAATGGCAGAAATATGATGAATGGAGTATCTTGCCCGCTTAACTAGTTTAAACTAGTAGACCGCCTAGACCGAATACTTGACAAATTCAAAAGCATCTGCAAATGCTTTAAGTTTTAATGACTGAGTAAGAAATACTTTAGAACCACAGATATAGAAATAGCTAGATAACACAAGAAGACCTACTTCACGTGGACTGCTTAAGCATTTTATGCTTAATGTGGCTACTGTCGCAGCAAGGTAATATGTAGAAAACAACAACGTGTCAACTTTACAACTCAAGAACCTATAGATAAACCGCTTTAATGAATCCTCGCGAAGGTTTCAATTTAAATGGAATATTCTGAAGGTTGATTACGTATTGATTCAATTAGTATCGTAATACCTACGTGGATTATGGTTATTTTAAAGCAAATAACCTGTGCGATATTGATAAGACTTTGTGGACGCTTAATGTACCTTTGATGGGGCAAGGCGGAGGACTCGTTAAAGCGGTCGGTCTATCATTCTATACATTTTAAAAAACAAAAACGTATCTAATTTATAAAGTAACTAAATCGTGCTTATGACGTCATAGAAGGTAGTCAAAAAATGCCACGCTTGGTTTTCATACAGATCGTGATACTTGCGCTATCTAGGTAGGTATATCAATATCTGTGTTTAGGACCTTAAATGTAAAATTAACAAAGCCTTTTACACGTATTCAGCTTTATATTTAATCATTCAACCAACCTGTTACACTATTAATCTTTTTAACTAGATTATTAATTACAGAACTTTGGTACTTAGGATTAAGTTTGAACTAAGTTCAAAGTTAAAGGGCCTACTAGAGACGGGTTATTGTTAGTTTACGTTTTACATTAAGCGATTGGATTACTTATTCATCTTTTGAAGTCAAGAGAACTGTTTTAGTTGTTTTCATTAAGTTAGTTTTCTAATTGCATTTTTATTTGAGCTTGAAATTACTTTTCTATTTATAAGTTTGGCTGTTACTCTGATGAAAAAATTATCTATAAACTAAAAAAATCGTTAATCTAGCATTATTATTAAATACTTATTTAGGTTTAACTTGGCAGCTGTAAATCTTCATAGTCTGTCCTTTGAATCTCAATTTCAGAGCAAATTCCATTCCTATATTTACTTAATAAGACATTACCAAAAATATTTTCACACACCTAAAAGGTCTCACCAAAATGATTACCCAAAACATTTCGTATCACACAAAATTAAATGTCTTACCACCCTCACCCTTACATATTTAAACATACACAAAATACATTAACAAAATATAATTTACGACACCAATTGCCGTTTGGCTCACGATAACAGTAATAATCGTGTGTGTGCGTCACTTAATGACGTAACACAAAATTTTACATTCAACCGTGACGCACAGGTAATGCCTGCTACCAACGATGACGTATGAGGCTCAAACTGTATTCAGAGGCATTCGCCGACTCATAGCAGATAAGCGAATGGGGACGTTTAGGTGGCGCAAGTCTAAAGCGAATGCGATTAAATGTTTGGTCCTAATGTTCTGGAAGATACCCTGGTCCTTTGAGAGTTGATTGATGAAAGGGTTAGCATTGATATGCTAAGTCCTGAATTTTCGGTCAGGTTTGAACCCTGAATAGATTAAGGGCAGGTATTTGAATGGAAATTACGGTGATTGACATTTAGATAGACATGACACCTGGTGGATGGAAAAATTAATGGAAACCTTCATTGATTGATACCGTTTTCACTAACTCTAGCAAAACCAAAGCAAAGCCTGTTTTGGGACATTCCTATTGTTGGGACATGGGATTCCTCTTTGTGTAAGAGAGCGTTGTAATTTACTAGGTTGGCAAATGTCACGTGACTTCGAATTTGTGGTCCTAGGTCATGACGATTACCACACTATGTTTTCCTACATCATTTTGAGAGCAGTGGTGATGGCAGACGGCACGGTTGGCGCAGTGACTGAGCGATTGGCTGTTGCTCTGCGTGTTCGTTTCCCGCACGAATCAAATATTTTGCATGGCCTACAGGTAGTTTTTTCAGGTCTGGCTGTTTGTGAGTTTAAATGTTTGTAAAAGCACCAACGATACAGGAGAAATTTCTAGTAGCACTATTAGTCTGTACTGTAAACCCGCTGTTTGCTCACACCTCATCCACAAAAGTAACATTACAAAGTAAAGCGGAACAGTGAATGCAAATGACTATAGAAGGCGTGTAATTGCGTCCGCCATTGTATGTTCAACGTTTTTTCCGTTCTGCTACGAGTTTCAATGGTAGATAACGCATATTTATCGATGAGTCGATGAGTTTCGGATCACAAGGGTCGGAGTTCGAAAGTAACTTTTTTTACGAGAGCTCTGCGGTGTTCAGATCAGAAAATATGGCTTCGGTTTGAATTTGAAATTCGAAACTTTTTCGGCTGTTTTATATTAGGTACTTAGGTTTTGTTATCCGTACATTTTATTTGGAGCCGCTACAGAATGAGTCAAATAACACCAGCCTCCTACTTCAGCTATTTCAGGACATAGGTCTCTCAGGACATTAAGTTAGCTGAGTCACCTCTGTACGGCCTACCGGTTACAGAGACATTTTGTAGGACAAAAAGTAGGTAAATAATGATATTCTGACTCTGATTCATAGGTCTCTTCTCATACAGAAAAGGCACGAGGATTAATCACTATGATTACTCAAGGTGGATTGGCGATTTCAGACTTAAATTCATTATTAGTCCAGATTTCGTAATGATGTTTTACATCATCATTCTCTTGCCCTTATGCCAATTCATTTGGGGTCGGCGCAGCGTGTCTTCTTCTTCCATACTTCTCTATTACTCGTCATCTCATCAGACACCTCCTTTATTGCCATGTCATTCTTTACATAGTCCATCCGTCGTTTCTTTGGTCGTCCTCTACTCATATACCCATCCACATTCATACTCAAAACTTTCCTCAAGACATTTTCCTCTCGTAACGATTTTTTCCTACACCGATATTAGTGATGTCCGAGATAAACTTAGAAAGTACATGTGAGTTGAATTTTGAACCTCTCCTCGTGCATTAGACGTGTGGCCTGAAACATCGCGACTTGAATGAGTCAAAATTTGTAAATTAATTGTTTATTTTTTTTAATTGAAGTTGAAGGGAAGTTTTATTATGACAAAAACACAATTACGCAGCATAAAAGTAATTATCTTTTAGGCAAAATTTTGATAAAGAAACAGTTAGATATAAAAATGTATATTAACCTAAAAATCCACCTACACGAAATTTAAATTCTGCTTTTCAGAAGGTTACAACTTTATAGCCTCAGTTGATTATATATTCGAAAGCCTTCCTTTTAGAACAGAGAATCATTAATAACGGCCGTTACTTACTCCGTTTGACATTGTCATGGCATGATGCGCGACGTTAATTTTATCTTCATCATTTTTTGGGAAATGATAGCAATTAATTATATTTCAACGTGTTTTCTTAATTAATACTATGTAGGAGATTTAATATCCAGTCACAATTACTTTTGTCTTCTCTACTATCTGCTTCGTCGGTGTAGTGGTCTCAAGCGCTACTGCTGAGCACGAGATACTGGGTTCGATTTCCGGGTCGGTCAATGTGTTATTGGGTTTTCCGTTTAGGAATTTCGCTGTAGCGGTACGTAGTCAGTAATTGTGCCCGGTTGATGACAATAGGCTCGCCCTTATATCATCAGATTTATACTTAACAGGCAAAATGAAGGCGTGCTATTAGGATCATCCTCTGCCTAACCTTTCGGGGATTTCAGGAATGAAGTTATGTAGTAAAAATTAATTATAATTCCAAAATAAATTGTTGGGCGAAAATAATTGATGTCCTCCTTTAGAATTTTATTATAGGTGCCTACGACCCACTCTCTCTAACCCTTTCTCTATCTTATGTGACGCAGACAAAGTTGCGCGGGTCAGCTAGTTAATTATAATTTCAAAATAAATTGTAGTGCGAAAATACTATCTTATTATAGTTATAATTACTTTTTGGAACGGCCTGTTTCCAGACTGTGTTCCAAAATGATGAACTACCTCGTTTGTTTCCGAGTCAGAAAGGTTCATGTTATGTTTACGTCATAAGTTTCAGCTTGAGTAATTATGCTCACTAGTTAGCCCAATGTTGAAATGGTCCTTAAAACCAACCTTACCTGGCGTTCATAATTATACTTGTAAGTATTCTGTTCAAACCTTCAAACTAAATTAAGTTCCCGGTTTTTCTCACTATCTCACTGTAGTTTTCTCGATGTGGTGAGTTCTGGTCGAAACAAATTTAATTTAAAAATTAATTTAAGAATAATGCCCTACTTCAGGTCCATAATTGGTTCACAGCAAACAATTTAGTGTTAAATGAAAAAAAAACGAAATGCGTAAGATTTGCTTTACCGAATGTTAAAAGTAGCGATTGTCATATAGTATTGAATAAAGAGAAACTTGAATTTGTAGATAAAACGGTTTTCCTGGGGATTACGCTTGATTTAAGGCTACAATGGGGTTCTCATTTAACATCTCTTGCGGGGCGGCTAAGTTCAGCAGCGTATGCTATAAGAAAAATCCGTCAATATACTGATGTAGATACCGCTAGACTGGTCTATTTTAGTTACTTTCATAGTATTATGTCTTATGGCATTTTAATATGGGGACGGGCTGCAGACATTGAGTCTATATTTTTTCTGCAAAAAAGAGCCATCAGAGCCATATATAATCTTCGTAGGCGCGATTCTCTAAGGGAACTGTTTAAGGAAATTAACATCATGACGCTACATTGTCAATACATCTACGAAAACATAATGTATGTAAGAAAAAATCTACATCTTTTTAATAAAAGAGGTGACAGACACAGTTACAGTACTAGAAATAGAGACCAATTAGTTCAGCCGGGCTTCAGACTCCCTAAAGTAGACTCATCTTTCATGGGGTACTGTTTGAGATGCTATAATAAAATTCCACAAAGTATTCTTGAACTGAATTAAACGAAATTTAAAACATGCATTAAACGCACACTATGTAAGAAAGCATATTACAAGTTGGACGATTATATCAGTGATAAAAATGCTTGGCTCAATGCCGGTCCTGCTCCACAAGAACAGGGGCGCCTAAATTGATAGCATTAAATAGTATTGTTGGAGCTGCTGAAGATTGTATTTGCATTGTATAGATTCAATCTCTTTTGTATTATATAGCCGCCTAGCCCATATTGTGTGAGTACTATGTACTAGAAAGCTGTCATTCGCTGGTAACCTGCGTCTTTTCTTGACTTGAATGTGCCCTGGCGGTTAGGAGTATGTCATGCTCACTCAAATGTCTCGCTGATGGTGGCACGTGTGTCGGATCATTTAGTTCCCTTCAAAATGGTTGAGTTGAATGGTGCTGATACATGCGTCATGTTCGTGAACGGGCGCTGTCAGTTGTGACTGGTCATCTCTTATTTGCCACGGCTTATTTGAATTAATGATTTTATTTTTGAATTGTTTTTTACTATGGACACTTTTAACGTACACATCTTGCTGCATCGTTCTCACATCCGCACGCAAAATACGCGCTTTGACGTGGAGTTGCGGACACCAGCCCGTTATACAATACAATCGTTCTCACATAATGTACCATCTCAAAATGAATGATGTAACCAAGGTTTTGTTAAAGTATTCTGATTTAAAAGAGTGTCCATGGAGTTTCTTGCCCGTTCTTCTCCATAGAGATCTACGTTAGGGAATGGGCAACTACAGTACTTTCACAGTTTTTGTGCCTTGTGACTGGGACTGTAGCTTTATTTTACTGTTGCCTTTGTTTCGACAATTCAAAAGTGCCTGTAACTGGCCTACTTGAAATAAATGCTTTGATTTTGATTTTTGATTTTGATTATGGGAATCATCGACACGAATAAGAAGAAGTGTGTAGTTTTTGCTTTTCTCTTGTTTCTGATCATTTCTGCACTTATTTAGAGTACGCATTAATTACTAAAAAAAAACTTTCTCAGGCTTTGTAGGGTATTGTTTCTGTTCCTTACACAACTCTTTGAAACTTGATTTGACATATATATGGCCGAGTACTTTACTGTCGAGCTTGTACTTCTGCTACACTGCTCTTGAAACCTTGTCGTTCTCGACTGCTCAACTCTCAACTTTACTAAATGGCGCTCAAGTGAAGTGACACTCAAACAGGCTAATTTTGGTGTGGCTTTTTTTCCTCTCACTTGATTTCATTTTTATATTAGGTACTTACCCAATTTAATTCAGTTAAAATGTTTTCTTCAATCACCCACAATTTATAATGTTTTATTGCAACTACTGCAAAAAAAGAAAATAGTAGAATTGGATACTGTAGTGTCCAGTACTTAAGTTTCGGATTCATGAAATGATTTTGAATGAATGAACGCTTAGTCATAAAAGACTAATAGCTAGAGGCGTGCCCAAAAAAATGCGAAACCATAATCCCAAGCACTCTAATTTTACAACACCATTACCGAAGAATTATCCCCCATACTTATACCAATTGATTACACCATCATCTTCCAACCCCACTTTATCAAAAAGCCTTGCGTGCCTCAAATAATCAGGGTTACCTCAAGGGTCCATAACAGGATCAAAACTACTTCAGAACCTAATTGCCAATAAATAGGTCCTATCAACTAGACTTATGTTCCGTCGTTAAGTTAAATAGTAATACATTTAAAAAAGGTACATTACAGTCACTATCAATCCCGGGAAACGGGTCTAATCAAGTGGAGAGCCTTGGATGCGTGATTAAGTCGGATCTTTCCCAACTCATCCTTGCATGTGATTAAAAGTCGGGGTTCTCGGAAACGGAGTACGGATCGGTTCTTTTTTTAATTTAATTGTAGTCGAATTGTTTGATGACTGTGTTTCTGTAAATTAAGAAAGAAATTGAAGAATAAAATGCCAGAGATATAAGTACTGTAGAGTTGTAGTATAATTACTGGGCACTGGCTGTGTGTGAATTGTTGCCATCGCAGGAATATCCTGGATAAAGCTGGAACTATAACGTGGAGCTTGGCACAAGCAAAGGGAGGCCTATACCCAGCAGTCGGTAAAGTCGAGCTGTGGGTAATGGATCTCATCCAGGTTTGTTTTCTTTTATTATTTTACTACTGAACAATATTCACATAAGTAGTTACATATTTTCGTATTAAAAGAAAAAAAAATTGATCGACCTGTAGTTGAATTCTCGTACATATTGTTAAGAACGTATCGATATTTCGAACATTTTTAAACAAGAGAATTGGCCTTCTGGTGTTTGAAAAAAATACTCTTTGAAACCCACTACTAACACAATGAGCTGGAAATTCCAGGCAATACACCAAAACAATACTGACATTCCAACCATCAATATACCAACTTCAAAGAGAGAATCACAACAATAGCTTTCAATCCACTAATGTATGAACTAAGTGATTAGCTGGAAGATCTAACGGACGGCACGCTAAGCTGATGAATGGAGCAGGCTTTGCCGGTTCCCAATCGTTAAGTTAACGGTCCGATTCCTTCCCGACTTTAGTTAAGTTTATTGATAGGTTAAATTGGTTCGTTAGTACATAAAAATACTATTTCTGATCCAGAGTAATGTTTTAAGATTACCCTCTTTCTAGAGTAGTCGAGTAATAATGTCAGTTTCAAAGATGATGAAGGTAAAGACAACGTCATTTTTATTTTTTACATGTAATTTCATAAAAACTTATTTAACCTGCTAAATTACTACTGCTGAAACAATAGAACGGTTGAAATTTTAATTAATCGAATAACTACTTTAGCTTTTATTCAATAAAACGCCAACGGTACCAATGTTTTAGTTAAAGTGGCGACTAATTCAGAGAATTTCTATGAAAACTGTAATTAATTATTTACATTTAGGTACTTCAGACATTCATTGCCTTCCACGAAATTGTTTAGTGGTGCTAATTGAAAGCTTAACTTCTTAATGCCGATTTCCTAGAAATTGTGTTTAGAGCGCTTTTAGTCTTAGATTTAATGGTATGATTAATCATATAGTGTTCGTGTCAGTTAGGTTAGGGAAGTCTTCTACAAGGTCTACTGATGACCTGGTGAAGGTATTTTGAATCCACTTGATATGAGAACGTCAGAATTTGACCATACTGCAACGTCTCGTAAACAAGTAAGTTCGTCTTCGAAGTAAGTTTTGTACTAGAATTCTCATTTTTATTATATTTCTATAATATTTTTCTTTTTCTTAAATTTTTCTTTAAGCTGCAAAAAAAGAGATTGGCCTCCACGACACAGAGAACCCTAGTGTGGAGACCAGATACCTATTATTGATGTAATGTACTTCTGAAACAATAAAGTTTTTGTATGTATTGTATTCAAAAAGCGCCTCTACCGTACGTACGAGCAACTAAGGTTGACAGCCCGAGCGTAAGACCCTCAGTACAAAACTTACGTCACTACGATGCACTACAGTGTGACCACTTTAAGTTTGCAGTTTCAAGGCGTTGCTTGTCAAGAGAATTTGCATCGATATGTCAAACTTGGTACATTTATTTTAGTTCTGTGTTTTCCCGCCTGTATAGATAAGTTGGTTGCAGTGTAAGGTTCAATTCTTGCTAGGGCCTTTTGACCGGCCGATGTAGCAGCGCTTGTCGCTTAGGGGAAGTCTATCACCACCAGTAGACGTATTTCGGCTAATATGACGATGATGTACATTCGAAAAATACATGTAGTCTTCAGGTTTAATCTTATTGCGGCGTGGAAAAGAGATGGCGTTAGACACCCTTTGAAGCGCTGTCGCTTTCCCACAATGGAATGACAATAAAACAATTTTGCTTTAAGACGTCATGGTAACTCCATGTATACGCAAACCCTACGTTGGGAACTACAGCTGTTTTGATATGGAAAGAAAAATTCGAGTGCGAGTAGGGTTTGAACCTGCGACCTTCCTTCCTTCCTTTTTTTTCTTTTTTCTTTCCATATCAAAACAACAAAATATTATATATAACTTGAAAACCAATTTGTATCTGTAATTACAAAAATATGCTGCTCATTAAATTTCAAATCACAAAACAGAAAACACTAACTTCAAACTCGAAATCAAAAGTAACTTCAGTACTAAAAACAATACCTGACATAACAAAAATGAACAACATATTCCGAAATACAACACGTAACAGAATAACTTTGTATAAACACGGTTTACAGTACAAGTTGGTAAATAAACGTCATTGTACTGAAACTGGGTACTGAGTTCAGAAACTCATTTATGACCTTAGTCTGAGCTCTTGGATAGCTGGGGAAATAGGCTGATATGTGCTGAAATTGGTTATAAGTTTAAGTTTGTTTGGTTGGTATTGTAAGCTAGTGAGTTTTTCGAGTTTTAGTACATACTGAAGGATGATATGGCTAGAAAGGAGGTGGCTGCTGAGATAACGGGTATTAGAGAAGTATGCAAGAAGAAGACACGCTGCGCTGACCCTTAATAAATTGGGATAGCATAAGCATAAGCACAATCAGCCTATTAATGTTCCCACTGCTGGGACTCAGGCCTCCTCTCTATGAGAGGGAATGGGTTATAATCCACCACGCGGGCCCAGTGCGGCTTGGTAGATGTCACATGTCTTCGAATTTTTGGTTCTAAGACATGCCGGTTTCCTCACGATGTTTTCCTTCACCGTTTAAATTGGGATAAGGTCAGGAGAATGATGAGTACGTACTAGATCGGTAAAGGATGTTCAACGTTATATGTATATTATTAAGCCTCTGCCGTCTGTCCGTACGTCCGTCTGTCTGTCAGCGGGATGTATCTCATGATAGGTACACAGTTGAAATTTTCACAGAATGTGTATTTCTGTTGCCGCTATAAAAATAAATAATAAAAATAAAGTAAAATTTAAGGGGGCTCCCCTAATACGATGGTATGTACAAAACCCTTCATGGGCGAGTCCGACTCACACTTGGCCAGTTTTTTTAACTGAACTGCGGCAATCACAGGACGGCAGTTCATCAGTCTATAGACCTATTTAGTAAAACAAACACTGTAACATTAAAAAATGGCAAAGATGACAAATTTTTCACGAGAAGTGCTGTTCAGTAGCATATAGCCGTTGTCGGTATTATAATATGACAAAATCATTATAGTAACGTTACTATCCCGAATACAAACCTAAAATATTTCATGTACGTGGAGTAACACCAATACCTTTCTCACTAAGACATAGCTCGACAAACTTAAAATAATTGTGTCACGTAGTTCGCGTTCACCTCCACCGCGCCATTATCAGAGTACTCAAGAATAATGATAATGCCTATAGCACAGTGGTAGGCGCTCAGAATCTTATCTTTACCGTGTAGTTTTTAGTCTATTACAGGTAATACTAAATGTCAGGTATACGTGTTATTAACCAATCTTCAATATAGTTGACGCCTTATCCTAAACTTAGGTCCTAGTCAATGTCTTTTTGTTTGTGTCTTATAGATATTGTTACTTCACGTGTGTTATAGATATTGATGTCATCATCATCTGCCTAGCCTTTTGCCAATTATATTGGGGTCGGCTTCCAGTCTAACCGGATGCTGCGGAATACCAGTATTTTACATGGAGCGACTGCCTATCTGACCTCCACAACCCAGTTACTACTGGGTAATACGATACCCCTTGGCAAGTGGTTGTCAGACTTTTCGGGCCACTAACTACCTAACGACTGTCAAAGATCTACAAATGACACCGGGGACCAACGGCTTATCGTGCTTTCCGAGGCACGGAGGAAACTCGACATGTAATGGGTGGTCACTCATTCACAGACCAACCTAGGCAAGCACAGCTTAACCTAAAGACCGAGCGGCTGTTATTATTTAGCCACGAGCTCCTCTTATACATAGATATTCTTAGGTCTTTAGGTCTTAAACTATGAATTTGCCGTGTTTTTTCTTACATTTTGGTCTGTTTGTAACTTTGACGGATAGTTAATTTTTTCGTAATTCTATTTTTATTGGATTAATTGTTAAAAGCTGCATATTAATGCACATGCACACACAATGCTCATACGGGAGTGTCTCAAAACACCTGTTTTAATGTGCCGTCGGTTTAACTACTACAAGTATGTATATTTTTGTCATAGACTGTGTTTTGAGAATTTAAGATATGGCAGTGCAACGCAGCCTTTTTCACACTAACTATTGCAATTGCATCTTACATAATCGGTTCAGACGTTTCCAAGAAAAGTAAAAAAAATAAAAGAAATGGTAATATCACTTTACACGAAATCAGTTTCATACTTTAACCCCTAATAAATAAAACTACCAGCCGCCAGCCTTTTTGGTAATCTGATGTACAGTCACGAGCACCAATATGGTATACACTTTCTTAAATTTAAAAGCAATTTTTGCGAGAAATAACGATTGCAACTTGGAGATAGGATCTTTTCCATAAAAATATGAGTTCGATAATACTATGTTCGTAACAACATGAAATTTTAACGAAAAGTGCGAAAACCACTTTTAATAGTTGTTAAGTGGTTACTTATTGGTGCCTGTACCTAGTTACTAGGGAATCAAGAGAAATTAACATTTTTGAAGTTTTGACAATTCCACCTTTTATAGAACTCCTGAAGAATATCCAGTTTCATCAATTATTGTAATATTATTATGTAAGAAACTTATGAAATTATTGACAGTCAAGTCATCATCAAATGCCTAGCCTGTTCTCAAAAATTATGTTGGGGTCGGCTTCCAATCTAACCGGACGCAGCCCACTGCTGGGCAAAGGCCTTCCCTTCTATTTCCATACCTCTCTATACTGTCCTCTGAGATATGGCACTAGACGATCTGTATAACTCCTGTCTCTTTCCAACACTGGAATTACTCCTGCTATAAGACGTCATGGTAGGCCACCTGATCATATTAACGGCCAAAGATCACACAGGATAGAGAGGTCACGTCGTCATCGTCACACCAACATCGCGGTATAGCCGCGGTTGACCTCAACGGCAATGTCCTCTCTCAGGCGTCCATTGAATGACGATTTCGACCGTGTTTTTTGTCAAATGAAATCTGGTCTGAGATGGATGGATTCTGTGATGGAGAAAATCTGTTTGCGCTTCAGAAAAAAATTTTTTTTACAGCTGGTTGGCATGGAAATTTGTTTTATTTTATGCCTAAAATATTGTGCTGCAAAGTTGGATAAGTGAAAGTTATCGAAAAAAGTTTCGGAATCTTCGCATTTGTAGGGCATTAAGAATAAAAATAAATAAGTATAGTAGATTTATTCTAAGACTCAAGTAGAACTTTATTTTGCCGTTAGAAAAATAATAATTATGATTCTCCATATTTTTTTTTAAGCGTTTCCGAAAGACTGCCGTCCAGGTTTACCAAGGGGTATCGTACTACCAAGTGCAGTACTCGTACAGCACCTATTTAGTTTAATGTATTTATTTTTTTTGTTTTTCTCTTTTTGTTTAATTGTTTTGTCTGAAATGGACTAAGTTAGTAACATGATGGTATCTAAGAGATAGCAAAAGAAATAGCAGACAAATCAAAAGATGGAAAGATAACATCAAGAACATAGCTAGTCCGGTATGGACCCGTTTAGCAAGAGACAGGAATACGTGGAAATCTTTAGAGAAGGTCTTTGTCGACAGACAAGCTGTTCCACACAAACATTCGGTTGCTGATCATTCAAATACGAGTTAGAATTGATTATATCAATTTAGTTTTCAGTAAGTAGGTAGGCATTTATTAATTGTATCGAAAGAAATAGCAATAAAGGATATTTTATTTTATTTATTTATTTTATTATTGTTTTGCCTTGTGCGAGTCTAATAAATACGTTTTTCTTTCTTTCAGTAACTGAGTTGTGGGAGGTCATTATACAGTCTCTCCATGTAAAATACTGGTATACAGCTGCCTTTGGCTGGACTTGATACAGACTTCAACATAGTTGGGAAAAGGCTGGGCAGATAAAAAATATTATGAATTTTCATTCTTCTTTTTCTTAGCGTGTCAATGGCAATCTAAATTGTGTCAGCCCAGAACTGAGCTACTAGTTTGGCGCTTTCGGTAGCGTCCATCAGTTCCTGAAGTGAACAAACAACAGGACACGCAGAACACGATATTAAGTGCCCCATCGTTTGTGGAACAGCACCACATTTGTACTTCAGGGCAGAGTCATTAATGAATCTCCACCTAAGCAGGTTTTCCTTGCTGCGACCAACCTGGGTCCGGAGTCTATTTAAAGACTTCCAGGTCAGCCATGCAACTTATATCCAGGTGGGAGATTTTCAGCAGGTGTAACGTTGAGTCGGTCAGTTAATCAGTTAGTTGAAAATAGATGTCTTATCTTAAATATTCTTAATGTTATTAAAAGAAAAACAAGTAAAACGTACATATGTAATCCGATAACTACGAGTACTATCAGCTATACGCAAATATTCAAAATAAAAGACATATTTGTTTTATCTTATCATATACTTTACAAAACTGATCGAATACATTATCAAAATTGTTAAAGTATCCAATATTTAAAGAATTTTGTATTCTGTAAATATTGGATACTTGTGTAGAATGTTCATTTAATCTACACTAGGCTGTACCTTATGAGATGTAAATGACAGCTGTTTAATTTTCAACTCTAGGCATAGCGCAATAAGTTGAACTTCGTTAAGTTAGGTTTCGCCTAGTATTAGTGAAAACAAGCATTAATGTTATAGCCCATAAAATCTGATTTACAGTAAATTTATTACATACAAAATAAATATATAAAAACACCTGCACCATATAATGATTTCTTTCTAACTAAAATTACCATACTTCGTAGTAAACATTATTATTGTAGAATCGAAAATCATAGCTAATACCTCTAAAAATGAGATCACACAGGCAATTATATTGCTTAGTGTCTCGGTAAGGCAATTATATTGCTCAGTGTCTCGGTAACACCGAGCAATTTATGGCAAGAAAAAGTTAAAAGAAAATTGTGAAGAAATAAGAAATTTTTTGCGCGTTAAGCCCCGGCACACACTAGTATAGTGTGGTTTGTCACGTCACGTTGTGTCATACATTTGAGGTAACGTTCACGACACAAGAGAATAGTGAATCTGTGCAATAAAAATTCAATGAAGAGAATTACTGCTGGAATCACAACGTTAGACCCAGCGTCGAAAGTTGAAAATCCAATTACACGCTCAATGTCACTTATGACTTTTCAAATTTCCGCCTTCGAAATGTTAAAAATGATTGGATAAGCAACAAATGACGTCACGAGACATCGAGATACACTGAAATGTGACTTAAATGTTACACAACAACAAGAAAATACACAAGTTTAGATAAATAATATTGTTAGCAATTACAAAAACTCACAAGAAAAAATTATACTTTTAATTTTAATTACATCAATGGATTAAAAACAACATGGTGGATGTAGTACATTAATTTAATATACATAGATACATTTCTCACGTGACTGTCTTGGGTAGGTACTTGTAGAACAAAGAAACTTCAATTCACACGAAAAATCACTTTCACATTGCATAGAAAATATTACGAGTTACCAGCTAGTAGTTGGAGTAAACTCTGTGAATCTGCTTTCACTTGGGCGGCAGAAGAATCCGCAGGTACAGAGGCAGGTGCAGAGGCAGGTGCAGGGACAGGTGTAGGAGTGGGTGCAGGTGCAGCAGTAGTTGGGTTCCTACATGCGTCCAGCTCCCAGTATAGAGTGTTCTTCCGACCAGCCAAAGCCAACGTAGACACGAACAGCGCGAACGTCAAAAGAGACAAGAGAACTATCACCTTGTTGTTCAACATCCACCCCAAAGTCACCTCCATATAATGCTTGCAACCTGCCATTTTTTCTTTCTGTAGTTACTCCGTTTCGCACAAGTATCACTTTCCGTTCTGTTGCGACGAATACTTCAAATTCGTTATTATCTTTTATCGATATTATTTGACGATATCTTATTTTATCAATTGCTGATAAAGCTTGTCCTCTAACTTTGTCATTTTCGAATTAAACCTTGTAACATTAGCGGTTAAGTTGTATTTACATTGAAACTTGCCACGTTATTGATCTTAGGCAAAATGAGATAGTATATGAGTCATAGATTACCGGAATAAAATAGATATTTGGACAATGTAATTGTTGGTGAAAAAGTTGAATCATCAAATAGGTGTTTGCTTATGAAACACCTCTGATGATTCAACATAAAACAAAGACTTTGAATCTGAAGACAACAAAGGAGACTCTGTAAACCTTATAAAAATAAAAACAAAAGACGTTTTAAATAATTAGTACCAGTGTCATCGCGTCGTACTCTTTGTGTTTACATGTAACGTGAAGTATGCGTTGCACAGCTGATCCGCGAACAAAGAGAGTTTGCATGAAGATAAAGGTTCCGAGTACGAATAATTCAGGACGCATCGGTACCGGTCAGCACCGGTAAGAATAAGCAACATGCATCTTGCAACCAAAGCGATTGGTCGCGATCGATTTCGTCAAATAGAATGAAAACGACTGTCTGTTGTTTGCGCAACCATTTCTTGAATTAAAACTCGCCTTACCGCTTGGCCACTTGCTACATTCAAAAATATGGTGTGGTCAACAAGATTTTTTTTTAATTATTTTAATCTATTCCCGCTGAACCCACCATTCGGGCTACACGCGGTGGGGTCAACGAGAATACACCTACGACGCGCGTGTTGAGACTGTGACTGCGCAGAAAACAAATGAAAGAAGACACTTACAGTTTGCGAGTCACCTCGACGCGACGGTACTCACGCGCGTGTCGATTGACGAAAGTCGCATTACCAGATGTAGTGAACGAGGCGTTAGAGTGGTATCAGACTAGCAGCAACATATTTTCGCTTCAAAAATCTGAACGCTCGTACACGCGTTTATACCAAGGTGTTCGTTAAAACCGGTGGGTTCACTCAGTAGCAATGTGTCAGTGTCTGTCGCACCTCTCGCTTACATGAGATTATAAGCGCGTCAATGCTCGTACGAGTTGTGCAAGTGGCAAAAGGCGCGCGCTTCTAAAAACGCGCCGACAATATGCGTATCTGAATCCGCCCATAGTGAATGGGGCGTCACGCTACTCGCAGACTGCAGATGAAAGGATGACACGAAAATAAAATACAGACCGTATTGTTATCGGTTATCCGAGATTTATTTATACCGTTTATTGAGCACTGAACTACTTTTATCCTACGTGGGATGACAATCAGCTTTCTTGTCAGTTGCAATCGTAAGGCCTTGGCATTTTCTTGTCCATTCATTGGTAAAATACAGGCTGGATTGAATGGCATTGTGTTTTTTTCTTGTTTAAACAAGAACTGGGTTACAAACTAACTGTGAGCTAAATTTCATCCAAATCCGTTCATTAGTTTTTTGCGTGAAAGAGTAACAAACATCCATCCATCCATTCATCCCTCCTCACAAACTTTCGCATTTATGATATTGAAGTAAGACTATGGACATCTTCTATGCGAAGGTATAGGTACCAAATAGGTAATACTTCGCCTTCCGAAGTATAAAATAACAAGATCTAAGTAAGTGTATCACCATAAGGTACCCACAGACTGACCATAATATCTTTATTATTATGTCCGTAAGGTAAGGGTCGTCAATCAAAGGAGTTCCCGGTCATCAATGGGCCCAAATTATGATGGCCGACTGGTAAACGACCAGTCATTGACTAACCGCGGGTCTTGGCCCTTTTAAACATTGAGTTAGGGACACACAAAGCTCGTAAGATAAAGTATTTGTGAGAGACGTTAAAAAAATAAAATAAAATGAAAGATAATCTCTATTTGTATTACACGTATGCATGTGTTGTTTGAGTTCAACATTAGAAGGGAAACTAAAACAAAAAAAAAACCAGGCAAGTGCAAGTCGGAGTCGCACATGAAGGGTTCCGTACCACCGTAGTACAGTCCACTTTAATCCTTAAATTATTTTCGTTATTTGTTGTTCTAACGGGAACAGAAATACACATTCTGTAAATTTCAACTCTCTACCTATTACGGGTCAAGAGATACAGCCCGCTGACAGACGGACAGACAACGGAGGCTTAGTAATAGGATCCCGTTATTAATAAAGTTTGTGTATTCATATTCATTTCACGGTCTAGAAAGAGGTGGCGAGATGATCTGGACGCGCGTCATGAAGGCTAGTTCGAGATGGCACATATGAAGAGTATGTGGAAGCTAATGTGGAGGAGGCCTTTGCCTAGCAGTAGGACAAACAAGGATACTAACAAAAATATCATATAAGATATTATACAAGATCAAATCAATTTATCTGGGTAAAATTAAATAATTTCCCATTTGTGTCAAATCTATATTCAGCAAAATTAAAAATTCAGGTGCTATTTCTCGATAAAAACACGAAATCCTTTTTTTATTATTGTTTTATTTTATTAAAATTATTTTGAGAAGATGTGTCTTACTTTCTCTGACGAGTCTTGACGGTACTCTGTATGTTAAACTCGTGGTGTGACTTTGTCTCACAAAACCAGAACTACAATGACAATGAAGTTTCCTCAAAGGGAAGGCCACATCAAACGAACTAGCATGAGAGGAAATCATCCTTTGATCAAAGTTTTGTACAAGTCAGTATGTGAACTAACTTGAACTATTGTTATCATTTCTCATAAATTAACCTAGACTTTCGATAAGTTATTTATAATCAGTTTTGACAATAATTTTCCGACTAAAATTTGCAAAAGAATGTGTAAGTACTAACTAATCTAAACAATTAATAAATAAAATTGAAGTGTCTGTTTTTAATTTCAAAATTACAGCTTTTTACTGAATGCGTATGAAAGTATATACGGTATTAACGACAGTAAAACTTTTTTAAATTTTTTGTCTATCTGTTTGTTCCGGCTAATCTCCGAAACGACAGGACCGATTTTGACGGGACTTTTACTGGCAGATAGCTGATGTTATAAGGAGTAACTTAGGCTTTTATAAAAAAAAAAAACAATTAAGGTTCTAATTTTTTTAGAACCCTAATTTTTTTTTTTTTAATGCCATAAAATTGTTAACAGAAATATTTTTATAATAATTTCAGGCGAACGAAGTCGCGGGCAACAGCTAGTAAACAATAAGTTTGGTATTCGGTTGTTTCTATCAGATGTAAATTAACTGTGAAACGACGATACCGAGTGTTTTATTTATACTTTCAATTAACGAAAAAAGAGAGCAACGGGCGTTTTTATTTTACGTTCTGATAATTCAATTTTATAATATTGGTTGTCAATAAAGTTAATGAACGATTTGTGATAACGTGTGTAGCAATATCATGGAATGTGTAATTAATATTTCCATAGAATCGTTCCATGCCTCATAAACTGATCGATATTTACTTCTAAAAATAGCAGCCTTTGCTTTTGCTTTCATTAGAAATACCTTCAGCTATTATTGGATGTACTGATGACAATATACAGACTTATTGTGTCATTACATTTTATTTTATGTATGGATTCTACATAGCTTATTATCGTTGAACTGCGTCGTTGGTCTAGTGGACGCAATTGCGACTACTGAGCATGAGGTTGTCCTGGGTTCGATTCCCGGGTCGGGCAAATTTTTACTAGTATTTGGCTGGCTTACGAATTTCTCAGTAGCACGGAGTCTAGATTTGTGCCCAGTTGATGGCAATAGGCTTGACATAGGACATGACTGGCGAAATATGGGTGTAGATACTATTAGGAACACATCTGCAAAACATTTCGGGGATTGCAGGCGTGAAGTTATGATGTTATGTTATTACCGTTGAACATTCAAAATTTACAAGATTGATGTATATTCGCCGGACCCAGCAATTTTTAGTAACGGTTTGACACATATTTTCTTCATGATTAGTTGGCAAGTTCTAAATTCGAACGTACGTAGAAAGAGATCAAACGATAAGACAAAAGTCAAATTCCAGAACAACAAACAACAATAAACATTACATTGTCTTACAAAAGTTATAACTTCGAGCCTCAGATAATTCACAAATATTGAATTCAGATCATCAGAACGGACTCCAAAATCACGTCAACCCAAAAACAAAATGGCCGCTTCAGAGATCCATCAATAACGAATATGTACAAACCGTCAGTTAACTACTAACAACAAGTGTCCCTTTCATCTGAAACAGCATAAATATTTCAAACAATATTTCAACTCAGTGCTGGCCAGTACCAAAATTCCAATCGTACCCACAACACAGCCGTTCGCATCTCAGTGTACCTCCTACATTACTCGCTCGCTTCGTAATAGAGCGGGCACTTTGCGTAGATGGCTGTCATTAGAACCAACAGCGGTTTAGGATAGTGTAACACTCGCTGTGGTACTAATCAGAAAATTGCCTTCAATTATTCAGCTGCGTGTTCCGAATTGAGGGTCGGTTTATATTAATATATGGACATTATTTCTGGGTAGGTAGTCTGGAATAAAAATGAGCTGAAGTATGGAAGAAAAATGTTCCAGGTGCGTCATGGCAGGTAATTTAGAATGGAGGATGAAAGTGACTTTTTGCGTTTAATCAAAATGTTTTCAAAGAAGGCTGAGGCAGGTTATACCTTTGTAGATTACGCTAGGGTTGGAATCACGACGATCCTTATGTAACTACTTTTGCTTATGTTTTTACTAATGGACGGTCAGTTTGCTATACTTCCTTTTGAAAATTAACTTTGTGTCCAGTTTTGAGCTAAGTTTTGTGTCTAAAAACTAAAAAGTCGATTAACGGATTAATTTTTTAAATCAAAATATAGAATAGGTACATACACATAAAATTAAGTGACCCGGGTTTATTATTATCTGTGCCGGGGTTTAAAAATATCGTTGTAGCCTGCGTAGGGTTAAAACCGATCATCATCTGCCTAGCCTTTTCCCAACTACATTGGGGTCGGCTTCCAGTCTAACCGGATGCAGCTGAATACCAGTATTTTACATGGAGCGACTGCCTATCTGACCTCCA
The DNA here is from genome assembly GCA_963576755.1 of Noctua janthina. Lineage (NCBI taxonomy): Eukaryota > Metazoa > Arthropoda > Insecta > Lepidoptera > Noctuidae > Noctua > Noctua janthina. The sequence continues at coordinate 14,722,287 of OY755069.1, read as the reverse complement.
CAACCCAGTTAGTACTGGGTAATACGATACCCCTTGGTAAGACATTCGGTACATGTGGGTTAAAACCGATCAGAAGTAATATTAACAGATATGAATGATTGAAAACCTGAAATACGAATCGAATAATTTTGTGTCAATTTAGATTTTAGATGATTATGTACAAACTGAAACAATAGTTTCGTGAAAAAACAAACAGATACAAATAACTGTGGTAAACCACAAGACAGAACTAGTGTCTACACAATCATCCTTGATCCCCAAACACATTACGCCATTACGCGTGACTTCGTCCGCCATTTTTCCTCCGAATCCCGGCAAAAAGGAAAATGGACGTAAGAATAAATAAGTCAAAGCACATACGAATGGATAGATTACTTGCCCATCACCTGTGCCTCGACGGCCCATTGCCACAGTGGCCCAGCTAAGATAGATAGAGTGGGTTCTGTTGTAAGATTTCCGTACCTCAAAAGGAAAATACGAAACCTTTATTATAGTACCTCTTAGTTTATAAGGTGTAGTTTTGTGTGAATATATTTTTCGTGTAGTGGTTGTAAGAGTGGGTTCTTGTTATGATCCTTAGGTCAGACAAAGTGGTATTAGGTGTTTTCATTAGGAACTGCTCAATGACGAACTAAAGTTTGAATGTGAGGTTATAAAGACATCGACCATCGCTGCTGTGTAGATGTGGAGAAGTGTGGCATGTTTTAAAATTTATACGTAAAATGACGCAGGCGACAACGCTGCGATGACGCAACGCACCGCAACGGAGCAATGTGGCTTCACTCTTATTTGATGATTTTAATTATTTAATGAACCAAATTGCATTGTTATTTTATTTTATTTTTTGTTAATTGGAGAAACATTTTATATGCCTAATGGCGGGACATAAATAGTTTCTGAATTTTATATTATAAACCTCCTACTGTTTACTTATGTTCACAAAATAAATGAATTTTAATTTGAACATAACTAACTTAAAAATAAACTAAAAAATGGCGTCTAAACACTCCACCTCAACGCTGTCAACTGGTAATGTCCCCAAGAGACTGGCGGCGTTGCATTATCACGTTGTATAGCATCGCTAAGCCTCTGGCCAAGGTAAAAGCCAGCCCTTGGGTCACGTGTAGAAAGCCAGCCCTCGGGTCACAGGAAGACTAAATTAAAAATAACCGGCGAAGAATCAGTTACCTAAATTCACCTCCGAATTTTCGGTCAGTGGGTCGTCTTAAGAAATACAGGACTGATTTAATGTTACATTGTATTCATATAATTATCTGTAATCTCCTTAAAACCAATGTACACAAACGTCTCTCTGTTTATTCAGAAGTGAACTGAAAACTCAATTTGAAGCCGTTAATTACTTGAATATGTTAATTAACAGTTAATACGATCACTGGTATTCATCGCGCGCTTAACTTGCTTGAAATATATGTTTGTGCTTAACGTGAGGCAATTATTGAATTTACTTTTGCTTTAATACGTTTATGTAAGCTTATACATATTTGTATGAAAAATCTATACATCTATTTAAAAAAATAAAATTGAAGTGTCTGTTTGTACTATCAAAATTACAGCTTTTTACTGAATGCATATGAAAATACATACTCAATACTCAATACTCAAATTTTTATTGCATTCCATAAGTATTACATAGATGGTGTAACAAGGTAAAAGATCATTATGGACCCTGTCGGGCACAGCAACATTAGGAGAGAGGAAGAGGGCTAAGCAGCAATTCAATAATATCATATAAATTATTAGAAATTATAAATTTAATTGGTTGTATAATTATGAATATATACATAATACATTGTTAGGTTTGTTCATATAGGTATAGTATATTAGTTATTTTTAATAATGTATTGCATAACAATAATGTAGGTAATTATTATGAAATTATTAAAAGTATTTAATTATTATTAAATTATGTTATTATTTGTGTATTCATATTTTCATATTTATATTTGGTTTCCTAAATTCCATATTATTCCATATACAGGGTGTGGCGTAAGTAGTGGTCCACCGTTCAGGATTCGATGAACCAGATAATTAACTATAACAATTAAAAATTTTAACCATTTTTACCCAAGGGTTACGAAAATATTTCCTTTCTGTCTTTTATTTACGAAATTTCTACCTTTTATTACAAATTTGTTTGTAGTTTCAACAAAAACCATTATTTTTTCATTTTGACTTCTGCTAATTACTGCTAAATACTAGAGCTATCATGGTAAATAATGATTTTTTATGTAAATTTAGCTCTTTTGAAGAAAAAGTTGGTTCTTCTCTAATTTTAACCCTAATTTTTACATACCATCGAAGTTCAAGGGCGATTTTTGTAAAAAAAAACGTACTACACTGTCAGTGCCAATTTATTTAATAATATGCCTACTAAATACCGATTTCAAAATGGTATCACTATAACAGATCCTATTATTTATCAAAACGATATTCAATTTTAATTGAAGAAAAGAAGATTTTCATTAAACTACTTTTTTAAACTTTACTGCGTTAATACTTACGATATTTGCAAAAAAATACTACAATCTGTCAAATTTCTTTAATAGATTTTCAACTTTATCGGTAAAGCATTAGGTTCAAGGTTGACTAGAAAATTTTACAGTTTCGGGTAGCAAGGTTTGTCGGTACTTTAGTGTTTTGGTAGCAGTTGTGAAACTTTGTTTTTACTGTTAATTGCTTGTCTAGACTTGCAAATGAAGCTCTCAATGACGTTCATTTATATTACGTTGAATTTGTAAATTAAACTATTCTCAGTTTGACATCAAATGTCCATCTGCCAGAGGCACTAGCACGAGTGGGAGGTGAAAACGTATCGTAAATACGTCAATCTTTGAATCGAAAATACAATTGCCCTATGGCATTTTAGGTATATTTTTTGTTATAATATACAATTATCCTATGGCATTTCAGGTAAATAAGCACAATCAGTATCATCCATAGATACGACTCAATTCTTAAAATCATGAAAATATTATAAAGGGTGTAAATAGACCCTTAACATAACCGAAAGGCACTTGTTCTCCCGTCCTTGCGATCATTTTTTTTTTTTGTTCTAGACCATACCTGGAAACCTTCTAGTTACGAAAATATTAGGGATCAAAGTTCCAAGTTTTTCTCAAGTTTTTTTTTTAAACATGTTTTTAATGTAAGATTTTTAATTTACACACCTCCACGACCCCCGTACTATTCAATCCATCCATCAGCACAATGCTTTGGGTGCTTTTCATCGAGTCCTACCGTAAAACATAATTTTTCACCCTAAAAAAAAGTCGATTCCCAGCAATAATTTTTGCGTAAAGTTACTTAGTTTGATGTACAGAATGCTTGGTTGACGGATATGTAAAGGGTCTGTTTACACTGAGGGGTCCAAACGCCTCCTGCCGGAGGCTTTACGCGGGGGTCGTGCGGTCCATGGCCCTTTACGGGGCCCCAGTGTGGGCGCGTTCTTTGAGGCGGCAAGCCGCCCACTACCTGAACGCGCCCCAAAAGGTGATAGCCATAAGGCTAATCCGGGGGTACCGCACGATCTCCGGCGAGGCGGCTAGCCTCCTTGCCGGATTGCCGCCATGGGATCTGGAGACGATGGTCCTCGCGCGCCTGCGCGAATGGCGCGCGGAAGCACTATGTCGGGGGGAAACTCTGCTGCCGCGGCAAATTGCCGCTCAGCGGACAGACCTCCGGCGTGATCTCATGGCGACATGGAGAGAGCGACTGTCGCAACCCCGTGCAGGGCACGCCACCATAGTGGCGATAAGTCCCCTCTTTGAGGAGTGGCTAGAGAGGTGCCACGGCGCCCTCACCTACCGCCTGACGCAGGTCCTCACCGGACAAGGTTGTTTCGGGAGGTTCCTGCACCGAATCGGGCGGGAGGAAACGCCCGGGTGTTTCCACTGCGAGGATCGTCCGGAGGACACGGTGGAGCACACCGTGGAGGTCTGCCCCGCTTGGGTGGAGCACCGCCGTGTCCTCGTAGCGGCGATTGGCGGCGGCGACCTCTCGCGTCCGGCCTTGGTTCAAGCCATGGTCCGGAGCGAGAGGGAATGGGAAGCCGTCACCTCCTTCTGCGAAGCAGTCATGCTAGTGAAGGAGGTGGCGGCACGTGAGAGGGAAAGAACCTCACGTCCCAGCCGCCGCAGGAGACGCCCTGGGCGTCGGGCGTCACGTGGTGGCTTCCGACCACCGTAGGCGCTGGCCTGTGGACGGCGAGTTATGGGCTAGCTCACCGTCCGGCCGTCTTATGACGACAGGGCGTGTCGACGGCGCGTTCGTGTTCCACGCGCGCCTCAAAGAGATGTCAGCAATCAAGTGGGGGTCCGCATGGGCCGATGCCTGCCAGGGCTGCGGGACTGTTCGAAAGAGATACCGTGGCCCTAGAACACAAAGGGCAAAGAAGGAACATGGATGGGTTTTAGTCAGTACAAGTCTGACACTCCCCTCCGCTCGTCGTAAAATCGTCATTTTTACGTTACGTTTACACCGCGCGCTCGTTCTTAGGTCTCTGATAAAGAGGTTTTCTACGTTCACTGTGCAAACACTATGTCAGTTATATCGACGAGGAAATTGTTACCATAGATTCAGCACATACATACGCCGCATTTTTCGTGGATTATTAAAAAAAAAAGGCTAGTGTTTCATACGAAAGGGAACCTATTCGAAAAATGTGTATGAAATAGCTGTATTTTTTAAATCGACGAATGATTTCTATGCGGGGAGATTATAGAACAATTTTTTGAAATTTAGGGCAGTTACACACCCTCTTAATGATAATAATAATGTTTTTTTTTTTTTTTACCGACGTGGGGTTGCATCGAGATGTGGTCGCGGTGGACAAGGGGCTCACCCCGCTCTCCTTGGCTAAAGAGAACTGGCGCAAACCTGTAGTGCTTGACACTAACGACCGCATGGAGGTATGGCAGAGTAAGGAGCTTCACGGACGCTTTTTCCGGGCCCTGCATGGGCCCGATGTAGACCTATCAGCGTCCGTAGCCTGGCTACGTTCCGGGGACCTCTTCGGAGAAACCGAAGGTTTTGTCTGTGCAATTATGGATGAAGTTATGATGACGAATAACTACCGGAGATTTATTGTGAAGGACGGTACGGTTGACATATGTCGGGCATGCCACCGTCCAGGCGAATCAATCCGTCACATTATCTCCGGGTGTTCTAGTCTGGCTAATGGAGAGTACTTGCATAGACACAACCTTGTAGCCAGGATTATCCATCAGCAACTTGCTCTAAAATACAACCTTGTGGAATCGGAAGTACCGTACTATAAGTATGTGCCCGACCCAGTTCTCGAAAATGGCAGTATCACATTGTACTAGGATCGATCCATCATCACTGACCGGACTATTGTAGCCAATAAACCTGATATAGTGGTGATGGATAGGTCAGAGCGGCGCGCAATGATTGTAGACATAACGGTCCCGCATGATGAGAACCTCGTGAAAGCCGAGAAAGATAAGCAAATCAAGTATCTTGACTTGGCTCGCGAGGTTGTCGACATGTGGGATGTGGACTCAGCGATCATTGTGCCGATAGTTGTATCAGCCCATGGCTTAATTGCCAAGAGCCTCGACCAATACCTGAGGAGGCTCTCGTTAGGCAGCTGGATCAAGGGTTTGATTCAGAAAGCGGTGCTCCTGGACACGGCTCGTATTGTTAGGAGGTTCCTCTCTCTGGAGCCCTGACCACCGGTAGCTTGGACCCTGTTCCCGATACCGGTGGGCTACAATTTTTTATATTTTTAAATGTTTTTTATATTGTTTTTAGTTTATGAAATATTTAAAAATGTAGAAGATTTGTATAAAAATAAATAAAGGAAATAATAATGTTTTTAAATAATTAGACACAAGATTTATACATCAAAACCGTTCATATATTTTTCATACAAACGCTACCGATTTTCGAAACCAAAATAAAACACATAATCCCCAAAAAAAAGGAACGACAGGCGGAAATAACAATTTCCTGTTTAGAAACGGGTATAAAAATAACATGAAAAGAGTAACATATTACCTCGTAACATTTTACCAAAGGATTAAGAGAAATTTGCGTACAATCTTCTGGAAGTACGTAAGACCGTAGATTACCATTTTACGAAGAAAAATGTATGATACCCGAGGGTGGCAGAAAATCTGTTCCAAACGAGCGAAGCCGCAGGAATTAAGTAGCGTGTAGCTGCTATTAAATTTGTATTAATACCTTGGCTATTTTTATTTAAAGAGCTTCTACTTGAAGTTATATATGATTACAATACACTAACAAAATAAATTATATTTTTATGCAACATTTTAACTATACAATGCATACATCATCTGCCTAGCCTTATCCCAACTGTGTTGGGGTCGGCTTCCAGTCTAACTGGATGCAGCTGAATACCAGTATTTTACATGGAGCGACTGGATATCTGACCTCCACAACACAGTTAGTACTGTATTACTACACCCCTTGGTAAGACTGGTTGCCAGACTTTCGGGCCACTGACTAACTGTAAAAACTGTCAAAGATCTACAATTGGCAGCCGGGACCAACGGCTTAACGTGCTTTCCGAGGCACGGAGGAAACTCGGTGTGTGATAGGTGGTCCATTCACGGGCCAACCTAGGCGATCGCGGCCTAACCTAAAGATCGAACCGAGCGGCTATTATTTTTAAGCCAAGAGGTCTTCAACTGTACAATGTCAATGGCTTAAAACGATGACGTTTTATTTTTCGGTAGCTATTATTTAGAAGAAATTTAAACTGGTAGTAAAGGACAAAAACAGGGTGATTTCTGAGATGCGACGTCTGGGCGAAATCCAAATCTAATCTAATACCTACAAAATTTGTACGCCGTTAGTGGCAAAACATGGACGCACACAACATCTATTAATTCAATACCTTGCATGTCTGATTAGTCAGTTTATGTAAACGCATGTTTGACAAATAAATTATCTTTATCTTTATCTTTATGGGCAAAAGAAAAGGGTAAAGCAAAGTGGAAAAAACCTACTTAGACAGTAAAATACTAAGATCATCTTATTTTATTCTCTTGTTTTAATGTACTTTGCTCTTGTGCAGATTTATCTTGCTATCTTTGCGATCGGCACAAAACTATCTACAATATTTTAGCAACAAAGGTACTAACGTAATGTAAATAACAATAAATTGGGATATGATACTAACGTTATGTAATAATAATAATTTATTTTGTTATTCATTAAATTAGTTCAAACTTGCCTGATTTGTAAATTTTACAAATAAATTACTAGAAATATTTAAATTAAACCATTCCATACATATCAAATTGTTAATGACACAAAATGGCTGCCCTGGTTTTTTTATAAATGTACGTATAAAAAGATAGGTTTATTACTGATGGTTTTACCGATTCAAATGTACGATGAATTTAATATTTTAATGACATTGGACTGGGGTTTCGTTAAATTGCAAACATAAAGTTCTGGTTACCTACCAGTTTAACTAGTTAGGGTTCTGTAGCCAAACGGCACAAAACGGAACACTTATAGGTTCATCATGTCTGTTTGTCTGTCCGTCTGTATGCCACTTTATTCTGAAACTATTAAGACTACAGAGTTGAAACTTGGTAGGTAAGTGATACTGTGAACCGCTTAACGATTTTATACAAAAATAAAAAAATCAAATATTATGGGCTCCCCATACATGGAAACGAATTTTTTTTTTTTTCATCAAACCTATCCGTGCGGGGTGTCTATAGTTAGGTCTTTAAAAATGTCATTGAGATTACTAGAACCGTTTCTTTGAAAAATATAGGATTGTAGAACGTAAAAAAACTTACAATGAAAATTGGTTTGAAAGAAGATTATTTTGATGTTTACTTTTTGAGATATGGGACTTTTTCATCAAACTACAAAAGTAACTTTGTTGTTCATTTACGTACTATGAAAAACAAATTTAGTTTTGCTGTTGAATGCAATACAATACAACATATGCCTTCAAAATATTTTTATTATATTGTTTGGTGGAACCCTGTGTGCGTGTAAGTATGACTCGCACTTGGCCGGTTTTTTTTGCTGTCAGCTGTCATTTATTTATTTCCAGATAATATTATGAAAATCAGGACAACACACAATAATATAAAGTACATAATTAAGTTAAAATAGAAATCATCACCAAAGCAAAATAAGAGCTTCATCTCCTAGCCTTTTCACAACTATGTTAGAGTCGGCTTCCAGTCTTACCGGATGCAGCTGAATACCAGTATTTTACACGGAGCGACTGCCTATCTGACCTCCACAACCCAGAAAAATAAAACAAGATGAAATCTTCAAATATTTTGTCGAACCGTCTTAAAAAATCCAATATCAGAACAAAGTATTTTGTTATACTTTCAAGGAAATTTAAAGCCAATTCTGGATGCTCGATTCATTCTTACGTCTAGCCAACTGACATTGTCTGGGATGGATGGCTTTAAACTACGAATGGTTCATCCTTACGGGGAGATTGCAAGAAAATCTCACTTATTTCAACCTCATTTGTTTTACGAGAGAGTCGAAAAGAGACGTCAACGCTAACGCGGGAATAATAGGTATGTCTGCGAGTCTAACAACTCAGAGAAAAATACAATGCATCAGTAGCGAAGGGTAAATTTTTGTAAGCGGTAAACCGGAGTACATATCTTTACTGTATAGAATATTATTGGCTACAGAATACTGACTGTGCCATTTTTCTAAGGGAAGCCGGTAGGAATCGGGTTGTATGGAACCTTCACCACTGCAATGAGTGAACCCTTTGCATTGTATTTTTTGTAAAAGGATCAAAAGATAGGTTTTGATATTGTATACATAATGTATTTTGTATTCCACCTAGTATTTCGAGATATCGACAAGCGGTTGGTTGACTTTCCACATTTTTTGGCCAAAGAATCAGTATTGACATCCTTCTGCCAGCCGTAATACTGCCAGCCTTCTGAGTATTTTTCTATTGACAACGATGTGGACGAATTTTTTGACGCACTGTAATTCTTTTCGCATTTTGATACTTGTACATATTTTATTATTATTTGGATCTATTAGTTTCTAAATAATGTGCATACTGAATTTAAATAAATCTTTTTTACAAGAAGATAAAGCGATACTCCTCAGCTCGTTTTTTGACTTATTTAAAATGATGTGACTGGAAACGCCAGGAAGGGTTCTTCAGTGTGGTCCGATGCACGGTACCTACCTTCAGAACGCACGTGAAAGAAGAAAAAAAAAAAGAAGGGTGTGGAAAAATGGTCACTTGTAGCTTTGGAAAAGTCATGTTTTATGTATGTAATTATAGACAGCTACAGATTCTGTTAACAAAAACCAAAGCTTGTTGGTATAAATTTGTAGCATATGTACACAATCATAAAAATAAAATACGTGTACAGTTGTAAATATGATAATTGAAATTCTTTGTTGAAGAATCCAATTAATGCGTCATTGGGAGTTAAAAGATTACCTACTTAAAAATGGAGGTGAGACAATGAGTCAACAACCTGAAGCAATATCTTCAGGTTGTTGACTCATTTTCTCACCTCCATTTTTATAATGTTTTTTTTTATAATTCCTTTGTTGGTATAAGTACTTATCATGTGCATATTCAGCCTTTAATCAATGCACAGTTCTGGATAGCCTCAATTCAAGTCGTTCAGGATTCTTCCGATGAATCTCTATACTGCAACCCACAATTACACAGAAGCGTCATAACGGCCTCGTCTCGAATCGGGATTAGCTAGCAAAAATTTAGTTGTGTTCAGGTCATGTGATTCAGATGCAGTGCTTATAAGTGAGGATAACAGGATCCTAGGTTCTTCTATGCAAGTTGGAACGTGCTGTAATCCACAACGCGGTCCCAGTGAGTTGAGTCAACAATAATCTTTATAGACTTACTATGTCACTTACGGGATATCTTCCGGGATTTTCAATTATTCTGAGCTCCCGATAATCCGACGCTGTTGGAAGCGCCATGATCGCGGGATGACTGGAGAATGCGGGTGCATGGTAAATAAATTGTTAGGTGCAGACCAATCTATCTGCCGTCTTTCTTAGTTCTTTGCTACGCTACAGTACGAATGTCTTTTGTACTCTATACAAAAAAACAATAATAATCTTTATTACTCAAGACAGGGGTTACAAATTGTGTGAAGTCCCTGAGTCCTGTGCTCTCCCAGGAGATATCCGAATCTTATACAATTAGATTAACAAAAATGAAAAGACTGTAGTCATCATCGTCATCATCTGCGGTCTGCCCAGCCTTTTCCCAGCTATGTTGGTGTCGGCTTCCAGTCTTACCAGATTCAGCTGAATTCCAGTATTTTACTTGGACTGATTGCCTATCTGACCTCCACAACCCAGTTAGAACTGGGTTATACGATACCTGTTGGTAAGACTGGTTGTCAGACTTTCAGGCCTGACTACCTGTAAGAACTGTCAAAGATCAATAAATGACAGCCAAGACCAACGGCTGAACGTACTTTGCGGTGTACGGAGGAAACTCGGTATGTAAAGGGTGGTCACCCATTGACGGACCAACCTAGGCAAGCACGGCTTAACCTGAAGACAGACACCAGTGGCTGTAGTTATTACGGTAACAACAAAAAAATAAGTTAAAAGCAAAGTGGTTAAAAGAAACCTGTATTGTGTTTGAGAGTGTTTGCGTGTGTGTTTGTATGTGTGAGAGTAGGTATTATGCCTATCTATTGAACGTCGGTTCATGGCATTTAGAAACAATTTTGTTACGTAAATATTTTATCAATGATCGTTCATTTATTCCCACCCGCGTTTTAACGAGGCCATTTAATTTCTGAACTCATACAAATGTTAAATATCGCTAAGCAATTAAAACTGATATTGTAATGACAAGGTAAATAACGCGAAACGATATTGTGAAATCGCTCTAATTGACTGTTTTTTCAATTATCTCTGAAATCGTTTATCGGTCCTACGCCATTTGGTAGGTTAAATAAATTCGTTGTTACTTTTTTTTGTGTGGGCTGACGATTTTATTAGTACAGTCACGAGCAGCAATATGTACAAGTACATACTTAGCGACTTTTCAATGCGATTTGTTGTATAGTTGAGGTATAAAAATGGCGCCAGTTATGGAAAAGTTCAAAAGGGCGTTTGGCTTGGTAGGTATAGGCATACATTTACATAACATCACGCCAGTAATCCCCAAAGTACACCTCTGCATGACCATGCAGAGGTGTACTTAATAACACACCCACATTTCACCAGTTATGTTTAAGTCCCATGTAATATGTGGCGAGCCTATTGCCATCGACCGGGCACAAATCCAGGTATATATATGATGACATAATGATGGAATATAAGTGTTAATGGGCGGACAGCGAGAGGAAGACCAAAGAAAAGATGGAGTGTGGAATGATATGAAAGGAAAAAAATAGAACGACGACGGTTGACGGGGAAGATTGACAAACGCATACTCAAAAATTGACGAAAAGAGAGTCAATGTATGAAGATCAAAATAGTTACGAAACGGCGCTTTTGTGATGGTATTTTGTTTAGTTGGCGAAACGGGAAAGTTACCAGACGGGACTTACCATAAGTAACTAACTGACTGACCAAGTAACATAAGACAGCCAGGAAAGTGATGATGAAGAATTTTAATTTCAATGTTGGAATCACTATTCCGTAATGTCTACCTTTATATTTGTGGTTTTGACTGTACAAGTTCACGAGGTCATGAAAGCGCTGTATAAGCTGTTATCAAATAGTCGGCCCTTCACAATTGGATATCGAATTGACGGTATTATTAATATTTTTATGGCTCAAAGAGAATTCAGTTGAAAACGAAATTATTTTCAGCACATTTTTCTTGTTAACTTTGATTGCCTGATAACAATCTAAATATTCAAAAGTATTTTTCCATTTTCCATTTGATTTTAGTTGCGTACCGCCAATATTTAGATTTCTATGTACCATTTTGTGGGACGAGTTTTAGAACGGGAATTATAGAATATTTTCTTGAAAATGGAACCTCTGATTTTATATGTAAGCAACGGGAAAATGAGAATGATTTAACAAAATAATTTTTGTTTTTTACAACGCTAACTAAATATTGCAAAGAGAAATCGTCAATTCATCATCTGCCTAGCCTTTTCCCAATTATGTGGGAGTCGGCTTCCAATCTAACCGGATGGAGCTGAATACCAGTATTTTATATGGGGCGACTGCTTATCTGATCTCCACAACCCAGTACGTGCTCAGTAATACTCCTGGGTAGGCTGGTTGTCAGACTTTTTGGGCCACTGTTTACCTGTAACGCAGTCAAAGATCTACAAATGACAGCCGGGACCAACAAACGGCTTAACGTGCTTTCCGAAGCACGGAGGAAACTCGGTATGTAATGGGTGGTTACCCATCCACAGACCAACCTAGGCAAGCACGACTTAAGCTAAAGATCGACTCGAGCGGCTGTAATTATTTAGCCATCAGTTCCTCCAAAGAGAAAGCGTCAAGTAAAGAACAATAATTATTAGTATTATTTTTCTTATTAGTTATATATCACCATCTTATTTACTAAGCCCGTGGTGACCCACGGGCTTAACAACTCACCAAGATTTTAAATTTTACAGCTTCAACATAATTAGGTTACTTTAAAATAAATATTTTTCAGACCTTACTTTCTCTCAAAGAAATCCTAGACTACAAAGGCAAAAATAAAAAGAAATTAAAAAACCACATTTTTTCAAATTAACTTTAATAACATTTCCGTATATAACTGTACCGCCCTATATGAAACACGTGGAAAATTGTTAATGAAAATAAATGATGAAGTTTTAAATTAAGTAATTATATCCTGTATATTCTCATTGCAACGAGTACATCGGTTGAGTACTGGTTTCGACATAATGCTGTGGCATATTTATGTAATTAAAACAGATGATAAAATAGCAAAATCTTATTTGGGATATCCGTTCATTATTAACCCATCTGAAAATAGTACTGAAATGGCAGTCCCTCCATGTAAAATACTGGTATTCAGCCGCATCCAGTTAGACTGGAAGCCGACCCCAACATAGTTAGGAAAAGGCTAGTCAGATGATGATGGAAACAGTGCTGAAACATTCGTGCCTAGTAAAGAAGTAGCTTTTGAATGCGGCTTCACTTGCGTGAAGGTCAAAAATTACGAAATTCACTAGAATGTTCCACCAGGTAGGTATCCTATGTCCTACCCCAGATCATCGTATACTTGTATGCCACATTTCTTAAAAATCAATTCAATCGCTAAAGCGTGAAAAGATAACAGACAAACATACATACAGACAGAATGTCTGTCTTATTTAAAATTAGTTTCTTATTACTAGTATAGTATGTTTAAAAAAAACATTCATGGTTGTCTCACTTCTGATTTTTAATCAATCAATTAACTCAAGAAAGCTCTTACAGCTTTGTCAAAACATTCGGTCCTTCACTTTTAAAATATTGGCATAATATTTCCGACGTAGCACAACTTGGAAATGTCCTTGAACAACCTTGAACGTGAGAAGTTAACAAACACATTTATCGGTCAATGTCGCCCAAGAAGGGGTCAATTTTGAAGAGGCCTATATCTTGCTGTAGATGGTGACTAAAATGCATCATCATCTGCCTAGCCTTTTCTCTACTATGTTGGTGTCGGCTTTCAGTCTAAGCGGATGCAGCTGACTAGCAGTATTTTACATGAAGTGACCGCCTATCTGACCTCCACAATCTAGTTAGTACTAGTTATTACGATACCCTTGGTAAAGCTGGTTGTCAAACTTTCGAGCCACTGATGATTGTAACGACTACAAATACAACTTGGACTAATGGTTTAACGTCCTTCGGTAGTTACCCATCCACGGAACAACCTAGGAAAGTGCAGTTTAACCAGAAGATATACCCGAGCGGCCGTTATTATTTAAAAAAAAAAATGAACGTAAATTATTTTACAGTGAGTGCCACTAAATTTCAAAAATGCCAAAAGTATTATATTTATATTTTGATCGCTTAGCATAGCACTATCAGTCTGTACAGTCACTAGCACCAATATTAATACACTTTCCCAAATAACGATTGTAACTTGGAGATAGGATTTTTTCATAAAAATATGAGTTCCAGAATAATATGTTCGTAACAACATGAAACTTTAATCAGAACAGTACGAAAAAAACACTTTTAAAAGTTGTTAAGTGTTTACACATTGGTGCTCGTGACTGTACAAAATGTAAACGGACCCTTCACGACGCCGTCAACGAAACTATTTTTGTCTAGGTTTTAGAACTTACTTAAACTCATAAGAAATAACCAGCGACGGTAACAATAAATCAAGTCGACAAAAAGTGTGTTCCACACAGCTAATCCCAAAAATACCCTACCCAATACGCCAATAATTTTCAATATTTCGCCCAAACCATTTTACTGCCACGTTACCAAATCTTCAGATAACATAACCTTAGGTTTTTTGCGTCAATAAACGCAGAAATAGTTGGAAACTATATGATTTACGATCGTCATAAAGAAATTGTGGGACGTGCCAACCGGGGATGGTTACCGGTGTTATAGATACGTGTAGACGATACGGCGATCGGGGGATTCGATTCCGGTTCTGCACTTTATGATCGGCTGAAAAAATAAAGTATAGAATCTTAAAGTTACCTAAAGTTGAGTGGATTAAGGTTGAGAATTTAATGATGCAGTGATTCATACTAATTTCGGTCTAGGGGATCCATCTAGAATAACATACACTGACCTTATTGGTGATGTTCTTGGTGTTGTTCGTGACGTGCTTCTGCTCTGTCCAGAGGTTGCCCCATACAGGACAAAGTACTTCGGTAACCCAGGTACTCTCCGCGAGATAGTCAGCAACACCAAGGCGCTGCTGGCCTTTCTCGGAGAGTTGGGGTGGATCGAATAACTTTTCCAACGTTCCCACGTCTCCTACGTCCAAAATACCCTTTTAGACGTGGAGTTGCTGTTCTTCAAAGAGGTCAGGTGCGTAATATTCGCAACAAGCGTGCGTGTGTTACCAGATGAACAAATGAGGACGAACAAAAAGGAGTATTTAAGGAACGTAGCACTGAAGGTGGTGTTTTGTTTGTCCTCCCTAAAGAAAAGACGCGAATTAATATGAATGTAAGAATGAAAAGAATCTAAGTTTCACACGAAATTCCACTATTCATTGAGAAAGAAGAAAATACGTCCATAAAATGTTCATAATTAAATGCGACTAGGAATCTGTACAGCACACAATAAGCCAGTACCTTGGAGGAACATTTTACATTCCATAAGATTGATGATTGGTTTACATTTACAGGCTTGAGAGGTAATCTTTAAGAGGCTTCTCAATAAATATTCGCAAGCTGAATTGACCAAGGGGCTTTCTTTTTTTTGGGACAAACGCACACTATTCCCAAACCACTGCAACTCCTGAAAGCCAGAATCAACAGTGAGACCACCAGAAAGCCGATACAATGAAGCTCGACGAAGTCCCAGAGAAACAATTTAATCAAGGGGCTTGTGACAAAAAAGTGCTTTGTAATCAAAAATAATTAATATGTTCAAACACTGTTTTAAGCTTTCACGGTTTACAACTAAGCTTAAACAGTCACTTGCTGTCACGTAAGTGACAGTATAAGTTTAATTAAGATACTACCTATAGACGAACATGTAATTCCATTATCTTAATGAGACCCTATAGAAAAATGACATACACGTCTGCCAACTTATCTGTGCAGGACTACACAGAACTAAACAAACGTACCAAGTTTGACATATCGATGCAATTTTTCTTGACAAGCAGCGCCACCTCGAACAGCACACTTAAAGTAAGTGGTCATACTGTAATTGCCAAGTTTGACATTTGTACCGTTAGCAACCAGTCGGCACTTACAAGTAGATTACAATTTAAATCGCCTTGTCCCATCTACACTAATATTATAAAGAGGAAAGATTTGTGTGTTTGTAACGAATAAAGCCAAAGACTACTGGACCGATTTAAAAAATGCTTTCAACATTAGAACGCTACATTATCTCTGAGTAACATAGGCTATATTTGTTACTAGAAAAAAATAGGAGGGGAGGGGGGAGAATTAGGGGAAAATAAATGTCCACCCGTGCGAAGCCGGGACGGGCCGCTAGTCTATTATAAATAAAACGTCCTAGTTTGTAACAAAGCTTCAGCAAAATCAGTCTTCAATTTGTTTCTATACCTTATTTAAGACGATTTCTATCAAAGGCGACTCGATTGTCAAGCAAGTCCTTTTACCAATAACTTTGCATTACTATCACAAGTCACATTGATCTTTATTCCGTTACAATAAGGTTGATTTTGGGCTGCTGCTGGCAGGGGTACAATAACACTAATAGAATTGAAAGCAACCGCCAAGACACGAACTCGCGGTCATGCAAATGCAAGTGTCAATAGTTATTATTCAAAATACAACTGATTATTCAAGTTGATTATGTTCATCACTTTTACAACACTGTTCTATGATAGTGATATTTATTTTCATTAAAATGAGGTTGCTTTTGAAATGCACTGCCACTTCGGTTAAAATGTCAGTGATCCTTACAACTCTTGCAATAAGGTCGATGTTTGGTAAAGCGTAAAATGTAAAAGAAATGAAGTACTAATACTAATGGTAGTTGGTGAAACAATAAAATGAACAAATAATGAAACAACGAGGTCTTGACTTTGATGTATTTTCAAACGAGAGTTGATTTATAGGCAGGTTTTGAAGTAATAATCTAGTAAAAGTGGATTGTATTTTAGAGCCCGCAATTCTATTTGAGATTTTGGGACTGAAATAATAAATGAATGGTTGGACTATGAAAGATTATTTGATAGTACAGTTTTTTCACAAACGTGGGTTGAAAATAATTGTTATTAATATAAACTTTTATAGCCACTGGCAACCCGCATCGGCTTCGAACGGGTAACAGACCATTAATAGATGACAACATTTTTCTAGACTGTGCGTTGCTGCAGTTTAATAGATCTTTTTAACTGACTTCAAGGACAAGGTTGTCAACTCGGCTGTATTTTTTAAAATGTTCGTCACCTCAGAACTCCGTGATTACTGGGCCAATTTACGTGATTATTTTTTCAATAGTGGTATTGTTGGTAGTGAAATCTCGAGCACCCGTGTACATTTTATTACAATGCTTGGATAGTTTATGAGTTACATAATACATATTTTTTCTTCTATATCTTTGTGAATAATTTGCTAATGTCTGTTTCCTGCATCGTCCTAAGAGGTGAGTCTACCCGTCATATTAGGCAACTTTCCTAAAGAACCGCATATCCGATTCATGAATAACATGATGCTAGTAACAAGATCACTCTCATACTCACTCTGCATATTAATACAGGTTATAAACTATCTGTGTGCGAAATTCCACGCAAATTTTGTTATGTAGTTTTCGCGTGAAAGAGTAACAAACATCCTCGCAAAAAGTTTTACTTTATATTACAACAGCTAACGATCATCTTCCAGCTCTTGCCCCATGTTACTTGGGGTCGGCACAACATGTTTCTATCTTCCATTTTCTCCTGTCAAACGTCACGCAATCATTTACACCTTTTTTTTTTCTTAACACTCCTCACACAATCCATCCATCGTTTCCTTGGTCTTCCTCCCTCTCTATCCATCAACATTAATATAAAATGCCTATTTATAATAGAAGTTCAGACTCAATTCCCAAATCAGTACCCAATTCACCGACCCCATAAACTAACTTAAACATAAATACTACCACAAAGCCACCTTTAATCACATCGGCCACAAAGCATAGTTTATCTTCCTTAACGTTACCTGGTTTACGTCGTAAATCCTGGTTACTATCACATGTGACAACGTTATGAAACTATCGCGTTATTTTCAGTTACGTTATAACGTTTTCATGAGTTCAGTATTGGGTGGTTATTTTTTCACTTTCGTGATACAAAGTGACCGTTTAGGGTTAAGTGAAATTGACTGTTCGGAAACTAGGCTATTAAGATCTTTGGAAGCTTAGTGGTTGACGTTTAGATGGTAACATCCATTAAGCAGAACACCACGCCTGTTTTTCATGAAGGGTTAGCGAGATGCTAACCTAGTAGACCACTCGCATTTCACCAACCTGACTACCTATCCAGGAGTAGTAGTAGCCAAACTAAGCGCAGCATTACATTACATTACGTTGTACATTTTTTTTTGTCTCAAAAACTGTTTTTTTACCAAAAGTCAAAATTATCTTCGGCACCTACCTTGTTTTATTGCGTAGATCGCTAGCCCGCGTGGAGACGCGTCTCTGGACACCTCTTACGCACGTCTAGCTCAAATAAAATTCTGAAGGTCCTGAGGGCTAATATATTTTTGACTTTTGTTTCCATCATCGGAAGCGACAGGGTAGACCCTTAAGCAACGTATAACACTTTGTCTATGCCCTTTGAAGTCTACATGTTATTGGAACTGCCATTGGCATTTCTAAGAATATGGCATTCGCTGTCAGTGACTGTGGCGTGCAATGTTTTGACTGCCTCGGTTTTGCAGCGCGAGCGCCTTGTTCGCCGCGGGCCGAGCGCGCTTCTGGCAGGCGCTGCTGCTTAGAAATCGCTCGGTCGCCGCACGGACCGCCATAGATCGATCAGGCAAATCTTTGGTAGCCGCGGTACGAGAATGGAATCACAGTTCCCTTCCTGTGTGCTACCACACGCCGAATAATTCGCTGCAATTTTGGGACGCGTGTCTCAGTTTAATGTCAATGATTTATTTAATTTTAAATGTTGAAATGTGACGTCACGAAATTAAGATCCTCTCCCACCCCTTGTCACACACAATGTCAGACTTCGTCGAATCCCTATCTCCCCTAACGTGTGACGTATTTCATGGATGACCCCTTACCTGTAAATTACTCTACTTTTCAGACCACATTGCAAAACATAACACCGCGTCTGTAATCTCTGAAGGCAAGGGTGTAGCTACACCCACATTTCACTGGTTATTCGTCAATGTTTTATTTAAGGTACCTAGTGTATTCTTGTAAATGTTGTATGTGGATTAATATCTGGAATATAAAAATAAAAAAAATCTTTTCATTGTGGGTTTTCAACCTTCCCTGACTTTCGTCAAGGTCGGCTTTCGGCTGCTGGGTAGCCATGAGGAACCCCCACGAAAACAGGCCCCTTATCACTTAGGTACCTAAAATTACCTAGTCCTACCTAGTTTTATTAGTTACGTAAGAACATAGATACTACATAGGTAGGTACCTTATATAATGTCTCAAACTCAACATGAACATTATAATGTTATACTGCCTACATCCATCGCTATTACTAACAATAAACTGTACCCTAGACATGACTTTTCAGGATTACGACGCACCTTATATACAGTGTGATTTTTTTTAGAGACACAGTATGGGGAAATCTGAATCTAGAAGACACTTGGAAACAAATACGTTTTTTTTTTTTCATAAAAGTAATTTTGATATAAATACTTACTTTTTTGAGCAAGTGTGAGTTGTTCGTAAGAATGAGTATAATTGATCATTTTTTTTAATGCCGTTCGACTAAGTTTCGTGTGACAAATTCATAGTATCGCGAAAGGAAAAAAAAATCAGGTCGAGACAAAACGTATATTTTTTTGTCAATTTTACAATTTTTATGGATTTTTGGTTTAAGCAAAAAATTAAGTATGTCAAAATTATTTTCATAAAAAAAAATTAACATTTCCCAAAAAACTGACCGTGTGACTTACAGATTCAAATTTCCCCATACTGTCCCACTTAAAAGAATCACTCTGTAGATGGATAGAGCGGCGTGCGTAAAATCTTAGGACATGAATATACGGGCGAATACTAAGCTTAACTCAAGGTCATACACGGATTTAGTTCTAGTTTAGTATGCAGTGTAGACTTAGGCTTATTTTATGTGCTGTGAGTAAAGATTCGTTTCAAAATGAGCGAGTGAATTTGAAGATTAGAAGGGGTGATGAAGGATTTCGTTTTTAGGTCTAGTGAAATATTAAGATTTAAGCCCCGGTTAAGGCCCGGTTGGGCCAGCGGTGGCCCAGTGGTTGTGGTCCCGACTTACGAGCGAGCAGCGGTGGCCCAGTGGCGGCGGTCCCGACTTACGAGCAGTAAGTCGTGGGTTCGAACACAGGCAGGCGCATTACTTTGTGTAATTTATTTCATCACCACTGCTCTCAAAACTGTGAAGGAAAACATCGTGAGGAAACCGGCATGGCCTAGAACCTAAAATTCGAAGTCATGTGACATCTACCAACCCGCACTGGGCCCGCCTGGTAGATTATAGCCATTCCCTCTCATAGAGAGGAGGCCTGTGTCCCAGCAGTGGGAACGTTATAGGCTGCTGCTATGCTATGCTAAGCCCCGGTTGATGGTAAATAGGCTCTATTACATGAAACTGGAACATAACTGGCAAAATGTGGGTGTACTAGAAGTGTCTCCAAGGTCTGTCTTCCCTCTAAAACAGTTGTAATGTTATGTTGTGTAACTAACATAACATTACGCCTTACGTTAAATGTTTATCAAAAGAATAATTTCATTACCGTAATTCATTTACAGGATGAGTCAGAAATCAATAGGCAAAAAAATTTTCTGTCAAATTTAAAAAACAAATATCAGTAAGTGTGATCTGGAGGTTTGAGGAAAATGTAGTGGAAAAAATGTTGAGTATGAATGTAGATGGCTAAAAGAGTAGAGGAAGACCAAAGAAACGATGGATGGACTGTGTAAAGGATGATAGGGCTAAGAAGGAGGTGACTGCTGAGATGACGAGTAATAGAGAAGTTCAAAGCAGAATGCATGATGCGCAGACCCTAAATATACTGGGATAAGGGTAGAAGAATGATGACCGCAAAACATAAATCATAATGGAAAACTCATTTTTAACATACGACTACATTTCAGAGCTACATCGTCACTTCAGTACAAATGGGGCCAAACTTATGAACAAGATAAAACTCCGGAAAACTCAGGGAACACCGACAATCGCGTGTATTCCATACAGTCCTTTCACTGGTATACCTCTGACAGCTGCAACCGAACAACATCTTTATTGCAACAAGAATAAAGATCACTGTCATCTTGACAAACTTGTCAGTGGAACACTAATCTTATAAAAACGACAGTAAATCTCACTGTGATTTTGACAGTGTCTGTCTTATTACAGGGTCGATCTTAAAGGTTAAATAGTGCCATCCATTACATACCGAGTTTCCTCCGTGCCTCGGAAAGCACGTTAAGCTGTTGATCTCATTTGTAGATCTGATCTGTTCCTATAATCATTGTTTAAGGCATTTAAATAAATAATAAATAATCTTTGACAGTCGTTACAGGTAGTCGGTGGCCTGTCTGACAAAGTCTGACAACCAGTTTTACTAAAGAGTTTTATATTACCAGCTCTAACTTGATTGTGGAGGTCAGATAGGCAGTCGTTCCATGTAAACATCTGCATCCGGTGAGACTGGAAGCCGACCCTAACATAGTTAAGAAAAAGCTAGACAGATAATGATGTCAAGTCCGACGTAAAATAGCAGCGGAAAGACTGTACTTTATAACCTTGAGTGATGTGGAGCGTATTTAGATTAGGGCACCCACGCACTGAAAATGTTGGGAGATAAAGTTAGGGGTCTGTTTGAGATGGGTAGACTCTTAATATTGCGAAGCCTGATAATTGTTGTAACTTCATTGAACATGGGGTTTTGTTGTTTGAGTGGAGTCGCATGTTAATGCGACTCCACTCAAAATATTGTTCGATACTAGTTTTAAAATGTATTGGGACAAATGCTTATTCAAAGAATAAAATAATAACATAACATCACGCCTAAAATCCCCCAAGGGTTAGACAGAGGTGTACTTAATAGTACACCCGCATTTCGCCAGTTATGTTTAAGTCCCATGTAGTAGGGGGAAAGGCTAACCATCAACCGGCACAACTCTAGACTCCATGGCTGCTACTGAGAAATTCCTGATGCAAAAACCCAATACTACTGCCCGAACTGGGAATTTAACCCAGGACCTCAGCCTCAGCGGTCACGCTTGCGATCTCTCTGGACCAACGAGGCAGTCCAAATAATAAGTACCTAATTACCAGAAATTGCCTGTAAAACGTATTTAGGATAACATTTTAATGCTGGTCAACTTTCAGTCTTGAAAAACTCTCAGATGTGTCATGCACATTCAAGCTAGGAACGAAAAAGTCAAACCATTTTCAACCTAATTGTCTTTCACAAAGCGAGCAAGAAGGCACAGATACATTTCCATCAACTTATCTGTGTAGCCAGCAAAAAACAGAACTAAAAAAAAACCACTAAGTTTGACATATCTATGAAAATTTTCATGACAAGTAACGCTACCTTGAACTGTACTCTTAAAGTGAACATACTATAACAAGTATTATCATGTCACCATGTCATGTGCCATTTCGAACTGTTATAATTAGACACTGATACTGACACTGTCATTAGATTAGATTTAGTTTATTGTAACGGATACATTATTTGTGTAATAATAAAAATATAAACAGAACGAAGGAGCCTGGAACTCACGACACAGGAATCCTAGTGTGAATTGCAGGAATCAATGCAATGAATGTAATTTTCTAAACAATAAATTATTCTTGTTCTTATAATAGTGACAGCTCATAGATGTCAAGACAAAATTTGTCAACTTTTCATTCTGCAACTGTACTCGAAGAAATTCATTGTTAAATGAAAACTTCTAAAACGAAATCTGCTTAAACAGATGTGGAATGTATTTTAGATAAGAATATGTACGCACTGACTGAGTTGAGTCTGTTGTAGATAAACTTTAGGGTCCGTCAGTCGTTTGAGTCGGGTAACTTAATACTTCTTGCGTGATAAAAATGTAGTTTCTTAAGAGTTTCTGGTTTTCTTTTTAAATAGTTTTTTTTTTATTGTTATTTAGGATGAGACTCAGACCCTTTTGAAAGTCAAAAAACAAATAGAAAAGCCCCCAAAACTCCCGCCATTCAGCCTAGGGGGGTTACCATGACGTCTAAAAGCAGGAGTAATTCCAGTGTGGGATAGGGACAGAGCTATACAGGTCATCTAGCGCCATCTACATATTTCCCACACAGGAGTTACTCCTGCTTTAAGACGTCATGGTAGGCCACTTGTTTTGTTTTACGTGCCGAAAAATGGCAAACTCACTAAAACTTAGCTGACTGCTTCCAACAGCGAATTTATCTCTTTTATCTCTGTTACTGATTCTGATTACATTTGTAGATCTTTGACAGTCGTTACAGGTAGTCAGTGGCCTGAAAGTCTGCCAACCAGTCTCAACAAGGCGTATCGTTTTAACTAGTACCAATTCGGTTGTGGAGGTCAGATAGGCAGTTCCTCCATGTAAAATATTGATATTCAGCTGAATTCGGGTAGATTGGAAGTAGACCCCAACGTGGTTAGGAAAAGCCTAAGCAGATGACAAGACTCATCAAATTCAAATTCAAATTCTTTATTGCGAACTAAGTGTACAGTATTAATTTGACGATGGTAACAATAGGTAGGTTCTTAGAATTTAGTGGCCTGTTAAGGCATTGCAATTTAAATGGTGTTTAAAAAAAATATCCATACTTAATATTATAATTAACATTATTTTATATTAATTAACATTATACAAACATTTTATATTAAACATACTCTTCTTATTCACATCTCATCTCATGCATCAACCCTGCGCTTGGCTTCCGAATTTAATTTTTTTTCGTTTAGAAGCAAAATCTTTGATTATTGTTCGTGTCCAGCTTTCTAATACTCATCCTCTACTGGCACAGTTTCTGAAAAAAACTACATATTTTCCAAATCATAAGCTCCTCAAAATCTAATAACCAGTCTTACCCAGGGGTATCGTGTTACCCTAACTGGGTTGTGGGGGTCAGATAGGCAGTCGCTCCATTTCAAATACAGATACGCAGCTGCATTTGGTTAGATTGACAGCCGAACCCACCAGCAAAGTTAGGAAAAGGCAACATTAATACAAGATTTTAAACTATCATGGTCACTAATATTATCATTAACACTAGAAACGGGATAAAATCAAAAATCAAAATCAAAATCAAAGCATTTATTTCAAGTAGGCCAGTTACAGGCACTTTTGAATTGTCGAAACAAAGACAACAGTAAAAAATATCTACAGTCCCAGTCACAAGGCACAAAAACTGTGAAAGTATTGTAATTGCCCATTCCCTAACGTAGATCTCTATGGAGAAGAACAGGCAAGAAACTCCTCGCGCCTATCTCGCGCGTGTCCTAATCTAAATACGTTACCACTACACGTCAACTTCTAACATGCTTGATTTTCACTCCGTGTATTTTCACATCGTGGATTATGTAAACTTGACTGACTAACATACTTAATACTGTATTAATGTTATCATTAACACTAGAAACGGGATATTTACCATGTTTACTGATTGTTTGTTGTGTTTTGTTTCTTGTTTGATTTCGACTGTTTATCCGTGATCATGGTGCTTGCAACTTGCAACAACGCCGATGTAACGTTAAAAACGTAACGTTATAAAGATGACAGAAAACATGGTAAATATCCCGTTTCTAGTGTTACTGATAACATTAATACAGTGTTAAGTATGATAGTCTGTCAAGTTTGTATAATCCACGAAGTGAAAATACACGGAGTGAAAATCAAGCATGTTAGAAGTTGACGTGTAGTGGTAACGTATTTAGATTAGGACACGCGCGAGATAAGTTTAGGGTCTGACTGTTTGAGATGGGTGTAGCACTTTCAGAATTAACCTAACCAGATAAAACAGGGTGTAATAATTGAAGTGACTTCATTGGAAATTGGATTTCGCTGTTTCGTCTTTTACGGAATATACAGGGTGGAAGGAACACCGAACGCTCAAACGGTTACCACATATTCCGTGCAACATTCTGAACCCTGCTTTACATATTTACTTAGAAATTTTTCAAAGTCAAAGTCAAAATTATTATAAAAGATGGTAAAAATGACATGAAGTGCAATGACACATTTCGCCATAAAATAGCATGCAAATATTATTAAACACAAGCATTAATTTAGGTAGCTGACTAAATAAAGTAGTTATTTATTTATAACAGCTTAGTTAGACTATTACTAAGTTTAATTAACTAGCATAAAACAAAATTTTGATATTAAATACTAAAAACGAATAATGTTTACAAATCAAAGTATTTTAACATACAACAAATTCTTAGCGTAATATAATTGTTTAAGTATACAAACACTTTTTTTCATCGGTAATTTAAAAAAAAAAACAGCTTTTCCGTACATGACACATTTTGACCGTGTAGGTATTGCACTTTTGTAGGATTTTTTCAGAATGATTAACCTTTGGTATTTGGATACTAATATTATAAATGAGATGGTAACTCTGTCAGTCTGTCTGTTATCTTTTCAGGCCTCGAAAGCTTAACAGATTTCAGTATTTTCGGGACAAAAGTATACAGTAGCAGCAGTGCTGTGTGTGCAGTGTGTAGTTTCAGTAGTGTGTGTGTAGTATAGTGTAGTGTGTAGTGTAGTAGTAGTGTATCTGGCTTAGAACATAAACATCCCGTCAGTACATTACTTTTGGATAATTTTCACAGGTGACGCTTCAGTCGGTCTGTAAACTAACTACAACTAAAGTAAATTATTACTTTCGTTTGAAGATGATAGAATCAATAGTTTGACATGACCTAAAAAAATATAAGCAATACCTTGAACGGTACTGACATGGCTTGCAGGGTTAGCAAAAGGTTCAAGCCAAAATGGCAGTAAACTTCTCCTTTCTTTATCGCGTGGTTAGTGCCTAGCCTGGTGTCAGAGTTTTTATGCCGCCCATGGGCGTGGCTTGGGAGTTGGCTTTAGATGCCGTCGATAAATATATTTCAGACATGGCCGTCTTCACGGTGTTTTCCTTCTCCGAAGCTAGTGATAATTATACAATACGCACATGAATCCGAGTTCGAACTCGAGACAGCAGTAAGCAGTAAGCTGATAATGATTCTCGAAGAACCAATGGTTAATAGAGCAAACGAGGTCTCAAATGAAAGTATCTAGTCTAGTGTAGCTCGATGCTCCACACTTACCTAGCTCTGGGACATCCCACGCTGCACTATCTCACGTTACATCAGGCAAAAGCCTCTCCAGTCTCCATTTAGCATTCCAATAATAAGATCCCACCGCTAAATCAAATTGCAGACCATTTTGAGTTACCACTCAGAATTAATATTCTCACTATTCCGGCGGCGATACGTAACGTATTTAGATAAGGGAGTCGACTAACTGAGCAATGAACAGCTGTGTGGCGATAAAGTTAAGGGACCGGATGTTTGAGTTTGGAACACATCCGACCATGCTGCGTTGTCAGATGTTTGGGTTCTGTCGTGTTAGGGAATAATCGGAGCCATTTTGGGACTAAAGGCGCAAACCCATCGCGGTGCACGCTGTGCACGGACACGCGGCACATTTTAGCTGCGTGGATTCATTTGTTTGACAACGTGGGTCTACGTTTCCACTGCAGTACACATTAAACACCCATAACTATGTACAACTGTAGCGTGCCTGGCCCACCGCGGCATAGACGTGGGTTATTATTCGTGTATAGCGTATACCGCATGCACAGCGAGCATGGCGGTGACAGCGTTGAGCTAGGTGAGCGCCTTATTCGAGCAAGCCACGCATGTACTAATGACATCATTTGATGCATAGAGTGCCCGTGGTTTGTAGTGGATGTGATTGTGTACATACATTTTCTTGCAAAGCAAAGCTTAACACACGTGCGTAGCCTATCCGTGTGCCGCGGTGTGTTTCCGCCTTTATACTGTAACGGAAATGTAGCGTTTGCTTCTGTAATATTTTTATTTTTATACTTTAGGAAGAGAATTTACCCCACCAGTCTGCGGAGAGCTGTTCCTTACACCCTGTATAGAACGTAATATCAAAGTCGAATTAGGACACTGATACACTTTATCCCGGGAACTGATTCTAACTATCCATTCGCAAAGGTAGTTTCCTATGGTTGACCGGTAGAAAATGCCTATGGCATTAAGTCCGCCTCTGTACTTTGTGCTTGAAGTGTTAAATAAACATGGAGAAGATCACGTGAAAAGCATGATGCCTGTAATCACTGATGGGTTCGGCAAAAGTGTACTAATAGTAAATGTTTAAGCCTGAAGTTATTGACGGTGATCCTATTGCTGTCAATTGGTCACAAATCTACACTCTCCACACAACAACACACACAACATATTGTTTTTAAACCTCTTCAAACCATGTAAATTAATAAACATAGTTTTTTCTTGTTCTTCTTGTTCTCTCTGTTTACCCTGTAATTTTTTTATTATTTTATCTAATATCTATATCAAGTAGTTTTCTAAACAAATGAAAACAAAGCGATCAAGATAAAACTTCGTAACAAACAAAAAATCACATTTGATCTTGCAAAGCATCAATAAATAAATAGGACTGCAATACAATGCGATCGTTGATAAATATATTTCCCTGTAGATGCTTCCGTGGAATTAATGATTCGTGACCAGGGAAATCAACGCGAATAATATTATTGTGACACCGTGCCTTCGAGGTTCGACAGAATTGGATGATGATAATATTATTAATCTACTAGCTGACCCGGCAAACGTTGTTTTGCCATATAGAAATTTAAAAAATGTATAAAAATTAAAGAAAAATGTTAAGGGTGGACAACCCTTAACACTAAGGGGTATGAAAAATAGATGTTGGCCGATTCTCAGACCTACTCAATATGCTCACAAAATTTCATGAGAATCGGTGAAGCCGTTTCGGAGGAGTACGGGAACGAACATTGTGACACGAGAATTTTATATATAAGATAAATCTGGACAAATAAATAAAATAGAAGTGTTTGTTTGTAATTTCAAAGTGCCAGCTTTTTATTGAATCCATATGAAAGTGTATATACGGTACTTATAACAAGATTTTTTTTTTTTAATTTGATTGTCTGTCATTTTGTCTCGGCTAATCTCCGAAACGGCTGGACCGTTTTTGAAGCGAATTTTACTGGTATATAGCTGTTGTTATAAGGAGTACTTTAGAACTTATTTTAGAAACTAGGGATCCGTGAAAAAAAAAAAGCTTTGAAATTGTTAACGAAATTCGATTCAAGTAGGGAAGTAATATTTTTTATAATAATTTCACGAGGACCAAGGTCGCGGGCAACAGCTAGTAGTATTTCTTTTGGAGGTGAGCTATTAGGTGAAGTAAAATAATTTTTGGTAAAATGAAAAATAAAGTACCTACATACCTTCAAAAATATTGTTTTTTTTTTTTATTGTCGGAAGTAATATGGTAACCTCAAAACAAAGACACATAGAAAACAGTATATAGTTGATTTTGTGCGTACACGTCTTAAAAATAGTCAATAAGAAAATTATTACTTATTTTGATTAAAAATAAAATAATAATAATAAAAGAATAACGTTAAAACACTTTGATACATGAAAATTAGAAATCAGGCCAACGACAAAATATGAAAAAGAGACGTATTTTTTATACAGTTTGAGGTCAATCCTTAATTTAAAAAAAAAAAACATAGCTACTTTTTATTTTCACCGTTCTTTTATAAATACTAGCCCGTGTTAAACCAACATCGGTTATTTGAGATCGGACAATGGTTAGCTACAAAGGCTAGCTTTAAACTATACCGCTGCCTGGTTTGATTTGTAGCGTAAACCTTTATTGTTGAAAAATATTTGAATTCAAACTGAACTTGATATTTATTTTTGTTTTCGTTTTAGTTAGTCCCAGTATTATTTTCTGTGTAACCCGGTTTCGTTTTTCTTTGATTTATTTTGTTTTGTTGTAAATAAGTTAAGATGTTTTTTGTTTTAATTTTGATTTTAGTATAAACGTTACAGAAACTTTTAAATAATATGTATACACCATATTTATCTTTATTCCAGTAAATAATTAAATACTTTAAAAACATAAACAATAAGTTAGGAGGTTCCTTTCTCTGGAGCTCCTGACCGCCGGAAGCTTGGACCCCGTTCATGATACCGGTGGTATCGGACTACATCTTTTTTATATTTTTCTAGGTTTTTTATATTCATTTTTTTTAAAGGAATATTTTAAAAAGTAGAATTTTTGTACTTCAAGAAATAAATAAATGAAAATAATAAAATAGCCTAAACTTACAAATAACCTAAAACAACATCAAAACCTCCTCTTCATCGTTGTCAGCCGGTGATGTGCCCAAGTGACTGGCGGCGTTGCCACGCTGTAAGGTGGGCCCAGCCCTTGGGTCACGGGAAGCGTCAACTAAACGCTTGGATAACCTCTCCTTGAAGCACTCGGACCCCACGGCCTGAACTTTAGATAAATGAGAATTTTCAGTTGTATCGATCAGTTTAAAGTATTTCTTTTTTTTTATTCAGATCACTCATTTTGTAAGATTATTAAAAGTTCGAAGTCATGTGTGACATACACTAACTCGCGTTATGCTCGTATCGTGAATTACGGTCCTCTTTCTCACAGACAGGAGGCCTTTCTCCAGGAGTGGGACACGATGTATGCTACTAAAAAAAAACCGCCCAAGTGCGAGCCGGACTCGTGCATTTCAGGTTCCGTACCATCGTAAAACCCTTTAATTTTTAATTTATTTTAATTATTTGTGGTTATAGCGGCAACAGAAAAAGGTACACATTCTGAGAAAATTTCAATTGTCTACCTATTACGGATTATGAGATACAGCCCGCTGACAGACAGACGGACGGACGGACGGCGCAGGCTTAGTAATAGGGTCCCGTTGGTTACCCTTCGGGTACGGAACCATAAACACATCATGACACAGTATTTTATTTAACAAAAGTTCATAGAATTATTATACTTTTTATAACGTTAACTTGTTACAGAAAATCTGTTAAATCTTTTCCTCACTCTCAGTTGAAAATAAATTACCTAAAGCAACTGTTTTATCTAAACCAGATTATTTACCTATTCTTATCATGTCTGATGACGTCACCCGGGTGTTTTTACTCGACGCTTCAGTGAACTTTGGAATGAGTTTGACTGCCATGAATTTTAAATACAAACAAATTGTATGAGAAGAATTCATAATGATAATATGTTAAGTACGGTGGGTTGGTGGTAACACTTTGACTTTGAGTTGACCTAGCGTAACACGAAGTTTCAGTCCAATAAGAGACCAGCTTACACTGGTTTTTTTGCCACTGACGTGTAGCTACCGTATCTTTTTTTTATCTTATTGTCTCACAGCTGGGTCTCCCACAAATGCCTCTAGGTTATCATGCCAGTTGTTTTGCAGCTCATCCTCAGCGAAAACACTCGCGTGCTTGAATACCGTTTAAAAAAAAATTACATACACCCTTTAGATTGAAAAATGTATTAATACATATAATCATAATAAATCTTTTAATAGTAAAAATCTGTTACAATTCAAAGAATATTTCTTAAAAAGGAGTAGAAGATAATATTTTCAGGAAAACGTTTCATTAATCTTTAAAAAAAAACACGAAATATATAATTTTAGAGCAAGCCGCTGATTGATTGCCTTTCGACGCTTTTCAATGATTAATCAATCAAAAATCACTTCGATATTACAGAAAATACATTGTCAATCATAACCATTTCTCTGAGGCAACTCCATAACTCAAAATTCTTAATGGATTACAATTAGTATGAGATGAAAAACAGCTGCGTTCTGTTATTTTATTGCCACTCCTAAACAGTGGTGAAAACAATTGAATGCGCAACATTATTGTGATATTCTAAAATAAAAGTAGCCTAAGTTAGCTAAGCGAAGCTGCTATCTGCTAGTAAAAGTCCCGTCAAAACCGTTAAAGCCTTTTTGGAAATTAGCCGGAACAAACAGGCATACAGACATTAAAAAATAAACAGTTTTTTGTTATAAATACCGTTTATACTTTCTTATGCATTCAGTAAGCTTTGTGTCAATTTCATTATCTAGTCGAACCATTTATAGATATGAATGAAATCTTAAAACAAAGCCAATACTGAAAGGGAAACGAGTACATTCAATGTTGTTCGAATCAAAGTTACGTTTACGTCACGCGATCTTGGGGTCTCGGGCCTTTGTTGTGTTTACAGCGGCCAATACAAGAATGAAAAGAGGCAAAAAATTAATTTCAATTTGCAAAGATGTTGACAGTTCATATTGCAATGGACATTTTCATTAAAACCATTTGATGGTAAGAAAATACTGTATTGTGGGGGAAACCGCGTGTTTTATGACATTGAGTTTTTTTATGAAACCGAGCTGACTGGACAGCTAACTTTGACAGCTAATGTGCAGCTAGTCTGCAGTCCGGGACCAACACCGTTTTGCACATCACTTGCACATATTACCGAGCGCGTGTCCCTCGGGGACATTCCTTGCTCGCGTCTCTCGCAAACATCTTTCACTTTTTACATACATACATAAACTCACGCCTTTTTCCCACGGGGGTAGGCAGAAACTACAGAACGCCACCTGCAACAAACCTTAGAACTCGCCTCCTTCAGCCTAGTCCACGTTCTCACAATTTTTTTTTTTTTTTTTTATAAAACTTTGCCCACACTAGGAATTTCTCCTGTATCGTGGGTGCGTTTACAAACATTTAAGCTCACATACACAAACAGCCAGACCCGGAACAACTACCTGTAGGCTATACAAATATTAGTTCCGTGCGGGAATCGAACCCGCGACACGAAGCGCAGCAGTCAATCGCTCAGCCACTGCGCCAACCGTGCCGTCATTAGTTGGTACAACTGGTCATACATAAGGATGCGAGTACTACGCACCTGACCTTTCTGAAGAACCTCACCAATAAGGTATGTCCTTCTAGGGCGTCCTCTCCTGGCATTGCCACTCACATCTGCCTTGTAAAGAGTTATGTCCGACTCGCCACTGTCCCGATTGGTCACCAATTTTTTTTTAAACAAGGAGTCTCGATTTGTCATCCTTTTGTTAGTCGCCTTTCAGTCATCCTTTTCACATGACCAAACCATCTAAGCATACTCTCTTTCACTCTTTTGTGTATAGAAATATCTAGAACCTACTAGCCCTCTTCCACTAAGCGAAATCAGTTTGGAAAACGAATAACCACCTAGATTACTCGCACATTGTTAGTAGATTATACGCCAAACACGAAACCAAATCGTTTTCAATTTCCAATCGATTCCCAGCTCAGCACATTTTGACCGTTCCATTACACCCAGCTTCTTGTGGGTCGTACCCAAATGAATACAAAACACTATGCCGTGGTGACGTCAGAGATTGATGACGTCGACGATTGAAATCTTGGACGGTGAAATTGTAATGGAGAGAGATTTCGGAAGGGATGGGGTGGAATTGTGGTTGCGATGAATGTTATGTAGCTGTGATTGCTAGAAATTGTTTGTAATGTTGGGCCTGTATTGTACAGTTTAATCCATGCTACTCTATTTTAAGTGACAAAGATATTATGTAAGTGTGTCTACAATGGTATGAAGAATAGGCTGTAAAGTTCCTCAATACTCCATAGAAAAGGGAGGACCCTCTTACTACTGCCCGACAGTTGTTTTCGGGTTTTTCTAGGACAACTGTTAGTTCTTCCTTTGTGTCATAGATGGCGCTGTAGTACTTTTTGTACTATGGAAATTAATTTTACTAATTAAATGCGAAAGTTGGTGAGGAAGGATGGATGGAAGTTTGTTACTCTTTCAAGCAAAACCTACTTATCGGATTTGGATGAAATTTGGCACATAGATAGCTTATAACCTGGATTAACATATTTACTACCGGGATTCTTTTTATCCCGGTAGTATTATCTCTTGAGACAGTTACCGAATTTCAACAGCTAGTTGTTTAAAAATGGTCTCACGTCGTCAATTTGTTGTGTCAAAACGTCGTCGAAGAATGATAATTATTGCGATTTGAATATTAGCAACTTAAGTTAGTAGTCAAATTGATGAACAATTCATTACCCTGACTTAACCCAGCGAATAACATCAAACATCCACAGTTTCTCGTGACAGAAAATTGAATATTATCATTTAATTTATTTATGAGAGAGAATAAGGTTCCATAAAATATTCAAGAAGATCAGTCAGTGAAAGGTCAGTTATGAAAGAAGTTTGACTGGCTCAAGGCAAGGGAATATAATATTTATCAGGATAATTTCGTTTCACTCCAATCACGACAGGTCTTCCTTAATTACTGGCCTGAAATGTTACGGAAATCAGTCACGACACAATAATCACAACGCTGAAAAAGCTTTAAATAAAATTTCGCCTGAATTATCTGTATGGTTAATCTTTTGAACGTCATTGTCACATATACGTGACAAGCAAGCGCGTGCCCTGTACGCCAACGACACAAAGATGTGACAAAAATTCGGTGCTCTATAACCCGAAATTAACAATTAAATTGTAGTTTTAGCATCCCCATTATTTTTGTAGGTATTTCCGGTGAAATTGTGGCTTGGCGTGGAGGGAACGCGCATGCTTTTTATGCTCTGACGTTTAAAAGGTTAAGCAGAGGTGCACCAAAGTAAAACACATTTCCCAATTATGTTTATGTCCAATAGAAGGGGGCAGCCTTTAGCCATCAACCTGGCTCAATTCAGACTCCGGTAATTTTTGACTAGCAACTCTAAAATTCCTGATAGAAGAACTCAATAACAATTTGTCCGACCTGGGAATCCAAAACCTCATGCTCCAACTACAATTGACCAACGAAACTCTTTAACAAAACAATGTGCACTTAAATTTATGTTATATATCAAAAACAAAAACATTATTTATCTTTCACAAGAGGAAAAATCTTTTACTAAACCTTTAAGCTCTCAGTTAAACAAAAAACCCGTAACTTGGGGTTCCACTAGGTAAAAACTGACAAGGTCAGCTTCTCCTGATTTCCTTAACTTTTGCGTCAAGCCTAAGCGATTTTTGCGGAGAAGTCCATGGAAATAAATAATAGCCAGTTGCTAGGTCGTTAAAAAGTACTTAGATTTGCCGTTTTTTCTTCTTTTTTTGCTTACGAACTGGGCAGGTCTCCAAGGCACGTCAGAAACACGTATGAACGTTTTCTAGGCTAAGTGAGACATGAGTACTGATTTTCTATTTTTTTATTTAGGTCACATTTAGTGTAGGAATCATTTTTGCTAAGAGCGAGAAAAAATCTTACAACTTCGGGAAAAGGGGCTTTCCATTAATCATTTATTCTGAGATATTTCAGCCTCCTTTTTGGACCCTTAATCTGTCAATTTCGTAATATCAAAATGTTTTAATATGCTTTGAAGGTTTATTCGGGATCGAGAATTTAAGCGGATGAAGATCAGTAGAAATCTTAAGATAACATTTATCACATAAAATGATGTATAGCTGTTTTGCAAGGATCTTATGCCACCATCTTGTTTAGCATAAGCATAGCATAATCAGCATATAATTTCCCCACACTGCTGGGACACAGGCCTTCTCTCTATGAGAGGGAATCGGCTATAATCCATCACGCGGGCCCAGTGCGGGTTCGTAGATGTCACATGTCCTTGAATTTTGGTTCTAGGACATGCCGGATTCCTCACGATGTTTTCTGTCACCCTTTTGAGAGTAGTGGTTATGAAATAAATTACACAAAGCATTGTGCCTGCCTGAGTTTGAACTCACGAGTTACTGCTCGTAAGTCGGGGCCGCCACCACTGGGCCACCACTGATCTGCCATCTTGTTTATTCTGTACATAATTATGTATAACAAAGAAAACAAATGCCCACTGGTTAGTGTTCATTTGTTTTATTTTGTTATATAGCAGGTTTGCTTTTTGCCCTCAACGTTCAATTAAGCGCTTAGAAGCACTTAAACTACAACCAATTCTTACAGTAGATACTGTGTGTCATACCGCGAATCATAACGACCACATAACTACCAACTCTAATACTATAACATAGATTCTAAAAACCCTACCACGTGTATCACTCTTTATAAGTCCTTTAACCCTAACATATCCACGAATTAGAGCCACCAACCCACGGCCAACCTAACCCTACCCACCGATCTATAAAATTCGTGTCGTATCTGCCATCGCGACAGCATTGTCCCAACCCGTCAACTTTTTAGGGTTCCGCGTATCAGATAAAAGCCTTGACCTTGTTCAATGTCAGTTGAAGTTAAACGGAGTGGAATGACGTCAATTCTTTGGAACAATTGTGCTGTCACATGAAATGGAGGCTGTAGAATTTTATGTTTTAGTCGAGTGATTTCACTGGCAGTTACATTTTGACTCGTGGCCTTAGGCGCAATCAATTTTTATTATAACTCTATTTGATATTTGGTGTATCAATGCGGATCTTTATTCTTAAAATCCCAAGATACCCGTTATTTTATTTTTATAACACGAAATATACTTGCGTTTGGCCGCAACTTGCTTGACGTGAAGCGATGTTGCGGTCCGGTGGAGCACGCTTGCCTAAATGAAACCAATTCGCTCGAACTTTGAAGAGATCCAGATTATAATGATCGGGGAACAGAGAAGTTAGCAGTGAATTCCACTGACTGGCGGTTCTTACAATAATATGGAAGCATTCCTAAGTATTCCTCAAAGCGCAACTATTTTTAAGCGCAACCATTAGTTGGTTGCGCTTAAAAATAGTTGCGCAACTAAATTATTTCTAGAAACGCAACCATTAGTTGCGCTCACAAATTCAAATTAAAAATATTATATGTTTATTCATCAAAGCGCAACCATGATGAAATATAGAGGGGGGTAGGTCTCTATTTTTGGAAGCGCAACTAATGGTTGCGGTTTGAAGAATAATTTAGTTGCGCTTAGTTGGTTGCGCTTAAAAATGTTGCTCTTCGAGGAATACCCCTTTTTTCGGATCCATGGAACTTGAACCATATAACGGTGACACATTTATTTATGTAAGTAGCATTAAGGCATAAGATGTGAAGGAAGCTAAAAAACCGTCAGTCCCTTTCCACTAAACGAAACGTCACCAAAAACCGCTAGCGAGAAATATAACACCAAAAAAATCATATACCCTCTAAACTTTTACTCAACCATTGTGCGAAGTCATCACAAAGAGGCGTGAAAAATAAGTAACTCAATCCATATCAACGTCAGAAAAATTAGGCACGGAACCCATTTGTGAAAGTTTGTGTCGGACGCCGACCTTTTAAAGGTCATTTCAGACGTAACAGCGCGTGAACGTGCCTGTTGTACTAGATACGGTTATGTTAAAGTATGATGTTGTAATTTTGTTTTTTCATTGGTGGTTGAGTCGCGGAATATTCGCTTGTAATCGGAAGTAAGCGTAATGTGTGAATAGAGTTTTTTGGTGGACGTATATTTTTATCTAACATGCGTGATGGTTTTCTGAGAGAGCACTGATAATTCAGTGGTGGTGGTACTGATTTTCGTGTCGAAAGCCGTTCAAACCTAAGTAGGCTGCTAGTTTACTTTGTGTAATGACACAAAGTAAAGTAGGAGCCCAGGTTTGATATGTAATCGCCTTTTAGTACTGCAATCGGTGAAGAAAAACATTTTCCCGAAAACGGCATGTTACAGTGGTTCTGTAACATGCCGTTTTCGGCATAGTTTGAAGACATTATGTGTCATCCAAAGGGATACCCCCTTTGTGGGGTGTATGTGGGACTTCTTACAGGGAGAAGGACAATGTCAGTATTAAAACGTTTTCTGTGTTTTATATTTTACTATTACTGTTTCGCTAATTATTGTTATTAGTTCTCAATAATTTAAATAAAAACCGTAGAAATAAATAGGTGGGTACTTAAAAAGCGGGCTTGGAAGATGCTCAGGCGTTGCTTTACACCAAATATCTGGAAGATTGTTTTGGCGTATTTGATGTGGTTTGGAAGTCATAGTTTTTATGCCAAAAAACACTTACAGCGGAAGTAAAGAAACAGTTAACGGTGGCCCAATTAAAAGAAGGGCCTAAAATAACCACCTTATCCCCGTGGTGACATTATAATTACAAGTTTTTTGTGCTCCTGTTTCCATCGTGTCGTCATCCACTTAGCTAGATTATTTGTCTCCAGCTCTCAAAGCGAAGCACGAATAAAAAGGTCTTTTGCTCTGCAGCTATGAAATTCCTTTATTTTGTACGAAACTCCTTTATTTTGTGTTGCAATTACAGATCCGTGTTATGAATGTTGTTATTACAAGGATGTTGCAAGCCTTGTGTTTCGATGAGAGCGTTGATGAGAAAATAATAATGAAGTCATATTGTTTTTTTTCTGTTATTTTTAAAAAAGACTGAAAGGAAAGCTTTGAGCTGCAAATAATAAATCTGTTTCTTTTGCGAGCTGTTATAATTAAGAAAAGGTAAAAAGCAGAACTTTTTAAGCGGTCTTATATTGTTCGAAATTTTATGAATTCGAATTCTTTGAGTATGAATCGTTTCTTTGGTGTTCCTCTACTCTTATAGCCTATAAGAGTAGAGGAAGATCAAAGAAACGATGGATGGACCGTGACTGCTAAGATGACGAGTAAATAGATGGAGGAGCTCGTGGCTTTCTAATAACCGTCACACAGGTCGATCTTCAAGGTTATGACGTAGCGCTTTCCAAGGTTGGTCTGTGATTGGAATACATACCTAGTTTCCTCCGAGCCTTGGAAAGCAAGTTAAGCCATTGGTCCCGGCTGTTCTTTATAAATCTTTGGCAGTCGTTACAGGTAGTCAGTGGCCCGAAAGTCTGACAACCAGTCTTACCAAGGGGTGTTTTTTACCCAGTAGTAACTGGGCTGTGTTAGTCGCTCCATGTAAAATATTTTGTACTGTAGATAAAAGAAACTACGGTTAGACTGGAAGCCGACCCAACATAGTTGGAAAAAGGCTTGGTAGATGATGATCGACGAATAATAAATAATATTTTTTTATTCAGACTAAAAATTGGTACAATACAACATAAATCTAAGAAATAATGTAGTATAGCAAAGTTCGATGCTTGTACTAGGGTAAACCTGTATCGCAGGCGGTATGCGTGTGTGTATGTGTGTGTGTGTGTGTGTGTGTGTGTGGGTGAATGCTACTGACGTACGACTGTTGTCAGTGTCCCAAGAGAGAAACGATGTGAACCAGTGCGAGTGTAACCACCACCATGCCACCATGTGCGGCGTACGTGACAATCCTTTAATATAGCATTTCAAACACATTGCACCATAATCCTGGTACAAATATCGCAACTCATATTAACCCGTACTATTTTCTGTGTCAAATACGGACCGCTTGGTCAGACCGCAGTCCGGTAGCGATAAGAGGACGGACCGGGATTTTTATCGGAGCGACAGCGCCCTCTGGCGACGGGCGACGTTTCTGTCTGACAGAAAATCTTGTTTCACAGAATGCCGATAAATTCAGAAAAAGAACAATGCCTCCGGCTTGCCAGTACGAGCTGTATCCTTGCGGAAAATGTATCAAACGATATTGTATTTAATACCATTTTGTAAGGATTTTAATATTTTCATTAAATGTGTTTTTTTTTTGTTTTCAGGTAAACTGATTTCTGAGTTGCCGTTGTTTGCATCATTTTATGGTTATTAGGTATGTTTTATATCTGTTACTGATATTAAAAACAGATAAAGTTTATAAGTTAGGATGTACTAGTTGGAGGAACTCTTTAAAACTACTCATTCGATTTTTAAAATAATTTCACTAATGGAAAGTTACATTATTGCCGAATGCCATAGATTGAAATGTTTTTTTTTTTACAAGGGTGAAGCCGCAAGTAGAAGCTAGTTATATTTTTCTGTATTTATGAATCCAAAAATAAAAGGGTTGAGGGAGGTAACAAAAAGTTTCAGATATAACAAGATGTTCTCGGAAAATATTACCTCTCACCATAATTATTTCTATCACTAAGCAGCGTTGCGTAGTTCCAGCTTGAAGTACCGATGAGATTACAGACACTATATGCAACTCTTGAATTTACAGAATCAATCAAACCGTTACGGATCATATGCGGACAGGGACACGGACACCTCCATACAAATATTTACTACGTCAGTATCAGTTGGTTTGGTATAGGCATGTAATGCGGAGTAATGAGGAAAATGTCATGAGGAAAGTTTATAGGAGTACAGGAAGACTAAAGAAACGATGAATGGAATGTGTGAAGGATGATATGGTAAAAAATACGGTGTCTGATAAGATGACGAGTAATAGAGAAGTATGGAAGAAGAAGACATGCTGCGCCGACCCCAAATGAATTGGGAGGAGGGCAGGAGAACGATGATGAAGTCATAATCCGCTGGAGCCTAATGTATCCATTTTCAGATTCAGTTTGATTTATCTTTAAGAACGAAAATAAATCAGAAACCTCTTAGCAGTTCTGAAGAACTTCAAGACTGTTGGTCAAAATAAAAATTAACTTTATAGAAGTAGTTTTTCCTGGAACCCCTTCAGAATTTGAGCAGCACTTAATATCTCCAAGAATTCATAATAAAATTCATGAATGAATTCATTACAACATCCCTCAATGTCAACTAAGGAGAGTAGGTCGACGGAATTTCAAAAATGCCATGTATCCATAAGATTTGTTAAAGTACCAGTGTATAATAGACTTGGTTGGCACGCTACATCGGGTGGCTTGCCAACCAAGCTGCCTTTGAAACGTCTACGTGTGAATTTGCAATTTTTGAAATTCCGTGCCACTTGGCTTGGCATATCTATGAGGTATTTAAAGTTTGCTGAATTGAGTAATGTGTTATGGTTTAAAATTTAGATTTTTTTAATGCTTTAATGGTTTTAAAATGTCATTTTTCGTGTATTCCTTTTGTTGTTGTTTTAAAAATAATGCCAACGAAAAATTTGTTTGAAACTGCAATTAATGACTGGTTTTACACAACATAACGTCACGCCTGTACATCTCTAATGGGTCGAGCAGAGATATACCTACCCATAGTACTCCAACATTTC
Source organism: Noctua janthina (assembly GCA_963576755.1). NCBI lineage: Eukaryota > Metazoa > Arthropoda > Insecta > Lepidoptera > Noctuidae > Noctua > Noctua janthina. Next base: position 14,682,372 of record OY755069.1, on the reverse strand, counting down.
GCCAGTAAGGTTTAAGCCTTATCGTGTAATAATATAATGTTGGGTATAGGATTGCCCTGGCCCCATGCCAATAACCTTTGAAAATGTATCCTGTTTGACAAATGATACAGTCTAAATTTGTACATCCTTTGAAACAAAAGATACAAAGGAATTCGATTATTTGTGTAAATTCTGTAGAAAACAAAAGTACACAGTTTACCCATTACTTTCAAATGTTAAAGAACCTAACTTAGTATAATCAAAACACTGTTTATTTTTACAAAACAACGATTCTACAAATGAAATTTAACACGATCAGTACATTTAAACAGCACTCAAGATCTGTCACCTCATTGCTACGGAATATTGACATTGACAGGGTTTAAACACGGTTCAGTTTCGTTGGCAAAATAATTTCCGAAGATAATATAACACATCACACCTGTAATTCCCGAAGGGTTAGGTAAAGATATACCTATAATAGTAATAAAACCCACATTTTGCCAGTAACATTTAAGTCCCAGGTAATAGGGGGCGAGCCTATTGCCATCAACCGGGCTTGAATCCAGACTCCGGGCTGCAACTGAGAAATCCGTGATGGAAAAACACAATAACATTTTGCCTGACCTGGGAATCGAACCCAGGACCTCATGCTTAACAGTCGAGCTTGCGACCATAAACTAACGAGGTAGTCCAAAAATAGTGTACTAAAATCACTTTTACCAATAAAATAAGATCTTTCCCGCTATCGTCAGCACTGAGGTGTTTTCTGCACGATCAGTCCATTTATATCTTGATCTTGGATAACGATAGTTCATCCTCACGTACCGGGGACTAAGTTGGACGTCTTATAGTCCTTACGTTTTCTATCTGTTCGAACTGCTGTTGATGGGGTGCAGTGCTAAATAATTTGTTGATGTAAAATTGATTTCTTTTTTTGATTCATGTTTGTTTGACATCAAAATAATTTCAAAATGACATGACATGACATAAAAGTTTAGATACAGTCCTTTAATCGATTCTACGATATATGCATTTATATAAAACATCGGTTACAATACTGATACGTTACAATAAGAAAACTAATAAGAGGTTTAACATATGTATTACTAGCGACGCGCCCCGACTTCGCACGGGTGCACAATATACCTATAAACCTTCCTCTTGAATTACTCTATCTATTGCTGAAAACTGCATTCAAATCCTTTGCGTAGTTTAAAAAATCTAAGCGTAGAAACAGCGGGAGCGAAAGATCTATGAAGAGTCTACAACGAGCAGACACGTAATAAAATAATCATAACACGAAACTCTGTAACCCTATCTTTTTTCTTAGCATGTCGATGGCAATCTAAATTGTGTCAGCCCAGAATTGAGCTACTAGTTTAGTACTTTCGGTCGATCACTTCCAATAGTGAACAAACAACAGGACACGCAGTGCCCTATCGTTTGTGGAACAGCACCGCATTTACACTCCAGAGCAGAGTCAATAATGAATCTCCACCTGAGCAGGTTTTCCTTGCCGCGACCAACGTGGATCAACCTTACGCTTATCGCCGAGATCTGTAACCCTATTATAAGTTTAAAAACAACCACGGATAAACTATTCATCTTCTTTAAAAATAGATCCTCTTAAACCTTAAAAGAAACTACATTCCGCCGCATATCTTGAACCTTGTCAGACACTTAGGTAGAAGTTTTTTATCGGATGTTTTAAATCGGCCTCCATCCTGAAACGGATTTGTTATTCATAGAAGTGGCTCTGGGAAGTAAGGAACACTTTAACTTATTGACTTAGATAGCAGGGAATGGAATTAAGAATATAAAGAGTTTTAAAGTTTGATTTGCTTTTTTTGTTTTGATGAAGTGACGTGTTTTACGATCTGCTATATTAATTGTCTATATTGAGTACTAGCTGTTTCCCGCGACTTCGTTCGCGTGGAAATTTTGATGTGTCATGTGTGAGACTGCCTCGTTGGTCGAGTAGTCGCAAGCGCGACTACCGAGCATGAGGTCCTGAGTTCGATTCCCGGGACGGACAAAGTGATATTGGGTTTTTCCATCAGGAATTTCTCATTAGCAGCCACGGAGTCTGGGTTTGCGCCCAGTTGATGCCAATAGGCTCGCACCCTATTACATGAGACTTAAGCATTACATAACTGGTGAAATGTGGGTGTACTATTAGGTACACCTCTGCCTAACCCTACGGGGGTTTCTGGCTTTGGCTGTAGGTATTGGGGGCGAGCCAATTGCCTTCAACCGAGCACAATTCCAGACTCCGTGGCTGCTACAGAGAAATTCCTGATAGAAAAATCCAATGACACTTTGCCCGACCTGGGAATCGAACCCAGGACAAATCAGGCAGTCAAAAAAACAAAATAACTCTTCCAAAATACTCTGTAAATATACAAAACAACTTTCAAACAAAACAGCTATAACATTACTATTCTCACCTTATAAAAGTCTAGGATACTATCTCAATGAAATATAACAATTGCGATGTCTGCCACGAAGAAACTTTACTAACAGGCGGTCTGATAGCAGCTTACGACCGCTACTTTTGTTGGGGACGACCTAGATATCAAAGGTGAGGGTTTTACGAAATCGTTTTATCTTTTCGTTCTTCAAAAATTATAAAAGACTAAGGTCGCGAAGTAAATACACGAGGTGAACCTACACGTGTTATTGTAATCTCGTTTCCTCTTAGACGTTTTTGTGATTGAACCCTTATGGTTATTTGTAAGAAACAAAATGTAATTTTCTCTCAAAACGAAAAACGTCGTGAGGAAACCGGCATGTCCTAGAATCAAAAATTCAAAGACATGGGACATCTATCAACCCGCGTGGTGGATTATAGGCCACTTCCTCTCATAGAGAGGAGGCCTGTGTCCCAGCAGTGGGCTGATTATCACGAATTACATAATTTCTTAGTAACGGCTTGGAGTCAAAATTTTTGCCCGGATAATGGCAATACGCTGACCCCCAATTGCAAGGGGCTTAAACATAAGTGGCAAATCGAGTGTGTACGACAGTTTCACCTCCGTCTTACCCTTCAGGGATTACAGGCGTGATTTTATGCTATGTTAAATTATCATAATCATCTGCCTCGCCTTGTCCCAACAATATCGGGGTCAGCTTCCAGTCTAACCAGATGCAGCTGAATATCAGTACTTTACATGGTGCGACTGCCTATCTGACCTCCACAACCTAGTTAATACTGGGTACCCCTTGATGAGCCTGGTTGACAGCTGGGACCAAAGTTTTATCGTTCTTTCCGAGGCACGGAGGAAACTCGGTCTGTGATGGGTGGTCACCCATCCACAGACCAACCTAGGCAAGCGCGGCTTAACCTGAAGATTGATCCGAGTGGCTGTTATTATTTAGCCATGAGCTCCTATTGTTATATTAAACTATCAATACACTTAATTGAACTGTTACAACCCCTCATATAGAAATCGTAAGACTAAACCCTTCAGAAACGCCTGATCCAATTGAATACGATCGCTTTGCATTCGTCATATCAGCCGGAAAGCACCCACGAATGAACACCGAACATGATTCGCCTATCGATTGAATTGGTAAGCAATAGGGTAGCAGACGTAAGTAACACCCAATTGATTACGTCAATGCCTTACTGCTTATGATTCGTAACGGGGAGACGTGGCTTGGTTGAGATTGATTTGAATGTATTTTATGTATTCTATTTCGGTAAGAACCTTACCTAACCTTATTTGAGGCTTCACTTCGTTTACAGGGTATATAAGTGACAGTTAACAATTGCGCATGGTTCAAAATCGCTTGTCATTTCACTTTTTGTTAAATAATGAACTGAGGACTTAGTGTCACAGTGTTACCGCGGCCCTGGAACACAAAGGGCAAAGAAGGAACATGGTTGGGTTTTAGTCAGTAAAAGTTTGACACTCCCTTCCACTTCGCGCAGAGCGGAAAGAGTCATTTGATGATTTCTCATCAGAAAAAAAGGACCTTGTGACATTCGATAGGTAGAAAAGTAAAAAGATTAGACACAAACTACAAAAAAACTTACAAGTCAATCCTGTTGGGAAATGTGAGACCTTTCAAAAGCGATTTTCACTCATCTACTGCCTTTTCTTAATTTATTTTAGTTTTCTATTTTAACTCTATCTTAATACTTAAAGTAACCGAATAAAACGTTTACTTTAATCCATAAAGGCATTATTTTTTACTCAAGTTATGTCTTAAATCTTAAACTCTAGAACTTAATTAGAGGTTTATACTGTCTACCATAATCTACCCGTTTTAGGGTTCTTGAACCCAATCTCATAATTTAATTCTGTACTAATCTTAACCCAAAACTCTTAAAACTTGCAAAATTGGAAACCGTAATCCAATAAACGCTCCAAATTAATTACTATGCCATCGAAAAATCCCTTTAATCACTACGAAATCTGAAGTTTTAATTGAATGAAAAATTCGTCCCTGAAAAACGTAAAACAGGATTGTTTAACAATTTAAAAACGTCCACAAAATAAAAGGGTTTACAATAAAGTGTCGTGATTCGTGAAATTGTTTGAAAAACAAAGTCGTTTCGAGATTCAGGATGCGGTCGGAATCACCCTGTATAGTCGATACGGTGACCATGGTATTGTAATTAAGAATAGATTCCTTACACTTGATTTATCAGCTACTTGATGATTATGAGTGACTTCAGAGAAGGAGGAAATTGACATTTTTGCCGCATTCATAGTAGTTTCTAGTGTTAATGATAATGTTAGTGACCATGACAGTTCAAAAACTGATTAAAAATAACTGTCCATTAGTACTTTAGTTACTAATTTTAAACATGTGACAGCAATTTCAAGTCTTTCTTTTACAAGCATCCATCTTTAAACAATTACTTCTTTCACACAAATACCGCTTTCCAAACGCAATAACATAGCGAACTAGAGACAAGTAGAAGTATAGTTTTCACAGCGTGTGTAGACATAGCACAAAGGTGTAAGATGCTTCCCAACTAACTGATTAAACTCATTTGTCACTTTTAACGACACCCCCGAGCAAGGAGGTGGTAGTGGCCTCCTTAGCTTGAAGAATGGTTTTTAGTAATCAATTTCTCCTAGTTATAGTACTTAAGGCGCTAAAATAGTATATTGCAAAATCGATGGGCTTGTTGTCAGTAACATATTGCTAGTCCTAGTTGTTAAGTGTTAAAAATACGACTTTAAAATCAAGGCCTGAAATATAGATTTCTTGAAGCATTAAACTGCACTACTAACCAGATGAGGTATCAATGTGACCTATGCCAGTGCTGAGTGAGAGAGAAAGAAGTAAAAGGAAAATGTCGGTGCAAATGTTGTTCTATTAATACGTTGAAGACTAAAATGATCATGATCTAGTATAAGATGATTTAAAATGAAATTAACCGAGCTGTTTCTGGCATTGATTGCCCACATGACAAAAATGATGACTGTATGAAACAACTCGCCGTCTCACGCTTTTCAACAAAAATAAATCCACACATTGCCCCGAATCATAGCCGCAATACCCGGTGAATGAGTACCTCGAGTTTATACAGCGTGTCATCCGTAGAATAATGACGTCACCATTTCGGTGAGCCGGCGACGACCATAAAGTTTGTATTCAGTGCGATACGCGTTAAACGCGTCGAAAGCGGTTAAAGTTTTGACTGTTCCGTGAAAGTGGTGTCTCCGGAATGATCGTGGTTGTGTTTCTAAAAGAAGACAAAGCTTATGGTTGTTTTTTTGTGTGTGGCTTATGATCTTATGGTGCCTTGGTAGCTTCTAGGAGACCATTTGTATCTTTGATGTTAAACCTTAAGAAATTACCAAGTGTCCTTGGATCCTAGCAAACCGCGCGCTCTCGCTAGGACCTGGGGGTGAAAGGGTAAATTGTGAGCAGATTATAATTAACGTTGTCCAACTGTTAATTTTGATTTAACACTAGATCTAAGTAGAAATTGGTCTGATTTTTATGTGGCATAAGCATAAGCATAATCAGCCTATTAATGTTCCCATTGCTGGGACGCAGGCCTCCTCTCTATGAGAGAGAATGGGCTATAATCCACCACGAGGGCCCAGTGCGGTTTGGTAGATGTCACATGTCTTTGAATTTTTGGTTCTAGGACATGCCAGTTTCCTCATGATGTTTTTCTTCACCGTTTTGAGAGCAGTGGTGATGAAATAACTTACACAAAGTAATGCGCCTGGCTGGGTTCGAACCCACGACTTACTGCTCGTAAGTCGGGATCTCCACCACTGGGCCACCGCTGCTCTCGTTGGATGTAGAATTCATAGTTAATATCGTTCTAAAACACGGACCCCAGATATTAATCCAAAATCAAGAGCAGCACTTTTTGTAAAAATCAATTTTAGCTCAAACAAAAAGGTTTTTCCGAGGTCTTTTGAGTCAAAGACTAAGTCCACGTCTAAATTAGAACTTTTCTCTTCGTTAAAAAATGAGCGAGCTCCTCCTTTTCACAAAATTATTAGTTTTTAGACAAAGTTTTTTCTAATTAAATAGCCGGAATATACAGGATGATTTTATAAACGTGGGCAATACAAGTTTTACTAGATATAAGACCGACCATGAAATCGCGAAAAAAATATCCATAACATCAGCTCCTGCCTGCATTTTTCGAGTTGCGCGTTTGATAATTATAATTTATGGAGCAACTGGTATTTTTTTTTTGCGATTTTATGATTGGTCCCTTAGTAAAAGTTGTTCATTTTCATTAGTACTACACGCCTTTTAAGTATTGCCAACGTTTAAAAAATCACCCAGTAAACAACTCATCATCATCTGCCTTGCCTTTTCCCAACTTTGCTGGGGTCGGCTTTCAGTCTAACTGGATACAGCTAAATACCAGTATTTTACATGGAGCGACTGCCTATCTGACCTCCACAACCCAGTTAGTACTGGGTTATACGATACCCCTTGGTAAGACTGGTTGTCAGATTTTTTGGGCCACTGACTACTTAACGACTGTCAAAGATCTACAAATGACACCCGCGACCAACGGCTTAACGTGCTTTCCGAGGCACAGAGGAAACTTGGTAAGTAATGGGTGGTCACCCATCCACAGACCAACCTAGGCAAGCACGGTTTAGCCTAAAGATCGACCCGAGCGGCTGTTATTATTTAGCCAGTATACAACTCCTAAGTTAAACAATAAAAAAATGTCTTTGAAGGATTACTTTACAGTGTCACTAACATTAGAAAAAAGAGATCCAAAAGATTATCCCACTTGATGGACATGTGGTTAGAATGTTGATGACGGTTTTTGTCACAAAGGTTTTTTACATCTAAAGTGGATCGTTCTTGCTAATAATGGCCAAAAAAGTCGCAATTTAAGTGGGATGACAACGATCTTTTTTCGGTTTTAGAGCTGGAAGGTAAAACTTTAGAGGTAGTTAAGGACAATGAATAAAACAATTTTCTTTTTGTACGTTTAATTGTTTTTGGTCAACAAGTCTTACCATGTTATGGTTATCACACAGTACTAACTGGGTAGTGGAGGTCAGATAGGCAGTCACTCTTTGTAAAATACTGGTAATCAGCTGCGTCCGGTTAGACTGGAAGAAGACCCCAACATAGTTGGGAAAAGGCTAGGCAGATAAATTATTTCTGGTAGGTATAGTTTAAGTAAACTGCGTTTAGAGCCATAAACATAAGGTTCTTGCCCGTTCTTCTCCATAGAGATCTACGTTAGGGAATGGGCAACTACAGTACTTTCACAGTTTTTGTGCCTTGTGACTGGGACTGTAGCTATTTTTTACTGTTTTCTTTGTTTCGACAATTCAAAAGTGCCTGTAACTGGCCTACTTAAAATAAATGCTTTGATTTTGATTTTGATTTTGTTCGGTTTGCACTCCAGACAGCTCAATTCTCATATCTTTTTAATTTTGTAAAATCAACTCAATTAATACATGTCGGATCCGTTCGTTAGTACGGACGTAAAATGAATCGGCAAATGCGCCAGTGGGCACTGGTGACATGACGCGACCTACTTACCAGTGTACCCACACCACAGAGTTTTTCTGCAGAGCCCTGATGATCGAGGCGAGGGCGACAGTCAATGTCTAATCTCGGCGGAGTTGAGACGTCTTGGAACTGTACCAGATTCATTGTACCCAGTGAGTTTTCATAGCACGAAACCCATTGTCTGTTCACATGATGTACGAGCCTAACGGAGTAAATCCTGACACATCCAACATCCAAATATAAAGTAAAGTTGGTATCTGGCATCAATTAAATTATTAAGTAGAAATGGCATCAATTGATAACAAGAATTTGAATTTATGGACCTTGCATCTCTGTCTGTATTTCACCATAGTTATAATTTGGCCATAGTTATTCTGAACTCAAAAGGTTAGTTTCGTAAGCAAAGATGCTTCTTTGCCAAACCTGCATCAATTGTGATCAGATCATTGCATACTATCAGAAATATGTGATCGTATTAACGAATCCTAACCTATCCTTTTATTCACTGTTTAAAGTATAATGAAATCGACGCGAAAACGGTTACCACGTAATTAGTACAATCGTTCTGAGCCCCCACATAGAAATTTTTCATCGGTTATAAAAAACAGTTTCCTACAAAACTGCAATACCTGCCTACACGGTCAAAATGTATAGAACAGGTGATTTTCTATGCTCCGAATGATGAAACGTGATAACCGTTTTCGCGTTGGTGTCCCTTCCACCCGGTAAACATTAGGTACTTACCAACTATAGAGACCTAAAATAATGATAAAAATATGTACAGGCATCAAAAATATAAAATAATTAAACGGCATCAAAAAAATCGTACTCATTTTTAATCTAAAACGTACCTAAGTACCATTGCTATAGAAGATCTTCTTGCGCTGTTCGTTCAAATTAAATATTAGTTCTGCTAACTCAAACGAGCAGGTACAATTCCTGCAAGCAGCATTGCTGTGTTCTATTTTCAGCGGTTGGTGTGAAATTATTGGCACAGGAGAATTTTCAACTTTGCTCAACTTTTCTCTAAGGTCTGCAATTTATCGGGAACGCCTGATATAGGTGTTAAAAGTTCACTTTTAGGAGGTTTTAGGATCTCATAGTCGACTCGTAAAAAAAAAGTAATAGTTGTCACATTTTCGGTCAAAACAGGGTTTTCTTGAAGGATAGACATTTTTCTGTCTTTCTTTCCTAGTTTTCACGTAAGTAGGTGTTTATTGGACAAACAGACAGGAATCTCAGTGATTCGAGTTCGTTTTTCGTAATTAAGTTATAGAAACTTACTCTGACATTATTTTTTTATTCTACCCCTCTGGTACCGCAGGCACAGCTAGCCTTTTTTAAAAATCAAAGACTTCCTTATACATTATTCTCAAGTTTAACAAGACCTTGTCTCCAAAAAAAGATCTAAAAATATCCCAAGTACCTAACAAAACATTTTTCATTATCCCCATATCAAAGTTTCATAAAGCGACCGAGGATGGTAAGTAGCAGTCTCCAAGTGCGGGGCTCTTAACTTAAAAGCTTTCTAGAGCTGTTCTGAACACCTGTTCCTCTTAACAGCTACTTACAATGTTGCGTGCGTGTTAGTTACTGTGTCCCTTTGCGAAGATATTAAGTGTTGTCGTATGTTTTTGTTGTCGGCTCTAACAGGGTTATAATGGTTTTATTTTGGCTAAATGTTTCCGGGTAAGGTTATGATGAAAGGTTTTTTATTTGGGTTATGTAAAAGAGGGATAGATAAATGAATAATCTTTATTCAATCAATCAATCAATCATTTTATTGTCAGGCAACTGAGGCCCAAGATAAAAATACACAAATTATTTTTATATATATATTTTTTTATTATTCCCATGAGGACCGGTTCCCATGGCAAAAAATCTGGCCCAATTCATATGAACGTATTTTAAAGGATCATTTTCACTAAACGTGTCGCGTCGCATCGGATCCGGATCTCGGAGATCGGATTTTCCTTTTTCAACATTTTCTACATGATGTAGATAGCCTAGCACCGACAGGTTAACGCACCCCGAGTCGGCATAAACACTAAACACACTACTGGTATTCAGCTGCATCCGGTTAGACTGGATGCTGACCCTAACATAGTTGGGAAAAGGCTAGGCAGATGATGATTCCCTGTAGCATACTACGGTCTATGGCGGACACCTACAGCCATCTTTATTTGTTGTAACTTGCATGGACATCCAAGTTTTTTGCAGTTACGTGTTTTCGGAGCTCAGTTCAGGTAAACTTTCCTGTTTTCATATTTCCCAGATGCACTATAAGGTGGAAAGTTTTGGAGGGTCAAACTTGGTTTGGTGTATCCGTTTATCATATTATTTTATGTATAACATCTTACCCATATTCCCCAAAGAAGTAAGCGCCTTCTGGGCAGCGCATTTCAGGCTTACCTCTAGTAGTTTCTGGAACAGTTGACCTTCAGAACTTAACCGTACTAAAAACCTTAAGGCAAAGACAACGGAACGGCAGTAAAGACGATCAATTCGATACGAATTTTATAGTCGATGTAGAAAAAATTCCTCGAAAGCGATTGCTGCTTGTCTGCCTCCGACATGGTTGACGTACGTTTATAATAAAAATCTTGTCAAATACTATGCAAATATCAACGAACGAGTTTAATGTGACCAGTTCAAAGTGTAGTTAAAAGTTGTCAATTGTACATCATGGTCTTTCGTACGGAGGAGCTAGTGGCTAAATAGTAACAGCCACTTGCGTCGATCTCCAGGTTAAGCCGCGCTTACCTAGGTCAGTCCGTGGTCCTCCGTGCCTCGGGAAGCACGTTAAGCCGTTGGTCCTGGTTGTCATTTATAGATCTTTGACAGTCGTTACAGGTAGTTAGTAGCCCGAAAGCCTGACAATCAGTTTTAGCAAGGGGTATCGTATTACCCAGTACTATTGCCAGTACGGGTTGTGGAGGTCAGATACACAGTCGCACCATGTAAAATACTGGTATCCGGATGAATCCAGTAAGACTGGAAGCCGACCCAATATTTTTGGGAAAAGACTAGGCAGATGGTGGTCTTTCGTAAGGTACACCCACATTTCGTCAGACACATTTCGTGCTATGTAATATTCAGGGAATACAACTATTGTCACGAACCGTGCATAGATCCATACTCTGAAACTGAGAAACACACATAATATTATGTGTAATGTATGAGAATTCTACATTTAGTTAAGCAGCTCATGTCTCTCCAAATTCTAGATTTTGTTCTAGTGTGGGTAGCGTGAAATTAATAGCGACAGGAGCAACGATTTTGTAGCTTTATAGTTCCAGACTATCCAGTTTCGTGCTCCATGTGATAATGTTACTGTGCGATGTTGCCGTTCCGATGTTTATTCTGTCCCCACTACTTACTTCCTCATACGTGCACATTAATTAATGCTTTGTCGTCGTATTCATGGGTAATTAAACACATGTTGCCGCTTTGCTTCATTAGAATTTTATTGTGGAACTCAATCGATTTTTTCCAGGTTTAAATAGAAGTTATACCGGTTTTCACTAACGTTAAGTTTAGCAGAGCCTAAAATGATATTCACATGTTTGTGTCCAATTAATTTTGTAAAAGTATTATAGTTTAAAAGCACGCTTTAAAATGACGTCATTTTATTTCTCGTATTGTTCTCAACAAACCTTTTCATTTTGATACCCATATTAAGAGAATGCCTTAAAAATAACTAGTCCGCCATCTTTGGGAGTCAACCATATTGGATTTAGAATGGCGTCACTTAGCTTACCATGCATTGTCATTTAAAATAAACATCTATGCAAAATTTCTGCTCAATCAGAAACCGGGAGGTGGGACAAATTTAACTTTTAAGGTTTTTTTACGTAGTTAGTTACAGGTGAAGCTAATAAAAACATGTTAAAATAGTTGCTCAGCAACCCGCAAGAGCGGTTTAAGCATTAAGCATCGGCGAATCTTCTGCTTAATATGTCGCTTTACATTTAGATCTCGCTTATTGTAATTGTAAATGGTTTCTATAAAGCCTACTATTAGAATTTAGGCCAAACTGCCAACAAAAATCAATCGTGCAAGCACGACGTTCCAATTAATCTTAAATACCAAGCCATTTCCACTTTCCTAATTAGCCTCATTGAATGCGACCTTCAAACAGAAGCTGACCTAGTAACTGAAGAAAAGTAGCAAGAAGGAATTGTTTTATACGAACCCAATGGAGTGGGTCAAATACGTGATCCTAATACTAAACGTAAGGTCGTTTTATCGAGCAATAGACCTCTATTTTCTAATAATAAATTGGTTGTATCAGTAGTAGATCTGAGTTTAAGTTACCATAATAGAGGGGATGGGTCTAAGTGGATGTGGGCTTACATTTTTAAATATATTGCTTCTATTTGTCCCTTGTGTAGTGTTTGAGGTGATAGATGGGGTGCTTGTGGAAAGTAGGCAGCTGTTTTGGTCTGGCTGTTAATATTAATCACTTTATTAAATTTTTACTGCGTTCGTCTACTGATGGTAAGCACGACTGCTTAGCATGGGGTCTTGGGGCTTGGATTAGTAGCAAAACCGTTTCGTATTCTTCTAAAGACTTTCAAAAGGATTTACATAAGGCCTATGGGTAGCTGATGTCAATTTAATCATACATTTTAGACTTTTTCATCAACGATGATGGCAATAGTCGCTGATGGTATGGAATTTTGTTTAAGACCTCTAGAGATACCAAGGAAGTTGAAGAGTTTTTCTCTTAGTCATTTCGATACTCATCTTCGTACTACTCTTCTATTCGTCTTATTTTCTTTGTGGCTAGTCTATGGTATGGCTTACATTATTATTATTATTGGACAAAAACTTAAATGACAAAATGTAGCTTTACTGTATTTACATCATCATGCATGTGATTTAGTATTGATAAGTGAATAGAATCCCGACTACCAATATTAACTCATTGAATGAACATTTTGGACACAAATTCGACGTCACTACCAATTTAAACTTCAAATGAACTTATTATTAAACTTGCATGGTATTTAATTAACAATAATGCTTTTGTTTAGAACTTCATGTTATATTATTTAAACAGCCTTAATTAGACCACATTTTGAATGTTCATTGAAACATGCAGAACTTAATTTCGGTATCGTATTGTAATTAATTGACAAATTTGATTATGATGCAAAAAACATCATAACATCAGTTTTCACTTATCAGTCACCAGTTTTCTCCAAATAATAAGGCAGGGTGAATAAATATAGCATGAATCAGAAAGATGTTAAATTTTATGGTCTGAATCACACCCTTACATTATTTCTTTTTTTATTTTCTTTTATTTATAAAAAAAAAAACCATTGCCATCATGTAACTCCCGACTGAGAATTCAATAAGAATTCCTGATGGTGAAACTTAATAGCGCTTACTAACATATGAGTAAGGTATATTATATTATTTAATTTTATATACCAAATCGTATCTAGCACATGAAGTTTACAAAAGTATTGAGATTAATCACTTTCAGTAGAGTACCATGTTTTCTCAATGTAAATTCCAATTCACCATCTATCGTTACCTTAATGAGATAACTACTTATTCGTAACGAGCTTAGACATTAGTATCGAGGTGAAAATTAGTCGCCATACGGTGGTATCATTAATCTGTCTGCCAAGCTCGACATGGACCGAAGATAGTGCCTTGCGGGACTCCATGAGGAGAGTCGTTAATTACTCAACATTGATTAATAACAAGTGAATTGAGACAGTGTTTTCAAAACCAAATTGACCATCGCCTACACTCTCGAATATTCCTCTTTTTAGTAAACCCCCTCGGCTGTAGTGGATCCAATTAACGTATGTTATTCTTTCATCAACCGTGGCAAATGCTATACGTTTCACAATTCTTTCTTTTTGCAACAAGAAATTGAATCCAAATGTTTTCTATAGGTAAGCCTATACTACTTTATTGAGGATAGGGTAATTATCAAAATTTCTTCTCCCATCTATCATCTGACGTCATAAACCAAGATACTAAGAAGCCAATAAAAGAATCGCCCTCTCAATAAAATGTTAATAGTCTCCTTTGATTAAGGTTCTCGCTCTCCTGATATTACCGGTATAAACTGGTAAATACCTGTTCCGGCCGGTATTTTCCAGGTGATTGTGAGTGCTATCTCCTTTAAATCGAGTATGTGTGAGGGAGACAATGATACGGGGAAAAGGTCCTCGACCGATAAGTGACGTATTAATTGCGGGCGCTATGGAATTACTGATATTTTGAAAGGGTCGACCGTGTATTTATTTACTGTTTTCGCTTTGGGGTTGGTGATAAAGCGGACCCATGTATTAAATGGTGGAATATATTATGGTATTTGCACAAATCTGATATTTATTGCCCCACAGTTTCGTATATGAATGTTATTACATCATTTGTTTTAGCTGTAACAGGAGATTTTGGAATCTAAGGGATCTGTTCCAACACCAGCAATTAGCGAGTGGAGGTAGCCACTAGGTGTTCTCTCTGACAGAGTTCTTTACGTGGCGGCGGGCGGTGAGGACAGTCAGTGATCAACTATTTATTTATGTCTCTCTTTTACTCACATGCGACCTAGAATGTTTTGAACGTTCCCTGAGCGTCGATAGCTAGTCGCTTCCCCGTCGGCTGTGGGACAGGCGATTTAGTTGTAGCAGCAAGGTACACTTCTGAACTAATAATATCGTAATTCCTCATGAATATTCCTCCTATTACAGCTTGCTCGTACATCGTAAAATATAATATATTGTGTCCGGAGGACGGGCAGTGGTATTATCTTGTGCAGAGCAAGTAAACGGCGGTAATATTCTCCTAGGACTTATTTGTAGTTGTCTGAGGAAAATACTTAGGCGAAAAGGGACATTGCTAAATAGAATTTTTTAAAGATATTTTTTTTTTTTTTTTAATTAAAAATTCTATGATCAATCTTCCTTCCTTGCGCAACATGGGCTAATGATAGTCATAATATGTGGGGTTCACTCGCTCCAAGACAATTATCCATCGTTGGATTTAGACTCATATAACCAGCCTATAATTTCCCCCCAGCAGGAACACAGGCCTCGTCTCTGTGAGAAGGTGTGGGCTTTAACCCACCACACCAGCCCAGTACGGAAATATACATGTCACATTTCTGTGAATCAGTTTGGATACGATTTCGATAAAATCTGAAGTTCAAAGTTATGAACAAAACTTTCCCAACAACTTCCATTTCCTAAAAATCGAAGTCCATTTTGATTATCATTGAAAAACTTTGTTGAATCCATTTCACTGAAATTCAGTACTACATTGTGCTGTTGTACTGAAGATGGTTTTAGTCCAATAACATTTGAATTCAAAGTTTTCCAACTTCGCGATCGTGGAACTGTTTTCAATGAAACATTAATTTTGTTTCTGTGTTTTTCGAAATGGTATAGAATCTTCGCTAAATTGTTTGTAAGTGATATTTTGTAAGTTGCCAGCGATATCTTCCATTAATTTTAATCGTGTTACTCGGTTTAACTCGTAGCTCTTTTTATTAAAATTAGTATTTCTCGCTATCTTCTCTAATTCTATTTTAGTTCGTAGTAATTTAATTTAATTGTTTTTCTTAGATGCTATTGGGATTTTACTATTCCTTCTTATAATTTATACTTTACATCTTTAGCAAAATTCCACGTACTGTATTTAATGTTGAGCAAGTAACTTTTGCAAACCACATCAGACATAATTATATAATAAATAATAAAATATATATACACACACACACACACACCATTACACACAGTTATTTCACATATAAATTATATATAATATAATTATTAAAAACTTATAAATAAATATTCGACAGCAGAAAGGTAAAAAGTCTTCAACTAAAACTGATGACTCCCTCTGTTATAATATACAAACAACCAAGCCGAGTTAAAAAGTTGATATTATTAAGAGTAATGGATCGAGTTTAGAAGGAAATTACAGTTTATGTCAGGAACGAGGATCGATCTCAATTAATATTATGTGGAAGATCGATGGTTCCACTCGTGGGAAATATACTAGAGAAAAAGTATATGAGGTGATACACTAGATTCAACCATTCACCCCTTTCAATAATGTAAATAACAACGACGTACAGATTTAGTGTTTTTGTGAAATAAAATCATGTTCCAAAAATGGACCACGGGCAGCGATAATATATCTCTAGGCACCATTTTCATCAGTTGTCGAAGTGACTGATGACGATAATACCCTGATATTATAATGAGTACTGAAGCAAAAAATAAAAAACGGTCACAATCATAAACCTATCAAAAATGGTACCATCATCATCATCTCAGCCGACAGACGTCCACTGCTGGACATAGGCCTCCCCAAAGTGTCGCCACATTGACCGGTCCAATGCGTCTCGCATCCAGCGGATCCCTGCAACCTTTACCAGGTTATGAGAGGGCTATGCTCGGAGTTTCCTTGCGTGATCAAATCAGAAATGAGGAAATCCTTAAGAGAACCAAGGTTACCGACGTTGCCTGAAGAACAGCCAAACTTAAGTGGCAGTGGGCAGGGAACATTGCTCGCAGAACGGATGGCCGATAGGGCCGGAAAGTTCTGGAGTGGCGACCACGAACTGGAAGACGTTGCGTTGGAAGGCCTACCACTAGGACCAACAATGGTATGAAGCTATAATTTTACGAGCTTAGGTACTACCGCACTTTCACCCTTATGCCCGGAGTAATAATGTAGAGAAGTTGTCGACCGTCTATGAGCGCGGGTGTGTTGAGATTTCCGATTGGCCACTGAGTTTCTCACATCCTTAGGGACGAGTTTCCAAAAAAATATGATTCTACTAACTTTTGCATTAAATAGACACGTTATAATTATTTGGAGGTAACTGTTGCCATTTCTAACGTAGTGGTTCTTTATTTACCCTCCCTAAAATACTCTCAGTAAGCGTAAATAAAGAACCAATTCATTCGGCAATTGGCGGCGGCGATCTCTCGCGTCCGGCCCTGGTTCAAGCCATGGTCCGGAGCGAGAGGGAATGGGAAGATGTCACCACCTTCTGCGAAGCAGTCATGCTAGTGAAGGAGGTGGCGGGACGTGAGAGGGAAAGAACCTCGCGTCCCAGCCGGGGGGGTTATGGGCCAGCCCGCCGTCCGGCTGTCTTATGACGACAGGCCGTGTCGACGGCGCGTTCGTGTTCCACGTGCGTCTCAAAGAGATGTCAGCAAACAAGTAGGGGTCCGCAAGGGCCGATGCCTGCCAGGGCTGCGGGACTGTTCGAAAGAGATACCGTGGCCCTGGAACACAAAGGGTAAAGAAGGAACATGGATGGGTTTTAGTCAGTACAAGTCTGACACTCCCTTCCGCTCCGCCCAGAGTCATTTGATGATTTCCCATCCGAAAAAAAAAAAACCAATTCATTCGTGGATTAATCCTCTTACAACAACCTCTTTTTATGCAACTACAAAAAAACTAGTGGTACGCCTAGTCAATATTAGTTTTGTGCCAATATGTAAATGTTCGGCTGTTGAAATATTCGGCTCTTCAAATTCAAGTGGTGTTCGGTCGTTGTTGATTTTCGAATGTTTGGTCGATTTTTTTTTTGAAGTAGAATAGTTCAAACCTCACTTGATGACGTCAAGTGTACAACGCTGTAGTTTTTACGAGCGAATGTGGACAATATTGGAGCGGATTTTTTTTTTGTCGACTGGTTAACCAAAAACCTTTAGTTTAATTTAGGCATGTGGAAGCTCGAATATTGATGGCAGAGTTTAGACAAACATAACTATGATTGATAAAACATAATATAACAAGGTAATGACCCGATTTCCAAAAGTCCCCCAGAAGACTGTCACACTCTAGTCAAAAAAGATAAATTAGTTTAAACAATGTATGTATGAAAATCAAACAACCATTACAACCAATCATACAATTAAAAACAAACACAGCGAAACTTTTAATCCAAGTGGCATGAACACTATTTTTTGTAAACTCCACTTTTAACCATTGTAACGTGTTCCAAGAAAAACTCAAAGTCAGCTGCTAATTCCCACCGTTCGTTTTAGTTTCCCGCCAAAGGAACTAGGGCACTGTCGCGTTGTCGTCGACCTGACATCGTCTAATGCGCTTAAGAAAAGTCACTCAACCAATGACTGCAAAAGTGTTCCAATCTTATACTGTGGTACATTTGAATTAGTTGTAGGTGGTTTCTTTGATAGGTGTTCAATAGTATTAATTACTAACTGTTGCACGCTACCTTCATCCGGGTGAAATTAATATTAAATATTTGAATTGGATTTTGTTAACATTTTCAGCGGTAGCCCAGTGGTGGAGACCCCGACTTACGAGCAGTAACTCGTGGGTTCGAACCCAGCCAGTCGCATTACTTTGTGTAAGTTATTTCATCACCACTGCTCTCAAAACGGTGAAGGAAAACATCGTGAGGAATCCGGCATGTCCTAGAACCAAAAATTCGAAGACTTGTGACATCTACCAACCCGCACTGGGCCCGCGTGGTGGACTATAGGTGGAACTAGGATTCCGTGCAAAAAAAATATTTCTACCCATTTTCTAAAATAAAAGTAGTCCAAATTATAACATCTGCTACACACATCTGCTACATGCTGCTATCTGCCACTAAAAGCCCCGTTAAAATCGTTTCGGAGATTAACTGGAACAAGCAGACGGACAGACAAACAAATATAAAAAATAAATGATTTTTTTTGTTATAAATGCCGTTTAAACTCTTTCATATGCATTCTGTAAAAAGCTGTATTTTGAAATTACAGACACAAGTTACATTTTGTGTAATAAGAAAAATGAGTGATCATAGCCTTTTTAAGGAAATTTCGAAACGCCTAGTTGACGCTTCCCGTGACCCAAGGGCTGGCTTTTACTTTGGCCAGAGGCTAAGTGTTGCCATACAACGTGGTAACGCCGCCAGTCTCTTGGGCACATTACTAGCTGACAGCGTTGAGGAGGAGTGTTTTGATGCCCTCTTATAGTTTGTTGTTAGTTTATTTATTTTAGGTTATTTAATAGTTTTTAATTAATAATGTATTTAGTTAGTTAACTCTACATAAATAAGTTACATTTTATTTGTAAAGATAGAAGTTCTTATATTAGCGATGAAGACGCTAAAATAAGAACTTCTATCTTTACAGTTTCATTTATTGCAGAATTTTCTCGGGCTAAAATGCAATTTGTAATTTTCATTGTTTCATGACAAGATGTCTCGTAAATTAGGATCACGCTTCAAAGTTATGCACCAGCCCCATAGCTACATGTTCAACAGCCATAGGGATCAACAATTAATTTATCAACAACATGATGGAAAATTAATAGGTTTACAGTATCATAACATCATCAACGCATAAAAGATTCACAATTCACCTTGCTTAGACCCCGAAATTTTAATCCCGACATCTTAATTAATTAATTTTAATCTCTTCTGACATGGCTGCTTACGACACCCAGGGGATTTGGACAATCTTCTCCATGGAAGTACCGTTCCCCAAACAACCAACGAAGCTTAAAATATTTAGAGCGTCTTATTTTCTTTACCTTTTATTTATTAATTCTCCGCCAACAATATCAAGTTTTTCAACTACGAGTACTGTAGTAAGACTAAAAGCTTTCTTGCTTTTATATTTATTATCAAGAATAAATTCAGTTGCAAGTTCCGGAGTGCATATGACATCATAAACATTTAACTTGACGTGCACTCTCTTGAAATGACGAAGATATCGCATACAACGCTTTTGAAGAGGCTTTGCAGTTAGCGGTTCTGTGTGCAGGAGCCGGAGCGAAACATTATTATTTTTATTATCAAGTTTTAATCTTCTACAACCAACTAGTAAGATACTCTCATTACTTAAATCTGTTATTTAAATAACATAACATCACACCTGTAACAACCGAAGGGATAGGTAAAGGTGTACCTAATAGTACACCCACATTTTCGCCGGTTATGTTTAAGTGTCATGTAATAGGGGGCGAGCCTTTTGCCATCAACTAGGTACAAATTTAAACTCCGTGCCTGGTACTGAGAAATTTGAATTTAAAAACCCAAGCATACTTACGATTTTTATATTGCTAATTACCAGTGTGGTCCCTCAGTTCACACGCACATAATAACATTGCCCGACCTGGGAATCGAATTCAAGACCTCTCAAACACAACACACAGCAGTCGCACTAGCAGCCACTAGACCAACTGTTATTCAAAGTTCATTTATTCATCATTGCAGGAAAACGTTTACTTATAGCAAATCATCCCCACTTAATAAAGTGAAACCACAAATGGGTAGCGCAGAGTGTCACAGCACTAATATCTCAAAGGCGATCCATAATATGCGATGCGACTAACTAATGAGTTATTAACTAGTTTATGATTAGTTGCGTCGTTTACGGATAACTGCGATACAAATATTGCGGAGTAAAATAAAGATAGAGCTAAAAGAAGCTATCTTTAAATAGCGTCATATTCTAACTTCAATTCACTAGTCGAAAGTTATTATACTACTCGTACATTTTCATTCATAGCCATTCGTTTGTCGTCGTCACCAACATTTGGTTCGTCGAGTTCACTAGCAAGATACATAGGGCATTGTGTGACGTAATAAACATCTTATTTGAAGAGCACTCGCTTGGAATGACAGAAGCATGCCCTTGAGTAGCTCGTGACGAAGCTTGTGAAATAGCTATGTGTAGAATTCAGAAATAAGTTTGAATAAACATTCAAATGTACGTGCAAATGTGTAACATACCCTTGAGGCATAAGATGGAAATTAGAATAACAAAGAATACATGGAGTGGTCAGATTGGCAGTCGCTCCATGTAAAATACTGGTATTCAGCTGCATCCGGTTAGACTGAAAGCCGACCCCAACATAGTTGGGAAAAGGCTAGGCAGATGATGATGATGACATGGAGTTTTAACCAATCAACACCCAAAGAAAGATTATATACGCTCCTAATTCAACTCCCAAAGAAAATAATCACACATTTACATCTAGTGAATGATTGTGCAGGACATAAGACGAAGATTACACTAAGTAACCATATCAATATGAAAACTGTATAGAATACACCAAAGTAATTGAACCAATCAGCACCGAAAGAACGACGTTCTATACAATTCAATTCCCACATAAAAAAAAATCCGTCTCCTTCAATAAAAGTCGAAATAAATTAAGCTAAGGTAATGCAAACAACAATGGAGGGTAACCAAAAAGTCTAGGTTGGTTTCCAGGGCAGTAATTGATGGCATTTGTTTGTGGGACCCTTAAAACGTCTATTCAATTTCGTTACGGACCGATTACTGCTATTGTATCGGCTGCGGGAAGAAAAATGGTGGGACGCGCAAACTCAATGCTACCACCAATTCGTCTAACCGTAAATAGTTAGGGAAAAGAAAACAGGATGGATGTGGATTTTTTTCTTTTCAGAAGTCATTCAAACATGTTTCGAGGCTAAGTTTGTTTGGACCTGAAGGGTTAGGCAAAGGTTCTTTCTACAAATGATTTGTTGGGTCACGACTTGAGAAAATAATATCAAGCTTTCACTTTATGTCTGAGAATTGAGTATTTTTTACCCACTAGAGGAAAATAAAGTAGAAATAGTGTTAGATAACTGAAAAAGTTTACAACAGTGATAGCCTAGTGGTGTGACCGTCGGGCTGTGCTTTATGTGCGTATTGTACAATTATCATTTGCTTCGGTGAAGGAAAACATCGTGAGGAAACCAGCACGCCTGAGAGATAGTTCTCGACGGCATATAAAGCCAAGTCACAGGCCCATGTGCGGCATAAAAACTCTGAGGCACTAACCACACGATAAAGAAAGAATACTGAAAAAGTAAAATAAAACTGTTCGATGAAATTTGGAAAACTTTAGAGATTGTATGCAAAGCCTTAGGCTAAGTGTATTGAAACTGCGTGCTGGAGCCATTAGATTGAAACCAATCTTTCCACTAAACTTATTCCAAATGTCTCCAAATAAAAACCTCTTGCAAATAGAAACGGGGAAATCTTAGGCACCACACTTAACACAATTTATCGAGATGCCGTTGTTCATCTCCAAATCTACGGTCTTAACAAATTCAGTTAAGTTAATAAATTACTGGCTTTGTTGCCCAGGGTAATCTAAGAGGAACGTGAAGATATACTCAATAATGTACTATAAATAAATGGTCCAAAAGTTGGTTTTGAAATGTCAGTAAACGATTGTAAAACTATTTTAAGAGGCAATGAAAATTAAACCGTGTACTTTGAAGTTATGGTTTGTAATCCCAAAACTCTGTCATTTTAAATTCAAATTAGCTGATGTTTGAAGTCTAGCTTTGGAGTATTATTTCAGTATCATTGTCAAGCAACAGGTTTATCTTCTTAAGCCTTCGTTATTGTTATTTTCTTGAATACTTACGAATAAGAAACCTTAGCTAATTTGAATTTAGCCAAATTATTTTTGTCAACTTGTTTTCCGGTGTTCTAAATTAAAGCCTCTGGTAGCTTTCTTAGCGTGGCAAAGAAAATTGGTAACAATTAGCCCTGCGGCTCTTTAATTTTCATTGTTCTGCTTATTTGCTTTTCTTTTGTTTACTGTTTGTATTTTTTTGGACCAACTCGCCTTTTTGCTCCTAACCACTGCAAAACGCCATGAAACTTGACGAGTCTTGGTGAAATTTTTAAACTGTCTTCGATTCCAAAATTATACTGACACTTACGGGATATCTTCCGTGATTTTTCATTATTTTGAGCTCCCGATATTTAGACGCTGTCACAAGCGCCATGATCGCGGGATGACTGAAGAACGCGGGTGGATGGAAAATAAATTGTTAGGTGCAGACAAATCTGGCAACCTTCTTTCTTTGTCTTTTGCAACGCGCACTACTGGAACTCTACACTAAGTCACGGCAAAACACACTGACAGTATCAAAAGGTTTCGTGGAGTCCTTATATCGGTAGTATAAATTTAGTTTAAAACCCTGAAACCTTAAAACAGTGTTTGTCTTCGATTCCGCAACAAAAAAAGCGGAGAAGTAAGAAAAACATAAAAAATACTTTATTTATTTTGTTTATAATTAGCATCCCTACTATAGTTTCTATGACCTTGTAGCAAGTGTACACTTGTGTAGTCCTTACAAAAGTCTTTGCAGAGGCAAGTGGTTGGCATTACAACAAAACATTGACCTACTTCCATATGCAAGTAGGCACTGCATTTGCCATGCGCCACCAGATCAACATAGAAAGTGCTAACGGCGTTTGTATACTCTGTGTACGTTGCGTGTCCAGTGTTTCTCAACATTATAAATCGCCCCTCGTGTGGCTCGGGTTTAAACTTGGACTCACGTGCGGGGAATGGACTTTCGTGCATGCTGCTATTACGTTGACGAAGTGGTGCTTTAAAAATGTCTGTTTTAAAGTCGTGGTGAAAGCTAAAGATTTCGTTCTTCAATTGTAATTTTGAAAACACTATCTTATGAATTCATGTAGTTTAGTAATGTGTGATTTATCGGGTGTAAAAAGACACTTAACGAAGCCGAGATTCGTTTTCTGCTTCATTTGCATTCTCTTGCGCTTATCCTAATTTATTTGGAGTCGCTGCAGCATGTCTTCTTTTTCGACACTTCTCTATTACTCGTAATCTCAGCAGTCGCCTCTACTCTTATAGCCATCTATACTCAACATTTTCCTCACTACATTGTCTCCTTTGCCATTTTACTTGTCATTGTGATAAAAAATCTGGACCTATTGTAATATGCATAAGAATTGGAGAAAACGCTATGAGTACAAATTATTTTTTACATACCTAAGACTCACTGTTTTAAAAATAGTTTACTAAGAATATAGCTACATTTTTGGACTTCCGACTTGCAATCGTGTTTAGTTCGGAAATGAACTGTCTTCCACTAAAAAAAACTTTCAAAAATGTCGATACAGCATCGAGCTCGAAGGGCTGACACAAACAATTTTCAAGTCGCCATGAGCACAGACGAGCAGAAAAATTTAATACGCGAGCCGCCACAACACGATTCAGCGACGGTAAATTCCGAAACAAATCTGCCGATCAGCATAAACCGAATAAATATGTGTTGCATAGATGTTGAGTTATACAAAATCAACCATCAATGTTCCATATTAAACCAAGAAAGACAAGATGGACAGTAACAACAGTTGCTTCGGGACCACTTTCTTGTTTAACAAATACTGCTAAATCGAACTAGTGAGTAGCAGTCCTATATCCAAGTCAAGCGTATGTCAAAGTTATGAAACACCCCTTTTCTAGCGTCCTCAGTAACGGACGCTCGTACGTGGGTAACGGAATGGACTTCCATCCATGTCCGCACAGTAATGGAGATTGGTTCGCCTTTTAAAACGTCAACCCGTCCGAATAGTCGGCGTAAAAGCTGAGGTCTGTTATTTTTAGTTTTATATTTTAAAGTTAAATTCAGGACTTTTAGGTATTCCAAATATTTTCAAACGTTTGGTTAGTTTGACCTTTGGTTGTATTTTTTTAAATAATTTTCATTTTAATGTAATAAAAACTGTTTTTATTAAACTGACATTTGAAGTACAACGTAACAGGCGAAATGGGACGCAGAGCCATTACAGCTCTTATGTGGAAAAGCATATTCTGCAGACCCCCTCAAATATATAATAAAATCAAAAAATAAATTAGATAGTTAGATTTGGCTGGATTTAAGAAGCAATTTAAAGAATTTTTATGTAATAAATGCTATTATAATTTGACTACTTAAATGACACTGACATTGTAATTTAATTCAATTATTATTTATATTATTTATTTTTTAATTTTAACTATAATTTTAAAAAATATGATAATTAATCACCAATGTATATTTAACATTTGTACGCCCATGTGGTAGAATGTGATGAGACAATCTACATTAACTCAAGACCATGTAATATACATACCGACCATGTTCTGACAAATAAATAATGATTTGATTTGATTTGAAGTACAATTAATGCTAAATAACCTACCGTAGTTAATGTCTATGATGTAAAATAAAATCATGAAACAATTTTTTTTGCGTTTTAATTTGTTATTGGGTTTTCCCATCAGGTATTTCTCTGTAGCAACCACGGACTCAAGATTTGTGCCCGATTGATGGCCATAAGCTCACCCCATATTACCTGGGACTTAAACATAACTTGGCGAAATGTAGGTGTAGGTACTAATATAAGGTACACCTCGGCTTAACCCTTATGGGATTACCGAAAGTGATGTTATGCATATATATCTTACCTAGTTTTGCGAACTTGTTTAATTTATGACTCTGAATTTCGTAACAAAAAAATAAACAAGCCAGTAGTCCATAAATAAAACGTTAAAATCAGAATCATACTCGTATGTGTTTACAACACATTGGTTTGCTTTCGTCGGTGCATTGCTTTACACGATTTCCCTTGTGAGAAACACAGCAAAAAGTAATTGAAGTTGTGGAAGAAAACCACTGTTATACAACGTAATAATATTGTTCTGCTCGTATTCCCAGTAAGATGATAACTATAGTCGAGTTAAAATTAATATTACTTAGTACATAAGGGAGCTGTGGTTTGAAAACAATTTCGTGAATCAGTCAGTCTGCTTGCCACAGACAATCCGTGGTTTAAATAATATTCCTAACCGTCGAGAGCTCTTAAAACCATCGGGACTAGCCGTACTAATACAGATTGTTAAGCACCCGGAACGGGTAAGAAGGACTAATGTTTTACCATAAAGGAATTGGCGTCTAATTACGAAATTCATTCAAATAGGTAGATTTTGCTATACCTAAAATACATCCGAAACTTGGCAAACAGGAATTCCTTTCTAACAATTGAAACTTGAATCAAATGGTGATACACACAGCCAGGCACAATAATAAAACAACTACCACTCGCAAATAAACGTCGTAAAAATCCCGTCATTACGATATTTTTTTTTGTTCTGGACCATAGCTGGAACCTTCTCGTTACGGAGATTAAAGTAAGTTATTTATGAAATGCTACTTTTTAAAGTTATTACTTTACTTTAATAATCTCCATGACCCGTTTACTATTCAAAACATCCATCAGCACAATGTTGTGAGTGCGTTAAATTACCATACACAAGCAATAATTTTTACGTAGCGTTAGCTTCTTAGTTTGATGTACATAATGCTTGGTTGACGGCTTCGTGAAGGTTCGTTTACACCCTGTATTTATCATACACAACATCCCGATGCCAGAATTCACCAAACATCCAGCCGTGGAATGCAATGCAGATTGTCCCACTCCATCAAACGAAAATCTTTCTTCCGCAGAACCGCTTTAAATGCAAAGACTTCTATTGTATGCCGCAGTGATAAAACATAGCCATTACCCAAAGCTGTAACTATCGTAAAAACCCCTTTCTTTTTTTACAAGTCTTCTTTACCTACAGCTGAAATAACCTTCGGTTTTTACGTCGGGACAGTTCGGAAACCGTTCGGTTTACTTTTTAACGTGTGACGTCTAAGCGTCCATAAAAGAGACTGATTTTATTGCTACCCTCTTTAGGTCCAATTTACGGACTCGATCGAATGGAGCCGACATTTTTAAGTGGACTTTTTAAAGAACCGAATGTCAATGTTAATCGTTTGATAACTGGGGCGTTCGGTATCGACCGATGGGCAATGGACCAAAGAAGTCCTGCGGGGCTGGACAAAAACAATTCTATGATCTATAACAATAACGTAATATCCACGCGGTTGGGTCGTAGTCGGGTGGAGGTGGCGAGATTTATATGGTGTTGCGCCGTGCTTAAATGCGGTGAACTCCGCTCTACCGCGTGGTCTAGCGGTGTATGTATGTTAGGCATCAAAAAATTTTATACAAGCCACATGAGATCCGCTTCACCATCCGACTACGTGGACAAGAGGTTTTGTGTGATAACCACCTAACTGTACAGTATATGTAGGATTGATATTATGTACTATGGAAAAACCTATGTTAGTTCTGTTAAAAACGGTGGCATAAATACAAAATGCGTCAATTACATTCTTTCAAAGTAGAGGATGATTGACAACAATTGTCAAAGTTCTCTGTAATGAAGACCGTGTATTGGGAGCGTAGTGTAGATGAATCGAGGACCTTAGAAGTTTGATTGGGACAAACTGGATACTGGAGGTGGAGGAGCGGGTGTTGTGACGCAGCTAGAGAGATGTCCAGCATCAGACTGTGATAGACTGTGCTGGTTGGCTGTATTATTCATCATCTGCCTAGCCTTTTCCCAAATACCTTGGGGTCGGGTTCCAGTCTTACCGGATGTAGCAGAATACCAGTTTTTTACATGGAGCGACTGCCGATCTAACCTCCACACCCAGTTAGTCCTGGGTAGGTAATACCTTACCCCTTGGTAAGACTGAGTACTGATTACTTGTAACTACTGTCAATGATCTACAAGCGAGTGCTTATCTGACCTCCACTACCCAGTTAGTACTGGGTATTACGATGCCCTTTGGTAAGACTGGTTGTCAGACTTTCGGGCCACTGACAACCTGTGACGACGGTCAAAGATCTAAAAATGACAGCCGGTACGCACGAATTACCAAGGCACGGAGGAAACTCGGTTATGTAATGGGCGGTCACCCATCCACGGACCAACCTAGGCAAACGCGGCTAAACCTGAAGATCGACCCGAGCGGCTGTTATTATACATATAGCCACGAGCTCCTCTGGTTGACTGTATTAGTGGGTCGCATATGAATATATTAGCCAGTGAACAAATATTAAGTAATTTTATGATTTACTAAGATATTGTATCTCTTTACCGACTCAAATTGCTTTACGTTGTCTCATTCTTTATAAGCTAAAGCCATAAAGTTTACTCAAGGAAAGCTAGCTTTGTAGCTTGATTATTTATTTTATCGCTATACAGACAACTCAACCGATATATTTTAGACCGGTGTTGAACAAGACTTGTTTATTTTAAGATAAATCTTTATAATTCCCTGCTATTTTACAGAATAATTCGATATTTAGTTTTAGTCCTGAAGACGGACTACGATGCTAACAGATTCGTTGGCCTAGTAGTCTCAGATCAGACAAAGAGTACTTCCATGAGAATTTTTTCAGGTTTATGGCCTAATCAAACTTAAGCGATATTCGCTGCCGCTGTGGGTAGGAGTGCATACCGCACGGGTTTCGCTCAGGTCTTTAGGTATATTTTTTTTTTTTTTTTGTATCAAGTTCCGCGGCTAGAGCGACATGACTGGTATTCGCTGCCGCTGTGGGTAGAAGTGCACATAGACGGTAGCGTAATCCGCTTCGGTGTGAACAGTAATACCCACTCGGTTTTTGTCTACCGCAGACAGTAGCGAAAACCGAGTGCTTGCTGCCCATTACAAGGAATTTTAACGATAACTGGCGAAATATGGGTGCATTATAGAGATCTACACCTGTGCCGAACCCATTAAGTATTACAGGCATGACGTTATGCTAGATGACGGGGTTATAACACATAGCATCACCCCTTGTGTCGTTTTAATGCCCCGTATAAAGACCACATATTTTACACCTGACTTCAGGTTGAGTGCCTTTCCCAACATAATGGTGAAAGCACAAAAGGTGCACAAAGACTATAAAAAGCTGTAAAGCCCATCAGAATACATAAAATTTTGCAGCATACTTCTCCAGAGAAAGCATAACCAAGTTTGGCCTTAATAGCGTTTGTCCAATAAAGATGTATCTTCATGTATTAGTGTACTGTCAGATCTGACCTCATAACTTACAAACATGAGCAGTAGTGCCTAGTGGTGTGACCGTCGGATTGCCAAATCATAGGTTTCCAGTTCGAACCCAAGGCGCGCACCTCTGATTTTTCGGATTCATGAAAACCGCTACTATAATTGCTACGCAAAATTTGTCAGTTTTGGGTAGCTTGATGTGATGGCTTCTATACCTCTTGTTAGTCGTTGTTTCACAGATTCTCCCAACATGACCATAATGATCCTGTTTATTCTTCTTCGTTCTTATCTCATCATCTGCCTCGCCTTTTCCCAACTATGTTAGGGTCGGCTCCCAGTCTAACCGGATGCAGCTGAATACCAGACTCGCCAGAGCGACTGCGTATCTGACCTCCACAACCCACTTAGTACTAAATAATACGATACCCCTTGGTAAGACTGGTTGTCAGACTTTTTGGGCCACTGTACCTGTAACGACTGTCAAAGATCTTCAAATGACAGCAGGGACCAACGGTTTAACGGGCTTCCCGAGGCACGGAGGAAACTCGGTATGTAATGAGTGGTCACCCATCCACGGACCAACCTAGGCAAACGCAGCTTAACCTGAAGATCAATCCGAGCGGCTGTTATTATTTGTCCGCACAAAAACGTGGTTACCAGGCGAAGCGCCCGCGTGCGGACATCCAGCGTCGTCTTGAGCTCATTGATAATAACAATTTTACAGTAGGTACATAAATGTTTGCGATAGGTATTTAGTGTCGCTCGGTGTCCAACTTGTAACCTTTTTAAATATTTTTGGGACAAAATATAACATGGTTTAAAAACTATTGGAATCGATTCAGTTACTTACTCTGAACAAACTATATTCAGGTTTCGCATATACTAAAAATAAAGTTGTATACTTCTAATTCATCAGAATACTTCCCTAGTGAAAGCATAGCCAAGTTTGGCCTTAATAGCGTTCGTCCAATAAAGATATATCTTCATGTATTAGTGCACTGTCATATATGACCTCATAACTTGTGCGTCGTAAATAAAGACCTCTAAATAAACAAGAGTTATATGCAATATCTTTCATAGTTTTATGTGCGTATGTATGGCCGGCCTATATAAGGAAATGAAGAATATTTTATGAATGATAAATAGGGGAGATTTATGTTAAATCTATTGCGTGTACTTCCGTTTTTCCTTGAGGAAAATAAAATGTACTGAAAAGAAATCAGATGTGTACATATTGTGACGTTATTTTAAATGAAAAAAGCAGCACACCACTTTTGAATTCCACAGGAGAAATTCCTAGTGCGGGGCAATGTTTTTTTTATTTCATTAAATAAAAAAAAATAGCTAAGAAAACATGATTAGAATAAAATCACTGGATGATTATATCATGAGAAAAGACCCTTTTGTTTCAAATTCCATTGCCATTAAGATCATTGCCGTGATCAACTAAAGTAAATATTGGTGTTTTTCTTAAACGTTTTTATACATGTCTCTTGTAAAGTTGGTACACGAATGATGACAAATAAGAAAAATCTATGTGTCTAAAATATTTTTAATTTTTGAATTTAAAATTGACAATCTAAAAGAAGAATATGGCTTTGAGGTTTAGCAAAAAGGCTAAAATGCAGAGGTAACTCTGCAATATGTAGGCTTACTTTAACTACTTTTAAACCCTATGTTATGTTTATGCCACCTTTCCTTCTTTAGGACAAAGTTATTCTATTTTCTATATATACAAATAAATACAATTGAAGTGTCTGTTTGTAATTTCAAAATAATAGTTTTTAAATGAATGCATACGAAAGTAGATACTGTGCTTATAACAAAAACAAACATATTTTTATTAAGTCTGTATGGCTGTTTTAAGGTCCTGGATTTAATTCCCAGGTCAAGCAAAGTGTTTTTGAGTGTTTCCATTAGGCACTTCTCAGTAGCAGCCACGGAGTTTGGATTTGTGCTCGGTTGATAGCAATAGGCTCACCCGCTATTACATGGGACATAAACTTAAGCAAAATGTGGACGTACTGTGCCTCACCCTTCGGACAAGCGGAATGTTACGATGTTACTAAATATTATTTACTCATAAACTGTGTTTATTTTAAACCTGCATACCTAATTCTTTTGTTGCCTGTACATTGTAAGGTTTTGTGCCTATTTGTTTTAGTGCTTAAGTGTACATTAAGTTGTAGGTCACAGTGAGTTGTGTGCTCGGCTGTACAAATAAAACATTGCCGCTGTAAATACAAGAAGTGCAAACTAGGTTGTGTTTCGTAAAGTTTTTATATGGTTTTGCAAAATCATAAAGAGTGGACTTTACCATTTTTTTTTTCAATTGTAGGTTCTATTGCCTATACATAAACTGCTTTTTAAGCAAACATTTTGAATCTAGTTGAAAAAGTCAAAAGGATTTTTTTTTTATTCGTTTATATAATCGTCATCATTATCCTACCCTTATCCCAATTTATTGGGGGTCGAGTGTGGTTTTCTTCCATACTTCTTTTTAAGTTGTAATTGTAGTTGTTTCTCAGTTGTCAACCCCTATCTAGACATATCTATCGTTTCTTTCAAACGGTATATCCGAATTAAAAATAAAATAAACGCTACATTTTCGTGCAGCTAATTAACAACTCACGTAAACACTCAACCTGATATACCAATCCCTTCACGACTTATTTAACTTTTTTTATTTTCCCGTACATTTGCAAAGCAGTGCACTTTCAAGTCCCCACAAGCTGCACGGAGCTCAAACTCAAAGTGAGTTAAATTAACCATGAAAATAGTTTCAATCCAATCTAAAAAGTTTTATATAAAACCCTTTACGTCGGTTTACTTTGTCTTCAAGAGAAATTCCATATGATACGTTGTAAGGTAAAGTCGCTTAAGTAAATTATTTTTTTAATATCCATAATTATGTTCGACTGTTGTGCGATAGGTGGAAAAAGATAGACCAAAGAAACGGATTTAACTGGATAGGGACAAACAGCACTAGAGGCCTCTGCCCTGCAGTAAAATAATTAACAGTAAACATGGTAAATGTTTACTGTTAATTATTTTAATGTTAATGATCATTTTAATAATTAGATGAAGTGTCTAAATAATAACAACCACTCGGATCGATCTTTAGGATAAGCCATGGTTGCCTAGGTTGGTCTGTGGATGGGTGACCACATTACATACCGAGTTTCCTCCGTGCCTCGGAAAGCACGTTCAGCCGTTGCTCCGGCAGATAGGCAGTCCCTCCATGTAAAATACTGGTATTCAGCTGCATCGGGCTTCATCAGTGTATGAAATTAACCAAAACTACATAGATTTAAAACACTCTGGTGACACTATTATAAATCTTGCCTGTGACTCGAGTTATAAAATCACACTCGTGTCTTATAAAACCCTTTCAAATCATTCATGAGTTTCGTTTGACCATAAAATAACAGCCCGCCTGTAATCCCCGAAAGGTTAGGCAGAGGTGTACCTAATAGTACACTCACATTTCGCCTGTTATGTTAAAGTCCCATGTAATAGGGAGCGAGCCTACTGCCATCAATCGGACACAGATCCAAACTACGTGACTGCTACTGAGAAAACCCAATATCATTTTACCCGACCCAGGAAACGAACCCAGGACCTCTTGCTCAGCAGTCGCACTTGCGACCACTCAACAAGACAGCCATTGGATCGTTATGCTAATAAAAAGTACCTAATATAAGTAGAAACGTATGTAGGTAACAATTTTATTGGTAGTTATTTCAATCAGCCTGGTTTTGTATCAAAGTTCGAATTATCGGGTTAAATAAATGTAATGAAACTAAATGTATACTAATA
The DNA here is from genome assembly GCA_963576755.1 of Noctua janthina. Classification (NCBI taxonomy): domain Eukaryota; kingdom Metazoa; phylum Arthropoda; class Insecta; order Lepidoptera; family Noctuidae; genus Noctua; species Noctua janthina. The sequence goes on along the minus strand of OY755069.1, from coordinate 14,649,911 downwards.
CTTTATTACTTTCTTCACTCTTTCAGAGATACAGTCGTTATCACCACCAAAATTGGCCAAAATTTTTGGTGTTTTGGCTTACACCAAAATTGAGCCCTCTCGGCCAAGCACCAGCCTTTATAAACTACCCCTCCCGTTACAACATTAACGGTTGGGCAGTGTTGCCATTTCTCAAACATAAAAACGAATTATTAAAATCTTTAAAACCCTACATAAATTACAAAATGTGAAAGGGTATAATCCCATATCCTTTATTGATATTTCGTCTATTGTCTTACCAACATAGAAACAAACCCGGAGCTATTGATTTTATAATACAACAAGGTCTTTTGTAGGCTTACGCGGGACGTGGGTCCATCAGACCCTTTTACTGCCCTAAGTAGCTTTTTTGTTACTTTTATATTATTATAGTAAATCGTAACATCAAACAATATCTTCCTAGCAATAGTGCCAGCTATGTAATCTATACTTTACTATACAACATTAGTTTTAGTATATGCGAAACCTGAAACACGTGTCTAGTATTTTTATGTAAACAACTAAACAATCTACATACAAAATTTCAAAACTGTATCATAATAAATCACAAAGTTATGAGCTTGTTCTGATACCTGGTTGTCCGCGCAAAAACGTGGTCACTACGCAGCGCGCCTGCGCGCGCGGCTGCCCTCCACTGTCGTGTGGAGCTCATTGATAATAATAATTTGGCAGATGGTACCTAAATTATTGCGATAGGTACTCAATATCGCTCGGTGTCCAACTTGTAACTTTTTTTAAATATTTTTGGAACAAAATAAAACATGGTTTAAAAATGATTGGAATCGATTCAGTTACTTATTCTGAACAAACCATATTCAGCTTTCGCGAATACTAAAAATATTGTTTGATACATATACTATTAAAAAGAGGTAAAATTTGTTTATAAGGGTCTTCTCCGGAATTAATGATCTAATTCTAAAAATTATTTCACTGGCTGAAACCTTCATTATCGTGGGTGCTATAGGCTATAAATTATATTTATAACATGCATATTAGCCGAGCTATCACAATTTTTCGGACGAAGTTGCGGGCGATGTGCTAGTAACTGATGTGACCGAAGTAGCAACAGACTAATAGCTTAAAAATATGTGACTAACGAGTTGAACATCGTGGATTATACTTAAGCTGTAGCACGACATTAATTAACTTCCTTTATTTTTTATCGTGTGATTAGCGCCTAACCTGGCGTCAGAGTTTTTATGCCGCCCATGGGCCTCTAACTTAGCTTTACATGCAGTCAAGAAATAACTCTCAGACTTGCTGGTTTCCTCACGATGTTTTCCTTCACCGAAGCCAGTGATAATTATACAATACGCACAAACTAATTAATTAAAAAAAATATATTTTCTTGTTTTATTGTTGGTCAACAACCGAGGTCGACATCCTATAAACGTTTCTTAGCACGTGATTTGGCATAGACAATTTATGTTCCCTTTTCTTGCACTTGTTGTTTAACAATTATGTGAAAATGACAGGACCTGCTTCGTCAAAGATCATGCTAATACATATTATCGATCAATCACGACAATATCTCAAGAAAATTTGTACTAATATTGGTTTTAGATCAGTAACACGCAATGAGCAAGCGTGTTAATCAATGCTTAATCCCTTTCTGCATATGTTAGAGAACTTTGCCTTGCGATGAGCAGGAATAATTCAAAAGCTATCAGTTCAGTCGGAGAAATTAATTGGAATAGTCTGCGTAACTAACATTATTCTAGTAAGCTTTTCGTTGATGTGTGAAAAGATGTCTTAGTTTCTAAGTCCTCTTCTCATATAGGGAGACAGCATGAGCTTGATCACCATGCTTGATCAGTGCGACTTGGTGATATCAGACCGAAGTCCAGGGTTCTCTCTCTCTTTTGACTGCCTCGTTGATCTGATGATCTCAAGCGCGACTGCTGAGCAAGAGGTCCTGGGTTCGATTCCCGGGTCGTTTAAAGTGTTATTGGATTTTTCCATCAGGAATTTCTCGGTAGCAACTCTAGCTCTATCTAGACACCGTGGTGTAGATCTGAGCCCGGTTTATGGCAATACGCTCGCCCTCTATTACATGAGACTTTAACATAGCTTGCGAAATGTGGGTGTACTATTAGGTACACCTCTAACTAACCATTCGAGGATTACAGGCGTGATGTTACTGCCAACGAGGCAGTAGGAAGATTTTGAACAAAAATACTTTACTGACCAAAGCTAACAAAAGCTTAAGTTATTTCAGCCAAGTCATTCTATGGGACAAGCCACAATTAATTGCATCCTTTTCCGGCGGCTGGCCCTAAGTGCACCCTTTCCTCTTAGTGACACCATAACGGCCATCTGCCACTTAAAGCTGTTCTTGTCAGATATTCTTGGATAACCAGTTGCGGTTATTGTCTCGTTGTTCCCTTATCTAGATTGATAGGAGTATATGTGAAAAGACAAAAGATGAAGTCAAGAGATCTCTTGGTATTTCTATAACAACTTACACAGTAGTTTTGTTTTTGGATGGGAATTCATCAAATGACCCCTCCCGCTCTAGGCGGAGTGAGCGAAACCAAATACGATATCGAATCATTTAAAAGTATTAAGGACCAATTGAGAAGGTGTCAAAGCGTTTCCAAAACAGAGTCTGTACAGTCACGAACACCACAAACAAAGTGTTTTGCTCCTACTTTTCTGATTTTAATTTCATGTTGTTACGCACTTAGTATTCTAGTATTCATATGTTTATGGAAAAGATCCTATCTCCACGAACAATCGCTATTTCTCGCGAAAATTCTTTTAAATTTAGGAAAGCGTTTACATATTGGTGCTCTTGACTGTACACTTGGGAAAAGGCTAGGCAGGTGATGATGACTGTACACTGTCCCTTAATTCAAAACTGTAATCTAAACTGGGGCGCTAAGGCGTTACAAAGTTGAAGCCAAACTAATAATCGACTTAACTGTTATTTGACCCGAAACTATCTCCTGATCCCTTAGTAAACAGTGAACGTTGATTGATTAACCGATTTAAGTTTATCAAAATATTGGTTCAACTAATCTTTGTTTAGCGCTTTGAACCAACATTTATTCTATTTATTTTTTATTTTAGTCATTAAACAGACTTCAGATCCAGGTGGGCTGAAGTATTTCTCAAAGCACCCCAGAGTCTGGAATTTCATGCGAAGTTTATGGTCATCCATTTTGTCGCACTGTAGCTAGATCCAACTCTCATATACTGCGTATGCTTACGATGCTCAACGCGCTTGTGGAGACCAACCCTGGATTGGACTTGTTTGCTGATGTCTGGAGGACGATAATGTTAGAATGTTTGTGATTCTGTGAGGAGATCGAGTAAAAGGAGTACTTAACTTAATTTAGTATCAAAAGCTTATGCTTTACTAAATGTAAATAAATGGCCATAAGAACCTATCACATAAGACTTAAACTAATCTTTGTTTCGGACTAAAAACCGACATTTATTAAAATATCAGATTTCATGAAACAGTCAAGTAATTAATTTCCTCCTGGCAAATTGAGCTAGTATTAAATTAAATGGAAAATTCAGTATTTTCCGGAAAACATGACCAAGGTAATTGGTTTCCGTGATAAAACGCTTACTTACCTACGTAATTATTTGGTAACCACGTTAGTTGCTAAATGGAATTATGATTCTTAATTGCTAGTAAGATAACTTAATCCTGGATCTTTATAGTTGGTTTAATGTTAATCTTATTGACTTAGGGTACTTACATAAACAAACAGGTTTCCGGTACGGGCGGGTCGGTACCGATTGGTGCAGATATTAATTTCTATGTTATCTTATGCGCTCACTTATAAAGAAACAGGTTTAAACTTGTCGGTGCCGACTACCTGGAACGAGTCATAAGGGTTCAAGTCTGTTTCTATATGCAAGTTAACCCTGCAACGATCGGTACCGACCCGCACAGATTTGTCTGTACCGGAAACCTGCTTCTTCGTTGATCTAGTGGTCGCAAGCGCGACTGCTGAGCACGAGGCCGTGGGTTCAATTCCTAGGTCGGGAAAAGTGTTATTGGTTTTCTTTGAGGAATTTCTGAGTAGTACCTACGGAGTGTTAATTTGTGCCCGGATGATGGCAATAGGCTCTCCCCCTTTCATACAGGGTCCTTGAACATAACTGATGGAATGTGGGTGTACTGTTAGGGTACACCTTTAACTGATGATATGTCATAAACTTTAGATAGTGAAGAAGACGTCGTGCACTTAGTTCAGACGACGCGGCTCGACGTATGTCGACACTGCTGTGGCAAACTAAATAAGACAAGTGGTTTTAAGTGATCGACACAAGCTACTTCCACGTCGATGAGTTTGGTCACTCCCTCAAGCGTGGTTTGCTTATAATCGTTGTAGTTTTAAAACATCAACGTAGTACAATGAAAATTGGATCCATTTTTAGGGTTTCTTACCCGAAGGGTATCTAACGGGACCCTATTACTAAGCCTCCGCTGTCCGTCCATCCGTCCGACCGTCCGTCCATCCGTTCGTCTGTCTGTCAGCGGGCTGTATCTCATTATCCGTAATGGGTAGGCAGTCGAAATTTTCACAGAATTTGTATTTCTGTTGCCGCTATTACACCAGGAACTAAAAATAAATTAAACATTAGGGGCTCCCCTACTACGATGGTACGGAACCCTTCATGCGCGAGTCCGACACGCACTGGCCGGTTTTTTTGAACTTATACTTAATAAAAAACTGTACCAATTTTGCCTATCACTAAAAAACACAACACGCTGCCTTATCACAGTTTCCAGATATTAGTTTTAAAAGTGCTGATTTAACAAAAACTTCTGTTAGCGCCTACCACAAAACTTTGAGAGCCATTGCCCATTCTCCACGGCTACATTTGTAACGTACACTGCGTCTGAATTATTCAAAAGACCTTCGCATTTTGCATGGCACAGGTTAAAATTAAGGCTCCCAAGGATTTTCATTTATTAAAGGAGTAATTTTAGTATAATTGGGCAACGCGATAGCAGGAGCGAACCGCGGTGTAGTTACATTTTCATACTTAATTCTTCGTGTTAAGATTTAAATCTGATTAAAAGTACATTTCACCAATGAGACTGAGCATATCTAAACATGAGCATATCTAGACAACTTTCATCATCATATGTCGATCAGCAGCAGTGATAGCCTAGTTGTGGGACCGTCGGACTGCCAAGTCATAGGTGTTGAGTTCGAAGCCAAGACACGCACCTCTGATTTTTCGGATTAATGTGCGCATTGTATAATTACCACTTGCTTTGGTGATGAAAAACATTCTGAAGAAACCATCATGCCTCTTGACGGCCTGTAAAGCCAAGTCAGAGGCCCATGGGCGGGATAAAAACTCTGACACCAGGTTAGGCAATTACCACACGATAAAGAACAACAACAGCACTTTCACAGTTTTTATGCCTTGTGACTGGGACTGTAGCTACTTTTCATTGTTTTCTTTGTTTCGACAATTCAAAAGTGCCTGTAACTGGCCTACTTGAAATAAATGCTTTGATTTTGATTTTGATTTTTGAGATGATGACCAAACGCCTAGCTTTTTCCTATATATTGGGGTCGGCTTCCAGTCTAACCAGATGCAGCTTTCAGCAATACCAGTATTTCACATGTAGCGACTGCCCACCTGACTTCCACAACCCAGTTGGTAATGGGTAACCGGTTGGTACGATATCCCTTGGTAAGACAGCGTAAGGTCCCCTCCACATATTTATAATCTTTGTCATTATAGACACCTTATATACCATATTATTATTGTAATAAAGTCAATATATTCTCAGCAGTCATTAGTTTCATTCCCTGTCTCTGCCTACCGTACATGGCAACCCTGCGCAAAGAATCTGCTACCCGAGCGTCACGTAGTTGACACCACCCGGCCAGCGTATGTGGACAAGGAAAGTGAGACAAACCAGTGGATTTAGTATTAGGTCTTTACCTATGAAATTGGAGATTTGTATGAAAATTTTAATAACAAAATTTTTTGTATTTTTATTTTATTTTTGCTTAACTAGCTTTTTTATCTTTCTGATTTGACGCAAGTGCTTCAATGTCGTTTTGACATTAACTCCAAGGCCCGCAGCAAGCTCAGCCGTAGATCGAGTTGGATCCGCTTCCACTACCGCCTTCAATTCGGCGTTGTCGACAATGGTTACCGGCCGACCGCGAGGCTCATTCTTCAATTCAAAATTTCAAGATTTAAAACGATTGAACCAATAATGGAGCGTGTTTATGCAAGCAGTTTTAGGCCCGTACACGTCGTTAATGTTTCGTGTTGTTTGCGCAGCGGTATGTCCAAGTAGGAACTCATATTCGAAAATTGTACGAATTTGCAGTTTATCCATGGCGCCAAAAACTACCACAATTTCACAAAAACAAAAACTATCTAAAAACAAATGACTGAATTTGAAATTAAAAGAACACGGCTTTCAAATAAAATGTATTTGAATTTCAAATTGCGCGCCTATCCACAGATAATTAAATCTGAAAATGCTGGTTATTAAATCTCCAATTACATAGGTAAAGACCTATTACAAAGTGCACCCAATATGAATAAAATAATTTTATTGGTGATTTATGCCAAACAGCTATGGAATATTAACACTTTTTGAGATTTTATTAATATTTTGGCCTGGGAATTGGGTTGAATGCAAATGTATGCAGCTGAGCTCTTGGATATGCAGGTACCATGTTATGCTAAGAGGTGAGCTACCCAAAGTTTCGCAGATGAATGTATTTTCATACATTCATCTGCGAAACTGTGGGTAACTTTGCTCTTCACTTTGATCTGCTCTGTTGTGTTGCGTTGTGTTTGTCTGAATATGTTTTTATCGCAATTATGTTTTTAAGAAGAATACATCTCTTCTCTCTCTCTTCTTCAACCATTGGCCACTCAATGCTGAGTGTGGAGAGGTCTCTTCCAATTATCTCCACTTTTGGCGGTTTTCATGGCTATCCAGTTTCTTATGTCCACTTTAATCAGATCGTCTGACCACCTAGTCGGTTTTCTTCGTACATTCCTCCATCCCGTCTGTGGTCTCCACTCCAGCACCTTTTCCCCCTCCTTCCATCCAGTCTACGGCATATATGGCCGGCCCACTTCCACGCTAAGTCCGCAAGTCTCGTTCGTCTCCGTATTTCGGTGTTTTTCAACCGGAGAAAATGTATTCTCCATCATCACCCGGAGAATATGTATTCTCATCCATCTTTGACAGTTACATTAATTTAACTCTGAAATGTATTAAGGTTAAATTAATGGAACTGTCAAAGATGTGAGCAGTAACCTCCTATGCGGTAATAATAAACTGCCATAACAGATGATCATCATGCATCATTGTGTTCACGACTGTTAGTTAAGCTCAATAATATATCCTCATACGTTAGAAGACCCCTTTTAGCAATGAACGTTTATCGCAGAATTTCTCGTGTCGATGTAATACGTTCCTTAAGTTTCATGTCTCACTTGGAAATGTTTAAAGACTTTGCCTTTTGAAAACTTAAAGAGTTTTCAATGTAGAAAAACTTGAGTCTGTTTTCTATACTTACTATATCTATACTAATATTATAAAGCTAAAGAGTTTTTTCATTTCATGCATGTAGGGGGTAATAATTGGAACTACTGATCCGATTCTTTCACCGACGGGAACGGGCAGCTACATTATCCCCGAGTGTCATAGCCTACTTTTAAAATGCTCACATGGGTAAATTTTCCTACATAATAGAAGCGAAGCCGAGATCAAAAGCTAGTTATAATAAGGGAAACCTAATTTAATGCCAAAGTAAAATACATAAAAATCTGCTCAGCACTTAAAGTAAAATTTAAAAGCGCGCGTACATAGTCAAACAGTCAATTCAGTGAAATCAGTGAAAATGTCATTAATGTGTCATGGTGTTGGGATTATGATTGTTGATTTTATTTACCAATCCCGAGTGTAACACGGGTGAAAAAAAACTTCCCGTGGTACTACTGGATCGCTTGGTAGTTCTACAGGATTTTTTTATACCCGTGGTACTCCTGGTAGGTAGATAGAAAAAAGAGGAATGGAAAGGAGCATGATGGGTCTAAGGTTGAAAGACAAAAGGAAAGCTACAACAATAAGGAACACCACAAAAGTAGCAGATGTTAAAGTAAAAACACGAACCCTAAAATGGAAATGGACATGATGAGGACACAAACAGAAAAGAAAAGTGGACCAAAAAAGTTACTGAATGGTACCCAAGGGACGGAAAAAGACGCAGAGGAAGGCAGATAAAGAGATGGAAGGATGATCTGCCTAAGGGATGGAGGAATATAGCGAGGGATCGACAAATGTGGAGGGAACTTAAGTAGGCCTATGTCGCAAGACAGCCTGACCTGGTAGTTGATAAGATGCATAAATAAATGAAATATGTATAATCTAAGGTTAGTTAAGTTATAATTTAAGTTTAGATGTAGAAAAACAAATAAGTGTAGTTTATATTTATTTTTCAAAATTATTATATTGTCTATACGAAGGTCAGAGTAAATAAAGGCTATTTTTATTATTTTATTTACTACTGGTAGTAAAACTGGTAGTAACACGGACAACAAACGGTCTAATAGACGCCTTAAGAAGGAGTAGCCATTACAAGGACATTACCCAAGTAACGGGAATTACTAACAGCATTAGCTAATTGACGAATCCTAAGTAACTTAGACCAAATTAAGTTAAACTGCCACTAACTGAATCAAACTGAATAACTAGTCTTTACTATAACTGCTTAGTTAGATTAACACATATGTTAGTGAAGCCACTGAAACTATTACCGTTAAACTAGACTCGGCTCTACTAACAATAATTTAGGTCAAGTTACAAACTTTGTTTAATCCCTAGGTTTCACTTATTAATTCTATGTTAGGACTTATGCACAATGGGTTTTCACCCGTGGTGTTACATTTGCGACCTTATTGTTTATTTCAATTTGCCATAGTCTGTGTTTGTGTTTTCGGTAGTTGTCAGTTATTGGTCATCCCGCGTGGTGGATTATAGCCCATTCCCTCTCATTGAGAGGAGGCCTGCGTCCCAGCAGTGGGAACATTAATAGGCTGATTATGCTATGCTATGCTATGGTCATCATTCTCATCATTCTTTTGCCCTTATCTCAATTCATTTGGGGTCTTCTTCCATATTTCTCTATAACTCGTCATCTCATCAGAAACCTCTCTTCTTGCCATATCAACCTTTACACAGTCCATCCATCGTTTCTTTGCTCTTCCTCTACTCTTATCCACATGCATACTTAAAACTTTCCTCACAATTTTTTCCTCATTTATTGATGTCATATATTTATGTCAATTAAATTGATATTGACTACGAAAAAAAAGCATAACGTTACCAGCATAATAAGAATCTATACCCATACTAGCTGTGCCCCGCGACCGTCGTCTGCGTGAAATTAGCGGTGTGAAATATACTTTACGACCTATTCTCATACCTACCAAATACACCTAAAAAAATTCATACAAATCGGTCGAGCCGTTTCGGAAGAGTGCGACCACAAACACCGTGACACGAGATTTTTATATAATACTAGCTGACCCGGCAAACGTTGTTTTGCCATATAAATTAAAAAAAAATAAAGAAATTAAAAAAATGTCTAAAAATTAAAGAAAAATGGTAAGGGTGGACAACTCTTATCACTAAGGGGTATGAACAAAAAAATGTTGGCCGATTCTAAGACCTACTCAATATGCTCACAAAATTTCATGAGAATCGGTCAAGCCGTTTCGGAGGAGTACGGGAACGAACATTGTGACACGAGAATTTTATATATAAGAAGAAGAAGATTTAAGCGCCCATTGGTTTATTTATTAAAAAAAAACTATCGGGTTCAGCAGTACAAGTCAAACGTCGTTTCCACGATTGTATGTATGATGGTTTATCGAGGTTTAGCAAGCGTGTAGATAGATCAAGAACAGTCTATATTATTTCTTATCACTTTGCCAGTTCCATAAAAGAAAATTATTGTTACAATGTTTTACCGATGGTTTGTAAAAATATAATTATTTTTTATCCCAATAAAATTATAATGAACTGGTATCATTTGGCGTCTGTGGCTTACTGGGGCCAAAAAGACTCTCAGGGACTGTTATAAAAATAGCAAAAGATGGCGGATTCTTAGATTCGAAACAATATAATTGATTTTTTATAAGAGTTTTGCATAAAAATAGAAAAGACCCAGCTACAGCCTGCTTTGTCTTTCTCCTTTCACTAGTTATTTCCAAGTCCTATGTTGTATGATGTAGTACCATACGATAGTTGTGATTTCATTTTGATATATCGTGGTGTCAACATGACTTACGAAATGTTAATGTACTGAATATCAACGCCTACCCACTTCAGGGAATTCAAGAGTACCTACCTACTTTTGATATTGAACTTGACGTGAAAGAAAATAAATAAAGAAAGAAAATTGATTTATTTGGCACATGCCACAAGAGTTCACAACATTAAACATAAAAACGTAAAGCTACACGCAAACAAAAAAACATTGTGTGTCTCACGACTGCGAAAAATAGGCCCAGTTCAGCAAAATGCAGTGCAACTATATAGTGCCCGACATGATGATCATGATCATCATCATCACTCAATTTTTAGGGTTCCGTAGTGAACAAGGAAGGAACCTTTAGTGTTTCGCCATGTCCGTCTATTTGTCCGCAGCTTAGCTCAAAGACTCTTAGTACTAGAAAGCTGTAATTTTTCACGAATATACAGGTTAGTTACGCCGACAAAGTGGTAAAATAAAATCTCAAAAAGTATTTTTTTTTAGGGTATCTCCTGTACCTATACGTAAAGTGGGGATTATATTCGCGCGTACTCCATAATGTGATATGTCGTTGGATAATTCTTTTAAAAAATATTGCGAGTTTGTTCAAATAATTTTTCGATTAAGTGATTCGTTTTTTAGATATATTTGCTTTAAAGTGCAAATTTTTGTTAGAATCAAGTGTCTTCGGGACGTCTACCAGCTAAACGGTTGTGTTTGAGTAAGTGAAAAAAATCATGGTGGTGTACTACCGTACATATGTTACCGGCTAAACCCGATTTAAGGCGAAACTAGGGCGCATAGAAGGCCGATGAGCCCAACAGCAAAGTTGGGCGCATTGTAATTGCTTTGTTTGTGTTAGTGTATCCTGACACGATAAACACGTGAACTGGTTTGGCCTAGGACAAACTAGTTTATCCTGAAATCAGGTTTCGCCGGTAAAATATATATTATATATGCTTGGCCGGTTCTTTTAAATTTCTCGCAGCTTAATAAACGCACTCGGTGTACGCACCTCCTAACACCACACTTTGTCTTAAACACGTAACACGTACACACCCTTTGTTCGACCAATTTCAGGCGAAACTTTTTAAAATTCCGCTGAACTAAATTCTATTAGTTCGGACAAATACAGGGCATGTTAGTAGTTTATTGGAAAAGTTTTCGTTACATAAATAAGAACTGTCCAACATTGATGAAGTTTCTAAACATTAGTTAACTTTAATAGTCCAGATATGTCTTGTGGATGTCAGAAACAATGTCGTGTGATATTTGGGATGAGTGAAATGAAGAATGTATTTTTTCACTACGGTGAAGCTTCGTAAATATTTTGATGATACGTAATAAATTAACCTTTACTAAAGTCCAAAAGGGCTGCGGGACTGTTCGAAAGAGATACCGTGGCCCTGGAATACAAAGGGCAAAGAAGGAACATGGATGGGTTTAGTCAGTACAAGTCTGACACTCCCTTCCGCTCAGCCCAGAGTGGGGCGGTCATTTGATGATTTCCCAAGTGAAAAAAAAAAGTCCAAACGCATCATCATTATTTTCTACCTTTGTCCCCATTCATTTGGGGTCGGCGCAGCATGTCTTCTTCTTTCATACTGCTCTATTACTCGTCATATCAGCAGTCACCTCATCATCCTTTACACAGTCTATTCATCGTTTCTTTGGTTTTCCTCTACTCTTATAGCCATCCACATTCGTACCCAAAACTTTCCTCACGACATTTTCCTCATTTCTCCGCATTAAATGTTCATACCACGATTACCGATTACAACACAACTTAAAGTCGAAAGACATCTAACTGTCAAAATAGACAAATATACATTGCTGATCATGTAAGTGACATTCAACTCTAGAGGGATACGGCTATCACGAGGTTGGCTATACGTAGGTACCTACTGTACTATTGTCCCTCTTTTATAATCTATGTCTATCATCTCTTTGTGGAACAAGGCTCTTTTTGTGGTGAGTGATGTTTTAAAGAGTAATCGTACACGTTATCTACTATTTGGAAATCTTAAAACACAGCATAAAATTATAGCGAGCTCATCTCGACACAAAAGTACCGTCGAATAATATCGAGAATATCATTCCTCATCTATCTTTATTCTCAGGCCTTGTAATATCATTAAATAATAACAGCCGCTCGGATCGATCTTTAGGTTAAGCCGTGCTTGCCTAGGTTGGTCTGTGGATGGGTGACCACCCATTACATACTGAGTGTCCTCCGTGCTTTGGAAAGCACGTTAAGCCGTTGGTCGCGGGTGTCATTTGTAGATCTTTGACAGTCGTTAGGTAGTCAGTGGCCCAAAAAGTCTGACAACAGTCTTACCTAGGGGTATCGTATTACCCAGTACTAACTGGGTTGTTGAGGTCAGATAGGCAGTCGCTCCATGTGAAACACTGGTATTCAGCTGCATCCGGTTAGATTGGAAGCCGACCCCAACATAGTTAGGAAAAGGCTAGGCAGATGATGATGACGAAAAGAAAATTTAGCAAAGGCTTGACCGCACGCACTTGGCTTCAAAATGTAAATCAACTACCCTTGTTACTGAGAAAAACCTACCCGCAAAAATGTCCTTCTGATTTACATAATTATACTTTTAACATAGGTACCTAAATCACGGTTCATTTTCCTTTTCTTTGGCAGAGAGGAGTGTAATTAGCTAAGCTAAAAATATGAAACATTTTCAGACATTTTTGTATTTTAATTTTTACCTCGGTTTGAGAACTGTAGAATAGCTAACTGGTAGTTAATAATATATAATAATAATATAATAATAATAATAATAATAATAAATTTATTCACGAATTTGAGACAACCATACAGAGTAACTTAATAATAAACACAAAGTGGACAGATAGTTGAATGTGAAATGGTACAATATAAAGATGGTTTGGCTGTCTTTAGACTGATTCGCCCTATCCCCTCGTACTAGTATAAACTGTATCACGAGCGGATAGTCTTCCTCAACTTTAGAACAACAGATTCCCACAAGGTTCCAGTTACAAGTCACATAGCAGCAGTTTGATTACATACTGTATAGGTAATAAGTCATAGTACAGATAATTATATTAATTAAGTTACCAATTAATGGAATTGTCTGTGTTTGGGTATGGGTATATGTATATGTATATGTGTATATGTTTTATGTATGTTGCTGTATGTGTGCAGTTAGGTGTGCTATATTGTTAATTTATTTATGTGCCTTGTTTATAACAGCGTTTTAAAGTAGATTTTCAGTGCTGTTGTAGTCTAGTGCTTTCAGATATTTTTCAATAGCTTTTTTGCATGTTTGGCTATCAAGATTCTTTAATTTTAGATCTTTACTTATTTTGTTGTAAAGGCTAGGACCAAGATAATTGTGAAATTTGTGTGCAAAACATGTTCTAAATTTGGGTATGTTATAAACTATATCTAATCGCCGTCTTTTAGCAAAGTGCGGTTTTACTTTATGTTGTGCCATGATCTCTTGTTTAATGAATAATTTTCGCACCGTTAGTACTCCTAGTTCTGAGTAAAGTAGGTGTGTTGGAAAAGTGTACTTTTTGCGAGAAATTACTTTAAGTACCATGCGTTGTGCTCTTTCGACAGACAACATGGTTGTTTTTGAGGTTCCTCCCCATACATTCAGGCCGTATATTAGTATAGATTGGCATAGTGCTAAATAGATTTTTATTAGTAGCGTAATGTCACATGTATTTCTGATAGTTTTAAAAATATAAATCAGCTTTCTTGCGCGATTATTTACTTTAATGACGTGTTCTTTCCAGTTTAGGTTTTGATCTACTGTAACACCGAGATATTTTATGGAATTGGTTCTGGTGATTGGGTTACAATGACAGGTACTACGAGTTGTGCAATGGTGAGTTTGTATGTTTATTGAGTTAGGAGACGGTTGAGTTCTACTGTTAATTGTGAATGTAATATATTTCGTTTTGTCAAGATTAAGTGTCAACAGATGATTGTCCAGCCATGAGGTTACTAGAGCAAAACCTACATTTGCTGCTTCGGTTACATCTTTCCACGTGTTAGAGCTAAACAATAATACTGTATCATCTGCAAACGTTATTATTTGACCATTTTGTAAAAGCAAATTGCAGAGGTCATTAATATATATTAAAAACAGCGTAGGACCCATAACACTACCTTGAGGCACTCCGAAGGTGACATTTTCCTCATGGCTTATATTGTTATCAATTTTTATCACCTGTTTCCGGTTTGTCAAGTAATCTTGAAAAAGTTGGAGAGGTATTCCTCGAATTCCTAAGGTATTGAGTTTGTTCAGGAGGATGGGTACAGAGACTGTGTCGAAGGCCTTTGCTAGGTCTAGGAATATGCCTAGACACTTCTGTCCCCTGTCCATGTTTTCGACTACATACGAAGTTAGTTTGTGAAGAGCGTCAGCGGTTGATATTTTTTCCCTAAACCCAAATTGATTACCTGAGAGAAGATTATGAGTTTCTAGGTAGTGTTTTAGCCTCTTATTTATAAGTTTTTCAAGAATTTTTGAAAAACTAGAAAGTAGAGAGATCGGTCTATAATTCGACACCAAAGTTTTGTCTCCTGCTTTATATATAGGAATAGTGACAGACTTTTTAAGGGCTTCTGGAAAGACTCCCTTTGAAAAGCAAGCATTACATATGTGTGCTAGCGGTTCAATGAGGAAATCCACTGCTCTTTTAATGAAGAACGTGGAGACACCGTCCCATCCCGAGGAATTCTTGGCTTTTATGTTAGCAATTATTTCTTTAATTTCAAATTGGTCTGTCGGGAGAAGCATAAAGGAGTTTAGGGTTCCGCTATTCGGTTTTGGTCTCCACCGCCTGCTCAGATCTATCTCATTTGTGAGGGTCCTGGACAGAATGGTGTTTGCCAAATTACTACCGACGTTGACAAAGTAGCTATTTATGTTATTTAACGCGTCCTGGTGTGTTGAATTAGTGGAAAGAAGATCTGTTGGCATTTTTGGGTAGCTGTTTAAATTAGCCATTTCTTTTACCAATCCCCATTGTTTTTTTATATTGTTAGTAGACTTAGCTAATTCTGTTTTAAAATATTTGTTTTTAAGGTTTTTTAGTAGATTATTACATGTATTTCGGTAGCGCTTGTAAGTTATAGTAAGGGTTGGGTTTTCTGGGTCCTTTCTTAGTTTTTGGTGAAGTTGGTCGCGATTCCTCATACATCTACGTAGACCTGGTGTAATCCAAGGCTTAACGATTATTTGTCGCCTAGTCTGTTTGACGGTGTGTGTGTGATTCGAGAGGATGTCTCTGATAGTTTTCAAGAAGATGTTCATCATTGCATTTGGGTCATCATTATGAAACCGTTGTTCCCAGTCAATCTGTTTTAGGTCTCTAATAGCAGCATCGTAGTCAGTTTTTGTATGAAAGGGGTGTTTTTTGGGTCTATTTTTCATTTTGAGAGGAAGTGATATCATAACACTTGAATGGTCAGTTAAGGTTGAATTACAAACTAAGGTCAACGGTTTTAGATTTGTTTTGACGAAGCAGTGGTCAAGACAGTTTGATTCTCTAGTCGGCAGAGTGTGCGTGGGAAGAAGGCCGTGGGAAGCAAGCATATTTAAGTATTCTGTATGTTTAGGGTTAAGCTGTTCAAGTTTAATATTAATATTTAAATCGCCCATTAAGATTATATTTTTATATTTTTTAATACTGGACAAGATTTTGTCTAAGGACTTTAAAAAGGGGTCTAGGTTTTTGAATGCTGGAGGTCTGTACATTGATACAACAGCTAAATCGTTGTTGATTGTTGTCACAAGACAATTGACTTCCTGACAATAATTTGGTTCATATACATTCGCGTGTATGCTATCTTTCAGATATAATACAATACCATCATTTTGATTAAGGTGGGATTTAGTACTGTGAGTTGTGTAGTTTATCATTTCAGGTATGATCGAATTTTCGGATAGCCAAGATTCTGTAAGCATAATAAGATCGTAATTGATGTCTAGTCTCTTAAGGAGAACAGCAAGCCCTTCATAGTTACGGTTTAGACTTCTTATATTTTGATTTAGAACTGAAAACGCTTTTGCACCTGAGTTAAAGGCAGCCTTGCAGCGCTCCGGAATGTCAATAGCCATAGCATTGCCGACACTGACTACATCGTCAATGTCATTTGCGATACCTTGTATATCCACCATATTCTTTATAGGTAGAAACGGAAACAGAACTAGTAGCAATGGTATAGCAGAGACAAATCGTCGGAACATCATAGGCTGCAAAATATGCTGTATTAAAGGCACACAATAAATGGCACGAAAGTGTTTTGTTTTTTAGTAAAAATAATGTGTGAGTGTGTTGTTTCGATGTGTGGTGAATGTAAGTAGTTGAACAGTAGAAAGAACAACGAGGGAAATACTTAATTATTAACAATGTGAACATATAAGATAATTTTGATTGAATACAACGCATGCAAAATTTAAGAATAAAAAGCTCATTATAGTAGTATGGGTTTGTAGGACAATAGGTGCATAAATACTCAGCTAGTCATTTATCTTGATGTAGTAGATCTATGTCTGCTTCGTTTTTAATGAGAATTTGTTTCTCTCCCTCACTTTTTCTTAAAAATACTTTGCCGAGAGAAGTCCAGCAGAACATATAGGCATTCTCTTTGGCGAATTTTCTAGCAAGGTAGAAAAGATGCTGAGCTTTTGGTGTTAGGCAGTCGGACAGGAATATCGGCTTAGGAGGGCCCTCTAATTTTATATGTGAGGTGTTTAACTTATCATCTTTATTAGTCTTATTAAATTCCCGTGCATTTTTAATGAAATCGCCCCTAATATGCATATTCGTAAAATCCACTATTATTGGTGATACACCCTCCTTTCTGTTTAACCGGAACAAATCTTTAATTAAGTTATTCTGCAGGCAACCTTTTTTGCACTAACAAAAGAAGGATTTTTTTTGTTTTTCTTTATAATGATGATGGTGCCATCTAGCTGATTTCGGCCACAGCGACTGCATTCGATGACTTTCTAGGGAGGTTGTCGAGAACTTTGGTGTGCTGCTCTATCATGTGCTCTCAAGTGGCTAGCATACCCAACTTTGGCCGAAAAACTCCGAGCACAAAGTGGACATGTCAGAACACCATTGACGAAATAAACATTGTTTATATAAAATAAATACATAATGAATAAATATATTATTCTTTATATTCCACACAAATGTTGCGCAAACCTACCCTTTCATAAACCACTTCGTGTAAAATAATTGATACCTGATTCCGCTATGGGAGTATCCTCACAACCAACTCCGTTTTGATATACGCAGCATTGGCTTGAGCCGGACAAATTAAGCTGATTCTGTGCGTGTAGTCACTCTAGTCTGACGCTCCGGCCGTGTTTTAAACGTTTTGACACAATATCGAACTGCAATCTTTTCAACTAGACTTTCATTATCATCCTCAATGCATTTCTTGCCTTTTGTAAATAAAAAGAAATATAAACTATTTTCCAAGTTACAAGGGCAAAAACTACTATTGCTGATAATACTAACGACCCATTCTACGACACAAGCATTAAATAAAACGTCTAAAACCTTATTTTTCTTTTAAATGAATAGCCACGTTTCCCTACCACAAACTTTACCGGACCATTATATAATACTTCCCCGCCAGCCCGTATTGTACCGTTCCTAGGAAATTCCGACAGTCTTGAACGGCGTTGAAAGTTTCCAAAGATTTACGAGTTATCTTTTCTATGGGGGCATGTGCTCCTTTTAAACTTTGGCGCCATCCAAAAGAAGCCGTGGGGAATATTAATTGTGTCGTCTTTTGTTTTTAGGTGATGACGCGATGAAATTTTAATATTGGAACGTTAGTTGCTTAAAGAGGTCCTTGAATAGAGTTTAAAATGTGAAGAACGTTGTATGATGCCAGTGACATAAGAACTGTATTCATTCAGATATCCTTAATAAAGTTTTTAATACTAAAGAAATAGTTTTTTGCGATGCCAAAGACACATTAGGCTGCCCTGAAACGAATCTCGCTTTTGATGATGGACGTCATTTTCCATGTCAAATATTTAATGATTACGAAGCGATAATAAACTTAAAACATAGTGATATGCATAATTGCAAGCCTCGTTGGTCTAGTAGTCGCAAGCGCAATTACTGAGCATGAGGTCCTAGGGTCGCAGTAGTAGCCACGGAATCTAGAGTTACACCCGGTTGATGGCAATAGGCTCGCCCCCTATTACATGGGACTTAAACATAACTGGCGAAATTTGAATGTACTATTAGGTACTCACCTCTGCCTAACCCTTCGGGGATTACCGGCTTGATATTATGTTATGAATGTTATGTTATGCATAATTAAGTTGTCACAATCAGTGCGATCGTCTCGAATACTGCGCAGGATTTGCTTCAGTTTCTTGCCATTTTCCATGTAACCTACTACACAAACCAAACAGTAATGTTAACCGTGTTACCGAAGCCTAAGGCAGAAGGGATGAAAACGGAATATCCGGGAATACCCACGTAAAGAGGAAATCTACTTCATCTTAAACACGAAAACGAGATTCTCTTGTTCTAAAAATAAGACGACAATCATCGTTCCATTATTTTCAAATTCCTAGAAAATCCTAAAAAAAAAATTCGTTAATATCTCTTCCTGAAAATTATTTTCTGATTACATTAAAAAAAAAATGCTTTGATAATCCTTTGATTTAAGATAGAGACATTCATTCATTCTTATATATTTTTTAACATTTCCATGCCATTTCCTTCGGTGATAACCTATAGACCGCCACGGATGTCTATGGACGTCAAATCAAAAAGTGCTCACGACGCCTCGGACGGCACGGCACGTCGAAAATAACACTTTTTTAAAGCGCTTGGCGTAGAGAACACAGATTTTCGTTATTGACGTGGCGGTCAATAGGTTTAGCATAGCTGTAAAAAGTTCACAATAAGTATAGGTACATAAAACATTCATGAATTTCCTATCTGATCCCTTTACAAAACGTTTTCTGTCCATTATTATTTCCAACCAATGTATCGTTAAATATAAAATGTCACGAGCACCTCTCAAATATTCTAAATCACGAAAAAAAGGCCAACACGTAAAATTCAAATGTAAAATAGGCCTTCGGCCCGTGTTTGCGGAATTTCACATTCAGATTTGGTCCGCAGGCGTTTCCTCAAACATTCACAGAATTAAACTTTCGACTTCCTGAAGAAATTAAATGCTAACATAATTAGCACTTTGTCACAAGTTTTGAGAGAATCGAGGAAGAGGCAGATGATTTATTAGATGACATTTGACATTTTAATCTGGTACAATTTTGAGTGATTTATTGCTGAAAAGAAAATCTCTAAGTATACTCGGATTCAGCAAAAAATAAAACAGCTAAGACTACGACTGAGTAAATGTTAAAGTAAGTTATAAAGTGAAAAGCACCAGTAAATCTTGGTAAATTTCAAAGTTTACCTGTAATTGATTCCAACAATTAAAGGTAGATTTAGAAAAGAAATCCTCACAAGTTAAATCTGTGGAGACATAAGTAGGTATCAATGGATCCTACACACCAAAGCCGTCGGGCACGTTTGAGGCATGCCAACTGAACGCGTGCGAATGTTGTCGACATGCGGCTGTGTGTAGGCTCCATTTTGATGAATGTAATACGTATTACCCCAACACTGCTTTAAAAATTCCTCAATAAATATATAATTTGTATTATGTTTACTTTACAATTCCTCCGAACCATGCTAAACCACCGTCCTACATAATCACTGTGCTCCGCTACCTCTCATGACTTCCCCCAACCACCTAGCGGGCTGTAAAGAGTTAGAACAAAGGACGCCTAGAGGTTAACGACTGGAACGAGCCACAATTACAAATGAAACCTTGTACGGTTGTATTACTGTTGATAATGCTCCCTCACCCTTGATGAGGACTTGCAAATTTTACCGTACATTTTTTTGCGAGTCAGATTTTGAGCTAAGCTTCCCCACAATTTAAAGGATTGACCAACTTTAATTAAAGTTGGTCCTACATTGGACTTTGGTGGCGAAGTTGGTGCAAATATCTTCATTAGAAGCTGGTATCCAACGTAATGTTTGTTTAGGTGTAGATCTTATTTGGAATCTAATCAAGTTTTCTAGTTGAAAATGGAAACTGAATTTGCATGTCTAGATGTCCTTTGACTACGCTAAAGAAGTTGACTTTGAGGATAGCTGTACATTAGAAATCTACATAGGTGCAATCTTACAATTTTATTTTGCCTTTTATGTCGTGGAAGTATGATAGTGGATAGGTTTTTTTGTCGATTTTGTTAACAAAAACTTTACTCACAATTTTTTATGAAATCATACTCACACTGACGTGAATGTAGATATTCCAGTAGCGTTCATATTGTGTAATATGAAGTCTACTAACATCTTTTGAAAAAGTATCTATCTGAATATTTCATAAATAGCCTATTAGTGACCTTCGTTTACCCAAACACTTCAAGTCAATTCTACAGCTCTCTTTTGTTTTTCAATGGCGTCAATGGTGTTCTGACATGTCCACCTTATGCTCGGAGGTTTTCAGAAGTTGGACATGCTAGCCAGTTGAGAGCACATGAAAAAGCAGCACACCAAAGCTCTCCACAACGACCCTAGAAATCCATCGAATGTGATCGCTGTGGCTGAAATCGGTTCAAAAATCTAACGCTCGGACTGTAAAAATTACTGACAGATATGTATGTCCGTCATCGTTTATTTTTTTTCATCCAACCTACAACAACGAAAAGAGAAAAAAGTCGAAACAAAAACACGGCGACTCCTTTTTCAAACTTTTAATTGCTTAAGCTATGACCAAAGACAGTAGACAAAGTAACTTTCTGGAAAAAAAAAAGTTGTTATTTTTACGGCAGGTCTATTCCTCTAAAATGATTGATGCTTACGCTGTAGACCGACCGCTTTAATGAGTCCTCGCCGGTATCAATTTAAATATAACATTGGATCAACCTTCTTCAACGTATTGGTTCAATTAGTATTGTTATACCTACGTAGATTATGGTTATTTTAAAGCAAATAACCTGTGGGATATTGTTAGGACTTTGTGGATGCTTAATGTGCCTTTGCTGGGCAAGGCGGAGGACTCATTGAAGCGGTCGGTCTATAGTAACAAAGTTATTTCAACGCTCTTTTTAATAATTAAGTTTTGTCAAAAATCGGGGACACGCGGAGAAAAACTGTTGTTAAAATCCTGGCGAGGCCTTGAGTTATATTTATGTTTACTTCTTATATTAAAGTCACAGGTGACAAGGGCCATTATTTCTAAAGTAATTTGTGAAAGTCTCCTTGAAGGATCATAAATATTATGTTACGCTGAATAATTTAGCGATGATAAAATATATATCATACAAATTATGACGAAAATTAGTGAGAACAGTTTGGGGTATGAATGTGGCTATAAGAGTAGAGGAAGACCAAAGAAACGATGGATGCACAGTGTGAAGGGTGATATGCCTAGGAAGGAGCTGATTGATCAGATGACGAGTAATAGAGAAGTATGGAAGCAGAAGAAATACTGCGCCGACCCCAAATAAATTAGGATAAGGGCAGGAGAGTCATGACTTATATAATAGGTACTTCCCGTTTGACTGGAAGTTAACCTTATAATCATAATCATAAATCTTTATTTATCTCAACATCAGAAGTAACAGGTACTGGTATATGCACAATCTTAAATAGAGAAAGGTGTCTGAAGTAGGTATGTCCTGAGCTACAGATCACCTCTCCGGCTCAGATATACTATTTTATTTACAGCAAAAAATTAAATCAAGATTCTAGAGTTAAAATTGGAGTTCCTACTAAAATTCAAAAGGAATTAATAGTATTGAATTAATAATGTTATCAAATTAGTGGTGATTACCGTTGATTACTATTACGGTAAGATTAATGACCGTAAGACATGAAATAGACAAATAATTTCGTTGCCGTCGTAGTTATAATATTTTACCCATTCATCACTATTGAAACTTATTCCAAATTAGATAGATATTGTATACAGCATTTTCAGAATCCAAACATTTAATATAATATCTTCAGCATCTAAGAATATTTTGTAAGGAAAATATTCAACGTGAAATTTAAGGGGGCGGTTACAAGAGAGATAAGGCAATTACGCTAATTGGCGATGTTTTGTTACAGAGTACACCTTAAATGTAATCTCAAAGTAAAATACAAGAACAAAGGTTTTACTTGCTTATCATAGCTTGTAACTCGATTGGAGGATAAAGGGGTCCTTTTTTGTTATATTTAGAAAAGAACAGAGTGAAAATAATTAAATTTGTTTTAAAAATGACGTACATTTTAGTAACTTAACGAAATTAAAAATAAACCTAATGAAGTTTGGGAAAATATGCATCACATATCCTTAGAATAGGTTGATTTTTCTTATGTGACTGACGACTGGTTTCTAGAACAGATCTCATCAAATTGTCTACCGTGTGTCATCATGCTTAGCCTTTTCCCAACTATGTTGGAGTCGGTTTTCAGTCTAACAGGATACAGCTGAATACCAGTATTTTACTGTAAGGACTGTCACAGATCTATTACTGACAGCTGGGATTAGTCCCAGCTGGGATTAGTCAGCCTCCGTGCCTGTGAAAGCACGTCAAGCTGTTAGCAGCTTGACGTGCTTTCACAGGCACGGAGGAAACCCGGTATGGGGTCACGACCACGGACCAACCCAACCAAGCGCGTGTTAAAGATCGAACTGAGCGGCTGTTATTATTTAACCACGAACTCCTATTGTCAATTGTCAAAATTATCAAACGTGTGTAAATTATTATCAACAACTGATTGCATCATATAACTTGTTTAATTTTGACACTCTCTCGTTCGGTCTCCTGTACTCCATTTCCTAAATTAAATCACTGCTGGCTCCCGATACCTAACTTGGCAACGACCATCCGTAGCCAAGTTTGCTAAAGGGACCAAGGCCCGGGTTCTATCAAAGCGGAGACGAACAAAACAGAGAGGAGACATCATCATCATAATCATCATTTCAGCCGAAAGACGTCCACTGCTGGAAATAGGCCCCCAAAAGGGAGGGTTTTGCCATAATCGCCACGCTTGGCAGGCGGGTTGGCGATCGCAGTACGGTTGTTAAAAAAGCACAGAGAAAGCTGCTGCCTATTCTCTGGAAAGCCCCTTAGTCGCCTCTTACGACATCCACGGGAAGATACGGGATGGTGCTATTCTTTACGCCCATGCAGTACAGAGTGCGAGGGGACATGCGGGAATCGATAAATCACAATGGTTGAAATCTACATGACTTCTCTTTTGTGATTCATCGAGTCTTGTACTTGCTCCAATCCTTTTACACTTTAGTGGAAACCGGGATCATCATCAGTTGTATTAACCGCCAAGATACCCCATCATTCATGACGTTTATTTTAATGTAACATTTGTTTCTCTTTGTTTCAGATTATGAAGCCCTGCGGGGGGCAGAGCCTCGTCCAGGCGCTATGTGGAGTGCGAGCGTGTTCTTCCTTACACAGATAGTCGTTTGTCAATTTACTACAGGTTAGTACTACAACTTTCTAATTTGTCTTCGGTTCTGTGTAAATCAACTACGAAGATAAACTACCTACGGAAATGGGTTAGTATAAGTAAAAAGTAACGTAGTAATCCCAAAAAAAAGGAGTTTGATTTGGAGGCAATGCAAAATAATTAATGTTAAAATTACCTTCACAAACAGTGTAGCCTTGAACTACAAAGATGTAAAGCATGCTGTGCAACAGTAGCGTAAGGTAAATTTTTGTAAGAGGTAAGCCGGAGTACATAATTATCTTTAATGTGATTATATTATTTGTCTATAGAATACTGACTGTGACATTTTTCAAAGGGAAGATAGTAGGAATTGTGTTGTATGAAACCTTCGCCACTGCTGTGCAACTAAATTGTTTCACAAGCTCAATTATGCACTAAACACGCTCATACGAACAACGTACAGACCTCATTTCCTTTTAGTATTGTCTCTCTGCCTCACAACTCAAATTAGATACGTATACATAAACAACAAGAAAAAACCCTGTCGGATCCATGTGTTTATTATTAGGTATCGAGATTAGATTCTATTTATTTAATCCTTTTTGGATTTCAAGTAAAAAAATACCCCAATAAAATTTTAATAAAATGAAGAAACTGACATGGCAACACGCTTCTCGGGTAGTGATGTCATAAATAAACAATTGGCTATCGAACATACTTTTTCGACGGCACGATTGGCGCAGTGGCTGAGCGATTGACTGCTGCGTTTCGTGTCGCGGGTTCGATTCCCGCACGGAACAAATATTTGTATGGCCTACAGGTAGTTGTTCCGGGTCTGGCTGTTTGTGTAGGTGAGCTTAAATGTTAATAAACGCACCCACGATACAGGAGAAATTCCCAGTGTGTGGCAACGATTTAAAAAAAAAAAAATACTAACGACGAAGATGGTGCAGACACGTTTTAAAAGTTTGTTAGATTTTAGGGAAATGGTGGGAATTTGAGCACAAAAAAACTGGATTTTTAAAATTCATTAATATGTTTACTGACTTGATTATTTTTATGTTTCGTATTTTATTTGGTAATGCACGACATTATATACTACTATAATGTATAGGCCCTATCGGATCGGACAAGGTTTTTTAACTATTTAGTGACCCAAATTTAAAAAAAAACATCAATATTTGGATGGACAAAACAACAGAATTTCACCAACCACCATCCTTCTTCCCCAGAAACCCCCACAACAACGGCAACAGAAGAAACCCAAACAGTGACAACTTTCTACGCGCTCAGCACAGGCATAGTCCCTGCACCAGTGATGCTAAGACTTGGCAACTCGACCATCGACAGCACCAAGTCTTTCAAAGTACCACAACCTTCCCAGGACCCTGCGACCTCTAAACCTTTGAAGGTAGACATGGTACCGCATGTGGTGCTGAAGAATACGTACTTTGACCATGATAGGAAGTATGGGCCGAGTTTCGAAGACGCTCCTGATGGGAATATAACTAAGATTACTGTGCAGTTGGGAGAAGATGCGCATTTGAACTGCAGGATTAGTTTGCTGCAGGATAAAACGGTGAGTGGGTGATGTTTTTATTTCTTACAAGCTTATGTCCGTGGATTCGCCCGCGTGTAGTTCGAGAATTTCCCACTGGATTCCAAATCCGTCCAGTAGATTTTGCGTGATCCATCCATTCATCCTCACAAACTTTCGCAAATTTAATATTAGTTTCTTATTTTTAGTGACAGTGTTATATTCATAACTTTGACTGTTCTGGTAAAAAGAACAATGCCATGATGGGTTGACGACTTTGGTTATATAATGAACCCACTCAAGTCTTATTAACATGGAGCTCTCATGTTAAGGGTCCATTATATCACTCGACTAATAAAGGAACCCATCATCATCATCTTCCTGCGCTTGTCCCATGTTACTTGGGGTCGGCGCAACACGTTTTTTTTCTTCCAATCTCCTCTGTCAACCGTCACGCTATCATTTACTGCTTTAACTTTCATATCATTCCTCACACCATCCATTGATCGTTTCTTTGGTTTTCCTTTCCCTCTCCATCCATCAACGGTTATATTTATGACTCTTTTAGTCACATGCGATTCGTCTCACCTTATCACATGTCCATATCAAGACAGTCGATTCTCTTTTAACTTTTCTGTAACTCGTTTTCTGAAACGCGGCGAATCTTTTAAACTTCCTCTGATATACTCGTTCCTTACCTTATCCATTCTTGTCACACCACACATCCACCTCAACATTCTCATCTCCGCTACATGCAATCTTCTTTCATCCATCTTCTTCACAGCCCAGCATGACGATCCATACATTACGACAGGTCTAATCACGGATTTATAATTTTTCCCCTTTAATTTAAGAGGCATCCGTGGGTCGCAAGTTGTTCCAGTGATCTGTCGCCATTTCATCCATCCTGAGTTGATCCGGTGCGTTACGTCTCGGTCTACTTTGCCATCCCCTTGGACAACCGACCCGAGGTACCGAAAATCGGAACAGATCGGTATGGGCGTTCCGGCAAGTCTTATGGGCACAGGACTGGAGAGACCGCCGAAATCACAGAAAAAGTATTCTGTTTTGGTCCAACTGACTTTCAGGCCAACATTCTCCAGTCTTTGCCACCACACCTCCAATCTGCTCTGGATCTCTAGGCCACTCTCGGCAACCAACACAATGCCGTCGGCAAACAGCATACCTGGTGTATGCTGTTTGCCGACGGCATTGTGTTGGAGCATCTTCCTGGATGTCCGACGTAAGTGCGTCCATTATCACCAGGAAGAGGTAAGGGCTTAGAGCCGACCCCTGGTACAAGCCGACCGCGACATTAAAGCTGCCGGTAGTGCCCGCTGTAGACCGGACTTACGTACTACATCTCTCGGATCAACTGCACCTACTTCCCAGGCATACCTTTCTCTTTCAGGGTCCACCACAAAACCTCACGAGGTACCAACATTATATAAATCATAAACAAACAGTATTTTTAACCAACTTCCAAAAGAAGTCTCTGTTTTTTTTGTGAATGTTCAGCAATAATACCACGTCGGATGATTCCGATGATTTTTTTCATTTGAAAGGGGGTATCTCAGGGGTGGTTCCTATTAATTTGGTAAACTCTGATGAGTAGTTTTGGAATTAGCTTTCATAATGCGTTTTTAATCGATGATGTTAGGATGATAATGATACCATTCGTTGTGGATTGCAGTCGGCAGCTCATTAAATTACTACAAACTGTCAAATTTTCTCATTCGATTTTGAACTTAACCTTCAAAATTGTATGGTTTAAAATCATTTCATCAAAGCATTTATTTCAAGTAGGCCAGTTTCAGGCACTTTTGAATTGTCGAAACAAAGATAACAGTAAAATATAGCTACAGTCCCAGTCACAAGGCACAAAAACTGTGAAAGTACTGTAGTTGCCCATTCTCTAACGTAGATCTCTATGGAGAAGAACGGGCAAGATACTCCATGGACACTCTTTTAAATCAGAAAAATTTAACAAAACCTTGGTTACATCATTCATGTTGAGATGGTACATTATGTGAGAACGATGCAGCCAGATGTGTACGTTAAAAGTGTCCATAGTAAAAACAATTCAAAAATAAAATAATTAATTCAAATAAGCCGTGGCAAATAAGAGATGACCTGTCACAACTGACAGCGCCCGTTCACGAAAATGACGCATGTATCATCACCATTCAACTCAACCATTTTGAAGGGAACTAAGTGATCCGACACACGTGCCACCATCAGCGAGACATTTGAGTGAGCATGACATACTCCTAACCGCCAGGGCACATTCAAGTCAAGAAAAAACGCAGGTTTCCAGCGAATGACAGCTTTCTAGTACATAGTACTCACACAATATGGGCTAGGTGGCTATATAATACGAAAGATATTGAATTTATACAATACAAAGATAGTTATACAATCTTCAGCAGCTCCAACAATACTATTTAATGCTATCAATTGAGGCGCCCCTGTTCTTGTGGAGTAGGACCAGCATTGAGCCAAGCATTTTTATCAGTGATATAATCGTCCAACTTGTAATATGCTTTCTTACATAGTGTGCGTTTAATGCATGTTTTAAATTTCGTTTCATTCAGTTCAAGAATACTTTGTGGAATTTTATTATAGCATCTCAAACGAGAGTCTGAAAGCCCGGCTGAACTAATTGGTCTCTGTTTCTAGTACTTTAATTGTGTCTGTCACCTCTTTTATTAAAAAGATGTAGATTTTTTCTTACGTACATAATGTTTTCGTATATGTATTGACAATGTACCGTCATGATGTTAATTTCCTTAAACAGTTCTTTAGAGAACCGCGCCTACGAAGATTATATATGGCTCTGATGGTTCTTTTTTGCAGAATAAATATCAACGAGACTCAATGTCTGCAGCCCGTCCCCATAACAAAATGCCATAAGACATAATACTATGAAAGTAACTAAAATAGACCAGTCTAGCGGTATCTACATCAGTATATTGACGGATTTTTCTTATAGCATATGCTGCTGAACTTAGCCGCCCCGCAAGAGATGTTAAATGAGATCCCCATTGTAGCCTTGAATCAAGCGTAATCCCAAGGAAAACCGTTTTATCTACAAATTCAAGTTTCTCTTTATTCAATACTATATCACAATCGCTACTTTTAACATTAAGTAAACCAATCTTACGCATTTCGTTTTTTTTTCATTTAACACTAAGTTGTTTGCTGTGAACCAATTATGGACCTGAAGTAGGGCATTATTCACGTCATCTAGATTTTGGGCCCGTCTATTTATCTTAAAAATTAGGGAAGTGTCATCAGCGAATAACACCATATTTTGAGGTTGGTTTTTCAATAAATAGGGGAGATCATCTATATATACTAGAAAGAGGAAAGGACCCAATATTGCCTTGCGGTACCCCCATTTTTACTTTTAAACCCTGCTAATTAACACCATTTATTTGTACATGTTGTTGTCTATCACTCAAATAAGATTTTACCAAACTAAGTGCAAGTTTCCCTAGTCCGTAATGCTCAAGTTTCAAAAGTAATGTGTCGTGATTTACGCAATCAAATGCTTTGGAGAGGTCACAAAATATTCCAATGGCATCTTGGGACTCTTCCCACGCATTAAATATGAGCTTTAATAAGGTTAACAGTATGGTTTCACCGGCGTCAGTTGTACAAACAACTGACGCCGGTGAAACCATACTGTTGATCGTGTAAGATTCTGTTGGTGTTAAAATGATTAAGCATTTGATTCAGCATTACCTTTTCAAATACCTTGCTAAAAACTGGCAACACGGATACAGGTCTATAATTATTTGTATCTTTACTATCTCCGGATTTAAACAGAAGTATGACTTTACTGTATTTCATTAAGTCCGGGAAAACTCCTTGATCTACACACAAATTAAAAATTAAAGCTAAGCATGGTGCTAGTCTCAACTATGGATGTACAAACTTTGATAGATATTCCCCAAAGATCTTCATTCAGTTTGACTTTTAATTGCCGGAAAGCTTTAATAACTATCATAGGGTTTATGTGTTTAAATTTAAATTCAGCCGGGCAGTCAGACACATTCACCTTTAATAAACCAATTGAGACTTCAGGAGAGCAATTAAGAGCCCCCGTAGTTTTTAACGGTATATCGGTAAAGAAATTTACAAACTCATGAGCTACTTCCTGCTTAGAGCTTTTAGGACCACATTGGATAAGTCGGTGTCATTTTAATATACGGCGTCGTTCTCCCTTTCAACCGACATTATTGTTTACAAACATAAATTCAAGTACCTAAACTGGTTCTTTGGCCACGATTATATCATTTCATAACTCTCTTCCGGGTTTAAACTACTGAAAGCTACAATGAGCATATTGCGTGGGATAGCACTGTTATAGGCACTTAAGAGAGAACAAGGCCTGCGAAGTAGGTATTTGAAGAAACTATTGCCGTCGCGCTGCGGCAAGCCTGCCCGTTAGAGTGCGATAGGGACAGCTACAGCTCAGACTGATTATATCACAAAAAAATTGACGAGATCTACTTTTCATATTCCCCTTCTTCATCCTCGAAAACTGAGCCGATTCAATTATTTTTGATTTAATATCTAAAATAATTGTCGTTTAAAAAAAGAGTAGGTAAGCAGGCTAGGTTTATATGAATTTTTTCTATGTTAAAAATTTTTAGAATTAATGTCTAGTTAGTTTTTGTCATTTTTGGAGGGTCATATTTTCCTTACTTATTAGTTGCTGAAAAAAAAATGATGACAGGGACGTGTCTACAGTAGACCTTGATTTTACGGAAAAAAAACAGGTTGCTCTAGATTCATTATTCAGGAGGAAAAAATAGGAATACATTTGTATGGAGAATCGCAGCTCCTGTTCCCTCTTAAGCTAGCGTGTGTTTCCTAATCCAAGATAAGGCTAACTCCTTTTTCTAAACGGACATCATTTAGATTGTGGAACCCTATAATTTGGTAGCTAATCTGCTTAAAACTGGTGGCGTGTTAACAGCCGTTTTGTTAAACCAAGCACCTATTATTCACTTTGGTAAAAACCGCTTGATTCACTTGGCTTTGTGGATAATTAATTGTGTTAGTTTTCGTGTTATAGTTACACAGTGTTTGGGTCTAAATTTTGGATAAGCTAGATTTAAAGTCTTAGTAAATAAATTACTTTATCCTTACCAAAGCATTTCGTGAATTAATAAGGCCTCCTGGTGTACCGGTAACTACTTACCATATAGTACGTTGCCATATTTGGTGCGGGCAACATCTCGCTACCTATGTCTTGACAAACGCTATTCTTGTATAGTTGTCACCGTAAAATTGTAAATACCGTTAGATTATAATCTATCTCGCGAGATTGTAAAGTGTCGAAAGATTGTGAACCATAACATACTGCTAACAATTTATCGCATTATTTTTCGGTACATTATAATCCATCGGTGTTTTATTTTTTAAGAATTCTTGTACTAATTTCTTCTTTCATTTATGCAGTTATTACACGAAAAATGAAAGAAGAATAATATATGTTCAGATCTTTTCATAAAATGTTTGTTAAAAAAACTCGCTATTAGAAACTAGTACAGTAACTCTTCTTTTTCCGCCTTCGACTTTTATTTTCTACTTTCCATAAATGCAAAAATAAAACCGTTTTTCTCTCAGCATGTTTCAAATAATCGTTATATTATAATCATATTATGAAGGAAGGGTATAACCATGCTCATGAATTTTTATCACAACATAAACTTAAATATTATTTTATTATGAGCGGTTAGGTAAAAATGTTATCTCCGAAAATAACTTAGAGCTATTTTTTTCTTGAAGAGTTTACAACTTATGAGATTTTGTTCTAGTTAAACAGGGTGTTTCTTATTTTCTGTATATTGTTTTTCAAACATGTGGCATACATCATTATTAGCCGTTTGTGTCCCACTGCAGGGCAAAGGCCTCCCTTCCGTCTTTCCTCTTACCCCTATCCTGTGGTGGTCCTCCCCCCAATCTTTATGAAAAGAGTCGAGTTCGTCCTGCTGTGTTACCGTTTGCTGCTGTTTGGAATACTTAATACAATGCAATAAAAATAATACCTAGGAGCCAAAGAGAGATTAAAACTTAAAAAAAAACACCAACAAAATTTGCTACTCCGAGTGTCGTCTACTAACTTACCGTAACAATGTACCTCCACAGCATTTTTATTTGTAATATCCTATACAAATATTTTGCTATGCATTTATTTTACATTGTTAACAATACATTTCATGGTAATAGGCTTATCACCAATAAAATGGAACTTAACATACCTGTCGAAATGAGGGTGTACTGTGCACATAGCATACAGGCGTGATGTTATGTTATGATGTTGTGTAAAAAATAAACATCCAAGCGATTACAGCGTAGAGTTCCGTTCCATATCTCCGAAGTCCATGATCAGATCATGACAATATTTACTATGGGACCAACTTAGGAATATACCTACTCTTTCAAACAAAAGAATAATTTTCCAAATCGGTTCAGACGTCTTCGAGTAAACGGTACACGTACATAAAAAAAAGATTTCGACGAATTGAGAACCTCTCCTCCTTTTTTGAAGTCGTTTAATAAATAAACATCCTGTACTTATCACGGCGTATTTTCGGTAATTTACCTTTAGAGTTTTTGATGGAGCTTGTAAACGGAAATAAGATCTTCTATTATCTTATAAGGTTTCTGTATTTTTTGGGCCTAAAATTGTTTAGAGGTTTGTGTACTTTGATATCATAATAGCGACTACATTTCTGTTGGTAGGTTCTTGTGTGAAAATAATTAATTTTTGGATGCTGACGGTATTATTTTTGGTAAGCCGATATTTTGTTGGTTTGATGTAGTAAGTCTATTTTTGTGTGAAGCTAAAAATAGTTGTAGCTATAGACCGCTGTAATGAGTCCTCGCGAACGTATCAATTTAAATGGAATATTCTGAAGGTTGATCATGTATTTGTTCAATTAGTGTCGTAATAACTACGTGGATTATGGTTATTTTAAAGCAAATAACCTGTGGGATATTGTTAGGACGCTTAATGTGCCTTTGATGGGGCAAGGCGGAGGACTCATTAAAACGGTCAGTCTATAGTAGTTCTTCTTGTAATTGAATTAATTCAAATCAATTACAACAACAATCAATTACAACATTGTAACAACGTGTCGTAGATTCAACTTAAGTTACTTACAACTGTCTGAGAGATTGTGTCAAAAGTAAAGCAGTTACGAGCTCGAACTTAGATTGTGTTAACTACTTAGATTAGAGGAGGAGGCGCTCGTGGCTTCTTCAGGTTAAGCCACACTTGCCTAGGTTAGACCGTGGATGGATGACCACCCATTACATACCGAGTTTCCTCCGTGTCACGCAATGCACGTTAAACCGTTGATGTGGCTTGAAAATCTGACAACCAATCTCATTAATTTAGGGGTATCGTATATTACCCAGCACCAACTGGTTTGTGGAAATCAGATAGGCTGTCGATCCATGTAAAATATTGGTATTCAACTGCATTCGGTTATAGTGGAAGCCGACCCCAACATAGTTGGGAAAAGGGTAGGCAGATGACTAAGATTAGGTACATTCGGAATAATCTTTCGATCGAAAAATATCAAAACTTGTCTATAATCAACTATTATGATTTATAACGCTCGGAAACATGTTGAAATCCGACCTTTTCGAAAATACGACCCGCATAACAGGATAAGCGGACGCCATCTTTTTTCTTTGGCTCCCAAATCAGCTTGAACGAAATGTAATTAATTATGTACCAGAATACGGCCATTATTTATTTAGATACCAGCCTTATGCCATAAAATGAAAATGTACAGTAGGTAAGGTCCGTACAACGTGCGAAAACAAACGTAGGCACACAAACGTCATACGTTTATACGTACGACGGGACCAGATCAATAAATTTTTAACTAGCTGGTGCCCGCGACTTTTGGTCAGATCTGCATCCGGTTAGACTAGAAGCCAACCTCAACATATTTGGGAAAAGGCTAGATAGACAGATGATGAATCAATTTGTACGTGTTCCCACGTCTAGGACAGGCCTTCTCTTTGTGGGCCTTAATCGACCACGTGGGATCTATGTGGGTCGGTGGTTGTCACATCACCACGAATTTTTGGTTCCAGGAAATGACGGTTTCCTCACAATGTTTTCCCGCACCGTTTTGAGAGCAGTGATGAAATAATTTACATAAACTGCCTCCCTTGATTCAGTCTGATTACAACCGTCTCCACTGGGCATTCAGAATGAGCTATCTCAGTATCGAACGCCAATCCCGAGTGCGCTTGCTCGCTGTACGTGAAGCGTGTTTATTTGTACGTGAGCTCACTGTATGAAACTAACCTTCTGTTTGCGCTTTATACGCAGATAGCCGAAGAGATACGGAGTTAGCCGAGCACCCCAAACTATTACTTTTACACACTTCGTTAGTCGCCTCCATTAAACAACATGACGTTTTACGAAATCTCATTTCAAGGTTTTCAGTTTAC
Organism: Noctua janthina; assembly: GCA_963576755.1. Lineage (NCBI taxonomy): Eukaryota > Metazoa > Arthropoda > Insecta > Lepidoptera > Noctuidae > Noctua > Noctua janthina. Next base: position 14,616,053 of record OY755069.1, on the reverse strand, counting down.
GACACTTCTAAACTTGCAAACTAAGTAGTTTCAGGAATTTTCACTATAAATTAAAGTGCTTACTTAATTTTGGGATGATGTTGCTGAATTTTGAGTAATATTTTATAAGCTTGTCACTCTCTTATCCACCGATCTTCGCTAGGCCCGCCTTCGACCCCACGTGTACGGCTCTGATAGAAAAGATGACTATGATATTCCCACTGGCACTGATGAAACCAGAGGGAATATGATCTGATTGTGTAAGCTTGGGTCTTTATGGTTATTCTTCAAAACTGTATATGTAAGAAACAAATCAACAATAACTTGTAAAAGCCTGGAAAATTCACATGATTTCACTGTGTTGTGTGGCATGGATTTTTACGTTAAGCGCTACTGAAGGAGAGGAATATTTCTGTCTTCCAGTGCCGCCACAAGTAAAAAGTAAGTATGCTGAAAGGAAGAAAGAATGAAAGAAAAAGTACTTATTAGACTCGCACAGGACAAGACAATAAAAGTAAATTAAATAAAAAAGAACAACAAAAAAAAACTAAATTGGTCTCGTACGAGGCCAAATGGCCCCTCAGCACAAAAAAATAAACAACAAAATGAAAAGGAACTAACCATTACTCAAGTTCCACTCCCTACAAATTCCATTCACTCAATCAGAGCACAGAAGTTGCCATTCACCCATACTGAAAGGAGCGATCAGCACAAGAACGACTTAAAATTCGTTAATGGCGGCAAGAGCGCCATTGTTGCGACAGTGGCGCCACCTAGTCTCATTATTGGAATTGTTACAGCCATTGTCTACAAAGTGGTCGTCCAGGGAGCTATTAGAAAGGATTATTAATCGGCTGCTAAAATTTATACGAGCAAAATTATCCGCACTTTAAATATTGGCTGGATTAAGTCTCAAAGGGTTGTGTGTATTAATATTTTAGAGTTAATCTCTGAGAGGTTAAGATGGATATCGTTATTAAGTACCTATTTGCGGAATAAATGGTAAAGTTACTGAAACTTAGCTTTAACGCAAGTATCTGTAAAGTATTTTTATCGTTTTTGATTATATTATTTGACAGGTTCTTTTTTTTTTTGCTTACAACTTTTCAACTTCCTGAATGCGGCTATCTTAAATAAAAATATTAATTGGGGCGATTGCACTAGCATTTACCTGACTACAAACAATGAGTGGAATAATCTCATGACTCCAAAATCTAGAAATATAGCCAGCATCACTGCAACAATAGCAGCAGCCTATAATGTTCCCACTGCTGGGACACAGGCCTCGTCTCTATGAGAGGGAATGGGCTATAATCCACCACGTGAGCCCAGTGCGGGTTGGTAGATGTCACATGTCTTCGAGTTTTAGGTTCTAGGACATGCCGGTTTCCTCACGATGTTTTCCTTCACCGTTTTTGAGAGCAGTGGTGATGAAATAAATTACACAAAGTAATGCGCTTGCCTGTGTTCGAACCCACGACTTACTGCTTGTAAGTCGGGACCGCCACCACTGGGCTACCGCTGCTCTCAACAATAACAAAAGTAAATTAAACCTAATACTTGCTTCCACCAATACCCACATTAAGGATACACGGAGCTATTCAAACCTAAGCGGTCTTCGCCACCGTCTGCGGTAGAGAAAACCGAGTGAGTATACGATAATATTACTATTCACACCAAAGCGGATTTCGCTACCGTCTGCGGAACTTGATACTAAATACCTGAGCGAAACCCGCGCGGTATGCATTTCTACCCACAGTGGCAGCGAATACAGCTCAGGTCGCTTTAGCCGCGGAACTTGATACTAAATACCTGAGCGAAACCCGCGCGGTATGCACTTCTACCCACAGCGGCAGCGAATACAGCTCAGGTCGCTCTAGCCGCGGAACTTGATACTAAATACCTGAGCGAGACCCGCGCGGTATGCACTTCTACCCACAGCGGCAGCGAATACAGCTCAGGTCGCTCTAGCCGCGAAACTTGATTCTAAATACCTGAGCGAAACCCGCGCGGTATGCACTTCTACCCACAGCGGCAGCGAATACCGCTCAGGTCGCTCCAGCTGCGAAACTTGATACTAAATACCTGAGCGAAACCCGCGCGGTATGCACTTCTACCCACAGCGGCAGCGAATACCGCTCAAGTTGCTCTAGCCGCGGAACTTGATACTAAATACCTGAGCGAAACCCGCGCGGTATGCACTTCTACCCACAGCGGCAGCAAACTTTATGGCTTTAGCTTATAAAGAAGGAGACAACGTAATTACGAACATCGTAAATTCGAAACGTACAATATCTTGGTAAATCAGTTATTTACGTTTGTTATTTTCTTCACTGGTATATTCATATGCGACCCAGTACTAATACAGTCAACCAGATGAGCTTGTGGCTAAATGATAACAGCCGCTCAGGTCGATCTTCAGGTTAAGCCGCGCTTGCATAGGTTGGCCCGTGGATTGGTGACCGCCCATTACATACCGAGTTTCCTCTGTGCCTCGGAAAGCACGTTAAGCCGTTGGTCCCGGCTGTCATTTGTAGATCTTTGAAAGTCGTTACAGGTAGCCAGTGGCCCAGAAGTCTTACAACCAATCTTATCAAGGGACATCGTATTACCCAGTACTAACTGGGTTGTGGAGGTCAGGTAGGCAGTCGCTCTATATATTTTTTTAAATTGTATATTCAGCTGCATCAGGTTAGACTGGAAGCCGACCCCAACATCGTTGGGAAAAGGCTAGGCAGATGATGAATAATAACAGTCAACACAGTCTGATGCAGGACATCTCTCGAGCTACCTGACAACACCCGGTCTTCCGTCTTCAGCATCCTATATGTACCTCTACCGACAGCGAATACCGCTTAGGTTTGAATAGGCTGTTATTTGCCTAAAACTCGTAGATGTAAGCACAAGTGCCATAAAAAAATGTCCTTCAAACATTCAAGTATTGTTTTCCTAGGATTACAAGTACGTGAATACTTGAAGATTGTAACAAATGCATCATTAACAAGACTGTGCATTGTTAGTATTCTGTTTTACCGTCAATTTACCGCAGTGTTTTGTTTAGCCAAGTATCTCTCTAGACTATTTAATATATACCATGCAATTTTCAAAATACGTGACCAAGATAACTACGCGAATACGAGTATTACTAAATTGTGTAAACTTATGAAAAGTTACATTTAGTTTAATCATATTCTGAACTTTCTGTTATTAACATGCTTGTATATTGTAAAAAGTGTTTTTTAGTAAATAAATAATAACAACCGCTCAGATCAATCTTTAGGTTAAGCCGTGCTTACCTAGGTTGGTCCGTGGATGGGTGACCACGCATTCAAATTCAAATTCAAATTCATTTATTGCAAATATGGGTAGTTATACAGGTGGGTTTTTGAAGAACAGGAAAGTTGTTAGTGTCACCATATTCTGCACTAGGCATGCAAAATTTAGTTCGGAACGTGGTTAGTCCCTAAATTAAAAATTTAAATACATTAAAGTTCAAAATTACATGTCTATTAAATTTGTCAATTAAAGTCAAAGTAAATAATGTCAAAGTAATAATGTCAAAGTTAATCTATTATGCTAAAATGTCATTAATTAATCATTGTGAAATACGCAATTTAATTCAAACTTAAGTAATAAACATTATTTAGAGTTTGTCACACAAATATTCATTAACACTATAATAAGATTTTACCAATAACATTTTTTTAACATTACATTTAAATATGTCCAACCTTTTTAAATCTATTATACATTTTGGTAAATGGTTATAAAGTCGAGGTGCCATCCAAAAAATACTATTGCTAAACAGAGTAGTTCTACTGCTGTCAGGGAAATATATTTTTTTATTGTTACGTTGACTTCTATAATTTTTGAAATAATGCAAGTTGCGTTTTACAAAGACTACGACTTCCAATATATATAAACATGGTAGTGTTAATATCTTTAAGCTTTGAAAAAAGGGCTTACAACTATCTGTTGGTTTTAAACTACATATTGCGCGGATACATCTCTTTTGCATTTTAAATACAGCCTCTTTTTCTGTAGAACCCCAAAACATAATGCCATATCTCAACACGGACCCTACGTAACCATGGTAAGATGCTAAGACCGCACTGGTACTGACCGTTTTTGCAAGCATATATAACGCATAGGACTGCTGACTTAATTTGAGACACAAGCTTTCCAAATGTGACTTCCAGTTTAGGTTATAGTCTATATGTAAGCCTAAGAATTTTGTTGTATAGATTTGCTCAATCTTCTGTCCTTGGAAATAAACATCGACGTTTGTTTGTTTGCCATTTCTATTCTTAAAAGTCATAATTTTAGTTTTAATTAAGTTTATTTTTAATTTATTTGATGTCAGCCATTCTATAATAGTTAGTAATGTATTTTCTACTTCTTCTTTTAGTTTAGACAGTTCTTTACTGGAGAATACAACAGTGGCATCATCAGCAAACAAAACAGTCGGATGGCTCGTAATGCGCGGCAAGTCATTCACATAAATGATAAATAAAAGTGGTCCTAAAACACTGCCTTGCGGTACCCCTATTTTTACTTCTCTATATTTTGATGAGTCAGTTATTTCACTTTTAGTCTTAGCACAAATCCTTGTGATCTGAGTCGATTGTCTCCTGTTACTTAAGTAGGACTTTATTAGATCATAAGCACTGCCTCTAACACCATAAGCCGACAATTTCGATAACAGTATATTGTGGTCTACATTATCAAAAGCTTTGGTAAGGTCCATATATAATGCACAAGCATGATTCTTATTATTTAAATTACGCATTACTTCATTTAAAAAGTTATAGACTGCCATATCAATCGATTTATTTTTTCTAAACCCCGATTGTTCATCTGCAAACAAGTTATTCTTATCAAAGTAGTTGTAAATATTTTCATGTACTGCTTTTTCAAATACTTTTGAAAACACTGGTATAAGAGCTATAGGGCGATAACAATTTACGGACAGTCTATCTCCCTTCTTGAAAAGTGGTTTGATTATTGTTACCTTTAATTTATCAGGAAATACACCATGAGCAAAACATAAATTTATAATATGACTAAGAACAGGACTAATTTTCAAGGCTACATGTTTTAGTATACTTGTACAAATGTCATGTCATCAGCATTAAATACCGGGTTATCTCCGTGCCTCGGAAAGCACGTTAAGTCGTTGTTCTCGAATGTCATGTTACAGGTAGTCAGTGGCCCGAAAGTCTGACAACCAGTCTTACCAAGGGGTATGGTATTACCCAGTACTAACTGGGTTGTGGAGGTGAGATAGGCATGGGATCGCTCCATGTAAAATACTAGTATTCAGCTGCATCTGGTTAGACTGGAAGCCGACCCCAAAGTAGTTAGGAAAAGGTTAATCAGATGATGTTGATCATGTTCAGGAAAATTGTGTCTTTCTATGAAAGCAAGTAAATAGTAAAAAGGTAAAAAAAGCTATACAAAACCGAGTACATCTCAGTTCCAACTATAAAAATATTGTAGCAGTGACCTAGCCCAAGCGGAGGCCGGTAAGTATCCGACGGTATCGTACTACCGGGATAAAAAGTATCTTATGTGTTAATCCATCTGTTATAAACTAACGTGTTCCAAATTCCATCCAACTCACTGCAGTAGTTTGTGAAAGAGTAACAAATTATACTTGATCCTCACCAACTTACACATTAAATTTATAATAGTAGTAAAATAAGATTTACGACAACTTTTTTTTAGCCTTGTATGTCCAGTAACTATAACTATGCTGGGCAGTAACCACATATCTTGTCTTTTGTCTTTATGGACCAGTAGCTTTTCCAGGCATTGTCAATTCGGCGATCGATATTTGACGTCCATTCGCCGTTTGACAACTTTAATAACAGTAATACATAAAGAAAAAACTAACCCAGTGAGAATACTGGACCGAGACTTTAACTTTCTGTTTACAAAAAATGTAATTACGGTTGCTACAAAATTCGCCCGCGGCTGTTATGGGTCGTTATGTTTATTCCGGGGGAACTAACTTGATTTGTTGGGGGTTAACTCATTAAATAGAAACAGTATTATGTATTACGAAATTCGTGGAGAGATGGTTGGTTGAAGGTCAAAACTAATTGAGGGATTGAAAGAGGAAAACATTGTGAAGAGATGTGTCCGAGACCCCAAAACTGGATGACATGTGACATCTACCATCTTGCATTGGGCTCGCGTGGTGGTTTACGGCCTACTTCAAAGATCATCCAGTCAACCAGAGGATCAACCAGATATATGGAGAGATTAACTCCTCAAGGTGCCTCGACTTTAAAATATCCAACAGTTCCTTATGCATCTTCACTCATGAAAACCCGTTCAATGCAGCATAAACTGTACTGTAAATATAAAGTGCCTAGCCTTCTCCCAAGTATGTTGGGGTCGGCTTCTAGTCTAACCAGATGCAGCTGGACACCAGTATTTTACATGGAGCGACTGCCTATCTGATCTCCACAACAGTTAGCACTGGGTTATACGATACCCTTTGGTAAGACTGGTGATCAGACTTTCGGGCACTGACTACCTGTAACGACTGTCACAGATCTACATATGACAGCCGGAACCAACGGCTTAACGTGTTTTCCGAGGCACGGAGAAATCTCGGTGGTAATCCATCCACTGATCAACTTAGGCAAGCGCTGCTCAATCTAAAGATTGAGACGAGGGGCTGTTAGTTTTAAAACATCCAAAAGTATCTTTACTGGTGAAAACCCGTTCAATGCGGCATAAGCTGTGGTGTAAATATAAAATCATTTTACAAAATGAGTTAATAGGTACTTAGTCCCACAAGCAAAGGCCCAAATGTTTTTAACAGCTCTATTTATTACTCAATTTAGTACCAAATTCAGAACTATGCCGCAGACTCGCAGAGCAGCTGATAAAGACGCAAAAGGGTACTAATCACTTAACTTTTCACGGAGTATTTCATTTGAGAAATTCTGAAATGTCATGGTGGACGATTAAGAGGAGATTTACTGAGCGAACAACAATTGATGCCTCGTTTAGTTGATGGGTTAATCACCTGGGTATTAACACCACAAACGTAGTGATTTTCATATAAATGTTAATGGGCGAATCGTTTTACTGTAAGAGCATTATTGGGATTTATTTTGTTGATGGTAAAATGTTTATCGGTTGTTGATTGTAATGATTTTGTTTCTTATACAGCAGTATCTATAGATAATCCCCGTTCATTATACTGACGTCGACTGGCTACGGTAACTTCTTCTACTTATCTTTGTTCTACGTTATTTGGGCTTGGGACAATAAGTTTTCTTCTTCCATTCTTTACTGTTAGCTGACACGTTATCATTCACACGAGCAATTCATTATCAATAAGCTAATTAACTTATCTTCGATTAAAATTCCTACAGTATCTAATGAATATCTTGTTTTTGTTTGTTATTCAGAACATTATGGTTCCAACAAATAGATTTAAATTGTTTTTTTTTACCAATATTACCTTCCTAACCATTACATAATATCACGCCGGTATTTTCCCGTAGGGATAGCCAGCGGTGTACCACAGTACACCCATATTTCGCCAGTTATGTTTATAAATTCCTCTTTTCTCTTAATGATATTTTTTTGTCTCAGGTGTCCTGGGTACGTCGCCGAGGCAAGGATGAAATGCCCGAGCTCCTCACAGTTGGAGCTGTGACCTACGCCGCTGACAACCGCGTGACAGTAGCCCGAAGATACCCCGGCAACTGGAGACTACTCATCAGGGAAGTGAAGCCTGATGACGAAGGAGTATACGAATGCCAGATATCGACTCATCCGCCTAGAGTTAGCAGGACCTATTTGCATATTAATAGTAAGTGGTTTTGTGTATTAATAGATTTGTAGATCGTTAGTTAGACAAGGTAGGGGTGGCTGATATGAAAGGCAAAGACTGAAAGAGTGTTGAATATAATTGTTGATGGATCTTCTTCTTCTCGTATCGATGTTCCATCCATATTACACGGTTTGGGCACAGTAGGTGGCCACGTTTATTGCAACGGCAGAGGTGCTATTCAGGTCGTCAAGAGTTGAGGTAAACTGTCACCTAGGATACTCCAGCATGTGAGGCATAGTTTGACCCGGAGCGCCACACTTTTTTACTCGGTGTTGGAGGAACCAATAATACCCTATTTTGCCAGAGTATGTTTGTAGCGGCCTATTGGGTACGCACTCGATTCATAGCTTTCCAAATAGGCCAATGTAGTTCACTGCCGGGAGCCAGGTGTAGATAGATGAAGGTAAAGAGGAAGGTCGAGAATGGATTAATGGACTGTGTGAAGAACGATATGAAAGAAAACAAGGAGAATGATAGCGTGACAGTATATTCATCCTACCTAGTATATACGGGAAAAAATACGTAAGAGAAGCAAGGAACCCGAAATTTTAAACAATTCGGTGTCGGTGGCTAAAGCAACGCATTTTGTAACCGACTAAGAAAGACTAAGGAAGACGGGCTGTGGATAACCGATTACATAACTGAGATTTTCTATCTCTGATATAAATCACTATTTTGATTAATTTCTTCCTGTTCTAGTGTTATGTTACTTGGGGTCGGCGCAACACGTTTTTTTCTTCCATTTTGTGAACCGTCACGCTATCATTCTTCTTCTTTATTATTTATATCACTCCTCACACAATCCATCCATCGTTTCTTTGGTCTTCCTCTCCCTCGCCATCCATCAACGTTTATATGCATCACTTTTTTAGTCACATGCAATTCTTCATACCACAGTCGATTCCCTTTCAACTTTTCTGTAACAGGAGCAAATTTTAAAACTCCTCTAATATACTCGTTCCTTACCTTATCCATTCTTGTCACACCAGCCACACATCCACTCAAAATTCTCATCTCCGCTACATGCAATCTTATTTCATCCATCTTATTCACAGCCCAGCATTCGTTGACTTGCTAAATAATGTCTTAAAGTTATTGTCTGAAACAGCGAAATATTTGACAACTATTTACAAAGTTACCAACTTAGGTACTAGCTGAACGTATTCTTTTAAACAGAGCTGTAGATTGTGAAGACTCACAGACAAAAATGTTAGTCCCAGAACATTTCATCGCCTACTAACTGTAATAGTTACGAAAAGTTCTGCCTTTGTATTGTAGATAATATTATAGTTTCTTTTTTGGCTAAGTGGAACGTAGCAATTGCTTAGGAAAATGGCTTATTTCCATTCCGACTAACATTAGGCCGCTCCTAAATGTATTGTGTGTATTTTCAACGCTCGGCTCAGCGTCGAGAATTGAAATTCCAACAGTACAAAATACGCATTCATTGAGTTTTCGCGTATTGTTAGTGAAAAGGGATATAAAGCTGGGCCTATTTTAGTAGAACCCTCAAATAAAACAAAATGTATCATTTGTTTACCCTTCTTAGACGAAAGGCGATTAACTAAGTGAACAAAGTTAGTGTTATGTTCAGAGCTTAGCTCTATGTATGTGATGCATATTAATATAGTTAAGAAGAGCTAGAATAATAATGGTATTACAAATTGTATCTTATCCTAAGAGAATTAAAATGCCTTTCACGAAGGCATGACATTCGTAGATATTTGACAGCTGTTACATGTAGTCAGAGGCCCAAATCTGACAACCAGTCTTCCAAGGAGTCTCCTGTTAACCAATAACTGAGTTGCGGAGGTAAGAGATGCAGTAATTTCATAACTATGCTGCATTCAGTAAGACTAGAAGCCAATCAGATCTTTAAAACTGTACTTTCAAGACACTTGGGTCAAATCAATCACTGCATGTCTTCAACATTCATGTTTGCTCGTGATTGGAGTTCATTAGTTCTATTGATTGAATCGCACTTTTCCAAACGTACAAATAAATAAGAGAGTAAAAATACTTCAACGATCTTTATGTAAGACATGAACAATTGTTCATCAGAAGGGATGTTGTCTTGCCGTGTCGACGGCGCGTTCGTGTTCCACGCGCGCCTCAAAGAGATGTCAGCAACCGAGTAGGGGTCCGCATGGGCCGATGCCTGCCAAGAGCTGCGGGACTGTTCGAAAGAGACACCGTGGCCCTGGAACACAAAGGGCAAAGAGGGAACATGGATGGGTTTTAGTCAGTACAAGTCTGACACTCCCTTCCGCTCCGCCCAGAGTGGGGGGGGGGTCATTTGATGATTTCCCATCCGAAAAAAAAAAAAAAAAAAAAGGGATGTTGTCTTGTCAGTCTTCATCCGTGATCATCAGATTACTTTCCTTCCACTGACCTTGTGCTACCTCGCGATATTACAGGTAAATATTATTTTCGTCGTGGAAATAACAAAATGTCACCTTTTCAAGGATCAGTTTCGTTAATCCCTAGCCACTAAAAATATTCCTCTCACGATCCAAATATGACGATATAATATGAGAATAGACGATTTAAAATTCAACTCAGCTTTAATCCCAAGGGCACGACATAAGCATTACATAGAAAAGCAATTATAAAGCTAATCACGTACCTAGTCCTGCCTCCATCATCTGTAGGACATACTCATAAATAATGTACGTTGTACGTCCCTAGACGGTCTTTTTACCGGAATACGCCCGTATCCGGCGTAAAGGTCAACTATGAACCTTTTTAGGGGTCCTTAGGGCAATGCAAAATCTCACGGATGCTAGAAGATTGTTGGGTCGAAGTTTAGAAAGACGTTTATTGAAATTGTGTGAAATACTTATTTGTAAGCTATATTGATTGGTGCAAAAACTAAATGGATAAAGCTGATATTGAGGCTGATATGTGGCGCTCTACTCGAGTGGATCATCTTGAAATTTTGCTTAAACATTGTCAGGTGTACAGAAACGGACAAAGGGGTACCCTTTGTCCGTTTTCATCCCGAAAAAAGTACTGTTCCCGAGGAAAACAACAATAACGTTCTTATGATATGATATAGATGGCGCCACGTTTCTTTCGAATCATGATTAAATTATATTTGTAATAATAAAACCGGAAAGCAGAGTACAACCCGAATTGATTGTCAAATTCTAAATTAACACGAGCGAAGCCGCGGGCTTTTGCCCGCGGCTTTTGCCGGTGAGTCCTACATAACGCAACCATGATGTCTACCTTTTACACAAAACATCTTGATAATAACCACGATGCCTGTTCTAAGCCAATTTCAATGAGATCTAATATCCGCGTACGTTAAAGCTCCCATTAAATTGCCCGAAGCCTTACCTTTGATGTTACTGAGAAACAAGATCACGTATTACCGTGAGCACCCTGAAACAAATTAGCTTTCATGCTCTTAGGAAGGTTAAACCGGTAATGTTTTGCTAGATAATATTTGTGTTATGTATTTTAGAACAGCATTCGCAATAAAAAAAATACATTTTGTTGCTGCCATAATTAATCTGAACAACACCTCCCTAAAGCTTCTAAAGGTGCGATCACACCGATCGGACTGGACTCCGAACTGAACAACGGACACTGGACTTTAGTACATAATCATGTTTACACGGCGAAACATCAAGTTATAAATATCCAGTTTAATCTGACCTCGTTTTGTAAGAGCGTCCCGTACAATGCGAGGTCAGCGTATACTGATTTTACATAGCTTGAGTGGTCGTCGTGCGTACTGAAGCATCTGTCAAAGTCCGATGGCCGCAGTCAGTCCGCAGTCTACTCGGTTTGACCGGACCTGCACACGTCATGTTTTGGCAGGTTGGCATCATCATCATCATCATTTCAGTCGGAAGACGTCCACTGTGGACATAGGCCACCCCCAAAGGGGGATTTTGCCAGAATCGTAACGCTAGGCAGGCGGGTTGGCGATCGCAGTACGGTTGTTACAACAGCACAGAGAACGCTGAGGCCCTTTCTCTGATAAGTTCCTCAGTCGCCTCTTACGGCATCCACGGGAAGATATGGGGTGGTGCTATTCTTTACGTCCGACACCATACGGAACATAGGCATAGTCGGGTGGAAAAATTTGATATTTTTAGATAATATTTATATCCTTAAATTTAGCCGAAAGAGTTCGTGGCTAAATAATACCAGCCGCTCGGGCCGATCTTTAAAATAAGCCGTGCTTATTTATGTTGGTCCGTGGATCGGTGATGACCCATTAAATGTCGAGTTTTCTCCGTGCTTCGGTAAGCGTGTTAAACCGTAACAAGTACCAAAAAAAACTATAACGCTTCTTTTTGTTAGCCGTTAATATTCCACTGCTGGGCAAAAGCCTCAAACATATCTTTCCAGGTACTCTTTTCGTGCGCTACCTCTAACTAGCCATCGCAGGAGGAGGTCAGGTCATCTCGAAATAGTTAAAATAAGATGATTACCCTTGCAATGAAACTACTTTTTTTTTCTTTACACTACGTATATATTTATTCTAGATCAGCGGCAATTATCATACTCATACAAAAATCCAAAGAAAATCAACAATTTAGAAATTCAATAATTTCCTCATCATCATCATCATAAACAGCCCGACTTCACCCACTGTTGGATATAGGCCTTTCTTTGCTTGTGCCAAGCTCCACGTCCTTGTGACAGCCTCATAATTCCCTAACTATATTAAAATAACGTATTCAAATACTTCAACAAATGATTAGTGAGACGATAAATCTTTTCAAGATCGGTCTCGGAAAGGATTTAGATTCGGTCTAGTGGGACTTATTTGCATAAAAATGTATTTAAATTTTCAGTTAAAACATATTATATTTTTTGGACAGCTATAAATGGTTTAGTTGATGTAGGAGACCTAAATGTCTTCGAAAGTTATTCCTTCGAGTATTTGAATTACTACATAAAATAATTTATTTTATTTTGTAAATTATTACAAGTCTTCCACATGGTTTTGTGTTGTAAAAACCTACAAAAGGTGATGCCATCTCATATTATTAGATTAGGAATTATGTAGAACACCTTTATTTTTTTATAAAAATATCAACGGCCTATTTCTGCAAAATAGATATTGTAAAACAGTAAGGTGGGTAAATATTATTGTGGTATAAAAAAAAACATAATATTTTTAAAACAATCCTACATTTTCTCACTCGAAATTCAAGTAGATGAAAGATACCTAAGCCCATTTATTACAGTCTATCCCAAAAATAAGGCCTACCGCCAAAGTATACACTCGATTGATCGCCCCTATCTGTCCTGACTAGGCCCAAATCTAGGCAACCTTTTCATCGAAATTGTCCGTTCCACATTTTGGTCTAAATCCTAACATTGAAGATATTATCTAGAGATGCGACACAGAATTTTACAGAAGGTCAACTCTGGCGCACATACAGGGTGTGAGGGCACATCGATGCGTTAATACCATGAATTTTGTACCTAAATTTCTTGAGCCAACAGCGATGAAATTTATTATCGGATATTTAAGAAAAATCAGCATTTACACCGTTTAAGTATTATAATTTTGGATAAAACAACAGTTTTTTTTTTCTCTTTATAACTGACGTCGGCCGTCGTAACCGAGGTAGGCTCAAAAAACGCTGGCGTGATAATCTGCACTGATTCTTAAAGGATTAGTCTGAGAAGGCAAATTGTCATGGCCTGAGGTGGAACCTTTGCTCAGCCGTTGGGACAGAGCAGCCTGATAAAAAAAAACTGACGAAAAATTTCTGAAATATCTAGAATCACGTGCCATTCTCCCTTTCCTTTCTAAGATCCTAGAAGCGGTTGCTCTTAATCAAATATCTTCCTATGTATTTAAGAATAACCTTTTGTCCAGTTTCCAATCCGGTTTTCGGCCTGGCCACAGCACAGCCACAGCTCTGCTTAAAGTTACTGAAGACATAAGGGATGGCCTGGAGAATTCGAGATTAACGGTCTTGGTTTTAATAGACTTTTCCAATGCTTTTAACACCGTTGATCACGACATTCTCCTGGCCATACTGTCTCAAATTGGAGTCTCTTCGTTGTCACGTGATTGGTTTTCATCATATCTTCGTGGTCGCCAACAGGCGGTGCGCGCTGATCAGGATTGCTCTGACTGGTGCGACCTGGTAACTGGTGTTCCACAAGGCGGTATACTCTCTCCTCTCTTATTCTCATTATTTATAAACTCCATTACTGCTGTCCTCAAATGTTCTTACCATCTGTACGCTGATGACTTACAAATATACGCTCAGTCAGACATTGCCAACCTTGACAGTTGCATTTCATCACTCAATGCTGATCTTCGAACTATCGAATAATGGTCTGGCAAATTCGGGGTTTCTGTTAACGTTGGGAAATGTCAAGCCATCCTCATTGGTAGTTCTTACTATTTGAGAAATGTGAACACTAGCCAACTTATGCCACTAATGTACGAGAACTCCGTCATTTCTCTTTCACCTCACGTAAAAGACTTGGGTCTATACAGCACACAGACAGCAGTTTAAGTTGGAATAAACACGTGGCTCAGGTGAGTCAGAAAGTCACGTTCTCACTGCGGTCTCTCTATAGATTCAAGCATTTCCTCCCATCTAGCACCAAACTCACGTTGGTCCAGTCACTTGTGCTCCCCATCATCGACTATGCTGATGTTTGTTATTCTGATCTTTCCCAAGAACTTCTAAATAAATTGAATCGTCTTCTCAACGATTGTATTCGCTTTGTTATCGGCCTTCGTAAATACGATCACGTTTCTTCCTTCCGTTCTCAGCTTAAATGGTTGCCTATCGGACTCAGGAGATCCCTCAGATCTCTCTGCATGCTCTTCACGATTATGAACGATCAATGTGCTCTTGATTGCCTAAAAACTTATTTCAAAGTGTTGGGCAGTTCTCACAGTCGTAACCTTCGAGCTTCCAAGAATCTACTTCTCCAAATTCCTTCACACCGCACTGGATTTATGTCAAATTCTTACGCTATCTCTACTATAAAGCTCTGGAACGTGCTACCTTTTGGCATTAAAAAAGCTGAAAACAAATTCACTTTTAAAAGAAAAGTGCGTAACGACTATTTACGTCAGAATAAATATCTCTCTCTTTATTAGAAGTCGAATCATGGTAATTATTATTAATTTTCTCGTTTTTAATTTTGGTATTTGTTAAAATATGTATTAGTTTATTTTATTTGTATATAAGTATTAGTATCATTATAAGTGCCTATATAAATTTTCGATAGCAAGAAGTTATTTTTATATATTTATTTTGTACCCTATCACAATGTTTTCTTATTTAACCCAAAGGTTGACTGGTAGAGAATGCCTTGTGGCATTAAGTCCGCCTATGTATCACTATTGTACATGAAGTTTAAATAAATAAATAAATAAATGTGCAGAATTCTTTGTAACAATTTTTGCGTCCATGTTCTACTATTACTACTACTACTACTACCCCCGAACTTATTTGTTTAAACTTCGTGTAGGTACCTACAGACGCCAGCACATCAAGCTTCTACAATCTGTCAAATTTGTTTAATAGATTTTCAACTTTATCGCTAAAACATTAATTTCAAGGTTGATTGGGAAAATTTGACAGTTTCGGGTAGCTTGATGTGCTGCTGGCGTCTGTACAATAGTGGTACAAAGGCGGACTTAATGCCACATGCCTTCAGTCTCAAACAAATATCAGTCGCGAGTCGATCGCGATACGTGTAGCTTGTCTGAGTGCTTTACGCGTTTTATACAAAATCGATCTTCTGTACTATTCTTTATACTCAACTTTCCACCAGACTCGAAGGTTTCCGAAATATTGTCGGCTGTAATCGATATTTAGTCATTATTTACGGTATTTCGTACCGGATAAAGCAAATGCAATAAAGTATTGAGTATTGAGTATTGATATTCGGTGGAAGTTTCAGTTATGCTGGTAGAAGTATTGAGAAATTCTGTGCAATATTAATTACATGGAGTATGACGACATTCTAGTATTGGCGTTGGTACAGGATGCTGAGACGGTAGTGATATCATATCAAAACAATTTTTCTGCGTTATATACGAATCTCCTTAAGATAATAATCACCAGAGGAAAAATTCTCTGCTGGAGCACGGGTCAGCAGGCCCCTTGTTCCAGCAGTATTTACGTGAGACGGAGTGTTGCATGGTACTCCATGTGGGCCCAATGTGTGTTGATGCACGTTTTAATTTTCATAGTTTAAAAAAAAAAAATGTTTAGGGCACATTTTGGATAAAATATAATAACAATGTAATAAAACACAGCAAATATCAAATTGGTCGTTAACATGCCCTGCCTATATGCATATGTCCAGCTGTGGGAAATACAAGGCTATTACAGAAAACCCGTGTCTTTTTCTATTGGGCCACCACTCCTCTTAATAAATTGTTAAGTTTAAAATATCGTGGACATCGCGCGACTAAAACAAATATTAAAAATAAAGTAATCAACCTAAGAGCCTGCTTCTCTTATAGCCTGCATTTTTCGCAAAAAAAGGAATGTTGGGGAAGGTGATTGTTTTACATTTCCTCTGTATTTTGTTGGGAGTTTTTTTAATCTTAAAATACGGTTCACTTCAAACTCAAATAAATCATCTCCTTCTTGATTCTCCTATTACTTTCTGTTTAAATTTTATTGAGTTCTCTCGTAACAAACCTTAGTGTGCAAGAGAGACAAAAAATAGCAACATCAACAAGAAGTTTCCTTGTAACTTTGGGAGCTGACTGTACCGTAGAATTAGACACAAAAAAGGGGTAGTGTCATACTTTGAAACAAGGTTAAATTCAAAATTAAATATTGTGGGGTTTTTGAAAAAAAAACATAAATTGAATACCTACCTATTGAGGTTATGTTACATCAAAACAATCAAAACGTCAAAGCTAAAAACAATATTCTCGGCTTACCGAGTTAACACGGTAAACAGAAAACACCAATTTGTTTGACATTTCATCGAATAGTGTTGTGACACGACAATAGACTACGTCGTCATAACATTATCGATTATATCTTAATTGTTTTATTTTTGCCTAGAAATTGCTTTTTAACGAAGAAATAGTAACATAATTAAAGAATAATAATAATGACGACTCTTAATACTTTTTAGTTGCAAATGTAGATTATTTTGTTGTTCCACGATTTATGTTAATGTTTAATCGATCGATTATAATTGAAAAACTAGTCGCTTCACTATAATTTAAGAAATTACTACTTATTGTATTAAATACTAATTAAAATTAAAATAGAAACCCCACAAATTATTTCAATGAATTTAAGTCAAAAATTGATTAAAATAATATTATGAATTATACATTAACTCAAATGGCCATACGCGTCAAAAAGTGAATCTATACGTGCTCAATCTCCTTTATGGTTGTCGAAACGGGAATCAATGTATGAAGATTAAAATATTCACGAATGGAAACTTTTTTCACTTGTTTTGCACGTCTCTTGTTAAGTTGGCGAAACAGGAAAGTTACCAATCGGGACGTACCCAATAAATCTAGCAATAGGTATTAAAAGAATAATTATAAAGGTTTTAAATATTTTTTTTATAATTTTGAGCTATCGTTTGCTTAATAATTATGTCAGACAATGTTATAATTAAAATCAACAAGAGCTTTCTAAATCACTCACAAGTAACCGAAACTCGATTATAATCTTCCTCGCATCGTTATTAATTGGTGCCCTTTACTCAAAGAACAAGTAATCCATACTTAATGTAATACGGAACTCCTGAGTTTCAATAAATAGGTAACATGGAAGTTTTAATGAGTTCCCTCAGCGAAGTGTGATGGAGTTATGAGTGTTCCTCGAACGGGGATTCATTGAGAGGTGTCGCTACGAAGTTGAGTGTCATTATTTTGTTTTCCTATAAAGGGGAAGCGAGCATTTCTGATGCGTTGGCTTAAAGTTCTACGTTAGAGAATTCTATTTCACTCATCAAGTTGTGCGAGATATTTCGTATGTATCTACATGTTAATGATTGCATGAACAGTTTTGTCAAACATGTTCGGGTAAAGTCTTTAATTTTATGTTATCTGACGGCTGCTGGCTTCCTTTGTATTTAAGGAGTCATTTTGTGACACATAGGAGCTCGTGGCTTAATAATAACATCCGCTCGGGTCGATCTTTATGTTAAGCCGTACTTGCCTAGGTTGGTCTGTGGATGCACGCATTACATACCGAGTTTTCTCTGTGCCTCGGAAAGCACGTGAAGCCGGTGGTCCCGGCTGTCATTTGAAGATCTTTGACAGTCGTTACAGGTAGTCAGTGGCCCAAAAAGTCTGGCAAACAGTCTTACCAAGGGGTATCGTATTATCCAGTACTAACTGGGTTGTGGAGGTCAGATAGGCCGTCGCTCCATGAAAAATACTGGTATTCAGTTGCATACGGTTAGAATTGAAGCCGACCCCTCATAGTTGGGAAAAGGCTAGGCAGTTGATGTGTGACACATTACTATTAGATTGAAACCCTAAATATGGCTATTTTAAAGTCTGCTTTAAACAGTAAATAATATTAAGTGATCTTCTTCTAACTGGGGTATTTACAAGGACAAGGAAACCACAAAACGATGAATTCAATCAAAATAACCATAGTTTTATTTCCTTCGCAGCGCCTCAAGTGTGGGTAGTAGATGAAGCTGGTGCCCCACTCCTGGAGAAGTACTATGAAGCCGAGTCGACGCTAGCGCTGGTCTGCAGAGCGCGGCACGTCGAGACTCCTACACTGTTGACGTGGCTGCACGAAGGCAGGGCACTGAATGCTGACACTACTCGCGGAGGGATCAGGTGAGCTATCTCGCTACTATAGAAGTACCACAAAGCCAAGTCGACACTAGGGATTGAGACTCCTGCATTGCGGACGTGGCTGCACAAAGGCAGGGCGCTGAATGCTAAAGCTACTAGGGATCAGGTGAGATATCTTGCTACTAGAGAAATACTATGAAAAATCGAGTCTCTCTAGTCCAGAATCTAAAAGATTAAATTAGCTGTGCATAAACTGGATTTTATCTACCTTTAAAATAATCAACTATAGCTCTGAAAACGCTACAATCGATAAAAAAAAATATCATCCATCCATAACGACTTTATAATTGTCATACAGTCCTCCTAATCTTTTTCGCTTATAGCAGTCATTCTCAAAGGAGAATGCCATCGAAGCAAAAAATATAGTGTACTAGTGTATTTGCAAACACTAGTGCGTTCTCTCATAAACTGGTTGAACAGCAATCTAGGCAAAGATCAATGAAAATAGCAAGCCTTTACGCCAGAGTTTCGCGTGTCGTTGCAAGACTGTCTGAACATAGCCTGAAAGTAATGTCTGGCGTTTTAATAAGCGAAGATTCCCTCTATCATCATTCTCTTACCCTTATCCCAATTCATTTGGGGTAGGCTCAGCATGTCTTCTTCTTCCATATTTCTCTATTACTTGTCATCTCGTCAGATACCTCCTTTCTTGCTATATAATTTTTTACACAGTCCATCCATCGTTTCTTTGGTCTTCCTCTACTCATATACCCATGCACGTTTATACACAAAACTTTTCTCACAAAGCCAAGATTCCCTCTAATACACCCTAAAATAATTTGCACTTTAGTTGCACGCTCAAACATTTTCTGATCGCGTTCATCAAAGGCTGCTTTGTCAGCGAATTTTCAAGTTCTTTAGCCCGCATACACTGCCATAATGAAGTCTCGACTATTTCAATTTAAGTTCTGGTGATGTATTTTAGAAGAGAAAATGTAGTCAAAGTATGTGTAGATTATTAATTCTGCTGCGACAAGCTTCCTAGGTTTAGTTTGTTTTTAAATTTAACGGAACTTAAACTTACTGGTTGCTACAAGAGTTTGAGTTTTAAGTGAAGATGAATTTTATTAGTAAACGATGAAACTAAACGAGTTTCCCAGTGATGAGATAAATATATCAAGTGGTACGTTTATTAAGGGAAATACAATTTTTTTTTCTATTAGCATAACATCACGCCCGTAATCCCCGGAAGGTTAGGCAGAGGTGTACCTAATAGTACAGCCACATTTCTAAAATTACGTTTTTTTTTTTAATAAAAAACGTTGCCCCACACTAGGAATTTCTCCTGTATCGTGGGTGTGTTTACAAACATTTAAATTCACATGCACAAACAGCCAGACCCGAAACAACTACCTGTAAGCCATACAAATATTTGTTACGTTCAGGAATCTAACCCGCGATTCGAAGCGCAGCAGTCAACCGCTCATCCACAGCGCCAACCGTGCCGTCAAAAAGTCCCATGTAATAGGCGAACCTATTGCCACCAACCGGGCACTGATCCAGATTCCTGTAGCTGCTACTGAGAAATCCCTGATGAAAAAAATTAATAACAATTTGCCCGACCCGGGAATCGAACACAGGACCTCATGGTCTGCAGCAGTTACGATTGCGACCGTTGATTACTTTTAAGAAAACACGTAGGTTATGTTTTTTTTTTCAGAATCATGAGGGCAATAAATTATTTAATTACCCTAGAGGACTCCGGTACCTTGATGTTTTCATCTTATTTAATATAACTTCAAAATAAAAATATCTAAACTAACACGAAAAAAAAGTTTCTCATTGCGTTATTTCAAGAAAATGTCCCTAGTGTCCATTTTTTTCGGCTAGAAAATGGAATAGAGACTGCCAGCCTATTTTAAATATTTTGATGACAGTGAGGGTCAAACAAACATGAGAAAACTTTTCAAGTACGGACCTACGAGAGGTCTTAAACTTGAGACACCAAATTATATGAATTTATATAACAGAGAAGTAGCTCGCTGTTTTACATAATTCTTTAACAACTTTCGTACAAAATTCTAAGTGATAACAAAATTGGTCGTGCTCAATTTTTGTGACATTATAACACCTGAAATCATTGACGCGACCACAGATAGAATTTTCATTCTATCTGTGTTGCGATTGCTCAGGGCACGCCACCATAGTGGCGATAAGTCCCCTCTTTGAGGAGTGGCTAGAGAGGCGCTACGGCGCCCTCACCTACCGCCTGACGCAGGTCCTCACCGGACACGGTTGTTTCGGGAGGTTCCTGCACCGAATCGGGCGGGAGGAAACGCCCGGGTGTTTCCACTGCGAGGATCGTCCGGAGGACACGGTGGAACACACCGTGGAGGTCTGCCCCGCTTGGGCGGAGCACCGCCGTGTCCTCATAGCGGCGATTGGCGGCGACGATCTCTCGCGTCCGGCCTTGGTTCAAGCCATGGTCCGGAGCGAGAGGGAATGGGAAGCCGTCACCTCCTTCTGCGAAGCAGTCATGCTAGTGAAGGAGGTGGCAGGACGTGAGAGGGAAAGAACCTCACGTCCCAGCCGCCGCGGGAGACGCCCTGGGCGTCGGGGGTCACGTGGTGGCTTCCGACCACCGTAGGCGCTGGCCTGTGGACGGCGAGTTATGGGCTAGCTCGCCGTCCGGCCGTCTTATGACTACAGGCCGTGTCGACGGCGCGTTCGTGTTCCACGCGCGCCTCAAAGAGATGTCAGCAATCAAGTAGGGGTCCGCATGGACCGATGCCTACCCAGTCAGTACAAGTCTGACACTCCCCTCCGCTCCGCCCAGAGTGGGGGGGGGTCATTTGATGATTTCCCATCCGGAAAAAAAAAAAAAAAAAAAGTGATGCGATTGTTTATGCATCCAATCACAGCAGTTATCAATACTAAGTTAATTTTTGCGGTCAAGACACGGTACTCTTTTAAGCTGAATGTATAGAATTAACGTGTTGATGTTAGCCTTTGCCTTTTGAATTATGGCGTTCTGAGATGAAATAACTTGAGATCTACTTAGTAACGGTAAAATTGTATAATAGTCAAAGCAGATATTATCTTTAGGTGTCCAGCCCTCCATAGACTGATGGGGTGAATTCAGTATAAAAGGTCTAACTATTCATACACGAAATATTTTCAGAGAATCATCTAACGGCTATAACAAAGCTATTTCAATGGATTTTTTTTTATATGAGTATATTTTTTTATAAAAAATAAATAATTTAAAATTACTTGACCCACAAAATAAATACTGGCTCCTTATTTTTAAGCATCCATTACGGTAGTTTACTACGTCGTATTTACCTACTGTCATTGTTAGAATATGGGAGTATTAAAGGTTTTATGCAAAAAGTTTAAAAAAAAATTGGAATTATAATAATTTTGTAAGAAAAAAACACTCAGATAATTTTTTTTTTTCGTTGTTATGGCGACTTTACGACTTATAGAAGGTACTCTTAAAATATTTCGTGTATGAAAAGATAGACCTTATAACTATAAGATAACCGGTACAATAAATTGTTTCAGGAACGTATGAGAATACAATAAATTTGATTTGTCTTATTTCCTCAAATGCAACGTATCATTACCGTGGCAAAACTCACATAGCGAACGGCAAGCGCGACGACGAGTTCGATGAACTCTGTAGCTACGTAGGAAATAAACAGCCGATTTCACGCGGCGTTCGTTAAAGTATTTCAACATTCATTGTTGTTTTTTTGATTTTAGCCGTATTATTTACATAAATGGAGTGCTCCATACAGAGAATGTAATTTTACATTGAAAAACTGCAATAAAGAAAATTTTCCTGAGAAAAAATCTGGTGGAATATGATTCAATATAAGGAGCTGAATGCACCCTGTCAGTTTGCGAAGGGCTATCCCCTGTATTATGTACCAACCATATTGAAATAGTTAGAACTCTACTATACCATTTTTTTATATTTTTTATACGCAAACCCTGCGTAGGGAACTACAGCTTTTTTGACGTGGAAAGAAAAATTCTAGTGCGAGCAGGATTTGAACCTGCGATCTTCCGATTCAGTACACCGGACATCTTAACCAATTAGACCATCGCACCCTGCTCACAGCTCTCGAAATTTTCGTTCCATTAATAACGTCTTACGGTGATGTTAGCGCCATCTATTTGAGAAAGTATCGAACTAACTCGGAAGGTCGCAGGTTCAAACCCTGCTCGCACTAGAATTTTTCTTTCCATGTCAAAAAAGCTTTACTATACCATTCAATAGAGAATCATATTTATTCAACCAAAATATTAATCCCTCCAACCACTTTAAATTATAACTTTCCGATAAAGTATTCAAATCACCATCCGAACAAGGCAATAATGGTTTATTTTACATTCTATCGGTACATTATAACGTAGTACAGAAAAAGGGAAGCAAACCGGATTGCTTATAAATATACAATGTAAACGGGGCCGGCTCACGCAGACGTGAAACTTGATGGCGGACCAGACATTTATGAAATTTTAAATAGATCCCGGAGGAAAGCACGCCCGTTGACAAGAACCTAATAGAACGTTGATGTTTTGGATATTGTTATTTAGTTTCTTCGAAAGTATTACTTTAGGAATGTTAAAACCTGTATTTTTAGCTTTTCTTGAGCTTGTGGTTATATAAATAATAACAACCGCACAAGCCAATCTTTGCCGGGGTCGGTCCATCGATTACTCATTACATACTAAGACCCCTCCGAGTCTCAAAAATGGCAATAGGCTCGCCCCCTATTACATGGGACTTAAACATAACTGGCGAAATGTGGGTGTACTATAGGGTGCACCTCTGCCTAACCCTTCGGGGATTACTGGCGTGATCTATAATGTTTATTATATTACCAGCCCATAATGTTACCACTGAGAGAAGACCTATGCCTAACCTAACTCAGCGCCGTCTTCTCGTTGTGTGAGGGAATATGTTGGTATTTTAATGGTGTTGTATCTGTTCCACCTATTATTGACAAAGATTGTCTGGGCGATTTCTGTTTCATCAATGACATTTGTAGTATTTTTTTCAGAAACTAACATAC
Organism: Noctua janthina; assembly: GCA_963576755.1. Lineage (NCBI taxonomy): Eukaryota > Metazoa > Arthropoda > Insecta > Lepidoptera > Noctuidae > Noctua > Noctua janthina. The sequence continues at coordinate 14,592,382 of OY755069.1, read as the reverse complement.
TTTTGTCTTACAGTGTGAAGACAGAACAAGTGCCAGGGGGCGCTGACAGTCAGCTGCGACTGGCACGTGTCAACAGCAGCGACGCTGGCAACTACACATGTGCGGTCCGCGGCGCCAGGTCCCACACCGTGTCGGTGCATGTGCTTAACGGTACGTATCGGAGATATTACGGTAGGCCCCGTCCATGATGGTAGTCAAATTACCAGAACACAGAACAAGTGACAGTCAGCTGCGTTTGGCATGTGTTAATAGCAGCGACTGTGGCAACTACATATGCGCGGTACACAGTTCCAAGTCACACACCGTTTCGGTGCATGTGTTCAATGGTTGGTTTCGGGAATGTTATGGAGAATATGGTAGCCCCGTCCATGATGGTAGGCAAATAACTAGAAGACAGAACAAGTGGCAGTCAGCTGCATTTGACATGTGTTAATAGAAGCGACTGTGGCAACTACATATGCGCGGTACACAGTTCCAAGTCACACACCGTTTCGGTGCTTGTGTTCAATGGTACGTATCGGGGATGTTATGGAGAATATGGTAGCCCCGTCCATGATGGTAGGCAAATAACTAGAAGACAGAACAAGTGGCAGTCAGCTGCGTTTGGCATGTGTTAGTAGGAGTTATGCTCAACTCGTCACTGTTCTTATTCGTCATTGAAAAACAAAAGATCGGGATTCACAACTGTTTGAAATGTTTTGTTTTTTTTTTCATAGTTCAAATTCGTCATCGGTACTAAAATACATTCAAATGCGACTCTGGCTACTACATACGCGTGGTAGTTAGTGGCAGGTTACACTGTTTCGCTATATGTGCTCAACGTCACATTTGATTGGTAAGCCACCAGATAACCAGGGGTTTTAGGGAGGTAAGAATCCCAAACTACCCAGACTTATCACTGACGCCCCACTTTTAGAAAATTTCCTTCCAAAACTAAAAAAAAAAATTAAAACATGCAGGCTACCTATCTGATGGATATAAACCGACTCTGCCAGAGGCTTCGCGAGGACGTTGCTTTCTTAGAGATAAAGCTGAAATCTTTTTATGTCAACAACGTATTTATGTCAAGTAGATAACGTTGCTTGGTAGCAGAAATAGTCATAAAGTCCTACTCGAACTGAAACTCTGAAGCATTTTATTTCTATGAATGGTGGTAATAATTAATTAATAATTAGAACCTAAATTAATTATTGTCAGTTGTAATCTTAACTCGATTTTTGCAATAAAGAGGTTTAAAATTAAATACAGAAACTTCAAGTAACATTGGTTACACGTGCGCAATAGACATGCTTTTCAGTACAGATAATAAATTTTATCTGCGTCATATTTTTATTCAAATTGTAGGACTGGGATCAACACGTGCCTAAATAAATGGTATATTCTTTGAAATATATTTTTATAACTTGGAATCTACTTTATTTAACAAGAGAAAACATTGTGTAAAAAAAATAGTTGGAAACCAGCACACAGCCAGCCACATGAACATAGTTTTCTGAATTTCTGAAGCAAAAGATCAGGTCTTGGTCTTCTGTAATTATGTCCTATTCATGGAACTACGCGATTTAGTTTAATAAAAAATCTAGTATAGAGATTTTTTTTTTTTTTAACATCGTGTAAAAGCCTTTTTGCCTTTTTGTGAGCAGAGTGAGAGGGTTAGAATGGATGAAGTTAAGATCCATGACGAAGATAAGAGTCATCCCGTATCCTGTCGAGCAATTTGTTACTCACTCCACAAAACTATACGTAATAATGGTAGCCACGATTTAAGGTATAAGGTTATTCATCAAATCGTTGACCGTGACGTAACTTCGTTTAATTCTTGTTATGTGCTAACGTAAATACCGCGAGGGCTGGCCCGAGGAGGCGCGGGAAAAGAGTACATGGAAGGAATTGGGGGGGCGTTTGCCCAGCAGTGGGACGGCACGGTTGGCGCAGTGGTTGAGTGATTGACTCCTGCGCTTCGTGTCGCGGGTTCGATTCCCGCACGGAACAAATATTTGTATGGCCTACAGGTAGTTGTTCCGGGTCTGGCTTTTTGTGTATGTGAGCTTAAATGTTTGTAAACGCACCCACGATACAGGAGAAATTCCTAGTGTAGGGAAATGTCTTTTTAAAAAAAAAAAGTACAGGCTAACGTAAAATACACAAACGTAAATAGAACAGTCTACTCAGCGATTTCTCAAGAAAAATTGATCTACGATAAGCACAAATATAGATTCAGCCAAAATACAGCGCCTGGCAAAATACTAGAAAATTCTATCCATATGAATCAATCCAATTTTCTAATAAAATAATAAATCAACCACGTTTGATCACCAAATGTTCTAAAATAAAATGAATGTAACTGTAGATCAAAAATAAAATATCAAAATTCAATCTTAGATATTGAGGTTTGGGCCAAAAACCTTTTAGAAGTTTGATATCAACTCACAAATGATATTATTATGCAAATAAAGATCTCAGAACTTTTATATGAGTATCACAAAAACTGATTTAAGTAGTAAAAGAAAACTTGAAAGTCGAAGTCGCGCCTGAAATAATAATGGTCCACTTTCTAATAGTACCATTGGAATAGAATACGAAAATAAAAACAAAACACAACCTTCTTGACATCAAAGGAATGAGTAGCAGGCCTTTCAAAGTTATTTTATCCCAGATTTTTCATTACTGTCGAAATGAAAGTGAGCTTTATTGTCGTAGAATTAAGGTTCAGCAACGTTAATTCAACGATTGATTGCAGAGGTAAATTAATTGTCAGATGACTGTGTGTGTAGTATGTGTCTGTGTGTGTATTTGTCTGTCTATTGTGTTGTGATTGTGTGAGACTGTATCTTCATTATTAATTCTTTTTTTTCAGCTCGCTTGAGTACTGCTAATGGATCTTATTTTGCATAATAATAGACCACTAATGAGATAAATGAAAGGTAATAAATTGCATGTATCTGCGATAAGAATGTTAAAACATATGCGGAGTTACTCAGATTAATAGAATTAGAAACGAGTGTGTAAGGAATGCTTAATGAGGAAAATGTCGTGAGGAAAGTTTTGAATATGAATGTGGAAAGCTACTATGGTAGGACTGTATGAAAGATGATATTTCTAGAAAAGATGTTAGTGCTAATAGAGATGAATAAAAGAGTAAAATATGCTCCACTGACTCTAAATACATAAATTGGGATAGGTGCAAAAGAATGATGAAGAGAAACGGGAATGTCTGAAAGGGGGTGGACCCTTTCAGACTTTCCCGTGAAAATTGGGTGGAAGGTGAAAGATTACAGTAGGAATGTGGACCACTAGAAACAAAGACATTCAAATATTTACGAACGATAGACGGGACAAGACGAAGCAACTCGTAATCCAATACTTGTAACTAATTATTAACAAATCGTTCTGTCTAGTGTCATACGCCCGCTTGTCAAGTAACATTCGAGTGTAAAAAAAAAAAATTGAGATCAAAATTTTTGTATGAAAATATTCCCAATGTCCGCCCAACAGGGTGTAATCAGCTTATCTATTCATTTTGACCGTGTAGGTTTTGCAGTTTTTTAGGAAACAGGTGTTTTTTTTTAATTACCGACGAAAAATTTCTGTTTGGGGGGGCTTAGAATGACGTAATGAATACGTGCTAACCGTTTACGCGTCGGTGTCCCTTAAACCCTGTATGTCTTTTATATCTCTTTGACTAGAAACAACGAAGTACCTACCCATTAAACCTTTTTATTCTTCCACTAATCCATACCATTTGTTTCAGAAGAAAGCCTAGCAGAACTGCATGCCGGGACCCAATCACTGCACCCGCCGTCAGTGGCAACGCTCATTTTACTCCTTACCATACTGTACCTAGCAGAAACGACACTTTTATTCAAACCTGTGATTACCATCGCAGCTCTAGCTAATATTGAACCGGCCCAAGGCCCACCGAATGAACTTTATATATTATTGTTGCCGACGTGATACGAAGCGTTTAGAAACATGTAAATATACGTTTGATTATGAAGATAAATTATGGATAGTTATTCGGAAATAAAATTTCATTATATATTTTTGTTGTTTTATTTTTGACCCTTGCATTGTATAGTCCGTTTTATTGGTCCGTTTTTACGATGTTATGAAGAAGAAAGAAATTTCAAGGACAATTTCGCTGTGACTTCCCCTCGTCTTTTTGTTTGCAGACAAATTATTCTAGTAACAAATAATTAAATTTCTAGTTTTTAGTACTACAGCCGTCTTGTCTCTGGAATCCTGAAAGCTAAGCTTTTGAGAAACAGCAGTGTATTAAAAATAATAGATTTATTTGATTACTTGCTCTGCAGTCAGGCACAATGACGATCACCAATATGTGTACACTTTCCTAAATTTAAAAACAATTTTCGCGAGAAATAACGATTGTAACTTGGAAATATTATCTTTTTCATCCATGACAACGTGCATTTTTATTCACAACAGTAGGAGAAAAACACTTTTAAAATTTGTCAAGTGTTTACATATTGGTGCTCGTGACTGTACTTATTTAAAGGGGTATCGTATTACCCAGTACTAACTGGGTTGTGGAGGTCAGATAGGAAATCGCTCTATGTAAAATACTGGTATTCAGCTGCATCCGGTTAGACAGGAAGCCGACCCCAACATAGTTGGGAAAAGGCTAGGCAGATGATGATGACTGCACTTATTTATCACAAAGTTATTAAAAAACCACAGATTATTTTGTTGTTCCAAATTTTTACGAGTCAACTTCTAGTATAAATCTTGACCTGAATTTGCTATCAACAAAACCTTTTAAAACTTCGGTAATAAACTTGGAGCAGCGGTTGAATACTTAGAAAATAAATAAGCAATACTCTATTTTTAAGTACCGTACCTGGCTGAAATTCAGAAAGAGGAAAGGTGGTTTTACAAGCCTTTCTTTATTATTGTTTTATGTTACTTAAACAGACACTCATCTTGATTATATAAAAAAAAACAATGTCTGTACGTCTGTTAGTACCCTTTAGAGATTGACGCCTAAACTACTGAAACGATTTTGATGAGAAGAGGAGTTTCTATAAAAAACACAATCAAGTAATATAATAAAAATGAATAAATAATATGTAGTAAGGGTACAGTAAGGGTGCTACCACACCAATCGATGGATCGTCGAACGATGCCATCGATAGATTATCTCTTTCGGCTAATCCATTCTACCATCGAACGAAGGCATCGGTCGACGACCGATCGATTGGTGTGGTAACACCCTAAGAAAAATACAACGAGGTAGTAAGTAGGAAAAGGTGCATTGCAACGCAGGCCGAGCACAACTAGTAAAATATGCTTGGATTTAGCAGCAGTGGTGACCAAGTGCTAACAGTTTCTACTGATGTGTCGAAGGTTATAGGTTCGACCCCACTTTTTTTTGAAGTCTTCTTATTTATTTACACACCACTACTCTAAAACGGTGAAAGATAACCTCGTGAGAAAGCCGCAAGCGTTGCTTAACTTAGAAGATCGGCCCGTGCGGCCTTAGAAGATCCGTGGATGGATGATCCATCCATTATACAGAGTGGAAGGCAGACCGACGCATGTGATAGAATCTAAAATGCTAAGACCGGAGACATCCCACTGGGCCATATATAGTGGATTATAGCCCATTACCTTTCACATAGAGGAAGCCTTGTCCCAGCATGGAATAGTTCACTAAACATGTCTAAACCAAAACTGGGATATACCATCGAGTTCACAGACGGTCTGCCACTTTTCACCCTTATGCCCTCAGTAAAAAGGTTGAAAAGTGGTTGACTCGGTGAACTCAGTAGCACCTATAAGCGTGGACGAAGCTGAACGAGTATGTAAGGATGGCAGTTGCAGGAGAAGTTGCTATTTTGAGGAGATTATACCTGGCCCAAAGAAAAGTGACGCGAGTACAGAAATTTGAGTAAGTTCACAAAACAATTTTTTAATACTCATCTTCGATTGTTAAGTTCGAAAAAGCCTTAAGAGCGTTTACGACTAACGGCATTTCATACAAACTTTTAAGTCCTTTCTTTTCGAAATGACTGAACCGATTTTAATGAAACTTCATACGCATAAGCAAAATACATAGGTCTAAAAAGTTATCAGAGAACATTTTCGAAAAATAGTAACAGAGACCAATTTTAAATTTTCCACGGTAACAGAAATTTCCAATTATCTTTATTTTAAAGACATTTCGAAAATGTTCTCTGATAACTTTTTAGACGTATGTATCCGGCTGATGCGTATGAAGTTTCATTAAAATCGGTTCAGTTATTTCGATAAAAAAGGACTTGAAAGTTTGTATGAAATGCCGTAAGTCGTAAACGCTCTTAAAACTACGCAAAATTCTTACAAACGAATACCTTTTGTAAAAGGCAAAGAAAGATAACAGAAAAGCCGAAGAGGCACTTGCCTTTACCTAGATAATATGAAAAATATTTATAAAATACCGTCTGAAAGATAGCCATAATTTCCACTGACTTCAAAGGATTGCCTTCGATATTTTTATTTTTATATTGAATTGAATATTTTTTCAAGTAATCTAGGTTGATGCTTCTACAATAGTAATGTGGCTTTTGGTGAACCAAAATGAAAGCACATTTGTATTAATCACAGTTCATAATATTAGAAAGGGTTACGTATCTTTTCTAAATCATAACACAACTTAATATCACGCCAGTAATCCCCGAAGGATGAGGCAGAAGTGTACCTGGTAGTACACCCACCAGCCAGTTCTTTATGTTTAAGTCCCATGTGGTACTAGCCTATTGCCAGCAACCGAGTACGAATCCAAACTCCGTGGCTGCTACTGAGAAATTCTTGATGGAAAAACGAAAATATAATTACACTTTGCCCGACTCGGTAGTCGAACTCAAGACCTCATGCTCAGCAGTCAGCAGTCACCCTTGCGACCACTAGACCAACGAAGAACTCAACAGATTCCTAAATCAAAATCTGATAATAATAAAATTTTACTTGAAAGGATATGAGGGAGGCATTTGCCTGTGGGACATACAAGGCTAATAGAAAAATTAAAAAAAAAAAAATAGAACACTCTATATAGATAACAGATCGTGTTTGCAAGTCTATAGCAGTCTATTGGTTAGTATCGTCTAACAACACTTATGTGTCAAGATGACACAATATGTCAAGCTCAATATTCCGCTAAGGGTCCCTCCACAGTCTCTTTTATTTGTATCACATAGTGAAAATTACTTGCAATATCTAGGTTAAATAAAAAAGGTGTAAATGAAGATTACGAAACTCCAAACACTGAACGCAGCTATTAATTTGTAAAAATATGTTCGCTTGCTGTTTTCGTGCGGTTATAAAGTCGAAGGCGAGGAGCTCGTGGCTAAATAAAAACAGCCGCTCGGCTAGGCAGATGATGATAAAATCGAAGGCAGAAACAATGTCTCAAACTCATCGACAACGTGCCTGATAATAATGTAGACCTGAGAATCAGCTACTTTTTCTACAAAAATTTAAACTCCAGATATAGGTATCATTTTAGAAATACATCCAAGTAAACGCTGTATACCGTAATTGAATTCCGTGCGTTATCTTATAAATACGGCTTCCATTCTTATTCAAAGCATAAAGCGACATGCTCGCACACGTACATATATGCTAAGAATTTTATGATTATCAAGGATAAGTATATTTTTAGGGTCTGCTGTTTTATAGGTTAAGCTAGGTAAAAATATATTTTAGTTGAAAAGGTGCTCAAAGTGAACTTTTCGATCAAAAAAATACGGTTATGATGATCATGTGTGCTATACTCAAGTAGATAGTAGTAATGCCATCAACATATTAAAAGTTCTCCAGGGTGTATAAGTAGTTGTCAAGTAAAATCATTTATTTACATAGATACCTAACATCACGCCTGAAATCCCTGAAGGGTTAAGCAGAGGTGTACCTAGTAGTAACTCACATTTAGCCAGTTATTTTAAAGTCCCATGTAATAGGGGGCGAGCCTATTGCCATCAAACCGACAAAAAACCCGACTTCGTGACTGCTACTGAGATATTCCTGATGTTAACAACTAATAAAACTTTGCTCAACCTGGATACCAAACTACTCACTCACCATCACTTCATGCTCAGCAATGACACTTCTAGTTAGAGAGTTCTAATGTCAAGAACACAATCCAACATGCTGACAACAGTTGGTTGGACAATTACTGTACAAATTGAACATGGATTATTTTTCTTCTCGAATCGACGACTCAGATTTTGTCCGACTAGTACGTATCGACCTGGAGAGCTCTATCAGAACACGGAGAAACGAGTGATACGCTTGGTTAGTATGAAAAGTACTAAGTGACAATGCTGTCACAAGGACAGTGACTAGTGGCGATCACTTAGACAGTCATTTACTCGCTACTGTCCAATCAGTTTATACCATTGTCCTTACTCACTGTACTTATCTACTCCGCTAAATAATTGACCAATACACTCGTAAGTCGGGCCTAATCGACAGACGGCAAGTTAAATACCATTTACTAGAAGCGTCTGCTGAGGCGTTTTCGCGCTCTGTGAGTCAGAAAATCATCAATTTTTTGAGTAAGCTGATAAAAAATATTTAACAATGAAAATCATAACTACCAGGAATCGAGGCACGGCAACCAGCTCATCAGAAACGTCCTTACAAAAACTTTAATATGAAAATTACACTTTAAAAATCTCATATCTTGAAACAATCTATGCTTCAAGTACTAAGACCACAGAAGTTGGAAATAGTTTTCCTTTTACAAGGAAAATGAAAAGACCAAGGGGATGTCTTTACCTAGCTTCGGGGTATAAAGGACAAGATTAAATCAGATTCCGTGTTCGTACAAATAGAGGCGTCGAAAGAGAGATCTACTTACTATGTCTTTTATTTGTTCCGAGGATACTGAGAAACTGCAAAGCGGGTTTTGAGGCAATAGACTATGTGAAATAAAAATAGTATTTATTTGTACTGAAAAAAATTGGATCAAACCTAAAGGATCAGGCAGATGTGTACCAATGCTACACCCACATTTTGCCTGTTTTAATGTAATAGTGGTGAGCTTTTTGCCATCAACTGGACACATCCAGACTTCAGGCTGCTACTGATAAAATCCTGCTGGAAAGGACTGGTTCACTTTGCCAGACGTGGAAACCGAAATTAAGGCACGTCAGAGTCAGCGGTAGAGCTTGCGACCTCCAGAAGAGCAGAGCAATTCATAACCATCATCGTCATCAGCACCCGCAACCAGACTTCACCCACTGCCTAGGCTGCTACTTTACTTACTTTGCTTGTGCCAAGCTCCACGTGCTTGTGCCAGGCTCATCTAGGATGTATCCGCTAGAAAATAAACCTTTTTTCTTTCTTAGTTGGAATTTGGTTTCCTCAGCACAGCAAATGAATTGAACCTTCGCATGGAATATTCTTACTAAACCTTGGTGCTCTGAATTGAGCTATAAGTGCAAAAATGGGCACCGAAATTCACTCGTAAACTGTCTGTACTCCCTGAATATTGCCCGATTATGTAAAAAGTTTCTAAAATATTGAAGTTATAAATAAAACGAAAACGCTTATCCCGAAACATGAACCTTCCCAGCGGGATAATTCATCATGCCAAATTCTATAAAATTCGAAGTCGTCTTTAGCTGTATAAAAGCCAAAAATACTTCTTATACCTTTTTAAAACTAAGTTCGTAACGTATACCCCGTTGTTACCAGGAGATCAGAAATTCGAAACAGTTTATCGCACCTAGTACGGCGGTTAAGTTGATATTACGAAGCAACTTATCCTCGTCTAGTGGTTTGGAAGCGTACGCCTTTCTTGAGCGTTTTTGGTGAGATCTTGTTAAGTCATGTTTGCCTAGTACTTTTTATGCGAACAGTTTATTCTCGTTTATTTTTTATGGGTGTTTTATGATGTCACATTTTTTTGTTACCTAAATGATAGGCAATCAAGTATAATAGGTTGTTCAGTTTAAAAAATGGTTCTATTATAACCAAGAATAGATCACAATCACTAGACCGCTTACCTCAATTCCATACTAAAATACAAATCTAACAAAATTCAAATGAAAAATAAATAATACATCTTTGTTTGACGTCAAGTCCTCAAGTTAAGTAAATTAAATATCTTTTATTTTTTACAGCTTCGAAACAGTTTGTTAACCGATTATGAAATTTAATATCCATTCGTAGAAGTTGATTATTTTGATTGGAATGGCAAACATAAGTTTGTTGTAGGTTCATCCTTTTGAGACATAGTTGAAAGTATCAGAATGACTTTAATAATTTATTAAGTGAAAGCAAGGGTGGTAATAAAATATTAATGGGGCCAGATTGTTTGATATACACGGCTGAATTTATTAATAATGGGGTAGACGTTTGATAAACGTAGATTTAAAATAAACGAGTTTGAGTAAACGTGGAGAAGTATAACCAGTTCCAATTTCAGATTTACGTAATACTTTTTAAAGTCTAAGTTTGTATAACTTACTCCACATTTTTAGTAAGCTACGGATCGGCGGCGGACACCAGACCCTGACAGATACTTCAGTTTGACCGAACCTTTAAAGGGTTAAATGTGGGTAGACGAATAAAGACTTCACTGCATACCATCGCGCCTGTGATCCCTGAAGGGATAGTCAGAGATGTACCTAATAGTACACCCACATTTCTCCAGTTATGTTTTAAAACCCATGTAATAGGTTGCGAGCCTATTGTCATCAACCGGGCACAAATCCAGAATCCGTAACTGCTACTGAGAAATTCCTGATAGAAAAACCCAATAACATTTTGCAGTCTGGGAATCGAACCCAGGACTCGACCAACGAGACAATCTTCACTGTAAAGGGGGCTTTTTCACATGGGTAAGAAATGAGCATTGATATAACGTTTTATTTATTTAGGAAAAACCCAAGTGCCTATATAAATTTTCGAAAGCAGGAAGTTATTTTTTTATATATTTATTTTGTACCCTATCACAATGTTTTCTTATTTCAAGGTTGACTGGTAGAGAATGCCTTGTGGCATTAAGTCTTTCTATGAACCACAATTGTACATGAAGTTTAAATAAATAATAAATAAAAAATAAAAAAAAAGTTACATATTACAGGTTTATAATGAGGCTTACAAACTAAACTATGATAAATATGAAACTCACTACTTTATCCACAGATTACTTTGAATAATAAGTAACTAGAGAGACATACATATAAAATATAAACCAAAATTACAGTTATAATAATATGTGATGCACAATTTACAAAATTTTGCTCACTATTTTGAGCATTGAAAGCATTAAAGTTTGATATTTACGATATTGTTAACTTCTAGTTGGATTTAAAAAGATTTCCCGCGATTCAAATGTCGCTGTAAAACAGTTTTATGTGGTAATGAACGTAAATACATAATTACGACTTACTAAACAATTTAATTCTGTTTTATTTTACCAATTCCGACTAAACAAGTTTACTAGGAAGAACAATTATAAGTTTTATAGCAGCTACTACAGTTACTTATTTCTTCTTCATCTTTCCATTAATACATACCAGTTAACTAACCGGAAGACGTTGCGTTGGAAGGCTTCCTACTAAGTGGAACGATGACCTGGTGAAGGTTGCAGGGATCCGCTGGATGCGAGACGCACGGGACCGGTCAAAGTGGCGACACTTGGGGGAGGCCTATGTCCAGCAGTGGACGTCTTTCAGCTGAAATGTATATGATGATGATGATACCAGTTAACTTGTACTTAGCTGTTCTATGTGATAGTTAGCTTCTTCTTCTATTCGAGTCGATGGTATTCTTTAATGAGTTGGGCCTATGGCCGTGTTTAGAGCTGCGTCAGTGGCGTTCATTAAGTCCTGTTAAGTGTAGCTTTATGAGCACTTTGGATACTCTATACATTGGGTTCTGTTCCGGACAGCGGCTTTATTTAACTGTAACACAACATCACACCTGTAATCCCAGAGGTGAACCTGGTAGTACTCCAGCATTTTTCCATTATTTTATTAAAATAGCCACTTTACAGGAGAGCGACAAATCTGCATAATTTAATAAGAATAGGATTACCTGTGTCATGGATACTAGTCTCCTTCGTCTTACAATAAATAAATAGGAAGTAAGGCATACTATACCTGGCCTGAGGACGGCGAGTTATGGGCTAGCTCACCGTCCGGCCGTCTTATGACGACAGGCCGTGTCGACGCGTTCGTGTTGCACGCGCGCCTCAAAGAGATGTCAGCAACCAAGTAGGGGTCCGCATGGGCCGATGCCTGCCAGGGCTGCGGGACTGTTCGAAAGAGATACCGTGGCCCTGAAACACAAAGGGCAAAGAAGGAACATGGATGGTTTTTAGTCAGTACAAGTCTGACACTCCCCTCCGCTCCGCCCAGAGTGGGGGAGGGGATCATTTGATGATTCATATGATGATCATAGCATCGTACAAGTAATATTTCTTAAGTTACAGACTTCGCACTATGCAGCGGCAGAGTGATCGCGTCTGCATAATATTTAATTGTACCTCTCCTCTGCCAAACTTCCTTATACACATATCTACATAATTTACTTACAAGTTTTACAAATAATTAAACTCAGTGTAACCCCGATCGGGGTTTTTCTGTACCGGACAGCCGGTAATTAGCTGCCGCTGGAGGGGGTGGCTGGACAATCCTACGTGCAACGCGCGATCTTAGGAGTAGAAGACCGACTTACCTACCTGGCTGCCACCAGTCACCTACGTTCTGGGAACTCTAGTTCCCATATAGTGGATAGTGGTTTTCTTTAGGCGGTCTAGAACCTAACACGCGCTCGATGTCTGGAACTCACGCCAGTCCTCTACTGGGGTGATTGCGAAATATTTATAGAATTGTTTTTCACTAATTAGATTTTTGTATATCCCTGTCTTCTGAGTTTCATTAACCGGCTGAGCCCTAACCGTTACAGTGGCATCAAAATGTGAAAACCGCCAAAAATGTACTTGCGTGGTGTTAGAACTTCGACGACGTTATGTTTAAGCCCCATGTAATAAGGGGCGGCCATGTAACCGGGCACGAATCCAGACCCTGTGGCTGCAAATACATAGCTATAAGCATTATTTCAGAGGATAAAGGCGTTAAGCTTAATGAAGTGGTGGAAGATTATTCCTTACCGCGATTAGCTTCGTCTAGACCTATTGAACGAGCAACAGATGCGGCCTAGCGTAGGCTTGACCAGAATAACTAAGGGATTGTTCTGCGCCCGTCTGGGTCTGCCTGGACTCGGCTCAGAATCAATATTTTTACATAACAGAGATACTTCTGGTTCAATTGAAACCAGTATCCAAAGCATTTGTTTTTAAAGAAAATCATTGAAGAATGTAATTAAAAAAGTATCCAAATACACCAAGGGCTTCTTCTAAAACATAACATCATAACAACACACCTGTTTCCATCCCCGAATTGTTAAGCAGAGGTGTAAATAATAGTTCTATTGTCATCAACCAGGCAGAAATCCAGACACCGTGACTGATAATGAGAAATTTCTGATGGAAAATCCCCTTTACAATTTGCCCGACCCGGGAATCAGGACCAGGACCCGGACCCAGGACCTCACACTCAGCAGTCGCGATTACGACCACTAGACCAATGACGCTGTCCTTTTAAAACGACGTGTGCTATTATCATATCAATAATAACGGGTGATTTTTTAAGTGGTATAGGATATGATTTTCAAAAAAAACACAAAAAATTAGAAAAATTTGATGAAATCTTTATTGGAATCGATAGAACGATCAATATAATTTAATGTTTGAAGATGATTTCATGCAAATGCTGGCCGCGGCTCCGGTTTAGATGGCCCATTCGCAAGGCCCAATTTCGGCACACTCTCTCCAACATATCAGCCGGTATATCACGAATAAATGCTTCAATATTGGCTCCCAGTGCGTCAATCGTTGCTGGTTTATCCCTGTAGACATGAGCCTTAACATGGCCCCACAAGAAATAGTCCAAAGGCGTTAGATCACACGATCTAGGCGGCCAATTGACGGGCCCAAAACGTGAGATAAACTGTTCACCGAAGGCGGCTTTCAATTGGGCCATTGTTTCGCGTGCCGTGTGGCATGTGGCACCGTCTTGTTGAAACCACATGTCAGGCATGTCCAATTCTTCCATTTTGGGCAAAAAAAAATAAACCGCCTTCGGTGAACAGTTTATCTCACGTTTTGGGCCCGTCAATTGGCCGCCTAGATCGTGTGATCTAATGCCTTTGGACTATTTCTTGTGGGGCCATGTTAAGGCTCATGTCTACAGGGATAAACCAGCAACGATTGACGCACTGGGAGCCAATATTGAAGCATTTATTCGTGATATACCGGCTGATATGTTGGAGAGAGTGTGCCGAAATTGGGCCTTGCGAATGGGCCATCTAAACCGGAGCCGCGGCCAGCATTTGCATGAAATCATCTTCAAACATTAAATTATATTGATCGTTCTATCGATTCCAATAAAGATTTCATCAAATTTTTCTAATTTTTTGTGTTTTTTTTGAAAATCAAATCCTATACCACTTAAAAAATCACCCGTTAGTATCTAAGTACATTTGAAGCATCACGAAATACTCAGTAGCAGCTTGAGTCTGAGTTTTAGACCGGCTGAAAGCAAAGCAAGGCAGGCATCCTATTACACGGTACACCTCTGCCTAACCTTGCTGAAAAAATAAGCGTGACGCTCTATAGTTCTGTAGAATACAATCTTCTAATTCTGACACCATTTGAATTTCCAGACCAAGTGAGGTGTGAAGAATTATAACACCATTTCTTCTTGGAAGATTATAGAACCAAAATCATTCATACTCCAGTAATTTCTCACAAACCACGCAAAGTTAACACCTCTTAAAACGTCCCTTTCATAAGAAAACCCGTTAGTAAGGTAATTAACAAGATCATCTTACACTATCTCCTAATAACAGTGGTGCCACAAGAACTGATAAGATTTGACCGCTTCTAAATTGATGTCCTTTCTCATTAATGTAAAACCTATGTGGGTAGTTATGATGACCCAATTATATTTAACTATAGAGCGTAAGGATATAATATGTTTATCGAAAGCTGAAAATATACTTCCCATATACAACAGTGTTTTTAGTAGTTGTTTAGTAGGAGCTCGTGGCTAAATAATAACAGCCGCTCGGATCGATCTTTAGGTTAAGCCGTGCTTGCCTAGGTTGGTCTGTGGATGGGACCACCCATTACATACCGAGTTTCCTCCGTGCCTCGGAAAGCACGTTAAGCCGTTGGTCCCGGCTGTCATTTGTAGATCTTTGACAGTCGTTAGGTAGTCAGTGGCCAAAAAAGTCTGACAGCCAGTCTTACCAAGGGGTATCGTATTACCCAGTACTATCTGGGTTGTGGAGGTCAGATAGGCTGTCGCTCCATGTAAAATACTGGTATTCAGCTGCATCCGGTTAGACTGGAAGCCGACCCCAACATAGTTGGGAAAAGGCTAGGCAGATGATGATACAACAGTATTTTTAGTATATGCGAAACCTGAATATAGTTTGTTCAGAATAAGTAACTGAATCGATTCCAATAATTTTTAAATCATATTTTTTCCCAAAAATAATTAAAAATGGCTACATGTTGGACACCGAGCGACACTGCCAAATTATTATTATCGATGAGCTCAAGACGACGCTGGAGGTATGCACGCGGGCGCGTCGCGTGGTGAACACGTTTTTGTGCGGACATCCAATTAACACAACAAGCTTATAACTTGTTTTTTTGATGATACAGTTTTGAAATTTTGTAAATAGATTCTTTACATAAAAATACTACTAACTAATGTTGTATACACGTAAAGGTTATAACTAAAACGAAAAACTAGATAGACAAGACGGCTGCCTGTTGGCATCCATCTGTGGGCCAAGATATTTATCGTGAGACATTTTCAAACATCATTTCACTCTTCCTCCGCAAGGTTTCAGCAGACCGCAGTGGTATTTATCGACAATTTTATTTGCTAACATTTTTGTATTCTAATTCTAAACGTTGTTGATGATTGGAGTAAATGAATATTAAAAAAGAATGAATAACGTTTACATATACAAAATATGTCTACCTACGATTTTACTTAAATGGTTGCTAGTTGCTAGACGATGATTCAGTTCAGAACTACAAAAAAGTAAAGTAAAAAAAAAGTAAGTAAAGTTTTTGTACTTATTTAAATAATATTTTTCTGTGGAACTTTTTTTTAACAACCTAAACAGCTTAGAATTTAATGTAAATCCACGCTTTTCCAAAATAAATACCAAGGCAACAACAGTAAGCAGGTTGGTAAGTTATTTTAGTGAGAAATTATACAAATTGAACACTGCTTCAAGACGAGGTAAACGTTTAAGAAACTAAGGTATTGTAGGTTGGCTTGGGTATATCTCACAGATGGTTTAAGGTGTAAGAGAAAAGAGTAATAAGTACCTACCTTACTTTGTGGAATAATTGCCGAGAGGAATAGGTGTAGTTTCTCTTGTGTTGTGTCACTGTGACTTTTTTTTTAATGTTACAACACCATGTTGAGATAGGGGTCTTTTAGCCTCGTACAGGACCAATTTCGTTTGTTTAATTTTTTAAGGATGATTTCCACCAAACGGCTCGCATCGCATCGGGTCGGAACGGATTTTACAATCTTTAAATGATATTAAATCGTGTACACAGTATTGAAAGTCCGCAGGCGTCTTCTGCGACACGCGATGGTTGATAAAAGTATGCTGCGACGCGCGATCGGCTGCGTTCGCCTGTCATCGTATTAAACACGGTAAGAATAAAACCATTTGTCTAGGCGCAGAAACGGATACGTTCGCAAGCGACGGTACAAAGTCGATCGTATACGTCGACATCCTGCCGGACGCGATCGGTTGTCGCAGCATACGGTTGTATCCTTTCCGATCCGATACAAAGCGCGCCGTTTGGTGGAAATCATCCTGTATACAATTTTGTTTTATAGTTAATTTAACCATATTTTTTTTTTATTTTTTTATTTAGCAATTGACTGCTGCACTGCGTGTCGCGGGTTCGATTCCCGCACGGAACAAATATTTGTATGATCTACAGGCAGTTGTTCCGGGTCTGGCTGTTTGTGTATGTGAGTTTAAATGTTTATAAACGCACCCATTATACAGGTAAAATTCCTAGTGTGGGCCAAGGTTTTCTTAAAAAAATTTGACCTGTGCGAGACTAATAAATACTTTTTCTTCTCCTGGATAAATTCGGAATAGATCTAATTGGAGTCATCGACAGGGTAATACGGTGAGCAGCAGTGGGGTAGTTGGACCCGGAGCTTTAAGACTGATTGAACGCAGAAGGCAGAGACTATGTGCAGTAGTGGAATGTGAATCAAAATCAAAATCAAAGCATTTATTTCAAGTAGGCCAGTTACAGGCACTTTTGAATTGTCGAAACAAAGACAACAGTAAAATATAGCTACAGTCCCAGTCACAAGGCACAAAAACTGTGAAAGTACTGTAGTTGCCCATTCCCTAACGTAGATCTCTATGGAGAAGAACGGGCAAGAAACTCCATGGACACTCTTTTAAATCAGTATACTTTAACAAAACCTTGGTTACATCATTCAGCAGTAGTGCTAGTGAAAATACAGAGTGGGTTAGTAGTGCTACCGAGAGACACTGTACAGCAATCGGTTTGAAAGCACAGGCACATGAATCCCAACAGATACTAAGACAAACAAAAACGCTATGTAACAAGAATTTGTGTGGTATACAACAACAAAAAAATCAGACTACATATAAATCAATTTCTTTTTAAATTCGAGGTTTACAAGGTAAAATCGTCTCCTCCTTTCGTTGAAGTCGGTTAAAATTTAGCCTATGTTACCTGGGCTACACTACCAAATCGATTGACACATTGTTCATCAAAATTGAATAAATATATTATGCGCTACGGAGAAACATACTTACGTATGTTTATACATACATACATCATCATCTGCCTAGCCTTTTCCCAAATATATTGAGGTCGGCTTCCAGTCTAACCGGATGCAGTTGAATACCAGTATTTTACATGGAGCGACTGCCTACCTGACCTCCACAACCCAGTTAGTACTGGGTAATACGATACCCCTTGGTAAGACTGGTTGTCAGACTTTTTGGGCCTCTGACTACCTAACGACTGTCAAAGATCTACAAATGACACCCGGTTCCAACGGCTTAACGTGCTTTCCGAGGCACGGAGGAAACTCGGTATGTAATGGGTGGTCACCCATCCACAGACCAACCTAGGCAAGCACGGCTTAACCTAAAGATCGATCCGGGCGGCTGTTATTATTTAGCCACGAGCACCTCTATACATACACTCATAGATTGCTAAAATCATAATCTTTCCTTTTGGCTTCGCCGTAGTCGTGTAAAAATGAATTAACGATAAGATTTTATCCTGTAAAATACACATAAGAAACTCTCAAATTATTCAAAACTGAAGAACAACTTCCTGCAACAAAGCCTCATAGAAAACTCAGCTATAATATCAGTTTCGCAGCCATGTATTCAACAAGATAAGACTATTAGTTCGCCCGGCGTCTCCTTTTGTGCCAACCGAACTGTTTCCCTATGTTAAATATCCACTAAATTTGAGGCTTACCACAGATCTAGGAAGACGGTGGAGCAGCTTTTGGAGTAAATTGCGAAATTACTGTCTTAGTAAATTTCGTATAGATTTTGGTAAGACGAATATTCTGGCTGGCTGATTTATAGATAACAATATAAACATAACATCACGTCTGTAATCCTCGAAGGGTTAGGCAGAATTGAACCTAATAATACAAACACATTTTGCCAGTTATGTTCAAGTACCACGTAATAGGAGGCGAGCCTATTGCCATCAACCGAGCACAAATTCAGACTCCGTGACTGCTACTGAGAAATTTCTGATGGAAGAGTCCAAAAACAATTTGCTCGATACGAGAACCGAACCCAGGACCTCAGTAGTCGTGATTGCGACCAGTAGGCCAACGCGACAGTCAGAGGAGAGGTGGTTTATAGATCTGCTTTGAGAAAAAATCTAACTGGAGTTCGTTTTACCTGAAAACTTATAATTCAGAGTTTTCAAATCTCGACTAGAGGATAGAGGTTCCTAAGCTTACATCATCGTTTACCATTAGGTGAGATAATCTTAAGCAATACATTGAAAATATTAAAAAGAAAATTTAAATGTCTCTGGTTTTGTGTAGCCGTTTATAAACAAATCTCACACCAAGACCCAAAACAATTTATTTATTATAAATTGTCAATAAGTGATACATCTTTGATTTAAGCTGAAATCGAACCCGCGGCTCCAAGCGAAAAACCCAATTATGTCAAAAAACATATCTCTTGAATTACCACTAAGTCGAACAATATTTGCTTTAAGCTGAAATCAAACCTGCAACCCCGACGCAAAAGGCACTGGGCCAATCACTCTAACTAAAATATGCCCCTATCGAAAAGTTAAATCATCAAAACAGCGCATAATGTACTGTTTTATGTACATTCCAACTCGATATACGGGATGTGTGACCTTCAAGAAACGAATTCAGTAAACGAATGTCATTGTTTATGTGTTTTGTATGGTAATCGTTTATTTTGTATCAGCATTTTGTTTGGCAAGTTACCCGGATAGGAATGAGAATGAACATGTCATTTAAAGTTCATATAAACTTTGCTTTCTATTGTTTTGTTCTGAATGTTAGTTACTTTCTCTTTTTCTTTTTTGTTGACGCTATCCGAAATTACTGTACAATCAACTCAAGTCAATAGCACTTTTGGGGCCCGTACATTGGTCTGCATGGAGAAAAAATCGTTCGAGAGTGAATTTACGATATTTATTTAGAATTGATCAACACTTTGACATTTCAACATTAAAAAAAAATGACGAGGATGGATTTCTCTGATTTTTTCTTTTATTGACATAATCCATAGGTATTAGGTATTATAATTCTGCAGTCAACGTGAATCTCTACGGAGAATTTCCCTTTGACAAAGTTAAACCTACAGTACCTGCAGTAGTAGCACACCTGAATCCAAGAACGTTTCAGAAGCTCGCCTTTGAAACCATTGTTATTTAATTAACTAATTACATTATGATAGTGGTAAGACATTTCAAATAAGTTTTATGTGAGGGCATCGATACTTTACTCTAATCAAAATGCCTTTAAATACTAACCAATTTCTTATGTTAATTAAAAAGTTATCCAAGAAAGTAACAGATACGGTTTATTTTAGAACAGTTGCTTGAGAAATTGAAGTAAGATAATATCTAGTTTAGTGGAACAATAGGTATAGAACTTCTTGAAGGTTGTGTGAAACTAGTGACAAATATAATATTCAGTGTAATTTGGCGACATTGCTCACGCATACACTGGCACACTCACAAAAGCTTACAACTTGAGTTTACTTTGCTGAATTCCTTTCACATGCACGCTTGTTGGACCATACGGGGATATATTTGGAACAGGTCTGCTTTTCCTTGCGATTTTCTGGCATCTCAAAGAACTTTGAGAGAAATTCCAATGAAGGCCAAAGTTGAAGAGGATACTTTCGGCAGTTCCGGGGTCGTTTCCGCGTAACATCTTCAAAATACATAGTTTCCCACTTGTAGTGCTTGCGACTCTGTTGAGTGCGATGTGATGGCAAACGTTTCAGTGTTTTGCCTTAGCTTGTCTAGGCCTCAAAGCAGTTGCCTTCACCGTGCTGTCATCTCCGTGTAGGATTGTTGATCTCCCGAAACTCCTTAGCGACTTCCTTAGTTTTTATACACCGTGACTTTTTAGTCGTCTTACAACGGCATCCCACTTCATGTATCCAAT
Organism: Noctua janthina; assembly: GCA_963576755.1. Classification (NCBI taxonomy): domain Eukaryota; kingdom Metazoa; phylum Arthropoda; class Insecta; order Lepidoptera; family Noctuidae; genus Noctua; species Noctua janthina. The sequence continues at coordinate 14,571,578 of OY755069.1, read as the reverse complement.
GAATACTAAACATTCATAAAAAAATAGTTATGTATGAGATTTTAATAATTTAAAAATAAAAATATTATTCAGTATTATGACGCATGACGTAGTTAAAACACCCTGTTGCGAACGATGATCTACTGGACTCGAGTGCTGGGTAGGTATTGTTCTCCCGTTTGACACGTAAACATCATTAACAGGATGTTTCATAATTTCATTCTATTTTTTTATTATTATTTTTCATTGTACCTATTATGGCAGATAAAAAAAAAATCCCGCCTCGAGCTATTTTATGTCGGATACATTAAGTGAACGACCTTTGTAAGACGACTAAAAAGTCACGGTACATAGCAACAGTGCTATATACAAAGTAGTTACAATAACATTTGCATGAAAAAAGATCCAAACTTAAATTAAATGAAGTCTTTTTAGTAAACCGTGTGTGCAGGGCTCGTCTATTAATACATCTACAGGAAATGGTTTTTCTTTTCAATTGAAAATCTTTTAACTTGATCGAAAGAAGGTCTGCCGTCAAAGGTTTTTAATTTTCTCATCTGTTGGTCGCCAGACTTCAAAAATGAGGCACTAACCGCAAATACAGAAGAACATCACGGATTATCCCCGCCGCGAACCCGAACACACTCAAGCCTCGTACATCCCTCTCTACATGAAACGTTTAGCGTGCCTCACGCGAATTCCCAGCTCTATTGAAGTGGCATAATGTCGTACCCGGATCGCTTACCACTAATGTAACATATAAGACAGCGATAATCTAGGTATGTGCTTTTTGTTCAGCACTACACCAATCGATCTTCAATTTTATTGTGAAGCAATAGAATTGAAAATGGATTGATTGTCCTGTGCCAATTTCGAAGTAATGAGTTTCGCTCTATTTTGGGTTGGTTCTTGTGTGGTTGATGGATGATGGCAGATAATGAAGATGTATTTTAGAGTTTGCTGTTCACTACTCTGGTGTACCCAACTTAGTTCGAAAGGAGTGGTCATATAAAATGAGACCTTTGCCCAGAAGTAACAACGTCCAGAAAATCAAAAGCAAAACTAAAACGAAATTTATTATTTGAAAACCTTATTCATCTTTTCATACAGGATTCAACTTGCATGAGGTCTACAAAATAGCTTCTGTAGGATGTACAAAAACCCGATAGATTGAACCCGTTCGATGTTTGAAAAACTTAAAAAATAAAATGGTTAGTGTCACTCAAAAAAGCTCTTAACCCACATTCTGATTACCTTTTTATCTACACTACCCACAGACAATTTTTACTACGACACATAAAAAAAGTAATTTCAATAAACTTTATAGTTACCATTTATACACATTTAATTCTAACTAATAGTATTATCCTCAACTGATATTCACACACAAGAAACTGTTACACATTAAAATTCTGGTTTTCCAAAAATATAACGGTGGTTTTCAATTAAAATGTCATTAAATGGCTCCACATTTAAATCGCCACGTATTTTACTACTAAGCGAAAAACGGTTCATGGCGTTTTATCCACAAAAAAGAGAGAACAGAAAATCTATTAAAAGCAAGCATCAATAGCGTCGTACTATGCCTCGGCACAAATAAATACTCTAAAAGTAGTTCTGACGTTAATTCTTTGGAAAAAATCACTGTCTTTGGGCTACGAACACGCCACAAAATATAAGATTTTAAACTTTCATGGTCACTAAAATTATTATAACTAACGAAGACGGGATATTTACCATGTTTATTGTTTTCTTAACAAACAAAAAATAAACAATTAAACAAACAAACAATAAACAAACATTAAACAATAAACATGATAAATATCCCGTCTTCTAGTTACGCCACAAAATGTTCATTCTAATGCTTCGTACCTATGTCCTATGCTTTTTATTCAGGAAAATTGTTCGATGCCTTTTGGAGTTAGCAACAGTATTGTGCACAAGAAAAGGCATAAAATCGGATCGATATACAACGTAACCCTGATTATTTCTAAGGTTCCGTACCCGGAGGCTAACCAAGGGGACCCTATTACTAAGCCTCCGCTGTTCCGTCAGTCCGTCTGTCTGTCAGCGGGCTGTATCTCGTGATTCGTAATAGGTAGACGGTTGAAATTTTCACAGAATGTGTATTGCAGTTGCCACTTTAACAAAAAATAATAAAAATTAAAGGGGGCTTCCCTAATAAGATGGTACGAAAACCTTCATGAGCAAGGTCGACTCGCATTTGGCTGATTTTTTTTTGGTAGTTTTTTAATATGATAAAGTTATGCTTAAGTAAGACACCCACGTTATATTACTCAGAAATTTTATCTACCCTATGTAAATCGTTTCCTATACCTCAAATGTTTATAATCGTAAAAACACACACAACTAAAAGTTTAGAGTCATCAAATAGCTCTTCTGCACAACTTTATTCAGTGGTTTGACGCAAACTGGTCCGCGAGCTGAATTCAATTGTAAGACAATTTGCCGACAATACCCGGGTTTCACACTCCGGTGGTGTCGCTTTCGCATCAAACAGAACTCGCTTTTTATAAGTATTAATATATCAAAAGATAATCTACATCTAACGCCAGAAAGGGAGATCGTATTTCTGTGTAATGTGATGTGAGATCTGTGATAAATGTTTAAGGCTTTTATGGGATAAAAGAGGGGTGTTTAAAGACAATATGGGATGGTCTAGATTTTGATAAATTCAACTTTTGCTACGAATGAAACAACTGCACGGTCTTGACCGACATTCAAAGATATTTTACAGTTGTATTGTATTGTATAACGGGCTGGTGTCCGCAACTCCACGTCAAAGCGCGTATTTTGCGTGCGGTGGTATTTTTTTTTTTTTAATATTTTACAAAGTCAGATTCAGATGATGAGTAAAATACGGGTATCCAGCTGCATCCGTTCAGACTGAAAGCAAAAAGCAAAAGGTGTTGCAGATAATGAGCTTCAGCAGACGATGCTTTATGCATTGAAACAACTTGGTTTGAAGGCCTCAAGTGCTTTTCGAAGCACAAATAAGTCTCGTCTAAAGAACTGTATTTCATTCGAAGCACGATCCTAGATCGATTTATCTGCGTGGTAGTTATAGAGCCGAGAACGTGTTATAGGAGCGCAGCGATAACTACGTTGACATTTTTATTGTTTAGCAGCAGTATTGATACGGTCATTCTCGACTGCTAAAATGATAAGAGTTATACAGCTATACATTTAAGAAAGCAAATTCATCTGAACTTCTTGCGATTGTTTCATGTAACTTGGATAACATGCGTAACTCCGTTTTCTCTTTCTGTTTCTCAAGTCCGCCGTCCAAATCCTTCACATAATTCATCCATATAGTTTCTTTAGTCTTCTCCTCCCTTTTATCTATCAACTTTACACTCAACGTTCTTTGAGCCACATGCGTTTCATCCCTCCTCTTCACATGCTCATACCAAGACAAGTAAAAGAAAGCTATATTAGTTACCACAATTACGTCAAACCGAAAACCTACTTCAGGAATATAAGATTTTAAACTACCATGGTTACTAACATTATCATTAACACAAGAAACGGGATATACAACATTAGTTTTAGTATATGCGAAACCTGAAACATGTGTCTAGTATTTTTATGTTAAGAATCTAAATACAAAGTTTCAAAACTGTATCATGAAAAATCACAAAGTTATAAGCTTGTTCTGTTACCTCGTTGTCCGCTCAAAAACGGGGTCACCACGCAGCGCGCCCGCCCACGCGCCTTCAGCGCCGTCATCAGCTCATTGATAATAATAATTTGGCAGTAGATACCTAAATGATTGCGATAGGTACTTAATGTCGCTCGGTATCCAACTTGTAACTTTTTTTAAATATTTTTGGGACAAACTATAACATGGGTTAAAAATTATCGGAATCGATTCAGTTACTTATTCAGAACAAACTAACTATATTCAGGTTTCGCATATACTAAAAATAATTTAGTATACCATGTTGAATATGGAATATTTAACATGGTAAATATCCCGTTTCTACTGTTAATGATAATACTTCATGAATGTAACACAAATCTGAATATTGGTCTGTAAGTGGTGAAAACATTTATGGATATGACCAAAAATGCCGTAGAAACATGTCCACCAGAATGTAAATGAAACCCTAAAACAGTACATACCAATACTACAAGTATATAGGATGTTCTTACCCACGGTCGCGTGCAACTGGCATCTAACAAATTACTTCCGAGTCGATATCCACCGCGCCATTTATCTTTTGTTCGACTTCCATTATACGTGCCTACCCACCTGAAGACAAAGCGTGAACTTATAATTGACTTGTATTTGTATTGCTTATGGGTTTTGTTATCTGTGCAAAGGTTTTTGTTGGTGAAAAGGGGAAAAAATATTTTGGCCAGTTATTAACCACCAGTGCATTTGTCCACGTTGTGGGAGGGTTTCCAACGCTACGGCTTCCGGTCACCACTCCAGAACCTTTCAACCCCCATCGGACATCCGTTCTGTGAGTAATGTGCCGTGCCCATTGCCACTTAAGTCTTGCAATTTTTCGGGCTATGTCGGTTATTTTGGTACTCAAGTTGCGAAAAGCACAGGACCGGTCGTCGTGGTGACGCTTGGGCTACCCGAACCTGATGGACATAGGTCCAGCAATCGATGTCTTTATCTAACATAACATCCGAGTTTCTGGCTGTATTAAAATACAACGTATATTTCAGAACAAATTGAGAGGATAAATTGAAAAATAATTTAGAACAGTAAAAAAATAACACACAAAGCAAATAAAGTTTCAAAGCTCTTTTTAACATCGGAGAAGCAACTCTTTTTTACTAACTTTTTGTAAATTAACATACAGAATACACAGAGAGTCTATATGAAAAACGAACGCCTGATAGTGATGGCTAACGGTGACCGACTAAATAAATAAAAGAGTTCGATTCTAAAAAGACTTCTCCGCAAATATGTAAAATTACTAACGAATGTAAACTTTGTTCAAATATATTCCGAGGGAAAATAAAAATTGCCCATTGACCACCGCTTCAAATTCGTTCAACTGTGTCTAGTTCAAAAAATGTTATAGTAAAAAACACCACAGGCGATCGTTTATTTGTGTTGGTCCCTGAAGTAGCTGCAAGATATAGCAATGCTGGTGACGAGATCTAATCTCTGTCATTCATCCACTGTCATTAGCACCTCTCTCACGATGTGCAGCTACAGGTACTCGTTTTCTTAAGAGTGTTTCATCGAATCTAAACAAATGAAGATTTGAACTGAATCTTCCTGTTTCCAACCTGACGCCCCATATCCCAGAGGCTCAACAGCTATATTCCATAGTCCTTGCTTGTTATTATAACTAGAAGACGGGATATTTACCATGTTTATTGTTTTCTTGTTTTCCCGTCTTCTAGTTATAATAATTTTAGTGACCATGAAAGTTTAAAATCCTTGCTTGTTGTTTTAATTCTGTAATATTAACATTAAAAAAATAACTATGAAAGGACTTTCATAGTTATTATTTCATAGTTTAGGTTTTCACACGATACAGCTGGTCAGGCGGAGGTGGCGAAAGATTTTATGACAGTGCGCCGCGAGTTGTACGTGTGTTAGGGCTCTTACACATAAGCAAGATACGTCGACGTCGCGTCATGCTACGATGCGGATAAGGAAATCGACCTCTTAACAGTAATTTATTTAATTTTGAATTATGGAAAACGGTTGAGTCACATTCCTTCTCATGTACTCCATTATCAACACTTATTTAAATCTATATTTAGAATACACTAGATCTAGCAACAAAAAATGAACGCAGCACGACGCGATGTCGTATCGTGTTTATGTATAGGACCTCTAGGCATCAATGGATTTTATACAAGCCAATGCGACATGAGATCCGCTTTACCAACCGACCGCGCGGACGAGCGGTGTCGTGTGAGAACCGCCTTTAACTGCCAAACAAAAAAACATTTACAAATTTCATATTACATTGCAAAAGTACCAACAAAATGGCTGCCCCACAACCGTTCTGTGTCGTCATTTGCATGGAACACATACAATGTCATATATCGTCCTCTTTCATGCGTTACCATGATTTATGTTGTTATAAAATAAATATATATTTGGTACACATTACAAACGGCTCCCCGTTGAATGTTATGGCTGTAGCCCATGAGACGTATAAAACATTGGTTAAGTGCGAATCTTACTAAGATGTATGGTTCTAAAGAAAATGTTGCGTTATACACCTTAACACTCACTGTCTAGTGCCCTAGATATTAGAGTGGAAGGTTATAGTTCAGTTATAGTGCCTGTCGCGAAGACAGCGCGTCTGGTAAAATTAATGGATAAAAAAGCGAAAAGAGATGACAAGATCTTAGTTAATCGGTAGTGTTGTGAATGCACCTGATGATGCAACAACAAAGATTTTGATCACAAATACATATATATATACCATACCACCATACCATTCCGTACTTTAACACCAAACCCACACACATTGCCCTCAATATACCATCATCTATCATACCCAAAAATAACTTCGCGCATAGTTTCACACTTCAGACCGCGGAACCCTAAACCTACTTCACGTTACTCGAATACCTCAATTTATAGGTCACTAAAAATTTATGTCGGTGATTCCTTTCCAGCTGACTTTGATGTGTCAAGACCCTAATATCCTGTGTAATGACGTCATAATCGTTTTGTACGTAGTTTTGGTCTGAGAAAAAAAACACAATGGTCATTTTATGGGATACATTTGTATATGTTTGTGAGGACATTTTGTTGACCCTCATGAAAATATTTATTTTTTGCTGTTGTAGTTTTTTTCTTTAGTACATAGTTTGCAGTTTACACTGAAAGATATATACACTCTAAGTTAAGCTAATATGCAGTTAATTTTACTGTTGCAAGTAAGCAGAAAAACGAAATCGCGTTTCTGTTTCTAGGACATAGCTATAAATATACAAAAACTTATTATTAGATACATGGTGTTTCTTGAACATGCAGAAAGATTCAGTTCAATGTAGTCAGTACAATATTAGTGAAAACGCGCAGTTTAACATCAACTTAACAACGCACATAAAATTCATCTTAAAATGCTACGAAGTTGTAGCCTGTTCGTAGCACTGCTACGCCGTAGCCCTTCGCGTAGCACATTACCACTGCTGTAGTTATTTCCCATTCATTTTTATTCGTAGGCTCAAATGTTATAATGCTGCGTACACTTCCTCATACGCCTAAAGGGCTATCGGTTTGAATATCTCAATCCATTTAAAAGGGTACCGCCATTTGTGTGCTGTTTCCGGACTTTCCGATTATCTTTTGCTTTTCTTTTACGGAGTAAGCAAGTTTTGTAGAAACAACACTGCAATGTATGCGCATATGTATGTTTGTTTATCGGAAACTGTTAACTTTGTCCCAATAATATGTTCCGCTTGTATGTATGTATGTTTCGTTTTCGTTGAGATGGTTGGCGTTAATGTTGGTGTTTCTACAATCTATCAGTTCCAGACTAATTTGGATTTTTTGACTTTCAGCAAATGAAACTTATAGTTCTTTATAGATGTATGTGGTTAATTCATCATCTGCCTAGCCTTTCCCAAATTCATTGGGGTTGGCTTCCAGTCTTACTGGATACAGCTGAATACCAGTATTTTACATGAAGCGAGTGCCTATCTTACCTCCACCGCACAGTTAGTACTGGGTAATACGGTACCCCTTGGTAAAACTGATTGTCAGACTTCTGGTCCACTGACTATCTGTAATGACTGTCAAAGATCTATAAATGACAGCCAGGACCAAAAGCTTAACGTGCTTCCCGAGGCACGGAGAAAACTCGGTATGTCCTGATGGTCACTCAGCCACAGACAGACCTTGGCAAGCGCGGCTTAACCTTGAAGTTCGAACCGTGTGACTGCTATAATGTAGCCAAGAGCTTCTTCCGATGTTTATGGTTAAGTATAACGCATTAACTTAACTAATGTCTATGAATATGACTGCTGTGAGCAACACCCTCTAAAACCATCGTTTTATAAAAAGGTGTTAAAGCTGTACTAAAACAAAAGTTGTATTCAGAACTTAATAGAAATTAAAAAAGTAAAATCATACATATACTACCAAATAATAGGTTCATAGACGGTTCATATATTTTTTATTCTTAAATGCAGTTTACTACGCAGCAAAAATATATATTTTAAATATCACATTCTCTAAGCTATAAAGGATAACTCACGTCTAAAGCACACACACTAAATTAAACCAAGTGCAATGTACTAAATGTACTGAAATAGCTACTGCCAGTACTCCGTGGTACTGCACTGCTACATAGATATGCATATTTCCAGAGCTAAATCATTATTCGGCTTATATGCATGGTATGCTGTGTTACATCACATCACGCCTGTTATCCCGGAAGGGTTAGGCAGAGGTGCCCCAAAAAGTACAACCACATTTTACTTATTTTTAGCTATTACTAAGAAATTCCTAATGGAAAAACCCAATAACACTTTGCCAGAACTGGGAATTCAACCCAAGCATTAGTAATGTTATTAATTTACTCTTTCAGCTTACTCGAATGGAGTCAGACCGAACTCGACCCTATGGGTAGGAGAGTCCGTACACTGCTGATCGCAATCCGAATGCATCACTCACGGTCATCGGTGATGAGACTGTACATCCAGCGGAAGTTGACGTCGAGATTTTTCACATGCGAGGTGACGTGGGGTGAAGGTAAAGAGATGTGGTTGCAGACAAGGGACTCACCCCGCTGTCCATGGAATGTGATTGGAAATATGTATAACACGTTTTTTTTTTTCTTTTTTTTTTTCGGATGGGAAATCATCAAATGACTCCTCCACTCTGGGCGGAGCGGAAGGGAGTGTCAGACTTGTACTGACTAAAACCCATCCATGTTCCTTCTTTGGCTTTTGTGTTTCAGGGCCACGGTATCTCTTTCGAACAGTCCCGCAATGTATATCACGTTTGGCACACTATATTATAAAAGGATCACTGCGCACCGACAAATCCAACCTGTAATCCGAACCAAGACCTCTTAACGTATCTGTGCACTGATTTTAGATGTAAAAGGACTCTTAACGAAACCGAAAGGCACTTTCCGTCACTGTGATATTTTTTTTGTTCTGGACTCTACCTGGCAACCATCTAGTTAAGGAGATATTTTTGTTCAAAGGATATTGTATATCAAAGTTTCAATGTTTCACAACTTTTTTAAAATACAAGTCTTTTATAATATGCCTTTAAATTAAATACCTCCACGACCCCTGAACTATATTCTATGCATCCAGCACATTTTTTTTAGTCCGAAAACAGTGAAATCCACACAAAAAAAGTCGTTTTCCAGCAATATTTTTTGTTGAGGAGTTACTTAGTTTTTATGTAAAGAATGTTTGGTTGAAGGCTTCTTGAAGGGTCTGTTTACACGGTGTATATGCATTCTTCATAAAATATCTCTCTTTCCCTCCACATAGAATGACAATAATCGGAAATATACTACCTAAATCCATACATACTAAAAACACGGGAAAACACTTACAATCGAGTACACAAGCCCTGTTTACTGAGCCCAGGTGTTCGTCGCGATGAAATATAGTAATTCCAGCGGGTACAGACGCGCACAATATTAATCGTATTTATGTATGATCGACTGTTGTGTACGACTGTATGTGTTTTATTGTGATGTATTTGTAGTGCGGACGATAAAGGTTTAATATTCTGTGGAACATAACAGAACAGAATTAAGCCAGCACTAAATACAAGGTGGTAATGAGCTCTTCATGAAGACGTTAAATAAGCATTCTGTACTTCAATCTGAGTAACTCTACGCAAAAAATATTGCTGGGAACCGCTTTTTTTTAGCGGGTGAAGAATCTCATTTTACGGTAGGAGTCAATGTAAGCACTCAAAACGTTGTGCTGATGGATGCATTGAATAGTACCGAGGTCGTGGAGGTGTTTAAAGTAAAGTTATAACATTAAAAACTTGTGAAAAAGTTGGAACTTTGACCCCGAATATCTCCGTACCTACTAGGTTCCCATATATAGTGTCAAACAAAAATATAAACACAACGACGGAGAGAACAGGGGCCTTTCGGCTTCGTTAAGGGTACTTTTACACCCATTGGAGACTGAAGAATGTTATTTGTAAAACCAGTATTGATAAAGGAACACCTCTGCCTACCTTTTGGGAATGACAGGCTTACTGTGTAAGTTAAGTTTTTCAAGTTGAAAATAAGTAAATTGGGCTTTATTTAGATCACTTGCTTTGTCTGCCTATTAGCTGTCGACTGTTGAAATGAAAAATACACACGCCACTCCATTCTCAACCTATCTGGTTCAACTGCTAAAACCACCCTGCAAAAATTGTTACTCCACCTAGCTTAAAGGCTGCCGACTTGCAGTCATAAATTCTATTGCCGGAGGGTGACTTTGCTATAAAATGAACACAAACTAAGCTTCAGGGATGGTGGACTGCGGGACTGTTCGAAAGAGATACTGCGGCGCTGGAACACAAAGGGCTAAGAAGGAAGATGGATAAGTTTTAGTCAGTACAAATCTGACACTCCCTTCCGCTCCGCCCAGAGCGGGGGGGGGGGGGGGGTAAATAAGGGGGAAAATAAGGTGCATTCGAACCGAGCGGACCAAACAGCGGACTAGTTGCGGACACCGGACTTTGACGGATATTAAAAAAGACTCGGGAATGGTACGAAGAATTGCATTAACGGGTACGGGATTGGATAAGTAGTCAGAAATTAAAACGCGAGAGACTTTTTATACGGGTACTTTTTATATGGAAACTTCTCCCAAGGAGAGAGAAAGAGAATCTCAAATTAGATTAAAAATTCTTAAAATTACAAACATTTCCTAAGGTTAGTGAACTTTGAAATAAGATAAAATTATAAATGTTTTCCAGTTATCTTAATCTCGAATTAACGCAAATATTATTCCATATTTAGATTTTCTAAACCAGCTTTCTATGAAAATTCGAACCATCTCCGTATCTAAGATCTGCGTTGCTAAATAAATTAAATAGACTTAAGTATTAAAACTCACAAAGAGAATGATAAGTATTTTCTTTGGTTCTATAATTTTGTTAGTAAACGGTATTGATAAACTTGGTTTGATTGTCTGTTTGTTCCGGCTAATCTCCGAAACAGCGGGACAGATTTTGATGAAACTTTTACTGGCAGATAGCTGATGTTATAAGGTATGACATAGACTACTTTTATTTAAGAAAAAAAATAGGGTTCCATGTAAAAAAAAAAATCCCTTGAAATTGTTAACAAAACCTAAAGAACTAATATTTTTATTATAATATCATGCGGACGAAGGTCGCGGGTTATAAAATAAAGTTTCACTGTCACATACGGATATCTTCGTGATTTGCAACTATTGTGAGCGGTGTAGTTGAAAATCACGGAAGGTATATCATCATCATCATGATCATCATCATTATTTCAGCCGAAAGACGTCCACTGCTGGAGATAGGCCTATATATACAGGGTGTAAACGGACCCTTCACATAGCCGTCAACCAAGCATTCTGTACATCAAATTAAGTAACTTTACGCCAAAACTATTATTATTGGGAAACGACTTTTTTTTTGGGGTGAAAAATCACGTTTTACGGTAGGACGCGATGGAAAGCAATCAAACCATTGTGCTGATTGATGGATTGAATAGTACGGGGGTCGTGGAGGTGTGTAAAGTAAAAATCTTACATTAAAAACATGTATTTAAAAAAAAAACTTGTGAAAAAGTTGGAACTTTGACCCCCAATATCTCTGTAACTAGAATCTGTCTCGGTTCCCAGGTATGGTCTAGAACAAAAAAATGATCGCAAAGACGGGGAACACAAGTGCTTTTCGGATATGTTAAGGATCTATTTACCCCCTATATAAAATACTAAAAGGTAGCTGTATGTTTGATTTAAAAATCGTGATTATAACGTTGATGTGGTGCGTGCGGGGTTTAGGGATTACTGGAGACTTAGGATGACATTTAAACAGACATAAATAAAAACACAAACAATGACACAGACACACAGACATAAATAATGACATAAATAATAATATAACTTTATTGTTTCATAAAAAGTGTTACAATAAGATGTGACACTGGATACCCTATGTCGCAGCTTCCAGTCTCTCTCGACAAATAAGGTTCATTGTTAAAAGATATCAATTGCAACGATTCCAATCATAAAAGATAACTAAAAGTAACATATAGATATTATTTCGAAAATGTTTTACAGAGTTATTTTCCGTTTAAGCAACCCACTCCAGGCAACCCAAAAATTCTACATAATTATTTTAAATAAATCAATTTTCATACATTTTCACATGAGGAAACCGCCCATACCAAAACTGCCCCAGGCTTTATTAAAATCACTGGAATTTAAAGTAAACACGAAACATGTTTTATTAAAAAATAACTGAAACGGATTTTTGGAAAAATAACCCACAGATTTAATTCAATTTTTCCCTGAGTTATTTAAATGAGCTGTCATTCTGCCATTCATTTGTCGATCGCTATCGTGTTGCCTTGCACTAACAATTTTCAACATAATATGTTGTAAATATATGTAAATCGATGGTAATGTTATGCACTGCAACATTATGCTTCTGTAACTTGCGTATACTATGTTGTTTTTGAATTATTCATGTACTGTACGATGTTGTTAAGCGGTTTTTTGAACTGTACAACTGATTGTGGGTGTTAAGTTAGGTGGGTGGTTTGTATTCACTGGGTGTATATGGGATTATCTGAACATTTATTGCTGTTTTCTTTTTAGTAAATTGATTTTAGACCAGATTAGTATTGCCAGATTTTTATTGGAAGAGGTGAATACATTTTCATGTCGGTACTATTCGGAAAAACAGCTGGGCGACAAAATCAAGTAGTACATGTAGGTACATGTATATGTTCGACAAAAATTCGTTCGGCTTAGCTCGAATTGTAAAAAACCGAGTCGAACATGGTTTAGCGATGATAGATGCCAAACAGAGTTTTCCGATCGGCACAAGTCAACTATGTGTAATAATTGCTCCAGATTAGCTTTTTTACTTAAGAATACGGAGCTCGTGGCTAAATAATAACAGCCACTCGGATCGATCTTTAGGTTAAGCCGTGCTTGCCTAGGTTGGTCTGTGGATGGGTGGCCACCCATTACATACCGAGTTTCCTCCGTGCCACGGAAAGCACGTTAAGCCGTTGGTCCCAGGTGTCATTTGTAGATCTTTGACAGTCGTTAGGTAGTCAGTGGCCCAAAAAGTCTGACAACCAGTCTTACCAAGGGGTATCGTATTACCCAGTACTAACTGGGTTGTGAAGGTTAGATAGGCAGTCGCTCCATGTAAAATACTGGTATTTAGCTGCATCCGGTTAGACTGGAAGCCGACCCCAATATAGTTGGGAAAAGGCTAGGCAGATGATGATATTGCACACGAAGGGTAATAAGTGGCCTGCACAAACACACATGTAAACCTCTCCGATCGCACGCCATTCAACTCCATCGCCAACACTCATCCACCTGCTACCACCCACGCTGCGAACAAGTGTGTGGCAACTTATAATACAGAATAGATGGAACGTTCAATTTAAAATACAGACAGAGAGAAACTTCTACTGAAGTGAAATGATACATATAAAAGTATAATTTTCTATCTCCGGAGTCAATGACAATTTGGAACAGCTGCCTAATTTCCCTGAAGAAATTCTACAGCCATGTGAAAATTACTAACACTTTGTCGACTGTAAATTGCTTTTCACACCTGAATAAGGAAAGAAATAAGAATCATTGTAACCTCAATGTTAAATTCAAACAAGCCACGTAAGTAACTATTGATCTATACCAATATTATAAAGAGGTATTTGTTTGTAAGTTTGTAGGGGGTAATCGCTGGAACTAATTAATTCTTTCAGAGACAGAAAGCTACATTATTGTGGTGGTATAGGCTACAAATTATATTTATATCATGCATATTAGCCGAGCTATCACAATTTTTACGAACAAAGTCGCGGGCGAAGTGCTAGTTAAATATAATAATCCTCACATAAAATATTTGTTTCAGAATCTCTTAACACTCTTTATTTTAGACAGTTTTATGTATTTTTTTACATTGAAATACATAGTATCTTTTTTTATATTTTGATCAGAAAATATCACGTTTCGCCCCACCGGGGATCACCTATATCTGTCAAAGATAAAAATTCCCATCGTAATGCTGGCTATCATTTGTCATATTCACCCCACCTACGTAAAAGTTGGGGCCGCGAAGTGAGCTGTAATACTCGTATGACAATCGGAGTTCCCGTTTGTCTTTATGGATTTACTTATTTGAGTATTATGATAACGTTTATGACTTTTGAGCACTGTGTAAAACCAGAAGTTATTATTTAAAGCAACTGACAGTTAATCACATCACAATTTAACAATTATAAAATTTAAAAATATATATTAACAACTGCAATGTTCGAGCGCAACAAGCTTCCAACCTTTGTCCACTCGCGCTTTGGTGGAAGACTAGCTGTTTTACTCAAATTGGAAATTGCCATCCAAAATGGCAATGCTGCCAGCCTTCTAGGCGCTTTTCGTGTTGACAGCGATGTGGACGAATTTTTTTGACGCCCGTATTTTTAATACTATTATAGATTTGTAGTTTTTAAATAATGTACATCTGAAGGTAAAAATGATAAATTGATCAAGTCGTAATGAGTAAGAAGAAGAAATTATAATGTCGCTCTGAAAAACATAAACAATATCATCTCCAACGAAAGAAAGAAATGCAATCGCATAAAAAAATCGCAGACTTTAGACCCCCACTGAAAAAGATATGGGGATGCTTTGTAGATCATATCGGACTTTTTGTTTCGTGCAGAGAATTTATTAAGTGCCCCTGTGGGTGACAGATTGCCTTTCAGGTTCTACGTGGACAACCGCACGTCACTAGTAAAGCTTATACTGCGAAAAGCAACCATAATGCCTACGAAATAAAAGCGTTGTGAATGTCAAATTGTTTCTTTGGACGTGAGGTTTACTTTGTGTGGACAGTGAAACAAATGAAGGTTGTATTGAAGCTATGGTATAGTATGATGTGTTCTTTGGTTGTCTCGTTGATCTTGGGATCATTACAGCAACTACTTTTTTTAAAGAGGTGGCGAGATGATCTAGACGCGCATTACGAAGGCTGGTTCGAGGTGGCGCAGGAGAAGAGTTCCTGGAAGGATATGGGGAGGCCTTTGCCCAGCAGTGGGACATACAAGGCTATAGAAAAAAAAACGTTGTCCCTGTTGAGCTAAGAATCTACCTGGTCTTGCTAAGTTTAAAAGACCGAAGTTTTATCATAAGAAATTTCTCATTTTCTGCTCCGATTACTTTCCAGTTTTTGTCAATTTTTTTTTTTTAAAGTTTGCCCCACCTTAGGAATTTCTCCCGTATCGGTGGTGCATTTACAAACATTCAAACTCACATACACAAACAGCCCCACCCGGGAAGCCGTAATCCTATCAGTAGCTGAACGTAGGTGAAGATACCTACTATTGGTCCCTACTTACCCCTTCAGTAAAATGGAATAGTTGGAAATTTCTAGTATTCTTTAGGTAAACCTAGGTCAGCTAGGTTGCCTAGTGTAGTGAGAAACTGCGGCACAAATTGGCATGAAAGTGAGAATTGTATGCCAAACAGTGTTTCAAGGTTTTGGCAGCGCTTACGGTGTTTAAACATACTGTGACGTGTATGTGTAGGTTTACATTGTGTTTTACATGAAAGGAATGATGTAGGAGACCGTGAGGCAGTTCGCTATTCTACTGAATAAACATCGTAAATTCATTTATTCACTGACAGAAAACAAAGCTGGGTCTTGAATCTTGAAATTTTGCACAAGACATTTTTTTTCCAAATATAATTATTTATACTAACAGTATTGTTTAAGATATGCATGTATTACTAACAAATTGGATTTAATGATCTGTTAATAAATGATTTGATTGATTGATTTTCAGGTTTTATAACCATCGCTAAGGTTAGCACTAAGAAAGGATTTTTGAAAATACATTTCCTTAAGTGATGATATTTTAAATGAAAGCATGCAATTTCTTTGATGGGATCTCATTGGACAGACGACTTGTGGCCTAAAAAACACTGAATTAAAAGGTAGAAGAGAGAAGTTAATAAACCCGTTTTTTAGGGTTCCTTACCTCAATCGGCAAAAACGGAACCCTTATAGAATCACTTGGTTTCCGTGTGTCAAGACCCTTTTTCTCAGGAATGCGTGGAGATATCAAGCTGAAATTAATATCGAATACTCAGGTCTGCTACCCTTTGGAGTAAGTGGAAGTCTCTTTTTTGTTTTTTTTTTTGTATTTTAGAGGAGAGAAAAAATCAAACTTGTAACGTCAACGCAATCAAAAGACATGACTGTTTATGTCGCATATTTTGTGATTTCACAAGGGAATCAAATGCTATAGGGTACTTCCCGTTGACCTAGAATCATGAAATTTGCCAAAAAGTAATATCTTACAGCACATGTAAAGGAAAAAATCTGAAAACCGTAAATATGTGGTTTAATAACAAAATACCTATACTTTTATACGAAACCCTCGGTGCGTGTGTCCAACACGTTACGTGTTTAAAGAGGCATTTCGATCCTTACGAATTGTTATCCTGCAATTTTCACTTGGATTGACACTAATTTCAATCAATCATTCAGAGAAGCATCTAAATCAAACCTCACAGCAATAAGATAAAACGATAAGGATCAATCAGAAACAGGTTTCTCCCAGACTTATCCACAGATGGCCACGCCGTAATCAGTCGGTTTTACTCGGCCCTTATTCTTAGATCAGAGCCAAAATTAATTAAGTGATAAGACCACTTTGGCCAAAGCCTTCCAAAAACTCGAAGATTTTTTGTGCCCCCTAATCAATCAGCTTTTGTCTTACTAATCCTCTTCTAGGGTCTATTCATTATAATTAGCAGTTAATCTTGCATTTTGGTGACAAATCTGCGAAGAACTGAAAGTACGTTTAAGAATGGGTCTGGACTTTTTCTTAGGACTTGATTTAGTTCTTGAAAGTATTTTTGGGGCCTTCATGAAGTTTTTGGGTAGCTAAAACAACAATTTTTAAACTAAATAAAAAGCAAAATTTAGTAAGCACTTAAGGTACCCTGCAAAATTCACTTTTTTTGCAATTGCAATTTGAAATTTCAGTGTCAGGTTTTATGTTGATGAAAAATGAGTCGCTTTTTTTTTCGGATGGGAAATCATTAAATGACCCCCTACTCTGGGCGGAGCGGAGGGGAGTGTCAGACTTGTACTGACTAAAACCCATCCATGTTCCTTCTTTGCCCTTTGCGTTCCAGGGCCACGGTATCTCTTATCTCTAAAAATGAATCGCTCAAGTAACACGTATGTAGTTACAGAATTATAATCATTAATACAACCCTCTAAGTTCATTTAACCCTATTCTATGATTATTTCATGAAAAAGTCTTTCAATGGAGTTAAACGGCTTCCACCTTAATGTATTATTTTTTCATTTGTTCACTTAAAAAATTGGTTCACCATCACACAGTGTCAGACTGCAGGTCTTAGAATTCAATTTTTACGATAAAATTCTGCCGCTTTATAAAAACCTCTATTTGCCAAAAAATATTCAGCCAATACCTTTACAGTAAAAACCAAATATCTTCTCTTCAAATAACGGTTGACCTACCTAACCTTGACAACGTTTTTAAGCACCAGACTTTCTTTAGGTTCTCTTTATAGTAATTCTTCTAATGAAGCCCGTGAAATTTCACAAAATTGCTTTTCGCAAATTGTGGCGTTGTTTTACATTTATGTTTCTTTAAATTGAATTTACGGTTATTATAACGAAATAAATACCTACTATATTCGCTTTCGCTTTATGATATAATAAACCCTCAAAATTATATTTACTAGAAACCGTCATGGTTCCACGAAATAGTTTTATTTTGAGTAATTATTATACAGGGTGGTAAGGCCACAGATGCACAAACGGTTACCACGTATTCAAAACATCATTCTGAACCCCCCCTCCCCACCCCCACATGGAAATAACAGCTGTTGCCTACCAAAACGCAATCAACTACATCAAAATGGTTAAAATGTATGGAACCGCAGATTTTTTTTTAAATGACTGAAAAATTTCTATTCCGTTGGTGCGGCGGTGTCTCTTTCAGCCTGTATAAACGTCATATTTTCTAGTAATGTGTTTAATATTGATGTTTTAAATCATTATGATTTCGCAGGCTACCTTGAATAATCCCTCTTAATAGAAGCATGCAATTCTAAACCGAAGTTTTGACTTTCGAAGCGTTTCTTATTTCTACGACGAGTTTGCAGTTGAATTAATAATTTTTTCTGTAGCTTTTGAAAATGAGCTCACAGAATGTTACTTGGTCTAGGTCACAAAGACCTTAGGTTCCTTTTAATAAGAGCCTCCAATCTAGATCTGATTGATTTAGGCTAGGTGGAAAGTCAGGGCTTAACAGCCCTTACAAGCCCTTAAAGTACCTATAAACAATCTTCAATAGCTATTGGGGGAGATAAATTTAAATGAAGTACCTACTTAATTAAAAGTTCTAGGTTTTATAGTTTTTCGAATTGTTCTTTTTTTGTTTTAAGGCTCTTTTGCAATTTTGTGAGTGCATAGAATTTTAAGTTAGATCAAGATGAATAGTTCTATAGGTTGGAAAGAATAAAAATAATATGTTGGCATTTATACAGCGTGGAGACGACAATACGACAATAAATTAAACCGCGTATATCTCTCAAAGTTTCCAGGCTGCATACAAAAAATTAATCGAATATATCCAATGGTTTAGTCACAGTACATTATTCTTCATCTTTAGCATTTTCTACATGATGTAGATTAATAGGCTAGTATTGACAGGTTAATAACCCCCGCATCGGTATAAACACTAAACACAGTCATGGTGCCAACTCGCTACCTCAAAGACTTGCCAAATTCGTTACTTAAATTTTATTTCCAGATGCGAATAATGCAAATTATATCTAAGGTTAGTAAACCAATATTTATTCTATTTCGTTAAAAATTTAGCTATTTAGTTTATCTGATTTTTTTTTAAATTTCATTTTTAATATTTATTTAATAGTTTAAAAATATTCCTATGAACTAGTATTACTAGTGTTTCCATTTATTGTCGTATTGTCGTCTCCACCTTGTATTTGTGCTGTGCTAGTCTTAAAAGGTTTAGAAAAAAATCATAATGTATATTTTGTTTGGCTTGGTTTTTTAATGCTATGTTAAATATTATTGATGGTAAGATTTTACATTCTGTAATTTTATTCATGAAGTCCATAAGTTCCTTTTCATATTATTTTGATTTGGAATACAAATATAATCCCTATATTCTATTGATTTAATAAAGTATTCATATATTTCAAAAAATAAAAATAAACTCAATTTTACACTCACCTAACTCATATTTTCATAACGTATCTATTAAAAACACAAAACACTCAAAACAAAATATAATCTGGTTTACCCGGGTCACGTTAGCACTTTTTCAACATCAAACCATCAAAATTGTGCCTGGTTTATCACCGGAAACTCACCTACAGATTGGACGTTACATCCGGAAAATCTCTCATTTATATCCGGGTGGGGACGACCCGGATAAACAGATTTACAGCACTTTGTTGAGGTTTTGGACATCAATAGGATTAGATAGCCGGGTAAAAAGGATGGCCCGGATATGAGAGTAATGAGTGAATAATGGGTATCTCATGAGCTTCGCAAGGACGTTGTTTGAATGGACTTGAGTAAAATAAGGTACGATTTTATGTGACGCACACTGGCAAGTCATTTAAAATTGTACTATTATTACAGACCCCAGCACATCAAGCTAAACAGACAAATTTTTCCAATCAACCTTGAACATAATGCTTCAGAGATAAAGTTGAAAATCTATTAAAGAAATTTGACAGATTAAAGTAGCTTGATGTGCTGGCTGTGCATAAACAGACCCTTTACTTTGTGTTGCGTTTTTCATTACTACTGCTCTCAAAGAGGTCAAGGAAAACATGGTGATGAAACCGGCAAGTCCCAGAACCAAAAGACCGAAGTCATTGTGATATCTACCAACCCGCCCACCGCTACCCGGGCCCACGTGGAGAATTTATACAGAGTAAATTTTTCAAACGTGCGTTTATGGGCAAATCCGAAACAATGAGGAATAACGAAAAATACTCAAAGGACTCTCGAACCCGATTTTGATAAAAACTAAAACAATATCCTTGGATATTTGGAAAATCAATATTCTTTAATTATACAACTCTTTTCTTTGGTTTTCCGTATATCATTACTCTCCAGTGATCCTTATTAGCGACACTATCGAATGGTGTAATAATACAGTGTGCATTCGACGGGTTCGATTCCTGAATAAGAAAATTGATTTTTAAAATATTCAATGATGCAGTTTTAGTTTTCATCAAAACCACCTGTGTCCCTGTCCTGCCCTGTAACACCATAGGCCGATTGTGATATATCTATTTTATACTAGCTGTAGCTACCTACCTGCTACCTACCTGCTACCTACCTGCTACCTACCTGCTACCTACCTGCTACCTACCTACTCTACCTATACCTATCTACTCAAAACGTGAAGACATCCAGTCGCGCTATCTACTCAGACACCGATCTAGGCTAAACATACCAAGTTCTCGACTAAAAATGCACTCAAAAAGTCCCTATGTAATGTCCATTAAAGTATATAATAAACTACCCGGATCAATAAAAAACGAAGAAAAAACTCACACATTTATAAAAAAACTAAGAGATTTTTTGTTAGAAAAGCTACTACTCATTAAATGAATATTTAAGTGATATACATATAAAGTCATAATTTTAGTAGTCAAAATTAAATATTTATATTATATTTATTAATTATTACAAGATCTCCCAATAGATACCTATTTATATTATATATTATAAATACCTACTATTGGTTTATCTTAGAAATTACCTACCTACTGTATAATAATTATAATTTACAAGTGCTTCCTCTCTCCTAACTCACTTATTTGCTGTGCCCGACAGGGTCCATGTGATCTAATTTTAAGTTTTACCACCTACTACATGTGGAATGCAATAAAGTATTGAGTATTGAGTATTGAGTACCTGCTACCTACCTGCTACCTACCTGCTACCTACCTGCTACCTACCTACTACCTACCTACTACCTACCTAAGAACCTTCTCCTGACAGTAATAAACAGAACAAAAAAATAATTAGCGAAATCGGTTCAGCTGCTCTCGAGATTTGTGCTTAGCAACAAATCATTAACACTAGAATATCGGGAACTCGAAGACATCAGTAAACATGGTAAATATCCCGTTTCTAGTATTAATGTTAAGTACACTAGATGTTAGTGATCACTGCAAGAGATGCTCTTGTTTTGTCAACGAGTTTTAAAAGCTGCCTCGAAAATGTTCAACGCCTCTGAATAAAAAGTTAGTACCAAAGTCGTTTTCTAGGTAACAGGATGCCCGTCTGCCAAATTTTACCAATATCGGTAGCGTATTTTATCCGTGAAAATGTTTCTAGCTCGTAAACGGCCAGACAGTGACTGTCGCATTTTATCTAAGTATTTTAGATATTGAATTTTATCGTAGTAACGTGTAGGAGAAGTTAGAAAAATTGAAATTTTGGTGAAACTGTTCTTTTAAGAGTATTTAAATTAATTTTCTGCTTCTTTTTTATACTCTAGCAACATCAATCTTATTTTTAGATGGTAGTGACAGAATGGTATAAAGGGACGGCAAAATAAATCAGGAAAGGCAGTCTACCCGATGGGAGGTACAAATAAACCTGAAAGAATGTTCAAACTGGAGGAGGTTACCTCGCGATAGACGGCAATGGAAATTGTTAGAGGAGGCCTGTGCCACGAGGCACACCGAAATTCGGGACATTTTGTGATTTTTGTTTTAACCATTACCTATTGTAAGTGTAATTAATAATAATAATAATCTTTAAGCAAATCAAGTATCTTGATTTGGTTCACGAGGTTTTCGACATGTGGGATGTGGACACAGCGATCATTGTGCCGATAGTTGTATCAGCCCATGGCTTAATTGCCAAGAGCCTCGACCAATACTTGAGGAGGCTCTCGTTAGGCAGCTGAATCAAGGGCTTGATTCAGAAAGCGGTACTCCTGGACACGGCTCGTATTGTTAGGAGGTTTTTCTCTCTGGAGCCCTGACCGCCGATAGCTTGGACCCTGATCCCAATACCGGTGGGCAACAATTTTTTATATTTTTTAATGTTTTTTATAGTGTTTTTTGTAAGTAACATTTAAAAATATAATTAATTTGTATAGAAATAAATAAAAGAAATAATAATAATATTTTATTTATCCAAAAAACATACAGAGTTTGAAGTACAGTTTGATATTTGTTTTAGATATACATTTGTTGCAAATTCTGTACACGAATAATACTCTACCTCTTAAGCTAGGGTATACCTGTATTATAAGAGGTAGTCTACGGTCAATAATCAACAAAAACTTATATCTCAAGTGGACTGTGTCATTCTACTGTATGGTATACAAGAGTGGAATTATATGTTGTGTGTTTGTGTGTGTCAGTGGTGTGTGTGTGTGAGTGGTGTTTGTGTGTATGTGTGTAATTGTCTGGTTTCAGAATAAAAGGCTGTATTATTATTATTATTTTTAGATGGTGGTTTTTGTGATTATTCTCTATCAGGTTTCTTGTTTTATAGCTCAGGAAATCCTTCAAAACGTGTTGTATGTGTAGGAACAGTGCGAAACAGGTTTATGTTTCCATGCGTCCGTCCATTTTATTTAGGTATCAGTTTTTTGTTTTATCTTGTACTTTTCTTGATTTTTGTTAATATGTAGTTTTTTTTTTTTTTTATCGTACACCAATTTATTCTATTTAAGTACTATAAGCGAGCGGCGGCGGCCCAGTGGTGGCGGTCACCAATTACGAGCAGTAAGTCGTGAGTTCGAACCCAGGTAGGTGCATTACTTTGTGTAATTTATTTCATCACCACTGCTCTCAAAACGGTGAAGGAAAACATCGTGAGGAAACCGGCATGTCCTAGAACCAAAAATTCAAAGACATGTGACATCTACCAACCCACACTGGGCCCGCGTGGTGAATTGTAGCCCATTCAATATCATGGAGAGGAGGCCTGTGTCCCAGCAGTGGGAACATTATAGGCTGATTATGCTTATGCTTATGCTAAGTACTATAAGTACTATTGCTACACATAGTATTACTTTTAAATCGAAGAGCGTTGGTCTATTTTAATGTTTTTCGGAAATTTCTTTATTATTCCTTCTCTAATTGCTGATTAACTAAATTTCCAGACTCACACTACGTTTCGCAAAACCTATTTCTCTTTACATTAGTCTAAACTTGCAGCGTGGGAGACTCCCAGCTGTTCCATTGGCATGTGGTCGCGTCCCAAACTGTGGTACGAATGAACTGTGGTACAGTATACTGTGGTACGCACGGCGACCGTTCAAGCTATTGAAACCAGTTTTTGCAGATCTCTCACTGTACGGGAAATCTAAACAAAGCGAGGCCATATTATACTGGAAATTCATAGCGTGATGTGGCGCCGTGTGTACAGAAAACTGGTCCCACAGAGTTACAGGCAATGTTCTTAGTAATTAGCGTGTGGTACTGAAGTTTGTGCCGATGGGAAACGTGGTGGGTCGTCTAGACTTGTTAGTTCTGTGTAGGTTTTAATTTAAGTAAGTTGAAACTGAATAGAGCTATTTCTTAAGACCTAAACAAGTTTCTGTTTATAATATGGTTTCTGTAGAAACTTTTTTTGGTCTACGGACTGGCTTGCATGATGTCTTCAGTTTAATAGTCAAAGCCCTTCTGAATAAGTAGATACAATTCATAACCGACTAGTAGAAAATGCCTAAGCTAAGTCCGCCTTAATACAGTATTTTTCAGTTACATCATCACGCTTGTAATCCCCGAAGGGTTAGGCAGAGGTGAACCTAATAGTACACCCACATTTCACCAGTTATGTTTAAGTTCCATGTAATAGGGTTCGAGCCTATTGACATCAACCCGGTACAAATTCAGACTCCGTGGCTGCTATTGATTCCTGATGGAAAAATCGTATAACGCTTTACCCGACCCGGGAATCGAACCCAGGTCCAATTCGTTTTTTCACTTAATAGGAACTTATTAAGGTTAACAGTTTGTAAAAGGGATTAAGTTAAGATATATAATATGTACACAGCATATGGAAACTGCTCGTCATGCAAATAACTACCTTAAATTACCAAAGTAAGCTCACTTTTCAAGCCAAAAAATAAACACAAATCTGACACCTCAACTTTAACTTAACCCTCAATTAAAACAACCTCGATTGAACCTTTACAACGGCCAAAATGTACCACAAAACAAATAGATCAAAGACTAATAGAGTGGCTCGCAATACACGCGGGAGAGAGGGGTTAATTGGACCACTCGTTCGAACCACTAATTGAACCGTCTTCTTTACGCCGCGCCCCGCGCCGCCGCGCCGTGCTGTCTGTCAGTCTTAATACCAGTATCACTTTCTGTAATTATTATTCTGTGGTCTCAATGGTGCGATTGGCTTGTTGGAATTGGATCCGTTGAAATTTTGTTTGAGTTTGTGAAATTTAAATTCATGAGTCAAATGTTTTTGTGTGTTTTCATAAATTTCAATAAAGTCCAGTTTAGAAATTGGACATGAATAGTGATGATATAATATTGATATTTCGCATTTTATCATTTTCACTATCATTATATTATCATAATCATTGTCCTGCTCTTATTCCAACTTAAGGGTCGGCGCAGCATGTCTTCTTCTTCCATACTTCTCTATTACTCATCATCTCAGCAGTCACCTTCTTTCTAGCCATATCATCCTTCACACAGTCCATCATTATATTAAGCTACTGGACATAAAAGGCATAATTATAATGATAAGACCTCATAAGGCAAATTTCACCAAACATTGCTGCCATTTGATGGCCTCGTCGGTCGAGTGGTTGCAAGCGTGACTGCTGAGCATGAGGTCCTGGGTTCGATTACCGGGTCGGGCAAAGTGTTATTGAGTTTTTCTATCAGGAATTTTTCAGTAGCAGCCATGGAGCCTGGATTCGTGCCCGGTTGATGGCAATAGTCTCACCCCCTATTAAATGGAGCTTTAAACAAAACTGGCGAAATTTGGGTGTACTATTACACCACTTCGTAGGCCTTCGAGGATTACAGGCGTAATGTTATGATGTAGTAATAATTTACAATTATCGACTACATGATCATCCAAATCGTTCTTCTCACGAGAAGATTCGCCGTGACATCCTTAGTAACTCCTAAAATTACAATTCGTTTCTAAAAAAAGTTTTTTACTGCCTCATCCTTCGGGGATTACAGGCGTGATGTTATTTTGCTGCCATTCTATGGGCGAATTACACCAATAAAACAGAAAGCGATAAGTTGGCCTACCATGACATCTTAAAGCAGGAGTAATTCCAATGTGGGAAAGAGATAGCGCTAGACGATCTGTATAACTCTGTCTCTTACCGAAACAGGAATTACTCCTGCTCTAAGACGTCACAGTAACCCCCCTGAACGTCTACACGGCATCCAAGAGCTGTTGTTGTCAATATTCCTTAACAATGATTACACTAACAGCACTTGAACGCGGTTTAGATGTAACGATCACTTTTGTTTTCATTGGTGAAAATTTGACATTCGCCGTACACTGCAGACAGATCTTGATTTTTGCAAAAACAATTGATCACTTCGACCATTTAGATTGTCAACCCTACAATACCAAGACTAATTTCCAGTCTAATTAGGCGTAGATAATGTAAAAGAAGTCTCATGTAATCTCGCAAGTCTCGGTCTAGAAACGTTAGTGTTTTTTTTTATTCTTCGAGGAGCAAAGACTAACTTTCTCGTGCTAGTTCTTTTGCAATTGAAACTAAACGGAATTAAATGAGTTGGCAAAATGTTAGACGGATAGCTTTTGTGAGTCAGCGTCTAATTTGTGGGTGTATTATTTATTCTTGCAAAATCAGTTCCAACCTTGGTTTCTGAAAGCTAAATTCGATAGAACCCCTGATTGTGTGTGAGTGTTGTACTAATTACAACAGTTACCATAAGGAAGCAGTGATAGTGTAGTGGTGTGACCGTCGAACTGCCATGTCAAAGGTCACAAGTTCGAACTCTAGACACACAACTCTGATTTTTTCAATTCATGTGCGTATTCTATAATTATCACTTGCTTCGGTAAAGGAACACATCGTGAGGAAACCAGCATGCCTGACAGATATTTCTCGACGGCATGTAAAGCCAAGTCACAAGCCCGTGGGCGGCATAAAGACTCTGACACCAGGTTATTCACTAACCGCACGATAAAGAAATAAAGAAGACTATAAGGAATATTATGAGGAACATGGTGTATAGGCTTCATTCTCCATATAAAAAGGGAAGATCCACCGACCAAACGGGTGTTGTGTCTGGTAGGCTACTGCCCAACACTTGTTGTCAAATTTATCTATATACTCTTATGACGCAGATAACTTTAATAGACCGATTCTGAATTTTGATGTTAATTCTTCATTTGTGACATACATACATGGTGTTGTAGTACATTTTTGTACTATGTGGTTGTAGTATTTTATGCCATGACGCTACAGTTTTACCACAAATGTATATCTATGTCCGTTTTCTTCCGTTTGTATCCTCACGTGATTTTATTTACTCACGTTGTTGGCCATGGGTTCCAAGTCAGGCAGTTCTTTTTTATCCCCAAAACTGTGAAGGAAAACCTCGTCCTCGCTGCGCCCGTGTGGTAGATTATGGCACGCTTTCTCTCACTAAGAGGAGATCTGAGTCCCATCAGTGGGATGTTTAGGCTAATTATTCATCATTAATAATCAGCCGTTCAGTTCAGTTGTATTGAGGAACCATGAGGTTTTCTGGAGGAAATCAGTAGTACACTTGTCTTTTTTTCATCTTTTTCATGTATCGGAAATACGACTGAATTCGTACACGATCGACATCCATGCCAATCTCTCGGCGATTACTATTTTTTTTTTCACAATAAAAAAGCGCATACAATTTTCAGATAATTTGAAAACCTTTAATAAAGTTTACATAACTGTGTGTAACATTTGCATTTCTATTATTTTTCCCATTTACTGTTCGCGGTATTATGTTGCGCGGCCATTTTGAATACAATCGGTTTCATTACCATTCTAGTATTGAGTTGGGTCGAATTCAATTGAATTTATTCGCCGTACGCAGATTTTTGCCGTAAATCAAGTAGTTTATTCAGCCTTTTATACTGATAGTTACCACCTAGTACATGAGGATGTAATTTTCTTTGAAAGTAAAGTCTTTGTTAAAAAAAAGAAATTGATTTTCGCCAGTTTATTTGAGGAGAGATTGAAAGAAATTGTTAATTTAAAAAGCAATTTTCGTTGACCTTGGCAATGTTAATAAAACTGATCGCAAAAGGTGAATGAACTAGGAATTTCGTCAAGGTTAGTGGCAGAAGCGTTCTCGTTTCAGCTATAGCAAACTACGATCACTACCTGTCTACCAAGCATGATGATTACGATAATTAAAGTCCTTTTCCAAAATTCAGTAATAGACAACTAAATAGCTCAAATGATGACACTAATAGTTAGAGTTAATAAAATAGCGCATTTAATTGAATATGAAGTCGATTCCAAACACATACGTAAGTGAAAAAGGTATATACAGGGTGAAATTTTTTCAACGCCACCTGGAGGGGAAGTACTCTAAATACTGGAGATAGAAAATTTTACTCAAAGGAAACATTACTTTATTTTAAAAAAAATCTGCTTCCATAGATTTTCGAAAATTTGCTTGCCCCACTCGGGAATCGAACCGACTAAATTCCAAAATAATAACACCCTGTACTCTTATGGCATCAATCGATAGGGTCAATCATGAGGATCAAATCTCTCTAACAAACATGAGAAATTAAGTGAAAGGCCAACGCCACAGGTAAAGTACTTTAGAAGTACTTTCCCTCCAGGTGGCGTTAAAAATTCCACCCTATACAACATGTAACGTAATTAACGCACACCCTCAGACACCCCAATTAGTGTATTATTTTATAATCATAATACATACACTGAATTTTTAGTTAAACATATATGAGCATTGATTATTGATTGATTTAGTTATACTAATTTCGGAAGAATGTTGTGGTCACAGTACAAATCCACGAACGCAGACAGTCGCACACGTAGGTATGAGGGTCTTGTTAGCCTAGTAGGTATTCGCTCGCGTTCGAAACGAGTTAACGAGTTTTTACTGTAATTTACGTAGTTTTAATTACTTTTGGGAAAAAAAAAAACATATAATAAAAATTATAGAAATCGATTCAGTAAACGATTCTGAACAAACTAATTTCAGGATGTGCGTTAATTATGTTACATGTTGTATATACATAATGGCATGGCTTGACGGTGTCCATGAGGACCCCCTTCCTTACCTTATTAATACCCCCTCTATCTGTGGTTTTGTTTTCCAGAAAAAAATAATTATACTTTAAGGATTTTCTTAAGAAAACAAGCTAAACCCCGTCTGTTATACTTAATGTTCGTTGTTCACGAAACTGACACCAAAGCGTGATAATTACAGCAACATTTTGTTTGCTGCAACGGTTTGTAAAAATCAAATAAAAGTCGAACCGACTGTGCATTGTGATACAACCCAGCTTTCATACTGGTCCGGCTTTTATGATGAAAAAGGAGAAGAAACTACCGAAACGTGGTTTGGGTCAATTCTTCCGCACGCCAGTTGATATCTGTCGAACAAAAATTCCTATTTGAAAGTGGGACAAAGGCAAAGCGGCGCCGGCATTAGCACTACAGTGTAAATTGACACCTCCGAAGCTCCATTTACTATAGAATCGCTTAGAGCGAAGCCAATGCACTCTATTGTTACCGCATACGATGCTGATAAAAGAAATGTAGCTTAAGATAAGAATGGGCGGTAGGTACCTTTTAAAATTTAACTTCGAAATTGACTGGGTGCGATATTTTTGTGGAAAATCTTGTCTAAGGAAGAAGCAAGCATTCACTACCTACGTTGTAACTATGTTTCAATAATGTATAAATTTGACACCTAAGAACGATTGATGGTCATAATACACAATCAGCTCGCATCGTTTCCATTGCTGGTACACAGGACCCTTTGTGAGAGGAAGTGAGCCGTTATTAACCACGAGGGCACAATACAGGTTGGTAGATATCACATCGACCTACGATTCGAATACAATTATAACACAAAAATGATGGGTTACAGGAGTGCCAAAAAAGTATTTAGCGAGATCGGTTAGAAAGTCAGGCTTTTAAAAAAAAAACATTAGTTTTTCATTCCTCATTCGTCGGGACCATAATCTCAATAAGGATCCATAGGGACATTATATTTATTTATGAACTATGGAAGACGTACAGCTAAACAAAATGGAATAAAAAATTGTAAGTGAAACTGACAGCCAATTACAAGTCTTCACTTATAAAAAACAGACTGGTAAAAATGGTTAACAACACAGCACTGCCCACATAAAAAAAAAACAGGACAACATCAAACGCTTATACTAGAAACACACACAAAACACACATTTAATATAGGCACTAATACTTATATACTAAGGGAAAGCAAGTTATAAGTAAGGAAGTTATAAGTGCTGAGCTATATTGTATACACCGTGACCATTTAGTTGTCTTACAAAGGTGTGTACTCACTCAATGTCACTCAGTGCACTCAATGTATCCGACATAAAATATCTCTAGGCGCAATTATTTCAATTTTAGCTTTAATTAAGATAACAGGTACAAAGAAAAATAAATAATACCTAAATTAGAATTTTGAAAGTTCCTGTTAACAATGTTTACGTGCCAAACGGTAGAGCATGTATGTACCTACCCAGCACACGAGTCGAGTAGATCATCGCTCGCAACAGGGTGTTTCAACTACGTCACGCGTCATATTAATAAATATTTTTATTTTTAAATTATTCAAATCTCATAAATACCTATTTTTTTATAAATGTTTAGTAATCATTGGATACATGTAGTGGGCTGCCGTTGTAAGACGACGAAGGACTATACACCGTGATTATTTAAATCACGGTGTATAGTCCTCCTGACCGTTTTCGGTCACGGCGGCCAATCGTAGCGACGATTAGCCGTCGGCGCAGGAGATATTATAATGCACAAGAGTGTGCGCAGACACAGGTGCACTCTCTGTTCTTTTACTCTCATTGTCCGATGGGACGGCAATCCGAAACGACAGGAGAGAGATCATGCGCAGGACTAACGACTTAACTGGCTTTCCGAGGCTCGGGAGTATCATACTGCCACCTATCAAACTCCTGGCTACTTACTACTGCTAAATTTCTAATAGAAAAGCCCAGTAGCACTTTTTGCCAGTCCCGGGAATCGAACCCGTTTAGGAGACTTATACGCTGCTTTTTATGAAGATGCTAAATGCACATAATTTTATCAAAGTGACCTTTACAAAGTTGGGTAACCCAAATCTAACAATACAAATTTATTAATACTTACTTTTGCTTAGTTGATAAATTATTTCGATTGATTTATTCTCATTTTCGATTTTATTTTTGTAAGTGATTGAAAAATCTTATGTTAGTGCCGAGATATATTATTAATGGTCCCTGAAACTACAAAGAAATATATTCTTTTGATAAAAGAAATCCTAGACATTTGTCAATATTTTTTGCAGCTGAACAAATGCTTCTTTCTTTTAAAAAGTCATTGACTTTTATTTCTATCTGTTTGCGTATTTTTAAGATTTTTGCAGAAGCTCTTCATAAATTTTAATAACATAAAAAGTCATGGATATTGTTTATACAAATGACATGAGTCGAAGAGTACATGACCTTTCTTTGCATATATATTTTTGTAGACTTTATTTTGTTGAAATATTATTCGTAATATTTACGGAGTGTAAAAGTATAAGCCGAGTAAAGTAACATACGAGTTTGTTAGTTTTATTGACTTAAAGTTTTTCCTGTAATACAAAACATGAGTCAACAGATCCTATTCTTTTTACGCAAAAACTACTGACCGGAGTTTAATGAAATTTGGCAAACAGATAGTTTATGACCAGGATTAACACATAGCATACTTTTTGTGCCGATAATACGATCCCGTGGGATAATTACCAAACTACACGTAGGCGAAGCCGCGGGCATAAGCTAGTATAATGTATAAAAGACAATACATTATAACATTTTCAGTGAAAGCCCCCCATCATCATCTGCCTAGCCTTTTCCCAACTATGTTTGGGTCGGCTTCAAATCTAACCGGATGTAGCCGAATACCAGTATTTTACATGGAGCGATTGCCTGTCTGACCCCCACAACCCAGTTAGTACTGGGTAATACGATACCCCTTGGTAAGACTGGTTGTCAGACTTTTTCGGCCACTGACTACCTAACGACTGTCAAAGATCTATAAATGACAGCCGGGACCAACGGGTTAACGTGCTCTCCGAGGCACGGAGGAAACTCGGTATGTAATGGGTGGTCATACATCCACAGACCAACCTAGGCAAGCACGGCTTAACCAAAGATTGACCCGAGCGGCTGTTATTATTTGGCCACGAGCTCCTCCAGTGAAAGCCTCCCATTGGAAAATTTATATTGAACCCATCTTTAAAAGAAAAACAAAAACAAATATATATCGCCAAAAATTCACAACCGTGACCTCAAACAAAATCCTTACCACCATAATATATTCGAAGCAAAGGCAAGCAAAGATGAGAAAACATAAACTAGAGATGGCCTGTCGCATCGGATATTTGCTTAACAATATGTGTTCCCAATATGCAGTATACAGCGTACGGCTTGACGGCACCGTAAAACGGAATATAGCTGGGTATATCCGCCGCACCTTGAATATCCGAAGGGGTTTATCCGCGCGGCGGTTAAATCCGCGCCCTGCTTATGTTAGACAATGTGGCGGCGATTGTGGTTGTGGACAAGTGGATAAGCGGTAGCGATTAGCGGAAGCGCATTTGATGTTTTTATTCGTGATCATGAGAGTTGTTAATGTTATGTGAGTTAATCTTACTACTATTCTAAATGCGAAAGGTGGATCTTTGTTACTCAATCACGCCAGAACGGTTGAAAGGAACTGAATGTGGCACAGAGATAGCTTACAGTCTGAATTAGCACATAAGCACATATTTACACAATTCCCATGCGAACGAAATTGCGGACAACAGCTATTTTATTTACGACATCAATAGAAGTTACTGTTTTACTTTGCAGACAGAATCAGAAATTCAGAACGCAGGGAGACTATGTATGGATGGGTTTCTTTAGAAAGATCAGGTGCATAGTAGTCGCAACCAGCGAGCGTGTGTGACCAGATATATGAATGAAGACAAAGCAAAAGAATTTTAGTAGGAAGCGTTCTGTAGTTTTTGCATAGCACCATGGTAACACGGCCTGAGTTCATAATAATTAAGTAAAATCAGAAACAAAAAAAGATTTTCTGTCTAGAACAGGTGGCCTACCATGACGTCATAAAGCAAGAGGAATTCCAGTGTTGGAAAGAGATAGCTCTAGACGACCTGTATAGCTCTGTCTCTTTCCCAGACTGAAATTACTCCTGCTCTAAGACGTCATATGACTTACAATATTTTTCGTAATAAAAGTCTTTAGCAGCAATGTATTGAATTAATCGGACCTGTTTTAAACCTCGATACAAAAAAATATCACAAGTGTCGCTCAAAAGTGATCATTTATAATTTTCGCTATCTTCCAACACTATATCCTGACCCGAACGTTCCCAGTCTAGCTAACAGACATGATATAAGGTCTAGACCCACTGCATATAGTTGATGCGTCTATTCCACCGCGTCTTCAGTTTCTGTATTATAACTATTCTCTATACTTCGATATAATATAACGCATCAAATATCCCAATGAATAAATATGTACGTATAACATAGAATTGTTTCTACTGTTATGAATTTTTATTGATCCCAAAATGTCTGTATTGATGTTGCAGTCATAACCCAAAACTAGTCAAAACTATTTTTGGCTGGTTGCTTACAATACCCTTGTAAAGTAAAATGCGTAAATAAACGCTTTAGTAACGTTTCTCTATTAAAACCAAGCATAAGTTTTAAGTAGAAACTTAGCAAAAAAAACTCTGGCCAAGCGCGAGTTGGACTCGCGAATGAAGGTTCCGTACCATGGTAGAAGGGGAACCCTCTTTAATTTATTTTTATTATTTGTTGTTGTAGCGGCAACAAATAATAAAAATAAATTAAAAATTGTCAGTGTCATTTGTAGATCTTTGACAGTCGTTAGGTAGTCAGTGGCCCAAAAAGTCTGACAACCAGTCTTACCAAGGGATATCGTATAACCCAGTACTAACTGGGTTGTGGAGGTCAGATAGGCAGTCGCTCCATGTAAAATACTGGTATTCAGCTGCATCCGGTTAGACTGGAAGCCGACCCCAATATAGTTGGAAAAAGGCTTGGCAGATGATGATGATGATGTTGTTGTAGCGGCAACAGAAATACACATTCCTTGAAAATTTCAACTGTCTACCTATTACGGATCATGAGATACAGCCCGCTGACAGACAGATGGACGGACGGACAGCGGAGGCTTAGTAATAAGGTCCCGTTGGTTACTCTTCGGGTACGGAACCCTAAAAAGTATGATAACAAACCGCCTGTTTTTCTGAGCCGCTAGGCATTTTGAACCGATAATATCGACATTTACCAGTTCTGAACAAGCTTCATACAATACCGAGTACGTCAACCGGGCACAAATCCAAATTCCAGGCTGTCAACGAGCAATTGCTGACGGAAAAACCCAATAACACGATCGCCAACCTGGAAATCGAACCAGGGACCTTTTCTAAGTGAAAATGTTTTTCTAAGAGTAACAAAAATATCTTACCAATCTGGTTTTTCTCTATCATTTACTCGGAAAACGGGATATTTACCATGTTTACTATTTGTTTTGAGTTCCCGAATATTTCGGCATATATATTTAGGAGGGGAGGGGGGGACATTTTAGTGTTAATGATAGTGTTAGTGTTAGTGACCATGTCCGTTTAAAACAAATATCGGTTTTTCTCTATTTTTTGTAGTCAACAGTGATTTTGACCGGTTAAGAGTTTTGACCGTGACATAGATACAGTCGCAACCAATCTCGGAGATTATGAAGATAATGTCAGACATTGACAATACATAGACAGATTGGACAGAAAACATTCGATACTCTGCTTCCATTATCTGAGAAAGGCTGAATTATTTGTACTGAAATATTTATGGACTGCTTACGAATAAAATATACAATACTTTGTTATTTATTCATGAAAGAAAGACGATGAATTTATTAGCTACAATTCTCGTAGTTAGAGAGTATTGTGAAAGAATTCGTTTGGGTCAACAATACACTTGATTACACCATTTTTTACTCCAAGTAGTATACTTACTACTCCAAGTAGTAAAATTACATACGATTAGTATGTGCAAAGTAATACCTACTGGTATTTAGTTAACAAAAATTACATACGATAGGGGGTACAAAGTAATATTTTTTTAAACTTGTGCAGACACAAGTTTACGTAAGGTGCGGACAAACTGAGCGGACCGAACAGTAGACTGATTGCTGACCACGGATTTTGACGGATATTTCATCATATCATTATAAATTACTAGCTTTTTCCCGCAACTTCGTCCGTTTTGAAGATTCATATACTATGGCTCTGGGTAATAGTGCAGCTATCCATCAGTGAAAGAATTTTAAAAATTGGATGAGAAGTTTCGGAGATTCCCTCCTACACACAAACTTTACCTCGTTATAATATTGTTGGCTTTTCCTCACGTCTTCGCTCCCTTCGTACATAAGTACAGAAATTAACCAACGGGAAAGTTTTAAATGTAGCCTATGACACTCGGGGATATAAATGTCGGATCAGCAGTTCCGAAGACCCCCTACATACAAACTTACAAACAATTAATACCTTTTTATAAAATTAGTATAGATGTATGTCAAAATCCATTATCCTCAGTTCAGAATGGCCGCATCTTCAAAGTTGCAAAAATGGCACGTCTTCATCAAATCACTAACCAGCATAAGTGAACTGCAATATACAAGAAACAACCAATAAGGTAAAACACTTAACTCAACCTTCATACATCTCTAAACCGAAATACTGGCCAGGTATTCAAGCAAATCGACCGTTTGATTCAAATTTCGAATTTGGGTCCAAAATTCATGGCCGTCTCCACAGCGGATTAAATCAACTGCCGTCATTGGTGGAGCCGTTTTCGCCGGACATTTGAGGAGTTCGGAAAGTTTTCCATATTCAAATCTAGGAAAACGTATTTGGTTTGAGCGATTTTGAATGGAGCAAAGCGGTTATGATGTACAGGGAACATTTTTTGTATATATTTTAGTGTATTTCGAACTAGAAAAATGTCAAGAAAATTGTTTTTATTTTCGTTTTCTTTTACAAATCGTTTCGTTCAAATACCTCAATTTTATAGAACAGGATCTAACAGACACCATAGGAAGGTGCCATTTCTTATGTCCTTAATATAATAAAATACAAGAATCCTATTTAGACTATAGTTGCTGCCAGTTAAGATCGCAATAGCGGTCATTGAACCGCATACATTTATTGAATCTCTTCTTTTAAAAAACGTATACAAACCTGTTAATAGCCCCTGAATTGACATTGATTGTGATCCTGAACATTAATAGAAGAAACGATAAGTAACACGGTTTATGATTTCAGTTCGTGTTAAGAGATATCAGGGAAAGGGCAATGACCGCTATTGCGATCTTAACTGGCAGCAACTATACCAAATGGCTGAAAAAAAAATAAAGCGGTAAACCACCCACAAATATAAGAAGAAATAGAATAGAATAAAAAATATAGAAAGAAAAATAAAAAAAAATAATAAAAAAAATGAAATATAGATAGAAATATAGAATATAGTTATTGAAGTTTCAAACTCCTTGAAAGGTGCCAAAAGTAACCAAGGTGAAAGTCAACTTATTTGAACGATAGACGGTCAGTCGATTACCTACTGATACTTCATCATCTGCGTAGCCCTTTCCCAACTATGTTGAGGTCGGCTTCCAGTCTAACCGGAAGCGGCAGAATTTTACATTGACTGCGACTGCCTATCTGACCTTCACAACCCAGTTAGTACTGGATAATACGATACTCTTTCGTAAGACTGGTTGTCACACTTTCGGGCCACTGACTACCTGTAACGACTGCCAATGATCTAAAAATGACAGCCGGGACCAACAGCTCAATGTTCTTTCCGAGGCACGGAGGAAACTCGGTATGTAATGGGTGGCCAAACATCCTCAGCTCAACTTAGGCAAGCGCGGCTGAACCTGAAGGTTGAGCCGAGAGGCTGTTGTTATTTAGCCACGAGCTCCTTCAGCTCGCCTATTACCTACCTACTACTACTATCGACCTTCAATCTACAAAAGTTAATCGATCGAATACATAAAGCTAGAAAAAGCAGTACCTAGGCTGGGCGGTTTCACTCTAAAAATACTCGACCCTTTCCCTTCTAATGAATACTTTAGCAATTGGAAAGCAATGACGCATACACGCTGGACAATAATGGACTATAATGCCTAGTTTTACTGACAGTAACATAACATACAAATG
This sequence comes from Noctua janthina, assembly GCA_963576755.1. Lineage (NCBI taxonomy): Eukaryota > Metazoa > Arthropoda > Insecta > Lepidoptera > Noctuidae > Noctua > Noctua janthina. The sequence goes on along the minus strand of OY755069.1, from coordinate 14,534,856 downwards.
CATTATTAAGGACTGCAGTATGGCTTTGTTTTTAAATAATGCAAAAAACGGCTACAAGAAAATATTGTACTACTGATTGATTTGTTAGTACACTTTTCCTGAAAAATTCATACGAAAAACATCCTTAATTTCTATTTTATTATGCGCAAAACATTCGCATCAAAAACATATATCAACCCAATCAAGTCTTTTACCAGCAAATATGGCCCATTGTGTTTCGTTGGCCAAAATGACATTAGCCAATTCGGTCGAGTGAACATTTGCAGAAATTAAACCTTGATGAGAAACAGACAAACTGTTCCAAAAGAATGTCTTTCGAACTTCAAAAGTAAGGATTGGAAGTCCTCTACTTAGTTGGTCGGCAAATTTCACGTACGGTAGCTATAAACGATTTTTCTACCCCGTACAGATGCTTCCTTCAAGCCCCTACATCATTCTAAAAACTGACATTATTCTACCACCATTTCACAAATACAGAAAATAACACGAACAAAACATAAATCATCTATATTCCTCCCAGGATGGCGCACCACGTGAGCATTTGTGCGACATAGCTGGGCACTCTAGCCCGATCCACCGGATAGCTCATGAATATGAATGCCCTATACAGGCCATTGAGACAGTCTACACGGGCGAATACTAGACAAATAGGGCTTTAAATACCAATTCTAAGCTTGGGGCTATGTAGTTGTAAAAGGTACATGGGATTATAGAAAGCGGTGACAACGTTTGAAACTAGCCGTAGTTGGTTTCATAGATTTGGTGACGTTAAGCGACAGCCTTGCTGTATTTTGGGTTACATATTTCTCATATGAGAGTACACAGAAACTACGAAACGCCAACTGCTAAGGTCCCAACATACTCCTGCTTCGTCCACGTTGCGAGTACTATAGACAATGTGTAAATAACGAGAGTAATAGACAAAAAGAAAATGTACTTAAGTAAAGGTACCTGCTTTATTCAACATTATTTTTAGTATATGCGAAACCTGAATATAGTTTGTTTTAAGCTTTCACGGTTTACAACTAAACTTATACTTACTTACTTAGTGTCGAGTTCCAGTAGTGCGTGTAGTAAAAGACAAAGAAAGAGGTTAGATAGATTTGCCTGCTCTTAACAATTTATTTTCCATCCACCCGTATTCTCCAGTCAACCCACGATCATAGTGCTTGCAACAGCGCCGAAATATCGGGAACTCAAAATAATGAACAATCACTTAAGATATCCCGTAAGTGACAGTATAAGTTCTGAATATAGTTTGTTCAGAATAAGTAACTGAATCGATTCCAATAATTTTTAAACCATGTTGTATTTTGTCCCAATAGTATTTAAAAAAGGCTGCAAGTTGGACACCGAGCGATACTAAGTACCTATCGCAATCATTTAGGTACCTACTGCCAAATTATTATTATCTATGAGCTCAAGACTACGCTGGTGGCGCCCGCGCGGGTGCACCATGCACCACGTTTTTGTGCGGAAAACCAGGTAACAGAACAAGCTTATAACTTTATGATTTTTCATGATACAGTTTTGAAATTTTGTACATAGATTCTTTACATAAAAATACTAGACACGTGTTTCAGGTTTCACATATACTAAAACTAATTTTGTATAAAAAGCAACACAAACATTTTTTTTTTTATTATTATTTATAAACTAAATAGGCTTGTGTATGGCCGCAACTCGCCTGATGTGAACACAACAACATTATTACTAAATACATAATTACAGATATTTACTAAAAGTAACGTTCCGTAGTAGTTACCAAAAAGCTTATACAATTCTGTGGAAATCATTTTAGAAATATGAAATGGTTGGAAAGCGACTGTCATTTGTTTGGGCCCTTTTGGGACTTGTCAGGCATTTGTGCGGAATCGTGTCTGATAGCGCCTTCCTAAACCCTATTCCCAGTACCAGTAGTAAAGGGGTTAATTAAAATGATAAATAATTACCAGACGAAAAAAAAACTTTCTCAGGTAAACTTCGAAAATAAAGTAACTCTTCAAATTGGCTGCTAAAATTAATTAATTCAATTAATCAAGCTGTTAATTAATTGATATTCAAGTGATCTACATAATTGCATTACGCCTTTTTCCTTTTACAAGATCTGAAGGAATCTATTTCATAATTGGAATTCGCTCAATGTAATTCGATAAGGTGTTTCTAAATTTATTTTTGTTAAAAAGTTTAGTTTCATGACTACGTAAATTTAAATAAAATGGGCGGCCATGTTGTCATTAAACTCTGTTTATTTTTAAATGCTATGTTCAATAACATAGGATATATTAATAAAGGCACGCTTGTATCAAGAATCACTAAATGCGTTCAGTACTAAATGTGTTGTGAAAAGATTAAAAAATCGTAAGAATAAGTTTTCAAGTATGTTTCAGCATAACATCACGCCTGTAATCCCCGAAGGGTTAGGCAGAGGTGTACCTAATAGTTTACTCACATTTCGCCAGTTATGTTTAAAGCCCATGTAATAGGGGCTGAGCCTAATGCCATCAACCGAGCACAAGTCCAGACTCCGTGACTGCTATTGAGAAATTCCTGCAGGGCAAGACTGCAACGGCAGAATCGACAAAATGACAGATCAACAAAAGAAATATGTCATTAGGTCGATTCTTCCGTCGACAAAACGTGTTTCTACGGTGGTTATGCTACGCGTGCTGATGGAAAAACCTAATAGCAATTTGCCCAGCCCGTGAATCAAATCCAGGACCTCATGCTCAGCAGTCGCGACTGCGAATACTAAACCAACGAAGCAGTCGAAGAAATTTCAACTTAAAATTAAATCATAACAGTTTATTTTATTACGAAACAATCAATTAAGTAACATACAATATACATATTACCTGGTGTTAATGACTTAATTAGATAACTACAATAAGATATGAGATACAGACTAATTGTAAACAAAGCCTAGCTTAGATTTGTACAACTAAATTAACTACATACAATTTATTAGATCCTTCTCTGAGACAGATGAAAATCTTATTACCGGTCTCAGATTATTTTCACGTTTATTATTTTTCTACCACATAATTATTTCGGTGTATTACTTTATTATATTTATAGTTATATCATAACGGGACCTGAAATATGATTTCGGGCTATAATTCATCCACTCAAAGATTAAAATCGTGTGATTTGCCATCACTGTATTTATGTCGCGTGAAAAGTGTGAGAAAAAGCAAAAATGTGAGTGTCAAAACTAAAAATAGTCAGGTCACACATCTCGTATATGGAGTTTTCATGACAGAATACAACATGCGACATTGTTTGTGTCCTCTGACACACACAATGTCACATTTTAACCTTTGAGTGGATGAGTGTCAGAATGAAATATAAACGCAACTTTCTTTTGCTGTGGTCTCGCGATTTGAATCTTTGATCTTGCTAGAATTTTTTCAACTATATTGGGTTCGACTTTGAATCCAACCGTCCGGACAGACTGGCAGACTTTCCTAATATAGTCAAAACCTGAACACCTATTTTAACACGAAGCGAACAGAAAATTCTTTGATTGTATTGTTTGTTAGACTTTCGGACATCTGACTACGGTTTTATGATCCAAATTGAAACATAAAAAAAAAAAATCTTGACTGTTTAATACGCATGATTCATTAATGGCTCTCACCCATTACGTACAGAGTTTCCTCCGTGCCTCGGAAAGCACGTTAAGTAGTTGGTCCCGGGTGTCATTTGTAGATCTTTGACAGTCGTTAGGAGGTCAGTGGTGCAAAAATCTGACAACCAGTCTTACCAAAGGGAATCGTATTACCCAGTACTAACTAGGCTGTGGAGGTCAGATAGGCAGTCGCTCCATGTAAAATACTGGTATTCAGCTGCATCCGATTAGACTGGAAGCTGACCCCAACATAGTTGGGAAAAGGCTAGGCAGATGATGCTGATTTATTAGTGACTCTGCCCTGGAGTGTAAATGTGGTGCTGTTCTACAAACGATGGGGCACTTAATATCGTGTCCTGCGTGTCCTGTCCTGTTTGTTCACTACAGAAAGTGATGGACGATACCGAAAGCGCCAAACTAGTAGCTCAGTTCTGGGCCGACATAATTTAGAATACCATCGACACGTTAATGAGAAGAATACGCATGAAAGTACGAAAGTCGAAGGTAGTGAATGTATAAATTGATCCATTTTACATCATATTTGAAATTCATTGTGCTCTGTAACTGGCTAAAGCTTTGAAAATAGGGACAGAAATTCAGTTCGTTCTATGTATGCATTCGTAGCTCAGAACATAGAAATGGGACGCCTTTGTCCACTTTTACGTCATAAGCCGAATAATAGTTTGGATGTCATTGTAAATTATGTTACTTTCTGTGTGCTAACTTTTACGAAGTGTGTTTGTTAGTTTTGGACGAAAAGTTGTGTTAAATTTTAAGTTATTGCTTACATTTGGAATTCTTCATAACGATAATTTATTAACGATGGAATTATACTTACCAACAGGCAAACCATTTCACGTTAAATCTATTTTTTTCTGTACAAAAAGATCCTAAATACTATATCAGTTGGTGAATAAAGTCGCTCTTGCTTAGATGCATCTTATTCATTCTTTACTTGAAGAATCGAATGTTTAGCCACATTATTATTTCCTGAATTATTATTATCGGGAAATACATGGACAATGCTAACAATAGAAACCATTAGAATACATTACAGCGTTATTTTTATCCGGTTACAGCGGAAACCAATAGGAGGGTAGTGATATTCCCAAAAACAAAAAAAAAATTGTTTTTTGTCTTTATCGTTTGTAACTCAACACATTTCTAATGGGCGTATCTATGAATAAGTCAAAGTGATAACTTGAGTAAAAGTAAGTAAGTAAAGTAAGTATTTAAGATACCATTTTTTTCTGTATTTGAGTAATTGCTTGAAGTTAGAACTGTCAAAAGCTAGAATAGCTTTGTTTTCTTTGACGGTTCTCACTACGTTTAAATTCTTCTTTCATCATCATTTTTCAGCAGAAAGAAGTCCACTGCTGGACATAGACCTCCCCCAAAGGGCGGGTTTTGCCATAATCCCCACGCTTGGCAGTCTGGTTGGCGATCGCAGTACGGTTGTTAAAAAAGCACAGAGAACGCTGTTGCCCATTCTCTGGTAAGTCCCTTAGTCGATTCTTACGACACCCACGGGAAGATATGGGGTGGTGCTATTCTTTAAGTCTGACACCATACAGTACTAAATTCTTCTTTAATGCATAACAATGTTTTCAATTATTTTACTTGAGACAAGACAAGACGCCACGTTTGCAACGGTCACCTCTAACTTAGTTTAAACTAAAGACAAAACCTCCCAGCATCCCTATGGTCCAATTATAACTTATTCTCTAAGTTAGCAGACTCTTAAGCGATGCAATGCATATACAATGTAGTCTCTAAGCTTACCACTATGCATAACTTGAGAGCAAACTTCCCTTTAAAGTATATTCTAGAATCGAGTTTGATGCTTAGATTCCGTCTGCGAGGGGGAAATGTTTCTCTAGCGGTTGTCGGGTAAACAAGTTTTGCACCGGGTGTTGTGGCCTGAGTTGGGACTGGCCTGTACTGTATTTGAAATGGGCTAAGTCGTCGCAACGACTTTGATACTTTTGGAAAATATTTCGGGCGCTTGAATGACAACTCAATAGGTCAAAAAAGTTACAGCAAAAAGTGTCTGCTGACTGTTTATTTACTTTACAGTTTATTTACACACTAAATACAGAAAAGAAAAAAGAAACAGAAAAAAAGGTACAAAGGTGATGCTTATTTCTAAAGAAATCTTTTACAGCATACCTGCGAAATGAAAGTAGATGAAAAGAGATGTAGATACATAAAGCAAATTACGAATTTAAATATAATAATATTTTCATGAAGTGGAACCAACCATACCATTAACTGTCCGCACGACGGCCAATCAAGTTAAACAAAACCAGTTTATGTGGATCTCTCATTGTATAGAAAATTTATACAAAGCGAGGCCAAGTTGTACTAGAAATGAACAGCTTCATGTGCCGCTGTGTGTCCGCTAAACGCTTTCTTCCCCATATGATTCCTGCTATTACGATTTTAACTTTATACTTTAACACCATAATTCATAATTTATAACAATGTCATTATGCGTATGAGCAATATAATTATGCTCTACAATCGCATATCATAAGCAGCAAGATTGTTTTCTAATTGCAATGAATAGGTGCTTAGCTTAGACGTAACTGAATTAATTATTGTTATAAGAATGTGGCAGAAAGTTCTAAACGTTCGTTGAAATGGCCATTTATTTTTTCATCACGCCTGTAATCCCTGAGGGGTTAGGATGATGTGTATGATGGTACACCCACATCCCACCAGTTATGTTTAAGTCCCATGTAATATAGAATCCTCTGAAATCTGCCTAGTCTTTTCCCAACTATGGTGAGATCGGTTCCAGTCTAACCAGATGCAGCTGAATACCAGTATTTTACATGGAGCGAATGCTTATTTAACCTCCACAACCCAGTTAGTACCGGGTAATACGATACCCCTTGGTAAGACTGGCTGTCAGACTTTCGGGCCTATTGCCAATATTTAAGATAGAACCATTTATACCGGTCATAAACCTGGTCAAAACTCCGAGAAAGTAGTAATGGAAAAACCAAAAATCATTTTGTCCGCCCTAATAATCGAATCCAACCAAAGAGATAGCACATAAAAAGTACCTGCAAACATTAAATTACACACAAACTAAACACAAATACAACAAGAATCAGTTACAAAATAAAAATGTACATTTTCAACACCAATATTTCGAAAGCGAGCGAGACTAGACGCCGCGCCGCCATAATAATTGTTTTCTTAACAATTTGACAGATGTCAAAATGCTTTTGCTCGGGCACAGGAACTGTCACAGACTGCCAGCATTTTGGGGTTTTGTGTTTCCGAATTATTGTTTAACCGTTGTAAATGATTGAGCATGATTTTAGTAAGGGGTTTTCAAATCATTGTTTTATTAGGCTTCTTCGATTGATATGTTCTTGTTGATTTGTTATGACATTGGTTGACAGAAAGGGGACCGCTGATACATTTCTGGGTTCATACATAAGTAAATACGGTTTTGTGATCGGTATATTGAATTGTAATTTAAGTATTTGTCGAAAGCGTCTGAAACTCGATTACTATGTATTTTAATTATTTAGGAATTGCTTCGTTGGTATAGTGGGCGGAAGAGCGATTGCTAAGCATGGTGCTGGGTTCGATTTCAGGATCGGGCAAAGCGTTATTGGGTTTTTCCACCAATAAATTCTCAGTAGCAGCCACGAAGTCTTGGAGGCGCGGGTTGGGGCAACAGGCTCGCCTCCTATTAGATGGGACTTAAACATAACTGGCAAAATGTGGGTACATCTCTGCCTCACCCTTCAGGGATTACAGGTGTGATGTTATGTCATGTAATTAAATTTATAAAATGTATTTACACGAGTAGAATAAGGTGTTCAAAATATTTAGTACAATGATATCGCAATAATCGTTCTTCAAATAGAATAGGTTAGGTTTGTTTTTTTTTTTTTTTGTTCTTTAGCCGTTTAGTATGATGGGTAAAATCACTCCTATTACGATTATTATTATTATCGCCAGTCATTTGTGTTCCACAGCAGGGCAAAGGCCTTTCCCTCTTTCCACTTATCCCTATCCAGTGCTGTTGTTTGCCAATCTTTTTGAAATGATTCGAGTTCGTCCCGCCATCTCCTTCTGGACCTACCGCGTTGCCCTCTGCTACTATTACGATTATCGGTGGTTTAATCACCCCGTCTCCCAATAAGACGCAGACTAACTAGCCCGGATTTAAAATAGGTTCAACAGCAATTCTTGCTGTCTCCAAAAAACCATTCTACCCAAAATGTAAATACTTAAAAACAGACATTTGAAATCAAACGTATTTTATTTAAATTCATTCTCGATAGGGACCGTAGTTGTGCACGACTTCGGCAATGTTCGGCTAATCCTCCCGAGGGATGCCGACGATAGGTGTCGCTGTCCTGTTTGAGCTTGAACCGACGACACAATATAGAATAGGATGGCGTTGTTTTATTGTTTGTTTTGTCCGTTGGGAGTTTCCGCAAACGTGTTTGCGCCTTTGCACTTTTTCTTTATGAAGTAATGATTTGCCAGAGGTATTTCAATAACTTCCATATTGAGCATAACTTCATCGATCTTTCTTCATCTTTTTCGTGTGGTAAGTTACAGTGTCAGAGTTTTTATGCTGCCCATTGGCCTCTGACTTAGCTTTACATGCCGTCGAGAAACATCTCTCAGGCATGCTGGTTTAGTTACGATGTTTTCTTTCACTGAAGCAAGTGATAATTTTAATTCGTATAGTGCGTGTCTTGGGTTCGAACTCGAGACCTATGACTTAGCAGTCTTACCACGGTAAAAAAACACAACTGGCTGGTACGGCTGCATAGTAAGATAGAAGAACCCCAAAAGGAAAAAATAAAACGCAACTATGCAAAGTTTGACATTTTGACAACAGGCAGGTATAAGGCTATCAATGTCTGGCAGCTTATAAATATTTCTAAAACAATCAAAACGTGACGAAAACAAACAACCCCACTTTCGACTCGATTTTACAATATAAGGGTTCCTTCAAATCGCTGTCCTGAATAAAAAATCACAGATATTCGATCAGGCTACCCGTAGGGGATATTCTGCGTCTAGACAAATTTGTTTTTTTTTTTAAAGTAGAGTGTTGACGTCCATTTTGAATTTGTTTTTTTTTTAAGTACAATGTTGACGGGTTGTTGGTCCTCACGAAGTTTTGTTTATTTTGAATCTTAACAGAGTTTGTTCTTCAGCTTAGGTATTTGCGTTGAAAAAGTTTGGAGAAATCTTGATTTTGTTTTAGCCATTTCTTTTATTGTTTGTTTAACGGCGTTTAATACAACTTACGTTACGGTTTTTGCACTTGGTGGAAATGGATCCGTATAGGGAGCGGGCCTCTACTCGGGCCCAGTGCTGTTTGGTTGTCACATGTATTCGAGTTTCTGGTTCTTGGACATGCCGGTTTCCCTGCCCTGTTTCCCTTTACCATTTTGCCAGCAGCGATGATAAAGTAAATTATACCAAGTAATGCGCCTGCAAGCTCGTGGCTAAATAATAACAGCCGCTCGGGTCGATCTTTAGGTTAAGCCGTGCTTGCCTAGGTTGGTCTGTGGATGGTTGACCGCCCATTACATACCGAGTTTCCTCCGTGCCTCGGAAAGCACGTTAAGCCGTTGGTCCCGGCTGTCGTCTGTAGATCTTTGACAGTCGTTACAGGTAGTCAGTGGCCCAAAAAGTCTGACAACCAGTCTTACCTAGGGGTATCGTATTACCCAGTACTAACTGGGTTGTGGAGGTCAGATAGGCAGTCGCTCCATGTAAAATACTGGTATTCAGCTGCATCCGGTTAGACTGGAAGCCGACCCCAATATAGTTGGGAAAAGGCTAGGCAGATGATGAATGCGCCTGCATGAGTTCGAACTCACGAGTCCCACGACCAACTAGTTGGTAATTTTGGATCGATACCACTTGATCTCACAGCTTTCAAACAGGATGTAAATAGTTACAAAAAAAAAATCGGCATACATTTTATTAAACATTCATACTCTAATTACTTACAAGCTATTTTAAATGTTTCCATTACAGCTCAGTGCCTTCATACCACGACTTTACTAACCACTTACAAGAGAGCAACGTCGCCGCCATTTTGTTACGTCACCGACTCACCACGAACCAGGTGTAGACTTTTATTGAGACAAATGGCTGCGATCTGCAACTCGACGCTTAGCACGACTTTGTCAGTTAAAGCTGTGAACACTTTCGGTTCTTTTGAATATTTAACACTCCTTGATAGGTGGTTTAATGTTGGCTGGAAATACTGTGAACAACATTCGACAGCTATAAAAGTAGTTAGTTGCCGATGGAGCTTTTACTTTGAATTAGATAAAGGAGGCCTGAATATATAACAACATATTTAGGCTCCCTTACTACCAAGAAAGATCGAAGGATTTGGAAGTTATGGGGAGAGGCCTTTGCCCAGCAGTGGGATGTCAAAGGCTAACAGTAAGAGTAACTACCAAGAAAAAATTACTTTCGCAAACTTGTTGAAATTGTTTTGTGAGGTGTTTGAAGTGAAAATATACAAACAGCACAGAAAAACACCGATTCATTACAAACAGATATGGAACTATAATCATCATCATTCTCCTGCTCCTGCTGCCCTTATCCCAATTTATTCAGGGTCGGCGCAGCATGTCTTCTTCTTCCATACTTCTCTATTACTCGTCATCTCAGCAGTCACTTCCTTTCTTGCCACATAAAACTTCACACAGTCCATCTTTCGTGCCTTTGGTCTTCCTCTTCTGCTGGAACTATAATTTATAGCTTATTACAGGCGTCTGTTCTATGTGGGAAATTGACCCACGAAGTCCGTGATTCTCTTTGCAAATTAAAAAAAGGCCTCCACTCTGGTAATGGGGCTGTTAAAATAAGTCGAAAGTAGGTATTTAACAGCTAGTGGCACTTACAACTTGAAAGAACTCTCTAGACAGATGTAGCACTGAAGAAAATGAAGGTACAAAAACATTTCATCAAGAAAACCGATATCTACCAACTAGGCTAAGAATACAAGAATAAGGACTTGAAAGACCTATAACAAAAACATACCATCATTTTCTCAGCCATTTCTCACAATTCAAGCACTCTCTCCAATATTTTCCTACTTACTCCTAGACCAAAATCAAAACACTGTTTTCTTAATATCTAGTGCTCAAATAAAAATATAAGTACTAGGATATTGCTTGGCAAGTCAGCAAATATTGAAAGGAGCCAAATACTTGGGAATTGAAGACAAATCTGGGATCGGATTGAGTGGGTGATACGTACTGGAACTTAATGAAGGAATGTTTGATTCGAAATGTGAGCTGTTGAAGAGAGTCGTAAGTGTAAAAATACGAGAATTCCGTTGGCGCTTAGGTAAAAATAGCAGCCAACCCAGAGAAAACAACTTGTGTGAAATGCTAACCTTAGATTGGGTATGTTTATTTATCATTAACACTAAAAACGGGGTATTAACCATGTTTACTGATTTTTAATATTTTTATACGCAAACCCTGCGTAGGGAACTATAGCTGTTTTGACATGGAAAGAAAAATTCCAGTGCGAGCAGGGTTTGAACCTGCGAACAGCTATAGTTCGCTACGCAGGGTTTGCGTATAAAAATATTAAAAATTAGTTTGGTATGGCGACTTCTATACAACATTGATTTGACTGCAATGTCAACGTGTTGGTTTAAGTTAGTTCGATACTTTCTTAAATAGATGGCGCTAACGTCACTGTAAGACGTTATTAATGGAACGAAAATTTCGAGAACTTTGAGCAGGGTGCGATGGTCTAGTTGGTTAAGACATCCGGTGTACTGAATCGGAAGGTCGCAGGTTCAAACCCTGCTCGCACTGGAATTTTTCTTTCCATGTCAAAACAGCTATGTTTACTGATTGTTTGTTTGTCCCCGTTTCTAGTGTTAATGAAAATGTTAGCGGCCATGACAGTTTAAAAACTTATGTTTATTTATGTTTTGGGTTTGCAAATAGGCATTCTAACATTTGTAAAGTAGTTAGTGTGGTTCGTTCCCGTTAGTTCTACTAAACAGTTCTACGGTAGAATTAATGGGAATATATTTTCCCACTAGTCCTACGATTTCAGGTGGTACAAATTCGTAGAAATAGTGGAACCAAAAATTCCCATTTGTTCTATCGGTTCTATTACACAATTCTACTTTAAAACGAAGACCTGGTTAGTGGAACTAGTGGGAACGAACCTATAAAAACAAGGGTATTGGTGAAGCGTTGCAATTATGAACGGCCGTTCAAACTGCACTGTCCTGCACGATATTTTACCATAAAATATTGATCTAACCACTGCGGTAAAAAAGTGCCATGTGAACGAGGCTCGACGCAGAGATAACAGGAACAAAGCAGCCCTGTATTTTTTTTGTACTGTATTTAGCCTCGTTAACAGCTTTACTGCTTAAACGTCTGAAAAAGCTATACAGTTATTTAACTACATATAGATTGCAGCTAGCCTCATCGAAACTAGCAGCACGAGCAAAATGACATGCTATTAAGCTAACAGTGGCAGCACATGGTGTAATGCAAATTCGCAAAGTTCGGCCGTTTTATTTTAATGGGATGCACGTTTCCAATTTCACTTTTCACTGCTCTCTTACTGGGTATGCTGGAATACAGAACGCGTTAGAATATTAAAAAAATATATAATCTATTAATTTTAATCTACTTTCTGGCAGAATTATAAAAATGTTGGTTGGTTAATTTCAATAATGTAGGTAGTTTAAATTTTTAAACGAAAATTCTTTAGTAAAATTACTTTTTAATTTACATTTTTAAAATTATTTTTCATTCATGCAGGAGAGTGAATGACTTTTATTTCTGACTGAATGTAACTAAGGTCCTTAAGCCATTCAGTGTAAAGCGCACTTAGGTCTACATCGGTTTGCAGCGCATAGCATTTCAAAACAAAAACTTTACCTTAACCGCTAGGCCACAAGATACACGATCAAGCGACAAGCAAGTTGCCACAGACACTGCGGTGAAAACCAATTAAAGAAATTGCAGAGAGCACGCCTCGAGGCCCCGCGATGTGTAAGTAAGAAAGTGACACGCGCGTATCGCTTGACAAAAGTTGCATCATCTGAGGTCATGATAGTAGTAGTATTTCACATAAAGTGTAAACTAATGTAGGAAAATATTTGCAATGTGGTGGCTCACAGTGGATCATGAAGACTTCGAAGTCGAAACCCAATTATCTAATGTAGAAATGCCCAAACTCAACATTTCCCACAACCCAGTTACCAATACAAATAGCTGCATCTTGCAACGTGGACTCGTTTAGTTCGCTCGCTCCGCTTCCTTTGCTTCACGCACCACCGCTCCGCTCAGTTCCGCTCAACCACAGCTCTATTTGCAGCTACGGATTAATTTGTTTCTCGTTCTCTTATTGGTTGTTTCGAAAACTCGAAGGCTTGAACTGAATTGAGACATGTTCCAGTCCCAGAGGAGTTCTAGCTCGGATCTATGCGTAGTTTAGTCGTTGAACTTAGTAATTTATAATTGTCAAAGTAATGAAAAAGGTGACTGTATTTTTATAAATGCTGCTTTTGAACAGTACAAACTGGGTTGTGGAGGTCAGATAGACAGTTGCTCAATGTAAAATACTGGTATTCAGCTGCATCCGGTTAGACTAGAAGCCGATCCCAACATAGTTGGGAAAAGGCTAGGCAGATGATGATGTTTCTTAACATATCATAATATCACACCTGTAATCCCTGAAAAGTAAGGCAGGGATGATAAGATGCCTTCAGTACACCCATTTCGCCATTTATGTTTAAGTCTTGTGTTATAAGGAGCGCGTCTATTGCCATTAACCGGCCATAAATCCAGGATGCTGACTACTACTGTCAAATTCCTGATGGAAAAAAATTGTAAAACATGTCCGACCTGAAAATGGAACCAAAGACTTCATGTTCAGCGCTTGCGACCATAGACGCATGCATGGTCCCAGCTCTCATTTATAGATCTTTGACAGTCGTTACAGGTAGTCAGTCAGCTGGTTCAGAATGGTTGTGTACAGCAAAGGACAGAAACAAATGGAAATCTTTAGAGGAGGCCTTTGTCGAAAGACAAGCTGTTAAGAGGTCCGATAAGCCGAATACCGAGAATATGTTTTTGTTTAAGATAAATTATAGTTTTCTTACCTGTATTTTGATATATTTTTTTAAGTTTGGTTAAATAAGTTAAAATGTAACAGCAATAAAGGCTTATTTTATAGTGGCTCAAAAGCCTGACAACCAGCCTTACCAAAAGGTTTTGTGTTACTCAGTACCTGACCTCCACAACCCAGTCAGGTTGTGGAGGTCAGATGCATCTGGTTTGACTAAAAGCCGACTCCGACATACTTGGGAAAAAGGCTAGGCAGATGATGAAGCCTTGAAAAAAAATAAGAAACACTTGATATTTTTATTGCAATTTCAGGGCTTTAAAAGCTTGTCATAAATTACAAAAGTACAACTAAATCGTAATAAGTAACACATCGTTAAGATTAATAAAAACAAATCAGCTTGCCGAAAATATCCTGCGAAATTGTAATTTAAGACGGAGCTGTCAGTAATAGAGAGTGAATTTCTAAGATAGATGATCGCCATTTTGTTAATTTAACTCGATAGTTCTCTGATTGAATGTAACTCGATCTATTGGAGAGAACTGCAGTGGGAACTATTACATTTTGATTGACTATTGAAAGGTTGAAATTGGCAGTGTTCTAGTTATAAGCATTGGATATTCTGTAAATGTGTATTCATCATCTGCCTAGCCTTTTCCCAACTATGTTGGGGTCGGCTTCCAGTCTAACCGGATGCAGCTGAATACCAGTATTTTACATGGAGCGACTGCCTATCCGACCTCCAAAACCCAGAACCCAGTACTGGGTAATACGATACCCCTTGGTAAGACTGGTTGTCAGACTTTTTGGGCCACTTACTACCAGTAACGACTGTCAAAGATCTATAAATGACAGCCGGGACAAATGGCTTAACGTGCTTTTCGAGGCACGGAGGAAACTCGGTATGTAATGTGTGGTCACCCATCCACAGACCAACCTAGGCAAGCAAGGCTTAACCTAAAGATCAATCCGAGCGGGTGTTATTATTCATCCATGTATCTGTAAATTTGTATTAAGGTTATTTATTAGGAGATGACGAAGCTAAAGTTTTGAAAATGATAACACCATTAGTTTTAACTAATAATAAATAGTTTTAAGTAATAATTTGCAACTGACTTTTTTTTGATTGACTACGTCGTTGGTCTAGTGGTCGTAAACGCGACTGCTGAGCAGGAGCTCCTGGGTTCGATTCCAAAATCGTGCAAAAGGTTATTTGTTTTATTTTGGAATTTTTCAGTAGTTACCGGAGTCAGGATTTGATGCATGTTTGTTATTACATGAGACTTGAATAAAAGTGGCAGAGTGTAGGTGTACAAAAGGGGAAACGTCTGTCTAGCCCTCTAGGAGTAAAAAGCGCAATGTTATGTTAAATAAACCATTTCAACTTTTATTAGGCTAACAAACATCTCCAATCTAAAAGGATACAATACTATTTCTACTAGTTTTGTGAGCGATCGACCTATCTCTCAAAATAAAAAGCCTATTTTTCTAACACGGAGATCGAACCCGGCACCAATTCGAGTAGCTCGCCACTAAACAAATGGAGCGTTCAAACCAAAGATTATAGAAACAAGTCAGATACGCTACTGAAAATATTGAGACGATTTCTTTTTGCTTGGAAGGTTCAATGTTTGGATAAAAGTTACCACTGCACTTCTCTCTTTTCTGCGAAAATTACATACCGTATACAACCCGTCTACCAAGCAGGGCATTTGCATCTCAAAGATATCATAATCATGTTAAATTAAATCAGTACAGTTTCAAGTATGGCCAGTAGAAGTTACCGAGCGTAGCTAAATAAAGAATAAATGTATTAAAACATTGTTAAAAACATTTTCTTAACCTAACTTAGCGCTATGAATAATCATAACAAGCAAAATTTTAATATATTTACAAAACAGAGGTCCCCAGACTAGGCTGCGCCTGTGTCTTGGGGGCCGAAGTTGCGTTAACTTAAAATTAAAACACATAATTTCTTGATGTGATAGTTGACAAGGTAAGTGGATAAATGAAGAATACCATTTAACAAATAATGCTATTCACTCTACAAAAGTACACTGAAACCCACTAAACAAATTGTTGACAGAAATTTGTACATTTCTGGCGACAAAATGCCCTCAATTTTCTATGACAGTACAGCTTATCCCTCTTGTTTTCATGATCCGAGGTTGAGGCCAATTTTACGTGCAATTTATCACGGATTAACAATTTACAATCTGCGTGAGGCCAGAGGCCTCCACTCGTCATAAATCCACGTTCACGGACGATTGGCCTCGGCAGGCCATCGGAGGCCTCGACTCTGAGGGTACTTATCTTAATGATTTACATTTGGGGAGTTGAGTTTATTTTATTTTGGGTGAGCTGGTTCTGACTGTATAAACTTGTGTTAAGTTCTGTGTGTTTTGCGGGGTGTACATTTTCTAGATGTTATAATTCGTGTATTCTGTTAGTTAATGCAAATATTTCACTATTAACGTACTTCTATACAACATGTAACGTAATTAACGCACACCCTCAGACACCCCAATTAGTATATTATGTTATAATCATAATACATACACTGAATTTTAGTTAAACATATATGAGCATTGATTATTGATTGATTTAGTTATACTAATTCCGGAAGAATGTTGTGGTCACAGTACAAATCCACGAACGCAGACAGTCGCACACGTAGGTATGAGGGTCTTGTTAGCCTAGTAGGTATTCGCTCGCGTTCGAAACGAGTTAACGAGTTTTTACTGTAATTTACGTAGTTTTAATTATTTTTGGGAAAAAAAAATACCTATAATGAAAATTATAGAAATCGATTCAGTAAACGATTCTGAATAAACTAATTTCAGGATGTGCGTTAATTATGTTACATGTTGTATATGTACAAACATAAATATAGGTTAATACTATACTCTAGTTTAAAATGGTATGCAGTTTAAAATGGTTGCTGATTCCCTTAGAACACAAGAAACAATACTGGAACAATTTCTTATAGCCTGACTACGAAATTAAAGGGACAGCCAACATAAATTCGACGTTGATAATTATATACTTGTATCTGCAACAAGCAAGGAGCAGCGGTGGCCCAGTGGTGGAGACCTCGACTTACGAACAGTAAGTCGTGGGTTCGAACCCAGCCAGGCGCATTACTTTGTGTAAGTTATTTCATTACCACTGCTCTCAAAACGGTGAAGGAAAACATCGTGAGGAAACCGGCATGTCTTAGAACCAAAAATTCGAAGACATGTGACATCAACCAACCCGCACTGGGCCCGAGTGGTGGATTATAGCCCATTCCCTCTCATAGAGAGGAGGCCTGCGTCCCAGCAGTGGGAACATTCATAGGCTGATTATGCTATGCTATGCTATGCTATCTGCAACAATGTTCCATGAGACATTTTTCTCGTTACCATTTTGATAAATTAAATGCTGTCGACGTAACTGCGTGGGGATTATTGATTATAGAAGACAATTTTTATGGAGTTAACAGAAAAGAAAATAAAATCCAAAGATATTGATTTCAGTTCTAGATATTTTCAATCTAAGAGCATGCACTAACTCAAGTATCAGTCGTCGTCGTGAATGCACTCAATTTGTCTGCGTCACACTGTAGCTAATGCCAACTAGATAGATGATGCTCACTATTGCCAATCTCAGGGTAGCTATTATGTTACAGTGCCATGTACTTACTTGCTTGGTACTGGAGAATTTAAAAAGTGACGTTTACGCCTTTCTTCCGATATAAAACAGTTCATGACTCCAAGACCTCATGGTAATTAGTTACACTTACGACCATCGACTCAGTTAAATGAGTAGACGCAAATGAATAATGAAATTATATAAAAAGATCCCTCCGTGCCTCGGAAAGCACGCCAAACTGGTCCTAGCTGTAATTTGAAGAACTTGGCAGTTTTTTTTTTCTCTTTGTAAAACCGTGAGCAGTTTCTCCTGTATCATGGGTATATTAAAAACAAACTTACATACACAAACAGCCAGACCCATAACAACTATCTGCAGGTGATAAAAATATTTGTCCCGTGCGAGGATCGAACCCACGATACGCAGCGCAGCAGCCAGTCGCTCAGTCACCGTGCCAACCGTCCCGTCAAAATGTTGTTATGGGTAGTCAGAAGCCCGCGAGTCTGACTACCAGTCTTACCGACTAATGCTGGCTGATGAATCGAACTGGTTCAGAATAAGAATATCTTCTTGAGATGGGTGTGAAATTGTGCTTCGATTATGGTCTTATGCGAACAAAGTCAAATGTCAAGATACCTATTGACATTCTGAGCACTAAGGAACTTCCAGTATTTAAAAATAAACTGCGTAAATTTTTAATTGAGAAAGCATACTGCACGATCCAAGATTTCTTGAACCATTGAATGAATTGTTGACCATGTATCAATTTAACTGTATATTCATATTTTGACATTTATAATAACCAAATTTGACATGTAAAATAATTTTAAATGTATTGCCACTACATAATTAGTGTATGCCTGTTAGGCAGGACATATTGGAACTTAAATATATTGTTTAGACCTGTAACAAATATATGCCTACAATAAAATATTTTGAATTTGAATTTGAACAATACCCGAAATACTTAATTATTAAATCTCTTGTTAGCTTATACAACCAAAATATTTGTATACGCTCAAAAGAGGATTTCAAACTTCAGTACATTACTAAATATTAATCCACTATCCTAGGCTCTATTCTTGAGACAGTTATAACAAAAGTTACTAATAATCTAGAAAGCACTTAGGTCATTGCCCCGATCTTCAGCTCAAGGCTGTTCAATATTATTACACAATGTGTAATACAAGCCAGAGCCAAATTGCCTTCACAAGACATATGAGAGCATGTGTTGGTAAACTCAATAACTTAAGTGATTAATTACAAATATTGTGGTAGTATTAACAATCGACGGTAAATTAGCTAAGCTTCATAGGATTATAAGAAGATAATTTTGTCTTATCATGGGTTATGTAGAAAAGGAAACAAGAAGTTCAATGCTTTGAAGATTAATATGTTAAAATATACACCATATATGTCTTTGATAGTCTATATTCAATAGAATCTATTAATTAGTGGTCCCAAATCTGGTCTCCGTGTGTTTTTGAATAAACTTTCATCAGGAGAATGATAAGTTATCTAAAATTCGCTTTATTATTATTATTGTGTTATTATTTTTTTAACAAGTAATTGTTATTTCAAGCAACGAAGGAAAAACATACAATTTCAACAAAGAATCCTTGCAACTTTACGTTTTATTTTACCTTTAAATGAGACAGTTCAGTATGTTATGTAGGTGTAAATACGTGTACAGTCCCTTCAAATATCATAAGTAATAATAAAATTATACTCATATAACAAAACAATGTAATACAAGCCGAAGGCATAATTGCCGCCGCCATAATATTCCCATCACAACACGTACACATATTATGTGTACACATGATTATAATTAACACCAAATATTTGTACATAAAAGAGACTATGACATCTAAGTTTGTTTCGGCTGTATCTTATCAGAGTAGAAACGGTACAAAACACCGGTCTCATATTATCTAAGTTTAAAAAAAAAGTGACGGGTAAAAGTATTTGTAAAAACCTATTTGCAACAAATATTTATTTAAACAAAAAAAAATTAATTTATAACTCAATACCACGTGAAGGATGAAAATTATTCCTCGTGAACCACCGCACCGGGATATAAAGAGTGTTTGTGTATAGATTTTTTACTTAGCCTGTAATGTCCCACAGCTGGGCAAAGGCCTCCCTCATAGCCTTCTACTCTTCACTTTGTGCAGTATTCTCTGACCAACCTCTCATAAGGCCTAGGTCGTCACGCCAGCGTTTTCTAGGCTTCCCTCAGCGACGACACCCGTCTTCTGGCACCCACCGCGGTTATGGCGTTAAAAGGCTTCAAGACGACAGACAGTGTCATATTCGCATTTATAATATTACTAACTAGCTGTTGCCCGCGACCTTCGTCCCGTGAAATTATTATAAAAATACCGTACTCATTTTCCCGTTTTTAAAACATTTGTCATTTATGCTCTGCTCCTATTAGTCGTAGCGTGATGGCATATATACACGTGTTGGTATATAGCCTTCCTCAATAAATGAACTATCTAACACTAAAATAATTTTTCAATTCGAACCAGTAGTTCCTGAGATTAGCGTGATCAACCAAACAAACTACAGCATTATAATAATAGTATAGTATATATTAGGTATGGGTAACAATGTAATACAAACTGAAGCCACATTGCTGATATTCACATCGCAAGACGTACATAATAATATGTGTACATCCGATAAGTAAATGATTAACTGCTAATATTGTGAGCTGATATTAATACCCGGATACAGCTACAAACTTAGTTAGTTTATGTTACAGATTGATGATAGTGAACCCTTTGTGAAAACGTGACAAACTATCGTTTTAACTATAATTGAACAGATGAACATTAATCATTATATTATAGTTCAGGGCCCTTTCACATGAAAGAACCTCACGTCCCAGTCGCCGCGGGAGACGCCCTGGGCGTTGGGGGTCACGTGGTGGCTCCCGGCCACCGTAGGCGCGGGCCGGTGGACGGCGAGTTATGGGCCAGCTCGCCGTCCGGCCGTCTTATGACGACAGGCCGTGTCGACGGCGCGTTCGTGTTCCACGTGCGCCTCAAAGAGATGTCAGCAAAAAAGTAGGGGTCCGCAAGGGCCGATGCCTGCCAGGGCTGCGGGACTGTTCGAAAGAGATACCGTGGCCCTGGAACACAAAAGGCAAAGAAGGAACATGGATGGGTTTTAGTCAGTACAAGTCTGACACTCCCTTCCGCTCCGCCCAGAGTGGGGGGGGGTCATTTGATGATTTCCCATCCGGAAAAAAATAAAAAAAGGGCCCTTTCACATTAGTAGTGTGTGAATGTGGGAATCAACAATGGTTCATAGATTGTAAAAGTAGAATTCGCTTTGGCCTGGCTAACGGATTGCTGATTAAAGTATATTATTGTTCCTATTCATAGTGAGAAAATTTAGTGTCGGGTTCTTTGACCCGCTTTATGTTTGTAAGTTTTTCAGTACCTAAACTTATACTGCCACTTACACGGAATGACCCCGCGATCAAGGCGCTTGCAACAGCGTCGAAATATCGGGAGCTCACAATAATTGAAAATCGCGGAAGATATCCCGTAAGTGACAGTGTACCTAGTTTAGTTATGAACCGTGTAAGCTTAAAACAGTGTTTTCAGTATCTATCACATGTTTCCATAATTTTGTCTATGAATCTGTTATGTTACGACTTGTTCTGCGATGAACCATCTGCCTAGTCTTTTCATAACAATGAAGATCGGCTTCCAGTCTAACTGGATGCAGCTGTGCTGTAGTATTTTACATGGAGCAACTGCTTATCTGATCTCCACAACCCAGTTAATGGACTGTTGGACTTCTGCGCTCAACCATGCATAATCAGTCTATAGTATTCCCAGTGCTGGGACACAGGCCTCCTCTCTATGAGAGGGAATGGGCTGTAATTTACCACGTGGGCCCAGTGCGGGTTGGTAGATGTGGCATGTCTTCGAATTTTTGGTTCTAAGACCAGCCGGTTTCTCACGAATGTTGTCCTTCACCGTTTTGAGAGCATTGGTGATGAAATACATTACACAAAGTAAAGCGCCTACCTGGATTCGCACCTATGACACCTATAGTAAGTCGGGGCTATTACCACTGCTCCAAACCGTACTGGCGTTCAACGATATTGGCTCTTAACCATATCGGCGCTCAACCATATTGGCGCTTAACCATATTAGCGCTTAACCATATTGGCGCTTAACCACACTGGTGCTTAACCACGTTGGAGCTATTTTTTTTTTGTTAGCCTACGTTGTGTCCCACTGCTGGGCAAAGGCCCCTTTCTCTCTGCAAACCTCTCTGTTCTGTGCAATTTCTGGCCACGTTTGCCCCGCGAACATGATCAGCTTTTTAATTAAGATAGTATTTTTGCTAAAACCTCCGAGGCAAAAAATATATATATTTAATATGTCCAAATGTGTCTACAAGTCCCCTAACAAACCAACAATTCAAATAACATATTCATACAAAACGCAGTTAAACAAAGCCTGAATATATACAGCAAACATCCCGATACAACACAAATAACAATATTTTATGTTAACAGACAAATCCGTGGGCAAACACGAGTGCTCCCTCGATTATTTATCGTATTTAGGTCAAGTTGCCGCTTCTTATAAACGTCAGACATAAGACGTATCAGATCGCCTTCTGGGAATTATATCAATGTTCTAGGATACAAAGGGCAAATATGTTGTTACTTATTTGGTCATTTCTTGTGGAAGATTGACAGGCTAAAAGCTAATAATATCTTTTTCTTTAGGTGAGTTATGCTCAAATCAAAGATGACATGACGAGCTAGACTTTTACTTAAAGGATTGGGCTCATATTGCGAAAGAGAGAGCAAAAATGGAAGGGAGGCCTTTGTCTCTCTTTTCAAAGTAGCTACTGGTTAAGTAGTTCCACAACTGCGATTAGTATTATGCAATAATACTATATAGAATCATAACATCATGCCTGTAATCTCCGAAGGGTTAGGCAGCGGTGAATCTAATAGTACACCCACATTTCGCCAGTTGTGTTTTTTTTGGTCCCATGTAATTGGGGGCGAGCCTATTGCAATCAATCAGGCACAAATCCAGACTCCGTGGCTGTAATTAAGAAATTCCTGATGGAAAAACCCAATAACACGTTGCCCGACCCAGGAATCGAACTTTCTTGTCACATATCATCGATTTTTTGGTTCTGGGACATGCCGGTTTCCTCACGATGTTTTCCTGCCCTTGTCCCATTCTCCTTTCAACCATCACGCTATCATTTATTAAAATTCCGAATGTTGCATAACAAAATAAAACAAACACTTCGTGAACGTAAATGCTTTGAAATTAAAACAACCGCATGCACAGAAACACTCAAATCAATTGCTCTATCAGGCCTGTAACATATTTAAGTCAACTTAATTATTGCGTTGTGAATGACGGAGCGATCGGATTTCTGTAAACTGAATCGCGTGTGTAATTCCTGCACGAAACAAATACTGCTTTTTGTTCATTATGCTTCGAACTTCGTTTTGGGTGTGATAACTACATTCCTAGTACCTAGATCATCATCATCATCATCAGTCTGTTGGCCTTGTCCCAATTCATTTGGGGTCAGCGCAGCATGTCTTCTTCTTCCATATTTCTCTATTAACTGTCATCTCATCAGACACCTCCTTTTGTGCCATATCATCCTTTACACAGTCCAACCATCGTTTCTTTGGTCTTTCTCTACTCTTATCCACATTCATACCCAAAACTTCCGCACTGCCAAGTAGTTAGTTCGGTGATGCGATTGTTCGAATCAAAGTCGAAAAACGGAACTCTTTTTGAAGTATTCTTTAGGTTATTCGTAACGAAATCAATGTTGTGGCAGAGTAACATTTTAAAACTTGAGGGGTTAGCACATACTGACGCTGTGTGTACCTAGGTATGCGAGGCTTAAAGGTCAACGCACTGCACGAGGTCAGTATCCTCAACTCGAGCGGCTTAGGATTCTTTCTATGAAAACATTTTGCAATACACACGTCTTATAAGCGAAACTTGTAAACGACATTGGCTCGGATCTAGATCAGCTAGTAAAAATGAGGCGAGGTGTCGATCCGGTGCTATGCTTATTAGTGTAGTTTATTTTATTTATTTATTTATTTATTTAAACTTCATGTACAATAGTGATACATAGGCGGACTTAATGCCACAAGGCATTCTCTACCAGTCAACCTTTGGGTTAAATAAGAAAACATTGTGATAGGGTACAAAATAAATATATAAAAATAACTTCTTGCTATCGAAAATTTATATAGGCACTTATAATGATACTAATACTTATATACAAATAAAATAAACTAATACATATTTTAACAAATACCAAAATTAAAAACGAGAAACCTAATAATAATTACCATGACTCGACTACTCGTTTATGGTGCCGAAGTGTAGAGAAACGTTAAAAGACAGTACTTAATGAGGTACTCGGAAAATAGAAGTTAGAGATCGCTCTAACGTCTTTCGTTTTCTACAAACCGCATCAAGTATCCATCTGGTAAACCTCATCCTAACCTATCAAAACCTCACAATACTTGCGGTTATGTTGTGCTTATAGATTTTGAGCTGGAAGCAAATTTTACTTAATCGGAACATTAAATAACCTTTCAGAACAGAAATCTTACTTCTTATAAATGCGAAAGTTGCTTGTTTCTTTTTCACGCAAAAATTACTGAAAGAATTTAGATGAAATTTGGCACACATATAATTTATAATCTGCATTAACACCAAGAATATTTTTCCCGACTTTTTATCCCGGCAGACAATCCCGTGGGACAAGTACCGAACTCATATTTAGGTAAAAAAAAAATTAACATTTCAACTCCAAAAATCTTTCTACCTACTCTAAAAGTCCTCTCCAACGGATCAATACAGCATTCCGCATCCACGTACATTAGTATACACATCGTAAACATTTCCACCAGACGGAATTAGCATTTGTCGCAACTCCAAGGATAAAAAGCTAAGTGGACCGTTTGAAGATGTGTTCATCCGTACACTTGAAACAGGGACACTTGAGTTAAGAGTCCTCGCCCGAGGACACCCTATGAAGACTGAGGACACCCTGCAGGGGCTTCAATTTGAATATTTTGAGGATATTTGAAATGAGAGATTTTTTTTAATTTTGGTTTTTGTACTATTCGTAATGTTTTGGAGTCATTTTTGTCATTGAGACGAGATTAAAATTAAACTACGATTTAAATGCAAACGGAATTTCGGTTTCTAAGAAAATTCTAATAATATTGATCCTTACTGACCAAAGATTTTTTTTGTAGTTCGCCAAAATAATTCTTGAACGATAAATTGTTGTTAAGTCAAGAATTTTCTTGAATTCGATTGCCTAAATTATATAGTGTCACAACGTTATACATATGAAAATGAAAAAGGACTTTTCCTGATGCTGGTTTTTAAAAATCATCACACATCATCATCCTTGTCCTATTCTACTTGGGGTCGGCGCAACACGTTTTTTTCTTTCATTCTCTCCTGTCAGACGTCACGGCATCATTTACATCTTTCTCTTTCACATCAAAATGATCACGCATAAACATTGAAAATTATTATCATCGCAAGCATAAATTCTTCATCTAGCTCATAAATCTACAAGGCACCCACGTACGAAATTAAATTAAACTAATCCCTTACAACTAAGGGAAACTGCTGTGAATTGTTAAATAGTTTAATATTAACATGACTGTTCAAGGTTACTAAGTTAGGGCCTGCCCAAAACTGCTGAAGTTAAGGTTGATGGTGAATTCCCTTTATTTTTCGAATTCACCTGCATGCATTTGTACTTTTTTTTTTTTTTTTTTTTTTTTTTTCCGGATGGGAAATCATCAAATGACCCCCCCCACTCTGGGCGGAGCGGAAGGGAGTGTCAGACTTGTACTGACTAAAACCCATCCATGTTCCTTCTTTGCCCTTTGTATTCCAGGGCCACGGTATCTCTTTCGAACAGTCCCGCAGCCCTGGCAGGCATCGGTCCTTGCGGACCCCTACTTATTTGCTGACATCTCTTTGAGGCGCACGTGGAACACGAACGCGCCGTCGACACGGCCTGTCGTCATAAGACGGCCGGACGGCGAGCTAGCCCATAACTCGCCGTCCACAGGCCCGCGCCTACGGTGGCCGGGAGCCACCACGTGACCCCCAACGCCCAGGGCGTCTCCCGCGGCGACTGGGACGTGAGGTTCTTTCCCTCTCACGTCCCGCCACCTCCTTCACTAGCATGACTGCTTCGCAGAAGGAGGTGACGGCTTCCCATTCCCTCTCGCTCCGGACCATGGCTTGAACCAAGGCCGGACGCGAGAGATCGCCGCCGCCAATCGCCGCTACGAGGACACGGCGGTGCTCCGCCCAAGCGGGGCAAACCTCCACGGTGTGCTCCACCGTGTCCTCCGGACGATCCTCGCAGTGGAAACACCCGGGCGTTTCCTCCCGCCCGATTCGGTGCAGGAACCTCCCGAAACAACCGTGTCCGGTGAGGACCTGCGTCAGGCGGTAGGTGAGGGCGCCGTGGCGCCTCTCTAGCCACTCCTCAAAGAGGGGACTTATCGCCACTATGGTGGCGTGCCCTGCACGGGGTTGCGACAGTCGCTCTCTCCATGTCGCCATGAGATCACGCCGGAGGTCTGTCCGCTGAGCGGCAATTTGCCGCGGCAGCGGAGTTTCCTCCCGACGTAGTGCCTCCGCGCGCCATTCGTGCAGGCGTGCGAGGACTATCGCCTCCAGATCCCATGGCGGCAATCCGGCAAGGAGGCTAGCCGCTTCGCCGGAGATCGTGCGGTACCCCCGGATTAGCCTTATGGCTATTACCTTTTGGGGCGCGTTCAGGTAGTGGGCGGCTTGCCGCCTCAAAGAACGCGCCCACACCGGGGCCCCGTAAAGAGCCATGGACCGCACGATGCATTTGTACTTCAGAAAACATTTACGATTTCTTACTCAACCATTTTTCTAATCAGCTGTGATTTTCAGTAACACAAGTGTATTGCTTATTGATAGCAAAATCATCACTCAATAATAGTATTGTATAATTATCACTAGCTTCGGTGAAGGAAACGAAACCAGCAGGCCTGAGATTTATTTATCGAAGGCATGTAAAGCCAAGTCAAAGGCCCATGGGTGGCATAAAAGCACTGACACCAAGTTAGGCACTAACCATACGAAAAAAAAGAAAGATAGCACTAACAGCGTCCAACTCCTCACTGCTGGATTACAGCCCTCGTCAATGAGAGAGAGTGGGCTGTTATCATTAAATAAAATTGAATAGAAATGCCACGAATGGTAAAAGGCCACGTATTAGGCTCAGTCAAAGAGGTTTTTCACTCGGCTAAAACCGTACCTACTACATACAAAAAAAAACTTCTTCCTGGAATCTTTAGGAACGCAGCCAAAACGATGTATTTTTTTAACATAATTCCTTTGTCTGTCCCATCTGAATCTACTAAACGGATTTTAACGACACTCTCAAGCAACCTTGTTAAACCAACCAAAATATCGCCATTCAAATCTACATAATATATTTTATGCTTAGGAAAAAAGCTGAGCTCCAAAAACGCGGCTGGATTTTGTTGCCAAAATTCTGTCAAAGAGCTTCCTCTGATTTTTAATATTTTATACGCAAACCCTGCGTAGGGAACATAGCTGTTTTTGACATGGAAAGAAAAATTCCAGTGCGCACTGGAATTTTTCTTTCCATGTCAAAAACAGCTTCCTCTGATTCTTAAATTCAAGGGTAACTGAACTTCTGAAGGTACAAGTTATTACTATTATTTATTAATTCTGCCCGTATCACACCACTACTGGATTCTTACCCACCGTTCAACACCGGGAGAGAGAGCTGGAACGTGAACAGGAACCCTTTGTGTCGGAAGCTACCCTCCATCCACCTCGTTCTGTCAGGACCTGCCAAGGACCAATCTTACAATGGCACAATTAGAATATAAATATTCAAAATCTATTTAGTCTGAGGTTATTTGAGGATACTAACCACTCTGCCAAAAAACAAAGAGAGAATCAACAAGGAACAAAATTCAATGAAAGCCCTATCCGACGCGCCTTAAAAGAAATAGGTCTTGAAGTCATTATTCACAGAGACCCTCGAAAGGACACCAATTTAATTAAAATAATATTTCTCTACAGGTACAGTCTATTACATTTTCTACAGCTGTTTTATTTTAATAAAAAATTCTAACAAGATTCTGGGCCTCCATTTTGAACTTTCGTTCCGTAAATTCGTCTTCTACAATTTTTAATATTAGCACAGGGCTATTTTTCAAATATTCTTCTTATTTGTCATGCCTTTATTACAATGTTTTAGATGCCATCTCTAAGAGAACGTTGGTAGTAGGCAGTATTCCATCAATACATTTTAATTTGAAAGTAACTGTTTGCCCATCTACTGAACGAACTTCGATTCGAAATTGGGACACAGGTAGACTAAGATTTGGGTTAGAATATAAGATACTTTAATCCCGGTAGTACGTTCCCGTGGGACAATACCTCCACAAGGTGAAAAGTTTAGGGCAAGGGCCGTATTTCCGAAACACATTTTGTATTAATGATTATTAATGCCTACTGCACAAAATCTTGTTCTCTCGATTTTGATACAAGTGTGTGGACTTCATTACTGGACATTCTGTGCAAAATAAAAGCCAAATCGTCTAATATACCTGTTACTGCCTTCATTTAACGATCAAAACCATCTGTCTTGTTATTCTACTTGAATACGCGCTTGTAAGCGCGTATTCGTAAACTTATAAAAACCAAACAATTTTCCAAGATCCACCAAAACCTACTTTCATTCATTTTCCCACCCACAAATTATTAAATGAATCAACAATATAGACCACACCATCTTTGATAGAAGTGTACCGCTTTCATCAGACGCTAACTACATCTTAATTGACTTTCAACTGCTACACCCCTTTTCAGTAACTTCATTATCTCTCAAAGGATTTAAATTAAAGGAAGGACTGTTACTGTAAGCGAATTTATTTTAATTATCAAAGGATTTTGTAACGAGTTATGATTTTATTTGGATAGCGTGTGTTGGGTTTGAGTCAGTTCATGAAAGAAAAGTTGACTTGATATGGACATGTGATGAGGAGGGACGAATCGCATGGAGAGGGAGAGGAAATCAAATCAAATCATTTATTTCAAATCATTTATTTCTTTGCAAACATGGGTAATAGGTACATAGATGTTTTTTTTTTTTTTATAATAATGTTCTCCACATTTTGCCGTCACATGGGCATGCAAATAGTTGGTTTACAAAATATTATAAATTTAAAATAAGCGGCATGTCATTGGAATTATATAAAATATAAAAAATTAAAAATGTCAACATGGTCAAAACAATAAAAAATAAAAAAATATTATCAATAATGTCAAACAAATAAGTGGCATGTCATTGGAATTACATAAAAAAATTATAAAATAAAAAAATAAAAAATGTCAGCATGGTCAAAGTAAAAAAATAAAATAAAATAAATTTAAAAATATTATCAATAATGTCAAACGGAATAACATTATGCCAACTAGAATAATAATATGTCAATTAGTAGTAACAGCATAAATAGTTTCAAATCACAACTTATCTAAAAACACAATACAAATTATTAAGAAAGGCAGAAAATCTTTTTTCTTCAGAATTCTTTCTCGGTAAGGAATTCACCGACAGTATAGTACGCTTTATGCGTTAAAAAGCTTCTGAGCCTGCTTTTAAATAATGATAGCGGCAATACTTTCCATTGCTTAGGTAATTTATTATAAATGACCGAAGCCATGCAGTAGACACTCTTGCGCATTAGTGCCGTTTTGGCGGGATGGGAACACACTAGGTTATTGTCGCGTCTATTACGTGGAACTACGTCAGTCAGACGTTTAAAACGATTTGGGTTCGTCTTCACAAACACAGCTACTTCCATTATGTACAAACTAGGTAGTGTTAATATTTTGTGCTGTTTAAAGTATGGCATGCAACTATCAGTGGATTTAAGCTTAAACATCGCCCTTAGACATCTTTTCTGGGCTTTAAAGACTGTTTCTCTTTCGGTTGAATTACCCCAGAACATTATACCGTAACGTAGGTGGGATTCTACTATACCATAATAAGCAGTGAGAAGTGCGTCCATATATACTATTGGGGATAGTGAATGTAGAGCGTATGCGGACTTACTAATTCTCTTACATAAAGTATCGGTATGTGCTTTCCAATTTAGGCTTTTATCTATTACCAGTCCCAAAAATTTTGTATTTTCTACTTCTTCTACTATTTCATTGTTGTATTGTATATTAGGGCTAATTCTAAGAATACGTTGACTAAAATGTACAACTTTTGTTTTTTCCATGTTTATTTTTAAATTATTTGCCTCTAACCAATTAACAACATTTTTTAAACAACTATTAATGTCGCTTTCATATGTCTCCACAGTTTTACATGGTATTGTCACAGTACTATCGTCCGCAAACAGTGTTATTGGTTGTTCAATGCATTCAGGTAGATCGTTTATGTACAGTATGAATACAAAAGGACCCAATACGCTCCCCTGCGGTACTCCAAACATAACTTCACGGTCTGAGGATCGAAATGTCTCTTCGCGCTTGCTCACTAGATTAATTTGACAAATTTCAGTTACTTGTTTTCGATCTCTAAGGTAAGACTCAAGAAGACTAAGTAAATTGCCTCTAATTCCGTAAGCTTCAAGTTTTCTTAAGAGAATCTCATAATCCACGTGGTCAAAGGCCTGTGTCATGTCACAAAATATGCCACATACGGGTATTCGTTTGTCAACATTCTGCATAACATTATAAATAAAGTCATAAACGGCCATATTGATAGTTCTATGTTGTCTAAATCCTTTCTGTTCGTCACATAAAATGTTATTTTTATCAATGAATTTATACAGTTTGTAATAAATGAATTTCTCAAAAATTTTGGAGATCACAGGTATGAGTGCGATTGGCCGGTAAAATTCCATTAATTCTCTATTATTTTTCTTAAAGATTGGCTTTATTATTGAAGTTTTTAATGCATCGGGGAAGATGCCTGCGCTGATACTGAGGTTAATTATATGACTTAAGTGACCACATATTTCCATTGAGACGTGCTTGAGTATTTTTGTACTAATACCATCATACCCTACGCTACTTGTATTATTCAACGTCATTATTATTTTATGTATTTCTAAAGGTACACTAGGTGACATGAACATTGATTTCGCGCTCGTGTTTACTTTGCAGCGTTTGGGGTCCTCGGTGTCATTATGTTTCGGCTGAATTCTATCGACAAAGTAGTTATTAAACGCTTCAGCTATGCACTTGGGATTTGAAAGAATACGGTCTCCAACCTTAATTTTATAAATGTTTTGTTTGGGTAAATTATGGTTTGCGCGATTAATAATTTGCCACGTAGTTTTAGATTTATTTTTAGATAATTTAATTTTATGATTGTTTTGTGCCTTTTGTGTCAAGTGTATAATTTTTTTGTGTAATTTTGAATAATTAGTGAATTTAGTTCTACTTTCTCTACTTCGGTTTAATCTCATCTGCCACAGAAGCTCTCTTTTTCTTTGGCTACACAATTTAATTCCTTTTGAAAGCCACTTAGGTTTTTTAATGACATCAATTTTGATCAATTTTATTGGAAAACACAAATCGTACAAAAGCTTGAAAGAGTCGATAAAATGAGTATAAGCAATATTCGGATCATCCGTGTCATAAATCTCGGAAAAGGTAAGATTTTTGATGTGGCCTTTGAACTTAGCTATGTTTTCCATACTATAATCCCTTTTAGCCGCATACCAATGGTTTATGATAGATTTAGTTTGAACAGGACAGTGAAGGAGCTGTGCCGTATGATCGGACAACGCAAATTCTAGCACGTCAGTTTTGCAAGATTTACTAAAATTATGCGCAAAATTATCTATGCATGTCATGCTTGCCATGCGAGTAGGTTGCCTTAATGCCAATTTCAAGTTATACCTCATTAATAAATATTCAAATGCATTTGTGTGATTATTTTTTTTAAGCATATCTATGTTAAAATCTCCAGCAATAACAATGTTTTTATAACGTGCTCGTGATATTCCTCGCAGTACAATTTCTAGTTTGTCTAAGCAGTAGTTAAGATTATTTACATTAGGTACTCTATAGATACAGATTACAACTATCCTATAATGCGTAAGCTCAATAGCACAGCATTCAAATATGCCTGAACAAGATAAATTTGAAATTTTAGGTAATTCCTTCCATTGTATACCATTTCTAGCTAGGATGCAAGCACCTCCCCTTTTACTCCCCTCTCTACAGAAGTAAGCAGCTAAACAATAATTTGGAACAGATAACTGGTTTTGATATCCTTCCATAATAAAGTGCTCTGTAATGCACAAGACATCCACATTTATGTTTTTTCCCGTAAGTTCATCTAAACATACAGTTAGAAAGTTAGATTTTGTTATTAAGCCTGCAATGTTTTGATGCAGTATTTTGAGATATTTATTGGAGAAAAAACAGTTCACCAACTTGGTCACGATTACACTTACGCGGAAGTTGGGATGTGCCACTATGGTTTCCTTCGAGGAGGTGGATATTGTCGCTAACTTTAGTACAATCTTGATCACAGTTAACAAATATGTTGGATCTGATCTGGTGAAAGATGTCGCTCCATCCGTATTTGTTAATTTTCCCTGTATTGTAAGAAAACATGTCTAGAGTCAGGGTGTAATTACTGTCGAAAAAGTATGCATACTTGTTGTTTTTTATGTCCAAACTGAGGAGGTTGTTGAATAACTCGACTTTATAATTGTGAATTAGTGCACCTCTTATATAAGTCGGAGCGCATATAACAATATTTGTGTGTTTGGTGTTTTTCAGAGAGTTTTTCAGGTTTTCAAGGATATCTAGATACTCGCTATTTCTGATATCGTTTTCTCCAATGAAGATCAGACAATAGTCTTGCATTGTGAAGTCTTTTAAGTTGTCTTCGACAGTGCGTAGCAGCTCTTTTGTGGTAGCGTTATGAAGCAAATAATGACAGTAGTCAAATTTATTAGAGAAGACCTCTTCAATTAACGGCAGCGCTCCTTTAGTACACCTGTTACTCATTATAGCGAGTCTATTTTTAGGTTGTGATCGTGAAACGCCTACTGGTTTTTTTGAGGCAACATTACCTAGGTGTGAAGTTGATGTCATGTTTTGTTTTTGTGTCAATGTTTCATTAGTCATCTCGGAAGTTTGCGTTTCTTTGTTGAGAGTGTCGACTTTTATCTCCTTGCAGTAATTGAACGGAATCTGGCAGTCATTATTTGAAGCAGTTGGTCGAATTTTGTGATGCATAGATTTTTGTTTTCTCGATGATGATGGTGCGCTACTTTTTCTGCCAGGCGTTAAGCAGATCTTTTTACATGTCTCGACTTTTTGTAAATCAGATTTTAATCGGAAGTTTTCGCTGTTGAGGTCGTCTATTTCCTGATGAGCACTCATAAGCTGCATTTTCAGTCTACTTATTTGCTCGTTCAAGTCGTTAACAGTGTCGTCGTCATTATAATCGTGCAGGCTGTCCGGTATGCTCATCATTGTGGTGTCAAATATTGCTTTTTCATCGTCATTTGTCAAGACAGATAAATTAGTCAAAGAGCCAGTGTTCTGCTTACGAAGTGTGATATTATCTGTATCCATGTTTATATGTGGTTGTGTCGTAGCTATGTTGCTGTGGCGCCCTCTCTTAGCACTTTTACTAACTAATGTACAATGTTATTTCAGATGAAATTAAATCTCGCAAAAAGTCAGCGATTGTGCGACCCGGATTCGAACTTGGTATGTGAAGCGAGCGTCTGTCACATGTAGCTGATTATTCATCAGAGCCACAGTGTAGTTAGGGTGCCTTGTTAAAATTAAATAGCGTATGTTAAAGGACGACAAATTTGAATTTTGCAAAGCGGTTGGTATGACTAATGTGTGAGGATTTTTTTTTCCCACTTGACGTAGGTACACCTTTGTTTGAG
The DNA here is from genome assembly GCA_963576755.1 of Noctua janthina. NCBI lineage: Eukaryota > Metazoa > Arthropoda > Insecta > Lepidoptera > Noctuidae > Noctua > Noctua janthina. The sequence continues at coordinate 14,501,443 of OY755069.1, read as the reverse complement.
ACACTAATGTGAACACTTTTTATGTTGAATATGTTCACTTTGAATACAGTTTGGTTGAATGATTGTATTGTTTCTGATAATATCACTGTTATTGTTACTTTTAATTGTCACTTTTGTGGTTTATTACGAATAGTCATGGTTGCTATTTTAACACTAATTGTTTCGGTCACTGTTGAATTAGTCACTTTGATAACGCTTATACTGGTAAATTAGTCTTTATGTATATATTTTACTTGTTTTTATCACAGAAGTACGATTTTAAATATTTTTAAATGAAATGTAAACACAGAGCTTGTTTATCGAGGTGTCAAGCGAGACAACCAAGAGACCAAGGAAACGATGGATGGATTATGTGAGGAATGATAAGAAAGAAAAAGGAGTAAATGCGTGAGACAGTTGACAGAGGGGAATGGAAGAAAAAAACGTGTTGTGACCCCAATTTAACATGGGACAACGGCAGGAAGATAATGTGTTAGGTTAGGATGTCCATGGAGTTCCTTGCCCGTTCTATTCCATAGAGATACACTTGGAATAGACAATATTCCTTACACAGTTATTATGGCTGAATTGTAGTTTCATCTTTTTTTAAATGAAATATTGATTGTAATGGGTCTGTTTGAAGTAAATACTTTGAGTTGAGTTTGAGTTATTTGTAGGTATATATATTGCGCGCTTGGCGCCTTCGCTGGTCGCCTAGCGTGTGTCGAAATAGCGTGCAGTGCGGCCGGATGCGAAAATTCTAGAACATTCGTTTATTCTCTTCGCTATTCGTAAGGTGTCTCGCTAGGCTCTAGTCTAGGCATTAAGCAAGCCACTTCTCAATACGTTTGTAGCTTAAGGGCCGCACTCCAAGGACGTGGAGACGAGACGAGAAGAGAGGAGATGTGTTGTAAACCACCAATAAAATTTATTTTTTTACACTTCACGTCTCCGCTTAGCTTTAATGGAAACGATTGAGTAGAGAGGAGAGGAGATATCTCGTAATTGTTTGAACCAGCGGAGTTGAGAAGAGAAGTGAGTGGCGTGCGATGAGCGGTGTGCTGTGCACATGTCCGCTCAGCTTCGGTGGATACACTTTAGCTTTTACAGATCTCCTTTCCTGTCCGCTTCGCACATCTCCACTCGACTCCGCGTTGGTGGAGTCCGGGCTTAATCGTGTCATCGTTTATTTGCACTACGACACAAATGACGTATAGACACTGACAGCTTTGAAACTTGTTACGGGAGACTTAAGTGCACGATGCACTTTCGTGGCTACGTTTATTAGTACTTCCGACTGTGGACAGTGTCGTTACTAGGCAGATACCTATTTTATAAACTTTTGGAGGTAATTTTTGGTGTAAAACTATCGATGTAGACATTTTTTCTGTACAGGTTTTGAAATCAAATTAAATGACTGACGAAAAAGACCTCTAATTTACCACATGCTATAGGATTACACCACTAGTTTTGAGGTAATTCGGACTCGTATCTTGGTACGCACGGCGGCATATCAAGCTATACATACCTAGTATAACCTGACCTCGCTTTGTATGAGCTTTCGGTACAGTGAGAGATCAGTATTATACTGGTTTATGGTGGTTTGGTTTCTTCTGGTGGTTTCTGGTGCTAAAAAATTGAACTGACATTGATATGAAGAAAAAGAATTTTTAAACCTCTGTTAGACTCTAATAGTTTTTTTATTAATAATAGAATAAAATAAGATAAATTTCAATTCTTTACTTTATTTTCAATACTAAAATAATTCATTTCAATAGATTTTCAAAAATGAGATTCACAAAAATGATTATCTTATCATTATTACTCCAATATGGCGGCAGGCTCGTTTCTCACAAAATTAATTATCTAGAATGATGTGACGTTAATTAATTTGAGAAGTTATGAGTATATTAATGTGTTTGTATTATATCTTTGTCTAAATTAATATGCTGTCTATTTTGGGATCCATTTAGACGTAGCGTTGTGAATAAAAGATTGTTTTGATTTATTTTTGTAAATAAATATGAAAGAGAAGTGAGCAGTAATTATTGTTGGCATGAATAATAATTTCATGATAAATTTGCACAGATTTCTTCTACTGCTGCCATGGAGTCTGGATTTGTGTCCGTATGATGGCAATAAGCTCGCCCCCTATTACATAGGACTTAAAGATAACTGGCGAAATGTGAGTGTACTATAAGGTACACCTCTGCCTAACCCTTCGGGGATTACAAGCGTGATGTTATGTTATACTAGCATAGCCTAAACCGATCTAAGAACTTCAGCCAATATGTAGTTTTTGTATAGCGTCCGCGAGTGTTGATTATTATTATTTATTTATTTAAACTTCATGTACAATAGTGATACATAGGCGGACTAAATGCCACAAGGCATTCTCTACCAGTCAACCTTTGGGTTAAATATGTTAACATTGTGTTTGTGTACAAAATAAATATATAAAAATAACTTCTTGTTATCGAAAATTTATATAGGCACTTATAATGATACTAATACTTATATACAAATAAAATAAACTAATACATATTTAAAAAAAAAAACAAAATTAAAAACGAGAAACAACAACCTACCAACCACCAACCAACCGCACCTGCCAACCTATTATCTAATTAAAGCTCCGAGGAATCCTGGGCTATCAGCTACCAGCTACCAACTTAATGACTGTAGTTTTCTCTAGGTATGGATACCAGTGAAAAACATATACAACTACAGAAATAAGCACTATCAATAAAAAAGTACCAACATATGCAATAACGCTTTAAAAATAGCGTTTTATGCATTTGTATAAATGCTAACAAACAAATGCATATAATACCAATATGCATTTGTTTGTTACGAAACAATGCGAAGTCTAGTCATCACCCATAGGAAGTAATTTTCAGCAAAACAGCACCTCCACGGCAAAAAAAAAAGTAACCTCGGATATTTTATGAAATTATTTTGCAAAACCCAACTGTTCTATTTAATTTTAAAACAAACAACCAAATATTTTGCACAACTATTCTCTGTTTAATAAACAATGCTTTGACGCATCCTGGTAAACACGAATTCCACCTCAATATTTGTGCTTCGAACAAGTTTGGAACAAAATCCAAACAGCGCTGAACAAATTAAGGCTTTGTCTACGGTCTGTTTGTAGCTTGTGTGTGGTAGCTTTGACTGCATTCTTATTCTACTGCATTTTGATAATGCATTCAATACATATCACCAGCCCCATTAAACCAGCGGTCTCGGTTCAATGTGGTTTACATAACACTATATAAGATTTTAAACTATCATAATCACTAACATTCTTATAACTAGAAAACGGGATATTTACCATGTTTATTGTTTTCTTTGAATTCCCGATATTTCGGCGCTGTTGCAAGCACCATGATCACGGATAAACTGAAATTATTGCGGGTGGGTGTTTATGAGCTGACAAATCGGTCCACCCTCTTTCTTGTTCGTGTTTTGCACTCGGTGCCGCTACCACTGTCACTCGCAACTCGATTCTGTTCCCGACACACGAAACTCACTGTGTCTGCTCGCGAACTTTTTTCGGCACTATTCCGCTAATTATGTACTAGTCATTAAACCACATTCAACCGAGACCGCTGGTATAATGGTGCTGGTGACATGTTTTGACAGTAAATTCACACCTCAATATTTCAGATTTGTTACAGTTTTAATGTCATTAGGTAACTTGGCCAGCATCGGTTTTTTCTGTGTTTTTTTTTATAAAGTTTTTGAACTTTTCGCTTTTATATGCAAGAATGTACGAAACAAGGCCAAAAATAAAAAATAAAAACGACTTGTTAACTTTTTTATTTTGATTTACAATTTTGTTAAGAAATTACTCACAGTTAATGGTTAATACTCTGTACTCTCATACTTGAGTAACACAGTAACCATGTAGTTTCTTGCCAGCTCTATAGGAAACGACCAACTCGAACCGTGCATCTATCTTTTGAAGTTTCATATGCCCAAGTAGGTTTATCTATAAAAAATATGTTTATTCATTTGTCCGTATTTTAAACGATACGGCAGCGTATCGTTCATCTGACAGCGATAAAACTTTGAAAACTTATTGCTTGCAGTTGCGCGAAGGTTTCTTTAGGCATAGTAAAATTAACTTAATAAAACGCGGGTGAAGCCGCGGCTGGAAGCAAGTATGAAATAAAATATTTATTTCCTTTATTTATTTTTTTACATATTAATTTTTAAATATTCTAATATACTTGTAGTACGGTACCTCAGATTCCACAAGTTTATATTTCAAGGCAGACTGGACTGTTTGTGTGTGAATCGTTGCTGCAAGCTTTCTACTTCGGTGTTAAGCTTGTAGCAGGGATTCGCATAAATCTATAATGTGAGACAGTGTTAGGTTAAGTGTGTAGGTTAAGTTTACTAACATAGTTGTAAGGAAATATTGTTACTAACTTTGTGAGTCCTGTTCCTTGAGAATTAAATATATAAAATAAATAATATAAAACAATATAAAAAAAAACATTTAAAAATATAAAAAAATAGTGGTCCGCCGGTATCGGGAGCAAGGTCCAAGCTACCGGTGGTTAGGGCTCCAGAGACAGGAACCTCCTCACAATGCTTGCCGTATCGAGGACTACTGCCTTCTGAATCAAGCCTTTGATCCAGCTGCCAAGCGAGAGCCTCCTCAGATGTTGCTCGAGGCCATTGGCTATTGGCCGACACGACTATCGGCACAATGACTGCTGTACTCACGTCCCACATGTCGACAACCTCGCGAGCCAGATCTAGATATTTGAATTGTTTATCTTTCTCTGCTTTCACGAGGTTCTCGTCATGCCGGACCGTTATATCAATAATCATTGCGCGACGCTCCAATCGATCTATCACCACAATGTCAGGTTTATTGGCAACAATAGTCCTGTCAGTGACGATAGATCGATCCCAATACAACGTGATATATTATTAAATATTTATTATCCTTTATTTATTTTTATACATATTAAATACATTTTTAAATGTTCTAATATAAAACAATATAAAAAAACATTTAAAAATATAAAAAATAGTGGTCCGCCGGTATCGGGAGCAGGGTCCAAGCTACCGGTGGTTACGGCTCCAGAGACAGGAACCTCCTCACAATGCGAGCCGTATCGAGGAGTACTGCCTTCTGAATCAGGCCCTTGATCCAACCGCCTGAGGAGAGCCTCTAAAGATGGTCGTCGAGGCTCTTGGCTATAAGGCCATTGGCCGTCACGACGATCGGCACAATGATAGCTGAGTTCACATTCCACATGTCGACAACCTCGTGTGCTAAGTCGAGATATTTAATTTGTTTCTCTTTCTCAGCTTTCAAGAGGTTCTCGTCATGCGGAATGGTAACATCGACTATCATTACACGGCGCGCTAATCGGTCTATTACTACTATATCAGGTTTATTGGCGACAATAGTCTTGTCAGTAATGATAGACCGATCCCAGTACAACGTGACATGGTCTTTCTCGAGAACTGGGTCGGGCACATACTTGTAGTACGGTACCTCAGATTCCACAAGTTTATATTTCAAGGCAAGTTGTTGGTGAATAATCCTGGCTACTTGGTTGTGCCTGTGCAAGTATTCGTCGTTAGCCAGACGAGAACAACCAGAAATAATATGTCTGATGGACTCACCCGGACGGTGACATGCCCGACACACGTCAACCGTCCCGTCCTTCATATTATATTTCCGGTAGTTGTTCGTCAACATAACTTCGTCCATAATCGCACAGACAAAACCTTCAGTTTCCCCAAAGAGGTCGCCGAAACGTAACCAGGACACGGACGCTAGAAAATCTACATCGGGCCCATGAAGGACCCGGTAGAAGCGTCCATAAAGCTCCTTGCCTTGCCATACTTCCTTGCGGTCATCGGTAGTAAGTACTACAGGTTTGCGCCAGTTCTCTTTAGCCATGGACAGCGGGGTGAGTCCCTTGTCCACTGCGACCACATCTCGGTGCATACCCACCTCGGTTTTTAAAATATTTATTATTATTATTATCTATGAGAGTCAGGGAAGACTGCATCCGTCAGAGTGCACTTGTAGACAACAATATTTCCCATATCGATGATGAGTCTCCGTTGAAATTGGTCAAGATGGCTGTAAACAGAAACAGTCAGCTCCAAAATTTTAATTTATTTTCAGAAATTCTCTTATAACTCCTACAGACATAAGATAAGAAAAAGATGAAGGACCTCACCTTTTAGACAAAAGGATCTATTATTTCAATGCAATGATTTATAATGTTTTTTTTTTATAATTTAAATGCTGTTAACATGCGGTGTTAATGTAGTGAGCTGCAACATTGTTGTGCACGACTGGCAAGAGAGAAGGTGTGGCAATATTCTGTGTTGGGGCTCCACAGTCCCATTGTGTCCGAGATGGGTCAATTATACCCCCACCTAGCCAAATTTAATCCCTGAAATTATCCCCCGGTAACGTATTAGTCAGGTCATCGTCTTCTCTTTACATCTTTTGTCTGTCGTACTTCGCTTTAGCAATATCCTTTTGACTCAACTGTGACAAAATCACAATCGATGTATTGTCGCTTGCGCAGTGTTTGATTTCTCAGTCATCGGTTCAGTTGTGCGAATTGCCAATAAAGCTTTGTCACACGGTAATCGTAGAGGTGTATTGCGAAATAAGTCAAAGGGTAGTACTTCAGTTGTCATTTAGATATTGCATTCAGTGTTTGACAATGAAAGGTATTCAGCTACATCTGGTTAGTGTCAGAACAGTCACAGTTCAGAAAAAGCTAATAATGATGATATTTGACACAAGTAAAGTTTTATATAACATAACATCATGCCTGTTTACGTAGAACAGTTAGGAAGAGTTGTATCCATAGTACACTCACATTCTACCAGTTATCTTTAAAACGCCATGTAAAAAAAAAAACAACAAGTTAATCGTACTACTAATATAAATGCGAAAGTTTGGATGGATGGATGGATATTTGTTACTCAATCATGCCAGAACGGCAGCACGGATCTGAATGTTTGACACAGATATAGATTATAGTGTGAATAGCAAATAGACTTATTTTTTTCTCACACAGGTACACATCAAAAATTTCCACACGAACGAAATCGCGGGCAAGAACTAGTTTTGTAAAAATATTTTTATATAAATATGCTTGAATTTGTGTACATTGCATTTGTTGCGATCGTTACCTTCAAAACTACTTTGTTATAGCATAAGTTTAATTAGTAATAATTACCTGCGACCAATATATTATCGCAAATTGAGCCCATAATGCGTAGAATATAATTACTAACTGAGGTTAATGACACCACGATAGTAATTACATCATGCAGGGACATCCTAATTCGTATCGAAACAATATAGCCGCGATATCCCGATAATTAATACTGTCTCATTATATTAGAACTAATAAGGGTGTGTGCAGGCGGAAATATTGTAGACATATAAACATCAATAGCTTTGGAAAGCTATTCGTGTTTTTGTTTGTTAGAATTCATGGAAGCAGTTTTCACATGGGTACTTTAAGAGAGCCTACGCGTTTGCACTGGTACTGATACTGTCAGCCTGCGTCATCCCACTGCTGGGCAAAGGCCTCCCCATGACTTCCAGCTGCTACGATCCAGGGCTAATGTGGGCCACTGGTCGTTTGTTTTATCCAGCACGTCCAACCATCTTCTACGAGGTCTGCCGCGACGCCTTCTAGCACTATTTTGCGTAAAATGATACGCTCCTCAGTTTTAAGAGATTTTTTATTACTAAGGTCTAATTACTAAGGTGTTTGACAAAAAAAGAAGGGAACATAAGGAAGTAAAAATAGAGTCTTGTTTTAAGAAATTTTGATTTTGTATAAAGTCACGCGGTTTCATAGTATGATGGTCTCTCAAATCAAATCAAATCAAATCATTTATTTCTTTGCAAACATGGGTATTAAGGGCATAGATGTTCTTTTATAATGAGGTTCTCCACATTTTGCCGTCACATGGGCATGCAAATAATTTGTTTACAAATATAAATTTAAAATAAGTATATATCTCGATATTTTTATTACTATTTAGGCCTTGTCTAAAAAAATATCTTGATCTGAACAAAGCCTAATACAAATTCGGTACCACACAGTCGTCATAGGTCGGTATAATTTACTAACGAATTGTTATCGTCCATGATTTGTGATAGTTCTCATATTTGCAATATAAGCACAGCTGGGAAATTGACACTGATTGAAGCGCCCATGTTTTCTGATATACAGTGAGTGGAGAATTACTTAAACTAATGTCGACTAATAAACATGAAACTACTATGTAAGTTAGCAGAAAATTTAAGAAATGCTTCAAAGACTGACAATGATCTTTGCAGCTCCAGCCACAGTAAGTCCCTCGGTCCTACACCTGAACTATCCCCGGTCGTGTTGGAATGCCGTCCTTATGGACTATGAGAGTCAGGGAAGACTGCATCTGTCAGAATGAACTGGACGAGTCTCCGCTGAAATTGATAACCATGGCCAAAAGCAGAGACGTTCAGCTCCAATACTCTAATTTATTTTGAGAAATTCTCTTGTAACTCCTGCAGACATAAGAGAAGAAAAAGATTTAGGACCTCGCCTTCAAGGCAATGATTTATAATGGTTTTTTTTATAATTTTAATTTTGTTAATATTAACTCTATTCATACACCTATATTGTGATACGTAAAAAAAAATATAATATCACACTTTATGGTTCCACAAAAAAAAAATCATTTTAGAAGTAGATGCCGTCACTCGCATGCACGATGACCACTGGGCAACAGGATGGGTGCCCCCAGAAGAAGAAGAAGTGGCGGGACGATCTGGATGCGTACCGCGAACGCTGGTTCGAAGAGGCACGGAAAAAGAGCTCATGGAAGGAATGGGGGGAGGCCTTTGCCCAGCAGTGGGACAGTACGGGTTAAAAGAAAAAAAAAGGAGTAGATTCATTGTGTACACCAGTTGAGGTTTAAACTTGCATTTTCATTGGTCCTCTAATCGTTTGATTTTCACCGCTCTCAATATTCAATTGAAACATTTTATCCTAAAAGCTCGAAATAAATTACTATACATCCACGACGCATTAAATATTCACGTATTTCGTATATATTTGGAATGCTTGTTTCCCATTCGCATACAAATCATTCATTTCCAAATAAAAATACATTCATTCATTTCGTTCATTCGCCGGTTGTTCCGTAGCTTTGCGCAAACAGATCAATGGAACATATTTACTTTTGTCATTACAATTTGTTGTAGAAGTAGCGATTCTGTTTGTTCCGCATTTTGGTTTGTATGCAGTTTTTGTTGTATTTGCCGTGGAATGTTTTGTCCTTGATTAAACGTCATAATGTTTGTGTGTGTTGTTTTCACCGGATTTCTATGGAGCTGTTCGAGTAATTAATAATGTTTTCACAATCACAATTTATTGTGTTGTTATTATTAATAATTACTCTATGCACCAGGCAAAACAGTGGCTGTTAGTTTGGAGCGTTTATTTATTTCACTTTTGTGTATCCAAACGAAGAGCTCGTGGCATAACAGCCGCTCGCGTCGATCTTCAGGTTAAGCCGCGCTTGCCTAGGCTGGTCCGTGGATGGGTGACCACTCATTACGTACCGAGTTTCCTCCGTGCCTCGGAAAGCCCATTAAGCTGTTGGTCCTAACTGTAATTTGTAGATCTAGTAGCCCGAAAGTCTGAGAACCAGTCTTACCAAGGGGTGCCGTATTATCCAGTATTAATAAGGTTGTGGAGGTCAGATAGGCAGTCGCTCCAGGTAAAATACTGGTATTCAGCTGTATCCGGTAAGACTGTAAGCTGACCCCAATAAAGTTAGGAAAATGCTAGGCAGATGATTGTGTATACACGAAACAGATTTTAAATAGTGTACATTTTTTTTTCTTTATTCATTTATACGGGCTTTTACGCATAGCGTATGTCATCCCATCGTATCCTAAACAATAATACTTTTCACAAGACGAGGGCCATGAATTTAAACAAACACTTCGCATCGTCGCCCTTTTGTTGAGATAGAATTGCATGGAACATGCCTACATCAGTTCTGTTCAAATTTAGGGACTTACTAAATTATTTCTACTGGAGTCATATTGGACATATTCCATCACTAAATGTTATAAGTCCTCGACAACTCCACATTCCTCACAATTAGGTGAAGCGATTTTCTTTATCATGAAGGCAATTTTTTTGCATGGAACCCTAATGTTTACCATTACGTTACATATTCCTTTAAAATAGAACTGATTGCTTCTGTCCTTTTTTCCAAAGAACAAAATGTAAGCAAATAAGTATTACCGTTTCTAAAGTAACAAATTCTGTCAATCAATTCTATCCCCACAAATTGTATAGAATAGATGTTTTTTTTTAACATTCGTTTTTTGACAATACACAATTCCAACTGAACGTTCTAAATAACCTCGAATGAACTAAGCAACATACAAATTCCACTAAATACTCACAACACACACAACACGCGCACAGATTTCACTATAAAATCTAATATAATGCGCAACACTAAAACCATTAACCCTTCATTACTGGGGCACCTGCACATCACGGCACATTAGGGTCATTTATACCTGCGTGCCTTGATTTATTCCCCCCTAGCGTTGAAGGGTTAACGCATTGACGTCTACGCGAATAAGCGTCTTAATCATAGTATTCAAGGAATATGTAGGGTTGGATTTTGACTTACGTAACTACGGGTAAATTGTATTCAGTAAAATTTCTAACTTTACTTCGTAACATAACAAATTCGTCTGAAATTTCCCAAGTCGATCAGTGAACAGAGAACCTGTTATGAATTTCATGGTATAAGAGCCGATAATATGAATAACTAGCTGTTGCCCGCGACCTTCGTCAGCGTGAAATTTTAGCCTATAAATTTCCTCGATAAATGGGCTGTGTGCAGGCGCTGCTGCTGCGACTGCTGAGATCCTCAAGCAGCGCTAATACTGTAACCTTATTGGTAACTACAGTTTTGAGCAGTTTTGGGGTCATGGGTCCCGAGTGCGCGTCTCCTTCTTAAGGAAATCTCTCGCCGACTGGTCGACACTTCGCGTGACCAGAGGGCTGGCTTTTTCTTTAGCCAAAGAATTAACATTGCCATTCAGCATGGCAATGCTGCCAGTCTTCTGGGCACGTTACCAGATGACAGCGATGCGGAGGAGTACTTTGACGCCTAAGTGTCCTATTGTCGTCGTTGTTTAGATGTTTATATTTTCTTGCTTTTAGTCTTATTTTTATCATTAGTTTAGTTCTATTTGTAGTCTGTATATAATGTAAATATAATAGAAAGTAAATGAACACTTATAATATTAATATAGATAAATAATTTTCGAGCAAAGATGGGGCCAAGATTAAAGATTGCTTTCTCGAATTTTTTAATGATAAAATGCAAGAACACTACGACAGAGGTAAATTTCAAACGTAGATCACGGCGCTCAGTAGAACCGCTTTTGATCTCTTTACCAATGAGGCTCTTTTCAGTCTAAAATTTAACTTTATTGGTGACTTTATAAGAAAACTAGTGGACTGTATATTAATAGGTGTAATACCACAATTAACATAAAGTGTGAAGACCGTACAAGAAATGCCCGGAGTGGCCGGCGTTTGTGAGCTCAGTGGTGTGGTAGGGCGCGTAGCGGCGCTCGCGCAGCCGAGTTCGGTACCCCGAGCCCCGCGCCCTCCCTGCTGTTATCCACGCATATGTGAGGCGCCGTCACTAGGGTTTCCTAAGAATTTATTGAATAGATAAACTATCTAGCTGTGTGTCTTTTTTGTCTCCATTTAATCGTTTTCTAATCTATTTCTAACTTACTTTTTAGTACTAAGACGAACTTATTGCTCTACGAAGCTCATTTCAACTTCTTTCAAAAGGCAACTTAGAGAATTTAAAGTTTTACACAAAGCAACGCTCCTGGCTAATTTTGGTGATCATTATGAACATAATTATTAATAGGAATAGGGGACTTAATAGGTCAAAGAGATTACAAGGACTTATTAGGTTGGGCAAAGTGTTATAATGAATGTCTCCAGCCGCCCGAATATTCGATGAGTTCATGGTTATAAAATATGGCAATTAAATACGCCTCGTATTTCATAAATTGATGTAGACCAAACGTTAGTGTAATAAATACTAATGCCTAGTTCTTCGGAAAATACAGGATTGCGGATTACGTTCTTTTTTGAACACTGTACTATTTGGTCGATATCCATTTACGAAACATCAATTTAAATTTTTAAATTTAAATTCACTGACTGACAACGCAAAACCTACAAGTGCTGCATCTACACAGAACCATGAAATTTTGTAAAAAGTTAAAATTAAGAGTTTTAAAAAATGAAGGTGAACACTAATAGCAGAGTTGTGACACAATTTGCAAACTCTCTCACACATCTTGAATTTTCAAGGTTTTTTTTCACACCGTTACGTCTGTCTCATTTCATAACCGTGTACCATTCATAACATCACGCCTGTAATCCCCGAAGGGTTAGGCGAAATGTGGGAGTACTAATGGGTACACCATTAGTTCTCCCACATTTTGCCAGTTATGTTTCATTACCATGTATTAGGGGACGAGCCTATTGCCATCAACCGGGTACCAATAAAGACTCCATGGTTACTTCTGAGAAATTCCTGTTGGAAAAACCCAATAAAACTTTGCCCGACCTGGGAATCAAACCAAGGACCTCATGCTCAGTAGTCGCGCTTGTGACCACTAGACCAACAAGGCAATCCATATTTGTCTCTATACAGGGTGTAAACAGACCCTTCACATAGCCGTCTACCAAGCATTCTGTACATCAAACTAAGAAATATTACGCAAAAATTATTGCTAGGATTTTTTTTTTTTTTGGGGTGAAAAATCACGTTTTACGGTAGAACTCGATGGAAAGCACTCAAAGCATTGTGCTGATGGATGGATTGAATAGTACGGGGGTCGTGGAGGTGTGTAAAATAAAAATCGTACATTGAAAACATGAATTAAAAAAAAAACTTGTGAAAAAGTTGGAACTTTGACCCCCAATATCTCCGTAACTAGAAGGTTCCCAGGTATGGTCTGGAACAAAAAAAAATGTTCGCACAGACGGGGAGAACAAGTGCCTTTCGGTTATGTTAAGGGTCTATTTACACCCTTTATATCCTTGACAGGATGTTAAAGCTTATTTGACGGGTTAAGTTACAGTAAGCCTAAGAATGATTTTTTTATGTGTATATTTGTATGTATGTTTATTTTATATATAGGTATAACTTTGTTTTAAGTTCCAATTTCAATTTCCCTGTTTTGTCTTTTCTACACACTGTGTCTACATTTCTAATCCTACTTTCCTCTCGCAGGTCTGCTGGAAGAGATTTCGCATGAAATAAGCAGTACCTTTGTGCTCTTCTATCTTAATGTTAAGTCTTGTTGAGTATTTTGTGTGTACATAAATAAATAAATAAATGACGAAATTTTGTGTTTCCATCCTAATGCATGAGCTATTCGGGTACTGTGTACCGTGTTATCGTGGTAGAGGGTCTAGATTGGTCCACCTACATATGGATCTGTTTGCTAAAGCTCAGATGTGTCAATAGCCAGACGTTTATCATGATTGTGTGGTTGCTCTTAAGTCGTATCTGGCAATAGCCCTTTCTTATGTGTGTCATTGGACAAAAGTTGCTGATTAAAGATGAACAGAGGTTATAAATGCCTAAAACCACGTACATTGGGCATATCACTAAGTATAACATGTGTCCAAAGAGATTTAAAAGAATTAAACAGTGGACAATGGCAATAAAGTCATTACAAACATTTTTTTCGGTTTTGGACATTTTGAAACCGCTGGACATTTTGTGAATAGGACATTCTGCGCCTAAACGACGAATGCTACCTGACAAGCGGGAGTATGACACTGGACAGACCGATTTGTTACTAAGTACTGTAGTAACAAGTATTGAATTAATATTTTTTTCGTCTTGTCCTGTGTATCGCTCGTACCTAAATATTTGAATGCCTTTTTATGAGTCTGTTCTACCGACACCATACTACATATTTCACAAAACGGGCCTAAGCAGCTACAGAAGCAGTATCTAATGGTGGTAGTTACTGTAGGAGCCCCATCCTACATATACAAGGTGTAACAAAATACAAGCAAGACATCTCGCGTGGTGTCTCGGACCATAAAACTGAACAAGTATTGTTTTACGAGTTCTTGAAGTTTACAAAAAAAAAGTATTGTAGTTACTTTCTATAGGAATTGACGCGATCAGCTGATCATGAAAGATCAGATTCATGTTGATCATGAAAGCTAAAAAAAGTTATTAAATTCCAAAAGCCATAGCGCAAAAGTGTTTCAGTCTCATAGTCTGAATCTGGTGACTCAGACGACGACAGACGACACGCGAGATCTTGCGTTTATTCTGTTACACCCTGTATAAACTCACGCCTTTTTCCCATGCGCGGTAGGCTGAGACTACAGAATGCCACCTGCTACGATCCTTACGCACTCGCCTCGTCTACGATCAGACATCTGGTCATACACACTCGCTGGTTACAAGTACTACTCAAATCTACCATCTTTATTTTCAATATTATCTTTTTTCACTTCTCAGGAGAATGTTAAAGTAATACCAATTTCTCAGAGAGACTAAGACCCATTATTTAAGATTAAAATGATTCATCTTGATCCCTAACCCTCCTTAACAAAAAGGTCATTGCCCTACAACATACCAAAATGCCCTTCACAGCGTCCGGGCAGCCATCCCATTTATGATACCGTTCTTATCATGCCAAGGTGACGGGTTAAGTTACCATAAGCCATCACTGACGAGATTTCCTGTTACCCGCGTAATCCGCGAGACGGGTTATGTCATGGATGAAATCTGTGTAGAAGCGAAACTCATGTGTGGGTATCCCATAGTGCGGCAATACGATACAAAACGTAAGTTCGTAAAGAACGGTTTGCGACTGCACCATTATTGGATCTAATCTATGGAAAAACATACATTCATAAACTCCCGGCCTTTTTTCATGGGGGTAGGTAGAACTGACAGAACGCCATCTCCGCCATACTTCCATGCTCCTTTTGCGTCGTCCAATCGAAAGGAATTTAAAAGACATAGGGAATATTATCATACAAAAAATTTGAGCTCGAGCATTTTCGATTTTGACACATGACAAATGATAAGTGATAAGCGGGCGTATTTCATTAGACAGATCGATTTGTTACATAGTAGTTAGACGTGGAGTTGCGGACACCAGCCCGTTATACAATACATAGTAGTAACAAGTATTGGATTACGATTTTCTTCATCTTGTCCCATCTTCCGCTCGTAATATTTGAATGTCTCTGGCGTCGTCTATATTAGGTCATACACAAACCCCGGCTTCAAGTATCATCTGCAACCGACGTTATAATCTTATAAAATGGTAAACTGACTGACTGACTGACTGGGTGATATATCAACACACAGCCCAAACCGCTGGTCCTAGAGACATGAAACTTCGAGGGTGTGTTCTTTGTGAAGAGTAAGTATCCACTAAAAAAGGATTTTTGGGAATTCCACCCCTAAAGGGGTAAAATAGGGGATGGAAGTTTATATGAAAGTCCGTCAGTTTAGAAGTTAGGATCTTCAAATTTTGTGTTTAGGCTAACAATTGAAAATTAATATATACGTGTCTCACCGTTTCTGATAATTCTACCCCTGAAGGGTTAAAAGGGGGATGAAGGTAAGTAAATAATTTATAAAATAAGTGGATTATTTTCGACATCCACGCGGGCGAAGCCACGGGCAAAAGCTAGCATTATACAATATCGGAGGTAGATTATCAATTAAAAAAAAAAAACAAGTTTTACAATTTATTATACAATATACTAAACAATTTAGAAAAATAAAGAATCTTACGATACAGATGACACCTGACGCCGTATAGGTCCGCTCGCTATGGTGATCATGGATTGAAGAAGGGGCGCGCCCGCGCTGGTGCGCGCTTACTCTCAGGCTTAGGTGGTTTGGTTCATCTCCTACAATAATTTATAACACCAGTTGCAGACGGAAAGTATAGAATAATTTCCTGCATGTCACAGTCCTGAGTCTCGAGCTAGCCAAACCTAGAACAGGATAATGAATTTGGAATTTCATCGGGCGCTACTCACGAAACGTACGTGTGCCTCAAGCGACGATTAAAACCTGACATTATTGAACGTATCTTTCCACCGTAAATGGTAGGCAACACTAATCAAGCAGACGTGTCGCTTCTCCACATTTTCATTCTATGGTATTGTATGCCACATACACAACGACGAGGGATGAAATGATTTGAGTTCATATTGCACTTTGTGATTATTTGATGTTTTCATTATTCTGTGTTGTAGTGATGATGTTTAGTATTTAATGAAGCTCAATAGACTGACTGTCAAGTTGACTGACATTCATCACAGGGTAATCTTCTCATCCGTGTTGACATGAGATAATTTGCCGCATGGAAACATTTGTTAAATGTAACATTTATCTCAGTAGCTGAGCGACTGGCTGCTGCGCTGCTTGTTGCGGGTTCGATCCCCGCACGGAATAAATGTTTGTAGTTGTTCCGGGTCTGGCTGTTTGTGAATGTGAGTTTAAATGTTTGCAAACGTACCCACGATACACGAGAAATATCTAGTGTGGGCCAAAGTTTAAATTAAAAAAAAAAATAACAGGATATTAAAATATCTTGCAAAATATGTATGCTGCAAGGAATTGAGTGAGAGGCCCATGGGCGGCATAAAAACTCTGACTAACCTAACCTAACCTAACCTAACCATAGGATATGAAAGAAAGATTTTTATAAATGGTTTTAAGCTCAGAAAAGCTTAAAAAATAAGATGCTGTATATTGCCAGAAACTTTATTGGTCCATTTTTTTTTACATGGGAGTTAGCAGATATTACAGAGTGTAACCTGCTACGGTATTTACATGCTCCTTTTACTTCGTCCACGTTCATAAATCTAGTCATACAATACAATAATATCTATCAATACCGGTACCAATATATATCGGTATCAATACAATAATATCTATCAATACCGGTACCAATATATATCGGTACCAATACAATAATATCTATCAAAATTGTACACAGAACAAACATCTCAACTTAGTAATCCGTGAAATAATTTTAAAAGCCAATTTCAATAACGAGGAATTTCAAACAGATTAAATAAATTCAAGCTTTAATAATTTCAAGCTTCAATCGAAATAACTTGAAAACTATTTAGACTGCTCCGTGACAATTTAACAGCTTGCCAAGAGTTTCATCTTAACTTGTTCCAAATAATTTGAACGTCACCTTGAAATAATTATACCTAATCTTAAGTCAAAGTTTACTGAACGGGTCCTTATTAAAATTTATGTTTACAGAAATTGATAAATTGAAACTGAACTCTTTGGGTTCTACACGTAATAATGGATGTAAAAATGCCTTTAACGAAGCCAAAATGCACTTGTTATCTCCGTCATTACGATCATTATTTTGTTCAAGACCATACCTGGGAACCTTTTAGTTACAGAGATATTGGGGGTCAAAGATGCAACTTTTTCACAAGCATTTTTTTTTTTTTGAAAACACTGGTTTTTAATGTTTTAACTTTACTTTAAATACCTCTGTGACTCCCTTACTATTAATCGCATCCATCAGCACAATGTTTTGAGAGCCAAAAAAAAGTCATTTATTAGAAAAAATGTTTGCGTAGAGTTACTTATTTTGATTCGGACCCTTCACGAAACCGTCAACCAAGCACTGGTTGACGGTTTCGTGAAGGGTCCGTTTACGCCTTGAATGTATTGGCTTCATTCAGCATAGCCTACCGGAAAAATCGAATATTCATGTAGACACATGTTCGGCAAAAAGTTGATCAGCTGAGTTTGATTTGTGCAGAGTAGGCCCGAACTTATTCAGCAATGGGAGATGCCGAATGAAGTTTACCGATCGGCATGGTCTAAATATGTTTGGTGATTGCTTTGGGCTCGTTTTATTTTTCAAGATATACTGAATCAAATGTGCTGAGTCGAATATGTGTGTGACACCCCACAAACCACAGTCACAGTTAAGTAGATCATTAACTTTGATGAATCATTAACTGAACACCGTTATATGGGAGGGTTAAATTATTACCCTACTCATGTTCAAACAAACTTCCTTTCGTTTCTAATTAAAACATAAACAATGTGGTCCTCATTACTAACTAGTTCATCAACATTAATGATCACCTATGAAAGCGGCTTTTACATCAAAGATGAATAACAATAGAACCGTCTAAGTCGCGAAGGTTCTAAGCCCGACCCGCTGAACTACTAATAAATAAATACCAAAGCCATATACAAATGAGTATCAAGTTCCCACAATCACCTACGACGCTACGTCGCGTCGCTACGAATTTCGTAGAACCCGGTCAATAAGCTACGCCCTTGCTACGAACATTCGTAGCACTTCGATTAAATCGCAAACAAGACGTACAACGCTTTATTTGATTCTCAAGACGGCTGAAGTAATTATGCTCAATCTTGTCTCTAAAAATCTTAACATCAAAGGGTGATAAAATCAACTTTTCACAACTTGTTATTACAAGCCTTTCCGCGAATTCCTTTTGGCGTCGAAATAAAGATTTTATTTCCAACATTAATTATCTACGACTCAAACAACAGACTGTTTCTCTAACTGGCAGCAATAACGAAGCGGCTATAAATAAATGTAATTAGGCGCTTTCACCGGCATCGTAAAACCTTCGCTCGTAATCGTTTTACGTTGTCTTTCAGTTTAACTGTGTGCGAAATGCGTATTAAGTCATTTGGAGACGAATTATTGCTTGAGTAACATGCAATCTCACACATGCATGTGCAATTTGCACACAGACGTGGATGTTTTTTGGGATAGAATCGGTTCTTAGTTATGCTATGTAATCATAGCATAACATCATGATGCTTGTTATCATTGAGGGGTTAGGAGGAGGTGTACCAGTGCATTCACGTTTCGTTATACCTAGAGCCTATTACGACAAATAAAGGACAACAAAAAACTGATAGAACACCCAATAACACTGCCTGACCTGAAAATTGAACCCAGAGTCTTAAGCTTAGCAGTCTCTTTTTGCGACCACTAGACCAAGGACTCATAAGAAATTTAACATTCTAATGTGATACTGTTAACACTAGAAAAACCTATCAGTTCTGACATGCATACTTCATTACGAACATTTTGCTAAAAGAAAGTTCTTTCTCAATCTGTGATAAAGGTCAGCGTTACGTTCTCGGCTTTTTCTTACGCCCGTCTCAATGATGTTTTACCAAATCCAACCAAGCTAAATAAAAACCGCGTCTACATGTGACAAAAACTATCAAATAAATATAAAACACCAGCAAAACATGTGACGTTTAAAACATAAACTAAGGGATCGTAGTATAGTTTACCATATGTCAGTCGTAATACTACGAAAACCACCCTTACTACAACGGCATAAAGACCATGGCAATATCAAATTTTTACCACGGATTTGCGACTGAGTATACCATATAAAAACTTTATCGCGTCTATATAAAAAATGTCGGCATATATTTACGACTGTTTGGGAATTTAGATAAAAAGCGACATGTACTCATTGATCATTAGTATGGCGTATGTTTCGGGTGTGCACTGGATTGATGAAAAAAGAGAGATATGACAAAGTATTCAAAAAATCTTCGAGAAGGCCACAACCCAGGAAGGCGCGTTATTATTGATAATGTTAATGTTCTTGTCAATTGTTAATGTTTTGCTTGCTTTTTTCTGTTTTAAGTTATGTTTTGTTTTGTTGCAATTATTTTATTTTAAAATGTCGATTATTTTTCTATTTTATAATAATGACTAATTATGTGAAAGACAAAGTGTACACCTTTGAGGTACATTTTTGAGGAAGTAATTATTTATTATTAAGATCTCATGTAAAATGTACCAAAAATCACACCAATAATTTTTTTTTTTTTTGTTAGCCTGTTTATATGTCCCACTGCTGGGGAAAGGCCTCCCTTTCTCCTTCCATACCTCTCTGACCTGTGCGATATCTGATCATGTTCGCCCCGCAAACGAGATCAGATCGTCATACCACCTTCGCCGCGGTCTACCTCGACGGCGATTTCCTCCGACAGGCGTCCAGTGGGTGGCGATCGTTGCCCATCTCTCCGGGCGCATTCGTGCTACGTGGCCAGCACTCCCACTTCAGCTTAACTGTTTTTTCTCCAACATCTGCTACTTGAGTAATGGAGCGCAGGGTAGTGTTTATAATTTATTTCATCACCGTTGCTCTCAAAACGGTGAAAGAAAACATTGTGAGGATACCGACATGATCTAGAATCAAAAATTCGAAGATATGTGACATTGTGGTTGTGGATGTGACATCTATCAACCCGCACTGCGCCTGATGGATTACATCCCACTTCCTCTTATAGAGAGGCGGCCTGTTTCCCAGCAGTGGAAACATTATAAGCTTCTTCTTCTGAATCATGTAGTTAGTGCCTAACCTGGTGTCAGAGTTTTTATGGCGCCCATGGGCCTCTCATTTGGCTTTACATGCCGTCGAGATATATTTCAAAGCATGCCTGAGAGATAAGCTGATTATCACCCATACAAGTAAACGATATTGAATATCTCTCCGCTTCTAGCGTGTGTTTGTTAAAAGTGAAACAACAGGGGTATAAAAGAAAACGGTTGTCACCTATGCGCGAGCGCCCAATTTTATACTTAAAGGCAATACGGATACAGTCCTTTATTCAGTGACAATAAAAAAGTGCGCGAAGATTTTTAGACTCGGTGGAAACGGACTCTAAGGGTTGAACAGAGCGGGAATGCTATCGCACGCGGCAACATCGACGAGGCGACAGGCAGCACTCTGTTTCTCGCTCTAGAGAATGACGGGTCTAAGCGATAGAAAAGGATAGTAACATGGAAAAGCGTAATTCCGTGTTGCTAGATGACGTTCAACCCTAAACCTGTATGATAGTTTAGCTTAAAAATATTTTTTTGGAATAATTTCCTTACTTTCCAGAGGGGCTTTATTTTAAATACAACAGACGTTAAAAGTGTCGTAAATTTATCTCTAGTACCTAGTTATAATAATATCATTAAACAAAGAGAATTTTCAAACTTTCAGACTTTTATGATCTTACGAAACTTTTAGTTTTTACGGCTTTCTGGAGTAAAAATAAGAGACAAATCGTTTTACTAAGGTATATGTGAGAAATGGTTGAAATGGGAATAAATTTCGTAAAAAAGTTGTCAATCATCCTTGAAGTGCTTATACAGATTGGAAGGGACATCGATTACGACGTATTCAGTACATCATTTCGAACCCCCACATAGAAACTGTTCATCAAAAAACAGGTGTTTCCTACAAAAGTGCTGTACCTACATGGTCAAAATGTATGGAATAGCAGATGTAAAAAAAATGTCGAGGTATAATTTTATATATATTTTTGTACAAACGCGGTGTTGGCCGGAGAAAAAAGTCTTAGCTGAGAAACATTCGAGAATTGCCCGGAATTATGACTACTGCTAAGTTCTTCCACCTCGCAAAGAACAAGAAGAAATATTTGGAGTTGATGGCTAACCTTCGGTAATTGAAGAGGACGAACAGATGTATATAATACACGATAAAATGCCTCCCAAAAAAATCATCGAACATTTTTTTCTCGTTTTAACATATTGACTCATTACGTCTGCAGAGTTTTGCTAGCTAACTTAATTCGTCCCAATATTCAAAGCATTCTCAATATTTACATAGAAAATACATCTCCCTTATTTCTACGCTCGGAGGCAGTTTTTATCGCTCGTTCAATCAGTCATCACTCATTGGTGTCACGTGGAAAAAATATTTAGATTCTCAGTTGATTTTTCTCATTTGATGCGAGACTGTTGGGCCATGGAAAAAGCGAGTTGAAGAGGGAGCCGATTTCTGTGTGCGTAAACAGAAAATTTCTGTTTGACACGAATAAAAAATGGGTATCGTATTTACCCAGTAGTAACTGGGTTGTGGAGGTCAGATAGGCAGGCGCTCCATGTAGAATACTGGTATTCAGCTGCATCCAGTTAGACTGGAAGCCGATCCCAACATAGTTGGAAAAGGCTAGGCAGATGATGATGTCGAATAAGAAAAAAAATAAGGACAATCGCCGAACGAAAGTCGTAGAACTGATTTAGAATACGTTTTATTTCGGTTCAGAAAGATCGGATTATAAAAGGTTTAATTTAGCTAATGCTTGAAAGCATATATTAAGTTGATCTGTAAATTAATATTTATTACGACTATCCATTTTCATCATCATTTGAAAAATTAACAATGATAGGGAGGAGATTTGACAAAACAACACAGAGAACAGAGTGAAAGATTATGAGATCCAGCAGTGGGACAATACAAGTTAATAAAAAAAGGCCTCCCCAAGCCGCAATCAATTTTATTAGCGAGCCATATTCATTTCTCTAAAACATTCCTATTTGTTAAGCCTGAATGCTTTGGGAATATACCGGAATTGATTTTCTTAGAAATGGATGTTTGAAAACGTAACTGCGACTAAGAAAAAGTTCGTAATTTCTTTTACCTGGAGATTGGACAAGAGGTTCTCGGAAAGGTAGCCTTTAGTTCCTGAGCAGCTTGTTCGTTTATAATATAACATAGTAATGGTCTTTGTGAGGAAGCTCCCCTGAGGAAGTACACCATACTTATTTCTTCAGAAAGGTCAAATCCGTAGTACTCTCAACCGTTGAGAGTGGTGTAACCTGGTGTATGAACGTGGATAAAGCAAAAGGACTTGTATCAAGTGGCCTTTGTAGTTTTTGTCAGCCCCCATAGCAAAGAAGCATTTTATTAAGTGCGTTTGATATTGTCATTATTTTGCAGTCGTTACGTATTGTCTGAAGTCCGAAATTATGTCTTACCAAAGGCTATCGTGTTGGGCAGTTGCTCCACGTAAAATACTGAATTTAGCTTCCAATAGTTTTAGCTTCTAATTCTCGTAGCCCCACACTATAAGACAAAGGCCCTCTTAATGAAGAAGTGTTTGCATAGTTCACGAGAAACGGTCCTTGATCGAACAGAATTAAAATTAGATCGAAAAGGAAAATTCGGAAGGTTCAATTCGGCACGCAAAATTGGTTTTTGAACTAAAATCTTGATAGAATTCTATAAAGATATTTCAATTAATAAAGCATCATCAATTTTTGAAAATAATTATTCTGACTGTCCAAAAAAAATCACTGTCTCCTTCTAATGTGCCTAGCCTTTTCCCAACTGAAAGGAGAATGCCTGTATCTTTCAAGGTGTTACTGTCCTTTGAAAGACTGGTTATGAGACATTGGGGCGATTACCAAGTACGATTATAAAAGCACGAAGAACGACGTCTATCAGATCAACGTGTTTTCTGAAACGCGGAAGATGCTGTGTATGAAATAAATGCTCACTTTTTCTTTTTAAAAATTCCTTAAGTGCACCGACAACATCGTTCCATATTAGCAGTGATAGCTTAGTGGTGTGACCGTCGGACTACCAAGTCATAGGTCTCGAGTTCGAAACACGCACCTCTGATTTTTCATGTGCGTAGTGTATAATTATCATTTGTTTCGGTGAAGGAAAAGATTGTAAGGAAACCAGCATGCCTGAGAGATATTTCTCGACGGCATGTAAAGCTAAGTGAGGGGCTCGTGGGTGGCGTAAAAACTCTGACACCACGTTAGGCACTAACCATACGATAAAGAAAGACCTAAAACATAAAATAGAACTTTCTCCCAAAGAAAGACATAAAAGAGAACTTTCTCCCACCGACCCATCTCATGGTATATACCGGTTTAAGCACTACAGCTAAAAAAGCCATATTCAAATGCAAAAAGCCGTATGACTAAGACAGAACTCGGACACCGTATTGATCCTCAGTCGCATCGGTGCTTAGACCGACAACGTATTGGTCTGGCAACTTAACGTCACACCACATGGGGATAACGATGCTATATCTGTTATGATACTGTTTGAACGGCTGTAGTTTAATTTAACCACTTTTAAAGCCAGTTTAAGGCTTATGACGGAGGAGTTCGTGGCTAAATAATAACAGCCGCTCCGACCCGAGTAGCTGTTATCGGCGGGTCGATCTTTAGGTTAAGCGGCGCTTGTCTAGGTTGGTCCGTGGATGAGTGACCACCCATTACATATAGAGTTTCCTCTGCCTTTTCCCAACTATGTTGGGGTCGGCTCCCAGTCTAACCAGATGCAGCTGAATACCAGTACTTTACATGGAGCGACTGCATATCCGCCGTCCACAACCCAGTTAATACTGGGTAATACGATACCCCTTGGTAAGTCTGGTTGTCTTACTTTCGGGCCACTGATGACCTGTAACGACTGTCAAAGATCTACAAATAAAAGCCGGGACCAACGTGTTAACGTGCTTTCCGAGGCACGGAGGCGACTTAGTATGTAATGGGCCCATCCAGCCTTCTTGGATATACAAGTGTGATAATTATGTTACGCCCGTTAATAAACTTGACAAAGTTTTTTCAGGCTTTCGGTATATAAACGTTACTGAACCTAAAATCCTACAAATATTGACATCAGACATCATTTTTCATATTTGGCAACACAACTTTCACTTCAAAACCAAACCTATACTCAATCACAGGAAACAAAAGAAAAAAAATATATATCATAAACCCCGAACACACTATCGAAAACGCGCTCAACCGATCACGTAACAGAAAAATGTCATTTGTAACGTTTGTTGAATACGTCCCACACATAATCGTGTTCAATGGACGCGCGACATATCACCTGAACGAAAGCAAGATTGATGAGTAGCGCGCGACCGATAAACGCTGACGTGGCCACACCTTTATAACTGAAGGTGTTCGCGGTTCTAACACGTTGTATAGATGTAGGGTGTGTGTGTTTCGGTGAATAATTTGGGACAGTTTTGGTTTGTAGTTTTCTGTAAGGTTTTATTTAATACATTTTTGTTTGCATATGGAAAGTGGATGTTAGACTAAACTTTATTTGTAAGTACTCTAAAAATAATCAACATTTTGCTTTTGGCTGCAACTTGCCTGATCTAAAGCGATGATGCGGCCTAGGGTGCAGCAGGCTTGCCTTGACGAAACCGATTCACTCGAGCTTTGAACATATTGAACAAACTGTGCTGCACTTTGACGATTAATTTGTAAGATGACTGTAATCCAGATCTGTCTCTTTATATCTTTTTCCTCAGAGGTTTCTATGACAGCTTGGCATAGTTGGCGTGGTAAATTATTTAAGCTAGTAGTTTCTTTACTATTTTTAAGGGTATCCTTAAAATTAATAAAAAAAAGTCCGGCTTGTAATCACTATTGTAAAGAAAAAAACACAGGTTAACCTTGACCCATGAATACAAAGAAAGTCATCGAACACTCACAACGATTTTGAAAAATAAAAAAGGACAAGTCCCACAAATTTCAAACTCATATCCAACCTACACAGAGGCTTCAGACAACTTCATCTAGTGTCATTAGGGCGTTACTCTAGATAGTGGTAGTCAAGAATAGGTCGTTAGCGAACCTCATTTATAATGGAGTTTGTCGACGAGTTTCAGTAAAAAAAATGCTTGCTTATATACTTACCTATAGCCAAGTTATCGAATATGACAGGGTAGTAAGAAGATTTATTAGTAAGTTTTTTGTCAAAAAATGTCAGTGCTAGCTGTGTGGTTTTTCGGGTTTTGAAATTTGGTGGGTATCTTTAGTAAATATTGATTGCATGTGTAATTTTTTAACTTCATATCTGGTAACTGTAAATTCATAATTAAAATACATTATTTAGAGTACCTACACGAATTTGTTTTAATTTATGCTTTGACATATTATTTAACACTAAATAAACAGTAGGGTGAGCTATCATATTTAATATCTGTCACAAATAAAAATAAGGCAGCGGCCTGTCAGACCGTTCGTCACCAGTTACGTTACTCTAAAACTATGTCACCAGCCAAAGGTTTAAAGTTCCATATCCGCCGCAGAGCCAATGAAATCGCATTGGACACATAATATATTTTGTCTAAGAACTCAATTTGGAATATCACACAGTGGACATAGTTAGAGACAGACTAAGTACTTTTGAACAATTGACCGCAGTACGCTGTCGGTAGGTGTTATATGCGGTATCCAGAATCGACTTTTATCACAATATTATAATTTTAATCATATACTGTCACTTACGGGATATCTTCCGTGATTGTCAAAATAATGAACAATCATATCCCGATATCCCGTAAGTGACAGTATAAGTTTAGTTGTAAACCGTGAAAGCTTAAAACAGTGTTATTATAATTTTATTACAACTCGAGTTTTGATTATCCAGAAAATAGTAATTTTACAAAAAAAAACTATAGTAGTAAAAACATAAGGTAAACTCACGCCTGTAATCCCCGAAGGTTGAAGCAAAGGTGTACCCAAAAGAACACAAACATTTCATTTGCAGTTAGCAATGGTTGTTACCCTGCCTCATTAAAAGTCCCTGTCGTAATCAAAAACAAACAATCTATAAAATAAACCTCAAACATAACGATAGTTTAAAGCAGTTGCCCCATTCTGAATAACATAAACGTCCCTAAAACGCAATTCTGACAAAATACTGCACTATACTGTCCTACTTTTGAGGTCGGCATGATCATGTATGACATACTAGTCTGCAAATTTATCCTTTGTCGCTGCTACGGTAATCTTACTCATATTTTTATAGATATAGACTCGTCCATACATGCATGTGTTAAGTTTGGAACCCAGTGGAGTGTAAAGGCAAGTAGCTTCACATGGACCAGTCATTAATAGTTATGCTGATTTTTTTCCTTGATCGTAAAAATGAGTGTAATGTTGGGAAGTTTTTTCGATATCTAAAATATAATGGATCCTTGTGGAACGGATATAATATTACTGATTGGGATATTATAGGAGAGGTAACATTAAACAAAATAAATATGGGTGTCTACGTAATAAAGGTATGTATAATGCTTTGAGAAACCATTCAAATTTAAGGTGTGACCCTATGAATATGTCGGATCCGATCATTAGTACAGACATAAAATGAATTGGAAAGCCGCCACTGTGCAGTGGTGACGTCACGTGGCTTACTACCCACCACTCAGTGTACTTGTACGGAGCCCTGATGTCCAACTCGAGGGAGGACGACATTCAGTGTCGGATCGCGGCGGAGTTGAGACGTCTTGGAACAGTACCCGATTCATTGTGCCCCGTGTTATTGTGTTAATTGGTAATCTTAAGTAATTCGTTAGTTTTGCCAGAAACAGTGTATCAGTATGTTTTCATAGCACGAAACCCATGGTCTGCCCACATGATATACGAGCCTAACGGAGTAAATCCTGACATATCCGACAAGTATATTAAATTCCTAATTAAAAAATTATACCGCCGGTGTTGATTCTATGAAACACAAAACAATTAAGACATTAATGTTTGCTTACTAAGCAAGCAGATTTCTGTTAAAACCTATGGAATTAACACCCT
The DNA here is from genome assembly GCA_963576755.1 of Noctua janthina. NCBI lineage: Eukaryota > Metazoa > Arthropoda > Insecta > Lepidoptera > Noctuidae > Noctua > Noctua janthina. The sequence goes on along the minus strand of OY755069.1, from coordinate 14,473,917 downwards.
TTGACTACTAAAGAAACATAATACCATAGTCTTACGTTACGTTACACGAGACTCATACAACATTTCGACAAATTCCAAGCGCACGAACGCAAAAGCGAAGTCTAGATTAAATTTCCCTCAGCTCTCTACGGAGGTTATGACCTAACAAAGTCTAGAATATTCCAGCCTTCGGTATGTTATACCTAACTTAAAAGACTAGACCCGCAGTTAAGTTTGTAGGTTGGTAGGTACTTATTTTTGTGCTAATAGCAACTTTGTTGGAAAGATAACGTTTAGTTTTCGAATTCTAAGCCCAACTTAACATACCTTAATTTTTGAAGGCGTTGGTGTTAAGTACGCTCACATTTTTCCAGTTTTTTTAAGGTCTGTGTAAGTAAATATAGGGTGACTGGTAATTAGTGACCGATACTTGAACACGTGATTATGCTCATGATAACAAACAACATTCCAAAAAAAACATTTTTTTTATACCTACTCGTTCACTTTTATCACAATCAGCTGTAAGCCAAGTGACGCCGTGGTGTCTCCCGTTGTGCTCTGCCTACTCATTGTTGCAAGGTACGATAGTAATAAGACAGAACGGCGTCACGTGGCTAATAGCTGATAAAGTAACAGGCGCGCGAGCGCGATTTTCTTACGACAAGAAAGTATCGGTTAAGTCATCATCTGCCTAGCCTTTTCCCAACTATGTTGGGGTCGACTTCCAGTCTAACCGGATGCAGCTGAATACCAGTATTTTACATGGAGCGACTGCCTTTCTGACCTCCACAACCCAGTTAGTACTGGGTAATACGATACCCCTTGGTAAGACTGGTTGTCTGACTTTTTGGGCCACTGACTACCTATAACGACTGTCAAAGATCTACAAATGACACCCGGGACCAACGGCTGAACGTGCTTTCCGAGGCACGGAGGAAACTAGGTATGTAATGGGTGGTCACCCATCCACAGACCAACCTAGGCAAGCGCGGCTTAACCTAAAGAACGATCCGGGCGGCTGTTAGTACTTAGCCACGAGCTCCTCAAAGTATCGGTCACTAATTACCAGTCACCCTATACATAGGTGATGGATTATGTAAGTTTTTAAACTGTCATGGTCACTAACATTATCATTAACACTAGAAACGGAATATTTACCATGTTCACTGTTTGTTTTGACATCCCGATATAACAGCGGTGAAATATCAGGAACTCAAAACAAACAGTAACCATGGTAAATATCCCGTTTCTAGTGTTAATGATATTGGTGATGGATTATGTTGATCGGTAATTTGTTAACACAAACCAACTACACCAAGGGGCAACTATTGCGAATCTATACAAATAAATAAAATTGAAGTGTCTGTTGTCACTTACAACAAAAACACATTTTTTATAATTTTAGTCTGTCTCTGTCTGTTTGTTCCGGCTAATCTCCGAAACGGCTGGATCGATTTTGACGGGAATTTTACTGGCATATAGCTAATGTGATAAGGTCCAACATAGCTATTTACTTTTATTTTAGAATAAGAATTAGCTTTCCATATTAAAAAAAAAACCCTTGAAATTGGTAACAAATTTCGATTAAAAAAAGTAAGTTATGTTTTTTTATAATAATTTCACGCGAACGAAGGTCGAGTGCAACAGCTAGTTTTTCAATAAAAAACTGAATAAATCATTGAACAACACGGGAGCTAACTAGAAGACCAACAAGAATAGAATAGAATAGAAATATAGAATTTTAAAGCTAAAATTAAAAAACAAAACTATTCGATTATCTGTTCATTTCGACGAAATATTTGACGAAGGTAAATCCTTCAAACGACATTTTTGTCAAACAACATTCAAAATGAAAATGCAGGAACCTGAATTTCATGGCCCGAATTGCACTGTGACGGCTCAAAAACTAAGCGGCCGCAATTTTCAGAGAATATCCCAGAAAAAATTTCACGTATAACGTTGAGTCGGACAGATCGCACTGCTGAAACGTTTACTGAAGTTGTTAATACGTACAGATATCGCATCACGCCTGGTTTTCCCGAAGAAGTATAAAAAATGCGGGTGTACCATGGTTATACACCATGGTACACCCGCATTTTTTATACTTCATCGCATTTCACCAGTTATAAAGGGTGTAACACGATCCTTAACGAAACCGAAAGGCACTTGTTCTCCCTGTCATTGCAATATTTTTTTGTTTTGGGCCATGCCTGGGAACCTTTTAGTTAGTGAGATATTATGGGTCAAAGTTCCAACTTTTTCACATTTTCTTTTAAATGCATGTTTTTAATGTAAGATTTTTACTTTAAACACCTCCACGACCCCCGTACTATTCAATCCATCCATCAGCACAACGTTTTGAGTGCGTTACATTGAGTCCTGCCGTAAAACGTGATTTTTCACCCCAAACAAAAATCGTTTCCCAGCAATAATTTTTACAAAAAGTTACTTAGTATGATGTACATAACGCTTAGTTGGCTTCGTGAAGAGTTGACACCCTGTATGTAAGTCCTGTGTAAAAGGGGGCGAGTTCCAGACTTCGAGGTGGTACAAAAAACCCTTTAAGATAAAACTCAATAATATTTTCCTGGGGATCAACCCCACGCTTCTTTCTTTCATGCTGTAGTCTATAATGTTCTTAATGCGCAGACTCCACTTCATGAGAGCGCATTAATGCATGTAAAATAGCCAGGAGTCACGAAATTCATTCACAAACCCCTGCACTGAATGCATGAACAATCTGATTAAATTAAATTAAATTATTCAACACCCAACTGAGCGCTGTATTACAAATAAATATTTTATGCATTAATTATATTACACAATTAAAATAAATTAATGTTAGACATTACTACTGAAATAACTCTATATTACCCAGGCCGTAATCTATGCTTGAAGCAGATAGATTCGCGTTTGAACGAAGTAAATTGTTCTTGGAGGGTTACCACACTCAAAATATAGTTAGGATATCCGAAAAGTTTAGCGTCTAGACATTAAAGAATCGTCAGGATTTTATGCTGAAAATATTATAATCTTCTTAGGATGTTACGTTGAGAATAAGTAATGGCGGAATAAAAAATATTTGTGAAAATATCTTGGAGAGCTTTATTTTAAGTTGGCTTAGGAATTGAATTATTTGAGCTAGATATTAGGAAATGATAGTTGTTGATTTAAAATATTGAAACCCGATTCAATTTTACTGAAGCGGACCTTCGTTAAATACAAACATTTTGGTAATTTAGTCTTATTAAATTTTGAGAAAAGAGTTTTGTTTTAGGTTTATGATAATGTACCGTACATTATCATAAAACTAAAACAAAACTGTTGGCTGAGCTAAAAGATCAATAATTTTACCTTTTTCAATCAAATTACACCCACAGCCAATTCAAGTTAGAAAAAAACCCACGTTAAACCCGTTATTCGCGTCGAAATTACAAAGGTTTACGTAAAATAAAAACAAATGGTTCCACATACATACGTGTAACACCATGAATTTATGTTATTACATCGTAGACTTTCACTTATCTCTAGAGGAGGAAAATCGTAAAAAATCTCCATGTAAACCCATAAACAATATTATGTGCTCTTTTCATTATACCTTTTAGAGTAATCCGCGGGGTCTGAGAGACCTACATGGAGTTTTAAAGCCGAGAAATAACGATAAGATTCATTTGCTGTAATATGGTACATGGTTATTGTGTGTATGTGTTAAAGCAGGGGTTGCCAACCTTTTTTGAACCGGGTAACCACCTTAATTATTTATTTCGAATTAGTTTTCTTTATGATTTTCATTAAACCATAAGAACATGCATAGACATTTTTAATATGTATGTTTTTCACCAACTTTTACTGTCTCACACAAGGGTGGATGGAACTTTAATCAGATGTAAAATTTAAAAAAAAACCTCATGTTGAGAACTCCTGGCCTAAAGCTTCACTTACGTATATTATAGCTTATCGTAAAGTTAATGTTACTTTAACAAGAAAATAAGCTGTTGCGTTGTTACTTTTTATTAAAACCAGATGTAAAGCTGCTTAACTCCTACATTAAGACCTTACGTGTATTTTCAAACAATTCAGAAAAAATCTTTATTTATAAATATAACTACTCACTTTGTGGATTGTTTCTGTACCATTCGGGATAAAACGTGTATATTTTTGAAAGGGATTATTTTCATTTAAATACAGTAATACTGAATGGAAATTGGATTTCGAGAACAAGTTATTAATCGTCAGTCAGTTAGCGCAAATATTTCGTAAGGACGTAATTTTTTTATTTCAACATGTTTCTTTTTAAGAAGATAAACATAATACATTCCCAACGCTGGGACTCAAGCCCTTTGGGAGAGGGATTGGGTCACTGTGGGTTTTAATTCAGAATTTTATTCTTGGTTCTAAGACAGTATTCTTTCTTGGCGATATTTTCCGTCACCTTGTACTTGATTCTGTGGGTGTGTGCTTGGTGTGTGTGTGTGTGTGTGTGCTTTTGAACTCTTCTACTTCTTCCTAGTGCTATCCTACTTTAGATGGGGTCGGCTCTCTTAATTTTCTTGCACCAAGACCATCTGTCCTGGATTATCGGGTCGGTCAGTTCTTCCTCCAATAGGAGTTTCGTCATGCTACTCCATCACGGAGCTGGACGTCGTCCTATACGTCTCTTTTATCCAGATAGTTGTAATGCTTTCTTCGCTACATGTTCATCGTCTCTTCGTATCACGTGACCATACCATCGGAGACGGCTCAGACTCTCGGTTAGTTTCTATGGTATACGGGTGACTTTGAAACTACCACGGAAATGCTTGTTCGCTTGCGTGCGACCACCTCAGCATCTTCATCTTGGCAGTGTGAAGCTTTTGTACATCCATCCGGAACCGCGTCGGCAATGTGTCCAAACTGATTTGACGCTTCAAATAATCACGACCAATATTTTTCAACAATCCTCGTAAAAACAAATACGCATCGAAACATGAAAAGTGAGTTTGAACTCTTCAAGTTGTGTTTATTTTGTAAAAGTAACGAAAATCGCCCGACTAAGGGAAGCTTAAACTTTTGTAACAACAATATTTGTGTTTTACAAATGTGCCTTGTTTTTATTTGTTAAGTAAAAGTTAAGTTTGACTTTGCGTTGTTCTATTCTCTTTATTCTTTTTAAATGTTGGAACAGATATTATCTTGGATTTTAACTTACAATTTAACATAACATCACGCCTGTAATCCCTGAAGGGTTAGGCAGAGGTGTACCTAATAGTACGCCCACATTTCGCCAGTTATGTTTTAAGTCCCATGTGATAAAGACTAGCTTATTGACGTGTACCGGACACAATTTCAGACTCCGTGGCTGCTTCTGAAAAATTCCTGCTGGAAAAACCCAATAATATTTTGCCCGACCTGGGAATGGAACCTACGACCTCATGCTCAACAGAAGGTTGAACAAGGGAAGGTATTTATGTTTGCGTTTTCCGGGTTATTGCATAAAACATGTCGTTGCACTTTCTTAACACGAAATTGAAACATTTTCTATCTCGTTTCTTTTACATAAGCCTTATATTTACGAGCTTTGACATTCGGAACTTTTTTGGTTAAGTCGAACCAGAGTTTTGGGGGTCTAAAATGGCCTCTTTAGCAAAATTATAATACAACGAATATTAAGTTACAATTCGTAAAATGGTCACAAAGTGACAATTCGTAACATTAACTGCGTCAGTGACCTTTTTAAGACTTTTAACGAGATTCATATTATTATCTTATTATGATTCTGCTAAAGCAGCATTTTAAGCCCCCTGTTTAAATCCGTAGTCTTTAAAAGGTATTCAAACTTCTGAAAGTGACACAAAGTCATCACGGAACAGAATATCACGTCTGTGTTTTTTGAGATTTATTCAAAAGTGTACCTACAGTACAGGCACATTACGCCGGTTATTATGAAATAGACGAGTTTAATTCCATTCTTTATTCGATTTTAAAATTGAACTAAAATATCTATCCTTCTACACTTGAAACACGTAGGGAACCTATCCTGAATGTATGATTGCGTCAACACGGTTGATTCGAGCGTGGGATCCGAGCAAACTTGCGGATAGAGCTGCCCGCTTAATGTGTCCACAGCGCTTTTTTTAATTGCTTTCCTTTGACTGAAGCTCGAATTTGTAAATGTTACAAGTTTTTGGGATAATTTAAAAATTTAAACTATCATGGTTACTAAAATTATCATTAACAGTAGAAACGGGATATTTACCATGTTTAGTGATTTCTTTGAATTTGCGATATTTCGGCGCTGTTGCAAGCACCATGATCACGGATAAACAGTAAACATGGTAAATATCCCGTTTCTAGTGTTAATGATAATTTAGAAATTATTGAAAAGTAAATAGATTGACATGCTGGTGTTCTGTTCATCATTCTAAACAACAACAATAACAATTTTATTTAGCTTTTGGGATGCCTACAGGACAGTCCCCAAATGTACCTTCCATATTGACGTTTCACGCCTATTGTTGAGAAGATCGTGGCTGCATAATAACAGCCGCACGGATCGATCTCCAAGGTTAAGCAGTGCTTTCTTAGTCGGTGTGTAGATGGGTGACCATCATTACATACCTATTTTCCTCCGTGCCGTTGGTCCCGGCTGTTATTTGTAGATCTTTGACAGTCGTTACGAGTAGTCAGAAGCCCGACAGTCTGACAACCAGTTTGACAAGCAGGTATCGTATTACCCAGTTACTGGGTTTGGAGGTCAGATAGGCAGTCGCTCAATGTAAAATACTGATATTCCTTTTTTCACTTTCCTTTTTTTTTTTTTTGATTTTATTATATTATGGTGCCTTTATAAATTTTCGATAGCAAGAAGTTATTTTTATATATTTATTTTGTACCCTATCACAATGTTTTCTTATTTAACCCAAAGGTTGACTGGTAGAGAATGCCTTGTGGCATTAAGTCCGCCTATGTATCACTATTGTACATGAAGTTTAAATAAATAAATAAATAATAAATAAATATTCAGCTGTGTCCGATTAGACTGGAAGGCGATCCCAACATAGCTTCTGAAAAAACTAGGCAGATGATGATAACTATTGCTAAGTTAAAGAAAATTTTAAAATAATTTAACAAAAAGACGTATCTGAAAAATCCTGTAAAATCTTGTAAAGTCCAAAATCATGGGTAATGGGGAAACTCGTGCCACTCAAAATAGCGCCCAAGGGTCATGAACTTTGTAATGTCTAAATATCCAAAACCATAATTTCAGGTCATAAACCTGCCAAACCTCAACAACACTTCCTACACAAATTCCGGCATAAAGTAAGAAGTTCCGAATAGCCCAACTTCCTCGCTCCAACTGGCGAAAATTGTTCAAAAAACAATTTTATACAAAACCTCCTTTGATTTTTATTCAGCGAACTCTTTAGACACGCTTCTGTTTCACAAAGGAGAGAATGCTCTATTCAGTTGTTTATTTAGGTAATTATCTCGCCACTGCCTAGTTTCCTCCAATTTGAGTAGGTATCTTAGTCTAAGATCCCGACTAAGATCGACCTGCACACATCTGTTTACTGAATATTACAATACAGATAGTTTAATACAAATGCGATGGTATTAGGCGAGTTTTTTTTTGTGAACATGAACTCTCCCACTCCTAGGCAAAGGCCTTCCCACATTTCTTCCATGTTGCGATTTGCGCTTCTTCTCGCCAATTAATGAGGAAGCCATTCAAGCCATTATACGATCCAACAGTTTCGCCAGCAGGCATGGTTCACCAAGTCCCATTTTAGTTTTGCAGCTATATGAACTACGTCGGTGATTTGAGTTCTGGAGCGAAGGTTTTAGTTAAGAAAACAGTCAAGGGGACTTGAATAGTCTTGGCTTACAACATCATCAGGCAACCCATTCATAATATTTTCACGTATATAGAAAAAATAGCTAAAAAATTTATTTATTCGGTAAACGAATGGGTGAAGGTCGATCATAGTCAGGATCTTGTACTATTTCAAGCGCCTTTGGCATTCTTTAACCAAACAGTGTAATTTGAATCGGCCCCCAGTATCTACGGTTTTATTTTAAGAGAATTTTGTTTCTGTTATTTTAAAACGGAATATCTTGAGGCGTTTTCTGTGGATTGCGGATTGAAATGTATTTTCAGATGGGGAAAAGAATAATTTGGTCTTTTATCATGTTTTATTACGAGAGATGGATAAAAAAAAAATTCATCAGGCTTCAATGTAACTGAAGAAATGTGGGCGTACTTCTGCCTAACCCTTCAGGGATTGTGGGCGTGGTTATTATGTTTGGACGAAATAATATTGTGATCCTTATTACAATTAATAAGTATTTAAAGATAAATGGTTTATTAAAATATTTTTTTACAAATAAATAACATAAATTCAACTTATTTTTGATGGTTTTTACAACAATAGAATTGAAAACCTTTTTATCGAAAGCTGGATTGGTGCCCGCAACTCCAAGCCCAACGAGCGTATTTTGATAAAAAGAAAAAAACATAAAAGATGGACTTCAAAAGAAGACCGTAGATACCTGTCAACTTCACAATACAATAAAAAATTTGCTCAAAACCCACATTTTATAATTCCCAAAAAAAAAATAAACAAGAAGAAGTTAAAATACGCCAACAAATACAACCACAGGATTTCAAACTTTATTTTGTAGTCACTAAAGTTGAAAACCACTTGAGCAATGGTAATTATTTCACACATACTCCATCATTGAAGTAACTCCTTTCCATGCATAAAATATTTTATGAAGAATAAAATAACAACCGCAAATAATTTTAATGTGTAGTGTTGCACATAAATCCTCATGACGTACCTATAAATTATTATATGAAGTGACAGAAAAATGATTACATAAAATATAATAGTACAATTTATTGTTATGTATAGGCTGAAAATGTCTTTACATTAAGCATGATGTAATGCTTGGTTTAACAAAGAAAATAAAGTACATATTATTTCTATACATTAAATATATTTGTCCATATTTGTCAACAGACATTCAATTATTTTTTGATACAATGAGATAGAATACTAGATGAAGTATACGTATCGCAATTTATTAAACATACAAATATTGAGAAGTTTGTCAACAACTTTCAGTTATTGTCAATATACCAAGCACAAAAGCACTTTGAAATGCAGATTGCGTGATCTTAGCGATCAAGTTTGAGCTACGCCGTATCGTAGACTGAGCTACGCCGTAGCATTACCTGAGCTACGCAGTAGTGTTAACTGAGCTACGCCGTAGCGCTAACTGAGCAACGCTTTAGCGCTAACTGGGCTACGCCGTAGTGCTAACCAAGCTACGCCGTAGCGCTAACTGAGCTACGCTTTAGCGCTAACTGAGCTACGCTGTAGCGCTAATTGCGCTACGCCGTAACGCGCAGCGTAAGTGAGTTGTAGAATTATCAAAAAATATAAAACTTCAAAAGTGATTATATTTTTTGTTATTAGTCCATTAAAAAAATTAATGTAAACACTGTCAAACGTAATTAGTACAACCTAGTCAAGCGTTTGAGTTTAATCATTCACTGTTTCATTTGAATGGTTTCAGAACAATTACAAACGTTTGGATAGATATTCAGAATAATTAATACGTGACTCCTTTGTTATAATTGAAAATAATACGCCGACTTGGTCTTGCCTTAATGAATAAAACAAAATAAGAATCCTATTCCAAAAAAGAGACCACATTTTCTTTTGAAACCATAATTTCAAGCTCCTTGGTCATAAATTTTAAACATCACTTAGTATAACACCCCACCCTGTATACATGTAAAGGGTGTTAATATTCACGAGGGACATAGAACGTAATTAGGGGTGCGTAATTTAGATTACAACCCTTACAATCTGATTAGCATTGGGACGCATTATGGAGTTAAAAAATGTATTTTATGTTCAACGTATGTTTTTATAAGGCAAGTTGGGGTAAAAATAGATTTTTATGCATTTTGGGTTATGTTTTTACGCGGGTACGATTGTATTATGTGATAAGGCATAGAATTAGTTTTTTTGTTTATGGTGGATAAACAAAAGCTTTTCTTGTGGTTAATAATAACAGCGGCTCGGATCGATCTTTAGGTTAAGCCGTGCTTGCCTAGGTTGGTCTGTTCATGGGTGACCACCCATTACATACCGAGCTTCCTCCGTTCCTCGGAAAGCACGTTAAGCCGTTAGACCCGGCAGTCATTTATAGATCTTTGAAGGTCGTTACAGGTAGTCATTGGCCCAAAAAGTCTGACAACCAGTCTTACCAAGGGGCACAAATCTAGTCTCATCGTATTACCTAGTACTAACTGGGTTGTGGAGGTCAGATAGACAGTCGCTCAATGTAAAATACTGGTATTCAGCTGCATCCTGTTAGACTGGAAGCCGACCTAACATAGTTGGGAAAAGGCTAGGCAGATGATGATGAAACAAAAGTTTTTTTGTGCATAAACTAGAGCGATACAAGGCAAAAGATAAGGATGGGCAATTAAAAATGAAAAAGTTTACAATTTATTTTTCTAACAAGACAAACTAAGTAAATTAAACTAAGCAGTCAGAACTGTTTCAAGTATGTAAACCAATCATAAAAAAAAACCGAGCAAGTGCGCGTTGGACTCGCGCACCGAGGGTTCCGTATAAACTTGTAGGTATTTTGTTATTAAACTTCATATTTAGAGTTTCCAGATTTTTTCCTTTACATGTGCTGTAAGACATTACTTCTTGCCAAATTTCATGGTTCTTGGTCAACGGAAAATACCTTCAAGTCGCAAAATATGCGTAAACTGTCATATCTTTTGATATTTGATATTAATTTCAAATTGATACCTCCACGCGTTCCTGAGAAAAAGTGTCTTGACAGACCGACAACTAAGTTATCCTATAAGGGTTCCGTTTTTGCCGACTGAGATACGGAACCCTAAAACCATAATTATGTAAATACTTTATCGCTAAACCTCCCTCGAACCCTTTAACTCTAAATATTAAACTAACTTCCATAAATGCCCCACAGTAAACTGCTGAGTCCTCTCCCATAATAACTTCTCCAACTTTATCACTTTGGCACTTCAAAAATTCACACGCGAAAATGTCCGGCCACGCTAAACATTTTCTCGTAATTTAACCCATGATACGACATGAATAAACCATAAGTGACTTAACGATGCGGATAACAAAACGCGTACTAGTAACACAAACTACATTACATCCTTTGTCTATGAGCAGCGTTATCATAGACCATTGGTTCCCAACCTGCGGTCTATGGTACATGGACCTCCAGTGGTCTCAAAGATTAATGATGGTCCGCAAAAGATTTAAAATTGTAATCGCCCTTTCACACTCGAATAGAAGTTAGGCGGAAATTGCACATTGATATAAACTGCAAACATTAAGTTTTATTAACGTTTTAATTTAAAGATTATGTTTTAAATTGTCTGCTAAAGCGACTACTAAAAAGTCATGTTGCGCCGACTTCAAAATAAACTGTGATAAGCGCAGGAGAATAAATAACTACGATGAAAAAATGTAAAAAATGTTTTTAACAAAAAAAAATCAAAGCCCCTGGTCAAAAAAAGGTTGGAAGCCACTGGTCTATGGGTAACGTTAACATAAACAATAGCATATGTCCTTTCCCATAACTTGAGAGGCTCATTATTTATGATGGCGGCCGCTTGTAAATACAGATTATACACAATGGGAGGCGAACGTATGTCGACATTCAGCCTGGGAACAGAAGTGGCCGTGGACACTTGTGATTATTTTCCTTACGGTGTTTTATTTTCCTAAAATACTGTACAAAACCCTCAATTTTTTTTCAGCCACGTAAAGTTAAGAACATAACACATAACATAACATCACGTCTGTAATCCCCGATGAAGAAAAATTCCTGATGGAAAAACCCCTATAACACTTTGAACGACCCGGAAATCGAACCCAGGACCTCATACAGCAGCTGTCGCGCTTGCGACCACTTGACCAAAGAGGCAGTCGAAAGTTAAGAACGTTTGCTGCTATTTTTATAATCTCTATACTAATTGACAGATATACAGTCCATATTTTTTTGTATTCTTATTTCACAATTAACTTTTAACTAAAGTAAAAAAAAACCCTTTCGATTATTTTCTGTACAAAAATTGTTAAATTTTCAGTAGTATTCATGAGTGAAACTTATGTTGCGATTGAAAAACTAGCTATGGATAGTAGGACTACGCATTTCCTCGTTCTACGTTATTCTTTTCTAGGGTAAAATCAGCTATTATTTAGCGCTCCGCTTTAAGTGTTTTTCGGCCAAGCGTTTCTAATAGGGAGGCGAAAATTCGGCTTATGTAAGTAGAAAATGGAAAAAACGTAACGTGAATAGTGCAGTTTTATTTAAAACTATCGTATATACTGAACCACTAGTAGCCTTGTTTTATTATATCTCCTGCTGATATGGAGGAAAGTGGAAATTATGGTTTTCCTACTCCTCCGCCATACTTTTCTGATTAATTTCGTTGCGGGATTCAAGACAGTTAAATTGTTGTGTTAATTGTTTCTCTGGGACTTCGTCGAGCTTCATTGCTTCGACGCTTTTCTGGTGGTCGCACTGTTGATTCGTGCTTTCAGGAGTTGCAGTGGTTTGGGAACAGTGTGGCAGGCTTGAACCACTAGTAATCAGAATACAAATTTAGAGACAACTTGTTTGTATTTCGTTAGATAGCATCATATCTAGAGTTTTGCGTTCAAAATTGACAATGAAACTATTGTGTGGTAGGCAGTATCATCCTAATTTCTGCCAACCCGATTATCATCCACCCATACTTCCCAACTAATAGTATAATTAATGTGAAAGTAACTGTCTGACCATCTGTCTTTTTGTGTGTCTATCTGTTACCCTTCAAAATGTTAGTAAGTACGTACTTATGCTGCTTCACATATCCATACCACGATAACCGATTACCACATGACTTTCCAGTCACCGACGCCACTTTCAGACTTCCTCTTAAGTACTTAATTCTTCCTTCCAAAAACAATTCAGTAAACACTCATAAGCATATAAGCAGTGATAGCCTAGTGGAGTGACCGTCGGACTGCCAAGTCACAGCTCTCAAGTTTGAACCCAAGAAACTCACTTCTGATTTTTTGGATTCATGTGCTTATTGCAAAATTATTACTTGCTTCGGTGAAGGAAAACCATTCCTGAGAGTTATATGACATCTCAAGCCAAGTCAGAGGCCCATGGCCGGCATAAAAACTCTGACACCAGGTTAGGTACTAACCACACTATAAAGAAAGAAGTAAATATTCAGAGAAAATCGACTCCCATCCCTAACCAACGTCCTAGTTACACACAGAACATCTATCATGTCGACCCACACACAACTGTTATGAAATTAAGAGGGTCCGTTTGTCACATCTAGCAGTAAATTGATAAATTATCCTTAATGCTCTGTTGTAATTATACTTTATCAGGCGAAAGTGACGTTTTGACGTTCATTATATCTACGTTATCGTTATGATAACGGTTATTGTAAATAGAATTGGCTGAATGTAGGCGTTTACTATTATTAAGTTATCTTTAATGGTAATATCTTCTGCTATTGTATCTGGTTTTCCCAACTGTGATGGAGTCGGCGGCATTCAGTAAAAAAAACCTTGCAATTTATTTGCATTTTAGTTACTGGTTTGTATTTCAGTTACTGGTTTGTATTTTAGTTACTGGTTTGTATTTCAGTTACTGGTTTGTATTTTAGTTACTGGTTTGTATTTTAGTTACTGGTTTGTATTTTAGTTACTGGTTTGTATTTTAGTTACTAGTATTTGTGTTTTAGATACTGGTATTTTAGTTACTAGTATTTGTGTTTTAGTTACTGGTTTGTATTTTATTTACTAGTATTTGTGTTTCAGTTACTGGTATTTTAGTTACTGGTAATTGCTTCTGCTGTTGTAACTGCTGTTCCCAACTATAATGGAGTCCACATCCAGTAAAAAAACGTGTAGCATTAACTCCAAATAATATGGGATAAGGGCAGAAAGATGTTGATGTAGGAGTATGTTTCCGGTCTAGCTGGATGCAGCTGTACTAAATACCAGTATTTCACATGGAGTGCCTACCTGACCTTCACTACCCAGTTACTGGGCAAGATGATACCACTTGGTAAGACTGAATGGTTGTCAGACTTCCAAGCATCTGACCACCTACAACGACAGATGACAACCGACCCTATCGAGTTTTCGTGCTTTACGAGACAAAAACACCGTTCATGGCATAATGAGACTCTCGTTACGGTCACCCATCCACGGACCGACCTCCTCAAACATTGCTTATCTCTGAGAATAAGCAATGTTTGAGGTATGTCATATAACATACACCAGTCGTTTTAATAATTACTCCTGTAATTATGAGCTAGAATTTACTCTCGTTTAACCAAAATAAATTAGAGCCAATCCATAAATGATACAGCACAAGTGTGACTTAATTGGCAAAACTGGCTCAACCACGAAGTATTGGCCAAATTACCACACTCACCACAAATTATTGGCAACGAGGGATTAAATATACGTCGGTCACACAGTTTGTTTAACTAAACATTACAATATTTCAACATCTGAATTAGTTGTAATATTTCTTGAAAATACTAAGCAAATGAATTTAGACTTTGTCGTTTTTAAGTTAAGGTAGGATTTAGAGTGGGAAAGTGTATATTACAGAAAACTTGTAAACAAAGTATGATACCAAAATGTTACACAAACGAATATTTAATTTTCAAAGGCAAAAGGCACACCGAACTCGGAGCTTACTTTTGTTTAGTTCAGTCGTAATTAATGTGTTTTTACTTCCCACTGGTTTTCCGTTTTGGGGCAGTTCTAAGTACCAACCTACCTAGTTTTGGAGTTTAAAGTGTTTTGGACTAAACAAGGTATTTATTTAATATTTATAGTCCGACGAAATTGGGTCAACAGAATTTAAAAAAAAAATACAACAAAACTTGGTAACATTAAAACTTGTATCATAGACTGATTCTTTTTATCAATAGTTGTATAAAACAAACTGTAAAATAATACTATCACCTCAACGATACCCATAAAAAAACCGGCCAAGTGCGAGTCGGACTCGCGCATAAAGGGTTCCGTACCATTGCAGTAGGTAAGCCCGCTTTAATTTGTTTTTTTTTTTTTATGATTTGTTGTTATAGGTTTCTTATAGGTTTTTCTGTAATGCTCACATAAATTCCTTTTATTTGATATGTAACACAACATAGTCTGCAAAACTTTTTTTTTTCGTTTTCTAATTTACCCCAAAAAAGTGACCCTCATGTTTGAAATTAATTAATTTAAAACATGAGGTTTCATGGGTTTTTGGTTTTGCGTCTTTGGGTCACCGATTTACATACGTGTACTAACTTTTAACCCAATCGGTCCAGTGTTTTCGGAGTAAATTGGCTGTAGCAGACGGACAGACAGTCCCGCGAGTGATGCTATAAGGGTACAGTTTTTTTCTTTTGAGGTTCGGAACCCTAAAAACCGCCTAGGCGTAACATTACTTTTTTTACAATTCAAATCTGCCTCCTAAAACTTAAACATCAGTCACTCACAGCCAGTTTCTAAGAAAATTATCAAGTTTCTACCGCTTACTCTCTTAAACTTAAGTTTGTATTTCAGTTTTTGCTTTTCAATTGTGAGAATGAAATATCGTAAAACCGTAATAAACGAAATAAGTTGATATGCTCAATATATTTCTTTAATGTAGATAACTTAAATACTTACACCATGCTTTGTAATGCCCGAAGGGTTAGGCATAGGTATACCTAACAAGTACACCCAGATTTCGCCAGTTATGTTTAAGTTCCATGTAATAGAGGGATAGCTTATTGCCATCAACCGAGCAAAAATCCAGACCCCGTGGCTATTAATGAGAAATGGCTAATAATATTTTATCCGACACGGAAATCGAACCGACCTCAAGCTTAGCAGTCGCACTTGCGACCACTAAACCTTCGAGACCGATAGCTTAAATAAAAAGCGAAATAATGATAAATCAATATTTAGAAAGGGTTTGATAGATCTACTTCAACTATTGAAGTCAGAAACCGGCTGTAAACCTCTGCACTAACCATTATCATCTGCCCAGCCTTTTCCTAACTATATTGGGGTCGGCTTCCAGTCTAACCGGATGCAGCTGAATACCAGTATTTTACACGGAGCGACTGCCTATCTGACCTCCACAACCCAGTTAGTACTGAGTAATACGATACCCCTTGGTTGGTAAGACTGGTTGTCAGACTTTTTGGGCCACTGACTACCTAACGACTGGCAAAGATCTACAAATGACACCCTTGACTAATGGCTTAACGTGCTTTCCAAGGCACGCAGGGGACTCGGTATGTAATGGGTGGTCCCACCCATCCACAGACTAACCTAGGCAAGCTCGGTTTAACCTAAAGATCAACCCGAGCGACTGTTATTATTTAGCCACGAGCTCCTCTGCACTAACCATGCAGTTTAAAAAATCGACCAACTTCCTATCCTGCTAAGATAATAAATGCGAAAGTTTGTGAGGATGGATGGATATTTGTTACTCTTTCACGCAAAAACTACTTAACAAATTTGGATGAAATTTAGCACACAGATAGCTTATAACCTGGATTAACACATAGGATACTTTTTATCCCGGGGATATAGTCCCGTGGGACAATTATCGAACTCCACGCAGTCGAAGCCGCAGGCATAAGCTATTTAGAAACTAGATAAATCCCATCGCTACCCAACACTGTCCACACGCTAGTGTTGTCCTCACTGATCAATCATCAGCGACGTGCCGGATATAATCAATCATAGTGTCAATAACGAATACTTTATTAATTTTCCTGCTATCGTGTGAACGATATTATTTTTGTCATAAATAATTGAGCTTTGGACACGTCGCGTAGTTAGGTTGGCGTTGATAGATTTTTGTATTAACAATATTTTGCACCTTGGATTAGAAAATTGATGTCACATTGTTTGTGATGTGGTGTTTACAAACATTATTTTCTAATAAAAGAGAGCGTAGGTTTTTTTCAAAATTCTTGAGTTTTTTTCAAATGCAAATTTAAAACTATGCACATAAGTAGTTACATAGTTTCGAGGACCTCTAAAATAATAAGTAACAATGGTAATTTAAATTAGGTAGGTACTTACCAAAATATTTTTCCAATGTTAAAATTAGCCTTCAAATAAAAATTCTTTTCAATTTACCTAACAAAGATTATTATGGCCGACATTATTAAAATAATTTATTGCTTACATTAATTACTTTTTTATAAGGGCTTGCAAGACACTCATCTAATATCGATAAAAGTATCGATAAATTCATAAAGCTGTTGCTTCATTAGTTTACTTACAAGGGATATGGTGTAAGCGAGTAACTGGGTGTAAAATACTGGTGTTGTAACGTATTGCAATCAACGCTTATACCAACTTAGTATTAACTATGTAAATGTAATATAGAAATTATACTTGATAGCCATTTCTTCAAACCAAACTAGTCGCTTAATACACTTGTGTAGTGGAGCACACGTCTTTTCTTATTACAAACTAACCAAAGTGAACCTTATAACATCAACAACTGGTGTTAAAGATGAAGATATATTTATTTTGTGAAACATTAGTAGGTATGTATATACTGCAGGTCTTTTAAATAACAGAAAGTAGCTACATGTTTTGCCATATAGGAATGACTTACAAAAATATGTTTGGTTTGCATGCGTGTCGTTTTGCATGAAGGTTTTGAACAACCACTTAAAACTGTCATGCATAACCTACGGCTACCTTAAATAAAATTCATAAAATAATATTGGTGGATGAAGCAAAACAATTATATTTCCTTTATTGTGCCAACTATATCTTTCCCAAAAAGCTATAAGAGTTTTTTTAGATCAATTTCTTGTGCATCTGGGCCCTAAGTAAAGACAACTGTTTCATTTGGCTAATGCGAAGGTGTCAATCAAATTTTGTGATCCATTATCGCGCTAATTATTGCGGGAATTTGACCCAATTTTATTAATATTTTAGTAGATATAATTTTTATATTGGCGTGGGTATATTTTTTTATTTAGTACCGATGAAGCTACCTTAGGCTCTGTTTTTGGGGTATTCTTAACCTAACATCATCACGTCTGTAATCTCCGAAGGGTTAGGCAGAGGTGTACCTATTAGTTCACCCACATTTCACCAGTTATTTTTAAGTCCCATGTAAAAGGGGGTGAGCCTATTGTCATCAACCGGGCATAACTCCAGACTCCGTGGCTGCTAAAGAGGAATAAAAGTTAAATCTACACAAGTGCTATAATAATGTGTTTCAGCTGTGCCAAATAGCCCCAGTTCAACTAAATTATAGACAGCTAGTGCCCGACACTGTTTTTATGATGTAATTAGAATGTAAATTCGTTTCATGTTATAATAAAATAGTCCAGTCAATATGTAATATAACGCTTTAAAAATATGTGACAAAATAAAAAATAACAGTGGTACAGACGCCAGCACACCAAGCTACTACAATCTGTTTAATTTCTTTAATAGATTTTCAACTTTATCGCTAAAGCATTAGGTCCAAGGTTGATTAGGAAATTTTGACAGTTTCGGATAGCTACTTGTGTTGGCGTCTGTACAACAACTACAATAACAAAAGTTAGTCTGTAGGCTTTCGGTCTCAGTGTTAGTGAAAACTTTGAGTTAAAAGAGAACTTGTCCCAGAATGATCTATTATCTGTCAACGTTACAACTTGAACTTAGATTGATCTTTAACTGTAGTCTGGGTTACTCGGAATCGCTAAACTAATAGGTAAACTTCTGGAATGATAGATAGTCCAAAAACGGGGACGATTTTGATTGTAATGGATCGAATATCGAAGACAAACAAAATTATGGCATGGCAAGTACGTGAGTATACCTTCTAAGAAACTTCTACAAGTCAAATTTTTGTTTAATATTTCAGCACTCGTGGCTAAATAATAACACCCGCTCAGGTCGATCTTAAGGTCGCGTCTTAGCGCTTGCTTAGGATGGTCCTTGGATGGATGATCATCCATTGGATGGCGAGTTTCCTCCGTGCCTTTGAAAGCACGTTAAGCCGTTGGTCCCGGCTGTCAGTAATCGTAGATCTTTGATAATCGTTACAGGTAGTCAGTGGCCTAAAAACTGGTTTTCAGTTTATTATTACCCAGTACTAAATGGGTTGTGAAATCCGTAAGAGAACCAAGGTTACCGACGTAGCCCGAAGAATAGCCAAACTTAAGTGGCAGTGGGCAGCACATATTGCTCGCAGAACGGATGGCCGATGGGACCGGAAAGTTCTGGAGTGGCGACCGCGAACTGGAAGACGTCGCGTTGGAAGGCCTCCCACTAGGTGGACCGATGACCTGGTAAAGGTTGTGGGGATCCGCTGGATGCGAGACGCACGGGATCGGTCAATGTGGCGACACTTGGGGGAGCCGAAAGACGTCCACTGCTGGACATACAGCAGTGGACGTCTTTCGGTTGAAATGATGAATGATGAAATGGGTTGTGGAAGTCAGATAGGCAGTCGCTCCATAAAAATAGAGGTATTCAGCTGCATTCAGTTAGACTGGAAGCCAACCCCAACATAGTTCGGGGCGGTCATCCAATAGTTGTTGGGAAAAGGCTTGGCAGATGACGATTTCAACACGACGATTTCATTTGAATGCCTGCCGCATCCATTAAATGACTCATGTCGAAGAAAAAATGTAGAATTTAATAGTCTTTTAAGTCCAAACAGTATATTATTAAGATATCATGTAAATCTAACAATATGCAAGGCCATATCTGAAAGGCTCTTTAGAAGAAAGCCGTTGAAGCTTTAAGTTGACCTGTCACTATAGACGGCATTCTTGCGTCAACATCAATGGCGAACATAACCCTATTTTAAGGTGTTGGGTACGCAAGGTATGAAAATGAGACTCGTGGTGATGGTTGAAATATGGAATGAATGTATTGAGAAAGGACGGTCCCTTTTATACAAAATTTGTAACAAAAAATCAATGCAAAGTAGGTACATCTAAAAACTTAGTTTGGGCACAATATTGTCGATGTACCCTACATACTATAATGTTACTGTGAGCATGATATTCCGCTACAGTACACCCCCTCAAGCGAAGCGTACAACTGGTTTCACAATTCTTCCTGATCGCGTTGTTTTCTGTGTGTCATTATGTCCTTGCTCGTTTATAGTGTAGGCAGGCTTCAGACGGTCGATCGAGACGTTGGTTACTCTTCCTGGTAGTTGTAGCTTGTAGTATTTCTCACATCTTTCCAATACGGGATATGGGCCTTCATATGTCGGCTGTAATGGTTTTTTTGTGCAATCTCTTCGTAGGTAAACATTTTCGCAGGTACGTAGGTCGGAATGTACAAACATTTTGTTGTTGCTATGCGTGATCTCGGCTGGTCGGTATGCGTTGATAGTCTGTCGCAGCTGTTCGACGAAATCGTGACTCATTTGGCTTCCTTTTGTTTCAACAAAAAAATCTCCTGGTAATCGCAGCGATGTTCCGTAGGTATATTGTGCAGGACTAATTAGTGTGTCGCTGCGAGTAGCCGCGCGTAATCCAAATAATGCGGTCGGTAACTCGTCAAACCACTTTCCGTTCGCACTAGTAGTGCAGCGCGCGGTAAGTGCGGCTTTGAGTGAGCGGTGCCAGCGTTCGATGATTCCATTTGATTGTGGGTGATATGCAGTTGTTCTCGTTCTGTTTATTCCCATTAATTTCATTAATTCAGAGAAGAGTTGGCTCTCAAACTGGCGGCCTTGATCGCTTGTTATCGTGATAGGACAACCAAATCTTGTTATCCAGCCTTCGTATATCGCTTTGACTATTGTTTCTGCAGTTATGTCGTGGAGAGGTAATGCTTCGGGCCATCGAGTGTACCGGTCGATTATAGTGAGCAGGTACTTGTGTCCATATTGCGAGGGTGGTAGGGGCCCAACAATGTCGACATGGATATGTTGGAATCGTTCCGATGGTGGGAAAGTTGCAATTCGACTCGTTGTGTGTCGACTAACTTTTGACTTTTGACAGGCTTCACAGGCTTTCGACCATCGTCCCGCGTCAGCGTTCATTGAAGGCCAGAAGTATTTTTCACGAAGTATTTTTCTTGTTGTGCGTGTGCCGGGGTGGCTAAGGTTATCATGTACACTTTCGTACGCTGCTCGGCGAAATGTTTCGGGCAGGTACGGGCGAATATGTTGTGTTGATGTTTCGCACAGTATTTTGCAATTTGTGTTTGGTGGAACTATGCGCTTCAATTGTAAATTGCTTTGTTTCTGTAGGTCATGGATAGTGCTATCTCTTTCTTGCGCTGTAGCTAGTTGCTTGTAGTCAATCGTTGTAGGACAAGTGATGGTTTCTGTGTTGATCCGTGATAATGAATCTGCAACTATGTTGTCTTTCCCGCTGATATGACGAATGTCGTTTGTGAATTCGCTAATGTACATGAGTTGTCGGGCTCGGCGCGGTGTCTCGCTGTCTGTCGATGTTTTATTTATCGCGTAGGTTAATGGCTTATGGTCGGTGAATATTGTGAGATGTCTTCCTTCGAACATTTTTCTAAAATGCTTCACGGCCATGTATATAGCTAATAGTTCTCTGTCGAATGTATATTTGACTTGCGCGCTTGACAATGCTTTGGAGAAATAACCCAGTGGCTGCCATTTGTTGTGTACATATTGTTGCAGTACAGCACCGGCGCACTTATCAGAGGCGTCAGTCATCAATGCGATCGGTGCGTTATGTGAGGGGTGAGCTAGTAATGCTGCGTTTTGTAAGCCAGCTTTACATAGCTCAAATGCCTTCTTGGCTTCGTTGTTCCATACGATCTTTGTTTTGTCTCGTTTCTTGCTGTTGTACAAATATGCATTTAGAGGTGCTTGTATTTCGGCTGCCTTTGAAATGCAGTCTCTGTAGAAGTTGACGGTGCCAAGGAATCTTCTCAATTGTTCAATGGTTGTGGGTAGTGGAAAGTTGGTGATTGCTTCTACTTTTTCTGCTGGCGGTTTGATGCCATCTTGTGAGACAGTGTGTCCAAGGAATTTGATCACTTTCTTGCCTAGTACACATTTCGATGGGTTTATAGTGATGCCATATTTGTTCAGTCGTTGCAGGACGTTGCGTAAATGCTGTCTGTGTTCTTCTTCTGTACTGGAGCTTATGATGATGTCATCCACAAAAGAGTAGGCAAAATCGAGTTCGTGAAGTACCTCATGAATGAAGCGTTGGAAAGTCTGTCCAGCATTTTTCAGACCAGGGCACATTCGGGGAAATTCAAATAGACCGAATGGTGTGATTATGGCTGTTTTTTCAATGTGATCTTCCAGAACAGGCAATTGTTGGTAAGCCCTATTTAGGTCAAGCGTTGAGAATACCTGCTTCCCGTGCAACTGGTAAGTGAAATCCTTCAAACGTGGTACCGGATATCGGTCTGGCTTAGTTATGGCGTTAAGTCTTCTATAGTCTCCACATACACGTAAGTCTCCGTTTGGTTTGGGTACCACGTGAAGTGGACTGGCCCAGGGGCTTGTGACTGTCTGTCACGTACTCCTAATTATTAAGTAGATATTTTAGTATTGATTTTTATTTAAAATCATCACACGGGCCACTTATAAACACATTAAACTTCTATTTTATGGCTTGACAGGCTGGCAAGTGACCGTAATTAATAAAGATTTAGTGAGCTTTCTTCCTTGAATTGTAAAAAATATTGCATCACTTAGAAACGTTTAATGGGAAAGGGACTAGAGAAATCTTAAGAAGAGATAAAAAATTTACTGATTTCTAAAGGATACTAACGCCACATCTGCTGGACAGTCTTGGGTATCGCACGGCCCGGGACCCTTTAAAACAATTGAGACGGTTGCACAAAAAAGAGGCGATTTAAAAAGTATGGGACCATGCCAAGCGTGGTGGGCTTTTGGAGGCTGGGGCGGAGAAAGCTGGGTGGATTCGAGGCAGTTGGTTTGAAGTCGCGGAAGTGTCGACACGTGGAGTCGAGTTAAGTCAGGGAGTCGGTCTAAAACGGTTAAAGAGCTAGGACGTTCTAGGTTAGGTTGATGTAGTTAGCGTAATCTTGGTACCAAGATGGACATGTCCCAGAGGACTGTCGTAAGAGAGCGATTAGTATTTTATAAGTTAAATATAAGTAGTAGCTATATGCCTAGTTAAAGTGAGTGACGAGATCCTGAAGGAGACGCTGTAGCGGAGGTGAGACTGGTAATGTGTGCACTACTATGTAAGTAGCTGGTGGCTAGTCCTCCTCAATGAACAATGAACACGTGGTAAGTGTTAACTATAATTAACTCCTAGCTTAAGTAGCAGTTTGGCGGAAACGCAGCGATGCTAATAATTATTTATTTCAGCATGACGGCAGAGCCGCTTTATCATCACAATGTATATTATTATGTCCTGTGTTGTGTGTCCTAATAACTCCTAACCTTGGCACATATTCTTCATCTGCGTTTGGTTATAGGGACGGAGACCGCCTTTCGCAACACTATACACACATTTCATGCATACGACAAACACACTATACACCAACACACCCGACTATTGACGAAAGTTGACTTTTATCTGACGTACTACACATGAAAGGCCGAACCGTAATATTCACATTAAAACTGGGATAAAATATATTGTTCAATGGTGAAGGCAACACCGTAATATTCACGAATTTATTAAGACAAATTATACTGCTCAGTGATATAATGCCGACTTGTACTTGTGGTACAAATCAACCAAACGTTGCTGATGAATACTGCTTCCTGTAAAGGTCTAGCTCAGAAACATTGCGTAGAGATTGTTGGCGCACATTTCAGGGAGCGGGGGTAGGCTTCACCAAGTATCCTAAACTGATTGGATAGCTACGTTCTTAGGAACGCTAGGGACTGTGTCTCGTTAAAACTAACCCCGGCTGCCACAGGCCTATTACTGAATCGACACTATTTAGCGAGACACGCAACCACGACATGGGGCAGAGTAAAGAAATGTGAAGTGACGATGGAATAACCACTTCGGCGTCCACCAATAACAATCGCAATATGTTCTGCTACAGACTGAGTCTACGGTACGCTTGTGACTATTGTGTTACAATATAGTAATTGGGGTAATCTGCCGTAAGGGTGTTATTAACGTGAGTACGCGTATAAGTAGAAAAACTAGAAACCTGTCTTCCTCAATGGCAGTGGCCTCACAACCCACTGCCTTAGGATTGGGAAAGATATGTAGATGGAGCCTAGGGAACGTGGCCTGTTAGAGTTCATAGCAATGTTCTCAGTAGGACTATGCACTTAGGTCTAACAGTACACGTACGCCGAGCAAACGTTGTAAAACGGTTCCATGTTGTAACATGGAATCGTTTGCGTTTGCAAATCGGCAACTAGTATTTTGGAATCATCAAATTAACGTAACTGTAAAATAATAAATCTCTTAAGCGCAAGCGTAACGTTTCCTCTCACCAACCTTTCATCATATATATATATCTTTGCGCCCTCTTGTCTTATTAGCTTCGTACTTTAATACTGATTTAGTTTTATAGGATTTGATATTATTCATGTATATGTCTTAACTGTGACCTCCCAAAATTAACTACACCTTGTACCCCTCCCTGTCCCTTAGCTTCTAAAGTCGGGACAGGGCTGGAGTTCAATTTAGTAGTCGGTGGAAAGATGACCAGTTTGGTGTCGAGTCTTACAAGGCCGTGCGGACGGAGGGGCACGGCCTCTCCTCCTTCGGGGGGAGCCGACATTAATACTAATATGTGCATGATTTAGGAAAAACGAAAATTTTATCAGCCTAGGGTAATTTACGAACAGTCACATGTGGTGCCGTGACCAGGATTCTCGTCATTAAATGTACTGAATCACTTCAGTGCAACGAGAAAGAACAATTTATGGGTTACTACAATAAAACACAACGTAATTTTATGGTTCTAGAAAATGTAAGAAACAGCTAGAGTTACAACGGCTAAATAAACATATTTTAATTAGGTCACGGTTTGATTGAGGTGTTTGAATTCTTCAACCACTGGTAGTGGGTTCAATTCCCACATGATTTATCAGTTGATATACTTACACTCCATTGTCATGGATTTTGGGTTCGATTCCCGCCTGACATAATAGTTGATAAGTAATCAGATTATGTCACGGTTTGTGAGTTCAATTCCCGCATGTTTCGTTGGTTTAAATGGTTTTGGTCCCGATGCTAGTTAAAGTGGGTTCGATTCCCGTATACTATATGTGGAGCTTTACCTGCTTTTAAGTGGATAACAGTCCAAAAGGCTGTTGCTTTTGTTCCAGTGCGACTTTAATGATGGGTTCGAGTCCCTGTTGATGAAGGTTTAGTGCCCGATAGTACTCTTACAGATTTTGATACATGTTTGCTATTGCACGATTTGTATTGGTACGAGTATGAGTGCGTGGATGAGTGAAAGTAGTTGTAATTCACGCCCTCAACTATGGGTAAACTTCATATTATTATTGCTTAGATACCAAGAAGCATGAATCCTATAAATAGGCAATCAATTTACTTGAGGTTTCATTAAACTAATTTCATAGGAAGTTAACCTAAAACTTTTCAACTCTGTAGCGTATGTCATATAATTGGACAGATACTCTTGTGGACTTATTTCGAATTCCAGGATATTTCAAATCTTCGCTTGGCTGTTAATACGCTATGTCTAAACCTTTGGGTTATGCGTTGCGCTTGGGTCAAAGTTTCACCAAATTCAGCTGACGTCGGCCGACTCCAACGGCAGCCGCAGCATGGCTCCAGTTACGAAGCTAAGTTCTATTTTTATTAGACGCTAATATTACCCGTTGTCGCGCGTTATGACTTTGTTATCTCGACAATACATATTTTATATTGTTTTGAGCTATAGTACTTTACAAACCTACCTAATCAGTTTCAATATTGGAAGCTGTCAGGTAATACTCTTGCCAATATTTTAATATCCAAGTCAGGAGATTACAACACTGTGTCCTAATAGGTCAATAACCGTTAAAATAATCTATGGTGTCCACATTTCAAAGTTAATGCCAAAGTCAAGATTCTTATTTGCTCAATGAAGGTGCACAAAATGTATTGAGATTTTAATTTTAGGTAGGCCCCTATTCTTGCAAATGATCGTTATTTCAAATTACATAACATTCATTTTCTAATACAACTTTCCAAATCTAGTTGGATTTCAGAACGGCTCTTTCCTCTTCGAAACCGAGGGGGGCGACTAATTGGAATAAAGTCTAATATGTCTATGTGCGGACTATTTCAGCTACTCCTACAACTACGAGCAACTCAACTGACTAAGCTGACTCAGCGTTGAGTTGCATTGGGGAAGGCCTCTGTCCAGCAGCAGCTGCGGTAGGCTGAGTTTAGAACGAGGAAGCACCGTAGGTAGCGTCGCCCGATAACACAAATACTCTTAAAAGAGACTCTGGTATGTAAAACTAAATTATAAGCATGCGCAGGTCTTCTGCAATTACCTGAAATGTGATAAATGGTAAAAGTATTTTGAAAGAGAATAATTTAAAATAGAGGAATTGTGTATCGATTAAAAGATACTTCTGCGAAACTAATCAAATTATAGCAGACGATGCATCTTATTAGATTACAGTTCCAGTTGGAACAATTAAAATAATCTGTTCAGGTGAACATGGCAGACGGGAGTACTTAATGTATTCTTTAGGACTATCATGAAACGGCACAGCTTATCCTATTGTGAAAGCTCATCCGTTGTACTGCGTCATGCGTCTGATTTTCAGAGGGGGGAATGTGACTGTCTGTCACGTACTCCTAATTATTAAGTAGATATTTTAGTATTGATTTTTATTTAAAATCATCACACGGGCCACTTATAAACACATTAAACTTCTATTTTATGGCTTGACAGGCTGGCAAGTGACCGTAATTAATAAAGATTTAGTGAGCTTTCTTCCTTGAATTGTAAAAAATATTGCATCACTTAGAAACGTTTAATGGGAAAGGGACTAGAGAAATCTTAAGAAGAGATAAAAAATTTACTGATTTCTAAAGGATACTAACGCCACATCTGCTGGACAGTCTTGGGTATCGCACGGCCCGGGACCCTTTAAAACAATTGAGACGGTTGCACAAAAAAGAGGCGATTTAAAAAGTATGGGAACATGCCAAGCGTGGTGGGCTTTTGGAGGCTGGGGCGGAGAAAGCTGGGTGGATTCGAGGCAGTTGGTTTGAAGTCGCGGAAGTGTCGACACGTGGAGTCGAGTTAAGTCAGGGAGTCGGTCTAAAACGGTTAAAGAGCTAGGACGTTCTAGGTTAGGTTGATGTAGTTAGCGTAATCTTGGTACCAAGATGGACATGTCCCAGAGGACTGTCGTAAGAGAGCGATTAGTATTTTATAAGTTAAATATAAGTAGTAGCTATATGCCTAGTTAAAGTGAGTGACGAGATCCTGAAGGAGACGCTGTAGCGGAGGTGAGACTGGTAATGTGTGCACTACTATGTAAGTAGCTGGTGGCTAGTCCTCCTCAATGAACAATGAACACGTGGTAAGTGTTAACTATAATTAACTCCTAGCTTAAGTAGCAGTTTGGCGGAAACGCAGCGATGCTAATAATTATTTATTTCAGCATGACGGCAGAGCCGCTTTATCATCACAATGTATATTATTATGTCCTGTGTTGTGTGTCCTAATAACTCCTAACCTTGGCACATATTCTTCATCTGCGTTTGGTTATAGGGACGGAGACCGCCTTTCGCAACACTATACACACATTTCATGCATACGACAAACACACTATACACCAACACACCCGACTATTGACGAAAGTTGACTTTTATCTGACGTACTACACATGAAAGGCCGAACCGTAATATTCACATTAAAACTGGGATAAAATATATTGTTCAATGGTGAAGGCAACACCGTAATATTCACGAATTTATTAAGACAAATTATACTGCTCAGTGATATAATGCCGACTTGTACTTGTGGTACAAATCAACCAAACGTTGCTGATGAATACTGCTTCCTGTAAAGGTCTAGCTCAGAAACATTGCGTAGAGATTGTTGGCGCACATTTCAGGGAGCGGGGGTAGGCTTCACCAAGTATCCTAAACTGATTGGATAGCTACGTTCTTAGGAACGCTAGGGACTGTGTCTCGTTAAAACTAACCCCGGCTGCCACAGGCCTATTACTGAATCGACACTATTTAGCGAGACACGCAACCACGACATGGGGCAGAGTAAAGAAATGTGAAGTGACGATGGAATAACCACTTCGGCGTCCACCAATAACAATCGCAATATGTTCTGCTACAGACTGAGTCTACGGTACGCTTGTGACTATTGTGTTACAATATAGTAATTGGGGTAATCTGCCGTAAGGGTGTTATTAACGTGAGTACGCGTATAAGTAGAAAAACTAGAAACCTGTCTTCCTCAATGGCAGTGGCCTCACAACCCACTGCCTTAGGATTGGGAAAGATATGTAGATGGAGCCTAGGGAACGTGGCCTGTTAGAGTTCATAGCAATGTTCTCAGTAGGACTATGCACTTAGGTCTAACAGTACACGTACGCCGAGCAAACGTTGTAAAACGGTTCCATGTTGTAACATGGAATCGTTTGCGTTTGCAAATCGGCAACTAGTATTTTGGAATCATCAAATTAACGTAACTGTAAAATAATAAATCTCTTAAGCGCAAGCGTAACGTTTCCTCTCACCAACCTTTCATCATATATATATATCTTTGCGCCCTCTTGTCTTATTAGCTTCATACTTTAATACTGATTTAGTTTTATAGGATTTGATATTATTCATGTATATGTCTTAACTGTGACCTCCCAAAATTAACTACACCTTGTACCCCTCCCTGTCCCTTAGCTTCTAAAGTCGGGACAGGGCTGGAGTTCAATTTAGTAGTCGGTGGAAAGATGACCAGTTTGGTGTCGAGTCTTACAAGGCCGTGCGGACGGAGGGGCACGGCCTCTCCTCCTTCGGGGGGAGCCGACATTAATACTAATATGTGCATGATTTAGGAAAAACGAAAATTTTATCAGCCTAGGGTAATTTACGAACAGTCACAGGCTCTTGCTTCATCTGCTGATCCATCATGGTTTGAAATTCTTTCTTCGCAGCTTCGTAACGGTGAGGTGGCAGTGGACGTGCTTTGCAGTATAATGGCGGCCCTGTTGTTTCGATATGGTGCTCGACGTTGTGCTTCGGAGTATTTTTCATAGTGGAAAGTCTTGTTATATCGGGGAATTCCGCTAATATGTCATGATATTTTTGTTCCAGGTCTATGGTTCTGATTGTTGGTGCTGTAGATTTGCAAATGGAAGTTTTCACTGACAAGTTAGTTATCTTGTCGATTAAACATTTTCCAGCGAGGTCGACTAGAAGGTGATGGTGCTTCAAGAAATCAGCGCCGATGATGGGCTTACTGACTGCTGCTACGACAAACTTCCATCTGAATGGTCGTCTCAGGTTGAAATCTAGATCTATTGTTTTTTCACCGTAGGTGGGTATTTCTGTGTTGTTTGCTGCATAAAGTTTGAATGCGGTGGGCTTGAGGATTTCCCGGCTTTTCGAGGAATGACGGATATGTTTGCACCAGTATCGATGAGAAAGCTTAGATTTGTCTTCTTGTCTTTCAGAAATAGACGGTGTGATTTTTCACAGGCGCTAGATTCCGTCTCTGCTAACAAAGGTCTAAGGTCATAAGTACATGGTCTAGTACATTTTCGGGCTTGTCCGCCGAACTTTCGATGATAATAACAAACGGAATTGTCGTAGTTCTCAGTCCTGTGTTGTTGATTTGAATCCGACCGGCGGTTACCGTGCGGCGATCTGTATGAACTGCGTGATCGATGACGGGCGCCTCGCCAGTTGCGCTCGCGCTGCCTTCCGTAGCGGTTGTGGTGTGTTTTTAATTCCGATATTTCTTTCGCCAACATGTCGATCTTCGCGTGAAGAAATGCGTTTTCATGATTTGTAGCTACTGGTGGAGCGGGTGGTGTTGACGATGATGACGTGTTGTGGACTGCTGATATTTGGTGGTGAAGTTGTTCCAGCATTTTATCGGCCATTATTGCTAACTCACTTAGTTCGGTTTTCTTGGCTATAGTTTCGCTCACAGCTAGAATGGCGCGCACAGATGGGGGTAGGTGCTTTGTCCATATAACACGCAGCGTGTTGTCAGCGATGTTGTTACCGGCTAAATTTTGCATGCGGCGTAGTAGTTGCGACGGCTTCAAATCTCCTAGTTCCACGTTGGACAGTAACCTCTCGAGTTTAGTGTGGTCGCTCTCGTCGTAGGTTTGGATGAGCCTCATCTTCATGGTGGCGTATCTATTATTTTCTGTGGCATTTCTGGTATCGAACATGATGTCTTGAATTTCGTCTAGATCTTGTAGGTCGAGTTGGCGGATGAGCAACTCTGATAGTTCCTTGTCGCTTAGTTTTCCTGCAGACACGATCGCTTCAAATTGCAGGAACCAGAGCTTGATTCTATTTCTCCATAGAGGCGGTATCCGTTGGTTGTACGAGACGGCTGACAGTTCGTGCGAATCTTTTTGCGGCGATGTTGTGTCGCTTCCATCGTTCTGCTCCGAAGTAATCGGGTTCATGTTTGTTTCTAGGTGTTTCTTCAGTCGGGGTCACCACTGTTGGGTACGCAAGGTATGAAAATGAGACTCGTGGTGATGGTTGAAATATGGAATGAATGTATTGAGAAAGGACGGTCCCTTTTATACAAAATTTGTAACAAAAAATCAATGCATAGTAGGTACATCTAAAAACTTAGTTTGGGCACAATATTGTCGATGTACCCTACATACTATAATGTTACTGTGAGGATGATATTCCGCTACAAAGGAACTAAATTAAAAAAGAAACTTGTATTTTTTTTCCAGCCTGTTCTGTCTCACTCCTGGGCAAAGGCCTTCCTCCACTCCTTCCATTTCTCGTGAACCCGCGGGTCCTCCTTCTGACCGAACCTGTCCAGTTCGTCCCGCCATCTCCTTCGTGGCCTGCCGCGACCCTGACACATTGGCAGGGCACCAGTTTCGTGCTATTTTGGCCCCCAGTTGGTCATGCGGCAGACATGTTCTGCCCAGTCCCATTCGAGCTGGGCAGCCTTTTGAGCCACGTCAGCTATATTTGTTTAAACTTAGTTCATAATTTATTTAATTTTTGCAATAGCTTTGTTTTTACAAAACTTTTTCGAAGACTCCAACAATCACTCTACCCAAACAGATCGACGTAAATAAGCAAGTTCTACGTTTGTCCTCTAATCTCAAATGTAATGGAATGAGAGATAGCTTCAGATTCGCTTCCTGCTTACTGTTTACATAAAACTTTGTTCATAAATACGAGGCGAGTATAAATCTTGCTAATGGTATTAACACGAACTTGCATGTCGTGGAGATCATGTAAATATGGCTATGTTTGGCAGTATGTTGATAGGAGCTGCGGATGTTATCTTTAACTAGACAAAATAGTCATAGTATTCATTAAAAACAGCTAATCCACTCACGCTTGTAATTCTCATAAAATTATACAATCTAACGTTGGTATAATGTGGTATAATATAGACAAATTATTGCAGCAACTACATATTTTTATTCAATAGTCAAAAATTTGAACGAAGTAAGAACCGTCAAAGAAAGTGAAGCTAAGAACAGTACTAACTTCAAGTAATTACTAAACTACAGAATAAAAATCGTATCTTAAGTTATAACTTTCACTCAAGTTATCACTTTGACTTGTTTCGACAAGACATTTCATCATTTTTATCTTCTTTTCCCCATAATATTTGGGGTCAGTGCAGCATGTCTTCTTCCTTATTTCAGTATCACTCGTCACCAGACAAGTCACCCCCTTTGCGCCGTATCATATTTCACAAAGCCCATCTATCATATCTTTGGTCTTCTCCAACCCTTAAAGCCATCTACATTTGACTTCACAGTTTGAACTCGGAAAACCCGTTTTACCGAACCATTAAGAACAATGAAAAGGTATTACAATATTTCTACAAGAGAAAAACTTCCATCACAATAGAAACGTACAGCTGTAAGGCTAATTAATCTTCATTTTTCTGAGAATAATATTGTTAGTACAGACATTGCATTGTAAACAGAACAATCCATTTTTCTTAGAAATAATTTATTACTAGATGTTTTCTCGGTTATTCATTCTTCCATTCAAAGCTTATTTTACGTGAAATTCAAATTATTAAGTCAGTTTATTTCAGTATCTAATGATATACATGCACGATATTAAGGACACCATGATACTAACTTGTATCAAAGATTAAGTAAACATACACCTGTATTCAATTCAATTAATTTAATTTCTATATTTCAGTCAACAGTTGGATCATTTATAGCATTAGGTACATGAATTAAAAAATTAAAATTAAAAAATTGTTTATTTAATATTTCTAATATTTTTACAAAACACAACACACATTATTAGTGAGACTAATTTGCCTAGCTTTTTCCCAAACTATGTTAGTTACTTCCATAGCATCATGTCTTACGGTATTCTGCTGTGGGGTCGCGCTGCAGATCAACATTTGCCTAGCCTTTTCCCAACCATTAGGCTAGATAGGAAGCCAACAAGGTTAGACTGGAAGAACTACTGATCACTCCTAACTACTGATCACTCCTAACGACTATCAAAGATCCACAAATGTCAGCCGGGATCAACGGCTTAACGTACTTTCCGAGGCATGGAGGAAACTCGGTATGTTATAATGGTCACCCATCCACGGACCAACCTCAGCAAGCACAGCTTAAGCTTTAAGATCGACCCGTGCGGCTGGTATTACTTAGCCACAAGCTCCTCCACTAATCTAAATTTAGATGAGTGAGACTTAATTTTTATGCTATAATTTTTTTCAGGTTTTTACATTATTTTTTAGTTTTAAACCTTTCAATAGCAATAACAAGGCGTTAGTTTTGTTATTTATAGGTTCCAAAATCAATTGCAAACTTAACTTATAACATCACATTAAATAACGTTCCAAAAATTAATTAATAAACATAACTAGACATTTAAATTAAGGCAATTAATTTTAAACATTTCGAGAAACGCTCCTGCCACGCAGATTCCCTTAAATCTTCTATTGTTTGTAAATTTTAATTAAGATTCGCATTTAAATTAGATTTTACAACAAAAGTTTTGTAATAATCTCATTATGTATGGTGGTAAACATATTTATGAATGGAGTTTATGAATGAATGTGCTTAAGCCTTAAATGGCTCGTTAGGGAGTCATAGGGAAAATGTAATTTGATGAGGATGGGTGTTACTCAGAGACTTCCGCATATGAATAGATTGTAATTAATAATAATTATCCTGTAATTATCCTATTACATGTAGGATTATTAAGGAAAACGCGTTTTCTCAAGTCTTTGCAATCGTTATTAAGCATCAACTATTATGAGAGTTGCTGAGAATCGATTTGAATGGTGTGCGATTGAGGAGGCCTATGTCCAACAGTGGACTGCTGTAGTCTGACGATGATGATGATGAAAGATCACGTTTGCTCGTAGTGGATTGCTATTTCGTTCACTACGTGGACAAATATACACCCAGATATCCTTACGATGTTTTTCTTTTTCTTATTGACTGACAATTAAGACTTAATTGAAAGGAGCAGTATTTTTTTTGCACTCACAAGTTCGGGTTCCCTTAGTATTTTTATTTTAATGAGTTTTACAACTACAAGAGCAGAGGAAGACCAGTGTAGCCTCCATCCGTTTGATTCCCACCGAACAATTGGCGACAGAGTTAATAATAAACCAAACTGGTTAAGCCAGAGGCACACAAAGATTTGTAGATCGTGGGTTATAGTCGTCTGTTGTCACTTCTGCAAGGATAGTACTCCCCTGTAGTTGCAGGTGAAATCCCGCTGCTGGCCGGAGATGAAAGAAGGCCGAAGTTTAGGGCTGAGTATTACGGTGACGTCACAGATAGAAAAAACGGCACGGCCGTCCGACATGCTCAGCACACCAGTGGCTACCGCCCGATTAAGTCCTCGGTCCGACGGAAGCTCGACGCGAAGCTGCTGCCGTTGCTGGCCATGGACTACGTGAAGGATGATATGACGACAAAGGAGGTGTCTGATGAGATGACGAGTAATAGAGAAGTATGGAAGAAGAAGACATGCTGCGCCGAACCCAAGTAAATTGGAGTAAGGGCAGGAGAATGATGACGCTGATGATGATGATGATGATGATGATGATGATGGTGGTGGTGATGATGATGGTGGTGATGATGATGATGATTGTGGTGGTGGTGATGATGATGGTGATGATGATGGTGATGATGATGGTGATGATGATGGTGATGATGATGGTGGTGATGATGGTGATGGTGGTGGTGATGGTGATGATGATGATGGTGGTGGTGATGATGATGGTGGTGGTGGTGGTGATGATGATGATGATGATGATGATGGTGGTGGTGGTGATGATGATGATGATGATTTTCATAAGTTTAACCTATCAAATTGTACAAAACTCTCAGCTTCGTTTCTCAAATTGACATACCACGTCATAAAACCTGCGAGTAGCTTAAAAATTGCTGTCAAGCACCTTTCACTTCATCTTGCAAGCACTACCCGACTAAAGCAGCGGTGCACAGAACTCCTTAAGTTTCTCACTGAGACTCTCAAATCTTGAGCGGTTTCTTACAGAAAAAAACGTATGAAAAGAAAGAGGACTTTCGAGTTCACTTATTTTCTACTCCGTAATTTCATAAGAAATTAATTAAAGCTTTTCCCGGTTTTCAATGGTTTTATTTAATTTTTTTTCAACAAACATGGGTGTTCTAAAAGTAAATCGGAGATTGCGGACTGGACTATGACAAATAATAACGTAACATAACGCCTGTTAGGCAGAGGTGTACCCAATAGTACACCAACATTTTGCCAGTTATGTTTAAGTTCCATGTAACAGTGGGCGAGCCTATTGCCATCAAACGGACACTAATTCAGACTTCGTGGCTGCTGCTGAGAAATTTCCGATGGACAAACCCAATAACAAATTAATTTTAAAATTCATTTACCCGACCCGGGAATCGAACCCAGGACCGCATCCTCAGCAGTCGCGATTGCGACCACTAGACCAATGTGGCAGTCGACAAATGACAAATAATGGACCGAAGTATCTGTCAAAGTCCGGTATCCACAGCTTGTTTGACTGCACCTTTATTCCGAGTAATTAATGAGACTGTTAAGGTATAGGAATAAGATGGTTTTGAAGCCAGGAATAGGCAATTATATTAATACATACTAAGTTTGCTAGTAAAAATTGTTCTCCAACAATTTGCCTCCGCTGTTGGTCCGTCCGTCCGTCCGTCCATCAGGATCCGTAATAGGTAGACAGTTGAAATTTTGACACAATGTGTATTTCAGTTACCGCGTTAACAAAAAATAATAAAAATAAATTAAAAGCCCCTTCCCCCCCCCCCCCCCCCCACTAAGATGGTACAGAACCCTTCATACGTGAGTCCAATTTTTTGGTGGAGACTTACTTCTCCCCAGTCAACCATCACGCTATCACTTTTACAGAC
Organism: Noctua janthina; assembly: GCA_963576755.1. NCBI lineage: Eukaryota > Metazoa > Arthropoda > Insecta > Lepidoptera > Noctuidae > Noctua > Noctua janthina. Next base: position 14,438,364 of record OY755069.1, on the reverse strand, counting down.
ACAAATATCTAATATCTGCAACTAACACAACCACACCACACTTTTCCTCCAAACCACAATGTAACTTTACACGCTCAAAGAAAAAAAACCGTGCCACAAAACCGCCCTTACACGTCCATTCTTTTCTTCCGCATCCCTGTAAAACTACCCTCTACCTGAAAGGTACACAATGTCGCTCCCAACACTCCTTTGTCGCGTGACAAGGGTCTTGATCGTCAAAAGTGTCAATTTGTCTATCAAGAGAATCGTAGTCATCGTAGGTATATGGAGGCACTTGGGGAATTTTTACCTATTTATAGATTAAAATTGGAATGATATCTTGAAGTCTGAAATGGATTCTCATTAAATTTATGTTTGGGTAGAAAATAATTGAGAGATGAATTTGACTGTTTTTGTTTCCTTTTTATTTTCCTTAGTACTAGCTGTGCCCTGCGACTTTCATTCGCGTGATATTAGTTCTCTATTTGAATCGGATTTTGTAAACAATTTTAAGGGTTTTATTTTTTTTGCACGGGACCCTAACCCTTGATCTAAAATAAAAGCTGTTAAGTTAAAACGTAATTTTGAAATTACAAATAGACACCTCTATTTTTTATTTGTATAGATAAAACATAATTAGCCCACAATGTTCCCTCCGCTGGGTCACAGGCTCCCTTCTATGAGAGTGGGTCGGTGGATGTCATATATCTTGGAATGTTTGGTTCTAGCATTAATTCTTTGTTAATAATCTACGTTTGATAAACATACGATTGCCATATCTCATTGACATAGATATAAAATAAGTTTTCTAAAATACATCCTTTCTTACCATAAATCTAGCACCTACAAACATTTCAGACGGCTAAAATCTGAAAGCTAAATAAAGATAATTACAGCAGATGTTTAACCATTGATTTGGTTATAGTCTTGTTCCCGACTCAAACCTCGCCACAGCTTACTCAGCGTAACCTTAGTTAATCTAAACTAATACCAGTGATATTCCACTGTCAATTATTTTGTCCAGTTCGTTCCTTCATCTCTTTTGCGGTTCACCACAATACCCGGTTTGATGTAACAGAGCTTCAATTTCCGCGAAATTTGAGCTTACTGCACACGAAAACAGGTCAATCCCCAGGATATATTATCCGCGTACACATTATTTCACTAGGTACAGTCAAACAAGCTACTTAGTTTGCACGCACGCACAAACGGTTACCACGTTATTAGTTTTTAAACTTGTAACGGTTACCACGTATTCCGTACATCATTCTGAACCACATAGAAATTTTTTATAGGTAATAAAAAAAACAGCTGTTCCATACATTTTAACCGCATACATAAGGTATAAATACCGATGAAAATATTCTATGTGAGGGGGTCAGAATAATGTACTGAATACATGGTAAACGTTTGTGCGTCAGTGTTCCTTCCACCCAGTATTTATTTGTATTGTATAGTATGCATAATTACTTTTGTGCTTATGGCATGCTTAATTCAGTGATATGAAAAAAAGAAATGACTACACAAGTACACAGCGCACTGACATCATTGATTAAAAGAATTTGCAAAGTTGCCTGTTTACCGAATAGATTGTTCGATTGTACATATCACAAAGTAGCTTAACGTTGGCGTCACACGTGTGGTATTATAATATTGTAAACCAGACCAGCCAGGGAAAATACTATACCTTACATTAGGTGTGCCAGGAAATATAATTACTTACCCGTTACATTTGTAATAGTAAAACAACTGACCAGTAGTCCATCTTAGCCCTGGATCAAAAAAGATGGAAGTCATTTGGAGAGGCCTTACTCAACAGTGAGATAACACAGGCTTACTGTATCAGTAACCACCGGTACTCTAACTTAAGCATGTCACAGAAACGAGCACGTTTCCACATCATTACATCTTAATATGTGTAAGTGCCAACTTTCCCCGGAACCACACAATTTTTCCAATTTCCTCCAACATTTTATTCACCACGAATACTCTCCCCAACCCCTATAAGTACAGCCTATAAGTCAGAGTATAAAATAAACGCCTCCCACTCAAACACCGCAAGGATTCCCGTCGGCTTAACCACTACACAAGTACATGCAAACCACGTGGACAAACATCCAAACACACAGAGTCGGAACAAATGTCTTGAAGCCTGCAAATATTTGTCCTGAACAAATAGGACACCCTGTTAGAGACATGGATCATCTGCATTGTAAGAATTAAGTGGGTTAGTGTCCTGTTTGCTGTTGGTACGAATGCTAAACATACAGACGCGTGTTGTAAGATACAAAGTGTGTAATGTATGTGTGGGTGTTGTATTATGTTACATGGAGCAGGAGAAGCTGTGTCAGGTCGGTCAGAGTATATGGATGCAAAATGATGATTAAAAAAAAATCATTAGTCGTAATTAGCCTAATCTTTATTAAACTAGCAGCAGTAGGAACAATTCTCTAGTGCTGGGACACTAACCTCATCTCTATGACAGAGAATGGGCATAAATTCGTCCTAAATGACCCAGTGCAGGAGGATAGCTGATGCATGCCTTTGAATTTTTCGGTTGCAGGATCAGGCAGGCAGGGTTTTCTTATGATATTTTTCTTCATCGTTTTAAGAGCTGTGGTGATGAAATAATTAACACAGCTCGTAAGACACGGCCACCATTGCTCACGCTCCTTCAGTCAACATACTTTAAACATAGATCACATAAATAGGAGATGGCAATAGGTTGAGTTTATTTTCCTAAACTTGCAGGACATAACATGTGAATGACCTTGAAAAAATCACGAAGTCTTAAGTTTCGTAATAAAGCTGTTATATTCGAGAGAGATATTATCCACATGTTACCTATTTCCTTGAAGTAAATAAACTGCACTTATTCTGATTTCTGATAATTCAATTGCAAAAAAATCCACCACCTCTTTTCTTCCCAAATACATCAAGTCATTTGTCGCATACACGTGTAGTCGTCCCAGTATTTCCCACACACTCCACAAACACTTCCTTATCATTAACAAAAACTTTAGTGGTGCACTGTACCCGTCACTGACATAACTATCTCAGCTTCTTTTTGGAGGCGTGGTCGCAAAAACTAACTAAATTATGTCCTCAATTTGTCACCGACAGGTGCAAAGGTGGGCAATTTTTTTTTGCTAGGGAAATCTGGGGCACGGTTAGTGGGACTGTCAACTTGTAGAAACACAAATTTTGGTATAACAAGACGCTAAATAGATATCATAACTATTAAAATTAATGTAAAAGTGAGTTTCTTTGCTTGATTTTTTAGTTCAGCAGAAATTAATTCAGTGGTTAACTAATTATATCATTGGGACTTTTACAAAATCTACAAATAATGTCAACTCATTAGGCGATGACTGGTCGTAGCTGTATCGCATTATCTAGTCCCACGCCGAGTTAAGTAATTCCTGCTAAATAATGTATGACAGAAACCTACTGGTTTATTTCAAGTCAAATAACCAAAGCTCACAGACACAGACCTTCAATAAAGTACTAGTTTCATTTGAATACAAAAACATTCTTTTACGAAAGTAAATCAACCTTTTTTTCTTCATCTTTAATTATCACCACAGTTGAATCATCATCAACATCATCATTTCAGCTGAAAGACGTCCACTGCTGGACATAGGCCTCCGCCAAGAATCGCCACATTGACCGGTCCCGTGCGACTCGCATCCAGCGAAACCCTGTTACCTAAACAGTTGAATAACAGGAACAAATACTTAATCTAGAACAATGCTACCTCCAGCGGATGTTAATTTAAGATTAGAATACATTAGCTTAAATTCTCGCGATCTGCATTCTTGAGCAGCGGCCAGCCGCATCTGATTGAAGACTCTTAGCTATTCCTGTTGCAACTCCACCGTCGCACGTTGCTTGCTAACAAATTTGCATTTGAAAATTCTTGATTAAAACATTTCTGTTTTGAATGTTGTTGCTGGCTTTCAATGGTCAGGGAAGTTAGTAACTTGATTCAGTTCATTTGGTATCCTTTGAAGTATTTTTTTTTTTATAGAAACAGCAAGATTGGTTAAAAACTCGATTACTAGTTATTTAAGTACGTGTCGTATAAGTCAGGATTTATTCCGTTGGGCTCGTAGATCATGTGGGCAGATAATGGGTTTCGTGTTATGAAAACACACTGGCTGCAATACACTGTTTCTAGCAAACTAACGAATTACTTGAGATTACAACTCAACACAATAACACGGGGCATAATGAATCGGGTACAGTTCCAAGACGTCTCAACTCCGCCGCGATCAGATATTAACTGTCGCCCTCACCTCTAACTGGTCATCAGGGCTCTGTAGAAGCACGCTGTGTTGTGTCTGGTAAGTAGGTCGCGTGATGACACCACTGCACACAGGCGCGCTTTCCAATTCATTTTATGTCCGTACTAACGATCGATCCGACACACGTATGTACGTCAATTTGTATGGCTTAAATGACCACGTACGGATAAGTTCCTCATAAATAGTCGTTCCATTTATTTATTTATTTATTTATTTATTTAACTATTTATGTACACAATAAATACAGGAAAGAAGAAAGGAACAGGTAAAATAGTACAAAGGTGATGCTTATTTCAAAAGAAATCTCTTCCAGCATACCTGCGAAAGGGGATACTAAAAAAGATATGTAGACATAGTGTGTAAAAGAAGAAGAGAAAATGGAATACATAAAACGTACGTCCATTTATTGTATTTTATTTGAAAAATAAAATTTGCTCAAGCTGTATTAAAAATTATTTTTACTCGGTCAGCGAGGCTGCGGAGCTGATTGCCAATATGGGTCTTAGGGAAAATCTTAATTAATCTTACTTATAAACATGGCTGAACACTTGAAGCGTTTACTTCACCTTTTTCGTATTTTTTTCAAAACATGGAAGGCGCTGTTTAACATTTTTTATTTATTTGTCTACAGTCACGAGCACCAATAAGTATACAGTTTCCTAAATTTAAAAGCAATTTTCGCGACAAATAACGGTTGTAACTTGGAGATAGGATCTCTTTTTAATAAAAATAAAAGTTCCAAAATACTATGTACGTAACAAGATGAGGCCTATACACAAAGGGGCTTTAAATAAAAAAAAAAAAAAATGTATTTACCTACCAATAGAATATTTTGTAAAACTAAATTTCAAATGTAAGGTTTATTGAAATGCTAAATTAATTGTTTTGTGAGAAATGTAATTGTGAAGGCAAATAAAGGCTAAACAAATAAATAAATAACAAGATGAAATTTTGATCAGAACAGTAAGAGAAAAACACTTTTAAAAGTTGTTAAGTGTTTATATATGGTGCTCGTGAACACACATGAAATACTTAAAACATGACATAACAATAAGATTAAAGACAACAAAGGTACTGCTGATTTCATTTAAAAAAATAATCCAGTATTCCTGCGACAGGAGAATTAGATAAGAAATATAGACGCAGTGCTATTTCTAACTTTCCTTCAAAATTATTTCACGATAAACCATGATCGACAAATGATACACGAGTAAGAATTTGAACTAAAACTCTAATCATTAATTCAGGCGACAAATGTCAAAGATGCCACGAAGCTACGTGTTATAACTTTGAGAAGAAGAGAACGCAATCAAGTAACTATCGTCAAACGCGACCCAACTGTACTGAGGAGAGGAAGACTTGGCTTTCACTACGAAGTTTTAATTTTCGACTTGTGAAACTTGGGTTGCGAGGTTCAAAAAATGTAACTTATTTTTAAAAAATAATAAAAAAGGCATTTTTATTATTTTTATTTAATTCGAACACGTCATGATTCATATTGTTGTTAGTAACACCTATGAAACTATTTTAGTAATATTTCTAGTTCTACAATAAACAAAAAACTAATTCTTTAACTATGGCCTCTTCCCGCTGCACCACACCTGCAGCTGTGCATACGGGCAGTGCCTCAGGAACAGGCAAACTGGCTTATTCACTATCCTTTGCATCAGGAATTCTGTTATTTTTCGCATAATAGCTTGAAAGCTATCTGTATCCGCTTTAGCAAACCAACATACTAGTAGTAGTTTAGCATGCCTGATGCGCTACAGAACCGCTTAATGGAACTTAGAATGGATTTTGACCTCTCGTTTTTTTTTTTTTTCTGCTGGAAATCATCAAATGACCCCACTCGGGCGGAGCGGAATGGAGTGTCAGACTTGTACTGACTAAAACCCATCCATGTTCCTTCTTTGCCCTTTGTGTTCCAGGGCCACGGAATCTCTTTCGAACAGTCCCACAGCCCTGGCAGGCATCGGCCCATGCGGACCCCTACTTATTTGCTGACATCTCTTTGAGGTGCTCGTGGAACACGAACGCGCCGTCAACAAGGCCTGTCGTCATGAGACGGCCGGACGACTTTGACCTCTGAGTTTGTTTCGACATTTCTTCACAAAGTAGTTTTATAGGAAAGACCAACTTCTTTATTATAGTTCAAATAAAAACACAGATTCAGTGATTTAACTCAATTTTCACAATAAATGTTAAATTCTTCATCATTTACGGAATAATATAAAAAAAATATAATTGTGCATTAATTACAATTTAATTCCGTTTCATTGCCAGCCATGACATAGGTCGTAACTGACTCATTAAACTTGTTGAGGTCAGTTGCAAATTATAACGTATCACATCTGTTAATAATTAAAATGTCACAATACAACATGCACTAATTCAATACTTAACATTAATCTTCATTGAATATAGTGAAAGCCATTTTGAAAAACGTGAATCAAACGAAACACGGCGATTGTTGGGGTTATTTGCAGTAAAAAATATCTCAATGGCAGAGTCTTATCTAGATCTCCTTAAAAGTTATGACTGTTTGAGAGTTTTTTTAAGAAAATACCGAAATTTTTAATAAATAGGCAATGTGAGTAAAATGGGTACCTAATTTTAAAACGCACTTTTTTCTATATATTTTATGTCTCACGAACAATTATTTGTAACTTTAGAACATTACTGTAAAAAAAATGTACTATCAAAAAATTACCCTGATAACCCTAACTATCGCCCAGTTTCGTATGTTACACGATTTTTTACCCACCCTGTACAATTAAATATTAATCAATTCCAATGGAAAATATTTCTATAATACAGCAATAACCTAAGTAATAACAAAAGACCAACAAAAATTTCAAATAACTGAAAATAGATCCAACACAAAATAATTCCACAAAATAAAGATATAATCTTTCAACTCGAACTCAAAGAGATCAAACCATTAACACCGGCGACCAGTACAAAGCAATATTCCTATTTCTTCACAGCGATCATTAACCGGATTGGATACAAAGGAAGCTGCCCGGACTTTGCCTTTGAAAATAACTTGCTAGCATAGAATAGATAGATACAGAAGGTTAGGCCCTCATATACCTCTTCACGTATTACGAGTGCAAGCGCATTTGCGGCGGAGATTTGATTTAGATCGCTGTAAATACGCGTCTATCATCCATCACAAGCATAATTAGGCAACTGTGGTCGCCCTCTTAGATCGACTGCGTAACACCAAAATCGGCCGTCGCGGACGAAGGTTTACGACGGCGGGGACCGGGTGGTGTGCCTCAAGTGGACCTGCGCAGAACATCTGGCTAGACGCGGAGTTGGCCGATGGAGCAAGCCCTTGATCGAGTGAAGGCCAAGGTTAGGCCAAGAAACCAGGGCCGTCCTAAAGTTCGTTGGGTCGACAATATCGTCAAAGTCGCGGGAAACACCTGGATAAGTGAAGCACAGAACCGTGAAGTGTGGCAGAAAAAGGGGGAGGGCCTATACCCGGCAGTAGCTGATTCCGGGCTGATATGATATGATAATGTCGTACTGTTGAGACACAGGACTCCTCTCTCTCTTCCGCCACGTGAGTCCAGCGTAGGTTGGTGGATCTGTGATTTTTTCTCACGATTTTCCTACATCGTTTTGAGAGCAGTGATGATGAAATTACGACCACATGTAAGTCAGGACCATCTTTGCTCGTTCATGGTGATCGTGCGCCTGTTTTCAATTAGTTTTTATGTGGAGCTGACCTTCTGTTGCTACTATTCTGTGTTGCAAATCTGGGGCAAAAGAAATTTTCAGTGAATTCTGAGATATCGATCGCACCCGGTGATATTGAAAGCCTATTTATCTTGCTGACAGCGTAAAAATTCGTGGCAGTAGGTTAAGTGTGAGAATATGTGGTAGTAATGTGGAAAATCTATTTTCTAGGATTAGAATTTGTGACGAATTTTCGACGTAAGAACTGTTATTTTCAGTCGCCACACACGTCAAAGTTGCCAGGTAATGTATGGGCTTGAGTTTATAAGTGCTCAGTTTTTTAAATGCATACCAAATAAGGTCCTATGCAAGGCACTTACAGATCCTTTGTGGTCTCAGGTTGGACAATCGTAAAGAAATACAAAAGAAAAGTTGTAAATTTTAACAGCCTCGGAAGCTGCTTCCTAGCTTTCATAGAATTTACAAAAGAAATATGCCCCACATTTTACTAGGATCGTGTAGATTTACTGCTTTAATGGAGTACTAGAGGAAAATATGGTTTTACATTTTCTCACATACGAAAGCTGCAGTATCGAACGTTGTGGGTGTTTAGTTAATAGACTGTGGTGTTTTGTTATACCAAATAAAAAATGTATGTTTTTCAGTGGGCTGCAAAATAGTCGCAGTCGGTTGTCAATAAAAATCATGAAGCAACATGTAGTGTTGACATTTTAAAGTAGCTTGTCATAAATAAAACCAAACATGAGGTCATGTCTCGAATCCAGGAGCAGTAAGTCGTGGGTCCCAGGCAGGCGCATTATTTGTGTAATTTATTTCATCACCACTGCTCTCAATACGATGAAGGAAAACATCGTCATTGGACCCGCGTGCTGGTTTATAGCCGATTCCTTGTCATAGAGAGGAAGCCTGCGTCCCAACAGCGGGAACATTATAGGCTGATTATGTTATGCTATGAAGTCAAGTCGCAAATAAAATTATTCTTGTTTTCGTCATCACTAAACTTAACAAACATACATACCATTTCTGGTCGCTGAATTAATAGGGCAAATTTACCTCATAAAACCGTACATCATAATGATTATCAGTAAAACTTCTGTTCCCCCCGGCAAGTCGTTATCACCGCGATGGATGACGTCACAGGCTGACGGCCATTTGTCTCCGTCCGACGAACAATTAGGGTAAGGTCGCGAATTTAGATATTTTCTCTTTAGCCACGCTCGTTTCGAGCAGGTGATTATTTATGCGTTGATGATTACAGAGATAAAGTTGTCCAAATCGTTGTTTGATGTATCTTTTGACAACTCATCATATTCTTAGCCTTTTCACAACTAAGTTGGGGTCGACTACCAGTCTAACTGAATGCAGTTGAATACCATCCTCAGCTTCCTGCCCTTGACCCATATTATTTGGGGTCGGCGCAACACGATTTTTTTTTTCAATTCTCCTCTGTCAACCGTCACGCAATCATTTACTCCTTGTTCTTTCAAATCATCCCTTACACAATCCATGAATCGTTTTCTTGGTCTTCTTATCTTTTGATCTTTTGAGATCCTCAACTTAAAATTACAACAAGACAAATCATCATCTGCCTAGCCTTTTTCCAACTATATTGGGGTCGGCTTCCAGTCTAACCGGATGCAGCTGAATACCAGTATTTTACATGGAGCGACTGCCTATCTGACCTCCACAACCCAGTCTGTACTGGGTAATACGATACCCCTTGGTAAGACTGGTTGTCAGACTTTTTGGGCCACTGACTGCCTAACGACTGTCAAAGATCTACAAATGACAGCCGGGACCAACGGCTTAACGTGCTTTCCGAGGCACGGAGGAAACTCGGTATGTAATGGGCGGTCACCCATCCACAGACCAACCTAGGCAAGCACGGCTTAACCTAAAGATCGACCCGAGCGGCTGTTATTATTTAGCCACGAGCTCCTCCAAATATACTTAACACAAAGACAAAACAAATATACTTATGTATAGCTAGTTTTCTTAGACAAAACGATACCGTAACAAACCAATTCCTACGTTATTGCGTGTTCGTCTGTTTGACTTGTAGCCTACCTGATAATGAGACATGCCTACATAAAATGTAGGCATGTCTCATAAAATGTAGGCATGTCTCATTAACCTCATTGTGGCAGAGTGGATAGACAAAATAATAACGCTCACTCTAGGCACTGGCTAAGCAGAGACAATGCGCAGAATAATCACGATTAGGTTATAGGGGTTACTATTTTAAAATTTATAATAAAATACCGCAGTCATATTATAAAGAGAGATTTATTAACAGACAAGTGTTATTATGATATAAATGACTTTTTGAATGGCATTATTGTCAAATAGTGTCATTCGAAAAATCATTTCATCTTTTTATTTTTCTTTTATTTTACTATTCCTTAATTTTTGTGACATTTTATGAATAATTTATTTGACTGAATTATCAATATTTCTTATTATGTACTTGGATTGAAGTGCCTTTGGTAATCTTGTCATTTATTTTTTTATATATTTTATCAATTTGAACGCCTTTCGGATGAAACACGTATACGAAATATCAATATTATGTCATCCTGCATGCTTAATTTCCATGTATACGCATGTTTTGACAAATAAAATTATCTTTATCTTTTCTTTACGGGTTCTCAAAGCAAGTTAATATTTGACACACATCTAAGTGTCAATCGATTCTGTACATGACATACAATGTGCAACTTTTATTCGTCACCTTGACTCACCGAAAAAGGTCATGAAGAGCAGGGATGATGATGATTATGATGACCGAACAAACACATTACCAAAATACAACCAAACATACTCAATTACAATTAACCTAACTCGGTTCAAACGCCCGCCATATTTGCAATTGACACAATCTGTGACGTAGTGCAACTGATTGCATATTGGCAATTTAACAGCTCTACTCGGCTCGATTTGCTACTCACTCGATCGTAGTTGCCAATGTGTATTGTCCTGCCTATTACCATAATAAGGACGCGAGACATTCCTACTATCAAATTACTATTTACCATAAACATCACGCCTGTAATCCCCGAAGACTAATGCCCGTTTTCACCGACATCCCCTATACTACCACCTACGTATGGGACCCTTAGCTTAAAAGCTCCCCTAAACTAACCCCTAAATAAAATTTTGTTTAACCATCATTTCTATCACTTAGCTAGGGGACACATAACTATGTGACATTTTGTTTTCGATAATAATGACTGATTCGTTTTTAAACTTATCGATACTTTGAAACTTGACAGTTTTTTATCAATTTCTCTTAAAAATACACCTAAATGGATACAGTTATTAATAAATTATGTTCTGATAGCAGTATCAAATATGATTTCATTCACATTTTTAATTAATTTCATATTTTCTTGCAAATTTACTCTGTGCGTACATTACGAAACCTTGCGTCTATCTGTGGTCATATTATTTTGTTTTTGACACTTACGTTATTTCGAAAGGTTTGAAATTGTTTGTTGTGAGTGAGAGTTCAGCGTCGCGTGTTATTTTTTAGAGGATTATCGTTATTGCCTATTTTCCATATTTAATAAATCTTTGGTCAGTGAGTCGTCTTAGGGGCTTTTGCTTTGAAAACTGTATACGTTGAAATAATGGCAGAAAAGAGGAAGCGTAGCCAAAATTTCACAATGGATGAAAAAGACAAGTGTATGGTAGGTAGGTATAGCTTTTATATAAAGTATCGTCGAAAAAATACCATGTTACAATGAAAAAGTACTATGAGGTTTAATTTATTTTAAGGGCAAGGGACTTATAAAAACTTTAATGTGATAAGTACTCACCTATTATCAGGAAATTCTAAGGCGTGTTTAATCTTTGCCAACAAATATAACACTGAAGATTTACTTAACCTATATCTCCGATAAAAGTCAGTTTCATCAAAAATATATATATAATTTGGTCGTTTCCGATCTATTTTGGGTCTACGGCTGTTATTTACGTTTATAGCGTTGAATATTGTAGAAACAGTCTCTAAATTTTCAAAAAGTTCATTCAAATCAGAATCCATCATCGTTTATTAAAAGATCACATACGTATGCGTTTATGGGCCCAAATTTCGACCACCTAAATTTAGGGGACCTTTTAACGTTTAACTGACCCCTAAATGCTGGTGAAACAGAAACCATCCCCTATCGGCCCCCTATCCATGCTTAGGGGATCCCATAAACTTGGGGGATGTCGGTGAAAACGGGCTTTAGGGAATATGCATGTATTTTTTTCTTCACTTAAATCAATAAAATATAGTACTATCAACCCAAGAAAATAATTAAAAGTTAAGTTCAACTACTGCTTGTCGCTCATAATTTTTTTTAAACTCCTACAATTTTCTACGACAGTTTAAACGTCCGTGACTGTCGCGGCCATTCATGTCATGTTATGATGTGACGACATTTACCATTTTTTTTTATTTTTTTTTATCTGCTTTGTTTACATCTAATTTTAACCTTTCATTTATTAATTTTACTAATTGTATGTGCTTTATTCAAGCAAACATTACAATAACAATATTATAATAAAATCTTACTGAAACCTTAAGTACTTTTCAAATAAAAGTGTTTCTTTGACACATAGACTTTGACGTCACTACCGGCGTTATCGAGGGACGATGCGTTTTGAGTTTGCGTTCCGTTTCACCAAAAACACTCTACATACAATATTAAATTGTAAAATATGTGTTGTATTAGAAAATTAAACAAGTGTACCACAATCTTTTTATGGGCCAATAAAAGGCATTTTTTGAGAAATAAAAAAGTTTTATATTTCTTGCATATTTCCTATTCGCCAGCTATGTTTAAGTCCTATGAAATAGGCGTCACCGATCCCAAATAAATTGGGATAAGAGCAGAAGAATGATGATGACGATGATGTAGTTCTAATGCAGTATTACTCGCTATTGATTGGCAAGAGGTCTTGGTTTAGTCAAACAGTGTTATTGGGTTTTTCACCAAGAATTCTTCAGTACATACACAGTGCTCAAACACACGATTTATTTTTTCTTGCTTGGATTTTAATTAAAGTAACACTATTTTAAGCTTTAACGGTTTACAACTAACCTTATAATGTCACTTACGGGATATCTTCCGTGATTATTCATTATTTTGAGCTCCCGATATTTCGGCGCTGTTGCAAGCGCCAGTGTCAACCCGCGATCATGGCTCTCAATCACGGAAGATATCCCGTAAGTGACAGTATGAGTTAAAATTAAAGTAAGTTTAAGTAAAATTCTTTTATTTCATACTGTGTTTTTGTGGCATTTGCCAAATAAATATGTTTTATTTTCTTTTCTTTCAGTAGCAGGCTGGAGTCTGGATTTCTGCCCGATTGCTGGCTATGATTAGGCTAGCTCCCTTTTAAATTACTAAGGAAATATGGGTGGACCTATAACTCTGTCTTGTCCTTAGGGGATTACAAGCTTACAGATACCTGTAAGAATGTGATAACACACACAGACACACAAATATGTAATAGACACATTTTTTCATTTCGAAATTATAAAAAAAACTGTAAAAATCATAACCCTTCTAGCTGCAGTCGGATAAACAGGCTTATTCCAGTTTATCAACGCAGCGTAGTTTTCAGTTATGACAACGGAATATAACAAAATCCTACAACAGCTCTAGGATTTTGTGTGCGCTCTAAAATTGCGCATAGTTCGTTCAAAATTGCACCAAACTTATATTATGTGTGAGAGTTGAGTTTTAATTAGTGAACTAAATTGCATAGCGCTAAGAATGTTTGGTAACTATATTCAAATGTACTCGTAGTTCAGTTGTTTTAATGGATTTGAAAACTTTCGGACTGATCACACTTGATATATCGCCACTACAGTGTTCGACAGTCTGTTCACTCAATTGAAGGTTTCCAAATTTTTCTATTAGTCATTTTCATACATAATATAACATCAAGCATGTAATCCCTTGAGGGTAAGGCAGAGATGTACCTAAAAGTACAACCATATTTTATGTTTAAGTTCCATGTTCCATTCCTCCGACGGCTACTACTGAGAAATTGCTGATTGAAAAACCCAATTACACTATGCCCATTGCCCGACCCAGGAATTGAACCCAGGACGTCATGCTTAGCAGTCGCGATTGCGACTACTAGACCAACGAGGCAGTTTCACACATCATAAATAAAAAGGAGTAAATGATAGCGTGACGGTTGACAGAAGAAAATGGAAGAAAAAAAACGTGTTGCGCCGATCCCAAGTAACATGGGACTAGGGCTGGAAGACAATGAGTCAGTTTCATACTAATAGGTCGCTAAATAATAACAGCCGCTCGGGACGATCTTCAAGTCAAGCCGCGCTTGCCTAGGTTGGTCCGTGAATGGGTGACCACCCGTTACATATCGAGTTTCCTTCGTGACTCGGAAAGCACGTGACGCTGTTGGTCCAGGCTCTCATTAGCAGATCTTTGACAGTCGTAACAGGTAATCATAGGCCCGAAACTCTGACAGCCAGTCTCACCAAATAATATCGTGTTACCTAGTACTAGTTTGGTTGTGGAGGTCAGATAGGCAGTCACTCCATATAAAATACTAGTATTCAGCTTCATTCGGGTAGACTGAAAGTGACTCCAACATAGTTGGGAAAAAGGCTAGGCTGATGATACTAAGAGGTATAAAAAACATTTAAATAAAAAGTTCAGCAATACATGTGTGGGTCATCCAAAACATTAAATGAAATTAGCCGATAAACTTCACACTTATCTAAGTCGTGATAGGTATCAATATCGAATGACCATAATTTCTAAGCTCATAATTTCAAGTTTAGTAATTACAGCTGATTACGGAGTCAACGGCAGCTGGTGCTTGAAATTATGAGTTTAGCGTATATTGCTTTTTGTTTTATCTTCACTAGATGTCGATGTTTATGTCTGAAAAGTTTCTCTGGCTGGCTGGTTTTTTATCCGTAAGTTGAACCCTAGAAAACATTTACGTTCCGAAAAACTTAGGGTGAGGGTTAATGGGTTAAATTAACCATAGATCATCATAACCCTAAAGTAGAACCTATTTATTATAAGCCTATATTGTCCCACTGCAGGGCAAAGGCCTCCCCTCCTTCCACATTTCGCGGTCAAGTGCGATTGTAGGCCAATCCTCTGCGAAAATGTCCAGCTCATCCCGCCATCTCCATCTGGGCCTGCCGCGTTGTCCTTTCCTGCTATTTGGTATCCACTGAGTAGTAATTGTTGCCCATTGCTCCTCCGACATGCGGCAGACAGGACCAGCCCAGTTCCACTTCAACCTAGCAGCTGTAAGGCCAGCATCAGCTATTTGGGTTTTGGAGCGAAGTAATCAGCAGGACGCTACGGTTAGGACCGAGGGAGGGGCCTTTTAAGGTTCCGGCAACCCGTACAAACTTATTAAAGTTTGCACCTGTATTGTGTGCATTAAGAATGTTAAATAGTGTCTCTCGGCGATTGGACATATTTTCTTGCTCTTTGGCGGAATTCCAGAGGGTGGCACTTGGTATGTTGTCTGCTGTTTAACTTGTGGCTCTACCCATTCCCGTTACTTGGGACTGGATTTTTGCAATTTATGACGAATTTGTTAGCTTGGGTCTTACCTGTTAAAACAAATGTGTGTGTTAAGGAATAATAAATAAATAAATAAATAATCCGGATCCGAAAGTTAGACACCCAGTATACTTCGCTCCATAGCTCGTTGGCAAACCCCAAGTGCGGACTTCTGAGGGTTTGTATTTCTGTAGAACACAGTTATTCATAATCATAAATCTTTATTTATCTCGAAATCAAGAATGACAGGCGCTGGTTAACATATGCACAGTCTTATATAGAGAAAGGTGTCTGAAGTAGGAAGGTCCTGGGTTACATATCACCTCTCCAGCTTAGATATAACATTTCATATCTAAGTTCAATGATATCAATAAACAGGGTGGAATCTGCTGTATCCTACAAGCGTGCAATACCTACACGTCAAAATGTTAGGAACAGCTGATTCTTTTAAACAACCGATGAAAAATGTATATGTGGGAGAGCTCAGAATAATGTACCCAATACGTGGTAATTGTTTCGAGCGTTGGTCTCCCTTCCACCCTGGATAAGAGCTTCTATAAATACTAAGAGAAGATTACCACTGAAATATTCTTGGCACATGATACCAGCAGAAGCCTCAGTTTACTCCACGAAAAGCCATTTATAATATTTTACCCGCCGTAATTTCTCAACAAGCGCCTAACGAAATAAATCAAGTGCTAACATTACGGCCGTATGTATAATTACATGTACATAGAATATGTATATATGTACCAATATATCAGGCATCCAAGCAAGCCGTTGTAACCGCGAGCTATCCTTACAACAATGTACGTACATTAATCAACTTCCTATATGTTATTTAACTTTCTCATACTAATTTGTGTTTTGGAAATTCTGATGTATTTGGGGTTGTTATACTTTCAAGGTCGCTCTTCGATCATAGTCTGAACGAATTTAGTGTCTGGGATAATTGTGAATGTTCCTTCTAATCAGATAGCTTTGAATTACTGATAATAATGAATGGGTCATTTACGTTAGGTCGTTTTGACCGATATTCGGTTAACACGGCCGTATTCGGTCACCGACTAGTGTAAACGGGTTTTCGGTTAGCGTTATACGATCACAGCCCTTATTCGGTCTCCGACTAGTGTAAACAGGTATTCAGTAAGCCGTATTCGGCCGCAGACCGTTTTCGGTGACTGAACACGGCTGATTTGTTGAAACGCGCCACTCATTGTTCAATCGACGCTCATGCTTTCAAAACGAGTGTACATAGTTCAGCTGAATGCGGTCGCCGAATCCGGTAAACCGACAACTTAAACGAATACGGTCGGCGTATTCAGTGACCGACTTAATGTAAACAGTCCAATTCGGTGAATCATTTCGGTTAAGCCAAATGTAGAGACCACATTCGGTGACCGACTAAACGTGCCGACTTTATGGCCATTGTGTTAGTAAGCGGCGTTCCCGTGATAGAATTTTGGGCCTTTTTTAAGAAATTTACGCTAAGAAGAAGAGGGTTTGAGTTTGAAACTTTCGTCCCGAATATAACTTCCAAGTAAATGACAGTTACAGTATGCAACATTATTTTTAGTATATGCGAAACCTGAATATAGTTTGTTTAGAATAAGTAACTGAATCGATTCCAATAATTTTTAAACCATGTTATATTTTTTCCCAAAAATATTTAAAAAAAGTTATAAGTTGGACACCGAGCGACATCAAGTACCTATCGCAATAATTTATTTACCTACTGGCAAATTATTATTATCAATGAGCTCACGACGACGCTAGAGGCGCGCGCGCGGGTGCGCTGCGTGGTGACCACGTTTTTGTGCGGACAACTAGGTAACAGAACAAGCTTATAACTTTGTAATTTATCATGATACAGTTTTGATATTTTGTACATAGATTCTTTACATAAAAATACTAGACACGTGTTTCAGGTTTCGCATAATTATACTAAAACTAATATTGTATAGCCAAGTGTCAGTGGGAACAAAAACTAGTATATAGCGGCGTCTTATATTTCTAGGCCAGCTCAAAGTCAATGTGTTACCACTGACGTACCGCACATATAAAAGGAATAGCTCAAAGAACTTTCCGACACAGGGAGCTACTATAAAATAATTATTGTTCCCACACACGGCATTGTGTCAATAATAACGTTACTATAGGAGTACAATCAAACAATGGTCCTAAACAAACTCCGAACAAAAGCAACCAGCCTTTATTTGTTGAACAAAATTATTTATATTTTATCCCGTGGGACGAACAGTGTAGTACAAAATGTGTATGAATTCGTTTTGCGTCTTTTATCAAATATGGATAGCACGGTTGTGGTGTTTGATATAAAAACAATTGAAGGTTGCTGTAAATTGACCTCATAGTACTTTTGGGATCGTCTGTATGTTATGTGTGAGTGTATTTGAGTATAAATAAAGGCGTTTTTGGGGCAAATTCGAATACTTATTACGATATCAAATAAAATCATATACAGAATGTAAACGGACCCTTCACTAAGCCGTCAACCAAGCATTATGGACATCAAACTAAGTAATTTTACGCAAAAAATTTTGCTGGGAAACGATTTTTTCTGGGTGAAAAATCACGTTTTACGGTAGTACTCAATGTAACGGACTCAAAACATTGTGTTCATGGATGGATTGAATAGTACGGGGGTCGTGGAGATGTTTAAAGTAAAGTTCTTACATTAAAAATATGTATTAAAAAGAAAAGTTGTGAAAAAGTTGGAATTTTGAGCTCCAATATCTCTGTAACTAGAAGGTTCCCAGGTATGGTCTAAAACAAAGAAATGATCGCAATGACGGGTAGAACAAGTATCTTTCCGCTTCGTTAACGGTCTTGTTACACCCTTTATGTTTACACGTCATTCACTTTTTACGCACACCTAGCTGTCACTCAACATTTCTTTACTCGCCAAACTTTTTAGTTTTAATGGCGAGAAATCAAGAAATTAATCCCCGAAGGGTTAGGTAGAGGTGTAATTAACAGTACATCCACATTTCGCCAGTTTTTTTTTAAGACCCATGTATTAGGGGGCGAGCCTATTGCCATCAACCGGGCATAAATCCAGACTCCGTAGCTGCTACTGAGAAATTCCTGAAGGAAAAACTTAATAGCAACGCCCGACTCGGGAATCGAACCCAAGACCTCATGCAATGACGAAACGAGGCAGAGCAAAGTAACAATGGCTTTAAAAGTCAGGTTAAAAGAATGGTAATAAACAAATAAATTAATTTAATTCAGATATCATATCCATACAGACGCATCTGTCATGAAGTAAATTACTGAGCGTTAGACACCCCTGACTCCTATGACAAATGGCCACCACGTTCGATAGCCAGCGAAGTGATCAATTTCCTATGCGGGTTTGTAAAAATAGTTCGTTATCGTTGCTCGCAGTAAAATTGTTCAATATAACCTTTAAAGTTTTACCACGTGTGTCGCATTTGCAGTATCCACATTTTTCACAATAAAAAACTATAAAATTTCTAAATTACACATTTATTTTTAGTTTTACTTTACTTTATTCATCCGCAAACACATCACATTCAGGGTTGGCAGTCAGAAGGCAGTTGAGCATCTCAAGAGTATGACACACAGTAGATTCAGCTCTGGTGACAGTTTTGAATGACGGTGGGCTGAACAGATCCACACATAATGACACATGTGGTTCTGTTCGCGCCGCAATTTCAGTACTAGTCATTCTAAAAACAAATTATTTACACAAGCTTTTAGTTAATTTTTGTTCAAGTAAAAACAACATTTACTTATCGGGACAAATGATTTGAATAGACTACTCACTATAAGAGACTGTTATACAGGGTGTAAACAGACCCTTTTCTTTTTTTTTCTTTTTTTCACGAAGCCGTCAACCAAGCTTTCTGTACATCAAACCACGCCTTTTAATCTCCGAATGATGAGGCAGAGGTGTATCTATAGAACTTTAATTTAAAACATTTGGGCAATTATGGGGAGAACAAGTGCCTTTCGGCTTCGTTAAGGGTACTTTTACACGCTTTAGAGTATAAAGTTAAGACGATTAAAGTCACTGAAAAACATCATGATCTGCCTAGCCTTTTCCCAACTATGTTGGGGTCGGCGTCCAGTCTAACCGGATGCAGCTGAATACCAGTATTTTACATGGAGCGACTGCCTATCCAATCTCCACAACCCAGTTTGTACTGGGTAATACGATACCCCTTGATAAGACTGGTTGTCAGACTTTTTGGGCCACTGACTACCTAACAACTGTCAAAAATCTACAAATGACACCCGGGCCAATGGCTTAACCTGATTTCCGAGGCACGAAGGAAACTTGGTATGTAATGGGTAGTCATCCATTCACAGACCAACCAATCACTGAAAAATATAATTAAGTGAATAAAAAAAAATCATCTACTCTTTTATTTACTACTCTTTTGTCTACTCTATTTACTCTCAAACCTACATCAAACTCTTCCAACATCGACCCAGTATTTACTCTCACGGACTGTATTCAGCAAACATTCTAGAACAATAGACTAACTATCCCATAATTAGATAGTCCCGATACAGTTGAGCGAAGCTTATCCGGAAACCGGCTGTGCGGCCGACCGGCCCGGACACGGTTCAATGGAACGGTTTATGAAACTGTGTGTTTATGGTGTAATTTGGAAAATACTAAGGAAGACTGTGAGGAAAAGTTGTGGGTACTATTTTGTTTGGTGAAGTATGTTTTGTGTTGTCTCAATTTTGTGGTGATTCCAAAATGTATTGTTTTTGGGAAAGTTTTGTTTTCGTTATGTAGGTAGCTTTTGCTTACATTTGTACCTAGATATGTATTTGTAATTGGAGGAGCTCGTGGCTAAGTAATAACAGCCACCCGGATCGATCTTTAGGTTAAGCCGCGCTTGCCTAGGTTGGTCTGTGGATGGGTGACCACCCATTACATACCGAGTTTCCTTCGTGCCTCGGAAAGCACGTTAAGCCGTTGGTCCCGGGTGTCATTTGTAGATCTTTGACAGTCGTTATAGGTAGTCAGTGGCCCAAAAAGCCTGGCAACCAGTCTTACCAAGGGATATCGTATTACCCAGTACTAACTGGGTTGTGGAGGTCAGATAGGCAGTCGCTCCATGTAAAATACTGGTATTCAGCTGCATCCGGTTAGCCTGGAAGCCGACCTCAACATAGTTGGGAAAAGGCTAGGCAGATGATGATGTATTTGTAATTGTTTATGAGGGACCAGGGTCTGCGATTCTCCGTACAAATGTATTCCCCTTTTATCTTCCTGAATGCCTCTAGAGCAATCATTTCTTCTTCATAAAATCATGGTCTACTATAGACACGTCCCTGTCATTTCCTTTTTTTTAGCAACTAATAAGTAAAGAAATTATGACCCTCTAAAAATGACAAAACATGCCCCATTTTTACAGCCGTGATTAGGGGACTACCAGACAAATTCGAAAAGTTTTTAACATAAAAGAACTTGGTAAGAACCTAGATATATCTCTTTCTTTCTTAATATTAGGTCTTTACCTATGAAATTGGAGATTTGTATGAAAATTTTCAAAACAAAAATTTTTGTACTTTTTTTTTTATTTTAGCTTATCTAGCTTTTTTATCTTTCCGATTTGACGCAAGTGCTTCAATGTCGTTTTGACACTAACTCCAAGGCTCGCAGCAAGCTCAGCCGTAGATTGAGTTGGATCCGTTTCCACTACCGCCTTCAATTCGTCGTTGTCGACAATAGTTACCGGCCGACCGCGAGGCTCATTCTTCATCTCAAAATTTCCAGATTTAAAACGATTGAACTAATTTGAATTTGATTTGAACTAATAATGGACCGTGTGTATGCAAGCAGTGTTAGGCCCGTACAAGTCGTTTATGTTTCGTGTTGTTTGCGCAGCGGTAAGTCCACGTAGGAACTCATATTCAAAAATTGTACGAATTTTCAGTTTATCCATGGCGCCAAAAACTACCACTTTTTCACAAAAACAAAAAACTATCTAAAAACAAATGACTGAATTTGAAATTAAAAGAACACGGCTTTCGAATAAAATTTATTTGAATTTCGAATTGCGCGCCAATCCACAGATAATTAAATCTGAAAATGCTGGTTATTAAATCTCCAATTACATAGGTAAAGACCTATTATTTTAATGTAAATAATAATTGAATCGGCTCAGTTTTCGAGAAAAAAAAGTTGAATACGAAACGTCGATCTCTTCAAAATGTTTGTGATACTATCTGTCTGAGCTGCAGCTGTCTCATATACGGATGCAGGCTTGACACAGCGCAACGCCAATTATTTATTCATATACCTAAAACTTTTTAATCTTCGGCTTTCTAACTCAAAGTTTCAACTTTATATTTATAAGGTAAAGTAAGCTTGTCGTAGTTTCAAGATTTTTCAAATACCTTGCAGGCTCTGTTCCCTCTTAAATACTGTACTTTAAATAATCATACATTATTTTTTTTGCTACATTCACGAACCAGCACGTTAAAGCCTGTATTTGAACGTAATTTTAATGTCAGTAGTCATTTCTTTTACAAGCGAAACATTGCGTTAATGAGCGACAATTCTAATTATGTTCATTGCTACCTTCGTCAGGCATTTGATATTTGATGCGTTAAATTGAGAGAAGTCAAAAACAGACTTCCCGTTCCGTACTTTATGCATCACATCTAAAGAAACGTCCAGAACATTTCATCTTCATAAAACAAATGTCAACTTCGGAAGAGATAATGGTTTAAGTAGTCGAGTTCCCTTCCTTCCCTCTTCGTAATCTCACGATCAAATAGTAGGCGGAGCATTAAAAAGTGACGCTTCATTACCTTGCTTAAAAGCATAAAATCACTTTTGAAGATCATTATGAGTTCTTTAAAAGTGATGAGAATATTTTCGGATACTTTTTAGATGAAAATTCCGAAGTCTAGGGTGAGGTCGCGTTGAGAGCGGGCGGCGGGTAAACATTGCGAATCTGCTTTAGTGTTTTATTAAGGGTGGAATGGGGGACACCGACGCACTAACGGTTTCCACATATTCAGTAAATCATTCTGAGTGCACATATAGAAATTTGTCATCAGTATTTAAAAATACCGGTCAACTGCGAGTTGGACTCGCGCACCGAGAGCTCCGTATAAACTTGTAGGTATTTTGTTATTAAACTACATATTTACGATTTTCAGATTTTTTTCCTTTGCATGTGCTGTACGGCATTGCTTCTTGCCAAATTTCATGATTCTAGGTCAACGGGAAGTACCCTATAGCTTTTGATTCCCATGTGAAATCGCAAAATATGCGACATAAACGGTCATATCTTTTGATCGCGTTGACTTACAAGTTGGATTATTTCACCGCCTTAAGGGGTAGCAGACCTCAGTGTTTGACATTAATTTCAGTTTGACACCTCCACACGTTCCTGAGAAAAAGGGTCTTGAAAGACGAACACATACAGACAGACTGTCTACAAAGTGATCTTATAAGATCACTTTGTTGTCCATCGGTCTGTCTGTCCGTCTATCACCTATAAGGATAAGGGTTCCGTTTTTGCCGACTGAGATACGGAACCCTAAATAAACAGCTGTTCCATACATTTTGCACTTTTCTAGGGAACAACTGTTTTTTTTAAAATTACTATATACACAACCTCATACCTTTTTCAACACATACAGACAGACTGTCTACAAAGTGATCCTATAAGATCACTTTGTTGTCTATCGGTCTGTCTGTCCGTCTATCACCTATAAGGATAAGGGTTCCGTTTTTGCCGACTGAGATACGGAACCCTAAATAAACAGCTGTTCCATACATTTTGCACTTTTCTAGGGAACAACTGTTTTTTTTTTAAATTACTATATACACAACCTCATACCTTTTTCCTATGGCTGAAACTATAGAATGTACCTGCTATACTTACATACTTATTTAGCTTCTTCCACGTTCATACATCTGGTCATACACGCACGTCGTTCGCGTATACTGTACACCAAAAAAGACCTAGCCACTCATATCTGCCTTATAAATATTAATGACATGTTTTAACGTTCGAAAACAATTGATTTGAATTCTTACTTACTGATACATAGGTTTTGAATTCCTTTTCCGCGATGGACTTGTAACAACAGTCTTAACAGTTAACAGAAAGTATCTAACTACACCAACACGCAATATAGATAGTAGTCGTTTTTCTTTAGAGATCTTAAATAAACCCTTAGCAACACCCAGCCATTACAATTCTCCAATAGCTAACCCAAAATACTTAGCCCAAACATACATACTCAACAATAACACTTGTAAACAATTGTCTAAATACACCGTACGTATTAATACACCCACAGCTCTTAACCTAAATGTACTCAACAGCATAAAGTAAATGGATACAGAAGGTCGATTTCATGCAGCGAGTGAAAATGCACGCACACTTAAATACACTTCACGTGCAGTAAGTGCAAGTGCAAGTTTGCAGCTGGTATTCGCTGAAGGCAGAACAAAATTGCCGTACCTATTATTTGGTAGCGCGTGTATGATGAAAGTGAATACCAACTTTTTTCCGGATTGGATTGCCTAATATTTTTTAACCAATTATTAGGCAATCCAATTCAAATAATTTAATTTATAATATAACCTTAAATATTAAAGGAGATTTCTTAATGATGTTACACTTACATGAGAATTTGGGGTTTAATTATAATCAAAACAAAGGCATTTAATTTTTAACATCCGAAAGTGCATTTTCTGATTTATACATTCCATTTGCTTGTATTTTTATCAACTATTTTATGGCCAGAGTATAAGGAAGAAGAAATCGTCTAACACCAACCAATTAGGACAAGGGCAGAAATAGGATGATGTGTACTCCTGTTTTCACTACTTTTATTCAGTTGGTCTACTGTATCCATCTACCTTGTGCCAACGCTTAACTGAGGACTTTCTTCAAGTGGAACTTGTACTGTAACTACTGTAGTGAACTAGCGTTTCACAATGGCTAAGAGGATCAACGGGACGCACGACTGATCAAGAATTCTCACAATAAGTAATGCGTTGGCGGTTACCGTGTAATATGTGGTAAATGTAGTGTGAGAAGGACGGTTTTTAAATATTCTGGATTAAAGTCTTGTTCAAATATAAGCTTGTATGTAAATCAAGAAAATATGCCACCATTTTCATAAAGAAAGTTTTCTTTATTGAAGAATTTCTTTATAAAATAGTGGCATGTTTATCCTGGTTAATCGTAGTGGACGTCGAAATATACATTGAGATCAAGCTTAACAAAAAAGCCAAAATTGTCTGACATCCAAAACACGCAGAAGTCTGGCGTAGACCATTTACCCTTGCCATAATAAGATGCCTTTCTTTAGACCATTACAAGGCCAAGTACTTATGTAATTAATTATTTCGATAACAACTACGTAAGACAAGCTTATTAACAAAGACGTCCTAAATTGTCGATCATACTGTCCTTAAAGTCCTTTGTTCGTGTCTGGACGTCCATATAATAGTCTCAAAACATAACGCCTGAAATTGTTACATTCAAGAGCATTACACAGACATATTGTCCCAGATCGTCCAAGTTTCCATCATATCAACTCCTAAGTCCGTCCACAGTCTCAAAATTATAAAGCTCAAAATTGGTACATTCAGAAGCAAAACGGCGTAAAATTGGCATTACTCCGAATTCACGCAAATCGGGGCTGAGCTTTCCCCCATTCAGGCCGGATGGCGAAACTGCCCAAGTTTATTATTGCGTCGTTCATCTTAGGCCGTTCGCAGTTTCGCACATTTCCGCGTTGGGGGACTGACGTTTGAGGACATTCCAAGCGGTTTTTGTGAGTATGCGGTTTTTGTGTGTATTCAAAATTAATCGGTGTATCAACAAATGATGTGTCGTTAGGTATTAAAATATTGCACTCTTATATGATTTTTTTTTATAACCGAACAAAAATGTCGACGCTAAATATTTTGCGCGACGATGAAATCTTCCTGTATGTATGTGTATTCTAATGATGTATGATGATGTATTCTTTCGAAAAATCCAAAAAATCAACTTTTTTTTCTTCTTCTTGATCGTGTGGTTAGTGTCTAACCTGGTGTTAGAGTTTTCATGCCGCCCATGGGCCTCTGACTTGGCTTTAAATGCCATCGAGAAATATCTCTCAGGCATGCTGGTTTCCTCACGATGTTTTCCTTCACCTAAGCAAGTGATAATCATACAATACGCACATGAATCCGAGAAATTAGAGGTGCGTGACCTGGGTTTGAACTTGAGACCTTTGAAAATAAGTAGACTTTACAGATAAGCGGATTTTATTTATTTTTTATTTTATTCACGCAGTGATGCTCGCTTACAAACGGACTTCGCCTAAAATCTATTGATATTGTTTCACCCTTATCATGACTGAGGAAGAAGACTATAAATTGTAATAACTTTTTATTTTTAGTAATAAAAAATGACTTTCTTGATAAATTGAAAATAGTTCTAGCTTATAAACAGACTTTCTTTAAATTTTTTTACGTTAGGAAGCCTAATTCATTTGTTTTGTTCAGTGAACTAAACGAAATAACGAACGTCTAGGCACTTAAGCCTTAACTACATTCTTTCACTCACTGACAGAAACGGACAGCCTAAAGCCCGTCACAGACGTAGCTATAATATATATTAATATGAATCAAATTTTCGAGCACGGCTCTAATATATATTATAGCTGCGTGTGCGGTCACTCGAAAATTTATATAGAAAATATGTCGTAATATGTCTTGCTATATTCATATTAATATATATCATAGCTACGTCTGTGACGGGCTTTTACCTGTTTTACACAACATAACTAGGGTGAGATTGCCTCGTTGGTCTACTGGTCGCAAGTGCGATTGCTGAGCAAGAGGTCCTGGGTTCCACTCCCGGGTCGTGCAAAGTGTTATTGGGTTTTTCATCAGGAATTTCTCAGTAGCAACCACGGAGTCTGGATCTGTGCCCGGTTGATGTCAATAGGCTCGCCCCTTATTACATGTGACTTTAACAAAACTGGCGAAATGTGGGGTGCCCTGTTTGGTACACCTCTGCCTATCCTTTCGGAGATTACAGGCGTGATGTTATGTGACTAGGGTGAGTATTAAAAAAGAATTTATGAAAAGTCACCAGTTAACAGGTAAAGTAGGAGTAAGTACAAAAGGTTGTATGTAACTTCGTAATTTTTAGTGAAAAATAAACAAAAATATTTTTCCCAAAACATAATCTCACATTGAATTCCAACAAATCCTACAAGCTCTGCACTTGACATACAATTCCGATTCGATATCGGCTTAAAATAAATATAATCGGACGAATGACGAATGTTCGGCATACATCATTGGTTATACAGTCATTCGATACGGCGCGTATGATAGAATGGTTTCGATAAATCATTCCAAGGGATGGGATCGTGTTCGTTTTCGCATTTGTTTTTTTTACCATTGACATTTTTCTACATAATTTTAAGCTTAGATACAGTACGTATACCTACCATACAATTCAAGAATCTACACCGTGACTTTTTAGTCGTCTTACAAAGGTGGTCCACTTAATGTACCCGACATAAAATAACTCCAGGCGCAATTTTTTTTTTACCTATCATAATAGGTACAAAGAAAAATAAATAATACATTAGAATAAAATTATGAAACATCCTGTTAATGATGTTTACGTGTCAAACGGGAGAACCCATCCATCGCTCGAGTCGAGTAAATCATTGCTCGCAACAGGGTGTTAACTAAATCACGCGTCATAACACTGAATAATATTTTTATTTTTAAATTATTAAAATCTCATAAATATCTATTTTCTTTTTATGAATGTTTAGTAGTCATTGGATACATGAAGTGGGCTACCGTTGTAAGACGACTAAAAAGTCACGGTGTATAACTCGAAAACTATCAAGAATCGCGGAACATATATGTGGTATTTTCGGATACCGCTGGGCGTGACGAATCATTTTTTTTGTGACGTCACTATTTGGACTACCCTGTATAATGGCAAAAACTTTTGCATTTTGTTCTTTTAAATAATTATGTTTGCTCTAACGCAGCAAGAAAGGCGTTTTACAAGTAAGATACTGCAAGGATTGAGCAGACATATATATTATAATCATAAACTTATACTGTCATTTACGGGATATCTTCCGTGATTGTTCATTATTTTGAGCTCCCGATATTTTCCCGTAAGTGGCAGTATAAGTTTAGTTGTAAACTGTGAAAGCTTAAAACAGAGTTTGATATTATAATCATGACTCTCTAGTCCCAGGCCGCGCTGATCCCAATTTATTTGGGATCAGCGCAGCCTGTTCTTCTTCCATACTTCTCTATTAATCGTCAACTGAGTAGCTACTCCCATTTCTCGCCGTATTACATTTCACAGTCTTCCCGTACTCTTATAGCTATCCACATTTTTATAGTCAAAACTTTTGTCACGATATTTTCCTGATTCTACGACAATACAAATTACCATAATATCATAACAACAGATTTTCTGTTTCAGTCGCGAGTGCTATTTTCACACTTCATTTTATGAGATGTACCTACTTATTTCATATAATTATATGTATTTTAACATCAATTATTTTACCATATTGTTGACTGGTCTGTTTCAAATAAATAAAACACTTTCTGCGAAAAAAAACGACTTCCAAAAACACACTTAAAAATCTAAAATAACTTTACTTTCGGAAATCAGTAACTTAGTTTGTTTCATTGACTTTTTTGCAACCGACTTCCGAAAGAAAAGTTATTTTAGACTTTTTTTCGCAGAATTTTTTTATTAAAAATTCTTGTCATGAATTTTACATTGTTATGGGGCCATAACAATGTAAAAATTAATTCATGATTTTGATGAAACAACAAGCCATAACAATGTAAAAATTAATTCATGATTTTGATGAAATGAGACCAATCGGAAAATATATCCTTTCACACAAAAGAAGAATTTTTCAAATCGGTTTAGAAATGACGGAGTTATGAGGAAATATAAAAAAAAAATACCAGGAATTGCGAACCTTTTGAAGAAAATCGGTTAAAAAAACCCACAAATATAAACAAAGCTGAATCATAAGACCTCAAACTTATGTAATATTCCACGTTCTTGACGTAACACTTTGTGCATAACTGCATATCCAGACTCCAGCTGGTATCCGGGCTAAATTCTAGCTAAGTAGGTAAATCTCGCTTTGCCAACGTTTCGGGATTAAACATGGATTCGTGACACACGTACAAAAAATACGGAGAGCAAAACATACACGTACTTACATGAACCTTGAAACCTATTTTTGAAGTAATTTCGATTTCAGAATACTGACATAGATTTCTTTAGGAGCTATTTTTCAACTGTCACAACTTAGTAAGTAGGTATATGATGTAAAGACACACAAGCTCACATCAAGCTACTACAATCTTTCAAATTTCTTTAATAGATTTTTAACTTTATCGCTAAAGTCAAGTAGTAAAGTATTAGACTTTAGCGATAAAGTTAAAATTCAAGGTTGATTGGGAAAATTAGACAGTTTCGGGTAGCTTTTTTTTTTGTTTTTCAAATGACCTTCCCACTCTGGGCGGAGCGGAAGGGAGTGTCAGACTTGTACTGACTAAAACCCATCCATGTTCCTTGTTTACCCTTTGTGTTCCAGGGCCACGGTATCTCTTTCGAACAGTCCCGCAGCCCTGGCAGGCATCGGCCCATGCGGACCCCTACGTGGTTGCTGACATCTCTTTGAGGCGCGCGTGGAACACGAACGCGCCGTCGACACGGCCTGTCGTCATAAGACGGCCGGACGGCGAGCTAGCCCATAACTCACCGACCACAGGCCCGCGCCTACGGTGGCCGGGAGCCACCACGTGACCCCCGACGCCCAGGGCGTCTCCCGCGGCGGCTGGGACGTGAGGTTCTTTCCCTCTCACGTCCCGCCACCTCCTTCACTAGCATGACTGCTTCGCAGAAGGTGGTGACGGCTTCCCATTCCCTCTCGCTCCGGACCATGGTTTGAACCAGGGCCCGACGCGAGAGATCGCCGCCGCCAATCGCCGCTACAAGGACACGGCGGTGCTCCGCCCAAGCGAGGCAGACCTCTACGGTGTGCTCCACCGTGTCCTCCGGACGATCCTCGCAGTGGAAACACCCGGGCGTTTCCTCCCGCCCGATTCGGTGCAGGAACCTCCCGAAACAACCATGTCCGGTGAGGACCTGCGTCAGGCGGTAGGTGAGGGCGCCGTGGCGCCTCTCTAGCCACTCCTCAAAGAGGGGACTTATCGCCACTATGGTGGCGTGCCCTGCACGGGGTTGCGACAGTCGCTCTCTCCATGTCGCCATGAGATCACGCCGGAGGTCTGTCCGCTGAGCGGCAATTTGTCGCGGCAGCGGAGTTTCCCCCCGACATAGTGCTTCCGCGCGCCATTCATGCAAGCGCGCGAGGACTATCGCCTCCAGATCCCATGGCGGCAATCCGGCAAGGAGGCTAGCCGCCTCGCCGGAGATCGTGCGGTACCCCCGGATTAGCCTTATGGCTATCACCTTTTGGGGCGCGTTCAGGTAGTGGGCGGCTTGCCGCCTCAAAGAACGCGCCCACACCGGGGCCCCGTAAAGAGCCTCTTGAAGGCAGCCCCTGTCCGTTCCAGTTTGGGAGCCAAACGTCGGAAGTGCTCCACGAAGTTCCACCGGCTGTCGAGGACGAGTCCTAAGTACTTCATAAGAAATTTGGTGAAATAAAGAACTTTATTTATTTATATTTATTTTACTTAATGTCCTTCAAGGCTCGTGGCTAAATAATAACAGCCGCTCGGGTCGATCTTTAGGTTAAGCTGTGCCTGCCTAGGTTGCTCTGTGGATGGGTGACCACCCGTTACTTACCGAGTTTCCTCCGTGCCTCGGAAAGCACGTTAAGCTGTTGGTCC
The DNA here is from genome assembly GCA_963576755.1 of Noctua janthina. NCBI lineage: Eukaryota > Metazoa > Arthropoda > Insecta > Lepidoptera > Noctuidae > Noctua > Noctua janthina. The sequence goes on along the minus strand of OY755069.1, from coordinate 14,407,912 downwards.
CGGGTGTCATTTGTAGATCTTTGACAGTCGTTAGGTAGTCAGTGGCCCGAAAAGTCTGACAACCAGTCTTTCCAAGGGGTATCGTATTACCCAGTATTAACTGGGTTGTGGAGGTCAGATAGGCAGTCGCTCCATGTAAAATACTGGTATTCAGCTGCATCCGGTTAGACTGGAAGCCGACCCCAACATAGTTGAGAAAAGGCTAGGCAGATGACTGTTTGTGAATTTGAAGAACAAGATTGCGGTGCAAGTTTCGACTTTCGCTTCGAGCTAAAAGATTTTTGTTCTATCTAACTATACCGGTGAAAACGTAATCGAGGTGGCGATGTACCTGCACACGCGAGCCTTAATGTTTAGAGAATAACACTGAAATGACCTTAAACAACAAATGTCGTCAAATGAAGCATTAAATCTTATTTAAATTCAAGATAACATTCAGGCAATAAATTGTTTGGAATTAATATTTTCATTTTACGTTCACAGTTTCCAAACGAGATCGTAAAGATTTCACTAACTCGTCGCACCTGACTTTGACTTTTCGGTAATTAATTTTCTTTTAATGATCTGTAAAAGTTTTATATGTGAACTGTTTAATTTCGTATGTGCTGCATTTATTATTCATATTTTATTGACGATTGGCTTACTCGTAGCTTTGGGTGTTAAAATTACACAATTAAATTGTTGTGTGCTTCTTATGTCAATTTACAGTAACGAAAACTAATATAACGCACTCTGTGCAAAATTTAAAAGTAATATTCTCCTACAGTATTGATAGTAATTTTAATTTGTTACTAACATAGTATTTTGGAACCTCTATACGGTAATAAAATAGGTCTTATCTCGAAGTTGCATTCGTTTTTCCTCGAGAAAATTACTTCTTTATTTGGCTCAGTGGCATTTATTAGTGTTTTCTGTAAAGAGTATAGGTTATTTTTTATTTTATTAGCGTCCCAGTTTTCATATCATTGGACCCTATTCCTTTGTTATCCGTTAAGACCTTTTATAGGAGGTAAAATAATCCCTTTTAGGAATCACTTTTCGCATGTTTCGGATAAAATTTCAGTAAATAATTCTGTATTATATAAAACTAGTTTGTATTCCGCGGCTGTGTGCTTGAGCGTAGGCCGGAAATAATCACACATCATCATCATCTGCCTAGCCTTTTCCCAACTTTGTTGGGGTTGGCTTCCAGTCTAACCGGATGCAGCTGAATACCAGTATCGTATTACGGAGCGACTGTCTATCTAACCTCCACAACCCAGGTAGTGCTGCGTAATACGATATCCTTTGGTAAGACTGGTTGTAAGTAAGTTTCGTGTCACTGACTACCTGTAACGACTGTCAAAGACCTACAAATAACAGCCGGGACCTTTCGAGGCACAGAGGAAACTCGGTATATAATGAATGATCACCACAGAAGGTCACCCATCCACACACCCACTTTGGCAAGCGCGGCTTTACCTTAAAGATCGGCCCGTGCAGTTGTTATTATTTAGCCACGAGTTCTTCAATAAATAATTACACATATTGAATAAAAAGTATACTATGTCCTAAGGTTCTTACCCAGGATATTCATCCAAATCGGCTCCCGCTGATCACGCTTTAACGGCTGAATGGATTTACAGCCACTTATACTTTCTAAATCAAAATATTTGTATTGATAATTATTACGTTTATAAAAAAACATCACTCCTGTAAGCCCCGGAGGGTCAGAAGTGTTGTTAGTATATCACGCTTTTATGGATGCTTATATTCTCTTCAGTTTCACATAACCTATGTTATGTAAGAAAGTAAGTAAGGTTGATGCTATCATCACCAATGCTTTTCCCAAAGAGTTAGGCAGATTTAGTCAAGTTTAGGTCCCATGTAACAAAAGTATGTCGTTTTTAAGTTCCGTGTGTACCTTTATAATAGTTTCTAAAATGTAAAGCATATAGTTGTTACCTGCTCTCGGGCCACGCGAACTATTCCTGTCTGCTTTGCCCGTTGTTGTGAACAAAACTTTTTCATAATTATTGGTGTACTTAGTAGTTGTTGGTATATTTACTAGTAGATTTAAACTTTTACTACTACTGCTAATGCTACTTTATGGTTATGATTCACGGAAACTAGAATTGTGTACCGAGAACATCGTGCTACCTTGCATTATGGTTACGGAGGTCAGATAGGCAGTCCCCCCACATTAAGTTGCTATTCAGCTGTATCCACACGGACTGGAAGCCAATCTCAAGATAGTTGGGAAAAAGCTAGGCAGATGTTAGAAGTAAATAGTATTGTAGCGTTTTAAAGAAATCTTTAACTGACTGTTATTGAAAAATTTCTAGATTTAAAAACCTAATGTCATGGCTGTACTTTTTTTTTTTTTTTTTTGTCGTGGAGAAGATCCGGCAATTGGGTCTCGAGGTGGCACTGCACAAGTCCGAGGCCATTTGTTTTCATGGGCCTCGGAAGGCCCTTTTCGGGATCCCTACTGACGGCAGGAGGGGTTTCCATCGGCGTCGGGTCGCCGTTGAAGTACCTAGGACTCGTCCTCGACAGCCGGTGGAACTTCGTGGAGCACTTCCGACGTTTGGCTCCCAAACTGGAACGGACAGGGGCTGCCTTCAAGCGGCTCTTGCCCAACCTGAGGGGTCCAAACGCCTCCTGCCGGAGGCTCTACGCAGGGGTCGTGCGGTCCATGGCCCTTTACGGGGCCCCGGTGTGGGCGCGTTCCTTGAGGCGGCAAGCCGCCCACTACCTGAACGCGCCCCAAAACGTAATAGCCATAAGGCTAATCCGGGGGTACCGCACGATCTCCGGCGAAGCGGCTAGCCTCCTTGCCGGATTGCCGCCATGGGATCTGGAGGCGATAGTCCTCGCATGCCTGCACGAATGGCGCGCGGAGGCACTACGTCGGGGGGAAACTCCGCTGCCGCGGCAAATTGCCGCTCAGCGGACAGACCTCCGGCGCAATCTCATGGCGACATGGAGAGAGCGACTGTCGCAACCCCGTGCAGGGCACGCCATTATAGTGGCGATAAGTCTCTCTTTGAGGAGTGGCTAGAGGGGCACCACGGCGCCCTCACCTACCGCCTGACGCAGGTCCTCACCGGACACGGTTGTTCCGGGAGGTTCCTGCACCGAATCGGGCGAGAGGAAACGCCTGGGTGTTTCCACTGCGAGGATCGTCCGGAGGACACGGTGGAGCACACCGCGGAGTTCTGCCCCGCTTGGGCGGAGCACCGCCGTGTCCTCGTAGCGGCGATTGGCGGCGGCGTTCTCTCGCGTCCGGCCTTGGTTCAAGCCATGGTCCGGAGCGAGAGGGAATGGGAAGCCGTCACCTCCTTCTGCGAAGCAGTCATGCTAGTGAAGGAGGTGGCGGGACGTGAGAGGGAAAGAACCTCACGTCCCAGTCGCCGCGGGAGACGCCCTGGGCGTCGGGGGTCACGTGACGGCTCCCGGCCACCGTAGGCGCGGGCCTGTGGACGACGAGTTATGAGCCAGCTCGCCGTCCGGCCGTCATATGACGACAGGAAGTGTCGAGGGGTCCGCAAGAGCCGATGCCTGCCAGGGCTGCGGGACTGTTCGAAAGAGATACCGTGGTCCTGGAACACAAAGGGCAAAGAAGGAACATGGATGGGTTTTAGTCAGTAGAAGTCTGACACTCCCTTCCGCTCCGCCCAGAGTGGGGGGGTCCTTTGATGATTTCCCATCCGAAAAAAAAAAAAAAAAGAAATGGCTGTACTTTTATATGATTTACGTTTCTGATATCCGTAACTCATTGCTCTAAAAAGTAGTGCAAACAAGCAAGTTTTAAGTACAAATTCTAAGTATTAATGCAAGAGAAACCCAAATCAAACTCAGTTCTTTGATTTAACATTTGTCAGTACATTGTTACACAGCTATTTTCATTTAAAAATATATGTAAACCTTAATAAAAATAATATCTGTGTAATAACGTAAGTATGCAATAAAGTAAACTCTATCAATTGTAAAATAAGTGTAGCACATTATGTAACATTGACAAAACCGATCCCTCATTACTGATTTCATTGGTATAAGGTAGGTAACACTCGTTCAACAAAAAGCGCTGCAATAATACACACTGCAATTTTCACGCCAAATAATTTACAAAATTAACCACCTTTGTATGTACTTGCGTTATTAATTTAATTATTGAGCAAATTTACTTCCCACTTATATAGTTATTTACAAGCTATAAATCAACTTAAAATAACAATAGAAATATGTACCATATAGGCTGGTCCCTTCTGTCGCATGTCGGAGGAGCAATGGTCAAAAATTACCACTCAGAGGATACCAAATAGCATGAAATTACAACGCGGCAGACCCAGAAGGAGATGGTGGGATGAGCTGGACTCTTTTCTTTTTCGAAAAGGATTGTCCTACAATCGCACTAGACCGCGAAATGTGGAAGGAGAGAAGGGAGGCCCTTTGCCCTGCAGTGGGACAATACAGGCTTATAATAACCATATAAAAAAAGAGAAAAGCAATATTCGTTCGCATCACTGTCAATAGAAATTGTGTTTCATACATACTTTTATATAAGGTCTATCTTTATATACACGAAATATTTTAAGAGTAACTTCTATAAGTCGTAAAGTCGCCATTGCAACGAAAAAAAAAATATCTGAGTGATTTTTTTTTACGAAATTTTTATAATTCTAAAATTTTTTGAGACTTTTTGCATAAAACCTTTACTCCCATATTCTAACAATGACAGTAGGTAAATACGACGTAGTAAACTAGCGTAATGGATGCTTAAAAATAAGGAGCTAGTATTTATTTTGTGGGTCAAGTAATTTTAAATTATTTATTTTAAAAAAATATATACTCAGATAAAAAAAAAATCCCTTGAAATGATTTTTTTATAGCCGTTAGAAGATTCCCTGAAAATATTTCGTGTATGAATAGTTATACCTTATATAGTTCGTATGTTTCATTCTATTTTTCTTTATGGAAATTAGTGATGTGGACAATTGGGAAGGGAACTGTGATACTAATGGAGACAGCATAGCTGGTTCTGAACATTGCCATTGGTTGAAAATCTGTTAATTTCAATTTACCCCAAATTATTCAGATTAGGACCTAGCTATGGATATCATCTACAATGAGCTTAGACCGTCCTTCCCTATTCTACCAATGTCAAAGGGTATGGCAACACGTGCGTTTCAATGTATTGTATTCTGAGATAATTATATCACAAATGCCATTCTTTGACAGCTGTAGGAAATGGCTATAACTCGGCATATTGAAGTAGGCTATCAATTAGTTAAATAATTAATTTCCCTAAACATACATAGCAACAATATTCAATCTAAAGCTTTGAAGCACTGTTAATTAACTTAATGAGTAATGTATATTTTATGAACGAAGCAAATACTTTGAAGTGTTTTCAATTACGTGTTTAGGCTGGTTGGTAATTAAAAGATGACTTTATGTCACTGGTAAGAACAGGGCCTTTTCTACAGGTACGGAAATAAAATTGATATTATTCAGATTTGAGTTATGGGTATGTATATTAAAAGGAATAAGCAAAAGTAATCTGCTAACATTTGTAACCACAATAATATATTGTCGGATCCGGTCATAAGTACGGATATAAAATGAATCGCAAGCGCGCTAGTGGTGACATCACGCGACCTACTTACAAGTCTACCCATACCCAGCGTGCTTCTACAGAGCCGTAATGTTTACAGCTCGATGCGAGGACGACATTGAGTGTCTGATCGCAGCGGAGTGGAGATGTCCCGGAACTGTGCCCGATTAATTTTGCCTCGTGTTATTGTGTTAATATGTAATTTCAAGTAATTTGTTAGTTTAATAGAAATAGTGTATCGCACCCAGTGTTTTTATTGCACCAAATCCATCTTCTGCCCATATGATGTACAAGCCTAACGGAATAAATCCTGACAATCCAACATATTATGATACACGTCATACCAGCTATCTATGTAACCAAGGGAACCCAGGAGCTACATTACAGAGATCAGATCTCTCTATTTAAAATACTGGTCAGCTGCATCCGGTTAGATTGAAAGTCGACCCAGTACATATTTGGGCAAAGACTAGACAGATGTGATAGATAGGATTTTTTTTTATAATGTACACCATACAAATTACAGGTATGAAAACAATGGACATTTTACATAGAGTGACATAATGGGCAGTTCTATCTAATAAAGGGTGTAACAAGACCCTTAACGAGGCTGAAAGGCACTTGTTTTCCTCGTCATTGCGATATTTTTTTTGTTCTAGACCATACCTGGGAATCTTCTAGTTACGTAGATATTGGGGGTCAAAGTTACAATTTTTTCACAAGTTTTTTTTTTTTTTAATACAATTTTTTAATGTTATTACTTTACTTTAAATACCTCCACGTTCTCCTCACTATTGAATTCATCCATCGGCACAATGTTTTGAGTGCGTTACATTGAGTCCTACCGTAAAACGTGACTTTTCACCCCAAAAAAAAAAATTGTTTTCCAGCAATAATTTTTGCGTAAAGTTACTTAGTTTGATGTACATAATGCTTGGTTGACGGCTTCATGAAACCCTTCATGAAGCCGTCAACCAAGCATTACAGGGTGTTAATGGACCCCCATTAACACCCTGTATGTGAATCAAAATACTAACGTGGCATAAGAAGTAACACGCATTACCATCGAAAATGCAACAGAAATTACAATTCAACGAAATCCATGCAAATAGCGAAATATATTTACAGAATATAGAATATATAATCGTGTGCACCGCACATAGAAACGGAATGGATTTTAAAATGAGTTTGAAGGAAACATTCGCCGGGATTGCACGAAGCACCGACTGTGCTGCGTTTAGTCGCCCGTTTGAACATTACCTTAATCTTAGTGCCTCGTTCAGTGCGTTTATTGTGGGCTTAGCTGTAGTGAAGAAAATTACTTTGCATCGGCAGACTGTGAGCTGATTAGTGGAATTTCTGCTGCGTTACACTTAAAATTACAGTAGATATTTCAAATAATTGAGCAGAATAGTTTGCATTAGGAGTGGTATTGCCGAGTAAGATGTTGGGTTATTTGAAACACACCTGTATTTGCATGACATTACTCTTGTATTCCACGATGAAGTGTGTATTTTGGGTGTGCAAAAGTGTATAGTACATCCACATTTCGCCAATTGTACCTAATTCTCAAGATAGAAGAGCCATTGACACTCCAATTGCGTAAAACAATTAATCACAAAGCAAAAAGTTTCAGAATTCATAGCTCCATAACTTGAATTGTCAAATGAAAAGCTTTACGATTCTAAGAAGCAATACCTATGAATCTGAACGCGATTATGACATTTAAAACATAATTGTTATGGGATATTGACTCTGGAAGCTCTTAAATTCGGTTTAAAATGCTTATAGCGATCAGTTTTATTGGTGAAATTCGTCTTATGTGCGCATCTTCGTCGAAATGCCAAAGACGTGACGAAATTAAGTTTTTTCTACTTATATTTTTAGAACAATGAAGATATTTCTTCTTCATATAAATTTCCTTTTAAGTCATATTTAAAACAGTATTATTAGTTACTCCTCATTAGTTGACGAGGATATTAAAACTGATACTAAAAATACAGGTACGTAAGTTTCTGTAATAATGTCTACATTAATGAAATATGTTTAAAGAAATATCGTTTGTTTCTTATTTTTTTTTTGTAGCTATGTAACGTAAGTCCTATAACAAACACCAATATTAAAAAACTGAAAACAAGGTAATTAAAGTTAGTCCCAATTTCTTCAGCCCCATAACTGACCTCAGTGATAAAGAAACTGGCCTACGCGACTACGGCAAAGCCAAAAGGAAGGGTTATAATTTTTGCAGTCTAAGTGTGTTTTTTATTATTTATTTTTCCCCACTCTAGTAATTTCTCCTGGATCGTAAGTGCGCTTACAAATATTAATAACATTTTTTGTACTGTCTGTCTAACCCAGGCGAAACAAGAGTTTTTGAATGCAATCAAAAAAATATGTAACCGCTTTGATCGCTACTTCGACGTGACAATCATGAAAATCGAAAAGATAAGATAAATTCGGTAGTTTAATGCGGTCGTTTCCGCTGGTTTCCCTATAAATACGTGACAAGATTTAATTTTGTTGCTAAATTTAATCGCTCTACAATGAGCTTACACGTCGCTTAAACCTTATAACAGTGCTGAGATTGCATAACATCAAGCCTATAATCCCCGAAGGGTTAGGCAGAGGTGTACCTAATAGTACACCCACATTTCGCCTGTTATGTTTAAGTCCCATGTAATAGGCGGCGAGCCTATTGTCATCAACCGTGCACAAGTCCAGACTACGTGGCTGCTAATGAGAAATTCCTGCTGGAAAAATCCAATATCAGTTTGCCTGACTCGGGAACCGAACCCAGGACCTAATGCTCAACAGTCGTGCTTGCGACCACTAGACTAACGGTGCTGAGATTGCATTCATATTTTAAATCTTAAATACTAAAGCTACATAAATTTTTATCTAAAATTGTTTTTAAATCGCCATTTTGTCTCATATAAAACACTAAAGCACCGTAACATTGTACTTAAATATCGTCATATTCAGGCTAAACTTAACCAAGCGCCCCCATATTTAAAAAAAATATACGTCCTATACCCAACGAGGAAGTACACCGCAATATTTTACTTTTTACGATCACTTTGAAAAAATCTAGAACACTCTATGCGACGAAAATTTTAATATATGGACACTGGCTACCGGTTCCGCGGCCTGATATTGAGTATTCCTTTTTTGAAGAAAAGGAGGCTTAAGCATTGAGGCTGTAACGGATCAGGTTTTTGTAAGTTTTTTTTTTGGGTGACTTTTCCATATTTAAAATTCCGGTGTCCTTGTGTTCGTAATTCTTCTTGTCCAGATAGGTTTCGATGCTTTTTTTGTACCTACTGATGGAGTCACAGACAACCAAAAATACTTTACAACGTCTGTCCAGTTAATTCGTTTTATAAATAAAATGCAATGAAGTTTGATGAACAAGAGTGTGTAGCACCATTTGAATGAAATTTTCTTGTTACTTACTGTTACAGTAATGGTTTCCAAAACCTTTAGCGTGAATTCACAGTGAGCACAGAGAGCAGTGGTGGCCCAGTAATAACTGCCCCGACTTACGATTGTTGGGTCGTAGGTCTGGCGTGCATAACTATCTGCAATTTTATTTAATTTTTAACATAGCAGCTACTCATAAAACCTGTATTAATAAATACAAATAAAATCTTATAAAGCTAGATATATGCTACTTCAAATGGATAGCAACTTTCCGATCTTAAGACACTAACCAATTTGCTGCTCACCAAACAAAGAAGTAACAAATCTATTAGAATGACAAATATCCGTGCAAATATCAGAAAGCATTATCTAGATAAAGTGGAAGTCTTATTTCAAGCTCAAGCGATTTCGACTCAACGGTGATATTCGATTTATTTTAACAAACGATGCTTCTGCCACTGAAAAGATGTACGTTTCGGAGTGTTGAACTGTTTCCTAAGTGGTAATGTTCTTCTATATCTATATATATTATCTATGCTTATTGTAAACTAGCTGTCGCCCGCGATTTCGTCCGCATCGATTTTGGTTTTATCACACATTTCATGTTTTGTTTATTTCTTTACTGACAAAAAGAGACTGCTTTATATCCGACACATTAAAAAAGAGTAAATAATTTATTTTCTTTTATATTTATCTACACAAGAGATTTTGATGCGGTTTTCATTTAAAATAACAAAAACCTTTTTAAAAAACAACTATCTGAATAAATAAAATTGAAGTGTCTGTTTGTAAATTCAAAATACAGCTTTTTACTAAATGCATATGAAAGTAATACAGTACTTACCTACTTACAACAAAAAAAGTTTATTTTTTATTTTGTCTGTAGGTCTGTTTATTCCGGCTAATCTCCGAAACGGCTCGACCTATTTTGACGGGACTTTTACTGCAGATAGCTGATTTTAAAAGGAGTAACTTAGCTTACTTTTATTTTAGGAAACGGCTGAAAATTCTGTGAAAAATTAAAACCCTTTTGCTAATGTGACTGTTCGTAAATTACCCTAGGCTGATAAAATTTTCGTTTTTCCTAAATCATGTACTCAGTAGTATTAATGTCGGCCCCCCCCGAAGGGGGAGAGGCCGCGCACCGCCATCCGCACGGCCTTGTAAGACTCGGCACCAAACTTGTCATCTTTCCACCGACTACTAAACTGAACTCCTGCCCTGTCCCGACTTTAGAAGCTAGAGGACAGGGAGGGGTACAAGGTGTAGTTCATATTGGGGGGTTCACAGTTAAGACATATACATGAATAATATCAAATCTTATAAAACTAAATCAATAATAAAGTATGAAGCTAGTAAGACAAGAGGGCGCAAAGATATATATAAGATGAAAGTTTGGTAAAGGAAACGTTACGCTTGCGCTTAAGAGATTCATTATTTACAATTACGTTAATTTAATGATTCAAACGTACTACGAACCCAACTCTATGGCATGTAACCGGTTACAATAACTGCCTCAGTACGTGACTGTTAGACCTAAGCGCATAGGCCCACTAAGGATCCTGCTACGAATTCTAACAGATCACGCTCCCTAAGCATTATTCACTTGTCTTTCTCAATCCTAAGACAGAGTACTGAGAAGTCCTACTGCCATTAAGGAAGGCAAGTTTTAGTAGTTCTTCCTACACGCGTATTCATGTTAGTATACATTCTCTTTACGGCAATCTACCCCTTGTCTAAGATAACACACAACTTGCACAAGCGCACCGTAGACTCAGTCTGTAGCAGAACATATTGCGTTTGTTATTGGTGGACGCTGAAGTGGTGATATATCGTCACTTCACATTTCTTTACTCTTCCCCATGTCGAGGTTGCGTATCTCGTTAGTAGTGTCGATTCAGTAATAGGCCAACCAGTGGCCAGGTTTGGTTTTAAAGAGATAAACAGCCGTAGTTTGACTTTCTATCTCTAGCGTTCCTTAGAACGGAGTTATCGATGTGGTTTGAGATATTTTGTGATGCCTACCCCCGCTCCCTGAAATGTGCGCCAACAATCTCTACGCAATGTTTCTGAGCTAGACCTTTACAGGAAGCAGTATTCATCAGCAGCGTTTGGATGATTTGTACCACAAGTGCAAGTCGACATTATATCACTGAGCAATATAATTTGTTTTAATCAATTCGTGAATATTACGGTGTTGCCTTCACCACTGAACAATATTTTTTATCGAAATTGGAATGCGAATATTACGGTTCTGCCTTTCATTTGTGGTGAGTCAGTTAAAAGTCAACATTCGTCAATAGTCGAGTGTGTTGGTGTATAGTGTGCATGTCGTATGTATGAAATGTGTGTATAGTGTAGCGAAAGGCGGTCCCCGTCCCTATAACCAAACGCAGATGACGAATATGTGCCAAGGTTCGGTTTAGGAAGTGGACATATAACACATGAGATAATAATATACATTGTGATGATTAAGCGGCTCTGCCGTCATGCTGAAATAAATTATTATTAACATCGCTGCGTTTCCGCCAAACTGCTACTTAAGCTAGGAGTTAATTATAGTTAACACTTACCACGTATTCATTGTTCATTGAAGAGGATTAGTCTCCAACTAACTTACAGAGTACTGCACACATTACCAGTTTCGCCTCTGCCACAGCTTGTCTTCTCCCGCGTCTCGACACTCACTTCAACTAGACTTATTACTACTACTTATATATAACTTATAAAATACTAATCTCTTAGGACAGTCCTCTGGGACATGTCCATCTTGGTACCAAGATTACGCTAACTACATGAACCTAACCTAGGACGTCCTAGCATTTTAACCGTTTTAGACCGACCACCTGACTTAGCTCGACTAGCCTCCACGTGTGGACTTTTCCACGATTTTAAACCAACTGCCACGAATCCACCAAGCTTTCCCCGGCCCAGCCTCCAAAAAGCACCACGCTTGGCTTGTTTCCATACTTTTTACATCGCCACTTTTTTGTGCAAACGTCTCAATTGTTTTAAGTGCCCTTCGAACGCCCAAGACCGGAGTAAATTGCAACCACATGTCGCACTAGCATTCAGAACTATGTACAGAAATTAGATATTTTTTTTATATTTGACCTGTCAGTCCCTAGTCCCTTTACCATTAAGTAAATAATTTATGCGTTTCCAAGTGATGCAATATTGTTTTACAAGTCAAAAGAAGAAAGGACACTTCGTTATTAATTACGGTAACTTTTCAGCCTGTCAAGCCATAAAATAGAACTTTAATGTGTTTGTAAGTGGCCCATACCGTGTGATGATTTTAAATAAAAATCAATACTAAAATATCTACTTAATAATTAGGAGTACGTGACAGACAGTCACACTAACATAATCCGATTCAAACAAGGAAGTTATATTTTAATAAAAAGAATTTCACGCGAACGAAAGTCGTGGGCAATAATTAGATACCAATAAAGGCAGTTTAAGTCCTTGTAGAGTCTCCGCCACCACCGTCAAAACCCCCACCGTCGCCACCACCGCAGCCACCGCCACTGTCGCCGCCGCTGCCGCTACTGCTGCAACTTCCGCAGCTGTGCCCTCGCAGGGGGCTCGGGAGGGGGCTGAAATGGAGTGCCAGTAACGGCCCCATTACGCCTTCTCCAGGCGAATATCAACCACTGCGCCTGCGCTCAGGACCTGTTGCTCCAGAGCATGGCGCAGTGGTCGATTAACATCGCCGTGGTCGCTGAGCCGTACTTTGTCCCGCCCAGGGATGACTGGGTGGAGGACCTTAGCGGCTCAGTGACCATAATTGCGTCGGCCGCCGCCGGTACCCCGACCCTTGAGAGTGTCAGGAAGGGTCAGGGGTGCGTGGCGGCACGGTTCGGGGAGATCGTTGTAGTGGGAGTCTACTTCTCCCCGAGCCGAACTCTCGCCGAGTTCCACAACTCCCTCACGGAGTTGAGTGTCGTCATCGGAAGCCATTCCCTCCCAGTGCTTTTGCTCGGGGACTTCAATGCCAAGAACTTGGCTTGGGGTTCTCGTTACACGAACGTGCGGGGTAGGATGGTGGAGGACTGGGCTCTGGAGACAGGTCTAGTCGTCCTAAATCGGGGTTCTGTCCCCACGTGCGTGCGGATGCGGGGCGAGTCGGTGGTGGACATCTCGTTCGCTAGCCCCGCTCTGTCACCGCGTGTCGTCGACTGGCGCGTCATGGAGGGGGTGGAGACCTATTCCGACCACCGGTACATCCGGTTCGACGTCTCCACTCAGACCTCAAGCGCACCGGTCCTACAGGCCCCGAGTGGTCCGCGATGGGCGCTGAAGCAGCTGGACCGGGAGCTCCTCCTGGAAGCCCCAATCGTGCAGGCCTGGGTGTCATCACCGGTCAGGCCTGCCGACATCAACAACGAGGCGGGTTGGTTCCAGGAGGCCATGTCCGAGATTTGCGACGTGGCAATGCCCCGAGTTCGGCCAGGAAGCGCCCGGCGTCAGGTGTACTGGTGGTCGCAAGAGCTGACGTCTCTGCGCAAGGCGTGCGTTGCCGCGCGGCACCTGTACGCCAGGCATCGCAGGCTCCGCATCCGCCCTCCGGATGCGGCAGCCATTGAGGCGGAGCTGTACGAGGGGTACAGAGCGGCGAAGACCGCCCTCCAAGAGGCTGTCCGGCGGGCCAAGAATTTGGCCCGCGAGGAGATGCTGGAGTCTCTGAACGGAGATCCGTGGGGGCGCCCTTACAAGATGGTGCGGGACAAACTCCGCACCCGGGCCCCCCCGCTAACGCAGAGTCTCCGGCCTGAGCTCGTGGAGGACGTGGTGAGCGTTCTGTTCCCTTCGCGAGGGGAGCATCCTCCCCCGCCTATGGCTCCGTCACCGCGTGCGGTGCCGGAAGCGGACCACACCGATGACGACGATGACGTTCCGGAGGTGACTGGGGTAGACCTGAGAGTGGCGGTACGCAGGCTGAAAGCCAGAAATACCGCCCCGGGACCCGATGGCTTGCCTGGCAAAGCCTGGGTCCTGGCCTTTGAGGCTCTCGGGCCCCGACTGGAAGGGCTCCTAAGCGCATGCTTGGAGAGAGGCCAGTTCCCGCTTCGTTGGAAGACGGGGAAGCTGGTCCTAATCCGGAAGCCAGGGCGCCTTGCGGACTCTCCGTCCGCATACCGGCCCATCGTGTTGCTCGACGAGGTGGGCAAGCTCTTTGAAAGAGTCATTGCCAACCGCCTCGCCGGGCACCTTGCAGGGATGGGGCCGGATCTTGCGGAACACCAGTTTGGTTTCCGCAAGGGGCGCTCGACGGTGGACGCCATCATGCGCGTGAGAGCCCTCACGACGGGGGACGCGGTGTCCCGGGGCGGGGTTGTCTTGGCGGTGTCTCTTGACATCGCCAACGCCTTCAACTCCATGCCCTGGACCTGCATTGCGGAGGCACTCCGGTATCACGGGGTGCCGACCTACCTTCGTCGCGTGGTCGGGGACTACCTGACGGATAGAGCCGTCATCTACCCCAGTCGGAGCGGAGAATGGAACCGGCGAGAGATGTCGTGCGGTGTTCCACAGGGTTCGGTTCTGGGGCCGGCCTTGTGGAACATCGGTTACGACTGGGTGCTGCGCGCCGACATCCCTACCGGCGTCAGTGTAGTTTGCTACGCTGACGACACGCTGGTACTGGCGCAAGGGAGGTCGCACGAGGCGGCGGCCGAAAACATGACACGCGGGGTTGCGATAGTTGTGGAGAGGATCCGGCAATTGGGACTCGAGGTGGCATTGCACAAGTCCGAGGCCATGTGTTTTCATGGGCCTCGAAATGCGCCACCGTCGGGATCCCTACTGATGGCAGGAGGGGTTCCCATCGGCGTCGGGTCGACGTTGAAATACCTAGGACTCGTCCTCGACAGTCGGTGGAACTTCGTGGAGCACTTCCGACGTTTGGCTCCCAAACTGGAACGGACGGGGGCTGCTTTCAAGCGGCTCTTGCCCAACCTGAGGGGTCCAAACGCCTCCTGCCGGAAGCTTTACGCGGGGGTCGTGCGGTCCATGGCCCTTTACGGGGCCCCGGTGTGGGCGCGTTCTTTGAGGCGGCAAGCCGCCCACTACCTGAACGCGCCCCAAAAGGTGATAGCCATAAGGCTAATCCGGGGGTACCGCACGATCTCTGGCGAGGCGGCTAGCCTCCTTGCCGGATTGCCGCCATGGAATCTGGAGGCGATAGTCCTCGCGCGCCTGCATGAATGGCGCGCGGAAGCACTATATAGGGGGGAAACTCCGCTGCCGCGACAAATTACCGCTCAGCGGACAGACCTCCGGCGTGATCTCATGGCGACATGGAGAGAGCGACTGTCGCAACCCCGTGCAGGGCACGCCACCATAGTGGCGATAAGACCCCTCTTTGAGGAGTGGCTAGAGAGGCGCCACGGCGCCCTCACCTACCGTCTGACGCAGGTCCTCACCGGACACGGTTGTTTCGGGAGGTTCCTGCACCGAATCGGGCGGGAGGAAACGCCCGGGTGTTTCCACTGCGAGGATCGTCCGGAGGACACGGTGGAACACACCGTGGAGGTCTGCCCCGCTTGGGCGGAGCACCGCCGTGTCCTCATAGCGGCGATTGGCGGCGGCAATCTCTCGCGTCCGGCCTTCGTTCAAGCCATGGTCCGGAGCGAGAGAGAATGGGAAGCCGTCACCTCCTTCTGCGAAGCAGTCATGCTAGTGAAGGAGGTGGCAGGACGTGAGAGGGAAAGAACCTCACGTCCCAGCCGCCGCGGGAGACGCCCTGGGCGTCGGGGGACACGTGGTGGCTTCCGACCACCGTAGGCGCTGGCCTGTGGACGGCGAGTTATGGGCTAGCTCGCCGTCCGGCCGTCTTATGACGACAGGCTGTGTCGACGGCGCGTTCGTGTTCCACGCGCGCCTCAAAGAGATGTCAGCAATCAAGTAGGGGTCCGCATGGGCCGATGCCTGCCAGGGCTGCGGGACTGTTCGAAAGAGATACCGTGGCCCTGGAACACAAAGGGCAGAGAAGGAACATGGATGGGTTTTAGTCAGTACAAGTCTGACACTCCCCTCCGCTCCGCCCAGAGTGGGGGGGGTCATTTGATGATTTCCCATCCGGAAAAAAAAAAAAAAAAAAAAAAAACTATGAGTAAGTAACTCATAAAATTACTCAAGCCCTTAAACTTACAATACGTAGTTTTACAAAACGAGCGAACAAATGAGCAAAACGTACTAGTTTTAGTCCTAATAAAACTGTATACTTTCTAGAAGTCTATTGTTACAAATGTGAGCTAGTTTTTACGGCTATGTACCAAATAAATCTCTTTGTTGCCTAACTTTTACATAATGTGGGTACTTGAATCTAGTTACAGTGTTTTAGATAGGTACTTACCCACTTATTTATGAATTGTTTTATTACTTTCTCACACTTGGGAAGTTGAGATGTAAAGCTAATGGCCTCTACCATAACTGACGGATGAGTTTCAAGTTTCAGTTAGGTAACTTTATGGTTGATAATATTGTATGAGATCTGTTTTTTTTACAAATCTCATACAATACCTTTGTGCTCTTCTATCTTAAAGTAATGTCTTGTTAAGTATTTTGTGTGTATATTAATAAATAAATAAATTTTCTCGAGAAGCTCGTGGCTAAACAATAACAGCCGATAAGGTTAAGCCGCGCTTACCAAGGTTTGTCAATGGATGGGTGAACCCATAACATACCGAGTTGCCTTCATGTCTAAGCCGTTGGTCCCGGCTGTCATTTGTAGACCTTTGACAGTCGTTAAGGGTAGTCAGTGGCCCGAAAGTTTAACAAATAGTCTTAGATTATCAATAATTGAAAAGTATTCTGTAATTTATATAAGCGCGTTGGGCTAGTGGTTGCAAGCGCGATTGCCGAACATTAGGTCCATGGTTCGATTCCCAAGTCGAGCGAAGTATTCTTGAATTTTTCAGTAGCAACCACGGAAGCTTGATTTGTGTTTAGTCGATGGCAATAGGCTCACCCCATATTATATGGGACTTAAACATAACTGACAAAGTATGTAGATAGATTATAAGCGTGAAATTTGTTTTTGAGACCTTATAGTTTTGTCATAAAGTTACATAATTATGATATCTGCCTACCCTTGGAAAAAAAAGCATAACTTTGTTTATACTTTAAGGCATATTAAACCAGGCATTGTAAACAAATCACGGAAATATCGTAACCCTCATAAATTATAGCCTTTAAAAGTACCTATATCTTTCAGTTACGAACAAAGACGAGTTCCGTGAAGTTACGGCTTGTACTTGAATGTACGCATCGTCTAGCGTATTTTACGAGTAAAGCCGACATGTACGTGGATACGTGTAAGAATGGAGGTCCTGACATGAACGCACGACGTGAATTCCAACTAGATTTCAATGTAAAGTATCCTAAACTCATCATCATCAACATCTACCTAACCTTTTTTGCCTTTTTTACCTTTTTTTGCCTTTTTTGGACATCCTGAATGAGTTTGTAGACCTGTGGTACTCTCCCCTCTTACGAAGGTGGGTAAGTGTTCAGACATACTTATCCAAATAAACTAGTGTACCATTGAACGTACAGTTCAGTGGTACGTTAGTTGTTTATTTTTATTAATTTAATTTAATTCTAACATTAGGCTAAGTTATATTACTACTAACTTTATAAGGGCGTTTAGATCTGTAATAAAATATTTGAATTTACCAACTATGTATGTCGGGGTCGGCTTCCAGTCTAGACAGATGCAGCCGAATTCCAGTATTTTATATGGAGCGACTGCCTATCTGACCATCACAACCCAGTTAGTACTGGGTAATACTATACCCCTTGGTAAGACTGGTTGTCAGACTTTCAGGCCACTGACTACCTAAAATTATAATTTTATGCAACAAACAGAATTGAAATACAATGAACTCAACAAACAAAAATGTCACCAAAGACATTTAAATATACAAGTAGCTTTCAATCGAAAATGCAACGCTTTTATAATATTCCTACTGGTGGGACAGAGAAGGATGTGGGCTGTAAATCTGTAATCCACCACGCTGGCCCAGTGCGCGTTGGTAGATATCACATGTATTCGGGTTTTCGATTCTAGGACTTGCCGGATTCCTCACTATGATTTCCTTAATCGTTTTGTAATTGTTGTCATGCGCCTGATTGAGTTCTAACCTACCATCTGCAGCTCGTAAGTAAGGATCGTTACTTTTAAGCCTCCACTGCTCAAACTCTTAAAACATAACATTACGGCTTTATTCCTCGAAGAGTAGTAGGCAGAGGTGTAAACAATAGTGCAGACACCCACATTTCACCAGTTATGTTTTAATAGGGGGCGAGCCTATTGCCATTAACCGGGTACAAATCCAGACTCCGTGGCTGCTACTGAGAAATTCCTGATAGAAGAACCCAATAACATTTTACCCGACCTGGGAATCGAACCCAGGACCTCATGCTCATCTTCTCCTTCTCGAATCGATGACTCAGATATTGTCCAACCAGTACGTAGCGATTAATGACCTGGGTAGGTCTATCGGTTGCTTCAATCAATTCCTAGTAATTAAGGTGAAAGCGTCAGGGTAGCAAGCGAAATTCAAATTTTCTTAGGTTTTTGCAATTTGCAGGTCAGTGTCAGGCTATATGTGAAACAAAATATGATTTGTGACCGTAACACGTATATAGTTATAGAAATTATAATCATTAAAATCATCAATATAAACCAATAAGTTCGCATAATCCCATTGAATGACTTTTTCATGAAATAGTCATTGTATTTCAATTCTGTTTGTTGCATAAAATTATAATTTTAGGTAGTCAGTGGCCTGAAAGTCTGACAACCAGTCTTACCAAGGGGTATAGTATTACCCAGTACTAACTGGGTTGTGATGGTCAGATAGGCAGTCGCTCCATATAAAATACTGGAATTCGGCTGCATCTGTCTAGACTGGAAGCCGACCCCGACATACATAGTTGGTAAATTCAAATATTTTATTACAGATCTAAACGCCCTTATAAAGTTAGTAGTAATATAACTTAGCCTAATGTTAGAATTAAATTAAATTAATAAAAATAAACAACTAACGTACCACTGAACTGTACGTTCAATGGTACACTAGTTTATTTGGATAAGTATGTCTGAACACTTACCCACCTTCGTAAGAGGGGAGAGTACCACAGGTCTACAAACTCATTCAGGATGTCCAAAAAAGGCAAAAAAAGGTAAAAAAGGCAAAAAAGGTTAGGTAGATGTTGATGATGATGAGTTTAGGATACTTTACATTGAAATCTAGTTGGAATTCACGTCGTGCGTTCATGTCAGGACCTCCATTCTTACACGTATCCACGTACATGTCGGCTTTACTCGTAAAATACGCTAGACGATGCGTACATTCAAGTACAAGCCGTAACTTCACGGAACTCGTCTTTGTTCGTAACTGAAAGATATAGGTACTTTTAAAGGCTATAATTTATGAGGGTTACGATATTTCCGTGATTTGTTTACAATGCCTGGTTTAATATGCCTTAAAGTATAAACAAAGTTATGCTTTTTTTTCCAAGGGTAGGCAGATATCATAATTATGTAACTTTATGACAAAACTATAAGGTCTCAAAAACAAATTTCACGCTTATAATCTATCTACATACTTTGTCAGTTATGTTTAAGTCCCATATAATATGGGGTGAGCCTATTGCCATCGACTAAACACAAATCAAGCTTCCGTGGTTGCTACTGAAAAATTCAAGAATACTTCGCTCGACTTGGGAATCGAACCATGGACCTAATGTTCGGCAATCGCGCTTGCAACCACTAGCCCAACGCGCTTATATAAATTACAGAATACTTTTCAATTATTGATAATCTAAGACTATTTGTTAAACTTTCGGGCCACTGACTACCCTTAACGACTGTCAAAGGTCTACAAATGACAGCCGGGACCAACGGCTTAGACATGAAGGCAACTCGGTATGTTATGGGTTCACCCATCCATTGACAAACCTTGGTAAGCGCGGCTTAACCTTATCGGCTGTTATTGTTTAGCCACGAGCTTCTCGAGAAAATTTATTTATTTATTAATATACACACAAAATACTTAACAAGACATTACTTTAAGATAGAAGAGCACAAAGGTATTGTATGAGATTTGTAAAAAAAACAGATCTCATACAATATTATCAACCATAAAGTTACCTAACTGAAACTTGAAACTCATCCGTCAGTTATGGTAGAGGCCATTAGCTTTACATCTCAACTTCCCAAGTGTGAGAAAGTAATAAAACAATTCATAAATAAGTGGGTAAGTACCTATCTAAAACACTGTAACTAGATTCAAGTACCCACATTATGTAAAAGTTAGGCAACAAAGAGATTTATTTGGTACATAGCCGTAAAAACTAGCTCACATTTGTAACAATAGACTTCTAGAAAGTATACAGTTTTATTAGGACTAAAACTAGTACGTTTTGCTCATTTGTTCGCTCGTTTTGTAAAACTACGTATTGTAAGTTTAAGGGCTTGAGTAATTTTATGAGTTACTTACTCATAGTTTTTTTTTTTTTTTTTTTTTTTTCCGGATGGGAAATCATCAAATGACCCCCCCCACTCTGGGCGGAGCGGAGGGGAGTGTCAGACTTGTACTGACTAAAACCCATCCATGTTCCTTCTCTGCCCTTTGTGTTCCAGGGCCACGGTATCTCTTTCGAACAGTCCCGCAGCCCTGGCAGGCATCGGCCCATGCGGACCCCTACTTGATTGCTGACATCTCTTTGAGGCGCGCGTGGAACACGAACGCGCCGTCGACACAGCCTGTCGTCATAAGACGGCCGGACGGCGAGCTAGCCCATAACTCGCCGTCCACAGGCCAGCGCCTACGGTGGTCGGAAGAACCCAATAACATTTTACCCGACCTGGGAATCGAACCCAGGACCTCATGCTCATCTTCTCCTTCTCGAATCGATGACTCAGATATTGTCCAACCAGTACGTAGCGATTAATGACCTGGGTAGGTCTATCGGTTGCTTCAATCAATTCCTAGTAATTAAGGTGAAAGCGTCAGGGTAGCAAGCGAAATTCAAATTTTCTTAGGTTTTTGCAATTTGCAGGTCAGTGTCAGGCTATATGTGAAACAAAATATGATTTGTGACCGTAACACGTATATAGTTATAGAAATTATAATCATTAAAATCATCAATATAAACCAATAAGTTCGCATAATCCCATTGAATGACTTTTTCATGAAATAGTCATTCAATGGGATTATATGAACTTAGAGGGTTGTATTGATGAGTTTAATGACTCAACATCATCATCATCATTATTTCAGCCGAAAGACGTCCACTGCTGGACATAGGCCTCCCCCAAGTGTCGCCACATTGACTGGTCCCGTGCGTCTCGCATCCAGCGAATCCCTGCAACCTTTACCAGGTCATCGGTCCACCTAGTGAGAGGCCTTCCAACACAACGTCTTCCAGTTCGCGGTCGCCACTCCAGAACTTTCCGGCCCCATCGGCCATCCAAGTTTAATGACTATAACTCTGTAAAGCTATATTTTTTACGGTCGTGAATCATACTGTTCTCTTTTGCTATTTATTTCGTCTGAAAATATTTAGAATAATTTAATTAGCTAAATTAAATTAAATGTTTTATAAAAAAAAATAAAAAAAAATACTGGCCACTTATTTGTGGCATAATAGTTTGTGTCCGTAGCTTACTTTTTTTTTACTGCGGTTGGCCATATTTTTAAGCGTATGTAAGCGTTGTATTCGGGTAGAATACCAATCGTTGAAAAAGGGAATAAATCTAGAATTCATTAAAACAGTATGTGTAATCACTTGTTAACAGTGTGGTTTAAGTACGAATAAATAGTTGATTTGTTATTTAGTATTAACTGTTTTATTGGTACACTTCGAACGATCTTGTAATATCTTAATCAACATACAACCTTACACTGACCTGTAACTTACAAAAAACATAAGAAAATTTAAATTTCGCGGGCTACCCTGAGGCTTTCACCTTAATGTAAAATGCAACACTTGTATTTGCAATTTTTCTACCGTTCGAATTCCGTAACGTTTACTCCGCTTGTTCGTGGTAGGGCCACGAGTCTTATGTACCGTCACTGTTAGCCTGAGGCGGTATCAGATCCTTTGAAACACTGCCATAGGATATGCATGCTTGAAAACGAATATCCTTTGATGCCAATTTTGTTTTGTGATGTGTTTTTGCGTGTTTCTGTGTGGAATTTCTTGAAACGTGTAGGTAGGTATCATTGTTATAAACAGGGCGGTGGAATGTTTCTGAAATAAGCATAAACAGCTTATAATGTCCCACAGTTGGGACTCAGGCTTTCTCTGCGTGAGAGAGAATGGGCAGACATCTACCACAGGGTCGGCTTTAATACTGTATTTTAGAAACACGTTAAAAAAAAACAAACTATAAGTACAGTCACTAGCACCAATATCTAAACACTTAACAACTTTTAAAAGTGTTTTTCTCCCACTGTTCTGATTGAAATTTCATGTTGTTACGAACATAGTATTCTGGAACTCATATTTTTATGAAAAAGATCATATCTCCAAGTTACAATCATTATTTCTCGCGAAAATTGGTTTTAAATTGAGGAAAGTGTACACATATTGGTGCTCGTGACTGTACACACAAAATAAAAATCGAAATCAATACAATAACTTCTATCCTCACAAACTCATTTCTTATTGAAACGGAAAAGCCCTTTTTACCAACCATTTACCGGAACCAACATTTACACCAAAATAAGAAATCAAAGACAAAATCCGTACATCACACACATCCATTAAAAACACCCTCTTTAACACCGTTGAGCTCTCGCGACATTTATCCCATGTACGACATACATTTCTGTCACAGAGTACAGAATGGAAGCGCCAGCTTCGTGTGTCGTCAGTAAAAGTCGTGCGTCCGAAAGTGCTTTGAGCGCATTACTTGTTGTTGGCGCGTGTCCAAAATCGGACTACCGCCGCCATCTTATGTTTAAAATTGGAACTACCCGCCATTTTGTTTTATTCTAAACAGTTTCATGAAACAATTTCTTATACAGGGTGTAAATGGACCCTTTACGACACCGTCAACCAAGAATTCTATGAAAATGCGACACACGCAAATTATGTTATAACATTTAAGGAAAACTTGCAACGTTTACCTTCGATATATCTGTAACTAATGAAATAAGGTTACCAGGTATAGTGACGAATGACGGGAAGATCACGTGCCTTTCAGGCTTTTTCAGGATGTTTTACACTGTTTATGTTTACAAACGACATCCCCTTGTCAATTTAATTCCATCTTAAAAATCATAGTAGCGCTGTAACGATGACGGCCACTGACACACTTGATTCTAGATTCAAGATTCTGTATTTGCACGAAATATGGTACATTATGGTCTTACAAATAAAAAGATTTCACATATTTCGCTGACTCCATTCAGCTTGCTGGGTGAAAATGTTGACAAAGCCAAAGCCACCTCTAGCTGCAGCCAGTGATGTGTCTCCGTGCTCTATGATTTCTGCTCACCTTGCCGGCCCGATTTGCGCCAAATCCCGTATTTATGGTTACCCAGTAATGGACGTCGAGATATACGCCTTCCCGGAAAATGAAAAGTGCTTGGAAGCCGATTTTCGGGGCTTTTTAGTTTTTGTAGTTTCGTGTATTTCAGTTGAGCGAAAGTGAAATTGACGGCGAGACCAATGATAGTTTTTGGAAAATCTGTGACTGATTTTGTCATCTTTATCTCGTTTGTTATATGAGCTTTCGAGAGATACTTACCTAAACGTTAGTTTCTCTCCGTAGATGTCGTTAAATGTGGTAACAGTATAATAATGTAGGTAAGACAACCTGTGAAGATATTATAAGTCTATTAAATCTTGATAGTTTACTATTTTTTTTAAAGGTGTACTGTGCGTGTCCATCCTTATACATCATGGTGGTCATTAATGGTCCTGATACATTTATTTGTGTTGTTCACAGCATCAAGCAGGAAATGAAAAGCTTTTAAAACTTTCTAATGCCAATAAAAGCAACGAGTTATTTTTATTAATCACATCTATTGCAACAACGGAGGAGCTCGTGGCTAAATAATAACAGCCGCTCGGGTCGATCTTTAGGTTAAGCCGTGCATGCCTAGGTTGGTCTGTGGATGGGTGACCGCCCATTACATACCGAGTTTCCTTCGTGCCTCGGAAAGCACGTTAAGCCGTTGGTCCCGGCTGTCATTTGTAGATCTTTGACAGTCGTTAGGCAGTCAGAAGCCCAAAAAGTCTGACAACCAGTCTTACCAAGGGGTATCGTATTACCCAGTACTAACTGGGTTGTGGAGGTCAGATAGGCAGTCGCTCCATGTAAAACTCTGATATTCAGCTGCATCTGGTTGAACTGGAAACCAACCCCAAAATAGTTGGGAAAAGGCTAGGCAGATGATGACATCTATTGCAACAACGAAAATAATAATCATCATGGAGTGCCTAAAAGGGAATTTCCCATGGATATGGTAGATCAATTTTCCCATCTCTTCTTAAAACCAGAGTGCTCTGTAAAAATATGTTGCCAAACGAAAATAATGTACAGAGTACAGTCCCCGCCAAACCGGTCACTTTACATAAAAATACGTGGTACAGTCGGATACAAAGTGAACTCGATGAATCACGCGTAACATCCACATATATTATTCTTTTGTGGGACAGAAATCTCTATTCTTGTATTCGAGATATGTCTTGTTAGGGTGTGTACACACTTGCGTTGAGCTGAACTTAGCTTCTTTTTCGTGGTATTTTTTAGATGATTTTAGTTGCGTTTTTCCTGTAAAATGGCTATTTAGTAAGTAGTTAAAATAATAGGTCTGTACCTATGTAATTGGAGATTTAATAACCAGCATTTTCAGATTTATTTATCTGTGGATTGGCGCGAAATTGGAAATTCAAATAAATTTTATTCGGAAGCCGTGTTCTTTTAATTTCAAATTCAGTCATTTGTTTTTTAGATAGTTTTTTGTTTTTGTGAAATTGTGGTAGTTTTTGGCGCCATGGATAAACTGAAAATTCGTACAATTTTCGAATATGAGTTCGTACGTGGACATACCGCTGCGCAAACAACACGAAACATTAACGACGTGTACGGGCCTAACACTGCTTGCATAAACACGGTCCATTATTAATTCAATCGTTTTAAATCTGGAAATTTTGAGTTGACGAATGAGCCTCGCGGTCGGCCGGTAACCATTGTCGACAACGCCGAATTGAAGGCGGTAGTGGAAGCGGATCCAACTCGATCTACGGCTGAGCTTGCTGCGGACCTTGGAGTTAGTGTCAAATGAAACACTTGCGTCAAATCGGAAAGATAAAAAAGCTAGATAAGCTAAAACAAAAAAAAATCCAAAAAATTTGGTTTTAAGAATTTCATACAAATCTCCAATGTTATAGGTAAAGACCTAATATAATACCTAGCCTTTCCCCAGCTATGTCGGCTGCCTCTCTGACGTCCACAATCGAGTTACTGGGTAATACGATACCTCAATTCATGTAGCTAAATATCCTGTTTAATCTGGTAATATTTTTAAGTCGACTTAGCAATTACATTTGAAAAAAATATCAGGAAACTATGACTTAATATTTAAAATCGCCAGCCGAAGTGTTGCAAGCGTCAATATTGAACTGTTCTCTTTCTGTTTAATTGAGAGACAGTCATTGCCCTGGTTGTTATTTCTGTATATAGCGACTGTACGCTTTTACTAAATCATTCACGAGCATTATAACTCTTGTTTTGTTCTCACTCAGTTATTCTTTAACAGTTGGTTAAACAAGTTAGTGTAGTTTTGAAGCGCCTTCCCAAATTGAGACTAACGACATGTTTCTAATGTTTTATTCGATTATAAATAGCTAAATATAAAATAATTTACAGGGTGGAAGAGATAACTACGCTAAAACGCTTACCACGTATTCAGTACAACGTTCCGAATCCATCCACATAGAAATTTATCGTCGGTAATTTAAAAGCCCGCCAAGTGCGTGTTGGACTCACACACCGAGTTCCGTATAAACTTGCAGGTATTTTGTTATTAAACTACATATTTACTGTTTTCAGATTTTTTCCTTTAGTGCTGTAAGACATTGCTTCTTGCTAAATTTCATGATTCTAGGTCAATGGGAAGTACCCTATCCATTTTGATTCCCTTGAGAGTGTCGAAATATACGTATTTTGCGGCATAAACGGCCGTATCTTTTTTAACGTTAACTTAGAAGTTTGATTTTTTTCACATCTTTGAGGGACTTTAGACCTGAGTTTATAGTTTTAATTTCAACTCGATACGTCCATGCGTTCCTAAAATAAAGGGTTTTGACAGACAGACGGACAGACAGACGGACAACAAAGTGATCCTATAAGGGTTCTGTTTTTTGTTTCCTACAAAACTGCAATACCTACACGTTAAACATCTACGGAACAGCAATTTTCTTTTTTAAATTACTTACGAAAAATTTGTATGTAGGGGGTTCAGAATGAAATACTGAACACGTGGTAACCGTTTTAACGTCCACGTCCCTTCCACCTTGTATGTGATGTAGGAAGTAAGAGTCACCTTACAAAATAATAAAAAACTGTACTCTGATCAATGTAAACACTCCCTAACATTAGATAAAAAGAGATTTCAAGCGCTTTTAGTAAAGAAAATGGTGGATGTTAGACGTTGGCAAGAAAAAATATACGTGGGTATAAATCCACAGAACATTAGGTGTGTGTAATAAATACTGGATCTAAACCGAGATTACCTGAACATTGTCTAGTGTTTCTGTAAGATGATGTATTCAGCGTACTCAGTGGAGCTGCAAATTGTTTGGTTACCCTTTTTATTGGACACTTTTGTGTCTTCACGTGTTATTGTCGTAAGTTTTCTTAGAGCTGTAAGTTTATTTTTACCCTGTGTGTGTGTGTGTGATACTTGTTTTCAATAATCACCCACTGTTGGGTATAGGCCTCCCCTTTTTGCTGCAACACTTTCCAGCTCTGTGCGCCCCTTATCCAGGTGTTTCCCGCGACTTTGACAATATCGTCGATCCAACGACCTTGGCCACCACTCGGTCAAAGCCTTGCTCCATCGGCCAACTCCGCGTCTAGCCAGATGTTTACATGACACAAGCTTTTATTAAAACAGCAGCCAACTGCCAACTGTCACCACATTTTTGACAATAAGAGATTGAAAAGTTAAAACTTCACGACTACAACACCCTCCAAAACCTTGATGCCAAAATAATTCATAATTATAACAAATGAATAAGTGGTCGACCAAACCAACAGCTTTTACCTTTTATGATATCTATACAGTCTATATTTTATCAAATTAGGTTGTTTTTGCATGTGATTTATATTTATCTTCTGAATATTTTGTCCCGCGAGGCCATTACATACAGCTTCACGTGTTACGGCGACGTACGACGGTACGATACGAGTACAAAATGTTTATTTATGACGTCGTAACTACTACGCACTCAGACATCTCTCTGGTTAAATAGGGTAAGCAGAGGTGGAAGTTAAGTTACATAAACTATGGAACTATTAGTACTTTAACATAATTAGAGGCTCAAAATAGGTTTTGAGTCGATTTTTAATAGGTACTTACATTTTACGTTGAGTTGCCTACTCCGTACCTATTGCTAGTGTTGACGCAGTTGGCCTATAAAGTTCGATCTCCTCAATGAAGGAGTTTGATAAGTGATGCTACGCTGTACCGTAGATATCGTAATCTATGATCATAGCTCATTTTGACCAGCTCCCTATACACGATATTACGGACTCATTCTATATTTCACAGTATCAGACTTAATAATATATTACATCATCATTATTTTGCCCTTGTCCCAATTCATTTAGCGTCGGCACAGCTTGTCTTCTTCTTCCATACTTCTCTATTACTCGTCATCTCATCAAACACCTCCTTTCTTGCCATATCATTCTTATTACACACGGAACAAATATTCATATGGTAGTTGTTCCGGGTCTGGCTGATTGTGTACGTGAGTTTAAATGTTTGTAAACGCACCCATGATACAGGAGAAATACCTAGTGTGCGGCAACGTTTCTTTTTTTAATTTGTTCTGCAAAAATAACCGTATTCATAAGTTCAAATTAATTTCAAAAGATTTCAGTCCACCAAAGCCTAACCACGTTCGTAGTACATGCCTTTAAGCTAGGCGCATGGCCAACTTGACAAACCATCCTACTTTATCAGGGCACGTCCTAAAACCTCCCTTCCTGGTACCCTAGCACAAATGGACGCTGTAACGACTAGTGTCCAGCCTAAATGGTTTGTTTATTGCCACTCCCGACTATTTCTGTCGCACTGAAGATTAGGACGGCCCTAAGACGAAGTTTAAGGCTTATAACAGATGTTAGGGTTTAAACTGTGTTTGTTTAACTGTTATGTTTGACGGTGATTATTAAAGCTATGTTGAGAATAAAGGATTAGGTTGCACTGTAAAATTCTCAGAAATATAACATAACATCATCACGCCTGTAATCCCCGAAGGGTGAGGCAGAGGTGGACCTATTATTAGTTCACCCTCATTTCGCAAAACCTTACAATGAACAGGCAACAAAAGAGTAAGGTATGCAGGCTTAAAATAAAAGAATATTTAGTAACATCGTAACATCACACTTGTATTCCCCGAAGGGTTAGGCACAGTACGTCCACATTTTGCCAGTTATGTTTAAGTCCCATGTAATAGGGGGTGAGCCTATTGCCATCAACCGGGCCCAATTTCAGACTCCATCGCTGCTACTGAGAAATTCCTGATGGAAACACCCAACAAAAACTATGCCCAACAAAGTTTATAAAATGTATATGGAATCCAAAGAATATTTTTTGTCTGCTACGTTCATGACACGGTCATAGTATGGTAGGGTGTAATGAGCAGAATATTATAGTTAGCTAATACTATACTTTCACTGTGAAATTCACCCCGTGAAGGATGTAGAGTGACTATATCGCCACTCTGTATGTATCTACATATACTGATTTTGAATGCTGAATCTTAGTAAATACTATCATTAAGCAAAGAGTTAATAAACAAGTCCTACCAACTACCTCGTCGCCATATCTTTCAACAAATACTTCCACAAAATTCGCTGACTATCACCCTCTATATCTTGTCTCCTTCACAATCTTAAAACTTTAACGTCTCAGCTCGAAGCACTGTGTGTCTGTAGGTACAATAGAATCGCAGTTTTAAATCCGTTTGTCATGCTGACGATTCTCCACGATTTTCTAAGATCAAATTTCGAGGAATACTACGTCGTATATGGAAACTTCGACTCTACGAGCAGCAACTCTAAGAGCGATAATAATAATCATTATCGACAGATGTTGTGACTTGGCTATACGTTCCGTCAAGAAATATCTATCGGAGATGCTGGGTTGGTTTCCTCACGATGTTTTCCTTCACCGCAGCACGTGCCATTGATACAATACTCACATGAATCCGCAGAGTTGCGTGTCTTGGGTTCGAAGTCGAGACCTATGACTTGGCTTGGCAGTCACACCATTAGACTACTGCATTATAAAACATTGCATTACTACTTTTATTTAAACATACGTCAACATTATAAACTAAAGAACCCAACATGAGCTGACGGCTCAAAATAGTCTAGTCTAAAGTACAATAATAATTAATCGCCAGAAAAAGGCCCGACTGTACAACACCGATACTACCTTATTACCTACCCGCATTTCACTGTGCAGTGTACAAAGTCTTTTATCAGCCGGACGCTGAGAAGCCGACGTTCGCGTGATCTCGGCTATTTGAGCTCATCTCGTAGCAAATGCAGTACTTTAACGATACCCGCTCTTTTTGACCTCGTTAAGAGCTCAAAGAGTAAATTGCAGACTGTTTTAGATCTAACTTTTTTACTGTTTTAATTTTTTTACGGAGCTGCAGTTTTGGTGTTCAGCTCGAGGCGAGGGCGACATTCAAGGTCTGATCGCAGCGGAGTTGAGACGTCTTGAAACTGTACCCGCTTCATTGTGCCCCGTGTTATTGTGTTAAATTGTAATTTCAAGTAATTTGTTTGTTAAATAGAAACAGTGTGTTGCACCCCGTGTATTTTCATTGCACGAAACCCATCGTCTGCCCACATGATGTACATATAGATAACTGGATGATAAAGCAATAAACCCATTTTCTTTTATTTCTTTTACTACAATTTCAATATCAAACATTTTCTAAATTGGCATCAGAATACAGAATGACATTCACAGTTGTGAATTTTTGTCACAATATCAGAGCATTTTTGTTGTAATTCTATATATTTTTACAGATATCAAGTGTTTCGTCCGTATATTACGAAATTGGGTTCAGAGTCACTCGTTTTGTATAAAGATACTTAGTCTGAAAAGTTTTTGTAGCTGATTTAGCTTTGTATTGTTATTGTGATAAATAAAACAAGTGAGTACTACAAAAGTTTCTTGAGTATCAGGTTTTATGATAAAATATGTAAATGGTGTATCTATAATACTACTAAATACATCTTTTTCTCTGAGAAGCCACTGATTGTTTGATAATGTGCTTAGAGATATAACTTTTTTACCTTTACATTTAATTGTATCGGAGTCTAGAGATTATTAATATCAAAACTTTCTATTCTTACTTTTTAATGCACACAAAATTAAAAGATATAGGTACACACAAATTGCATTATACTAATGTGCAACTTGTACAATTTATGCTTAATAGGCTTATATATGTTACCGGCTAAACCCGATTTTAGGCCAAACTAGTTTATCCTAGGCCAAACTAGGCACTCTGATTAAATGGGTTAGGTTAGGTTAGAACTGTGACCCACCACGCGCGAGCCGAGGGCACATAGAAGGCCGATGAGTGTCACAGCAAAGTTGGGCGCATTGTAATTGCTTTGTTTGTGTTAGTGTATCCTGACACGATAAACACGTGAACTGGTTTGGCCTAGGACAAACTAGTTTGGCTGAAATCGGGTTTGGCCGGTAACATATACAACAGCAAGAATCGAGAGTTGGGTTTTCTTACAGCAAACAAGAGCTTCTACGATTTAGTTAGTCAAGAGTTTGGTAGGCATTTCCAGAGGGCCCACACAAGTGCCTGCAATTATTTTCAAAACGTTTAGTATGTCTACAGCGACTTCCAACGTAGTCGGCAAAAGATTTTCGGTAGATTATGTCAATCTGACATATTTTGACGTATCCATCATAGTTATCGCTGTACACCAAAGATATTCAATTATTTATGAGCGATAAACGGGACAAGACGAAGAAAATTGTAAATCAAACCTTATTACTACTTAGTAACAAATCGTTCTGTCTAGTGTCATACGCTCACTTGTCAGGTAGCAGTCGTGTGTCAAAATTGAAAAAGTTCGGGAACAAAAATTTTGTGTGAAAATATTCCTAATGTCCGCTCTATAAGTATTTTAAATTTCTTTGCTGTACACCTTGTCTAGGGCCTTTTGTAGAGAGTTAAATGCGCCTTAAAACGTAAGAACTTAATACATAGTTTGCACGCCAACCTGCGATCGTAGATATTCGTATGTTTACGTTAAAGCAAATTTATTGAAAATTTATTTTGAATAATAAACAATAAAAAACTAAGTCTATTTAGAATGTAGTCTATGTAGTCATCACACACATTTTGATCAGGCCTTCAGTTCTCACACATAACATCCTGCCTGTAATCCCTGAAAGGGGTTAGGCACAGGTGTGTACCTAATCGTACACCCACATTTCACCAGTTATGTTGAAGTCCCATGTAATAGTGGACGAGCCTATTGCCATCAATCGGGCACAAATCCAGACTCCGTAGCTGCTACTGAGAAATTTCTGATGGAATAACCAAATAACACTTTGCCCAACCCGGGAATCGAACACGCACACACAACAAAATTTCCACGCGAACGAAGTCGTGGGGAACAGCTAGTTAACAATAAAAACCTAAGTCTATTTAGAATCTGTTATACCTATATTTTTATAAAACTTCAAACACTATACCCACATAGTTGCCCCGCGAAAATAGGGTTCAGCGCGTGATCAAAATACCAACGAATTATATCAAACGCAGACTATATTTACCACTCCAAACCGTCTAGCCATTCAGACAACCTATATCTGAAAATCGAACCTACTCACCTTAAAATTAAGAGCCATACTTCAATAATACCAAATATCTATCTCCTCCATGCCCTTTGAAATTCGAATACCAAGTACCAACCTTTGAAATCTCATTCAAACGCGCTGCGTATTATTTTACCAACATAACAACGGTTGCCTTGTCTGTTAGTCTGTGTCAAATGACTGCTTGCGGTTGGCTTAATAGTTTGTAGTGGTTTTAGCAAATTACTATCTAATGACGCCTCTGTCTTCTCGTAGATAGAAACTGTGGTGTCAAAGGATTTTAGGGCGTGTGCATATGAGTGAAATTGTATGATGTTGTGTTATTTCGTGAGATTTGTTCATAGCATCGTAAGTTTTATAGGAGTTCGTAGACAAGTAAAACAAAATAACATAGCATACCATCACGCCTGTAACCCCCGACGGGTTAAGCAGAGGTGTAACTAATAGTACACCTACATTTGACCAATTAACAAACGACGTAATTAAGTAACGAGCCTATTGCCATCAACCAGGCACGGATCCATACTCAGTGGCTGCTGACTGACTGATAAATTCCTGAGAAAACCCAACAACATATTACCCGACCTGGGAATCGCACCCGGCACCTCTTGCTCGGCAGTCGCGCTTGCGACTACTAGAACTACAAGGCTGTCTAAAATAAAATCTACACAATAAATGAAAACAAAACCAAGCCATAAAACACTAACCAGTTTTGCTAAAAGTATCGTGTTATGCAGTAACTGAGGACTAACTTTCGGAGGTCAGATAGGCAGTCGCTCCATGTGAAATACAGGTATGCAGCATTTGCTTAGTCTGGCAGCCTATCCCAATATAGTTGGGAAAAGGCCAGCCAGATTGATGACTAGAGACGAAAATCTAGTTTAATTTTCTAAGACTGGATGGGACTTCTTCTTCTTTATCGTGCCATTAGTGTCTAACCTGGTGTTAGAGTTTTCATGCCGCCCATGGGCCTCTGACTTGACTTTACATGCCGTCGAGAAATATCTCTCAGGCATGCTGGTTTCCTCACGATGTTTTCCTTCACCGAAGCAAGTGATAATTATACAATACGCCCATAAATCAGAAAAATCAGGTATGACTTGGCAGTCCGACTTTCACACCACTAGGCTATCACTAAGTGGGACTAAATATATAGGAATTTTCTTACCGTTCTGAACGTCCAATCTAATCCAACGTGACATCACACGGCTTTAATCAATAATGGATAAATGACTCTGTGGATAGTTGGCTTTTTTTTTCGTAACGCCTTTCTTACATTCCGATCATTATCGACAGAGGTAAAAACACCCGGAAACCGATCACATTTTTTTTTGCGGATGCAATAAAACCATTATTGGGAAATGGATCCACCGAAATTCCGTTTTCCGGAAGTGAACTGCTCCAATATGTACCTTTTATTTTATTGGGGTGCTTGGATATCCATAAATCGTTTGGTTCATGGTACTGATTGATATTTTTTGACAACCATGGTATTTCTTCAATGTTGGTTCATGGTATGTTCCAAACAAATAAAATATACACGGTAAATATAAAATATACAGTAAAATAAACAGGGTGAACAACTTTCTCTTAGGGTGCTGCTGTCCCACGTATGGGACAGCTGATAATTTTTTCGCATTTACGATATTGGACTCAAGGATAAAGTTGGTCGGTTTGATGGTCTGCAGCAAATCCTTTCTGTTACACCTTGTGTATAACAAATATTGGTAACTATGTGGAAGAGCTTGTGGCTGAACAAAACGTCCACACGGGTCGATCTTCAAGGTTAAGCAGCGCTTGCCAAGGTTGGTTCGTGTAGGGGTGACCATTCATTACATATCGAGACTTCGCGCCTCAGAAAGCACTTTAAGCCGTTGTCTCGGCTGTCATTTGTAGAAATTGACAGTCGTTACAGGCCCTCAGTAGCCCGAAAGTCTGACAACCAGTCTTGCCAAGGGGTATCATATTACCCAGTACTAACTGGGTTGAGGAGTTCAGATAAGCAGGCGGCTCATACTGGTATTCAGCTCCATTCGGATAGACTGGGAGCCGACCCGAATATAGTTGGGAAAAGGCTAGGCAGGTGATGATGAAATATTGGTAACTATGTGTTTGGGGAGTGGTGGCTCTGTGGTATCAGCCTCAACTTACGAGCTGTGGACGTGGGTTCAAATATAAGCAGGCACTTCAGTTCACGAAATTTATCTTATCACCACTTCTCTCAAAATGGAAAAGGTCAAAATTTCGCAGACATGTGACATCCACCAACCCGCCCTGGGCCACTAATATTGTATTATGGCCTATTTGCTCACACGTACTGACTGCTTCATTGCGAGCAGTCGCAAGCGCGACTACTGAGCATGAGGTCCTGGGTCCGATTTCCAGGTTGGGCAATGTATTATTTTGGTTATTCCATCAGGTAAT
This sequence comes from Noctua janthina, assembly GCA_963576755.1. Lineage (NCBI taxonomy): Eukaryota > Metazoa > Arthropoda > Insecta > Lepidoptera > Noctuidae > Noctua > Noctua janthina. The sequence goes on along the minus strand of OY755069.1, from coordinate 14,373,340 downwards.
TTCTCAGTAGAAGCCACGGAGTCCGGATTTAAGCCCAGTTGATGGCAATAGGTTCGCCCCCTTTTGCATGTGACTTAAAAATAACTGGTGAAATCTAGATTTACTATAATTGGGTACACCTCTGCCTAAACCCTTCGGGGATTACAGGCGTGATGTTATGTTTTGTTCCTCCCACAGAGTGAAGGCTTTAGACCCGCCAGTTGGAACGTTATGACCCGATTATGTCATGTCACAAAATTGATTGAGGAAATCACAAGAGACAGTACAATTTTGCCTCTAACGTTAGCAATGTTGGTAGTAGGTACCTATTATGACAGAAATAAATCACAATCTTCAACTAAGAATGGGTTCTTAGGGACACAAACCGTCCCGGATCAGGACCAGCGACACCCTTTCCTCGGTTACCTTTTGTAAGCTTCAACGCAATATTTGTCACATACATTCATAATAGGAATTACAGCGTGAGGGTCGCACAACCATTCTTCACTTTAAAAACCTCCACAGGTCATCATCCCTACAAGACAAGACAAAATGCTACTTTATATCGATGACTAAGCTACAAATGACGAGGGTCAACGATATACCGCAATTTGTATTGTTATACCCGTGTACCCACGGCTTTATCTCTTTAGAAATTCACCTTAGTGACGCGTCATATTTGAGATATGACGTCATTTTGGGTGACGCCTTTGTTGTGTACCCACCTTATATAGATTAGAGGGGGTATTGTCTTTGGAAAGTGGAGGCCGTGTTCTGTTTTTGAGAATGTGACTGGCTGAAATTTTAGTCGTTTTTTTTTTCTTTTTTCTCTTGCTTTTGCCAAATGGTACTGGCGTTTGAATGTTTGTGTGTGTGTGTTTTAAACTGTTTAACGGCTGCACCAATAGAGGTATTTTCGGTTCAATCAAACCGGTATGGTCATATTGTCGACGCGTCTACAGACTTTGCATTCGGCACTGAAGTATCTGTCCGTTGTCCGCAGCTGATCCGCCAGCTGTCTGTACCGGTTCATCGAATCTATCTTTACATACCTTATTTATTTATTTAAACTTCATGTACAAGAGTGGTACGTAGGTTCTACCAGTCAAGCGACGTAAGGATGCTTGTGTTGAAATATTTTACTTATATAAAAATTTAAAGGGACATTACTTAGATATTATTTTTTTTTGTCGGGGGTGTTTTAGTCTGAGAGTGTACGTACTTACAAATTCTGTGTCATCAGGCAGGGCAAGTTATAACTTTAAACAAATCCCGAGGCTCTGGGGGTGGGGGTAGTCCCCCTCCCCCCTGGCGACGCCCATGTTCACAAGTGACAGGATTTCAAATTTAGAATCGTTTATGGACGTTGTTTATATCTCTTAATCAATTAGAAAACAGGTGATGATCTTCAAACGGCTGAACAGATTTTCTTGAAACATAGCTAAGAACACTCTCGATTAAGACACCTTGCAAACGAAATCAATCGGTTCATCCGTTCAAGAGTTATGATACACACACAAATTCATACTTCAAACTTATAACACCCCTCTTTTTTGGTCGGGGAATAAAAAAGAATATCAAGGAAACGGACAAAGACATCATTACTTCATTTAGAACACGTATGTCTTTTCCAATTAATACTGTACTATGTATTGACACGGTAATTATATATTTATACTGTGGTATTGACGTTGGTCCTTCTTAATTGCTTCGGAAAGATACCAGCTGTTACATGTCATTATTATTATCAAAGAACTTTCTTAATTTTTCAGTGTAATTGAGGTTATTTGTAGAACTAAAGAAAACGTTGTTAAGCCACTTTTTTCTGTATTTCGAATAACAAAAGGCCTTTTGTTTTAATAAGATCCTTGACCTATACAATCTTTTAGGCCGTTATTAGAGTATTAGGATCTTGAACCAAAAGATGTAAGAAAATATTATATTTATCTAAATTGATAATCTCGTTCAAGGACGCCGAATGAAAATGTGATAACTTACTTGCAATTCTGAGTCCTTTAAAGAAGACGTTAGAGTCGTAATTCCAATAGGTTATGTTTTCCGTATTTTCTTACTAATTGATTGGATAAAAAAAAGAAAACCAGTATCTACTATTCCATTTTTGAACTAAAAATTTTATTTTTCTGGTCATGTGAGTCTCTCGTGTCGTGTTGGTGAAAAACCCGTGCAATGCGAAGACCTGATGGCCACGTGGTGAATAATTTTCATTCTATAACGAGAAGAAGAGGGAGAGATAGACCGCCAACCTCTTAGATGACGAGTGTTCAGGAAGAGATGAAGAAGTGCGGTCTATCTACTGACGATGTCTACCAGCGGAACAAATGACGCCTCAGGATTGATTTGATTTAGCCGAAGCCGTGTATCGGAAAATGGCGTGGTCGAAGAGGAAGGAGCTTTACAGACGCATCACCTTTAATCTTGACAAGGGTGGTTTGTTTCCAATTTCATTAAGGGTACACTTAAATAAAAGTGTGGGATTTTAAAGGCTCGGCACAGCGTCCAAAGTTAAAATTCAACTGCAAGCTTTTATGTTTAGGTATTCATTTAGCTGTTGTAGTGTGAGTGAAAAGGGTCATTAAACTCATAAATAGATCCATATTTTTATATATCTGTGTCGTCATCATCTGCCTAGACTTCTCCCAACTACATATGTTGGGGTCGGCTTCTAATTGGAGTCTAATTGCTGAATACGAGTTATTAACATGGAGCGACTGCCTGTCTGACCTCCAAAGCCCAGTTAGTACTGGGTAATAAACAAAACCCTTTGGTAAGACTGGTTGTAAACTTTCAGGCCACTGACTACCTGTAACGGCTGTCAAAGATCTACAAATGACAACCAGAGCCAACAACTTTACGTGCTTTTCGAGGCACGGAGGAAACTCGGTATGTAAAGGGTAGTCATCCATCCACTGATCAACCTAGGCAAGTACGTCTGTTAACATTTAGCCACAAGCTCTGAAAATGTACAATTAACCTCAAAATTTGATCCGTATAAGATATAAACCACACTAATACTATATAACACACCATCAAACCAAAAAAAGCTCAGAAAATAATCCCTACCATTGTATACTTATCCTTATATCCCCTAAATCATCTCCAAAATAACATATTATTTATTTAACAGTATTGCGACACAAAATAAAGATTTACAAAGGAATCCTCTTGAGCAAATACGTTGACGAAATCAAAGGTTTCTTCAGAGATGTTTAGGAAAACAATACGAATAAATAATACATCTTCGGGTCTTCATGTACTGTGTATTTTTGCTTAAGCTTACTTCAATAATGCGTATGTGTATCGAATTAGAGATTTTTGAGGATAAACTAGATTTCAGGGTCCGAAATTATCAAGATAATTATTTTCTTTGATAATTTGATCATTTTCGGACAATTATTATTAACATTAAAACTAGAAACACGATATTTACCATGTTTACTGATTTGTTTACTTAATACGGAACAGTATACTCCGATCCAAGACCCAAATAGCAGACGTTTGCAACACAGCCGCCAAATTAAAATGGAACTGGGCAGGCCACATCTGCCGCATGTCGCATCAAAATAGGGCCAAAGTGGCAACAGATTGGGTTCCGAACAACAGAACCCGGCGACGTGGTAGGCCCAGAAGGAGATGGCGTGACGAGCTGGACTCTTATCAAAAGGATTGGGCCCAAATAGCCAAACACAGAGATAAATAGAAAGAGGGAAGGGAGGCCTTAGCCCTGCAGTGGGACACATCATCATCATCTGCCTAGCCTTTTTCCAAGTATGTTGGGGTCGGCTTCCAGTCTAACTGTTCATACTAATGAACATAGATCAACGAGAGAGTTGTAGGCCACACTTTATTAAACAACAAATTCTTACACTAGCAGCTATATATATTACAAAGTTGTATATTCGTTAGGAAAAATAGGCACCTCTTCAAATCTAATATCGAGCTAAACGAAAACTATAACCGATGGAACAGGAATAGACTAATACTACCCATCACAAACTTAAAAGTTACCGGGAAAAGCCCATACTCAAGACTAGCTAACATATTTAACAAACTACCTGATAGATTAAAATCCCTACCAAATGACTTAATTTTCTCTAAACAGTTGAAATCTTTGTTAATAAAGAAAGGCTACTATACCGTTGAGGAATTTCAAATTGATATTATTTTTTTATTTTATTAATGTTTAGTATAAAATAATGTAATAAGTTGTAATAATTAGTCAATATTATAATTTAATAACATGATATATAGAATTTGCAGTGCCCTTATAGGGTGCATGTCTTAATACTGTGTCATGAAATTTTAATGCATGCCTACTAACCAGTGTTTTACATGTTTCAAATAAATAAATAAATAAATAACCAGATGCAGCTGAATACCAGTATTTTACATGGAGCAACTGCCTATCTGACCTCCACAACCCAGTTAGTACTGGTAATACGATACCTCTTGGTAAGACTGGTTGTCACACTGTTTGGGCCAGTGACTTCCTAACGACTGTCAAAGATCTATAAATGACACCCGGGACCAACGGCTTAACGTGCTTTCCGAGGCACGGAGGAAACTCGGTATGTAATGGGTGGACACCCATCCACAGGGGGCCACACCAGGCTCATAATAAAATAATAATAATTGAATGCAGATAAAAATCCATAAATTGTTAGTAATGACTTAAAACTATGTTAGTAAAACTTATTTAAAATGAAAAACTGTTGGCCTGGAACCCGTGTGCACACTGTTTCAGTACCGCACAAGAATAATACCGGCAATCAACCCTTTCCATAGTGGTATTTAAGATACTGCTGGCACTGTCGCGTACTCGCAGCATCAGAGAGGCTAAACGTTAGCGTACAATTGTTTTAAAACAATCCGTTTTAGCCTCAGCAAACATTCCTGGCGCGCTACAGAAGTGAGGTGGCCCCAGCAGGATCCTAAAACCATTATTATACTGAACACGTAGGGCGTCCAGCGATCTACGTATGAATTTCGCCCACAGGCTGCAGGCGTAAAAAGACTGGCAGTATGCTTTGAATAGAGAAACCTTAACGCCCTACGTTCCTGCTCAATATCAATGTCGTCAGAGAGGTCCTCGGCGATCCAATGATTCTCAATTATCAATACTGATTCATAATTTGATTTCTTTGCTCAAACCGCTTGACAAGTTGTGAGTTCTCTCACCTCACGCTCACCAATTCGAAGTATTTCACGTGCCCCCATTTGAATCCTATTCAAAACACATTTACATCAACATTTTTCCTTTACTCAGATGGACCGCATGAGTAGATCAACGTATGCAGACATTGATAAATGGGGTATGCAGGGCCCGGCTGAACGTCGTCTTATATTTTCTGCTTACCCCGAGATAAGGGAAGGATAGGGTCAGGTCGTGACGTATGGTCAGCAATATTTTTAGTACGCAAGGTGCAGCCTGTTGACCGTTGTCATAAACGTATTAGGTAGGTTCGACTAATAAGGGATATTATGCGCGCTGTTGATTTAGCAACGTATGACTCAGCGATAAAAGTTGAAAATCCAAAATCACTCAATGTCCCTTACGTTGGTTTGTTTTCATTATCGGTATGTTGGTCCTTGAGATTGGTTTGCATAGTTCTATTCCACGGGTTGTAATTATGTTGTTTTCGAAATAAGTTTTAGGAAACACAAAATTGAATCAACACTCTACGTATGTTTATTGTTATCAAGATATGTTATTTCTTTACCAGAGAAAAGCTGTGATTGTAAGAAAAAATGTACATAGACTTTGTAAGCACAGTCAAGTTACCACACACTATCAGACTCCAAATGATTTTAAAACATAAAATGTTGACGGTTAAGTTCAAAATCGAAAGAGAACATTTGACAGTTTATTACCATAAACTGTCAAATGTTCTCATTCGATTTTTCAGGGTTATAACCCTGATGCGCTGGAGACTGTACCTGCTATCCAAATAAGATTGCTTTCTAGAAAAATGGGTGTCATACAAGCTAACAATGTAAGTATTCATTTCGACTACAATGTCATTTGATGATTGAATTAGACCATAAACTAAATAAACTTTCTAAATTTGAAGAAAGTATCTATTATTTTATGAATAGCTCGGTTTAAATAAAATTCTCAATTTTCCGCCCTCATTTACTAAGTCCCAATATTTCGATAGCCTCAATATTACTCTGAGGATTACGATTTTTTCCTCCTCCAGGGAGATAATTATTTATGAGCCAATTTCTTAAATTAATTCAATATTATGGACAAGCCTTAAATAATATTATAGGCTGAAATATTCTAGATTTTTATTGTTTAATCCCTTACGACATTGCTTTTTATACATGAAAACATATGATGATCCCAAATTGGCATGCAACCAGCTGTTGTACAGGCGGAAGAATGCTGCAACCATCGTATGCTAGGGCCATTTGACTTAGCCACCACTGCGATAATTATTTATATAAATATTTATCGCAGTGGTAGCTAAGTCAAATGGCCATGAATGATTATTCATTACTGCTCTTAAATCTTTACATAGTGTAAAACAAAGTCGCTCCCGCTGTCTGTACGCTTAGATCTCTTAAACTACGCAACGGATTTTAATGCAGTTTTTAGCAATAGATAGAGTGATTCAAGACGAAGGTTTATAAGTATACTAGCGACTCGCCCCGGCACCGCACGGGTGCAATGTAGATACACATAACTGTTAAATTAAATTAAAATACAGGTCCTATTCAGAACAATTACGTCTAGTAACAATCATAGCATATATATAGTAACTGTTATCAAATAATGTTCTTACATTTCCAAATAAACATGGAAATGATATCCAGAAGTTATGTCATCTTATTACTGCTCCGACTCAAGCAGTCTCTAACTTAGGAATAATATGGCTATAATTATATCTAGATAGCAGTCATATTATACTTCAGATGTAGAAGTAACGAAAGTTCGTTCGTCTGTCTGTCATGTGTTGATTTTCTTGGTTAAATTCATATGAAACTATTTTTGGTTTATTTTTTCAGTGATGTGTTATTTTTTTACCCGACTACATTATTATATACGGTTATGATTTTAGCAGTCTATGTATGTTTGTATTTATGTATGTTCCGCCGTAGCGCCTAAACTATTTATCCGATTTTGATGATTAAGTGTCAATCGATTCTTTATTATAGCCCGGGTAACATAAGCTACGTTTTAACCGACTTCAACAATTGCAGGAGTCGATTATATGTTGTAAGCCCCGAATTTAATTAGAGCGTGATTTTTCAGTAGTCGGGTTTTTTAGTTGTAGTATAGCACTACAATCCACACATAATATCGCCGCACTACGAGTACATACTACACCACACCGCACCACACCACACCACAACACAACACAACACACCACACCACACCACACACTATACACACCACACCATACAAACCGCAACATAATTATATACCCACATCGTATAATAATAATAAGAGTGTACTTACTTACTTACTTTTTAGTGTACTCCTAATCTCACAGTACACAACTTTTTTGCAACTCATAGTTAGTATAAGTATACGGCAATGATATGGAAACGCGGAGTCCCCTAATACAGGCACTGTTTTGCTTAAAAGGAGGCTCCAAATACGTTTAAATGTGCTGATTATGCTAATTCTGACAATAAACTTTTTTTTTACCACACAAATTCTTGTTATAACACTTCGTCGAACAAAAGCCGGCTCCCGTAACATGACCACCGTAGACAAGGATTTCTTTGACGGAAGAATCGACAAAATGACAGATAGTGCAAAGAAATCTGTCATTGTGTCGAAACAATCAAATCCTTGTTTACGGTGGTCATGCTACGGGGGCTGATGATGTCTGCCCTTAAAATTCCTTTCTATCTATTTTGAGTGTCACTATCGATTCAAGACTAAACTCATCATTCATTAGATAAATACATTACGATGATTAACTAATTATTACTAATTATTACCTACACATAAGATATATTGCAAACGGAAGCTGTTAGCATGTTTAATTTAATACTAATAATTACATCGCTCTGACCGGGAGCCGCAGACGAACACTACAGTCAACTGTGGAGGTTCTGACATAACCTACTGATTTACTTTACTATCCACATAATTATTCTAAAAAAAATTAAATCAGAGAAAGATAAACGATTCAAATATCTAGATCTGGCTCGCGAGGTTGTCGACATGTGGGACGTGAGTACAGCAGTCATTGTGCCGATAGTCGTGTCGGCCAATGGCTTAATAACCAATAGCCTCGACCAACATCTGAGGAGGCTTTCGCTTGGCAGCTAGATGAAGGGCTTGATTCAGAAAGCAGTACTTCTGACACGGCGCGTATTGTTAGGAGGTTCCTCTCTCAAGAGCTTGAATGTTTTTTTATATTACTTTGTTTAGGAATATTTAAAAATGTAAATTATATAAGTAAAGGAATAATTAAATCACGAAAAAACATCAAAATAACAAAAACAATACCATACGAAGGCCGTTTTTGCAATAATCTTTTTTCATTATGTGACACTCTAAAATAACAACTACTCAGCGAATTGAAACATATATAACTCCATCAGTATAAATGGAACACACGAGGAAATGCAACTGCCAATATACTAAGAAATATTTTCTTTTTCCTAACAACACTCAATAACATACGCCTAACACAACATATTTCAATAATATAACCATATTTCAGCAGATCAGTTCAGTCGTGGTCAGACTCCCGAGTGAAGCCACGGGTCAAACTAATAGCGAATAAATCTTAGTATTGTATTATACCGATGAGATTGCATACGCTGATATGTTGGGTTAGGTTGAAAACATACAGATTTGGAATAGGGGAGGACGCGCTATGAATTTAGTCAAGGAGTTCACGTTCACAATGTTGTGTTTAAGTATGATGTAGGAAGTAAACGTTTTTTATAGGTTTAGAGTTCCAAGTGCTTCGAAGTCTCCATGATAGCAACTGAAAGGTTTGAGAAACAGTAGATAACACCAATAAGAAATCCTGATTTGAAACAATTTCTGACTCCAAAAGCAGAGATCAACTTAAAATTTGGCCAACTGTACAATCTAGGGTCTACTTCTTTCACGATTCCACTTTGATTCATCATCACTCATTCCAACTCATATAAAACGTCGTTTTTAAGGCCCTAGCATTTAAATCGATAGTTTATAAATAGAAGATTTTTTCGCTAAGATGTTGTGCTTATAATAACACGTCTCGGCCAAAAAAACGAAAGGGCTAACATTTTTTATTACATCTCTAGTATCTACATGTCGGATCCGGTCGTTAGTATGGACATAAAATGAATCGCAAGTACGCCGGTGGTGACATCACGCGACCTACTTACAAGTCTACCCACACCACAGTGTGCTTCTACACAGCCCTGATGTTTAGCTCGAGGCGAGGGCGACATTCAAAGATCGCGGCGGAGTTTAGACGTCTTGGGACTGTACGTGATTCGTGCCCCGTGTTATTGTGTTGGGTTGTGGTCTCGAGTAATTCGTTAATTTTGCTAGAAACGGTGTATCGCACCTAGTGTGTTTTCATAGCACACAACCCATCTTCTGCCCACATGATGTACGAGCCTTACGGAATAAATCCTGACATATCCGACAAGTCAAGCCCAAGATCAAGTGAGGCCCACGTTGTCAAAATTCACTCATCAACACAAAACAAATGTCTACAATGCTAATGTAGGTAGGACATGAAACAAAACACACTCGCCCCTGCCCCTTTACCACCCCGTACATTTCCATCAGTCACCACTTCACAGAGACAAACATTGGCATACGTACAAATTATAATTGTCTTGAAGCCATGCCAATGTTTGTCAGCAAGCTTGTATTGTCGTACTGATGAGTATTTATGTACAAACAGGATTGTGCTAAAACTGCGATGTTTACGGTGCAATGTGTGGTGAAGTGGGTGCAAATATTGGTGGAAATGGAATTTCTTCTTCCTTTTAGATGTAGGATCTTTGCAGATGTATCTATAAAGGGTGTAAATAACCCTTAACGAAGCCAAAAGGTATTTGTTCTCCCCATCATTACGATCATTTTTTTGTTCTAGACTATACCTGGGAACATTCTAGTTACGGAGATATTGGGGGTCAAAGTTCCAACTTTTTCACAAGTTTTTTTTTTAAATGCATCTTTTAAATTTTTACTTTAAACACCTCGTCGACCCCCGTACTATTTATTTCATCCATCAGCACTTTTGGAGTGCGTTACATTGAGTCCTACCGTAAAACGTGATTTTTTACCCAAAAAAGAAAGTAAAGTAAGTTTGATGTACAGGTGACCTACCATGACGTCTTATAGCAGGAGTAATTCCAGTGTGGGAAAGAGATGGCGCTAGACGACGTGTATAGCTCTATCTCTTACCCGCACTGGAATTACTCCTGCTTTAAGACGTCATAGTAACCCCCCAGAATGCTTCGTTATGGGTCTTGTTACACCCTGTAGTTTCTGCTTTCTTATTTTGTAACTACATGCCCATCCGTCTATAGAAGAACAGAGCGTGAAGTTCCCCATCCTATCCCTCCTGTCCTTCGTGTATCCTTCTTAGAAAAAATATGTAGGATTCTCTGACTAGAAGGGTGTTGTTACCTGGAGGTTATTGCCTGACGGTTATTGTCGGGTTCTAGAATACAGGGCTAATTACGCTACATTCCAGAGTTCCTAATTTCTTTGGCTGATCTTTGAAAATTAACCCTCTATGTATATTCTTAACGGATAACTTTAATTGCGCAATGCAGAATTCTTAGTTCGTGAGTATCGTGATAGAGGTTGCTACAGATCCACGCGCTGGATTTTGTCCCGCTTCATTTTACGAAGGAACGTTTCAGGCTAATTATCATAATGGTTATACAAATTACTTTCGCGCAAATTCAAAGTTTCCAGGAAGTAATTTATGTAATAGCGCGCTGTAGATTATAGAATTGATAATGGTTGCGGATTATGAAAACCTGCTTCGGTGAAAATTATAACGATCTCTCATCTCATTATGTTTGTAACTCAATTCCCGTAGCTGCAACTTCTGTGTATTTATGCATTAATTATTCTCATTACATAGTTAATTCAAATACAGTTTGTACCATGGAAATCATATTGCTAAAAGGCATTATCATTCTACTGCCCTTATCCCAATTTATTTGGGGTCGGCACAGCATGTCTTCTTCCTCTATTACTCTGTTACTCGTCATCTCAGCAGTCGCCTCCTTTCTAGCCATGTCATCCTTCATCATTCCAAAGTCATTATCATTATGGGCATATATTATACTGCCCTGTTTTAGTTCCTTTTTCAACATCCCTAATTTTTTTTTTAATCCAGCTCTATCCGCCAGCCACCATTTTCTGGAGCTGGTGTGTTGTCTTTTCTTGCCATTTCAGATTTACTAAGTAGCTGATACATTAAGATTCTTTTCAAAAAGCACATGTATTTCTAAAACATTCGAAACATCCAAACTTGTTTATCTTAAATTATCATCCGGACTCAATATATTAGCCACAAGTACGCCTCTTACCACCCCCATTAGCATGCATTAGAGCAGCGGTGGCCCAGTGGTGGAGACCCCGATTTACGAGCAGTAAGTCGTGGGTTCGAACCCAGCCAGGCGCATTACTTTGTGTAAATTATATCATCACCACTGCTCTCAAAACGGTGAAGGAAAACATCGAGAGGAAACCGGCATGTTCTAGAACCAAAAATTCGAAGACATGTGACATCTACCAACCCGCACTGGGCCCGCGTAGTGGATTATAGCCCATTCCCTATCATAGAGAGGAGGCCTGCATCCCAGCAGTGGGAACATTAATAGGCTGATTATGTTATGTTATGTTACTCGTTCCTCAACGATTTGCTAGTAGGACGTTTTGATACGGAGCCATATAAACTATATAAATCAATCAATCTTGATAAATTATATAGATCGACTTGAACCGGACTAGACCGTAAGTCATCTGAACCCCACGAAGGATAGGGATCTCTTTTATTATGCTATCGAATGAAGAGGCCTATTTTATTGATTTTCGTTTTACGGGGGTCTTCACTTAAAATGTTTTCTTAGTTGTTTTAGTACCTGCTGTAGGATTGGAGATGATGTAATAGTAAATAATATTATGGTTTAAAAAAACTAGGAAACACGCTTTAGAGTGACTTTTTTTTTCTGATGGGAAATCATCAAATGAGGGGTCATTTGATGATTTCCCATCAGAACTCCCTTCCGCTCCGCCCACTCTGGGCGGAGCGGAAGGGAGTGTCAGACTTGTACTGACTAAAACACATCCATGTTCCTTCTTTGCCCTTTGTGTTCCAAGGTCACGGTATCTCTTTCGAACAGTCCCGCAGCACGCTTTAGAGTGATGTCAGTTTATTGTGATGCCGTTTCATTTGATAGCCATATTATGGGAGTTCATAAAAATAACTAGTCCGCCATCTTTGGTAGTCCGCCATATTGGATTTAGAATGACGTCACTCAGCTAACCATGCACTGTCATCCAAACTAGACATGTATGCAAATTCTCAGCTCAATCAGAAACCTGAAAGTGGGTCAAATTTAACTTTTTTACATAGATAGTTACAGTTGAAGCCAATAAAAGACTGTTAAAAATCATCTACAAGATCACAATTATCTGCAGATACAGGTATAGACCGACCTCTTAAATAAGGCCCCCGTCTTGCCCCATAAAATGCACATAAACCGTCCACAACGTCCTAACAATATCCCTCGGGCTTTAAAATAACCTTAATCCACGTAGATATTATATGAACGATGCTAATTAAACCAATACGTGATCAACCTTCAGAATATTCCATTTAAATTGATACTTTCGCGAGGACTCATTAAAGCAGTCCGTCTATAGTTTCTGCTAGTAGTTTCTGCTTATCCCCATGGGTTCGTTCATAACGAATATGAGAATGTATAGTAAAAGAAATCCACATTCGTAAAAAACCCCTATCTTGACTACTCCCTAAAAAAGTAAGTAAGTAGTAAAGTCTAGAAATAAATTTTAAAAAAAATCTAAGAAAACGGACATAGGTCCAGTATCGGCACGTAAGTGACATTTGTTCCGAGTTATCTAAGGGTGGGAAAAATGTTCCTGTCTAGAACCCAGTGTGTGATATATTGCTCCGTAATAATGAACATGACACCTATACGTACGAGTATATTCACTGGCTAGAGAGATAACAAAGTTGATTTACCTTTTGTCTAGTGAACTCCGAAATTTCCGGAAAGGGCAAATGCCTGACTTATACAGATATACCTTAACATTTGGAAAGTTTTGGAGGTGAAATCCTTTCTACTATCCTACTAACATTATGATGCTTGTTACTCTTTCACGCAAAAACTACTGATCGGATTTGGATGAAATTTGGCTCACAGATAATTTATAACCTGGATTAACATTGAATACTTTTTAGCACGGTAGTACGATCCTGTGGAACAATTACCGAACTCTACGCGGGCAAAGCCGCGGGCATTAGCTAGGGTAATATAACGTAAGCAAGACTACCCAGATGAACGTCCCAACTACCAAACTATGCAACTGCATCTGGCATACAAAATTCTAACAGAAACACAATTAAAACAGCAATACTCAAGTCAATAAAAGACGAAACAGCCATACTGCCTCCAGAAGCCAAAAAGCGGTATCTCAAAAAACACTAAAATCTGTTTTTTGTTTGCATTTTCATCTAGCTTGCATCAAATGAACTAATGAAAATAACTACAATATTTAAAACGCTAGTTAAAGAAAAATATACATACGGGCATAGATTCGCCATACCAACGTTGACAATGATATTTGGATATTAGTGTCTCACTCACTCATACTGCACATCGTTTCTATCTTTTCGTGTTGTGCGAGAGAGCGAGGACATCTTAGTGTAAACATTTTTTTGTGAGACTTAAGTTCGGTTCAGTTCGAATGATGATACAGACGATGACGAGTATATCTTATATTTTTACTAATAAGACATAATCTTTTCACATATTCCCAGTTTTCTCCAAACAATGATTTGTTGAGTTACCGCCTTTTGGCTTGCGGAGGAACAACCGTAACACTAGAAGATATAATTCTATGCATAAAATCGAAGTCACGAAGCAGTTATCTTGTATTCGGTACAACCGTACAACTTCGTGTTATGGTAGTCACTCGGGGGGACTATATTGTGGCGGCTTACAGCTGACGATACGGGTACGATACGTCGACGATGTCAGATGAATCAGCTATACAAAATGCAGATATATCGATAAAGTTTTCGAGATATTGCTGTTTGTGTTCTTGGGTGGTTCAAAATCTATAGGGAAAGGAAGCTTCTGGAAAGGTCGCTGGGACGGCCTAAATGCGAAAGGCGAAGGACAGCAATTTGTGGCTCAGCAGGGGACTGTGATAGATTCCGCTGATTAGTTGATTAAAGAAAGTCACACAAACGTGACATTTTCTCCCTAAATCGTTAAAATCTTCTTAGTGTTTCGATGGCAAAACGTTTAAATATGTTTAGACTAAAACTCTGCCACGCGTACCCCGCTCACTGATGCAGTAAATAAATAATCAAGAGCGCAGGTGATAGGGCGGGCATGCGTGGCAAGATGGAAAGTGGGCCATTATTTGTGAGGAGACGCCGCATACGCACTTGAGGTCTGAGCCGTCAATGAACCCCCATCTGCAGAGATTGTCTTTGCTCCGGCCGACTTGGGTTCGAAGTCTGTTTAGAGATTTCCAAGTCGGCCACGGCAACTCGTGTCCAGGTGGAAGGTTTTCTGATGGATCGTTGAAGTTGTCAGGGGGCTTAAACCGCTCTCACCAGAGATTGCATCTTGCTGTGGAGGCGTTGAAATTGACAGGGCTGATGAATTCTTTAGATTTATATTAAATTATATAAGTATAAAATACGACGCATATTAGACGCCTTGGATGGCTTCCTCTTGAATTGAGAAGAAGAAGCACACCATCGAGAGACGTGGAAGCAATGGGGACTGCCCAAGAGTGGGAGAAAAAGGGCTAATTAAAAAAAGAGTACAAAACATGTAGGCAATTTCTATCTTCGATATTTCAAGGCACCTATCAAACCGAATCGATACCAGGCGAACGACGTACCATAGTATCTGGACAAGGATGGTATAAAATCTAATATAGGAAATTATCACGGAAATAGGTGCCTATGAAAAACCTACACGAGCATGAAGCCGGATACAGTTCATGAAAGAATTATTGGACACTCGAATCTTCCTTTGAACTATCAAAGTCTGAAGCTGCAACTAGATGGAAAGTTCAATAACTTTTATAATCTTTTATCTATCTGTTAATTCACTACTTTCAGAGGTTTCATGAAGCCTACTAAAATTATAAATGCAAAAATATGTGAGGGCGTATGGATGTCTGAATGTCTGGTTGTTTGTTACTCTTTCACGCAAAAAGTATAGAACTGATTAGCGTATGGATGTCTGAATGTCTGGTTGTTTGTTACTCTTTCACGCAAAAAGTATAGAAATTTAGCACTCAGATAGTTTATAACCTGGATTAATAAATACGGTACTTTTTATTCCGGTAGTATTATCCCGTGGGATAATTACCGAACTCAACGAGGGCGAAGCCGCGGGCATAAGCTAGTCCAATTTAAATAAAAGTTACGTGGTGTACGGGAAATGTGACACATATTTTCACCATTGATTCAGAAAATGCAGCACCTAAGTTGGTTGCTTTTATTTTAAATCACTTTTTCAATAAAAAAGTGGCCAATGTACAATGGCTTAACGTGCTTTCCGAGGCATGGAGGGAACTTGGTATGTAATGGGTGGTCACCCATCCACGGACCAACATAGGCAAGCGCGGCTTTACCTGACAATCAACCCCGAGCAGCTGTGTATCCGTGGTAGTTTTGTATTGCTTGTTTAAAAAAATTGCTTTCATTTGGTCACCAAGTTAAACTTCAGTCGAGATAATGCAATGGTCAAACCCGATAACAGTAAAGGCTACCACAGTATGTTTCATTCCGGACGCCATTGTCGAATGAACACATCTCTCTATGATTAGATTCACTGGGTGAATAACCTCTATATGAGATCGGATTGCGGGTTATAACCGAATGTAGTGAGCTCCAACATTCCTACACTATTGCCATCGATTTGACCCGAATAAACCATTGAAATTTTTTGGAGATAACCAAGTTATATGTTGTTGTAAGTACCAATTATCTCCCTGGAAAAGTCAGCTATGAATTTTGATGATCAATAATGATTAGGTATACGTATAAATAAATAAATGCAATCCATTAGAGAGGGCTATGCTCGGAGTTTCCTTGCGTGATCAAAATCAGAAATGAGGAAATCCGTAAGAGAACCAAGGTTACCGACGTAGCCCAAAGAATAGCCAAACTTAAGTGGCAGTGGGCAGGGCACTTTGCTCGTAGAACGGATATCCGATGGGGCCGGAAAGTTCTGGAGTGGCGACCGCGAACTGGAAGACGTTGCGTTGGAAGGCCTCCCACTAGGTGGACCGATGACTTGGTAAAGGTTGCAGGGATCTGCTGGATGGACCGGTCAATGGGGCGACACTTGGGGCAGGCCTATGTCCAGCAGTGGACGTCTTTCGGCTGAAATGATGATGATGATGATGATGATGATAATTAAATAAAGAAAGAAAGAAAATATATTTATTTGGCACATGCCACAAGTGCACTCATGGCTGCGCCAAATAGGACCAGTTCAACAAAATGCCGGGAAACTAGTGCCTGACGCTGGTTTATAATAACTAAATATCAAAATTAACAATTTCCTCTGACATATTTCGATTACGTATTAATGACAATTGAGCTTTTTTCAATAGAATAAATTAACTACATACTGCCTTGTTTTTTGAAGATAAAAATGTTTGTATCTAACACAACATCGTACAGAAAGATACCGCAATTTCTAATACAAATTGTTCGTAGGCTTTATCAATTTATTAAGGTCTGATTTTCGTTCATTAGTTGCCTTTCACGATGAATACGGGCTTTTATTAACATTTTATAATTTAATCTCGATAGGGAAAATGGCGAAATATGGATGTACAGACGCACATCAAGCAACTACAATCTGTCAAATTTCTTTAATAGATTTTCAACGTTATCGCTAAAGCATTACGTTCAAGGTTGATTGGGAAATTTGACAGTTTCGGGTAGCTTGATGTGCTGACGTCTGTACTATTAGGTGCATCTCTGCCTAACCCTTCGGAGATTACAGGCATGATGTTATGTTATATTATATAGGGTTAAGCAGAGATTCTCTTTTAATACACTCACATTTGGCCAGTTACGTGAGGTTTTATTATCTAACTTTTTTGGAAAGAGGCTGGCTCAACTTTTTAAATAAGGACCTAAATGACTCTTATAATATCGTGGCATGTAAAAGCAATATCATGTTCTTCTTCTTTTAACCGCTGCCATTAAGGCGAAGTACTTATCTCGGTGCCTGTTCCGGAAGATAGGAAACTGAAAGTGCTCACACTACGTACATGTATATGTTACAGTCAAAACTCTTAATCAGTCAAAATCACTTTTGACTGATGTCAGTCAAAATCCTTATTATGTTAAAATGCGTTTTCTCAATATAAAATTTGTTATTTCAGAACGTTGTAATTACCTAGTCCTAGAATAACTACAACATAATGTTTTGGAAAGGGTCACAAAAAAAAACCTAACAACCTAATAAGTTTCTAAGTAAATGTTAGTTAAAATAGTTTTCACTGGTCAAAAGTAGTTTTGACTGATTAACAGTTTTGACTGTGACATTTATATACCTGCTTACTTTTATTTCTTTTGATTACTTCTTTTTTTATTATAACCTGTTATAGAAAACGGAAAGAGCCACGAATGTTTCACACAGGTAGACACTCGAAATTCACACCTACGCAAAAATTAAAACTGGGTCTCTGGGAGCAACCAAAAAACCTTTGCGTATCTTTTGCGAATCAGACTTTTTCAACATGACGTTTCACGGATCGAATGTTCTGCATCAATGCTCAGAAAAAAATATTATTTGTTGAGGCGATTGCTTTTATTAATACCTAAGATAAAAAAACCGGTTTCTTAATTTGAAAAATAATATGGATAAACGATTATAACTCTAAAAATAATCCATTAAATGAAAGTACCTCTGACGGCATCCGTCAACAGACAAGAAATTCTGGTCGTAAACATTCTGTATGCACAGAGATTTCACTAAGTGACCCCCACAGAAGGCGGTGGTCACGTGCTGCTGTACTGCACGAGGGTGTCGAAAGGGGGAGGGGGAGGAAGTATAGTTCCGGTAATCTCAGAGCGCCTTCGCATGTAGGTCTAAAGATAACCGGGGATTTGGTTGGTGAAAAAGGTTACAAAAGAGGGCTTATGCCCCAGGAAGTACGTTAATCCGTGAGAACAAAAGACCCTTCAGGCACAGGATCTAAAATAGTATAAAAAACAAGAAAGAAAGAAAACTTATTTATTTGGAAGCACACAAAAAAAAAAATTAAAAAGAAAAAAGAGATGATATTGTTTGTCTCACGGCTGCGCCAAATAGGTCCAGTTCAGCAAGCTGCCGAGCAGCTAGTGACCGACGCTGATTTTCAACTGGACCTGAGATGGTGATGTGACGGACATAAAACAGTTTTGTACTTAGTGTTACTAATTAGGAATGTGTATGAATAGGTACTTATACAGGATGTAACAAAAAGTGTATAGTCATTTAAAAGGATATTCTGCGGACCATCAAACTGAACAAGTTCCGCCATGGGTCCAATATCGAAAATGCGAAAAAGCAGCTGTCCCATACATTTGGGTCGAGTAGGTATTGAAATTTAGTACGGGACAGCTGATATATTGGACCCATGGAGGAACATGTTCAATCTGATTGTCTGAAGCATATCCTTTCATATGACTATTCCCTTTCTGTTACAACCTGTATAGAATAAATTTGTCTTCAATAATAACAAATAAAACTACATATTAATAAAAAATCGAGAAAAACGTAAGACAAAAAAAAACCTAAGGTACTTAAATAAGTGAAACGGACGCATAGAAACATAACAGTACAGACACACAGACACGTTCGTGTTCGTTCGTTCATTCGTTCGGTCGTGTCGTGTTCTGTCTGTACATACAGTCATATTCAAAATTATTAACCTAGCTAAGCTACTTTTTCATAAAGCACACAGAAATTAGGGCTTCGTGAATGACATAGACTGTTTGTGACGTGTCACAAACAGTCTATGTATACATATGTACAAAAAAAACCTTTCTACCCTCTTGGTCAAAGCAAATTATGAGACAAAGTAAACTCAAAATATCATTACGCAGATGTCGTGTTACTCGCATAACATCCACATAATTATGTAAAAAAAAACCTTCTTTAACAACACATAAAATACGAGGGGGAAAATTCCCACATTTCCGCATTAAAATAGTCTTCAAAGATCTTTATTACTTCGAAAGAATTTAACATTTAAAAAGCTTAATAGCTCCACCATTGAAAAACACAGATGTTCCTTAGAATAATCTCGAACTTTCTCCTTTTAAGCGAAAAGGCTTTTTGAATGTAGAATTAAAAATTTAATAAAGATGGCGTCGGGAGACTTGTAAATTATTACCAGTTGCTTTTATCACTTTTTTCGCGTGACAATGTTTTCTTATTTTATGAAAATGGGTATTTTTATCAGGAAGAACGACAGGATGAAATGTTCTCGCCTTTTTAACTGTATTGGTCTTGACATCAATGCCGTTTCACGCGCCATTAACTTTAGAATTGAATACAAAAATTATTTAAATTATTTTGTGAATGTATCCTTAGCGAAATCAAGTTATTTCCTTTGATGTCGTCGACGTAAAGGAGATAACGTCTTCTTATTAACGCGTTGTAAGGGGTAATAGGGAGGGAGGAATTGAGGACACATTAGGCTAACGGTAAATGCGTTGCTAGGCGATCGAGGCGGTCGGGAATTCGCCAAGTACGGGTGTAATACTTTGTAGATAGGTAAACGTGTTTTAATTTCGTTGTGTTTAAGTTTTATATTTTGGGAGTCCCCTTTTAAACGGCAAAATTTCCAAGACATAACAAAACATAATAATCACGCCTGTGGGGTTATGCAGAGGTGTACAAGTCCCATGTTATAGGGGAAGAGCCTATTGCCATCAAACGGACACTAATCCAGACTCCGTAGCAGCTACTGAGAAATTGCTGGTCGGGCAAAGTGTTAATGGAAAAACACAATAACACTTTGCCCGACCTGGGAATCGTATCCAGGACCTTCTGCTCAGCAGTCGCGCTTGCGACCACTAGATCAACGAATCAGTCTCCTTTTATTTTAAGATTTTGTAAATTATTTTATTTTCAATTCTCATGTTTTGCAATAAACAATTATTAGGTACCTAGTTTCTTAGTTGTGTACGTACTTCGATTATCCTTAGTTCCTTTTTAGCTATTTTGTTACGCAACTGAATAAGAATGCCAAAATGGAAACATCATTCAAGCCAATTTGTTATTTCATAACCAGTCTATAACGTTCCTAATTCTAGGACAAGGCTTCCTCCCGGTGCAAGGACGGGCAAATGTCATGGAATTTCCAATTTTTGACTGCCTCGTTGGTCTAGCAATCACGACTACTTAGCGTGAGGGTTCGATTCCTGGGTCGGGCAAATTGTTATTGGGCTTTTCTATCAGGAATTTCTCAGTAGCAGCCACGGCAGCTGGATTTGTGCCCGGTTGACGGCAATAAGCTCTCCTCCTATAACATGGGATTTAAACTAACTTACTTAACGTAACTGACGAAATCTGGGTGTACTATAAGATACACCTCTGCCTAACACTTCGGAGATTAAAGGCGTGATGTTATGTTATGACGGCGTGTTGTGAGGTTATGTTGTGTTATGTCTTGGAATTTTTAGTTCTAAGACACGCCGGTGTCGTCACGACGTTTTTCTCTACCAATAAGACTTTAAAATAAATAAAATAAAATAAAATAAAAATAGCCTTTATTTACTCTGACCTTCGTATACACAATATAATAATTTTGAAAAATAAGTATAAGCCACACTTATTTGTTTTCTACATCTAAACTTAAATTATAACTTAACTAACCTTTTTTTTTTTTTTTTTTTTTCGGATGGGAAATCATCAAATGACCCCCCCCACTCTGGGCGGAGCGGAGGGGAGTGTCAGACTTGTACTGACTAAAACCCATCCATGTTCCTTCTTTGCCCTTTATGTTCCAGGGCCACGGTATCTCTTTCGAACAGTCCCGCAGTCAACTTAACTAACCTTAGATTATACATGTTAGGCCTATGTCGCAATATGACTTTAATTCAAATGTCTAAAAATACTTTTAAATAACTAAAAACAGACCCAAATATTCAAGCAAGTAAGTACAAAGTACAACACTACAGGTTCTATATTTGGCTGCGGTATCGATTGTTGACAGCGCTCTGGTTTATTAACAAGAGCGCACCTGTACATACTGTGGTTACGGAAGTATATTGAGTACTGCGGAGATTGTTAGCAATGTATTTGAGGACGTGGTTTTGGTAACATCGATGTGGAATTAGACAAGTGTCCTAGTTATGATAGTTGTCTAATGGCGGGTACATATTGGTGTAGCGTAACGTGAAATGTAACACGAATGAGCCGTCCAGACTTATGCACTGCAACATAAAATGCAACCCAACAACAAGGCGAATTTGTTTCAGTTCATGTTACGTTTCACCAATGTGTACCCAGCATTATGAGAAAATATTGGGAAACTAACACAAAACCATCCAATAACTTAGTAAGTAATGCTTAGTAAGTAGTTAAGTATTATCCTCTTTTGCAAATCTCGCAGTCAAAGTTAGGTTTGCTGTAAGAAAACCCAATTCTGGGTTAAGCTCGCCATTGTACATAAGCAAATATACAATATATTATTGCAATTTGTATGTATATTTGTGTGCAATAAAGGTTTTGGCAAGACGGAGGAGGCTACACTAATTAGTATGGCCTCTACGCTAGCAGATGGAAAAACAACTCGGTCTACAGAAAACAAAATGCCAAGTGTGATAATTGTAGGAAAATCTGAATTTAAGACCATTAACAATTCCATACGAAAGTATCAATTTATGGGTCAAATTAAACTAGCTAGCAAAACTCTGCAGGCGCGATTAGTATTCACATCAAAAATAATAACGTGATAACACAGAATGGACAAGGTTCTTTAAGGACTAAGTGCGGAAACTAAAACCCTTAACATAGAGGGTCTGCAATGCTAATCATGATAACACGTTATCGATACCCGTGATGTCTGCGGAGTTTATGTAGTTTATTTAATTTCACCTCATTGGAGCTCGTGGCTAAATAATAACAGCCGCACGAGTCGATCTTCAAGGATAAGCCGTGCTTGCTAAGGTTAGTCCGTGGTTGAGTGCGACTATTACATACTGAGTTTCCT
This sequence comes from Noctua janthina, assembly GCA_963576755.1. NCBI lineage: Eukaryota > Metazoa > Arthropoda > Insecta > Lepidoptera > Noctuidae > Noctua > Noctua janthina. The sequence goes on along the minus strand of OY755069.1, from coordinate 14,350,908 downwards.
CCGTGCCTCGGAAAGCACGTTAAGCCGTTGGTCCCGGCTGTCATTTGTAGATATTTGACAGTCGTTATAGGTAGTCAGTGACCCGAAATTCTCACAACCAGCAGGTATCGTATTATCCAGTACTAACTGGGTTGTAGAGGTCAGATAGGCAGTCGTTCCATGTAAAATACTGGTATTGAACTGCACCCGGTTAGGCTGCAGGCCGACCCCAAAACAGTTGGAAAAAGACCGACCGTTTAAAAATACCCACCTTATCCTACAAGATCTCGAAACAAGAAAACCATTTAACTGAAAACACGTGTGTTAAGAAATTAAATAACAAGCACGGCCACTTTTTAAAAGGTGGAAAATTGAATTCTCACTATTTTTGAACACAAGACTCCCTGAACGAGTGTTGTGAAGAAAATTGCGTTTGGAAATTATCTATTCAGCAAGTTAACGAGTTTACTTCGCTCCATCGTTGAAGAAAAATGTTGAAAGAACTATTCAAGCTCTATTCTATTACGTGAGAGAGGTATTATTATTTATAAGGACTACTTTAAGTTTTAATAGATTTTTGTAGTGTCTCTTACGTTTTTCTAAACTTTTTGCAGAAGTTTTTGTTTTTTTTATTGTTACAAATGGTCTTGACTCCGATCACGCCTGATGGAAAGCGATAGTTGAGAAGAATAGGAAGGTCGCAGATTCAAACCATGCTCGAACTCGACTTTTTCTTTCCATATCAAAAACAGCGATAGATGAGGTCTAAGATGGGACGTGCGTGCCCAGAAGATGCCTGTTCACTCTTGCTTTGAAGTCAGATGGGTTAAAATTTTACGCATGTTTGTCTAAATAGCTATTTAAATATTTAGTTTACACGAATGAATCAATGGCTTTATCTTGTCGACGAAGTTAATTGGTTAATATATAGGTTTTGTTGCCTGTAATATCCCGAATATCGGACAAAGGCCACTTCAGAGTAGAAGGAATGAGATGATCACCACGCTTACTCAATGCGAGTTGGCGATTTCAGAACGAAGTCCAGGGTCTCCTCACAGTGTTTCCCTTCACCGTTAATAAGTGGTGTCTAAGTGTAGCAACTACTTGGAAAGTACGTATGACTTTGAAAAAGTCAGAACTCGCAACTTGGGGCGTAAGAAGCAGATTATATAAGAGACGAGCCACAACGACATACTCGTACAGGTTTTATAAAAGTCAATTAATAATGAGCGAAAACGCAACATGCGGCAGTTCACCAAATCCTTGTCAAACCTTTTTTTTATGTTTTCGGATGGGAAATCATCAAATGACCCCCCACTCTGGGCGGAGCGGAAGGGAGTGTCAGACTTGTACTGACTAAAACCCATCCATGTTCCTTCTTTGCCGTTTGTGTTCCAGGGCCACGGTATCTCTTTCGAATCCTTGTCAACCCTTAGTGGTAACAACGGCTGGGATTACCAATCCAGCCATCGACACTCGTAAAAGCTTTAAAAAAAAAAAAGTTGTCTATGCATATCCATTACTGTTTATAACCCTAACTACACCCAGTGTTCCAGTATCATCGTAATCTCTATCAATAGTAGTGTTGACAGCACTTTAGTTCACACGTACGAAGAACGTCCCATTTTATTGTGAACGAGCGCTGTCGATATTTTCCTTCACCGTTTAAATCCAGTGATAAATCGAGGACGTATGTTTGAAAATGGTGGTTTGAATATTATTGGTTAACTTTGTGTGGCGGCAACACTGTTTTTAGGTAAACACATAGCTTTGAAAGTGGAGCGTTTTTGTAGTCTTACCAAGGGGTACCGTATTACCCAGTACTAACTGGGTTGTGGAGGTTAGATAGGTCGCTCCTTGTAAACTACTGGTATTCAGCTGCATCCGGTTAGACTGGAAGCCGACCCCAACATAGTTGGGAAAAGGCTAGGCAGATGAGATGATGATCATTCCTCACTCAATCCATCCATCGTTTCTTTAGTCTTCTCTCTCCATCTTTCAACATTTATATTCATCACTCTTTTAGTCACATGCGATACTCCCTGCTATTCGACACCAAAATTATGCTGACACACTTGTGCAGAATTTAGATCATGTATCATGTTATAAATTATCTTGAAAGCGTACTTTCTGAGTATATTGTAACATGATAGATATTAATTTTCTTTCATACTCTTATTATTCTTCCGAAAACTGTTGTTTTTAAATTCCCGGATCTTCGGTGGTACAGTCAGCGACAAAACTCGATTTACTTAATTTAATCATACTGAAAAGCTTTTAAATGTCAGGATGAGTATGTACCACTGCCTCATTGGTCTAGTGGTCGCAATAGTGACTGCTGAGCATGAAGTCCTGAGTTCGATTCCCGGGTCGGGAAAAGTGCTATTGAGTTTTTCCATCAGGAATTTCTCAGTAGCAGCCACGGAGTCTGGATTCATGCCCGGTTGATAGCAGTAGGCTCGCCCGCTTTTACATGGGACTTAAACATAACTGGCGAAATGTGGGTGTAGTATTAGGTACACCTCTGTCTATCCCTACGGTGTAATAGGCGTGATGTTATGTTATATTTTATGATAAATGTGCACCAAAAAGCAGAACTTCTTGCCTATATAATACCAGACAAAGACCTGTGAGCAAGTAGCATAAATCTGAACCGATAGAGTACATAAACAAAGGCATCCCCCAAGTTTCACTACAACACCTTATCCTCGGCCTTCCAGATCCAATCAATTCCTGTCAACTTTTCAAGTAAACGAGTAAAAAAGTACTGAAAAACAAAGTTGAACAATTTAGATATTATGAAAAATTCCTCCTCTATCAAATGAAAAAAGAATCACGTAAATCGGACCTTCTTTTTTAGGGTGGGAAAATTTTAAATACAGCCGAATCAAGAACCTCCTCCTTTTAAGAAATCGGCTAAAAATCTGCGGTGATAGTCGACTTTTAACGCTGACCGTACCCAGTGTCCTCTAAAATATTCTCGAACATATTACTTTATATTCTAAAGTGCATATTAAAGATCAAACAGAACACATATTGTGTGAGCAGCTTATTCCTTTCGTTTTAACACCAAGCATCGGAAATTGGTTTTAGTGCATCGGTGCTGTACTTGACCGTTATTTCGTCTTTGTATCGTTATTTTTACTTGTACACAATTTTCATAAATAAAAACGGTATCTTTCGAATGCTACCATTACGGACATAAGCAGGATTTAAAAAAAAGTCGTATTCCCTAAAAATCATTGTCTATCTAAGTAAACTTCAATGTGTATTTGGGCAAAAAGACACTAACTAACCTTGATTGAAATTACTGAAATATTAATTAAAATTAAATTGAAACCTTGGCGCTGTTTTGGCCTCTTGATTGGCACATCAATTATTTGAATATGGCATCGTTTCATCTTTTAATTTCCTAGGGGTCTAAAATGGCCGCTTTAGCAGAATCATAATAGGATAATAATATGAATTACGTTAAAATTCTTAAAATGGTCATGAACGCAGTTGCCACGTTGTGACCATTTCACGAATTGTAACGTAATTTTTTAAATAAAATTATGATTCTGCATAAGCGGCCATTTTAGGCACCATGAACACAACAATTTAAGTTCTGTGATTATTCTCCTTCGACTGTAGTCTTTATGAAAATCTTTATTAAATTTGTTTTTTTTTTTTTTTAATTAAAAGTACACATGATCATTGATCAGCCTATGACGTTCATACTGCCTGTAGAGCATTGTTGAGAGAGAATTGGCTGTAATAAATCAGATCGGCTCGGTATGGTTTGACATTCGTTTTTGAATTGTTGGTTTTAAGACATGCCAGTTTCTTTACGATATTTTTTTTCACCATAAATGCTAATTAAACTCCATCCAATTGATCCCATGTAACTATACAGTCTACAACCTACATAACACATCACACGTGTGACATACGACTATGTTAATTATAAACACCTCTTTGTGATGTAAAGTGAACGTTGTCAATAGCACGCGGAAATTGTGTACTACGCGATTATTTCACGATACGCGATAATTCCACACTACGCGATTATTCGACGATACGCGATAATTCCTCACTACGCGATAAATGTGTGCGATGCGTGCAATATGTTTCAGCTGCGTTGTGAATGGCGAATGATTATGGGCTTAGATTATGATCCAACGTTGATGCTGTTAGTTTCTAACTGTCGTATTACTGATGCTTGTCGATTGCTTTGTTTAGTTAATTAGAACCGAATGCTTTGTGGAATGATTCGTTTGAGAACGTTCATCTGCCGTAGGCACCTATATCTTCCGCCGTGTAGCATTCCTGTTGTTTCCACCACGTATTTTGAATGATAATATTTTATGAATTCCTCTTTGTGGTGAAATAAAGCAAATGAATGAGACTACTCATCAGGCTCTCGCGATCTTTTCTTCTTTATACAACATTATTTTTAGTATATGCGAAACCTGAATATAGTTTGTTCAGAATAAGTAACTGAATAAATTCCAATAATTTTTAACCCATGTTATATTTTGTCCCAAAAATATTTAAAAAAGGCTACAAGTTGGATACCGAGTGACACTAAGTACCTATCGCAATCATTTAGGTACCTACTGCCAAATTATAATTATCAATGAGCTCAAGACGACGCTGGAAGCGCGCGCGGCGGCGCCGCGTGGTAACAGAACAAGCTTATAACTTTGTGATTTTTCAAGATACAGTTTAGAACATAAAAATACTAGACACGTGTTTCAGGATTTGCATATACTAAAACTAATGTTGTATAAAGAGCGATGCAGCTTCAGAAAGACGTGTTAAAAAAATAACCTGACTGCCTCCTTGATCTAGAAGTCGCACGCGCTTCTGTTTAGCATTGGTGCATCTTGGGCTTCATTCTCGGATCAAGGAAAGTGTTATTAAGTTTTTTCATCGAGAATTTCTCAGTAACAGCCTGGAGTGGCTTGTGCCCGGTTAATTGCAATGGGCTTATCCCTTTTACATGGAACTCAAAGAAAGGGTATAAAAAGATCCTTAACGAAGCCGAAAGGCGATCTTCCCGCCCTTTTGTTCCGGATCATACCTGGTAACTTTCTAGTTATGGCGATATTACTTTTTCAGAAGTTTTTTTTTTAAATCCAAGTTTTTAAATCTTAGGTTTTAAATTTACTTTAAATACCTACATGACCCGTTTATCAGCACAATGTTTTAAGTACGTTACATTGAGTTTTACGGTGAAACATGATTTTTCACCCTAAAAAAAAAATCGTTTCCCAGCAATAATTTTTGCTTAGGGTTACTTAGTTTGGTTAACAGAATTTTTTTTTTTTTTTAAAAAAACGTTGCCCCACACTAGGAATTTCCTGTATCGTGGGTGCGTTTACAAACATTTAAACTCACATACACAAACAGCCAGACCCGGAACAACTACCTGTAGATCATACAAATATTTGTTCCGTGCGGGGATCGAACCCGCGACACGCAGCGCAGCAGCCAATTGCTCAGCCACTGCGCCAACCGTGCCGTCAAAAGAATGCTTGGTTGACGGCCTTGTGAAGGGTCCGTTTACACCTTGTATATCCTGCAAAATGTGGGAGTACAACTCTGCTTAACCCTTCGGAGAATACAGGCGTGATGTAGTGTCATCAATTAAAGTAGAGTTTTTTTCACTTAGCTGTCAAAAACTTCAAAAAGCATTACATTCACTACAAGGTAAAACTTGTGTTTTTTAAATAATTTAATTTTACACTTAGGTACAGTTTGCTTTGACGCAAGAAACGTGGGATGTTCGCGGTTCTTATGGAATACTAATGAGGACAAAGCAGATCTAGTGACGAAGTCGTACTCACTTTGAAGAGTAATTTAAAGAAGGTCGTGTTTTGTTTTATTCCTCGAAACGGGTTTGTGGATTACTGGTACAGCTGAATTAAGGTAGACTGGAATCTATCTTTTATTAGCATTTTTATAAAAATGCGGGCGGACGATTAAAGTTGTATTATATGATCACAACCATCCCATAGCATTTTAGTTACATTCTTTGTAACAAGCACAATCAGTATCATCCATAGAAATGAACAAGTTCTTAAAATTGTGAAAATATTATATGTGAAACAAGTATTTTTAATTTTATAATCGACGTATTGACGTAAAGTTTACATCGCAAAAATTCACGTATAGCCTACAAAAGGAGTTTTAGATTAACAAAACACCAATAAAATCCACAGGTATCAATTAAAAAGCGAGCAACATCACAATAACACGCTAAAAGCGCTTAACAAACATTGGTATTTCTGATCACGTCCCTACAAACGTGTGGTGTCCGCCATATTTCAAATGACTTTTTTTTAATACCTAACCTCCATTTGAACACGAATTTGGATCGTTTTGCTCTCATCGTGGCTATAAAACTGTGTAAAACATTGGTTAGGCTGGACAATGACTGACAAATGCCTTTTTTTTTCGGATGGGAAATCATCAAATGACCCCTTCCCCCCCGTCCCCCCCCCCCACTCTGGATGGCGCGGAAGGGAGTGTCAGACTTGTACTGACTAAAACCCATCCATGTTCCTTCTTTGCCCTTCGTGTTCCAGGGCCACCGTATCTCTTTCGAACGCGGACCCCTACTTGGTTGCTGACATCTCTTTGAGGCGCGCGTGGAACACGAACGCGCCGTCGACACGGCCTGTCGTCATAAGACGGCCGAACGGCGAGCTAGCCCATAACTCGCCGTCCACAGGCCCGACTAACAGATGCCTTACTTAGGGCCTAGAGCCTAGCGAGTCCAGTGTGCTACTAGGCCACTGTTGCACTAGGCTCTAAGCTGTGCGTTATCTGGCATTGAATTTAAGATTTTGATAAAGTAGATGGAGCTACCGTAGACCATGAAATGACGGGACGACATGGATGTCTTCCTTGAGAAAAAGTAAGAATGAAGAGTGACCGTTGACTAGCTGTGGGACCGTATTAACTCTCAAGTTCAAAACGCTTCTTATACTGATAAATTAAATACTTTAAAGTCAAAGAAATAATGTCCCAAATAACTGAAGGCACTTGAACACTTGGCGTTGAACATTTTCGTTAATTTTTGGGATGTCACATTTCGAGAGAAACCAGACGATACGCAGTGACGTCACGAATTTTTAGACGAAACAAGTCAGGACCACAAGTAAAGTCTATTCAAGTCTTTGTTTCCAATTAATGCTATCTCCACTTTCAAGGAATATCATCTTTATTTTAGGGTGATAAAGTTAAAGTTAGGGTATAGTATTTCTTTCTTTATCGTGCGATTCGTGCCTAACCTGGTGTGAGATATTTTTATGCCGTCCATGGGCCTCCGACTTGGCTTTACATGCCGTCGAGAAATATCTCTCAGGTATGCTGGTTTCCTCACGAAGTTTTCCTTCACCGAACCAAGTGATAATTATACAATACGCACACGAATCCGAATAATCAGAGGTACGTGTCTTGGATTCGAACTCTAGACCTATGACTTGAAAGTCGGACAGTCACACCACTAAGCTATTCGAGAACACGAAGGGCAAAGAAGGAACATGGATGGGTTTTAGTCAGTACAAGCAATTCGAGGGTAAGGTAATGTAGCATTGTAGGAAAAGTCATAACAATGTTTTTAACTTTATATTGTTTTCCAAAAACACATTTTATTTACACGTTTCAAAACTAAATCGCGAACTCAGTATAAGGCTATGTTACATTTGCATAGATAGGTAGCTACGAAGCTTTTCCGAAGATTCCAATCTTGTTAAAAACGCAATATTCGCATTCCACAAAATTACATTTCCCAAACCTTCATTACTTCTACGAATTCCAGAAAATACCAAACACTCAATATTCTGGAAATTCAACCCAAATCAGACCGATACAATAAACGGGTACTTTTTAAAACACCCACTAGGCGCATACATTTGCGGATGACGTAGGTACCACGGAGAAGCGAGGCAAATAATGAAAATCTCTTTAGTACGTATTTACTGGTACCCTCGTCAGAATTCGACGGATTCACCAGCCGACTGTTAAATTGGCCCTTTATTTGTACAGTTTTTGTGGGTATGTCGAGGTTTTTCCTTGTGGTAGGTATCGTGCTGAATACAGGGTGTAAACAGACCCTTCACGTAGCCGTCAACCAAGCATTCTGTACATCAAACTAAGTAACTTTACGCAAAAATTATTGCTGGGATACGACTTTTTTTTTTAGCGTGAAAAATCACGTTTTACGGTAGGACTAGATAGAACGCCCTCAAAGCATTGTGCTGATGGATGGATTGAATAGTACGGGGGTCGTAGAGGTGTTTAAAGTAAAAATGTTACATTAAAAACATGAATTTTAAAAAAAAATGTGAAATAGTTGGAACTTTGACCGCCAATATCTCCTTAAAGTAGAAGGTTCCCAGGTCTAGAACAAAAAAAAATATCGCAAAGATGGGGTAAACTAGTGCCTTTCGGCTTCATTAAGGGTCTATTTACGCCCTTTATAGAGTTTTCTTTGTATAATTTGACTTACGAATCCAACACCTTTGATAGCAAAGCTTAATTAAATAATTTGTTTTGATTCACTTATTGTCGTTGCTGTAACAGTAACGGTGTTCCAATCAGGAATTTCTCAGTTAATTTTTCAGCAGCTCAGTGTCTGGGTCAGCTTAGTGCCCGCCGTCGGGTCGACGTTGAAATACCTAGGACTCGTCCTCGACAGTCGGTGGAACTTCGTGGAGCACTTCCGACGTTTGGCTCCCAAACTGGAACGGACGGGGGCTGCTTTCAAGCGGCTCTTGCCCAACCTGAGGGGTCCAAACGCCTCCTGCCGGAAGCTTTACGCGGGGGTCGTGCGGTCCATGGCCCTTTACGGGGCCCCGGTGTGGGCGCGTTCTTTGAGGCGGCAAGCCGCCCACTACCTGAACGCGCCCCAAAAGGTGATAGCCATAAGGCTAATCCGGGGGTACCGCACGATCTCTGGCGAGGCGGCTAGCCTCCTTGCCGGATTGCCGCCATGGGATCTGGAGGCGATAGTCCTCGCGCGCCTGCATGAATGGCGCGCGGAAGCACTATATAGGGGGGAAACTCCGCTGCCGCGACAAATTACCGCTCAGCGGACAGACCTCCGGCGTGATCTCATGGCGACATGGAGAGAGCGACTGTCGCAACCCCGTGCAGGGCACGCCACCATAGAGGCGATAAGTCCCCTCTTTGAGGAGTGGCTAGAGAGGCGCCACGGCGCCCTCACCTACCGTCTGACGCAGGTCCTCACCGGACACGGTTGTTTCGGGAGGTTCCTGCACCGAATCGGGCGGGAGGAAACGCCCGGGTGTTTCCACTGCGAGGATCGTCCGGAGGACACGGTGGAACACACCGTGGAGGTCTGCCCCGCTTGGGCGGAGCACCGCCGTGTCCTCATAGCGGCGATTGGCGGCGGCAATCTCTCGCGTCCGGCCTTGGTTCAAGCCATGGTCCGGAGCGAGAGAGAATGGGAAGCCGTCACCTCCTTCTGCGAAGCAGTCATGCTAGTGAAGGAGGTGGCAGGACGTGAGAGGGAAAGAACCTCACGTCCCAGCCGCCGCGGGAGACGCCCTGGGCGTCGGGGGTCACGTGGTGGCTTCCGACCACCGTAGGCGCTGGCCTGGGGACGGCGAGTTATGGGCTAGCTCGCCGTCCGGCCGTCTTATGACGACAGGCTGTGTCGACGGCGCGTTCGTGTTCCACGCGCGCCTCAAAGAGATGTCAGCAATCAAGTAGGGGTCCGCATGGGCCGATGCCTGCCAGGGCTGCGGGACTGTTCGAAAGAGATACCGTGGCCCTGGAACACAAAGGGCAGAGAAGGAACATGGATGGGTTTTAGTCAGTACAAGTCTGACACTCCCCTCCGCTCCGCCCAGAGTGGGGGGGGTCATTTGATGATTTCCCATCCGGAGAAAAAAAAAAAAAAAAAAAGCTTAGTGCCCGCTACATGGGACTTAAGGTGGACTCCCCAGGGTAGCCCGCGAAATTCAATTTTTTTTGCAATTTGCTGATCAGTATCAGGTTGTATGTTGATTACAGTATGAGTCGCGACCATAAAAAACGCGATTTGACAGAGTTATAGTCATTTAAATCATCAATACAACCCTCTAAGTTAATTTAATTCCATTGAATAACAATTTCATGAAATTTTATTCCACTGGCTATAGGGTAGCGCTTCCTCCTTCAACATGGCTGGCGAAATGAGGGTGCTCGATAAATACACCTCTGCTTAATATCTCTTCAACAATTTAATCTAGCAATTGTTGCTTCAATCTGACTATCAAACCAACATAAATATTACAAGGGAAATTATTAATCGGGCGAATAAAAATTTTATTGGCGACCAATATACTAAATAGGCGACTATTGTACCAAAGTAAGTAACTATTTATGGGAAATTATTAATCGGGCGAATAAAAATTTAATTGGCGACCAATATACTAAATGGGCGACTATTGTACCAAAGTAAGTAACTATTTATCTGGTCATTGCGGCAAGGAGAATTAAGGAAGCAAGAGCGAGCGAATGCTGAGAGAGACTTGTGGCACCCCGACTCGGACAGGTTAGGTTCGAAGGGGATGGCGGGGTCTAGTGAGCGAGCGAAGTGAGCGAACTAAGACCCCGCCATCCCCTTCGTGTTAGGTTACTTTAAACTCTGTAAACAGAAATAGGAGCCCCGCTCAGCGGGGGTTCGTCGACTACGCCTTATCTACAATCTAGTGATTAATAACCTTGTTTTAAGTTTTTTAAAGGAGTCCTTGAATTATCACATAATCGTACTGAACAACTAGTAACTCAAATTTCTATTTTCAAGTCGCTGTTTTAAACATTAGTATTAGCCCACTGTTTGTCGCTCACTTAGTATTTCAGTAGCCCATTTTCAATATTTTTGACACCTTTAATTTGAATTTATGTTCGCTCGTTTAAATACTACCCATATTACAATAGGACATGGAAAGGGTGTGACAGCTTAGCACGAAAGGAAACAATTATATTGATTCACTTGCAACAAACCATAATTGTATGGTGCCTAGATCTTCATACCTATTTCGTCTTTGTCTTTTGTCAAATGAATTTCATGTGAAAACAAATCGTAGGAAGGTAAGTAATACAACAATAAAAATTAAAGTAATTACGGTAACGTTTAAATCGTTAACCACTTTATGAAAATCTAATGATTTCGAAACATACACTGCTGTATACTCACATTATTTATTTTTTTAAGCTTCATGTACATTAGTGGTACATAGGCGGACTTAACGATACGGGACGATAGCTAAAATTCAAATTTTGCTCCGCTTGCTCAGGTAATATTCCACAAGGCATTCTCTACTAAAAGTTTTTAATACTTAAACACAGTTTACCAAACTCTAAAAAGATACTCAAAAACCAATTTTAAAGCCGATAAACGATAACAAACCTCCCCTCATCTATAAAACCACATTATACTTAGCCATATCTCAAAATCTTGACACACACGTACGGGTCCAGTGTGAACGCCACTTAAATTTTAAAGACGTATTTTGCACGTACCGAAGTGGCCGTACGAAACGAACGAACGTGACCGAACGGAACGTACAGTGAGCAAAATGGGACACTAACCCGCCCAGCCAATAATTCATTTGCAAATGTCAAAATACAGTGTGTATCGCAAATTAGTGGTAATTTTGTACGGATGTGGACTAGCAAACTGATCAACTTTCTAATACAAACATCGTAATCGCGAACAAGTAATCAACATTCCCATATTTAACACATTTAATATTATGGAAACTGCGCCAATGAGGGTCAAAGGTTCGTGCAATTTCAAACTTTGTGGCCAATGCAGAATAATACAAATTGCAACGACAATAACGTTTTTGATATAGCAGCGATTTAGTTTAGAGTTTTTCAAATTAATAATCGAATTAGAAAATCCCGTATTATTTACCTATGAAAAATATTTTACAAAAACTGGCATGAACTTTTAAGAAACAAATTAAAGAAACCAAAATTAAACCTCACTTAAAGTCTGTAAAATATTAAGCAGTTGGATCAGCATTCAATTTTCTTGACAGTACTTATGTACGTGCTTCATAGAACTGCCATACATGGAATGGTATTGGCTAGATAATCAGTTAAGTTCGATGTGGTATTTTATGCTTCGGGTGGCTGTTAGTTGGTTTACATGAGATTTTGTGAATTATAGGGACAACTGTGGGCTTTGGTAATATTTAATGTTTGTAATCCCGACTAGATTTTCTTTAAACTTATTTATAGTAGTTTATTCCCACAAAACGGCACGGAAGTGACAAACATCAAGGAGTCGAGAGTGCGCATCTTCGACAGAGACACCATGGCTTGTCTGTGAGGAATAGCGCTACCGACCTACACTGCTTTCTAAGTTTGCAAATTGATGGAATGTTAGTTACCACCATGCTGGACAATTGCTACTCGGCGTTGACCCCCGTTATTGCACGCCTTACCGGCCACGAGGTTCACGTTCAAGCGAAAAGCGTGATGTGATAGCCACTGTGGAACGCGAAGGTAGGTAATTGCCCAAAAGAAACTGAAAACAGCACGTGTCTTGACGGCAACTCGCCGTCCCAAGTCGCAATGGCATCGACTAGTTGAAATCCCGTTAGTCCCGAACTCCACCAATGCGGAGACGAGACGAGGGGACCGCAGATGTGTTATAAACCACCAATAGAATTTCGTTATTTACACTTCTCGTCTCTACTTAGCTTTAGTGGAAACGGTTGAGCAGAGAGGAGCGGAGATGTCTCATATTTGTTAAGGCCAGCCTCCGCAGTCAATGGCCAAGCAAGCAGCAGCGCACATCGGAAACGAGAAGAGACGTGAGCACCGTGCGGCGGTCGCTTTTTGTGATGGCTCGCGCTAAACTGGGCGTGTGTACACGTACACCTACTGCCCCCCGCTGCCGCTGTGCACCTGCTGCCTGCTCCAGTCTAGCCGGTACCTACGCATCTCCACACAGCTTCGGTGGATACATCCTAGCTCCTAAGCATCTCCTCTCCTCTCCGCTTTGCACATCTCCGCACATCTCCGCTTTGGTGGACTTTAATCCAATTTACAAAACAAATTTTACGTTTGACATTTCAAAATAATTTCTCTCGTGACCTTTTCCATTAGCCCCACATTTTTACAATAAATGCTTTACAAAGAATTTTTTATAAATAGCTTCTCTGGGTGTGTCACGAACATTTTAGTGAGATCAAGCCTTTTAGCAAAAATTTCCGGCGTCGATTACTCCGAATCAATTTGTAACACGCACACCACTTTTGGGTCTTGACGCAGAAAGGACGATTTGCAAAATGTCATGTTTGAAAAAAAAGACATATTCGCAGAATGTCCGATTTTTGAAATGTAATATTCTTAAAAAGTCCGTTTTGCAGGTTTTCAAGTTCGCATTATATTCGATTTACAAAATAACTTAGACGTAAGTGTTTTCGTTTTGTTTTTACGACGTAGATGTTCTTTAGGTATTTGTAGTTATTATAATCTGTAAATACTATCAAGATAAAAGATTTAACATTTTGCGAATTAGTCATTCTGCGTCAAGACCCGCTTTTGTGACATTAGCGACTGGCCCAAATAACTAAATTCGCTGAAAAGCTTAAATGGGACAAAGTGATTAACTTCCATTTTGTTTGAAATTTAACACCAGTTTTTATAGATTCTATTAGGTATAGGAGTTTGATGAAAATATTGGTTTGGTATCTGTTATAGATGGATTTTATAATGTTTGGAGTAAGCTACTGGTTACGTTATGTAAGTAGTATATGATTATATTACCAATTACTCGACAGCACGGTTGGCGCAGTGGCTGAGCGATTGACTGCTGCGCTTCGTGTCGCGGGTTCGATTCCCGCACGAAACAAATATTTGTATGGCCTACAGGTAGTTGTTCCGGGTCTGGCTGTTTGTGTATGTGAGCTTAAATGTTTGTAAACGCACCCACGATACAGGAGAAATTCCTAGTGAGGGGCAAAGTTTTAAAAAAAAAAATTGTCAAGAATTTTGCTGTTATGCAATATAACATAACATACAATCACACCTGCAATTGCCAAAGAGTTAGGCAGATGGGTACCAATGGGTACACCCAGGATGCTCAATAAATTCTCATTAATTCTGCTGACCTTAGACAGGTGGTTTTACCTACATCTACACACTAGACATATTTTATGTAAATATCCTCCAAAAAAATATGAGTTTCTATACTAATATTTTAGAGAGGTAGGTGTTTGTTTGTAAGTTTGTATGTAGGGGTTAATCTTCGGTACCACTGATCTGATTCCGAAAATTCTTTCACTAACGGGAAGAACATACATTATCCCCGAGTGTTACAGGCTACATTTAAAACGTTCCCGTGAGTAAATTGCGTACATAACGGGAGCAAAGTCGCGAGTAAAAGCTAGTGTCATATAAAACCAAAATGAAATACCTGTCACGATCCAGGTTTGCCAGAATTCAAAGAAATCAACATAATATTGTCATATTTTTCCGTTTCACGCGTTAGTTAACATAAAAATATTTTATGTCTGTTTCATTTTTAATTTATCTTCTATCCGTACATACAAACGCTTCACCAACTTACATGACTGTCCAAACATTCACATTGACCTACAGGTACGGTCAGCACATTAACAAGACCATTGTTTGGTAATGCGCAAGCGACCCGGAAAATTCGAACCGGTAACCTTTTGATCCGCGCTTTTGTGCTCAAGTTTATCGCTCAAGGAATTGTCTGAATATGTGGGAACACGCATTTGAAATTGTGGTTTCCTTCAAAGAATGGAATATCCCATGAGAGGCGACCACGGGGTTATACCCAGGGGATGGAAATTTAGAAATTACCGTACTCTGCGGTGTCCAGTCCGTTTTCCAACGTTATTTTATTCGATTATCATTGTTTAACTTATGTGTTGAATGATTTGTAACGATCTAATGCTCATTATTTTACAGGAGCTCGTAGCTAAATAATAACAGCCGCTCGGGTCGATCTTAAGGTTAAACCGCGTTTGCCTAGGTTGGTCCGCGGATGGGTGATCGACCATTACATTCCGAGTTTCCTCCGTGCCTCGGAAAGCACGTTAAGCCGGTGGTCCCGGCTGTCATTTGTACATCTTTGACAGTCGTTACAGGTAGTCAGTGGCTCGAAAATCTGACAACCAGTCTTATCAAGGGGTATCGTATACCCAGTACTAACTAGGTTGTGGAGGTCAGATAGGCAGTCGCTCCATGTAAAATACTGGTATTTAGCTGCATCCGGTTAGACTGGAAGCCGACCCCAACATGGTTAAGAAAAGGCAAGGCAGATGATGATTTGTAACGATCTATTGCCTATAATGGTTTTAGTTTAAAAAATAGACTTCTCTCCACCACGCCAAAAGCCGGCTGATCTCAAGTGTTTATTTACTAAACTCCCAGTAAAAGGTACCATAATACTGAAGGAGTATTTACTACATAAGTATACAACCAAATTATGCATTTCAAATATTCCTCTTAGTGCATTTATGTGTAGTTACACGTGCACACAATAACTCTATAAAGGTCTAGGATTAGACAGTAGGTACATATATATAAGTACTTATATACCTGTACCCTCTCGACGTGACGTGTCGCATATTTTATGTAAAGTCAGCTGGACCGTGCTTTGTTTCCAAATGGAAAACTAATTTAATTCAACACGCGAACAGTCCGGATTCATCTCGTTTCAAAATTAGATATTCATTTCACGCCAACTTTGAGATAATATTCTATAACACAACATTAGACATGATCATCTATATAATTAAATAAAATTGTAGTGTCTGTTTGTAATTTTATAATAACTGCTTTTTGCTGAATGCATAATTATGAAAGTATATACGGTACTCACAATAAAAAACCTTAATTTTTTATCTTTGTCTTGCAAAAGGTTAGGCAGATGTGTCTGTTAGTCTGTCTGTCTGTATTTTTGTTCCAGCTTATCTACGAAACGGCTGGACCAATTTTGACGGGATTTTTACTGTCAGATAGCTGATGGTATAAGGATAACTAACCTACGTTTATGTTAGAATAAGGACTAGGGTTCGGTGTAAAAATATTAAACCCTGGAAATTGTTGACTAAAACCGATTCAAATAGGTATGTAATGTTTTTATTTTAATTTCACCTGGACGAATCTCACGGGGCACAAATAGTGATAAATAAAATTCACTTTTTGTGTCTGTCTATGTTGTTGGTTTTCTCAACTGCGGAACTCATTTACAAAATTTACTCCAAAGGCTTATGTGTGTATGTCATATAACACTTACACAATAAAAAATCTCAATGTTCAGTAAAGTCGAAAAATCCGAATGAAGCAGGGCTGGGTCGTTAGTGTTCAAATACACATAAACATAGTAAATGTAAAAAAACTAATATTTTATTACTTGCATGAATTTTGAATGAAAAAACTACAAGTTTCTAACAAGTTACCCAAATGAAAATTGCAGCTTTGACAAGTGTTAAGATTGCACAAAGGTTCACGTAAATTGTTCGCTCTGTAATGGTGAGCGCAATTTTACTAAAGTACTAGTTTCGTATTTTCCTCTTTTAGAACTTTGAGGTTGACACTCTGTGCACTTAATTTCGGATAGACTGAACTTTGCTGAATTTAGCGACACCAGTTCGTTTGTGTAACTTTAGTAGTTAAGATTCTTAGATTATAAAGTTTATTAGCAATACTTATTAGTCGTGTCGCGGGTTCGATTCCCGCTTTTAACAAATATTTGTATGGCCTACAGGTAGTTGTTCCGGGTCTGGCTGTTTGTGTATGTGAGTTTAAATGTCTGTAAACGCACCCACGATACAGGAGAAATTCCTAGTGAAGGGCAAAGTTTTATGAAAAAAAAAATAAAAAAAAATTGTATTATTTTTTTAACATAGCCAATAATATTGACACACATATAGATATTGTACACCTTATGGGTATGTTACAGTGATACAATAATGTAATTATAAGATCTGCCTTTTCACCTGTGACAAACAATAAATAAATGAATTATGATTTAAAACAATATCTTGCGTTATATTAAATAGAAATCATACCAATGGAGACACAGCTTTTGGAAAAATTCATTATAATATGTCTGTCGCGTGATGAGCCTCTATTATGGTCTGGTCCAGACCCAAAAAAATAATTGAGGAAAGATGTAAACAATAATAAACTCCATAGTATAAAATAATCTTACAATTAAAAAAAATACCCATAATATCATAACCTGTTATCCGTTACATATTAGCTTAAAGTCTCATGTAATCGGGGCTAAAAACAACGTAAAACAATTATTTATCTTCCACGATAACCTAATAAATCAAAGTCCTTGAATTCAAACCAGCTTTTAAGTGAAGCTGTTAATTTCGTCTCTATGTTACTCTAAAACAAGCATCAGAAAATGATAAAAGAATTATCCTTCAGATTCTCTAAGAAAAAAGCGCTTACGACTTCAGCAAACAAATCAACAGAACTCGCAGAACGGATGGCCGATGGGGCCGGAAAGTTCTGGAGTGGCGACCGCGAACTGGAAGACGTTGCGTTGGAAGGCCTCGCACTAGGTGGACCGATGACCTGGTAAAGGTTGCAGGGATCCGCTGGATGCGAGACGCACGGGACCGGTCAATGTGGCGACACTTGGGGGAGGCCTATGTCCAGCAGTGGACGTCTTTCGGCTGAAATGATGATGATGATGATGAAACAAATCAAAGTAAACACTATACTAGCGTGACTTCGTTTACCGTTTATTAAACCGATTTTTAGTTAAGGGATATTATTAATCGGGTAAATAAAAAAGTAATTTTTCGACTGTTAATGCCATACTTAACGGGTCTACTTTACCTAGTTTGGTCCGTGGATGAGTGACCAACCATTACATACCGAGCTTCCTCCGTGCCTCGGAAAACACGTTAATACTTTGGTCCCGGCTGTCATTTCGGCAGTCGTTACAGGTAGTCAGTGGCCCCAAAAGTCTGACAACCAGTCTTACCAAGAGGTATCTAATCACTCAGTACTTCCAAAAGATTTGTTTATAGTTTAACTATGTTAAATTAAGATAGGGAAAGGACGTCGTTTTGACGATGCAATTAGTGAAGAATCTTTCATCAAAGTTTGATATTCGCGGCTACAGCTAACATTAGTTAAATTAAGATGGATCGGATCCTTTGAAGGTTTATTAGTAGTTTACTGGCAGTTACCTGGTACCATCGTCCGCGTGAAATTATTATAAAAATATTATTTCTCTACTCGAACCGGATTTTGTTAACAATTTCAAGGGTTTATTTTTTTGTTGCACGGGACTCTAATGCGTTTTCTAATAAAAGTAAGCCTAGATTACAACTTATTACATCATTCATCTGTCAAAACAAGTTCAGTCAAAAACGGTCCAGCCGTTTCGGAGATTAGCTGGAAGAAACAGACAGAAATTCAAGTAACTCAAGTTTATTTTAGAGAAAGGATTAACAATCTAGGAGTTCTGTCATAAACCAGAACAAAGCTCAAATATTTACATCCAAAACCCACAAAACAGCCAGATTTCTATCTCAACATCAACCCACCATCCAGCAGACCACACAATCTAAACCCCTACCTGTAACAACGTAATAACATCGTCATAAACCAGCGTAAGATTACGATCTAAAGTAATGTAAGGTAAAACGATTTCTTTCATACCTGTCTGCCTGTCGCATTATAAAGGATATGTGGCATATAAACTGGTGGAAGATAACTGAGAGTTACAATGTGGGAATGATTTGTGGAAGTTGTTCTATATGAGTTTAATTTCTTTGCGGTGTTGTAAGGTGTTTATTTTGATGTATAAATCATAAATCACATTTATTTCTGTAAATTGGTTTTTCAGTGACTGCGCTGCAGCAAAAAATGGAGGCCACGGAGTTATTATTTCGGCTTGCAGGAGCTAAGTTTTATTTTGAAATGTATCATGAAACTTTGCAGTCTTTAGATATGTTGTGAGTTTAGTTTTTGTTTTTGAGATGATTATTCTTCAATGGGATGATTCAGAAGCTGGTGAATATAAAAATAATTTAACACTTTTACATGTTACATCATGTTATGTTTTAAAACTAGATGGGGCCGGTGTTTCGTATCCTCTGAGAAGAAAAATCCGAAACAAACTCAGAGGTCACCGTCTCTTTTAAAGTCCAGACATTGGTCAAGACATATGAGGACCATCTCAGACATTAATATGTCTGAGATAGTCTTTTGAAGAAATAACCACACAGATTTGAGTGGACCTCTCCATTCAGTGCAAGCTTTTGTCAGTGATCGTGTAGCTCGACTCATAATCCAAAGAGCTCAACGACACAACGAACAATACCAAAGAAAGGACATTTGGGTAGGCCGCCAAATATAAAAAAAAAAATTCCAAATGAAAAAAAAGTCACTCAATCACGGAGAAACCGATGTACAAAAGAAAAAGAATGCTAGTAGAATACATAACCACCGCTTATTTTAGAAGGCGGTTAAAAATATCGGTAAGCTCGTGAGTTGCTACGGCGTAGCACCATATTTGGCAAGCGTTACGCTTCATGGTCAGTGTGCTACGCTGTTGCTTAAACAAATGGTACATCCCCTGCTACGGTTTAGTAAAATACAAGGTAAGCGTAACGGTATAACCATGCTCGGTACCAAAATTTAACGGTAAGTTCATCTTCTACGGCGTAGCTAACATAAGGTTTGCAAATTAGGCAGAAAGAAAGCAAATTATTTATTTGTCGCAGGAACATGACGTGCATACAAAATGACAAAAAAATAAAACAAAACAATAAACAAAAAAGTTAAAAGCTTGCACGTCGTGACTGCGGCAAGCAGGTTACCAGTCTGCATGATGTCGTGCTATGTTGTTTATTTAAGTACCTTTCCACCACCACCATTGACACAACACATAAAACTGTTTTACATCCGTGACCTCTCTAATCCAGGTCCAGTTGAAAACCAGCGTCAGGCACTAGTTGCCCGGCATTTTGCTGAACTGGTCCTATTTGGCGCAGCCATGATGGCACACAGTGTTACCTACATTTTTTGTTTAGTTTTAAGTTTTTTTTTCTTGTAGTTTTTGTTATATTGTGGGCACTTGTGACATGTGCCAAATAAATGTTTGTTTTTTTCTTTCTTTCTATGAGAGGCCCACAGCACAGCGCTGGTTTTCATTTGATAGTACTACGCACCATGCATGCTATGCTATAAGTTCGATCTTCAACGCTTCAAGCCTTTCTTTCATAACATACTATGCACTTTAAAGCAATGTCTTCAATAAGCTAGCTCCTTTTATAACCTCATACGGAACATAAGCGTAGGTACTAAGAACTAAGGCATTTTTATTAAACCGCACCGTAAACATTGGCTTCATAAAATACTAATATAACTTCATAGAAACCCACTTTCGTCGGACGATCTTTATGGCTTGAGGGGAAGATAAATACAGTATCTACTCTTGCTTCTTAGATTAACACGGTCAACATTTTCATTTTGATATCAAATAAGATCTCAGGATTTATTTTGAACGTTTTTGCAGAGTAAACTTCCTATTTCTTGTTCTTCTTTTTCGTGTGGTTAGTGGCTGATCGTGAGGAAACCAGCATGTCTGAGAGATATATCTCAACAGCATGTAAAGCCAAGTTAAAAGCCCATGGTTAGCATAAAAACTCTGACGCCAGCACGCGTAGCATGACCACCGTAGAAACGGGTTTTGTCGAAGAATCGACAAATTGACAGATCAACAAAAGGAATCTGTCATTTTGTCAATTCTTCCGTCGGCAAAACATATTGGAGGATAAAGAAAAGTGCCAACCTCAAGTTTTTTATCTTATAACTTTAATACCTCCACGACCCCTGAACTATTCAATGCATTCATCAGCACAATGTTTTGAGTGCGCTACATTGAGTCGTACCGTAAAACGAGATTTTTCACCCCAGAAAAAATATCACAAAGCCTTCCATCCTCTTTGCAATTTTCTTTACCAAGAAGAGATTCTTTATTCCACGATAATTATTGTCAATTAAACGCTCGTTATCTTGCAGACGATGAAGGCCGAAGGGAGCCGAGCGGTCCCGACTTGAGACGAAGACGGTTGCTTTAATTATTGTTTGCGTGAGTAACTTGATTTTGTACTCAGTGCTGTTTCAAGCCAAGTGTAGTGGAATAAAGGCTAAAATTGAGAAGGTTTTTAATTGTTTAGGCAAGTTAACAAGACGACGCGGTTGGCGCAGTGGCTGAGCGATTGGCTGCTGCATTGCGTGTCGCGGGTTGGATTCTCACACAGAACAAATATTTTTATGGCCTACAAGCTTCTTTTGGGTTAGCTCGTTCCATCGTCGACCTCATCTCTGTCCTTTGGACTAGATTGAGGTCAAGAGTAAGCCCATTCATTATAAAAAAAAAGTAGTTGTTCCGGGTCTGGCTGTTTGTGTGAGTTTAAATTTTTGTTAACACACCCACGAAACATGAGAAATTCCTAGTGTGGAGCAACGATGTCAAAAAAAAAAAAAATTATCATATGAAAAGTTGTGTAAAATGTTAAGGTAGGTTACTACCTTAACATTTTACGCAACTTATTGAGGCAGAATCGGCCTAAGCCGGTCAGAATGAGCTTTGTGAACATGTGTTAAAAGCTAAAAAAATATCACCCGACTCGTTTTGTTTAATCTAGTTTTTTTTTTTTTAATATTATCGTAAAATTATTTTATTTTTCAATTTAAATTTAATTAGTGTCCATAGTGTTGTCTCGTGTAGGTTCTTCTCGATAGAAACCTCCTAAGCTATGGAATGGGCACCTGCCTTTCTTCATAGCTCCATCCCACTTTAGACAGAGTCGGCTCTCCTAATTATCTGGCAACAGGACAATCTGTCCTGGATTGTCTGGTGGGGGAGTTCTTCCTCCAATGGAACCTTCGCAAGCAAGAGCTAATCCACCACGTAGCCGGAGGTCGTCTGCTACGTCTCTTATATTCAAATAGTTACAATGCTTTCTTCACTACTAGATCCTTTTCTACTCGCATAATGAGATCATACCATCCGAGACGGCTCTCGGTTAGTTACTCTGGTATACGACGTGCAAGCTGTTAACTTTTTCTTTTTTTGTTCTGTCTTGTTGAATTTATAGTTTTTTTTTTGGAATTTTGTATAATGCACGTCATGTCTCTGCGACAAATAAATATTTTTTCTTTCTTTCTTTGTATAGTCGCCCGACTTTGAACTACCACAGATATGCTCCCTTCGTAATTCAAGGACCTTAATTAAAGGACCTAATGCGTTAACTTTAAGTTACACAAGTTAAAAGAGTCATTATCCACCACGACAATGCAACCGACGAGATTCGGCCAAAAAACATTATTATCGTTCAACTTTACCGACTTCCTCAATAAAATAAACGACTGATACGTTCATAAAAGACACATTTTTGTCAACAGAAACCTCACAATATAATCCATTTAAATCCCCATTCAAAATTATCTCCACCTAAAAGACCTTAAACAGCTGAAACTCGACTGAAAATAACAAAGACGATGGTAAGGACGACGTTTAAAAATGGTGGCGTATTTGTGTTCTCAGCCTTAGATGTACTTACGAGCTGAATTGACTCTTACTTGCTTATGATAAGGTTGGATATGGAATGGGAATGGTATAAGGCAATGTCTTCATCGTATAGCTCCTAATTCGATTGAGTGAATTGATGCGAATTTAACTGTGCTATCTGTTGATTGATTAATTGGTTGTTCCTTATGTATTGAGTGGGTGCGAATAGACTGAATATTCAATTGTGTAGGACAATGACCTTTAGATATAGGTTATGTACAAATTATAATTAACTAGCTTTTTCCCGCGGCTTCGGTCTCGTTAATTTAGAATTTGACAATCAATTCGGGTGGTACTCTGCTTGTAATAATATTATTCAATCATGATTCGAAAGACACGTGGCGCCATCTATTATCATAAGAACGTTATTGTTGTTTTCCTCGGGAAAAAACCACGCTACTCTATAAAATAATCCTCCCCACTTCATTCGTCACTAGTGTCCCGACTGCGGACTGAGCTAACAAAAAACTTCGCTCAATTAATCCAAGTAAATTGCATTCTTAGAAAAAAGGTAAAACTTTTGTAAGCAAAAGACTTTAAACGACTTTGTTAAGACACTATCGGGGATTAAGAGAAAAACCTGCCAAGTGTGTATTGGGTCACGCACAGTGAAAGGTTCCGCAGTCGCGATGATTTTTTTTCACAAGCACAATATTTTTCGACAACAAAATTTAGTTTTTACTTTTTGTTTCATTAAAGAATGTGGAAAACAGATATTTTCCGCTGGTAACGAGTAGTATTCCAAAACGATTATAGAGACATCTTAATCTGTAATTGATGGGGCCAACCACAGATATATAACGTAAGAGCTAGGTGCTCTTCGCGTGCCCAGCTTGAGCATTTTATGCTTAACATTTCCACTGCGCTGGCGCAAGCTAATTTGTTTAAATCAAAAATGTTACAACTCAACAATTTAATTCTAGCCATAAGGAACAAAAATGAAGTCTATTTAGTAAAGTAACTTGTTTGTATACTAACTAAATAGTACTTTTGAAATCAGAGTAGAGTAAATTTATAAAAATTTGACATGACAATATTTACAATTATTTATAAAATTACTATTAACATGATATTTATAACATGTTATTGATTTTATTTTTAGTGAAGTTCATAATTTATTATTTCTAGCTGTAATCAATTAATTAATGTACTACATAATTCAAACACAATGCGAAATGTTATATGAATAAATAAATAAAATGATAGTAGGTAGTCAAAAAATGGCACGCTAGATTTTCATACGGATCGTTATCTATATCGCCACCGATATTGTTGGCCCCACGGCCAACACTACCCCACACAATTATTCGAATATACTACTCAATTGTTTAGAGGTTTCTTTCACTTGACTACGGAACCTTAAAAAAGTGCATTCAAGAACTTTTCTAGATATACTTTTTGCATAAGTTACTGTCTGTATAAGTTTCAAACGGTGAAGCTATTACTTTAACTTACTTTGACTATCTATTGGTTTTAGTAACAAAGGAGTTTTATAGACTTAAGTGCAATTATCGTTCTTTAATAAAACTTTAGAAAAGATATTATAAGAACTGCCTGAACAATAACATAAAAAAGGTTTGTTATAATTATTCAATACATCATCAATTCATCATCATCTGCCTAGCCTTTTCCCAACTATATTGGGGTCGGCTTCTTGTCTCACCGGTTGCAGATGAATACCAGTACTTTATATGAAACGCCTGCCTATCTGATCTCTATAACCCAGTTAGTTCTGGGTAATACGAAACCCCTTGGCAAGACTGGTTGTCAGACTTTCGGGCAACTGACTAGCTGTAACAACTGTCAAAGATCTTCAAATACCTGCCGGGACCAACGACTTAACGTGCTTTCCGAGGCTTGGAGGAAACTCGGTACGAAATGCGTGGTCACCCATTCACGGAGCACCCTAGGCAGGCGCGGCTGAACCTAAAGATGTACCTGAGCGGCTGTTATTATTGAACTACGAGCTCCTCAATTTTTTCAAAACATATAGGTACACACTCGTAATACTATTTTGTTTTCTTACTACATTGCCTCTTCACATACTAAGAAGGAGTGAGCTGCATGCTTTGTTCCAAAGGAGAATGGGCTTCGAAGTATGGGCATCTGCCCCAAGGCCCAATAGCCATGATTTACTTATAAAATAGCATTTAACATGTCAATATTTTGAAAATGAATTTTATAGGCATATAATATGATGTTTGAAACGTACACATCAACCAAAAATTAATAAATTGATGAAATAACAGTATTTAATCAATTATTTAAGTTCTCATATTTAGAGCTCCTCTCTGACTCTAAATCGAGAGAAGTCGCCATAATAAAAGAGATCTATCCATTGGTATATATCTTAACGCTACTGGACGCTAGGGCAATCTTGCCCATTCTCCTTTGGATTAGGAACTAACAATCATTAACGTTTGTCGCATCCTCGTAAAATTATTACATGAAATTTCTGAAAGAATTCAAAAAAAGAACAATGAAAGGAATAAAAAAGTTTTAAAATGTAAGTACCTACGGGTAATAGAACACTCGACAAAGTTGGATAAATTAACAACTTTACTTTTAAAACATTAGATAAGCGACCTAAGTTATAATAGCTAACTTTAAGAAGGAAAGTATTTTATAACTTAGTAACTTACACATTCGTTTAAAAATCTACTTACATGCTTCATTAAAAATTATACCTTAACTTAACAAAAGGCACATTAACTTTAAAAATATTTAAACTTTAAGTAGTTTTAAGATTAATGATTAGAATTTAGTACCATTCTGCCATTACCTTAAACGTTGAAATTTCTCCGGAGTTAGTTTAATAAAGTATTCATACCTACATGTACAGACAGCCATCAAGCTAATAATATCTGCCGCGGCAAATTGTCACTCAGCGGACAGACCTCCGGCGTGATCTCATGGCGACATGGAGAGAGCGACTGTAGCAACCCCGTGCAGGGTACGCCACCATAGTGGCGATAAATCCCCTCTTTGAGGAGTGGCTAGAGAGGCGCCACGGCGCCCTCACCTACCTACCGCTTGACGCAGGTCCTCACCGGACACGGTTGTTTCGGGAGGTTCCTGCACCGAATCGGGCGGGAAGAAACGCCTGGGTGTTTCCACTGCGAGGATCGTCCGGAGGACACGGTGGAGCAACAAGCGGCGATTGGCGACGGCAATCTATCGCGTCCGGCCCTGGTCCAAGCCATGGTCCGGAGCGAGAGGGAATGGGAAACCGTAACCTCCTTCTGCGAAGCAGTCATGCTAGTGAAGGAGGTGGCGGGACGTGAGAGGGAAAGAATCTCACGTCCCAGCCGCCGCGGGAGACGCCTTGGGCGTCGGGGTCACGTGGTGGCTCCCGGCCACCGTAGGTGCGGGCCTGTGGACGGCGAGTTATGGGCTAGCTCGCCGTCCAGCCGTCTTATGACGACAGGCCGTGTCGACGGCGCGTTCGTGTTCCACGTGCGCCTCAAAGAGATGTCAGCAAATAAGTAGGGGTCCGCATGGGCCGATGCCTGCCAGGGCTGCGGGACTGTTCGAAAGAGATACCGTGGCCCTGGAACACAAAGGGCAAAGAAGGAACATGGATCGGTTTTAGTCAGTACAAGTCTGACACTCTCTTCCGCTCCGCCCAGAGTGTCATTTGATGATTTCACATCCGGGAAAAAAAAAAAAAGCTACTACTATCTGTCAAATTTCTTTAATAGATTTTCAACTTTTCTTTTTTCAAGGTTGATTGGGAAAATTTGACAGTTTCGGGTAGCTTGGCGTCTATACATTTATCCCAGAACTTTAGTTTCAAGGTAGTGATGTAATCTACAAGTGATTAGGTGCGAATTGCTCCAATGACGCCATCAGCATTGCTGTCGAATATTGACACTGGGAGCACTTGAACGCGCAGGGTGTTTAGCGTAACACACGTTGATTATCAGTTTTATATTTAATTTTGTCAGTTCACGCTGTTGAGTAGACGGATTTTTCAAACCTATTATTAGGAATTTACTTTAAAATCCGATTTTGATTGAAAGTATGTTGTCCAGTTTGAGTAGCGTTCAGTTATGCCAATCGCATTCCGTGTCGGTTTTGTCGTGAACTCTTTTTAGTGCATTCCAAATAGGTTTATTCACCTTAAAAACAATAAACGGTATATTGAATTATATCTAAACCAAGTTAAAACTATAGTACATGTAAGTAGAAAGAATACTGCACTATAAAGTACTACACGGTGGTACTAGGTACCGCCGTGCACGTTAGACTTACAATTTCATTAGTTGGAACGCGATTATCTTGTGTGGACGCTTTCCTTGTCTCCACGGGTCTTAGTAACATTTAAATGTGGATAAGAAAGTGTGCTTATGGTTTCAGTTTAATGGGAAGAACTGCAGAATAATGTAATTTTAATAGAAATGGCTACTTTAGCTTCTTCATGAAAAATTACGAAAATTGTCCCCTTTATGTTTTTAACAGCCTCCATACTTTTCATCAGCTACGGCTAATCACTTTTAAGTTAAACGGTGAGTTAAACTCATTCATTTCACAAAAATAGTATATCATAGATGTAATAAACGTCTGAGAAAATCTAACAATCTTATTTAAAACTAGCACTTCACCCGCGACTAAAATTGTGGTAGCTCGGCTAATATGCATGACATAAATATAATTTATAGCCTATAACACCCACGAATAATGTAGACTAAACATAACGTTGTAGATATTCACACAAGCATTAACTTATTATTCATGAAATAATGAAAATAAGAATCCCCTATCCAATTTAATACTATCCAGGACAGCCTCTAATAGCCAGCGGCTAAAGAGCCGTCGGCGTCGGCTACTAACCCTAGCCTAACTGGTCTATAATAGACTATGCTTTGGACGCGTCACTTCGCCCCGTATTCTTTGCCAAAGGCTAGATGATATTAAGCGATGTAGATATTGTAATTGAATTTAAATCCAATTATACTTTAATGGTTATTATTTTCGGTGGAGGAGCTCGTGGCTAAATAATAACAGCCGCTCGGATTGATCTTTAGGTTAAGCCGTGCTTGCCTAGGTTGGTCTGTGGATGGGTGACCACCCATTACATACTGAGTTTCCTCCGTGCCTCGGGAAGCACGTTAAGCCGTTGGTCCCGGGTGTCATTTGTAGATCTTTGACAGTCGGTAGGTAGTCAGTGGCCCAAAAAGTCTGACAACCAGTCTTACCAAGGGGTATCGTATTACCCAGTACTAACTGGGTTGTGGAGGTCAGATAGGAAGTCGCTCCATGTAAAATACTGGTATTCAGCTGCATCCGGTTAGACTGGAAGCCGACCCCAACATAGTTGGGAAAAGGCCAATCAGATGATGATGGTTATTATTTGGTGACCTTTTCTCGTACTTTTCTTAAAAAGTTGAAAATGGCAATGACGCTCTGGTCAATCAACTCATCTTAAAGGCCCGGGTTGGCTGCTGTTCATATAATCCTCAACCCATCCCAACTAGAATGCCAGTGTGAAGCCCCTTGTCAAGATATGCCCCATCTACTGCCCTGCCCATCCTGTACAACCACCTGCACCTTTCAGGATTTAAGCTTTTGAAGCTGTGCAGGTGGCTACATACTGGTCTAACACCATTTGTGTTTCATCAACACGTAAAGAAGAAAAAAGCTTAATGAGCATCTTCAATCTAAAAAGTTCCTACAGCTGAAAAACAGGTCTCTAAAAGAGGTAGTGGGCCTTAATTCACTGGGTTGGTCCAGTGTAGGCTGATCTGACATGCAGTCTTACCAAAGAGTATCTAGACTATTACCCAGTAACTATTAAGTTTTTTTATTTATTTATTTTTTGTTTGTTGTATGCACTTGTGGCATGGGCCAAATAAATATGTTTTCTTTCTTTCTTTCTTTTTTTCTTTCTTTCTTTCTGTCTTTCTTTCTTTCTCTCTCTCTCTCTCTCTCTCTCTCTTTCTTTCTTTCTTTGTTTTTAAATGGGTGCAGGTCAGATAGGCTGTCACTCCATGTAAAATACTGGTGTTACGCTGTATCTGAGAGTAGACGAAGACCAAAGAAACTATGGTTGGACTGTGTGAACTGTATGGGAGGTGACTGCTGAGATGACGAGTAATAGAGAAGAATGGTAGAAGAAGACATGCTGCGCCGACCTCAAATAAATTGGGATAGGGGCAGGTGAATGATGATAACGCTGCATCTAGTTTGACTGAAAGCCGACCCCAACATAGTTGTGAAAATGGTAGGCAGATGATGATGATATCCAGTGTGATCTTCCAATTTTCAGGTTAAGAACAAATACCAGTTACCTCATGAAGGTTTTCTTTACCGTTTTGCGTTTAGAATTTGAATATACAGACTTGCATAATATAACATATTAATCGAATAAATAAATGAATGGAAATATAAAATACATGCTAGGATTTAAAATAATTCAAACTTAACAACAAGGAAAAGTAATAAAGCGCTCTTCCTCTCTCTACTTATTTAAAAAAATTGCTGCAATTTTTTAAATAAGTATTTGTTTCAATTTTTTTTATTTACCATCTGTAAGTGTACATTATGGATACAGCAATTAACGATTTGATTTGATTTGAGAGTAATGGTCGGCATTGATGTAGACGAAATCACGACCTTACTCGTAAGTCAATCCACAGCTGCTCATAAGAATAGCAATAATTATCGTTTTGTTTAAAAACTCAGAATTTACATAAAGTCATACATAGTATCAAAATACTTCCTTTAAATCTTCTTCTTTTAAGAATTCAGCTTTCAAATAAACGAAAAACGGTCCGCTGTCAGTACAACAGCAACTGCAGTGCTGTCAGCTGTGTCTACATTTCTAATCCTACTTTCCTCTCGCAGGTCTGCTGGAAGAGATTTCGTATGAAATAAGCAGTACCTTTGTTCTCTTCTATCTTAATGTAATGTCTTGTTAAGTATTTTGTGTGTACATAAATAAATAAATACAATCTGAACTACAAAACAATTCTTTCACGCTTCCATCATAAATCGAGAAGGAAAAATACACAACTATCTGAATTCAATATGTACGACGTTCTCATAACTTCCTATACCATCAAATATGAAGTAAGTCCACTAGGAATAAATACTCGCTTCTCTTGCTCCCAAAGGCACAAAGAGAAAAACTTACATATACCATTCGACATTTATATACCCATCTATCTATCTAATACTATCTACAGGGTGTAAGGGACAGCCCTTCACATACTGACAGGGTGCATTCAGCTCCTTATTTTGAATCATATTCCACCGAAATTTTTTGCCGGTTTTTTTTTTTTTTTTAGTATACTATTTCTTTCAGTACTCCATTTATGAAAATAATACGGCTAAAATCAAAAATCCAACAATGGACTTTGAAATACTCTAGCGAACGACGCGTGAAATCACCTGTTCACTTCCTGCCAGCTATAGAGTTCATCGAACTCGTCGTCGCGCTTGCCGTTCACCACGTGCGTTTAGACACGGTAACAAGATACATTGCGTATGAGGAAATAAAATAAATCAAATTTATTGAATTCCCATAGCAGTCCTGAAATAATTTCTTGTACCGGTCATTTTAGTATGATTTACTGAACTCACTCCATCAATTTGTGGAGCGCTGTACTTACACCCTGTATATACTTTGATTTAAACAATGTTTTAAGCTTTCACGGTTTACAATTAAACTCAACAGCGCCGAAATATCGGAAGCTCAAAATAATGAACAATCACGGAAGATATCCCGTAAGTGACAGAATAAGTTTACTTTGATTTAACTCCAAATCCCTGTACAAAAAAAAAATATTTTTATCTCCCCAAACACCAGGGAATAACAGGAACACAACACCATAAACTAACCGGTAGTGACGTCACGAAGTAAAAGCCTTGTTTAGTGAACGACTAGATCCAATTTATCGCAACCACTTCCGGTTTACAAAAACTACTCGAGGAATAGAGGGAGTCGGTATAGTGTGACAACTTTGATTGGGACGCTAGAGGACAAAGACTACTGAGCAAAGAAATTTTAATATAGTTATGATATACGAACCTCCTTGCAATAGCCGCCTTGTTGCTGTTGGTACAAGTGTAACCTGTCAGACCTAGCAATAATTATTTTGAAACCTCACTGAAATATGGCATCACATTTTTTCTGGGACATTTCTGATAGCCTATATAGTTTGATAATTATCTTTGTTCCTGAGTGACTGTGTCTGATTACTGAGCATGGGATATTGAGAGCCTAGAGCCTAAACAAAGTGACATTCTATAAACGATAACGATGGTGAGTCAAAAATGTATTCGATTGACATACGCTATCGAAACACTAGTTACTATCCTGTTTGAAGTCGTTGTATAGAAATCGCTGGACTCACATTAGAGCTCTAGAGCTCAAATAAATGTAGTACAGTTATAGCGAACATCACTGTTCCGGAAGTGAGTAGAGATAAAGGGGGCGCTTGCAATAAATTGATTAGTCTCTAAGTAAATTATTATCATTCTGTACGCGTTTCATTCATGTACTTTGTATGCGTTTGTTGTTTGATAATGGAAGAGTGAAATAAACATTGAATCAGACTCTCAAGACTTCACTGACCATTGTACTCGGCGACTACAGAATGATAATATTTCTGCTTGTGAAGGACTTTTTTATATCCTTCTAGCTGTACCTTTTTAACAGACCGACTCCTAGACTATTCAAAAGTGTTTTTAACCGGCTAATTTAAAATTTCTTATTTATTTATTTGAATTTTCGCCGCACATACTATGACACTCTGCAATAATGTAGCTTTCAGTGAAAAAAATCTTGAAATCGGAAGATTAGTTACCGAGATTACGCCCAAAATTCAAATATACAAACCACTTTTTTAGTATTAGACAAACATTAGAAAAAAAAACTGCAGAATAAAAAAGGTTATTGAATTTTAACAATTTTATTAAAGTCTTGATTTGAAACTACCACTTTGTATGCAAACCACATCTCTTTTAACTCTAGAGTATTGAAATTTATAGTACTTATTCTGAATAAAAAGTGTCACGTAAAAGATTGAATTTCCATAAAATATCGTGTCTGAGTATACCGAACCATTAAAAAAGTGGGTACAACAATAACAAATCCGTCGTGCTCATTCGATTGGACAAAACTCTGTAAAAACTCGGTGGATTAAGAAATATTACTTAAGATTTTTTTGACATTAAAATGTTGATTTAACTTCTGTTCTGATTTTTTACTTTCTTGTTTTTGTTGTTAAAAGTAACATTTTTTTATTCATTGAATGAAAATACGTAGGTGCATAGACAATGATTTAGGAACCTTTACAAAATAAACGCTAAACGTACGTAACTATGCTCTAAAAATATGGCCAAAAAATTGCTAACTTAAGGTCCTATTTTGACAAGTGCCAATCACTTTCAAATCGTTTTGTAATTCTACAACGACTTCAACAAGATTGTGACATAAGCTTTTGGACTTAGTTCAGCTTCTTCTTAGCGTGTCAATGACAATTTAAAATGAGTCAGCGTAAAATTTGGCGATGAGTTTGGCACTTTCAGTAGCGCCCATCAGCTCCCGTGATGTGCAAGCAACAGGACAAGATATCAAGTGTCACACAAATCCATTCAAATACATTCCTGACTTTTCCATAGTCGTTATATAGCTGATAGAATGTGACTTAAGGCAGTCTCGCAGAGCCGTCGGGCGCCACGTGGTAGCCACCACCGACCACCGTAGGCGTAGGCCTGACCCCTTCCGCTCCATCCAGAGCGGGAGGGGTCATTTGATGATTTCCCATCTGAAAAAAAAAGGCAGTATCCCAGATCTCCTAAAGTCACATTCTATCAAGCAAGCCCGAGAAACAGAGAGCGCCAGCGTATCACGAGTGTATGCTGTGAGAAAACTATAATCATAAACCATTATGTATGAGACTCTCACAGTCTTAAGATACTTCACAGATAGTGATAAACATTAATGCGTAGGGGATGCTTTTATGACTCATTGCGTTTGTTTGCAAACTGTAACTGAACGACTACGTGACAATAAAACATTTTAATGCAAAACTTTGTTTTAGTTACATCATCGTCTTTTTATCTCTGTACGTTATTATTGTTATTTGATGAACTGACAAGTTGAAAGTTGTTGGGTGTCTGTACGTTTGGTCTGAGAATTGTGATGAGGACGATAAGTGATGTAAAGCATTTTTTTTTTTTTTTTTTTTTTTTCCGGATGGGAAATCATCAAATGACCCCCCCCGCTCTGGGCGGAGCGGAAGGGAGTGTCAGACTTGTACTGACTAAAACCCACCCATGTTCCTTCTTTGCCTTTGTGTTCCAGGGCCACGGTATCTCTTTCGAACAGTCCCGCAGCCCTGGCAGGCATCGGCCCTTGCGGACCCCTACTTATTTGCTGACATCTCTTTGAGGCGCGCGTGGAACACGAACGCGCCGTCGGCACGGCCTGTCGACATAAGACGGCCGGACGGCGAGCTAGCCCATAACTCGCCGACCACAGGCCCGCGCCTACGGTGGCCGGGAGCCACCACGTGACCCCCGACGCCCAGGGCGTCTCCCGCGGCGGCTGGGACGTGAAGTTCTTTCCCTCTCACGTCCCGCCACCTCCTTCACTAGCATGACTGCTTCACAGAAGGTGGTGACGGCTTCCCATTCCCTCTCGCTCCGGACCATGGCTTGAACCAGGGCCGGACGCGAGAGATCGCCGCCGCCAATCGCCGCTACAAGGACACGGCGGTGCTCCGCCCAAGCGGGGCAGACCTCTACGGTGTGCTCCACCGTGTCCTCCGGACGATCCTCGCAGTGGAAACACCCGGGCGTTTCCTCCCGCCCGATTCGGTGCAAGAACCTCCCGAAACAACCGTGTCCGGTGAGGATCTGCGTCAGGCGGTAGGTGAGGGCGCCGTGGCGCCTCTCTAGCCACTCCTCAAAGAGGGGACTTATCGCCACTATGGTAGCGTGCCCTGCACGGGGTTGCAACAGTCGCTCTCTCCATGTCGCCATGATATCACGCCGGAGGTCTGTCCGCTGAGCGGCAATTTGCCGCGGCAGCGGAGTTTCCCCCCGACGTAGTGCCTCCGCGCGCCATTCATGCAGGCGCGCGAGGACTATCGCCTCCAGATCCCATGGCGGCAATCCGGCAAGGAGGCTAGCCGCCTCGCCGGAGATCGTGCGGTACCCCCGGATTAGCCTTATGGCTATTACCTTTTGGGGCGCGTTCAGGTAGTGGGCGGCTTGCCGCCTCAAAGAACGCGCCCACACCGGGGCCCCGTAAAGGGCCATGGACCGCACGACCCCCGCGTATAGCCTCCGGCAGGAGATGAGATGTAAAGCATCTGACTAAAAGAGTGACGAATAAAAACCTAGGCCACACAAACTATATGGCAGACAGAGCATCTGTAGTGAATCAGAACGGAAAGTTCAGAAAAAAAAAACAGGAAAAAAGTTATTTTTAGTAAAATTTTTTTTTTTTTTTTGTAAAACACAAAGACGACGCTGGCTTTTTTAAAAACGATGCCAATTCCATAGTTTTCCATTTTGTCTGGAATAGGAAAAGTCAAAAGGACTATGTAACTGAATAATTAAATTACAACAGGGACAAAGGACATAATTTCAAAGTATTGTTTTAACATAATATTTTTGTGTTTTAAGACGGACTGTCTTACTGTTCAATCCGTAACAATGGTAGAAGAACTAAGAGACGCATAAGTCATGCTCAAAGGCTTGAACAAAACTAAGTAAATCTCAGTGACTCCTTGAGTGTACGCTGTGTGTGTGTACAGTCGATAACAGAATTTCAGAACAAAGACGGCTCTAAACCGATTAGCAACAAAATGTTCATTGGACCGAGCGGATATGTTTGATGTTCAGTTGCGCTCAGTTCAATTGTGTTTATTTGCGTGCCTTTAGAGAAAATTATTATTATCTAATCAAAGAGTTTGAAAACAAAGAAAATCAAAACCAAATCAGTTTATTAATCAAAAGAAATAAAAACTTTTTGTCATATATGTCGGTGAGCCACAATCTAAGCAGCGCTTGTATCTTGTGGCTCAGGAGGAAATTCAAAATATAATAAACATTAAGAGCGCTTGTACACACGGCGGCACATGAAAAGCTACATTTACATTTCGAGTATGACTTGGCCTCGCTTTGTATAGATTTCCTATACAATGAGACATAAACTGGTTTTGTAAAGCTTGATTGGCCGTCGTGCGTTCAGAAAGTGTAAGTTTTCATATAAAATAATAAGTTTTCATTTAGTATAGTAATAATGATGAAAAAAGATCTTACGGTTTCGTTTTGCATCTTTTATTAGCAGCACAGCATATTTTTAAACACACAGTTTACACGTAATCATTCCTATAATATTTTTTATACACTAGTTAAAGACAGATTCTTAGGTTTTGTAACTAGTCCTATAATAATAAAGAGTAGAGGAAGACCAAAGTAACGAACGAAGAAACGCCTTGGCTTTACATGCCAACCAACCTCGTTGTCGAGAAATATCTCTCTGGCATGCTGGTTTCCTCACGATGTTTTCCTTTACCGAAGCAAGAGGAAATTATACAATACGCACATAAATCATGTGTGAAAGATAATATCGCTAGAAAGGAGGTGACTGCTGAGATGGGTAACAAAGAAGTATGGAAGAAGCAGACATAGTATGACAGTGGCATGTCATACTGTGTCTGCGATGAGAATGATGATGTGTCCTATAATA
Source organism: Noctua janthina (assembly GCA_963576755.1). Classification (NCBI taxonomy): domain Eukaryota; kingdom Metazoa; phylum Arthropoda; class Insecta; order Lepidoptera; family Noctuidae; genus Noctua; species Noctua janthina. Next base: position 14,315,617 of record OY755069.1, on the reverse strand, counting down.
AAATTTACTATAGCAACCACGGCCATAAAGCAAGCTTGACGTACGCATATATCGGCTAACTATAGCAACTATTAGTTATTTATACAATTCTACACAAAATCCCTTAACTCCTTGATATTTCCTACCCAAAAAAAGCACTACTTTTCCTTACCGCCCCATTACTTCGAAACTTTCTGCAAACCCATACATTTCTAAGCGACAAATCAGTCGGTACAACGGACATTTTGTCACATACACCGCGTGAATGGAACTAATCCTTAGAAGCGGATTGCAGGGGATTGACTGGAACGTGAAGTTGAACCTACGGAACCCCTGATTACTTATTCTTTGGGGTCTTTCCTTATTTATGGTGTAAGAAGGTGGCTACACATATGAATGAACATATACATGGGGATTGCCTGTCTACATATTACTGAAAGCCTTTGGTCGGCTCTTTGATAAAAAAAACTATAAGATATTAATTGACATAAATATATTTAACCAACGCTTCGTTGCCTCGGTAGTCTAGTGGTCGCAAGCGCGACTGCTAAGCGTGAGGTCCTGGGTTCGATTCAGGCAAAGTGTTATTGGGTTTTACCATTAGGAATTTTTCAGTAGCAGCCATATAGCCCGGATGTGTGCCCGGTTAATGGCAATAGGTGTACTATTAGGTACACCTCTGCCTGACCCTTCGGAGATTACAGACGTGATATTTAATTAAAGATCAAATAGGGGTTTTAGTATTTTTTTAACTTTTTTGGAATAAGCATAAAGACCTTAATGGCTAAGCATGAGCTGCCAGGGCTGCGGGACTGTTCGAAAGAGATAACGTGGCCCTGGAACACAAAGGGCAAAGAAGGTACATGGATGGGTTTTATTTAGTACAAGTCTGACACTCTCTTCCGCTCCGCCCAGAGTGGGGGGGTCATTTGATGATTTCCAATCCTAAAAAAAAAAAAAAAAAATATTGCTTGTAATTTTTCTTTTGACAATACAAACAAAAATCATCTTTTCATATGGCTAAGCATAAGCTGGAACACAAAGGGCAAAGAAGGTACATGGATGGGTTTTATTTAGTACAAGTCTGACACTCTCTTCCGCTCCGCCCAGAGTGGGGGAGGTCATTTGATGATTTCCAATCGTAAAAAAAAAAAAAAAAAAATATTGCTTGTAATTTTTCTTTTGACAATACAAACAAAAATCATCTTTTCATAGACATGCTAACAATTGTTTTTTAATCTAGTTTACTTCTTCCATAAGTTCAAAAAAAAAGGTTTCTTTTTAAATCAAACATGTCTAAACCCAAAACTCAAGCTACAGTTTCACACAAGTCGTCCAAAGTTAGTTTCATTACCCTAGCATATTTAACTAGGCAAGTTTCATGAGCCCAGAGACTGGATTCAAGGCTAACGCATACACTTAGGACTAAGTTAAAGGACTTATCACTTTTAGTATGCCTATCTTGTTAGGGAACAAGGTCATGGCTATGTAGGGCAGGATACTAAAACGGAAATATTTTAATGGCCTCACCAACAGAATATCGAAATATATATGTACCTAGTACCTACAACTTTCTTCAGGCAAGTACCGTTTTTATATCTTCCAGTTAGTTGATACCTCTTGGCCACAAGTGATATTTGTGTTACAAAACGGCGACTGCGAAAAATACAAATGAATAAGTTGGTTTAGACTTTGGCTGTACACTCTCGACCGAGAGCTCTTTCTATGACTCTCCCGAGGCATCTCGCAGACTCAGGATGGAGGGATAAACTGACACAGGACGGACAGCAAGTGAGGAACACCAAGACATTAATCATCGGAGTCTATGCGCTGTTTGTTACAGGGCTATGTTTAAATGGCTATAACTCTTAAAATAATTGGTGTTCTGTCAATATTTTCATATCATTTTGTGGGTTAACTCAAATACTTCTAATTAAACATTTAAAAAAAACACAAATGCAACATTCAGGGACATTTTGCACTAGAGTAGAAAATGTAAAAAATATGTAATTTTTATGTAAAATTTCGTAATTTATTATTATTTTAGGCTATTCTTTGGTTATTTTCAAGAAAATGTATTTAGTTGTTCGATAGCTTCAACGTTTATCCTGGCAATAACATCATATTCACGTCTCTAGGTTGCTTAGATTCAAAGATATTAGCATTACATTAAACATGCCCTAGATCAGCATATTAAAAAAACAAAATGACTGCCATTCGTGGGTTGTGGGGTTAGGAGTATTTATAAACGAGTATTTGTCGATAGAAATGAGTATATAATATGCCCTTAAAGTAACCGGTAGCCAAATACACTGTATAGTAGCGGTCGTCTAGCTTCAAGGTTCTTCGCGTGTTCTCCGTCCTGTGTCATTTTTTTGCGAGACTCCTAGGGAGAAGAGCTCTCGGTCGAGAGCGTACAGCCACCATTATTAGAGCGAGAGCGAGACGGTACGTCGCTTGACGCAAGGCGCTTTGCATCTCACCAGACACCTTTTAATAAAATTGATGATTGAAGCTGCGAAAAGATTTATTTTATAATGACGCTCTCTGGACTTCGAGGTTCTTTTTTCTGGCAACGACTATGTGAATTTGCTACAGCACATGTTATCAAGGAAATAATACAAATATTTCCTAGAGCCACCAGCTGTAAAAATTGTGTGAATGGCAAATATTTTTCTGCGTACTGAAATTATAAGACCACATGCTGCAAAAATTCAAGCAAAATCACGCTCAAAGCTAATATTGAATTAAAATATCGCATTCCATTACCGCCTACCATTGTTTAACCGGAATACGACTCCGGCATGGCGTAGTTTTAAAATACACTGGAATCGGCGTATTTTTCGTTTTCCCTATTTTCTGACAGGAAGTGAGGTCCGGTTAATTGTATTTAGATGAATGGGTTTTCAGTTTCGTATTGTTATGTGAGTGTGCGAGTGAAATTGGAAAAAAATGTATTGTGTTTTAATGGAGTTGAGACTAACGTAGGAGGAAAATCTTTACAGCCGCCTGGTTTTAGGTTTTATACTATTTTGTTGATCCATTACGTTGTTAATGTACTTATTATCTAAAAGTTATGAAAATTTAATGTTAGCCCGTACCTTACCGAAAAGAAATGTACTCGCTTGCGCGCTGTATGACACAAATGGCATATACAGGGTGTGAACGTACATTACACGAAACCGTCAACCAAGCTCTATGTGCACCTAACTAAGTAACCCCACGCAAAAATAATTGCTGGGAACAAATTTTTTTTTGGGGTGAAAAATACCGTTTTACGGTAAAACTCAATGTAGCACACTCAAAACATTGTGATGATGGATGCTTTGAATAATAAACGGGTCATGGAGATAATTAAGGTTATTACCTTAAAACTATTATTTAAAAAAAGCTTGTGAAAAAATTGGAACTTTGCCCTTCAATATCTTCGTAACAAGAAGGTAAGATATGGGCTGTACAAAAAAAAACAGAGGACAAGTGCCTTTACATCCGATCGATAGGTTTATAAATCTTGTACAGAAATTCTGCGCTCGACACAATTTCGATGCCACAAATTTTACTAGAACCTTACTACTACTTCACTCACACGCTTTCAGAAGAGCACTTTAACACACAAAGATTTACTGCAGACTTGCCTACTCTACTGGTATCTACTAACTATTACTCTCTCTCTAGAAGCTAAAGCTCCAGTAAGCGAAGTCAGCGCTTTGTCTTTCGCTGAAAGCGATTCATTGTACACATTTCTAATTGAATAATCTCCAGACCGTCTATTGACTGAATTCGCTTCTACCGTCTAAACTAAATTGTACAAGCTGTTGACGTTAATGATAGTAAGTAAACTGTTGATGTTCGTTTTAGTTGAATCTCTAATTCTTAAATGCGAATCTAAAACTACTCAACGGATTTGGATGAAATTTGGGACATATTATGTAGTTTATAATCTGGGTTAACGTATAAAATACTTTATCCCGGTAATATGATTCTGTGGGTCAGTTACCGAACTTCACGCAGGTGAAGCTGCGGGCATAAGCTATATGTTTATATTTTGTTTAAGACTTACCACGATCACGTTCAAGCTATACTAACTTTATTTATCAGCACTTCAATGGTACAATAATTATCTTCAATGGTATAATAATTATCTGTGTAGCCCTGGCTCTTGTACTAGGAATTTATGTATCACAAGAGCCAGCCTGCGATAAAACAATTGAAAGAAGTTTTTTCTAGAATATCAAAAACGAACTTGTGGTGCGACGGAAGAAGACAAGTGAATCACGCTAGTGTTCCTTGATACAAGTCGCGTTGTAAGGGCGCGTTCCCACTATGTCGTGACGATTAATTTATCGTTGGTTAAATATATGGAAAAGTCGTGGACAACAGTGAATCGTGTCGTCCTATATGTGAACACCTCCATTTAAATACACAAGCCACGACGCTTTAAACGACATGATATCTGTCGTCACGACATAGTGCGCGCCCTTAGTCACATCACCTGTAGTTGTGGACGGCTAACTTGTAACAAAAATAAAAGTAGAGAAATCAGTGATGTTTATAAGTAGGTATTACTAAACAAACACATATTAAATTTTACAGTTGAATCTATATTTGTAAGCTGTTTCACCTCCCACCCGTTTCGCGTTACCAAACGTTTTATATTTTTCAATTTCCCAAATTGTTTTGATGTTGTTGTTGAAAATAAGCGAATGGAGTGTTTTAATTTCGTTTCAAAGATAAATAGAATGTTTGTGAAATGTGTTGAAAAAAAAGTTTGACCAAATCCTTTGTAGGAAAGGGCACGGCTTTCTGTACCAATTTTGACATTTGTAACAAATATTGTGAAAATGGTAACCGCTAAAAGCAATTGATGCAAATTTTAAAACAAAAATCATTTTGTATTAGTAAAAATTTAAACCATTTACGATATTTCTAGTTGAGGAAACCAGCAGGTCTGATTAAATTGTCTTATGACAAACATGGGGTCCACCTGGTTTTTCGGGATATCTTCAAACGGTTGTTCGACTCTTACGTTACCAGAGGACTGGCCTATTTTTTTGCTTCGTTGGATGGCAACGAAGCAACATTTCCATCCAAAAATGCTTTTGGACACTTTTACTTTTGAAAGCAATGCGGACAAGTTTTTGATGCCCTATAATTCTTTTTCCCTTTTGATAAATGTACTTTACATGTTTTTATTATTATTAAAAGTCGGTTATTGTTGGTGATTTATTAATAAATCTCATTTCAATGCCTCACCGACTATAGAACTATTAAAGCTTGGGACAGGAGATTTTAAATCTACAATAGTAGTAATGTTCGGGTCAATTACCGAACAATAATCAACATGTCAGCATAAATGCGCTCCGCGCTCTATGCCTTGAATATTTTATGTATTACCTATAAGTAAAACAGTCAGTACGTCTCGGACAATAATATCGGGCGCGACTCAATTTCATCTCGTTCACCTCATTAGTTTTAATCGTTATCCTGAATTACTGAAATATAGTTATCTTTATAATCTTTAATCTTAGTTTATCTCAATCTCACCCCAACCCCGAACAAGTAAAGTTTTCTTTTTCCAACAGTCTTCTTGTAAAACGTAATCTAGTCATAAAAACGTAGACGTAGACTTGTTTACTAGGGATGTGATCAATTAACTACGCTCGATTAGGCGATTATCTTTACTTGATTAAGTTGACCATCGACTATTTTTCCGCTTTTTTGTCGTTAACATTTTTTACGAAATATCCTTGGAACCTAGGACCTGGGAAAATATACCGGACTACATTATAATCCTTTAAGAATACATGGTCCCAGACATTAGATAGGTTAGGTTACACAAATACCTAAGCTTATTTCTAAATGTAGTTAAGCCTCTTATGTTAAAGCTTTGAGGCTGGTTTTGTTCTAGTAAATAGTCTAAATCCAATTCTTTTGGTCGGAGTTTTAATAATACAGACTGTAGTTATTTCTAAAGCTGCTCAAATCCTTTAACTCTGTTGCCACATGAAAAGTGCCTTTCTTCTTTTTGTTTGTAAAACGTTACTAAGTTCTCTCTGGCTTGGACCCATTTTGTCTTTAGTGCCCAATAGAGGAAATCGAGTTAGATATATTTTAAAGGTAAGATTTGGCACACATAAAGGGTGTAAATAGACCCTTAACATAGCCGAAAGGCACTTGTTCTTCCCGTCGTTGCGATCATTTTTTTGTTCTAGATCATACCTGAGAACCTTCTAGTGACGGAGATATTGGGGGTCAAAATTCCAACTTTTTCACAAGTTTTTTAATACTTGTTTTTAATGTAAGATTTTTACTTTACACACCTGCACGACCCACGTACTATTCGATCCATCCATCAGTACAATGCTTTGAGTGCTTTCGATCGAGTCCTACCGTAAAACGTGATTTTTCACCCCAAAAAAAAAAATCGACTCCCAGCAATAATTTTTGCGTAGTTTGATGACAGAATGCGGATTTTTTATTGCTATCAGATGAAAAAAAAATTATTTAACAATTATTTATGTACACACAAGAAGAAAATAACAAAAAAATATGCACAAAGGCTTCATTTCATCGTGAAATCATAAATGTTATTGCGTAAGAATTTTACTACATTTTTCAGTTACTAGGTGTGCCGTGCCTAAAATGATAATAAGCAAGGATATAGAAATACTTGTTTTTTACACTATTTTTGTCTTATTTCGTCGCAAATATCTGGTATTAAGAGGAATAACCGTTTTTAATCAGTATCAAAATATCAGCATGTTCTATGCTGATATTTTGATAGAAGAGTTAATAAAAAAAACTTAAAATGAAAAATACTAAGCCACAATTGCGCGCCGGCACTTATTTCCAATGTTTAATCCAAAAGAAAACTGAGATATTGGAAGGGGAATTTGTTAAAATGTAATTTATTCTGAAACTAGATTTTGCCCGCGGCTTTACGTGCAGAGAATGACATTTCGTTTTTCTTCTCTCGTATCTATATAATTTGAAACCACAGATTGATGGATGCATAGGCATCAAATTCTCCTTATAACCAACAATGTTTGCGAATGGGTGGCTCAACTCATAGAAAATTTATATTATTATGTAAATGGCTTATTAGAAACAAACGTTTGGAGCTTTTTTTTTTCGTATGGAAAATCATCAAATGAGCCCCCCACTCTGGACGGAGCGGAAGGGAGTGTCAGACTTGTGCTGACTAAAACCCATCAATGTTCCTTATTTGCCCTTTGTATTCCAGGGCCACGGTAACTCTTACGAACAGTCCCGCAGCTCTGGCAGGCAACGTTTGGAGATTGAGTCAAGTGTTGTGTGTGATTTCAACTACCCCCCTACCTATGTATCTACCAACACTGAAGAATCATGTCGCACGGTTAGAGGCTGGAAGACAATATGACGTCGATATTTGGGTGTAGGGTTTATCCTACTGGTTTCCCTGCCGTTTTATGTACAATCATTTTAAAGTCGTCGTAGAAATACGAAGCGCTTTGAAAACGATCGCACGTCTCGTCCCAAGGCCCTGTGAACGTATTGTATGTAAACAGTATGTGGCACACACACACCCTTAATGTCGCCATACTCATCCCCAGTCGTATAGAAGAAGAAAGAGGAGAAAACAAAACGGTACGGCTACAAACAATGTTGCCTAAATCATTAAATGTCACAGTCTCACAGAGAATATAATGATATCATCATCTGCCTAGCCTTTTCCCAACTATGTTGGGGTCGGCTTTCAGTCTAACCGGATGCAGCTGAATACCAGTATTTTACATGGAGCGACTGCCTATCTGACCTCCACAACCCAGTTAGTACTGGGTAATACGATACCCCTTGGTAAGACTGGTTGTCAGACTTTAATGAATAAAATGATATAATGATTTAATATAATATAATAATATACTCTTATAACTAGAAAACGGGATATTTACCATGTTTATTGTTTTCTTAGAGTTCCCGATATTTCGGCGCTGTTGCAAGCACCATGACACAAACAATAAACATGGTAAATATCCCGTTTTCTAGTTATAATAATGTTAGTGACCAGATAGTTTAAAATCTAATATAATGTTCTTCCAAGACAAAAGAAAAATCTAAAAATTACATGCTAGTGAAGGAGGTGGCGGGACGTGAGAGGGAAAGAACCTCACGTCCCAGCCGCCGCGGGAGACGCCCTGGGCGTCGGGGGTCACGTGGTGGCTCCCGGCCACCGTAGGCGCGGGCCTGTGGTCGGCTAGTTATGGGCTAGCTCGCCGTCCGGCCGTCTTATGACGACAGGCCGTGTCGACGGCGCGTTCGTGTTCCACGCGCGCCTCAAAGAGATGTCAGCAACCACGTAGGGGTCCGCATGGACCGATGCCTGGCAGGGCTGCGGGACTGTTCGAAAGAGATACCGTGGCCCTGGAACACAAAGGGCAAAGAAGGAACATGGATGGGTTTTAGTCAGTACAAGTCTGACACTCCCTTCCGCTCCGCCCAGAGTGGGGGGGGTCATTTGATGATTTCCCATCCGAAAAAAAAGCACTGAAAGCCAAGAATTCTGAACAAACGAATTCACTTACCTTTAATATTATTGGTTAGTACAAATGAAGTCAGACTACGAAATGCCGACCTCTCAGTTTGACCTAAATGAGATATCTTTATTCCGATGAAAGTCTCAACAGTAAAATAATTTTAGATCAAGCTTAAGATTAAGTTTTTGTGATATTGACGTTGAAATAATAATGCCTTGAAAATTGCAATAAAATTATTTCGTGTCTGGGTTATGATTGATTGACTAGAATGAAATTACTTAGGTAATAAGTATTTTGTCTGGATAGGTAGGAAAAGAGAAATTTACTAGTCTTTCTTTCTTTTTCGTGTGGTTAGTGCCTTACTTGGTGTCAGAGTTTTTTTATGCCGCCAATGGGCCTCTGACTTAGCTTTACATGCCGTCGAGAAATATCTCTCAGGCATGCTGGTTTCCTCACGATTCTTTTCCTTTACCGAAGCAAGTGTGTGTGTGTGTGTGTGTGGGTGTTATCTTAGTTTCGAACCCAAGAACTGACTTGGCAGTCCGACGGTCACACCTCTAGGCTACGCCTGACTGCGCGGATGGGCGACGTCATGTCAGAATCATTATGTATCACCTTTGTAAGTCGTTAAATGTAAAAATGTATTACTTTAAAATGTGCCAGGCAATAAAATTGTTATCATAATTTTATTATTAATTAGTTACCTACCAATTAATGACATAATTATAATAATAGAAGTTGTACCTACTATTATTTGTATTATTAAATATGCAATGGCCCATAAATGTTATTAGTTGATAAATAATTACATATTAAAATGCATTATTTTGTCCTGATAACGATCTAAAACATAAATGAAACTGTTCAGATAAATATGATAATTCAACAATTAGTTAATTCCTAGTTAAATAAAACAAGAACAACAAAGACCTCCCTATAGTTGTAATATCACTACCAGAATCAATTGCATTACCTAAAACTAATGATTTAATAACATTTAACATGTATATCAACCTTAGGTAATAATTGAATTTCTGCTTACATAGTAACCTCAACCTAGCACTTGAAAATAAAGAACGCCGTGCCACAAGAAAAGTCGTACCCGTTTTCTACAATCGTAGCCATCTTTGAATTGGGAATAAGAAACATTTGTAACTCTGACGGGCTAACGTAAGGCTAAGTTCTGATAACATCACAGCTGCTGAGACCTCGTTTAACTTATTCCTGAATGATCAAACAAGGCTATTCGTTTTTTTCCTTATGCTAACTTATCAAGTGAACCGAATGGAACAGGCTTTCAGAAATAAAATGAAATCAAGCTTCAGATTCTACAACAAGATTATACGGACATTCTTACCAGATACACAGGCCAACCTGAAACAATAACCTAATCAAAAACACACCACAATGAAGTATTTGTTTTGAGCAGTAACCAAAGTTGTGTCACGTAAAAACAAGCACAGTTGTTCAAAAAGTCTTATAAACCACAAGTCCATCGCCATTACGTCAAGTAACATACCTTCACGCTAGGCTGAGGCTGCAGAGGTGTGCTCTATAGTACACCCAGATTTTGCCAATTATGTTTAAGTCTCGTGTAATAGGGTGCGAGCCTATTACCATCAACCAGTTAAGTCTCAAGTCCGGGAAATTCGTGGTGGAAAAAAAACAACCAATCAAACTTTGCCCTACCCGGCACTGGATTACAGGACTTCAAACTCCAGTAGCTCTTGCTTTCATCAGACCAACGAGGCCACTGCGCAAAATATGCTGTCAAAACACTAACTTAAGATTCATCTTATTTGCTTAGCCTTTTCCAAACTATTTTGGGGTCGGCTTCCATTTCAACAGGATGCAGCTGAATACCAGTATTTTGATAGCGATGAAGCGACTGCCTACCCGCCTCCACAACCCAGTTAGTACTTGGTAATACGATACCCCTTGGTGAGACTGGTTGTCACTTTCTGGCCATTGATGACATGTGATGACTGTCAAAAATCTACAAATGACAGCCGGGTCCAACGACTTAACGTTCTTTCTGAGTCACGGAGGAAGATTGAAGATTGATCCAAGCGACTGTTATTATTTAACACTAACTTAAGATTACAAACCAGTTTCCCGATAGCAGGAACCCACATCTGACTTCACCCTTAAACAGAAACTTGCTGGTTTCCTCCCATGTGTACACAGAGCAAACATCCAAAGTTTTAATGTAATTTTTTTCAATTCTCCAAGTCGTGAGTTCGTGACCGCTGTTTGAGCGGCACAGCTTCCTTTCCATTATTCATGTTCGATAGTTTTCATGCAACGGAAATTCTTTTATTGTGGAGTGACCTGAAAATTATGTACATGACGTAAGCAGCGTTGATACCATCTATACATCTATACAAATAAATAAAATTGAAATTGCTGTTTGTAATATAAAAATAATAACTTTTTACTGAATGCATATGAAAATACATAAGGCACTTATAATAAAACACTTTTTTTTTAATTTTGTCCGTCTGTCTTTCTGTCTGTTTGTTCCTGCTAATCCCTTGACGGGACTTTTACTGGCAGATAGCTGATGTTACAAGGTATAAAAACAGTTAGGGTTCCATGCAATAAAAATAAAACCATTGAAATTGATAACAAAATCCGATTCAAAAAGGGAATTAATATTTTTTTATAATAATTACGAAATTAAATATTGAACGAAGGTCGCGGGCTAGTCTTAACTAAAAGAGCTTGAAACTGATTAGGTATGTAGTTTCCGTTACAATAATACAATACACCATGAATGCTTGCATGCTATAAAAGCGACTTGGTGTAGAACCTGGGTGGAAGATGTTTCTTATATGTTAGTATCATTGCTTTAATTGCACATACATTGATAATACCAATTTACATCTCGAGAATTTACTTGAGAAATAGTACAGACTTTTATAAGCAAATATCCACAATGTATGTATAAAAAGCGGCAGAGTATGGTTGCTTGGAGTTTAAGCTAAGGCTGAATCTCTTCGATAGCAAGCATAATCCATGAGACAGTGCACAATGATACTTTTTCATCTTACTCCTCACCAAACATGAGCAAAGCCAAAGCATCTTCACAATTCCAACCTCAAAACACGTTGTAATCTAGACATCGGTAGAACATTCCAAGTAGTTCTCAACGCAGTTTGCAGTATCGCGCCAGATATAGTATTTACAGAGCCGCCACTGGTCTGTTGCGAATTAGCGAACTTTCAAACGACCGTCTCGCGCGGTGGACTGAGTGATCTATAACTTGTGGACGTCTTGTGACACTTCGTTTTGTTACTCCTTGATGAAGCTGTCCTAGTTGATGAGACGTCAGCTAAGGTGGTGCGGGCATGTCTCTAGAATGCACGAAGAGAGACTGGCGAAGCGCATCTTCTATTCTGAACTCCAGGAAGGAAAACGGAAACGTGGTGGTCAACAAGGATGTTTAGAATAGACACTTCAAAAGATGCAAAATTGACCCCTTGGTGTGGAAAAGCAGGCACAAAATCAGCCCGAGTGGAGACGTCGTGTGCATCGGCAAGTCAACGCCTTCGAAGAGAGAAGAAGGTCGCAGCTAGACTTAAAGTGTGATAACCTTAAAACTAGGCCACCTGCAGCTATACCCTATAATTTCGTCAATGGTGTTCCGACATGTCCTCTTTGAGCGCTCGGAGTTTTTCGGCCAAAGTTGGGTATGCTAGCTACTTGAGTGCTTGAGTGATATAGCAGCACACCAAAGCTCTCGACAACCTCCCTAGAAAGACATCGAATGCAGTCGCTGTGGCCGAAATCGGCTAGATGGCAACATAGCATAGCATAATCAGCCTATTAATGTTCCCACTGCTGGGACGCAGGCCTCCTCTCTATGAGAGGGAATGGGCTATAATCCACCCAGTGCGGGTTGGTAGATGGCAACATATCATAGTAACTAGAAGACGGGATATTTACCATGTTTATTGTTTTCTTTGAGTTCCCGATATTACGCAACCGGTTTCCGGTTATTAAAGCGGAATAGTGCCGAAAAAAGTTCGCGAGCAGACACAGTGAGTTTCGTGTGTCGGGAACAGAATCGAGTTGTGAGTGACAGTGGTAGCGGTACTGTGTGCAAAAAACGAACAAGAAAGAGGGTAGACCGATTTGTCTGCTCATAAACAGCCACCCGCAATAACTTCAGTTTATCCGTGATCATGGTGCTTGCAACAGCGCCGAAATATCGGGAACTCAAAGAAAACAATAAACATGGTAAATATCCCGTCTTCTAGTTATAATAATTTTAGTGACCGTGAAAGTTTAAAATCTTATATCATAGTATCTATTGAAATGTGATTCTTACACACAAGGTCGAGGGGACACCGACGCTAAAAGGGGTACCAACTATTCAGTACATCATACACAGAAATTTTAAAGCGTTTTTTTTTTTCATCAGCTTTTCATACATTTTGACCGTGTATTGCAGTTTTCTAGGAAACAGCTGGTTTTTTTTTCAGAATGATGTACTGAATACGGTGTCCCCTTGTTTCGCAGACAGAAATCTCATAGAATTTCGTTACGCCGAAAATGTTTCATATAATATTTGGTTCTAGTATTTTTATTTCCAATATTATTGTTTTAACGATTTGAATAAAATTCAATGAATGTTATAATCACATTTTTTTATTTAACAAACTTATCAAACTGTAGAATTTTTTTTTAACGAATATTGTTTATTCGGTGTATTTTTCCATGGTATTTTATTTCAACGAAAGTGTAAAAGTTATAACGTCAACTTTTCTATCCATAATTTTATCAATAAATATACACACAGTCGAATGCGTGTATCGTACCACTATTTTTTTATGTTGTTTTGTATACTACTCACCACATCAACATAGACAAGGCAGTTTGGCAAGAAAAACTTAGGATGTAAGAGCGAGTGAAGCAAGCTCAGGATTTGGGGCACACCGACTCGACTACGCCTTATTACAACATTTTGACGTTGAAACGTTCAGTTTACTCCGACCAAATAGGTTAGGTTAGGTTAGAACTGTGAGCAACTGTGAGCAATGCGCGAGCCGAGCGAGCGGAGAAAGCGGTGCCGCGGTAGCGGCCGGCGAGCGCTACGTCTCAATTGGCTGCAGTAATAAAATTAGAGCACTCCAACAATTATGAACCGCAAAATAAACACAGTATGTACGTGTGTAGTCACTATTCTATTAATGAGAATAACAAGAGTACCACAATAGTTTTTGTGAATGCGGTGTTGTTATTTTATAGGAGGGTATGCATTTTGTCTAAGGTATAAATTGAAACATTTAGAAACTGTCACTCGATAAAATGGTTTTCTTGGTAATAAGTTTTATATTAACTAAACGGTATGAGTATGAAGAATATTTGATTTGTTATTCTATGATATTAATATCGAAACATAAATTTTATTTATAACAAAAATCTACGACTTAATTTTTTTCGAAGTAAGTATTCTGCGTATTCAATGAAATGATATTATGAGAAAATTTTTATATGAAACGAAATTCTATAAAACTTTTGTCTATAAAACAGTGTACAACCACTGAATACGTGGAAAACGTATATTGTCGGTGTCCCTTCTATCCTGTATAGTTCGTATATTGATTTCTTCTATGAACATCCATTTCATGCTTTGCCGTTCGCTATCGATCATTAAAAATACTTAGCCTCTCCAGTTTAGAGCTGTACATGAACTCAGGTGTCCCGATTCCCAATAAGCATACCGGCAGAGCTAATCCTCTACAATTGCACCGATAGGGAAGTCACCACACTTATTCGTGGAATTAGTTTGAGCCCAGCTTTTTCCCAACTATGTTTGGGTCAGTGTCCAGTCTAAACGGATGCAGCTGAATACCAGTATTTTACATGGAACGACTGCCTGTCTGACTTCCATAACCCAGTTAGTACTGGGTATTGGGTAATACGATACCACTTGGTAAGATTGGTTGTCAGACTTTCGGGTCACTGACTATCTGTGACGATTATCAAAGATCTACAAATGACAGCCGGGAACAAAGGCAGCAATTCTGAATAGCTGAACCGTCGCTATACGTCGGTGAGATGCTCGACAGTTTTTCATTTCAGTGCACAAAAGTTTTGCATTGCTGTTGAGACCGCTGCTCTCAACATCGCCGCACGCCAGCGGCAGTGAACGAGGGCTGCGGGGACCGCGAGAGTCTGCCGGCCGACGGCCGCACGCGGGCCCCGTACCACACCAGTCAGCTGCTGCACGCCTCCACGCACGGCTGCACTTACGCGTTCTCTTAGCGTCAATGATTATTTTCATTTTAGTTCCAACCGACCATTGTAATTCCGCCCTTTTCGCATTATATCTTATATACACGTTTCATTTTGCTCCACCACGGCCTATCGTCGCGATCAATTGCATTATGTTTGTTTTCATTGTCTACATATTGCGTAAATTTTCAACTTAAGGATTTACATGAATTTATGATGTATTTTATGCCAATATCTTTACTATTTATCTCTACTCAATCTACCACATAATCTCACTTCATCTCCACACCACGCCAACAAAGCCAATGCTTCGATTAACTTAATACAATTGATTCTAACTTATTTATTGAGTCGATTACCGAATACATTGATAGGGACTTGGCATAAATTCAATTTCGCGAAAGTTTCTACAAGATATAGAGTAAATCCATTTATCTAGAAGTTAAAGGTTACTGGTTCGCCATTATTCTTTCGGAAGCCAGCGGGCAATATTTGTTAGAAGATAACTTTTCAGGTTTAAAAGCCTAATCAAGATGAGGATCTGTGATTAATGGGGATTCATAAGACAGAAATAAGCTCATGGTCATTTAAAAGGAGCTTAGTTCTGTACGCCTGTATGTAAACCCGTAACTTTAAATACGTAACATCACGCCTGTAATCCCTGAAGGATTAGGCAGAGTTGTACCTAATAGTACACCCACATTTCGCCAGTTATGTTTAAGTCCCATTTAACAGGCGGCGAGCCTATTGCCATCAACCGGGCGCAAATCCAGACTCCGTGGCTAAACTACTGAGAAATTCCCGATGGAAAACCCCAATGACACTTTACCTGACCCGGGAATCAAACCCAGGACCTTATGCTCAGCAGTCGTGCTTGCGCTCGCTTTTTGAGAAAGGTGGAAAAAATAATTATGCTTTTGTGTATCCTGTAAATACTATAGTAGTTTAGAGGTTTATTCCCACAAAACGGCACGGAAGTGACAAACATCAAGGAGTCGAGAGTGCGCATCTTCGACGGAGGCACCATGGCTTGTTTGCGAGGAATAGAGTTTCCTCGTGCCTCTAGCAAATCTTCGTACAGCAGGTGTAGATCGTTATGCAAGGACAGCAGCATCCTCCGCAGCCGCCACAGGAACATCCGCAGCCTCCGCACATGGTAACGAGTACTAAGAAGTCTAAAATAAGTAATTAAAGTAGAGGATTCTAAAGATGTGGAAATTTTTTAAAGTATTACGAGGTTTTTTTTTGGGAGTTTTTATATATATTATTATAATATGTGTACCACGCAAGTGATTTGATTGTTCTATTAAATGTACATTATTTGTATAAAAATATATTTGTAATCAAATTCTCGAAAACGGTGACTGCTGAGATGAAGAGTACCTAATAGAGAAGTATGGAAGTAGAAGAAGACATGCTGCGCTGACCACAAATAAATTAGGATAGGGGCTGGAGAATCATGATGACGATAGTTCTCGGAAACGGCTCTAACGATTTCGATGAAAATTGCACTATGGGGGTTTACGGAGGCAAAAATCGTTCTAGCTGGGTCTCATATCTAAAAAATTTTAACATTTTTACTCGACCAGAGCTCGGTCGTTCAGGTCTCAGTCAACATGCGTAGGAAACAAACTTGCCGGCGCCTGTCCGGCGAGTTTGGTGTGAAGGTCCTTAACCCATTTATGAACTCTGATAAAGCAGATGTGCAGAGACGGTTATGAAGATATACCACCAGTTTTATTTCCGATTAAGTACATAAAGCAGTAAGTTCCTTCTACGAGTGCGTTCCAAGATAACCCGGTCCCCTCCAAATATACTCGATTATTAAACTCCTAAACTTATAAGCGGACCAAGTCGATTGTTATAATCGAATTATTGCGAGAATCGACTAACTCTATTGTCCATTGCAAGTTTTATTAACGAGAAAACTTTCTTACTTTCAATGTTCGTTTAATTTCGGATTGCTTCGGAGTTTTCTGCCTTTATTTTGATGAAGAGACTTTAGGTTTTAGTGATCATGTACTTTGTTTATACTTTTTAGAAACATTGTGTGTTTTTTTTTCTTATAAAGTGTGTTTTCTAATTCTATGTATGTCTTTGTCTGTCCCATTGCCGAGTAAGTTTAATTAGTAACTTGAGTTCGTACGTAAGCTGAGGCTTACATACGAAACTGTTACATTATAATACCGCCACTTTTGTAGGTACCAACAATGTATTATGCATGTCCTTACCCAAATAACAAGACCATTACAAACTTTAATAAAGCCAAAGCAAAACATTAATATTAAAATGACTACAGAACAAAAGACAAAATCTCCATACCAACCCTTTCCTACACACAAAGCATCTGGATTTACTTAACATCCACTCAAAACCAGGCTATTATTTAAAAATATCATCGTAAGTAAAGGGATGGCTGCTGGATGAAACAGACGCCGTAACTCAATCAAATTAATGAAGGGACCACTTCCCGACAGAGTTCGCTTGCAAAATCAATTTGTGTCCCACAGTCCCACGTTAAAGTTGAGATAAGTTAGGGTTACCGTATGGCGAGAGATATTTTACGAGCCTCGTGAACCTCTGGGACTAGTCTGTTAATTTTTGTGGCTTTGTGAATTATTGTACCCTGAAATAAAATAGGTCTTAGAGGCCTAGCCCACGGCGACTTTTTGTAGCGATGCTGTCGGGCATGTGTATCGATATAACCGCGATACTGTCGCTGGCTGAATACCTTCGCCCAATTCTGAACGCGCGATCGATAGTAGCGATGCAGAAGCGCATTAGAAAACGCGCGGCCCTGGTTCAAGCCATGGTCCGGAGCGAGAGGGAATGGCAAGCCATCACCTCGTTCTCGAAGCAGTTATGCTAATGAAGGAGGTGGCGGGACGTGAGAAGGAAAGAGCCTCACGTCCCAGCCGCCACGGGAGACTACCCGGGCGACGGGGGTCACGTGGTGGCTCCCGGCCACCGTAGGCGCGGGCCAGTGGACGGCGAGTTATGGGCTAGCTCGCCGTCCGGCCGTCTTATGATGACAGGCCGTGTCGACGGTGCGTTCGTATTTCACGCGCGCCTCAAAGAGATGTCAGCAACCATGTAGGTTCGCATGGGCCGATGCCTGCTAGAGCTGCGGGACTGTTCGAAAGAGATACCGCGGCCCTGGAACACAAAGGGCAAAGAAGGAACATGGATGGGTTTTAGTCAGTAGAAGTCTGACACTCCCTTCCGTTCCACCCAGAGCTGGGGGAGCGGGGGGGGAGTCATTTGATGAGTTCCATGGGGGGAAAAAAGGGTGGGAAATTTACTTACATTTTTTAATTGGTACACCAACTGCAGTACATACTAAGAAATAATATAAATGTGCTGGTATATTATGTGTATTACAGGTATACCCATTCACCATAGTGACAACAACGTGAGGTAATATTGTTATTTGTATCTATATTTATATTTTGTTCCTGAATAAAGCCAAAACTTCAACGAAACAAGTATGAGAAGAGGTTAAACTTATAGCGATGAAACTAAATACAGTAATAATTCTGGTTTGATATGTGACTCTCGAAATCCTTTGTCATAAACTTCAGTGGTTACCGATACCATTCCACGACTTAGATCGTCGCTTGTAACAATAATTTGGACAGGATAAGAACATATAGGTACAAATAGGTACTCCTATCATGCTGTTATTTTAAACGGAAAAAAATATAGGATAAAAAAAAACTTCAAAAACTTTTCGTTAATTTTAAAAACCTCCTGTTTGTAATACAAAAACCAATAAAGGTCAAACTAAAAAGTGTAATTATGTATTACCTATCTTTGCCTCTATGGTGGCTTCTACCGAAGGCCTATGTCAACGACAAACGGTGGACCATCAGCTACTATGTTAACTAGTTTTATATTATAACCCAAGTACTGTTTATTTTATTTTCATATTGATCTAAAAAATATTTATGCTGTCTTGGCTTCCGTACGTTTTTTCACGGATGACCACTGAAATCCAGCGCTTTGTTGTGGGCCCCATAGCACAGCATCATGCTGAGTGGTAACCTGCTTGTCGCAGTCACGACGTGCAAGCTGTTAACTTTTTTCTTTTCTTGTTCCGTCCTGTTGAAGTTATAGTTTATTGTTTATTTTTTGCAATTTTGTATGATGCACGTCATGTCTGAGAGCAGCGTTGGCCCAGTGGTGGAGACCCCGACTTACGAGCAGTATGCCGTGGGTTCGAACCCAGCCAGGCGCATTACAATGTGTAAGTTATTTCATCACCACTGCTCTCAAAACGGTGAAGGACATCGTGAGGAAACCGGCATGTCCTAGAACCAAAAATTCGAAGACATGTGACATCTACCAACCCGCACTGGGCCCGCGTGGTGGATTTTAGCCCAATCCCTCTCATAGAGGAGGCCTGCGTCCCAGCAGTGGGTTCATGAATAGGCTGATTATGCTTATGCTTATGCTATGCACGTCATGTCCCTGCGACAAATAAATATTTTTTCTTTCTTTCTAACTAATAATCAACTGTCTAATTTTTATCAAATCCACATCCATATTAAGAATGTTACCCTGTTTGTCTGTTATATTTTCACGACTGAACGTATTTCGATGTTTCTACAAGGTTATACTACGTGAGATGGATACTTTTAATCCCGCCAGTGCGTTCCCTTGGAATAATTCCTAATTCAACGCGTGGGGGTAAAAGCTAGTTTTCCACAATTTCTCCCAGCTTTAACCCGTAATACGAAAAGCTATTTATCTGCTTCTATTTACGGCATAGACGCTCTAGAAATTCAAACCCTCAAATTATAGTCTTCTACACACTTTACACACTAAGCTTTGACGATATTGGTAAAGTAATTATACCCACATAGTTTTTGCCTCGCCTTCTGGTAAAATGATGCCTATAGCCATTGAAGTCTGATCGAAGGAGACGATTATGTGACTTTTTAAAACTTAAAAATTCTTGAGACATGAAAAGAATAAAAATGGCTGGTATCGTCATCTGCCTACCCTTTTCCCAACTATGTTAGGGTCGGCTTCCAGTCTAACCGGATGCCGCTGAATACCAGTATTTTACATGGAGCGGCTACCTATCTAACCTCCACAACCCAGTTAGTACTAGGTAATACAATGCCCCTTGGTAAGACTAGTTGTCACACTTTTTGGGCCACTGACTACCTGTAACGGCTGTCACAGATCTACAAATGACAGCCGGAATAAACGGCTTAACGTGCTTTTCAAGGTACGGAGGAAACTCGGTATGACATGGGTGGTCACCCATCCACAGACCAACCTAGGCAAGCACGGCTTTAGCTAAAGATCGATTCGAGCGGCTGTTATTATTTAGCCACGAGCTACACTAAAAATGGCCGGTAATGATAGTAAAAAAGCCTTTTAAATGATTCTTTCTTGTACTCGTAGGTGTTACAAAAGTTTGAAAGATACAGATTTAGTTTTTGTTTGGTTCTTTAGATTTTGTTTTCTTTAGAACTTATCTTCACACGTCGTCAATCCATTCGACTTAGAACATCCCACGCTTAAGTTGTCAAAATGTTGTTAAGGCGGATTTTACAACAAAAATGCTGCCACCACTTTAAAAGAAGAAAAACTTATCCATAAAACCGTCTTGGAGTTTAACAAAGGGCAATGGAACGCAGCATTCTGGGTGTCAAAAGACAAGACAAGGTTCCAAACAGCACGCTAGGCTAAAATGAGACTGGTCGTGTCACATCAGCCGCATACACGATGACCGCTGGGCAAAAGTCTCCACACGATGGTTGCCGGAAGACGGACGCCGTCGCCGCCGCCGCCGAAGTTGTCCTAAAAAGAGGTGGCGAGACGATCTGGACTCGTACCGCATGGGCTGGTTCGAGGAGGCACGGGATAAGAGCTCATGGAAGGATTTGGGGGAGGCCTTTGCCCAGCAGTGGGACAATAGAGGGTAATAACAAAATCTATATATATAAAATGGTAAACTGACTGACTGACTGACTGGGTGATATATCAATACACAGCCCAAACCGCTGGTCCTAGAGACATGAAACTTGGAGGGTGTGTTTTAGTGAAGAGTATACACTAAGAAAAGATTTTTGAGAATTCCACCCTAAAGGGGTAAAATAGGTGATGAAAGTTTATATGAAAGTCCGTCAGTTTTGAAGTTAGGTTCTTCAAATTTTGTATGTAGGCTGTCGATTGAAAGTGGATAATACGTGTCTCAGCGTTTAAGATAATTCTACCCCTGAAGGGTTAAAAAAGGGAATGAAGGGAAATAATCGGATATTTTTCGGATCTGAGACATTTGCGCGAAAGACATATGCGCGAAAGACACTTCCGCGAACCCACTTGCGCGAAAAGACATATGCGCGAATTAAGTAAGCGACAACGGAAGTATTTAAAAATAACTTTATTCCGACAGAGTTACAGCGAAACAGTAATTAATTAAATCTAACAAAATATTGATCTTATATACTAACTTAATTGCTAACGTAGTACATGCACAGCGTGATCAGATTGACGCATGTTCTAGATAATTATAAATGCTGATCGCGCAGTGGGGAAATTGGGAAATAATAATCTAGTAAATACTTATTGTCTGACAAAGCTAATATTGGTAGGTTGGGGTTCCTTAACTCCTCCCTCCCTAAGAGAGGAATTATCCGAAGGTGTCGCAGACGGTTTCGGAGAATTTCGACAAAGGTTTATGAACTGAAATTTATACATTATAAAGATAACTATTGCTATTACAATAACCACATACTCTAAGATGGTCCATATACTAATTTCTATTGTCACTGTTTGTGTCGTATCGTCTATTTCACTAAATTTTGCACTTTGTAACACTTCTTTCACATCACTGAAGTCCACATTTCTTAAATCCACTTTCTTTGATCTTCTCTGAATGTCCTGTTGTAGGTCTGGCATCTGGATCAATGGCAGCTGGAAACTGGAAACTGTAGTGTTTGTGGTGGCGGCAACGATGACTTCGCCTATTTGTGTCTCGCATTGTTGGCCAGGTGTCACGATGTAGGTCCCAAGAATAGTGTACTTCAGGATTTCTGTATTGCAATTCTCGGTGATGATGAGATTTTCCTCTGAGTAAACCAACCATTGGTTGTCGGTTATTTTCTGTATCTTAGTTTTTTCTATTTCAATATGGTTCTGTATGCAGTTTTTGTAGTTGTTCTTCATCAGCATTATTTGTTCAATGCAGGTCTCGGTTGGAAACTGGGCTAAATTAGTTTCAGCGCAAAGAAATTTTCCATTTTCAATCTCAGTACATGGGCTTACCACGGGCATGTATTTCAATCTATTCACCATCAGGTAAGGATATTTGGGTATTATTGTAAAGGTATTTGGAGAATGGAATATAGGGATGGGTATAACCTTGTAATAATTATATGTTTCGTTATTTATTAGGGGAACTTCTAAAACAAAAACTAACTTGTTGTTATTTATATATGATTTAAGTATGATATTACGTTCTAATTTTATTAAATTATGTTTGCTTACTGGGTATATTGTTCTAGCATGTTTAGCAATGACTTCTAACGTATTATATAATTCTGTACTATTTATAATGGATTGGTGCAATGTATTCAGTTTGCTAAAGGCTATTGCCGTTTCAATCTCTTGTATGTTTTCGTAACAGGTCCGAAAGTTATTTAAAATTTGATACATAGTATTTAATATTTGGAAAAGTTTGTTAAACCTGAACTCATGTTCAACTAATTTTTCCATTTCATTGGTATGTAAACCCAAGTTTTTAATATTTGAATTTATTATTTCAGAGTCATTTACTAATTTATCAAAAGCTTTTTGCATTGATGATACTTTACGTTCGACCACATGCTCTTTGTTCTGTATCATTTGGATTTCTCTATCATATTTAATTGCATCGTCTTCATCTAAATTTCCTGTGATAGCTTTTACAAGTGAGCCTAATGGATTAAACAAAGCTCTTTTATTTCTATAATGGAAAGGTAAGATTTGAAAAAATCTATCCTTAGTTAGTTTAATAAGATATTCTATTTGGCTTTCTATTCCTATAGTTTCGTTACTAAGACTATTTTCCTTAATTTTAATTTTCAAGTTAATAAAATCCCGAATATTATTATCTATTTGTAAGTGTAATGATTCTAAATCTACACTTTTGTATATTGTCCAATAACTATTCCTCTTCACTGCTACTCCCCGCTTTATCGCTGCTATCCCCGGATTCTGACCGAGGTTTTGGAGGTCCAGCGTGAGTGTTGGCACCACTAGTACCAGAAGTACCAGGCACGATCTGTGGAGGACGTTTTACATTTTTTAAGGCTACTCTAGTTTTCCTTTTCTTTACTTCTACTGGGACTATATTTCTTTCAACTTCACCTATTACTTTCGCTTTTTCATATCGAGGTTTTTCTTTAGCTTTTCTAGTCCTAGTGTCTTTCATGTAAATATTATCGTCTGGTTCGAGTACCGGTGTCGTTTCGCCACCTTTTTTATTAATTATTTTAATTTTATCGGATTCTAATTTTTCTGTTATGAATTCATAGAGTATTTTAAGGCGTTTTCTATGATCTAACAATAATTTCTGAGTTAAGTTCTTCTCTCTATCCACGTTAAATACATTATCGGAATAAGTGTGACCAAATACTAGTTCAAAAGGCGTAAAATCTGTTGCTGAATGTATGGTGTTGTTATAAGCCATGATGGCATAAGTCATAACTGATGCTGCATCTAAATCGCTTTTATCGTATTTTGCTATACGATAAATCTCAATAATGGTAGAATGAAACCTTTCTACTATTGCCATTGAACTGGGATTATTTGGCGTCCCAATATGAAGTTCAATTTTGTAAAAGCTTAACATTTCTTTAATCAAAGTATTGTTGAATTCTGTACCGGAATCGCAACTAATTTTCCTAGGCAGACCATACATGCTGAAATATTTAATCAATGCCCTAACTATCTCTGGTGTACTCCTATTCGGTACCTCTATGGCTTGTGCTATTTTACTAAATGCATCCACTATAGTTAAATAATATTTCCCTTCAATATATAATAAATCCATAAAAGCTTCCTGAAAAGGGGCATCCTGGGTTTGTGTTAACTGAATGTGGGGTTTAATCGGCTTTCTATCATATTTCATGCGTTTACATGTTTCGCAAGCATTTATGATTGCCGTGACTGTCTCTTTCATGTTTGCCCACCAATAATGTCTTTTAAGTTTGGTTAAAGTTTCTTTAATACCTCTATGACATGTTTTCCCGTCGTGGTATTTTAAAATAACTTCTTTTTGATCCTCTTCAGATCCTGACAAATTTATAACTCTTTCTGTACACTCGGTTAACTTAACTGAATCCTTTTTAAATAACTTAATTACCATGTTTGAAAAAGTTTTTCTAAAAGATGTGTGTTCGAAGTATATAAAGTACTTATGTTTTGGATCAATATACTCTTTCAAAAAGTCTTTAACTAATATATCGTTATTTGTCGGTAAGTGAACTTCGAGAATTTTTTGTTTATTATTTGAAATATCTTTTACGTCTAATTTATTTTTAACCCATGAATGAATTAAAATCTGTTTTGGTTTAGTATCGACAGCTTCGTTTAAACTAGGAATGCCTTCGTGTTCTCTATTTGAAACTGAGTTGGCAGTGACCCCATCATCAGAATCCGAAAGTTCTATCGTTTCTATTGGAGTTTCGGGGTCTTGCAATTCGTTTTCTATAATTTTTTGTATACGTTCCTGCCTATCTCCTATATTTACGAATATTGAATCTAAATCGTCGTCAATTGCATTAATCTTAATCCTAGATAAAGCATCTGCATTCGTGTTTTGAGGGCCTTTCTTATATTTTATTTCGAAATCGTACTCTTCTAACCTTAACCGCCATCGCGTGAGTTTACTATTGGGCTCTTTCAATGAATACAGCCAAGCTAATGGTCTATGGTCTGTAAATATGGTAAACTTATTACCATACAAATACGGTCGAAAGTGCTTAACTGCCCATATTATGGCTAAAAGTTCCTTCTCGATAGTGCTATATTTTACTTCTGTGTCGCTTAAGGTTCTACTAGCATAGGCTACAGGCTTATCTGAGCCTATCGTTCCTTGTGACAATACAGCCCCGATCGCAAAATTGGATGCATCCGTGGTTAAAATAAAAGTTTTACTAAAGTCAGGAAATTGTAACAAAGGTGCATTTGTTAAAAGCTTTTTACATGTCTCAAAACATTCTTTATATTCCCCATTAATTACAATTTTGCGACCTTTCTTTAAACAAGCTGTTAATGGTCTAGTTATTTTGGCAAAATCTTTGATAAATTTCCTATAATAACCGATTAGTCCTAAAAAGCTTTTAATCTGTGTAACCGTTTCCGGTATAGGATACCTAAGAATAGCGTCTATTTTATCATTATTTGGTTTCAAACCTTCACTTGTAATAGTATGCCCTAGGTAGAGTACTTCCTTTCTAAGAAAATGAGACTTATCTAATTGAACTTTTAAATTTGTTTGACGGAAGCGGTCAAAAACTGCTCTAAGTTTTTCTACATGTTCAGGCAAGCTTTTAGAAAAAATAATGACGTCATCGAGATATATTAAGCAATGTAAGCCTTGAAGGCCTCGTAAGACGTTATCCATCGCTCGCTGAAAAGTTGCGGGTGCGGTCTTTAACCCAAACGGCATTCTGTTAAATTCATAATGACCTGAAGGTGTGCTAAACGCAGTTTTAGCTCTATCTTTCTCCTGAACCTCTAATTGATGGTACCCGCTAGCTAAGTCGAGAGTTGTAAAGTATGTACTATTACCTAGCATGTCAAATAAATCGTTAATGTTGGGCAAAGGGTATTTATCATCAATTGTGATTTCATTGAGCCGTCTATAGTCAACTACCATCCTCCATTTTTGTTGGCCTGACGCGTCTAATTTTTTCGGCACTAAATGTACGGGAGCACTCCAGGGAGAATGAGATTCCTGGATAATGTTATCCCTTAACATTTTCTCGACTTGACTACTGATCTCTTTTGTTTGAATAGGTGGCAATCTATGTGCCTTAATGTTTATTGGGTCTTCATTTTTTGTTCTTATTCTATGTTTAACCTGATTTGTGAAGGTTAACGGAATATTTTCACAATAAAATATATCTTTGTATTCTTTACAAAGTCCCTCAATAACCGTTCGTTCTTCTGAATTCATATGATCTAACTGTAATTTGTCTAAATTCTTTGTTAGCAAGCTGTCCACTTCTATATTATTATCTATGAAATTAACACTAACAGATGGGTCCTGTATGTATGGTTCCACTTGAAAAGGTCCCGTAACTACTAATTTTCTATTTTCATGGCTACAATTCTGAATAACAGTTGTTGCATAGCCTTCAATACACGTAACTAATGCGGCGGGCATTCGAATCCCTTCCGTAAATTGCTTAAAATCTAACACAGCTTCCCCGTTCAGTACGTTGACTGGGAGTCTTACTCTAAGTTCACTACGAGATGGTAGATTATATATCTCTCTCATAGGCGGTGAATATATGATAGGAATATCAGTATTTTTGAAATGTAGTATCTGATTTTCCATATTAATCTTTGCCTGTAATTGCTTCAGCAAATTGCTACCTATTAACCCATCATACCTATCGTCGACACTATAGACATAAAACTTATGGAACTCTTGACTTCCAAAGGTAACCGGTAATGGAATAATAGCCGTTTCACTATGAACACTCGATGCGTGAGTGCTAACAACTTCGAAGGGTTCATACTGTAAATAATTTTTAAAATATTTATTCGCTATATACGGGCTTATAAACGATCTAACACTCCCCGTATCTATCATAAAAACTGCCTTTAATTCTGGTATAACTATATGTGGTAAATTTAAGCGTTTATTACAATTTATTTTTATTCGTTCTCTAGGGTAGAGGCCGTTATGCAAAAATTTCCCGCCCCGGGTTCTTCAGGAGAAAATTCTTGGCACTCATTGTACGAATAACTTGAACTCTGTTCATTATTATTAGAATTATTTATGTAATTAACACGTCGTGAACTTGCAGTACGCATGGTGACATCAGTATTCGCACCCGACGTAGATGCTTGCGCTGCAAAAGACGGCGTGCTCGGTGCATGTGCCGCGAACTGTTGGTTCGGTTGTGCAATCGGAACAAATGACCTACTTGACTGCGGTGACGCATTATTGTTGTTTGTACGATTAAAATTGTCTTGATTTCTTTGAATATTATTATGTTGTTTATAATGCCTGGGCTGATGCGAATTGTTCGGTGTAAATGTGCTGTTTGTAGCACTATTCGGTACATGTGTACTTGATATGCTATGTGAATCTTTCTTTTGATTATTAGATTCAATTGCATTTTGGTTATTTGGCAAATTGGGTCTGTTATTTCTGCTAAAATTACGTCTGTCGTTTGTTTTCGACTCATAGACTGCCTGGAAGTTTTGTTCTTCTAAAACTATTTTTAATGCATCCTCTAACGTTGTGACGTCGCGCAACCGAACTAATCTAACTAAAAATGGCGGTAAATTAAACAAGAAAGCATTCATTGCTCTGTTACTATAAATGATTTGCTTTGCCTTACGTAGAGATTCATCAATGATAGTTTCTGATATTTTAGCAAATAAAACACTTCTCATCCGCTGTATTCTATGGCAAAAATCTAAATAACTTTCACCCTTATTTATTCTACACGATTCTAACTCCATTGCTAAACAATCCTCTGTGCGTGGATCACCGAAGTGTTGGTTTAACAACTTCTTCAGCTCGTCCCACGTACCTATAGCTTCTCTTTCGCCTACCAAACTGGCTGCTTCGCCTGATAACCTACTTGTTACTACATGAAATAAATATTCATTTTGGGCTGCGGTTCCTAAGAACGTAGACAAAATGTATTCACATTTTTTTATAAATAAAGGCAACATTCTAGTGTCGCCGCTGAATATTGGTATGATGTTAACCAATTCCTGTGGGACACGGGTTACGTTTTCCATTGTGAAAAGTTATGAAAGAAACCAACGCGGAGAAAAAAAATCACACTAATGTGCTACTAAACTATCACTACTCTAAAATATTAGTACAATTAAAATCTATGCAAATATTATTACGGCGTTGTCCAATCCCTAATAATACACAAACACATAGACTATTACAAGGTTGGGATATAGATGGAAGAGCTGAGAGGAAGGTGAAAAAGATTTACTCACAATTCCGCAGCTAGCTCCATGCTCCCTGAATTACTGCTGTGGCTGGTCCTCTTCCGTAACTCGAAGTGGCTTCTTAATGAATTTATTTGTTCGGCGATCTCTGCTAAACCGTAGACACGGACGTCGGCTACTCCACGTAGAATTGTATACACGGCAAACTGACTACAGAGATCCTACCGGCTGCGCCAATTAAGTAAGCGACAACGGAAGTATTTAAAAATAACTTTATTCCGACAGAGTTACAGCGAAACAGTAATTAATTAAATCTAACAAAATATTGATCTTATATACTAACTTAATTGCTAACGTAGTACATGCACAGCGTGATCAGATTGACGCATGTTCTAGATAATTATAAATGCTGATCGCGCAGTGGGGAAATTGGGAAATAATAATCTAGTAAATACTTATTGTCTGACAAAGCTAATATTGGTAGGTTGGGGTTCCTTAACTCGCGCATGGACTTTTGGGCGATTAGACTTTTGCGCGAATGGACTTTTGCGCCCATAGACACTTACGCGCATAGACATATGCGCGCAGAGACACTTGCGCGAATGGACACTTGCGCGAATGAACTTTTGCGCGAAAGGACACTTCCGCGACTAGATTTACTCGCGACTGGCTACGGTTAATCTGTAGAGTAAACATAACATCATATTATTTCTTATTTTCAATGAGATAGAGAGAGAGCAGTGACACTGCCCGAGTCACATGTCAAATTATTTTTTCGTATCTACCATGAATAGTGTTGCCAGATATAATTATTGTTTAATCGATTTACAATATCGATTTTGAACATGTGTTTCAGAATAATTTTACTCTCTGTTCAAGCTTTTGGGTTTCATTAATATCGATTTTTAAGGCCATTCAGTTGTTTTAATGTCTATTATGACAAATGTATATTGATGTATAGAACATTCTTGTTACTTTGTACATAAAAGATTAATCAATCGATTCCGATTTAGAAGAACCTCAGTGTTATGTTTACTCTATAGCTAACCTAACCTAACCATTCGCGCATAAGTCCTTTCACTCATGTGGATTTGCGTAAGTGTCCTTCGCGCAAATGTCTTTCGCGCTAGTGTCCATATTTTTCGACATCCACGCGGGCGAAAGCTAGTAAAACATAAAACTGTGAATCAAAAAGCTCTTGTATTCGGGGTCGAAGGGACACCGACGCGAAACCGGTTACCACATATTCAGTACGTCATTCTGAGGCCATAGAAATTTTCCATCAGTTATTTAAAAAAACAACACAGCTGTTCCATACATTTTGACCGTGTAGATATTGCACTTTTGTAGGAAACAGCAAATTTTTTCTTAATCGATGACAACTTTGTATGTGGGGGGCTCAGAATGATGTACTGATTACGTGGTAACCGTTTTCGCGTCGGTGTCTCTTCCACCTCGTATAGCTGCAAAACTTTCACTTATAACCAATGAAAGCACTAGAAATAGACACCAGCGTTCTAAATCAGATTACTTTTTACTTATTTCTCTAGATTTTCTCTCGGCACTGTTCGGCAGCTAGCAGACAGGTTGTGGATAGCGTCTCGTTACCGTATCGCACGTTAGTAAATAACTAATGCGCTCCTGATGTAATCCGATAGTTAGGAACGGCGAGGTATAGTAACAGGGTCTGTAAATAATCTATGAAGTGTCGTAGAAATTAAGCGGAAATTCTGCGGTGAGAGTATTGGAATTGGTCGGTTACTTTGGCTTGATATATTTACGTAAATTATAAAAGTAGGAAGGATATCACTATGTAAATCTACTTGGGAAGTGGTGAAGGGCGAGCGGTTTGGGGGACTGTCTTATGTCAATACCTATTGAAGCCCAAAAATTCCTGAATCTGATCCTAACAGTAGCGAAGGGTAAATTTTTGTAAGAGGTAAGCCGGAGTACAAATCTTCAATGTGATTATATTCTTTGTCTATAGAATACTGACTGTACCATTTTTCAAAGGGAATCCGGTAGGAATCGAGTTGTATGGAATCTTCGCCACTGGAGCCTAATTGGAATAAATGACTTTTGATTGTGATATCATGTCAAAAATTTACATGCGATAACTTCAGATTGAGCTTGTTAGGAAACCTGAGGCGTAGTCAATAGAAGTGACAATCTTTTTCAAGTTGTATGGTACAGAACTGCATACTTAAAGTGGTCATACCACTTTAAGTATGCAGTTCGAGGCGGCGCTGCTTGTCGAGAACAGTTGCATTGATATGTCAAACATGGTACATTTATTCTAGTTCTGTGTTTTCCCGCCTGCACAGATAAGTTGGTTGAAGTGTACTTCAACAAACACTTCCAACAGATTTACGTAAACTTTTCGATAGCCTATTATTATTATTATCAGCCACTGACCCACTGCAGGTCAAAGGCCTCCCTTCCCACGATAGCCTAAGTCAATCCAAATAAATTTTCAATATCGTTGTCGCTGATAACGAGTCACTTTATCTATTGCCTCTGGACTTTTGTTCTAAAATTGAATACCCGCACTGAGCAACCGTGGTCTATGTTCTTTACTTCTCTGTCCGAAAAGACACTTCCATTGGCACAATTTTGCCAATGGACGGATAGATGGTTGGATGGCTTGGTTTTTTTTTGGAAGTGGCATTCCATAACAAACTATAGTATATATTGGAATCTAGATTTCAGAGATAAAATAGGCAGTCACCCATGTAAAATACTGGTATTCTGCTGGTATGTCGTTGAAGTCAATCTAGAATTCTAGACGGTGATGAGTTATCGTACAGTTACACAGTGAAACTCACATTGCCACATTGGTCACGGCCAAAAAGCCACTAATTACCTTCCCAAAAAATACACAGTTTTTCCAATAAACTCACAATAAAACTAGTATTCGCGTTTCGTGCCCCGCAGTCCATTGTTAGGCCTGTTTCCAGTCGTTAGGCCCGCGGGCCTGACGTCAAAGTTGGCTCTCGTTAGCAGCCAACTTGACGTGACCCAGCAATTTACTGGCTCTTTGACTTTTTGGCTTTTTAGCTGGAATTAATTTTCTTACTGCTTGGTGTCGCTACAATTTGGTGATGTTGCAGGTCTAATTAAAATTAATTTATACTGAAGGATGTACTTGTACTTATTACCGACCTGCTTACTAAGAATTATGTTTAGTTGAAGAGTACATCATCTGCCTAGCCTTTTTCCAACTATGTTAGGGTCGGCTTCCAGTCTAAGCAGATGCAAATGAATACCAGTATTTAACATTAAGCGACTGCCTATCTGACCTCCACAATCCAGTTATTACTGGTTAAAACGATATCCCTTGGTAAGACTGGTTATCAGACTTACGGATCACTGACTACCTGTACCGACTGTCAAAGATCTACAATAATTAGCTGGAACCAACGCCGGGCTTAACGTGCTTTCCGAACCACGGAGGAAACTCGGTATGTACCTAATGGATAGTCACCCATCCACAAACCGACCTTCGCAAGCTTAACCTTGAACATCAACCCGTGCGGCTGTTATTATTTAGCCACGAGGTCCTCCACATTAGTTGAAGAGTCATAAGATGAAAAGTTTTACGCTCTTATAAATAGATTAAAAAAACCCGCTATAATCAGTAACCTCCGACACATAGCGCAACAGAAAAATGAACCTTACTAAAACATTGTATGGCTCCTATCTTTTCAATGGTTTTTTTTTTACTAAACTTCAAATATGGCAATAAAAAATATCAGGACACCCAATTACAAAAGTATATAGTTTTCAATAACAATGTAACGGAAATTAAATAAAACAAGTGCAAATAAACCTAACCGGATCACCATTCGCGTTGCGGTTTACGTAGCGCTCGGTTTTTAATGGAGTCCGCACAATAATTCCGTATCCATGGCTATCGGTATTGGTATCGGTATCCAGTGAATATCGACGCTTACAATAATGAAACGTTGCTGGAAAATATCTACTGGAGAATTAAATGTCACAATAATTAACGACCAGGGAGATTTGGGTATAAACCATTTTGTATTTTCGTCGTCGAGCTAAAACACAGCTGCATCGAATGCAAATTAACAAATTATTGTCAAACTTGCACACATACAAACTACTACCTTCTGTACCTGATCGTTAAACTATAAATATGGCACATAGTGCTACAAAATAAAGTACAGTTTTGTATAGCGTTCCTCTAGGTACATGTGTGACATTCTCTTTTTCAAACTCGATGTACCATCCCAAGTTCTCAACGCTCGGGTGCTATAATACCTATAATCAGAGTATATTTGAATGCCTTTGTCCATTAATATCAATCACTAGCGATCCACCCCGGCTTCGCTCGAGTGCCATATGTTATTGAAGGAAATGAGAAGTTCGTTGGAAAAAAAAATCTGTCATATAATCCTTGTCCTGACAATTACCAACACAACAAAAAAACAGCCAGATAGGTCAAGCCATCCTCAAGTGCTGGTCCGTCGTAAAGACGCCAGCACATCAAACTACCCGAGACTGTCATTTCCCAATCAACCTTGAACTTAATGCTTTAGCGATAAAGTTGAAAATCTATTAAATAAATTTCACAGATTGTAGCTAGATGTGCTGGCGTCTGTACATGTATGAATTGACTGGAATTGACACAGGTCTGTCCCGTCGGTCTATCTTGCTGGGTGACCCCCACACTACGCTCGACTCGTTGTTCCATCAATCACCACACCATCGATAAACGTGGCCAGCCCAGTGCCAGTTCTTTTTTTTTTTTAACTAGGTTTAAATGTTTTCTACCTTTACGTGAATTTGATTGCTATGAAGACAAAGACAAAGACATTATTAGTAGTATACGGTAGGCACAAAGTTGTTAAATAAAAATACCATTGTTTAGGACATATCCGTCGCTAGGCGCGGCATACAAATATGAACATTGAAAACTGATCATGTCATAAAATTGTTTGACCAAGACTTTAATTAAACGTTCTGACCACTGAAACTCACACTAACCGATAACCTTGCGTCGATGAACCACATTCATTTGACTGAGTGATCTCCTCAATAATTTAAATTTGGCTCAACAAAAATATTTGTTCCACAAACTCCGGGCCTTTTCAATTAATTGACAACGATATTGCGTGATGGCGTCCACTATTTTTTTGTTTTAATTTGATTATTTTTTTACGGCGATGGAACACGGCTTGGCCTTTGTAAAATTTTGCCATGACAGAACCTGAAGCACTCAATTTGCTATTTTTCAACAAGAATATTTGTTCATGCCTTTTATAGCAAAAAATCAATAAAAACCTTTACTGGGGTATAATATATGTAGACGAAGAATACTTTTGAATACCTAGACCGGCCTATTTTCACAATTAAATGTCAAAGTACTAACGAGGAAACAATAAAATCGTTCAGAGCGTTTACGACTTACGGCATTTCATACAAACTTTCAAGTCCTTTTTTTTCGAAATGACTGAACCGATTTTACTGAAACTTTAAACGCATAAGCAAGATACAAATGTCAACTTTTTAGACCGTAAGTCGTTAACGCTCTGAACGATTTGATTGTTTCTATAAGCAAGATACATAGGTATAAAAAGTTGCCATAGAACATTTTCGAAAAATAGTGTTACAGCTAAATTAGACCGATTTTAGATATACCATACCACAGAAATTTCCAATTATCTTTTTTTTAAAAAGACATTTCGAAAAGTTCTCTGTCAACTTTTTAGACTTATGTATCCTGCTTATGCGTATGAAGTTTCATTAAAATCGGTTCAGTCATTTCGAAAAAAAGGGACTTGAAAGTTTGTATGAAATGCCGAAGTCGTTAACGCTCTTAAACACGTTTCATCTAGTTACTTTTCTATCCACAAAAGAGGAAATCTAACTGAAAGTGGCACTGGTGACCGAAAAGTTGTGTGGTTATCGTTTGTCATCGTATGTGCATGTGATGCGGAGGAACGAGAAAATGGTCGTGAAGAAAGTATTGAATATGAATGTGAATAGATAGACATAAGAGTAGAAGACAAAAGAAACGTTTGAATGGATTTTGTGGCAGATGATATGGCTAGAAAGGGCTGAGATGACCAGGGGTCATCAGATACTATAACTTCTGATATCAGGAGTAAGTGTGGGAAAGAGACAGAGCTATACAGGTCGTCTAGCGTCATCTCTTTCCCACACTTACTGGAATTACTCCTGCTTTAAGACGTCATGGTAAGACACCAGTAGCAGACAAGTATTGAAGAAGAAAACATACTGCGCCGTTCCCCAAATAAATTAGGGTAACGGCAAGAGAATTATTATGTTGTCTTATTACCTGTAGAAGTTATCCTTGTAGGTATACAGGGTGTAAACAGACCCTTCACGAAGCCGTCAACCAAGCATTATGTACATCAAACTAAGTAACTATACGCAAAAAATATTGCTGGGAAACGACTATTTTTTTGGGTAAAAAATCACGTTTTACGGTAGAACGCGATGGAACGCACTCAAAGCATTGTGCTGGTGGATGGATATGGTCTAGAACAAAAAAAAAATATCGCAAAGACGGGGAGTGCTTTTCGGTTTCATTAAGGGTCTATTTACACCCTTTGTAAATCCCTTTTCAAAATATCTGGTAGTTACTGAACTACCTAAAATACAGACTTAATTACCCAGAATTTATCACCTTTCAACCCTAAGTTACAAACAAACAACGAACTCCAACCGGCTATTGTGCACATCACCCAGTTTCATTCTAAAACGTATTTCACTTAATACTGTAGAGGTTTCCCGCGTAACTGGTTTTTAATAGTTACCGCGGGTTAAAACCGGGTGGGATTAAGGCTTTTGCACACCAAGCATCTTCTGCGTAAATTATTTCCATCACTGTCTCACTGGTATCCCGGCTCGAAATCTGGAGCAGGCCCATCTATACACGAGTAACAATATGTAACTACTAACCAACTTTTAAAAGTGTTTTTCTCCTACTATTCTATTTAAAATTTTGTGTTGTTACGAACGTAGTATTCTGGAGTTCATATTTTTATGAAAAAGATCCTATCTCCAAGTTACAATCGTTTCATCACGAGGAAAGTGTTTACATATTGGTGCTCGTGACTGTACATAACACAAGGCGTCAACCAATTGACATACTTTTTAAGAGCTGTCAAAAAGCTCCCCCATAGATTGTGTATGGCAATAGCAAGTTGTGACTTCACTAATTTACCAGCTCATTGACTCAACTATTTATTAAATTCAAAGTAACTAGAAAATATCAAATTTTACAGTTAGCTGCAAATTAATCGGGTTTTAAGGCCTAAAATATTTTTTTGCGAAGTTGTATCCTGCCATTATTTGTTATTGGTGACAACTACCCAATTAAGGTCACTTTACGTGTTCTACACCACTAACACCGAAGTCACCGATGTCGAGTCGTTTTCGTGTGCGATGCCCTTTACTTAGCCCGTTCAAAAGTCTGAATGAAGCTTTTCCTAATCCGCTATTAGCAAGACATTGTACTGTTTTAAAACGATTTTCTTTAACGCTTTATTCGTTGCTGCGTTAAGCTGATTATTTTTAAAGGTTGAATTGAAAATGAAAGGCTTATTATTATAGACTAGCTTTATTTTAAAAATTGTTTAACAATACAGGCAGCAACATATTAAAATGGTGGTAATACATATTTCACAAAATGCGAAAGATGGTTATTCCGCCATATGCAAATCACAGATGTGTGTCTCCTCGACTTGTTTTTTTTGTGTTCGTGAGAGGACATTATTACTTGCTCGCGAACTGCTCGCTAACCGCTCGCGAACATGTCCATACTGTCCATATTATGTTCCTAAGAGCCACGCGAACCGCGGTTCGTGCTCGTGCGCAGGTGTGGCCGCGCCTTTAAGATTCATTATCCGCAGAATGTCTATTACATAAGTCTTTTAATAAACCTAACCTGAATCAGTGAACATATTAACGTACCTTTTATACACTTGGTTTACGTGAACTCGGCTAGCGTGGTATCATCCAATACCTTATCACCATCCTTCCATAAGTTTTCGGCGGAGGCACTCCTAGAATCGTAGATTTTTTTTAATACAAAACATACAGCATTTTTTAAAAGTACCTACTCTTCTCCAAAATCTATCAAAATTGGTTAAATTGTTCAGCATTTAAAGCATGCCAAACCGATAGAACACTTTCTTTGAATAAAGACTTAAAACATTAAAAATTGAATACAACACGACCTTAAGCTTAAAAAAACTTCCTCAAAATAAATAAATGGACGGCAGTTTATTAATATTCATGATATTCTTGTGTATTTTCGCGAGTGCATTAATATGGAGATCATGGAATTAATATTTTGTTTTCAAGCCTTCACACGTCGTTTCACGTCAAAAGTGTTTCTGAACACGCGTTGACGTTATTTAAATAAGAATGTTAAACAGCTTGTTGTCATCAGACCTGGTACTGAACGCGCTTCACACATTTTGTTTCGTCAGTAAGACCTGATTAAAGACAAGTACCTAATCATAAGTAACTCACATCCGTAACCCCTTTTTGTGACCAGGTGGCCTACCATGACGTCTCAAAGCAGGAGTAATTCAAAGTCAAAATATTTTATTTGTTGATCATAGATGTTATATGGTACATTGTATAAAATTAGTGTTGTATCACTATGTTTTGCCGTGCAAGGCGAATTACGAAGGCTGTAGCCGGAGGATGGAAAAAAATACAAAATTTATTTGAACTTAAATTTAATTACAGAAATTACAATGTAAAATGTTAACTAAGATGTCGACAGTTGACCGATGCTGTGCCAAAAGTGACGATTCGCGACAAAAGGCCGCGATGTCCGGTGCCGGGCTGCATCACGTTGAGCTGCGTCGGCGACTCGTGTCTCCGCTGTTGCAATCCGCGGTAATTAGGGTAACGCGCGATCAGCGGTTCACGTGTTACGCGAATATGTAACACCTCCCCCCGAAGATAAGCAACTATTTCGAAATCTTGTGTGAGAGAGATGATGAAATGTTGCTGTGGTCAATTTTTATCTTGCTGGGACTGATTCCATGCGATTCTTGAATTTCAGCATAATTTCCTGGAGATGTTGCGTCATCATTTTGCATTGCTTGGTTTCTTTGAAGGCGTTTCGCTCGATATCGTCGGTACGTCAGTGTGATAATGAGTACACTTGCACCGGTTAGTATCAGATAGATTGGAATTGTAGTATGGTAGAGAACTGGATCAACTACTTCATTGAGTTTTGCTGGTGCCTGTTGCATGATCTTTGTGTTAATGGAGTGCAGATTTTCTAGATTTGCAGAGTTTAGTATGATTGGTGATTCGCTCGACGTCTCTAAATCTTCATTAATTGTGGGCAATTGCATAATCTCCAGAGCGAAACCTTTGATGTGATTGTTAGAGTTTGCTATAGTAAATTCGGGCGTTTTGATGTGGCAATTGTAGGGGATGATCGCCAAATAGCTTCCTTCCAGGGTTTTATATGTTTCTTGTCCGCATGATATCTTCACCTTGGTTGGATGTGGGAAACTGATGGTGTAATGCTTCTCGTCGAGTTGTTCTACAGCTTCTTTCTTCAATGCGACTGAAGACAGTTTACAGAATGGGAGAAGTTCTTGCTTGGAGATCAGATGCTGGATGCAATCGGGATCATCTCGGGCCTTGTATTTTGATTTAGCTTCACAGAGGTACAGAGAATTTACCTTCGGGCATTCAGCCTCCATGTACATAGAATCTTGACCAGAAATCGCAATGAAAGGTGAGGTTGGTAAAAGGATTTTGTTATTCTTGTTAGGGACAGTGGACAGTTTATAAAGGTTATAGATTGGAGGGAAGGCAATCGGCACCTTAAATACTATAACTATCTGATTATCTTTATAAAAGTAGCCTAGCTTAATTACGTCATAATAGTCTCTTAATTCTAATTCAAGGATCTCATCGCCTGAATATAGAATCCTTAGTTTCTGTATCATGTTCTTAATTTCAGCTATATTAACTACCATGTGCGGTGTGCTTAGTGCGCGTATAAAAGCTAAAGTATACTCTAGTTTATGGAGTTCTTCGGACAAATTATCTATGTTATCACTTAAGATAATTAAGTGTTGAGCCATGTGGGCGTAGTGGATTAAATCAAGATTTGCTGTTGTACTATTTATTATCCGATTTAAAACATTGCCTATTAACTCTTGATTTTTAGTTATATTAGTTAATAAGTTGGCATTTTGTGAAACCCAAGTTTTAGATAAACTAACATGTTGATTAAGTTGAGCTTGAATCCTATACTCATTTTCCTTAAGGATTTTTATGGCGTTGTCGTATTTAATTGCATCAGTTTGATCAAGATTACCGGATATACTTTTGATTACAGAACCGAGGCCATCAATGAGTCCTCTTTTATAGCGATTATGTTCAAATGACTCTAACTGGGCAGATATCTTAACTAGTTTGGATGTAAGGTAATCCATGTGCGGTTCGAATAATAGAGATGTCTTATTATTTAATGTGTGTCTAACATCAGTCATTCTGGTATTAACTGTATCTATTTGAGATTGTATACTATCGAGGTTGACATAATTGAGAAAAGAGTGATAATGGGAAATGATGCGCGTCGCTCCTAGATTAAACGGAAGTATTCCAGGGCCGTTCCCTAAAGGATCAATCATTACTTCTTGTCCTCGCGTCATTTGGAGTAGTAGTAGCAGTAACATCCTGTAACAATACAGATTCCTTAGGGCTTCTTTTAAGACGAGATTTTGCAACGCGACCTCGCTTCTTTCTGGTGTAAATATGTATGGGAAGGTCGGCTAGGACTATGTCTTTGGTAAAACGTGGAGCTAATTTTTGTCTGCTAGCTAACGGATTGCGGACAAATACTTGTTGGTCAGGGACATACTCTTTTTCAGGTTCGCGGTCCTTATTCCTGTTTTCAGTTAATTCAGTCCGATGGTGAAGATAATTAGTCGTTTTTTGTGGTCTTGTAAGTAATTTTGCAGTAAATGTTCCGATAAATTTAAATCTAGGGAATCACGGGGATCAAAGTGTCCTGTGATTAAGTCTATAGGCCTACATTTAGTGAAGCTGTGTATTGAGCTGTTGTAACCTAAAATTGCATAGGGCATGAGATTTACGGCAGGTTCATTATGCTTTTCTAATTTCAGGATTCTGAGATGTTCGAGAATAGTAGAATGGAAGCGCTCTACTATGCCATTATCGTTAGGGGTATGTGCAAGTATCTTATGATGCTGTATTTTATGAAGACGGACGAACTCCGAAAATAATGCGTTAGTGAACTCAGGTCCTTGATCTGTAACTATGGTGTAGGGGACGCCATGATGGGTGCAAAACGTTAAAAGTGCTTGGACGACACTTAACGCGGTACCATCTCTGAGATGATATGCTTGTGCATATTTCGAGAAAGCATCAATTAAAGTAAGAAATTTCTCGTTTTGTGCTGTAAAAAGATCAAGATGAACAATTTCAAAGGGTTTGGTTGGGGGAGGAACTATAGAGAATTTTTGCTTAATGGGGTTCCGATCGTATTTTGCCTGTCCACAGATACTACATTCATTAATATATTTCGAGATATTTTCTTTCATTTTGGGCCAATAATAACGATGTGATAAAGCAAGGAAACATTCGGTTATACCACGGTGATTTGTTTTTCCTTCATGGTATTTACGAATAATTTCTTGCTGGTCCAAGTAATTTTTAACGTTTTCTACCTCTTTCTTTGTTAAGACCATACTTAAGGCGGAGCTTTTAAATTTGTCTTGTATAATCGGAATTATGCTGTACATGGCTAGAGGGGGATGTATAAGAATTCCAGTTTTTACTTTGGGATTAACATATTCCTTTACGGCATTAATTACTTCTTCTTCCAGATTTGACTCTGATAGTTGTATAGTAGTTTTGGTATGAGTTTCGAATGGTTTAGACACGGTTGGGCGTTTTTTAATGTCTCCCACGATTATAAAGGATATTTGACGGTGGAATTTATTTAGAGGCTCATCCGATATTGGTATCTCTAATATGGGGTTCTCAGCGCTTGTGTGAGCTGTTGCGGTTGTGGAATCAATTACTGAAGGGGGTTTTTCAGACGTGTTAACTGCTATAGAGTTAGCGTCTTCATTATTAATTTCTATGCGGGACAGAGCATCTGCGTTGGTATTCAGCTTACCCTGCTTATAGACAGTAGTGAAATTATACTCGCTTAACTTTAATTTCCAACGGGTTAAACGTGAGTTGGGTTCTTTTAAATTCATTACCCATTGTAAGGGCCTGTGATCTGTAACAATTTTGAACTTCCTACCGAATAGGTACGGGCGGAAATACTTGGTTGCCCACACAATTGCTAATAATTCTTTTTCGATTGTGCTGTAGTTAATTTCACTAGTGTTTAATGTGCGCGATGCATATGCTATGGGCTTATCGGTACCTATCTGACCTTGAGAGAGAACAGCACCAATGGCAAGATTAGATGCGTCTGTTGTCAGTATAAAATCTTTACTAAAGTCTGGATATTGCAGGATTGGGTCGTTGATTAAAAGGGTTTTACACTTCTCAAAACAACTGATGTAATTAGGATTAGTTATATCAATCTTTGAACCTTTTTTTAGACGTTGCGTCATAGGTTTTGTTATACGAGCAAAGTCTGGAATGAATTTCCTATAGTAACCCAACAGACCTAGGAAGCGTTTAATTTCTGTTGCCGTTTTGGGAATTGGGAATTTCTGGATGGCCATAATTTTATCCGGGTTAGGTTTAATACCGTCTTTGCTAATAATGTGTCCTAAATATGCAGTTTCTAACTTTAAAAATTCGGATTTGTCCATTTGTATTTTGAAATTAGATTCCCTAAGTCTCTGAAATACTTTTTCTAAATTAATCATGTGTTCCTGAAGGGACACTGAAAACACAATTATATCATCCAAATATACTAAACACACGACATTTTGAAGGTCCCGTAAGACATTGTCCATTACCCGTTGAAAGGTTGATGGAGAATTTTTCAAACCCATTGGCATGCGGAGGAATTCGAAGTGTCCATGCTCTACTGTAAAAGCAGTTTTGTGAATATCATCTGGGTTCATCTCCACTTGATAAAATCCACTCGCGAGGTCAAGGGTGGTAAAATAGTGACAGTTACCTAACTTGTCAAGGACGTCCGAAATGTTGGGTATAGGATAACGATCATCTATAGTTTTCTCATTTAATTTCCTAAAGTCTATTACCAAGCGCCATTTGTTTTTTCCGCTGGCGTCGGCTTTCTTGGGAACTACCCAGATGGGGGAGCTCCACGCAGATTGAGACGGACGTATGATATTCTGTTCTAGCATTTTAGAAATTTGATCCTGGACTTCCTGCTTATGTATGAAAGGATATCTGTAACTTTTCGTATAGATAGGCACATCATCTGTAGTTCGAATAGAGTGTTTTACTTGGTTCGTAAAAGATAATGGTTCGCCATCAATATAAAATACATCAGCGTACCGAGCGCAAAGTACTTCTAAATTAGCTTTTTCTTCGGGGTTCAAATGATCCGTACGCAGACGAGACAAAACTTCCTTTACGCGGTCGGACTGTTGTTTAGTGCGCGTGCACTGGACATTGAACAACTCAGCACTAATAGGGCGATCCATAGAAAAGACTACGTCATGACGTGACGTATTCGCTACCTCTATTACACCTCTATTATTTCTAACTGTTGTAACGCAATCACTTATTAAACAATTTGAAATGCATTGTTCAGGAATAAAAACGTCACCGTCCGCAGAGTTTATAGGAACTTTAACTAATTTAGATGAATTAGCAGGTATTATATCCTCGTATAAGTTACTATTGCGAGAGTCGTACATTAATAAAGGGTTACTAGAATTACAAGTTATCAACAATCTGTTCTTTAAGTCAATGTTAGATTCTAATTTTTCTAATAAATCATAGCCGATCAAACCATCAAAAAATTTATGAAATGCATAAACGAAAAGAGTTATATCACCTGCCTCGTTAAATTCCTGAAAGCACGGTAAAGTAATGGAGTAATCACTCCTTGTGGTAGCGTGAATATTCGTTACTTCAAAGGGATCATAATTGCACGGTATGTGGGAAAAGAATTTTTGAACAACTTCGGGACTCACAAAAGACATATTTGCGCCAGTGTCAATTAATAGTTTAAGCGGGGGATTTGAAATCTGAATATATGGTAATTGCCTTTGCGTTTGCAAATTAATTTCTATTTTGACTTGTCTGATTTGGGGTCCTTCTGAAAATCCTCTTTTTCAGCAGACGGGGTTGGATCCTTAAC
Source organism: Noctua janthina (assembly GCA_963576755.1). NCBI lineage: Eukaryota > Metazoa > Arthropoda > Insecta > Lepidoptera > Noctuidae > Noctua > Noctua janthina. The sequence goes on along the minus strand of OY755069.1, from coordinate 14,273,428 downwards.
TTCCTCGACTATAACATAAGAATCTGTACGCTGTGGTTGCTCATACACATATTCACTCGGGTACGCGTAAATGGGATACTCAAAATATTCCTGGGGGTAGTAATCGCTAACAAAATAATCGCTATAATTGTCATACTGCAACTGGTCATTAAAATCGTTAAAGTTAAATTCCCGCGTTCTGAAATAATTCGAGGGTGGCGGATTCCCAGATTTGGACCAATCACGGGACGCGCGCGGCGCGAATGGTTTAGCCACGTAGTGACTTACGCCACTCATCGGGTGTGGGGTGTTACTTGTAGTTGGCCTGGGACCAGGCATTCTAAAAACTTGACCCTGGGGTATATAATTAGGCGGTGGAGAACTGAACATTTGTTGAGTACGTGTGGGCCCGCGATTTTGTGGGGGTTGGTTTCTCCAAATTGGGACAGGGTGTTGTCCTTGAAGCATAGGTGGTCGCGATGGCCCTGGCATATTAAAAGATCCTGGGGGTTGCAAATTAGACGGACGCGGTGTGGGTGGTGCCACGTGGATTGGTGGCATAAAGCCATAAGGAATTTTTGGACTAACCTGAGGCTGCGTCTTCCTATCGGGAACATGGTCGTTGCGCTGCTGCAGGTACAACGTGTTCATTTCCTCGTGCACAAACTCCAAGGCTTTCTCTATTGTATCAGGCCGCATGCAACGAATGCGAGAGCCCAACGGGTCACGTAGACCACGTAAGTACGACTGTAACGTGAGTTTCTTGTACAAAGTGCGTTTCGATTCAATGGTACTCGCTATCGTTTCATGTAGGCTGATATAAGTCATAATAGTACTGAAAAGGTTTTGACAACGCTCATAAAATTCTTGCGGGGTGGACGAACCCTGCGTTAAAAGTGCCAAGTCATTATATAAAGATGTTTCATCGCGTTGATCGGCGAAATTATTTATTAAAGCACTTCTAATTCCCTCCCAAGTCTCCGGGATACCATTCGAATTAATCGTACGCGATGCGGGTCCTACTATTTTGTTCAAAATCCCGTTTAATAATGCTAAATTAGCTAATTGAAACTCCGGTCCGTTTCTCATAAACTGCTGTACTAGTTGATCACATAGTTTTATAAATCGAGTTAATACGTTCGAGTTTCCGTCGAACTCCGGCAACAATCGTAGGGCCTTGTAAACTTGATCCACTGAGTCAGCCATACTTGATATATATGAACTATTACTATCCTCCTGTTCTGCCTCTAAATTTCTATTAGCGTCTAAAATATTAATTCTATTACCTAACCTAGGGGACCGAGATTGCCTTGGATGGAAAATCTTGGAAACTTATAGGATAAAAAAGGGAAGCGACTCTAGAGCGATTCTAAAGTACTTACTTGCAATAATTTTGTACCTCTTCTGTATCGATGTCTGGATACTCCTCTGGACTGCAGCTCTTGTAGATTCCGGATACTCGTACGGTGCCCGAAGCCACCCGGGTGACTCGCGATCCTAGCAATTTACTCTCGCGAACCGGCCCGCGAGTATCCTACCGGCTGCGCCAATTACGAAGGCTGTAGCCGGAGGATGGAAAAAAATACAAAATTTATTTGAACTTAAATTTAATTACAGAAATTACAATGTAAAATGTTAACTAAGATGTCGACAGTTGACCGATGCTGTGCCAAAAGTGACGATTCGCGACAAAAGGCCGCGATGTCCGGTGCCGGGCTGCATCACGTTGAGCTGCGTCGGCGACTCGTGTCTCCGCTGTTGCAATCCGCGGTAATTAGGGTAACGCGCGATCAGCGGTTCACGTGTTACGCGAATATGTAACAGGCGTACAAATTAGGCGTAAAAAAACTATAAACTAAATAAAACTGTTTCAAACAAGTAACGTCGTAAACAAGATAGAAGAAGTGAATCGGACATTTTTTATTTTATGCTTCTATCTTCTAAAATCTCATTGATAGAGTAGAAAGCCTTCTCAATCAAGAATTTCTTAAGTTGTGATTTAAAATGGTTTATGTTGGTGATGCTTTTTAAAGTTTTTGGTAGTTTATTGTAAATATTTGGACCCATGCCGAGACAACTCTTTGAGAAAAGTGCAGTATTGTGTTTTTTTTTTTTTAGTGTGCTTTGGTGACATCTAGTATTAAGTTTTTCAAGTTTAGACTGATTCTCCTTAACAAATATTGAAATTTCATAAATATAGAGGGATGGAAGCGTAAGTATTTTTAAACTAACGAAAAAAGGTTTGCAACTGTGGTAGTTTTTAACAAACATATGGCTCGAAGACATTGTTTTTGGGCTTTAAATGCCATTCCTCTGTTGGTAGAGTTGCCCCAAAATATTATGCCGTAATTCAATTGTGGGAAAGAGATGGCGCTTGACGACCTTAATAGCTCTGTCTCTTTCCCACACTGGAATTAGTCCTGCTTTAAGACGTCATAGTAGCCCCCTCACCATACCATAACATCTTGAACCAGTATTATTTTAATCTTATTCTAGAGTGGGAAAGAGATGGATTTTTAAAGGATGTGCTCCATATCTCTTTACCCCCTGAACTAATTTAAAAGTCTAGCAATAACTAATGTTCTGATTCCTGTCTGCATCATGCCACTGCTGGGCACAGCCCTTCTCCATCACTTCCTACTCTTGCAAATTTCCAGAATCTTAGCTTACTTCTTACTACTACAATTAATGCGAGTTAGTGAGGTTTGTGATGTTTGTTGTTCTTTTTCGCTAAAACTACTGAACGAATTTGGATGATACTCGTATTTGGAAAAATTAACAAAATCACGCGGGCGTTGCCGCGGGCATAAGCTAGTTTAAGATGAATTAAGTTAACAGCTTTTTTTACTGTCTGGGCTAGAGGATAGCCCAACCAGGTGGTTATGTTGCGATTTAGAGGTGCATACTAGTGTGTGGAGATCCAAAAGCTGTTCACCTACTTGACAAAACTACGCTAACTCATTCAGGGTCCACGTTAACGTCAAGCAAGAAGTGTCGAAACCTCCCAGAAGGAAAAATTCATCAATCATATTTCATCATTCAGATTGCGTCATAATTGCGAGCAAGGTAACTTTCCACATCACCAAGCTAAACACAAAGATCTTCACACACATCTAGTTTATCAATTCTTAGAAGCAGAGCATCGCATCTAAAATTATCTAAAGTTCAAGACGTGAAGTTTTCGTTTGTTCTTACTTCCACGTCATTTCTTGTTCAAACTAACACGTGACCGCTTGTATAGTTAAGCTGTCAGACTAAGTTCATGTTAGGTGTGTTATTAGTAGTAAGGTATTAATTAGTGTTTGCTCCGAGTTCTAGGAAAGTAACATATAACTTGAAAGAACCTATGGTCTTAAATAGTTAGAAAATAAATTGGGTACTGTAACGCGGACGTGGCTTTGTCATCATGTGTGTGTTTTTTTTTTACCTTTTATTTGACACTTTGGGAACACATTGTGGAGCTCGTGGCTTAAAACTAACAGCAGCTCGGATTGATATACAGGTGAAGCCGCGCTTCTCGAGGTCAGTCCGTGGATGAGAGATTCTTCTTTATTTCTTTCTCCGTGCCTCGGCAAGCAAGGTAAGCTGTTGGTTCCCGCTGTTGTAGTTCTTTGACAATCGTTACAGGTAGGTATTAAGTAAAAGTCTGACAACCAGTCTTACGAAGGGATATCGTATTCCTCAGTACTAAACGGATTACGGAAGTCAGATAGGCAGTCATCCGCTTAGTAGCTTTGTTGGGAAAAGGTTAGGCAGATGATGATGAGTACCTAAGGGGATTCTCAGAAATGTAATACCAAAACACCTACCTAGTTTTTGTACCCCTTTATAAAACTAGAGCACATTTTTTTGCACAGATCTAGCCTTCTTCTTCAACTTTTTGATACCCAATGCTGAGCGTAGCCCGATAGCTTTCAAATAGAGATTATTCTAACGTCCAGCTGCAGATAATAAATCTCAATCAACGTGTCAATATGGTACCAGTAACCGGGTATTTGTAACTGCCTGTAATCGACGTGTATAATACCCGTATCGGTTTCATGTCGGCAGGCATAACCGTGTTTAATACGACATGAATACGGCAACACACCGTCTTACAGATGATATGTACATGTTCAAGAAGGATAGGTACAAGTACTGTTTGCATTTGCCACTAATCTGCAATCGTCTAATTATAATTATATCTACTAACCATATATACTCAAAACTTTTCAATTGAAGCATTTAGCGTATCTAAGTAAACTACAGACGAACTCTCTCCATTATTTACTGCACGAGTATTATGTAACTACATAGACGGCTTTCCGCTCCCTAATAACCATGTCATCTAGCGAACAATGCGATAGGAACGCGGTAGGTGTAATCTGACCAGACATACCGGACGTAATTAGTGCAAGTATCCAGATAGTGTGGTAGTATTACCATTAAGCACATGTGCGCCTTCAACGCCCATTCACGGTCTGCAAACGTTAAAGGTGCTTTAGGGGTATGAGGAAAGAAGCAGAAAGAATGAATAAGAAAGAAAGAAAGAAAAACGTCAGTATTAATTTGTCGCAGGGACATGACGTGCATACAAACTAAAAAAACAAAACATGAAATGTGTGAAGAACAGGGTGTAAAGTTCTTTATCCCCCATAGAAAAGGGAGGATCCTCCGACCAGACGGGTGTTGTGTCTGGAGAGCTACTGCCCGACCGCAACGGTTATAGCCGGGTTCTTCTTTATGGTATCAACACATAGATAACTTGAATATATCGAGATTCAGGATTTTGATCTCAGTTCCTACTAACCTAAGTGATCAGATCTCATAAATATTTTGTAAAGTCATCATCGGCGGTTGGTATGGTGCCTATGATACAACATTGTAGGCAATATGGCCCAAATCAACAGTGGTCCAACGTTGATTGAAGTACTAGCTGATGATAATAAGCTAAGCTAAAGTGGCTCAAAAGTTTCCGATGCGAGTTTTAAACAGTCTTTATTCCCACCAAAATGTCTTTAAACGTCTGAGTTCGAGAAATCGCTAATGTAACTTCTTGGCCACATGCTACAGTGACTTTTTTGGTCTTGCGACAGCAAGAGTACAAATGAAAGAACTTGTTTAGAGAGTGCCAGGTGTCATTGAGACGCGATTTGGCGAGGGAAGGACGGAAACATTTGACGACCGCGCATATCGCTTGACGCAAGTCGTATCAACGAGTCTGTGAACGGAGCCTTACAAGGCAGCAACAATGAACTCCTATCCATATCATAATAGGGTTATTAGCTATAATTCAGTGCACAGCAAACCTAATTACCTCAGCTATTTGCCGTCAATTATAACAGGCGCTGGTATCGGCGCAATATGCACAAATCAATTTAACGCTCATTGACTTCGGTATTCGCTTTGAATAACTTAAGGGCATGTTGTTGGGTGCTGCGTCATACAAAATATTATTTTCACAACTAAAGCCTTGTCCAGAATATAGTTTGAAATGTTTTTGTTATGTTCTTCTTGGTGGTTGGAACCGAAGATCTTGTGCCGACAAAATTGCCTTTAGGTACCTCGTACGGAAAAGCCGAGATCATGTGTTCATACCTTGTAGTAACTGAAACCATAATTATTCCGATAGCTACCTTGCGCAGAAAGTTTTGGTTGACAATTTACCTATTACATAAAGTATTGAGATTAGAACATTAGGTGTTTGTATAAAGAAGCAACGAAACTATAGTAGGTATATACATAAAATTGTTGTTGCTAGTTACGTCTACCTAATCAGTTTATGTATTATATGATCTTGTTTTGCATACCTAATTGGGAAAATTAGGTATTAATCTCGCAGGACGATGCGAACTTAGGACTGGAGATAGGCAGGTATAATACCGAATCATTATGCTTGACAGACTTGATAGCAGGATTGGTCATCGCATCCATCGTCATCAGCAGTCCACTGCTGGACATGGGTTTTCAACAATCGCACGCCACTCAACTTGATTCTCGGCAAATCGTGCTGCTATCAGCCACTCTACGAAGATTCTCGAATCCATTTAGTCCTTAATTAGATGTTAACGAAATAGAATGGTTGAGCTACTCTTGTTTACTGACGGATAGTAGTTAAACAAAAAATATCCTTAATAAATAATCAGAAAGGGGTTTGAATTTAATGGCCGGCCTAACTTTCATCATTTTTTTTTTTCAAAGTTGCGGCCATACATAACTCCTATATTAATCGATAGCTGGTATTAATACAAACCAGTTTTGTAAATTATAGAAGATAAAATATTTAAACAATCAACTTTACAAATTTATTTATTTATTTATTTAAAACAAGTACGCTAACAGTACATACATACATTTTACATTTAAAAATAAAGGATACAGGTTAGGGTTCTTATGTAGGTACCAATAACAGGTGTACACAACATTCTCTTAAGTACAATATAGATATATTATCGTAAAGTTATAGAAATAAAATGTAACATAAAATAGAAAACCAAACATATTTGACTTAAACTAAAGAAGAGATCAAAAAACTGACTTACACTAATAAACACAAAAAAAAGACAAAAAAAAAATCAAATAATACGAATAAATTAAATTATTAAGTATTTCTCTCTTAAATTTTTAATCAGTCATTAGGACTAGCTTTTATAAGAACACAAGCAATATCTAGGTATATTATTCAGCCTTAAGCATTTAGTAGAAATCCCAGTGACCGAGATACAACACTAGTCCAACAAAATCGTAAATTTCAAATATTTTGCGGTTACTTATCTCGTTAGTTTATCATTGTTGTAACACTTTTTAAATAATAAAAAAACCGATAGCATTTAAAAGATAAGTGATTATTAAAAATGTTTAAAACTATCAGACTTCTAAGTATATTAAAAATACTAAGTTTTTCGCCAAAAAACGTTTAAACTTTGATAACACCACATACCGGCTTAATGGCGGTAAGCGACTAACTTCAAATTTTAATTGAATAGTTGGTAGTGACGTACCGAATACCATAGACAATAGAATTTAACATCGCGGGAGTATTTGAAATGAGCCTAATGGCCTAGGTACACATAGTGCTAAGATTCAACAGGTTTTCATTATAAAACCAAGCATTATGCAAAAAAGTATCCTTTTCGGATGAAGCGAGACTAAGCGAAGCTAGGGCTAAAACGAATTTCGTTATATAGATGTGGGCCTGAATACCTAGTGGCTTCGTCGCCAGAAAACAAGTCCTGTCTCTGCCAACAGAACTGTTATTTCAGTTCGTCTATTTCTGATTGAACATTATTGTCAAATAACAATTGTCGTGGAAATACGGTTGCGGTTAGGACGCTGTCATTGACAAGTCTGTCAAATTATTATACTAGCTAGCTGGCGTTCAGAGGTAAAATAAATATAGAAGGGCTGAATATAGGGCAACACCCACTTGTTTTCAAAATTAATTGTATTTGTGTGTTGTTGATGTTGATGTGTGTATTTCTACGACTAAGGTATGACTTGCAATAAATAAAACTATTAGATCACATTTTAATGTGTTTATTTTCCTGTATGGAGTTATATATATTTTTACCGTACTTTAAGCACTAACTTAATTCTAAAGTAGTAACAAAAAAACAAAAACTATGCAAATCGATGAAAGTAGGTTTAATATTAAAATTAATATTATAAGGCATCCTTTTTGCGACTGGCTACACTACATTTTAAATATGAATGTGCAAAAATTTGGCACTAAAAATAATGCTACTTGCTATTAAGAAATGAGTTAAAACACAACAGACAGCAATAATCTTATGTAAAATTTGTAAGCAGGAAATTAACAACAAAATCATTAGTGAGTCTTAAAATCTTAGACATAGATCAGCATTAAGTTGCCATTTAAAAATAATTTATGACCTTTCAATTATACCTACCTTATAATGAATTTATAGAACTGATTAAAACATTACTTGGGATTATTCATCAAGAAAATTCATGGTTATCTTATGAAAGATAACCATGAATTTTCTTTATTTTCCTTAGTTATCTAAGAAAACAATTTTCATTCAATTCATTTATTTCAGACACATTGAATGATCCATAATTTTGTTAGTAGGTACACTTAACCATCATTGTATTAAGATAAATTGGGTTTGTTCAGTCAAGTTATCAACATACCAAAAAAATTGTTTTTAAAATTATGAATGAACATGACTTAGTAAGATAAGTTTTGAACAACTTATTACCACGTATGTCAATTTTCCGACGCCCTTTGCTAGAAAGTCGGAAGACGCGTTGTTTCTGCCAATCAAAAGCAAGCAACGTCTATTTAATTTGAAGTGACCACAAATTATAAAATGGCATCGTACCATTAACTAGGTGTAAATATGCTGTATTTCACTCGCCTGTTAAGTAGCTGTTCTTGACTTACGTGGTGTTAGAACTTCAGCGACGTTATGAAAATATGAGATTTGAAAAAACTTAAATTATGAGCTGACTTAATGCTAGTACTTAATTTTTTCATTTTTGATTTTTAAGTTTTAGTGTGAATATTTGAATGTAAAGAGTGTATGCTTATTAGTTAGTGGCGTGTCTAGGTGTCAACATTACGGCAAGCTATGGCAAGCAGACTGTCCAAAAACCTTTAAATAGCTTTACCTAACCTAACCTTTTAGCTTTAGAGCAAGCCAAGCTTATGGGCTTATTCGGAGGTACCGCCACTGATATTAGTAGGTAAGTTCAGACAGACAGACCCGCCTTTGCCGCGCGATTTAGCTGATTTAGATGCGTGCTTACACGCACATTACATGTGAAATCGTGCGTGAAAGTTGTGATACTGCCCACTTTCCCTTAACGTTTATACGTCCCCAGTTTAGTAAATAGTTTTTTAGTTCACACATTGCAAGTAAAATTCATTTTTGTACAATTTTCTGTAAATTAGTAAGTTGACAATTATCTCTATTCATTAAAATTAAGACTATTTTTAACAGACTTATTTATTTATTTAGACTTCAAAAAGTCTGACTTACATTAAATGATATATGAATTCTGTATTATATTATTATGTACTTATTATAAATTCGGGTTCACACACTTATAATCACACTCGTGACATAAACGGTTATTTTATAAAAATGAAAAATAAAAAACGAACGACAAAAGAAAATTATTGATGATAATTATGTGGTGCAATGCATAACACTAATCTGAATTAAGTTATTACTAAAATAATACTAAATTACTAATACTGTTGGAAATAACATTAAATGCACTTACTGTAGGAAATAACATAAAATGCACTTACTGTAGGAAATAACATAAAATGCACTTACTGTAGGAAATAACATAAAATGCGCTTGCTGTTGCACCGTAAGCCTGGTGACGTGCGGTCGTGTTTTTACAAAAAGTATTTTTTTTTTTGTCCACAATTAAAAACAAATAATCTTAAATGATATTGAACCCCATGTTAACAAGATAAGTGTCAAAGTACAGTGTAGAAATAAAATAACAAATAATGAAATAAAAAACAAATAACTAATAATATTGAACCCTATCCTAGTAATAATTCGTGTCAAAGTTCAGTACATACTATTAAATAATAATTCAAAATACGCGTCGACGCAGGTGTTCAATTCCGCGAATATTGCGTCACAGGTCGACGTAGGTGCGCCGAGCTCAGATTCCTGGAAATTTGTTTTGCGCGTACTGTAATAAAGCACTGAGAACATCCAACGTAAAATGCTCCAAATGCGATCTGCTGTTTCATGTATTATGTGCTAATGCTGGGAATCAGACCAAGTTAACAGGAGAAGCGAAATCGAACTGGATTTGCCCATCCTGCCAAAGCAAGGCAACAAAGAGAGTCACCACCCCCGTGAGCACCACGGTACCCGAAGTGACGATGCCACCCGTCATTACGGCGTCTAATGCAACGGATCGCAGCTCTCTGCTTCACCACTTGACTCATCCTCCACCACACTAACTGACTCAAAGATTTTACGCACTCTCAGCTCCGAAATAAAATTACTTCGAGGTGACGTGGTAGATATTAAGTTTCATATTACATCGCTAACCAAACACCTGACACAATGCTAAACGCGTCTCGATAATTACGACACAAGAATAAAATCGTTAGAAAAACGAGAAGAAGAAATAATTATCCTCAACAACACCGTAGTAAATCTCCACGAACAGCTGAACACACAAGCGCAATCGTCACTGAAGAATTAGCTAGAAATATCTGGCATCAACGAGTTCAAAAATGAAAACCCTCCGCATATCGTGCGCGTGTTAGCTCACAAAATAGGCGTCCCCATTGAGTAACAAGATTTAGACTACGTGACCAGAGCGGCACCACGCCGACAACAACCCAATGATTCGGCTGATACTCCACCGCGCATACTTGCTGTCTGCTTTGTGAGGCGCTTCAAGCGAGACGAATTCCTGAAGGCCGCGAAAATCAGAAGGTCGCTCACTTCAACTGACATCTAGATAGCTGGTGCAATGAGAAATATCTACGTAAACGAGCGCCTTACCTACGAAAACAGGCAGTTATTTCGTGCGACGAAATTGTCTGCGAAGGAACGTGGATACAAGTTTGTTGTATTAAAAATGGCGCTATTCTCATCCGTAAGCAAGAGGGTAACCCTCCCATCCACATACGCAACACCGAACACTTGGAAAGAACCCAGGCGGGGTTCAGCGACCAATGTGAGACGTCCAGTGTCCACGTCAAAAGATCCTGGAACAAACGACAAAATTGGCAATCAACAAAAAACACAAAATTTTATTAATCTTATTTTTCTCATTTTTCGATCTCACAATAATTTTAGATTTTATTATAATTCTAGATCTCATTATAATTTTAGTTTTTACCCTGTTTCAAGATTTTATATTATTTCTATATTCGATTTTTTTGCTGTATTTTTGCAATTTATAAACATACTGTGTCACACTCAAACATTCGCCACTATTTACGACAATAATCGTCTCTTTGAATCTGCGCATCTATCAGACAACACCGCTGAAGGCCTGTTGCATCGGCACTTCAGCGACTAAAATATTGACAGATCGCTCGAACGCTCTTACAGTCAAATAAAAATGGTGGTGTAGCCGTTTATACAAAATCTTCTTGGAACTTTACCGTCAGTGAACCAACAATAGCAGACGCAGTTAGTCTCTTAGTCAAAATTAACAGCGATATTGCTATTTTAGGTATCTATCGATCGCCATCTTATACTAATCCGGACAACTATACCACATCCTTAGATGCCACACTGAACCAGTTAAATAATCATGAAAAAATATTTGTAACAGGAGATATAAATGTCGACATATGCAATGAAATTAACAACAAAAATGCGGATTATCTACGGATGATGGCCACACACGGTCTTCTTCCAGCAATCACCATGCCAACGAGAAACAATTCTTGTCTGGACCGTATTTTTATTAAATCTATAAATAAATCTGCAGGAGCAGTTTCTAAATGTTCTGTCACTGATCGTGACATAGCAATGGCTGCTACCTGCCTAAAAAATAATAAATCCTGCTCCATCAGACCAAAATGGAAAACTAAAATAGATGAGGAAGCCATTGTCGCCGAGTTAAATAGTATTTCATGGACTGAAGTCCTGAACCAACACTGCACCAACTCTGCCGTTAATATTTTTATTGGAATCATCACGACATCACTAAAAAAACACTCACGCAAAGTCAAAGTAAGCAGAAGTAATTATAACATCAAGCCCTGGATTACTCCAGGTTTAATAAGATGCATGCGCCACCGCGACAAACTGCACCTAGCCTCAAGTGCGCACCAAGATGATCAAATGAAAAGACTAATTTTCACGCGTTACAGAAACTCTTGTAACAGCCTGCTGCATAAGTTAAAAACCAACTACCACAGTAAACTAATCGAAAATAGCCAAGCAGACCCGAAAAAACTTTGGAAGACAATAAAATATATATACTGCGCCACAAAAAGACTTCAAATGAGTCCAATAAATTAGTTACCAGTAAGAACCATACTGAATCACTTGACAAATGCAATTCTTACTTCACTACACTGGGAAACAAACTGACGACTTAATTCTCTCAAAACTCTCTGAAACACAAGCTTCTCTTGCCGATAAATATACCCCAAATATAACCTGTCCACACACATTCTTCTTACACCCCACAGACGAAACTGAAATATAACTCAACTCAACAACGACAGCGCTCCCGGGCCCGATAATCTTAATGTAAGACTAATAAAAAAAATCAAAACCGCCATTATTTTTTTTTATTACAAACCGCCACCCACTAACTCTTATATTTAACCTTTGCTTAGAATCTGGAATATTCCCGGACATAGTGGAAGTTGCAGCTGTCAGCCTAATTCACAAAAGTGGCCTTATTGCCTATACTATCTAAACTACTCGAAAAAGTTGTAAACAAACGGCTTACGAATTTTTTCGAGAAACACAACATTATTTCCAATAGGCAGTTCGGGTTTAGGAGGGGTAGGTCAACTGAAGATGTAGCCAGGCTTCTAACAAATATTGTGTCATCGACTGTCGACAAAGGAGAACGCACTTTGTGCGCTTTCCTAGACCTGGCTAAAGCTTTCGACACCATTAAATAGATCTCCTTCTAAAGAAGCTGTATGCAGCAGGTATACACGGTAATCCCCTAGATTGGCTCAAAAGCTACCTATCCAATAGAAGGCAATTTGTTAAACTCGGTGATATCTCTAGCAGCCTACTTCCTATCAACTATGGAATCTCGCAAGGTAGTACGCTTGGTCCGACGCTTTTCTTACTTTATATGAATGATATCTTAAATACATCTCTCGCCAGAGCTGAAAATAATAGCTAATGCAGACGATACAGCGGTCATTTTTCATGGTAAAAATTGGGACCAGGTGTACAGCATTGCCGAAGAGGGACTACTCACAATAGCTAATGCTCTTGATAGGAACATACTAACCTTACACGTTAAAAAGACTAAGATAATTACTTTCTATAAGACCACGACATCAAGACCCCAACACCTAACTCTCACATTTCATTCTTGCTACCATAACCCTAACTCTCGAACTGCGGGCTGTTCGTGCACTGTGATTGAGCGTATACAATCAATGAAATATTTAGGAATTACTTTAGATGAGAACTTATCTTTTAAACCACAAATACACGCACTATCCGGCAGAGTCAGGAAACTTATCTACATCATGAAAAAATTACGTGACTGCACACCCCCTCCTATACTGCGTACTGTTTACTTTGGTCTCTGCCAGTCCATCCTTCAATATGGTATCTCTGTCTGGGGAGGTGCAGGCAAGGCCACATTTATTGAAGTCGAGAGAGCACAAAAAGCGGTCATTAAAGTAATGCTCAAGAAACCTTTACTCTATTCAACTGACAATCTTTAAAAGGATTTCCCGATCCTCCGTATCCGACAGCTTTTTATACTAAACGCAGTACTACAAAAACACAGAAAATTAAAATCCAGACCAGACTACACAGAGATATTCTCAAAATGTACATTTAGGGTACCCATCCCCCCAAACAAACTCTCTTATGGCAAGACGCTCTCCAAACTATTTATATCCACGCATATACAACGAAGCTTTTATGAACTGTAACATAATAGACCTCAAAATATCCCTGTGTAAAAAGGTCATAAAGGACTGGCTCCTTATACTCTCCTACGACGAAACAAAAAGGATTATTTACAAATAGCTACATAAGAAGTAAGACTACACAAACTGATAGCGCTCCTAATCTCACTCTGATACACACACGCACACACATACATACACACACGCACACACACACGAACGTACACACTATCACAAACCCACGCACACACGCATTTAAGTTGAATCTTGTTTGTGAATAAGTATTGGTCCTAAGATTTTGTTTTTTACTCTCTTAATTATATTTTCCTTGTCTTTACTTCAATTTATTAATTTTACCTTTAGTTTAATTTTCTTAATAATCACCGTATATGTACTTTTTGGATAATAAAACGAAAATGTACAACTCTGATCCGCAAGATACGAACTAACGTCTAGTTTGGGGAACACCATTTTTAAGTATAATGTTTTTAATAAATAATTTGAATTTGAATGAAAACTGTACAATGAATGATTTCTACGACAAAACATACTTTACATTTTATACTCATCGTACTATTAGGTAACTCATAATTCATTATAAACCATTCGTTTTACGGGTTTCATAATGAAAATCTATTCTAATATTTTTAGCTCCAAGTTTAAAAATATACATCCTGTATACACAACAACAGCTGCAAAAAATAGAGCCTCTTAATGGGCAAATAAATGCATACTTAACTTCGATACTTACCTAAGTTTCAAGTAAAAACAACTTTAATTATAAACCCGTCCACGTTCATCCCATTGAACCTTTCTGATTTTTGCTAAGGAACTTACAACATTTAGTGTTCAGAACAAAAATAGCAGCAAATAAGTGGTAGATTAACATTACATAACATCACGCCTGTAATCCCCGAAGGGTCAGACAGAGGTGTACTTAACAGTACACCCACATTTACCCAATTATGTTTAAGTCCCATATAATTGGAGGCAAGCCTATTGCCATCAACCGAGCATAAGACCAGACTACTACTGAGAAATTCCTGATGGAATACCTAACAACACTTAGCTCGACCCGGGAATCGAACCCAGGATATCATGCTCAGCAGTCGCGCAAACACGGTGGTAACAACCGAACATTTTGTGTTCAGAACAAGAATAGCAAATTAGCAACAAACAACGGGTAGTTTAAGTTTCTCACATAAACTGAAACTCTTGAACTAATTACGAAGAGAATTATTAAGACTGAAGTCTCTTTTGCACGATGAATTTGCGTTTAATAAAAACATGTTGTCTGATAGATTTCAACATGTTTTAAACTCCGGCAAAAAGAAGGGTGTTATAAGTTTTTTTCGCGAATGTTTAGCCAGTGCGAGAAAAAATAACTATTTGCGTCAAATACCCATCGGGTAAATCTGTGAACACATGAGTGTTTTCTCGCCTACGAGTATCGCATGGATATTTTTGCTGCACGCCTTCGTCTGCGGCAGAGAGCTCAAATATATTATGTTTGCAAAATGATAGTTTACGCTCATTAAAAATATTCGTACTCAGATGTGTCATTTCTATCTACGAACCCAAGCAGCATATTAGGCTGTATACAAGTTATATTTAATTTCGTTTTTATACAATTAGCTGTATAAATACTGTATAAGAATATATATAATAATATATATAAATTCTTATAAATATCTTATAATATATATTTGGATAAGAGTTCGGAGTTTAGAGTTACGAAAGAATAAAAATAAATATATTTTCGATACCACAAACTGAATGGCGTTAAATACTATTTTGTAAGTGAAATTCTAAGTGATCTTGGAGTTGAATATCTGATGATGGTAAGGTATAAATTGGAGATAAATGTATTTTGAAGCTAAAACAAATAGAAAATTACTAAATACGATAGAGTTACTGTATGTCTTCAACATTTAAATAAATACTAATAATTAAGTGATAGATATCGTGATATCACTTTAGATATGATTTATGATATTGACAAATTTTATTATTTAATATTTTGTTTTTATGTCTCGAAAATAGCGACAATTTTTTAAACAAAATTTGAGGGTTTTGTAATCTTAGTAGATGTATTAAGTAACTTTTGGATTCTATTATACAGCCAGAGTAATAAAAATATTCTATTAAACAGCCTAAGTAATAAAAATATTAAGTTATACACGCTAAGGTATAAAATAATCTATTATACAGCTTAGACTGTGCAGTCAACTTAGTTCTTTCTACCAAACTTATTAATCTCGATAGAGCTGCGTGTAAGAAATTAAGACGCTGAGCCTAAGACGACTTTGATCTCTTCCTCTATCTTATTTTATCAATATTATTTTAAAATAACAACCGTGGCCTAATGTTACTTTCCGTCTAATACTCGTAAAGTACTATTTTGTGCTGGGTATAAGCGGGTTAAAAGTTCGTTTTATGCTCAAAGCCAGAAAACCAATAAAGTTATTGTTCTCAATAAAAACACATATGTATTCGAGCGACTCTGTCAATAACAAAGATTAAAGCTGTATTTTAGTTGTATTTTTTTTTAGGTTTTCAATAGTGTAAAATTATATCATAAGAATGTAAGTTTTAGACCGTTCGAGAACGTGTTCTTATGATGTAATAGTATATCATTATAAAGATACAAGTATCGAGTAATACTAATAGAACATGAACATGCAAAATACAGCCTGAAAACAAAATACTTTAGGTTGTTAAGTAGAGTTGTTATATTCGCTTATAAATATAAAAGCTGCTTTCTACACTCTTATAAGACTCTTCAAAACTCTATAGTTCTAAATGGGCTGATTTATTGAAGTTTTTTCACGCTTGCCTTTTGCTTGAGAAAGGATACGGAAACATCTTTCAGCGTGTGACGGATGGCTAAACGTGGCCAAAGCACATCCTGGAGTGGTCAGATGCACCGCCATCACTTGGCCACACTGGGCTAGCAGGTCACAGAGCAACGGAACTGTCGTGGATGGCGGCAACTAGAAATATCATTAATATTAGTGTCAACTTCACGACTTGTTGGAGTTAATTTTCACTACAGACAACAGAACATTGACGCGCAAACTGTTTCCAAGAATTCAGTACATGATTCTAGAACTGCAGGCAACAATTATTTTCGTCGATTATTTAAAAAAAAAAAGACTTTTCCTACAAATGCATAATACACTTCACACAGAACAAGTGCCATATCTACACAGTCAAAATTTATGGAGCAGATTTTTTTTAATAACCTACTTAAACCGACGATAAACGACAATTTTGTATGGGAGTTCGGCTGTTCTTGTGTCTCAACTGAACCATCGGTAAAATATATAAATAGTAGTCAAATATATAAATAATACGTCGTACATTTATTTGGGCCAGCTAGTTTCCTTCGAAAACAGGCAAGACTGAGAAATCGACCGCCGAGTCGAGTACGCCTGGAAGAGCTTCTGGTCCATGAAGCCGCTGATGAAGGGTGACCCACCTTTATCCCTGAAGCGCAAACTTATCGACATGTGCATTCTTCTCATCCTAACCTACGGCGCTCAAACTTAGTCCGTCACCGACTCGCAAAAGTGCAAACTCAAGGTTTGCAAAAGGGCGGTGGAGCGTAGCGTATTAGTTAGTTAGCTCAGCGACAGAATTCGCAATACTGCAATACTGAGGGTATTGCAGTATTGCGAATTCTGTCTGGAATAAAAACTGGAATAGCTGAAGCAGTCTTATTGCCCAATAAGACTGCTGGGTTAAAGTGGGATTGGGCGGGCAATGTCTGTAGAATGCATCAGGATTTGTTTTTTTTTTTTGTATAAAAATTAATAAGAGGCAGCTACAACCTGCTGTATGACATTCTCCTTTCCATGCTGGAGGGTCTAGAATTTTGTGCTAAATTCATGGTGAAAGTTTGCGCGTCGATGTCCCCGTTAAAAAAAATAGTTTGTCCAGCAATACTGACATTTGAAAGCTTAATAATCACACAATTTTCCACACATTAGCTCGAGGGGGTCTGCAAATCGCCGTCGGAGGAATTTGAGGCCTCATTCCTGCCGGACGGAAAGGGGGCCTTTGTTGGGGGAATGGAGGCCGCTGCATCGGAGGTGGCATGAAGGGAACCCGAGGACGAAAGGGAAGACGTTCTTGTGGATTACCAGGTCTAAAGAAAGGCTCACGAGGACCGGGCATGGGTAAAGGATTATGCATAGGAACTGGAAGACTCCGCACCATATTGGGATGCATAAAACCTGGGCTTGGCTTGGCTTGACATGCCAGCAGTGGTGAATTACTCTGTTGTTTTTCTCCTCCATTGTTAATTTTCCCTTGAGGAGATCCTACATTATGCTTTTCACCACCACGTTCGGTCTTGGTGGCAATTTTAACACAATCACTCTCGTCCATTGAATCGGGGCAGTCCAATTTGTCAATATTTTCTACTTTCAAATGAACAGTTGGATTACAGATATTGCAACCAGGTCGGGAATTCACAAATCCATTGAATTTTTTTTTTATTTCCTCTGGATTTTCTACAGTTTTAGTGTTATTTACTTTTCCGTCACTGAAATCTATTTCGGAAAATAGTATGGGATTTATTGCAGAAGTTTGTTTGTTAGCATATCTATGGTATTGTTGAACTATGTTGCGTATCGGTCTAGCTCTCATACCCAAACCTTGTCCAATGCTAACCAGACCTTTGGGCAGTACCACGCTTTCTTCAGGTTTTTTATCCATAGTAATTTTAAGGGGAGTCCCATAGAGCATTTGTCCGTTCAACATTGAAATCGCCTGAAAAGGAAATGTAACTTAACGAAGTAAATGGTATTAATGAAAATCCATTGAAATTAAAATTAATGTGAGTAACCTTTCAAGGCTTGTGTTCATTTAAACTTTAAATTGGGCCTGATTAAAAGCACCTACATTGTTAAGCTTATTATAATTATATTAAAATAATATGCCTTTTCTGTTGTTTGAATTTCGACTTAACTTTACGGTCCAAGACCGGATATAAAGTTCACCCAAAACGTAGACAATATCGGCCTCTTTAAAGCAAGAGTTTTTATATTATGTCTGTTTGTTGTCATTGTAATATTTTTATTTTAACAAGTACGCACAAGCCTGTACCGGCTCTACAAAAAGTACTACGGCAACATAGTGCGAAAAATATTACAGCGCCATCTATGATACAAATGAAGAACTACTAGCCCCCCAGGCACAGCACCCGTCTGATCGGAGGATCCTCCATTTTAAATGGAGTATTGAGGAACTTTACACCCTGTTCCTCATATCCCTATAGGCCTCCTCGAGGGAGTGGGCTGTAATCCACTTCACAGATGTCTTCATATTTTTGGTTCTAGGCCATGCTGGTTGGCTAACGAGGTTTTCCAACAATTCGTTTAAAAAAAAAAGACTTTTAGTTTGCACAAATTCCATTTGGTTAGAAAACGGACAACTTAGAAACTAGTGTTAGTAGTTCCATTTAGAAAAACAAAACAATTATTAATTATACGCCACAGTAACATGTAGGCGTTTCCGATGCCTCAGTATGGGACTGTCCCATAGTTTTCAGGATGCTGTTGGGGCTGACGCGTACCCTGCGCATGATGGAAGCGGATCGCTAGCTCGTGATGCTTCTGCGAACACACTAGCGCGCTGCACTGCAGTAGCGCGGTAACCCCATCAACACTGAATGCATTGATGTACTGTACGCGCAGTGCTGTATACATGTACAGAACGCAGACTGCATGTATAGAACGAGTGACAGTATACTGTAAACAGCGTACTAACAGCGTCTGACAATAGTGTAGTAGTAATTGCGTTTTTTAATTTAAGTACTTGGCAACATTGATTTTGCTGTTGAAATGGCAGTTAGACAAGGAAAGAACGTTTCGTACCTGAACGGCTTCTAAGGGATGACTATATATGAATTTGGCGTATTTCGTGGCAGCGGGTACCACACAACACATGAGGACATTGCCAGCCATTTCCATCACTTCTTTTAACTCTGCTTTATCGCATCTGAACTGTTGAGAAAAGAAAATTAGGGGCCGCTTGCAACACAACTCGCAATATTGTTTAAAGAGGTCCATAACAGAAGACTATTTTATTTGAACATGTTTAACGCATTAAAGAGCGCTTGTACAGAAAATTGGCAACGTCGCAAATAGCTGTCAAATATTTACCTGTTTTAATTAATTTGCCAATATTACTGTATGAAAATAAGAAATATGGCTAACTAGTGAACTAGAATATTAATAATGAATTGCAGGCACTGATTTTGATGTTGTAACCGTTTTAGGTGTAAAAAAGGCATGTGGAAAGTTTCCGAATACTTTTTTATATCTAAAACTAAATATTCGAAGTTACGATATTAATAATACTAGAAACGAGATATTTTCTATGTAACCAATGTGTTAGTGACCATGACAGTTTAAAATCTTATATTACGATATCAATTATTGCATTTCATAATCAATACTTTAGTTCACTAGTTAGCCATATTTCTTATTACCATACAGTAATATTGCCAAATTAAACAAATCAAAGAAATATTTGACAGCTATTTGCGACGTTGCTCACTGTCTGTACAAGCGCTCTTAACGGTCAAAATCAGCCTTGGAGTCAGAACTGTTTCAATTTTCTTCAACTAGCATTCCCATAAAGATATTATAGAAAAAGCATTTGTAAACTACAAGAAAGAGAATGTTTTAAAAAATAGTATTAAATCAAATACCTAATGAATCAATATAATACCCATTACATCACTTTTTTACTAAAACTAAGCTACATCTAAATGAATGCTTCAATTTTATTGCACTGTTGAAATTCCCACTCTCAGCGCTGAGCCGAGCATTGAAAATAGAACAGTGCGCTTTTCAATTTTTTTTGCACGTAACCCTAATCTTATCTTGACTATCTAACCTTATACATCAGCTATCTGCCAGTAAAAGTCCCGTCAAAATCGATCCAACCTTTTCGGAGATTAGCCGGAACAAACAAACAGACAGAAATTTTTTAAAATGCTTTATGTTATAAGTACCGTATTACTTTCATACGATTTCAATAAAAAGCCGTTATTTTGATATTACAAACAGACACTTCCATTTTATTTATTTGTATAGATAGGTTTCATTTTTGTATTAAAACTGCATACAGAAATCAGTCACTTACATTTGTCACATGTACTATTTTGTTTAGTGGTGGTTGTAAACCCAAAGATTTCAGAAACTCGGGCCTCAAGCCATACAGGCCTTCAGGGTCTGTATCCAAACAATCTAGATCTGGTCTCCAGCGCCTGGCAGATGATATAAAAAAGTTAAGCCAACATTATTATTTAATATAGACATGATATTCCTGCTTTTGTCCCATGATAGTTGGGGTCGGCGCACTGCTTTACATCACTCTGGTATTATTTGACAAAGTACTGGTGTTTTATCAATGTCTGCAACTACATATACAAAGTTATTTTTAGTATATGCGAAACCTGAATATAGTTTGTTCAGAATAAGTAACTGAATCGATTCCAATAATTTTTAACCCAAGTTATATTTTGTCAAAAACATATTTAAAAAAAGTTACAAGTTGGATACCGAGTGACATTAGTACCTATCGCAATCATTTAGGTACCTACTGTCAAATTATTATTATCAATGAGCTTAAAACGACGCTGGAGGAGTGTGCGCGGGCGCGCTGCGTGGTGACCACGTTTTTGAGCGGACAACCAGGTAACAGAACAAGCTTATAACTTTGTGATTTTTCATGATACAGTTTTAAAATTTTGTATATAGATTCTTTACATAAAAATACTAGACACGTGTTTCAGGTTTCGCATATACTAAAACTAATGTTGTATATTGCCTTAGTAAAACTAATAATATTAAAGAAAATAATTTCGCAATTGCACATAATTATGTTACTTTTCAATTATTATTCCAATACAAATATTACAATTCAAGGTAAAGAAAACGTTTCGAAAAGGTAAAGAGCCTAAAAATCTTGTTTCGAAATAAAAATGTATAACTTACGTAGCAGCAATAATTTTGTTTGACTGTTCAATGCTACTATCTTGATTATCATTTGAAAGATGAGGAAATGTGCATACATCTGTAAGAATACAAAAACGTGGGTCTAAGTATCTTCTACATAACGAACACAATGCAAGGTGAAGCTGACAATCCACTAAAGACAGAAAGAAACAATAAATATTTCTTACAAATGATGTGTGGAGAAGAGCCATTTAAATAACATCTTCATCTGCCTAGCATTTTCCCAACTATGTTGGGGTCGGCTTCCAGTGTAACCGGATGCAGCTGAATACCAGTATTTTACATGGAGCGACTGCCTATCTGTCCTCCACAACCCAGTTTGTTTTTTTCGGATGGGAAATCATCAAATGACCCCCCCACTCTGGGCGGAGCGGAAGGGAGTGTCAGACTTGTACTGACTAAAACCCATCCATGTTCCTTCTTTGCCCTTTGTGTTCCAGGGCCACGGTGCATAGTCAACAAACCAAATCCATCATCATCTGCTTAGCCTTTTCCCAACTATGTTGGGGTCGGCTTCCAGTGTAACCGGATGCAGCTGAATACCAGTATTTTACAGGAGCGACTGCCTATCTGTCCTCCACAACCCAGTTAGTACTGGGTAATACAATACCCCTTGGTAAGACTGGTTGTCAGACTTTTTGGGCCACTGACTACCTAACGACTGTCAAAGAACAATTTAAATAATGGGAGAGAAATAAATTAAGGTTATTGATTTATTTTCCCCTGACTGTCATTGATACCACAAACTTAAAATTGCATATTGGAAGGTTTATCTATTACTGAGCAAAGGCCTCTCTCCATGTTCATCTATTGCATATTTTAAAGTTGCTTTTTGTGTGACCTTACTGTTCTTCTAATTGAAACGACAGATTTGAATGCGGTTTTCACCATCATTTAGCGAATTTAATCTGGAAGGTATATGAGGATCATATTTTATACATTAACAAAATTGCATGTTCATCATCATCATCAACAACATTTCAGCTGAAAGACGTCCACTGCTGGACATAGGCTTGCCCCAAGTGTCGCCACATTTATCGGTCCCGTGCGACTCGCATCCAGCGGATCCCTGCAACCTTTACCAGGTCATTGGTGGGAGGCCTTCCAACGCAACGTCTTCCGGTTCGCGTTTTTCTGCATGTTCTGCTTGCATTAATTGTATAAAAGAGTTTCATACCACTTATCTTCACTCTAAGCTGCGTATCCCGAACAAATTTGTTCTCTAAATTCTTAAAAGCATCAGTACATTTGTCAAGGCTTTGGAATGTTAACCGTATGGCGCTCTTTGTTAGTATCTCCATTTCATCGACATGACCACACTAAAACATAAGAAAGAGAAAAATAAAATATGTTAATCTACAGTACTGTAATGTAATTGGAGAGGCACCAGAAGAAGAAGAATGTACAGAGGGCCACATTTATATGAGGTAGCTCTTTGACTTTGACCTAGAGGTTTCCTCTTTTTATTGGTACTCACTAGAGCAGGTGTTCCCAAACTGGATTCCGCGGAACCTAGGGGTTCCGTAGAATAGTCATCAGGGTTCCGCGAGTTTTGGGAATTGTCGGACATAATACCGAACTATTATTCATGAAACAGAAAAACAATTTTATTCTTCACATTAAAACTTTAAGTTAAGAATAATGTGTTTCAATTATATTACACATTTCTTAAAAAAAATGTTCTTATATAAATTTCAGTGTTGATTTGTAATCATTTGATATGGGGTTTCATAAAATAAAATGTATTTGGTTGGTGTTCCGTTATCTTTAAAGTTTAGGAGCCCCTGCACTAGAGTATGAAGTAACAATATATAATGAAGCCAGCTAACCAATTTAGTACACATTGTACAGGAGCTGCATGACAAGCAAAGACTATAAAACCACTTGACTGCGCATACTGTGCCCCGACGCTCGAAAACTATAAGCATTTTATGTCCTATGTATAGGCTACGGTACCAGTAACCATTTTAGTTGTGACCAAGTGTTAGACCTGTGTGCACGCTAAATTTTTTCAAATTGATACGATATTTATTGCAATTTATAACGCATAAAAATGCCTTCATGCGCGGTTAAGTGGTGTGGGAAACATTCCACAACATCTAATTACAAAAAGGATGGCATAACTTTTCATCGGTAAGTAAACACTACGAAAATAATTTTTGATTTTATCTGATTATGAGCCACCGCGGGGGTCTGTTTAAAATGGTGGTAGGGTGAACAGCACCCGAATTTGTCGCGCGCGTTTATGTCTTTTGGAAAAGTCCCTTTCTCTCATTAGGAAATTCTAATTCTTTTATCCCTTTCTTTCCCTTTGTATTTTTATCGTAAAAATCTGTGCTGTTACCTTTACCTAATGGTTGAAGTCGATACTTATCGATAAAAATAAAATAAAACGTAATACCATTTTTATTCAAATCAGATATTTTTTCTTCTGTGTGTTTGACATGACATGTTTTCATTTTAGATTTCCGAATATTCCGGAATTAAAAGAAAAGTGGATAGAGAAGGTTAATAGGGAAAATTGGTTTCCAACAAAATACAGCACTGTTTGTTCAAGGCACTTTACCCCCGATTGTTTTGAATATTTAAAACAACGCCGACGTTTATTTAGTTCAGCGATACCAACGATGTTTTTGCCTATTTTGGTAAGTTTTGTATTTATTGATTTAATGTTGGGAAAAGTCAAATCGTGAATATAAGAAATATTCAATATTTACAGGCTTCAAATAGTATGACGGACTCTAATACTAATGAACCTGGGCCTTCGCATCACAATATCGCCCTCGTAAGTATCTCGGAATATCGGCAGTCCCCAAAGACTGCCCAGTAGTTATTATTTTTTTCGTCTATATAATAATTACAATACTTATTTTCAGAGTTCTACAATAAATAAGAAAGAAGTAGTAGAGCCAGCAATTGTAGACCTAACTCCACGTAAACGCAAAATGAGAAGGCACATAGACCATCTTATACATTCTCTTAGTAAAAAAAAGAAAGAGGTTAAGAGGCTTCAAGATAAAAATAGATTATTAGTTAAAAAAAATGCGAGTCTAAAAGAAATTTTGAATACTTTGACAAAAAAATCTTATATTACCCAAGAAAATGAAGACATTTTAAGTCGCATAGGTGTACAAAATCAAGAAATTGTTAAACGCCAAATATTAAAATCAAAAAAAGGACATATACCTAAAATCAAATACTCACCAGAGTTACGAGCATTTGCCTTAACTTTGCATTTTTATTCTCCGAAAGCGTATAATTTTGTTAGACAAACTTTCAGCACATGTTTACCTGCTACAAGTACTCTCAGAAGTTGGTATCAATCCATTGATGGTAAACCAGGATTTACAAAGGAGGCAATAGATACTATTAAAATTAAAGCTAGAGAATCAAAGAACAAAATTTACGCTACTATAATATTCGACGAAATGGCAATCAGAAGTGGTGTCGAATATCATCCCCAAGGCAGAAGGAACTACGGTCACGAGTTTTGGCGCCAGTTTACAAACGGATTGTCAAGACGAAGCTAAAGAAGCGCTTGTTTTCTTGTTGGTGCCAATAAATGCATCCTGGAAAATTCCAATAGGATATTTTTTGATTAATGGCATTAATGCAGAACAAAAAGCCGCTCTTCTAACAGAGGCAATCCATTTGGTAGAAGAAGCTGGTGTAAACGTCAAAGCCATTACATTTGAAGGCTGTCCAGCAAATATTACTATGGCTAAAAAATTAGGCTGTTCGTTTGAAGTTGATCAAATAATCTCTACCTTTAAAAATCCCTGCAATTTTTCTAAAATAGCGGTCTTTTTAGATCCGGCACACATGATCAAGTTAGTGCGAAATGCATTCGAGTTTTATAGGAATTTGAAAGACGAACGAGGCAATATTATATCGTGGCAACATCTCATTAACTTACATAATCTACAAACAGCGAAAAATTTCATCTAGCTAATAGATTAAGGGCAGCACATATATTTTTTAAAACTAAAATTATGAAAGTAAGCTTAGCAACCCAAATTTTTAGTAAGAGTGTATCAGATGCACTAATATTTTGCAAAGAACAGCTTAATTTAAGTGAGTTTCAAGAAGTCGGACCCACTGCACAGTTTCTGGATATGATGAATGATCTTTTTGATATTCTGGACTCGCACACTCATGGGTATGATTTAAAACGAGCTGTCAATGCAGAAAATGCTGCGACAATTATATATAAATTAAAGACAGCAAAAGCTGCTATATTAAAAATGTCCACAGACATAATTGTAAAAAAAGTAAAACAGGAAGTCAAACTCGTAAAATCACCTCGCTATACCGGATTCGTAGGATTTTGTGTGTGTATAGAAAGTGCCATTGCTCTCATCCAAAACTTGGTCCTGAACTCAGAGTGCGACTTAAAATATCTTCCTCTACATAAAATAAGCCAGGACCACTTAGAACACCTGTTCGGAAGTATAAGATGCCACGGTGGATCAAATAACAACCCTAGTGCTAGGGTATTTGAAAGCATATACAAGAGGCTCCTGACCTATGCGCAAATAAAAAATAGTGGTAGTGGCAATTGTAGCGGTCTTGGTCAAATTTCAATTTTGCAATGCACTTCTGCAGTTAATCGCATCAATATGACTACGAGATACAAAGATCAAAACATAGATCTAGAGACAGAGACCATGGATTTTTCAGTACTTGAAAGCCTTTTACCTAATTCCGAATTCGGTGGAAAAGTAGTAGAATATATGGCCGGCTACATTGTCCATGCTCTGATAAAGCAAATAAAATGCCAAACTTGCATCGGAGCGCTGATTGGTGTAACAAACCAAAATGCTTTGCAATTTCAAAAAGACACTAAAAACAAGTTATTATACGGATCCACCACAGTAATAGAAATTTTACGTCGTTGTGAAATTTATATAAAAAGGGCTATCAACGAGAGTGGTTCGAAAATGCTGTCTCCGAAATATAATTCCGATTATTTTATACGATCGGTTTTAAAATCTTTAATTGGGTATGATTTATTCCCGGATATTAATTTTCATCAATATGAAATAGAATCAACAAATCATTTGATTGAATTAGCGAGATGCATAATTCAGAAATATGTAGACGCTCGTTTATCATTTTTTACGAAGAACAGTCAGGACCCTAAAACTTTAATTCGAAAAACATATACCAAGTTAATTCATTTTAAAAATCAATAATAACAGGATACTTGTTTTTCTTTTTGTAATTGACTGATTTTCATTAAATGTTTATGTTTATTTTGTTTTATATTTATTGAGTATTTTTTTTTTGTAATTTTAAGATCCATTTTATCGATATCGACTATTTTCGCTATTCAAGTTAAGCAATCCCTAACCAGGCATACCTACGCAACTTGACCTTGAACTGACCAATTACAGCCGCGCATTCTTCCTCGTCCCCCGGCCCGCGGTAGTGAGTCGTGTACTTAGAAGAAATCGGCCTATACGCTCTCTAGTGGTTATATACTCTATGATGACAAGACAAAGTATACTTATTACTATAGTCTCATTAATTTTCTCTTAAATGATAAATGTTGACAAAACCTACCTCTTGGTCCAAATAATTTTTGATTTGCAAATAAGTCCAATCAGACGGCAAGTTGTTTACTGTCAAATAATACTCTGGAGTGACACTTGATTGGTCCATTTCATCCTTAACTCCGTTTTTTACAATATCCATTTCATCCCCGTCTAGCTTTTTGTTAACGTCAGTCTCATCTCCACCTCCTGTTTTGTTAAGCTCTGTCTCATCCTCGACTGCGTTTGCAGATTTAATGTAGTCGTCTTCTGGTGTGTTAATTCGAGGTTTCTTACTAGTTACATCAATCATTGCCTCAATTGGTGCTGTTTGTATCCTCTTCTGCCCATTTTTTTCGTTTGGCACATTATTAACTTGGATTTCTGGCTTTGGGGACATATGGAGTGGTATAAAATCGAAGTGAAGTGAAGTTGCATCAAGTTCGAATGGCTCAGTTTTCACCTCCAGATCGACTTCATTAGTGGTAGAATTAGACAATTCATTTCCAGCCATTTTTCGAAATTAAATGGTATAAAACTATCCTAAATTACGTTCCAGGCCTATTTACCCATGGTTTATGGTTAATGTTCGTAATTTTTATTAAAAAACTACACTCGATCTATGGAAGGTAGAAAAATATATAATTTGAATGATAGACAACAACAAATTGAAATAAATGGTGTTAATTCAAAGGGTTTAAAAGTAAAAATGGGGGTTCTGCAAGGCTCAATATTGGGTCCTTTCCTCTTTTTAGTATATATAAATGATCTACCCTATTTATTGAAAAACCAACCTCAAAATATGGTGTTATTCGCTGATGACACATCCCTATTTTTTAAGATAAATAGACGGGCACAAAATCTACATGACGTGAATAATGCCCTACTTCAGGTCCATACCTGGTTCACAGCAAACAATTTAATATTAAATGAAAAAAAAATGAAATGCATATGATTTGCTTTACCGAATGTTAAAAGTAGCGATTGTGATATAGTATTAAATAAAGAGAAGCTTGAATTTGTAGATAAAACAGTTTTCCTGGGGATTACGCTTGATTCAAGGCTACAATTAACATCTCTAGCAGGGCGGCTAAGTTCAGCAGCAATGCCATTAGAAAAATTCGTCAATATACCGATGTAGATACCGCTATACTGGTCTATTTTAGTTACTTTCATAGTATAATGTCTTATGGCATTTTGCTATGGGGCGGACTGCAGACATTGAGTAAATACTCAATGTCTGCAGTCCGCCCCATAGCAAAATAAATATTCTGCAAAAAAGAGCCATCAGAGCCATATATAACCTTCGTAGGCGTGATTCTCTAAGGGATTATTTAAGGAAATTAACATCAGGACGGTACATTGTCAATACATCTATGAAAACATAATGTATGTTAGGAAAAATCTACATCTTTTTAATAAAAGAGGTGACAGACACAATTACAGTACTAGAAATAGAGACCAATTTGTTTAGCCAGGCTTCAGACTCGCTAAAGTAGACTCATCTTTCATGGGTTGTTTCTGTTTGAGATGCTATAATAAAATTCCACAAAGTATTCTTGAACTGAATGAAACGAAATTTAAAACATGCATTAAACGCACACTATGTAAGCAAGCATATTACAAGTTGGACAATTATATTGCTGATAAAAGTGCTTAGCTCAATCCGGTCCTGCTCCACAAGGACAAGGGTGGATAAATGGATGGCATTTAATAGTATGTTGGAGCTGCTGAAGATTGTACAACTATCTTTGCATTCTATAAATTCAATCTCTTTAGTATTATATAACTGCATAGCCCATATTGTATGAGTACTATGTACTAGACAGCTGTCATTCGCTGGAAACAGGTTTAAAGATATTTATTCTCAAAAAAGACACAAAGTCACTTACATGAGAACAATGCTTAATATAACTTATATTTAAAGTTCGTCACAGACGTCACGGTAGCACTTATTATATTATAATTTATTACACCCATCCAATGAATTCAGATTTTAGGATTTGTGATCAAATGTTCCGCTAACAGAGTTTTGAATGCATTGAATGAGTGTAACCTTTTAATACATGAGGGTATTTTGTTGTAAAATTGTGCTCCTTCAAATGTTAACATTTTTTTGCCAAACTTAGTTCTCATCTTTGGCAAAATCAGAAAACTAGCTCGGCGAGTGCTACGTTGGGTTACTTGTTTCACTTTTATAAACGATAAATTAGTCTGTATGCTTTTGTTGAGTGCCTTACGAATAAGAATACATGTATTGTAAATATATAACTGTCTAATGTTCATTATTTTGGTTTCTTCATAAATTTTGCTAGTTGATGTTAAATAGGGGTAGTTAAATATCATTTTTATTATTTTGTTCTGCGCAACTTGGATACTTGCTAGCTTCGTCTTGGCCGCACTGCCCCACATTTCAACAAGATATAGTAGGTGTGGTTTAACTAAGGCGTTATAGATGGTGTGACGCAATCTATGTGGAATACATCAAACTATGTTTCGGAGGGATCCAAGTAGTGACGTAAGCTTTGTTTTTATATAATCCAAGTGTGTCCAGTCCACGATAAAGAACTATCCATTCTCAAGCCAAGATATTTTTACAAGATTTTTGCTGTAAGGGTATATTGTTAATTACTAATGGATTATGTGGAGGTATTATTTTATTTTTTGCTTTAAACAAGATATAGCACGTTTTAGAGATATTTATTGTTAATAAGTTATATTGAAACCATGAAAAAAGTTATAGCATATTTAAGTTATAGCACGTTTTAGAGATATTTATTGTTAATAAGTTATATTGAAACCTACATCTCCAACCTACATCTTTTCTTGACTTGAATGTGCCCTGGCGGTTAAGAGTATGTAATGCTCACTCAAATGTCTCGCTGATGGTGGCACGTGTGTCGGATCATTTAGTTCCCTTCAAAATGGTTGAGTTGAATGGTGCTGATACATGTGTCATGTTCGTGAACGGGCGCTGTCAGTTGTGACTGGTAATCTCTTGGTTGCCACATGGCTTATTTGAATTAATTATTTATATTTTTGAATTGTTTTTACTATGGACACTTTTAACATACACATCTTGCTACATTCTTCTCACACAATGTACCATCTCAACATGAATTATGTAACCAAAGTTTTGTAAAAGTATTCTGATTTTAAAAGAGTGTCCATGGAGTTTCTTGCCCGTTCTTCTCCATAGAGATCTATGTTAGGGAATGGGCAACCACAGTACTTTCACAGTTTTTATGCCTTGTGACTGAGACTGCTACTTTTCATTGTTGTCTTTGTTTCGACAATTCAAAAGTGCCTGTAACTGGACTGAACTTGAAAAAAATGCTTTGATTTTTTTTTATTTTGAAAATAGCACGAATATGGATAATAATTTAATTCCGCTATTATATCGGTATGATATATAAATAGTACAGATTAATATATATCTAATTATTGGTAATAACTGTGGAATTATTACGTACTTGCAGAAATTCTTGAAAATATTCTGTATTTATTTTTTAGCACAGCAACCGACTTGACATTTGCCAAATGTCAACACCAATCAATAATATTATTGGTTCCGCAGACTACCGTTGAACAGCTGCTTTCGACATGAAGTAACTAAACGTATATTTTTAATTATTACATAATTATGCTTCAATGATTACCTTGTTATAGCTTATCTAAAGAAAAGAAAGAAAAAGTATTTATTGGACTCCCATAGGACAAAACAAAAAAATGGTGGCGGGCAACAGCTAGAAAAAAAATGTCGCTTCCCTTTCTGAATCGAATTTTATTACCAATTTCAAGGGATTTTTTTTTTGCACGGAACCCTAATTATTTTTCTAAAATAAAAGGAATCTAAGCAAAATCTAAGTTACTCCTCATCATCAGCAATCTGCCAGTAAAAGTCCCGTCAAAATCAGTCCAGCCGTTTTGGTGATTAACCGGAACAAATAGACAGACAGACAGACAGACAATCATTAAAAAAATGTGTTTGTGTTATAAGTATTGAATGTATATATTTTCATATGCATTCAGTAAAAAGCTGTTATCTTGGTATTATAAACGGACACTTTAATTTTGTTTGTGTAGATTCCACTTTTTGCTTTTAGGGAACTAAAAAAAAACTCTCTAACTATTCCCTACTCTACTACTCTCTACTACTCTACTCTAATATATTGATTATCAAATGCAATAATTAATATCATAACACGGAATATTTAGTTTTAGATGTAAAAAAAAGTATTTGGAAGGCTTTTGGAAACCAAATGCCTTTTTTCACCTAAAACGGTTACAACATCAAATTCAGTGTTTAATTGCAATTAATTAGTAATATTCTAGTTCACTAGTTAGCCATATTTCATAATTCTATACAGTAATATTGCCAAATTAATTAAAACAGGTAAATATTTAACAGCTATTTGCGACGTATCCAACTTTTTGGATGAACGCTCTGTA
The DNA here is from genome assembly GCA_963576755.1 of Noctua janthina. Lineage (NCBI taxonomy): Eukaryota > Metazoa > Arthropoda > Insecta > Lepidoptera > Noctuidae > Noctua > Noctua janthina. Next base: position 14,241,869 of record OY755069.1, on the reverse strand, counting down.
GTTACATTTCTCTCAAATACTTCGGAAAAACATGCGTGATGATTGTTAATATTATGTTAAACTGGTACAAAACTTCACGAAACTTGAAAAGTCTATGCGTTTCGCAAAGGGAGAACAGTCGGTGAACTCGGTGAGGCCAGTATGTGTTTCCAAGCGGTAAAATTAGAAACAAGCAAGGCTAACACGAGCCCTGTGGTGAGGAATTATTTATTTATTTATTAAAGCTTTATGCACAAGTAAAAACTGTACAAAGGCGGATTGTAATGTTTGTATTTTTTTATATTTGTGTCTATTCTAAATACTAAACCCATACTATTTTGCAGCAGAATAAACCTATAAGAACCGATTCCACAATCAATTATTTTTCGTTACTCGACTATAACTTTGCCTAAAGCCATCCCTTATACCAAAGAGTCAAAGACAATAAAATTGAAATGTCAAAAAGAAGAACGAATTGTAAAAAAAAAACAAAATTGTGAAAATTCGCTTTGTTGAAGCGTTAAAAATTGTTTGAATAAAAATTTTAGTGTCCATAACCACAAAAAAATCAAGGAAACAGGGTTACAAAATACGTATGATGTCCAAAAGTGAAGTCCTATACGTGAAAGGAATGAATATGGTAAGTTCAAGACAGATCAAACTTGCCTTTGATTTTACGAGATGAGAATTGAGGATGTTTAATAAAATTTGTTTTCCGTTTCAGTCTGATACTGATGATGATGATCAGTGGGATGATAAGAAACTGAATGAGGCGTATGACAAGGCTGTGAGGATCGCAAATATTGAGGTGGCAAAACGAGTGGCCATGTCAACTAATACATCGACTGCAATGAATGATGGTACGTTAGATATCATATATTTTTTAAAACCGGCGCGGTTAGCCCAACCCTTGGTACCGTCACGTGAATATATCAACAGTTATTAAAACCAGGGACCGTACAACCCCGAATATAAGTTAATTCTTTCGAAAGTGTTACAGATTGTGCGCGGTAACATTTTTCGTTACTGTAGAGTAACGAAAAATGTTTCCGTTTGGTAGTGGTAGCCCTTTCATAACACTAACGTTAGGGTAACCCTATCAATAAGTTAACTAGTACAAGATGTTACCGGCTCTTGTATGATTTCCAATTGAAGAAGATAAGATGTACCGATAGTCGATTTGGCACCGTTGGAGAGACTATGATGCGAGTCGCACGGGACCAGTCAATGTGGCGACACTTGGGGGAGGCCTATGTCAGACGGTGGAAGTCTTTCGGCTGAAATTATGATCACATATAATAAAACTGTAAATAATTATGTCTGTACATTGAATACAAAAAAATACATTGAACTTTAAAATCACTGCAATAATAATTATAATCGTATGTTTATGGAGTCACTAGGGCCTAGACTGCGTGTTACGAAAGTAAAGGCACGACAGGTAAAATTACAATACTTGTAGTCCGAATGGGTAACTCTGTTACAGTTGTTGAAGGGGTAACCCGTTGAAAACATCTTACCATTAAAAAGTATAACCCACCAAGAATGGGTTTTTGAATATACAGGTAATCGAATCAAAAGGGTTTATCCATTGATGAAGGTTTTCGTAAAAGACTGTAATAAATATGAAATTGGTTTTAAACCAACACTTTGTCAAAACCCTATCAAAAACCGTTTCAATGGGTAACCAAAATGGTCCCTGATTAAAACCAAATTTCAAAACCTATATTCTACTAACTTAAGTATTGATTCTAATTAAAAATAGAATTAGGTTAGATTAGGATAGAATCTTGGACCCCATAGTATACTATCATGAACTCATCATAAACTTGCAATTATTATTACAAGAGAAACTAACCTTTGCGAATAGATCATGTTTATGCTTGTAACTGTACATCAAATACCTATCAAAGGTTGCGCCCAGTGGACACAAGAAGCGTAGGGCCAATTGATGTGGCGACGATTGGGGGAGGCCTATTTCCAGCAGTTGGATTTTTGGCAAAATGATAATGTTGATGGATGGATTGAAAAAAAAAAATCATCAATGCAACCCTTTTGTTCATTTAATCCCATTAAATAACTATTTCATGTAAAAGTGTACTTAGAGGGTAATATCATTTTAATGATTAAAAATGTTTGCAAATACATGCATATTACGGCCACAAATCATATTTTGTTCAACATGCAGCCTGACAGACAGAGAGCAGCGGTGGCCCAGTGGTGGAGAACCCGACTTACGAGCAGTAAGTCGTAGGTTCGAACCCAGCCTGGCGCACAATACTTTGTGTAAGTTATTTCATCACCACTGCTCTCAAAACGGTGAAGGAAAACATCGTGAGGAAACCGGCATGTCCTAGAACCAAAAATTCGAAGACATGTGACATCTACCAACCCGCACTGGGCCCGCGTGGTGGATTATAGCCCACTCCCTCTCATAGACAGGAGGCCTGCGTCCCAGCAATGGGAATATTAATAGGCTGATTATGCTATTATGCTATGCAGCCTCACATTGTCTGGCAAATTGCAAAAAATGTAAGAAAATGTGAATTTCGCAGGCTGCCTTGTCGCTTCCACTTTAAGATAAATTCTAAGATAATCTCCTTTATTTACAGCTGTAATTTTATTTAAAAAAGAAAAGGCATCCATAAAGGCCCCTATGAAGAAAGTTCAACCTAAAGTGGTTAGTGACATGATGGTTGATGAGAGACCAAAGATAGGTATGTGGAAACCTGGTATGCCTTGCCGGTTGGTGTTCAGTGAAGATGGTTTGGAGTATGAAGCCATTATTGTTCGATTTGTTGACAATAATGATTGTATTGTCAAATACCTAGGTAAGATATTACTTTAAGATTGCAAATTTTTTGTATGCTTTTCTTCTTCGTCATTCCCTCACTGCCGAAGATCGCAACCACATATGACACTTCTCCAAACCATGTGATTTCCTTCAGTGGGAACTGCTCGGTAAAAGCTCCCTACAACAGCCTTCTTGATCACGTCTGACCATCTTGCCGGAGCTGTGCCTTGCGCGCGTTTACCTTCTACCCGGCCCAGTATCAGAAGCCTTTCAGCCTATGCCTAGGGGAACGCCTAATTTGTCCGAAAATGCTGAGGACATGCTCCAGGCAGATTGTGGAAAGCCGTTTGGTAATGTTGAGCTCCTCCGGGACTCATTATTTCACACCCATTGCCAAATGCGATAAATAAATGCATTTCTACCTGTGCAAGGTTTGTCTGTCAAGGGTTTCTAGTTTTAGTTTGACCACTTCTGCCTGTTTTCGCTAAGAGTGCTGATGGATTTTCAACTTTCGACACAGCAGAGTGCTGAAGATCCAACAGTAGATTTTATTTTACATTCTACAGGCATTAATTTAGGTGTAGCTTATGAACAGTTGCTAGCACTTGAAGTTACCACAAACAGTCAAATTTCTCCAAATGATTTTAAACCACAAAATGATGATGGTTAAGTCCCAAATTGAATGAGAAAATTTGACAGTTAGTAGTAACTTCATGCACTAACAACTGTAAATAATTCATTATTTGTATTCTAGTTATAAATCAAACAGACAGATGTTCTATAACATTCTCTACCACTAAAAACCTGATTTTATGTACTATATTATACCATTTTGATTACAAACTATTGCAATGTTCCAGGCTATGAAAACCAAGAAGTAGTTTCAATAGATGTGCTAATGCCTTCTCAGGGTAAGGAAGCGAGGGCTCGTCAGATTATAGAGGCTAGGGCTGAACAGGCAGATGAAAGCTGTGATGTGTCTCCTCTACGTGGAGCTGAACGAGGGTGCAGTGACCAGATGCCTAGTGATAGCATGGGTATGAACTTTATTAAAGTTGAACATTCAACACCTGCCGATTGTCACAGTCTTATTAAATACTTACTCTACACTATTGACTTAATATAATTAACTCAGTACTAATCGAAGTGGCAAATGCACACGCCGATGACGCCACCCACCGCCGGCTACAGTTTCAACATCGATCGCGTCTAGAAACAACTAAATTCGCCGTCTTATTGTTTCATTACATTTAACCACTTAACATTTCTGAAGAGCTCTCTTGAAATGCTTATATTTTTAATTACAGATAGAGCATCACCAAAAAAGAAAAAGCCGTCTAAAAAGAAGAAGAACCAATCTAGGAACATGAATATCAATGGCTTCGAATTTCCGGCGATTCCACCCATGCCTAATTTATCTATGTTAAGACATGTAAGTTCTTTCTGTTGTTCATATCCATAATGACTAGATTGTTTTGTATGTATTTTTTTTATGTAGTAATTATCCATGGAACTCGTGGCTAAATAATAGCAGCCGCTCGAGTCGATCTTCAGGTAAAGCCGCGCTTGCCTAGGCTGGTCCGTGGATAGGTGTCCCACTACATACCGAGTTTCCTTCGTGCCTCGGAAGACACTCTAAGCCGTTGATCCCGGTTGTCATTTATTGATCTTGACAGTCGTTACAGGTAGTCAGTGGCCCGAAAGTCTGACAAACAGTCTTACTGAGGAGTATTACCCAGTACCATTTAGTGGCGGAGATATTAGAAGTTCCAATTTATACTTAAAGGCAATACTGAAAATTGGGCACTCGCGCATCTTCTAGCACGCATGAGCATCGCTTAATGTCTGGGTCGAATTTTGTACTTAAAGGCAATACTAATACAGTCCTTTCTTAAGTGACATGTCATCAAATAAGTGACCGAGGATTTTTCCTCTTGGTGGATTTTTCCTCAGACCCTTAGGCTATCTTTGTCGATTAAATTGGCATATTATCCTCGCAAAATCAAAGTATTTATTTCAAGTAGGCCAGTTACAGGCACTTTTGAATTGTCAAATACTTACAAAAAAAAACGAACCTACAGTCCCAGTCACAAGGCATAATAACTGTGTAAGTACCAGTGGCGAAGTTTCCATACAACTCGATTCCTACCGGATTCCCTTTGAAAAATGGCACAGTCAGTATTCTATAGACAAATAATATAGTCACATTAAAGACATATAATCCGGCTTAATTCTTACAAAAATTGACCCTTCGCTACTGGTAAGTACTGTAGTTTTTAATATTTTTATATGCAAACCCTCGAGAGCTGTGAGCAGGGTGCGATGGTCTAATTGGTTAAGACGTCCGGTGTTCTGAATCGGAAGCTCGCAGGTTCAAACCCTGCTCACACTAGAATTTTTCTTTCCATGTCAAAACAGCAGTACTGTAGTTACCCATTCCAAAGCGTAGATCGCTACGGGGAAGAACTCCACACACACTTGTGAGCGTAGCTGCTTCATTGGTCTAATGAGCGCAAGCGCTACTGCTGAACGTTAGGTCCAAGGTTCAATACTCTGGTTGGGGAGTGTTATTAGGTTTTATCATCTGCAATTTCTCAGTAGCAGATGGCAGTAGTTGATAGCAATAGGGTCGCCCCTCCATTAAATAGGGCTTAAGCATAAATAACGAAATATGGATGTAATAGGTCACCACTGCCTAACCTTCGAAGGAAAACAAGCGTGATGACAGCACTCATTAGTTTTTGCCCTTCACTAATAAATATTTATTCTTAATTTTTACAGCAACTAGGCTCAACAGAAATGCCAATGCCTCCACCTCCAATGACCTTTGGTTCATCATTGGACCGAACTGACAGCGAGGAGCAAGCCATATCGTCTATGTTACTCAGCTGGTATATGAGTGGCTACTACACAGGGCTATATCAGGGAATGAAAAGGTAACTTTTACTTGAGGTATTTTTTTTGCTGCATTTTTCGACAAGAAATAAGCTGAAATGTCCATGCAATAAAAGCGAAGTGTCCTACATGGTGTCGAGACGTGTCGTATGAACTGAAACCAGGCGAATGCCGTCTTTTTTTATTATTTTTACAAACATTTATTTAACATAATATTTCTATGTACTATGTTTGTTTGTTTAGATCAAATTTTGCAACTGAATTTGAAAACAACTATTCTCAACCGATTGAGCTGAAATTTTGCGTACACGTTTTGTTTGAATAACAATGCAATGCATGGTTAGCTAAGTGAAGTAATTCTAAATCCAATATGGCGAACTAGTTACTTTTTATCACTCCCATGTTATGGGTATCAATTAAAACGGATTGCTAAGAAGAAAAAAAAACAACTGATCACCTATATTTAAAATCTTGTTTTTCAAAAGGTTTTTCACTATAAGCTTTTTTTTTATTGCATGGACATAGTTCTTTCTGACCGGGTCTGGCCTATTCCGCTACGATGAGTCTAGTCACTCCTAAAGGCTTCGCCAGTCAATTATGTATTCATACAAACAGAGAAAGCTGATTACTTACTATTTCGTGTTAAAACAAAAACTAAGCATTATATCGATTTACCTAGTCATTATTTAGTATTATTGCTTTTCATAACGGTAAAATGAAAATTGGTTTGGAATTAATGAACCTCGAAAGATCCATATTTTAACTAATTTTAATACAACTTTAGGCCTAAATAAATTGCATTAGGCTTATGAAAACTTCCAAATAATAGGCATAGTTTATTTATCCATAAGTTCAAATAACTTTATTTTGCATTGATAAATTACAAAAAACTAGTAGTTTTTTTGTAATAGGTACTTACCCTTTTTCCCTAAGAACTTCAAATATTTTTTTGGCAGTAATATGTCGCATCTCTGTTTCTCATACGGCACTTACACAAGATACACATTACGTTAGAAAGGTAATCCATCCAAGAATTTTCTTGATACAAGTCAGAGTTATGTGTACCGAAGAGCTCATAAAGGTCAGACACCTATGTATTTCGTGACGAAAATTGTTCTTATATCTTGTTGAATATTTTTCTTTTCAGAAAGGATGGACGCGGGAACTAGACAAGCAATAATATTATGAGTTTTTTTTTACATGTAAGGTACGAAATAAATAGAAAAATATTATTTTCCATATGTTTTTATACTTTATGAACTACAGCAAAAATAGAAAATGTTATCGGTTTATAGAAAATAATAAATAAATTTATGCCTCCTGATTTCTGTGTAATAACACTATGTACAAATATACATTTTGACACTATTATTATTTTGGGTTTGCTTTTTTTTTTCTTTTTACTTTTAAGTCTATGATCAGATTGGTGGGTTTTTAATTGTAACACTAAAATCGCTATAAACCCATTCTTATTTTTATCCATTCAAAAGACAACTTTCAGTACGTAACCTGGTGAGAATTCTTATTTTAGGTATAATCTGTCAAAAATATGTAAAAAGAAAAATAAATTATGAAAATAACAATTACAAAAAATACAAATACTTTAGACATTTTACATGTCATTATTTCAAAACAGTATACTAACACAAGTACACATCTGAAATTGTTAAAATAGCGAAGTTTTTAATCTCAGTATCATTCGTCTCCTTTGCCAAAGCAGACACGGAACGATAAAAAAATATCGTGACATTTGAAATTCGATCTTGGTCCTAAAAAGCCACATCATCCGCAAACTTTTATTTTTATTTTGGGAGGTACACACCGTGAGCATTGGCTTCGCGGTCCTTTTCAAAAACCGATTTTAATCGATTAATAAAAAACTAATCGGATTGTGTTACAAAAATAGATCTTAACGAAATGAAGATTTAATTTGTTCAAGTAAATTTAGGAAATATTTGTTTTGAAGCAAGTACTGTAAACGAAAACTATTTCATCGATCACTCACACAAATCAAAATAGTCTTGTAAGTCGACCAGTCACAATTCAAACTTGTGGCAAGACCATTACGAAGGTTCTTATAAACACTAATTAAAATAAAAACATGGCAATTTTAAAACATAAACTAGAGAAACAATATTTACAATTAACCCAATATACAAAAGAACAATGTTATCGGCTTATTATGGCCTTTGAGTTAAAGATATCAGCCAATGCTGAAAGTTTGTGATTCTTTCGCTCTGAGATTTTGAGATGTCTAATATTTTTTTTTTTTTTTTAATATATGTATGTTTTTTTATAACAGCGGGTCTGGCACTAATCGAAAAGGCGCGACGGAATCAACCAGTGCAGATTTAACAAAAACAAAATTGGGCGGACTTTAAAGCTTATCTGCAGTTTCTGTTCTCTCTAACTTTAAAAAGGCGAAAATAAATATTAGACATCTGAATATATCAAAACGAAAAATCATAAATTATAAATTAATTCATAAAACAAAATTCAACGCACGCATTCGTAGTTCCCACTTCTCAGCCACACACTAACTCCCACCACTGGGACACACATATCAAAACATTATTGTCACACACTGACATCTTCGCATAAAGTCGACTCGGATAAACTCAACTCGTATAAAGTGATCTGAACAGAATTGGCAAGTTAAATAAAGTCGACATTTCTTATAAATTGCAGTAGATAACTAGTGCAAAAATTGAGTAGTAAAATGATGTTGTTTAGGCCCATAGAATAATTATATTTTTGTGAACAGAAAATGTCCTGGGTTTTTTTCCCGTTATCACACTTTTGTAAATCTCGCACGTACAAAATATAGACGTCTCATTTCTCAATATAATACAATTTGTCGAATAAAGTACAGAGTTTCGCGTAAACTGCCAGTCTGCGATTCTTAACAGCGCCTATACAAGTGCCAAAACAAAAATTTTCGCTTGAGTTCAACTCTTGGGATAAATTGAAGAGTTTCGCATAATGTCAAATCTTGGTATAAAGTCAAGTGTTTCGCATAAAGTGACACGTCGCGGCTCATACGAGCGTGCTAAGCTCGTGGGTGTCGTGGCTCAGGTCGATGGTGGCGGTTGGGACGCCGGGAGTCACCGCCCCTTCGCCCGGAGGAGTGCTGGTTGGAGGCCTGAAAACGTAAATATTGATTTATTTTATAGTATCATTTGAAGTCATGGGGAAAAGACATTTGCCCAGCAGTGGGATTTCGCCCACTGCAACAGTAATAGCCCTTTTGGTATACATGCCTAGTTTTCTTTTAAATATTTGCTTCTTTTGTTAAACGTTTTGGGGGCAGAAGATTTCGGAACTGTAATAATAGGAATTGTGAATTTGCATGTAATTTCTTCTTTACTTAAATCAATAAAATATAGTAGTATCAACCCAAGAAAATAATTAAAACTACTGCTTGTCGCTCATAAAAATGTTAAACTACAATTTTCTACGACAGTTCCAAACTTCCGTGACTGTCGCGGCCATTCGTGTCATATTATGTGACGTCATTTACCTCTATCTGCCTTGTTTACATCTATTTTTTACCCTTAATATATTAATTTTACTAATTGTATATGCTTTATTCAAGCAAACATTGCAATAACAATATTATTATTATAATAAAACCTTAGTGAAACGTACGTTAAGTACTTTTCAAATAAAAGTGTTTCCTTGACACATAGACTGACGTCACTACCGGCGCTATCGAGGGACGATGCGTTTTGAGTTTGCGTTCCGTTTCACCAAAAACACGCTACATAAAATATTAAATTGTAAAATAAGTGTTGTTTTAGAAAATTAAACAAGGGTACCGCAATGTTTTTATGGGCCAATTAAAGGCATTTTAAAAAAATTAAAAAATTAGGTAAAGTTATTTGGTTGAAATCAACGAATATCTAGCTCATGATATAGATAAATTAATGAAAATAAGAACAAAATATTTGTATGTCCCTTCGCGTTGTTCTATACTAGTTGGACTTTTTCATGAACTACTATCCCGAGAGTTTCGATAACAGAAGAAAAAGTCACAAATAACTCACCTTATAATATAAGGACCTCCTTGCTGCAACAACGTGATAGGATGCGTATACGCACCACCAGCAGTCATGTTATGAAAACTCAAGTTTCCCATGCCGCCAGTATTGTTCAAATGCCCATTCCCAATCATTACTCCATTTGACGCGTTCAAATTGGGCGAAGCTGACGTATTACTTGGTGCCTCTTGAATTCTAAATGCTTTGACTAAGTTTGTCTTCTCTTTCTGCCATACGAAGACGTTGTGGACCATTGCACAGCCGCAGAAGATGATTCCAACGCCGATGAACACTGATGTCACTATCGCTGGCGTTGAATGGAATTGTATGAAGGTGTAGAGTATTATACCTGGAATTGAAAAAGGCTCAATTAGTGGTGTGGCTGTGTGGTGATGTTAGGAGTCTGAAAATCTGCCATTTCATTATTTCGTATGGCTAAGGTATCTATATCCACAGAGGTAGAGAATTTTAAGTGAAAATGTGTTTTTTCTTTATATCTTTGTACAAAGGGTAAGTTCTCTAAAATGGGCGCCTTATTTGAATATAGTCTGTGGTGGTGAACCGTGGAGTAAACGCTAGTCAAGTTAAAGCAGGTAATACGAGAAGTTTACGCCAAATGAGAAGACTAGGCTTATTAAAAGTTTCGATCTTTATCGTTACCAACACGCTTACCTGTGATAATTTCAAAAGCAAAATTTTCGCAGCCCAATGCGATTCATTTATATGTCGAATCATCACACAAAATGCTGCTTCGCTACATCAAAGATATATTTAGACATAGTTCTGTCTATCAGCGCACAAATCGAGTCAATCGAAGACTAAGTTCCACATGATTGGTTCCCATCAACAAACCTATTCCAAGCCCTAATCACTTTTTTATAAGACCGTGGGAAGCTCTAGAGCAGCTTGTCCTACAGGGAACCACATAGTAAGTAATTATGAAGTACGTAATCGTACGAACCTGTTAAAAATACCGGTATGGATATGAAGAAACCTCCGACGGCGCATACCCTCGTGATTGCCGACTTTTGCAGGTATTTGTTTGATCTGGAAGTAAAGAAAAAAATATGGTTAAGGTTGGGTTAAATATCTGCAAAGATCTTCTGGTGCGTGACCGTAGTCTGAACTAATGAAAACGAAAACGAAAATGAAAATGAAAAAATGAAAACCACGTTCAGACTATAAAATTTTACGACTCCCCCCACTACCCTGTGTCTCAAGCGCCAATATTGTGTGTCATTGTAGTTTGTAAAAATCACAGAACATTGTACATTATGTTATCGAAGACCATAACTTTAATTAAGTGGGTACCTACAAAATAATTAATGCATGGTTCCCACGACCCAATATCTGATCAATCCAATAATTTCCGAGATTTCAAGTGAGTTTTATTCAACAACTTTTACATCGAAAAGCAGTAAACACAGCGTGCCCCAAATTCCCGCCACAATCAGCTTAAAATCGATCTCGTTTGTTTTCCACAAGAATTTCGTTTTACATAAATTATATCTGTTCCAAAATCCAGAAGCTGCAATTATTTAATGGAAACACAAACATTTAATCGATTGTATTTTAAGAACGCGATTTTAATTGAAACTCGTTTGAACAGTCATGTAACGGACCGGCACCTGTTCATCGATGATAACCTTGGAGAATTGCGAAGTCAGTTAGTCATACGATGATCGTCAACCGTGAAATAACTTTTGAAATCGGTCGGGTTATATTATTCGCTGCATGTCAGTGACACTGGCATATTCTGACGGATATTATGATCATTGATTACAACATCGTAACTGTTATCGAAAGACTATAAACTTGTTTGAATTATTCGATTTTTATCGAACTCGCTGCATTGGGTTGAAATAATAAAAGTATGCCAAGTGGACTGCATTTTTAAGAGTTTTGAACGAGATAGGTATCAAGAAATTGAGATTTTCGACATCTCTGGTTTGTTTCAATATTGCCATTCTATATTTTGGATGAAGCAATCGCAAGTAGAAGGTCTTTTCCGACTGAACTGAACCGGTATATTGTGGGTAGTCGTGAAAACAGCTTACAAGTAGCTGTGGCCTAATAGAAAACAGCCCCACAGAAACTTGACAGCAGTTTCGGGATCAAGTCATGCTCACAGTTTCAACTCAGGACTCCTGATTTCAAAGCTAAAAAATAACCTTTTGTGTTTTTATTGGAAGTTGGGCACCTATATTTTTAGCAAAAATATAGGTACCCAACTTCCTAATTCCTCTGTCAAGTTTCTGTTGACAAGGTTTGTTATTCTACCCATGCTAGTTGTAGTACCCCACACAAATTATTGTCATTGTAACTAGAAGTTGTTAAGAGATCAACATAGTCCAAGAAGAAAAAATACATATTAAAGGACCAATAAAGGACTTATAAAGTACTCAAGCAAAGTTAATAATAATTTATATGGGCCCACCGCACGGACTTCCTCTGCCAAATGAAAAAATAATCATGTAAATCGGTTCAGTAATCACGGAGTAATCGGTGTCCAATGTCCATACATGAAAAAAAATGCTAACCTTTTTTGAAGTCGGTTAAAAATGAATATGCTTTGCTACATGTCAAGTAATCCGATTGGCTATTGTTTTCACATCAGTTAGGTATGTAAAAATAAGTGCGATTAAAAATTAATTAGCTAATTTTTGAGTTGACGTTTGAGTCAGAAATTGGGCGGTAGATTTCTTTTGTTAGCATGCAGACTAGCACGCTTTGTTACGTCTAGCTTTAAGGGTCAAAGAGTACCTAAAGGGTGTAACATAAACGAAAGGCACTTGTCTTTGAGATCATTTTTTTGTTCTAGACCATACCTGGGAACCTTCTAGTTACGGAGATATTGGGGGTCAAAGTTCCAACTTCTTCACAAGATTTTTTTTAAAACATGTTTTTAATATAAGATTTTTACTTTACACACCTCCACGACCCCCGTACTATTCAATCCATCCATCAGCACAATGCTTTGAGTGCTTTCCATCGAGTCCTACCTTAAAACGTGATTTTTCACCCCAAAAAAAAAGTCGATTCCCAGCAATAATTTTTACGTAAAGTTATTTAGTTAGAAGTACAGAATGCTTGGTTGAGGGCTATGTGAAGGGTCTGTTTAGACTCTGTATATAGGTAAGTAAGTATGGCACCTACTATCTACAGATATATAACTTCGTACATACCATAAGCAATACCTAGAAATATAAATATTCATTGAATAGTCTTTATAATTCTAAACAATTAATATTCACATCGTCCCGGAGTTTATAGTTTCTACATAAATGTTATTAAGATTTATTTATTGCTTAAGTCTTTCATAATAAACTTGCACAGAGGCGTTTACACAATATGCACTTATTTGGACATATTCCGTGATTTATTGAGTAAAAGTTTAAGTGAAAGGTGGTCTGTATTTGATCAGTAGTCTTTACTTGAATGACTGTTTCTTATAGACTTCCTGTGAACTAAAAATGCTATCTATAGGTAATAAACTAGGTAAGTATCTACCTTAGAAGTGATAATATCTCCATAGCTTTGGTGACGGAACGGTCCATCCATACGAGAAGTTGTATCCGAACGAGGGAGTTTTCAGTAATAGGCACCACCTAAGCATTGCTGGCGGCGGAAGGGCAAGCAAATGCGATCCGCCCCGAATCTAGAGTCACATCTCAAAGAGTAGGTATTTCAAATCAAATCCAAAACGAGGTTTGAAGCGTTCAGATAGTAAGGTAAGATAGTAATTGTAATTGGAGACCCCCGACGTATAAAAAAATATATTTAAACTAGCTTATGCCCGCGGCTTCGCCCACGCCGAGTTCGGTAATTATCCTACGGGATCGTCCTACCGGGATAAAAAGTAGTCTATGTGTTAATCCAGGTTATAAAGTATCTGTGTGCCAAATTTCACCCAAATCCGTTTAAACATTTTTGCGTAAAAGCGGAACAAGCACACAACCTCACAAACTTTCGCATTTATAATAATAGCTGTAAGAAATAACGTGCTATATTTTTCTTACTTAGTTCTGCCGTCCCTGGTCTCCGATAGGTAAGCTTAATTCGCCACTGCGCCTAACTAGCTACCAAGGAAGTAACCGAAGCAATAGACTCATTCCCTGTCTTATTACGCCCATTACCTTCCCATATAAGACCTAATAACGTTCGCTGAACAATACAATGACAATGGTCACACGTTTGTCTATGTCGGTAAAGAATGAATGTCAACTATTTTCTCATGCTTGTGTCAAGTTGAGATCTACATTGACTTAAATTACTAGACTAACGGCGTTCTGGATCCTATGTGTGGGCATGTGTTGCGGAGGAATGATAAAAATGTCGAGTAGGCTTTGAATTTGAATAAAAAGATGGATGGACTGTGTAAAAGATGATATGGCTAGAAAAAGCGAAGACGTATGGTATGGCTATCATGCTGCGCTGACCTCAAATAAATTGGGATGCCTAAGGGTAAGAGAATTATAGTGTTGACATTCCGGATCCTGCCATTGTGTAAAAAAAAGACGTCAGAAACCCTATGGTACTTAGAGGCACAGCCTAATTTATTTTGTAACACCTGTTTTTTAGGGTTCCGTACCCCAAGGGTAACCAACGGGACCCTATTACTAAGCCTCCGCTGTCCGTCCGTCCTTCCGTCTTTTTGTCAGCTATCTCATGATCCGTAATAGGTAAACAGTTCAAATCTTTACAGAATGTGTATTTCTATTGCCTCTATAACAACAAATAATAAAAAAACAAATTAAGAAATAAAGAGGGCTCTCCTACTACGGTACGGAACCCCTTGTGCGCGAGCCCGATTCGCACTTGGCCAGTTATTTTTTCTGTCGTGGTTTCTTATAACATAATGTATACTGTAGCTACTACGTTTACAAATAAAGCGCTACAAAGTAATGCTGTTGCTCATAAGGATGGCAAGATTGAAAAGAGGAAGTGCTCTGATAATCCTAGAAGCCAGTAAACACATTTGGCTGAATGAAACAAACAATAAGGGAAATTAATTTGTAATCAACTTCATAATAATTAGTACCTAGGTACCCGTACCAATTACTAGTATTAAAAATTTGACGGTTACCTAATACAAGTACTTCCGATAACAGATGGGGTGCAACGGTTTTCCATGGCAACGGTGGCAACGGTGCGTTTTGCTCCACTGATTCTAGGGTAGGTCGGGGCGATAGGGAACACGTGCATACGTTGTGACACCTTGCGTGACAACCGCAGTTTTGTCGATACGTTTGGAAAGGGAAGTTGGGGTAAATTGGACAAGGGTTGAATGAGTTTACAAAGCAGAGTGGTTCTATCTTAAAAAATCCATAAAAACATTCCAAAAATACGAAAATTACTCTGTCGGCCAGTTACCTTTCACACATTCACATGGATGAATGATGATGAGGATGCAGTTTGGCATTCGAATAGAACATAAGTACCTGGGTTACTGCATAGAATACTTTTTTATTCTGATAGTACCCCTTGGGCTAATATCCGATCCTAACGTGGGTGAAACCCCGGGCAAAAGATAGTATTTATTTTGTCCGAAAATATCGCCTCAAATAAATATAGTTTTGCTGTTTTTTTTTGCAATTGCCTAAATTATATTTTGATCGCATTTTATCGGCTTTAGATAGGTACTGACGTACTTAAACATTTATTTCGGGCGTGCCCGAGAATTTTCGACCTCGACCGAAGATCGTTATCGGAGGTGTTGTTCTTATCTACGTCAGTAATTTCGTTTTTATCAGATGTAAAGTTTATCCTAAATCATACGATGTTTGAAATTACAACATATTTTTGATTGGATTCGTTGCATATATTTCACAAAGTTATGTAACATGTTATTTTAACGTTACCAAGAACAGCCAGATCTTAAACTCAATGTAGGTAAAATGATTTAATGAACAGAAATATTTACGTTACCTAGTTCTGTTGCCATTGCCGTCATAAGTTTGTTTAATTTACCTAATGCATCCGGAGCTCTTACGAAATTGTGGTTAAAAATACCAAAAAAGATTGCTAGAAAGGAGTTGTTTATACAAAAGTTTATGTGTGAAAGGCTTGTGAAGATGCAGACAAAAATAAAATATACATATGTGGCAGTAGATGTTTATTTACATTTACTAGAAAATAAACCTTTTCATACTAAGTTGTCAGTAACCACTAAATACTGATCAAATTTTAATAAAAATAAATAGTTTTTCATACAAACAAAAAAATTTGTGAATTTATTAGTAATTTTTTTTTCTAATTCAACAGCACCTACAATCTAAACATAGGCAACAAAAATATACAGCCTATACTCAAAAGACCGATTCAACAAACATTATAATATAAAAATAAAACATATCACCGTCATAATGTCACAATGGACCAAAGTTTTATGTTAATGCACTAGGTCTGTAGGCCATCACTATATTAGTAAACATGGGTAGGCAGAGCCGACTGAGTTAGTCATAAATGAACAAAAGAGAATTGATTATTTCAATGTTATAATATGCCTGATATTTCAATCATGCAGTCTTGTTTTTCATTCCTGGCTTCAGCGCTGCACTAAACCTGTAATAGCCGTTTTTTTTAAAAAAAAAAACTTTGCTCCGCACTAGGAATTTCTCCTGTATCGTAGGTGCGTTTACAAATTTAAACTCACATACACAAACAGCCAGACCCGGAACAACTACCTGTAGATCATACAAATATTTGTTCGGTACTGTTTTGCTAGAACAGTTACGTTTAAGTCCCATGTAGTAAGAAGAATTGAGCCTGGTTACCCAGTACAATTCCAGGCAATTCCGTGGCTGAAACTGAGAAATTTCTGATGAAAAAAAAACCAATAACACTTTTCCCGGCTTGGGAATCAAGCCCAGAGCACAGGACGTTCATATGTCAAAGATAAATATGTCATAGAAAAAAAACTAAATCTGTGATCTTTGGACTCTGTTTGTAAAAAGTTACCAGTTTCAAATAGGCAAGCCGAAATGTCGTTAGCTACCAAGACTCCCATATCATTAAGAACACTCAAAATGATAGCAATATATCTTACGTTCCATAGTCATTAGAATAACAATAGTAAATTAGTTGGAAGTCATTTCGCAGATTACAGCAACCACACTATCTGAAACTGTCATTATTTAAAAAACAAGACAAAAAGCTCTAAAACACTAAAAACGGGTGCCTATGGTATCGGGAAAAAGATAATGAAAGAGTAATGTTCACCACCATTACTCTGTATAATCGTATTTATCTATTTCTGTTTTTTTTAAGCAAACAAAGGTATTATCGCAAACATTAACGATGATATTTATTACGGGAGTACTCTTCAAAATGTTTAAACGATAGTTTATCGCAAATGGTTCCCCAAAAAAACTATGACTATAGCCAATGCACTTCAGTTATAACATGGTTTATTAGTCATTATTCATAAATCTATTAAGTTTTTCTTTATCTCTGAAAACTACGCATTAAGCGCAGGCGCTTAAGGATCTTCAATCTATGCACAATCGCCAAAACAGCGAATAGAATAAAGTGAGCACACCAATATAGAAATAACTTGATTCTACTACCTACTACAAAACTATAAAACCTTACAAGTCGTTATCGAAAACTGAAGCTTCTATCGTAAAAACGAGAAATCCACTAGCATCAGTATTCTCCAAGCAAGTTTTACGTTCATTTTTAATGTTACTACCAATTAGACGAAGTGATCCAACAGCTTCTCCATAACCGTAGATACGCTATTAAAATTAGTAGATATCGGTTGAAAACACTGTTTTAATGGAAAATTAATTACTGTGATGGAAGTAAGTATTAAAAATAGAACTGTTATAGTTACATGGGAATGTTACCTTAGTTATCTACGACCTAAGGCCCAGCCTAAAGGCTCACACAGATTATTATTTGAGCTGCTTTCAACTTTGAATAGTCAATCAATGACCCAACTGTATTTTGTTTTTTTTATAGGTTTACATTCGGGTGGACGGTCTATGGAATGCTGAGTATGATACAAAGGAGAGTGCAGGCAGCACCATGGCGGACTCCAATTTTCTCATGTAGTAGGATTGTATGCGGAGGATCAGAAAACAAACGAAAATCGATCCATCCCAACACAAGCTAGTAAAAGGTACCTACATAATATATTTGTCGATCAAACAATCATTCATCCAAGACCAAAGGGATATTTTGCTGACTCATACGTATTATGATGAAACCCACAAGGGTAACTATAGGGTTGCCATGGAAAAAAAGAGTGTAACAAGTCATCGTAACGACAACAAACTATCAGAATACACTTCTAGTAAACTCTTTGAAGACAACAGTTAAAAAAATGCTCCTAATCTGATGTTGCAACTTACAACAAATTACCAACATCAGGATCCTATTTCCTTGATTAAGCTTATGAAATCAGGTTAATCCTGGGTCTTTTTATCAGCTAGTGGCATCATAGGTACATACTGTTGCATCCTCATGCAATCTCTAAACGGCCTCTTTCGATGCTACGACCACACTTCACTAGATGTAGACTCGAAAAATATTTACTTACTCTTACTTCGTGACCCTGTTTCGTGTTCGCGTGACGACCATAATTACCGTTATCTGGGAAAGATTCGACGTAGAAGGAATTCACCATATCTGTTTGATCGTTCAGGGCAAAAAGGGCGTAGTGTCCGCCATTCAACTTCTGTCTTATTTATATTTGCTTTCGTTTTATTGTGGGTTTCATTAATTTGTTTGAATTCCAAAACTTACGGAGCCTAATTAGTTTGCTTCCGTGCTGAAATGCTACTATACTACCTGCCTTACAGTAGCGAAGGGTCAATATTTGTAAGAGCTAAGCCGGAGTACATATCTTTAATGTAACTATATTATTTGTCTATAGAATACTAACTGTGCCATTTTTCAAAGGGAACCCGGTAGGAATCGAGTTGTATGGAACCTTCGCCATTGCTGCCTTATGATTTTTAGTGCCAGAAAAAAATTGTTGGGTATCGACTATCGTCTTAATCTTAAAGCTTAATTTATTCAAAAAAAAGTAAAATAATAAGACACTCAAATTTTAATAATGAAAGTAAAAAATATGCAGTGTTCCAAAGTTACCAATGTCACCCGAACGTGTCCTAACAAAAGGAAAAATAGCATTTAGTAGTTAAACACTATAATAAGTATGACAAAAAAATTACAATAAATAAACTGTCAAGAATTCATGGCGCAATGGTTAAACACAAACAGTAGCCACATAAGTAACTATCTGCTAATCTCCACGCAAATACAAGATTTCATCTCAAGTTAGCTGTTTGTTTAACCTAAAAAAGTTCGAAGAGGACCATAAACCAGCGGCACTTGCGTTTTTTGTCAGTTTTTTTTTTCCATTTTGGGATAAAACTTAGAAACTATTAACTTAGTACGTCAAGGCGTGTGCCTGATGGGATTTCCCATCGACAAGTTCTGTAGAAACATTCATCCGTTCAACTCCTTTAAGGGATGAATTTTCAAAAATGATTTTTTTTTTACAGATAGACTGTAGGCGACATTAATACAGAAAATAAGAAATAAACAGGATAATAGGCACAAAGGTGATGCTTATTTCTTTCTTAGTGCTGTTCACTGACTTTAAAACTGATATTATGGTTAAGACACTGGTATTATGGTTGGTTTTTGGTTAAGACATCCGGTGTACTGAATCGGAAGGTCGCAGGTTCAAACCCTGCTCGCACTAGAATTTTTCTTTCCATGTCAAAACAACTGATATTATAATATGTGAATTTACAAATTGTTCCCTATTTTATGTACGGTAGGTCCCTAGGTATGATGTAGATTAGACTTAGACATTAGTAGTTTGATGATGGTAGAAGAAATGATTGCCTTTTATTTTAATTTGTACAACCGCGGGACTTTCCCAAGTTTGTCGTTATAAAATCACCTAATAATCTATAAAGCAGTCATGCAACGTAAACCTACCTAATACAAAGTGAATGAAGTTGAAAAGCTTTAAAAGAGATTGTATGAGAACTTCTCCGATTTCAACTCTATGGTACCTAATAAAACATTTTCGCAGTGTATGTGTGGGCAAAGTTGCGATAGAACAGTGATTTAAGGATTGAAGACGTTGGTTCGATTCGAGCCCATCGGGCACTTTGTGTAATTCATATCTTCACCACTGCTCTCAAAACGGTGAAGGAGAACATCGTGAGGCATATCCTAGAACCAAAAATTCAAAGACATGTGACATCCCGAATCCGCACTGGGCCCACGTGTTGGATTACAGCCCATTCCTTTTGATAGAGAGGACGCCTGTATCATATAAGGGCAAAGTTGATAGCCTTTTTTTTTTTCCGGATGGGAAATCATCAAATGACCCCCCCCACTCTGGGCGGAGCGGAAGGGAGTGTCAGACTTGTACTGACTAAAACCCATCCATGTTCCTTCTTTGCCCTTTGTATTCCAGGGCCACAGTATCTCTTTCGAACAGTCCCGCAGCCCTGGCAGGCATCGGCCCTTGCGGACCCCTACTTATTTGCTGACATCTCTTTGAGGCGCACGTGGAACACGAACGCGCCGTCGACACGGCCTGTCGTCATAAGACGGCCGGACGGCGAGCTGGCCCATAACTCGCCGTCCACAGGCCCGCGCCTACGGTGGCCGGGAGCCACCACGTGACCCCCAACGCCCAGGGCGTCTCCCGCGGCGACTAGGACGTGAGGTTCTTTCCCTCTCACGTCCCGCCACCTCCTTCACTAGCATGACTGCTTCGCAGAAGGAGGTGACGGCTTCCCATTCCCTCTCGCTCCGGACCATGGCTTGAACCAAGGCCGGACGCGAGAGATCGCCGCCGCCAATCGCCGCTACGAGGACACGGCGGTGCTCCGCCCAAGCGGGGCAAACCTCCACGGTGTGCTCCACCGTGTCCTCCGGACGATCCTCGCAGTGGAAACACCCGGGCGTTTCCTCCCGCCCGATTCGGTGCAGGAACCTCCCGAAACAAACTTGATAGCCTGAAGTAATATTTGTTTAGGTAATGTCACAAGTAAATAAATTGTAGGCTATTTATAGTTAGTACAGATTCTGATCTTTATCAATGTACTTACCACTGGTAGAATGTGTGTGATTTCGTAATGTGGTGCAAGTAACCAAAACATAAGATTAGAAAATTTAGAACAAATGGAACTTAGAATAAGATTAGGTAATGCGATAAACATGGCGCTATTTTTGGCATTATTATTTTATGCCAGTCATTACAATGCTATAATCATGTAATGTTATCAATTATGATAACAGTGACACTGTTTATCTTTATATGATAAAAAATTCCGAAGTAATTTTGCTTTGCTATCAGTATTCGGGATACTATTTAACGTGAGGGTTGCTTTTTTCACGCATTGGTTTTTCCAATAATCCGCGAAAAAGGTGCTGTAGCGTTTGCTACTTCCAGTGCTCAATTTTGTTGGAGTTTATTTTCAAGGTAGGTCTCTAGATTTAATTTTAAATTTATTTCGTGGTCAGCTTGATTTTACTTAAGTAGTAATTTCTTTTAATATTTTGTTAAGATGCCAAAATTAATATTGGGTAATCTGTATTTCGGTTTAAAGACATTTATTTCTCAAAGAACATATTACTGTTCACTTAAAAAGAAACTTAACTAAATTAACAATAGGTTGTAGTTTACATCACGATTTACTATTTCACAGACAAACCCAAATACCTATGCGGTTTTTTTCTTTTATTTATTTTTTATTCGAAAATTATAAATAGTAGACAATTATGTACTAGTTTGCAACCCCTTAAATTCATGCAACGTAAATAATAAATATTCCTTCTATGTTTTCTCTCGAATCTCAATTCATCCCTAATTCCGAAGCCGTTAGCAGAACTCTTGATTAAATAACATAAACAATAATAATAATCGATTAAATAATCGTTATCAAATTACCACACATGCCAAACGATTACAAAAACGACAAGATTAGGTTATCAATCTTCGTTCGCGCGCTTGCCGCCATTTTCGTTCGCGTCAGCTGACGAAACCGGTATACCTACTCTCAGTGTCTACACAACGAAATTCCTGGTAACAGGTATGTACAACCGGCTTTAGTGTTGGCCCAACGGGGCAGTTTGGGCCAATTTAATGGTTTTTGTGACTACCTATCTCTATTGCTTTGATAGTGCATCGCGGTTTAAAGATTGTTTTGCAAGACGATCATCAATCAAAAATTGCATTGGTATTTGTAGTTGAGAGTAGTTAATATATTTTCTGGACAAATATTGATTTATTACCTACTCGATACTTGATTGTTATAAATTATGATTTACGATACTCGATACGTTTCCAATCAAAGGCTGCAGGTATTTTGTAAAAGTTCAGCATGTTACAGCGCATTTCAATTCCATAATTGACAAACTGAATTTTTATACTCTCAAGTCTCTAGAAAAACAAAATCTGAAATCTGCTATCTATACGCTAAACTGCAGTTTATAGTCTTGTGCAAGTTGCGCCTGAAAATATCAAAGACCCTAAACATTTCTAAATCGCAGGAAATGTGTTATAGGTGCCTGCAATATGAAAAGTTCCTACCTATTCGCCTTGTTCAATTATTTCATAGTCATAAGGCATCGTCTTAAAGTGTTCCACGACAAAAACGTTTCTACAAAAAAAAAAACATTTTGAACACAATCATAATAAAAGTAATAGGCCTAAAATCAACAATTAAAGATCACAGGCGCTTACAAGATGTATGAGACGATGATTTAGCAAGCAATTATAATAATAATAATATTTTTTTATATTTTTAAATGTTTTTTTTTTTATATTACTTTGTATAGAAATATTTAAAAATGTAAATTATATGTATAAAAATAAATAAAGGACATATTATAATAATATAAAAATAAAAATTGTCAAGACATCTGCTTACATCAAATCAAAGATGGCTCTCAAAGATTCAAACGCATTCCAAAATGATTTAGCTTAAAAGCCGGGGTATACCATTTAAATTTAGGCCAATGGTTGGCTCCAATATTGGTTCCAACTCTTGGAATAATATAGGCACCAATCCTACTAGCATTTGTGAACATTCCTGGCTGTTTCGTGAAAGTTACGTTCGTTTTGTTTTTACACTGTTATGCCAGTTATGGGCTTTGTAATGCGTACTTTTGGCGCCATATTTAGAAAAATGACAATTTGTTAACATGTCTGCACTATTTGTGGAGTGCTAAGGTTTCATTTACTTGAAGGATGATGCTACTAATATTAAGATAGCATTTCTAGTAGGATTAATTTGTATGTAGGTTCCCCACAACGGCATATTATCAATTTACAAGAATGTACTGGTGCAGCGGGCCAGAAGATTGCTTTTCTTAGTGAAAAATACGTAGCCAGTTATTTCCTTATTCGTGGAAAACCTCCATTATAGATTTGTACTAATGAAGATTGCAATTGATTCCTGGCAACATTTTTTCGTCCGTTTCTTTTGTTTAGGACAATGTTTACATCAACAATAACAACGTTTTTACAAAAGATTTTGTGTTGTTGAATAATTTCCGAAAAAATTGTTAGGAAACTAAAAAAAAACATGTATACGGACATCATCAAAATTATAAGATAAACCAATAAATTGATACAGTTTTACATAATCTAATATCCAACGAGATAATTCCTAATTCAAACACTTGATCGTAAGTACATTTAAGTGGGCTATAATGCAGTATCTATGTATTGTTGGGAAACTAAAAAAAACATGTATACGGACATCATCAAAATTACAAGATAAACCAATAAGTTGGTACAGTTTTACATAATCCAATATCCAACGAGATAATACCTAATTCCAACACTCGATCGGAAGTACATTTAAATGGGCTATAATGCAGTGTCTATGTATTTTTGGGAACCTAAAAAAACATGTAAACGGACATCATCAAAATTATAGGATAAACCAATAAATTGGTACAGTTTTACATAATCCAACGAGATAATACATAAATCAAACACTTGATCGTAAGTACATTTAAGTGAGCTATAATGCAGTATCTATGTAATGGTATTATGTTATCAAATAATGCATTATACAACAAGCAACCTTATCGGTGGCCTTGTTCTGGATTTGTGTCAATACAGTTAGGTTTTATGATTTGTGAACAAAATGGCCCAGATTGGGTACCGGTAAAACGGGGTGAATAGGACCACAGGGGTGAATAGAGACAAATTTTGAAAGGGATTTTAACGTTGAATTACTTTGATTATGTTATCAAAAAGTACTCTGTTTTATTTACTTAGTTATACTTAATTATTTAGAGACCTTGCTAGCAACATAACATATTAATTCAACGTTTAAATCCCTTTCAAAATATGTCTCTATTCACCCCCTTTTTTTTTCCGGATGGGAAATCATCAAATGACCCCCCCACTCTGGGCGGAGCGGAAGGGAGTGTCAGACTTGTACTGACTAAAACCCATCCATGTTCCTTCTTTGCCCTTTGTGTTCCAGGGCCACGGTATCTCTTTCGAACAGTCCCGCAGCCCTGGCAGGCATCGGCCCTTGCGGACCCCTACTTATTTGCTGACATCTCTTTGAGGCGCACGTGGAACACGAACGCGCCGTCAACACGGCCTGTCGTCATAAGACGGCCGGACGGCGAGCTAGCCCATAACTCGCCGTCCACAGGCCCGCGCCTACGGTGGCCGGGAGCCACCACGTGACCCCCAACGCCCAGGGCGTCTCCCGCGGCGACTGGGACGTGAGGTTCTTTCCCTCTCACGTCCCGCCACCTCCTTCACTAGCATGACTGCTTCGCAGAAGGAGGTGACGGCTTCCCATTCCCTCTCGCTCCGGACCGTGGCTTGAACCAAGGCCGGACGCGAGAGATCGCCGCCGCCAATCGCCGCTACGAGGACACGGCGGTGCTCCGCCCAAGCGGGGCAGACCTCCACGGTGTGCTCCACCGTGTCCTCCGGACGATCCTCGCAGTGGAAACACCCGGGCGTTTCCTCCCGCCCGATTACCTGCGTCAGGCGGTAGGTGAGGGCGCCGTGGCGCCTCTCTAGCCACTCCTCAAAGAAGGGACTTATCGCCACTATGGTGGCGTGCCCTGCACGGGGTTGCGACAGTCGCTCTCTCCATGTCGCCATGAGATCACGCCGGAGGACTGTCCGCTGAGCGGTAATTTGCCGCGGCAGCGGAGTTTCCTCCCGACGTAGTGCCTCCGCGCGCCATTCGTGCAGGCGTGCGAGGACTATCGCCTCCAGATCCCATGGCGGCAATCCGGCAAGGAGGCTAGCCGCTTCGCCGGAGATCGTGCGGTACCCCCGTATTAGCCTTATGGCTATTACCTTTTGGGGCGCTTTTAGGTAGTGGGCGGCTTGCCGCCTCAAAGAACGCGCCCACACCGGGGCCCCGTAAAGGGCCATGGACCGCACGACCCCCGCGTATAGCATCCGGCAAGAGGCGTTTGGACCCCTCAGGTTGGGCAAGAGCCGCTAGTACTAGGTACTTCAACTTCGACCCGACGCCGATGGAAACCCCTCCTGCCGTCAGTAGGGATCCCGACGGTGGCGCATTCCGAGGCCCATGAAAACACATGGCCTCGGACTTGTGCAGTGCCACCTCGAGACCCAATTGCCGGATCCTCTCCACGACTATCGCAACCCCGCGTGTCATGTTTTCGGCCGCCGCCTCGTGCGACCTCCCTTGTGCCAGTACCAGCGTGTCGTCAGCGTAGCAAACTACGCTGACGCCGGTAAGGGAGGTCGGCGCGCAGCACCCAGTCGTAACCGATGTTCCACAAGGCCGGCCCCAGAACCGATCCCTGTGGAACACCGCACGACATCTCTCGCCGGTTCCATTCTCCGCTTCGACCAGGGTAGATGACGGCTCTATTCACCCCTGCGGTCCTATTCACCCCGTTTTACGGTACTACGTGTTGCTGAAGAAAGCATGATTTCCTGTCTGCCATGTGCATACTTAAGTATAGCATACTAGCTTTTGTAGTTTGAAATCGTCACACGGGAAGGTTTTTATTATTCTATGACTGATTCTATACTCGGGGATGATATAGCTGCCCTTTTCTGAAAGATTTTTCGAAAGTAGTTCCTAAGATTACCCCCTACATCCAAACTTAACGTATTCACAATATAATAAAAACAAAATATAAATTAATGCTCTGTGTAGTATCTGCTATGTGCATTTTGAATTGAAATTACCAACATTTTGTTTTGCCTCTAAATTCTTCAAATAATCCTCTTAGGTCGTCTAGCCTGAACATTCTGCATACCTTCTTAAATCTTAGCTCCAACTCTTTGAAGTATTCTTCTTCCAAACTAACATCTTTCTTGGAAAAAAAAACAAACAAATTAATTTGAAGCTATACGTCTGAGATGCCTGCTTGAAGTAAGTAAAAGGCTGCCTAAATATTTCACCCATACAGCACGTGCTGTTTAAACCAATCGATTAATGTATGAAAATATTGTTGCAATCGATTCTTCATGGTTCTAATTACTGCAACCGTACGTTTCATTTAAAAAATCTGATAAAAAGCCGTTATACAACATTAGTTTTAGTGTAAGCGAAACCTTGTCACGAGTGTAGTATTTTTATGTATAGTAAAAAATCTATATACAAATATTCAAAACTGTATCAGGAAAAATTACAAAGTTATAAACTTGTTCTGTTAGGTACCTAGTTGTCCGCTCAAAAACGTGGTCACCACGCAGCGCGCCCGCGCACGCGCCTCCAGCGTCGTCTTGAGCTCATTGATAATAATATAATTTGGCAGTAGGTACCTAAATGATTGCGATAGGTACTTAATGTTGCTCGGTATCCAACTTGTAACTTTTTTAAATATTTTTTTGACAAAATATAATATGGGTTAAAAATGATTGGAATCGATTCAGTTACTTATTCTGAACAAACTATATTCAGGTTTCACAAAGTATTAAAAATAATGTTGTATAGTGACAAACTAACGGAAGAAGCCATGAAAATGCATGAGAAACATCTGATGTATTGACTTTACTCATCAAGCCTTTCATCAGGTCTTTGCCAGCACATCAAGCTACTACAATCTTTCAAATTTATTTTTAAGACATTTTTAACTATATCTCTAAAACATTAGGTTCAAGGTTGATTAGGACAATTTGACAGTTTTGGATAGCTTGATGTTCTGGCGTCTGTATCTACCCTAGACGTGCAATTATTATCTGAACTAGTATCCCTTACCTTTAAAATTGTAAAGAAAACAATTTTGTTTATGTGCTACTTAAAACGAAATTACCATAGATAAAAAAAAAGAAAGAGCAAATACTTTTAAAAAGTCCGTTACGAATCATTCAGCCAAGCACAACTCTGGCCTACCTGCCCCTTTCATTCAAGGTCGCGACAGGTAAACGACGTAGTTATACCTCGTTATAGTAATATTGATTTAACTTGAAAATAATCGCCGTTGCATTTTTATCGGTGAGCTCTGAACATGCGAAGAGAAGTTGTTTTTTTTTATGTTTTCGTTGTGATTTTGAGTATCTTTTGCAGTGTTATCGAGCAGAGTTAGTTTAATTATCTTACTAAAACATATAGAATAGGTATAATAGGACAGGAATTGAAGTGATATTGTCATTTTCACTAAATATTATAGGGTCGGGCTAACGTTTTTCCATGATTTTCTTTGCAACAATTTTTAAGTTATTTCTCAGAATTTTCATATTTGCGTGATTTGATTTATATTAGGTTTATCACTGCCTACGACTTGAAAAGTAAAACTAAAAGCCTAGGCTGGGTGACTGCATTGCTATGAACTTTAGGTAGGTAAACTGTCAACATGAAATGCTATAAAATGACACTTGTCCGTGCGTTACATCTTAAAATAGCTTGATGCTCACCGCTTACCTTGTTTACAAGTCATAAAATTTACAAGATACTTTTTGTTACTATGTTTTAAATATCACTAAGTATAGGTTACGACGACACGAACCCACTTATTTCGTATATTCGCAAATTTTCAAGAAGTTTTGGCTGTTGTTAAAACCGTAACAACATTTTACGCCCATAAAGACGACAATTTTGGCGCAGACTACCTCTTGCAGACCAGATAGAACAATATTGGTGGTTAGTATGTTCCGAACTGCGTCTAATAGCCCACAAAAAAGTAAGATATACACCAAAGTTGTTTGGAGCAAAAATACTAATAAATAAATGGGTAAAAGTAATCTACTTAAATAACTTATTTTATTTGCAAGTAAGATATTAAAATTAAGCGTACAAGCTTGTTGAAAGCAGGAAAAATGATAGCCAAGTACTTAACAAGATAATTGTCATAAGTATTGGGTATTGTTACTACTTGAAAGCTTGCTTGAAAATAAAAATAAATCAACAAAAACATGCTTGACCACACGATATTTGTAGTTGTCAGTCATTAAGGCGTCATCATTGTGATATTTTGCTGCAATTATCATAAATATGTATTTGTAACAAGTTTATAATTATATTGATTGAAGCACAACTTGTTAATAAGGTCCGAACTTATCTCTATATCTTATTTTTAAACAAAATTATTATTTTGCTAGGTTCATCTCTGCCTAACCATTCGCGGATTACAGGCTTGATGTAATGTTGTTTATAATTTTGCAACCTGCATCCGCCAATAAAACAGTGTTAAGTTCCAATAAATAAAATAAACTTGAAGGTCAAATTCACTTGCCTCATGTATAAAACTTTATGATCGAATATTTGAAACATCGAGTGTAATCTGATTTTAACAGCACTAAATGAAATTTTAATGAGATCGTTAATGTACTGAACTTTTGATGTAGTCAGTGTCCGACACTTTAATGAGATTTTGAAATAACTGTAAACTGACATATTAATTTTAATGAGCAAAGCGAAACAGTTTCTATACCTATGAATATGACAGAAATAGCTAAATATGGTATTTGGCTATTCCTGTTTTGTAGTTTTAACTAAAATTAATTCTAACCAAACTTTAACAAAAATCCTTAACGGCGCGTGGCGTTTATAAAAACTAGGTTCTTATACAAGACCTCATTAAACTCCAAAAAATCTTGTAGCAGTGTTTTCTACTAATGTGCACCCTATAGAACTAAACGAGATAAAAATTAATAACAGTTGTATTCAGCATTCATTTTTAGAACTACGGTAGGTAATTATGAAAATAATGTAAATAAATGCAAAGTTATGCAGGAAGTCGAAACGACCAACAGGAGCGTAAAAATTACGAAACTTCTCCAAATAACTTTATGGCAACATTTTGCTGTACATACTACAAAGTAGGGTAATGTTGGAAGTCGTGTAGGGTAATGTTGTGTAACGATGTAATTTTGTAAAATAGGCCAGTGATAAGACATGCTTTATTTAATTGCTTGCTAGGACATTAAAGGCCCTATTTTAATGATAACGGAAACTGCTATGTCTTAATTGCTTTGTAAATAATGAAACAGGTTTATGGATTCTATACCAGCCATTAAAAAAAATGTTGGCATTTATGCCGACTTCCTTTATTGCATTGCTTTTTTTGTACCAAACAACAGTCTCAAAATTACTCTAACCGAACAAACTTACGAGAGTTCTACTGTCATTAAAACTTCCACGCAGTACTACCCACCCGTTTGTTTCCCAAATAGTGAAATAAACCAACAGCTATCTATCCCTTTCTATCCGTTCCCGAGTAAAAGGGAGAAAAGCCTCCTCTTTTAAATAGTACTCATTTATTCGGAATGCTACACTGGTTTGGTATAAGTGCAAAAAAACTGTGGAATGCTATTGTAGGTGACGCCAAAGCATTTTTGTTATGCATTTTATCTTGTTGTGGCTAAATGGATCCATATTGAAAATATGCGTGCAGAATTTCAAATAGTTTTGGAATTACGGTATACCTTGGAATTCTGTTTAAAAAGATGTCAAGTGTGAATGTGTCTTGAATTCTCTTTTTAAACAGTGCAGTGTTTTTTTCTTTCGCAGACGAT
Organism: Noctua janthina; assembly: GCA_963576755.1. Taxonomy (NCBI): domain Eukaryota; kingdom Metazoa; phylum Arthropoda; class Insecta; order Lepidoptera; family Noctuidae; genus Noctua; species Noctua janthina. The sequence goes on along the minus strand of OY755069.1, from coordinate 14,212,195 downwards.
GCACAATCTTCAATGATTTATGGTAACCATTCTATATTTTTTAGTGAAGCGAAATCACCTTGACCAATTTAGCTCAAATACCACTGCCATACTGGACTAGCAAATCATTCTTAAAACCTATTAAGCCAATTATGAAATATTCTTATCTACAAAAAAAAAAGAATCTACATAATCCATCTTTGCCCAGCGGAAAACTCCCACTTCTAAACATGGTATAACGAGAATTGTTTAGGGCAATGTTGCCATCCTCAGACTGGTTAGGTGACAGCAATGTGTTTGGTGTTGCCATAGCAACGGTACTGGCAACTAGGAATCCTGGCATCCCGCAGTTTATAATCATTAGAAGCGGTAAACTAGGTGTAGGCTACTTATTATAAATTACTTATATAGTTGTATTAGACATAACAGGGCCAGGGTAACGGATCGAACATAGCTTCCAGATATAGCCAGGCGCGGCCTTAAGTTACGTAGATTTCTTGATTTGCAAAGAAATCTTCGCCACTACGATTATACCAGATTAGCCTTGAATTGTCAGTAAGGTCATCTTAGAAGCTATCTTATTTACTATCCAATGCTAAAAAGATACTATCTTATTAATTTCTTATTACTCGCAGCCATTCGTGTCCCACTGCTGGGCAAGGCTTTCCTTTCCTTCTACCAGTTATCCCTATCTCTGTTTTGTGGCCAATCTTTAAGAAAAGAATCGAACTCGCCATTTCATTCTGGGCCTGCCTCGTTGCCGTTTGCTGCTGTTTGAGACCCAGTGAAACCTCGCTGGGTCTATAGCCGAGGATGAGCTATGGGCTAAAGTAACCACTTTAGCCCATAGCTCATCCTCGGCTATTTAACTTGTATAAATTCCTTTTCTCATTTAACGGATTAAACACTGCCCGAGAAAAGAAATTAGCTTTCAAACTACAGTTAAATACTCAAACTCAAAGTCGGTCTTGCGAAATTAAAAAAAAATCCAAGAATTCCAAATCTTTAGCGCCTTATTAAGTTCAAAGTATTTAAACAAACATTTACCTACATATTGCGTTGTTGGTTATCTGTTAAACCAAGGTTAGCGTCGCATATTTCATTTGCCGGTCCACTCCTATAAATAGGCGTTGTCCTTTTAAAATCTGATTTATCCATCGCCATTTTAGTGTTTAATTAAGTGTAATCGATTAATCGGAATCGCTTTTAATCGATATACGGCTACTGTTTTACTAAATTGCGTTTAGTCTACATTGTCGGCGATTCTCTCTTGCTAAACGATGGTTTGAATTAGGGTTATCGAATCGATGTCCCTTTTATAGCTACTGGAACTTGGATTCTGTGATTGGTGGATCTGCTCTCAAATCTCATCGTAAATACAATGCTAGGTTGATTTTTTTGGTTCTGATGACTTAAATGGTATTGGTGTCTAGACGCATTAAAACAAAAAAAAAAAGTAGCTTGAAGTTTGGTTTTTAGAAAATCTTTGTTTTCTCGTATTTAGATATGGCAACACATCACGTCCCTGGAATTTCGCTACCCAGTTTAATTTGACCTTTTCAGCTACCATGATTGCAGCTATACCCTTGAAATACAAGAAGCATAACGATACCTAATAAGAAACAGAACGAGCATTAGACAAGCTAATATGTCTTGCTACTGTCAGAAATACTCGAAAAGTCACGCTTTACGCTTGGTATCATTAATTTAACATGCAAATCTTTTGTGAAAAATTTGCTCGTAAAAGTCATCTTTTGCCTTTATTTTTGCACAATGTTCTTTTGTAATGCCTGAACTCTTTTAAATGGCTGCATATTTCAAGCAGCATTTTAAGCTAATATGTCTTGCTACTGTCAGAAATACTCGAAAAGTCACGCTTTACGCTTGGTATCATTAATTTAACATGCAAATCTTTTGTGAAAAATTTGCTCGTAAAAGTCATCTTTTGCCTTTATTTTTGCACAATGTTCTTTTGTAATGCCTGAACTCTTTTAAATGGCTGCATATTTCAAGCAGCATTTTGAGTGCATTTTAACTGAAAAAATACGGTTTTTCAGTCATATTCTGGTGATCCTCCGAGCCTCGGAAAGCACGTTAAGCCGTTGGTCCCGGGTGTCATTTGTAGATCTTTGACAGTCGTTACGTAGTCAGTGGCCCAAAAAGTCTGACAACCAGTCTTACCAAGGGGTATCGTAATACCCAGTACTAACTGGGTTGTGGAGGTCAGATAGGCAGTCGCTCCATGTAAAATACTGGTATTCAGCTGCATCCGGTTAGACTGGAAGCCGATCCCAACATAGTTGGGAAAAGGCTAGGCAGATGATGATTTTGGTGAATCAGACAGTAACTATGATTATGAATTCCTTCTTCCTTAATGTTTTTCCATTTATTATGTCAAATAGGTCTGAATACAGCATGTTTACCAACAAAACGAGCGCTGATTGATCTGCGGACTGTTGTCGATGTGCTATCAGCATAGAAACTCCAATTTTAAACATGCCTAAATGCAGTTCGTTTATGATGTTTTAAACCAATCGTCAACCAATAAACGTTTCTTCAGGAACATTTGTACACTTGTACAGGAAGTTTGAAATGTTATTGGTGTGTTTATGGTGCCATTTCCGCATCTGGACAACCATTTATTGGATTGGCCTGGATATTGAACTCACGTCTAGACTCCTGTAGTTCGTACCCAATTAAAGGAAATGCCCTCTCTCTATTTAATTTTGCATGATCGACAAACAAAATTTAAATAATCCAAAATCACAGTCTGTTCAAGCTCACTTTAATAAAGTTGATTTAGCCGCGAACTGCATTCCAATATCAAACAGTCCACCAAAATTGTCTACTTATTTTTTTCCGGTGTGACATTTTGCGCCAGTATTTTTTCATAATCCAATAGAGTCTATGCCATGGAATTATGAAGTACTGTCAAGCATTCAAGCCCCTTGATCTCTTGTTTAACAGCTAGTATTTATTGTTATTCTAATCTTTCGTTTCCTTCAAAAATTGCCTCCACGTAATTAGGTTATAGGCCATTAATTTATTTAACTCTTACCGCCATTACCATCACACAAATGCTGATGTTCGGGCTAGTCAGTACAATTTATGCAACTAATTTATATGCTAGGACCGCTATTTCTTTGTCTATGCGTCTATGCATCGAGGTTGGAATCCGTAGCAATGTAAACCTGTTACCTCATACAATGGTAGACGAGATTACTGAAGGGAATTGAACTGTCAACGGTTTTAAAGTAAATAAAATGAATAGCAAGCATGAGTATTTTATAATCAGAGTATCAGACTATAATTTTCCTACTGCTAGAATACAGAGTCTCTGTAAGAGGGTAATGAGCCGTTAACAACCACTCGGATCCAGTGCGGGTCGGCGGATGCCACATATCATGAATATTGGTCCCAGGACATGCCATGTGCCATATTTCCTCACGTTGTTTTACTTCACTGTCTCCTAAAATGTGAGGCAAGTAAATAATGGCACCCTGTCGTTCCTTTAGGTTTTTCAGATCGGTGGATTTGGCATGAATATTAGCTTTTTGTTACTATTCAATGCATCGTAATGCATTGCTGCTAAAAGCTTGACTATCATAATTAATCAGCCTGAAAATGAAAAAAATGTCAAGCGTTTTTTCCTAAATTACTGTTCCTTCCGCTCCTTCTAAAAACTTAATGCGCAGACAATGTCTTAATATCATTAACGTTATTTCTTTAATTACATTCTATCCGGTGTTACACTTCCGTGGTGTTACCTTACTTCCTGAAGGGACAAGCGAAGAAATGGCACTTGGAAGGCTTCATGTCGATATGTTTGGTATCAAGTGGCAATAGGGTAGAAAAAGTGTTCGAATTCTGTGAGTGAGCTATAAAATGGATGACTGACGATAAAGTTTAATAGTTTGTTTTAATGGCCTTGTTATGTTTTAGGAAGCGCCTATTAATGTTAGGACGAGGATTTCAGATGATCTTTTCTTCGCCATAGCAATCAACGGTGGACTGACCAATCAACATTTTCGAACTCTCGAGTTTTATCTTTCTTGACGTTCACATAGTTTATTTATTTTTATTTATTCAGCGAGAGAAAATTCTTTAATAAGATTGTTTTCAAAACATTCAAATAACGTGCTACAGAGGTTTTTCGAAACATTTTAGTATTATACAACTTTCAAAATATTGTACAAATTGATTCTGTAAACATTGTTATTTGGCATTGAGCGTCTCCATTTTATGCAGGTTTTATGTAATTCTACAGCGGTCAAGTGATCATCCTTTCCATTCCGATTTTATCTTCGGCATTAATATTTAAACAGTGTTAAAATTATCGAGATAATTGAAATTTAATTAGGTAGGTCAATTGCTAACGATTGTGAATACTCGCGATGTTATTTTTAAATGCACGCTTACTTTCAATTACTACAAGCAGGTAGATATTACAAAATTACAACAGGTTGAGGTCAACAATGGCGTTACTTAAGTGCCTGAATATGGTTTTATAAGATTACTTCCAGGTCTGTTGGCTTGGTTTTTTCTAAAGTTTTCAAATTGCAAATCGTTATGATGCTATGACCAAACAATCAAATTAAAATTCTTCAAACTCCACTACCCACAACTATCTTAATTTGCAAAAAAACATCTAAAACGGTACGGTGCCTAATTAAAAGAGCCTTTTATGAATTCTATTAATTGCTTTTAACTAAGTAAAACCAACATAAAAAAGTGGCCACTATACTACCTACGAATCCATACTCATATTAAACATGCAAAAAATAGTCTGTATGTTTGTGTGTTACCTTTCCACACCTTAACGTCTGAACAGATTTCGATGAAATTTGACACAAAGGTGTCCCGAGACCTGAGTTAGTTCCTACGATATTTTATCCCAGTAGTTAGTAGGTTCCCGTGGGACAGTTTAAAGCAGTCGACCCCGCGGACAAAAGCAAATACCAAATATAGTCTTAAATACAGCAATATGAGGATTCTTCGATGTAATGAGCATGCGCGTGGGCAAGCCCGTTTACCCACGCCCGGTGACCTAGCGAACTTTAAATGATTTAAAGAATCCACTGCTTTATAAAACATTAATTTGTGTGTAGAAAATGGACAATGCGGTTATTTATAACATCAGTTGACTAGTTGAATAGTTATTTTATACTAGCTTGTGCCTACGTCTCGTCTGCTTTGCGATTGGAAATTATCCCTTGGGGTCGTATTATCGGGATAAAAGTAGTCATAGTCTCCCAGATCATGGCCCATTGTGTACTATACTCAAATCTGTTCAGCTGCTAACAGAAAGACGATTAATATATACTAGTACATACATACGAAATCGAACTAACTCAATACTTGGACAGGTTTCTCGCTGAGTAAGACGGATAGATTAATGGTTTCACATATCTCTTCTTTTATTCACAATTGACACCAACTTTCCGGCACAAATACTTCTACCGAGATATTTTATGTAGCAAAATTTATTGCAAAGAGATGGTATTCGTGAGCACGTATTTAAAAACTGCAGTAAAGTTGAACATACTGCCTCGTTGAAGTAGTGGTCGCATGCACGACTTCGTAGCATGGCTCCTGGGTTCGGTTCCCGGGGTGAGCAAAGTGTTATTGGGTTTTTCCATCAGGAATTTCTCAGTAGCAGCCACGGAGTCTGGATTTGTGCCCGGTTGATGGCAATAGGCTCGCCTCGTATTACATGGGACTTAAACGTAACTGGCGAACTGTGGGTGTACTGTTAGGTACGCCTCTGCCTAACCCAAGGCAAGGCGTGATGTTATGTTGTATTTATAAACTGCTACTTACAATAACTTAAATAGCTCTAGCTCAGCTTCTATCTGGCACATGCCTTCATCACGGACCACCAACAATATAATTACGTCAATTTCCTCACCAAACACACCTTTTTCAATTATTTATGCATTTCTGATATATCTTTATAATAATTTAATCAGACCATATGGGAACCTGTTATGGCGAGAACAGTTTAACCTTTCAAGAATGTGTCTCTTGGCAAAGATTAGGTCATCCCATCTCGTGTTTTACTTGCATGCTGTGAATTGAGATGAGCGGTCGAATCCACAGATTCCACTGAATCTGTGGATTCGAACTTTTTTTTTTGAGAGTCATAATATATTTTTATTATTTAAAAGGCTACCATTTACCCTGGTGATAAAAGATGATGCAGTCACTCTCGAGTAGAATGAAAAAGAAGGCGACCCCAACTTAGGAAAGGTTAGGCAGATGATGTTAAGCAATCATACTGATAACGGTGGCGATAGCTTCATCTAGGATAACTTTTAAAACAATTATTGAAAGCTCTGGAAAAGTTAAAACTTTAGCTGTGGTCGGTAGAAAGGCACAGCTCATTTCGGTTTAAGTGCACATAGAAGCACGTACGATTAAGAACGATGACATTGAGACAGCAGCAGATATTGAATCATTAAAGTACATTGAAGTGAAAGGTTTCGTTAAGTAATAATCAATTTCTTGATGCACTTTATTGTCGATCAAATTACATAAAAACAAAAGTCAAAGTCATAACATTTATTTCAATTAGGCCAATAAACACTTTTGAACGTCAAACTGTAAAACAAAGGCAATACTACTACAATTGATTCTAAACTTTTGGTAATGTCATTTTAGTATTTACAATTAAAAATGTCTGTACATTTTCCATGAAGACTAGACCAATGCAAGAAAAGAGATATTAAGTGCAACTAAAAAGTATGCTCCTTACATTCTATGTATTCCCAATCATCATACTCCCACCTTATCCAAATTCATTTGGAGTCGATGCAGCATGTCTTCTTCTTCCATACTTCTCTATTCCTCGTCATCTCATCAGACACATCACACCTATGTATTCCCAATATCCTATTGAATTCATCTGTATGTAAGTTTATTTTACTACTAAACAAATTCGCTCTTAGTTGCAAGCGTGTCTCAGACGTTCGTGCATGAAAGTTACATCATCAATTCATAACTCACGAATCGTGGATACCTCTCCAACAATGAAAACATCGTGGAATTAACAATATCAAATTATTACAATTATTTTAATAACACATAATGACTCTATATTACTGGTGGTGCATGGTAGTTTACAATACGTACACATTTATATGATCATTCAATGCTTTCAATAACATTCGTTCATGGTCTTCTTTAAATATCTTTGGATCATTCTTCAGACCGACTTCTTGGCAGTCCAAAATGGTCTGAAAATGGTTTAATTTAAACAAATGTTTTATGTTTAATTGCTACCCGCCACACTAAACCACCAGATTTCATACAAACACGACCATTCACTTAAAAAAAGAATCACCCTGGAAAAAAGGCAATAGATAAAAATAATGATGACCTATCTAATAAAGTAACACTGACAACTGAATATTCTTCCGTATCAAAGTCTAGGAATATTGTATTACAGAAAAAACAAGCTGATGATGGCAAAATGTGTAGGCTTCATAGACTCAAGAGGCCTATTATGTATAAATCTAATAAATCCGCCTCGATATAACATTTCATCAAGCCAGCAATTAACATATTCAGGTAACGTCACGTCATCAGATATAACCGCTAATATTCCGCTCGTTTTAAACCTGTCGTCATCAAGGTCATGGCGTAGGTATATTATGTTCTATAACACTAGTCATTTATTGGCGCCTCTCGCGTTTTTATGGAGGAAATTGTGAATGACGAATGTAACCCTGAGGCCAGTCATAATTTAATATCAAACGGCCATTGCCTCATTGAAAAAAATGGCGGACTCCTATGAACTAATGAAGAAATACAGAATTGTTCTTTAAAAACTATCGCAGCAGACAAAGATCTAAGAACACAGGAAGCCAAAAAGAATGATGACATAACTCAAAAATCTAAGCACAACACACAAGACATCCCTAATGATCATTGACTTACTATAAGAGATGAGTACGCAAGAAGAAGAGACATTGACCCTTGCAATCCGGTCAACGGTGAAGGTAACATTCTTTATAGCGGAAACACCTTGTAATATCTTCAACCGTAATAGTGTCGGCAAGAATTATTTCTTTATGCTTACATCCCTTCACAGGAAGGAGATAACACGTTTATCAAAGCCAGGTGCAACTGAAGTCGCAAAGTTCAGTAGAAACGTGTTGGGACAGGTAGTAACGTGTTTAAGAGCATTGATATGGAATTTAATGTCGATAAGTATGTTAGGCGTGAAATTACAAATCAAGAGAAGAATCTCGGGCGAGTTGAGTTAAAATTTCAAATAAGGGAATCCGTTGGTTATGTTTGTGATTTTTAAGATTGCGGTAAAAAAGTAAAAACTAAAAGTTTTTTATTAATAAAAACACTAGTAAAACTATTTTTATAGGAACCTTACAAATAACAAGTCATGACATAAATGCACCTACCCCATAAGATGAAGTTCTTGTAATTCTGATCGAGTAGTAAGATTACACTATTCTTCATTCATAAAGTCCCATATAACAGAAACAAAAACTACAGACAATGACTAGTCACGATCTACAGACCAACAATTATAAGTTGGTTACAGCAGACCCAGCAAGGCATAACTAACTCATAAGCTACGGGAGATTCACTCGGCTCGCTTACACATTCAATATAACTGGAGCAGAACACCACAATAGAGTCGTCGACTTATATCAGACACGGTGTTAAATGTCAAATTTTATGAGAAAGTGTGAAAAACGTTTTAGGTTAGACGTTTTAGATACTAATTTTAGGTCAAATTATGTTAGATACTAAAAGTTACCATTGTAATTAAGAGCTTTTGCCACTTAAATGCAACGATAACTCCTGTACCTAAGCCGAGATCTATGAAAAACATCTCAAAATGACTCATGTTAGATTGATAGGCAGTGTGTTCCAAGGGATTATGTTTGATCCCGTGTTAATTAATTTGTAGCCAGCCAGTAGCGAATGTAGTAGTGTAGTGTGCCAGTTTTTTATTGAATTGAAACAGAAGCGATGAAAAGTAACTCGAATTTTATATTGATCATCGTACCATTTCTCGTGGATATTTCAACCAGTGTTCGACCTGGTTTCCCTAATCATTGTTAAGGCCAGATGGCAGTTAGATACTTGGCACATTATGCATGGTGAATCTGTCTCTGCACGCACGACTAGTAGTAACCTAAAGCAAACTTTGGCAACAGTCACTGGGTCAAAGAAGACGGTTACTAAGGAATTTTAACCTATTCAAAGAAACAAACGACCGTGTTTAACCGCTTCATTGATTTTTAAATCCCATTTTGTATTCCAAATTCTCAATCAATAGAATCTACCATATTGGAAATTAATTTGGGACATTTCAAACGGTCGATTTAGAATTTAGAATGGCACTGATTCTGAAATGTCATTTCTATTAGTAGAGTCTAATTTAAATAGTAGGAAATAAAAGCTTTTGCAATTTTAATTGCTTATATTGCTATGCAATCTCATAGATTGCGATTATTACCTGATTTTCAGCTTGAATATACGCTCCCACTACTACTTTGTATGTCGTGCAGTATTCGTCTGTCTTCTCCATGATCTTCTATTCGTATATTTAAACTGCTTTCTTTCTTTGATCTAATTGAATAAACTTGCTTATTCTATAGTTCTAGTTGGTAGATTGCTTGTTCGATAGTGCTGGTTGTTTCATGTTAAACAATAATAATCCAGCATAGTTTCCAAATTCACTAATGAATGCATTCCTGTTTAGTCGTACGGCGTGCCCTTTACTCTTCTACTGCAGGTGGAGCAGTACTTTGTCAATTCTCGTCCAACAAAACACCTAATCCATAATCCTCTAGTGTTACATAAGATTAGTTTTTTTCCAACTCATTAACTCCATTACCTTAAGCCTCATCGACACTTAGTAGTAACAGTAATTACACAAAAATGTGTTCACATTAACTATGGGTACCAGGCAGAGTCGGTGAACTTAGCACGTGTGTAGGAGTATTTATAAACTGAAGTGCTAATGAATCAGTATTGATGACTCAGTTCAGTCAGGATGGCGTAAAACATGCGATCAAGTATTGAGTGGCGTAAGTTGATATTGGTGACGCGGAAATGTGATGATTCTCTCGTTCTGGGCTCAGTTTTTCATATTATTTAGGGGTCTCCCACTTCAATGATTTGGCTGGCTCTACCTAACAACATACTTACTTTATACATGCACGAAATATATTAGAATTTTATTAGCAAGCTGAAAAAGGTTTTCAAAATGAAAAGTAAAAATGAATTCCCGGATCATAGGATCAAAAACTAGATATTAGTAGCAATAGCAGCAAGTTTAGTAAATTCTCTAACAATTATTATTATTTCTTTCTGCCAAGTTAATGAACTGGGCAAAAAAAAAAACTCAGAAACCGCCTTGCCTAAGACTCTCTATCGAACGGATAAAACGTTAAATCAAAATGATACATAGGTGCTTCTCGGAATTCAAAGTTACCTTACCACAGAAATGTTTCTATAAAAAACTTGATTTGTAGATGACCGGAAATAATTGGGATAGCCCGAGCGGCCTTGCCCAAGGACTGGCCCTTGATTCTGCTTTTTTTTTTCTTTTTGTGTTCGGTATTCAATTCAATGACTTACATACAATTTATGGTTTCAGATAAAGATAGTGTTTAATTCTGATTCTGTATGTTTTGAGAAGCTAGTATACGTGGTGTATCGATAATTGAATTCCGATAATAATACTAAGAGACATGCTGGAAATTCAACAGTGATTGAAGGAAAAGTTGTCGTTAGAGATTGCTAGTAAGATCCTGATTGGATGGAAGTAGTAAAGAATAATATCAGGGCTTGTGTATTGAGTGTTATAGATCATGAGGGATAGTCTAACGAGAAGCTAGAGCATAGCAGGGTCGAAATAAATGTCGCTTGTCAAATGAATATTGCAGAATTGAGATTAAATCTAGTCACTTTATTCAACAAGAGCAAGAATAGGGTCCAATTTATATTGACATTCATAATCATTCCTGCATAATCGAATTTTGAATAAATCTATCTATAGGAATGTGTAATAGATGAATCGTGACCTTTTCCTTATCCAAAAAAGAACAGATTAGGAACGGTACCAGGAAATGCTTTAAAAAAAATCAATGGTGAGAGGTCGCCACCCATCACCGCGCATCATTATTATTACAGTAAATGACATTCTCTGTTGCTATTTGTGTGTAACCGGATCAGTGCGTACAACTGATGACACGTCTATAGGCAGTACTATGATTACTAATTTAGAATTAACTCCTAACTGACTGTTATAATAAAGTATGTTTGCAAGAGGTACGGAATAGTTTTTCATCAATTTTATCGAAGTATAAATTCTTCAGTCTCCTACAAACTTGAAGAATTTATACTTCGTCTACCTTTTGATCCACTAAGTCTTTTCAACCAATTTGTAGTCAACTTTTAGCCTATTCATAGACTCCTTCAGGACTTTTTCCTCATTACTTGTATCTATTTTCCCACCACCATATGTTGATAATCTATTGGTACTTCTACGGCTTTTTATGGGATACCTTCGATGATATGTGTGACAGTTATATATCTCCACCAACAAAAATACCAACATTTTAAATCTTTTTAAAACAGAATAAAGAATTCGCCCACAAATTCATCAAGACATTTGAATATCAACCTGACTTAATTCTAGCACTTAATTTGACATCTAATATATCAATCACAATTCATTGATCGGAGCAAGTTCTGCCGAAACAAAGCAATCCTTTACACAATTACCTAAGGTTTAATTTTCTTTGTATAATCTGTTACTGAAAGAACCGGTCTTGAATGACCTCGGGTATGGAACATACGGATAGAATAACGATTCAAAATTCCATACGAGGTTCGTTCACGAGGCTTGATGTGTAACATCACGGATTTCCGTTATGGGTAGTCAGAGATGCAGGTGCGCCATTCTTAGAGCAAGGTTGGATAATTAGCCATACCAAGATAAAACAATCAGTAATAACCTACTGTTAAAATATTAGAAGAAACTGTCAGTGCATCATTTACTAAAAGGGCTACACCAGTCTATAGGTTTTCTGATACCAGCTGCGATTCAAATATTATAAGTCAACCAACGAAATATGACTAGAAATTACTGAGGCAGACACCTAATAGAGCCTGCAAATTAAAAAATAAGAGGTACCGTTTGAAGATTCGTAGGAGCTACAAGGTTTGTAAGAGTAGTCCAAATAATCATTTAATTAAACTATACTAAAATACACACGTAGTTTTAAAAACGTGAAGGGTCTCGCAAGGAATAAGTGCATCAAGTTGAATAAGACGCAAATAAAAGAAATTTATTTCACACGACCGAGATCCCTCAACAAAAGGCAGGAGCTTTTTTAACGTCTGTTCTCATGAGAAATCTCATTCAAAAGATTTTGGTCTTTTTGGACCCTTTTATATGATTTTTTCTGTAAGTGTGGAACTGTTTGTAGTCTTTTTTTATATTTTGAGGATCGTAAGTAAAACGGTAATTTTTATGATGTGTATGAGTGAGTGTGTAAGAAACTGTGTCAAACCGAGCTTTGTGATTTGATACATTTTTAATGGTTTACCGATTAAGTTGTTAATAATAACATATTCGTCAAGGCTCTGATTGAACAAGGCTTGATTGTACTTCCAGCCAACACCACTACAAGTACTGTCTACTAAACAAACAAATATCAAACATTTAACCGTAGAATGTAGATGATACTAAAACAGGACAACACACTGAATAGACTAAGGCTGTCCACACATAATCCATTCACCACATCACAGAACACACTTGTAGTGAAGGTATCGTGTTTTTGCCAGAAGGCCAGGCCAGTACAATCCTTTTACCCTTTTCGCAAGGTTTGATAGGACAGGTTTAATCACCAGGATGCTCTCAAAACAAAATACGAGAATACGGAAAGTGATGTCTATAGACATAGTTTCTACACTTCAGACCACATTGACGTATCCCTTAAAATAAGTTTATGTACAGACCGATGGGATTTTAAAGTCACAAAAGTGATCCTTAGCCTCGTCCGAAGCCATCTTTAAAATTATACCAACGTTTTAAGATACTTCTACAGTGGTCTTCTCTTCCTTGCTTCTGCATCGCTTACTACGACAGTTCTTATGCAAACACTCTAAGCTATGCTTCGCATTGTTCTACATAGAATGTAGATATAATGTTTACAAACTATAAATTCACTACAACTACAACACACAGTTACTTACGACTGTTTAAATCAATTGTATGGACGTCATTCTCATACTAATTTACTTCGTCATTATTAGTATTGCTTAGCATTTACTAATAAGTATTACAAGCACGTTTCATAGAACAATATGTGTTCAGAATGTGTTTCAATGTCATTATTTTAGTTCTATGTGGTCGGTGTGATCTGTGGCTACTGTTTGAAGGTGCATTAAACTTTTGAATGCGTTTTTAGATACGTTTTAATTAAAAACACAAATTGATAATCAAGATGGTTTAATCTCAACTTTAGGCATTCTCTTTAGGAGTTTAATTTTGTTTCTGAATTTATCCGAAACTATACTGGTCCTCCCTTCGGTATAGGGTGACAAAGATTTCACAGTTATCAAGTTCAAGTGGAGGTTACTTCCCATCTTCCTCTTACAAACTTCTTAGTCGGGGAGAAAATAAAAGCTTTTATGAAAAAGACTAGGATCTTGGTTAACCAAACACCACGCAATCTGAATGTGTAAGATCGAAGCACCGTAATTGTAGATCATCTTAGTAATCATTCCTTTGCTTTCCAATATTCTGTTATCCGAGCGCTATGTGCTCCAGTTTCAACACCACATTGTCAAACTGTTACAAAATTAATTAAAGTGAAATATTTATGCGAAACCGTAAGGTTTCGCATAAATATTTCACTTTAATTAATTTTGTCACCAACTATGCATTTGTCTGCAATTTAAACAAAACACACATTCTCCGAAACACTCAACTTCATAGCATAAACCCAGTTAACCCGTTTAGTTCGAAATACAATGATGATTTTCTTCTGTTTTCTTGATTTTCAACTGTTTTATCCCAGCAATGGATCATGCAAATCTCGATGTTGTTCTGTCATGACGTTTGTTACGCGTTTCTCGGTGGAAGCTTGCACCTGCCTCCCGATTTGCCATAAATTATGAACACAGGTCGATTCTTGCTTAGAAAACAAGTTTGTACGCAATTATAGTCCGATAGCTCTTGAGAAATATGTTATTTGAATTCTTTTGGTCGTGTTTCTATGAGATCGACGAGAATAGATTTCTTGTAATGGTCATGGCTCTTGAAGTCTAGCATGTGGTTTGTACTTGCGTTTTCTAGACGAAATGGGTTAGTTGGAAACAAATACTGAATTGTAAGGGTTGAAACTCAAAAGAGAAAAGATCTTGCTTTACATAGATTATCCTTAGTAGTAGATACAAAAGCACTTCTTTCGGCTTACTACGGTATAGTTGAATCTTACTTACGCTACGGTGTCATTTTCTGGGCGAACTCCACCGACAAAGAGACAGCATTTAAGGCTCAAAAAAGATGCATCCGGTCAATGTTTAAAGTAAAAACCACCGACAGTTGCAAGCCATATTTCAAGCAGTACAACATATTGACCCTTCCTTCTATCTATATTCTTGAAGTGGCTATGTTTGTGAAGAACAATCCAAATCGTTTTGAACGTTTGGCCGATGTATACCTAAGAAACAGACGTGACAATTCAAAATTAAATAATGTACCGTGTCAAACCACTATGATGCGCAAAAGTATTTATTGCATGGCCCCAGCTGTTTATAATAAATTGCCAAGTGCTTGGAAAGACTTGAAAACGGTGCAATTCAAAAGTACACTTCGTAAATTATTAATAGATAAAACGTATTACAGTGTAACTGAGTTTTTAACGGACAATTTTTATCAAACTACCTCGAATTGTTAATTGATTATTTTATTTAGTACGGAATAATTATGGTGTATTGTCTATGACCTGGAATTTTAATATTTGTTTGTTTATTTATCTTCGGACCACGATTTTGTATTTCTTGTTGACCTACTGTTACTGACAATTTTTGAGGTTTAATGTAATAATTAAGTTTTTTTTTTTTAATGAATATTTGAATTTTAATAATTTTATTTAATGAGAATGACATAACTAATTCAATGTTCCAATAAGAATTTAAATTTTAACAATTTTATATAATAAAAATGTTTGCATGCCGAATGGTGAAATATGGCAGAACTCTGATGTACTCGTAAACCTACTACTACCTAATTATGTACAACCCATATTTGCAAATAAATGCTATTCTATTCTATTCTATTCTATCGACACTTGCAATTATAATAAAACTAATGGAAATACGGATTTGGATGGATATTGATGCATTGAAATGGACAAATTGTAAATATATTAGGGGTCGCAAGTAAGAAATATATAATAAAGCAAACCAAGAAACTTCATATATAGAAAAAGTAACATTTAATACACTAAACTATTTTCCAAAGTAAGACCAAAACAAAAAAAAAGAATTCCAGAGTCAAAGCTAGACTCAATTCAATTTATAGACTTCACGCATATTTTCTCTAACGAGGTGTGCAGAGCGGCTAACGACAATCTATTGTTACAAAGCTAATTGTTTGGCATCACTCCAAGCCATACAAGAAGTATTAAGTTGCTTCCGATGATTTAATATGGCTCAAAATCTGGGAGGTCTGAGCTGCCCGTAATCCAATTCGAATCTTCTCGTATTAATGTTGCCATCATACGCTGATCTTACATGTTTTCAATTTGCGTGGACCAATATAATATTAAATTTTCCAAATAAAGTGGATCTGAACTCTAAACTGATTGCACGTTACTTATAATATTTAACAAGCATATGAATCTGACATTTCATCATTTTTATCTAGTATTTGATCCCTGCTGGCACTTATTTTGCCCAGTAACACAGCTGATGCGAATTGACTTGACATTGAAACTACAGACACAGTAAGAGCATTTTCAAACCTAGCTTACTCTGGTCCTTTGGTACTAACACCATCTCTGCTTACAAGTTCGATATTATAAGCTGAGTGTCTGAATGCCGCTGATGGCATTGCTTACAACAATTTGCAGTCGCCAAAGGTCACAACTGAGAGACCTCTGCAACCGGTTTGTAGTACAAAATAGAAAATGATTTGCCTACTTAATGCTTTATTTTGTGTTCGTGCTTAGTTTATTGTTATTGTGTCTTTTAAACCACCTCTGTCCTTTGACCATGAGCGCTCATTGGCGAATGTATGGTCACTGCGAAGTAATTGGTGCCAGCCTTAGGACTAGTGCCTTGTTTAGTTGAGATATTTGCAACAGTTAGGGAAGCTTTCAATGTTGAAGAGAAGATCAAGGTTTGAAAGATTAGATCTCAGATTTTTTTATTCGTACCTGCAACTTCAAACTCACTCCGGTAGTTCACGACATTTTCGCATCGTTTTAAAGGCATTATTAGTTTTATTAGTTTACGTTCATTTAGATTTTTCTATTTTCAACATCACTGATCACTTAAAAAAAAATCTTTAATGTTTTTGGCCCTCCGTCAAAAATTTTGGTCCTTCCTCTCCTCAAGCAATTTCATAACATTTTTGTTATCTTAAACATCAAAATAGCACTTTCTGACCTGTCTCTGTGCTAGTGCTCCCTGAGGTATGCGGTCACGGTATAAATACAAGCAACCCGGAAAGTAATACCGGTTGAGGCACGTAACGTGGGGTCGTGCTCTGTCCTACATGCTTGCTTTGCTTTTCCAAAATACTGTTTAGCTTTTAGAGTGGTCTACAATTTTTGAAACTATTTGACTATTTCGATTCAAGTAAAGAACAAAAGGTTCAGTATGGTGTCGGACGTAAAGAATGGCACCACCCCATATCTTCCCGTGGGTGTCGTAAGAGGCGACTAAAGGAACTTACCAGAGAATGGACAGCAGCGTTCTGTGTGTTTTGTATCTTATATCAATTTAGATTCAAGATTCTCCAAACGTTTTTGATTGTATCAACAGTTCTGGATTATTGGCATTACGAAACTTAGGAGGATTTTGGACACCTCTATGTCAGCATACAAAATCCCATCCACTTCTTTTTGTATTGACATCAAAGACAATAATCAGTTGACAATCTGTGATGGAGATTAATGGATATAGGATACTTCTTTCACCGCAAATAGTATTGTATCTTTTGTAGAAGCTCAGTTGCAAGTTTCGCGTATCTCCCATTTACTGAGTTACTAATCCGGTACAGTTTAGAGGTATAGTTGGCTATACTGTAGTTGTGTTTGACGGTAATCAAAAACGTAAACTTTTACAACTAGTGCTACTACTACTTAGTAAACAGCTGATTGTAATGGAGCGAGGTGTAACTCCATGAGACTTTTGAAGTTTGTGATAGTATTGTTTTGTATAGATGGTCTCTGATATTTGGACAGGTTCTTTGTATGGTTTTATCATAGTTGGCTACGCGGAATGGTTCTTAATTTAGAGCTATTCCTACATTCCTACCGTTCAATGAAGGTAAATTAGTTTCCTTTGATGTAAACCGCTCCAAATGCCATAATAGTCAAATGGATGCAGCAATCAACATCTCGAAGAAAAACGATAACAGTAGCTAACGATCGTAGCAAATTAACACAACTGTACAACGCATTGGTTTGATAGCATAGCGGATTACATTCTCACGCAACTGAAAACAATATTAATACGTCTATGTGGATTAAAAAACTTGATAAAGAACGGCCTAGGCGCGTGCGAGCCAATATCAACCGTTGAACACTGAGCATTTTTTATTCAACCATTCACGAATAACCGCCACTTCGGACCGTTAACACCTGCTTAGCCTACCTTACACAAGCACAAGCTGATAAAGGCAAACCAATCTCAACAAATTTCCGAATTCCATAATAAACCTTAGAAGTGTCTGCCAACAACAGTTATAGCATTAATTATACGAAAAATACTTAAAAACCCGATAGTCGAGTTGAAAACTTGAAGTTTTCTTACAGTTATGCCGTTGTGTAAGAGATAACCTGAATTGAGATAAGTCTGTTCGGAACTGAGCCAGCGACGCATGCCGCAAGTAATAACCTAACAGATTATAATATTTGTGTTGGTAATCTTCGGATTCCTATCTCTTGGAGAGATTGGTCTGGTTCTAAGAGTCATAAGTAAACAAAATAAGGTTTTTTGAATGACTTACCGTCCATTAGGCGCTGAAGGGGAATGCACCAATTTCACAGCAAAGAGGAACTGTATTGCACACACGAGCAAACAGCAAAGATTCAATGATAGCGTCAATGCACACAACGCTAATGTCACTTCGTACACCACTGCAAACTCCTCGGGAGCACTGATCGCGGGCGCTGATATCTTCAGCAAGAACAGCAGCGCAAGGAGAGCCAGCAGCAAGCTGACGAGGCACAACAGGGCTAGGGAAGTCAAGGCCTCCTCCGTGGCCGCTCTCGTGCTCCTATTCCTGACGTTCGCCGACCGAGACGGCGGGATGCCTGTCGCGTTTCCATTCGCCAGCTTCGGGGGAGACGCAACCGGTAAGGTGGCGATGACTGACACTGGGGCGGTAGACGACGGCTGCGCTCCAGGGCTGATGCTCGCCGAGGTACCCCCGACGGAGTGCTTGGACGAGTCCAGGGTTGACACGTTGAGGGGCAGGTGGTGGTGCGGCCGCCGCGGCATGTTCTGGTAGCGGTGGTCGGCATCGTTCGCCGCTGGCGGCCGCTGTGTATGTTTCAACATGGCGTTACTAGCACGCCGAGACTCGCCATCCCGCCGACTGGTTCTCCGGCATTCGGGCCGGTTTTATTGCACGACACAGCGACGCGGGCGCTCGGGCGACGGGCGCGGGACGACTGACGGCGCTTCGTACCTGCGCGCGCGCGTATGTATGTCAATCAAGCCGGAGGGTTGCAGAACTGCACGCAAAGCTAGGACGCATCGGTTAACTCAACTACCCTAACAATAGAATAATGGCTGTTTAGTCCCATTATTCTATTCCTTGGATAAACAAGAGTTCTACTGATCGTAATGATAGTATGTTTAGTAAACATTATTTTTACAATTCGCTTGTTTGGTATTACTATTGTTTGTACATTTTTCTGTAATCTGATTCATAAGACTGCCTTGTTTGTTTAGTGGTTGCAATTGTGACTGCTGAGCATGAGATCCTGTGATCGATTCCCGGGTCTTTTTTTATTTGTTATTGGGTTTTATCATCAGGAATCTTTCAGTAGCAGCCACGGAGTCTGGATCTGTGCCCGGTTGATGGCAATAGGCTCGCCGCCTATTATACGGAACTTAAACATAACTGGCGAAATATGGGTGTACACCTTTGCCTAACTCTTCGGGGTTTACAGGAGTGATGTTATTATATGATGACTCATTTGTAATCATAATATCTTCGACAGATTTGTATCGAGTTTGTTAGTATATTCATATTCATATGAATTCATACAATGGGCTTAAAGCTAAGGTATTCACTCATTTTAAAACTATTCGTTTGTTATTATTAGTACCTAAGGACCAATTTAGAGTGCTTTGCCTAATTTAGCGTTCTTACAATAGATTTTTTTAACGTCTTCAAAACAAAGGGTAACAATTTTCGAAAGGAAAGCCGGCAGGAATCCTTTGAAGTGGACCCTTCGCAATTGTAACGTTTAGCAAGCATGGATCAACTTCAATCAATTTTATTTTTCTTACGTTTTTCAGACCTTTCTTGGCTGTTTGTTTAATCGCATTATTATAATCCTCCTGCCTTCCATTTTTAAATCACAAATCATATTTAATTCTGCAAATTGGCTTTTAAAAAACTTTTTTAAACGTCACATAATGTCATGTTTTAAAACTAGACGGGCCCGGTGTTTCGTACCTGACTGCTCTGAGCAGAAACAGCCGAAACAAACTCACTTTCTCTAGCTCAATCTGGGACTCTGGCTTGTCTGATCGATCAGAGATATTATTTATTCGTATAACTCTCAGATGACAGCCCTTGACGCCTATGATTACGTAGGAAGCATTAAGAGCAGCGCAAAAAGCTGCACCTATCACCCTGTATGTACCTGCCTCTTCCAGGCATCAAGTTTACAGTTATCAAGACGCGTACATCTTCGGTGTCGCAAGTCGCAACTACACTGCGACATAAAGTTTATGTTGCAAAAGTAAACAAGTTTATGAAGAGTGATAACTGTTAGTTGGATGATGGGTTTAAGTGGCGGTGTTAACTGGTCCTTCTAACTGTCGGTTGTTTCATTAACTTTAGTTGTGGGTACTAGTTTTTTTTTTTATTAATATGATTAATTACGTTTTAGTTAGGCTACAGCTTTGTGGTTTTGCTTTTCTTAAATTTCAAGTTAATACCATTCGACTCTAAGGACCAAAGGCAATGTTTGTCAAATTGTATTTAATATATTTGATTAGAGATCTTTTTTGGAGTAGTAAGCAATTTCAAGCAATTGCTCCGCATCAAGAAATTGCGATTCATTTGCAACAGGCGACTTAGTCAGCACCCTGATGGGCGCATCCATCATTCATTACAGCATTAGAATGTCTACCAGTTTATTAAATTATCAACCAGCTATAGTTGTTTCTATTTTCATGATAATTATGACAAGAAACGAAACATCTTAGTCGAGAAAGCAACTCTATTCATTGTGGATCAGCTATGATTCCTATGACATTCCTATGACATATTCGAAAAGTTAAATTTCTCAAACATTAAAATATCTTGGCTGTGACTTCTTCCTTGTGTCAAACGAAACAGGAAATCAACGCATAATGGAGAATTTTATGATAACAACGTGAGCGTGAGTCAACGAACTTTAAACAAAATGAGCTTTTAGCGAAATGCCTGTTTAATGGCAGATGTGGCAGAATGTCGAAAATTTTTTGATAGTGTCATGCAAAAAATGAGGGAAAGAATTTTTAAAACTCGTTAATCTGCGAGACTGTGATATTATTGGAAACATTCGAGTATCGCCAATAAATAATATCTCCTACTCATATTTAGATCATCTGTTTCATTCAGAGTTATATTAAGTCTTTTTATCGAAATTAAAATTGTGTCCACATTCGAATTAGGCCCTATAAGAAAAACTTGTAAGCGCTCCTTAAAACAGAGTCAAAGCAAATAAATAGCATATGAAATAAGAGTATTGCATGGTGGATTAGTAATTTAGGATTATTTATACTTTAGCCCGGGCCTCGGAAAGCACGTTGGGTCCCGGCTGTCATTTGTAGATCTTTGAGAGTCGTTACAGGTAGTTAGTGGCCCAAAACCACCACCATAACACAACCAGTCCTACCAAGGGGTATCGTATTACCCAGTACTAACTGGATTGTGAAGGGCAGTAGGCAGTCGCTCCATGTAAACTACTGGTATTCAGCAGCATCCGGTTAGACTGGAAGCCGACCCTAACATAGTTGGGAAAAGGCTAGACAGATGATGAGGTATGGTAATAAGCTTCGGAGATAACTGAAAAAAAATGGAGCACTTGAACTGTGCCAAATCCACATTAACCAAAAGATGAAAAGAGCACAGGAAACAACAGCTTAAAACCTTCACCCTGGTCAACATAATCATCTGTAATAACATCTTCAAAGACAATTACAATGACTGGTAACTTAACAATTAAACAAGCCGTAATGACATTTAAACGAACTGACATTTACATGACCTTTGTTTTCTCAAACTAGAATTGAATGGCATTTGACGCGATTCAGGTGTAGCAATTAATTAACAGCCCAGGGAACTTCATAAATTAATTAGAAGGGTTCTCATACCTGCTGGGGAAGTTAAATAGAAAATAATTGATAAAATGGTATCTCATGCACCCCAAACTCCTCAGATACCTAACCTAATACCTGAAAACACTAAGTTAATAGTTTCACGAATTTCTACATTCTCATAAGAAATCATATTCAATTCCTCACGGTAACCTGACAAAGAAGCTGTTCCTTCCTCGCCCACCCATGGCACGTGCACACCTGTCATGCAGGTGTACGCGTATCAAGTTATTACAAAAAACATCTAGCGCCTGCAACGTGTGCCTTGGAGTGTGCGCTTGCGTCGGGAAAGACGTTGATAAAATGGCGCAGGAATTAAAAAATGAATCAATAAAAACCATAAACAAGCGTTACAAATTGTGTTAATTGATGTAAATTAGGTACAATAGAAATGCTTTGGCTAAAACCTTTCAAGTTTTTAATGGTCAGTCGGTTAAATCTTATACCAAACAAACCTCTGATATACGGCCGGTAATCACTTCACACTTGACTTTCAACATGATTGACAGCTTTTCTATAGCTTTAAATGTCAATCCAATACATTTTTGACATTTCCACCCTCGTTGTCGCTGATAAGATGTCACTTTGTCTATGCTCTATCACTGCTTTTTAGGTCTATTACTCCAAAAGTTATTATAATATTTTTGTTATTGTGAAGTTCTTCACACTAGATGTTTGCTGATGCTCAGATTGTTCTCAAGATATGAAAATGATATAAAAATATTTGATGAATTTTGCAAAAATATTTAGTTGTTTGATGAACGTGTTTTCGGTCAAATTCAAAACATTGTAGAGGCAGCATCCATGTAAATATCTACGGATTCCCGCCTTGTCTAACGCGCAATTACATTAAGGAAGTGACATTATGATACTACTTCAACCGCAAAAGCTCAACACAACCAAACTCCTCGCAAAATACTCATAAACAAATGCACTAGATAATTTTATTACCTGGCAACCCATCACTCAAGCTGCCTTTAAGCACGCCATAAAATGCCACAATATTGCACTGTGGGAAAGAAGCGCAGTCTGACCGCAGCCAACAATGGCGTAACGGGATATTAAAATATTATGTTTACCTGCCCTCGTGTCTGACCACAAGCGTATACTGTTACTGGCAAGCCAGTTTTATCCTTGACAACGGACTTTGCTCCAAAACCTGATCAACCATTAGTTGGTGTTTCAAGGAGATACAAAGGTGACAACTCCGTAACTTGTGTAATATATAATAGTGTATGGCTCCTATAGCTACACCTCTACCTAACCCCTCGGGGAATACAAGCGTGATGTTATGTAGCTAAGTGACTTAGCAAAACTTTGGTGGTCAGTAGTATTACTGCAGCGCGTCCATATTAGTTTTTTTAATAGACCAATGAGCGGGTCAATCTGTTTCATAATTTCACCCTCGATCTGCGAACAAAGACTATTTTTTTTTCCTAGCCTACTCTGTCCCATTCCTGGGCGAAGGCCTCCCTCCACTACTTCCACTTCTCGCGAACCCGCGCGTCCTCTTCCAGTTCTGCCATCTCCTTTGTGGCCTGCCGTGACCCCGTCTCACTGTGTCAGGAAAGAAAAATTGTAAAGACCAGTTACCTACAATTCTTTAATTCTACTCCGCCAACACGAGCCCTAACAATTCAAATATTGCACGAGAACATCAACCTAGAATCATGAATAAAATAGATAATTGGTCCTTTGATTCAGCGCCCTTTAAAAGGACCAGCTTTTATTAGCATTCTTGCATAACATTCAATAATGGAATCAATTTAAATCTACAAATAATATTAAGACTTATAAAAGCAACAAGATCGAAAGAACTTGCTCACTTTGCATAATTGTCTTAATAAAAACTACACAGTCTGCATATTAGTGCACGTCTTCTGTGTTATTCCTAGAACTACGGGTAGAATTTCATTTCATTCATAAAACCGCAGACACGGAACATCATGTTTCAATTGTTAGCCTTTGTAACATTAAAAACTGGGTCAGATATCAATCAATTGTTTTATTACTAGGTAAGCATTTTATGCAAAATTTTTGTTAATGAAAATCGACACAGCTAAGTAGAATTTTCCAACAATGCTTGAACTAGCATCTTATGCTAAGCTACATTAGAATGCAAAATCCTCTAAACTAGTGGCTACTGGCGAATCAAATTTGAATAAAGGATCAGACTGACCTTGGCAGAGATCGTACGAACTTCACTCTAAGGATATCCTAATCTTACTTAACAAAATTCTCAACTGAAGTTGGTTTGACAGCTCACAATATAAAAGGCAGTACCTACAAGGTCAGATCTATTTTTATCTTGAGAGCACAACAGCGATGTTTGGTTGTCCAGTCTACAGCCAAAAACGGTCAACGAGGGTTTGGGTTCACAAGACAGCCTGTGAGTGTTATTCAATACTATTTTCTTTGACTGTTGCTAACCAATTGAACTCTCCTAGCATGCAATCCTTTCTGATTGAATTTAGACTAAACGCTTTTAATATTGTTCATGTAGGTACAGTTGACCGTCAGTAGCTGGTCTAGCTTACTGGTTTTGTTACAACTGATGTGCGGCCTACTGTACCTAAGCATTTGTATTTCTGTGTATTCGCTTAGTTCTTTTTTATGAAGAATTTTGATGAGATTTTCGAGGACTGTTAAATTAAGTATGCAATACTTGTAACCAGTGCAAAGCCGAATTTTATTATGAGTAAGTTCGCAGGTAGCCTAGTCTGTGACCTGAAAATCTAACCACCAATCTTACTCTTACCAAGCATAAGCATAAGCATAATCAGCCTATTAATGTTCCCACTGCTGGGACGCAGGCCTCCTCTCTATGAGAGGGAATGGGCTATAATCAACCACGCGGGCCCAGTGCGGGTTGGTAGATGTCACATGTCTTCGAATTTTTGGTTCTAGGACATGCCGGTTTCCTCACGATGTTTTCCTTCACCGTTTTGAGAGCAGTGGAGATGAAATAACTTACACAAAGTAATGCGCCTGGCTGGGTTCGAACCCACGACTCACTGTTCGTAAGACGGGGTCTCCACCACAGGACCACCGCTGCTCTCAAGTCTTACCAAGGGGTATCGTAATAGAGGTCAGATAGGCAGTCTTTCCATGTAAAATACTGGTATTCAGCTGCATCCGGTAAGATTTGAAGCTGACCCCAACATTGGGCAAAGGCAGATGATGATGATGAGTTAGTTTGGAGTACATTCTAAATGTCTTAGTCTAAAAAACTTCGTATCGTTGGTACCTAGAAAACGCTATTTAGGCAACTCGATCCTAAACCGTTTTGACTAGATAACCTAGACAAAGTGACATTCTATCCGCAAAAACAATGATAAAACGTCAAAAATGTACTGAACTAGCATTTACCTTGTCTAGACCCTAACTTATACAGCCTTATTAGACAGGGACTACTGGTACTGATTAGCAATATTCCAGGAAATCTACTGGTGTTATGTGTTGTACTCGTAACATGTTACATAAGTACAGAGGACGTTGTCCGCAAGTCAAGCAAAAACTTGCATCGTATGCAGGGACTCCATGAGTTCGCGTTATAGGAGACCGTGGCAGTTTTGATAATTTTCAACGGAGCTAGGAACAAATTTCCGAATTTTGTCCCAAAGGACCAAAATACAGGGTGGAGGGGATACCGACGCACAAACGGTTACTAACTCCCCTAGAAATTATTCATCGGTAATTAAAAAACACAGCTGTTCCATACATTTTGACGCAAAGATATTGCACTTTTGTAGGAAGCAGCAGATTTTTTGCTAGTAAAACTCCATTCGATGTCTCAATATGATAAAACTACAAAAAAATATGGGAATTTTACTACTTTGCTAATTTGACCCATCTTTAAATTGGTCCTTGAACTAAACTAACTAAGATTTGTTTAAATAACCAAAGAGCATTCAAAAAACAAATAAAAGCTTAGTGTTTCACGCAATCATTGTTACAACTTATTTCGTTTATCATTAAAATTAATAACCAAACAGAAATCAATTCTTCTTGCCGATATTTCACCTTAAAACAGAGTTCTTATCCATAACTTGAATATTAATTAAATAAATAAATTTATTTTCTCTAATCATCATAAACAGTACAGAGTCAATTTTCACTAAATAGAGACTGGTGTCTGTTTCAGGTAAAACCTTTATTACAGATCACCAGGCTAACTCTCCTCTCATGACAATTATATTTTTGTTGAATCGTCACGAATGTTTATTTCCTAGTCTAAACAAAGGTTACGCTCTACCGTGTTCACAAATCATCTTGTCCCGTCGCTACACACAACGCATGGTGTCTCTACCAGTCGGTCGCGTGTCACAAGGATGGGTCTAAGAATGCCGCTGATCCTGTTAGCAGTGGCTCTATCAGGCTCTATGTAATAAGTGCCTTTACTAAACGAATGGGGCTTATATAGGTACAATACCATAAGAGGTAGGTAGAATTGCAAGTTGACTAGTAGGTATTCTGTTTTGGTAAGAACCAAGAGCTGTCTTTTCACAATTTTGGTGCTTTTCATAAAGAAAGAAAAAATAGTGTTTATTTGTCTCGCAGAGGACATAACAAAAAATGCCAATAAAACAAAATGATATAAAAAGTAAACATAAGAAAAAACACGAGGCCAAAAAGGTCCCTATCCCAGCATGGTGCTGTAAAATTTAAAAAAAAACTCACAGCGCTGGTATTCTGAAAGGGCCCAACATACAGCCTTCTTCAACCTTTGGTCACCCAATGCTGAGTGTAGATCTATTCCAAATCTCTCCATTTTTGGCGGTTTTGTGTCATGGCTATCCAGTTTCGCCATAACATATTATCCAACGAAATTCCTAATGAAAACCCAATATCAAGGCCCAACTTGGGCTTCGAATTCAGGACTCAGGCTCAGCAGTAGCGATTGCGACCACTATACCAATTAGTTGTGTGCTTATTTTTTCCATTTTCCTGAACAACTATACGGACTACATATAGTAAACAATGAATCGAAAGTAACATCTTATAACCTTGGCTTTTGAATAGACAGACAACTATTGAATGTTTTTGTGAACCAATTTGTGTGTTTTGCCCCGAAAATAGCTGAAAGCTCATGACCTTATTGACTTGGTAAATGTAGCTATGTCGTATATAGCAGCATAATCAGCCTCTATGGGATAGCTATAATCTAATGGGTTATAATTCACCACGCGGGCCCAAAGCGGGTTTGTAGATGTCACATGTCTTCGATTGTTTTGGTTCTAGGACATGCCGGTTTCCTAACGATGTTGTCCTTCACCGTTTGAGAGCAGTGATGATGAAATACATTGCACAAAGTAATGCGCCTGCCTGGGTTCGAACCCACGACGCTCGTAAGTCGGGGCCGCCACCACCGGAGCACCGCTGTCGTATGTAGACTGAATTTAAAATCTAAGACGTTTCGTGTGTAAATGGTTTGACAAGGGACGATTAGTTTTTTGGACCGTTTTGCCTTGGTAAGGAGAGTGTTGTCATTGCATCGGTGCTCGGTGCAAGTTTTTACGCTTTACGTAGTTTTAAACTACTTTAAAGGGTCTAATAAAATTAGCTAGTAAATACACCCTTACATCCGAAAGGCACTTGTTCTCCCCGTCTTTGCGATATTTTTTTTGTTCTAGACCATACCTGGGCAAAGTTCCAACTTTTTTACAAGTTTTTTTAAATACATGTTTTTAATACCTCCACGACCCCCGTACTATTCAATCCATCCATTAGCACAATGCTTTGAGTACTTTCCATGGACTCCTAACTTAAAACGTAACTTTTCACCCCAAAAAAAAAGTCGATTCCCAGCAATAATTTTTGCGTAAAGTTACTTAGTTTGATGTACAGAATGCTTGGTTGACGGTTATGTGTAGGGTCTGTTTACACCCTTGAAGTTTACGCAAATAAACTCTACCTATTTAGATCTCTGACTATTAGATTTCGATACCTCTGTATTAGCCATTCAAACCAGTCTAAATTAGAATTTAAAGAAATTAAAAAAAAAAACAAGAAATGCTCTCCATCTTATTTACACTTTCATTATTAATTCAATATGTAGATAAGCATTTGTCCCCAAGTTAAATCTACATAAAACAGCGGCAAAAATTGATAACATTGAATAACGTCGTGATCCGTCGATTACAAATATTACGTAACAAGTAATAACATGAGATATTGAATGAGTAAACAGACGAATCTTTAGTTTATATTCCGCTGTGTAGTGGCATAGTAATTGTGACAACGGACTTCTATTAATTCGTAAAAGTGGCGTGAGTATCAAAATATTATTAAAGTAACTATCTTCTGCGAAAGACTACGTCCAGGTAAAGTTTATTGTTTTAAAATACAACAATAGGACAACTCAGACGACTCGGCAAAAACGTAGCCTTCTTTTCAGTGAAAGATTTTTTGGAATTGGTCGAGTAGTTTCGGAGATAACCTCCTACATCCAAACTTTAAAAATTTGTAGATTTTTTTTGTAAGCTTGTATCTAGGGGTTAATCTTCGGAACTACTGATCCGATTCCGAAAATTCTTTCACTAACGGGAAGCTACATTATCCCGGAGTGTCATAGGCTTCATTTAAATCGTTCCCGTGGGTTAATTTACGTACATAACGGGTGCAACCTCGAGCAAAAGCTAGTATATATATTTTTAAGTCGCATCATCAACATTTTCTTACCCCTTATCCCGATGTCTTTCGGCCGGAGGTCGACAAATCCTGTAGTCTTCGTCGATGCTTCTCTTATAGTCGTCATTTCATTTTTAGTGTTCTTTCTAGCCATATAATCTTTCTCACAGCCCATCTGTCGCTTCTTTGGTCTTCCCCAAATCTCATTCCTATAACCAATAGCCACATTCATACTCGAAACTTTCCTACAAAAGACGGTGTACGTCATCATCAATCCCTTATCTCGATTTATTTGGGGTTCCAATTAATTTATTCTCTCATACATACTTCTCTTTTACCCGTCATTTTAAGAAGTCACCCTCTATGCGTATGTATGACAAAAAATTACTTAAAATTAGTGTATAATGGACGGTCAACATTGACATTCGTTTCAATTAAGTGGTAAACAACTTACCTTATTACAATAGCTAATGTAATTCATACAAGTCGATACTGGTGAGACAAACGCGCCGGGAGTAAGGTTACGTTAGTCCATAAAATCCTCATGTTGTGAGTTGACTCATTGATTGGTAACTAAATTGCGTTGAAAAATTTATCTGCTGGTGTCAGTGAGTCATACGATTGAGTATAACATTGAATCTTAAGTAGATTAAGATTTTAAACTCAAAGAAAACAATAAACATGGTAAATATCCCGTCTTCTAGTTACTCAAGTAGATTACACAATTTTCAGACAATACTTAGGAAGGAACCGTTATCAGACGATACCGTTGTATAATTATCTTGGTAGAACATTAAATAATTTAGGTAGTAGTACTATTAGGTATAGGTATCAGTAAGAAACGTGAAACATTGGTTCAGACTTTTGATATTTCTCCCGGATCGTCGAATCAGAAGAGAAACTTGCTCAAGATTGGTATACATCTTTAGCTTAACTATCTGTGTACAAAACGTAAAACATGTGGGTAACGAACTGGTGACTCATAAAGCCATTACGCAGAAGCAGATCAGTGAGATAAAAAAATCGCAACCGATCACTCAGCCTAGCGCAGATACTCGTAGCTATTAGTATTGTATTGTATTGTATAACGGGCTGGTGTTCGTCAACTCCACGTCAAAGCGCGTATTTTGCGTGCGGGTGGGAAATTTATTCGACGGATAACTCGTAGCTATCAGCATAAAGATTTGCACCATTGGTCCATAGCTCAAGCCTTGTTAAAGAGACAAATCGGGCAGTAGACATTTATGGCACTGTTTAATTTGTTCCAGGCGAATAATGGACGTAATTGTGATCGGGTGCGGCGCTGCGGGCATCGCAGCAATGCGGAAGCTCCACGACGCTGGTCTTCAAGTCTTGGGCCTTGAAGCCGGCAACAGGATCGGAGGCAGGATCTTGACCACGGAGTTCGCAGGGAAGGCTATTGATATTGGCGCTGCGTGGTAAGATAATCCTTCAATATACTTGATCACTTGAACTAAAGCAGGACTGAATGTGGACTTGAATGTGTAGCTGTATCGCAAACTATGTTCCACCTCACTTGGAACTTTGAAAACACTGGTTGTTTAAGACTTTCTATTTGTAACACTCTTGTCGTTATTGGATAAGATTAAACGCAGTTTATATTGTCAATCAAATCAAAAGTCGTTTATTCATATTGATCAGCACTTATTGATCGTCAAAATTCCCCCACACACATAAGAGCACACAAGAACACGCACAAGAGCACATAAGAGTCCCCCAAAACGCTTGCTTTTCGCCACTTCCGTCTTATAGCCGAGGAGAAGAAGTGGCAGAACAAACTCACCAGCACCACATCTGTTTGTATAGGTTAGAAAAAAATATTTAGCTTATGAATTGGTCGAGAATATAGTATTCTTTCTAATTTCCAGGTGCCACGGAGAGAAAGACAACGTGATCTTCGAAATGGTCAACCCATTAGGTCTTCTGGGTAGATCACCTCCTGATAACAACTGGTACGTACGTTCCAATGGAGAGCTGGTCCCTGAAGACAAAGCTGCTGGCATCCTGAAGGCTTTGGATGCTGAGCTGGCAAGTGTTGATAAGAACACCAAGACGTCAATTGCGGAATTTGTGCGGGACGCGTAAGTAGTCTTTAACAATGCTAACCTAACACTTCTTTAATGGATTCCATCGTGTTGGTTTTCGATTTCGTTGAATCGCGACATTGTCTAACACCGTCATCGGTTGATCGGTCGAAATTACTTCCGTAGTAGCCAGACCATACATTACTCATCAACACATCCGTGTCCCAAAGCACGTAGACCTAACGAACAGTCCCATTGCAAGGTTCTAAAATTTGAGACAGGGAAGAATAAATGCCAGCATCTAACCCAGTTCAAATCTGTAAGGCCTCCTCAATACTGGTCAGTCTAGATCTTGCTTGATCTTGATCGCTCGTTGGCTACTTCAGGCCATTAGATAACTCGAGGTTTTCTTAGCGACCAGTTGGTTTAGTGTCAAGTCCTTAAACCTCCAAGCCATAAAACATTTCTCGCTTAATCTACCATTTATCCGAACTCCATTTTCAGCATCAACTCGAACGGCACATTAAAGAAAGACCAAGAGCTATCCAGATCGTTTGTGGAGTGGTTTGAGAGGAACAGTCATCTGGGTAGTCCCGAAGACCCGAAGAGAGGCAAGTCTTTGAGAACGCTGGCAGAGTTCTGGGAGAGTGAGGGTGACGCCTTCTTGAACTGGAACGGAAGAGGGTACAAGACTATTCTTGATGTGTTGACGGTAAATTAATCATACTTTTTTTGTGGGATTCCCCATCAGTTATCGGTAAAGGTAGCCTTGCGAAACACGGAGAAATATTACAGACTCCTGCAGCCACATAAGAACATAATTTCAACTTAGACTACCATGTGATTGCATTAGATTCTGATGATGATCGATTCCATCGAGTAGAACTTCAATTGTGATTCTTATTTTGTCTAAAACTCACATGGAAAAAACGATCAGTGAGATCCGTAGATGACTGACTGGCCATTCTTTACCCATACGTCACAAAAACCTCGTTTAGTAGTAATCTAGCGTATAAAATACTTATCGGTACATCACCTAAGTCAAAAAACCGAAAGTCGGGGTACGAGATAATTACCCTTATTGATTCAACCTCCTTGCGTTGCAGAACAAATATCCCGACCCGTCGAAGGAAATCCCTCTACAAATCCTCCTTAACAAAGAGGTGGAGAACATTCGATGGGGCGTCACCCAACTCGATGTAGACCCTTCCAACCCCATGGTACAAGTCAAATGTAAGGACGGAAGCCTGTATGCAGCCAAGAGTGTTATCGTGACAGTCTCTGTTGGAGTTTTGAAAGAGAGGTAAGAAATTTCTTTAGGATTCTGCTCTCTGTCAAGTTGCCTGAAACAAATCTTAAAGAAACTGGCAACAAAAGGGGCCGGCGTGGTGGGTTGTGACCCTCACAAATAGAAGGCTTGTGTTCCAACGGTGGGAACGTTATATACCTACTAAACTGGCAAAAAAATCGCGAATTGTATAAGTTTTTAAGCTATCATGATCACTAACATTATTATTAACACTAGAAACTGGATATCCGTGGTCATGGTGCTTGCAACAGCGCCGAAATATCGGGAACTCAAAACAATCAGTAAACATGGTAAATATCCCGTTTCTAGTGTTAATGATAATATCGCGAATAACGTTCCCCTATTATGTAGTAATAGGCAAAGAAACAAAGATGCATAGTATCCTAACTGTATTAGGCCAGTTAAGTTTGGGTAAACCCATCTAAATAGGAGGTGAGTCTATTCCCTATTGTCTACTGAGGAACCCTTAGGACACGTTACCCGTACAGGACATCAGACCTAACTTTAACAGCTGTAAGATGATTAGACTTGAACCTATTTTTTTTTTCATCCAATAACTTACGTGTAAACGAAAGAGTAAATAAACCAACACATCCAATAAGCTGTTATGATTCACAACGCATTAAGCGTTAAGCACTAATTCCGTTAACACTTCAAGTAAACACAATAAACCACGGTAATGTGTGTGTACCGTCATAACAATTTAATGCTTTCGGGCTAGACATTATTTTGGTTGCACTCCATCTAAAAATAGACAAAACTGTCTATTGACTCTGAGTACAAGCTTTCAACTTCACTTCAGTAGAAGGAAGTACCTAGGTACCTATGGATTAAGTTAGTACGTACCTACCAGACTACGGTCAGTAGTGGTAGTCACTTGAATAACGAAAATATTGTTTTTCAAAATAATACAACCGCCTTCCAAAAACCCCCCTTCATGTTCCATGCTGGTCCGGAACAAAAAGAAACTGCTATTGGAAGTCGGTTATAAACTGTCGTTCACCATTATCATTCAATCGAGAAAGGCGTAGACCATTGTAAGCTCGAAACTGCTAAGCATAGCATTAGCATAATTCTATAATGTTGCCACTGCTGGGATCAGGCCTGCTCTTAATGAGAGGGAATTTTACTGTAATACCCCACACGGGCCCAGTGCGTTGTAGATTACACGTCTTCGAATTTTCGGTTCTAAAACCTGCCGGTTTCATCACGATGTTTTCCTTCATCGATTTATCGAAATAAGTTACACAAAGTAATGCGCAAAACCGGGTTCGAACCCATGACTTCTTCGGGTCTTTGGCACTGGACCACCACTGTTCAGTTCTGCATCAAAATTAAGAAGCTGGATATCATGAACACACCCGACACTGAATACTCAAGTACTTATAGAAGTTAGAAGTTTTTATTATATTCCATATTTTTTCAGACATGAACAACTATTCTCCCCTCAACTGCCCGCCGATAAAGTGGCCTCAATCCAGAACCTGGACATGTGTGTCCTGGACAAAATCTACATCGAATTCGAGACACCCTGGTGGCCTAAAACCCCAGCTAAGTTTACTATGCTATGGAGAGAAGAAGACAAGGCCCAATTTGCAGGAAAAGACGAATGGATAACTGAGATTTATGGTCTTTGGACCGTGGACCACCAGCCTAACGTTCTTCTGGCCTGGATCCAAGGGAAGGGAGCTGTGGCTATGGAGAAACGTAGCGTGGAAGAAGTGCAGGCAGGAGTTCAGAAATTTATTGATATTGTCATCAAAAAGGAATTTGATGTTTCACCGATTAAGAATATTTTGAGGTGAGGTTTTTGTTAATTTGTTTTCATATAACATATCGTCGTGCATAATTACACGGAAGATTAAGCCACAGACAGATAAACTAATAATACACCCACATTTCGCCGCTTCACCAGGCAACCAGGCATAGACAGACTCCGCGCTACTACTGATAAATTACATAACATCACGCCTGTAATCCCCGAAGGGTTAGGCAGAGGTATACCTAATCCACATTTCACCAGTTAGGTTTTAAGTACCATGTAATAAGGGGCGAGCCTATTGTCATCAACCGGGCACAAATCTAGACGCCGCCCGTGGCTACTACTAAGAAATTACTGATGGAAAAATACAATAATACTTGCCCGACCTAGGCATCGAACGACATGCTCAGCGTTTTCGACCACGAGGCAGAAAACCCAGTCTAGGATTCCAGGATTCCATTCCTTTCTTTCAATATGCTACACTACTTTGACGGAAATGGAATTATTTTAGAAGCATCTTAAAAAAACTTACTAAACCATTCTTTTTTTTTAACCCTTTCAGATCCCAATGGGCCTCAAACCCCCTCGCCCGAGGAGCCTACGCGTATAGAACAGTGGTCCTAGAAGAAAACGGAGACGGCGGTGCCATAGAGCTGTCAGAACCACTGCACCACCATAACAAGTTCCCTGTAGTCTGCTTCGCGGGAGAAGCGACCTCGCACCATAGACATCATGATGGCCATGGAGCCGTAGAGTCAGGGTTTAGAGAGGCAGATCGTTTGATCGCAAGTTTCAAGGAGTTTGGATATAAATAATTGCTTTTTGGTTGGATGTCGTTTTGCTGATAGTTTACATTTGTTAAGTAAATGGCGATTTTGGCCACATACTATTAAAATCTGCAAAACTGTAAGCTAAGCTCCTAATTAAGCGTCCTCATTTACTTGTTACTGACACGCCAACAAATTGACCATCCCCTTTCAATAATTTTTCGCAAATATCACGAAAACGAGACGTAGGTCAAAAATAATCATTTAAAATTTGGATGGTCGTCTTAGTTGAGAGAATTGATGGAAACGCAGCTTAAACATTGTTGTCGACTTGTTTGTATGCTTTTGTTAATAAATAAAACACATGTTTATTTAATTCTTTTTATTTAATTATTTTTAATTTATAAATTACAATCTTACGGGCAGTTATAATTTTATAATTCCTCTAATAACCACTCCTTATTGAAATAATTATAATAATACAAATTATGAAAGTGCGTATTATCACCGCTTGATTCAGAAAGCGGTATTCCTGGACACGGCTCGTATTGTTAGGAGGTTCCTTTCTCTGGAGCCCAGACCAACGGTAGCTCGGACCTTGTTCCCGATACCGGTGGGCTAGAATTTTTTTTATATATTTAATTATTACTGATTTTATAAATGAATATTTAAAAGAATAATGTACAAAAGTATGGCCGAAAATGAAAGAATACAAATTAAAACCATCCGTCTAAAAAATATCAGAATTCGATATTGGGGATTGTCATCACAAACAATAGATAGTGAATAAGAATTTTTTTTTTCCATGAAATAATTATAATAATTCTTTATGGTTCTGTAGACAGAGATGTTCTACCGCGCTCACTGACGGTGGGGCAGTTTTCAACCTTATTACTCAGTGCATAAGGGTGAAAAGTGGTTGACCGGTGTTTTCGGTTGTACTTATTGGACTCAATGTAAGGCACTCAAAACATTATGCTGATGGACGGATTGAATAGTACGGGGGTGGTGGAGATGTTTAAAGTAAAAAAAATATATTAAACACAAATATTAAAAAAAAAAAGTTGGAATTTTGTCCCCAAATATCTCCGTAACTAGAAGGTTCCCAGGTATAATCTAGATCAAAAAAAAAATCGCAATGACGGGAAGAACAAGTGTCTTTCGGCTTCGTTCAGTCATCAGTTATGTTTAAATCAGAAGTTAAATCATGTGCAAAACTGCTTGAATAAAGAACTACGAACTTTGAGATTAAATTTATGTTTCGTAAATATAAATACTTTGTCAGAGAGTACAAGAACTTGTCAATGTGATGTTTTTAATATTATGCACAGCACTTGGAAAGTATTGTACTTATTATTTAAAAAAAAAATGCTTATTTTATAATGTTTTAAAACACTTTAAAGAGTAAAATATAACCTTAAAATAAATCCCGTTTGAACTCTTACTATTGACAAAAGATAAATCTAGAAATAAACTAGAAATCTTTTTAATGATAATATTATGATCAAAATAGAAGCTTTTTTTACGAAAGCTCCACCCTATTCATATGGACAGTATTTTACCATTAATTAGGCACAAATAGAGACGCTGAGCTACTATTGAGAATTCATAAAATAACATCACGCCGGTAATCCCCGAAGGGCTAGGCAGAGGTGTGCCAAATAGCGCACTTACATTACGCCAGTTAAGTTTAAGCCCCATGTAATAGGGGGCGAGCCTGTTTCCATCAACCGGGCTCCCTGACTGCTACTGAGAAATCCCTCATGGAAAAACCCAATATAACTGCCCGACCCGGGAATTGAACCCAGGACCTCATTGAAACTGAGAATAAAATCCCAACAACAGTGCCTGACTTGGGGGACCTTACATTTTTACTTGTTTGTCGTATTCTCTTGATAATATCCCACTAATGATGCAATCACATTTGGTCGTTCGCCCGTATTCGGGAGCTCAAATTCGGGCACCCTATGCGTTGATTTCACTACGAGTAGATTAAATGGAGTCGAAACATCAAACCGAACAAGATTGTCCGAAGACGCCCGCGTACTCGGCCCCGTTCATTTAAACTTGGTCGTTTGCCCGAATTCCATAGGCAATCGAATTCGGGCTATCGACCAAGTCTTATCGCGTCATAAGACACGTCGTGAGCAAAAGAACGAATACTATTTATCTCATGATTAAACAATTCTCACGCAAACACTCAGAGCTAAATACAAAATTTTAACA
The DNA here is from genome assembly GCA_963576755.1 of Noctua janthina. Lineage (NCBI taxonomy): Eukaryota > Metazoa > Arthropoda > Insecta > Lepidoptera > Noctuidae > Noctua > Noctua janthina. The sequence goes on along the minus strand of OY755069.1, from coordinate 14,175,649 downwards.
AAATTCCTACCTCTCTAACTTCGGTATCAGATCAGACTTATTATCAATAACCTCAGAGCTTATAATATTCCCTTCTTCATCAACATCACACATCATAATTTCTACACCATTATCTTCAATCACGGGTTTCCTATCCACCTCCATCTCATCATCATCATCGTTCTTCAAAGAGATCTCGAAACATCTAGGTGAGAACGCGGTAGGGTCTGCAACCTGTTTTAGTTTAAATTCTAGACTTGTTAAAGGCACTTTTGGACTGCTGTAGCCGTCCATAATTTTTTCAGATACTTCCAAGGATTCGTAGCGAGTGGTTGTCAGTCTGTACATGCCGTCTTCAGACATTTGGTACCTGAAAAGTTGAAAACGTTGAATTCTAGAAGTGATGATAAGTGGCATGACTGTCAACCAAATCTTCGGCAGCCATAAACTGTCAGATCGTCCCGACGACCGTCTTTTAGAGCTTCTCCCAGCTCTAAACAGCTGGACTCTCTTTGAATCTAGCCCTATGTACCCAGATAAACCAGAAAACGTATACGCTTCGGTAATATAAAAGTATGACGAAGCGAATACTTTCCCTGGAAGAACTGTAGTAGTGTTTTTAGTGGATGTAAAATACAAGGTTATGTGTCGGATCAATAAACATGCTCACGAGTACCAAGTGGATTTAATAAGCCCCCCCCCCTAATGAACCTAATGAAATACTTAATTAGTAATTATTATAACTAGAAGACGGGATATTTACCATGTTTATTGTTGTCAATAAACATGGTAAATATCCCGTCTTCTAGTTATAATAATTTTAGTGACCATGAAAGTTTAAAATCTTATACTTAATTAGTGTTTTTATGTTAAAAGCGTGAATCACGAGAATCTGCTGTACGCGGGTGTAGCGACGCTTAGGGAAGGCCTATGTCCAGCAGAGGGAGTCTTTCCGCTAAGATGATGACAAGGACACGGTGTATCACAACCTTGTTTAGCCATTGGATGGAATCACTCATTAACCCTTTACCCGAACTGGGAATCGAACCAAAGACGTTCCAAGACAGCAATAACGACCACTAGGATCAATAAGGGTGACCAAAAATCGACGCAGATTCGGCTTGAGCCAGCCAGAATGAGCTTGATGTCCATGCAGTAAAAGCGAAAAGACGTCATGCGCCCCGTTTCAGTTCGGACTACGCGTCTGTAAACCGCGCCAAAGTGTATGGGATGAATGTGGTGTTATGTTATTGGCTTAAGCCAATTCCGTGTCGATAAGAGAAGAGGACATCTTACCTAAACCTGCTATGTCCGAACGACCACTGAGCACCATGTTCCTTCACCAAATGTGTTGTTAGTCTATTCCCTCTGGAGAATATCTTCATGGTCTTCTCCGGACACAAGTGACAGGCATATTTCCTCACAGACTTCTCCTTTTTGACTTCATAACAGTCAGATTCTGAATTTTCTTCGTCAGATCGGTCTATCTCCTTTTTAATTGATTTGCTTTTCTTCTTTTTCTTTTTATGTGTAAGTATGTGTTGGCGGAGGTCTGATTTTGTTATAGCTCTGTGGAAAATGGAAAAGTAGTTTATTAGAAAAACGAGATGTGTATTTAATAATTTGATGTAATGAGTTATTCTTTTATATCAATCCCAATAGCAACTTTACGATATTGGAAATAAAGTTGATATTAAATAAGCTAGGAATGAACTACAACGCGTTCCGAGAGTCGGTACGTCGTGAAGGCTATTTATTCGAGAGTGTGATTGTCACTACTGAACTAATATAAAAACATTGAGTTCCTTAAAACCGAGTCGAAAATAAATCACCTGAGACGCCCAGTTGATGTAAGTACTCACAGGCTAAAGAATTTTAACTAAGGCCAGGTCAATATTTATTTGGCTGTGACAACCACACTGATACGCTTAGGCAGATCTACGTCGATCCTTAGTGTGTATGTGTAATGATATCCCTGTGTAAGTCCCAATAAATACTATTTTCTCTCTTTCTAATAACTTACTTGTATTCACAGTGCGGGCACGCATGCGTCCTAGTATCCTTCCTCGACAGATGTCTGTAGCGCACGTGATTGGCTAGCACGGCCGGCGACGTAGCCGACATGTCGCACAGAGTGCACGCGTACGTCGATACGTGCTGACGAGTGTGTTCGGCTAGGAGGTAGTCTGTGGCGCAGCGGGTGCCGCATAGTTCGCAGACGAAGGGAGAGTTTGGGTAGACATTCTGGAAGTAAACATAGGGAATAAGTCAGATGAAGAGTTTACAGGACTAGGATTGGACTAAAAAGCTTGGTAAGTTAGGTAACCTCAGATTTGCTTAGTAAAAATGTTAAATTAATTCACTCAGAGTCAACACGCAGCTTATATCGCTGGGTCAGAGAAGCATTACATTTCGCACAAGAGTTTTTTTTACAACGAAAGGAACTTTTGTTTTCTCTTGAAATTCATCCCCCCCCCCCCCCCCAAGGATTTAACCCCTTGAGCATCCGGCCTCCGCGCGCGAATACACGCTAAATGTCTACTGTCTATCATAAAGACTTTTTGATTTTTGTGTAGGCCCTCGGAAATACGGAGAATTCGTCAATATAAAGCCATTAACACGGTATATATTATACTAGCTGTGCCCCGTAGTTTCACCTGCCGCTTCTGTCTTTTGCTCGGCTCCTATTGGTCATAGCGTGATGTTATATAGCCTTCCTCGATAATTAGACTATACAACACAAAAAGAATTTTTCAATTCGAACCAGTAGTTCCCGAGTTTAGCGCGTTCAACCAAATAAACAAAATATTAATTATTTATAACTATTAAATAAGTTTATTTATAATATTAAGTATCCGTTCCTGGCTTCGTTATAAGTTTACCTAACCATTTAATATCTTATAGCATTCAATAAGCAATTTAAGCTGACCTTATCTCGCAATTATGTGATATGTTTTCATTTTGACAAAGTTCTTATCGAGTTTTGACTATGTGTACTAAGTATGGCGTTGCCGTCGCCGCGTCACTAAACCACAGATGCATATTTGTTTTTGTTTTCATATTTTAGGAACCGAGAGTTTGCATTTGTCAAAATTAATGCCATGAGATTATTGTTTCAATAAATTGCATAAGCACAAAAGACGGACAAACTGAATCCTCGTATTTCCAATGAAAAATCGTACTATACAGGGTTATTTGTAAAACACCAACAACCTCGCAGGAGTAGATTACTAACATCATAAACAACAACATTTGTTCTACGGCTTTTCCGAAAACAGACAAAAAAAAAACGACTTTTCATACAAAACTCGATCAGCTATTCGGAAATATGTATGGAGAGTTGAATGTTTTTTTGTCTGTTTTACAAATAACCCTGTATATGAAAACTGTTTTGTGATTATGCTAGTTGAACCATTCAGCAGACACTACAGCAGTAGCGAAGGGTCAATTTTTGTAAGAGGTAAGCCGGAGTACATATCTTTGATGTGATTATATTATTTGTCTGTAGAATACTGACTCTGCCATTTTTCAAAGGGAGGCCAGTAGGAATCGAGTTGTACGGAACTTCGCCACTGCACTACAGCATTATATTTACAAAACACCCAAGTTATTGTGTTCATGAGCACATGCCACATTGCAATTTAAACCTTATGTATGATGACAGTCATAGCCTTATAAGGCATTTCAAGTTTTTTCATACAAAAACACGATCACTAAAACATACCTGCCTTCTCAAATGATCACACAGTTTCCTATTATTCGCAAAGTGCTGTCCACAATGATAGCAAGCAATCAGTCGTTCCCCTGTATGAGTTCTTACGTGGGCTCTTAACAACTCTCTACGAGGGAAGACGGCACCGCAGCCAGCCCACGAGCAGAGGAAGTTGTCTGAATAGTTTGTGTGGACTTGTACGTGATCAAGGAACAGCTGAAAGAAGAAGAAATTATGGTCAATATTGTTTTTCCTGTGACGATCTATCTGTTCCTGGTAGGTATGGTTATTTCTTGACAATGGAACTTGTGGACAAAGATTCAGTGATCATTTTATAATAAGGGGATGAGATATTAATCACCTCCAGGGAGATAGGCATTAGGGATGTCAAAACTGTATTCATAACAAAAGAGATAAAGTTTTTAGGTCTATTTCTTTATTGTGTGGTTAGGGGGCGTCCATAAACTACGTGGGGTGTTTTTTTAAATTTTCTGTCCCTCCCTCCCCCCCTGGTGAGATGTCGTGAGATTTTATTCAACCCCCTCCCCCATCCCGCGTTGGATTGTATACAAGAATAAACAAAGCAGGTTGGAACCTGTCCGTGTGTCGCTGCCACTCAGCTCGTACGCTCTCGATCTTCGAGTCGCGCGTTCGGCTGACAGTGGCGCGAAAACAAAGAACGGACTACACTGTACCGTAAATTCAGATTAAATTGAGCTATTTGGTATAAAACAAATATGGTGGTTTGACAGTCAGTAGATGTATAACGTCAAAGTATGAATGAAATTATTTTCTTTCCAACGAATTAGTGAATGATCTTAATCATATCGCGATATACGCTTAAGATTAATTCTTAAGCATGTATAATCTGGATTAAATAGACCAAAATAGTATAATTTTTTTTTGTTTCAATCAAAAAAAAAATTGCGTGATATTTGCCGAGACCCCCCCTCTCTCCAACGTAAGATTAGATGAGATTTGACTCGACCCCCTCCCCCCCTTAAACATCTCACGTAATTTATGGACGCCCCCTTAGTACCTAACCTGGTGTCAGAGTTCTTATGCCACCCATGACCCTCTGATTTGGCTTTACATGCCGTCGAGAAATATCTGTCAGGCAAGCTAGTTTCCTTACGATTTTTTCCTTCACCGAATCAAGTGATAATTATACAATACGCACATGAATTCGAAAAATCAGAGGTGCGTGTTTTGGGTTCGAACTTGAGACCTATGACTTGGCAGTCCGATGGTCACACCGCTAGGCTATCACTGCGGCTGCTGCGTGAGTTTTCAGGTATATCGTATGGATTCAGATTACCTCATATAGTCCTACTTAAATGAATCACTCTGTATTATAAACGATTAGTGGAATCATGAATTTGTGTCGACGGATAAATAAATACAGGGTGTAAATAGACCCTTCACATAGCCGTCAACCAAGCATTCTGTACATCAAACTAAGTAACTTTACGCAAAAATTATTGCTGGGAATCGACTTTTTTTTTGTGGTAAAAAATCACGTTTTACGGTAGCACTCAAAGAATTGTTGATGGATGGATTGAACAGTACGGGGGTCGTGGAGGTGTGTAAAGTAAAAATCTTACAACCATGTATTTTAAAAAAAAAACTTGTGAAAAAGTTGGAACTTTGACCCCCAATATCTACGTAACTAGAAGGTTCCCAGGTATGGTCTAGAACAAAAAAATTATCGCAAAGACGGGGAGAACAAGTACCTTTCGGCTATGTTAAGAGTCTATTTACACCCTTTATAAATACCACAAGACCACTCACCTGCATTGAGTTATACTTAGGTTTCTCTTCACAGTCAAACCACATACAAGTATAATCGTTACCTTGTAAAGGTATCTGGTTTCGTTTGGTGGAGTCCTTTTTGCACTGGTCTAGCTTCAGCGTAGCTCTACCGTTAAACCCGATGGCCATCAACTTGCCATGGTAAGCGTGGTAGTTCAAGTGACGCACCATCTCATTGAAGTCTGATGTTTTGTGACCGCATACATCCCAGAGGCAGACGTATTCAGCTGGTAAGGGAAATAAATTGGTAGTGATTATGATTTAAGAACCTAACCTCGTGGCAACGAGTTACAGCACATACCGGGGACGGCAGGGCAGAGCATTTTATCTTTACCCAACATTAATTTATACATATCTGGTGGTAACAAGATAATATTAAGAGACTGACCCCATGGCATCAAAGGGAAATATTCTACAAAACACATGTTAAGTATGTCACAAAGATTACAATATAAAAACAAAAAATATTTTTCTAGAAAGCAGGGGAAAGTTTCATTCATAATAATTATCTATATTGCCATATTTTAATAATAATTTGCAAAAACAACAAGTTACAATCATCATCATCATCATCATTTCAGCCGAAAGACGTCCACTGCTGGACATAGGCCTCCCCCAAGTGTCGCCACATTGACCGGTCCCGTGCGTCTCGCATCCAGCGGATCCCCGCAACCTTTACCAGGTCATCGGTCCACCTAGTGGGAGGCCTTCCAACGCAACGTCTTCCAGTTCGCGGTCGCCACTCCAGAACTTTCCGGCCCCATCGGCCATCCGTTCTGCGAGCAATATGCCCGCTGCCACTTAAGTTTGGCTATTCTTCGGGCTACATCGGTAACCTTGGTTCTCTTACGGATTTCCTCATTTCTGATTTGATCACGCAAGGAAACTCCGAGCATAGCCCTCTCCATTGCCCTTTGGGTGACTTTAAGCCTTCTGATGAGGCCCATTGTGAGCGACCACGTTTCGGTCCCGTATGTAATCACAAGTTACAATATCAACAACTAACGCAATCAATGTTATTTCTTTAAGTGATGATTACATCAGTGGTGGTATGTTTACACAAATAAGTACATAATAGAAAACAGTGCGAATACCTATAATGCACAACAGCACTTATTATATGCATATGTTTAGATTGTTGTTGGTAAACTATATCCATAATAGAAATAAGAATATTCAAATTTTGGCCACATCATACAAGGTGTTGTGCTGTGACACCTCCCTCTGAAAAACCCAATAACACTTTGCCCGACCCGAGAATCGAACCCAGGACCTCACGCTAAGCAGTTGTCAATGCTAATATAATAAATGAGAGTGTAACTTTGTTATCTGCTACTTTTTCACACTTTAGCTGATAAGCAGATTTGGATGAAATTTTAAACAGTTACAGTCACGCACAAGCACAAATATGTATACACTTTCCTAAATTTAGAAGCAATTTTCGCGAGAAGTAACGATTGTAACTTGGAGACAGGATCTTTTACATAAAAATATAAGTTCCAGAATACTAGGTATGTTCATCACAACATTAAATTTTAGTCACAACAGTAGGAGAAAAACACTTTTAAAAGTTGTTAAGTGTTTATATATTAGTGCTCGTGACTGTTCATGATCAGAGTTGGGGCCGACTTAGGATTCATTTAATCCCGGTAGTATGTATAACCACCAAGCGGGCGATGCCACAGACCAAAGCCAGTAAAAAAGTAAAATAAAACTTTTCAATACAAACATCCAGTTTCTTTCTCAATGACATGCATGTCAGAAGAGTGCTTGCGGACGTGTTTCTGGTACAGCTCATAGTCAGCGAAGGTGCAGCGACAGGACTGCCATTCACATTCCATTCGCAGGTCGGCGACACGCAGCTTATGCCGAGACTGTAAGGATGAAATAAGCATGATATTTACTGAAAATTAAGTATGTAGTAAAACAATGAATTGTCAACAAATTTAATTTATGAATGACACATATCATCTTCCCAAACTGCGTTGTGGTCAGCTTTCAGTCTAACCGGTAGCAGCTGGATACTAGTATTTTATATGAAACTAGCTGACCCGCGCAACTTCGTCTGCGCCACATGAGAGAGAGGGTTAGAGAGAGTGTGAGTCAACCTTTAAAAGATAGACATATGCTATCGCGGACTCATGATTGTTGCGTAACTTTAACCGTTTACACAGCGCACGCAACGGAAGCTCTCAAAAGGAATACATTTTCCGTTTTTGCAATATTTTTCATTGATGCTGCGGTCCTATTGGTTGTAGCGTGATCTTATAGAATCTATAAGCATTAAAAAAAAATGGGAAAAATGGGCTATCCAACACTAAAATAATTTTTCAATTCGAACCAGTAGTTCCTGAAATTAGCTCGTTCAACCAATTAAACAAACAAACTCTTCATCTTTATAATATTGGTAAAGATTCAAGTATGTAACAATTTAATTTCTCGAAAATATTTGCATTAATCGCTAAAATATTCTACTTATGTTTTTCCAAATAAGGGCTTCCCTCGACAGCCTTAAGTCTTCATCCTTAGACACTCGATGACAGTCATACTCCAGCTAGGTCGAAAGTTCTCATCAAGGTGCATGAAATGAGCCGAGACACGATAAAGCTGCTCTAAACTGATTTCAACTGATTGTAATTTAAATATTCCGAAACCTGAGACCGAGCCAGCGTCGAAAAAAGGTATTTCGTATTGTGACTCACCTTTTTCGTTTACTTCATGTACTACTGACGTCCGCAACCAAAATTTTTTTCGTCTATAACGTATTATGTATATTGCATCAAAACATTAATGGACTGTTACCGAAGGCTGATGTAATGACAGAACATTTAGATACACTCTCAAGGAATGGGATATGTGTTAATTTTTTATGCTTTACAGAACACAATATGAAGCAAGGTGATCTTGATCTTCTGAATATACCAAATTTTATTTTGGCTGCAAGCTTCACTAGACTAAAGCGAAATGGTGGCTCTTTCATATTAGTTAATAACCACATTAATTTCAAAGAAATAGAATCTTTAAAAAAGTTAAATATTCCCAATGTGTTTGAATGCTGTGCAGTGGAATTAACTGACGATAACGTTATAATATTGTGTATTTACCGAGTTCCCAATCCAAATAAGGTACATCTTTTCTTTGATAATTTAGCGAACATATTGCAACAGTTTTGCTATAAAAGTTACCAAAAAATAATAATCTGCGGCGACTTTAATATTGATGTTCTTCAGAATACCAAAAACTCAACACTGTTTAAGCAACTTTTGAAGGGATTTAATCTGAAACTAGAAATAAAAGAACCTACGCGTCCTAGTAGTGGGACATGTCTAGATAATTTTCTCCACAACATAAGAGGCTGCACAAGTGAGCTTTTGGAGCTAGGTGTGTCTGACCACACAGCTCAACTTATGAAGTTCCCGGTACAACAAAAGTGTATTTTACCATACTATTATATATATAAACGGGATTACAGCAAGGAAAATATGAACCTTTTTAGGCAATATATCGCCAGTCTCAGTTTCTCCGAAGTCTATGAATCTGATGACGTAAACAAATGTTTTGATTCATTTTTTGAACTGTTTAAATTAATATATGATCTCTGTTTCCCAATTGTCAGACGCAAAATTTCTACAGTTACTAAACCAAAGTGGATTACACGCGGAGTTAAACGTTGTAGTAGAACTAGACGATCTTTATTATGGAAATATAGACTGACTCGAGACAGTCAGTCAAAAATGGCATTCAAAACTTTCTCGAAAAGATATCAAAACGTTATCAAACTAACACAGAAAGCACAGAATACTTATTTTATTGGAACAAGCACCAACAAGTCGAAGGCAACTTGGAAAATTATTAAATCTATAAAACCTAACATTCCTAAAACTAATAAATTCGATTAATGTAAATGGCAAAACTATAACAAAACCCAAACAGATAGCACAACAATTTAATGACTATTTCGTATCCTCAGCTCAACCGAATGCTAACTATTCAAAGTCAAATGTCTTTGGCACACAAGGATCATATAAATCCATGTTTATGTCACCAACTGTACCAAAAGACATAACTACAATAATAAATACTCTTAGAAATACCAACAGTACAGGCTATGATGATATTAACACCAGAGTAGTCAAATCAGTTGCTCTTATTATAGTGCCCATATTAAGTGACATTATAAATAAAAGTATTCAGAAAGGCACTTTTCCCGATAAGTTAAAGATTTCTATAATAAAGCCATTACATAAAAAAGACGATAAAACAAAAGTTGCCAATTATAGGCCAGTTGCACTGATACCAGTTTTTTCAAAAATTTTTGAGAAGTTTTTATATAACAGCATTAACAGTTATTTAGAAAAAAATAACATTTTTTGCAAAGAACAAATGGGCTTTAGAAAAAATAGAACCATTAATATGGCTATTTATAACTTTTTAGAAAAAATACATTATAACATGGATAACAGAAAACCAGTGATGGCGATGTTTATGGACATGACCAGGGCATTTGATTATGTAGACCATAAAATTCTATTAGCTAAGCTCGAAAGATATGGTGTCAGAGGTAACGTCCTTAATCTGATAAAATCTTATTTAGACAATAGAAGTCAAATTACACAAATTAATAGAGTAAATATAAAGACCAAAACTGAGGTAGTTTACTCTTCTAGCTCTAGAATACTGTCTTGTGGTGTGCCGCAGGGTTCTGTGTTGGGACCATTACTTTTTATTTGCTATATTAATGACTTTCCCCAAGTAGTCGAACATCAAATTTCACTATTTGCCGACGACAGCACTGTTATTTATGATTCTGGTACGACAAAAGAAATAGAAGAGCATGTAAACAACAGTCTTATTCCTACTATCGACTGGTTAAATGCTAATAACCTTAAAATAAATCTAACCAAAACAAATTAAAATAAGACACAAAGAACAATCACAGTTTCAAATAAACTATAAGGGGAATGACATTCTTGAAGCTAATGTTACAAAATTTCTTGGACTACATATTGACAATGACATGACATGGAGAACTCAAATTGAAAGCGTTTGTGGAAAGCTTAGTAGATTTTCATATGCTCTTTATATGCTGGGTAAAATTGCGAATAAGACCGCCCTACTAGCAGCCTATCATGGTTATGTTGCCTCGGCTCTGCGGTATGGCCTCATATTCTGGGGTAATGCCCCTAAGATTCAAGAAGTGCTTATAGCACAGAAAAAATGTATTCGTGCTATTTGTAAAATAAAACAAACAGAATCATGCAAGCCACATTTTCATAAGCTAAAAATATTAACTTTACCGTCACTCTATATTTATGAAGCCTGTATTTTTATAAAACACAATATGAATTTATATAGATTTGAAGAAAGTAAACGGCGCTCAAAAAAGTTGCAGGTGTTAGCAACAAAAACAAAAACTCATAGCAAAAGCTTTTATGCAATGGCTCAAAAACTATATAATAAGTTACCAGGACAAGTTATCTCGAGTATTAACATTATCGAATTTAAAAGAAATTTGTTTAAATTGCTAAATAACAAGGTGTATTATTCTGTCGACGAATATTTAAATGACAAATTTTAATTTTAATTCGCTGTTTACCGGAATCGAATCTGTTTTATGTGAGATACTAAATGATTTTGTTATTTTGTTTATTGAGTATTAATGAATTAGTGACATTATTATTTTTTATTTTTGTATTTTTTGGTTCTTTTTACTTTATTTTTTTTGCCATTTATTTGACATTTTATTTGACATTTTATATAATTTTGACATGATTTATAATTATTGTAGAATTCTAGAATTATTGTTTGAATTTCGAAAATGTATTTGTTTAAGAAAAAAAAAAAAAAAAAACTTTGATATTTTGTATGCCTTTTGGCGGGGCACAGCTCAGTCCTAATTTATTTATAACATCTTTTGTATACACCCTGTGTTCACGAAATAAATGAATTTGAATTTGAAACTGTTGCGGACCTCTTGCAACTGCCTGCCGTCTCCATCATCAGTTCTTCGATGACAGTCATACTCTAGGCAGGTTTAAAGTTCTCACCAAGACGTATGAAATGAGCCCAATAACAATATAGCTGCTGTAATCTGTTGAGGACCTCTTGCAACGGCCTTCCGTTTCCATCGGTAGACTGTCGATGACAGTCATACACCAGCTAGATCTAAAGTTCTCATCAAGGAGCATAAAATGAGCTGCTGTAAACTGTTGAGGACCTCTTGCAAGTTCCTTCCGCCTCCATCGTTTGACTGCCGATGAAAGTCATACTCTAGTTAGGTTTAATGTTCTCATCAAGGTGCATGAAATGAGCCCAATTACGATAAAGCTGCTGTAAACTCTTGCGGACCTCTTGCAACTGGCTTCCGTATGCAAAGCGCATGGAAAGCGATCGAAAACACACTTTCAGGGTATAGGCTATGTAGATTTTCAAAGCAGTGTCATGTAGACTAATCTAAAGTACGCTATCATAACTTTTTAACAAAGCCGGTCAGTCAATTTTAAAGTTATCTTGTGAGCATATTTTTATTCATTACTACCATTTTGGTTCAATAGATGTTGCTGCATGTATCTTACATATTGATGATAAGTTCTTCTTGAACACTCAGTATATTACTGCTACATAAATACCCTCGATAATAAAACTATTTATTTAAATAAGAATTAATACTACAATACAAATGCAACCAACTTTTTCTACCGGGGCGATCTATTGAAATTTTAGAACACAAAAGCTGCTATTGTGACTTAACTATGATAGTTAGATATATGCTCTCGTGGACTTTTTTGTAGGTAATAATGAGTACTTTAATCATGTAGTACATCATTTTTAAGTATCATCAATAGTTTTCTCAGCACACGCCAAATAATGAATTTTATAGGCAAAATTTTGCTACTTTGGGTGACATTATTAAATAAATAAATTATAACCTATGTTACTTCCTGATAATTTAGCTTTCTATTGGTGAAAAAATGGTTCAAATTGGTCCAGTAGTTTCGGAACCTATTCGGTACAAACAAACAAAAAATCTTTCCTCTTTATAATATTAGTATAGACAACCGCTTATCTGACCTTGAAAATTCAGTTACTGGGTTATATGATAATTATGGGAGTTACAAGCACACTAATAATTGCTCCAATTCTCATATACTTGCGTGTAATTGTGTAGCTTTTACTTGAGATCCATTAAATAAATATATTGGAGATTAATTTTATTTATTATGGAAAATATATTATTATGCTTATGTAATAAACCTAGTGTCAAATTCAAAAGCATTTCATTATTTATTATAATATAGATAGAAAAACTTGGTAACATCATTCATATTGAGATTGCACATACATATAAGAGTATAATTGTTTGAGAGTTCCAGATATAAATTAAGTCAGGGGCACATGATATTTTCTATCTTTCACAATTAAAAAATAACTCATGATGTGGTGTCAATTCCCTGTTTTACAAGTTTCTATGCCTACTTTTGGACTGCGATAGACAATACGCGCCAAAATGTTTGTTTGTGGTTTGCGCTTGAGTTGGTCTATTATAAATAATGTGATACCAAGACAAACGATTAATGAACATGAATAAAATTCTTGGAATTATCTTGTTTATGTACTGACCGTATTATGTAAAAAATTCGTGTTTCACATACCACAGCTTTCGGTTCCAGTGTAGGCTCATTGACGCCTGTAGGCACAGTTGCATCGTCTTCAGCAACAGCCAGTAAAAAGTTCTTCCTTGCTGCATGAGTTTGTATTATAAATTGTATGTCATTTTTATTCTCCAATGATAACTTCTCCGTGTCTTCATTATTTTGTTTTTGCAACCATTCTATACATCGAACTATCTTATGTTTGTCATCCTTGGTATTCCTTGATTCTTCACCCATTATTTTTGTTACTGCACTTGTTAGTTATTATATCTTAAATAAAACACTTTGAAACACAATTTTGACAAAAACTACAAGAAACAATTATATCTGGAAATTCGTTCGCGTTCGTTTGTTTACAGCAAGGAGTAGATTAGCAATACAAATTACCAAACGGATTACGTTTAGTTTGGTTTCAATTTGACATTCACGATAGGCAAAGCAAAGACATAGTTTTGCATTTTTTCTTTTGTTGTACCACATCAGAGCTGTACAATTTTTCAAAATGTTTAGTCGATTTTAACGAGGAATTATAATTTCTACAGTGTTCCCATTATTAGGTCAGCAGGCGGGAAACAATTTGGTCTTAATTTGAATGTGCTTAGATCAACAGGCTTCATACAAAACCAGTTAGTTATTTGAGACATAAAGTTTTCTGTACTATCACACCGGAAGCATTCTTTGCAAGAGTTGATTTCGACAAGGGAACAAAAACTTGTTCTGCAAATTTTTTTTTCATGCTTTTTTCCACTTTATTACCGGTCACGGGTACGTTCGTTTCAAAGTTCAACTTATCACAATGTTGTCATACACATTCGATTATTAAGAACGATAAAAATGTTGAAATCTATTTCAACATTTTTTATGCCGCGAATATTAATCATCTTTGATAAATTCACCAAGTCACCAATTCCGACAGGCCAATAGTTAACAAATATTATATTTTTTTATATTTTTAAATGTTTTTTTTTTTTTTTTTGTAAGGAATATTTAAAAATATAATTGATTTGTACAGAAATAAATAAAGGAAATAATAACAAATAATATTTACACTTTCAGCCATAAAAAGGAAAACATAAGTTATAATTTTTCAAATATTTTGGCACACGGTTCCTAACATAAACAGTTCATTGTTCTTGACATTCTTGACAGGTCAAATCAATTTTAGTAAAATAAAAAACGTGCGAGACAAGGCAAACGCGTAAGTGTGGTCAAGTGCGGTGCGTATTTACAGCACGGCGCGGCGGTCCCCACGTTGCCGCTGGTGTTCCTTATCGGTAATTAGACACACATAAATAGTTCATCTTGTTATTCCCGTCGCTTATACCGCGAGTGACGGTCGAAGGGTCGTATCGGTGCTGTGCTGATGAAATCAACCGTAACTATACAAGAAGTAGTAAATAAATTAGATCACGTATCCTTACCTATAACTACCAGAATGCCTAACATCAAAGTTTTCAGCGGGAGCTCCCACCCCGACCTAGCGCAGAAAATCGTCGACCGTTTGGGCATTGATTTAGGAAAAGTTGTAACCAAGAAGTTTAGCAACATGGAAACATGCGTGGAAATAGGTGAATCTGTACGTGGCGAGGATGTTTACATTGTGCAGAGCGGCAGCGGCGAGATAAACGACAATCTGATGGAGTTGCTGATCATGATTAACGCGTGTAAGATTGCATCTGCGTCTCGGGTGACGGCCGTGATTCCGTGCTTCCCGTACGCGCGGCAAGACAAGAAGGACAAGAGCAGAGCGCCGATCACCGCTAAACTGGTCGCCAATATTCTGTCGGTGTCGGGCGCCGACCACATCATCACAATGGACCTCCATGCGTCTCAAATTCAAGGATTTTTCGACATTCCTGTGGATAACCTCTTTGCTGAACCTGCTGTCCTGAAATGGATCAAAGAGAATATTCCTGACTGGAAGACCAGTATTGTGGTGTCTCCTGATGCAGGAGGAGCCAAGAGAGTGACATCCATTGCTGACAGATTGAATGTTGAGTTTGCTCTGATTCACAAGGAGAGGAAAAAGGCTAATGAGGTAGCTTCAATGGTACTTGTTGGTGATGTGAAGGACCGGACAGCTATCTTAGTGGACGACATGGCAGATACTTGTGGAACTATCTGTCATGCTGCAGAGAAACTGATAGAAGCTGGAGCAATCAAAGTGTATGCCATACTTACGCATGGTATTTTTTCTGGACCTGCTATCTCAAGGATCAACAATGCGTGTTTAGAAGCCGTTGTCGTCACAAACACAATCCCTCAAGAGAGGCACATGCAGGAGTGCCCCAAAATCCAGTGTATTGATGTGTCCATGATGCTTGCGGAGGCCGTGAGACGTACACATAACGGTGAATCTGTCTCCTACCTATTTTCTAATGTTCCATATTAGTATAATTTTCTTTATTCTACATGATATTTTACTTTAATTTAGGTGAGTGTTATGATTTTCATCATAAAATAAAATGGCATGTAACTTGTAACATTATTGTTATAATGGCTTGAGTAAATCTTAGAGTTACATGTATTTGTTATGAAAAAAAAAAATGTTAGTTTATATTGAGCGATGATAGTGAAGGAAGATTTTTTGTTGGAGGTCAGTTGTCTGGCTCCGATCCTGTTAGGAATCAGGCATGGGATAAGCAAGTAAGTAATTAATTTGTAAAGAAGATAAAAATGTATTATTTAGAGAAAAGCTTGGTATTTTGAAAAGAAATAGCCAATTATTTTAAACAAAAATGAGTTGCATTTTGCAAAATAGCTTAATCATAATATTTGCTTTTTAAAATTGTATAATTTTAAAAAGCAAATATTATGATTTTTGACTAAATATTTAGAATACCCTGATTTATGCAAATGTTTTGATTTAGTATGTTATCATTTAAATGAAATTATAAACTTTAAATACTTTTTCTGCCAGATAACACTTCATTCCATTTACACCATTATCATTTTTGGAAATTAGGTCTGCATTTGTATTTTTAGCTGTTAACTTCCATATATTCTCCTGAGAAACTCACTAAAACTGTTTTATAAACAAAATCAATAGTTAGTTTGAAATAAAAGACACTTTTAGTTGTAAAACATGTATCTCTAAGAGCAGTTAGGATGTTAAGGGTGTATCTATTCTAATTTCATACTAAATATAATGCAGCAATTATACACACATTGTAATCTATTTGTGAAGTCAAATAGAGGAAAAGTAGGTTTTGAAACTGAAATTTATAATCTCTAGTGTATTATTATACAATTTATTATACATTTATTTGGACTATAATAATAATTTGACCCTGTTTAGCAAAGACAGAGACAATAAAAAATGATAGCCATATTTATGGTTGGTATATTTTATCAGAAAGGCCTACTTGTTTTACGTTTTGTTTACCAGGCAATGGATTCAGATACCTATAAATAAACACAGCCATTAAAAAAACATGGATTTTTCCACTGTGCGATGAAAGGCCAATTTTCTACATGCAAAAGAAAGTTAAATAAAAAACGTAGACGAGAATAGTGAAGCTGCAAACATCCTACTGTGTATTTTAATGTATTTTGTTTTTTTTTCAGTCTAGTTTAAGTTGTTTGTGTTACAACTACCTAGCAATAAAATGTATTAAGTTTTACTTTTTCCGTTCATAAAAAAATAATCCATGAATTTAAAAATTGTTACAAAATTCTAATGTAATATAATAATTGTTCTTAGATTGGCTGGCTAATCGTTATAAATGCGTCGCATTATTCAAGGCTATTATTATAATTTGCAAAAGAATAGAAAATAAATTAGTAGCAAATTGAGAAAAACAAAATTGCCTCATATTGTATATTTTTTTCTAAATTTTATATAAAAAGAATTATGTATATTTGGTTCTGATAACTACGATTAAGATAATAAATAAAAAGGATGTAACTAAACAATTATTTTATTGGCTGATTGATCTGTTTGATGATAAAATGTCAAAAAAGTTCAACAACCTGCTGCGAAATACTTATGAAAATGTTGACGTCACCATTCGCCTATTACTAGTGTTTACAAACAGAATTAAAATTTGAAATACGGAATTCGGGCTGTTCATGAATAAAATAATTTTTAAGATGATGTCACAGGCCTTCTGTTCCAAATTCGGTTTTCATTCACACCCAAACATCGTTTACTACGTTGTAACCTTGAAATTTGTGACGTAGCGTGGTGGATAACCTAAAGGTCGTTATCCATCACCAATATAATATAGTTTAATCTATTATGAGCCAAGACGGTATTGATAGATGGACAATGTCCTTCTAAACATAAAATGGCTGGTTCCGCCTTTGATCACATAATCACAAGCAAATCCTGATCAAAAGACTTGTAGTTTGTGCTGGTTTCCCTGACGCTTTAGTAGGTACCTACTTATTTAACTAGCTTTCGGAACAAGGAGCTCAAAGAAACGAGGATTACATAATATCCTTGGTTGCGAAGGGCAACATTAGTGACACAAAGCGGGGGATGTCAAGGAAAACGCTATTTTTAGTAATGGCAGACCTTGGGACTACTTGATATTATTCATAGTCCGCACCGGGCACTAAAAGACCTTTTCTTTACAAAAGAAATTCGGGACGACCCGTTTTTTTATGCTTTCTGGAATTTCTGAGGGCGACCCAAAGATTGGACTCTCGAATTGCCTACCTGGCCGTAACCTGGGACAATGTATGGATACAATATGGGCGATGTCGGTACCGAATATGTCCTTTTTCTACGCTAGTTCAATTGCTTGCCGCAAACATACCTACAATAAAAAAATACCGGTACCTTGGTACCTACAACTTGCAAGTTATAACCTCTTGTAGCCCATTTATTGCCCTTGAGAATTTCACCAAACAATGTTAGTGAAATTGTCACGAAACTCGGTCATACTAAAGGTTTCATTGATATCGATTTCTACGTTCGAGGTGGCTGCTAAGGCAAAACACTGAACATGCGCGTTCTCATTAACTCAACACACGACATAACAATGTCCGAGTGAGTTAATTACGACCCGGATTATTACTGCTTATCATCTGTCTCCGTGCCTCCAAATCAATCAGGTAAACACAGAAATAGCAACTAAAAAGATCCCTCCTACCTAGCCTATTAAGTATGTAAGTGGGATCGCTTTAGCACTCGTATTTCAAGGCTCTAGTTTCAAGTTCCCAACTGGCTTAAATGAGAACTCTCTTTTGAATATGGTCGACGTTAATCAGCCAAATTAATCCAATTGCATACAAAACTGTAGTGCTGATTAGGTAGTATTACTGATTTACCGTTACCCAAACCAATAAGTTAAATTTGTTATAGATACATTATTTAACGATAAGAAGTTACTAAAAGTCTCCTTTTGCTCCGAAATAAAGGTGCTGGCGCTGATGGTTCACTGTGTACACAGTACCATACATTTGCATCGACAGTCTAAACAGTGGAGTTTTGTTGTTGACAGTACCTACTTTATTTTCATCAACCATCTCATCACAGTCGTCACACGTCTTTTTCGACTTTTCACTTGCTGTTGTTCAAACAAATTCAATACACATCTCAAATGACCTTGTTACATCACAGTACAAGTCTTAACAGTATCAATATGAAAACTTACCCTAAGGTCACGGGCCAATGATGTAAATTGTTTGTCAGTGGGTGCGTCTATCCGTCACAATAATACACACTAACACAACGATCTAGATTAGAAGTTATCGTTTATTGCACAATCCTGGGCGATAGTATTAAAATAAAATAAAGTTGTATAGCTATGGCCGATTAAAAAGTTATTAGTTTCATATTTGGAAAACCAAGATGGCGGAGGAATCAGCTGTTTTTATTCATGGTTCAAGCTGTGGTTCAAGTTAGGTATGTACCTACTTATTTAATAAAATTTATCAGTGGGTTTAATTTTCTCGTTTGTTCAACTAGTAACGAAGGAATGATAATTTTTTTATAAGCTTCCAATGGTCAATGCCCATTTTCTATGAAAGTTAACTTAAACTAAGAAGAAAGACTATAAAACATTATGATATTCCATAAACAATTTTAGTACCTAATCGGACTTTTAATCTTCTAATTATTTTGCTTTTATCCATTTTTATTGTCATTAGGGAACGACACGTAAAAGAATGGGCAGGTGGTGGCTCCTATGGTACCAGTCTTCCCTTGGTACTTCTCGAAGATACCTTCATCGATAATTTGCTGCATTCAAATGGAATTCAAGGTCTTGTTAGTTAAAAATTGTGACGAATTGACATGCAATTTCTATTGACAATTTATAAACTCAGTTATGCGGGTACAGTCAACAACAAAAGCCTGTTTCGCTCTGCAACTTTTACGTGGATATACAAAGAAATTATACTTTCGTAGGTACATATTCAATAATTTGTAAATATCAATAATATTAGTCCATCACAAATTTAAAAATCCTAAATGACAGTCGAATTTGGTTTTATTCTATGCGCTACATATCTATTATGTGTCGGTGCTTTATAAGCTAGTCGACTCCGGGTCAGAAAATGAGCTAAAGATATAATAGTGTTAATTTTAAGAAGATATCGCCTGAATTGTAGTATTCCTCTGACCTCAGATAACTTCTCTAACTAGGGAGATAAACAGATGATACGGTAATACAATACTTGCTGAAATATGGGCGTGCGTATGTATAAAAATTTAAAGACCTATGTCATATCAAATACAAAGAAAAATATCAGCCGTAAAAATAGCATAGTATCTCGAAATTACCTAAGTGTCTAGGTACCCTATAGTAAACTCTGTATGCATACTGTTTTATTCATTAAAAAGCATTTACAAATAAAATAATCTTGATTGATGACAAGTTTCGGAAATACGTCTAGAACATGTTAAATGCTGAATATTTAAAAATAAATATGTTAAGTTAGGTATCGTTTTTCATGTAAAGAGTACCTAGTGTTTTAGTATCGTAGCGATACCTAAATTAGCAGTCTTTCTTATATACAATGCTACAATGATATTTTGGCGCGTGAATGACATTGACTAAAAAGTGTTATTGCCGTTGGTAAACATTTGAGAAATTCTTTCGAGAATTGTATCCATGGCCATGCGCTATAAGATTTTTGTACCACTATTACACCTAGGTACATATATTTTATGTAACGCGTTTATACTCATAACTAAACTTTGTCTGCTTAGTTCAGTGTGTCTGTGTAGGTAAAGGAAGTTACACTAACCAACGTTAAGCCAAGGTCAAGGTTGCGTCACATAATACGAATTGGAGAAGATCAGTGTGCCATTCTATCAGTCCACTTCAATCCATACATTCATTGAAATGAAACATGATGCACTGCTGCCAATGATATCGGATACTTATAAGATATCTACGAGGCTTGCATAATTGACGTCATAATTGCGTTACCACCCTAAGTTTAACTACCACAGTCCGTTGGACGAGTTAAATCGAGAAGATCTAATTTTTGGTTACCTACGGGACAGTAAGTGAATCGGACAGCATCATCGGGCCGTCTCAAAGCCTTCCACCTGGGCATAATTTGCCGTGGCTGGACCGGACTTGGAAATTTTTAAATAGACTCCGAACCCAATTCGGCCGTAGCAAAGACAATCGCTTCAGATGGTGGTTCATGGAGGGCTCAGATCTCAAGTGTGTATGCGGCGTGTCTCCACAGACAATGGCCCACCTTCCATCTTGCACTGCATTCTCAGACACCGACGTACTTGACGATCTTATGATTGCATCAGCGAGCGGCGTTCACATAACTGAATTTTGGGCAAAATATATGTAATTAATGAAAATTTACCATCGACACGCTAAGATGAAGAAGTGAAGTGCCTTCCTGTTTGATAGATTAGTTTTATTTGTGTCGGCAGGGTTTTCGGGAAAACTGCGTCCGTCTGTGTTAATTCTTTCTTGCATGTCGTAGATGGGAAAATACGTTAGTTTATCTATGTAAGTATGTGTTCGCTGCTCCCCCTGCGATGAATGGGGGAACACCACAAACTACACCCCTGCGGTGAATGTCCCAGAGTTTGTTGAACACACACTCTCACTACTAAGAAAAGATGGAGTTTTTCTTCAAACAAAAAAAAAGAGACGATTTCTAATGATTACCGAAGACTTGTAGATAGATAGATATGGGAACGAAATTATCGTGTCATTGATAACTCTTATCAGTGTCGTCTTGCATAATCACAAATCGTTTCCATACTATTCAAGAGGCCTATAGTTTTAATCTAAAAGATACGACCGTTCGGAGTTCTAGACAAAAATAATTAATTAAATTATCATGACAGTTACTTTCTGCCTCTCTCTGTGAACCCCCCGGGAAAAAGGTGTGAGTTATGTACAGACGCCAGCACATCAAGCTACCTGAAACTGTCATTTTTTTCCAATAAACGTTGAACCTAATGCTGTAGCGATAAAGTTGAAAGCCTATTGAATAAATTTGACAGATTGTAGTAGATTGATGTGCTGGCGTCTGTAGGTACCTTTGCATGTATCATCATCATGATTCATGACCTGCCTAACCTATTACCAACAATCTTGGGATCGACTTCCAGTCTAACCGGATGCACCTGAAAACTAGTATTTTATATGGAGTAGCTGCCTATCTGACAAGCCAGTTACTTACTGGGAAACCTACCGCTTGGTTGTGACTTGGGCACTTCTGACTACAACCCGCAAAGATTGTTAAAGATCTACAAATTACAACCGGAATCAAAGGCTTAATAACGTACATATTCAATCAAATCATTGCTTAATAATAGTAGGTACTAGGAAATCGTCAGTGTCAAGTTTCGCTGTTCCGCGACTTCCAGTAGTTCCAGTGTTGACGAACTTCTGGTTTCTGTTGTGTTGTCTTTGATGTTTTCTTCGTATTCTATACCTAGTTCATCACCATCAAAACTGCCAGCCAGGCCAGCATAGCAACTGTAAAACTATAAGTACTAGGTACCTAACTGTGGTAGTAAGTAATACGAGGATTGTGAAACGTAGGGGATAATGGTTACCATGCGGCCGGGGTTGTCCACATGTAGCTTTTTGGACCCCGCCCCCGCATTTTGGCCTTTCTAAAATAAAATAAAAACCGGCTTTCCGGGATCGCCGCCTGGACCTGCAATACCAGAGGCATCGCAGAACCCTGCTATATCAGAGACAAAGCTGAATTGTCTTAAGAAGGGAGAGTGAGGTAAGGTAACTCGCGAAATTCAATTTTTTTTACGATTTTTTACAATTTGCAGGTCAGTGTCTGGTTGTATGTTGATTAAAATATGATCTGCAACCATAACAGATATGGCTTTACGGAGTTATAATCATTACTATCATCAATACAACCCTCTAAGTTCATTCAATCCCATTGAATGACTATTTCATCAAAAAGTCATTCAAGGGAATTAAATAAAATATATTTTGTTCAACATAAAGCCTGACAAGTGACACTGACCTGTAAATTGCAAAAAAAACAAGAAAATTTGAATTCAGCGGGCTACCCTGGCGACAGTCGATTGTATTCGCCATATGATTTCAGCTTTCGCCGCTGAGCCAAGCGTTGCAATGCAAATCAACGGCGCGCTCAACGTCCCTTACGGCATTTAAAATTTCCACGGTTAATATGTGCCTGCAGCTCCCAAACCCTCAAAAGTCTCAAAACAAACACAACCGAAAAATTTTTGGTGGCAATTTGATTCCTCGAACAAGCTTTCCCGCGTAGAGCTCGAGTAAACTAGGTAGGTCCACACGACGAACAATCAAGCTATGCAAAACCAGTATTTACCCAGATTTTTTTGTAACCAGATCATTCATTGTATGGGAAGCAGATACAAAGCGAGGTCAGGTTATACTGGATATGTGGTGCCGTGTATAGCATTACAATATTGACTCATGTACCTAACCTAGGTAGATGGGGTTTTTCGTCCTCCTGTTTCTTCAGCAGCGTCACGCATGATATCCAATTTTGCACGCCAATTGCCGAACGTAATGACTGTGGTCGATAACAAACAGGATAGGTAAGTATATTTAGTGCCAAAAAAATTAAATATGGAACTTTTTCAATAGCATTGAACCAGCCTAGAACGATCATAGTGCTGGACAGAGGCCTCCTTTCTGGTGTGAGCCGTACCTAATCCACCACGCGGGTCAAATGCGGGAAAATGGAGGATGTCCCATGCCTTCAATTTTTTTCTGGTTTTTACCTGCCGTTTTTTTTACGTTTTCCATCACCTTTTTTTCAATATGCTAATTAATCGTTTTTACAGCAGAATGCCTTATGTTCAGAGGCAGTAGATATGGGCTGATGTAATGACGATAATCTAAATATAGTCTTGAATGTTGAATTACGAACTTTCGTTGTTTATTCATACTTAGATAACAGTCTACGTAATATTACCAGTAACTGCTAAGCAAAAGTAATGAGAGATGTGCCACGTTCACGTAGCGTCGTATCTACTCGAGTTTCTTGACGCAACCCGATCGCCTGACCTTTCTGAGACCCCCTCTAGTTATAACAAGCGTCGTAATTACAATCACAGTTCAAAGATAAGTGTCAATAATAAATATGTTTTCGCAAAAATGTTTATTTCACACAATAATTAACGTGTTGTTTTCGAGATTTTCGTTTTGGTAAATAAGTAGGTCCAGGATCATATTTAATAAATATTACTTTTTTTCAGCTGTCCTAAGGCCCATAATTTTACAACATTCCATGTGGTACGGTCTGTAATAAAAATCAATGGAAACTAAATAAAACGGATGTTATTTAATAACTGAAAAAATTACCTACATAAAATGCTGAGGTGTCCGATACATTTTGGTCGCTTTAAAGAATTTAAGAAGGTACTTTCGTTGCTGTCCCTACTTAGGAACTGAAACACAGCTGGCAGTGAGGTGTTGCTATGCTACCTTGTGGAAAGTTTAAATAATCATGCCTCGTTCCAATTCTAATCCTATTCTTTATCGGTCATTGGTCTACTTGCAAATGCGCCTGTCAAGGCTCTGGATATTTCTGTTAATAGGTAAGTTATAAATAGAATATACATATTCTATTTGTAACTTATTTATATATTACTACCTATTATTATTAGGTAAGTATACATTATTGATTAAATTGATACACAGTTCGTTTACTAATTTTGTTGTCTACCCTAAATTCCGATGATTCCAGTAGTGGACAGAGAGTTTTTTTTAATCGTGTCTCTGTCATCGCCACTGGTGGACAAGTAGGTGGTAGACATCGCGAATCATAGCCTAAATTCTATGGAATAAACATCTACGGGGCACAAAGTCATGCATGTAATATTCTTCAATTTGAATAAAATGTACATTATAACAATTAAAAACAATATAAACTAATATAACTGCAAGAAAATGTATTATTATAAAACATACTTAGGTAGGTACTTTTTTCTGAACAATTTCCAAAAACTAATTTAGGTACTCATTTTTTATTGGGTACAGGCTGTGATCAGAAACAGCTGATTCATTGTCATTATTGCTTCGGTCGCAGACGCGAAAGTACAAATAAAACTACGAAATATTTTATCGCAAATTGATAAAAACTTATCAAAAGTATCGTTAGGCAGAATGGACTAAAAAACTGGTTGTCATTGACTTAATTTTAGATCCGTCATCCGCCATCTTTTTTCCGTCTAGTTTTAGCGGTAAATTCAAGTATTCCAGAATATCGTCAACTAGCTTACTCTATTCTCATATTGATACTTCTATAATATGTCCTCCGGCGTTTCGGTATTTTCTTCCCAACATTTGCAGGCTAATCAGGGTTCAGACTTTTGATATGAGAAGTACCTACCTACGGTATTTGTTTTGTGGAAACTGTAACAAACTATGCCGAATCTAATTTAAGAATTGTATCACTTTAGGTATAGCTATTCAAACATTGCATGCCAAAAGAAGGTAGGTACTTGGTAATAGAACTAATACTGATAGACTTACTTAATCAAACCAACGTTTGGTCTATTACTGTGCTTGTATTTAGCACATTACGTAAAACTAAAAAACCTTAAACAATGTACTTGTAATAATAAAAAAATCTGAACAGGCTTTGTCGCGGAAGCTAGCTAAAACATACTTCCAAATCTCAATGATACCAACTAATAAAAAAAGACGTGAATTAACATTTTTTTGTGCTTGATTACCAGTAAAATTGTATATTCCTAATGCGAGTTTTATGGAGTTCGACGTTTGTTTAGCCAAAATAATTTAGGCCCGCTTGCACCACGAATCGCTAAACGCGTTTAAATGTTTAGCGTTTTACGCTAAACATTTTATGTATTTAATCCTTACAACTATTTTTACAGGCACAACCCAATGCAATAGTGAAACAACTAACAACTTATACTTCTTATACTTATTATCTACAACTCATTAGTCATTACATAATTATAATGTTTATGTTATCCTTGTGAAATCACTCAGTGTACACGCACGACGGCCAATCAAGCTATACAAAACCAGTTTATGCGGATCTCTCATTGTATAGGAAATCTACACAAAGCGAGGCCAAGTTATACTGGAAAAGTACAGTTTCATGTGCCGCGCTGTGCACAAGCTAAAATGTCTACCTCCTCTGCTACAAGATTAAGAGTGCGAAGCGTCCGCGTCAGGGGCGCCTCATGGAGAGGATCCGGCAATTGGGTCTCGAGGTGGCATTGCACAAGTCCGAGGCCATGTGTTTTCATGGGCCTCGGAATGCGCCACCGTCGGGACCCCTACTGACGGCAAGAAGGGGTTTCCATCGGCGTCGGGTCGACGTTGAAGTACCTAGGACTCGTCCTCGACAGCCGGTGGAACTTCGTGGAGCACTTCCGACGTTTGGCTCCCAAACTGGAACGGACAGGGGCTGCCTTCAAGCGGCTCTTGCCCAACCTGAGGGGTCCAAACGCCTCCTGGCGGAGGCTCTACGCGGAGATCGTGCGGTCCATGGCCCTATACGTGGCGCCGGTGTGGGCGCGTTCTTTGAGGCGGCAAGCTGCCCACTACCTGAACGCGCCCCAAAAGGTAATAGCCATAAGGCTAATCCGGGGTTACCGCACGATCTCCGGCGAGGCGGCTAGCCTCCTTGCCGGATTGTTGCCATGGGATCTGGAGGCGGTAGTCCTCGCACGCCTGCACGAATGGCGCGCGGAGGCACTACGTCGGGGGGAAACTCCGCTGCCGCGGCAAATTGCCGCTCAGCGGACAAACCTCCGGCGTGATCTCATGGCGACATGGAGAGAGCGACTGTCGCAACCCCGTGCAGGGCACGCCACCATAGTGGCGATAAGTCTCTTCTTTGAGCAGTGACTAGAGAGGCGCCACGGCGCCCTCACCTACCGCCTGACGCAGGTCCTCATCGGACACGGTTGTTTCGGGAGGTTCCTGCACCGAATCGGGCGGGAGGAAACGCCCAGGTGTTTCCACTGCGAGGATCGTCCGGAAGACACGGTGGAGCACACCGTGGAGGTCTGCCCCGCTTGGGCGGAGCACCGCCGTGTCCTCGTAGCGGCGATCTCGCGCACACCAACTCTAATATGTTGGCGTTATGTATCTTGCCTCTAATTAATTTAAATAAATATGAGACAAGTGCGAACTCACGCCTAACTCTCAGCTCGTTTTATCCAACCATGCCTAATATAAACAAGGTTGGATACATAAGCGGGTAGAAAGGATATAATCCATAGAGCCTCAAATATAAAAATCTAACAAACTTATTTTGTATCTCCAACATGAGACTATATTTAGTCCCATGTGGGGCCCAGATGACTGCAGTGCATTCTTGTTGGCTTCTAACCAAGTGTTGTACAGAGCGATAATCGTCGTAATATTTGTGAAACCACAAACAGTACGTATAAGAAACCCTAAATTTCTGTAGGCTTTTTTACAGCACTGACTATATGATCACGAAACGCTAACGCCCCGTGTTAAGACTTACTCTACTAGTTGAATTGCAGAAGGTAACTACGCTATCTATGGCTTTCTGTAAGCGTTCACAGTCATCACCACCTCTCACTGCCAGGGACAACTTAAGATCGTCTGCAAATAATAAACAATTTGCATCTTTAACGACTTTGGGCAAATGGTTTATCACAATTTTATTATAAATTGCAGAGGTCCGAGGTTACTCCCTTGGCTTACACCAGAACACGTAAAGGACGGCTCTGACTTGTATCCCTCGTACTCTACGTATTGCTGCCTATACCTCATGCACTTATCTGGCGAAAAAATGAAGTAGGTGCGGAGTGAAACCAACAGCTGTTAGCAGCTGTTGGTTTCACTACTTTCTTGAACAACACGTCATTATCGACTATGTCGAATGCTTTTTGGAAGTCGAAGTAAGCAGCGTCAGCTTGCCCCCCACTGTCTACAATCGGCAGAACATGAGCCATGTTCAACATGTTTCGGTTTAAGATGGAAGAGCCAGGGTAGCCCGCGAAATTCAAATTTCCTTACGTTTTTTGCTATTTGCAGGTCAGTGTTGGGTTGTATGTTGATTAAAATATGATTTATAGAAATAGAATAGAGGCCTAATTTACATGCGGACTTGTAACCACCACACCAATTTGCACCGACAGTACCAACATTACAGAATTTGTTCTACATACAATGATCTAATTGACGCAATGCTACTGCAACCGCTTTCCGTCTTCAGGGTCACGAAATCGATTCCGCGCCTCAGAACAAATATTTGTGTGACCTATGCTTGTTTGTTTGTTTACCCAAGTAATGCTATCCCCATGACGCATAATATTCTATAGATGTGTGTCAGCGAGTTTGATACGTAACGGTGGAGACGACGTTGAAAACAGATGACGCTGTCGCATTTATAAATCTAGAATTATAGATTGATGAATGGTTTCTTTTGCTTACCGGTCGAGGCCTGAAGTTTGGTAAGTAGCAGACCAGCATAGGAACCCTGTTTTTATACCTTAAGATAGGGTAAAAATAAGGAGGTATATACTTCTAATACCTCCCTCGTTGGTCTAGTGGTAGCAAGCATAACTGCTGAGCATGAGGTCCTGAGTTCGGTTCCCGGGTCGGGCAAATTGTCGTTGGGTTTTTCCATCAGAAATTTCTCAGTAGCAGCCCCGGAGTCTGGATTTGTTTCCGGTTGATGGGGCGGCTCGCCACCTATTACGTGGAACTTAAGAAATAACTGGTGAAATGTGGGTTTACTATTAGATACACTTCTGCCTACCCTTTCGGGGATTACAGGCCTGATGTTACGTATGTACGTTAACTTTACTCTTGTGGTAAAAGAGCGTCCCGTTAGGTTCCAAAATAATAACCAATTATAGAGATAAGAAAGAAAACGTTTTTCTTGTGATGAGTCCCCATAGTAACTTGGCAGTTATTAGTCTTGGTATTTCATGAATTCTCGTCGTAATTGGCAGTGCAAACTGTGTCACACGGGGAATTTCAAGCATGCTTGATTGTTGTAGAATCAGCGGCATGTCATTCATAATAAAGCTGAAGTGTTTGAATGTGTTAGCTTCTAGAACTACCAGTTGGACTTTTGTATTTGAGGCTATGCTAACATCACGCTACGACCCTTAGGAGTCGAACAGCGGATGACAGCGGCGGCGGTAGGTGTAATAATTATTAGAGACAAAGCATTCACATGTGTATCTAGTGAGTGAGACTGTGAGAATGAGTGCTTCATGCGTGAATTCTACGACGATTGCATATTGTGCCTTTAGTTAGATAGAATGACAGTGTGACATGTGTGTTAGTTATACTGTCGTATTGTTTGTTATCCTGCATTTCATAATCGCATATATAGCCAAGTAACCAAACACTCAAAGACAAGACATTAGAACGAATGGTCCTACCCTACTTCATTTACTATAGCTAGTATTTTAACTGTAATTGCTTCTGGTTTTCAGACAATTTAAAATATGATGCCCTGAACTGTTAAAATTTTGAGACTGAGCCTGTTATTGGGTGTTGATGCCATGGAAAGGTATGCATGTAAGGTAACATATTAACATGTTGTGATGCCAAACAGGTCTAATTCCTCAATAAAACACCACATAAGTATTACTTAGTTTATTGTTCACTTAGCAGGGTGTGGGGCGTGATGCGCTTGTGCGGCGGCCTTCCTCATCTGTGTCAGGACGTTGCTGAGCTCTTCACGCTTCCTCTTAGCACGGATGTGTGTGCCCAGACGACGCTTCAAGAACTTCAGGGCGCGCTTGTCTTTTGAGACCTAGAAAAACGAGAATATTATCAGAAAAAGAAATGTTGTTGAAAACAGAGTTATTTGCTTTGCAAGTCTCAGGGTAGTGGAAGAAAATAAGGGTTGAGTCAAAAGGATTGTGTCCTAACTGGAGGATATTTTATAAATGATTGGAGCAGAAGCTATCATAGGTCAACTTTATTTGACTGTTCTAAAAAAATATTAATGTTTTTGTTTTGCTTATATCTAAATTTTTGGCAAGAACAAGCAGACTGCTTTTCTTCTTACATGAGATTGGTATGATTATCATAGTGCTTGACTTATAATAGAATTGAAACTCACCTTGAGCAACTCCATTGCCCTCTTCTCATACTGAGCGTGTCCTACAACCTCACGGACCAGGTCACGAACGAACTTGGAGTGCTTAGTTTGAAGCTGTAAACAATTGAATAAATATTGATTGTTAGTTTAGTATGATACCGCATGGCACTACATATTATTCCTGAGATATGTATTTCCCAAAATATAAATGGAAATGAGGTTGTTTATCAATAAAGCGCATATTTTGAAAATAAATTGATTGGAATGATGAAACTCTAGTTTGAAAAGTAAGGAATAGCGTCATAAATCATTCAAATCTTATAGCATTAAAAGCAGTAAAATTTTGAAAACAGTATTCATAATAAATGAGTGTGTTGCATTGGAATATGGACAGAACTTATGTTTTCAAAGTATTTTCCTAATATTAATTTAATTTAGATAAAACGCAGAGTAAAATCAATTTACTCACTGGATTCAACAGTTCATTTTGCTAAAACTGGTGTAACAATGAGGTGTCTCATGAACACAATATTAAATTCTCGCTGCCTAAAGTTAAAGAAAGATTTGATTACAGAGGTTGCAATCTATGTAATAGTACGAAGTTTTACTAGAGCATATTATAATCCACAACGTTTGCAACATTCAAAACATAACCTCTTATACTATTTAGTTTCAAGATATTTTCATATACTTACACCCTTTAGCCTGGCGGGTCTGATTTTAATGGCTTTGTCAGTAATACCCTTCCTGCCGGCGGATATTTTTGTCGTTTTGTGTCCCTTTCGGAGACCGACTGCTAACTCAAACCGAGGAGCCATGCTGAAATAACAAACACAGAAACTTTATGGACGAAATAAGAACACCAGCACTTTCTTCTTAATAATTAGAAACTTAATTCACTGTAACAACATGCGAAATTATGTAGATTACATTGATTTTCATGGAAATTATTTTTTACAAAATTTTTACGTACATTTCGGATTGACAGATCCGACCAGAAAGGATTTATACTGTTTTTAATTTGCACACACAACTTTGACAGATACGATGAATGATCATAGACATTTAGTCGATTCGACATAACAAAAATGCAATACAATCGATTAAAAATATTGTCCCTTTAAAATATTATGCTTGACAAATGCTGTCAAAACTATCACAAACTCAAACTTATGTTGGTTTCACATGAGAGCAGAACAGTGAGACAGAACAGTTTGGAAGAACAGTGGCGTTTAAATATAAGACAGTCCGCGAGTGAGCTATCACATGATGGAGCGTCGACGACAACAACGGCAACATTTACTCCTCTTGCTCAAAATTGCAGCACAAATTGCTTTGGATGAGCTAATTGAAATTGTAAAAATAAAATAAATAGGAAAGAAAAACGTAAAACAAGTCAGGAGACGCGCCCTCTCACGGTCCTGCTCTTTGCACTGCACTGCCCTCGTGTTCACACGAGTCCAGCCACAAGACAGACGAGCGAAAATGATGATGGGCGAGCAAACTGCCCCGAAAAAAATAGACAGGCGAGCTATTAACTGCTCTGCCTTGGTTACTGTCAAGACAGTACTGTTCAGTTATGATCGTTCAAACAGTAGCAGTATGAGCTGCCCACGGTTCAGCCTCACCGTTCTGCTATGAAACCAGCATTATGCTGGTTTCACAGCAGAACAGTGGGTATATTTAAACGCCACTGTTTTTCGAAACTGTTCTGTCTCATTGTTCTGCCCTCGTGTGAAACCAGTATAAAGGTGTTCGTAAAGGTTTTGGTCTATCGTGGAAGGCGTGCTACCGAGCGCATCGTCCTGCGCGTAACACTCCCGCTCTGTTTCTCGCTCTAGTAAATTATGGTTCAGGGGCTGCAGTCTCAACATAGATAGCGACAAAAATCGGTCGTTAAGTCATAACGACGTAAAATTTCTTTGATTAGATTTTCAACTTTATTTCGAAACGTTAAGGTTGAAAATCTATTAAAGAAATTTGACATCGTTATGACTTAACGACCGATTTTTGTCGCTATCTATGTCGAGACTGCAGCCCCTGAGCGACAGAAAAGGTTAAGAGCATAGAAAAATGCGATTCCCAGAGCCAGACTTAAAGACATAAAATAAAATGACTTGGCTATTGCATTAGGTTATTTATAGACCAGTTAAAGATAGTCTTTTTAAGGCATTTAAATAAATAAAGCCAGATTTAGCGTGGAGTATCCCCCAGACTAAATCAAAACAGCAGTGCAGTCAGAAGTGCGAGAATATAATAAAATAAATAAAGCCAGATTTAGAATGAAGTATCCTCCAGACTAAATAAAAACAGTAGTGCAGTCAAAAGTGCTAGAATATTAGTTTGAAAATTGTATTTCAAGTTTGATATTGTCATTTTGTACTAGAATTTATTTATGTAAAGTTTTCATGTTCATTAAATAAGCTACAAATATAACTAAAATAAAAAAATAAGACTAAAAATCAAGTACTAGTAACTACAACTAGTACTAGTATAAGTTCCTTGCTAAAAATACAATAGGTTTGTTCTTTGTGGTGATGACTGACTGTCACTGTCAACGAATTATAATTATCCAAATAACGTGATGTTAATTGTCACTGTCACGGTACTAAAATCGGTGTGTTCTGTGTTGTTTTTACTATAACACGAGAATTTTATGTGAAGCATTGCTTTCATCGGCAAAGAAATTAGATGAAATATTTAAACAATCCTGGTTCTTCACTCTGTTATCGTTTAATATTATGTTTTAACATCCGGATTGTTATAAAATTCACATTTGGTAACATAACCTATTCTTGAGAAAATAAGTCAAATTATTTGATAAAATGGAAGTTGGGGCAGTAAAACAGGACTTCAACACTGAGGTACAAACATTTTTTAACTGTCTTTTTAATTACTTCGTTGTTGCCAACTGAATTTCTCTAATTGCACGTAATTTATAATAATCCACTACTACTACCAGACAATGATGTCGAGTGATCTCAAAGCAGTTTCCAGTATTATTATATTGACTGGAGTATTAAATATAACGCAAAGCAAATGTTTAACTAGTGTATCTGTGTTTCACGGACAGTTTCCTAGCATTACTTCCCAGACTAGACAATTACGCTGATGAAGACCTACAAATCTTTTTACTGTAGTAACCTAGGCTAGCGATAGTGATTTGTTTATTTTTATAAGTCCTTGTAATATACAATCTTTTATATTACTCCTACAAAAATGCTACACCGCTGTAATTTACGTGGCCACCTACTGGGCCAGTTGTATTGTCTATACGAAAGAAGACGAAAAAGATTTAAACAATGTGTATTTCTCCAACTGATTCCAGGTCATATTACTCAAAAAGAAACTGAACCAGGCTAAAATACAGATAATACACAAATTGACCAGGAAGGCAAAACAACTGACAGAGAAAAAAGCTCCTGAACACCTACAAGAAAAGTTAAAAAGGAAAGCGGAGTCTGCTATAAAGGAAGTTTTGATCATGAAGGTAAATAATAAACAATAAACTAGTGGTTTAGTGTTTTGTTATTATATTTTTTCTTTTAAGAACTTGAATTTTTTTTATTTGAGTAATTTTCATGATTGTCATTCTTCTACCATTCCATCATCTTCATCTGCCTAGCCTTTTCCCAACTACATTGCGATTGGCTTCCAGTCTAACCGGATGCAGCTGAATACCAGTATTTTACATGGACCGTCTGCCTATCTGACCTCCACAATCCAGTTAGTACTGGGTAATACGATACCCCTTGGTAAGACTGGTTGTCAGACTTTTTGGGCCACGGACTACCTAATGACTGTCAAAGACACCCGGGACCAACGGCTTAACATGCTTTCTGAGGCACTGAGGAAACTCGTTATGTAATGGGCGGTCACCCATCCATCATCATTCTTCTACCATTATCCCAACTTATTTGAGAACAGCCTTGAACATATCTCTGTTATAGACCAACCTCTTTAATGAGTCCTCTGCCTTGCCCCTTCAAAGGCACATTAAGCGTCCACAAAGTCCTAACAATATCCTACAGGTTATTTGCTTTAAAATAACCATAATCTATGTAGGTATTACGATACCAATTAAACCAATATGTGATCAACCTTCAGAATATTCCATTTAAATTGTTACCTTTGCAAGGACTCATTAAAACGGTCTAGTTAACATCCCAATAGTCATTCCCTGACTATCTAAAATACTATATGTGAAGGATCACACAGTCCATTTATTATGTTGTGTATGTTGAATTGTTCATTAAAATAATACGTCAACATGTTGCTATCTCAATCCTATCAAAAAATAAAAGGATTGTAAGTATTTTAAGGATAGGGATAAGTGAAAAGAGGGAAGAAAGGCCTTAACCCTGGAGTGGGACACAAATGGCTGATAATGAAAATGAAGTAAATTGATCAAAGTTAAAATGATTTTTGTAATCTGTTTAAAACTTCAGTTCTGTCTGGTAGATTGTGTCAAAAAGAATAAGATATTGATGTGACTGTCTGTACTAAAAACTTCTTCTTTTATCTCTTACAGAAAATCAAACCAAAGGACCTAGCAAAATTTATGGTAACACATGAGGGAGAGTTAAATACCTTCTTGAATAAACCACAAATAGATGAAGATAAAGCTTGTGCTAGGTTACTTCTTCACAAAGCTTTGCAGGAAAAGTACAAATTCATAAGAGGAAGATTCTCTAATGTCCCTATACAAGACCTATTCATGTCCCGGCTAGAAAGAAGAAAAATTAAGAAAGAAGCTAAAGAAAAACAGAAGAATAAGAAAAAGGCAAAGAATAATAAAGTTTTCAATTCTGAAGGTGATTGGAATGTTGAGGATATTGCTATGGGAGATGACACCAAAGTCAGTGAAGGTGGAGAACATGATGAGATTTCAGGTGTTGAAGGCAGTGGAAATGAAATACCTGGTGATGAAAATGGCGGTAATGAAGTGGTAGATGCTGAGAGTGAACAGTCAGAGGTAGATGATGAACCAAATCAAGATTCTGGACCTGAGGATGTAGAAGACCAGAGTGATGCAGCTGTAGAAAGTAGTGATGATGAAGAAAAGGAAGATGCTAAAATCCTAAGAGTCTCTCTTAAAGTCAAACCAACTGTTGGTGATGCTAAATCACCAGCTCCTAAAGCCAAAGCATCTGTAGATACATCTCAACTAGCAGAAACAGATGTAGTTAACATTAAAACAGTTCAACTCAAAGAATTTAAAAACAAAAATCCACAAAAAGAAATCATCAAGAAGAACCCATTAAAGAAACAAAAAGAATTAGACAAAACTAAACACTTCAATGAGAAAATACTTCAAAAGAAGTTAAAGAAAGATTCAGACGCTCCTGTGGTCGATAATAAAATTGTAGATCCATTCTTTATGACGTCAACAGGAGAGAACTATATGTCTGTGGTAGAGCCTAGAGCACCAGATGAAATTAAAGACGAACATATGGGAGGGAATAGAAAATTAAGAAGAGCAGTACAGTTTGGCCTTGTCCCTAAAAGCAAGCTTAGACAAAACAACCGTTATGATAAAGAAGATAGATTTAATAGACAAAATGGTTACGATAGAGGAAATAACTTTAAAAGCAAATTCAATGACAGATCACAAAATGACAGAAGAAACTTTAATGATAGGAAGTCTTTCAATAACGATTTTAATGATAAAAGAGGTTTTAATAATAGAAATGATAATAATGATGACCAGCCGGAGAAATTGCATCCATCTTGGGAAGCTAAGAAGAAGAAATCTGGTCTTTTGCCGTTTGAAGGTAAAAAGATCGTTTTTGATGAAAGTTGATATTAATATTATAAGAATAAATTACATATTTTTTCACCAAGTTTTTACTTCGAAACATTTATTTCACTTATTGTATACCTATTATTGACTAAACATCGTCGGCCTATCCTTTACTCAACTATGTTGGGGTTGGCTTCCAGTCTCACTGGATGCAGCTGAATACCAGTATTTTACATGGAGCGACTGCCTATCTGACCTCCACAACCCAGCTAGTACTGGGTAATACGATACTCATTGGTAAGACTGGTTGTCAGACTTTCGGGCCACTGACTGCTTGTAACGACTGTCAAAGATCTACAAATGACAGCCGGGGCCAACTGCTTAACGTACTTTCCGAGGCACGGAGGAAACTCGGTATGTAATTTGTGGTCACCTAGGCAAGCGTGGCTTGAACTAAAGATTGATCCGAGCGGCTGTTATTATTTAGCAACGAGCTCTTCCTATTGTAGAATATCTACCACTTAAAAAATTGTTTTTGATGATTTTGGCTAGGTACCATTTTAGAAAGAGCACAAATGAAACTGTAACATACTACAACACCAGCAACGTTTTTCTCGTACTGTGCGATTTATACCCAATTTAAATAACAAGAAAGCCCTTGTACAACGCCGCAATTTCACAAATAACACCTCAACTTTATAAATAAAAAACTTTAAACACAAATTAAGAAATTATCACAAAATAGTCCGGAATCAATTTGACCACGGGTCGATTTGCGGGTAGATATGTATTTCATAGACCACTGGTGGTCATGACGTCCAGTCAGATGGCGCTAGACGACCTATATAGCTCTGTCTCTTTCCGATACTGGAATTACTTTTGCTTTAAGACGTCATAGCACCTATTTACATAACCCCCTGGTCCTTCCAGCCTTTCACAAGAACATATATCAACATGCTCCAAGGCACTCGAATTAGGTAATACACCTGCATTACAAGCTGCTAATACGCTCGTCCAAACTACGCCGACCGCAAGAGCATGGAGTGTATATACGCCTTGACCCATTTGTGGCTTGAGCGAGGCCCAACAAAGCCAACATATGACCAAGAATTTACCTAGAACCGTGTGAACATGGACATTACTTGGTTCGTGTTAGGTATTTGCTTTGAGAACATTAAATCGATATCTATTTTCATGCATATGGGGTTCGTGGTTAAATAATAACAGCCGTATAGTTCGATTTTCAAGATTTAATATAAAGTTACGCTTGTCGAGATCGGTCCGTGGATAACGTTGAACGTCCGTTACTTACCTACTTAGGTTCTGAGATTGCGTGATGTTATGTTGTGTTTTTTAGACGTACCAAGTCATAATATTTAACTACTAGCTCTTCACCCGCGACTTGGTCCTCAAAAATTGTGATAGCTCGGCTAATATGCATGATATGAATATAATTCATAGCCAAAGATAATTTATAGCACTCACGAATAATGTAGCTTTCTGACAGTGAAAGAATTTTTAGAATTGGACCTAATGGTCCAATACGAACCGGAACTAATGTTCCGGAGATTACCCCCTACATACTAAATAATATTAGTATAGATATTAATTTGACGATCACGGATCAGGATATCTCAATAAGCCCAAGGCATCCACACCCTGTACTTTACCTCAAAGGTTGGGCAGAGGTGTACGTACCTACTTATAGATAGTACATTTTGCAAGTTATGTTCAAATACTACACATGGAAAAACCCTATAACATTTTTCCCAAAAACGAACCCAAGAGCTCAACAGTAGCGCTTGTGACCACTACACCAACAAGGCTGTCCAGTTATGGCCCTATCGCGTAATTATTTAGATTTCTCTCGATAAGAACAGCGGTGGTCCAGTGGAGGCGGCACGTCTTACGAGCAGTAAGTCATGGGTTCGAACCAAGGCAGGCGCATTAGGTACTTATTGTTATTTATTTCATAACCACTGCTCTCAAAACGGTGAAGAAAAACATCGTGAGAAAACCGGCATGTCCTAGAACGAAAACTTGGAAGACATGTGACGTCTATCAACCCACACTGAGCCCGCGTGGTGGATTATAGCCCATTCCCTCTCACACAGATGAGGCCTGTGCCTCAGCAGTGGGAACATTATGGGTTGATTGTGATGGGTTGTGTGTTTATGCTCTCTATAAGCTTTAACATTGACTATTCCGCAACGAATAAAAACCGAAATTGACACATAACAACAACTCTTATTGACACCCCAGAAAATCGCCTGGAATACCTGAAATTCCACGCTCGAATATAAGAATGTTACAATGCAATCTGATAGCCCGTTCCGATATTACTTCGACAATCATAAATAGCCCCAGGCCAAGCATAGCCTTCCGTTCTCTTATCAGGTCCACAGCCGTATTGCAGTCGAGTGCTGTGGCGACTTGTAATGAAGCATTTCTCAGGTCCGACGCGATTTATCGTAGAGGTGAGCCATAGAATAGATATGTACAGAAGGACGATTTTATATGGCAAGCGAAAACGCAGGTACAGCGTCCACATAAGCACAGGCATGGTATACGGCAGTAGCGAAGAGTCAATTTCTGTAAGAGATAAGCCGGAGTGCATATCTATAATGTAATTATATTTTTTGTCTATAGAATGCTCACTGTGCCATTTTTCAAAGGGAATCTGGTAGGAATCGAGTTGTATGAAACCTTCACCACTGGTTCACGGACATACTAGTGCAATCGCGACTGACTTTCCGTTGGAAGATTTCTACACACATGAATGCGATCTGACCATCTGATACATCCGATCAGTAGAGCAGTTACCTATAGGCACAGATATAAGCACTGCACGGGGTCATCATCGCCTCAAGCAGTCTGTCTATGAAACCCCTTACTGTATCACACTTAAAAACACCATCGAGATCATCTGGTGCAGTGCTTTTAGAGTAGTAAAAGTAGTAGACTACTTATGCGATCCAATAATGCATCGTACTTTCGAGATCAGAGGAACGGATTGTAGTCATCGAATGAGATAGCCGCATACGTAGGTAGGCAGTGGCGGGGCAAGACCACAATTTTATGTGGGCAAGGTACATTTAGCGAGGCCCTCTGGTGGCGCAAGAAGCCATGTTATAAATTAAAAAAACTGTTGAAAAATAGTTTTTACTACTTTATTATAACAAAGACACTGCATTGCAAACTTTTTCTTAGACTAACATTAAAAAAACAGAAAGGAGATTGACCATTTTGGACCAAATGCTGCCCATGCATCGGAGTAGTTTTTTTTATTTTCCTTACATGAAGAGATATTAAAAAAAAAATTAAAAAAAAAGCATCCACGGGGTTACATAGTATATAAAAACTTATCTTATGGCTTTTTGGTGCTTTTTTTGATATTTTTATTTACGTTTACGTTAAATAATATTATTATTATTTTGTTATCGTACTTATTCTACCACCCGAGTCCAGTCCCGACCTCGCTAGTTTCGCAAGCAAGTTTTTTTTGTAAAGTCTCATTAATAGAATAATAAGAATCCGTGGGCACGCAACTCTCGGATTCCATACAACTTAGATCCCTCTCCTCAACATAAACCTACAAGTATTTGGGTATGTCGGAAGCACTAGGTATCAATACTGCCGACATGAAACAATCATTGAGGGAGCGCTTCTTTGGCCGCCCGAATAAGGTACTAAGCAGTATTTTGTCAGGCAGAAACATGGTGCGCGCCTTCAATGGTTGGGTCATGCCGGTTTTGATGTATTGTTTTCAAATGGACTCAGATGGAACTTGATGCCCTGGATAGGAGGGTCCGCGCACTGCTGACCGCAAATCGAATACATCACCCACGGTCGTCAGTGATGAGACTGTATATCCCACGGAAGTGCGGGGCTCGTGGCTTCTTAAATGGTAAGACCCTGCACAACCGTGAGGTATGCAGCCTCAGGGAATACTTTCGAAGCCGACGTGGGGATGCACCGTGATGTTGTCTCAGTGGACAAGGGCCTCACCCCGCTCTCTCTGGCTTACGAGAACTGGCGCAAGCCTAGAGTATTAGACACTAATGATCGCAAGGAGGTATGCTATAAGCTGCGCTTCGGTGACCTGTCGTCATAAGACGGCCGGACGGTGATCTAGCCCATAACTCGCCGTCCACAGGCCCGCGCCTACGGTGGCCGGGAGCCAACACGTGACCCCCGACGCCCAGGGCGTCTCCCGCGGCGACTGGGACGTGAGGTTCTTTCCCTCTCACGTCCCGCCACCTCCTTCGCTAGCATGACTGCTTCGCAGAAGGAGGTGACGGCTTCCCATTCCCTCTCGCTCCGGGCCATGGCTTGAACCAAGGCCGGACGCGAGAGATCGCCGCCGCCAATCGCCGCTACGAGGACACGGCGGTGCTCCGCCCAAGCGGGGCAGACCTCCACGGTGTGCTCCACCGTGTCCTCCGGACGATCCTCGCAGTGGGAACACCCGGGCGTTTCCTCCCGCCCGATTCGGTGCACGAACCTTCCGAAACAACCGTGTCCGGTGAGGACCTGCGTCAGGCGGTAGGTGAGGGCGCCGTGGCGCCTCGCTACACGCGCTGCAATACAACCTAGTGGGTTCTGAAGTACCATACTACAGGTACGTGCCCGACCCTGTTTTCGAGAACGGTCATGCCATATTGTATTGGGATCGATCTATCTCACGGACAGGACTATTTTAGCAGATAAACCTGATATTGTGGTGATGGATCGCCGAGAACGCCGTGCAATGATTGTTGACATCACTGTCCCTCATGACGAGAATCTCGTGAAAGCTGAGAATGATAAAAAAATCAAGTATCTTGATTTAGCACACGACGTTGTCGACATGTGGGATGTGGACTCTGCAATCATTGTACCGATAGTCGTTACGGTTAACGGACTAACAGCAGAGAGCCTCGACCAGCACCTTAGGAGGCTCTCATTGCGCGGCTGGATCAAGGGCTTGATTCAGAAAGCAGTACTCCTGGACACGGCACGAATAGTGAGGCGGTTCTTCTCTCTGGAGCCCTGACCACCGGCAGCCTGGAGCATGTTCCTGATGTCGATGGGCCATCTATTTTTTATATTTTTAAATGTTTTGATTAGTTTTGTTTTTTGAAATATTTAAAAATGTATAAAATAAGAGAAAAGATGAATAATGGATATAACTGTTATAATAATATAATCCATTTATTTATAATATACCGTCTTTTATTTAAAAAATAAGCTGTTGGTTATGATTGTTCGTCAATGTAAAACCTACACAACGGGACAAACTCCGCACCCGGGCCCCCCTGCTGACGCAGAGTCTCCGGCCTGAGCTCGTGGAGGACGTGGTGAGCGCTTTGTTCCCTTCGCGAGGGGAACATCCTCCCCCGCCTATGGCTCCGCCGCCGCGTGCGGTGCCGTGCTGAAAGCCAGAAACACCGCCCCGGGACCCGATGGCTTGCCTGGCAAAGCCTGGGTCCTGGCCTCTGAGGCTCTCGGGCCGCGACTGGAAGGGCTCCTATGCGCATGCTTGGAGAGAGGCCAGTTTCCGCTTCGTTGGAAGACGGGGAAGCTGGTCCTCATCCGGAAACCAGGGCGCCCTGCGGACTCTCCGTCCGCATACCGGCCCATCGTGCTCGACGAGGTGGGCAAGCTCTTTAAAAAAGTCATTGCCAAGCGCCTCGCCGGGCACCTTGCGGGGATGGGGCCGGATCGTGCGGAACACCAGTTTGGTTTCCGCAATGGGCGTTCGACGGTGGACGCCATCATGTGCGTGAGAGCCCTCACCACGGGGGACGCGGTGTCCCGGGGCGGGGTCGTCTTGGCGGTGTCTCTTGACATCGCCAACGCCTTCAACTCCATGCCCTGGAGCTGCATTAGGGAGGCACTCCGGTATCACCGGGTGCCGACCTACCTTCGTCGTGTGGTCGGGGACTACCTGACGGATAGAGCCGTCATCTACCCTGATCGAAGCGGAGAATGGAACCGGCGAGAGATGTCGTGCGGTGTTCCACATTGATCTGTTCTGGGGCCGGCCTTGTGGAACATCGGTTACGACTGGGTGCTGCGCGCCGACATCCCTACCGGCGTCAGCGTAGTTTGCTACGCTGACGACACGCTGGCACAAGGGAGGTCGCACGAGGCGGCGGCCGAAAACATGACACGCGGGGTTGCGATAATCGTGGAGAGGATCCAGCAATTGGGCCTCGAGGTAGCACTGCACAAGTCCGAGGCCATGTGTTTTCATGGGCCTCGGAATGCGCCACCGTCAGGATCCCTACTGACGGCAGGAGGGGTTTCCATCGGCGTCGGGTCGACGTTGAAGTACCTAGGACTCGTCCTCGACAGCCGGTGGAATTTCGTGGAGCACTTCCGACGTTTGGCTCCCAAACTGGAACACCGTGGAGGTCTGCCCCGCTTGGGCGGAGCACCGCCGTGTCCTCGTAGCGGCGATTGGCGGCGGCGATCTCTCGCGTCCGGCCTTGGTTCAAGCCATGGCCCGGAGCGAGAGGGAATGGGAAGCCGTCACCTCCTTCTGCGAAGCAGTCATGCTAGTGAAGGAGGTGGCGGGACGTGAGAGGGAAAGAACCTCACGTCCCAGTCGCCGCGGGAGACGCCCTGGGCGTCGGGGGTCACGTGTTGGCTCCCGGCCACCGTAGGCGCGGGCCTGTGGACGGCGAATTATGGGCCAGCTCGCCGTCCGGCCGTCTTATAACGACCGGCCGTGTCGACGGCGCGTTCGTGTTCCACGTGCGCCTCAAAGAGATGTCAGCAAATAAGTAGGTCCGCAAGGGCCGATGCCTGCCAGGGCTGCGGGACTGATATCGAAAGAGATACCGTGGCCCTGGAACACAAAGGGCAAAGAAGGAACATGAATGGGTTTTAGTCAGTACAAGTCATTTGATGATTTCCCATACGAAAAAAAAAAAAAAAAAAAACCTACACAACAGATGTTTTTATTCTCTTTTCTCCTCGGATAGATTCTGAAGCGCTTTGGATTACAGACTGGTATTAGTATAAGGAACATTTTGCACTATGAGTCAATGTTGGGCAGCACGTGGTCCAAAGTCCATATAAAAACATATAAAAATGGTCAATCTCCTTTCCTGCTCTTAACCTTACTTAACTCCTTAATGACTGTACCGTAATTAAGCTTAGATGCATGTTTTAACCTAAATTATAGCCTAACTCAGTACATCATAATATAATAGTTACCATTCTTCAAACAAAGTTTTGAAATACAAATAATAATAAAATCGCGTGGACTAAATTCGTCCACACCGTTGGTACAAAATACACAGCGGCGCGACGCTGAGTGTAAACAAATCATTTCACAACTTCGAAATCATAGCTAAATGGTATGGTAAAATATCAGAAACTACAATGGCTTTCTGTCAGTAAAAGAACGAAGGATGTCGCTGTGTTAGCAAAATCGAAAAAAAATAAAACAGAGTGCGCTGTCAACAAAAAATATTTATTGGCCAAAATTGGCCATGTACAGTTTAGAGTTTTTTTTCGTTCCGGTCCCAATTTTGGCAATGGGTTTTTGAGGTGCGAGGTGGCCCTCGTAACGCGAGGCCGTAGGCGGTGGCCCACGTCGCCTACGCCTAGCGCCGCCTCTGTAGGTAGGAATGCGTGGCGCTGTTTTTGTTCGTTGTATGGACTGGACCTTCTGTTACTATTCTGTGGCCGAGCTATATTGCGGATAGAGCCTGAATGCACGACATAGCACGCTGGCGGACATTTTGCAAATACCAGTGTAACACCTGGATTGCTGCTTAGATTTGGTCGATTTATTGTAAGCTATTGTATGGCTACAGATTGGGTGTTAGGAATCTGGGTTAGTGGGGAAATGTAAGGTTTTAGGGACGAGGGAACATGAATCGAAGACAAAAGTATTTTGTGTTCATAACATTTCTTTTTTACCCGACTATGGCGAATCAAAA
The DNA here is from genome assembly GCA_963576755.1 of Noctua janthina. NCBI lineage: Eukaryota > Metazoa > Arthropoda > Insecta > Lepidoptera > Noctuidae > Noctua > Noctua janthina. The sequence goes on along the minus strand of OY755069.1, from coordinate 14,132,338 downwards.
TAAGAAAATAATGTATTTTATAGTGATGTTCAGAGGATAGCATTCTATTGTCCTCCATTGTTTCTCCTTCTATTCTTTTTGCCTTTTATTCTATTAAATGCATTAAAATACATTACGCGTAAGTTGTTTATTTAATAGACGATAAATATTGAATAGTTTGAGTTATGTTCAATTATTTATTTTAGATGAGATTATTTTCTTGTTTCATACTTTTTAGAGCGTGATTTTTCAGTGGCCGGGTTTTAGTTTTTTCTTCGTCTCGCCACATTATTGGCGTAACATATTTTAATATTTCTGCCACTCTTCCCTGCTACGTACCTACCTATAGTATGTAGGTAGGAGTCAGCTTACCAGTATTTAGTTATCTGTAAGCTTGAATAATTAGGGATCCTGGAAACTCCAGCCTTAAAAAGGAATTTTGCAATGGCAATATATTATAATAAGTAAATCTCTAACGTCCTACAGCCTAAACTGTAGGTAGATCAAACCTTAAAAAAAAGACAACTGTATCCCACAAAACCTCGCCATCATCAAAGAAAACTCTTAACAAATCAAAGAAGGAAAATCCTCATAAAATCATCTGGCCTGTGACAGTTATTTGCATTTACGTCCCGACACCCTTTGTGGGCCCAACTTGCGGAAAAACGTCAGCCGCTATAATGGACACTATTATTTAACTGTGGCGGTAGATGGAAAAAAAAGTAAAAAAAGTTGGTGTCACTGGCAGTTTTTCTCCTCCGCTTTCTTTGAAATAAGAATCTTGTTTGGCAACGTTGTGATTTTGTGAATCATTTCTGTTTCTTCTGTCGGGTTAAGTGTTTCTAGTTTCTGGCTTTGAAAAATTCATCCTTTTGAATTTCTTAGACTGCTGAAAAGTATTTCACTGAGCCGTTTATATCTGTGAAAGAAATGAGTTCAAAAGTTTTGGTCGTTTTTAACACAGGCTTCGGACAAAAGGATCAAGAAATTGCAACCGTGATAAAATCTCTGCATAAACTAAAGCTTTTATGTTAGGAACCTACCCATGGCTTCATGAGAATTTAGTTACCGGTACTAAATAATTTGAAATTCTACATACAAAAGCCTCAATTATACGTCACAGAAATTGCTGTCTCAACCATAAATTCCATAACAATGCAGCGGGAGCTAATACAACTCGTCTGTACACGCCTGTAATACAGACATTCACACACAGGTGGGGCCGTTGCATGTGGAATTCGCAATACCGAATGTCGCCGGCTACGCGGTGACCCACCATTAATTTGTGTACAGCGTTGATTCAACGCGGGAATGCTTAATTACATACCAACACAGCACTTAACAGATGACTTGAAGCGATTTACGGCGGCCATATTGGTTTGGTTGAGTGATGGCGAGATCGCAGTAAGGAGGTCGTATATCAGTTGCAATCTCCTGAGATATTGCTGGAATTAATTGCTGACGGCCTGTTAGTGGGGATTGGAGTGAATAAATCACGAGGTTTACGTGTAATCGTTATTTATTGTATTAAATAGTTTTCACGTCTGTGAATATAGGAAGTTTAGTTACTGCCCTGTGCCCAAGGGGTACAAACGCGGGGCTTTAGTCTACCGCGGTTTACAACATCAAATAGTAGAGTACCTGTACTGTAGATTTAGGTTTCTATTTAATGGGGTACTTCTAATGCCTATTAGAACCACAATGATAAAGCGTCTTGTTGACCGCACAGACAAGATGATACTCGACTGTCCATCACTTTGAGATGTTCCGGTTAGTAAGATGAATCGTAGAGCGTTAGAAACTACCTTGGTCTGATGAGTTAATTAAACAGGAAGCTAACATAGCTTAACATTACGCCTGTATTCCCCGAGAGAGTAGGCAGAGGGATATACAGTAGATTTATCTGGATATGTAATCAGGAACCGAGTATTGTTGTGTCTAATTGCTTTATTGTGGTCGCCAGACCCACACAACCAGAACTAATAAAGCCATAAACATTTTTACATTCACTTTAAAAAAAGAACACTTTCCATATTCAAACCAACGTCACGTACAACTAAAACGTTACCCATACATAGGTACCAACGTGACAATAAAATTCGCATTCACATGACAGGGACATATTGTACATTTTTTTTAAACGGCCCTCGATGCAGTGGCTATAATTTAGCTGCGTCACAGCGTGGCTGGCCCGTGCCGCAATCAATCGTAAACTAGGTAGAAAGGACAGTTGTAGTAGTTTATTATTATTTCTAAGTTTTATGGGGAAACGGTTTTCCATGCGTAAATTGTAACAGGAAAATGTGGAAATAATTATCTTCTGTAACAGACACTGGCGAGTAGGAATGGGTCACCCGTTATGACCACTACTACCAGTGAAGTTATTTTCTATTAGATGCTCAATACAAGATAATTTCGACAGGTAAGTGAACTATGAACTACAGTACCTACTTTTTATTAGATTGTCTGACAATTGCAGACTTGTAAACCGTCTTTGACATCTTATATAGTCCTCTTTTTGAACTAAACCCAGACAGAAAAAGGTTTTCTTAGCCGGTAGGTAGGGTAACTCCTCATTCCCCTGCCCTTATTTATTTGCCCTTATTCCAATTTATTTGGGGACTCGGCGCAGCATGCCTTCTTCTATACTCCTCTATTACTCGTCATCTTAAGACAGCGTCAGGTTATAGGAAGATAGGTTCCTAAATAAGTAGCAAATGGATACCTACTTATATTCTGCATTAACTTAACCTGTTTACCCAGTAGTCAAGTCAAAAACCCTATTTCCTTAGGTACTCAAGATCCCTAATACAATCGCTCATACATTATAGAGTTTAACCCAACACGCTTTGTGAAAAACCATAGCTATCATAAAGAGCATTTTCGGCCTAACGTATTCATGTATTCAGCCAAAAGGGCCCAAGGGTTCTCTAACAAAAACTTACAAATTGTTTTTGCCCGAATAACGTTTGCCCTCTGACCGAGTGTTGCCAGTTTTTTACCCAACACTGTAAATCTAAATAGAGGGATATTAGATTTGTTTAAAGATAAACTTTTTGATAAATATAGTCCGAGTTCAGAGTTTTCATTTCCATAGCTGTTGAATGAATTATTTGGGTTTTTTTTTTAAATGAATCAAAGTCAATGTGACTTTTTTACTGTTAGGTAAATAGGTAACTGGTGGATGAGAAAATAGGCGGCAAAACATATAAATATATAAAATATTTATATGTTTTGCCGCTGACCTAGTACAAATAAATACTTGTAATTGTTTTGCAGTCCTAAAAAAATCTATTCAATATGGATAAAATGGAAAAATTAATTGAAACATAATTTATTCAAAATATTCATTCCGACCAATCAGAAGTTAGAACGACCTCAGAAAATTGTAATGAAACCAATAGCCGTGACAAAGGACTTTTTCATTGCAATTTTAGCTATGTAAAGTTAGAGACATCCACATATTTGTCCCGTTTATGAGCTACCAGGGAGGGGGAGAGGGGTAGGTTGGAGATTCGGAATGTTCTTCCTAGGTACCTACATTACACAACAAATTCCATACAAAACCACATGAAGAACGCGACATAAAAAAATCACATCCGTTATCAGCTTATCTGTAAGGCTATCAGTAAAATGAATAGGCTTTTTTATATTTATAATATTGCTAAGTCCACGCAGTCACGTACAACGAAATGGGATCACGTAGTAAACGCATAATTACAATGAACGCTCCCCGTTAGATGAAAAGGACCGTGGAATGGAACGTTTAAAAAAATATTAGTCCAGTTACTGGCGCGAATGTTGGCGCCAAATGTTTTTGACGTAAGGAATTTTGAATGTTGTGTTTGCGAAAACTTTTTGTTGGTCCTGAACATTATTGAAATCCTTACAAGTAAATAGAGGAAGGTACCTTAGCTGAACCACCTAGTCCCAAAACAATCGCAACGTGGCAAATTAACCGCTCTTTCTAACTTTTTTTTTTTCAAACAAGCATATTTAATGATACCTATACTAGGAAGGGATGCCGACGCTAACACGGTTACCAAGTATTTAGTACCTACATCAATCTGAACCCGACCACATAGGAATTTTTTGTCCGTTATTAAAAAAAAACAGGTGTTTCATACGAAACTGCACGGTCGACATGTATGGAAAAGCTGTTTTTTTTTTTAAATTAGGTACCGATGAAAACTCAGAATGATGGACTGAATACGTGGTAACCATTTTGGCGTTGGTGTCCCTCCCACCTTGTATATTATGTGGTTCCTACCTTTTCGAAGTAGATAATGTTTCTGCACTACGCAAGTAAAAAAAAATCATAACGAATTAGGATTTTCCATGTGTATGTAGACACAGATTTTGCTCTTATTTATGTTAAGTATGAAAGAAAGAAAGAAAGAAAGAAAAAATATTTATTTGTCGCAGGGACATGACATGCATCATACAAAATTACAAAAAATAAACAATAAACTATAAATTCAACAGGACGGAACAAAAAAAGAAGAAAGTAGTAAGAAGAAGAAGGAAGTAGTAGGTAGTAGTTGTATGGTGGGTAGACTTTTGAAGGGATTGATTAGCTACCTACAAATAAAGCTCTTACTTCACCATTAAATGGCATTGATAAGCAAACGCAAGGATGAATTAACAGAGGTAATAATTATTAAAATAACTTATCTACTCTACTTGGTAATTTAATATAGCTTATTTAATCGATAGTTACGGCATATTCCATTGAGACGAAAACGTGGTATTAAATGTTAACTATGTAGCTTGCAGTTAAGTTTATTTTCAATGGTTGAGCAATTTATCTTCGGGCCAACCTTGTTCTACTATATTTTACTTTAATTGTCTATTATTAAAATTTCATGTTTGATTTTATTAAAAGTTATTTAAGGTAACCTTACATTTTAATATATTTCAAGGAACCTGTGAATGTTTCAAGCAAATATTTAATTTTCAGATATTTGAACATCCCTAAAGACCAAAACCAATGTTGACCCAATGTTGGTTCCAAACGCGAAGCAGGGTAATACGTCAGTTTTTAATCCGTTTTCAAATTAAAACTCGGACGTGAACCGTTTGGGTTTTATCGTTTGCCAGTTTTATTTATTTTTATGCCACGAAAATGGTAAACTAGGTACGGGGGGACTTTTTCTTTTTAATTTTTTTTTTTTGACATGGTTACCAGAAAGGTTTTCTACAATTCTGTTAGCAAGTTAGCAGGAAGCTATCGATGTTACGGTTTGGGTTTACTTCGCATTTATTTAAATAACTGTGCTGAGCAACTGTAATGTGAAAACATATTTGTTGGACTTGTAGAATCCTTGCCTATTTCATCATCATAATCATTTCAGCCGAAAACGTCCACTGCTGGACATAGGCCACCCAAAGTGACGCCACATTGACCGGTCCCGTGCGACTTGCATCCAGCGGATCCCCGCAACCTTCATCAGGTCATCGGTCCACCTAGTGGGAGGCCTTCCAACCCAACGTCTTCCGGTTCACGGGGTCGCCACTCCAGAACTTTTCGACCCCATCGGCCATCCGTTCTGAGAGCAATGTGCCCTGCCCACAGCCACTTAAGTTTGGCAATTCTTCGGGCTTACCTACTTAATTAACATAAAATAAAAGGGTCATGAAAAAGAACAAGTGCAGATTATGAACAACATAATATCGTGTAGGAAATAAGACAAAGAAATAAAAAAAAACTTAATTTATTCTATTATCATTATCACGGTAGGTACTATCTACAATTAGTCAATTACATTGAACATAGTTAAAATTGACACAAGGTATTGCGTTAAAAAAAATTAAGCATTCGTCAAACTTAAAAAAGGGAGCGATGTAAAAACAATTGTGTGGGTTTAATAAAGGGAAATTCTTAATTTGTTAAAAAATAATTGTTTTTTTTTATGATTAGCCCCCTTTTTTGACTATAAATAAATAAGCCCCTTTTTATCGATCCTAATTTCGTTAGTGTGACGATAGCTTAATAGCCAGATAACGTAAGATCTTCATGACACCGAAGAATGATCATTTACTTAACTGGTTAACTAGAAATATTATGTACCTACTCTTCTCGTCTATAAAATTGCTTTGTATTATTTGTACATTTAAAAATTATATTAGAAATACATTTAATATTGATATGAAAATACAATTGTTGTACCATTTTTATAGTTTTTTTACAAGTGACACAATTTATACACAACACTCAATAAAAATATTACAAAAGAAACTATTTAGTCGTAGTACGGCCTCATATAATTAATTCTTACACTATATATTTGTATTAAATAATCTTATCGTAGTTCTACTATTATTTAATTTGACATGTGTAATTTAATATTAATAATCACAAGCCTTTTAAAGTTTTTTTTTCCAAAGTAAGTGACATTGGAAAAAAAAATTTAAAAGGCGTTAAAAAAAATTAAGCATTCGTCATGCTTAAAAAAAGGGAGCGATGTAGAAACAATTTTGACATGTGTAATTTAATATTAATAATCACAAGCCTTTTAAAGTTTTTTTTTCCAATGTCACTTCGTTTTACTTATAGTATTAGGTCTTTACCTATGAAATTGGAGATTTGTATAAAAATTTTACAAACAAAAAATTTTGAATTTTTTTTTATTCTAGCTTATCTAGCTTTTTTATCTTTCCGATTTGACGAAAGTGTTTCAATGTCGTTTTGACACTAACTCCAAGGCCCGCAGCAAGCTCAGCCGTAGATTCAGTTGGATCCGTTTCCACTACCGCCTTCAATTCGTCGTTGTCGACAATAGTTACCGGCCGACCGCGAGGCTCATTCTTCAACTCAAAATTTCCAGATTTAAAACGATTGAACTAATAATGGACCGTGTTTATGCAAGCAGTGTTAAGTCCTTACACGTCGTTAATGTTTAGTGTTGTTTGCGCTGCGGTATGTCCACGTAGGAACTCATATTCGAAAATTGTACGAATTTTCAGTTTATCCATGGCGCCAAAAACTACCACAATTTCACAAAAACAATAAACTATCTAAAAACAAATGACTGAATTTGAAATTAAAAGAACACGGCTTTCGAATATTTATTTGAATTTCGAATTGCGCGCCAATCCACAGATAATTAAATCTGAATATGCTAGTTATTAAATCTCCAATTACATAGGTAAAGACCTATTATTTAAACAAGAGATGCCAAACTATTTTGTGCATCATGCACTGTCAGAATATTTCCTTAAAGAAAACATACTTATTGATTGATTAGACAATAGATTCAATTCCATTTCCGTATTTGACATTCAAAAGTGCTAAACAAATGGCCAGTCCTTTGACTTTGACCTAAGGGTAATTTAATGAAAGAATGTCGTTTTTTTTTACAGATAACAATGATCAACTGGTGGTTTTTAGTGATTTAATAACAAAATCTGAATATATCGTAGTTAGAAAAGAAAACTACGACAATTTGGAAGATACTGAGTGAGTTAAATTATAATGCGAACTAATCTTAATTAATATTTGACTGTCCTGTCTGGCCTCTTGTTAACATGCTTTAAGTATTTTACATAACGTTGGTAAAAAAATACGAAGAAGTGAAATATAGTGTTTGCTTCACATAACAACAAAATAAAGCTTTTATTTTATACCAGCATGAATAAATTAGGAGTGTCACACATTATTGATACAGACAGTATAAAAATCACATATGATTTTTTAGGTTATGCCTAAAACAATAGCATGCGTCAGTCTTAATGAGTCCAAGATGGCCACCTGTTTCAATGCAGATTATTAACTTTATATAAAGACAATAAATGCCCAACAAAATACCGTAAAACGGGGGGAATAAGAACAACACCTTGAACGTTGAATGCAAATGATTTGTAACTAACACAAAAACAACAAAAAAAATGACTTTATTATTGTGTTACTTTAATAAAAATTGTTTATTTACTATTAGGTACACCTCTGCCTAACCCTTCGAGAACAGGTGGACACACATTACAGGTGTGATGTCATTTATGTAATTTAATAATAAGGAAAGTGCTTTTAGGCTTTTAATTAACGTAAAAAAACCTTTAAAAGTTTCGTCCCAATACACCTGAGTGAGTTGCATTTGTATTTTAAAGGCTATGCAAGATTAGGGAAGGCCTAATCCGAGCTTGCTCATAAAAAACTACCGGGTGGATGTTGGTGAATTCACAACCAGCTTAAGCGTGTGCCGCAGTCAGCGTTGTTCTATTGAAATGGATTGATCATAAATCCCTAATGAACTTTGTGTATGAATTAGGAATTATATTAAATACTAGCCGTTTCATCCGCCGCTTCTGACTTGTTTTATTTTTGCTGGGCTCCTATTGGTTGTAGCGTGATGTTATATAGCCTATAGCCTTGCTCGATAATTTGACTATCCAACAATACAAGAATATTTCTATTCGAACCAGTAGTTCCTGAGATTATCGCGTTCAACCAAACAAACAAACTCTTCAGCGTTTTATTATTAGTTTAGATGAAGCTATAGTGATACAGTAGACAGGGTCTTAATTTACAAATGTATTTTTTTTTCCTGGCCGTAGTCATTCCGTCATTCGGCCTCATCACTTCACAGACTAAAAAAAAATAATCGCTAAAATACCTCAAAATGTTGTTTTATTTAGTTCACTATTTTGTTCCAATCATTCTTCTTTTGCTCTCAATTAGCTATTATAACCTAGTTTTACTATCTGTTGTTTTTTCGACTGGTTCCTCCACAGTCTTTCTTCTGTCTTGGTCTTCTGCTTCTTTCAAAGAGTCTGGTAATTTGAGGTTATTTGTCTCTGGTAACGTTAGAACGAGGAATCCTGACAAAGCCGCCATTCCTCCGAATATCATTGTTGGAAGGTATTCGTAGTACCTTGTCTGCGGAAGGAAAATTAAAAACATGTTAAATCATTAATATATTAATAAAAACAATTAATTGTTGCCGGAAATAAAATAATGTCGGTATAATTAATTATTTTTTTCATTTGTTATGATCGCCTTGTTTGTTATTGATGTTGAAATAGGCAAATGTCGGAAACATACACCATACAGCCTTGTCCATCTTTTTCTAAGCTGTTTTATCTGGTTTCAAAGCAAGGAGTTTCCGTTAGCGACGTCCATGTACTGATATATGCCATTATGATCTCAGAAACTATCGAACCAATAATTTAAATAAAGGTTCTTTTTACACCGAAGTTATTTTACCTCTGACATCTGCATCACTGTCAAAATGACAGTTATCTTTATTAAGTTAAAATAAGGTTGCGTCAGCTGACAAGTCTACCAAAGTCATAATGATACTTATGTTTATCAAAAGAAGGTTGCTATTGGTTGTTGTTGTTCCAGCCTAACCGGATGCAGCTGAATACCAGTATTTTACATGGAGCGACTGCCTATTTGATTTCCACAACCCAGTTAGTTCCTACTGGGTTTGATACCCCAAGGGTAGACAAAGACAAGACTGGTTGTTGGACTTTCAGGCTAGTGAATACCTGTAACGACTGTCAAAGATCTACAATAGCCGGGACCTACGGCTAAACGTGGTTTCGAGGCACGGATCAAACTTGGTATCTAATGAGTGGTCCCATCCACGGACCAACCTAAAGATTAACCTGAAGATGAACCCGAGCGGCTGTTATTATTTAAGTACGAGCTTTTCCAACCGTGTCGATGGCACTTTTTTAATATATGTTTGGCGCAAAATTCAGCCATGCGAACTCTGCTCACAGATGCAGTCATGATCATCAAATCATCAAATGATCATCAAATCATCAGATCATCAAATGCGCAGGTGTCAGGGCATGAATCGCAAGATTTCCAACTTGCGATTCATGCTCTGACACCATGGGCCATTGACTACGGAGACACGCCGCATACACACATGAGATCTGAGTCCTCCATGAATTTCTATCTGTTAAGATTGTCTTCTGGACTGAAATTGAGATGAGATACTTACAAGCAAAGGCGTTTGAGGTGCAACAGTGGAACCTATCCTTCCAATAGTGGAGCACGCGGCTAATAAAGATGTCCTGTAGTTTGTAGGAAATACTTCAGCAGCAAACACATATAGGGAGTTGTATGCTAATGTTATGAAGAACTTTCCTCCAAGGTATAGAAGAATTGACCAGTTGCCGGCTGTAACATAAGACATTAACAATTTAGTATTTGATCGAAATAGTCATTATTTTAAGGCTGAAGATGCCATAGCTACACTATAGGTATACACGGCGGCACATGACGCTGTACATTTCCAGTATAACTTGGCCTCGCTTTGTATAGATTTCCTATACAATAAGAGATCCGCATAAACTGGTTTTGTAAAGCTTGATTGGCCGTCGTGCGTACGTCGGTCTACGTAAAATAAAGATATTTGTAACCCATTGAATGCAAACACTAGTGGACTGCCTCGTTGGCTTAGTGGTCACAAGCGCGACTGCTGAGCAAGAGGTCCTGGGTTCGATTCCCAGGTCCGGCAAAGTGTTATTGGATTTTTTCATCAGGAATTTCTCAGTAGCAGTGACAGAGTCTGGAGCTGTGCTCGGTTGATGGCAATAGGCTCGCCCCCTATTACATGGGACTTTAACATAACTGCTGAAATGTGGGTGTACCATTAGGTACATCTCTGCCTAACCCATCGAGGATTACAGGCGTGATGTTGTTGTTGTTACTAGAGGATCACTCTCTGCGGCAATTTTTAAAGGAAGCTTATGTCTCGCAATGGTATATAATATCATCTTCACGTTGATAAGATAAATCGAACAAGAAAAAAAATATTAACTACTAAAGGATTATAGAATTGACACAGCTTTGACGTTACAAGTCCACTGACATTACGTCACCGAAACATCGAACAAAACAATTGAAAATCAACAACACAATCGGTATGAGGATGTAATTATCTTGTTTATCTAATAAAATAACGATTTGTGCAAACACATTAAACAGTTAAACAGTTTACGGTATAGAATTACCATTTAAATACACACGTAATGCGTACAATTTATAACAACACGTTATTATGGCTTGCGAAAGGTTAGTTCACAATCAATTGGCTGTTTTGAATAAATTAAGTAATGCGTATTAATTACTTTAAGTATAACACTTATAAATTCAAATCAGCCTTTGTTACAAAACTGCCCAAAAAAGGAGTGTTATATTAATGCTATATTTTCAGGGTTCATGTAGGTATTTGTGTTTATGAATTTCTTTTCTAGTCATTATCTGCTAAGCCTTTTCACAACTATGTTGGGGTCGGCTTCCAGTTTGACTGGATGGAGCTGGATACCAGTATTTTACATGGAGCGACTGCCTTACTGACCTCCACAACCCAGTTACTGGGTAATACGATACAAGTCTTTAAAGTATTCTCCATTTTATTCGTTCTGACCTTGTTTATAAAACTTTATACGCAAGTGTAAAAATCCGTACAAAGGTTTTTAAATACGTTGGGAAAAATCTAGTTGTCTGTCTTATAATCTATTTTCTAGCTATCTTTTATAAACTTGTTTATGTCTTTTCTTATGGAAATTCCTGCGTTCTCACAGGACCTTATGCTCAGCAGTCGCGCGTGACCACTCAACTAACGAGGCAATAATGAAAATAAAAAAAAATGTATTTTATTCTATAAAATAAAAGATGTCACTATACCTGGAACAAATCCATAATTGATCAAAATCAATCCAGTCATGAAATACGCAGTAGCAATCACCCTCTTCCTGCCGAACCTGTCCAAGAATATCAGCTTGCAGATATTAGCTGGGGCTTCTATCACCAATATCACAATGTAGTTCACGTAGCTGTTCCCAGATAACTCTATGGCGTTTATGGAAAGTCCGTAGTAGACTAAAGTCGAAGATATCCATAGAAAGGAGCATGTGAACAGCCTCTTCCATATCATTGGCGATGTTAAAAGCTGGTTGAATGTTGATTGGTTTCTTTCTACGTTCTCACACTTTCTCTCATCTCTCTGTTTCATAGCATGCTTCTCAACTTGCTCGTAATGTTCTTTAGGGACATTAGCCTTGTTCATCTTCTCTGACTTGCTGAGAACGTTTAGACCTTCCTCGTATTTTCCTTTGCTGAATAGCCATCTGAAGCTCTCAGTGAGGGTCCAGATGTATACGAAGACGAACACAGCGGGAGTGTAGATGATGAAGAGCAGGTAGCGCCAGTTGAGAAGCCACCAGGATAACAGAGTGACTGTGACTCCTCCGAGGATGAACATGGTGTTGAAGAGGAGGCTCACGAAGACTCTACCTTTAGGTCCGACGAGTTCCAATGCTGAAACAAGATAAAATGGCAAGTTAGTAAAGATAAATTGATCCTTAAAATATTCCAGCTACAATTTGTTGACAAGTAAAATGGTTTTCTTTCTTCATAATGATGTTAAAACTCCGTCTATTTTTAGAATAGATAGATACTATCTTCAATAAAGAATTTTCATGTGTCAATGACTTACAAAACATCTTTCCAAAACTAAAACAACCTACGCCTCGTGATTAAAATCTTTTAACGCTTCATAGAGTTTACGCAAAAAAGGAAAAAGATGTGAATGGCAAATTTTTTGGTCTCCATGAATCAACAAAGACTAACTACCGGTTACCCATGAACACTGCAAGAAAGGGTCTAAAACAAAGACCGGAAGATGAGCTACAAAAAACCGTAAATTAGTTTCAACTGAATTATAAGGCAATCAATCGCGAAGGTCATTTGGGTGCTGATGGCTAAAATTAGATTAATAATATTGGTGACAATTCCGAGAATCATGAAACATTACACAAGACGGTTGATAGGGAAAAAGCGACTTAAATGATTCTCAGAACGTCCCGAGATTGGTTACAAACTAGTCGCACTATCCATCAAATGAGAAAAACCGATTATGACTTGCGAGTAAATTAAAAAATCCATGTAAAACGGAACAAAAAAAATTGGATCTGGGACATTTGCGCGAAAGACATATGCGCGAAGGACACTTCCGCGAACCAGCTTGCGCGAAAAGACATATGCGCGCATGGACTTTTGGGCGATTAGACTTTTGCGCGAAAGAACTTTTGCGCCCATAGACACTTTCGCGCATAGACACATGCGCGCAGAGACACTTGCGCGAATGGACACTTGCGCGAATGAACTTTTGCGCAAAAGGACACTTCCGCGACTAGATTTACTCGCGACTGGCTACGGTTAATCTGTAGAGTAAACATAACATCATATTATTTCTTATTTTCAATGAAATAGAGCGAGAGAAGTGGCAACACTGCCCGAGAAACATGTCAAATTATTTTTTCGTATCTACCATGAATAGTGTTGCCAGATATAATTATTGTTTAATCGATTTACAATATCGATTTTGAACAAAATAATTTTACTCTCTGTTCAAGCTTTTGGGTTTCATTAATGTCGATTTTTAAGGACATTCAGTTGTTTTAATGTCTATTATGACAAATGTATATTGATGTATAGAACATTCTTGTTACTTTGTACAAAAAAGATTAATCAATCGATTCCGATTTAGAAGAACCTCAGTGTTGTTTACTCTACAGCTAACCTAACCTAACCATTCGCGCATAAGTCCTTTCGCGCATGTGTCTTTGTGCGTAAATGTCCGTTCGCGCATAAGTCCATTCGCTCAAGTGTCTATGCGCGCAACTGTCTATGCGCCCAAAGGTCCATTTGCGCAAAAGTCTAACCGCCCAAAAGTCCATGCGCGCATATGTCTTTTCGCGCATGTGGATTCGCGCAAGTGTCCTTCGCGCAAATGTCTTTCGCGCTAGTGTCCAGATACCAAAAAAATTGTGTATTGATGAATCATTTTCAGTTTAAATAACAACAAAAAAAAAGTAACAAATGGAACATGTCATGACATGTTCCATTTGCTTTGATGATTGGAAATCCCATTTTAGAATATCACCACGCCTGTAATCCCCAAAGATTTAGGCAGAGGTGTACCTGATAGTACACCCATATTTTTCCAGTTATGTTTGCTTCCCATGTAATAGGGGACGAGCTCATTGTCATCAACCGGGTACAAATCCAGACTCCGTGGCTGCTACTGAGAAATTCCTGATGAAAAACCCAATAACACTTTGCTCGATCAGGGAATCGAAACCATGCTCAGCAGTCGCGCTTACGAACACTAGACCAACGGAGCAGTCCTTTTAACTATCTTCTAATCAAAATAGACCCATACTAATGTTGCACATGCGAAAGTAGCTATCTGTCTATTTTTGTTTTGATGGCAGGCAGGTAGATCATGACCTGAGTTCTTACTACTATGTAGAATATTTTATCCATGTTCTACGATCCTGTGGGATAATTTTCGACCTCTACACAGAAGAACCCGAGGGTATATTTATAATAGTATTTGCCTTTTAACAATCCATATTATACTAAAATAATAAAAATACAAACAAAGAAGTGACTGTTAATCTTTTTATGAGCTATAAAACGGCTTTAAATTATCCAGTGTAAATAAAAAAAAAAGTAATTACAAAAAGTAAAGTGGTTGATAAAAATATTCTGAATGAATGGAGACAGTTTAGGATTGCTAAAACGGTACTCTTACAGTCAATGAAGCGGTAAATTGTCTAATTTGTCTAAGTCGGTTCGATGGTCTTTTGGGCATTAACGTTCATGTTTTGAATCTTTCACTGTTGCAGACAAAGATTAAGCTAAAGATACTTATCCTTGAGAAGGCAGGAGTGAGAGACTGTTGTCAACAGTACCTAAAACCTGCATAAACAGCCTTAAATCATCAGGTCTGTGTAGTGGGCTGTAACACAATATGGGGCCTAAGACGGATAGTAAATGTCACAATACAATACATGCCTTCGATTTTATTTTGTTCTGGGAAAAGATGGTTTATTCCTCACGATGTTTTCTTTAACAGTTTTGAGAGCAGAAGTAATGAAAAGAAACGCCTCTGGTAAATCTAAAATAATGAACCGTTTTCAATTTGATCAAAGTAAATGATAATCTTATGAGATACTAGTTTATGTCAGCGGCTTCGTCCGCGTGGAGTTCGGTTATTGTCCTACGGGATCGTACTACCTGGGATAAAAAGTAAGTGTAGTAGTGTAGTGTGTAGTAAAGTAAATGTATGTGTTAATCCAGGTTATAAACGATCTGTGTGTAAAACTTCATCCAAATCCAGTCAGTAGTTTTTGCATGAAAAAGTATCAAACATCCAGACATTCAGATACCCATTCATCCTCACAAACTTTCGCATTTATAATATTAGTCGGATAAATACGGTCGTCTTTCTACACAGATATTTTGGCATGTCTAACTATTTATATACTTTAAAAAAAACCAAAGGATACTACAAGGAACTTCAGGTTCGAGGTCGCGATAATTTCGGAGCCCCCAAATATTATTCCAGGGTTGTTACTTAAGCCTGAAGCCTATTTGTTGAGGAAGGTCCCAAAACTGAGTCCTAGTCAGTTTGTTTAGGACTAACTCTAACTAATTTCTGTATTTGCCGTGACAATAATTTGGTGACAGAATTGGGGTAAATACTGGTGTTTTACTTTTTAAATTGTGTTGTGTGTTAATTTGGTTGGGTCAAGAGGGAAGTTCTGTAAAGGTTGGTGATACGAAAATAGATCTAAATTAAAATAGAACTTGAATTTCTTCCTTTCACTGGAGTGAAATTTGGAGCGACGAATTTTACCAGTATTCTCAAGTTTTGTAAAACTTTCAACCCTGGCGAGGGACCGATAGCCTCTGGAACAAGCGGACATTGTGATAGTCTAAGTTGGGTAAACATCATCATCAGCCTACAGCCTCCACAATCGCACGCTACTCAACTCGATTCTCAGCAACTCTCATCAAATTTGGTGATAATTGCTATTATTTCGACAACGACGACTTGGTCTTTAACTAAAGCTCAGAAGTCTAAACTCAACGTTAGCCAAAGAGCGATGGAAAGCCATAGAGGTCTTTGCCCAGCATTGGAAAAGAATAGGCTGATTAATATAAAAACATGACAGCTATGTGCTTATGTGGTCTTTGTTTACAAGCAACCATGTTTGATCCTTATAAAGGAAGGTAATAATGAAGTTCCATAAATCTTTGTGGCAGTTAATTGATTCTGACTCTTTGTATCAATTACCAATTACTATTAGGTAGACAGCCATGTTGCAAGGAAACACATCAAGTAGTACGTTTGTTTTATATCCGATGTCAAAACAAAGCAGACATTTGTACCATTGAAACTCTAATGACTTTGTGTGGTTTTGGTGATACATTTACTTGCTAAACTGATTCAACTTCTTTGATGGTTTTCAACAAATTTTATTTGTTTTTTGATTTCATTTTAGTTTTTAATAGAAAATAAAAATAGTTTCTTTCCTCATTGAGACTCGACGTCCATGACAACAGCCTGTATCCATTGAATTGGTGCAAGCGTGCAACCGACTGTTCAGAACTGATAGGCAAAATTGGTCTGCGTGTTCCATCCTTCACCTTTAGAAACTGCCAACCTCTGTGCGCTGCATTTATCGACAAAACTCTTATACAGGGTGTAAACGGACCCTTCACGAGCCGTCAACCAAGCACATCAAATTACGTAACTTTACGCAAAAAATACTGCTGGGAAACGACTCTTTTTTTGAGTGAAAACTCACGTTTTACGGCAGGACTCAATGTACCGCACTCAAAACATTGTGTTGATTGATGGATTGAATATCACGGGCGTCGTGGAGGTGTTTAAAGTAAAGTTCTTACGATAAAAAAACGTATTTAAAAAAAAAAAAACTTATGAAAAGTAGAAACTTTGACCCCCAATATCTCCGTAATTAGAAGGTTCCCAGGTATGGTTTAGGACAAAAAAATATCGCAACGACGGGGAGAACAAGTGCCTTTCGGATTCGTAAAGGGTATTGTTACACCCTTTATAATAAGAGCTAGCAGGGCATACAACTCGTTGTGACAGAGTATTGATGATCTTGATTTATTCAAAACCAGTGTTCCTAAACTAAAAAAAAAACGATCTAAAAACTTTTTGACGATCATTGAATCTTGTTCAGTCTTTTCTTAATTCTCTCTGAGTGCTTGCCTCTTACTTTCTCTTGCATGTCTAATATTTGTTTGTGCTACCCTCATATATAATTTGGCCTTCTTTCACTAACTGTCAACTATCTGCATCCTAGCTGTAAGTTTTGTTTTTTTTTTTTGGGTATCATTTAAGCTATCACCAATTTAATTAGTTTTGTGTTTCTTAAATAATAGGGTTTGTCCTCAAAATAGTAGATCTGTCACCAAAATGTAGTCACCAAACAATGCAAAATCAGTTCCACAATAAATCACCTAAAATCCTGAGATATAAGGTCTAGTACCAAATAAACTAAACTAACCTAACCTAACCTAACCTAACCTAACCTAACCTGTTTGGTGACTACATTTTGGTGACAGATCTACTATTTTGAGGACAAACCCTATTATTTAAGAAACACAAAACTAATTAAAATATAATTTTATTGGTTATCGATCTCTTATTTTACACATATATTAACATTAATTTGATAATTCATACCTGGGAACAATTTTTGTTTATCTGAGAACGAAAATATTTCGTGGCGATAGATCTATTTATTAGGTGATACAACTTGATGACAAATATAAATTTTGGTGATAGAAAATATAGTTTCCTTTTTTTTTTATATCAGCCTGCTCTGTCCCACTGTTGGGCAAAGACCTCCTCCATGGCTTTCCAATTCTGTTTACAATATACCCTCTCCGACCAATCCGTTAAGAATAACTTCAGATTTCGTAAGAAATAAATAACTATCATTCAAAACGAAAGAATTCCGCATAATCACCATGTACACACGGCGACACATCAAGCTATACATTTCCAGTATAACTTAGCCTCACTTTGTATAGATTTCCCGTACAATCAGAGATCCGCATAAACTGGTTTTGTGAAGCTTGACTGGTCGCCTTGCGTTCGCCATAATCGATTTGCATTCGCAATTAGAACATCATAGCCACTATTATTGAATGCACATTCAGGTGTGACCAATGTTACTCATGCTCTAACACCAACGTTGGCAACACGTGATGAAAACCCTTTTTTTATACTATTTATCAGATTTTTCAATAACGAGAATATCAGTTTGTAATTTTCTTCTTACGAAATAACTGCTAGTAAAGTATCATGTTTAAATTTACAACATAATCAATATCTATGGCTAGTTATTTCCGTTAGAACTGTCACTTTGCCTTCGCCGCTCCAATCTCAAGGAAAATGGCGGTACTTCTGCTGTCAATGTTCCGCGTACAATGACCTTAGTTATTGAGCCGTGGTTGTGTCAGCGGTGTATGTATTTTGATACCATTTACTTGAGGTAACATGTAACATGGTAACATGGTTACCTATATGAATTTCAGTACAAGCTCGTTGGTCTATCTAAATGATCGGCCGACCTCCAAACAGACCAACGAAGTTACTACTGGCGTCAGTCCTAAAGTATTATTGCGTTTTTAAATCTGCAATTTCTCAGTAGCCGCCCGGAGTGTGTTTTGTGCCGAGTTGATGGCAACGGGCACCTCCTTTGAGATGGGACTTAAGCATAACAGCCGAAGATATGTGAGTGTACAGAACAGCCATAATGATATTAGTAGTAGTAGCAATCCTCATCCCAGTGATTTGGATCACCAATTCTTTTGCTGAAAGAGATTTTTCAAAACAGAATAAATGTAGTTCTAATTGACAAAAAAGCTCACTTACCAAGTACAAAACACGCTGTATAAATTCCCCCACCTAACGCTGGTTCCAAAAATTCAAATACAACGAACATGTCGTAATTAACCGACAATGCCCGAATAACTCCGAAGACGCCATTGGCCACCGAAGCGAACACGAGCGCGGGCCGTCGGCCATATTTATCTGATATGAATCCGGTTAGAGGGATGGCTATAAAGAATCCAGCGTTGTGGACCGTGCCCACTAGGGAGCGCTTCCAGTCTTGACAGGCGAGGTCGAACTGGAAATAAAAGAAAAATAATTAATTATTATGGAAATATTGTCAATCAATAAAAAAATGTATTCAGTGGATTCCTAAACCACCAGGTCAAATTTTTTAGGAAAAGTTTTTAAGAAAACACTGAATCCATGTTAGAACTCTTGGTTTTTAGTTAAGGACAATTATACTCTAACATACACGTGACATATACAGCAAGAAAGATTCTTCATTTCTACACAAAAATAACGTAAAGAATGTATAAGAGGCATTTTAGGGAATTGTATGAAAATGAGTGTTACAAAAACTAATAATCGAAGGACAAAACACAACATACATTGCGAGTATTCAAACAATCGTACCATCCAATTGAAACGTGAGAATGAGTCACGGCGCATTATGACATAGGTCGCATACTGTGAAATTCGATTATCAATACTTTTCGATAATAAGGAAATCAAAACGCGCTCTTTATTCACGGTCAACGAATCAGTGAAATGCCATTGTGATTTTGTCTTTTGTGTCAACTCGTTTTTTTATCGTGCTGTTTCAGCTTTAATTTAACAGCCTTCAGCATTTACAGTTTATAGAAAGCGTAGAATTAAGGTGTGCTAACAGACTTATTCACCAATAGCTGAAATTTCGAAAGTCTCCTTTTCTGAATTATTTATAACCTACAAGTAGATCTAAAATAATAATAAAAAATATGCACAAGTGTCAAAATAGGGGTCAAAAAATTCGTCCACATCGCTGTCAATAGGTAAAGTGCCCAGAAGGCAGCATTGCCACGTTGGATGGCAATTCTGATTCTTTGGCCAAAAAAAGGCCAGCCCTCTGGTCACGTGAAGAGTCGATCAACTGCTTGGCGATATTCCGAAATACTAGGTGGGCACTCGGACCTCATGGCCTAGTGTTTTAACCCCTAACGGCTCATACATAACAACCAATTAAGTTATTGTATTTGTACTGCTTGAGGTTTTCAGCACCTGCACAAGCCGCCCCAGCTCAGCACACTTTGCTAGGAAGTAGAGAAGTTGCATACCACACCAAAGGCCTACACAACTACCATGGCGTTATGTTCATACCATCTGGTCTCTTCCCATCGACGCGTGCCAAGCCATTGGGTACTAAGACAGAATTTTCTAAACTGAAAGACAATGATCGGCAATCAACTAGACTTTACTAGACTATCGCAGTGTTCATCTGGACATAAGACTGTTATCGAAGGAAACTCCGAAACGGATGGCCAATGAACATCTTGTAACAATGGGAAGTCATTCTTTTGTTAGTTATAAACTATATTCTTGATAACAACACCATTACATGCATTAATGCAACACTGTTTCTTATCGATAAAGGAATGCTGTTTTCGCGAACACGTGGCGCTGTTTGCGCTATCTAACATTGCACTTTTATTCTTTTAAGGCACTCATTTGAGTATCGAAACTTGTGGATAAATAATAACAGTCAAACGGTTCGAGCTTCGAGGTCAGTGCTTGCCGAGGTTGGTCCGTGGATGGGTGACCATCATCACATACCGAGTTCCTTCTGTGCCTCATTAAGCTAGTCCTGGCTGTCATTAGTAGATTTTGTCAGTAGTCAGAAGCTCAAGTTTGACAACCAGTCTTACCAAAGGGTAACATATAACTCAGTAACTAGGTTGTGGAGGTCAGAAAGGCACTAGCTACGGGTATTCAGGTGCATCCGGTTCGAATGGAAGCTGACCCCTTAAGAAGGCTAGACAGATGATAGTGTGTTTATCGAAAATACCTTTTGAATACCTGAATAAAGAAACAGTATAGTCGTGCACTATTCAACAGGCAAGGTCTTTGATCTGACAAGGATGGCGCCATTGCCAGTACAGGTGGCTGTTGGCATTAGACCAGCATTGATCTGGCGACCTTCACCCTTGATTGTGTATGATTGTACGTTTTTAGTAACTTAATTATAGCGATTGCATTGTTGGGTGCATTCAGTTGTGCCTGCGACTTTGCTTGCGTAATTGCTTCTTCAGGCGATTATTTTTAGAGTTTCTTTCGATGTTTGCTTAGTTAAATCAAATTGAGAGCAATTTTAGCGTTTATTTAAGTTTTAATAAGCTCATGATCGCATTGAGAGCAGCGGTGGCCCAGCGGTGGAGACCCCGACTTACGAGCAGTAAGTCGTGGGTTCGAACCCAGCCAGGCGCATTACTTTGTGTAAGTTATTTCATCACCACTGCTCTCAAAACGGTGAAGGAAAACATCGTGAGGAAACCGGCATGTCCTAGAACCAAAAATTCGAAGACATGTGTCATCTACCAACCCGCACTGGGCCCGCGTGGTAGATTATAGCCCATTCCCTCTCATAGAGAGGAGGCCTGCGTCCCAACAGTGGGAACATTAATAGGCTGATTATGCTTATGCAAGCTCATGATCTTCAACTTGTATTTTCTCATCAAATAGGTAAACAGACAACAAATCATCTAAAGCAATTTCAGCGTCTGAATCACTCCTGAAATTCGAAATTTAGTCGCAAAAAATGCAATAAACGGCAACACCATTCCTTTTTTGCTATGGTAGGTATCGGTATTAAAATTGTTTATCGTTGAACCGTATCGGATCCTTGCACGCTTGCGTCGGTTTCATTACGTTTTCAACTGGTCTACCGCAAATTATTACACGTGCACCACAGAACATCGATTCGATACATTTTAGGCTTCTAAATTAAGATTCCGAACTCTATTATTATTTTGTTGATGGATTTAATGCTTTTTTTTTAATTTTTTTTTTAAGAAATGTTGGTAGACCAACAACTAGATGTGTGACCGACCTACAGAAGATCGCGGGGAAGTCTTAGATTAGACTCGCAGAGATCAAAGAAGCACGGCACAAAAGGGAAAAAATACAACTTGTAAACGGACCCTTCACGAAACCGTCAACCAAGCATTCTCTACATAAAACTAAGTAATTCAACGCAAAAATTATTGCTGGGAAACGACTTTTTTTTTTAAATGAACAATCACGTTTTACGGCAGGACTCCATGTAACGCAGTCAAAATATTATGCTAGATGCATTAAATAGTACGGGGGTCGAAGAGGTATTTAAAGTAAAATTATAACATTAAAAACTTGTATTTAAAAAAAAAAACTTGGAACTTTGACCCCCAATATCTCCGTAACTAGAACAAAAAAATGATCGCAATGACCGCGACGCGGAGAACAAGTGCCTTTCAGCTTCGTTATTTTACACACGTTATACTCGGCAGTGGAAGGAACAAGGCTGCCAATAAAGGTTATGACGAAAGATTTTAACATACGAATAAAAAACAATGTCGACTTGAAAAGGGTTGAATATCCTTAGAATTAAATAGACGTATCTGGAAGAAGAGAAGTGGGACCTCTACCTTGAAATGAGGCACAACTAGCTTAGAAGTTAAATCATAGCTAACGTGCAGACTGAAGAAGAAATAGAAAATAGAGGGTGTACAAGAGAGAGTGAGAGAATGTAAAAGTATATTCAGCTGATGAAGTGTATGCAGATGATGAATGTGAGAAAGATAATGCGATGGAAAAGGGTACAGACAACAGTGATGATCATTCTTACCATAAAGGGGAGAGATGTCCGAAATGTTGTTAAAATTTAATCAACGTACAACGTGAAACAGTTCACAATATTTTGAATCACGCGAGATACATTGAAGAACCTTCCACTAGAATAGAATAAAAAGAATCATGGTTGGAGTTGAATCATTATAAATAATCATTCTGACGACGAGTAATAGAGAAGTATGGAAGAAGAAGATATGTTGCGCCAACCCCAAATAAATTGGGATAAGTGCAGGAGAATGATGACGATTCTGTTAGATTTCATAGATCATATAAAATTCAATACCTAACAACTTGATTTAGTAAATCATGTCGGTTATCTCGAAATGAATGAGATGTAGAACTGCATTCTTGACTTTGTATAGGTTGGTAACATTGACTTTGAATGTTTATTTTATATCAACGTTCTTATGTTGCGATACCTTCTTACGCGTGATAAATGGATTTCAATTCATACTGATTGTTACTAAGGTCAACAATAAGTTGCCGCCAAGTTGTAGATATTTTTTTTACAGTAGGTAGCTTATTGATTTAGAATTATTTGATCCCAAATTGTTAGCAGTTGCATTTTCATGCATTTTTGTTCGTGTACAATAGGTGTGTACCTATTGTACACCATTGCGCTCTGTCTAATAGGCGTGATGTTATATATTGCATGTTTATTATGACTAGATTTCTTAGTATAAACAATCAATCAAAACACATAATCGTTATTCCCTGTTCATTATTATTATAAGACAATTAGGTATTGCAATATGGCGGATAGAGGTAACATTAAGACTTGGGTTTTACGTAAACATAACATCAATTTGTTAAAGGAAATCATAAATTATGTCGTGTAATATTCTTGAATATTAGCTATTAGCTTTAGAGAACATTTACTTTTTTATGGAGCGTAGATACATTGTCTCTTGCGTAATCATTAGTCAATTAGTGGCAAATAATTGAATAAGTTCATATAAAAATTCAAAGTCTTAGAAAATGTGTATCATAAACTAAAAGAAAAAGTAGATAAATCCCATAGAACTGAATTCTATTCTAACTCCTTCTCTGTTCACGTAGTACGTTTGTGGAACTCACTTCCGCCTAACATTCGTGATACTAAAACTTTATTTATGTTTAAAAAGCAAGTCAAAGAACATTACCTCTCCTCTATACTGTAATATTCTGGATATATATTTACAGTACATGTTTTTATTTTATATGTGTATATTTGTTTATTTTATACAGGTATAACTTTGTTTTAAGTTCCAATTTCAATTTTCCTGTTTTGTCTTTTCTACACACTGTGTCTACATTTCTAATCCTACTTTCCTCTCGCAGGTCTGCTGGAAGAGATTTCGCATGAAATAAGCAGTACCTTTGTACTCTTCTATCTAAATGTAATGTCTTGTTGAGTATTTTGTGTGTACATAAATAAATGAAATAAAAAGGTATTTCCAAGGCAGATGTGAGTGGCAACGCCGGGAGGGGACGCCCTAGAAGGACAGACACTGACCTTATTGGTGAGGTTCTTCAGAAAGGTCAAGTGCGTAGTACTCGCAACTGGCGTGCGTGTATGACCAGATGTATGAACGTGGACGAGGCAAAAGGAGTATGTAAAGATCGTAGCTGGTGGCGTTCTGACGTTTCTGCCTACCCCCATGGGGAAAAGACGTGATTTTATGTATGTTTATAAGTAGGTGTGGCTTGGATGTCATTGTTTCTTTGATAGTCAGAATTGCGAAACTCCGCCAGCAAGTTACGGAGTAACTCAGTTGTGGCGGTTGGATAGGTTAGGCTTGAAGTCGACTCATAAACATAGCCAGGCAAGGCTAGGCATCTCCTGTCATCATCAGATGATGATGAATAATTTTAAGGTGGAAGCGTCAGGGTAGCTCGCGAAATTCAAATTTTCTTTGGTTTTTTGCAATTTGCAGGTCAGTTTCAGGCTATATGTGAAACAAGATATGATTCGCGACCGTAATACATATGTAGTTACAGAATTATAATCATTAAAATCATCAAAACAACCCTCTAAGTTCATGTAATCCCATTGAATGACTTATTCCGTACAACCCGACACTGACCCGTAAATTGCAAAAACGTAAGACAATTTGAATTTCGCGGGCTACCCTGGCGCTTCCACCTTAACTCTTTCTTCGACTAAGTAACCATCAGCCAAGCGGGGTTATTAAGAGAAATTCCCAAAAGCCAGTTGTTGTAAATCATAAATCAAATCATATTTACAAAACTCTTTTACGTGTCAACATATTGTTATGTTTTAAAACTAGATGGGGCCGGTGTTTCGTACCTGACTACTCTGAGAAGAAACATCCGAAAGAAACTCAGAGGTCACCGTCTCTTTTAAAGTCCAGACATTGCTCAAGTCATGTGAGGATCATGTAGATTAATGTCTGAGATGGTCTTTTGAAGAAATAACCACACAGATTTGAGTATCCCATTTGGCCAGATTATAATCTAACGCATATTATATTATACCTGGATTTGCAATCGGTTAAGAGATTTTTCAGTTTCATCGATAAAATCCGCCCATAACAGCTTAAACGTTTTTCTATAACAATCTGTGTTTTCTCTATTACTCTTCGTTACCACACCATCAACGGCTGGTAACATTAAAAAACCGCCAGGTTAATCCCGTCAAACATAGCGCGGTAAACTTCAACCAACTGCAGAGCAATTGGTAACAATTTGAGCATTTAAACGAACAATGCATCACTGGCAAAGCAATTTACGCCAAACCTATTTATCACGGAAAAATATATAATCATTATAATTCTAGTTACGTTGCTCACAGAAGCGTTACGGGACGTTTTAATAAAGGAAAAAACATATAATGAAGCTGTTGTTGTAAATACATTTGACAGATTATTCGTTGATGAACTTGAAATTCAAGATGGCGGATTTTCATAACTAGTTTTCCAGTCTACAACTCAGGTTTGAGATAGATGCCATTGTAAGCAGTATCTGGTGGACTATCAAATCGATCGTTGTGTTTTTTTTATATTTGTCTGTGCGGTTTATTATTTTAGATTCATTAGTGACTTTCATATTGTTGCCGAAGAGCTATTTATATTCTTGTGTTGGCGACAGATCGTTATTTATTGCAAGCTGATATCATCGCTAAATGTCTTAATTCCACTGAGGCTCTTAGAAGTTAAACACCCGTATTCCTCTATGGGTATTTGACCTTCGCTAGTCTTTTTTTCGTCACCTCTACGCTGCTATCAGTCACCCTGACATTGTATAGCTTGTTATAAATTGGTCGTTCTCTACTCGTGATTTTTCCTTAGTGGAGGTAAGGAATCATCTCACAACTTAAAAACAAAAATGGCGTTATACAAAAATTGACATTTTTCAGTGTGACCATTTAAAGTTTTTAACGCGGCATTTAGGTCAATATTTTAGCAAATAACTGGAATAAAAGACTGCAATTAATTTTACTTATCTGTTTGACTATCTTATTTAACTTATGTACTGAAATCGCAGTAGAGTGTGCCCACTCCGAATACTTCTCTTCAACTAATTTAGTGTCACCTTATGAATTACTACTTTGTTAATTTACCCAAAAGTAGAAACTGACACTAGTGGCGTCTGGGGAAAAGTATTGAAGCTATGGTAATGTCAGTTTTTGTATTAGAAGCGCTTTCTTTCAAAGAATCTAAATGTCGTTATAACTCAATATTGCCATTTTCGGTATAATGCTACTTTTGTTTTCAAGGCGGGATCTATCTACCGAACTAAAGGTACCTCAAAACCTACGGAATCTTCGAATCAGACATAGACATGTTTCATGGGTTATTAAAAAAAAGCTGTTTCCTACAAAATATCTATGTCGGGGGCCTCATAATAATGTACTGACTACGTGTTAAACGTTTTCACGTCGATATCCCTTCCACCCCAGAAGTGCGAAAAAAAATAAGTCGCTGGACAGTATTATTTATGCTTAGATAATTTCCAGTCTATTCATAACAATAAAATTTAAAGTTTTTACTTGAGAAAAACATAGCATAATTTCACGCCTTTAAGCCCCGAAGGGTTAGGCAGAGGTGTACCTAATAGTACACCCCCATTTCGCCAGTTATGTTTTAAGTCCCATCAAATAGGGGGCGAGCCTATTGCCATTAACCAGGAGCAAATCCAGACTCCGTAGCAGCTATTGAGAAATTCCTGATGGAAAAACCTAATAAAACTTTGCCCGACCCGGGAATTGAACCCACGACTTCATGCTGTTGACCAACGAGGCAGTCAACTGGGGAAAAATAAAATAAAATATAACTTTCTCCGAATGACCATTACTTTCGCTAAAACAGTAAAAGTTTTCAATTCTATTTAGGTTGGCTCTCACAAAAAACGCAACTGCAAGCCCCGCAGCTGCAAAACTCCACTTTGTCGTTTTCATAGAGTCACAAAATCGAAATTAACAAAATTAAAATATTGTATTTCACATGGGCCTAGATGGGCACTTATAAAACGTTGACAAAAAGGTGCACGGTTCGGGTTGGTCTTTTCTTATGGAGAAGAACCGGCAATAAACTCCATGGTTACTCTTTTCAAATCATTATTACAATATTATCATGTTACAGAATTTGTACTTATGTATAGACGACCGCGTAGGCCCGACAATAAGTCGTTGCTTACTACACAAAAGATGTAAAACAAGATAAAAAATTAACAAAAGTTAACAAGCAGCCTACAATGTTCACACATTCACAAACAATCGGTAAAAAGTAATCTAGTCACCACATATTGCGTGAGACTTTGCTGTCTTGGTTTGTCGCTGCGGTTGCTCAGCGTTGGTAGATTGGGAGTTTGGTCCCTTTTTTGGAAAAAAAAAGCATTCTTGGGGAAATTTTTAAAAGATTAAATTGAGTAATAATCCCCAAATTATCGGACTGTAATACTTAGGAAATCAAGAGATATACTACTCACAGACACACAATTCGATACCCCTACCAAGCAGATAGAAGATGGCTGGGGTGGTCTGTACTGCGAGTGTGCGTGTGATCCGTCCATTTTGTGTTTTAAATTTCCTGATTTGTTTAATTTTCTGTTTGAAAATTGAATAAGGAAAAAGTTGGAAAATATTCTGGTTGGAAAATCAATCGAATTTAGGGAAAATTCAGAAACTTTAGCTGGCAACCCTACCTTTCTTTTTTTTTTTTTTTTTTTCAGGAATACCTTTATGATTCACAAGGTCTTCCATATACAATGTAATTGTTGCTAACTATAGAACTAATAGTATTCATTTATTACGAGTTGTTGTTTAATATTTATGATTACTATGGCTTCAATGACAAGATAATTGCTAAATTAAATCGTAGCAAGTTGATAATGGTTATAATATTAAAGTTGTAATTGAATAAACATTAGGATTATTAGGACAACCTTATGCTCGCGGATTCACCCGCGTGGATTTCAGTAATAGTCCCACGGGATCGTACAGCCGGGATAAAAAGTATCCCATTTAGTAATACAGGTTATAAACTATTTGTGTGTCAAATTCCATCCAAATCATTTCAGTAGTTTTTGCGTGAAAAACTAACAAACATCCATCCATCCATCCTCACAAAGTTACACATTAATAATAGTAATAAGTACAAAAACATGTCAATAAGATTTCCCCGAAGGGTTAGGCTGAGGTATGCCTAATAGCCATTACATACACATTTTGCCAGTTATGTTTCAGTTCCATTTAATAGCGAGCCTATTGCCATCAACCGGGCACAAATCCAGACTCCGTGGCTGCTACTGAGAAATTCCAGTAGGAAAAAACCCAATAACACTTTGCCCGACCCGGGAATCGAACTCAGGACGTCATGCTCAGCAGTCACGCTTACGAAAACTAGGCCAACGTATGACTACCTCATACGTAAAGGTAAATAAATAATTGTTTCCACCACGTAAATATTTACACAGACGAGTGGACTTAGTCTAATGAGCAATGGCATTCAACAAGAAGTGAACACGTGTTTATTTGTGTTAGTTCGATTACAATTACATTGTGTGCCATCGTAACAATAACAGCAATGACCTTTTGCATAATATGTTATGCTTTGCTATGCAATTTAGTACTAATGTGTTGGTCCCGGCTGTCATTTGTAGATCTTTGACGTTATGGGTAGTCAGTGGCCCGAAAGTCTAACAACTAGTTTTACTAAAGGGTATCGTATTACCCACTACTAACTTTTTTTTAAAAAAAAAGGAACGTTGCTCCACACTAGCAATTTCTCCTGTATCGTGGGTGCGTTTACAAACATTTAAACAAACATACACAAACAGCCAGACCCGGAACAACTACCTGTAGGCCATACAAATATTTGTTCCGTGCGGGAATCGAATCCGCGACACGAAGCGCAGCCGTCAATCGCTCAACCACTGCGCCAACCGTGCCGTCACGTCAACTGTGTTGTGGAGGTCATATAGGCAGTCGCTTCATGTAAAATACTGGTATTCAGCTGCATCTGGTTAGCCTGGAAGCTGACACTGACATAGTTGGGGAAAGGCTTGGCAGATGGTGATGATGATGATGTGCACAAGTCTTTAATGGAGTTGACATTCAACTCGAGCAAAGAACTTGGACAGCCGGCTATGTAAATAGAAGAAGGAAACGCACTATGAGCACGCTTTGATTGACTGCTGAAAGAGATCATAGCAGTTGGTTTTCAAGGACAAAACGATGAAAAAATTTGGTTAAACTAAGGTACCCATATTATGAAAATGCATAAAAAATAAAAAGTCCGCCATCTTTGGCAGTCCACCATATTGGATTTAGAATGACGTCACTTAGCTAACCATGCATTGTCATCCAAAATAAATATATGTTCAACATTTCACCTTAATCTGGAACCGGGACGTCTAATACTTTTACATAGTTAGTAAGTTCGTTACAGGTGAAAAAAAAAATGAAAAAAAAAAGATTACGATTGTGCAACTTGTAAAAAAATAGACACAAATAATAACAAAATTCATTCTTACCTCTTTAACAATAGAGTGCTCTTCCAAATACACATAAGATTCACAGCCAATCTCCGTCGACGTATCATAATAGTGTGGTGAACATTGGCTCAGGTTGGCCAAATGTGACGCATTGGCAAAGGGAGCGTAACGCAAGCACTTTGCTGGGATCCCATTATTGTCATGGGGAATGGTGAAGTTTATATGTTGGGGGTTGTCTTCGCATTCTGGTACTGAACATCTGGAGAAGAGACAACACGTGTTAGAAGTATATTCTTTGTCAATTCAATGAGGATGTTGTCACAGGAGCGGGTTGCCAAAGAAATGGTGTGTTTACTGTGTGCAAGCTGGTTATGGCTGGAACAGGTGGGAAATACTATGATGAACACTGATAGAGAAAGAGAAGACACTGCTTCTACTTCTAATAAATTGAGATATTGGCAGGAGAATAATATCAATCATTTTTTGACGATGGAACTGATTGAAGTTACTCATGGAGTTGTCTTCCAAAAAGTTTAAGCAGATAATAAGTTTCAGTTCCTACCTACGTTTTTGTTTGTGTTTTACACGGTGAGACAGCTATTACTGGAGAATACTGATTTTCTTAATGCTTGATTGCTTGCATTCTTATTACTAACGAGGCATGCAGGTTTCTAATACTCCTTGACGGTCACCCTTTAGGACATGACCTCGGTACTTGCGTCATCATTTCACAGGTGGCCTAATTCATTGTAAATATTATATCAAGGGCTGTTGCTTAGGCGATTCCGGCGATACATCACATTAGCTTGTATGAAATGAATACATGTTTACCGCCCGACCGTGCGGACGAGCGGCGCTCACCGTGTCTCCGCGTGGCGAATCGCCAGTACATTTGCTACGCCGCCTCCGCCCGACCGCGCGGAAGAGCGGTGTAGTGTAACGGAAACGGGAAACGGGTTGTGAGTTGCATCAGCTTTCTCTCGGATGCGAACAATCGAGGTCGCTTTTCATTAAAATTCATCGGTCAAATTTGAATCTATATGAAATATCGTGGAAACAACTGCTACCAACACGCACTGGGCTCGGGTAGTGGATTACGTGTGTCTCAGAAATGAGAATAGTGTAGGTTGATTATGCAATGAGAATTTATCTTCCTTCGAACATTAACCATTTCTCGCTGATAACAAGAAAGTGTTGGTTTCCTATATCGAGAATGTGTCATATCTCTATTATGATAATGTAGAATAGATTATACCTGTTGTAGTTACGTAGGTTACCTTATGTATCAACTTACTTAATTGAAACAATACGTGTGTCCATAAATTCTAATGAAACAATAAGATTTCGACAGCATGTAATAATAATATACCGATAGATTTGTATTGCTGAAGATACCTAGTAGGTATAGGTATGTCATGAGAGTCCATAATAGACATAACTATGGTAACTTACGTAAGCGATTTGTTGATCAACCCTACAAGAGATAGTTACATCGAGGATTTTCCAGAAACACCAGAATTGATTATTAGAAAATATGATGTTTAGCATGAGGTTCTGGATTCGATTCCCGGGTTGGGCAAATTGTTATTAGATTTTTCCATCAGGAATTTCTCAGTAGCAGCCACGGAATCTGGGTTTGGTCCCGGTTTGTGGCAAAAGGCTGGCCCCTTATTAAATAGATCTTAGGTAAAAAGGTAAAGTAGGTGTACTATTAGGTACACCTCTGTCTAACCCTCCTGGGATTACATGCGTGATGTTATGTTATGATGTTTAGTGAGTCATTTACACTAATATTATAAAGAGGAAAGATTTGTATATTTGTAATGAATAAACTCAAAAACTACTGGACCGATTTCAAGAATTCTTTCGCCATTAGAATGCTACATTATCCCTGAGTAACATAGGCTATATTTAAATGTTTAAAAACAAATGTCCACCCGTGCGAAACCGGGGCAGGCCGCTAGTAAACGATAAAGAGAGATAAAATTGCTGAATTTGGTGGATAGAGAGACAGAGAAATACCAAAGAAAAGATGGAGAATGGTGGAAAAATATTGCGACCCCAGATAACATGGGACAAGGGCACGGAGATGATGATGCATGAGGCTTGATAAGACTCTTAGGGTAGTAGGGAGATAAAGGTTTGACCCTGGATATTATTTAAGCTAATGTAGTAGCTTTGTCTTTGAGCGGTTTGGAGTTGAGAAGCTAGGGCCATGCGGTCCGTGTGCCTACCTAGTCTTTTGGGACATCGCCAAGCGGTTGGTCGACTCATCCCGTGGCCAGAAGACTGGCCTATTTTAGTCAAGTATCAACATTACCATCCAACGAGGTAATGCTGCCAGCCTTCTAGGCACTATTCCTGTTGACAGCAATGTGGATGATTTTTTTGACGCCTTTTAATGCTTTTCTATTTGTACATATTTTATTATTATTTTAAGTTTGGTTATAGATAAGCTAATGTTGGTTTGTCTAGATACTGTCTGTTGGCCACAATAAATGCCTACGAGCATATCTGTTGAGTTCAACCTTCAAGATCAACGTTACTAGGCCGTTGCCTTTACACCACACAGTCGTCTAAGCGTGAAGATTAACACTGTGACAAGGCGACGCCTGTTCCGATGTGTACCCATTGTCCTTCTAGGTTACCACTGACTTCACAAAGAAAGGTAAGTAATTCTTGTATCCATGTTATTTCCACACAAATGAAAATCAACTTTTGTGCAAGTATAAATTAAGTTGATTTTTTCACATAGCTCCACTATGTGGTTACCCCCCCCCAAAAGACATGTACGTTCAAATCCATGATAGGCCCAAGTTGGTTTTTGTATTTTGCAAGAACATTTTATTATAATTAATGTGTTAGTGAATAAATAAGATTTGTATTAATTTTTTTAGTCTGTTTTTTTTTTTCAACACAACACAAGTAGATTGATAATTCATAGAATTATTAAGTACCTAACTGGCTTAGTTGGTAAGAGTTCGCGGTAATCACAGGTTTTTTATTTGTTTTTTTTTTTTAAATACTCCATTAATACTATTATTATTGCGTATAAGGACAAGCTAAGTTGATTGATAATTCATGGAATTATTAAGTACCTATCTGGCTTAGTTGGTAAGAGTTCGCGGTAATCACAGGTTTTTTATTTGTTTTTTCTTTCAATACTACATTAATACTATTATTATTGCGTATAAGGACAAGCAGTGTTGATTGATAATTCATGGAATTATTAAGTACCTATCTGGCTTAGTTGGTAAGAGTTCGCGGTAATCACAGGTTTTTTATTGTTTTTTTTTTTTTCAATACATCTGTAATACTTTTATAATCGCGTATAAGGACAAGCAGTGTTGATTGATAATTCATGGAATTATTAACTGCCTATGAGGCTTAGTTGGTAAGAGTTCGCGGTAATCACAGGTTTTTTATTTGTTTTTTTTTTCAATACTCCATTAATACTATTATTATTGCGTATAAGGATAAGCTAAGTTGATTGATAATTCATGGAATTATTAAGTACCTATCTGGCTTAGTTGGTAAGAGTTCGCGGTAATCACAGGTTTTTTATTTGTTTTTTCTTTCAATACTACATTAATACTATTATTATTGCGTATAAGGACAAGCAGTGTTGATTGATAATTCATGGAATTATTAAGTACCTATCTGGCTTAGTTGGTAAGAGTTCGCGGTAATCACAGGTTTTTTATTGTTTTTTTTTTTTTCAAGACATCTGTAATACTTTTATAATCGCGTATAAGGACAAGCAGTGTTGATTGATAATTCATGGAATTATTAACTGCCTATGAGGCTTAGTTGGTAAGAGTTCGCGGTAATCACAGGATAACCAATGATTCAATAGTGCCAATCGCGTCCGGCATGTGAATACTTTTTGTATTATTCTTAATGATGTATACGTTTGAATTGTAAAGTTGTTGTAGCAAAGTTAATTTTAATACAACTGGGGTAACTTAGTTGTTTACATCAGATGTTGTAGTCATAACTTCAGGACATGGATTAATTTTATAAAGAAAAAAATTATAACATCTATCGATTAGACAGATACATAAAGATGTAGTGACTCGGATGATAACACACAACACTTTCATCGCATTGAATATGGGCTCGCTGGCTAGTTTTTCAAACTGCCGGTATGAGTATCACTACATTCGGTGATGTGATGGTTCGAATTCAAGTCGAAACTATGAACTCTTTTTGAAGTATTCTTTAGATTATTCGTAACGAATTCAATGTTGTAGCAGTGTAAAACTTGACGGGTTAGCACTGACTGACGCTGTGTGTACTATCGGACAAGTCGCGTCAATATTTGATGTTGTAGAGCAAATTGAACTTTATATTTGAGACTTAAAGTGAATTTTCTAAAATTATATACTCCGTGACTTTTTAGTCGTCTTACAACGGCAGCCCACTTCATGTATCCAATGAATACTAAACATTTATAAAAAAAATAAATAGGTATTTATGAGATTTTAATAATTTAAAAATAAAATATTATTTAGTATTATGACGCATGACGTAGTTAAAACACCCTGTTGCGAGCGATGATCTCTGGACTCTATGTATATGTTCTCTCGTTTGACACGTAAACATCATTAACAGGATGGTTCATAATTTAATTCTAATTTTTATTATTATTTTTCTTTGTACTCTAATGTACATTCGGGTACATTGAGTGGACGACCTTTGTAAGACCACTAAAAAGTCACGGTGTATTTGTTTACATGTTTAGAAATTAAATTGCGAACACTGCATACTTACTTACATTTGATGGTATAAATTTGTGTATTGACATATTCCACGCGCGTGTTCGTTGGAGAAATGAATTGTGTCATGTTATCATTTTAGTCGTATCAAATAGTTTACCTATGTCCGTTAGTTTACTGGTTAGGTTGAATCTAAAACAAGTGAATGAGCTACTAATAGCTAAGTATAGGTAAATGATTCCCATGACAACAGTTTGCAACAGAACAAACTGCAACTTTACAACAATAACTCAACTCTGCAACTTTTTGTTTGTTTGTTGATCTTGTTGTTTGTTTGTGTTTTGTTGTGTGTTTGTTTGTACAAAAACTTCTGTTATTAAGCCAAACCATCCAGGATCCAGGAAAAAGAGATATCATGGCTGATGAAATTTACATATTTGTAAATTTTGTAGAAGGAGAGCACACAAAATGTCACGTTCCGGAAAATTTAAGACATCATTATTTTTTGAAAAGAAAAGATGCAGTATCGAGAAAAGTGGAAAGCATGGGGGAGAAGCCTTTGCCCAGGAGTGGGACAGTTAAGGCTATCAACAAAAAAAAAACAATATTTCAACAAACAAAACTAAAAATAACTAATATCAAAACCGGTCAAGTGCGAATCGTATTCACACGCACACAGGGTTCCGTAGCAAAAAACAATATTAAAAAAATATATTTTGAAGGCTCAATCATATGTTGTATTACATTCAACAGCAAAACTAAATTTTTCATAGTATGTTAATCAAAAACAAAGTTACTGCTGCAGTTTGATTAAAAAGCCATGCCTATCTCAAAAGCCATCAAATCATCCAATTAAATTCAAACCAATTTTTGTTGAAAGGTTTTTTTTACGTTCTACAATCCTACATTTTTTCAGACACATTTTACCACTTTGGAAGTGCCTAACTTTCAAACGATTGACTTCTAGAAGAAACGGTTTTTGGAACTTCTATGTCATTTTAAAGACCTATCTATAGACACCCCGCACGTTTAATAATGGTTTGAAGAATATTGTTTTTTTATAGTTTCTCCCATCTCTCATTCCATCATCTCATCTCATACATCTACCTGCCAAGTTACAACTGTGTAGTCCTAATAGTTTCGGAATAAAGTGGCTGTGACATACGGACGGACAGACAGACAAGACGAATCTATAAGGGTTTCGTTTTTTGCTATACGGCTACGGAACCCTAAAAAGTGTTGCGCCGACGCAAAGTAACATGGAACAAGAACAGGAGACGATGAGGAGATGATGTAGAACATTTTGTAACTAGCGAAGTATATTTTTACAACATTATTTTTAGTATAAAGGGTGTAAATAGACCCTTAACATAGCCGAAAGGCACTTGTTCTCCCCGTCTTTGCGATATTTTTTTTGTTCTAGACCATACCAGGGAACCTTCTAGTTACGGAGATATTGGGAGCAACTTTTTCACTAGTTTTTTTTTAAATACATGTTTTTAATGCAAGATTTTTACATTTCCACGACCCCCGTACTATTCAATCCATCCATCAGCATAATGCTTTGAGTGCTTTCCATCGAGTCCTACCGTAAAACGTGATTTTTCAACCCAAAAAAAAAAGTCGATTTCCAGCAATAATTTTTGCGCAAAGTTACTTAGTTTGATGTACAGAATGCTTGGTTGACGGCTATGTGAAGGGTCTGTTTTCACCCTGTATGCGAAACCTGAATATAGTTTGTTCAGAATAAGTAACTGAATCGATTCCAATCATTTTTAAACCATGTTATATTTTGTCCCAAAAATATTTAAAATAAGTTACAAGTTGGACACCGAGCGATATTAAGTACCTATCGCAATAATTTAGATACCTAATACCAAATTATTATTATCAATGAGCTCAAGACGACGCTGAAGGCGCGCGCGGGCTCGCTGCCTGGTAACCACGTTTTTGTGCGGACAACCAGGTAACAGAGCAAGCTTATAACTTTGTGATTTTTCATGGTACAGTTTTGAAATTTTGTACATAGATTCTTGACATAAAAATACTAGACACGTGTTTCAGGTTTCACATGTACTAAAATTAATGTTGTATTTTGAACTCTATGAGATTATGTTATCCTCACACAGTAATAAACCACACCTCCTATCCTGCGCTGTGTGCCCCAAAAATGCAATGACAGTGACCTCAGTAGTAAAAGTTTTGGGCAACGAAACTTGAAGTATGTAAGAAGAATGACTTAACAAATCTTCTTGACATATCTTGAGGTTTTTCCGAGTAAATTGGTAAGATAAATATTTCTTGTTTCAATCGCCGCGCCGCCACGCCGCGCCGTTCAGTATACAGATCAATTTCATTACTATCTACATGTTAATGTATGTCAAGGCGTAAAGGATATGATTACCATCTAATAAGTTTGGTCAAAATCGAACTAGCTATGTAGTTCTGACCCCGTGCATGTGCGAATGTGTTGACTAAACATAATAATATATGGTATGATTTAATTTTAACACAATGCACAAGGTGATTAATTTGCGAACGACGTTTTAGCACTAATATTAGAAACTAGCTGTCGGCCGCGACCTCCGTACGCGAGAAATTATTTAAAAATATTACTTCCTTATTTGAATCCGATTTGGTTAATAATTTCAAGGGTCTTAGTTTTTTTTCACGGAACCCTAATCTTTTTTCTAAAATAAAAGTCGTCCATTTCGGAGATTAGCCGGAACAAACAGACAGACAAAAATAAAAAAAAAATGTTTTTTTGTTATAAGTACCGTATACGGTGGAAGGAACGCCATCTAAAACGGTAACCACGTATGCAGTACTTCACTCTGAACCCCCCACATTTTTTTTAATCATAAATTTAAAGAATAATCAGTTGTAGGGGGCTGGATGGAAAGGGAGAGAAAGCCCAAAGCAAAGATAAGTGGAATGTGTAATAGATGTTATGAAAAAAAACGACGAAAAGACGACTGATAAAGAGAATAGAAGACAAGTAACATGGGATGGCGTCCAAGAACTGGCAAAAGGAACGTGGGTCATCCGGCAGCGAGATGGGCAGACGATATATTTGCCATAGGGGGAAAAACCTGGATGAGGCTGGCACAGGACCGGGGAGATTGGCACAAGAAAAGAGAGGCCTATACCCAGCAGTGGGTGAGTTCGGGCTGTGGATGATGATGATGATGATGAACATAGGATAAGGACAGGGAGATGATTGGACACCTGGCTCGACCATCTCTTTGAACTTCGACCCTTTTGTCTTTCGCCGTCTATTTGATCTGTCACTACGAGTGATTTGATATTATTAGTGTTGCACTTTAATTTTCTTCATACAGTCACATATTGAGCTGGCAAATGACAAAAAAGACACTAAATGTGTGTGTAATCATGGTTACAAATGCACCTGTAATACATACAAACTAAACATTCATTCAAAAAATCAAATTACAGTTTATGCAAAGTGCTGCATATTGACATAAAACGCGTGAATCAAATTCCGACAGCGACAAAATTTAATTTGACACACATTGTGGTGATGAATGCCGGTCACAATGCTTACAAGTGTGCGTTGCAGTGGCGTATATAGAAAAATCCCGAAACGCTTAAGAGGGACGCGCCAGGGTAGCTCGCGAAATTCAAATTCAGGTTGTATGTTAATTTAAGTTCCTATTAAATTACTTTTTAATGAAATAGACATTCAATGGAATTAAATGAACTTAGAGAGTTGTATTGATGATTTTAATTCTGTAAATACGTATACGTGTTACGGTTGCGAATCATATTTCGTCTAACATACAGCCTGCAAATTGCAAATAACGTAAGAAAATTTAAATTTCTTGGGCTACGCTGGGGCTTCCACCTTAAGATAAGGTGATGATGATCCCGTGCAGTACTTTTATAAGTGCGCGTTGACATTTATTTTGTGAACAGTGGTGGCTCAGTAATAACGGCCCCGACATATGAGTTGTAAGTAGTGGGTTTGAACCTAAGCGGGCGCAATTTTTTTTAGTCTGTTAAGTGTACCACTGCTTGGCAATGGCCTCTCTTTTCTCCTTCCAAACCTCTCTATCTTTTGCTATATCTGGGCATGTTCGCCCCGCAAACAAGTTCAGGCGCATTCCTTTTTTTAGTTCCCCCGTATTGTCCCACTCCTGGGCAAAGGCCTCCCCCAGCCTTCCACTTCTCACGATGGTGTGCGTCTTCTCGCCGCATTACTTTGTGTAATTTATTTTATCACCACTGCTCTCAAACACGGTGAAGGAAAACATCTTAAGGACGACATGTCCTAGAACAGAAAATT
Organism: Noctua janthina; assembly: GCA_963576755.1. NCBI lineage: Eukaryota > Metazoa > Arthropoda > Insecta > Lepidoptera > Noctuidae > Noctua > Noctua janthina. Next base: position 14,093,852 of record OY755069.1, on the reverse strand, counting down.
CGAAGTCATGCGCCTTCTACCAACACTCCCTGGGTCAGCGCGGTGGATACAGCATGCTCCCTCTTTAAGAGAGGAGGCCTGTGTCTACATTATAGGCTGGTTATGTTAAACTGTTTTTTTAAGCCTTAACCTTGGCTAAATTTTGCAAATAATTAAATTGGAAATGGAATTGTTTATCGCAGCTAATGGAAAAGTTCGTGTGTTTAAAGAAATGTCCTAGAATAACGCTCGTCATAAATCAACATATTTATTTCTGTTAATTGGTTTAAAAAAAACCTCTTGCACGTCACATCATGTTGTTTCTTAGAACTATATGGGGCCCGTATTTTGTACTTGACTATTCTGAGAAGAAACAGCCGAAAAAACTCAGAAAACATGTAACGTCAGGGTTAACACTTCGACCTTGATTTGGCCTAGTGTAGTACGACGTTTCAATAGAATGAGAGGTCAGTTTATATTAGAATTGTTTTTTCTTTTTGCGGCCTGCTGTACAGAGCAGGTGGGCAGGACTGCCTCATTGGTCGGGTGATTGCAAGCGCGACTGCTGAGGTCTTGGTTTCGATTCCCAGTTCCAGTGTTATTGAGTTTTTCCATCAGGAATTTCTAAGTAGCAGCCACGGTCTCTGGATTTGTGCCTGGTTGATGGCAATAGTTTCGCCCCCTATTACATGGGACTTAAACAAAACTGGCGAAATGTAGGTGTACTGTTAGGTACCCCTCTGCCTAACCCTTCGGGGATTACAGGCGTGATGTTATGTTATTTACAGAGCAATTTTTATTGATAGTTTATTTAATCTTGTTCTGGGTTAATAGAAACTTTTTTACTCTTGTAAGTAAAAAATAAATGCCCTTTTTACATTGGCATTTATACACACTATGGCTAGTACACTAGTATAGGTAGGTACCAGTAGCGAAGGGTGAATTTTTGTAAGAGGTAAGCCGGAGTACGTATCTTTAATGTGATTATATTATTTGTCTATAGAATACTGACTGTGCCATTTTTCAAAGGGAATCCGGTAGGAATCGAGTTCTATGGAACCTTCGCCACTGGTAGGTAGGTACCTACTTGTTTTTGTCCTTTCAACTCGAGGAGTTCCTTGTGTAAATGAGAAATTGATAATACTAGTTTGAGTCTTAAGCTGCTTCTGATATTAATTAATAAATACTTATTTCAGACTAGCTGTTGCGCGACCTCCATCCGCGTGAAATTATTACAAAAATATTACTTCCCTATCATAATCGAATTTTGTTAACAATTTCCATGGTTTGATTTTATTGCATGCAACTCTAATACTTTTCTACATCAATTAACTGCCAGTAAAAGTCTCGCAAAGTAAAATTCTCTCCGAAATTGTTACCTCTTCAAATTTATAAGAATAGTCTGTTTTATTTTATCCCCCTAAAATTCAAAAACTCGACTTAATAATCAGACATCAAACTTATGATACGTAGAACAAGAAAGTGCTGATTTTCACATAGAAACAATATGGAGAGTCGAATATCTTTCCACGCAACACTGTGTTTACTAACACCGGAATTACTTATACGTATTCAGTACTTCCATTCTGAGCCCCGTCACATAGGAAATTATTCATCGGTTATTAAAAAAAAAAAAATCAGCTGCTCCATACATTTTGACCATGTAGGTATTGCACTTTTGTAGGAAACAGCAGATTTTTTTCATCGGTTTTTAATAACCGAAAAAAAAATTCATCATCATCTGCCTAGCCTTTTCCCAACTATGTTGGGGTCGGCTCCCAGTCTAACCGGATGTAGCTGAATACCAGTATTTTACATGGAGCGACTGCCTATCTGACCTCCACAACCCAGTTAGTACTGGGTAATACGATACCCCTTGGTAAGACTGGTTGTCAGACTTTCTGGGTCACTGACTACCTAACGACTGTGAAAGATCTACAAATGACAGCCGGGACCAACGGCTTAACGTGCTTTCCGAGGCACGGAGGAAACTCGGTATGTAAAGGGTGGTCACCCATCCACAGACCAACCTAGGCAAGCATGGCTTAACCTAAAGATCGATCCGAGCGGCTATTATTTAGCCACGAGCTCCTCTCAAAAAAAAATTCTATGTGGTAAAAAAATCTGTATGGAGCAGCTGATTTTTTTTTTAATAACCGATGAAAAATTTCTATGTGGCGAGCCTCACAATGATGTACTGAATACGTGGTAACCGTTTTCGCGTCGGTGTCCCTTCCACCCTATATACCTGACCTATCCACATGCATGTGAGTTCTTATAAAAGTAAATATACAAAATCCTGCAAAACGATAATATACACACATTTTTTTAAATTAAAAAAAAATTACTCTGTCGGAAAAAAAAACAAAAAATTCTGCAGGTTCATGAAAAGATACAATATCTCACGGCCGAAATGTATGGAACAGCTGATTTTTTTACGACCTGGGGCTTCTAGATTGATATCTCGAAACCATGGTTCAAGTTTGTGTTACAATGTCCCTTTTTCAGAGTTTATATTAAAATTGTGACCTTTTATAAAATAGATCTAAGTAATATTTAATATTTTAATTTATAAATGATATTAGTGATAAGTGTGTTTTATTATTGTTAAGATTTGGCTTATTAATAAATATATTGTTCATATAAATTATAACATTTATCTAAGTATATATATTTGTACTTAAAGTTTGTTTGCAACTAGCCATGTAACTGACTAAAAGATTTTTTTATTCTGTTGTCTATACGGAATAAATATGTAAATCTCGAAAGTAATAAAATATCTTCTAAAATAGGAAAAGAGAAAATATTTATAAGAAATTAATCCATTAGTAGTATTTTATGCAATTTTTCAAGACAAATTAGTTCCTGTTAAAAATCTCTGATTATTTCATGGTCTGTTGTTACAATTTAGTGCTTTTCCAATACACATGAATAGGTATATTAAAATACATAAAAATAATAACCTCACCTATATTTGAGATCCATAACTTCAAAGTTATAAACTGAAGAATACATTCCCGCCAAAAACACAGGCAACAATATCAAAAAGTAACTGTAAACATTGAACTTCCCAAAGGGTCCTAGAACTGTCAAAATATCGTCCACAGACACTTCAGAATTCGATTTTTTTTCCGGATCCATGATTGAAGCACAGCACTATTACAATTAAAAAAAAATACAATAAATACAACACTTTAGTACGTAATTAATTGAAATTTTTGTTTGAATATGGAACGCGCGCGTGCGACGTCGAACGTCGGGCCGATAGTGCGCGCCGCGAACTCGATCTATGCTTTTTATTGTTCATGTTAATATCATTGCCTATCGAAGCGGAGTTTACTTACGATAACATTGACTATGAAACTTTACTCTATTTACGACTACTTTTACTATACTGCTGAGAAAAGCACTTATTGACTTCAGATGTTAGATCGTTGACTGGTCGTTAATTTATGATGTGAACGATGCACATTGCGCGGCAAAATCCATTAGAAACAGATTCAACCCTATCGGAATGGATAAAAAAAAAATAAGGGCAATAAAAGCTAGATTTTCGCCACTAGTCAGCATCATCTGCCTAGCGTTTTTCCAACTATATTGGGGTTGGTTTCCAGTGTAACCGGATGCAGCTGCATACCAGTATTTTACATGAAGCGACTGCCTATCTGACCTCCACAATCCAGAAAGTATTGGGTTATAAGAATACCCCTTAGTAAGGTTGGTTGTCAGACTTTCGGCCACTGTACCTGTTATCATTCCCAAAACCGCCACTACTACTTCTTGCGCTAAAAACTTGTGGTCCATAGCAAAAAAATAAGTCTGGGATGGGCAACACTATCTTCCCGTCTGAAAAGAAAAAAGAAAAAAAAGAAATGAAAATTTTAAAAAACTCCTCTTTGTCAACGTATAAATTGTTTTTGGACGCCGGGAGGGCACGCCCTAGTAGGACATGCACTGACCTTATTGGTGAGGTTCTTCAGAAAGGTCTGGTGCGTAGTACTAGCAACCGGTGTGCGTGTATGACCAGATGTATGGACGTAGATGAGGCACAAAGAGTATGAAAGGATGGGAGTAGTTGGCGTTTTGAGGTTTATGCCTTCCCCCCATAGGAAAGAGGCGTGAGTTCTTTGTACCGCCGCCAGCACATCAAGCTATCTGAAATTGTCAAATTTTTCAAATTAACCTTGAACCTAATGCCTTAGCGATAAAGTTGCAAATCTATTAAAGAAATTTAACAGATTGTGGTAGCTGGATGTGCTGGCGTCTGTATATATGTAATTATGTAAAATTATTTTCAAGATGAAGAGGCAATGTTTATCAAAAGCCTTGAAGAAGAAGAAGTTGGGTTGTTGAGGTCAGATAGACAGTCGTTTCAAGTAAAATACTGGTATTCAGCTACATTCAGTTAAACACTGTTTTAAGCTTTCACGGTTTACAACTAAACTTATACTGTCACTTACGGGATATCTTCCGTGATTGTTCATTATTTTGAGCTCCCGTCTCGGTCGGCTTCCAATCTAACTGGAGACATCCAGTTAAGCCGACCCAACATAGTTGGGAAAAGTCTAGGCCGATGATGATGATGGTTAGCCGAAGCCTGACTTAATAGACAGAACCTATTAGACTTGCGTAAGTTTGTTGCTACTGTTAACTACACGACAATGTAAACTTAACAACAAATTACGCAAAGACTTTCGTTGCAGAAATGGAAAGTAATGGCGGTGCAACATGGTGTTATGTCTTTTGTGGTAACCGCAGATGATTTTCACGTTCATTGGTTATCGGAATTTGGGAAAGGGATACTGAGATCACATCTAGTGATCATAATCTACATAGCATTTACCCAATATTTAATTTTGTGTCAAACGAAAGATAGGAAAATAAGTTTTACGCAGCTCTCAGTGCGGCGGGGCTGAAATGCTGACGCAAATCACATGAGAGATGTAATAAAGTTATTTTCATAGGTACATGAAGAAGGAGGCGCGGGAAAAGAGCACATGGAAGGAATTGGGGGAGGCCTTTGCCCAGCAGTGGGACAATACAGGCTAAAAAAAAAAAAAAACATTAAGAAGATTGTCTTATTTCACAAAACCCTGAGTTATGTATGAGTCGAACTATTCGAGAACAGGTCAACTCAAATCTGTGTGGTTCTTTCTTAAAATACCATCTCAGACTCTAATCTCCATGATGTTCTTGACCAAGATTATATCTGGGCTTTAAAAGAGACGGTGACCTCTGTGTTTGTTTCGGCTGGTTCTGCTCAGAGTAATCAGGTACAAAACACCAGCCCTATCTAGTTTTAAAATATTTTTTTTTTGAAATGTAAAAGTGTAAAAACCAATTTACAAATAAAACATCATTTACTCAGTTTGATTGGATTATTTCTACGAGAGGGTTCATCGTTCAACGTGAATTAAAAAATACAGAACACTACTTACTAGCTCGTCGCTAAATAATAACAGCCGCTCAGGTCGATCATCAGGTTAAGCCACGCTTGCTTAGGTTGGTCCAAGGATGGGTGACCACCCATTACATACCGAGTTTCCTCCGTTCCTCGGAAAGCACGCTAAGCCGTTGGTCCCGGCGGTAATTTTTAAATCTTTAACAGTCGTTACAGGTAGTCAGTGGCCCCGAAAATATGACAACCAGTCTTACCAAGGAATATCGTATTACCTAGTACTAACAGGTTTGTGGTGGTCAAATAGGCAGTCGCTGTTGATGACATAGTTGGGAAAAGGCTAAGCAGAGGATGATAAAGGACACTACTTACCCCATATCCCTTCACATGAGGACTTGCATATCATTACTTGTTCTATTATCATCGTTCCAATAACAAGGTTTAAGCTTATCGTTTCCCTCTATTTACACCTGTTTCTGTTGATGTTATGTTATGGTAGCCATGTTTTGTAAACAGTCACAGTAGCATCGGAAACCTTTGTTTGACCACGAGGTATCGGTTGCTAAGACATACAGTTAGGTACTACGGTACAAAATAAGTTTTTCTTTTGATTTTACTCCAATTAAAAGATAAAACTAGGTGGTCGATCAATTGATATTCGATTATTTGGTATTCGATTTGGCATAGTACACCCTAGCTATAGTGTTACGTCTAATTAAGTTTTTCTTTTGATTTTACTGCAATTATTAGATAAAACTCAGGAAAATTACCAAGGTAAAGGACATAACAAAAACCATAATGACCCAAAAATGCAAATGGGCAGGTTAAAGTCTCCCACCAAAGATCACCAGGGAACAAATGGTCCAAAATTGTCACGAATTGGTAACCTATACACAAGAAAAGGTATGCCATTCAAAAGATGGAGCGATGACATGGAACAGACTGGCAAGAGATAGAGCGAAATGGAGAGAAATGGAGGAAGCTTTCACTGCCAGAGCAGTCCTTACAAAACACACAATAACCAATTAAGATGTAACACTAACAAACTAGAATAAGCATACATACAAATGTACGAAAATGTAAAATCTGTGTTAGGAACAAATAAAGCTATTATTATAAGATAAAACTACATTACATTACTACATTAGGTAAAATCATAGTGTAATGTGTAATTGCCTTATATTTGAACCTCAAGCCCTCATAAGTAGAACTAATAAACCCATCAAAGAGTGTCCATGTAGTTTTGTTCCATAGAGATCTACGTTAGGGAATGGGCAACTACCGGGGTAATGGGTACTTTCACAGTTTTTATGCCTTGTGACTGGGACTGTAGCTACTTTTCATTGTTGTCTTTGATTCGACAATTCAAAAGTGCCTGTTACTGGCCTAATTGAAATAAATGCTTTGGTCTGAGTCGCTCGATGTATATTATTGTACTAGTTTCTATATTCGGTTAGACTGAAAGCCAGCCCCAACATTTTGGGAAAAAGCTTAGACCAATGATGAAGAGAGAGTAAATAATTTTTCAGTTCACAGACAGAGGATTGGCTCACCTAGCAGTAGCATTGCTGCAAACTTTGAAGGTAGCAAGTGACTAAAAAGAAAGGTAAGAGATTAAAAAGAGACAAATCTCAATGTATCGACGAAGAAAAACGTTAAATTTTAGTTGAATTTCTGACTTAGACAGAAAAAATAATCATTTTAAAACTTAGTTGTACGCAATGATATTTTAAAGAAAGATACACTACGTTCATACTGAACGGCGTTCAAATATCGTTGCGTTGTTGCAACTGATGATAATACGGAACGTATGATACAGAAAGAGATAGCTATTGCGCTTGAAGTACTTAAACTACGACAATTGTCCGAATTTGTCTGCAACAATTTGCGCGCGCTAGTGCGATATCTACCTTTGTTAATTTATAATATCATGGGTTGTACGTACTACTTTTATTAAACGATCAATCATATTTTATTAGCTGTTGAGGAAAACTGTGGTAATTTAAATATTCTATTCTCAATGTAAGTATTTAGTTAATAACACTATTGTGAAAGAAACACTATTTGTCATCTGCATCTTGTGCCCTAGTGTCACGGCTCAACTCTTCATATATTTTTATAATACGAACAGGGTTTTATTTTGTTTTGTGGACAATCTAGTACCAGACAAGGGTAAGGCATATGCAAATGCAGGTAAATATGACACGGGAAAGATACCTGGAGAGAAATAATAAGTGGAAAAAGTCGTGAAAGAAGAACTTCTTTCTTTAACGTGTGGTTAGTGTCTAACCTGGTGTCAGAGTTTTTATGCTGCTCATGGGCCTCTGACTTGGTTTTACTTACCGTCGAGAAATATATCTCAGGCATGCTGGTTTCCTCACGATGTTTTCCATCACCGAAGCAAGTGATAATTATACAATACGCACATGAATCCGAAAAATCAGAGGTGCGTGTCTTGAGACCTATGACTTGGCAGTCCCACGGTCACACTACTAGGCTATCACTGCAAAGAAGAACTAAAATCCATCTAGGAAAGAGCCCTATCCGTGAGGAGGTCAAGGGTTTTTAGTAAAAAGAAATTAAGGTCTTAGTCCAATCATCTTAATTCTGCCGGCTGCCATAGTTAAGTGCAAGTCATCACTATGAGGCCAAACGTGTTTACTTGACTTTGACAATTCTTCTAACATAACATATTTATTGACTAACAGCCTTGCCATCACAAAATACGCATCTGCTTAACATGGCTAAGTAACTAAGTAAACAAACAAGGAAGGTATGCTTGCGTACTTAATATTTACCTACGTTGGAATGTTCTTTATTTTTGGCACACTTTCTAGCGTTTCCCAAGTCTAATTGAGTGGATAATTGCAGGGCATTGAGTCTTTGCAAGGCTACAATGGTGTATCGATAACAACATTAATTTGGATTTTGGACCACAATTGGGCATCTCCTAGATTGTTAATGGTGGGAAATGAAGGACGTCCAAATAAATTAATGATTTTTTAGGGACGTAAGTTCATTGCTGCACAAAATAGAGACACTGGACATTACAGCTTAACTGGCTAAACTGGCACTGGATTTCTGTCATGATTTACACGAACGAGATACTCTTTTTAGAGACGGTAATCGGAATATCACAACAGACTAATGTGAAATGTCTGTTGTGGATAGGCCGTCGTGTTTACTGTCCCTACGGAAATACTACTAGGTCACTTACTAGGTCTTTGATATTGGAAATCGCGTTATGGAACTCAAATTGAGTTGGGCAGGAGAAAGGCGCTGTGATGGCAGGTAGAGTAAAGCTGTGACGTCCATGGACTGGAAAGAGGAGCGAGGGCGGCGTGATAGGCAGATGACGTTGTTGCCATCGCGGGAATATCCTGGATGAGGCTGGCATAAGAACGTGGAGCTTGGCACAAGCAAAGAGAGGCCTATACCCAGCATTGGGTGAAATCGAGCTGTGGATGATGATGATGACGGGAATACTTCTACGGCATAATGCTTAATGGGTATTGCACCTCTGTCATCCAAGAACGGCAGAGCAAAAAGCTTTTCTTGTCAAAGAAGAATCAGACTATCATTCATGGGCCACTGACGTGCCGGCGGACGCTCGGTCCTCCACCCAACTTCCTAGTAATTTGCAGACCTGCAAATAAAAACTCTTGTGAACCCACACTAACTTCCAGATTAACCACAGTAATATAATTTGTAATTTTATTAGCTAACTCGAAACCGCAGAGCTTTATTGAAGATGTTTGTTGTGCATTAAACTCAGCACTTTGAATTACCTGAATTATGGCTGCAACAATGGTGTAACGTCTACGGAATTATCGTTCTGTAATGAAATCACAGTCTAATCAACAGTCTATCATTTCTTGGTCATATGAATGGAATACAATCTCAAACAGTCTTAATTTAGTCTCAAGGACATTTTACTTGAGTGTGGATCTGACAAATGCATTTAACAAGTGGTGATTATGTTAACCTCTTTATAGTTCGATTCAATCTTTATGGCGGCTCGGAAGTTAGCTGGGAGTGACCCACTGCGCATTATATACAGGCAAGAGGATGCTTCCTCTGCGCCCTGCTAAAACCTAAAATTGTGTTCTGCGCAGCTTAACGTTAGATGTTCCGAGCAGTCATAAATTTTAAATCGTTATATCTGCGCAGACCGTTACTCGCAGCTAACTTCCTAACCGCCATAAAGTTTGAACAGAACTATAACATCATTTCAACTCATTTTCACCCACTGCTAGCCTTTGGCTGTCTTTGTCTGTGCTGATTTCCGCGCTCCCATGGCAGTCTCCTCTAGGTTGTACCTACCCGCAATGGCATTAATGCATCCTCCCATCTCGCCGCCGCCGGCTCAATTGATAAGAAATAAAAGGTGATATACAAGAAACGTACCTTAGTCGTAAGTTTTCCTCTTGAACCTGAACATCTACTATTCAGTATTCTTAGATATTCCTTTATCAATACTGTCACCTTTAAGTATCCTACTTCCGGACAAAGGCCTTTTCTACAAGACTGAGAGATTCCTCAATCTATCTTCTCTTTGGTTTGGTGTCTTGCCAACTGCGTGCTTGTAAATTCCGACCATAAACTTAGTCAGGGACTACGTCCTTACCTGTAAATCTGAGGTGTCTATTAACATGGAATATAAATTAAATCAAAGAAGTTAAATGTGGTGCCAAGTTTGACGAATGTTTGACGAATCAATGACGCGGTTCATTTAACCTATCAAAGGTAAGTAAGATCCGCCTGCATCACGAGTTACTAAATGCATTTAGAGCTAATCATGTTAAAACAGCACTCTGTCACTGTCATCTCACACGATTGACAGAAACACAATGACAGAAACATGAAGATGTCTTAAATTCATTTAATGTCGATAACTAAAAGAATAATTGTGATTGTGTGATTTGTAGTACTAACGGGCCTTAATACCTATATTAAGTTACCCAAGGTGTTGAATTCAATGATATAAAAAGTAGGTACCGAGTCAAAATTTATTTTAGAGCTGAAGCTAGAACTTCAACAGCCCCTAAATACGGCTGAAATATAAAAGCAGATTCTCTGCCAGAATCAGATAAGCATATAATGCAATAGCACCAACAATTTGCATTGGTGGGCACACGACTTGTATTGCAAGAGATTTCCGTGTTTTATACCGTTGACGTGAACTAGTATTCGATATTGCGCGTCCTGTGGTTTAGTGATGTGCTCGTATTTAATCGATATTTTAAAAAAGGTCAAACTTTTAAGTGAAATTCCATAACAACTTTATTTATGTATAACTAATTATAGTTTAAGTTTTTATTGCTTTTATGGATTTCAACCTTGGAACTAGTTTATTTTCACTCGGAACCCAGTTATTTTTAAACCAATTTTGAGTCGGAAAAGAATGGAACGACCTTTCTTTACTTACCTACTGATTCGCAAGGTGATACCGCAGATTATGACAAGAGGTGACATCGGTAAACGCTTATCTATTGCTTAATTATAGCGATTATGCTCAAAAGAAATAAGGCTGAGTGAACAATTATTAACTATTTAGGTCCAATTATTAAGATTAACAATGTCGCAAACCTTTAAGAGCATATTTCTTTTCCTCTTGGTGTCGCTCTTCGTAAACAAAAAAGACCAGTGGCTAGATACTGCTTATCTAGTTACTTCAAATCCGTGACATTTGAAATTATGTATTTTCACTAATTTCTATGTTTTTTGACTTATGACATAGAGATTAGTGAAAAATACTGCTGTTTACCTCTTTTCAATAAATACGAGCACATTATTGATTACGACTTCAAAGATTTAGGATTTCTTATGGACAATTTTCTCGTAGAATAGGTCAGGAAAGGATAGGATATATATATAAATCATCCTGATGAGTAATCTATTGGTGTTTAATTGATAGTTGTCGTGATCGATATATATTGTTTACAGGACAGATGTTTCCAATTGGTTTTGCCCAGAAGTGGTACGAAAGCAAAAAACTCATACTAGGAGTATGAGTTTTAAAAGTGATGAATCGATCACGACAACTATCAATTAAACACCAATAGATTACTCATTTGCTTCAAGTAAATTGGCTCGTCCCTAATAAGGTGCCTACTGCATTATTTAGAATATAATCGAGATTGTAACGTGTATGTCACAGTACGCCATAACTTAAAGGTTTCATCGGTAACAGTATCCGTACTGACTTCGAGGTAAAGACTTTAGCATACGTTTGAGTAACAGAGTTGATGCTCTAAAAAGCTATTTATTTTCAAGAACCCAAACGAGAATGGGAAAATAAAACATTTGATCAATCATCATTCATCAATCATCATCGAAAAAGCCCACTGCTGGACATAGGCCTCCCCCAAATATCGGTCCCGTAATTGAACAATGCGAGTTATTTGTATGATTCCTGCATCATCATCAGTCTACAGCAGTCCACTGCTGGCCATAGGCCTCCTCAATCGCACGCCACTTAACTCGATTCTCGGCAACTCTCATCCGTTTGCTACCAGCCACCCTGCGAAGTACGTCGCTCCACCGAGCCTGAGTCATCTCTGAATGAGTTCGTTTTAACATTAGATGCACTATTTGAAAAATGATCGAGTTTGATAAAACCTTTAACTTGTGTCGTACTAACATAAATGTGAAAGGAAAAACACAAAAATGAATAATGCAGTGATGGAGTAATCGTAACATTTGTCTAGTAACAGGTACAGCTTCGAACCATTAATGAGGCGCGATTCCGAAATGACTCAACTATATAGGAATGATTCGACTTGTCAACACATTGGACGGTGTAAGGAAAATGCTGTGATTTGCAATCGAAATTGCGATTCTACTTCACAACTTTATTTTGCAGTTCACGTTTAATATAAGACTAGGCATTTATATTTATTTTAAAGTAGGGCAAAATTAAACCTTTGTCTAACAGTGACAAAATATGTGTGTTAAGCGGTCGCTTAGCTGGTTTTGATTGAATGATTTCGTTGAAAATATTAGGAGACCGATTCTGGAGTATAAGCATTTTTTAGTATTCTACCCAAAAAACTATCGATATTTTCAGCCGCCATGTCCCATCCCTATCCAACTCTATTTTGGAGCCGAGCTCTTTGTGGGATTGAAACTTTTTGACTCAGAGGGATTGTTATCCGACAAGTAGCTTCAGACGTATGCTTTGCTTCCCACTTTCTACCTGATTCGTTTGTATGTACAGATTTTGCTATTATTATACTATTTATTTATGTTGAAATATCTTATCTTGTTGAGTACGTCATTAGTCCTGAGGTCACAAGCGCAACTGATGAGCATGAGGTTCTGGGTTCGATTCCCAGGTCTGGTAAACTGTTATAGGATTTTTCCATCAGGAATTTCTCAGTAGCAGCCACGGATTTATGCCCGTCTGATAGCAATAGGCTACCCCCTCTTACATGGAACTTAAGTATAACTGGCGAAGTGTGGGTGTACTATTAGGTACACCTCTGCCTAACTCTTCGGGGATTACAGGCGTGGTGTTGTTATGGAATATCTTGTAGAAGTGACATTGGGTTCTTCATAAATCTGGGACTAGTGTCTACCGGCGACTTCACTTGCGTGAAAAACACATTTTAAGGTACTAGGCAATAGTGTAGGTTTCTATTCGTGAAGATTTTTTTAAATCGGATGAGCAGTTTCAGAGGCAACAATTAAAAGTAACTTTGTCAAACGGTGGCTTGTGTGATTATTTTAGACGTGGAAGAATCCCACGTAGACTGGGCTAGATGACTAGATGAACTGAGGTTCAGGTGAACGTCTGCAGGGCATGATCTGTTGGATGTATTCAATAGTGAAATTTTTTGAAGAATCATTAAAATTCAACTTAAAGCCGATTTTTAAATCGATCATGCAGTAAAGCTGATGTGGTCTGGAAATACTATACAGGGTGGTAGGGATGTCGATGCACAAACAGTGCACCACGTTATCAGTACATCGTTCTGAACCCCACACCGAAATTTTTATGGAAGTTTAAAAAAAAAGTTGCAGTTCTTTTTATTTAATTATCAGTACGATGCACTGAATACGAGGTTTATCCGTTTGTGCGTCGGTGCTCCTCCACCATGTATAAGCCTAGATTTCATAGTAGCAACCCGGATTCTGAATTTGTGCCTGGTTGATGGCAATAGGCTTATCTCCTATTACATAGACCTTGCATATTCATCCCGCAATATCTTAGTTTCAATGGAATTTCTTATTAGCAGCCAGTTTGAATTTGTGCCCGGTATAAATAATAAATCCTATCTATTTCTGTGAATTGGTTTAAAAAAACTCTTGTACACGTCAACATATTATATTTTAAAACTAGATGGGGCCGGTGTTTCGTACCTGACTACTCTGAGAAGAAACATCCGAAACAAATTCAGAGGTCAAAAAAAAAAGAGACATTTTAAAGTCCAGGCATTGCTCAAGTCATATGAGGACCATGTAGATTAATGTCTGAGATGGTCTTTTGAATAATAATATATTTTACGGTAAGAGGTTCGTCCCTCTTACACTGGCAAAATGTGGGTGCACTATTGGTACACGTCTGCCTAACCCTTTCGGGATTACAGTCGTGATGTTACGAGTATATATCTTGTAGTTTGAGTGGACCCTAGAGCAAAAACGAAGCCATTCATTCTTGTAAGAAAACAATGTTCTTGCATTAAAATTGTGAATGAAATATTCATGAATTCTGAATGAAAATGAAGAATCTTCATTTAAAATGCCATCATAATGACTAAATTGTTGGTATTGTTCAGTTATTGATTGGCGTTAGTAATTAATATACCTAGTTATTAATAAAGCTACTTATTAATTAATGTTGCCCGTGAAATATAAATCATTTTAATAGACGTAACAATCGTATTGATTTCCATGTTGATTTATGTGAGATTAGGACATTGTAAAGTATTATATCTGTTTGAATGGAAGATGAGTTACCTACATTTGATCATAGATGAGGGTTTAACAGGACCCATCACTCAACCAAGCATTATATACATCAAACTAAGTAACTTTGACGCAAAAATGAATGCTGGGAAACGACCATTTTTTTTGAGGTGAAAATTCACGTTTTACGGTAGGACTCAATGTAACGCACTCAAAACATTGTGCCGATGGATGGATTGAATAGTACGGGGGTCGTGGTGGTGTTTAAAGTAAAAATATTACATTAAAAACATGAATTAAAAAAAAAAAACTTTTGAACTTTGATCCTCAATATCTCCGTAACTAGAAGGAAATCATTTTTTTGTTTCAGACCATAGCTGGGAAAGGTATGGTCTGGAACAAAAAAAAATACTGCAATGACGGGGAAAACAAGTGCTTTTCAGCTTCGTTAAGGGTTTTATTACACCCTTTATTAACATTTTTAAAATTTAGATATCACCTCGCCAGTTATCCCTGAAGGGTCAAGCAGAAGCTTACTTCATATTATAAGAGTATCTCGGCTTCTGTACATTTCGCTAGTTATGTATAAGTCCCATTTAATAGGGAGCGCGCCTATTGCCATGCACCGGACACAAATCGGGTGTCCGGGATGCTACTGAGACATTCATGATGGAAAGACCCAATAGCTAACATTTTGTCCGACCTGGGAATCGAACCCAAGATATCATGCTCAGCAGAAGTGCTGGCTGCTAAACCAAAAACACTTATTTTATCAGTCTGATTCTATTTGCAAAACTAGAAAGTCGTGGAAAGGCTCACTATTCTACACATTCCTTTAATGGTAAAATATTTCCTGATTTTGCCTTTTTAAGGAAATTTCAAAACGCTCAGTTGACACTTCCCGTGACCCGAGTGTTGCCATACAACGTTGAAACGCTGCCAGTCTCTTGGGGACACATTACATCATCATCACCATACGCGTTGAGGAGTACTTTTTTGGTGTCATTTTTTAGTCTATTGTAAAGTTAGTTTCTTTATTTTATTTTAATTAATTAATTTACTAGCGACCCGCCCCGCCTTCGCACGGCTGCAATGTTTTACATATAAACCTTCCTCTTGAATTACTCTATCTATTGCTAAGAACTGCATTAAAATTCGCTCCGTAAATTAAAACATCTAAGCGTACAAACAGCGAGAACAACTTTGTTTTATATATATAAAGATGTAATATTTCCTAATCATTATCATCATCATCATCATTTCAGCCGAAAGACGTCCACTGCTGGACATAGGCCTCCCCCAAGTGTCGCCACATTGGCCGGTCCCGTGCGAATCGCATCCAGCGCATCCCTGCAACCTTCACCAGGTCATCGGTCCACCTAGTGGGAGGCCTTCTAACGCAACGTCGTCTGGTTCGCGGTCGCCACTCCAGAACTTTTCGGCCGCATCGGCTTTCAGTTTTGCGAGCAATGTGCCCTGCCCACGATCAGCCTGATCAGCGTTTACTGCAAAATTGATTAAAAAATCCTAAAAATTTCACAATAAGGTATGTTCAGCACCATGCCCTGCCGACCTTCACCTGGTCCTCAGTCCATCTAGCCCAGTCTACGGGAATCCCACGTCTAAAAATAATCACACAAGTCATCGTACGACAAAGCTACTTTTAATTGCAAAGCCTTGGCCTTTTCAGTATTCCTTTTAATAAGTTTATACCCTCAATAAAACTGACGATTAAATTTAAATACGCTGATTCAGCGACAGTAAAAATATTGACGGCAATTTCAGTTCCCAAAAACCTTTGATGTCACTTTCTAACTAATCACGGTTAAGTGCTATTATTGTTGAAAACAAAATGGCGTTTGGGAATGAAAAAAGCAACTTTGTAATTATGGAATGAGAACTTGAAACTTGAAGGTGGCTTGCTTGTAGGGCTGACAACCAACCATTGTCTTGTTCTGACACGTGCAAGGTTTAAGTATTTATTACAAAAAGACCTTAAAAGCAAATCGAAAAGGCAACATTCTCTATCGCTAGATCTGGGTCAAGTATCACAAATGACAATCATGAAAAGATAATCTCAACACTACAGTAAATGGAGATGAATAAGATTTGATTGCTACACGGTAGATCAATGGTTAGAGGTTTGTGGTTTGCTGGAGGTTGCGGGTTTGCCCGCGTCCACAGTGCGAGCCTAGCGACTAGGCCTAACGCGGGCGCGTATTATCAAACGTATGAAACCGCCGTTTACGTCCATAGTGTGGTGACTAGCGCGGCGGGCATGAGCGATATAGCGCGCGTACCTAGTAGAGATGGGCAAAATGTATCACTGAAAAGAAAAGATTGAAATGTATCTTTCGATCGCTGGGATATGTATCACTCTTTTATATCTTTATATCCTTATGTATCCGCACACAACACGCAGTGACATTGCTCTGTGCTGCTCACTGCTCAGCGTGGCTTGCTTCGCTCAACTCAATCCAATGAATCCGTAAGAGTGATAGATAAGTACCTAAGCTGTTTGCACTTTGCTTGTCGTTACATTACGTATCTCTCTGATTTATTGGACTGCTGTTTCAAGCTCTCGAATCTACTGCTTGAAGCTTGAACTAATGAATGAAGCAAATTGATTAACTGATATTTTGTTTAGTTTTGTAACCAGAGCGCCAAAAGCACTTGATTTTGAGTGACTAAAAGTTAGGCAAAGTACACGTGCAGTCAAAACTAGTATAATTGTAAAGATACACTGACTGATACAGTGATACGTTTGGATGTGAATGGATATAAAGAGTGATTGATGGAAACAGATTGATTCGTATCTTTTTTATCTATCTTTCCTGAGTTACCCATCTCTAGTACCTAGTTTTCAAACGATCAAATCAATTCGATCTTGTCGCTCGGCGTAAGCGCGTCTTCGTTTTTTTTTTGTTAAAATGGCGACAAATACTAAAGTGTTTATATGTGCTATTCAATCTAAACCAGCTATATGGCAATATAAACATCCCAACCACTGTAATCGCACAATAACAAGTGTACTCAAAGAATTTTCTAGGGTGCAATCTCAATTCTTAGTACAAAGTAAAAAATTCACCATTTATCTCTCTGTTTTTATTTATTTCGTGCACACCCTCTCATATGTTTAACACCTCCTATTTCAGAATCGGACTGTCTAGTAAAAATAATAAATCCTTGTCCATGGTTTGCGACAACTGAAATACGTGTAAGCACTACATACAACAGTTCGCACTGTGGCCACCGCACGCGCCCGCGTTAGGCCTCGCTAGGCTCGCACTGTGGACGCGCATGAATTCCACTCGTGTCAATTGTTTTAAATCTCTTTTCATAACTCAGAGGTACACTTCTAATTCATCTTATTATTCTATGCTCTGGAAAAATAAGGGTGTACTATACGCTCTGCTCTTTCCTTCCGGAGAACTACAGGCGTGAAGTTCGTTCACTTAGTGTAAAGAATTACGGTACGCTTTCAAAACCACATCAAAAAGCTTAATTTTAACATTTTATCCATGGCAACCCTACACTTCACCCAGAGGTCTAAGGACGAATGGTAATTTACTTGAATAAGTTCTGAATTATGAATACTGAAAATCTGACCCGAGAGTGTTGTGGAAGTTTCCTCAAATTATAAGTACTTTCTGAGGGTAAATAGATTACTTGCCTTATTTGAGGTGCTCGAGAAGGAAAGTGTTATGATTTATAGCTATTTATATGATAAAATAATTCGAATTTTTGAAGTGTTGGTAAAGAATTGAGTGATTGAGTGTTTTGTTGAATAATGGTCAGTCTGTAACACAAATAACTCCACTAGATTTCACATGTTGAACATATTGTTTGTATTCGAGTTCACCAGATTTAGCGGTAGGCACGCGTGGGCACGCGGTGCGCAGGCTGTGACAAGTGCAATCCGTTTGGCTATTACTGACCGACAGCTTTAATGAGTCCTCGCAAATGTATCAAATTAAGTGGAATATTCTGAAGGTTGAACACGTATTGGTTCAATTAGTATCGTAATACCTACGTGGATTATGTTAATTTAAAGCAAATAACCTGTGGGATATTGTTAAGACTTTGTGGACGCTTAATGTGCCTTTGATGGGGCAAGGCGGAGGACTCATTAAAGCGGTCGGTCTATAGTTGCCTTCTATGCGGAATCTAGAGGAGATTCTCTGTGGTCTGGAATCTGGGAGTGTCACATGTCATCTTTTTGGTTTTAGTTAGCTGGTTTCCACACGAAAACTTGTTGTTGAAAGGTTGTTAAAATTATGGGTTTTTACAATGTTGTTCAGATGGTTGCGGATGGTGGTTGTGGTGGCGGTGGTGGTGGTGGTGGTGGTGATGGTTGGTGATGGCGTGGTGGTGGTGGCGTTTGTTGGTCAGATGGTAGTTTTTTGACTTGAATATGTATTTAAAATTGCTTGTATAGTGGGAGACATGTCAAAAAAACGAATGATAACAAAATCGGGGGATACAGTTTGGTGTTGCAGCTTCATATCTATCATCTCCATTCTAAATTCAATTAAACCATTGGATAGCTAAAGGATCAAAGAATTCATTAAGTGCCAGCCAAGTGAGGACTGTGACGCATCGCGCGGAGTGGAGGGGCAAGCGCCGCCATTTTATTGTGACATCTGATATGCAAAACCAACTGCTTCACACTATCCCATGCTAATTTTGTTATGATAATGGGTTGATAAACAGGCTGGGTTAAGACGTAACTAGTTGGTATGGTGATTTTTTTCTTCAAAGAAATATAATTATATGTAGATATATCGGGATATAGTTGTATAAAAGGGAAAACTAATCAGTTATCCTTATATTTAATATTTAAATACAATATTTATTTGATTTCTGAGGAGCTCGTGGCTAAGTAATAACAGCCGCTCGGATTGACATTTAGGTTAAGCCGCGCTTGCCTAGGTTGGTCTGTGGATGGGTGACCACCCATTACATACCGAGTTTCCTCCGTGCCTCGGAAAGCACGTTAAGCCGCTGGTCCCGGGTGTCATTTGTAGATCTTTGACAGTCGTTATAGGTAGTCAGTGGCCCAAAAAGTCTGACAACCAGTCTTACCAAGGGGTATCGTATTACCCAGTACTAACTGGGTTGTGGAGGTCAGATAGGCAGTCGCTCCATGTAAAATACTGTTATTCAGCTGCATCCGGTTAGACTGGAAGCCGACCCCAACATAGTTGGGAAAAGGCTAGGCAGATGATTTATTTGATTTCTCACACGTTTTTAGTTTTAATATTACCCCCAAATATGAAACTCCAAATCGGGCTTGGCCGGTTTTTCCCTAGCGCGTGTAATTTTAATCTTTTGATTAATAATAATAATTTATTAGACACTTAATCACGCAGTCTAATCCATTACTAACTTTTCTTGTGCGTGTACAGTCACGAGCACCAATTTGTATACACTTTCCTAAATTTAAAAGCAATTTTTTCGAGAAATAACGATTGTAACTTGGAGATGGAATATTTTACATAAAAATATGAGTCCCAAAATACTATGTTCGTAACAACATGAAATTTTAATCAGAACAATAGGAGAAAACACTTTTAAAAAATTGTTAAGTGTTTACATATCGGTGCTCGTGACTGTACTTGTATTAACAAAAATGCGCTACTGTAACAATTATTATCTCTAGACATACCCTCCAAATGAGTTATTATTTAAGCAGCAAACATCTGAATCCCTGTAGGAGCATTATTCTCTGGAAGTGAGTGCGTCGTCGTGTCGGGAATATCATAAGTACCTGTGTTATGTTATTATATTACATGCTTTAATTACCCGAAAATGTACTACTTATAGTGGTACACGTATATTAGTGTAAAAATAGCCTTAACGATGCCGAAAGGCACTTGTTTTCCCTGTTTGATATTTTTTATTCTAGAACATACCTTGGAACCTTCTAGTTACGGAGATATTGGGGAATAGAATAGAATATCTAGTCTCTTCTCTCGGTCTTTATTTGCTTGGAATGTAGGTAAATAAAAATAGGTTATTAAATTATATAATAGAATCCATGTACATTCTGCCTTAATATAGCATGCAAATGTAGTACATAGCCGAGGATAAAAAGGATATTACAAAAAATATCATTTAAGAAATCCTGTACCAAATAATAACATTTGTCTACAAGTAATTTTGTGAAACGTTTTTTAAATTTTTGTAACGTTAAGTTTTTAATTTGGGCAGGTATTTTATTAAAGATTACATGAGCCATACAAACACACAGTCAAAGTTCCATGTTTTTCACAAGCTTTTTTATATACAAGTTTTTTTACAATATCTCGACGACTGCCGTACACGCACAATGCATCCATCAGCATAATGTTTTGAGTGCGCGGAAAACGTGATTGTTAACCCCAAAAATAATTAAAGTCGTTTCCCAGCAATAATTTTCGCGTATAGTTACTTAGTTTGATGTACAGAATGCTTGATTGACGGCTTCGTTAAGGGTCCGTTTCCAACCCGGAAAAAAAAAAAAAAAAAGGGTCCGTTTACACCTTGTATTTGAAGCGTGTCCAAAATCGGATCTAATTCCGCCATTTTGTTTTTCGTTTCAACTTCACAGAATGTTTACCAACACCTTTCAACGTCATTCAAGCGCTTAACTTAAGTGGCAGTTCGCAGGGCACATTGCCTACAGAACGGATGGCTGATGGGGCCGAAAAGTTCTGGAGTGGCGACCGCGGACTGGAAGACGTTGCTTTGGAAGGCCTCCCACTAGGTGAACCGATGAACTGGTGAAGGTTGCGGGGATCCGCTGAATGCGAGTTGCACGGGACCGGTCAATGTGGCGACACTTAAGGGAGGCCTATGTACAGCAGTGGACGTTTTTCGGCTGAATTGATGATGATGAAGATGAAGTGCCCAAATATCCCTGTGGCCCTGTTTGCAGGTTCGGTTAGTAACAACAGTTATTTTTATGAAAATTATGATTCAGTTTTAGTTTCCGAAGGAATGAGAAAAAGGTCGTGAGGAAAGTTTTGAGTATGTGGCTATAAGAGTAGGAATAGACCAAAGAAACGATGGATGGACTGTGTGAAGGCTGGAAGGGATGTGACTGCTGTGACGACGAGCAATAGAAAAGAATGGAAGAAGAAGACATGCTGCGCCGACCCCAAATAAATTGAGATAAGGGCAGTAGACTGACGATATTATGGTTAAGTTTTTTTTTTTTCTCTTCTCTTCAGACAGATTGGTTACGATTTACGAAGTCAACTGACACGATAGTTTGTACCAAGAACAGTTTCTAATTAACTTATTACTGTCAACCAACAATAAGTAACTGATGGAATGATAAAGTATGGTTTATTTTAAGCGATCAATATAACAAAGATGCAGCTATTATACCTAGCGACAATAAAATAATTAAGTTACTCAATTATCCTCCTTTGAAAGGTCAAGGCATGTTATTGGCGCCCAAGGACATTTAAATACATGCCTACATCATTACATATACTACTTAAGATAGAAGGGGAAAAATGATCAACATGTTATTCTTCTAGAAATAATGAACTGGTTAGTGTGGACAAAAGTGTAAAGTGTGTGAGTTATGCCTTTTTACCCAGCTGACCCAGAAGGACGGTTATGTATTTCGCGCGCATGGTTGTTTTTATGTCCGTTCCATTGTGACCCCGTAACTCCTAAACGAATGAACCGATTTGGATAAATTATACGTCTTTAGATTCGTCTTGGTGGCGCGAGTGTCACAAAGAAATTAAAAAGCAGTTCAATATTTCTTCCAAGCCTGTCGAGTTGTGTATCAATATGAAGGGTTTTAAAGGTATTTATAATAATATACAGGGTGTAAGGGACATCGCAAATTTTTACTATATTTACTTCTACCGATAGATTCGCCGTTTCTTATTTCATGATAGTAAAGGTCCAACTCCAAAAGCTCTGGTTCAGGCCACGGTCCGGTCGCCTCCATAATTGTAATTTACCGGTCGCCAAGGCTTGCTTCCTTTGTGACTTTAGAAGACGATGTAAGACTTTGATTATGGTATGGTCACGTGATGCGAAGAGACGAGAAACATGTAGTGAAGTAAGCACTGAAATTACCCGAACATAACAGAGGTAGAGGACGACCTCCGGCTATGTGGTGGACTGGCATGACGAAGCTCTTATTGGAGGAAGACTTGCCCGACCCGACAACCCAGGACAAACTGTCCCAGCACCAGAAAGTTAGGAGAGCCGACCCCACCTAAAGTGAGACAGCGCTAGCAAAAAGAACATGAAGGACTTTTATCTATGGAAAGTATCCTGAAAACACAAAATCAACAATGATATTATAAAGAAAGATACGCTACGTTCATACTGAGCGGCGTTCAAATATCGTTGCGTTGTTACGACTGCGATAGATAATATGGAACGTGTGATACAGAAAGAGATAGCTATTGCGCTTGAAGTACTTCAATTACGACAATTGTCTGAATTTGTCTGCAACAATTTGTGCGCGCTAGTGCGATATCTACCTCTTTTTATTTATAATATCATTGCAAATTAAGCGATTATCGGCCTGTAAACAATTACTTATAGGTACCGCATATACTTGTGAAGTATATCGCTCATCGCTTTTTATTTTGATGTGGTAAATACAGTCATGTCTGCGAAATAAAGCCGTGTAAAGTGTGTTACGTAAGTTTTCTGTAAATACAGAGCTACTAACTGTCATAGTTACATTTTAGGCAGCTGCTTAGTAAAGCTAATATTTGTTGAGCTGTTTATGAATAACGTGCTTACGTTAATCGATTTTATTTGTGTAAAGTCTACATATTTAGATTTATTTGGACACTTTATATTTGAAACAGTTAACTGGAAATAAGTACATAACATAACATCATGCAAGTATGTCTCCAAAGGGCTAAGTAGAGGAGTACCTAATAGTAAACCCGTTGTTTTTAAGCCCCATGAATGGGGGCGAGCCTATTGCCACCAACCGCGCACAATTCCAGACTTCTGGCTGATATTAAGAAATTCTTGATGGAAAAATCTAGTAACACCTTGCCTGACTTGAAAATCGAACCTAGGACCTGATGCTCAGCAGTAGTGCTTGAGTCCACTAGACTAATAGGTAGCTCCTTTGTTGATAACTTACTAAACTGATAAGCCTTATCATAAATCATCATCTTTTCAGAGCCTGACTTCACCCACTGCTGGGTCCTCTCTTTCTGCCAATCTCTACGCTCTTGTGTCAGCCTTATCCTCATCCAAGATTTATCGACGATGGTAACTCTGTCGTCTACCCATCTCGTCGCCGGACAACCAACACTTCCCTTTCCATAAGTACTATTTTAAAATTTCAAAAGATAGTAGAAAAAAATACTTTTTTGAAAAAAAATAACGAACTTCCAAAAAAAAACACTAAAAAGTGGAAAATAACTTTACTTTCGGTGGTCGGTGACTTTGTTTGTTTCATTGACTTTTTTGCCACTGACTTTATTTTACCCTTTTAGTTGTGGTATCTCATGGATGAAACGCATGTGACTAAAAGAGTGATGGACTTGAATGTTGATGGATGGATAGGGAGAGGAAGGTCAAAGAAAAGATGGATTGATTGTGTAAAGACTGACATAAAAGAGAAAGGAGTAAATGATGCCGTGATGTCTGACAGGGGAGAATGGAAGAAGAAAACGTGTTGCGCCGACCCCTAGTAGAATGGGACAAGGGCAGAGAGATGATGGGTTGTGGTATCTGACACAGATACTTGTGAAGTATCAATTATACAACATTAGTTTTAGTATATACGAAACCTGAAATACGTGTCTAGTATTTTTATGTAAAGAACCTATGTACAAAATTTCAAAACTGTGTCATCAAAAATCACAAAGTTATAAGCTTGTTCTGTTACCTAGTTGTCCGCACAAAAATGTGGTCACCACGCAGCGCGCGCCTCCAGCGTCCTCTTGAGCTCATTGATAATAATAATTTGGCAGTAGGTACCTAAATTTTTGCGATAGGTACTTAAAGTCGCTCGGTGTCCAACTTTTTAAATATTTTTGGGAAAAAATATAACTTGGTTTAAAAATGATTGGAATCGATTCAGTTACTTATTCTGAACAAACTATATTCAGGTTTCGCATATATTAAAAATAATGTTGTATATTGTAACTTTCTAGTTATGCTCTAATCATCCACATAGACGATATTATAGAGGATAACTCATAAAGTAAGTAATAACAGCCGCTCGGGTCGATCCTCACGTTAAGCTGCACTTGCCTAGGTTGGTCCATGGGTAGGTGACCGCCCATTACATACCGAGTATCCTCCGTGCCTCGGAAAGAACGTTAAGCCGTTGGTCCCGGCTGTCATTCGTAGATCTTTGACAGTCGTTAGAGGTAGTCAGTGGCCCTAAAAGTTTGACAACCAGTCTTACCAAGGGGTATCGTATTACCCAGTAATCGCGGAGAAATCACTGAACATACATGAAAAAAAAGATGCTGATGGAATACATAACCTTCTCCTTTTTAAGAAGTCGGTTAAAAAGCTTTCGAAATTCACGAAATTTAAGTATAGGTACATAATATTTTTAATTGTTTAGCCTCCATTGGCCCCTAACTGAAGTAATTGTCTACGTCTAATAGTAGTTTGCCCTTGGTTATGTATGAATATTTGTTCGATGTTGATATTGCGTAGTTACATTCCTACCGACTAGGTGGTTAAGCTGTGGCCATGGTCTGGGCGGAAGCGGTTTCAAAGCGCACAGTGCTTTTATAATGCTAAAATAGCGAAGGTTTTAGAAATGTAGTTTTATTGCTTGTTTTGGGGAAAGCAAGTCAAATAGTGTAACGTGTAACCTGTGAAGAGTAAAGTAGAAACCCACCTTGACCATGTTGGGGTGGACATTGTCTAACAGATTCATCCGAAATTTTTGGCATTGTTTTGTTCTGTCTCTTGCTGATAAGGAGGGAAGTGGAAATTATGTTATTCCTACTCCTCCGCTATTCTTTTCTGATTAATTTTGTTTCGGGATCCAAGACAGTGAAATTGTTTCTCTGGGACTTCATCGAGTTTCTATGTCTCGGCGCTTGATTCTGGCTTTCAAGAATGCAGTGGTTTGGGAATAGGGGCGGGATTGTGCGAGGCCACGTTAAACTGGAAATGTATAGCTTGATGTACCGCCGTGTGTTCCTACATTGGAAGTTTACATGTAAAAGACGAGGGCGAAAGTTTATTAGCAGTTACCTTCTGTTTCTTTTCCTACTACCACGGCGAAGTCACGGGATAAAACTAGCTTAATATTATATGTATAGTCTTTGTCGAGCGCTCAAGGATGATTTCCACCAAACGGCCCGCATCGCATCGGATCGGAATGGTTACGAACGGATGCGGTAACATCCGATCGCGTCCGGCAGGATGACGACGCCTACGATCGGCTCCGTACCCTCGTTTGCAAACGTATCCATTTCTGCCCCCTAGTCAAATAGTTTCATTCCTACCGTGTCGGATACGACGACAGGCGACCGGAGCCGATCGCGCGTCGCAGCATACTTTCGGCTACGATCGTGTGTCGCGGAAGACATCCGCGGTCATGCTGATGTGCGCGGCTTGGTAATATATTTATTGACAATTGATGATTTTAGGTTGTGGAACTTTCCCACAACCTAAAATCATGAATTGTCAATAAATAATAGACGTCACAAAAAATCACGATGACACGTAAATTATAATAGTGTTTGCGTAACACACGTGCGACGGACGTTGGTCGAATGTGTTTTAAAAATAATTTGAAACACGCAATAATGTTTCTGTTAGAATACTAGTAAATGGATTTGTCATCCATCATTGATTTCCGTAAAGCAACACCTGTGTAATCGAGTGATTTCATTGTTTGTACAGACGACAGCACATCAAGCTACCTGAAACTGACAAATTTTCCCATTTATCTATTAAAGTAATTTGACAGATTGTAATTGCTAGATGTACTACGTTTGTACAAATACTTACACACGAATATCGCTAGTTTTTTACGGATTCGACTGAAACTTATTACTGTTTCAGAACTGCCTCGTTGATGTAGTGGTCGAGAGTGTTTTGTTAAGCGTGATGTCTTGGGTTCGATTACCAGGTCTGAAAAAAAGTTGTTAGTAGTGTTTTTTAATAGGTTCGACCCTTATAACGTGGAACTTAAACAGAGCATAGCATAATCAGCCTATTAATGTTTCCACAGCTGGGAAGCAGGCCTCCTCTCTATGAGAGGGAATGGGCTATTATCCACCACGCGGGCCCAGTGCGGGTTGGTAGATGTCACATGTCTTCGAATTTTTGGTTCTAGGACATGCCTGCAAACAGAACTATTACTGGCGAATTCTGGGTGTAGTTCTGTGGGTACAACTCTGCCCAACCGTTCTGAGATTACATACGTGTCGTCATGTTCTTTCAATGCAATATGAAAAATCTTTAAATCTGATGGATAGCCTGTAACTTTCCATTCATTAAAGATACATCAATAAAATAAACTACTACTACTTTCTACCACTACCTATTTTCCCACACTAAAAGATTACTTGTTTTGCTTAGCGATGAAATCCTATGCTATTGAAGGAGCGATATTTTTATACAATGTGTCAGGTCATGGACACATTGAGCGCCGACCGCTTTAATTGCACATAAAGCGTCCACAAAGTCCTAACAATATCCCACAGATTATTTGGTTTAAAATAACCGTAATCCACGTAAGTATTACGATACTAGTTGAATCAATACGTGATCAACCTTCAGAATATTCCATTTAAATTGATACCTTCGCGAGGGCTCATTAAAGCTGTCGGTCTATAGCGATATTCTAGGTACTAGAATAGTTGTTGTTCTTAATATTTTTATACGCAAACCCTGCGTAGGGAACTACAGCTGTTTTGACATGGAAAGAAAAAGTTAGTTAGTTCGATACTTTCTTAAATAGATGGCGCTAACGTCACCGTAAGACGTTATTAATGGAACGAAAAATTTCGAGAGTTGTGAGCAGGGTGCGATGGTCTAATTGGTGAAGACGTCCGGTGTACTGAATCGGAAGGTCGCAGGTTCAAACCCTGCTCGCACTAGAATTTTTCTTTCCATGTCAAAACAGCTGTAGTTGTTGTTCTTCTTCTTCGTCGTCACATTCTGGCAGAGTGGTCGTGGTTGGCACATCAGGGGTGGTGGCAAGCTTCAGAATCCGTCGCCATTCCTCCTGAGGTCACCAATGCGTAGGACTGACCAAGTCAAACCTGCACTCAATGGTCCACCCCACGAAGTACAAGAAAAGCTACAGTACGGGAGAATAGTAGTTATATAACAACTATTTAATACAAATTGAAAATTTTGTTTGTTTGTTCACATTTGTAATCACGTTCTCGAAAACGGCTCTAACGATTTCGATAAAACTTGCAATCATTATGGCGGTTTACGGGGGCGAAAAATCGATCTAGATCCCATACCCGGGAAAATTCGTTTTCTCTATTGTCACCCGAGCAGCGGGCCTACCATGACGACTTAAAGCAGGAGTAATTCCAGTGTGGAAAAGTGATGGCGCTAGACGATCTGTACAGCTCTGTCTCTTTCCCACACTGTTTTTACTCCTGCTTTAAGAATAATAACCCCCCAGAGCTCGGTCGCCGAGGTACTTGTTAACAGTTATGTAAGTACAACTAAGCACACCGGTTTTAAATTATAATCATGCATAGGTGAGCCATTATTGAGTCTATATTTGCTTGAGGAAATTATGCAAATAATAATATCGATACATGCTTAAAGGATGGTAAACAAAACACCCACGTCTGAAGTCCAAGTGCTTTTGGTTTCCCTGTTTTCTTACAGATAGTCTAGCACTTACCGAGGTGACTGTACCTCTATAGGAAAATGTTGCATCCATGGGCATGGAGCAGTCTGGGGGTAGTCTAGGAACTTATATGAATTATTCACATATATCGTGGAGCTCGTGGTTAAATAATACCAGCCACTCGGGTCCATTTTCAGGCTAAGCCGCGCTTGCCTGGTTGGTCCGTGGATGGCTGACCACCCATTTCATAACAAGAGAAAAAAATCAGCTGTTCCATACATTTTGACCGTGTAGGTATTGCACTTTTGTAGGAAACAGCTGTTTTTTTTTAATAACCAATGAAAATGTTTATATTTGGTTTTAAAAATCGATGAAAAATTTCTATCTCAGTATGACGTACCTACTGAATACGTGGTAACCGTTTTCGCGTCGGTGTCCCTTCCACCTCGGATACAGCGGGTGGAGCTGTATGTTAAATTGATAGTATCACAGCAGCGAACGCAAATGTTTTCCAACTGTCGCCCAAGGCTAATCCTGCGATTGGATGCCAAGACAACTTACCTATTAATATAAGCCATAATATGTTATGGACATGACATCTTTGATAATGCGATTTGCTTTATTATTTACGTACATAAATAACTTTGTGCGGGAAGTTGATGCGCACCATGACGCACTCTGCCTACAGCGCCTCTCACAGCATCATTCCAATGCCAAATGATCTTTGTAGCATTACAGCTTATATTTGAATTAGAGATGTACCACCTAGTCGCCGACTACTCGGGGAAGCCGACTATCCGGCCATATTTGCAGTCGGCGACCTCGGCAAAAAGCGCCGACTAGAGTCGGCTCGAATGATTGCATCGAAATATAACCGTAGTTATTTTTTCCGCACGCAAAATACGCGCTTTGACGTGGAGTTGCGGACACCAGCCCGTTATACAATACACAACCGTAGTTATTTTATTTTTGAGTTTACTTTAGTTTTATTTTATAATTTAGGAATCAGAACTCTTCCTTTGGTAGTCAATAATTGAACTAATATCAAGAAAAATATAACGATATTTCTAAGACTGCGTTGTATAATGTAATCAATGCAAGCGACTCAGCTGTACATACTCGTGATTGCTTCGGTGAAGGAAAACATCGTGGGGAAACCTAGCCTCCCTAACCGAGATATTTCTTGGTATGTAAAGCCAAGTCAGGGGCCCATGGGTGGGATAAAAACTCTGACACCAGCTTAGGCACTAACCACACGATAAAGAAGAATCTGTACATAAAACCCCACGGAGATGGCTGATGCCGCCTGAACTGCGCCGACAGCCATGATCGGTTTGGCCGATAAGTCGGCCTTTTTGCAACCGATCAGTGTCGGAAAGTCGGCCAACGTCATAGTCGGCCCATCACTAATTAAAATCTACTAAAAACTTTCAACTACGACAAATTCTAAAATCATCTAAAATTAAAACCTCATTTTAATTACTCCAAAGCTGATACTGTACCCTCTAATATAATAACAAAAATCTCGGTCCTCATAAAAGTCGTATCAAGCAAATCTGTTTCTAATATCCTTGGATAGTAGTTTGGAGCGAGCGCCTTGCAAGAAACTTATGCGCCCGGGTACGCTCACTTACGTATATTGCAGTTAGCTACTACAGAGTACAAACTACAACTACTGCTTATTAACTGACTTTGAAGTTTCTTATCAAATGATAGAGAATTTACTTCTGGGGAGATTTTGGTGGAGTTTATGGTTGTCTCTTTGGATTAGATGAAATGTCTAAAGGTGCCTAGAATGCTATGGTAGGTAGGTACTTATGATCTTTATTCGCTCGAATGACGTTAAAGAGGTGTGTTGATATTAACATTAATTGTGTAATTGTTTTTTTTTTGTGGCGAGTCATATCTTTATAACATTATTAAACCAATCACAGTAACGTTAATTTATTTATATTTTGCGAATATCTAGGTCAGTGAAAAACAATCACGCTAGTAGGTACCTACGTAACTATGTAGTTGAGTACGCCTGTAATCTCCGAAGGGTAAGGCAGAAATATACCTAATAGTCCTTCCACCTTTCGCCAGTTTATAAGGGGCAAGTCTATTGCCATCAACCGGGCACAAATCGAGACCGTGGTTGCTGCTGAGAATAGATTTCTTATTGAAAAACTCAAAACACTTTGCCCGACCTGAGAGTTGAATCCAGGACGTCTTGCTCTGCAGTCGCGCTTGCGACCAGTAGTCTAACAAAACAGTTTCTTGGTTAAGTTCTGTAACTAGTCGGAACCTTGGTGTTTTATTTTTCAGATGGCTCCACTCCAAGTATGCATCCTTCCTCAAACTAAAGGAAAGGCTTCTGGATCGTTGCAAGGTTTATCTTGTTTTTTTTTGAGTTTGGCAAAGAAACAGAGACATTAAGTATAAAGCGAAATAGACCCTTAACGAATCCGAAGGGCGACCGCGACCGCGAACTGGAAGACGTTGCGTTGGAAGGCCTCCCACTAGGTGGACCGATGACCTGGTAAAGGTTGCGGGGATCCGTTGGATGCGAGACGCACGGGACCGGTCAATGTGGCGACGCTTGGGGGAGGTCTATGTCCAGCAGTGGACGTCTCTCGGCTGAAATGATGATGATGATGAATCAGCAGGGCACTTGTTCTCCAAGCCATTGCGATATTTTTTCGTTCTGAAGCACACCTGGGAACCTTCTAGTTACGGAGATATTGGAGGTCAAAGTTCGAACTTTTTTTTTTCAATGCTAGTTTTTAACGTTATCCATAACTTTACTTTAAATACCTCCATGACCCGGTTACTATTCAACGCATCCACACAAACGCACGATGTTTTGACTGCGTTAAATTGAGTTTTGCCGTAAAACGTGATTTTTCACCCCTAAAAAAAGTCGTTTCCCAGCAATAATTTTTGCTTAGGGTTACTTAGTTTGATGTACCGAATGCTTGGTTGACGGCTCCGTGAAAGGTCCGTTGTCACTTTGTATTATTTTATACTCATCTTTTCCACAGCAAGTATCATTTTCCGTTTCAACACGCCATTTATAAAGGGTGTAAATAGACCCTTAACATAAACGAAAGGCACTTGTTCTCCCCGTCACTGCGATCATTTTTTTGTTCTAGACCATACCTGCGAACCTTCTAGTTACGGAGATAGTCAAAGTTCCAACATTTTCACAAGTTTTTTTTTAAAATACATATTTTTAATGTAAGATTTTTACTTTACACACCTCCACGACCCTCGTACTATTCAATCCATTCATCAGCACAATGCTACGAGTGCTTTCCATCGAGTCCTACCGTAAAACCTGATTTAACACCCAAAAAAAAAAAAATCGCGTCCCAGCAAAAATTTTAGCGAAAAATGTTACTTTGTTTGATGTACAGAATGCTTGGTTGACGGATATGTGAAAGGTCTGTTTACAGCCTGTATATATCAGTTAATACCTTCATCCTAATCTATTCATCTATCATACAGTGAAGCTTTCAAACAGCTTCTAGGCTAATAGCATATACTAGATATAGTATATCAAACGTGCAGCACCTGTAATCTTGATCAGCATAGTGAGGTGATAGCATATAGGCTACGGTCTTCGCTTCAATCACACAAAGAGCCTTTATGCTGGTGTCAAATTGTAGGGATGGGAACTTTGGATGTTTATCGATATCGATGGAATAGTTTTAATGTAGATTGAAGAAGAATCTGTGTGCGTGTTTTCCTTTTATGAAACTAGGATATCGAACAATTTTTCTGTAGCTTTTGCAATATCGGCACGTTTATAACAATGCAAAAAGTTTCTTTTAAACTAGACATGCTGTATGTCCGATGGGATTTCCCGCAAAAATGAAGAACTTTCATAATTATTTGTTCTTTACCATGATTTAAGTTATGAATTTCCAAAAACCATTCTTCGTCCTTCTTCCTTTCCTCTTCTTGCCGTTCTAAAATGCAGCACTAAGGGAATATTTGCAACTAGCTTCTGGCTGCGACTTCGCCCGAGTGTAATTTGGTAATTCTCCCACGGGATCGTACTAACGGGATAAACAGAATCCTATGTGCTATCCTATGGGTTATAAATTATATGTGCGCCAAATTTTATTCAATCCGGTCAGTAATTTGCGTTAAAGAGTAACAAACATCCATCCATCCAGACATCCAGAAATCCAGACATGCATAAATTCTCACAAACTTTCGCAATTATAATATTGGAAGTAGGATATAAAAAATACGATTGTTAAAAAAAAAAACAAACCAGTAGGCAGTACTTGGTCTGTAATTGAATTTCATTTTCATTTTTATTTAATTGAAAAGACAATCACCTCATTGAAGATCTGACTCGCAACACATACACCAATAAACAAGAAGATAAAGCAATTTTATTATTTTTTTAACAGAATAATTAGAACACGAGTATTTCTAATTATTATAATGAGGTATGTCGATATAAAATCTTTTTATTACAACTTGCAATAATAGCATGTCGTTTGAAAGTAATAATTAGTTTCTTTAAGCTTATTAACCTTAACTAATCAAGGCAATTTAAACCGATACATACACAGGGTGTAAGGGTAAACACCGTTGTCACTCAAACCACGGGTAGTTGAATAAATAAAAAAATATAGGACCGAGTTAAAAAAAACAGAATAAGTAATTTACTTTAAAAATAAATAACAATAAATTATCCCACACCGACCGCGAATTCATGGTATGCGCCCGAGTGACGTAATCGCTGCCCGTCCTAACTACCTGCACAATACTCGTAACATAACCTGTGATGCAACTTTTCCTTTATACTTTTCCTGGCTTAGGACAGGAAAAAATACCTGCCTTAGGTGTTGCGAGACGAGTCTAAATGTAAATTTGATTTGACAACAAAGAAAATGTAAACGTAATCCAAACCATTGAGTAGGTATTTTTGAAGCATTTAAAAAGTCTTGACAATTTTATGTACAGTTAAAAATCACTGATTAAATTTACACTGATTGAATATCTCTACTTACTTAAATTAAGCTCAACAACTGTTCAAAATGGGATCCATTTACGGCCACACATGCCTTGTTGTCATGCCTCATGAATCTAACTTCTGCATACATCCTACGAGCGTCGTTCAGGTTATCTCCCGCGATGGCGTAAAACCGTACCAATTTGGTCCACTGTTCAATTGTGTAAGACAGATCTAAGTACACACAATTTACGCGCGAGAAACAAGCGGAGCGGCGCGCGACCCTATGCCGAGTTACTCGCTGACTGACTGAGGTCATGAGTCATCGTTCGTTGCACGCGCGTAGCGTATGACCGCGTGTGACCGCCGGCCGGCCGTCAGCTGTTAGCGCGCATTAGGGTGAAATGATCTTGTGGGAAATAGTAGATTTCTTCAAAAAAAAAAAAGGTTGCTTTTTTCATTGATTTTGCGTTCTTTAAGTGAAACCAAACCACTGGTTTCAAGGATAACGGTGTTTACACTAACACCCTGTATAATTATATTTGCCTATTATAACGCAAATCATATTAAAAAAACGTTGTTATTTTTATGTATACGTTCACGTTTTACAATGTTATCGTATTTTACGCTCATTGTGAACCACAAAGGATAATAATTCAGTGTCGCTTCAATCAACGTATTGATGTAATTTAAAATAATGCTGTAAAAATGCGGCTTTACAATAATTATCGCCTTAGTCCCTTCATTTCAATTTGGGACCCCGTTTAAGAGTACAGGCTATGCGAATTGCAGCGGCGACTTGCGTCAAAACAACACGCGTACCTATGTCACCTGAGGTCCTAGTACGAGCGCGTATTGTAAACGTAACGTAAATACGTCGATTTTAAAATTATATTTTTTTTTTAATTTCAAGAATTTATTCATATCTATGGAAGATACTTATTATGCTTGTTGTAAAGCAAATAATTTATTAAAATGCTTTAGGAGAATTTTATTTTATATTCAAAAATCGTCGCGCTCTGTTTTCGCGTGAGTACCGTCGTATCGCAAGTCGCGTCGCGGTAACTCGTGGCTTGCCGTAAGCAATTTATTTCATTTGTTTCTCGCAGTAGCTGTCACAAAACGCGTGTGGCTTATGATCAACTTGGTTACCTTGAGGGCTAGTTCAAAGTAAAATTGGAGGAGGCCTGTGCCCAGCAGTGGAACAGTACAGGCAAAAAAAAAAAATCTTGCTTAAACGTTCTATATAACAACAGCACTGTTGTTATGAATGTTTTGAATCATAAACTCAATAACAGTGTCCAATATCAAAATCGATCTTAAGAATTCATCGCATTACGAGTTGATAAAAAGAACAAACAGCCAACGATGAGCAGCTGTTACATCGATAACTTTTTCTATCGACATGCGGCACATCACTGTGCGGCGATTTACAGAAGTGCAATATTTTGGGAGGCGCCGCCCGCCGCGCCGCGACCCGGGTGTTACACACAAAAGGGACGGGACCGCGCTATTGTTGCACCGAGATACCATCCCTCGACTCAGTCTTGAACCATGCACTTGAAGAGTTTCTTATTTTTTTGACCTGGCATTTTTTTTGCAGGAGACAAGAACAACCTACAAGGGAACGTACAAGCGTTAATCATTTAATATTGCATGGAAGAGAGACAGCTCCGAGTGCGGATTAAATTCGTCACTTTCTTTCGTATTGTATGTAGAAAATGAATTATGTGCGTGAAATGGTTGTTATAGGCTGATTATCCCTATATTACGAGTTAACCTTTACCTTACGGTTTTTCACTTAACCCTAAAAATAACTCCTAAACGGGTAACCTTTTCGGTGCCTGGTTGTGCACTTGTGCCCAGCATCTCTCCTATATTTCCTACCTGATTGCGGCGAAGCCCAAAGTAATAATAATATTTTCAGATCACGTATTACAATCATCAGCCTGAAATACAAGTTACACGTGGATCCACCTCGTGCCATGGAGGCAAGGATTTGTTACGTAAACCACCTACAATAACAAAGAGCAGACAGCTCGTCAAGGGCCTTTGTTTTAACGGTTTCGCTAATTGGTCTAAACCTTGGTATTTTGATACACTTTTGTTAAAATTCTGTTGCCATGTGCTTAAGAGCGCTTACGACTTACGGCATTTCATACGAACTTTCAAGTCCTTTTTTTTCTAAATGACTGAACCGATTTTAATGAAACTTCATACGTATAAGCAGGATACATAGGTCTAAAAAGTTATTAGAGAACATTTTAGAAAAATAGTGTTACAGCTAAATTAGACCGATTTTAGATTTTCCATAGAAACAGAAATTAGGATTTTTTTTTTTAAGATGTTTCGAAAATGTTCTTTGATAACTTTTTGGAACTATGTATTCTGCATAATTATGCGTATGAAGTTTAATTAAAATCGGTTCAGTCATTTACAAAAAAAAAGGACTTGAAAGTTTGTATGAAATGCCCTAAAGTCTCATTGAATTATATATTTTACTAGCTTTTGCCCGCGGCTTCGCCCGCGTGGATGTCGAATAATATCCGATTATTTACCTTCATCTAACTTTTTAACCCTTCGGGGGAAGAATTGTCAAAAACGCTAAGACACGTTTAAATTAATTTTCAATCGTCAGCCTAAACACAAAATTTAAAGATCCTAACTTCAAAACTGACGGAGTTTCATATAAACTTTAATCCCCTATTTCACCCCTTTAGGAATGGAATTCTCAAAAATATTTTCTTAGTGGATACTTACTCTTCACAAAAAACACACCCTCCAAGTTTCATGATTCTAGGACCAGCGGTTTGGGCTGTGTGTTGATATATCACCCAGTCAGTCAGTCAGTTTACCATTTTATATAAGATCTATCTTTTCATACACGAAATATTTTTAGAGTAACTTCTGTAAGTCGTATAGTCACCATAACATCGAAAAAAAAATTATCTGAGTGTTTTTTTTACAAAATTATTATAATTCTAAATTTTTTGAGACTTTTTGCATAAAACCTTTACTCCCATATTCTTACAATGACAGTAGGTAAATACGACGTAGTAAACTACAGTAATGGATGCTTAAAAATAAGGAGCCAGTATTTATTTTGTAGGTCAAGTAATTTTAATTATTTATTTTTTTTTAAACTCAGAAAAAAAAACCCTTGGAATGGCTTTGTTATAGCCGTTAGATGATTTCCTGAAAATATATCGTGTATGAATTACCCTATTTATATAGATTGCGGCATTTTGCCACTTATTAAGGAAATGTATATTAGCTAAATATTATATACATTATAAATTAAAATAATCTAAAGTAACTTAACAATAAACTTAAAAAATGTCGTCAAAACACTCCCCAACGCTGTCAACTGGTAATGTACCCAAGAGAACGGCGGGGTTGCCACGTTGAATGACAACGAGAAGACTTTGGCCAAGGTAAAAGCCAGCCCTTGGGCCACGGGAAGTGTCAACTAAGGAATTGTCAGCCCCAGCACAGCACGCTAAGCTAGGAAGATGGGATGGCGCAAGAGTATCGACATAAAGGAAATACCACATTTTTTTGTTCTCAAATTTTTTTGGCTTCAATGTTTATGCCAATTGTCGTATCCATTTTTCCAACGTCCACGATTCATTCCTTCTAGCTGCATTGTTACGTAGAGCGCTAAAGTTTGCTGTAGGCCGTTTTCACACCCCAAAAAACACGGTTTGTGGCCATGTGTCTAGCTTTAAATGAAAAACAAGAGAAAAATAGCACCGCCTCTGTTTCTAGAAGGCAATTTTTGTGAAATTAAAATGCTTTGTGGCGTGTAGCGAGCCTTCTTTTTAATGTGTGTCTTTCCTCGAAGCATTCTGGGGTTTAGAAGATATTTTTGTACGACTTTAATGTTGGAATTGCGAATAGGAGTTTCTAAAGAAACTACTTTGACTTTCTGCTTTTAGAGGTAATAAATAAAAGTATTCCTTTGCAAGAGAAACGTACTCCTTTTTCAGTGAAAATATTTTGTCGGTAGTAAGTAATCCTTTTATGTTTGAATGCATTTCATTCTAAGATTACCTCAAAATTTACAATAATCTGTCGGCATTCACAATATTATTATGTTCCCAATATTATTCACGCCAAAATAATTAACTCAAAAGCCTTGTAATGCTTTCACCTAAATTGCAAAACAAAATCATATTAACCCTCCAGCAATAATCGTGATTACGTGCCACTCGCGTCGAACCTAACCCGTCAAACGCGAGTGACACATCAACGCCCATTAACCTGTAACCGCGACCATACTTTGTAACAATTAATCATGAGCAACATCAACGTCATCGCACCCCTTGCATACTTAAGTAATTACTTAAGCTTGGTTAAATATTTAAAGTAAGTTGGAGCGTTGCGGCGGAGTTTAATGAGCCAGGTACGCTTGAACTATTACTATGGTAATGATACTTAAATAGAGGTTGATGTTCTGTTGGTTTGGTTGAGAATGGAAGGGAATTGAATAGGGGAGTAAGCAGCTTTGGTCGTCTTCAAGTTTTTTTCAAGAACCATGGTATGTAGTGCTTAATACTTTGAAAATATGTATCATCATGAATAAATTTTTGAGTATTTGTGTTTTGAATAACTTTTTTTATATTTCGAGCGTAAATTGCTGCTTTTTACTTACTGACGGAGGACGTAAGTACAGAGTACAAACATTTTATCCATTACATAGAAGACTGACATATTAATATTTAACCGCTGTAGATGCTGAGGTTTTAAGAACATTATAATAAAACCAGAAAATATTTTACAAAAAGTTTATTATTCAAATTGTGTATTCAACAAAAATGTATTTGTACCAAATACAAATGTAGTAATAAATAATAATAGGTATCATAAAAGCACAATAATGACAATCACTGATGCACTACAAAATAATAATATTATTATTATAATAATAATTACTTAAACTAAATAAAATACCAAAAATGTATTTTAATATTAATAAACTAAAAATGCTGGGTGCAGTTGTAATTCGGTTGTATCACTACAAAAGGTATATCCATAAACTACGTCTATTAAAAAAATATTTATCCAATAGCTTTTCACAATCGTATGACAATAAATAACCTTACTTTGTCAATGTACGTCTTTTAAAGCAGTTAAAATTATATGTATACACATGAAGCGTTTTGCTGACAATTTTTTTTTTAATTTTGAAAAAAACATTTTGACACTAAGCTAAACAGCTAAAGCTAGTTAGCTATCAGCTGGCTTAACTAATTTATAATCGTCTCAGTTTTGGCACAAAGGGCACTCCTGTAATGACTCCTAAGGCAAACGTTCACAAAGGATTCTATCTATAGTTAATAATTGATTTCCAATTTCAGAAAGCTAATTCAATTTACTGCGTTACAGCGATATCAAATTTCATGCCAACGTCTAAATGACGTCATGTCATTTTGTTCAATAAATCACAATATTTAACATGACATTTGACATCATTCATTATAATAACAAGCCTGGGGTTAGAAGCAATAGCTTGGTATCTGTGAATCCCCGTAAAACCTGATGAATTATGCATGACAGTTGACAATTATTTATAATTTCAAATCTGCAACAACATTGTGATAATCTATCACATCGAAGCAATTACAATTATAAAGGATCCAATTGAAATAGTGATTAAATATACATTTAGTTTTTTTAAAACCGACTATTACGTGAATGATGAATGATAAACTGTCATTGTAATGTTGAGTATTGAAATAACAATAGAATTTACGATTAAAATAATAAAGCAATCAAGTTGGCATTATAATTACGGGATGATTTAGTCATTAGAAATGAATTCACCATCACAGTCTTCATTCATTCCATCAATCCATCTGTTATGCATATCATGTATGCTAAGACGTGCATGCACATTGGAAAACTTTAGTTAATTAAACTGTTATCGAAGATTCGTAATGTTTACGTAATCTTGTGATTAACTTTGTTTGATATAACTATTTGAATCCTTTGTGACCTATGCGCTGCCACCGACGACGCGATGGAAGTGGCGATGTTTTGAACTAACAAAATATAAAATTTGTAGTGCCAGTGATACAAAGATAACGACTATTTGAATGCGACAAAAGAACGGTTTTTAATACGTGTTACATCTTGTTGTTTTTTTTTTATAGTTTATTGTTTATTTTTTGTAATTTTGTATGATGCATGTCATGTCCCTGCGATAAATAAATATTTTTTCTTTCTTTCTTTCTTTTCTTTCTTCTTCTTTCTTTCTATTTGTTAAAAATATGTGATGATTCTTGTATAAATATTAATAACTAGCGGCTCATCCCGGCTTCGCGCGGATGGACATTTATTTTTGAATACAGCCTATGTTACTCAGGGATAATGTAGCATTCTTTCAAGCAATTTTTGAAATCGGTCCAGTAGTTTTTGAGTTTATTCATTACAAACATGTTTGCCTTTCCTCTTTATAATATTAAAGTGTAGATTATGATGATTAGAACGAATTTTTGTAAATAATAATTGAAAGTTATATAGGATAGTAGTCTTTATCAAAACTGTTGTATGATTTTTCTTAGCAGACTTCTTTTTGAAGCAACTAAGCTACTTGATGGTAAAAAAGTTTGAATACAACATTAGTAAAAACATAGTATAATATAGTAGTTTTATATTTTAGACATTCAAACGTAGTTTATAGACGAAGTTTTTTTTTTTATATTGGTCCCACACTAACTTAAGAACTACTAATTATAAAATGTGGACACTTAATACAAAAATACTGTTAAATATTAACGTAAATATAATTAAATAAATTAATTGATGTTGGTGGTTGATGTTTTCAGCACTATTTGATCGCATTTTTGGAGTAAAGGCACGTTGCAAGTACAGTCGGTATGAAAAGAGCTTGAACATGTAGTAGATTTTTATTTATTTTAGGCGCGCTACACACACATGTTCCGTCAGCCTGATTCTGTACAGTCGGGCATCAAAATTCATATTCTATTTTGCCACTCGGCCTGTGTGGAAACGGAGCAACCCGAACAGTGTGAACCCCTTAGCTATTTTAAACAGGGTTCGAGATTTTCAAGAAAACTCATGATAATTCATAATTTGATTTCTTACATTTTTGACTCCAGCCACATTTCTTGTGTCTCAACACACCCGAATTCAGTCCAACCAGGGCTTTTATTTTTCAGGTCTTTTAGAGTGAAATAGTAAGAAACAAAACTAATTTGCTTTAGGGGCAAGTTGCGTTCGTATACACAAAAAATATTTTCAATGTCACTTGACATTGAAAATATTTTTTGTTATTATCAAGAAAATTATTAAGTTATAATTATTACGATCAAGATAATTTATCGATTATCATTTTGAACCCTGATTTTAAGGCTTTATGCTGAAAAAATCAACTTAACCTGGCCCAACATTTGGACAACATCTTTGTTTTTTTTTACATTTTCATTTTTATTCAATGAGTATCCACCCCTGTAATGCAGGGCAATGTGAATGTTTTTTTTTTTAAATAAAAAATAAGATATTATTAAGTAGAAATTAACTGATTTATGTATCATATTCGAGTTAAGTAACCAAATAATTGTAAAAAATGGTTTTGATTTAACAAGTAAAAAATCAAGCGAAAAATCCATTTATAATTTTTATTAGTGCTTGATTATACATTCAAATTCAGCAATAAAATATAACACGTGCTAACCGTGCACTGACATTTTAAAATACGGTCACAAATATAAATATCAGATATTAAAACACATTGTATCAAAGGAATATGGAAGGAAGCTAAAGTAGGCTTCTTTGTTCGAAAACATATCAAAATGGTCATAAAATTGCTAATCGATTTTGTAATTTATAGCATGTTGATAAAGTCTATAAGAGTCCTAGATTCCCTTTGTGTTTTCAATAGGTTTTACTTAGGTAATATTCTGTTCCCGGTAAACGTTGCTGAAATTAATTGTATATTCGGGCATATGTATGAAAATAATCTTAATAAAATTGTTTCATTGGAAAATTAACAAAAGTGATTATTTCCATTGTTACTATGTTAAATCCCTATTATAATAGTTTGATAACATTTTTAAGCTTCGCAATGGAAATAGCTTGAACAAAAAATATCTTATTCCTTGATAAGTTTTTTTTTTAATTTCCGATTGAATGAAGTATTGAAAGAGGAACTTAAAGGAATTTAAGTGATTTGTAAGGAAACTTAAGTTTTTCTGTAGCAAATTGTTCGTAAATATTGATAATGACTTGGCAAAGTGTCTATAATAGTCTACAAAGTTTTAAACGGGAATGAAAGCTGAATTGTATAACTTCATAGACTCTTTAGGACAAGACAATTCTGTTGGTAAAGGACTTTTTTTTCGCTTTAGAATTTAATTTGTAAATCAATTTAACATATTTTAATTAAATGTTTAAATTAGTATTATCCCACGGTATCTTGGGAAAATTTTAAGTGTATTGTGTTAATTAATCTTTAAGTATTTTGTATAAGTACTTAGTCTTGTAAGATCAGTAGATAAGTATAACATAAAAGTGCATTGTAAAAAAGGACTACACATAATATAACATAATGACGCATTGGATCATCTTTTTTGGTGTATTCTTAATTCTCCCACAATTAACCCCATTTTTACCATGCGTCGTAGCCAAAGCAAACGCTCGCGCGAGTGTACGCGATCATCGCATTCGTTGGTCCGGAAAATCTAAAAGAGCCCTCTATCGGCACAACCAGGCGAACGGGTGTCTGAACAAAATGAACGCGACGTTCGTTTTGGTTAAGACCCGTTTTCTGGTATAATTTTTAGCCAACACATTGTTTATAAACTTAGGGTGACTAAAAATCAGATGAATTAAGAACACACCTTCACAACTAGCTTTAAAATTCTTTTTTACAAACCAGGGAATAGCAACCCTGTTATCAATTTAAAAGCTGCATTTCATTACAAAAAGCCTAAAAGGTCCCTGATGTCTTTATAATTTTGGATATTTAAACCTACTTAATTTAGTTTTTTTTAGGATAAACAGCCTCAATTCTTGGATTTGTTCCTGGAGAGTGCCTCTGCCTCCTCGATCGTGTCTGGTAGCCTCATGTTCCTGGTCTCTGGAAGCATCAGGACTAAGGTGCTGGATATCAGGCACATGGCCGCGAAGATCACCGTTGGCATGGATTTGTGGTATAAGGACTGTAATGGAAAATACCCACATTATTTTCTGAAAATGTGGAATAATGGTTTCTACAATTTATTTTGTTATTTTGGCAAGATTGTATCTGAAGAATTTCCAATTTATTCATTGAAAGACAGATGGT
Organism: Noctua janthina; assembly: GCA_963576755.1. Taxonomy (NCBI): domain Eukaryota; kingdom Metazoa; phylum Arthropoda; class Insecta; order Lepidoptera; family Noctuidae; genus Noctua; species Noctua janthina. The sequence continues at coordinate 14,051,521 of OY755069.1, read as the reverse complement.
TTGTTATTTGGAAAGCGTAAACTGAGTTACAGTAGTTTTAGCAAAACTTTGGGAACGTTCCCAGAATTGAACAGATCAGAAAGTTTTCTATTATGTTTATTACAAGAAATCAGAAGGGTCCAGGCTAGCCTTCTCTCTAGTTCAGTAAAGTCATTTATTTTATCTGTTATTCCAAGAACTCATTTCTCATTTTTGAAATATTCAGAATAGATTATTTTTGTTACAATTGATAATGTCTTACGGGTCATCAACTAGGTTGTGGAGATCAAATAGGCAGTCGCTTCATGTACAATACTGGAAGCCGATCCCAAAAAACTTGAGATAAGGCTAGGCAGATGATGATGTACATATTTTCAGCGTCGTTCATTGGCACAAAGCAGCTGGTGAACTGCTTTTGGCTCTGGTTAATCGTAAAAGAACGAAGACGATAAGGAAGACGCTGAAAAGCTTGATAAGGGTCGCGTTTCGCGCATCGATCGACTTGGGGCCAAACGTTCCCATATTTTCTGTGCAGATGATGATGAGTGTCTTACAAGTACAACTTTTACTCACCAACAAAGGCGTCATCGGCGCAACAAGCGAGCCAATCCTGCCGGCCATGGAACACATGCTGATGAGGGTCTGCCTCATGTTGGTGGGGAACACCTCCGACACGTAGATGTACACGGAACTGTAGGCGAGGGTCACGCTCCATTTGCCGATCAGATACAGGGGGATGGACCAGTAGTCGTCTGGAAGAGAAACAGAGTTTATTATACAGTCAAATGCAAGGGATACTGTCTACTTGGTCAAGATTGGTAAATGGAAATTTTAAGCCCTAATTTTAGATTATCATCCTGTTTAGATATTAGTCAATAAGATTTTTGAAGATGAATCTAATAAAAGGAGAAAATATGCTACTAATTACGGCATTAGATGCATTGTTTTGTGTGTCATGGCCTTTTACGATAGCAAATCTTCTCGCATTAATGACATTATTTGTCTTTCATTTGAGCATCTGACGAAATTGAGAGACGATCCAACGTAGGTAAGCTAGATAAGATGCAATGACGTGAGAACTAAGATCCTTAAATCACGTGTTCAAAACATAACAAGTATTTTTAGAAATGAATGGCTAGCGAGAAAAAGTTTTATCATTATAGAGATTCACGTGTATAATTAGTGATTAAAACATAGATGTATTTATCGTCTTTCATTTTCGTACGGACATTAGATCGTGTTTGTTCGTTTATGAAGCTAAGCGCAGTACACACACGTGTAGAATGTTTCGCCACAATCGCAAGGTCGACGGACTGACGCGTCAGCGAAGACCGCTTTCTCATTGGCGATTTATCGTGCGACTATTGAAAGTAACTAGACAAATTTTAGTTTTATTGGTTTTGCTATTACCGTTAGTTTTAGGTTTGTTCATTTAATACAAATCTTAATATTTCCAACTATATCATTGTAGAGGTATTCGTGAGTATATTTTTTTAAGTTATAAAAAAAAAATGTTTTCAAAACGTCTCTTTTGCACCCAAAAAGTTAGAACGCCAATGAGTAAGAACCTTGAAATCCAGTTTCTAGTTTTCTAAATGTTATCATCACGGAGGCTGTGATAGTACGATAATGATAAACATAAAAGTCTGTTATGTCGGGTTATGTACGGGATATTTGCCATTTTACTGTTTGTTTTGAGTTCCCAAAAAACCAGTAAACATGGCAAATATCCCGTTTCTAGTGTTAATGTTTGTGACCATGCCATTTAAAAACTTATAACATGGTAGACGTTTTAGTGTCGGTGTCCTTTCCACCTTATATGTCGATTAAGATGATTCCACAAAATGTCGTGATCCTTGTTGAAATTAGCCGCGCGATCTAAACCGCGAATATGTAACCAGCCTTAATTAAATGCACTTGTAAACTAAATTCATAATATCCGCATTTTGTTTCCGTAGTAAACAAAACTTGTTTACAAACGCATAATCATATGTTTACTATTCAGCTTTTATTTATATTCTAATGTTTTGTATTGGCTTGTTTATATACTTCGTTCGACAAGCTTGTTTAAGTATGAGCCAATGTTTTATTATTAAATATTGTTTGTACTTTGGATGACGGAATTAATAGGCAGTAGGTAGGCAGGTAATCTCTATACATACATATAGATAATTTGTAATATTTCCACGTCCTTCATTTTTTTTTTTTTTTTTTATAATTCATGTTATGGTAAGCTCGCTGCGTGCGCCCATTTTGTTTTTCGATTTATGGTTTTTTCCACACGCTTTTTTCTGTCTAAAGCAAATCGTAAATGAATTAATTATTTGGTAGGCACTCCATGTATTTATTTAAATAAAAATACGATCAATTCCTTTTTATATACTCATGTTATCTTTCGAAAAATTGGTTGTTATTTAGGAAGGTTTCCACGTCCGAACGATAGACATGTGCATGGACATAAGTAACAGTAGCCTTCTGGCTCTTATAACTGCGATTACCTATACATTAACCAAGCATAGTGATCATTTTATTTAATATTTATTATACTAGCCTTCCGATGACAGGCTGCTGGCAGGTGTCCAGATGTAAAAGGAATATGTCCTTTACCTATCATTGTGACAGTTAAGGTTAAAAAAAAAAATAGTAATAGTAAAGACAGAATTAAATATCGTAAGCAATGATATTATGTTCAATGCTCGTAGTAATTCTTATATCACGATAGCGTGACCAATAGATTGAAATATATGTTTAATAAAAAATATTAATTGTGCGATTGAACATACGTTACTGGCAACGCTTTATACATATGCATATTATGTTATGGCATTGACCCAGTCTTCTTTATCGGTTTTAAATAGGTGGTTTTTAATATCTCTTCATTAAATTATCTCATTTTTAAAGATAATTAGTGCGTGTATGACCAGATGTATGAAATTGTTCGAAGTAAAAGGAGTATGTAAGATTCGGAGCAGATGGGATTCCGTATTTTCTAAGGTTTTGTTTAAGGCAAGACTGAATTAAACAGTCAATTTAAGAATAAGTACTCACTTCTTGGCAAAAAAGCGAACAGCAAGCTCATCAGCGAACAAGTCAGATACGTGGCCACCAGGGTCTGCTTCCTCCCATACTTGTCCAGCACTATCACGACTACGATGTACGCCGGGATCTCCACCAGCGTCACCAGCATGAAGCTCACGTACCTATTACTGCTCAACGATACAGAGTTAATCGACAAACCGTAGTACACTAAAGAACATGTCATCCACAAAAATGAACAAATCATCAGTCTTTTCCATATTATAGTAGAACGTATGGCCTTCGACAGCTGAGACTTCTTATCTGTAGTCTGACTCTCAACCTTCAACAAAGGATCTCCTAAACAGTCCAGCTCAAGTTTTCTAGGATCCAAATTGTTGATTTTTGCTGCTTTTTTGAGAACGGTCACAGCTTGGTCTCTTTTGCCTTTGCTGAGGAGCCAGCGGGCGCTTTCGTTCATGAACCAGATGTAGATGACGACAATCAGAGCTGGGCAGTAGAGGATGAGGATGTAGGTGCGCCAGCTGTCGATGACCCAAGCGAGGAGGGCGATGAGAACCACGCCGATGACGAAGGTCATATTGCACATGGCGGATACTATGACTCGCTGCTTGAGGCCGACCAGCTCGATAACTGTAAAGAATAAATTAGTATCAGTATGAGCATGTCGTGAGAAACGCCGTATAAGGTAAACGAAGTTGAAGATAGTACGTATTGTGATGGGTTTCCTAACCGGTTTAGTGGAAATTGAAGAGGAATTAATAAACGAATACTCGTTTTTTATTGTTTTAAGGACTTGATTATTCTTAAGTGTGGTATCTAAAGCGTCTCTAATTAGAGATTAAATCGGTAATATGGCGGCTTACTTTAAGATCATTATCATGACACTCTGGATGACAACATCAATTAGTGTACTAATGATATCTTTTAAGATAACTCAATGTTAAATACAACTCGGTGATAAACACTTCGATAATCTTAGTTCTTTATCTTTTAAAACAATCTTTACCCATAGGCCTAATAATCAAGGCATCTTAGCAAAATGGTTGTTGATAGAACTTTTTATTACTGCTGAAATTATATTGGTCTAAGTTGGCAACTACCTAACTTGCTGAGTTCCGAAGTTGTTAACTAATTCTGAATGCTTTCCCTAGAGAAGTAAGTCAACTCCTCCGAATATATGATGGGCCTGAAGTAGTATTGCAAAAACTTACGGAAAATTGGAGACAATAATTGGTAGGTGAAGGGAAATCATAATGATCCAAGAAAAAATAAAAATACTTACTAAAAACATAAGCCGATGGATATAATCCACCGCCAAACGCAGCCTCCAAGAAATGCATCGCTACATAAGTCAAATAATTTGGCGCAAACGCTCTCGCGAAACCAAATATGAAGCTTGTAGTAGCTGCAAAGCCAACAGCCACTTTCCTTCCAAACCGGTCAGATATGGCCCCAGTAAACAACATGGCGACGAACATCCCACAGTTGTGAATGGTCCCCACCAAAGCCCTCTTCCATTCCTGACAGCCGAGGTTGAACTGAAAGATGAAGAAAACTTAGAAACTGTTCAAGTGTCTTAAAATTAAGTAGCATGTTTAGAGCGTGGAGTTTACATATTTGGCGCAGTGGCGTCCACCTCCTGTACTTCGATTACTGCGGACAAATATAGTATTATTATGTAAAGCCAATAACTTTGTAACGAGTCTACGTGTAATTTGTTAGGATGTTCAAATTACATATGGACTCGGACTACAATTGCCCATATAAAATTCTTGGGCGATGTTCTACATGTGAAACAAAATATATCAAATAAAATGTACATTTCAATGATACAAGGCTCTTTTTTGCCAAAATCAACAATATTCACAGAGCAGTTGACATGAGAAAGTGGAATACGCAAACAGACGAGTTTCATGTTACACAAATAAGGATAACAGTTTTTTTCGCAAATATTTTTGTATTACTTCAGGTAAGTACTTTACGAATAAGAAAATAGTGTCAGTTGGAACGCTTGATATATCAACTGCTATGCTCAAAAGGCTAGACAGTACTCTTTAGTCTGCATTCTAGAATGAAACTGAAGCATTAATCTGTACTCAAATCTTACAATTTTGAGTCGAGATTACTGCTTGGGTAAACACTAGGAAGTGGTGAACTGTGGGCGTTTTGAGGATTGACTAATGTATCTGTTGACAAAGCACAAAGTGCTAATTCTCTTGATTCGGTTGAGTATCGTTCTAGAATAAGCCTATATAAATTATATTTAAAGTTTAGACAAAGAATTTTAAACGGTACGGCTTTACGATCCATTGAAACAAAACTTAGTCTAATTAAATTAAAACCTCCTCTATTCTACTGACCTCTTTAACAAGTGAATATTCATCCTCATAAACAAATTTCTCACAATCCATGGTTTTGTTCAATTCGAAGTTTTCAGGCAGACATTGGAACTCTGAGGTGTTAAGAGGAATGTACATCTTGCAAGATTCTGGCTTGTTATGAATTTGGTTTGTCGGGATGGCGTAGTTGATCCAGGACGTATCGTTGAAGCGTTGCTCGCAGCCGTCGATCTCGCATCTGTTGGTAACATAGTAGTTGTTTTATCATAAACCACGCACTGATCTAGGAGTCAGATGTGTTGCTGGATAGTCTTTTGCGTCACTTCTTTTACCTAACTAAAATACAAGAGACTGGTGAACTAAGGCGGGTGTGTTGAGGGATCTTGAATGACTTTTTATTTTGATCTTGATCTTCGTATGAGACCACATCATCTGCTCTCTATGCTACCTATTTACCTGAATATTTTTATCATTTTAGGTTATTATCTTTTTTGTAGGTACTTTGAATCTTAAATTGCGTGACGTGCAAGACATGGAAGGAATGCGTATAAAACATAAATAACAAAAAACAATGGGAAAATACTAATTACGTTCATCAGGAAGTTTCCATTATTTTTGCAACGATACCTAGACTTCTTTTTGTAATACCTTAAAATAGACGAGTTGCAACAAAAACATATAAGGAAAATGAACTCTGAGATTATTTTGGTACTACGAGAGCAACAACCGGAGCAAATTGAGACAGTACGCCAGGTATTCTTAAATAAATTAAAAAAAAGTGTAGTTCAATCACCTATTTATAACAAGGGAGAATGATTAAGATTCTATGCAAATTAAGATAATTGAGCTAACTTTTTGACTAAGGGAAGAATAGATTTAGCCATCTTTAGCTGATGAAGGAAAAAAAACGTAAAGTAAAGTAAAATTTATTTAGAAGTGAATGATGTGACGACTGAAAGGAGAGAAAGATAGAAAAAAAAAACGACTTACGCCCCCAGTAACATGGACAAGAAGATATCTTAAACAGATATAAAAACATATGGATTCTGAATTATTTGGTATAAATCCTACTGATGGATGGATGGATGTTTGTTACTCTTTCACGCAAAAACTACTGACCGGATTTGGATGAAATTAGGCACACATATAGTTTATAACCTGGATTAACACATATCCCGGTTGTACGATCCCGTGGGACATTACCGAACTACACGCGGGCGAAGCCGCGCCGCGGGCATAAGCTAGTATTATATAATCTCGCAACGTCAATAGTTAACCATCCATTTACGAGCACTGTCATACATTGTGGATCAACTGTTACACAGTCTCCATGCAAAAAAGTAATTCAAGTGTTTACTTACAAAGTATCACAATTCCACCAGGTGTAATTAACACGTTTAATTTTACAGTGTAACTTGGTATCATCAATGTGTATGGCATTGCAGTAAAAAGGATAATATGAGCATTACTAACATATAAAAATGTTACTGAGTAAAGAGAAGAACAAAAGTTACTGTTTGTGGATCGAAGTATGTTGAACAGGCTCTCTATGGTAGCCTATACATACAGTAAGAATATCATCATCTTCTTGCCCTTGTCCCATTCTACTTGAGGTCAGCGCAACACGTTTTCCATTCTTCCCTGTCAGACGTAACGGCATCATTTACTCCTTTCTCTTTCATTTCATTCCTCGCACAATCAGCATCATTCATCTTTTCACTTATAAAGAATAACTTAAAGTTAATCCTTGTATTTCCATCATTTTCTAGAATAGATGGAATTCTTTCTTCATTGTGTGGTTAGTTCCTAACCTGGTGTCAGAGTTTTTATGCCGCCCTTGGGCCTCTGACTAGGCTTAACATGCCGTCAAGAAATATCTCTCAGGCATACTGGTTTCCTCACGATGTTTTCCCTCACCGAAGCAAGTGATGATTATACAATACGCATATGAATCCGAAAAATCAGAGGTGCGTGCCTTGGGTTCGAACTCGAGACCTATGACTTGGCAGTCCGACGGTCACACCACTAGGCTGTCACTGCTTATGGATGGAATTTAAAAAACACTTTCCGATGTACCCACATAATTGACGAAACATAAGCAAGTAATGAGACTTCAGATGAGGTCATGTGTAAGGTCCTGAGAAACGAAAGTCTTGCAACGTTCATAGAAGGTGAGGCGTTATATACAACACTACGTAACCGACTGTGAAGGCCAAAGGAACATTGTATAATTATTTATGTTTTATAATAATAAAACATAAATGATTATAAAGCATAAATAATTCATTATTATTATTGTTCCTTTCAATTTTCAACCGTATTTCTATGATTCATGTATAATTAATTTAGTTAATATTCCAGCTGAAGAATCAACAAATAAAACGGCTAATGAACAATTGTAAATAAACGCCGTGGGTACAGTAAATTAGATTAAATCACATAAACAGAAAAAAAGAACTATTGAGTTATGTAAAATATACATCAGGTCATGTTTTGGGTCAGAATAAGGACAAAACGGTCGTAACCACAAAAACAGACACTGCATTGTTTATTTCGATGAGAATAATATTAAAATGTTAAATTAAAACTTCTAGAACCGTGTAATTCTTAGTTGGTATTGTTGTCATCGCGGGTAGTACCTGGATGGCACAGAAACTTAAGGACTTGCATAAGAATAAAGAGCCAGGAGTGGGTGAAGTCGGTATGATGAATCGGCCTGTATACTAAAGATGGAAATATCTTCTAAGTAATAATGTCAGCCTGTCCCACTGCAGAGCTCACATGTAGATGGCAATTGGCATTGACTACCACGCTTGCTAAATGCAAATTAGTAATTTCAGACTTATACTAATAAGTCCTGAAACGGAAACGTGGTGGTCAGTTTTACGTTTCCAGGATGTTTAGAATGGACACTTCAAAAGATGCGAAATTGACCCCTTAGTGTCGGAAAAGCAGGCACAAAATCGGCCCGAGTGGAGACGTCGTGTGCATCGGCAGGTCAACGCCTTCGAAGAGATAAGAAGGTCGCTGTTAGACTTAAGCGACTTATAGCTAGGCCACCTGCAGCTATACCCTACAATTTCGTCAATGGTATTCTGAGATGTCCGATTTGCGCTCGGAGTTTTTCGGTCAAAGTTGGATATGCTAGCCACTTGAGAGCACATGATAGAGCAGCACACCAAAGCTCTGGACAACCTCCGTAGAAAGTCATCGAATGCAGTCGCTGTGGCCGACATTGGCTAGATGGCATCATCATCAATATGTCCAGATTTCCTCGCGATGTTTCCCTTCTCCGATGTCAGTGACGTCGTAGACAATCTTAAATTCCAAGAAATACCAAAGTAAAACTCACCTATAAGCCAGTTCCTGAGCTTCAAAGATGAACCCACATTCGAAGAAGCTGCTCAGCAGAATAGGGAAGAGAAGGAAGACGAAGTTCAGCAGGTTGTATCTGCCGTAAGGACCCAAGCTCTCGAGGACTGAGTCCAGGTTGATCTCTTTCTTGATTTCCTCCATGGTGAGGTGCTCTGGTTGGCTCGATGATTATCTAGAAAGAAGAATTGAAGATAAGTGGTGATGAGAGCAGGGTATATAAGGCTGATGGGGACACACTGATCAAACTCCATTTAGCATTACTTCAGATTCCTTTGAAATTTTGAACTTCGCAGGCTACATTGAAGCAAGCTCTCACTTTAGGTAATGTTTGTTCCCAACTTAAAATTCTCAATTTATAAACATATAACTTTGCAAAGGAAGTGTTTCTCTTAATAATGTCGCGTATTTCTTCAGTATTAGTGGTACGGATGAACACTCTGACAACCAGCATTGCCAAAGCGTATGGTGCTACCCAATAACTAGGTTTTGGAGGTCAGATAGCCAATAGCCCTATGCTAATGATATTGAATTACATCCGATTACACTGGAAGCCGAACCCCAATGAGTTTTCCTTGCGATGACTTATATTGAAATGATTGACTACACGAGTCAGATCAAGACTAAAGACTACTGAATCTATGCATCATTGACTTCGTTTATGTTTGTTTATCTTAGCATAACATTAGGATTATGACTGTATAGCTGATCTAATTCTCCTATTGTCTAGTTACTACAATTTGATATAGAACTTGCGTTATGCAAATTCATGAGCGGTTAATTCGTCATTCTTTTCAAGATCAGAATACACGTCTGTACTTGGAACTAAATCATTGATTGCGCTTTATTTCTGGTTATCGCTTTGTGTTAGCACGTAAACAGAATTCAGAACTGAGATTTTAATTAGGCTGTTCATCTTTGCCTGAGGTCTGTATGTTTTTTAGTCTTATTTGTATTTTTGCGTGTGCAAATGTCAAAAGTTACGCGTATCGCAGCAAAAATTGGAATATTCCACGAGAACACCGAAGTCTTTTGTATAGCAAAGGAGGGAAAAGGCTAAGGCTTTTATGAGGAATCTAGGTTTTATTGCTGACATTTCCTACGTCCTAACTAAAGCGACTGATATGTATTCTTCATTTATTCGAAAAACCGCGGCCTGTGTCAGCGAGACCACGCGTTTGGTTTCACCGATCAACATGAAAGCGACTGACCCGTGTTCGCGCGACGATCCTTATGAGCTCATAAGGTTGCGACCAAACCAAAGTGATCGTTCTTACCTGAATTTGTTCTAGAAAGAGGGTCTTAAATTGATATGAGAGAACATAAGCCACGTTATTTTGTTCTGTTCTTACGATTTTGTTTGTTTATCTCCATATCTACCAAAAACCAGTTCCATGGTGGATCACACACTACCTGCATTAATGTTTTAAAATTAATGTTTATTCATTTCGCAAAGTATTTGGGTCATATTCAATTATTATTCAAGTTTTTAGTCACCCACACGCCATGATGATTTAAATGAGGTATTGTGTGCACGTTGTGTTACTTTGTTCTGATTACTGTGACCAATAGATTCTTCTTCATTGTTATTATCTACCTTTATTTTTATTACCTGCGGGTTTGGTTCTATTTCTGTTTTATTACTTACTTTGTTTTGAGATAAATTGGTATTTGTTGTTTTCATGGTTTCACTCAATCTATACTTGCGTCGTTTTTTATATTGAACTAGCTGTTGCCCGCGACCTTCGTCCACGTGGATTTTAGACCTAGCTCGAAAAATGGGCTATCTAACACTAAAATATTTTTTCTAATCAAACCAGTAGTTCCTGAGATTAGCGCGTTCAACCAAACATAAAAACTCTTCAGCTTTATAATATTAGTATAGATAGGAATATGCTGGTGGTAATATATGAGATGAGGTATTTTTGTTACACAATACACAGAATATGGAGATAAATGAATTAATTATATAAGAAACGGCAGCCAAATAGTTCTAGAAAACAAGAAGGGGCAATGTAGAATTGTCTAAGTAGATTTCTTATTTTTATTCATATATGCTTATTAGACATTTACCTACGTGAGACATTATTTTGTACAACTTTATTCTGTTTTATCTATACGAGGTGGAAGACGCTAAAAAGGGTACCACGTATTCAGTTCATCATTCTGAGCCCCCACCTAGATTTTTTTCATCGGTATTTTTTTTAAATCTGCTGTTGCCTCCAAAAGTGCAATTCACGGTCAAAATGTACAGAAGGAACAGCTGTTTTTTTTTTTTAAATTACCGATGAAAAATTTCTTTGCCCGTATATGGGTTCAGAATGTTCTACTGAATACGTGGTAACCGTTTTAGTGTCGGTGTACCGTCTACCCTGTATACTTGGTCCGTAATCCACAAGAAATCCAAATGAACTAACGCACTGGTTTGTACTTAACAATTCGTTATACCCGTGGGCCGAGGTAGACCCTTCCTGGTTCAAATCCCACATGGTCACACGCTGTCACGTCATAGGAATATTAATGTATCTGCGAATGATTCACACACTCTACATAATAGCAAGGCTTGTGGCGCTTATTGTATTAGTTATTGTGCTTGGATTATTATGGCGCGATATTAATAACAGTTCTGTTTTTATTATTAGCACAATATATTACAACTAACTTGCTTACTTCCTTGCCGTTTACTTAATAAACGTTGCTTAAAGTTAAGTGATGGTTAATGTCTGAAACATGTTTTTTTTTATTAAGATTCTCGTGGCTAAATAATAGCAGCCGTTCGGGTCATCAGTCAATCTTCAGATTAAGTAGGGCTTGGCTAGGATCTGTAAAGACCCTTTACATACCGAGTTTCTTCCGTGTCTCGGAAAGCACGTTAAGCTGTTGGTCCCGGTTGTAATTTGTAGATCTTTGACAGTCGTTACAGGTAGTCAGTGGCCCGAACGTCTTTTTTTTTTAAATCTTTATGTAAGGTCAAACACAAAGATACGTCAGCCTCATCATATCCTAATCTAACTAATTATTACACATAATTATTATATTATTAAGAGCGTTCATCCAAAAAGTTGGCAACGTCGCAAATAACTGTCAAATATTTACCTGTTTTCATTAATTTGGCAATATTACTGTATGGATGGAAATAAGAAAAATGGCTAACTAGTGAACTAGAATATTACTAATGAATTTCATTTAAAACAATGAATTTGATGTTGTAATCGTTTTAGGTGTAAAACAGGCATTTGGAAAGTTACCAAATACTTTTTTTACATCTAAAACTAAGTTCGGTGTTACGATATTAATTATTGCAACCAATGATTTTCAGTTATAATAATAACAAACAAAAGTTATTTTCACACCCTATATAATTCAAGCCACACATGGGCGCACCCTGTGTACACAGAACTAATCCGTAGTTATCTTAATTGTATAAATTAATCGTCCAATGGATAATTGTGTTGATGAGGCGGTGCCCGATACTCTAATTGACCTTTTAATTTATGAATGGGACTGACTTTATTAACTAGGATTGGTTGGGTGACTCATAAGGCGGTAGGAGCTTAGGAATTAACTCTCGGTTTTTTATTTAAGTAACTAGCCAGGCCTTTGTCCAGCAGTGGGAGAGAGCATTCATACAAGGTGTAAACAGACCCTTCACGAAGCCGTCAACCAAGGATTCTGTACATCAAACTAAGTAACTCTACGCAAAAATTATTGCTAGGCGACAACTTTTTTTTTGGGGTTAAAAATCACGTTTTACGGTAGGACTAAATGTAACGCACTCAAAACATTGTGCTGATGGATGCATTGAATAGTACGGGGGTCGTGGAGGTATTTAAAGTAAAGTTATAACATTGAAAACACGTATTTTAAAAAATACTTTGCGAAAATGTTGGAACTTTTATTCATAATATCTCCGTAACTAGAAGTTTCCCAGGTATGATCTAGAACAAAAAAGAGATTGCAGTGACGGAGAAGTAAGTACACAATCTTGCCTTCCTGGTTGCTATTGTGAACTTACTGATGGGAAACCCAATAACACTTTGCCCGACCCGGGAATTGTACCCAGGACAGCAGTCGTGCGTGTGACCACTTCACTAACAAAGCAGTAAATAAAATCGTTTAAAAAAAATATTATCAATTCTTTACCTAAATTGTTAAAACGACATCTGTTCTTATAACCGCCATTTTATTTACTTAGAAATAAACATGGTAATGCTAAATGTGATTCATTGTCCACATATGGTCCTACTTACCACATAAGGTATGATAGATAGAGAGATATTTCGCAAAGCAGCGACAAATACCGGCTCTAACCGGTTTTCAAGTTTTGGTAACTGGATTAATCCAGTTCAGTTCGATTTTTGGTACAGTATATTTTTGGAACGCCTCGTTTGGTAATTTTACATTGCCAAATGGTATTATTTCGGTACTTGACGGTTTTTGTTATTAATAACAGATTTTGTAACAATATTTTGATTTAAAAGAGTGTCCATGGAGTTTCTTGCCCATTCTTCTCCATAGAGATCTACGCTTTGGAATGTGCAACTACAGTACTTTCTCAAGTTATTATGCCTTGTGAATGCTACAGTCATGCAGCTTCGCTTCTTTTTGTTTTTTTGACATTCAAAAGTGCTTGTGATGGTCTAATTGAAATTAATACTTTAAGTTTGAGTTTGTAATAAATTCAGGGGCATTTTAAAGCTTGAAATAGGACTCCAAAATTATGTCATTAATATCAGTAAGAAGTAAAAGCAGGCGTTCTGTCGTTCATGCAACGGAAAAAAGCATAAGTATGTGTAATGATCGCTGTATTTTTTTAAACCATGTGTGAATGCACATACAATCTTCTCATTTTTTATATACTGAAGAGGGCAAAATTTATTTGTAAGTTTGTATGTAGGGGGTAATCTCCGGAACTTATAATCCAATTTTAAAAATTCTTTCACTGGTAAAAAGCTACATTATTCGTGCGTTTTACAGGCTGCAAATTATATCTATATCATGTGTATTAGCAGAGCTATCACAATGTTTGCAGACAAAGTTGCGGGCGTAGTAGTCTTTAATAAGTACCAACTTTGAATTTATTAGTGTCCAACCAGCGATTAATTTAAAACCACCTTAAATTCAAGAAGTTTATAAACCAGTATTGAATAAGAACAGTGTAACCCTCCGAAGTCAATGCAGTCATTAAGAACAGAGAGCAGCGGTGGCGAGAGCAGCGATGGCCCAATAGTGGCGGCCCCGACTTACGAACAGTATGTCGTGGGTTTGAACCCAGCCAGGTGCATCACTTTGTGTAATTTATTTCATCACCACTGCTTTCAAAACGGTGAAAGAAAACATCGTGAGGAAACCGGCATGTCCTAGAACCAAAAATTCGAAGACATGTGACATCTACCAACCCGCACTGGGCCCGCGTGGTGGATTACAGCCCATACCCTCTCATGGAGAGGAGGCCTGTGTCCCAGCAGTGGGAACATTATAGGCTGATTATGCTATGCTATGAATAAGAACAGTGTAACCCTCCAAAGTCAATGCAGCCATTCAGAAACCATGCAAAAACCCTAAAAATCACGTCCCACAACATGCAAACAGGATGTCCAAATAATCAATTTCATACTTAGTTCTACAACACTGTGAGCATTATAAAGCATTCTCCACGATGATGTGCTGTGCACTGATGCGCGATTCCTTGTAGACACACCGCGGAGGTCGGTGTCGGGTGACAGCTTCGTGAAATACGCTGTAGAACCTACGATGATATGAGTTTGTTTTGACTTATAATGTAAGATACGGGCCTGATTGTTGGTAGCTTAAAACGGAAGGTCAGGACTACTGTTTGAAGAAGTGAATTAGTAGCAGCTGATCTGAAATTGTGATCTTATGAAAAAGTCAAGGCAAGGCAGTCGCTCAATGTAAAGTACTGGTATTCAGCTGCATCGGGTTAGACTGGAAGCTAACCAAGTCAGGAAACGGCTAAACAAATAATGATGATGAAATAAGACGAGTTTACTGCTAAAAGATATCAAGGATTTACAAGAGTAAAAAAATACTGCTTAGTTACTTTCATTGTTTGTTTAATATTTTCTCGTTTCATCAATATAACATTAAGTACCAAAGGTTCTAAGTAAGCTACGTTTCACGGCTATAATTCAGACACGGCTGAGAATTTCTCACGGTACTAATTCTACCTACTGACCGTTCGCATAGCAATTACTAGGCAAGACCGATATCCTTTGGTCAGTCCGGAGTCCGGACATTCTAAGTTATCAAGCTTCTGATTGTGATCACGGTATGCCGTTACTAACAAGGAAGGATGTTGCGGCCCATCCGTTTAATATAGTAAGCACTAGAGCTTCCTCCAACATCTCTTAGTAACTAAAATAAACTCAGGAAGTCATGGACTGGTCCATTTGTACTGTTGAACTAGTTAATGCTTGCAGTTCAAACTAGGCATTTGTCAGTATCCGCTCGTCTCAATTTGTGCCTGGCAACAGGCTTGCCCCCTGTTAAGGATGATTTCCACAAAACGGCTCGCATCGCATCGGATCGGAAAGGATACGAACGGATGCGGCGACCGCCGATCGCGTCCGGCAGGATTACAGGACCCGATCGCGCGTCGCAGCATACTTTCGGCTACGATCGCGAGTCGCGGGAGACGCCCGCGGTCAAGCTGCTGTGCGCGGCTTGGTAATATAGACTTTAAATACAGTGTACACGATTTAAAGATTGTAAAATCCGTTCCGATCCGATGCGATGCGAGCCGTTTGGTGAAAATCATCCTTTACACGGGGCTTAAAACTTAACTGGAGAAATGTGTTTTTACAACAACTAGGTACACCTCTGACTAAACCATCGGGGATAACAGGCATGATGTTAAGTACGTACGCTTGCAAACCAAAGAGTTGGTTTCACTGTAACTACCCAAGATCATTTCACGCGACAGTTTTGTATCATGGAACTAAGTACAGTTTTCAGATCGGGTTTTGCGTTCGGTCGTCAAAACACGATGTGGCGGATTTTAAAGTGCATTATGTCATGCGGTTGCTAATGATTCCAAAATCAGCTCGTGGATTACAGCCCATGGATGTTAGTGCCCGTTTAGCGCTCATAGATACCGGGGACCAATCATATCACGTAGCTTTGTCAATGTCCACCCGGGGCGTTAGCGATAAACCGGGCCGAGTATACCGTCTCGTCGCAGAGGGACCTCAGGCAAATTTTTCGCTTTCAGCACTTATGATGCAACTGGCAATTATTGTCATATGGTTTTCGTATTACCCTGACGGTAATTGCAAGTTGTCCAACTTGTAGCAATCATGACGTTACGTAATCGCAGTTGCGCAATTATCACCAAACCGGTTGTTGGTTGTAGTTGATGTATGGTGGAATTGATCATAGGAATTGATGGTTTAATTTTGTGGGAGCTACTTGGTTGAAGGTAAATGTGATTGGTGGTTATATTTAACTATATTCAGATAGTGAATGATCGATTTCTGTTCGTCACCAGATTTGAGTGCCAATATTCATTAAGATATTAATTTATTTTAAAAATAACGCAACAAAAGCCCTCTCCGTTGCCCTTTGGGTGACTTTAAGCCTTCTGATAAGGCCCATTGTGAGCGACCACGTTTCGGTCCCGTATGTAATTACAGCCAAAACACACTGGTCATAGACTTTCGTCTTGAGACTCTGCGGTAAGTTGGACGAGAAGACCACGCAATCTCCCGAACGCTGCCCAGCCGAGTCGGATTCGACGATTGACCTCTTTCTCGAATTTAGACCTACCTAACTGGACCGTTTGTCCCAGGTAGACATAATCGTCTACAACTTCGAGTGAAGAGTCTCCCATCTTGATAGGAGTGGGTGTTACATGGGCATTCAACATAACTTTGGTTTTGTTCATGTTCATTTTAAGACCCACTCTTTCGGAAGCTCTACTGAGGTCATCGAGCATTGTACTGAGTACTTGTCCAAAAACGCTCATGTTACTAAAACATCTTAAAGCGTCGAATGCTATCCTTTAGCGCATTTTTAAGCTAATTAAAGTAAGGCTTAACTATGAAGTGGATCCTTGGCTCGAAGCCAAGTTAACGGTAAAAGTCGAGTGGACAATCGGTACGGATCCATTCGTGGAATTTAAACGAATCTCGATGGAGAGATTAAAAGTGGATCTACTAATTTATAGTTGCATCAGACGGCAGAATGCTGGGAAATATATAGTTGGGATAAAAGGAGAACTTGTTTATCAATTGCTTGGTGTTTTGTTTAGTGGCAAGACTGAATTGTGATCAAAATAGGCGAAATTGTATGGGTTTTCTAGTTAAAACTGCGTTTATTCCCCAAAGAGGTCAAGTGGTTGTTGGTCTCATAATAACAAACATTTGTTAGACAAAGCAACATTCACAAGATACCGTCGGCCATTGCAAGGCATTTATGCAATGCATCGTTGCGCATTCCATTAGCTCATGGGACAGTGGTGTGTTAAAAGTGACTGTGCATACCTAAGTTTAGGCTGCGAAACAAAAAGTGCTTCTCGATCGCGCTAGCTCTGTACTACAGCACATTGAACTAACGTCTGTGCTCACTAAATGGCCTAGACAAGACATTGACTTAAGCATTGACTAGCGTTTTAACCGACTACCAATAGGAGGAGGTTGTCAATTCGTCAGATTTTTTTTGGTATCTATTGCCATTCACTCCTACACATTTTTGAACTTCTCATCATTGTTTTCGCCGATAGAATTTCACTTTGTCTAGGCCTTACTGAACTGCGTGTTATTAGTTTTTAGCATTCATTCATGTTTACGAAGTGCATGTCTCCACTTGAGATAATACTTACGATAAGCACGTCCGACACAAGTTTTGCTGACTAGATGTTAATTTCTGACGCAAGAGCCGTATTCGTGAGACTCGTGTCATCGACGTGCATTATTGTATCATCACAAAAACATGAGATCAACACATGTTGCTTAAACGCAAAACGACATATCAGCTTTTCCTCACGAATATAATTCTGTTCAAACTTTATGGCGGCTCGGAAGTTAGCTGCGAGTGGCGGTCGGTGCAGGTATAACAGTTCAAACTTTATGGCGACTCAGAACATCTAACGAAAAGCTGCGCAGAACACAATTTTAGGTATCAGCGGGGCGCAGAGGACGCATCGTCTTGACTGTATAATGCACATACCGTCACTCGCAGCTAACTTCCGAGCCGCCATAAAGTTTGAACAGAACTATTCTATATTCTAAGTATGCACTAAACCAGATCATGGTCTACCCGTATGCCAAATGACAGCTGTTAAAAATACCTATACAATGACATTCAATGCGAGGTCAGTTTATGCTAGAAATGTAAAGTTAAAAATCATAAGTTATCTTGTGTAGGTCGGGTTTATGTAGGTAAGTTGGTAATCCGATACAATTCTCCTATATCAGTTTAAGTCTAGACCGCTCAGATAACGTTTGTCATACAGATTAACTATGACCTTGACCAAAAGATATAAGATAATGTCACTGATATTGAAGACAGCAAATCTCCTGCCAGGGCTGCGGGACTACCAATATAGCTTGCAGAGTAAGCATGCTGAAGTGACAGTGAGCTTGACGTTTGACATGTCTCTTTATTGACCGACGGCGGAGCAAACGAGTTCTGGAGTGGAGACCACATATCTCCAAGGGAGGGTAGGATGTCCCAAGCCAGTTGCAGAAGACCAAATACCTTAAAAATTGTGGTTGGGATAGACTGGATGGGAAGACAGGTAGACAGGACCAGATGAGTTCAACTACAATAGACTATAGCAATCGATCTAAATTGCTGGTAAAGATTAGGAGTGCAGAATTCTCACACGGGTGTTTTAACAATGAGTCTAGAAGAAAATGCTATCGTAGTTTTGATAACACTGCTGCTCCTCATACGTTTGAATAGATATGCAATCTTAATTAAAAATTTTGATGATTAAACCAAGGAAAACCTGCTCAGGTGGAGATTAATTAATGACTCTGCCCTGGAGTGTAAATGTGGTGCTGTTCTACAAAAGTTGGGGCACTAAATATCGTGTCCTGCGTGTCTTGTCGTTTATTCACTACTGGAACTGATGGACGCTTACGAAAGCGCCAAACTAGTAGCTGAGTTCTGGCCTGACACAATTTACATTGCCATCGACACGCTAAGAAGAAGAGATGATTAAACTATGAAATTGCATTGTCATATATCCAATCACTCAATTTGGGACATAAATTTAATTTGTTTAATGATTAAACTAAATTGAATGACACGTTTTCATATCAAGAATTGTTTTAAAATATAAGATTCAACGATGTGAACCTTGGCCTGAAGCAAAACTGTCGAACTGCGTAACGATAGCATTCGAATGATTCGTGATCGATTAATTTGGGACTATCAGATGCTTTTGTTTCACTCGTTTCGTGTCACGATTTTTTTGCCAAAAAGCAGAGCTGCAATAGCTTATGTTCGTTGTCACGAACACTAAGCATGATGCCTCAAATGTCCCATTTTGTCGCACTGTAGCTCGATCCACCTACCCTACACCGCGTATGCCTACGATGCTCAACGCGCTCGTGGAGACCAACCCTTGATTGGATTTGTTTGCTGATGACTGAAAGACGATAATGTTAGAATGTTTGTGGTTCTGTGAGAAGACCGAGTAAAAGGATTACTTAATTTAGTGTAAATGGCTTATGCTGTAATAAATAAGGCTCTCTCAAGAGCCCTGACCACCGGTTACTCGGACACTGTTCCCGATACCGGCGGACCACTATTTTTATATTTTTAAATGTTTTTTTATATTGTTTTATATTAGAATATTTAAAAATGTATTTTTAAGTGTAAAAATAAATAAATTAATTAAAATATAAAAAAAACATACTCTTCTACAGTTTTAACTTACAGTTTGTCTACAGTTCAATTCCTGGAAAATCCTCGTGTACACAAAGAAGAAGTAGCACTTCTTACACTTTCGAAAAGTTTACTTTCATCTCAAGTTCTTTCAAATTTTACGAAATGACACACCATTTAATTATTTAAAAGGTAAAACACAAAATCTAAAATTAAATTACTTTTAATTTAATTTTACAGCAAACATTTGATGTTGCACAATGCGTGGAAAAAGAATGACTGATAAGGGAAAGAGTGAGTCAACAAATGTGTGAAAGAGATGCAACGAACTAAAGGGAATTCCCACTATGAAAAAGGGGTGGTTTGGTCTTTCCCAAGTAACACTTAATAACGTTTTTTTTTAAGTTTTGAAGTAAAGTTTCACAAAGTCTTTACATAGTAATAATAATAATAAAATTTATTTATTTACTCAAAACAAGGCATAGTAAGTCCACGTTAAAAATACAGTTTTACAAAAAAAGTCCTGTGGTGAGCACTGCTCTCCTAGCTAGGTTATGAAAACCTGTGTTAAGGAGAAGCAGTATTGTCCCCTAAGATTTAATGATGTAAGGTTACATAGTGCTTCTGATGTTACTGTTACAATTTTGGAGTATTGAGTTTGACAATTAAGTGTAAGTTATTATGTACGTTGTAATAAACGTTAATATGAAATAATTTTAAGATAAATAAGGGTGTGTCTCTGTATGTGTTTGTGTGTGTGTGTGTGTATGTGTGTGTTTTTACTTGACCATGTTCACCATGTATAGTATAAAACAAAGTCGCTCCCGCTGTTTGTACGCTTAGATCTTTTTTTAAACTACGCAACAGATTTGAATGCAGTTTTCAGCAATTGATAGAATGATGGAAGTCGAAGGTTTAGTACAGTCACGAACACCAATATGTATACACTTTCCTAAATTTCAAAGAAATTTTTGCGAGAAATAACGATTGTAACTTGAAGATAGGATCTTTTTCATAAACATATGTTTGTAACAACATGAAATTTTAATCAAAACAGTACGAGATTTTTTTTTAAAGTTGTTAAGTGTTATATAGGTATGTACAAAGCCATTTAATATCAAACTACTTATGAATAGCACTCAAGCCAGTCGTGAACGAATCATTCATTCTATTAAGATCCTATTGTTCAATTCTCATTGACTATTTAATAGTTCCAATTTTCGTTGTGGTTTAATATGATGTGGTTTGTTCTCACGGAGTGCGGATATATTAGAGGTAGCAGTGGCGAAGGGCCAATTTTTGTAAGAGATAAACCGGAGTACATATGTTCAATGTGATTATATTATTTGTCTATAGAATATTGACAGTGCCATTTTTCAAAGGGAAGCCGGTAGGAATCGAGTTCTATGGAACCTTCGCCACTGAGATGTAGATAGATATAGATAATTGCATACAAAAATATGTGCAGGGTGATCCGGATGCAGCTGACCAGTATGTTACATGGAGAGACTGCCTATCTGACCTCCACAACCCAGTTAGTACTTAGTTGGTAAAACGATACCCCTTGGTAATGCTGGTTGTCAGACTATCGGGCCACTGACTTCCTGTCAAAGATCTACAAATGACAGCCGGGACAAACGGCTTAACGTGCTTTCCGAGCCACGGAGGAAACTCGGTATGTAATGGGTGGTTACTCATTCGCGGAGCAAGCACAGCTTAACCTGAAGGTCAACCCGAGCGGCTGTTATTATTTCTCCACGAGCTCCACCCGTTAAGAAATCGAATACAGGTTGAAAAATCTGCTCGAAGGGACCGGGGGTCTAAAATGACCGCTTTAGCAGATTCATAATAGGACAATAATATGAATTACGTTCCAATTCGTAAAATGGTTACAAAGTGGCAATTCATAACACTAACTGCGTCTGTGACCATTTTAGGAATTTTAGCGTGATTCATATTATTATCCTGTTATGATTCTGCTAAAGCGGTCATTTTAGGCCCCCAGGTCATAAACAGTCCTTTGTTTAGTGGGGTAGCAGCATTCAGAGAACCATTCTTTGCAGAGTTCAGAGATAACATTGATAAAGGCTAACTTACATGAGGCACCAGAACGCAGGAAAGTAATCTTCTTACTTCTTCATACAGCCGCACTCAGATCGCGATCAGATGGCCTACCATGACGTCTTAAAGCAGGAGTAATTATAGTGTGGGAAAGAGATGGCGCTAGATGACCTGTATAGCTCTGTCTCTTTCTCACACTGGAATTACTCCTGCTTTAAGATGTCATAGTAACCCCCCTGGTGGCCTAACATGACGTCTTAAAGCAGGAGTAATTCCAGTGTGGGAAAGAGATGGCGCTAGACGACCTGTATAACTCTGTCTCTTTCCCACACTGTAATTACTCCTGCTTTATGACGTCATAGTAACCCCCCAGAGTGCAAGAACCTAGATAATTGCCGAATTAGGCAGTGTATTTTCTATTGCATTTTATTTTAACGACACTCTTCTTTATTTATACACGGTGATCGAGAATATGGCCTTTTTTTACAATGAAAGTAATTTAAACGTAAATATACATTTAAAATGATAACATGACGCCTGTAATCCCCGAAGGGAATAGGCAGAGGTGTAACTAATAGTACACCCACATTTCGCCCGTTATGTTTTAAGTCCTATGTAAGGGGCCGAAGGGGGGGGGGGGGGCATTATCAATGATTTGTAGTTATTATTATTCAGTTATCACGTGGTCCTTAAACCACAACCTTCACAATTGTTTACACGTGGTTTTATCATGTTGACGATTCTAGAACTTTCGAGAATTCTAGTTCCCGCGCTTATGACAACAGAATTTATTAGTTCAGTTGAATGAAACACTGTTCACTGAATAATGCATGTGACCTCTAAGATATTTATGTTGTTTTGTTTTAAAAATAGACGTATTTTATAGCACTAGCTTCTGTCAGCGGCTTCACCTGTGCTTGTTCCACGAAAACGAACTATCGAGGTAAAGCTCTGTGTCCAAACGCAGGTTATTATATTTCCCTGAGCCAATTTTTCCAAATCTGTTCAGCCGTTAGCGTGAAAAGGTAACAAAAGAAAGACATACCGTCAGACAAACTTTTTTACTTTCGCATCTAGCTTATGCCCGCGGCTTCGCTGTCTCACGGAATGGTACTATTGGGATAAAAAGTATCCTATGTAAACTATCGATGTACCAAATTTCATCGAAATCCGGTTAGTAGTTTTTGCGTGAAAGAGTAACAAACATCCAGACATCCTCACAAACTTTCGCAATTATACTATTAGTAGGATTTGTAGGGTCGATTTAGGATGAATTTCACTAAACAATAAATAAAGTACAGAGTTACTATTAAAAAAGTTACTTTAGGGAAATTATTTTGACAGAGAACTAAAAAAAACTTACTTCGAAATCATTTTCTGATGCCCTTGATTTTCTGTTTACAGTATCACTGTGCTCAATGAATTTTATCAGCAAACTGGACTTAAAACGCCTAAATTTGTCCCTAATATACCTTCCACAGAGGGCATCGGGGACAGTCACTGAGCTAACATAACAATAGATAAAAACAAAATCCCCAAAAAGTTTATATTTGATTTTTCACTATAATGAGCTCTGAAAGGTTGATAAGATAACACTGACATCAGTTAAACAAATATTATCATAAATATTTACTTATTTTTACGAGCTAAAATATTTTTGTAAACGAACTATGTTGGAGTCGGCTTCCAGTCTAACCGGATGCAGCTGAATACCAGTATTTTACATTCAGCGACTGCCTATCTGAGCTCCAGCAGCCAGTAGCTCGGTAATACGATACACCTTAATAAGACTGGTTGTCAGAATTTCGGGCCACTGATTACTTATTACGACTCTCAAGAATCCACAAATGACAGCCGGGACCAACTGCTTAACTTGCTTTCCGAGACGTGGAGGAGTCTTGCTATGGTAATGAACGGTCGGATCCATGGACCGACCTTGGCAAGCACAGTTTAACCTGCGATCGAATCGTGCGGCTGTTATTATTAAGCCACGAGCTCCATAAATACAAAAAAAAAAAATTTAAGTGTCTGTTTGTAATCTCAAAATAACAGCTTTTTACTGAATGCATATGAAACTTATATTATTTTATGTCCGATTTTGACGGGACTTTTACTGGCAGATAGCTGATATTATAAAGAGTAACTTAGAGCCCTTTTATATTAGAAAATAAGATTAGGGTTCCGTGCAAACAAAAACACTGAAACACTTGAAAGTGGCCACAAAATTTGATTCAAATAGGGTAGTACTATATTTACAATCATTTCACGCGGAATGTCGCGGGTATCAGCCATTCCATAATATGTTTATCGATTCCGTTTACTCAGTTCTCGATTCGATTAAAGACGCCGCGCCAATCGAGACGAATGCTCAAGAGCGGGTCATACAATAAAGATCATTTTATTATATCGATAAAGTCAATCTGAGAGTACTTTGTACATTAATAAGCTGATTTTATAGCTTTGTATGCAAGTTCAATAACTTGAATGTAGATACGTGAAGATAAAAATAGGTTTATCGATATATCGATAAGTGCAGATAGAAAGTGTTGGATAGTGAAAGTGTTGTTTAAGATAACAATGTTTTAGTTAAGGCGTAGAATTGCTGACATATTTGGCTTGATTATTCGATAAATGTGTAGATTTGGTTACAGTATGTGTGACAGTTGTAGGCATTTTTTTAATATGTAAGTACGACAGATAAAGTTATCTATGTAATCCGATAAACCATACTGCTACTGTTCGTAACGTCTATATTTTAGTTTTACTTGGGCTAAATAGAATTTACTTTTGTATTTGGGAATTTGATTATCGTATTTCAGAGTGTATTATTTCCTCTTAGTATGTACCTACCTGAGTTTTTAAATAATTTAGTAGGTAGGTACCTACTTAATAATTTTCCTGTAAAAGTAGGAATATAAATAGAGTCGAAATATTAAATTTAATTAATATAAGGGTGTTACCACACCAACCGATCGATCGCCGATCACCAATCGATCGATGGTAGAAATGACGACGATCGATCAATTGGTGTAGTAGAAACTGTCGATCGACGTCGAC
Source organism: Noctua janthina (assembly GCA_963576755.1). NCBI lineage: Eukaryota > Metazoa > Arthropoda > Insecta > Lepidoptera > Noctuidae > Noctua > Noctua janthina. The sequence continues at coordinate 14,026,820 of OY755069.1, read as the reverse complement.
TTATCCATTCTACCATCGATCGATGACCCCGATCGACGATCGATCGATTGGTGTGGTAATACCCTAATCGAGGTATTTACGAGTGGCGGAAAATATGTATTACAAACCGCGAAGTAATTTAAGTAGGTATCTTACACTTATTCTTCCTCTTTCGCGTGCTTAGTTCCTATCCTGGTGTCAGGGTTTTATGCCACCCATTGGCCTCTGACTTGGCTTTACATGCCGTCGAGAAATATCTCTCAGGTATGCTGGTTTGCCACGATGTTTTCCTTTCCGAAACAAGTGATAAATAATCATACAAAACGCAAATGAATCCGAAAATCCAATAACACTTTGCCTGACCTGGGAATCAAACCCAGGACCTCTTGCTCAGCAGTCTGCCAATATTACTAAACAATACTCAAGAAACTGGACCCCACTGTGTTTAAGATAATGTGTCTAGATACTATACATTGACACATTTATACTGATGTCAAACAATAAAGGTAGCAGATACAAATGAGTACAATATCAGACTGTCGCAACTGAGTATGTATTTAAACAATGAAGACACACAAAAGTTCAAGTACAATACGTTGTGACGTATGTTGGTATGTCATGCGAGCGTAGTATCACATAGTGGTCACGTGTTGGCGAGTTGGGGGAAACGATTGTGTTTTGTTTCCGTCAGGATGTGCTGTGGTACACATCGAAGGAATTCGTTCTTCGATGATTCCCCTTGCACCTCATCTCTCTCCTGTCGTGTCGGATTGCCGTCCGATCTGACTAGCCTTTTTCCAACTATGTTGGGGTCGTCTTCCAGTTTTACCGAATACAGCGAAATGTACACTAAATACAGAAAAGAAGAAACGACCAGAAAAAGAGGTACAAAGGTGATGCTCATTTCTAAAGAAATCTCTTCCAGCATACCTGCAAAAGCAGAGTATTTAAAAAGAGATGTAAACACTGTGTGCAAAAGAAAAAGAGGAAATAGAAGAGAGAATTTTAATATAACATTAATATAACTAGAAGACGGGATATTTACCATGTTTATTGTTTTCTTTGAGTTCCCGATATTTCGGCGCTGTTGCAAGCACCATGATCACGGATAAACTGAAGTTATTGCGGGTGGGTGTTTATGAGCAGACAAATCGGTCTACCCTCTTTCTTGTTCGTTTTCTGCACTCAGTACCGCTACCACTGTCACTCACAACTCGATTCTGTTCCCGACACACGAAACTCACTGTGTCTGCTCGCGAACTTTTTTCGGCACTATTTAGTGACCATGAAAGTTTAAAATCTTATAACATTAATATAAAATACAATATAATAATAAATACTTATACAATTTTACATGAAGCGACTGCCATCTGACCTTCACACCCCATCGGATATTGAAAGTGGTGGAGGAGAATGAACACCTGTGTTTGCGCACACGCTTGTACACTATGATGTCTCCCGCGGCAATCGAAAGTATCCGCGGACATTGCCCGCCATGACCGGGACTGATCGGAAAGACTATCAAGAATAGAACAGCCCTATAAAATATCCTACTGTAGCCTCTTCTAGATATGACCAGTTTAAGCCACATCATCCCTAAAATGATGACCCTGAAATTCATCATGTGCCTTTTCCCAATTATGTTGGAGTCGGCGCCTGTCTAACCGGATTCAGCTGCATGAAAGTATTTTACATGGAGCGACCACCTATCTGACCACCACAAGCCAGTTGATTGCCTTAAAATTTCAGATAGCGGTACTTATGATAAGTTCCCTAAACTCTGAATCATCCAGTTACCAGTCACATTATTTTCCACACAACATGCATGACTGCTGATGGACAATTAGAGCTAATATTGTAATCCTCTTATCGGCACTTATATGGATGGACAGCTACAGATAACGGAGTGGGATGCATGAGCAGAGCCTTCACAAGTGACGTCACTACACGTGACCCTCTTTCAAGTACTTGTGACGCAATCAGGAATATTTTGGGTAGTCTGATAGCACTTTTGCTATTTCTGCCGAGAATAATTTTCGTGTAGAGAAAAAATGAGAAGAATTTTATAAATCATTGGTCTCATCATCATCATCATCATTTCAGCCGAAAGACGTCCACTGTTGGACATAGGCCTCTTCCTAGTGTCGCCACATTGACTGGTCCCGTGCGTCTAGCATCCAGCATTGCAACCTTCATCAGGTCACCGGTCCACCTAGTGGGAGGCCTTCTAACGCCACGTCTTCCGGTTTGCGGTCGCCACTCTAGAACTTTTTGGCCCCATCGGCCATCCGTTCTGCGAGCAATGTGCCCTGCCCAGTGCCCACTGTCACTTAAGTTTGGCAATTCTTCAGGCTACGTCGGTAACCTTGGTTCTCTTGCGGATGCCTTCATTTCTGTTTCGATCACGCAAGGAAACTCCGAGCATAGCCCTCTCCATAGACAAGGAGACGTCATATCTCCGAAATTGTTCACCGTTGCTCTGGAGGATGTCATCAAGTTTCTGGACTGGAGAAGCCTAGAAATCAACGTCAATGGCGAGTATATCACTAACCTTAGGTTTGCCGACGATATAGTGGTCATGGTTGAAACCATGGGGGACCTCAGTTCAATGCTCGTTGACCTCAGTAGAACTTCCGAAAGAGTGGGTCTTAAAATGAACATGGACAAAACCAAGGTCATGTTGAATGCCCATGTAACATTGATAGGAGTGGGCTATCAGGATCGGAGACTCTAGACCAGGGTAGGCGAACCTTTATGCATTAACGTGCCATTTTTTCTAAAGAATGTTTAATGGGGTCATTGACGTGCCATCAAATAATTTTGACTTTCTGATTATTTGGAAAATAATAATAATAAATACTACTAATACTATCAGAACTCTTTATTAAATAAAGTAAACAAAAAAGGTACATTTTAGAATGTTTTTATTACACCCATAAATTAAATTACTGTAAAATTAGTGTGACTTCTGTTGCTGCAGGTTAGATGACAAATAATTTATGTTAGGGTTGTAAGATTTTACTTTTAGCAAAATGCATGCTGAACTGGATTCATCTGTCAAACGGTTTCTAACCGAGTTTTTAATGTTATTCATCTCTGAAAATAATGACTCGCAGGCATAGGTAGATGAATACATTGTTAAAATAGCATGAGCCAGTTTCTTCATGTGGTACAGTCAATTCGACTTTTTTGACGATTTTATTACTTACTTACAAGTTAATAATTTATGATCGGCGACGTGCCCAAAATATTGTGTCGCGTGCCATCAATGGCACGCGTGCCACTGGTTCGCCTACCCTGCTCTAGACGATTATGTCTACCTGGGACAAACGGTCCAGTTAGGTAGGTCTAACTTCCAGAAAGAGGTCAATCGTCGAATCCGACTCGGCTGGGCAGCGTTCGGGAAGTTGTGCGGTCTTATCGCAGTGTCTAAAGACAAAAGTCTATGACCAGTGTGTGTTGCCAGTGATTACATACGGGACCGAAACGTGGTCGCTCACAATGGGCCTCATCCAGAAGGCTTAAGGTCACCCAAAGGGTCATTACTGACTTACTGATAAGGAAATGACCTCATTGGAAGACACACTCGAACTGCCACTACTTACAACATACCTGCTTATAGCTAATGCTGATAGCAGACAAACAAAAGAAAACAAAATGTTGTGTCGTGGCAAACAAAAACATTCAATTAGGTAGTCGCTCCATGCTCAGTAAGGAAGCCTATCTCGATATAATATGGAAAAGACTTGGCAGATGATATATGATGATGCTAAAGTCCCTAACTGAATGAGTGTTGAGAGACGGTAGATGTTAGCAGAGCAGCAGCCGGAAGGGTTGAGGACTCACAAAGGACTGCGAGAAAGACCTGGATGTCGCCAAAGGGTGAAGACCTAAACACAGCAGTTGTTGGAAAAGAAGCCTGGCAATAATAATGATGAAGGGCTAAATAAATCATTCAATACGTAATTACAGACAGTATTATGGTTAACCTTACAAAACGAGACTCAAATATGTATTTAGGTATCCATATGTTTACATTAATAAATTATATCTCACTGAGGTAATAAATTAAGCTTTATCTTATTAATTACCGTTAATTGCCGACACAAGCTCAAGATTATCGTCTCAATGAATAAGTGGAGTGTTCGGTTTATGCCCGGGTCTGAATGAGGTGACTGTGCTTGACCTTCGTTGGAAAATAAAGACGCGATTAGTATACACGGATTTTTAATAAGGATACAATGTAGGGTACTTACTATACAGGGTGTAAGGGACTCGACGCACAAACGCTTACCACGGATTTTATACTGTATTCTGTACCTCCCCTTATAGAAATTTTTCATCGGTAATAAAAAAAAAAAGTGTCGTTCTATACATTTCGACCGTGTAGGAATTGCGCTTTTGTAGGAAACAGCCGATTTTTTTTTGAATTCAGAACGATGTACCGAATACGTGTAAAGCGTTTGTGCGTCGGTCTCCTTTCCAACCAGTATACATATTATTATTTTAAATGGACTTATATACTTTATACTATTACTTTGGACTATATTATAATATTTTTAAGAGGATTTAGAACTTTTCACCTGACAACGTAAGGCTGCCTTATTCTTGAATAACCGACCAAATCTCGAAATAGCAGCATAATTTGGGTTTATTGTAGTTTGGTCTTGACTAAAACCGACTGTAAAGAATACTGATTCAATGTTAAACCATTACAATAGATCTTCGTTTTCCTCCTTTTCACTGACTACGTTAAATAGCTTCAAAATACATCACAGAAATATTCAGGGTAAAATCTGACAATGTTTTTTCCTCTTCAACAATTAAAGGTTAGAATTACCTGTTTTTCTGTACTTGAAGTGTAATGATAACACTTTGTAATTTTTTGACAATCTTTTTGACATTGCATTGGCGAAATGTTATTCATTACGTCTTTATTAATAGTGTAAAGGTATATCTAGTTTGTATGATATTAAAACTGTATTGAATGTTGATAGAAAGAGTGTAGGAGTAAGTGACAGACGTTCTATTAACTCAAGAAAAGACAAATGACATCAACACACTCATAATGGGTATACATGGGGAATTACAGATACAGCCCACTTCTTCCCAAAAAGAAGAAGCCTCTTTTGGGATAGAGGTTTCTGGTGGGCGTGGGGTCTATTTCCGTTGGGCCCACAGCCCGTGTCTCCACTGGACAGCTGAAATACACCGCCAGAGTGAACGTTTTAGGCTGATTATATGTACTTGGACAATAATAAATACTATTAATGTGAAAATGTCTTCATGATTTCTTGTAAAAAAAAAAACAATTTATCAAAATCCAAAGTAAAGACAGCGGTGGGTTGGCAGTGCATTGAAAACTGAAATGTAAAAACGTAAAAGTTGATGCTTCTACGGGCAGAATAAGGTAAAGTAAATCGATTGTATAAATAAATCAAGTAAACTCCCTAATAAATAATTAGGGAATTCTTGTAAACTCCGTATTTACGCAGTTATCAACTTGAAGTCTTATTAATGTTTTATTTGACTGCCCCAAGTTGCGTCTGGATAAAGTTCCGATTTCTGTTAGCATAAATCTCATCTTATTTATTATTTGTTTGTTGATCTACTTTGAACGGAATTAAATTATACATGTAGTAACTAGCTATCGGCATATCTTCGCCTTTGATTGCTTTATAATAGACAAATATCGTGCCAACTTCTTGTAGTATCTACAGTTTTTTCGCTTTCCAATCTAATGGGAGAAATGGTGGCCAAGCGGAAGCACAAACAGGCAGGCATATCGTGTGTAATTAGTTTACCACTGCTACCCCCAAAAGGATGAAGGAAGCCATCTTGTGGAAACCGGCAGGTCCTAGAGTCAAACATTCTCCTCTCCAAGATTCATTTGTTCCATCTCCCATCGAGCCTCCAATAAACATGGCAAGCCCACTGCACTAAAGCTTGCCAGTAAGAATAGTGCAATCAAAACAATTACACTAACAGACCGGTAGCACAAAATCTTACTAAAGAATGTGTAAGCTCATAAATGGAGAAAAACGCAGCACGCGTTTTTCCTCTAATGTATTTTGTGCATTAACTTTGATGTGTTTGACGTACAAAACATTATTCGGAGATAAACTATCGTCTGTCGCGGTTTGATTTGACCTTCACCTTGACTTGGTGGAATCGGTTGTTGCCAAGGCTGAAACGAACGATGGATACTTCTCACATAACATAACGAATGATATAAGAGAACAAGTCATGCTGTATGTGGTGAAAGATTTCATGAAGCCAGCAAGATTGAAACTAGATGAGCTAGAATTGTAGCGGACCTGAAAGGGATATACAGTCGTGCTAAAACACACAGCTAGGTCCTTTACTAAACGGCGAATCTAAGGACTTAAGTTTTCCCTGCGTGCTAGGTGATAATGGTAGTGGCACCAAGCACAGATCCTAGCTGTGGTTTGACCTTATGGTTTTGTTTCACGTCCCTTTTGGGGTATTTTTCTACTTGTACTGTTCGGATCTCATCATCATTCACATGCCCTTATCCTAATTTACTAGGCATCGGCGCAGCATATCTTTTTCCTCCATACTTCTTTATTGGTCACTTGTTAAAGAAAAGTTGAATGGAAATCGACTGTCTTTGTAGTGGCATGTGATGAAGAAGGACCAATCGCATGTGCGACTAAAAGAGTGATGAATATAAATGTTGATGGATGGAGAGGTAGAGGAAGACCAAAGAAACGATGGATGGATTGTGTGAGGAATGGTATGAAAGAAAAAGGAGTAAATGATAACGTGACAGTAGAGAAAAGAGAATGGAAGAAAAAAACGTGTTGCGCCGACCTCGAGTATCTTGGGACAAGAGTAGGAAGAGGATGATGATGACAACTTCTCTATTAGTCACTACATAACACTGCGTTGTTTTATCAATTGTAAGTTCTCTTATCATCTAATCAAAGTTGACTCTTGTAATGCCAGTCTTAACACATTAAACTTGCTTATAAAGTAGATCACAAGGCTTAGCAGCTATTTGTGATTAGATACACATATCTCATCATTAGATTGTACCTGTACAACAAGGCAAATGTTGTAATCTCTAATGATAAAGCTCATTCATTTTGATGCCAATAACAAACTCGTGTTTCTATTTATATTTTTATAGGCTGTTTCATATTTCACATCATCTTCGTCATCCATGTGGCTATCACTTTCATAGCGCTTCGTAATTCTAAAACGTCATTTAATAGGATTGACAATCGAAAGTTTTTCGATTGCTAACGTCAGTGCATTTCTGACTTTCCGTCATCCTTATGGTTGGCAGAATTTCATTTTGGCTAGGCAATTTGTTTGCAGTCTGCGATATTCATCTGCTTGTTATCATCTCCATGTTCAGTTTGGTTCTCATAATTATGCATCCAAAACAATTTTATTGCCACAGTCCCTCGCGACTTGTGATGCGTGATTACGACAGTCGGTTACTCTTTTGACGAAACATAGCTTGTTTGTTTGTTCCTAAGTCAAACTTAGTGCAATTACAATTTCATTGGTAAACAGAGACCAACGTTTCGAATTGGTCAGCCAAAAATTATTCTGGTACGCAATGGCGGCAGTAATACAAAGGGATGTTAGCCGTAAAGTTTTGTAAAGCGTCCTAAAGAGCACAGACCATCTTGAAGTTCGTCTAAAAATCATTGAATAGGTAGGTAAATTGAAATTTGTATGGTGTACATAATAAAGAATATTCTGTCTATCTAGGTAAAATAAGTAAGATAGAGGAAATAGAAAAAAATGTGACCTTCTTCTTCTCTTCGGCGTAGAATCTTTAAAAAAAAACAATTCCAGTCGTTCACACTTGAATATTTTAATGATAATGATCTTTCAATGCCACTACAGGTTATGAAACACGACATTAATTTAACAGAAATATTCGTGGCGTTCACGTTTTGCATCACATTGTGAAAAAATATTTTCGGATAATTATTCTCATTTTAAATCTACATGTTTTTTTTTTATTTTTTAAAATAAAATTTTAAATATTTACAGTTATTATGAAGAACTGAAACTGTAGGTACTGTTATTTCAACAGCATCATAAACGAAATATCAAAGTAACTACTCATCAAATGAAACATAGGTTTTGTTTCTCAAAATGGCCGTTACGAAAAGTTGTTTCGAAGCACAAGTTCTTGTTATCTACGTAAGTAATTTAAAAGACAGTCCTTATTTCTAACTAGTGTTGCTGCTATCAGTTATTTTACTCTTTGAGTTATCTTTGCATTTAAACTGATAATTATTTTAAAAGTCCAAGAGAAACGACCCAAGTCACACATATATTCCCTTGAAAAGTTCCATTGTTTGTTGACAAGTAAAACCCATTAAACGAAGTTACCACCGTCATAGCAACATATTTTATAACAGTTATTAGTTTAAAATGAAGCCACTCCCGTAAGAAATAGAAGTCTATTAATTAATTAAATGCTTTAGTTTTTATTGTACGCACTAAACATTCCACGGTTTCTTCATCCTCCAGTGAACATAGTAATAAAGAAGCAAGCGTTTAATAAACATACCATACTTTCCGAGACATATTATAATGTTCTTATAAAACGTCCATTTAAATGGGCATTTTTTACTAAACACAGCGAACAATCTTGAGGGGACCCAAGATAATCCCTTGTGCAATGAACGGAGCAGGTAAGGTCCTATCAAATTTCTTAAGGGACTTAAAACCGGGAACAGAGAAGCGACTTAATCGGGTGTGGGAACAGAAATAAGATTTAAGAGATCAATAAGAATGAATCGCTTGACAAAAAAGAATTAAATGGCGATAATGTTGTATAAACAAGGGAAATATAACTTGAATGAAACGTAGATCAAGGTTTACATATAACAACACTCCTACTTTCCCTAAGGATTAGGAAGAAGTGCAATAGTAGTACACACATTTCGCCAGTTACATTATTATTACTAGTATTAATAATTAATTATAGTAGTGGTATTAGTTATTAATTATGTTTAAGTCAAACTCAATAAACGATCAAGGGATCTCGCGTGATAAAGCTTTTTACTAATATGTATACCAAAATAGAGACATAATTTAAAGCTTCCAATGAGTCCCAAGTAGACTGCTACACTGCAATCGAATACCTATTAATTCGTCTGGATTGAAAGATGCGGTTCGAAGGCCATATGCTCAACATCACGCTTGGATTGGCTTCGCATTGTGAAACGGCTTAATCTTAAAATTCCTTAGCAACTATTATCATAAATATTAATGCTATGAAATTAGTTGTATTATCAACGTTAGTTTGCTAGTTCTCATCACTCAGTGTGTTGTATCCACATGTTTGACAGTTATTATTATCACATCCGGGATAGATCTCGGCTTGTTCAGACTTACTCAATATGGCGGAACAAATGAATTGTAGTTAACTTATAAGTACTTTGTTCCGTAGTGAATATTGCAATTCTAATTATAAGTTCCAAGGCGATGTTGGATGATGCGTGTGAGATTTCTTTTTGGTGATTGTTTTATTAATTAGTTGACAGCGACATGAATTAAGAGCAGACTCCTCACAAAGCGGAGGTCTGTGAGGATTCTGCTATTCACGTGAGTGAATTACCTTGCCTTAAAACACCACGAGCAGAAATAAGAATGAATGAATGGCATTAAACAAAATGAAATTGTACTAGCTGATACAAGTTTGTTAATATTATAATCAAAGGTCGATATTAAACGTACCACAACGACGTCAAATCCGCTTCAATAGGTAGAGGTACCCAAAACCACAAAGTATAATATAGTTACAAAAGATCTACAGCTGACAATGGACAATAACAAGCCTACAGTTATAGTGACTCCGAGCGAAACAAAAATATTGCTGCAACGTTACGCGTACACACTGCGTCCGGACTGTACTAGATTGTTTTGTCTCTATTTACACCTTCCAGACACCTTATGAATGTAACAGATACCGTTTGAAATAACCATTGAAAAAGAAGTTGTGAAGATTGTGTTTTTTAGAGCAAGTGATTTGCTGGATCGATGAATTTATCAACATGTTTAAGAAGAATGAGAAGAGAGTGATAAATAAAAATGAGGTTAGTGCATTCCATGACGAATGATATAAACGAAAAGGAAGTTGAATGATGGGGACGGAGGAGAATAGAAAATCTAGTCTGAAATTATGCAGAAAAAGCGTCCTGTGCTGTGAAAAATCAACTTTTGATTTAAGTTGTTTTACCGGACTGTGGACTGATTCATAAAGAATCTTAGCGTAAAATAATTCAGTTTGTAACACATTGTAACAGTAACTTTAGTCGAGGGCCGACAGAAGAAGAATAGTCCCCTATAACTAGTGCTTATTCCCTATAACAAGACAAGTATAGTCCCTTATCACAAGGTAACTAAGACTAGTTTTCAACAACGATAAAATACAGCTCCCAGAGCTGATTGATCTTTATAAAACGCAACCGTCCTCTTTGACTGCATTGACATTCGTTTCTTATCGAAAACCAAATAAATTATTGTGATTCATCAATCGGTATGATTAACGTTGCGAAAATTATCTTATTTATATATTTATTGTGTGTGTTTAAATTATCTATTGAGTGGCTCTTGAATTTAATAGGTTTGTTTTTTAACGAGACAATTCTTTGATTCATTCAGTTTTTAATTCTCGTAGAATCTCAAACTGTTAGTAGTTTCTATTATATCGATGTCCTTAGGAGCATCTAATACTTCCCCTTGTTCTTTTACATTCTGTTTTGTAGTTTCATCTTCATCTATAAGTATTTAATTTTTAATTTTTGTAAGACCTAAACTACTACTATGTATTCTCTTTTTTCTTCTTAATTCTGGTTTGAATGAAAAAATCGGGTCAGTTAAGACAAAGCTACGTTCCTTAACAAGAATTATAACTGTGTTAATGAATCACGATTAATTTAACTGTGAGATACTTCTCGAAATCTTTAGATTAACATTAGACCTTCATGAAACGGTAAAGTTAAAAACGAATATCGTGTACTTAATAAATAATAGTTTAACTAATCGAAAAGGTACACGTTGTATATTATTTTTTACGGTCATTTAGTTTGCTAGATTAAAATAATAAGCGTAACGATTCGTCCGTTGAGTTTACTAATAATACAACGATCCATTATAAGTTTCAAATCGAAAAAAATGAAATTCTACTTCAATTGGCTGTTTATGGTCGATTATTTTATGACTTACGTAGTTGGTCTCGGCTGTCATTTGTAGATCTTTGACAGTCTTTACGGGTAGTCAGAAGTTCTGAAGGTTGACAACCAATCTTACCAAGGCGTAACATTTCACAAAGATACTGGGTTTTGGAGGTCAGACAGGCAGTCACTTCAAATAACTGACTGATAGCCGACCCAAACAGAGCAGCAATATTTTGGGAAGAGGCTAGAGACATGATGATTACCATCATCCACGTTTATGTTTCTTCAGATCGACGCTTATTAATTCAGTTTATTGGATATAAATTAAATTAATAAGCGTATATCTTGAAAGGACTCAGACTGATAAATGATTGTTTCGACTAGTTTTCTATCTTATGTCCTATCTAGAGTCTAGATAGAAGAAATGATCTAGATTCTAGACGAACAAAATCATCCAACAAATCGACTGCAATTCCGACGAAATACAACAGAATTTGTAACAAAAAAGAAGAAGATCTATACACATATATATAGTCTCCTAAACGATAAACAGTCTCCTGAATTTAAAATAAGGAAACTTAGTCCAATATACTGTCATTGCAGGATCGTCTTCCCTGGTAACAGTGAATCACACGAGTTATTTTCGTAACAGCTGCTAACGGAATAAAAGCTTTGTTGCAATGACTATAACACTGTTTTAAAATATTTACCCTTAAAGATCAGAGTAACAAAGTAGTGCTATATTAATTCCTTTTAATTTAAGACTATTACACATTTTACAGTTCCATAAAATGCAAGAAAGTAACCTTGGAATTTGAAATTAAACGTGGTGAGATCTTTTGGAGTGGTATTCCTTTGCAATTTTGTTGCAAGAACAATATTCTACAAAGTGATGTTTCTGAAATTGATAGTTTTTTTCGGTTAATTTTGAAATATTGTTAAAAAAATAGTTTTAAACTCTTCATGTTCAAGTCAGTGTCAAAATTTTCTGGTTTCACAATCATCTTCGGTTTTTTGTTTAACAGGTTTGATGATATCGTTATTATCGACAGCTGGACAGTTTTTGCTCCCTGCGGTAATTCTGATCATGTTGAGGCAGATAGTTATGGCTATTCATAACGCAACTGAACTCCCACTGTGTTTGTATTGTAAGACGTGTCAGGCATTTTTTTACAATACGAAGAAACACGTTAGCTAAGACAATGAAGGTTGCTCACGCGAAAAAGCGATTCTTCAACACTAAAGTAGAAGACGAAAGTTTATCGGTCTATTCGTGTTGTCATTAATAAAAATTATAGACGCTTATATTCTGTTCGATTTATGGCTCAGGAGTGAGTGACAGTTATTGTTGATGATGAAGAACAAAAGATTCACACAGACAACAGTTATTTTTTATTCAAAAATTGTGATAGTAAAAAACATATTTGGTACTTTTAACTAGGTCAAATTATTTGAAAAATATTACAACAATTAACAGAATACGTTGACGGTTAAAAAGAACCGTATGTTATGACATTCGTTACATTTCTAAAGTTACGTGGAATATGTAATCTAATTAACTAGAAACATATTATCATATATGAAAAATACACTATGATGTAAAAGGAATGAATTTTAAAAATAGCCACAAAATTTTCAACTCGGTATCGACTAAAAATAATCGATTTAAACGAGCCGTACTAAATTAAGGTACACCGCTACCACTACTCTGATTTCACATTCGATTTTTGAAATGTTTAAAAAGTAATACTTACAGAGAAACTTATAAATTGTACACCATGACCCAATTCACAGAACACCACGTTGGAATGTGCAGTTTATAACCTTAAAACAATCACGACGACACTTGAAAATGCACCTGTTTTGTACACGATATTAAAGAAAGAAGTTTAAAAAGCAGCTGGAGTTAAATTGACACGGATTTTTGTACGATATTTGGGTAAGAATGGCCGGCCGGCGAAGCGTGCGCGTCGGACTGAGGCAAAACGTCTAGCGGGCCCGACACTGCATTGGTTCCGAGCGGGTTGGCTCGTCACACAAACGTCATTTTATCGCGCGACGCGCTTACGCCGCTTTCCTTTCCAACCGTTGGTATCGCTTGCTTGTGCTACATGTCTGTTTATTCTAACCGCTTATTTACGTATGCTTCTGTGCGACCGGCGTCGGATAGTGAATTTCAAAAAATCCAATTGTTGTGTTTCTGATTGTTGATGTGTTGGTTGATATGTGCAATGTGCGCTTAATGTTTAATGCATTTTAACATAATCTCATCATGTTGTGCTGCGATGAGAAAAATAACACAAGTGCTTATAACTACATTAGTATCGATTTGCTATCTAATGAATGAGTGACGATGACCCCATTAGATATTTTTTAGACGAACGTACCTATAGCGTGATAGTCGCGTGATCGTGTTTACGAAAAAACCATGTGTCGAAAATTTTCAAGCAATTATGATTTTTAGCAACTTATAACAGAGTGTAGAACACTATATATGACCGAATCAGCTGTTAAAGGGCCAAAAGGACCTTGGTTGTATTCACACGTGGCGTGATGTAGACATATTTTGTATGAAAACACGAGACATTTTAATGAAAATATTTATAATTACTTATGAAATGAACGTTCCTGATCGCATATGGCGCATTGTTGAATACATAAATTCTGGTGCCGTTACAAAAAGAACACCTACGTTAAGTAGCAGCCACATGCTTCTGATATTTCTTTTTTATTGTTACTGGTTCATTCCTGATTTTATTTTAACGATAATTTAATTTAACTACGTAGTTAGGTATAATGGTATGGTCACCTACATTTTATCCGAATAAAAATATACTTTTTATCCTGTTTTAATCAAGTACTGATTAGGAACGATTTAAAAATACTAATTTATTCGTTCCAAAATGTTAAAAGAGTTTTTTCAGTGTTGCTGTCTGTTTTAATGTCAATGTTTTACCTACCTAATTGTATAGTTTAGTTCTCATTAGCATAATGTAATAAATGACATAAACGTCGCGTAATGGTGTTTTTAATTTTTTTGTCAAGCATTCTATGAATGACTGTGTCGTGTCACTCTCACTCTTTTTTAAATTGTTATAGGTAGGTACATCCTTTATAGTTACTTTCTATTTCTTCTCTCTTTTGTGGCTGTAGTTTTATTACTTGTGATTTTTATTATGTTACAGTCACCTACTCAATGTCCAGCAAAACGAAGGATCTAATACCAAATATATCTTTGTCTTTTTAAATCTTTAATTTTCATTCCTCAAAGTATTTATTCATCTAAACAATCACGATCTACCTATGGCTTGTTCTCTTGTAACAATTCGTTTCGCATCGATTTCACCAAACATGTCTTCAAATCAACATCGTAAAATGTATATGGAACAAATTCGTTCATTTTAAGTTTCCACTACTATAAACCTATGGAGAACTTTCTCGAACGGCTGTCTGTCCTTTTAAGGTTAAGAGCTATGAGCAATGGCGTCGGCTCATGGCTTTCAATGTCTAGACAAGGCTCTCCAGTAGTGATGCATGATCCGATCCGATATTTTACAGTATCGATACAAGAGAAGGCGATACGGAAGAGCATGTGCCTAATCAATAACAGCCGCTCGGGTTGATCTTTAGGTTAAGCCACGCTTGCCTAAGTTGGTCCGTGTATTGGTGACCACTTATTACATACCAGGTTTCCTCCGTGCCTCGGAAAGCACTTGAAGGCATTGGTCCCGGCTCTCATTTGTAGATATTTGACCGACGTTATAAGTAGTCAGGGGCCGAAAGTCTGACAACTAGTCTTACCAAGGGCTATCTTATTACCCAGTACTAACTGGGCTGAGGAGGACTGATAGGCATACTGGTATTCACCTGCATCCGACCCCAACATAGTTAGGAAAAGACTAGGCAGATGATGAAATTACGATAAATGCTTGGATCGATATAAAAGTACCGGTATTGAATGAATTGATCATATCGTGCCACATTGTCCTAAATTGTATCAGTCAATTCAAAATGAAACAAATTCTCAAATGAAAGAATTCCTGGAATTTTGCCTAGACTGTTAAAGGGATTAATAAGTCCGATACGAAACTGGCATTTGTATCGTGCATCCCATATTTGGAGAATCGGTTTGAAGCAATTCGATACGATCCTAGAATCGGAACGCCAAGCACGAGCGCGTGGTGTAAACGTCGTTAAAATATTTAAATTAAAAATATTCCTTTCACATTTAATATTTTCATAATTTTAAGTTTTTTTTCATATCTATGGATGATACTGATTGTGCTTGTTGCAAACAATTTAACTAAAATCATAATCATCATCATCATTTCAGCCGAAAGACGTCCACTGCTGGACATAGGCCTCCCTCAAAGGGTGGGTTTCGCCATAATCACCACGCTTGGCAATCTTGGGTTGGTGATCGCAGTACGGTTGTTAAAAAGAACAGACTACGCTGCTGCCCATTCTCTGGTAAGTCCCTCACTCGCCTTTACGACACCCATGAGAAGACATGGGATGGTGCTATTCTTTATGTCCGACACCATACAGTACTCCGACACTACACAATAACAACTAAAGTGCTATAGAATTTTTCGATTCAAAAATCGACGTATTTATGTTAAGTTTACACCGCAGGCTCGTGCTAGGGCCTCGGATCGCATAGTTGCAATCCAAAGTATCGATACAAATGCAAGTTCGTACATCCCTATTCTCAAGACAGGCTAGTAGACGCACTGACACGTTTTAGATGACTCATCTGCGTAATATTGATAGTGCGTTCTTTATCAGTTTACGGTACGAAGTCATTGGCCTGTGAAATCAGAGTGATTTCGTTGCTCAGTTAGTTGTCTTTACAAGACTGTAATATCTAAACTTTTTTAGATTTTCTTCAAATTTTTTATGGTCTACAGAAGGACACACAGATACACTGACCTTATTGGTGAGGTTCTTCTGTAAGAACAGTTGCGTAGTACTAGCAACCGGTGTGGCGTGTATGACCAGATGTATGAACGTGGACGAGGCAAAAGGAATATGTTGTAAGGATCGTAGCAGGTGTCGTTCTTTAACTACTGCCTACCCCCAAAAAGCGTGACTTTATGTATGTATGCATGTATGTATTTTTCATGATTATCTTAAGTCTACTTTGTGTCTTTTTTATAAATAGGTAGCTAGATTTCACGCGACTACATTCGCCTCGTTTATCGTTATCATCATTTTACGTTGATCCCGCTCTGTAGTTCAGTTTTGTAAATATATTCTTTGTCGACCTCTTCATCCTGTTAGTAACGTGATTATCTTTTGTTAAAGTAGCACACGTTATCTTTCATTCACCTTTTAGCCTCTATTGTACTTGAACTATGTAACTGTTAAAAAGGAATCGACTGTCTTGGTATGGGCATGTGATAAGGAGGGACGAATTGCATGTGACTGAAAGAGTGATGGATGGAGAGGGAGAGGTAGGCCAAAGAACAGATGAAGGGATTGTTTAAGAAATGATATGAAAGAAAAAGGAGTAAATGATAGCGTGACGTCTGACAGGGAAGAATAGAAGAATAAAAACGTGTTGCCCCGACCCAAAGTAACATGAGATAAGGACAGGAATAAGATGATGCACACGCCTGTAACCCCCGAAGGGTTAGGCGGAGGTATACCTAATAGTACACCCTTTCGCCAGTTATGTTTAAGTCCCATGTAATAGGGGACGAGCCTATTGCCATCACTGGGTACAAATCCAGATTCCGTATCTGCTACTGAGAAATTACTGATGGAAAAACCAAATAACACTTTGCCCGACGCGGGAATTGAACGCCACACTACGCTACTACGCTATTTAACTACGCACGCACTACGTACACTGTACTGCGTACGCTATTTATCTTTTAAAGAATGAGCTAACAATAGAAAGAACGAACGAGAAGGATAGAATGAGCTGGTATTTAGCTGTATCCGGTTAGACTGGAAGCCGACCCCAATATAGTTGGGAAAAGGCTAGGCAGATGATGATGAGAATGAGCTAACACATGATTTCCATGCATTTTATGTTGTGAATGACTCGTTATTTCGTTCCTCTGTGTCGAGGTAATATAACACCCCATACCATCATGTATTTGTACAAACCGAGCGTCACCTAATTACCATTAACCTATCACCACTACATAAACGAAGCCATGTTTGTACGTAATGTTTATGTACATGTGGTATATGCCCTTGTTTCGACAAATATATTGTCTATTCAAGTGGTGAGTGATGTTATGTGGATAGTATTTTTAAGCCTTTTTATTAGCAACTTTAATACTTTACTATTAAGTATTGCTACATCATCATTCTCTTGCCCTTATCTTAATTCATTTGGGGTCGGCGCAGCATGTCTTCTTCTACCATACTTCTCTATTACTAGTCATCTCATCAGAAGCCTCCTTTCATGCCTTTACACAGTCCATCCATCGTGTCTTTGGTCTTCCTCTACTCATATACCCATCCACATTGATACTCTAAACTTTCCTCACGACATTTTCCTCATTCCTCCGCATCACATGCCCATACCACGACAACCTATTACCACACAACTTTTCAGTTACCGGCGCCACTTTCAGACTTCCTCTTATATACTCATTTCTTATTTTATTCATTCGCGTAACACCACACATCCCCCTTAGCATTCTCATCTCCGCCACATGCAAATACCTTTTATTCATCCCTTTTGTGAGCCAATATTCTGATCCATACAAGACAGCAGTACTGCTACATCCATACATAAATACACGATTTCTTCGCGTGAGGTTGGCCAGAAACTACAGAGAGCCACCTGGAACGATCTTAACACACTCCTTTCGCCTCTTTTGCGTTCATACATCTGGTCATACACGCACGTCGGATAGTACTTCGAACCTGACCTTTCTAAAGAACCTCACCAATAAGGTCATTGTAAGTCCTTCAAGGGCATCTCCTGCCAGCGTTGCCTCTCACATACATAACATAACATCACGCTTGTGATCCACGAAAGGTTAGGCAGAGGTGTACCTAATAGTACACTCACATTTCGCCAGTTATTTCTTTAGTTGTGTAAAAGGGACAGGAAGAGGAGCTCGTGGCTAAATAATAATAGCCGCTCGGGTCGATCTTTAGGTTAAGCCGTGCTTGCTTAGGTTGGTCTGTGGATGGGTGACGCCCATTACATACCGAGTTTCCTCCGTGCCTCGGAAAGCACGTTAAGCCTTTGGTCCCTGCTGTCATTTGTAGATCTTTGACAATCGTTAGGCAGTCAGTGGCCCAAAAAGTCTGACAACCAGTCTTACCAATGGTCAGATAGGTAATCGCTCCATGTAAAATACTGGTATTCAGCTGCATCCGGTTAGACTGGAAGCCGATCCCAATATAGTTGGGAAAAGGCTAGGCAGATGATGATGATGATGTGTAATAGGGGCGAGCCTATTGCCATCAACCGGGCACAAATTCAGACTCCGTGGCTGCTACTGAGAAATTTCTGCTAAGTCGCGCTCGCGACCTCACGACTGACGAGGCAGTCCCTCTTACATCTGCTTTGTAAATACCTTTTGTTATTCGCTTACGTATGTACATACGTACTTTTTTATGTAACAAAAAATACTTAACAGGACATTACATTAATAAGACATAATTTTTTAAACTGTCATGGTCACTAACATTATCATTAATACTAGAAACGGTATACTTACCATGTTTGTGCTTGCAACAGCGCCGAAATATCGGGAACTCAAAACAAACAGTAAATATGGTAAATATCCCGTTTCTATTGGACATTTTATTGTATAACGGGCTGGTGTCCGCAACTCCACGTCAAAGCGCGTGTTTTGCGTGCGGGTGGGAAATCTATTCGATCCACCCTAACTCCTCGAGAAAGGCCAGCAGCGTCTTGATGTTGCTGACAATCTCTCGGAAAGTACCTGGGGTACCGAAGTACTTTTTCTATTGGAAATTACATATCACATAACACACACATTTTGTACATAAAAGAAAGAAAGAAAAAAAAAATTGTCGCAGGGACATGACGTGCATCATACAAAGTTTCTACTATACTACTACCGCTACTGCTAGTACTTACTTACTATTCTTTATTTATTTTCTGTATATATAATTTACATTTTTAAATATTTCTATACAAAGTAATATAAAAAAACATTTAAAAATATAAAAAATAGTAGTCCACCGGTATCGGGAACAGGGTCCGAGCTACCGGTGGTCAGGGCTCTTGAGAGAGGAACCTCCTGAAGATACGCGCCGTGTCCAGAAGTACTGCTTTCTGAATCAAGCCCTTGATCTAGCTGCCAAGCGAGCGCCTCCTCAGATGTTGGTCGAGGCTATTATTATTACTTTATTAGTTAGAAAAATTCTAGTGCGAGCAGACCTGCGACCTTCCGATTCAGTACACCGGACGTCTTCACCAATTAGACCATCGCACCCTGCTCACAACTCTCGAAATTTTCGTTCCATTAATAACGTCTTACGGTGACGTTAGCGCCATCTATTTAAGAAAGTATCGAACTAACTTACTTTATTTTTCTTTACATGTCAAAACAGCTGTAGTTCCCTACGCAGGGTTTGCGTATAAAAATATTAAAAAATTATTAGTTAGTACTGCTAATAGGTACCTTCTACTGCTTCTGCTTGTCCCTTGTCTCAAGAAGCAAATGGTCGTAATAGAGAGTCATATAAATATGATGTCATAGCTTTTATACGGTCAAGGAGCTCTGCAGTAGCTTGTGTTTAAGAAGTCTAGTTGAAGATCAATGTTTCATTTAGAACATATTATATTGGCTCATCAAGATGTTTTTTTCGTCAAATCAGTGTGTGGAAACAGCAAGATTTTGCCATTTATTTTTTTTTAATTTGACTTAAATAATTATGGGTATCGTGGACAAGGCGAAAAAGAGGAAGACAAGTTTTATTTCGCTAGAAGATGATTTTGATCGAAGTTTCGCCATCCTATTGTAAATTCTTTACCATTATGGTTGTTCATAAGATCTCAACATATTAGAAAACAAAACATTATTGAACATCCGGAGTTGCTACTAGATTTTAATGATCTCGATCATGAATATAGTCGAAGGCCAGTGCAACATCAAAACTGCCGAAATGTAGATCAACTAATTATTATTCTGGTCCATTGTTTTGAGGTTTGAGGCCCGTTAAATACATGAGGCCCTTGACCATGTATGTATCTAATTTTAGACGGTTAGTCATTGTTAATCCAAGTGTACACTCAAACAGTATGTAAACCGTCGTAATATTATTTTTTAAGATTGACTTGTTGCTGCCATGTGGTCATTTGGTTATTCTCTTATAATAACAATTTTTATTTTTTATTTTTTAGGGAAAACAAACAATTACATACTATAAATGGTTAACAAAGAATTGTACGAAACTGCATCAGTGTGCAACTAACTACATTATCCACATCTTTTTTTCTCACGTTGGTGTGCTTCTTTTCGCCAATTCGCGAGGAAGCCATCCAAGACGTTCCGCCATCTTCTCTTCGGTCTACCGCGACCCCGTCTAGCTGTTTCAGGGCTCCAGTCTTGCGATATTCGGGCCCACAGCTGTACATCCGGCATCCGGCAGACAGAGCTATTCAAGGGCGATTTACCTATCCCCTTAAAACGCAAGCTAATGGACATTTATGTATTCTCCCCATTCTGACATATGGTGCACAGGCTTGGTCTTTGACTAACGTCCAGAAGTCCAAACTCAAGGTTTGCCAACGAGCGATGGAGCGCAGCATACTGAATGTAAAAATAACTGACCGGATAAGGAACACCACACTGCGCTCCAGAACGCAAAATGCCGACGTAGCTTATAAAGCTGCCAGACTAAAGTGGGACTGGGCAGGCCAGGCCATCCACATCTTACATAATTAAAATCCGAAGATATACGCACGAGTACAGTTGTCTTAGCTTTATTAAATACTAATATGAATGTCAATTGTTATTTATAATTGGCTCCTTAAAGTGAGAATTACGGGAATCTTCAGCACACTAACTGCGGTCGTTTACCCAATTTTTTTTATTATCATTTTCAACATCACGTCTGTAAAGTTCGAACTTTTAAATAATTTTCAGTAATTACCCTACACAAGTGCCAACTGTCCTAGCTTACAAAAACGTTAGTTAGCACAATATTTGGACGTAGTTTAAAGCCTGTACAACTAAGATTTGCACGCGACTACAAATCTTAGTTCATCAAGGTTCACAGTTACTGTCTGTAAGTACGAATTCTCATTGCCATTCTGTTCTTAACTGGTAGTGAGTGAGTGTAGTATAAACACAATAATCCCACTGCTGGGACACCGACACAGGCCTCCTTCTATGGGATAAAGTGGGGGAACTCAGTACGGGTTGGTAGATGTCACATGTCGTCGAAGTTTTAGTTCTAATGCCGACTGGCATCCTTACGATGTTTTCCTTCACTTTATTGAGAGTAGTGGTGATGGAATAAATTGCTCAAAATGCGACTGCCGTTACCACTGGACCATCACTGAACCACCGCCTCCACCATCTCGCAGAGCTTCGAGTCCAGGCATTTCAGTGTGCAAAGTTTTTCATGGCATATTTTTAACCAACTTCTAAAAGAGGAGGCGGTTCTGTTTTCGATTGACAAAAAAAACGAATGAAAGAAACAAGTTGCGAGTTCCAAAACTAAAAAAATATTTCCACTTTTTTTACTACTTTGCGTAGTAGTTTACGCCGAGTAGCGCCTGTTTATATTCTTACTGCATTGTATTTTGTTCACTAAGTGCTACACCCTGTTTATATTTTCATAGCAATCTGTTGTGTAAATACTACTCGTTGCGACGAATCATGAAAACTTGGAATAGTTTAATGTGCTTCTACATCCTTGTTCTGTCAATACGTACTAACGTATCGCTAGATACATGAATGTTTTATGTTCGGACAAACCAGTGCTGATTTGTTGTATATGCGGACACTGACAGATAATGTACTGAAATATCGGTCAGTTAGTGTCCGGAATTTGTTAGTACGGGTATGGTCGAGCCTTAGGAGTGGACTATTGATAGATTTCGTAGTTAGTCAAGTATAGCCATTAGACGGGGAGGCACGCTTCGTAATCCATTCAGTATGGAATACACAATTTGAAATTAGCTTCGATGCCTCAAAGGCCTCTGAATTGGAAGAGATTTCGGATTCCTGATTGATTTTGACGAACATGGAACTAGATTAGCTTCCTAATGTTTTGTGCCGTAGTAAATTCCTTCTACAGTGAGTTTAAGTCTGAATGCAGCAACCCAACACCAGCCTTATTTACATAAAAATAAAGATCACTGTTATTTTTGACCCCTATGCCCAATCAGAAGTAAACTAACTTTGAAAGAACAGTAGAAGATAGTCACTTATCATTGATATTTTCACTAGGCAATGTTGCATTGGGAAGTGTTGCTATGGAATTAATTCTAGGCGCTTTCGTATGAGATTTTTGCAGGGACCGATTAAACGAGATAAATGGTTAACTAGTTAGACCAATAATCCATTGTTTGATTAACCTTTATACGGAATAGCCCCTATAATGTACGGGTCGTTTAAGTATTGCTGATTAACCAAAATGAAAGAGAGAAAGTACCGAGCGCTGGCTAACTCCGTCACTTTTTAACATATGTATTTTTTATGTACAAAAATGAACTCTGGGAGTTAACCGGTCACTTAACTGGTTGTTTAACCCTTACTCTAGAGTTTTTTAACTAACCCTAAAAAAAACCTGATTAAAACCCTTATACGGGTATCGTTTTCGGTCCCTGATTTTTTGTTATCTACGTAGTGAAGATGAACAAAATTCACAAAATAAGAAGGTGTAGCGGAATATCACCCTCACAGTAACATTTTAGTATGTAGGGTACATCGACAATATTGTGCCCAAACTAAGTTGTCGATGTACCCACTATGCATTGATTTTTTGATGACCAACTTTGTATAAAAGGGACCGCCTTTTTCTAAATACATTCATTCCAATAAGCTTCAGCACTTGCAACTCAAATATACTACGTCGTCATCATCTGGAGTATTATTCCACACCACCTAAGCGCTACAAAGGATATGATTTAGTTTTAGAGACAGTACTCGTCTTTCACATCATCTGCCTAGCCTTTTCCCAACTGTTTTGGGGTCGGCTTCCAGTCTGACCGGATGCAGCCGAATACCAGTATTTTACATGGAGCGACTGCCTATTAGACCTCCACAACCCAGTTAATACTAGATAATACGACACCCCTTGGTAAGACTGGTTGTCCGAATTACTGGCCGCTGACTCGCCTGTACTCGTCTTTCACATATGTCATTATTTCATTTGCCAATTCTCTTCATTTTCACGAAAATTCAAGATGATTAAATTGAAAATACGCCTTTCGGGACAGTGTACCTTCTATCGGAGCATATAAGGTGGAAAACAAATGAAAAACATATATATTTTAAATTGTTTGAGGTAATTCTTTATTATTTGTTTGAGGTTTAATTTGTACCGTTAAGTTTTTTAGACACAATGATAATAAAAAATAAACTTTTCCAAATGAAAATTAATGCTTTTTTATTCTTAGCTGTATAAGTAGTAATATATTTGGCATTGATAGTATATTATAAAATTATTATGCACCTGGTTATAATGATTAAAACTTAATTAGGTTGTTGATTATACAGGATTTTTAATCATTAAATGATTATTTACTAATGATTATGGCACACTTAATCAAAATCTTTCTCACTTACTGCTCACTGGAAAAGCCCATTAATTCAATAAAAATTAAATTACAATAACAATTAAATGTAACATTGTTATAATTTTAATAATTGCGTTACTTGTATGATTACATGTACAGTCGCCAGCACATCAAGTTACCACAAACAGTCTAATTTTTCCAAAAAAAATTAAAACATAAAACGTTGATGATTAAGTTCAAAATCGAATGAGAAAATTTGACAGTTTGTAGTAACTTGATGCGTTGGCGACTGTACCCTTGCAAATATTTTCAAAACATATGTTTTGTGAATTGGTTTGCGCAAAGTAATACATCTGCCTGGGTACGAACCTACAGCTCGTTAGTTGGTGAAATAACCACTGGGCCATCATAGCTTTATTTTTTTTAAATATACGCTTAGGTACTAGGTATGTAAGAAATACATCTAGAATACACAGGTTCACAACACATCTCACTCATAGCACACTGACGCACTGGATTTACTTGTAATTGCACAAACGCGCAAAAAACACTTAAACAAACATTAAACACCTCTCCCCTAATAACAGTAGTTGTACCTACACGGATCTTTTGGCACATGGCCTTTATTAAATCTTTTTTTTTTTTTTTTTTTTTTTTTTCCGGATGGGAAATCATCAAATGACCCCCCCCCACTCTGGGCGGAGCAGAAGGGAGTGTCAGACTTGTACTGACTAAAACCCATCCATGTTCCTTCTTTGCCCTTTGTGTTCCAGGGCCACGGTATCTCTTTCGAACAGTCCCGCAGCCCTGGCAGGCATCGGCCCTTGCGGACCCCTACTTATTTGCTGACATCTCTTTGAGGCGCACGTGGAACACGAACGCGCCGTCGACACGGCCTGTCGTCATAAGACGGCCGGACGGCGAGCTGGCCCATAACTCGCCGTCCACAGGCCCGCGCCTACGGTGGCCGGGAGCCACCACGTGACCCCCAACGCCCAGGGCGTCTCCCGCGGCGATTGGGACGTGAGGTTCTTTCCCTCTCACGTCCCGCCACCTCCTTCACTAGCATGACTGCTTCGCAGAAGGAGGTGACGGCTTCCCATTCCCTCTCGCTCCGGACCATGGCTTGAACGCCTTTATTGGATCTTACATCGCCATCTTGTTTTCAATAGTATTACCACAGACAATTTCACAAATGTTTACCAACAGCGCCCTTCTGTCAATGTCATTCAAGCGCCAAAAGATTCATGCACCACTGTACGAGGAGTAAATTTACTACCATTATTACTTTAGAGGCCCAAACTCGAGCGCGCGGTTTAAACGTAACGTAAAAACGTCGATTTTTGAATCGAAAATACAATTATCCTATAGCATTTTAGTTAATTTTTTTGCAACAAGCACAGTTAGTATAATCCTTAAATATGAATATTTTTTAAAATTATGATAATATTATACCGGGTGTAAACAGACCCTTCACATAGCCGTCGACCAAGCATTCTGTACATCAAACTAAGTATCTTTACGCAAAAATTATTGCTGGGAAACGACTTTTTTTTTTAGGTGAAAAATCACGTTTTAAGGTAATTTTACTGATGGATGGATTGAATAGTACGGGGGTCGTTGAGGTGTGTAAAGTAAAAATCTTACATTAAAAACATGTATTTAAAAAAAAACCTTGTGAAAAAGTTGGAACTTTGACCCCCAATATCTCCGTAACTAGTAGGTTCCCAGGTATGGTCTAGAACAAAAAAATGATCGCAAAGACGGGGAGAACAAGTGCCTTTAGTTTATGTTAAGTGTCTATTTACACCCTTCATATGAAACGAGTGTTTTTAATTTTAAAATCGACGTATTTACGTCACGTTCACACCGCGAGCTCGTGCTAGGACTTCAGATTAACAATAAATTTCTGAAAGTTATGTTTGGTATAAATTACTTCACTTCTTTATTAATGCGGTTTTTAAATGGTAACTTTTACACTTAGATACTTATTTTAACTGAGCAATAGATATTGTGCGCGAAGATACTAATCTAAATAAATATAATTACCATAAAATACAATAATATGCCTAAATTAATTGGAAAGGATTAACTATTCGTCAGGAACGAAGAATTACTTAGAAATCGGATTTCAATTTCAAAAATCTTTAAAAAGTCAAGAATATCCACAATTTGTTACATAAATAACAATAAACAGTAAAAAATGCCATACTATTTATCACTTGGGTTACAAAATAAATACACATAAGAACTCCTTGGAATTATTAAGCAAACAAAATGAAAAGCTATCAGAAATATTTCTCTCTCCGTCATACAGTTCAAAAATCAATTGTCAAAAGCGAGACAACACTCTTCCCTGCATTTGTTAAGCATTTTCTTTCCGATGTTTTGCTTTGGATAACATTTCAGCTTCTTCGATGGTGTCTGGAAGAGGCACGTTGATGGTTTCCGGCAACGTGAAGACTATGAGACCAGCAATAACAGCTAATGTGCCGAAGAATATTGATGGTAAGTTGTCGTAATATAAAGCCTGAGAAATAATAAAGACAGAATCTCAAATAACTTCAGAATTTAATTCCACTAAGTCACTTGGACTATTATAAAATAGGTGCACTTCTAAAGCCTGCTTAAAACACTATTTCGGGTCGTCGGTATTTGTGGAGCAACATTTCGGCTTCCATTTGGCTCTTGCCGATAAGCATAACTTCAGCTTCATTCAATTGTGCTATCGTCTCGGCACAATTCAAAATAAGCTGTACTGTACGACTTGTTTCAGTCTCTATGCAATTATAGATAAAAAAAACAAGGAGTCAGATTGGTTCAAAGGAAATTCATGCCATAATTAAAATTAATTCTAAATCTAAGGCAGAAGCTCCACCACTTACCAACAAAGGAGTCAAAGGTGCCAAAGTAGACCCAACTCGGCCAGTAGAAGAACAGACGGCAAGCAAAGACTGTCTGACATTTGTAGGGAAGACTTCAGACACATAAATGTAGACAGAACTGTAGGCTACCGTGATGGAGAACTTGCCGGAGAGGTAGAAGACCAGGGACCACCAGCTTTGATCTGAGGAAATGACACAAGGTTAGTACGATTATTTATGGATGTATTGGAACAGTCCAGCTAAAGTAATGAAAGGCTGATAGAAAGTAGGTATTATTGGCAATTGTTCTCTTGTGAATTTAGTGTTCACTTTTTTTATACCTTTTGCTACAACTCTTGCTCAGTGGGGTTCGACTGGCATGGCACAATTTAAAGTTGAAGAGAGTTTAGAAAATTGTTGTCTGTTTTCATTAAAGTGTATTTGAGTTGAAAACTGTTTAAAATTACGTAATCTCTTAACTGAATCCAAAAATCAACACTAGATAATTAGCACTAGATAATCAAAGTTTTTCAAAGCAAATCAAAGACCGTAATAATTACTTTTCGATTCGTAAAATCGAAATCTCGAATTAATTTATTCGTCTGAATGTTTGCAAAACAAACCATTTCGAAAACGCAAAGTTCGGTAAAACCGCGAAAATTATTTATGTTTTACTATTGCTGTTTGCGCCGTCGGCTTTGAAATCGGTTTAACTTGAATATTCCATTAATTCAGGCTGTTATACAAGCAGTGATTACTAAATAAACAGTAGAGCAAAATTCTCTCAAAACTCGTGTCAGAGTTAGTTTCCATTGTAGCACGAGAAAAATGTTGTTTGTCGGATAAACTGCATTGGGATCCGAAAACGTGCGCTGCCCCCTTCAAATCTAATTTTACGGGATAAAACTTGGTTTGAATCTAAGCATCCGTAGATTTTACGTATATATCTTCTGGCAAAAGGGACTCTCTGTCACTGATCGTTGTAATAATCTCTCCTTGGAGGATACTGTCCTAATCACAGACCCTTGTTTCGCTAATGTAACTTCCTACTTCTGGGACAAAGGGATCCATCCGGCAAGACAACTCATCGCAACACAATGGGAACACTCCTCCGCCTCGTAAACTGTTCCCGGATTATCTAACTCGCCTTTTGTTCCCGTCAAATTATGTTTGTTCGTTTGATTGTAAGCGAAGTAATTGTGAACACAAACTACAACTCATTTGGTTACAAAATTCACGTTAAAACTGTGTTGGTTCTGATAAGAATTGAATTGTTCGTAAATTGGGATGAATTAAAATGCTTTTTTACCGGATGGACCGAAACCCGGATGTTTGTTAATGAGGCTTGTTTTTTCAAAAATTTATGCGGATATTTTACTGTATTATTTATCCGTTTCGTGGTTACGGTATGCGAGGAAGTAGGTGAACAATAATTTTAATGATATGTAATGAATTCTACTCACCTTTAGGCAGGAACGACAAGCTGATACACAGGATCGCGCTCAAAATATAAGTCGTAATCATGACTCTCTTTCTACCGAATCTATCAAGCACGGTCAAACAGGTGAAGTTGGCTGGAATCTCTATGAAAGCCACTAGCATAAAGTTCACGTACTTATTCCCTGCCAAAGACACTGAATTAATGGACAGTCCATAGTAAACAAACGTGCAAGTAATCCAGAGGAAGGAACACGATACTAATCTCATCCTAATAATGCTTGATCGGATCACTTGTAAGAAGATTGACGACTTCTTTTCAGTTTCAATTTCTTCTTTTACTTCTATCGGCTTTTTCGCCATCTCTTGAAGTGGGGCTAAGGCTTCGTCTGACAATTCTACGTTATTCATTTTTGCTGCTTTCCTAATAATTGCTACAGCCTCGTCATGTCTGCCTTTGCTTAGCAGCCACCTGATGCTTTCGTTCAAAATCCATAAGTAAAAGAATATTAAGCAGGACGGTGCGTATATGATTCTGAGGAGTGTCCTCCAGTCTTGCAGTAGCCATGAAAGTCCAGCTAGGGTCATCAAGCCACACACGTAAACTACGTTTATAAGGGTGTTTCCAAACACTCTTCCTTTTGGTCCCACAAGTTCCATAGCTGTAAAAAGTTATTCGTTAATGTTAAAAGTTATTATAGATATACGATGCGTGAAAGAGCTAGCTTTAAATAGGTTTGCTCTGACTTAACGAACACTTTAGCGAATAATGAACGCGTTATAATGAACGAGTTATAATATTAGTATAGATATAGATTTCTTTTTTACTTTTCTTTAACCTGACTCCTGAACTATTCGCGAGACGAGGGTATTAACTATTGGGGAAAAAATGTCGCGTTCGTCAACACTGTTAACCAGTAGAACGCATCATTCCCAGTAGTTAATAGTGTTAACCACGGGAAATTAACCAGCGGGAACGACCGCTTTCATGACACGACCGGTGAGGGATCAGGCGCAGGACCAACGACTTAACGTGCTTTTCGTGGCACGAGGGAAGCATACCACCAACTTTCAAACTCCGAGCTACTATTGGGAAATGTCTAATGAAAAAACCCAAAAGCACTTTTTGCTCGACCCGGGAATCGAACGCAGGAACCCACGCTCAGCAGTTGCGCTTGCTACCACGATACCAACGGGGCAGTCATACACATACGTGTTTGAACAATGAATTACCAAAAATAATGGTCGCAAATGGTTGGTCAAATGATCTTACCTAAAACAAAAGCAGTAGTGTAAGCACCAGCTCCAAAGCCAGCTTCGAAAAACTCAAACGCTACCATCATAATATAATGAGTAGAAAAGGACCTCAAGAAACCAAATATGCAGTTCATGAGAGCTGCTATAGATAGCGCCACTTTCCTTCCAAACCTGTCCGAGATTATGCCAGTTAAAGGCAAGGACACGAAGAGGCCGGAGTTATGGATGGTGCCTATCAGCGTCCTCTTCCAATTTTGGCAGCCGAGATCGAACTGAAACAAGTAATTTGTTGAAATAACAGAAACAGAAGAGGAGATAAAAAGTCTCGGGCCCACTGTTTCAAACATCATTCCGTCTCTGTCATTGTCAAACGGTTGGAAGAAACAAAACGATGTTTCGTATCGTTTGACTCCAAACTTCTATAATTTAATAAAACTTTAGTATCTGTATATTATTTCAAAATAACAGCTTTTTACTGACTGCATTTTTTGGCTTTCTGTCTGTTTGTTCCGGGTAATCTCCAAAACAACTGAACAGATTTTGAGCTGATGTTATAAGGAGTAACTTAAGCTAGTTTTATTTTAGAAAAAAAGATTAGGGTTCCTTGGAAAAAATTAAAACACTTGAAATTGTTGACAAAATCCGATTCAATTAGGAAAGAAATATTTTTATAATAATTTCACGCGAACGAAGGTCGCCGGCACCAGCTAGTTTATAATAATTGCATTTGATAATAAATAAATAATCATCATTGTTAAATCGCGCTCCCGTAACGGTGAATGCATTAAATCCACTCACGCAGCACATGCTAGTTTCCTTGCCGGATTGCCGCCATGGGATCTGGAGGCGATAGTCCTCGCACGCCTGCACGAATGGCGCGCGGAGGCACTACGTCGGGAGGAAACTCCGCTGCCGCGGCAAATTGCTGCTCAGCGGACAGACCTCCGGCGTGATCTCATGGCGACATGGAGAGAGCGACTGTCACAACCCCGTGCAGGGCACGCCACCATAGTGGCGATAAGTCCCCTCTTTGAGGAGTGGCTAGAGAGGCGCCACGGCGCCCTCACCTACCGCCTGACGCAGGTCCTCACCGGACACGGTTGTTTCGGGAGGTTCCTGCACCGAATCGGGCGGGAGGAAACGC
The DNA here is from genome assembly GCA_963576755.1 of Noctua janthina. Taxonomy (NCBI): domain Eukaryota; kingdom Metazoa; phylum Arthropoda; class Insecta; order Lepidoptera; family Noctuidae; genus Noctua; species Noctua janthina. Next base: position 13,996,268 of record OY755069.1, on the reverse strand, counting down.
CCGGGTGTTTCCACTGCGAGGATCGTCCGGAGGACACGGTGGAGCACACCGTGGAGGTCTGCCCCGCTTGGGCGGAGCACCGCCGTGTCCTCGTAGCGGCGATTGGCGGCGGCGATCTCTCGCGTCCGGCCTTGGTTCAAGCCATGGTCCGGAGCGAGAGGGAATGGGAAGCCGTCACCTCCTTCTGCGAAGCAGTCATGCTAGTGAAGGAGGTGGCCGGACGTGAGAGGGAAAGAACCTCACGTCCCAGTCGCCGCGGGAGACGCCCTGGGCGTCGGGGGTCACGTGGTGGCTCCCGGCCACCGTAGGCGCGGGCCTGTGGACGGCGAGTTATGGGCCAGCTCGCCGTCCGGCCGTCTTATGACGACAGGCCGTGTCGACGGCGCGTTCGTGTTCCACGCGCGCCTCAAAGAGATGTCAGCAAATAAGTAGGGGTCCGCAAGGGCCGATGCCTGCCAGGGCTGCGGGACTGTTCGAAAGAGATACCGTGGCCCTGGAACACAAAGGGCAAAGAAGGAACATGGATGGGTTTTAGTCAGTACAAGTCTGACACTCCCTTCCGCTCCGCCCAGAGTGGGGGGGGTCATTTGATGATTTCCCATCCGGAAAAAAAAAAAAAAAAAAAAAAAAGCACATGCTAGTTCAACATATATAAAATTATGATTAACGACATTATCGGTCTACTGCCACGATAACAGGCTGCTGGCCCAAGTCTTGATAGGTCGCGTGGTTGGTTGACTTACTTACGTTTCGTTTGTAGATGGATATTTTTGTGGCTGCCCGTCAGTTTTTGTTTATAGGGCCATCAGCTTCAGTTTTTCATGCAAGTTCATCTTTGGAACTAGCGTTTATTAATTTTTCATATCAATTTAAATATACAGGTATAATAGCAGGGATTTCTCTAATGACAGCACTCTTAATACTTACATCTTTCACAGCCGAGTCTTCATTACTATAGACATAAGAAGAGCACTTTTCTTTAACCGCAGTATCAAATATATCAGCCGTACAAGTACTGTTACTAATAGTGATATTGTTCTCTATGGTGGGGTATCTCTCACATTTGGAGTATCCATTCTTTTCTTTTGGTATAGCGTGGTGTAGCCATAGGCTGGTGTTTGTCGTGCTCTCGCATTCTTGGACTGCGCATCTGGAACAAAGAAAGGATACTTCAAAATTGGTTAATTTTGAATTATCATCATTTGGCTAGCTTTTTCCCCAACTATATTGGGGTCGGCTTCCTATCTATCCGGATGCAGCTGAATACTAGTATTTTACATGAAGCGACTACTTCCATAACCCATTTGGTACTGGGTAATACTGGTCGGACTGTCAGACTTTCGGGCTACTGACTTCCTAACGACTGTCAAAGACCTACAATTGACAGCCGGGACCAACGGTTTAACATGCTTTCCGAGGCACGGAGGAAACTCGGTATGTTATGGGTGGTCACTCATCCACGGACCAAACAACTCGACAGCGTGCCGAGGTAAATGCAACAAATGTGTGATAGATGATCGGCTCATGTCGATTTCACGTCGATAATTGTTGTCACTCCCCAAAAAAACCAGTAATGTTCAAAACGTGAAGATCACTTTTCAAGCAGTCTGATGCAGTTGGTTAGAGTTACTTTTTTTGGTTCAAACTCAGATTTGTTGCCACCATCATCATCTGCCTAGCTTTTTCCCAACTATGTTGGGGTCGGCTTCCAGTCTAAGCGAATGCCGCTGAATACTAGTATTTTACATTGAGCGACTGCCTATCTGACCTCCACAACCCACTTAGTACTGGGTAATACCCCTTGGTAAGACTGGTTGTCAGACTGTCAGGGCACTGACTACATGTAACGACTGTCACAGATCTACAATTGACAGCCAGGACCAACAGCTTAACGTGTTTTCATCAACTGCATGAAAAGTGATTCCATTGTTTTTTATATTAAAAGTATTCTATTGTTTTTCTTAAATTTCTTCCATTGGTCTAGTGGTCGCAAGCACGACTACTAAGTATGAGGTCCTGGGTTCGATTCCAGGGTCGGGCAAAGTGTTATTGGGTTTTTCCGTCTGTAATTTCTTGGTAGCAGCCACGGAGTCTGGATTTGTGCCCAATTGATTGCAATAGGTTCGTCTCCTATTACATGGGACTTAAATATAACTGGCGAAATGTCAGTGAACTATAAGGAACACCTCTGCCTAACCCTTCGGGAATAACAGGCGCGATGATGATGACGTTAAGTTTTTACTTGGTTCTTGCAGACACTTCTTTTTGATTTTTATTTAAATTAGGAATCCGGAATAATTAAGAACTTCTAATTAACGTTTGAAACGTAAATTCACAACTAAATACACTGCATTCATTCGTGTTGTTTACAATTTCATGATATAGCTTTGAACATGTTGTTTGCTCCGGAATATTGGGTAAATACGCCTCTAGAATATTCGATATTTTGCCTTTGAAATTACTGCATGGTAATTAGTGGCGCATCGGCGGTGACGCTATTCGAGTATATAGTAGTTAATACAAATTGACTGAAAATTGCCAGTGGCTACTGCCTGCTGGTGGGATGATAGGGGCTTTGAGCTTCAGAAAGATATTGTTCGTAGTCTTTGGGTCTAAATTAGACCAATATTCTTCATCGTTCTTCTGCCCTTATCCCAATTTATTTGGGGTCGGCGCAGCATGTCTTCTTCTTCCATACTTCTCTTTAACTCGTTATCTCAGCAGTCACCTCCATTCTAGCCATATCATCCGTATCTATACACACACATATCTTCACACATTTCTTCCATCGTTTCTTTGGTCCTCATCCAAATTTACACTCAAAATTTTCCTCACTTCATTTTCCTCATTCCTCCGCATCACATGTCAATACAAATATTCAAAGGGTCAAATTAAATTAGCTAGTGGAATTCTGTAAAGATGATGGATTGATACCCGTCAGGTCTACAGAGTTTCTCACCCTCGGCTTACGCCTCACCGTTTGCGGACTGGTAAATGATTTTACCACAGCGTCAATTGTTCGTGCATTCATCGTCATGAATCAGAAACAAAACTCTTTTACATGTCAAGATGTTACGTTTTAAAACTAGATGGGGCCGGTGTTTCGTACCTGACTACTCTGAGAAGAAACATCCGAAACAAACTCAGAGGTCACCGTATCTTTTAAAGTCCAGAAAAGTCAAGTCATATGAGGACCATGTAGATTAATCATTCCTGCTGATACAAGAGAAAAATAGAGGACTTATAATATAAGTCTTCTTTTTTTTCTCTCAGATTGACGCCAACATATCAAGCTACTACAATCTGTCAAACTTTTTTAATCGTGGCCCGAAAGTCTGACAACCAGTCTTACAAAGGGGTATTGTAGTACCCAGTACTAAATGAGTTGTGGAGGTCAGCAGCTACAGTCACCCCATGTAAAATTCTGGTATTCAACTGAACCCGGTTAAACTGGTCCCTTTATGCTGGTCAAGTTGTTGGTATCAAGTAACTTGCCGTTTGGGGTCTAAACTCTAGGACTGTAGGGTCTGAGTGCTCACAGCCTTTTCAAGGACATTTCAAAACGCTTAGTTGACAATTTCCGTGACCCAAGGGCTGGCTTTTACCTTGGCCAATGGCTTAGCTTTGCCATACAACGTGGCAACGCCGCCAGTCTCTTGGGTACATTACCAGTTGACAGCGTTGAGGAGTTTTTGACGCCATTTTTTAAGTTTATTTGTTAAGCTAGTTACATTAGGTTATTTTAAATTATAAATGTATTTAATATTTAGCTAATAAAAACCTTATTTGTACAGTTGTGTTTACTTCGTATACACATATTATGTACAACACTGTAATGGGATCGAATTTTCATCTTCTACCCATTTATTAACCTCAAAAATTACTCTCAATTATTTTCTTACACCAAAATGATACTCAATCACTTACTGAAAAATATCTGTCTGTCGATCGCGTATCGTAATGATAATTAATATCAGTCGCGCTCATGATTGATTGCTGGTCTCCCAGCTGTTCGTGATGGCATCTCAGGGTTGTACAAGATTTGGGGGCTGGTCGAAAATGAAGGCGGCAGAGGAATGAGTTCAGTTATGTTGGAGTTGTTCTAATGAAAATTTGCGATTTTTTTTTAGAACAGGCTTTAACGGTGTGAATTGTGGATCAAATCGAAATTTTATGCCTGCCTCGGTGCCTCTGATTCAGAAGTGACGGTATTTTTTTTAAACTAAGATGTCTGATAAGAACAATATCTTGTTTAAAGATCTTATTCTTCGTCTTTGCATTGAAGACATGTATTATTGAGGGGTATAACTAATCTAGGACGATAGCAACTAGTACTATCGATCTTCAATTGTTACAAATTTGAAATATTTTTTATACGCAAACCCTGCGTAGGGAACTACAGCTGTTTTTGATATGGAAATAAAAATTCGAGTGCGGGCAGGGTTTGAACCTTACAAATTGACTTAAATCCATGCACAAACACATTTAATTTTAGTGCAGTAAAATTCAAGAAGGCATTAGTAGACTTCATGTTTCAAAAACATCCATCCTTTCGTCGAAAATGATTAATATTCTATATTTATATCTGTTGTCATTCAATTTTTATCTTTATTTGTCAGGCAATGTCACAAGTGTGCCCAAGGTCTCCATCGTACGACCTGGTCGTGATCTCCACGTGCTTACCGCACTACAGCGATAACCGAGTGTCAGCCCACATCCCGGTTCTTAGATAGCATATCGGTTTTTTTAGTTATTTTAATAGGTTGTTTACGTTGACTTACGAAAATAGACCATGAAATCAGGTGCCTACGAATTAATTTGCTCCGTACTTAATAGGTCCTCAAGGTGCAAAATTATCTGACAAAAGGCACAGTAGTTGTTTTGACTTGGGCCTTAAAGGGTTGATAAGGCATAATCAAACCCTTAGAGTCCGTTCACGATGGGCTAAAATGGGGTCATTGTATTCCTCACTATGAGTATCTTTTAAAATTTAGAAATTGCAAAAAAAAACTGGTCTTCCCTGAATTTTCTCGAGTTAGATGAATAACATTTGTTTTCCATTGTTTTACCAAGACTTAGCGTCCATAAATGAAAGTTGTTGAAAAGGGAACATCCGCCTGTAATGTAACAGTTCAGATTCTAGCATTAAAACGATTTATTTATTTTTTATTTAATTTAATTTTATTACACTAGTGAATGATAATACAGGGTGTAAACGGACCCTACACGAAGCCGTTAACCAAGCATTCTGTACATCAAACTAAGTAACTTTACGCAAAAATTATTGCTGGGAAACGATTTTTTTTTGGGGTGAAAAATCACGTTTTATGGTAGAACTCGATTGGACGCACTCATTGTGTTGGTGGATAGATTGGATAGTACGGGTGTGGTGGAGGTGTTTAAACGGTGTGAAGTTACAACATTATAAACTAGTGTTAAAAAAAAACTTGTGAAAAAGTTGGAACTTTGACCCCCAATATCTTCGTACCTAGAAAGTTTTCAGGTATGGTCTAGAACAAAAACATGATCGCAAAGACGGGGAAAACAAGGGCTTCGTTAAACCCCACTTTTACACCCATTATACAACATTATTTTTAGTATATGCGAAACCTGAATATAGTTTATTCAGAATAAGTAACTGAATCGATTCAAATAATTTTTAATCCATGTTATATTTTGTCAAAAAAATATTTAAAAAAAGTTACAAGTTGGATACCGAGTGACATTAAGTACCTATCGCAATCATTTAGGTACCTACTGTCAAATTATTTTTATCAATGAGCTCAAGACGACGCTGGAGGCGCGTGCGCGGGCGCGCTGCGTGGTGACCACGTTTTTGAGCGGACAACCAGGTAATAGAACAAGCTTATAACTTTGTGATTTTTCATGATACAGTTTTGAAATTTTGTATTTAGATTCTTTACATAAAAATACTAGACACGTGTTTCAGGTTTCGCATATACTAAAACTAATGTTGTATATTGCACACTTAAAACTATCGAAGGCCGACAAATTAAACTTGTTATATTTGATGCATTATTTACGGTATATAGAACATTTCGCCTTACACCAGGACTAATACATATAACTTGGCCTGGATATGGTAAGCCGAAACTGATCGATGCAATCGGTTTTTAATGAGGTGCAAGGCTGCGTAAATGTAAAGCGATGAAAATACGTGATCTACATTTGGTTAAATTTTTGTTGCTTAAATGATAAACCAGAGAAGACGAATCTGAAAGAAATTAGAGACGAAGACTAATAGAGAACTACCTAATGAAAGGAGACAAATTGTGCCGTACTAAAAGAAATTGAGGTAAGGGTAAGAGATTGATGACGGTCGGAAGCCATTTTTATTTTTCGATTGACGAAATATCGGGGATCCAGTTTGTTCATCACTGAGAATATTAATAGAATATTAATATGTTTGCTGGTTTTGTTCTGGTGTAACTTATCTCTTATCTTGAGTCATCACGAAGTGGGTGCCTGAGGACCGCGGTACCGTGGCATCGCCAAATCAGGTCAAGAAAACCAGTGCAATGATTAAGCTACCTGATGTCGTTACTCGTCAGAGGTATAGGACACACACACACACAGACACAACAAATTCACACCTACGCATAAACACAAGCACACACACCAAACAAAAGCACGCATGTATTATTTTATTGATTATTATTCATTTTTATTACATTATTATCTGTTGTGAACATTAGTTCCAAAAACAGGTGAAGACACTGACTCCTGTAGCAGAAGTCGCACCTAGCACAGCAGCTAGGATTTCAAATGGAAATAATTAAAAAATAAAAAATAAAATATTATTTATAGCCATTGCTCTTTACGTCGTTGCAGGTTATACCCATCAAGTGACGTAGTTTTTTTTATTATCTAGTTTATTCTGTCTTGAAAACTCCACTACAAGTCTACAACACTTCATCAAGGCTTTCAAATCACTTTTTTTTTCAGGCCTTATCGACCTCGCGTTCATCATCCGAGCCATCTCACTACATCGTTCAGGGCCGCATTCAAAATACAGGTCAACGAAATATTATCATACGCGTATATATCACACTAAGTCATGATGATTTTATCTGACAACAATACTTGAATATTGTGTCAGGAGGCGTAAGATTTGATAAGTGGGTTTAAGCCACAATTCGGCTGAGTGGTCTTCTGCATGTCACAGTTCTCTCGGTACATGAAAACCGTGTAGTTTTTGCGTGAACAGATAACATACATACAGACATAACTGATTACCACACTATCGCGCACTTAACAATATAGGTACACTTGTGCACTCGCGCTCTGTCTTGGCTTTTACATGCCGTCCAGAAATATATCTCAGGCATGCTGTTCTTCATGATGTTTTTCTTCACCGAAGCAAGTGACGGTAGAAAGACTATATTATATGAAGGAGTCCATATGTTCAATGAATTACCGGACGATATTAAAGAGTGCGATAACGTGAATTCATTTTAAAATAAACTTAAGGAACATACCTAACATTACAACTTCTAATACTCTGGAGAAAATTGTATTGTACTGTTTTTAAAACTTATTACTTTGTATCTCATTATAAGCGCTATGTTCTTATGAGAAATAAATTTCTTTAAACCGAAGTGGTAATTTTTTTTTTAAGAAAACTGCCCCACTCTAGGAATTTCTCTTGTATCGTGGCTGCGTTTACAAACATTTAAACTCACATACACAAACAGCCAGATCCGGAACAACTACCTGTAGATCATACAAATGTTTGTTCCGTGCGGGGATCGAACCCGCGACACGTAGCGCAGCAGCCAATCGCTCAGCCACTGCGCCAACCGTGCCGTCAAATTAACAATACGCACATGAATCCAAAAAATCAGAGGTGCGAGTCTTGGGTTCGAATTTGAGAAATATGACTTGGCGGTCCGTCTATCACACCACATAAATAAAGAAATACAGTTTTTGTGTGATATAAAAGTAAAAAACGGCATTGCTGTCAACCAAATTGTTTCAATGGAGGACTAAAATATCATTTCTCAATCAATTTTGAAGTAAAGAGTAAAATTTCATTGGAATTAAAAAGTTGTATTGTGCAAATAAAAACTTTATTAGTATCTAAACCCACAGAACTCCGCACATAATCCTTAAAGTCCAAAAACCTTAAAACGTAAGTCTTTTGACAGAAGGGTAATATGACTTCGCAACTAAAACGGGCAACTTCAGGAGCCAGGCTTCAGAACTAGGGCAAATCCACATAAGCCGGGACTCAAGCTGCCTAATCTCCGCTAATGTTCTGATGAACATTTACATACGGAGGCATATGGGACACTATTCTACAGTGCTGCTAGAAATTCAAGCTATTTCCCTTTATGGCGTAGGTAGGATGTTGGATGCTAATTTATTTCTGACTACTTTGACGGTTAGGAGTTTCGGGCCTAACTAAGTTAGGTACAATTAAACTGTGGCTCTATGGCGTGCAACGATAGGTAAGTACACTCGAAATGAGTTTGATCGATGTTAACTCGCTGATGATGTTAAAATACACGTCCCTAAACACAACAAGATTTTGACATCACTAGCCTCAAATCGGCCGTCAAATTCTGTGCGAGCAGAATATCTTGAAAATAAATCAGATACTTAAAAGTCTGACAACAAATCTTACCGAGGGGTTTTGTGTCACCCTGAAACTGAATTGAGAAGGCCAAATATACAGTCGCTCCATTTAAAATTCTGGTATTCAGGTACATTTTTTACACGAAATATGTTTGCATTTGGTCGAAATTCCTCTGATGTGAAGCGACGGTGGAGGCCTAGGGTGGAGCACGGTTGCCTGGAAGGAACTGATTCACTGGAACCTCGAAGAGATATAAATAGATTATAATGATCAGGGAACAGATAAGCGACGAAGACTGGCGGTTTGCACAATAAATTTGGAAGCAGAGCGCTTCGTCCGAAAAACTTCAACCATATCACCGCCGTCTGGTCGTCCGAAAATGGAATAGATGGGAGAATTCAATTACACTAGAAGACCCACAAGTATGTAGATGGAGTAAAACCTAGGTGTATGATGACACATTTATTTAAATGAAAAAAATATAGAAACTCTGCTCCATTCCCAAAACCTACACAAAATGGCACACACCAGTAATATGGAACACGGCTGGAACGATTTGAGTGTTGCAAATATATGCTAATGAGGTGCATAGCGTGTCTGTGAGTGACTCTGCCTTTCGATCTACTGCTGTGACGATTTGCGTTTAAGATGAGAGGAGGAATGAGGGTTATTTACTTGTGTGATGCTTCTTTGAGCGATGCAAAGTTAATGATACATTTAAAATGTATGTAAAATTAACTGTATAGCAGAATAAGACAGTAGTTCTACCACAGTGGCGAAGGTCGTAGGTTTGAACACAGTAACGGCTTAATGTAATTTTTTTATCGCCACTGTTCTCAAAGCAGTGAAGGAAACATCGTGAGAAAACTGGCATGCCCTAGAAACCAAAACTCGAAGAAATAGGTGACATCACTGTGTCCGCGTGGTGGTACCTGCTACATTGTGAAGTCTTTGTGCTATGGCAGGGCTGTATTGAAATGACAATAACTCTAAAAATAATTGGTGTTGAGTCAATATTTTAATATTATTTTGTAGGTTAACTCAAATATCTGATTTAACATAAAAACATATGCAACATTCAGCAGTTAATTTTACACTAGAGTAGAAAATGTAAAAAAAGTAATTTTTATGTAAAATTTCGTAATTTCTTATTTTTTTTTAATTCTCTTTTTGCTTAATTGTAGTGAAAATTTATGTAATAATTTGGTAGCTTCGGAGTTTACCCTTGAAATAAGAACATTTGCACGTCTCTATGTCTCTTAGATTCAAAGATATCAGCATTTCATTGAACATACCCTAGATCAGCCGATTAAAAAAACAAAATGGCTGCCATTCGCGGGGTGTTATTGTGTTGGGTAAGCAGTATTTATAAACGTGTATTTTTCGAAAGAAATGAGTACATAATATGCCCTTAAAGTGTCGGTATCCGGTAGGCAAACACACTGTATACAACGACGACAATAGGACACTTATTATTATCTATTATTAAATCTATAAAGCAGTGAAAACGTTATTAGGCTGATTATATGTTACAGGGGCGGACTGTGAGTTTGTGGGGCCCCGGCTAATACTACTTGGGGCCTGCCTAATTGCCAATTTGTCAAAAAACTGTTTTCGATAATGATGTACCTACAAGTACAAGGTAGGAAAAAAGGGGACAATAGTTATTTTATTTATTTAATACTAGCGATTCGCCCCGTCTTCGCACTGGTGCAATTCAAATGTGGAATCATTAGTTTTAAAAAACACAGATTGATCGATTCACAATTATTTATCAGTTTAAAATTCTTTAAAAAATACCGCTTAGCAAGACACTGCGATTAACAGCAGCTCGCTCCGGCTTTACACGGCTCGGACAATTTTCTATTTTAATTAGCATAAGTATAATCAGCCTATTAATGTTCCCACTACTGGGACGCAGGCCTCCTCTCTATGAGAGGGAATGGGCTATAATCCAGCTATTTTAATTATAATTTATTTATTTTAAAACTTCATGGTATACCACATTTTTTGTTCTGATTCCCACATATAATTGCCCATGAGTAAAGCAATCTTCCCTATAAGCTAATCCTATAATTTTGCATGTTTGACCTTGACATTTGTTGATGGTGATGGCCAAAGAAATTTTCGTTGGAAACTGAAATGGTAAATCTGTAGGCAATGCGGAGAATATGAACCAAATGACTGGCTGCCGTTGGGCCTGTAAGAATAATACAATCAATAAAATTATAACAAAGTGATTTTACTTGTAGTGTACTTAGTCCTACTGCACAGGTTAGGCGGAGTAAGGTTTCGTAATAAAATTATTGGAAGACCGACTTTGACTTTTAGGGTATGAGGCCCATGTCTCGAAGCATTAAGCAGATTATATAATTATGTTTCGATCACCTGGTATTTTTTTTTGATAAGGACATCCTATTCGGATATTTTGTCTTCAATGGTGACCGGGGGCCCATTATATCCACGGGGCCCTGGGCTGCAGCTGGAGCCCAAAAAGCCCTTATTTAGATCCGCTCCTGCATAGATGTCTATCTGACATGCATCCTACGCCCTTTACCGTATCCTCCTCTTGTTTGAGATCTCAGAAATGATAATTATATGACTGACATTATTTTATACTTGTTTCAATATTTTAATCCTTTGACAAGCAAAATATCTTATATTATATTCTTATGTACTTGTAAAAATATTGACTCAACTAAGTAAAATTAAGTATTTGAATAATATTGAAATAACTGTGTTTATTTGTGAGTTTAATATGCCTGCGATATTACGGGGAAGAGTAAATAATTTACCTACTGTCATAATATGGATCCGTTCATATTAATATTGGATGTTTAACTATGAAGGTATTGGTAAATTCACAATTAAAATACAGGGTGTAAACCAACCGTTCACGAAGCCGTCAAACAAGCATAATGTACATCAAACTAAGTAACTTCACGCAAAAATTGTTGCTAGGAAACGACTTTTTTTTTGGGATGAAAAATCACGTTCTACGCTGGGACTACATGTAACTCAAAACATTGTGCTGATGAATGGATTGAATAGTACGGAGGTCGTGGAGGTGTTTAAAGTAAAATTCTTACATTAAAAATATTTATATAAGAAAAAAACTTGTGAAAAAGTTGGAACTCCCCCGATATCTCCGTAACTAAAAGGTTCCCTACCTGGGAACCTTTTAGTCTACATAAAAAAAATATCGCTATGATGGGGAGAACAAGTGCTTTTCGGCTTCGTTGAGGGTCTTGTTACATCCCTTATGTCATGCAAAAAACTACAGTCACAATTTTCATTTTGCTATCGGTTAGAATCGATATCTGTCCGTAGGAATTAAATATTTTAGGTATGTATGGGAATAGCTAGCATAAAAGTGCTGTAAAGCCTGATTTACATTGCTTGATTAAGCTCTATTAAGCTCCTATCATATCGCGGGCCTGTGGACGGCGAGTTATGGGCTAGCTCGCCGTCCGGCCGTGTCGACGGCGCGTTCGAGTTCCACGCGCGCCTCAAAGAGATGTCAGCAACCGAGTAGGGGTCCTCACGGGCCGATGCCTGCCAGAGCTGCGGGACTGTTTGAAAGAGATACCGTGGCCCTGGAACACAAAGGGCAAAGAAGGAACATGTATGGGTTGTAGTCAGTACAAGTCTGACACTCCCTTCCGCTCCGCCCAGAGTGGGGGGCTCATTTGATGATTTCCAATCCGAAAAAAAAAAAGTTCCTATCATATCATATCATTTGATAAAACAAATCAATAAGTTACTTAACGGTTCTACTCGGTAACAACTGAAACGTCATCTAACTGTCGAAACAAACGATAAAATAAAAATACAATACACAAAACAATATGCAAATTATCATCGTTCGTCGGCCATCTTTTACCTCATCGAGATCCTTCAAAACGACATTGTCACGCGTTTAAATTGATATCGCGCGATTGCATCGTTGCAGCTGTTCGTGTGGATGGTATCTAATGTTTGTCTAGTTTTATTTCCTTGTGATAAGTAGACCTTCAAAGTAAGTCTATTTGTAGTTTGTTTACTTTAGTCAAGGTTAAGTGTAATAGATGTAAGTTCATAGAATATAATTTACCGCGTGGTAATTGTGAAACACACTTTACAATGGTAATGCCGTTAATTTTGTCATTTTAACTAAATTCATTGCGTACTTTACGTTTTCTAGAAGACGATTTTTTAAACAAATGAAGATCTGCATTAGCCGAATTTCTTCGGATTGTTATACAATTGAAAGTGTGTTAAGGAATTATGGTGCTGGGCAACTATGAAAAGATTTCAACAATACAATATTACTTTTCCTGTCTTTTTGACTGATAAAATAAAAGGTGAATCCACGAGCACTAATATGTATACACTTAGCGACTTTCTCATTGAATAATAATTGTAACTTTGAGTTAATTTCTATTTCACAACAGTAAAGGTTTCATATAATACTATCTTCGTAACAATACAAACATAAAATCAATACAACATTGCATTGGAGAATCACTTTGTTGCTTATTATATATACAGAAAAAAGATTGTAAAAGAGAGTTGCTTATTTGATTACTGTTTCTAGTGGATAGATAATCTAAATAAGGATTATGTGATATTCGCGTAATCAATTATATAAGTTCCTATGACATAACTACATTGTTGGTAATTGACACAATGAAAGATACTATGTAATATAGTAACAATGATGTAAGTACAGTCATACGCACATAGTGATGAGCGAATTTCGGACGTCCTTTTGTATAAGGTGTTGATCCACACATTATAGAAAAACGATTGCATGTATTGGAGATGAGAATGTTGAGATGGATGTGTGGAGTGACAAGAATGGATAAAGTAAGGAATGAGTATATTAGAGGAAGTTTGAAAGTGGCGCTTGTTACAGAAAAATTGAAAGGAAGTCGTTTGTCTTGGTATGGACATGTAGTGAGGAGGGATGAAACGCATGTAACTAATAGAGCAATGGATATGAATGTTGATGGATGGATAGCCAGAGGAAAGCTAAAGAAAAGAAAGATTGTTTGTGTGAGGAATGATATAAAAGAGAAATGAGTAAATGATGCCGTGACGTCTGACAGGGGAGAATGGAAGAAGAAAAGGTGTTGCACCGACCCCAAATAGAGTGGAATAAGGGTTGGAAGATGATGATATTGAACCGAGAAATTGCAATCACTGTTTTATTACACGGTGAACTGTAGAGATTAGTGAGAGGAACAGCTGTGTAGAGGAATCTAAAGGAATAAAAAACTGCAGAACACATACAATTATTTTCTTCATACACTTTTCATTCACATTAATTAAGTGATTGATAAGTATTTACATAACCTCTGTACAACAATAGAATACCCACCAGGAACACATTATTTAATTTGGAACTGAAAAATATGGTGAGAAATACAGTGCGGTGTAAACGGACCCATCACGAAGCCGTCAACCAAGCAATAAGTACCTACATCAAACTAAGTAACCCTACGCAAAAATTATTGCTGAGAAACGACTTTTTTTTGGGGTGAAATATCACGTTTTACGGTAAGACTCCAATGTAACGCACTCAAAACTTGGTGCTGATGGATGCTTTGAATAGTAAACGGGTCATGCAGGTAATTAAAGTAAAGTTAAAACCTCAAAAAGTAGTATTTAAAAAAAAAACTTGTGAAATAATTGGAACTTTGGTTTCCAACATCTCCGTAACTAGAAGGTTCCCAGGTATGGTCTAGAACAGTGTAGTGCCTTTCGGCTTCGTTAAGGGTCTTTTTACACCCTTTATATTCCTTTTGAAGGGTTTATCTGATACAGCGTTTTTAAATAACAATAGTTTCGTCTTATATTACAATGGTGTCATGACCATAACTGCTAAACTACGCATGCGACTATTCACCTCTGCCTTCAAAGACCATAAACGAACGGATGTAGAGGCACGTTACTTGTATGTTTAGATCTTCATTATCTGCTATAGTAGGCAGGTATATATTTTATTTTCTGCAGATAGATAATAACCGATCTCTAAACCTATTTTATCGTATAAACAAAAAACTTAATGGAAGAAGTCTGTAGTTTGGAATTTTGCCAATATAGGACATTGAAGGCTAAGCTTGCCCTAAAATTAGAACTAAAATATCGAGTAAATATCTCGATGCAAACCCTAATGTGAAAAGAAGAATAATAATTGACTAATTTCTCAATTTGAAATCACGAATTATTGTTTCTAACTAGCGACGTGACTAGGGCATGCACACAAATATCTTGAAAGAACTGGGTATAATAGCGGGCTAGGAGCTAAGTAAACATATACAGGGTGTTACATAATAAACGCAAGACTCTCGTGTGGTGTCTCAGACTATGAAACTAAAGAACTTTTGTTCTATAGATATTGGAAATTCATAACTTTTTTTAGTTTTACTAGTCACCTATAAGAAAGATAATTTTTATTTGCGAATTTCAAGAACTCGGAGAAAGAAAAGTTGTTCAGTGTCATGGTCCGAGAGAACACACGGGAAGTTTTGCGTTTATTGTTTTACACCTTACCACCTGACCCTAATTCCCGCGAATTTTACGATATGACAAAGAATCGAGATTTTTTTTATTACATGTTTAATATTAATTTACTTGTACAGTACGTTAAATCTTCCGAAGACCTCTATGAAATGTTGGTAAAAAGTGCTAAAAATCGGTTGCGCAGTTCGAAAACACAATGCTGTCACACAAACAGACTCAATAAAGATGCACTAAAAATACATTTTGCAAATAGAAACAATCTCATCGTGGCATTCTTCACCAAGGTCACTGCCTTGAAGGTCGACAGGACGTCTTCCGAGAATCTTTACCAATATTACGACTGTAAATACGAATCTATATCAATATTGTGTAAGTTGAGATAGTAATGTGTGTGATAGTAAGAGGGTATTGAACAGTAAGGTGATAACGTAGGTCAAACAGAAGCAAGTCAGTGTAAGTATTTACCTTTAGATATGTCTTGCGGTGATTTGTGCGAAATTGAATACTTTGTTGGTAAAGTTAAAGTATGAATTTGGATAGACCAAAGAAACGATGCGATGGATGGACTTTGTGTAAAATGATATAGTTAGATCGGTAATTTAATGGCTCGTGAGATGGCGACTAATAGAGAAGTATAGAAGAAAAATCGGCTTACACGTTTAGTCTCTACAACGCCATGACATACATACATACATAAACACATTACCCTCCTTTGCGTCGCGCAGTCGGGTAAAAAAGGCATGTTGCGCCGACTTTAAATAAATTGGGATAAGACAGGAGAATGAAGAATGTTTTGCTGGCAAAGATTAAAATCTTTAGATGCCTACTAATGCGTGAAAAAATAGTTGCATTGTCATTTCAATAGAATTGATCACTCATGCTGTAAATCGTATCTATCGATCCATGCGGGATGTTTGTGTGAGTTAACCCTACTTAAATTTATATCTTTTTTGCCTGACCTAAATACGATGAGGGCACATCTAACGATTTTATTCTTGGGTTGCTGTATGAAAAGATTTTTTGTATTTTTTTCGATTTATGGTCTGTACATTGAACTGTTAATTGAATGCAGGTTACGAAGAGACTTGTAAAAACAAACACAGACTTCCAAAAACATCTTAGGTTTTGCGATTTACCAAGAATTTAGTATTCAAAACAAGAATCACAAAAACTAGTTGCACTCTGCACCGCGATAACAGGTTTTTAGTGTTAATGATAATCTTAGTGACACTGTCAGCTATTTCTTGGCAGTTCAGTAGTAAAAAAACCAGTAATACGAATTCCTATGCGGATATAAAGTTTTCATAGTTCTGATATGTTACAGTGAGGAGCTCGTGGCTAAATAATAACAGCCGCTCGGATCGATCTTTAGGTTAAGCCGCGCTTGCCTAGATTGGTCTGTGGATGGGTGACCACCCATTTCATACCGAGTTTCCTCCGTGCCTCGGAAAAGCACGTTAAACCGTTGGTCCCGGGTGTCATTTGTAGATCTTTGACAGTCGTTAGGTAGTCAGTGGCCCAAAAAGTCTGACAACCAGTCTTACCAAGGGGTATCGTATTACCTAGTACTAACTGGGTTGTGGAAGTCAGATAGGCAGTCGCTCCATGTAAAATACTGGTATTCAGCTGCATCCGGTTAGACTGGAAGCCGACCCCAACACAGTTGGGAAAAGGCTAGGCAGATCATGAGATATGTTATAGTGAGACGTGAAAATCATAAAACATAATTTCTCATAGCGATTGAAATAATTGTATGCATTACAGCTGCATTATGGCCTTTCCAGTTTATGATTCTCATTGCGTGCTATGCCTACCTACTATACTCACAAGGATAATTATGAAATAAAATTTAATGTTATTGACGAACCTCATGGGATACCTAAACATTAAGTAATGTTTTTGTTGCAATAATAAATTGGCTTTAATATAACTAAACTTATACTGTCACTTACGGGATATCTTCCGTGATTGTTCATTATTTTTAGCTCCCGATATTTCGACGCTCACAGAAGATATCTCGTAAGTGACGGTATAAGTTTAGTTGTAAACCGTGAAAGCTTAAAACAGTGTTTAATATAACTGGCAAAATCTAGGTCTAATATATAAAACGCTACCTATTTTATGCAACAATAAAATTTATCTGTACATCTGTAGGTATTTATTTATTTAATAAATTACAGCGGTTGTGTTTACAACCAATAACAGTAACAAAAAACTAAACTACTAGGTATGCGACAGTTTCGAAAAATGGGTCAAATGTGTGCCCTAAGGAACCCCTAATTTTTACGCGACGTCAACACGCATGCGCGAACTTGACTAGGGTGGCGTGAGACACGTCAAAATCTAAAGCAATATAACCCCAAAATGGAAACACACCGATTCACACTGATTTACACTAAAATCCTAAGGTTTGACACTGTTACAAGCTCAAACGCTTCAACAGAAACCATTTTCGATCTAAATTCTGCCTACTTTAAGTCATAAATCTAGAAAAAAATAAACTTGAAACTAAAAGCTTACCTGTAATCGATGTCTGCAGCCTCAAACACGAACACAGAACCATACATTCCCGCCAAAAAGCACGGAAATAAAAATAAAGCATAGTTTATGATATTATACTTCCCAAAAGGTCCCAATTCCTTCAGAATAGCATCTAACCCAACTACCGACGTTTCCTTCGACATTTTTAACAACAATTATATTATCAGCCTTTATTAGAACACTTTAAATATCACTCGGAAAGGTTTTATTAATATTTTTATTTATAAAAATACGAATAACAACACGCGGCGTCGAGATGTCGCGATTTTGATGTATAAAATTTGACAGGAACGCACGCATGCGTATTGGAACTCTTTTACGTGGTCATTTTTGCAAACAAGTTGGTTGTTTTTTTTTCGCCGAACGAGCGGTGCCGGCAGATGTCTAAACTTGTATGCGTTTGAATCAAAAATAAACAAGAAAAACCGGCTAAACTCTGTTGACGACGAAGAGATATTGTTCTGATTGCGCGAAAGTGACAGAGCATACTTGCAATTGTGAGTCAATGGGAGGGAAAGAGATGGATATAGGTTGATTGATGCGCCTAAAAAATTGTAAGGGCTTTTTAAATTGTCGTGGGAACAATCGTAGTATTTATGATGGCATGATTAGTTATTTTAATGATAGTGTGAATTGGAGTAAAGGATGACTGTAGGTCAATGAATCTTAGTATCCTAAATAGAAGATAAGAGTATTATTATTAGGTCGATTCTGTGATGTAATGTTACATTTATTTTTAAACTCTGTTGTATGATGATTACTGCTTGAATTTATTATTTTTAGCACGTAGTTTGTATTAAACACAGATTCGTAACGATAAAGTCGTGATTGTGGAGTTTTTTTTGTGACACATTAGATGTGAAACTTACAAACTGGAATTGATTTTTTAATAAAAGAGTGACTTTCTATATTTTGGAAAGGTCAAAGTATTAGCCAATAGATTATTATTTATTTAAATGCCAGCAAGTGTTATTTTGTCTTTAAACGCCATGGACAAGCAAAAAATTATCATGAATGAACATGTTTTCATTTATGATCATTTTTGTGTTTCAAAACAGTATATGCATCCTGTATATTAGTTATACAGCGTGGAAAGGATAACGATGCACAATAGATTACAAACATCATTAAGAACAACAAAAAAAAAAAAAATGCATGCAAATTATCAAAAAAATCTGCTGCGAACCTTGTTGGTACTAATCACACTATTGGAGGTAGGTAACAGCGGCTTTTTTTCTAAATTCAAATTCAATCCAAAAATGGGCACAGTACTTAAATTACTAGTGTGTTTTGTGTTCCTAAATACTTAAACATTGGGCAAACAAAAGCGGAAGAAGTTATCATCCAATTTGCTCATTTTGTGTAAAATTGGTTGCTCTATTGGGGTATTCCTCAAAGCGCAACTATTTTTAAGCGCAACCAACTACACGCAACTAAATTATTCCTGGTAGAGCAACCATTAGTTGCGCTCAGAAGTTCAAATTAAAATATTTTGTTTATTCCGCAAAGCGCAACCATGATAAGAAATAGAGAGACATCATTAGTGAATCCATCATACTCCTCTCTATTTTTCATCATGGTTGCGCTACGAGGAATAATTTAGTTGCGCTTAGTTAGTTGCGGTTAAAAATAGTTGCGCTTTGAAGAATACCCCGCTCTATAAGATCCTCTAGAGTTACTATTGTAATTAAGGAAAAAACCAACGTATTACGTTGTAAGAAAGAGTAGTGTACTCCTTCAATTTATTCATCTAAATTACAAACTGGGATTTCCTCTCTAGCAAACCATTCTAATTCCGATTAAACATTTCATCATCTTCCTGCCGTTGTCCGACGCTACTTGTGGCCGTATATTTTCTTGCTTTTTCCCCTGTTAACCGTCACGCCATTTTTTTCTTTCATATCATTCCTAACACAATCCATCCATCTTCTTTTCGGTATTCCTCTCCCTCTCCATCCATTACCATTTGTATTCTTCACTCTTTTAGTCACAATAGGACGTGTTTCGTCTCATGTTGAAACATATAAAAAAAAATGCACTTTAATAGATTCTCAAATACTCTTATTGGTTTTCTTTGCTTAACCAGCCTGTTTAAGCAGAGCACATAACATTACATACCATAACGCCTGTTATCCTCGACGGTTTAGGTAGGGGTGTACCTAAAAATACACACATTTTACCAGTTATGTTTAAGTCCCATATAGGGCAACCCTATCGAACATCAATCGGGCAAATCCAGACCCCGTGACTGCTACTGAGAAATTCCTGATGTAAAAACGAAATGACACTTTGCCCGACAAGGGTAATCAAACCCATGACCTCATGCTCAGCAGTCGCGGTTACGCATACTGGACCAAAGAGGCAGTCCACCAGTCACTGTAGAACATCCTAGCAAAATAAATGTTTTTTTAAGTCTTTTTACGTGTCAGTAAAATATATTAATAAAAAACAAAGTAACACATAAGCACGACTGTAAGATAGTTATTTACTTTGCGAACATTTGAAAATATAAAAAACAATGTTAAATACATGTATTAGGTTCATAAACGTACTGTGTGACGTCCACGAGTACAATAAATGACATAAATTAGAATCAATGTCACCTTCTTAGCCTTTTCACTACTATGTTGCGGTCGGCTTCGAGTCTAACCGGATGCAGCTGAGTATTTTAAATGGAGCGATAGCCTATCTGACCTAGTCCGTACTGGGTAACGACGATACCTTTTGGTAAGACTGGTTGTCAGACTTACGGCCACCTGTAACGACTGTCAAAGATCTACAAATGACACCCGGGACCAACAGCTTAACGTGCTTTCCGAGGCACGAAGGGAACTCGGAATATTACTGTCAATGTAATAGGAGAAAATAGCCATCAAAAAGATGCTAAATTTGTTAACCCTCTTTTGCTCTCAAAACACCGCAATATAAAACCAAACAACTTCCCCTTAACCAAAAATCCAAAATACATTCAAACATCAATACTAAAATCTGTAAAATCTAACCCAACAAAGTGACATACTCGTAGTAAACTAAAACACTGCCTATCTGGCGAGTAATCTTCGCAACAATGAAGGGACCACGAGATTATCTCCTAGTCGAGACACAATGGAGCATGGTGCGAGGGCTTGCCACGTGGAATAGATAACGCGCTGCTATAGTTTCTATGGGGGTAAAGATTTCTGTGTTTTTTTTACCTGTGTGCTATTTTGGTGTATGTTATGTTTGATTTTGTCCTGTGATTGGTTTCTAAACATTTCTCGCAAAAAGTTCATCCATAACTTCCACTAGCGTTGATCGAGTTAAAAAAAAACCTATACCAGAGCAAAACAATCATAAAATACAGTTTTATTACCCGAGTATGCTAAAGCGAGGGGGGGATAGATTTTAGTCGTTTATTGCATTTTCGTCGTTTAATAAATTACCAACGCAAAATTTAAAAGTTAAGAATAGTGTAGTTGAAGAATACCCTGATATCACTTTCAGTTAATAGGTCTTTACCTATGTAATTGGAGATTTAATAACCAGCATTTTCAGATTTAGTTATCTGTGGATTGGCGCGCAATTCGAAATTCAAATAAATTTTGTTCGAAAGCCGTGTTCTTTTAATTTCAAATTCATTTGTTTTTAGATAGTTTTTTAGTTTTTGTGAAATTGTGGTAGTTTTTGGCGAAAATTGTACAAATTTTCAGTTTATCCATAAACTGAAAATTTGTACAATTTTCGAATATGAGTTCCTACGTGGACATACCGCTGCGCAAACAACACCAAACGTTACGACGTGTACGGGCCTAACACTGCTTGCATAAACACGGTCCATTATTAGTTCAATCGTATTAAATCTGGAAGTTTTGTAGTTGAAGAATGAGCCTCGCGGTCGGCCGGTAACCATTGTCGACAACGACGAATTGAAGACGGTAGTGGAAACGGATCCAACTCAATCTACGGCTGAGCTTGCTGCGGGCCTTGGAGTTAGTGTCAAAACGACATTGAAGCACTTACGTCAAATCGGAAAGATAAAAAAGCTAGATAAGCTAAAATAAAATAAAAAATACAAAAAAAAATGTGTCTAAAATTTTGATACAAATCTCCAATTTCATAGGTAAAGACCTAATATTATTACAAAAAATAATCTGAATTGGTCTTGATCCTGCATCTTTTATTACTGTAGCGGTACTACAAAAAGTACTACAGCAACATAGAACAAAATGTACTACAGCGCCATTTATGACAAATGAAGAACTAACATCAAATTCCTAAATCGCTCAGTTAAAGTTATCCACGGCTTAAGACTATACAGAAAAAACACGATAACAACAGCCCACCAGACATAACACCCGTCTGGTCTGGTCTAGGAGGTGGCGGGACGTGAGAGGGAAAGAACCTCACGTCCCTGCCGCCGCGGGAGAAGCCCTGGGCCTCAAGGGTCACGTGGTTTCTCCCGGCCACCGTAGGCGCAGGCCTGTGGTCGGCGAGTTATGGGCTAGCTCGCCGTCTGGCTGTCTTATGACGACAGGCCGTGTCGACGGCGCGTTCGTGTTCCACGCGCGCCTCAAAGAGATGTCAGCAACTAAGTAGGGGTTCGCATGGGCCGATGCCTGCCAGGGCTGCGGGACTGTTCGAAAGAGATACCGAGGCCCTGGAACACAAATGGCAATGAAGGAACATGGATGGGTTTTATTCAGTACAAGTCTGACACTCCCTTCCGCTCCGCCCAGAGTGGGGGGTTCATTTGATGATTTCCAATCCGAAAAAAAAGGCCCTTTTCTAAAGATGATGAAGAACTTTAAACCCTGTTCTTTATACCCCTAAATTAGTTTTTTCTGTGAAGGGACCACGGGATTATCGTTATCGTTTGTCGTGACATAATTGATCATAGTGACATACTCCAATAGTTTCTTATGAACGTCTCACACAACATTTACATACATTTATGTCCAGTATCTAGTAGTATTGAAATTTAGTAAGGGACAGCTGATAATTTTTTCGCATTAACGATATTGGACCCATGGAGGAAGTTGTTCAGATTGATGGTCTGCAGCATATCCTTTTACTTACTATACCCTTTCTGTTACACCCTGTATAATTTTGGTTAGGTATCTGTGTTTACTAACATACTTTACCTATGGGTTGATTTCTTGTATTTCATGTTTCGTTTTCGGCTGTGGTGTATGGGCTGTGTCCTTTACAATTGTGTTTTAGAAATGTCATAAAAATACTATTCTAACTTATTATGCAACCAAACGTGTAGTTCATTAACTTCAAATTAGATTTTACTTTTAGTAAACTATTATGATAGTAATAAAAATAATCAACCACTTTTATGACCACTTCGAGAATTACCCTCAGTATTTTCTTTGACTGCCTCGTCGGTGTAGTGGTCACAATCACGACTGCTGAGCATAAGGTCTTGGGTTCGATTCCCGAGTCGGGAAAATTGTTGAGTTTAAATTTGTGACCGGTTGATGCCAATAAGTTCGCCCCGTATTACATGGGACTTAAACATAACTGGTGAAATGTGCGTGTACTATTATTACCTCTGCCTAACACTTCAAGGATTACATGCGTGATGTTATATGTATTTTCTTTTTTAAGTACTTTTGACATTTTTCTATCACCCAATTATATAATATATGTAAGTTTACGTTGGTATTCTCAGTCGTTGTGATTTAAATAAGGACGAATTCTGGGTTAAGCTCGCCATTGTACATAAGCTATATTATTGCAATTTGCATGTATATTTGTTATTTTGTGTGCAATAAAGAATAAGAATAAGAATAAGAATGCTTTATCTAGATATACGTAGGATCATTAACATATGAAGCTTTATGTGACGATACTACCTATACGAAAGTCAAAGGTCTTCCATATCAAAGGCGTTGAACCTCTCTCCATACAAATACATAGACTACTAATACATACAAACCGTTAAGTATATAATACTGGTGTAGGTATATTTCGATGATACATAATAGTGCAGGAGCGATTGCAGTTGCTGATTGCAAATCATTGAAACAAGATAACTTATCGTCGCAAATAGTATCTACCTTGATTGTATGAATGGAGTGTCTTGCTAACGAGTAAATTTTTAACTATAATAATTACACATTATAATATAAATTAGTTTTTTGTATGTCTGTGAGATTGAGTTGATATTTTAAATTATGCATTGGAATTTGATGCGCTTTTCACTATTATTTACAGAATTTATTCCAGGCAGTCGTGTTAGTTTAAGTACTCAGTTTTGTTGAGTATTGAGCTCTGCGATGTGTTGTCTGTCAGAGAGCGAATTAAAAATAAATTAATTGACGATATAACATGTTTTTTTTTATATTTGCTATTTATTCGAAAATGAAAAAAAAATCCTGTCTTGGGTTTGCTCCTTTGTAACAACTGTAGTACAGTAACAAAGTTATAATAGAAATAAAAAATAATGAAGGAACTTACAAGAACGCAAGATATGGTACGAGGTAGAACTTTTCTAAGAAAACAAATAAATGGCAGGATTTTATGAACGATTCCTACGCGTATCGTAGTGTGTAGCTTGTTAACTTTGATAGTGAGGGGCATGTGTCGATAATTTATAATGAGTAAATAATTTTTCAGGTTAATTTAATGAAGCACTAGCTTCTGGGCTCTACCGGGGTAAAAAGTATCCTATGTATATTCAGGTTATAAATTAACTGTGCGCCAAATTTTATGGATGAGGCTGGTACAAAAACGTGGAGCTTGGCACAAGCAAAGAGGGCCCTATACCCAGATGTGAGTGAAGTCGGGCTGTGGATGATGATGTGTTGCCAAATTTCATTAAAATCCGTTCAGTAGTTTTTGTGTAAAAGAGTTACAAGCATCCAACTTTCGCATTTATAATAGTAGGTAGTAAGATTGGCTTTATGATAGTGAAGCATTTCTTGAGTGCCTCACACCAGGGATTTCTTAGCCGCAGACTGGAGTCTGAATTTGTAACTTGTTTTTGGCAACAAACTCTCCCCTGGGCTTAATGGAACTGACCAAATGGGCACCAAAGTGGGAATTATAGGCGAAGTTTCTTTATAAATCCTTGAAATAGTATTTTTCATACATGTACTAGTATCGTGGTTCATAATCTTAGTCTGTTTGGGTACCCATATTCCGCAAGTCAGTCGAGTTGGTTTGTGGATGGCAAACTGTTATTTGAAGGAATTGTATATCTAATTTGTGTGAGTAGCTGGCATAGACTTCAATTAATACAAATTCTAATCACATTTCAAAGTCAATGTTCTCATTAAAACACTGTTTGAAGCTTTCACGGTTTACAACTAAACTTATACTGTCACTTACGGGATATCTTCTGTGATTGTTCATTATTTTGAGCTCCCGATATTTCCACGCTGTTGCAAGCGCCATGATCGCGGGTTGACACGGAAGATATCCCGTAAGTGACAATATAAGTTTAGTTCTCATTAAAGATTTATGTTTATCGATAAACATTTTCCCAACACTACACTGTTACCCACAAGCCATGTTAATGAGCGATCTATATTTTATAGTAGCACAAAGCGCACGTTTTACGAGAATACCATCAAACCCATACAGTTCTGGTGAAAGCAGTACTCTTAGTTTATGGGAGAATTTTAGTAGAATCCATGGTGATTGTTCCCATGTCCTGCTTGTTATGAAGGCAAGTATGTCCAGCTTTTGTTATCGAATTTATTTGCTTGGAACTTTCATTTTTTTTCCTTATTAAAGCAAGTTATGAATGTTGTTGATGACATTATGTTATGTTATCGAGAGCAGCGGTGGCCCAGTGGTGGCGGTCCCGACTTACGAGCAGTAAGTCGTGGGTTCGAACCCAGGCAGGCGCATTACTTTGTGTAATTTATTTCATCACCACTGCTCTCAAAACGGTGAAGGAAAACATCGTGAGGAAACCGGCATGTCCTAGAACCTAAAATTCGAAGACATGTGACATCTACCAACCCGCACTGGGACCGCGTGGTGGATTATAGCCCATTCCCTCTTATAGAGAGGAGGCCTGCGTCCCAGCAGTGGGAACATTATAGGCAGCTGCTGTGCTATGCTATGTTATGGAAAAGTGAATTGCCCTCTGTTTTAACATGATTTTATTAGCTTCACCTGTAACTAACTATGTAAGAATATCTTAGAAGTTAAATTTGACCCACTTCCAGGTTTCCGATTGAGTTGAAATTTCGCATACATGTTTAGTTTGGATGACAGTGCGTGGTTACTTTAGTGACGTAATTCTAAATCTAATATGAGGACCCCCAAAGATGGCGGACAAGTTGTTTTTTTTGCGTCCCCATGATAATATGGGTGTCAAATGAAAGGGTTTACTGAGAAAATTAAAAATATTATAAAATTGGAATATTATAAAGAGTGTTTTTTTAGATTTTTTAAACTATAATATTATTATTGCTGCAATACCTCGTTAATCATGAACACAATTTAGAAGTTTTGAATTCTGTCTTTCAGCAAGCGATAGAGTTAAAAAAACTTTTGGCACAATCAGGCTATAACATTCCCACTACTTAATCTTAGACATTTTTCTAGAATATGCCAGTTACCTTGCGATGTTTTCATGATTTCGTGAGAGAAGTGGTGATGGTTTTGTTAAAGTATTCTGATTTAAAAGAGTGTCCATGGAGTTTCTTGCCCGTTCTTCTCCATAGAGATCTACGTTAGGGAATGGGCAACTACAGTACTTTCACAGTTTTTGTGCCTTGTGACTGGGACTGTAGCTTTATTTTACTGTTGCCTTTGTTTCGACAATTCAAAAGTGCCTGTAACTGGCCTACTTGAAATAAATGTTTTGATTTTGATTTTGATTTTGATGAAAGAAATTTACATATGTATATATTTACCATTTTTTTTTAAAGAGAACACGGATTTACTTTAAAAGGAGACAATTATCTGCTTAGGAGCATCATTTTTAGGGTTCTCTAAGCCTCTGTTGTCCGTCGGTCCGTCCGTCCGTCTGTCTGTCAGCTGGCTGTATCTCATGATCCGTAATAGGTGACCGTTGATTTTTTTACAGAATGTGTATTTCTATTGCCGCTAAAACAATAAACAATAAAAATAAATTAAAAAAATAAAGGAGGCTCACCTACTGCTATGGTACGTAGCCCTTTATACGCGAGTCCGACTAGCACTTGGGCAGTTTTTTTTAACTGAGGCAAGTCACACATTATCATCATAAACACGGTATCAATAGTCCAGTCCAACCATTAAACCTTTTAAACCCCCATAAACGTTATTGCACTAAAGTACCACACATCAGTATAATATAATTATACAGAGTGTTATAGCAGTAAATTATACAGGCTGTTATCTGGTGAGGACACACGCACGGCGCGTCGATAACGTTATGTTATTAGTCGAACATGCCCGTGACTTTGATTAATAGGTGCTATGTAGCTTAGTTACGTTGAAGGGGTAGGCAGGAGTGATAGTGACGGCGAGTTTTAGTTTGAGTGCTGTTGAGTTTGTCTTAGCGGTTGAGTTTTTTTTAATGCTAAGTATGTTTTAGTGATAGAAATTATTGCTTATTTATAACGAAAAGAAAGAGGTGGCGAGATGGCCTGGACGCGTACTGCTATGGCTGGTTCAAGGTGGCGCTCAAAAAGAGTACCTGGAAAGATATGGGGGAGGCATTTGCTCTGCAGTGGGACATTACAGGCTAATAAAAAAACTGATATCAGAATATACGAAATAAGTTCAAAGTTAGTGAGATCTGAATTGATTTTACCCGACCTCAATAACCTAGTAACCAAATATATTTATAGAAATTACAGTAGATATTGGCAAACCTAGGAATATTCTAATTTTCGTTACAAACTCTACGGCCAAAACTATATAGTTCACGATCAAAATAGGCAAGACTGTTATTTCCATTACAAAAATTTACCAATATCAGTTCCTAACTAACTAAATCCTGAATATTTAACTACACACTATATTAAACCAGAGATTAACTAATCTACGTATATCTGATATTCTGATCTATCACACACGTAGGTATGTTGCTTCGATGCTAAGGAGCCGCACAGAGCTTATTGTTTTGATATATTAATTATCGTTTCAGAGATATTCCCCGTAATTAACTCGGTTACTCAGAAGTAAACCGGTTCAGTTAACCTTAACAAAGGCTTTCTGTGTTATGAAATATCTTGTATTTTCGTGTGTGCTTGGGGGGAGGAGGGGGTGTAATGCTGTTCGATGAAAACGAGTGTTGATAGTTTTATGAAAACTTTATTTTTGTTTTTGTTATTTGTTTTAAAATTTATATTGTTTTTTTTTATATTTTTTTTTTATGGTTTATATAATATGTACGGTGCCTTTTTATTGTGTATTTGTATATGACTTTAAAATTCTTTTTTATTTTGTTTAATGAATAGTTTCAGTGAATATTTAGTTGTGTTTCAGTATTATTGTTTTGTTTAATTATTGATATAATATATTAGAAGAGATTTATGTATGGATATCTATGTTAGATAGAAACGTACCTATGTTGTTCATTTCAATGTAACAACCATGTATAAAAAAAATATTTTGCATGCTATTGTTATGGCGGAATATGTCCTGCTCTATAACATTTTTATAACATCCCGTATATACCACATTTTGTGCAAATAAATATACTTACTTACTTAACTTGCCACTTGTAAAGGCATTACGTCTACACAAATGTTAGCACTTATAAAAGACGGATAAACAATTGAAAAAAAAAACAATACAACATTGCGACACATCATCATCCAATGTTTTGCAGTGCAAATAAAAATATCTGTGTAGCGGCACTACATAAAGCAGTATTTTGTGTGTACATAAATAAATAAATAAAGTACTACTGCAACATAGTACAAAAGTTACTACAGCGCCATCTATGAAGAGATAAAATCAAAATTCTAAATCGCGCAGCTTGAGACTGTTTAGAAAAACCCGACAACAACTGCCCACCAGACACAGCACCCGTCTGATCGGAGGATCCTCTCTTACTTATAAGGTATGAAAAACTTTACACTCTGTTCTTTGTACTCCTATATTTGAAATTAAGAGAATCGGTAATCACACATTCACAAACGTGGTCGCTCACAATGGGCCTCATCAGAAGGCTTAAAGTCACCCAAAGGGCAATGGAGAGGGCTATACTCGGAGTTTCCTTGCGTGATCAAATCAGAAATGAGGACATCCGCAAGAGAACCAAGGTTACCGATGTAGCCCGAAGAATTGCCAAACTTAAGTGGCAGTGGGCTGGGCACATTGCTCGCAGAACGGATGGCCGATGGGGCCGAAAAGTTAGAGTAGCGACCGCGAACCGAAAGACGTTGCGTTGGAAGGCCTCCCACTAGGTGGACCGATGACCTGGTGAAGGTTGCAGGGATCCACTAGATGCAAGTCGCACGGGACCGGTCAATGTGGCGACACTTAAGGGAGGGGCCTATGTCCAGCTGTGGACGTCTTTCGGCTGAAATGATGAGGAATCACACATTCAAAGGTTAGCAACCTCAACTTTATTAATAAATTCCAAGACCTTTGATTCAAAACCCCGTGAAGAAACTTGCTAACTTGGAAATAAGTAAGTAAATAACGTAGTTTTCAAACAGCACGCTACTCCTGAGGGGGCTATTACAGTAATCATGTCTGTCTGTCTGTCAGTACACTGTTGTGATCACGCCATACCTGCCAAGTTGTGGACGATCGATAGTGTTTATTGAAATGGAGGCCTTTGTCCAGCTGTGGGGAAGCATGCAACTTGAAGGAATTGAATTATTGGGTTTTTCGATCAGGAGTTTCTTAGTAGAAGCTACGGAGTTTAGATTTGTGCTCGATTGATGGCAATAGGCCCCTTCTTGTTCTTTATCGTGTGGTTAGTGTCTAACCTGGTGTCAGAGTATTTATGCTGCAAATGAGCCTCTGACTTGGCTTCTCATACCGTCGAGAAATATCTCTCAGGCATGCTGGTTTCCTCACAATGTTTTCCTTCACCGAAGCAAGTGATCATTATACAATAGACACATGAATCCGAAAAATCGGAGGTGCGTGTCTTGGGTGCGAACTCAAGACTTATGACTTAATAGGACCAAAGCCAAGCCCAAGGCTTAAGTGCTTTTTTTTTTTTTTTTTTCGTATGGGAAATCATCAAATGACCCCCCCACTCTGGGCGGAGCGGAAGGGAGTGTCAGACTTGTACTGACTAAAACCCATCCATGTTCCTTCTTTGCCCTTTGTGTTCCAGGGCCTCGGTATCTCTTTCGAACAGTCCCGCAGCCCTGGCAGGCATCGGCCCATGCGGACCCCTACGTGGTTGCTGACATGTCTTTCAGGCGCGCGTGGAACACGAACGCGCCGTTGACACGGCCTGTCGTTATGAGACGGCTGGACGGCGAGCTAGCCCATAACTCGCCGTCCACAGGCCCGCGCCTACTGTGGCCGGGAGCCACCACGTGACCCCCGACGCCCAGGGCGTCTCCCGCGGCGGCTGGGATGTGAGGTTCTTTCCCTCTCACGTCCCACCACCTCCTTCACTAGCATGACTGCTTCGCAGAAGGTGGTGACGGCTTCCCATTCCCTCTCGCTCCGGACCATGGCTTGAACCATGGCCTGGCGCGAGAGACCGCCGCCGCCAATCGCCACTACGAGGACACGGCGGTGCTCCGCCCAAGCGGGGCAGACCTCTACAGTGTGCTCCACCATGTCCTCCGGACGATCCTCGCAGTGGAAACACCCGGGCGTTTCCTGCCGCCCGATTCGGTGCAGGAACCTCCCGAAACAACCGTGTCCGGTGAGGACAGGCGGTAGGTGAGGGCGCCATGGCGCCTCTCTAGCCACTCCTCAAAGAGGGGACTTATCGCCACTATGGTGGCGTGCCCTGCACGGGGTTGCGACAGTCGCTCTCTCCATGTCGCCATGAGATCACGCCGGAGGTCTATCCGCTGAGCGACAATTTGCCGCGGCAGCGGAGTTTCCCTCCGACGTAGTGCCTCCGCGCGCCATTCGTGCAATCGTGCGAGGACTATCGCCTCCAGATCCCATGGCGGCAATCCGGCAAGGAGGCTAGCCGCCTCGTCGGAGATCGTGCGGTACCCCCGGATTACCTTGTGGCTATTACCTTTTGGGGCGCGTTCAGGTAGTGGGCGGCTTGCCGCCTCAAAGGACGCGCCCACACCGGGGCCCCGTTATGGGCCATGGACCGCACGACCCCCGCGTAGAGCCTCCAAGAGGAGGCGTTTGGACCCCTCAGGTTGGGCAAGAGCCGCTTAAAGGCAGCCCCTGTCCGTTCCAGTTTGGGAGCCAAACGTCGGAAGTGCTCCACGAAGTTCCACCGGCTGTCCAGGACGAGTCCTAGGTACTTCAACGTCAACCCGACGCCGATGGAAACCCCTCCTGCCGTCAGTAGGGATCCCGACGGTGGCGCATTCCGAGGCCCATGAAAACACATGGCCTCGGACTTGTGCAGTGCCACCTCGAGACCCAATTGCCGGAAGGCTTAAGTGCTTAAGGCTTAATTGTTAGGCCCTATAACATAGGTCTTAAACGTAACTGGCGAAATGAGGGTGTATGAACTTTTAGGTACATCTCTGCCTGACCTTTCTGGTATTTCAGGGCGGGATGGTATGTAGAAAGAATTGTTAGAGTTTTGAGTGCTTACTAGAAATTATTTTGGTCTGATTAAAAAAAAAACTAAATCACTTCATCTTAAATCATAATGCGTTTAAAAAAAAAACGTTGCCCCACAAAAGGAATTTCTCCTGTATCGTGGCTGAGTTTACAAACACTTTAACTCACATACACAAACAGTCAGACCTATAACAACTACCTGTAGACCAAACAAATATTTGCTCCGTGCGAGAATCGAACCCGCGACACGCTGCGCAGCAGGTAATTGCTCAGCCACTGCGCACACCGTGCCTACAGAAAAGTACGATTGTAGTCACCAGCACGGCTTTATGGTAAATGCTTTTGTATTGTGATATTTTGTACTAATACATTCACCTTGTTTTCATACTCAAAAACACCACGTACATGGTGTAAGTACCTATGTTACCCACATAATAAGCTTAAACTCATCCCAAACTGCTCCCAACAATACTCATGTTAATAAAACTATAGGCAAACTCAGGGTCGGATTTAGAGGCCTCTAGCAAAATAGTCCTTTTACATAGTAATTATGTAGTTTTTCTCTAGCACTAGTCATATCAATACCGACTCAATACTTGGTAGACCGATTTGTCTGCTCATAAACACCCACCCACAATAACTTCAGTTTATCCGTGATCATGGTGCTTGCAACAGCGCCGAAATATCGGGAACTCAAAGAAAACAATAAACATGGTAAATATCCCGTCTTCTAGTTATAATAGTCATATCAATGTTAGAAATACAAGGCGTTCTTAACACTGTTTTACTTGACCTAATTTACTTTAAAAAACAAATAATAGTAAAGGTACTGCAGTACACACATTTGCCTAGCCTTTTCCCAACTTTGTTGGGGTCGGCTTCCGGTTTAACCGGATCGAAGTCGATCCGAAGTCGCGCGGACAAGCCATGTCGTGTTGTGAGACTCGCCAAATCCGACCCTGGCCAAACTCGATTACAATACATTTTGCAATCAGCCATTGTTATCGTTCGACAATACTTCATGCTCGGATCTACATAATTCACTGCCCCTGGATTAAATATATGATGAGAACCGGAGTAATGTGAGGGACGATCCTATCGAATACAGGGATAGTGATACCAGTTAGTTCTGGGTATACGCCTGTTGAATTCGCCTGTATTGTGTTTTGTTAGACCACCGGTAGTAAGGACTTCGGAAGGAGTCCGTTTCTTGGTATTACTATAGTGGCTTACACAAGTTAATTGATTAGGGGAAGTACTTGAGTTCCTGGAATTTGTGCCTTGGTAACTTGAAACTTTCGTCATGAAAGCTCGTAGCCTGAAGATTTAAGTTCCATTAATTAAGTACGGCGACTTACTCAAGTAGTATCAAATTATAGTGTAGTTGTAGTTTATTTTTTACTCGACTACGGCCAAGGAAAAAGGAGGGTTATGAATTTGACCGGTACGTATGTATGTTCATCTGTCCCCTTATAACTTCTACTACTAATATTATAAACTTATAATGTCACTTACGGGAATCTTCCGTGATTGTTCATTATTATGAGCTCCCGATTTTTTTTTTTATTCCAGTATAAGTTTAGTTGTAAACCGTGAAAGCTTAAAACAGTGTTTACTAATATTATGGTATACATTAGCATGATTTTTACCTTACAAGCAGATATAAAGTAATGAGATTATTATTTGGGTCGACAACAAAGCTCTAACACACTTTTAACAAATTAAGATTTAGCAAAAATTACTAATTTAAATATTCTTTTATTTTGTATTTAGTCCTATTTCCCTAGTCACTTGAGTCGGAACACGCTCCATTTTCGTCTCAAGTACAATCGAAGAGCACGGCCGGTGAATCGGAAACCTATTGTCTGTGATATGCACCCTATTCGTAAGAATTTATGCATGTTCAGATCTCATGTCAGTGTGTATTGGGTTTCGTGTTGAAATTGTGGTCATAGGGTTAGGTGGATAATTGTGATTGAATTCAAACTTTTTACATCAAACATAATAATACTGCTAGCCTCGTTCCGTGCGAACCCGGGACACGCAGCGCAGCAGCCAATCGATTAACCGCTGCGCAGTGCCGGCAAAATTGACGTTTCTAGATAAATGAAGAATTACTTTTACCATTCCAAATAATTCCACCCTGCTACCTTCCCCATATATATCGCGCAATTTTCTATTTGCTTACTTACGGTACTGTTTTTTCTTTTATTTTAATTTGGCGTATTTTGTTTTTTGTTTATCTTATCATTTTTTATTTTAACATATTTTCATGTTAATGCACTTTTCCTTCACATTTTAAATATGTTTAAAATATATTATGTAATCTAAATACCGTGTTGTGGACCCTGGTGATCTGCTATACAGCTTTTCCTAGTGCAGACGCCAGTCTCTCACAAACGTATTTAGTGGCCGTAATTTTAAGCTTTATATACTTAATAAAATCACACCTGTAATCCCCAAAGTGTTATTCAGAGGTGTACCTATTAGTACACCCATATTTCGCTAGTTTTGTTTAAGTTCCATGTGATAGGGGGCGAGCCTATTGCCATCAGTCAGTCAAATATCCAGATACCACGGGGGGCATGAAAACACACAATAACACTTGTCCAACCTGGGAATCGAACTCAGGACCTCATGCTCAGCAGTCGTGCTTGCGAACACTAGACTAACGATGCAAGGCCAGAACCGCGGCAACGTGCGGGGGCGAGGAACTATAAAAATACATTTATCTATCTATATTAAAGATCCATTATTTTTTACCACCACGATCAGCATTAATTAGATTGTTGTCACCAACTGAAGTCGGCATCACAGCGTAACCTGCAGGCTTAGCATAAGTAACAGTTTATCGGCTATCCATTAAAAACAACATATATTCTAATAGTCCCAACAATACATCGATAAAAAAAAAACAATTTATAGATTGATCAATATATTAAGAACAGAATTCGGACGAGGAACGTAATAAAGTAAATTGCGCGTAAAATGAACATCGCATCCGGTGAAATATGGCTTCGCTAAGAAAAACAGGAGGAAAATCAAGTTACGATGTTATTACGATTAATACTATTTATATTAGAATTTGTTGTGCTTTTCAGTTTTCTTGTTGCTGGCATAAAAATAATATTCTTATAATTCTAATTCTTTATTGCACACAAAATAAAAAATATACATTATTTTTTGTATATGCGAAACCTGAATACAGTTTGTTCAGAATAAGTAACTGAATCGATTCCAATAATTTTTAAGCCATGTTATATTTGTACCAAAAATATTTAAAAAAGATCAAGACGACGCTGGAGGCGCGCGCGCGGCAGCGCTGCGTGGTGAACACGTTTTTGTGCGGACAACTGGTAACAAGCTACAAGCTTATAACTTTGTGGTTTTTCATGATACAGTTTTGAAATTTTGTACATAGATTCTTTACATAAAAATACTAGACACGGTTTCAGGTTTCGCATATACTAAAAGTAATGTTGTGTAGCTAATAAAATACTTATGCTTTAAAAATAAATGGTTGTTGGGAAAGTTCATTTTCCTTATTAATACTGTTAGCCTGCATCATCCCACAGCTGGGTAAAGGCCTCTCCCATGACTTCCAATTGTTTCGATCCAAGGCCAAGGTGGACCACTGGTCGCTGGTCACCACTTTATTATTAGTGTGTACCTATTGAAGGAACTTATTTGACTAAAAATGAAACAATTTGATTAAAAAATATGTATGAACAAAATCTGACGCTGACACAAATCAGTGTTTCAATTATAAAATCCATTCTACAATTCGCATGTTTGATGTGGTTGTATTAAAAACATTTGAGAGCAGCGGTGGACCAGTGGTGGAGACCCCGACTTAGGAGCAGTAAGTCGTAGGTTCGAACCCAGCCAGGCGCATTTCTTTGTGTAAGTTATTTAATCACCACTGCTCTCAAAACGGTGAAGGAAAACATCGTGAGGAAACCGGCATGTCCTAGAACCAAAAATTCGACATCTACCAACCCGCACTGGGCCCGCGTGGTGGATTATAGCCCATTCCCTCTCATAGAGAGGAGGCCTGCGTCCCAGTAGTGGGAACATTAATAGGCTGATTATGCTATTATTATGCTTTAATAATCGCTTCAAATTTACTATTGCCACTAATATCATTGGAGCAACAGTTATAATGAGAAAACAAATAAATAAGGTAAATAACTATACGTCTATATGTAATAATGAAATACACTCACATTACGTGGGGTTAATGACGCAGTAATCTATGGTCTTAGTGGTCACAAGCGCGACTGCAGAGCATGAGGCCCCTGGGTTAGATTCTCAGGTCGGACAAAGTGTTATTGAGTTTTTCCATCAGAAATTTCTTAATAGCAGCCACGGAGTCTGGATTTGTTCTTGGTTGAAATACGGTCACCTCCTTTTACATGCAACTTAAACATAACTGACAAAATGTGAGTGTACTAATCAGTACACCTCTGACTAACCCTTCGGGGATTACAGGCGTGATGTTATGTTATGCATGTGGGTTTACTACTCCTCTACAATCAATCTTTCAAAATTACAGTAAACCCTTTGTTTGTTAAGAAGCTTTACAAAAACCAAAACTGCCTGTATTATCAGACCCCGGTAAACGAAAATTGAATGAAAAATCCGATTTAAACACTCCATAATAGCAAACAAAATAATGAGTATTCCGAATACTTGAACATAATCACATTCAGGTCGGCTGTTGTAAAATTTCGTTTTATCTCGCAAGCCGGGTTCGCGAATTTCGATTAAACCTTCAAAGGTTTCTGGTACATTTATTCGGTGAAGTTAGTTTTAGAACGAGTTCGGAAGTTTATCAGCGGCCCCTACTATTTGTGTTGCTGTTAAATTCTACAAAGAGTTTTATTATAGAAACTCACACAGGACAAACAATAAAAAATCAAAAATGAAAAATGAAACAAAGGAAATAAAACTAAAATTCAAAAACGAGACTAACAAAAAAATAAACTAAAACATTAAAAAGTATTTATTGAACTCAACATGTGACATACTGGTATTCAGTTCAATCCGGTTAGGCTGGAAGCCAACCCCAAAATAGTTGGGATAAGGCTGGGCATATGATGATGATCCATAACGTCTGTGTTTCACTAGGTAATTTAATTTGAACTTGTATCGTTGAGAAGCGGTGGCTCAGTTTCATAAGTGACACTCGGCCACATTACTTTGTGTCATTCATTTCATCACCTCTGCTCACAAATTCTCGAAACGGTGGAGGACCAAACTCGTTAGGGACATCTACTAACCCTCACTGAGCCCTCGTTGTGGATTACGACTCACTCCCTTTTAGAGATAGGAGGCCTGTGGCCCAGCTTTGGAATACTATAGGCTGATTTGGGCTTTTTGATTAAGACAACAAGAACTTGGCCGCCTCTTGGTTGAGTGGTCCCATGAGGAGCATGAGGTCCTGAGTTCGATTTCCAGGTCTGTCAATATTTGGATTTTCCAAGGAATTTCTCAGTAGCAGTCACGGAGTCTAGATTTGTACTCGGTTGATGGCAATAGGCTCGTCCCCTATTACACGGGACTTTAAAACATAACTAGCGAAATGTGGGTGTATTATTAGGTACACTTCTGCCTGAACCTTCGGGGATTACAGGCGTGATGTTATGTCAAACAAGAACTGCATCACGAAGGAATTACTGTGTTTTTTTTCGTTCAGAACTCTTTGTTGGAAGAACAGGACTTCAGGGAACTTATAGACGTATCAAATATAGTCACTGAAGTACAATAGTAGGGGCCATCGCCAACCTTCCGAGTAACCGGGAGGAGCCGCGATCCTCGAAGGATACGTGCCGCGTTTAAGTGTTTAAGATCTCGATTACGTGTTGCTGACTTTGCTTAATGGCCTCCAGGTGTTTTAGGGTTCTGTTGGTGGCCAGATCTTGCTGATTTTGGTGACTGACAGACCCAGTTGTGGTTGATTCTATTGGTAAAAGATAACTAGAGATGCGAGGGCCTAGACGAGTGACAAAATCTCTAAAGCTTTTCATTTTGGCATCTAAATGCGTTTCGTATTTCAGCAATGACTTTCAACAAAATTGAGGTTATTGGCAGTCCAATACATTTTAGACTTTTACATCCTTGCTATTGCTGATAAAGTATAACTTTGGCTAGGCTTTCAGGTTACCAGACGATGCCGACTTCAGTTGGTGACCACTATCTAATTGTTGCTGATCCTGGTGGTCAAAAATGGTGGATCTATGTAGGAAGCTATATGCGCTGTTTTAGAATAAAAAAATGTATTTTTATAGTTCCAGTCCGGTTTGTTTTAACTATCGCTTTCCACTGTTGGACATAGGCCTTTCCCAACTTGCATCACAACACCCTGCCCCCTGCCGAATCAAGTCAGAGCAGTCTTTTTTAAGTTTGTCGACCAACCTTGCATGGAGGCCGATACGGCCATCTGGTTTGTTTAACTGCTTTAGATAAGTCGACGTAGCTGGCAGCTTCAATAAAAAAAAAAACACAAAAGTTAAAATCACAAAAAAAAAAACTACAATAAATCTCCATTACTCGATCACTGATTTTACAAAAAATCGTGTAGTCGACAAAACACGTACCTACGGATTCGCGCGCTTTTCACACTGGCAACAAAATGGCGGCGGTGTTACTAACGAAGCTCTTTGTTGCACCTGTTGGGCCGTGGATATAGAAAGGGAGCGACATTCTTTAAGTGAACGATAGTTTGACTGTTATTGATCGTTTAATCAAGACGTGAGTGTGGATAGGGAAAGGTATAAAGATTTGGAGGTATAAAGATTGGATAAATATGGGAGCTATAGGTATAGAAGACGGGTGCTAGGAGCATTAAGTTCAGGAGACGATGTTCGTTTTAGTGGGTAAATTAGAAGATATTGTAGGTACTAGATTCCATAAGGTCCCATTAAAACAGATGGACAAACTTTTAAAAATCATTCAGATTACCAAAATAAGGACAATGGTAAAAAAAAATAAGAAAAACGCATTAGATACTTACAAGAAAAACAATCAGCTTACGAAAATACACCAAAAATGTATATAATCAGTGTTTTTTTTTTCTTGAATATCTTTGGTTAGACGTACTGAACGCTGTCTTAAAATTTGTCCATCTATTTTAATGGGACCTTATATATATTAGCTATACTGTCCCACTGCTGGGCAAAGGCCTCCTTCAAGTCCTTGCAAGAGTTTTTACGTCTAGCCACCCGGTACGTATCCAGGTTGTCTCTCTAACTGTTTCTGAGCCAAACTCCGGTGCTGTGCATCTTCTGGCGAACACTGTGTGGAGACTTTTGCCCAGTGGTCGTCGTGCAAGCAGCTGGCGTGAGTATAACAGATTTATTTTATTTTATTTCTTCGTTGTGCGAAGTAAGCACTTACCTATAAAAATTATTAACCTAGTTACAAGAAGAAACTTTTAGAAAGTTATAGGATTTGCCAACATTAGTAACAGTCCTGTTCAGAACAGTTACAAACAAAACCAAGACCCAACAACTCACCAAGTCCCCTTTAATCTCAAAGTCAGTTCCAAAAAAATAGCACGGCCAAAGTTAATCGGGGACTCCAAAGTTTTCTATGTTCAGGGGCTGAAAACCTGGAAGTCGAAACGAGACCATTATTTTAGGCTTTGCTGACCATTCGCCGCGTTACCTGTAGAGATTTATAAAAAAGGTTGTGAAACCACCACAGTATATTTTACAAGCCTAGCATTCGTGCGATTGGCTTTTACAGTGTTGCGGGGCGTTATTTTGTAAGTAGTTGTGTTGGGTATCTGAATTTTTCAGATATGATCCATTCTGTTTTCCTAACTTCTCTATGATGGGCGTCCAGTCTAATCATTTGGGTAGACTGTAAGACTGGCTTCTTTTTGAAAGTGTATCGATGGCAGAAAGTTCAAATGCCCAAAATTTTGTTTTTCGAACTCCGCTCAATGATGAAGTTGTCTTGGTATATGCATGTGATGCGGAAAAGCATGTGATGTATGGAAAGTTTTGAGTATGAATGTGGGTGGGTATAAGAGTAGAGGAAGACCAAAGAAATGATGGATGGACGGTGTGATAATACGGCAAGAAAGGAGATGTCTGATGAGATGATGAGTAATAGAGAATTATGGAAGAAGAAGACATGCTGCGCCGACCCCAAATAAATTGGGATAAGGGCAGGCGAATGATGATGATGATGCTCACAGACACACAATAACTCCTCTGCTTAACCCTTTGGGGTAAATTGGATGTTAACTATAGTATGTTCAGAGCAGCGGTGGCCCAGTGGTGGAGACCCCGACTTACGAGTAGTAAGTCGTGGGTTCGAACCCAGCCAGGCGCATTACTTTGTGTAAGTTATTTCATCACCATTGCTCTCAAAACGGTGAAGGAAAACATCGTGAGGAAACCGGCATGTCCTAGAACCAAAAATTCGAAGACATGTGACATCTACCAACCTTCACTGGGGCCGCGTGGTGGATTATAGCCCATTCCCTCTCATAGAGAGGAGGCTTGCGTCCCAGCAGTGGGAACATTAATAGGCTGATTATGCTATGCTTATGCTATAGTATGTTCTTCATCATATTCCTGCCCTTGTCTTATTCTACTCGGGGTCGTCACAACACGTTTTCTTCTTCCATTCTCCCCAGCAGACTCACGGCATCATTTACTCCTTTGTTTCACACATTCCTCACACATCCATAATTTTCTTTGGCGTCCTCTCCCTCATCATCCTTCAACATTCATATCCATCACTCTTTTAGTCACATGCTTTTCTCCATTACATGTCGTGTTATAAGAAGGATCAACAGTATACTTAAGAAGGATAACGTGACGTTGAAATGGGCCTGTTATGCTTAAAATGTCGGGCTTATTATTGCTGCTTTAATTAAAATCATTAATTAAATTGTATTAGCAAGGTATGTTACTGACTGGCCTGTCCCTAATTAATTTAGATTGTACATAGTCCCTTGCGAAATACAAATACTTATTTTCGTCAAAGATCTGTGGAAATATACCTGATCATTAGTTACATAGTTATGTCCTGGGACAGGACTGTGTCGTGACGTGGGGTATACCAATCAAACGAATTTGTTAAATAATAAGTAGTCCTAGCCATTGTCTGCATTGCCTAGGCATTGTCTGGATAGGCTCATGATACTGGGCTGGATAAAAGTTGAACGCGCGCAAGGCAGAGCACCGGCAACATGGTCAGACGCGCTCAAGATGGCTGTTGAAGGCAGCCTGTACTGTAGGGTTCACACTGGAGGAGACCGTATATCTTGGAGACGTGTCATAAGTCAGAGACGGAACGACAAATAATAAGTAGTTTCCATTGGCGAATACCAAAGATAAATCAACAGGA
Source organism: Noctua janthina (assembly GCA_963576755.1). Classification (NCBI taxonomy): domain Eukaryota; kingdom Metazoa; phylum Arthropoda; class Insecta; order Lepidoptera; family Noctuidae; genus Noctua; species Noctua janthina. Next base: position 13,955,641 of record OY755069.1, on the reverse strand, counting down.
CTATCCGCTCGTCACGACATGAGAAAATAATACGAATGTTGTATCCATTACTTCTTTCTAAAGGAAGTTAGAAAACAAAATAACTCAGTTGGGTTGCCAAACCCAACCATGCAAGGGAAGATGATGAATTGCTCAGAGGGCATCAAGCCCTTTGTAACATCTTTTTTACAATATGGAATGCAAAAAAAATGAATAAATAAATAAATATAAATCAGACATCTAAATAGCTGTCAATGGAAAAGTATCCAAAAAACTAGCCTTTATAAGCTCTTGCCAAGTACTTACTGCTTTTTCAACAAGCTCAGAAAAACAATACCAAAATGCCCAAATAATTACAAAATTCGTCTAATCAACTGTCATTAGAAGTACAAAGTTGTACGTTGTTGATATATCGCATGATCATCAAAGGAATACAGTTTAATAAGCCATCTGTAAAGTCGGCTTTAACGATTCCTTCATCGTTTTGATTTCGCATCCAACATCGTTATTTTACTTGTGTGGTGTGGTACAAGTGAAGAGCTTATGGATACGCTGTGTTTGAAAAGGTTTACTGTTAAATTGTTTGTTTAACAGTGTTACCCGCCCTGTTCACAACCTCTGGCATGCAATTTGCGGCAAGAGACACGCGCGTGTGTCGCTTGCTTCTTTCGCGTGAGTACCATCACGATGCAGGACCTGGCATGCTCTGAACAATTTCCTTCATTTGTTTCTCCACAATTGCTAACCCAGCACGCGTGGCCAAGCGGCTGTCTGTGAACTCATAATAATACTAACACCAGTTTTTCTTAAGTTATCTCTACAAATAAATAAAATTAAAGTTTCTGTTTGCAAAAACACAATATTTGAAATTTTTGTCTGTCTGTCTGTTACAGCTAATCTCCAAAACGGCTACCGACTTTGTCGGGACTTTTACTGGCAGATAGCTGATATTATAAGGAGTAACTTAGGTTATTTTTATTTTAGAAAAATAATTAGATTTCCGTGCTAACAAAATCAAAACCCTTGAAAATCAGATTCAAATAGGCAGTAATATTTTTATTATAATTTCATGCGGCTGAAGGTCGCGGCAACAGATATGTAATGATAAAAATAATAATGTTTTTATTCGCAAACCTCTTGTAGCTTACACCAAATTTTTCAATTGCAAATATTTTACAAGACGTCGTTTTAATATATAAAGTATCTTGTCGACGTCTAACATATTTATTAAATGTCAGTCAATAGAAGGATTACTTTGTAACGAACATATACACATGTTACATACTTATAGGTGAAGCATATGTATTGTGTAGAGACCTACCTACACATGTAGAAGAATTCAATAGAAATGAAATATGTTCAGACATATTATTATTATTGATGTTTGTGATGATGTTCTTCAGAGAATAAAGGTACTAATTTCATGTTTTCATGATTGCATAACAAGGAGCTCGTGGCTAAATAATAACAGCCACTCGGGGCGATCTTTAGGTTAAGCCGTGCTTGCCTAGGTTGGTCTGTGGATGAGTGACCGTCAATTTCATACCGAGTTTCCTCCGTGTATCGGAAAGCACGTTAAACCATTGGTACCGACTGTCATTTGTAGATCTTTGACAGTCGTTAGGTACGTACTCAGGGGCCCAAAAAGTCTGACAACCAGTCTTACCAAGGGGTATCGTATTACCTAGTACTAACTGGGTTGTGGAGGTCAGATAGGCAGTCGCTCCATGTAAAATTCTGGTATTCAGTTGCATCCGGTTAGACTAGAAGCCGACCCCAATATAGTTGAGAAAAGGCTAGGCAGATGATGACGATTGTATAACAAATCTGCATTTTAGTCACGTTTTCTAAAAGCTTTATTAAGAACGGTAAGAACCTTCACTAAACCAATAGGTTTCATACTAGAAATCTTTAAAAGCACCTATTTTTTTACAATAAATCAACCTATTAAATGGGACTAAGGATACAGAATGTATGATTAACCAAAAATGTATCGATGTTAGCAAACAAAACTGATATGTGTAAGTGGACCTTTGAAATAAATACCTACACGCTTTGTTTATGGGACTGAAAAAATGAATAAAAGTTAGTATTTTGGATAGGATCGTGTTAGTTACAAACATAAATTGGATTAAAAACTGCTTTTTTTTATTCAATTTAATAGTATAATGCCAATTATTCGCACGGTTTTTACGTTTTTGTGAAAACGCAAAAAAAAAAACGAAAGTTTTTAATCTAATCAGGTGTCATAGTAACATAATAATAGGTCTTTAACTATGAAATTGCGTTTTTTTTCTCACTTTTTGTTCTGTTTGTAACTTCGACGTATACTTATATTTTTTCCTAATTCCATTTTTATTGGATTTATTGTTAAATTACGTGCCTTTTAGATTTTAAAAACCGTATGAGTAGTTGCATAGTTTTTACTTTGTTTTAACTTTTAATTTTTTAGGGTAGTGTGTCAAAACACCTAATTCAACGTGCCGTCGGTTTCACTACTTCAAGTAGGTATATTGTTGTCATAGACTGTGTTTTGAGAATTTAGAATACGTAATGAAGCGTAGCTTTTTTCACTCTAACTATAGTTTACAATTGCATCATAATCGGTTCTGACGTTTTCTCGAAAAAAAAAATGTTATTATAGAAATATCACTTTTTACAAAATCATCCATAGAAATCGGAAATTTCATACTTTAACACCTGATATTAAATGTAAGTTAAATATTAATGTGTTGAACTAAAAAAAAAACTTTCGAAATAAATTCTCAACATACCTAATGGTGAAAGACAGGGCTTGGAAACGTTATTTAAAATAACGTTTTTAAAACGTTTTGAACAGTTCTTTGTAGATCATTTTGTTCGGAACGAAAACGAAATGAGAACGTTTATTCCGCAGGGTAAAAACCGGTTTATTCGGCAAGACGTAGCCGCGCACGGCGGCCTGCGACAAGCATGAACTTTTCCAGTTGAATCGGGTACCGTGTGTATGGAATGTAATGGAAAAAAACGGTTAAAAACGTTTTATTAACCAAGAACGATTTAAATGTTGTTGTTCGTCAAAAACGTTTTTTATAACGTTCCGTTCGAACGTAACCGAAACAAATCGTTTCTTAGGTATTTAATTTCGAAAAATATACTGGTATCCGAGCCCTGGTGAAAGCAGCATTAAAATCCGATACGAAAGTAGAAAAACCGCGGTCACACAGATGGATTAGAAAAGCGATTATAGATATACCTTGCTAAAGAGAATAGATAAAGATTTAGAAGTCCAGTCTGTTTGCGTCAGCTTCTAAATGTATTTCAGTACAGCATGGCCCTTAACTGAATCAAATTCTATTTATAGTAGAAACGGTTTTATCTTATATTTTATAATACATTTGTGAAAATATAAATAGAACTTTAAGCCTGTTTCATTGTGCAGAGCAGTGCTTTAATCTACAATTCCTGTATACAACGGGTAAGCACGTACATATTAATTTGTTTATCATGGATATACTATACTTAGGTTTTTATTTTATCGTTTATCATAAGCAACAGTCAGCCAATTAGATCTATCGCTGTACACGCCATTTCACTTGATTCTTGGCATGTCTTTTCTAGCAGCTTCATGCACACCATCGTCGCTGCACCTAGCCTGAGGGCGTTCAACATTATGTTGCCAATACCCGCACACAAGAACACGTCCCAAATGTTTTATAAAGAAACACTCTTTTTAACTTATGTTACTTATACCTTAATGAGAATGGTCTACTAAAATCAAAGACATGTAAATAATGGGTGTAAAAGTACCCTTAACGAAACCGAAAGGCACTTGTTCTCCCCGTCACTGCGATCATTTTTTTGTTCTACCATACCTGGGAACCTTCAAGTGACGCAGATAATAAGTTTTTTTTAAATACAAGTTGTTAATGTTATAACTTTACTTTGAATAGCTCCACTCGTCCCGAACTATTAAATGCATCAATCAGCACAATGTTTTGAGTGCGTTACATTGAGTTAAGAGTTTTTTTTTGAAGAAAAAAAATCACGTTTTACATTAAGCGTAAAACGTGATTTTTCCACGCCAAAAAAAAGTCGTTTCCTAGCAATAATTTTTGCTTAAAGTTACTTAGTTTGATGTACAGAATGCTTGGTTGACGGCTTCGTGAAGGGTTCGTTACACCTTACAGTTAACACGAGCAAAATCTACTTGCCATCTGTACAAGTGCAACGTGTCAAAGTTGGCATTTATGTAATTTTGTTAAATGGCTTCAGTGACGCGTGTTTCGCCCCTCCACGTGGTATCCTCAGGAGATGTTAACTCGACGTGGAGGGGCGAAACACGTGCCGAGAATCAGTTGGGTGCTTGACATGCTAATTTTCCCTTTTCCTGAACACTTAATACTTTGCATAACATTTATAAATGTCATAGATTTCTGCAAAGTAACGCCTGTTTCCATAACTTGGCTTCACTAAGACATAGGATCACATTTTTTCTATGACCAATCGATAGATATTATCTATCTGTCGGGTCCGGTCATTGGTACGCATTTAAAATGAATCGCAAGTCCGCCAGAGGTGACAACACGCGACCTACTTACAAGTCTACCCACACCATAGCGTGCTTCTACAGAGCCGAGAACTTTACAGCTCGAGGCGCGGACGACATTCAGTGTCTGATCGCAGCGGAGTTGAGACGTACTGGAACTGTACCCGATTCATTATGCCCCGTGTGTATTGTGTTAAGTTGTAATTTCAAGTAATTTGTTAGTTTGCTAAAAACGGTGTATCGTACCCAGTGTGTTTTCATTGCACGAAACCCATCTGCTGCCCACATGAGTACGAGCCTAACAGAGTAAATCCTGACATATTATCCAACACATCTATCTTTTTATATCATTCTTTGACTAAAGTAGTCCTTATAATAGTCACAGTAGCCCATTGACACGACATAACTTATCCAAAACGAATTCAACCAACCGAGATACTTGGGAATCTCCAAACTGATACGAAATTCCCCCTTTTCCCCCTTTGTAAGTTTAAAAGTTAGCAGATGGCACAACTAGATAGATATAATTCCCCAAGTTTGGATAAGGTGGGTCCCCAGGGTATTCGGCGATATGTAGACTCAAATCGAAGTATTTATGGGGGGGTTTAACTTTATTTATGAATGTAAGGCTTTTGAATTTTGAATAATGCTGGGAATGTGATCATTGGTGTTGCGTGTAGGTACTTGCAAAATAAATAATTCGATATTTGTTGATTTCGGAAAAGGAGATCTGTAAAACGAATAATTAGTAAACATTTCTGGGTTTCTCTTTGCGATTTTATAGGCAAAATTTTATAGGTTTTACATAACATCACGCCTGTAATTCCCGAAGGATAAGGCAGAGGTGTACCTTATAGTACAACACATTTCGCTAGTTAGGTTTTAGTCCCATGTAATAGGGGGCGAGCCTATTGCCATCCAACGGGCACAAATCCAGACTCCGTGGCTGCTACTGAGAAATTCCTAATTGAAAAACCCAATAACAATTTACCCGACCCGGGAATCGAACCCAGGACCTCATGCTCCGCAATAGCAGTTGTGATCACTATACCAACGAGGCAATTTTATATTTATAGGAAATCAGGAACAACCAGAATAGGGTCGTCTCCTATGATATGGAAATTAAATATAACTGACCAATTTTGGGTGTACCCTCTGTTGTCCTCTGCTTACCCTCTGTTGCCCCTATCCTTCGAGGATTACAGGTGTGATGTTATGTTTTACAAGACCGTAAAAGGTGATAATGAGTTCAAAAGTGTGCTAAGCGACGAAAACTACGCTTTGACTGTGACAGGACATAGGCCTTACACTATAATCTGGGTTACGCAGGTCACATACTCACTATCTAAATATTGACATTTAGTTATTTTTACGCTGTATTTAAAAACTTTGCTTCATTCAAGTCTGTAATTTTCTTTTGTAAATTGTCATGAATATTATAAACTTTAATTACTTCTTTATAAATTGGATTTTAATCGCCAGTGCCAAGGACAAAGGTTTTTTACTAATGTTACGCTTTCTACAGCTAATTTAAAATTATATTAAATTTAAATTACTTCAATGTTTGAATGTTTTTATTATATCTAACATTCATAATTTACTAGTCTCCTTTTGACCTTCAGCATTAAAACCGATTCGTTTAAACAAACATTCACACAGTAATATTTGTACAAAACTTTTGGCCATTCTCAGAAATCACGAACTAACCTTCCACACGCACACATACACACACCTACTTTTCAACTGAACACGTAATTACAACACCTGGTAATAGATGGCGTTGCTAGTACCAAAGCACTTTATCTACCGCGGAAAGCGTACAAACGATTTTGTTTAGCCACAACTAAATACACAAAAAGTTTAACTTTTATATACATATCACTATACTATGTACTATATTATATGTATGCTACGACAGCGTCAGTACTTCAGTCCGCTACGAGCCGTCGTAGCGTTGCTACGAGTCTACGGCGGTGCTACGCTTGTATTACATAAACTTGGAACAATGTCACAATGCCGGTAAATAGAAAATATGTGAGAAAGACTTACTTATTTGATAAAAATATACATTCTTAATTCGTTAAGGTTATAAGTGAGTAAAAAGTTGTGTTAAAACAGTGAAAAATCGTGATTATGTAGCGGCTTTCAGCTCCTTCCTTTCGATTTTGAAATCGGAAATAAGGTAAGGCGAATTATATTTTATCGTTTATGTGAGGATTTCCATTGAGGTCGTACCATTAAGGCAGAATGTGTTAAACATTTATTTTAATGGTTTCACAAAGTTCAATCGGATGGAATGTGTTTTCCGTTATATTTTATTTACGTTTGACATTTTCCTTTTTAGATTTAATTTGACGTTTTGTGTTTGGGAAAATGTATCTTTAACGTTTGTTTAACAATGGTGTTTTTTCCGGGTGAAAATGATTTTTAAAGTAATATTTTAAGTACACAATATTATTTGATGGTAATGGTTTTCTGGTATTCAGTCACTGTTATGTACCTAGGAAGTGATAGGTTGATAGGAACATGTTATGATCAAGCGATTGCAGGATGATATAATGACTCATATAGGAGGTTGTCATAATTGTCACAGGACTATGTTTGTCACTTGTTACAAGTTCATGAGTCTGAAAACCGGTCTCATCGAATACCCAAGAGATATCTAAAGGGTGTAAATAGACCCTTAACATATCCGAAAGGCACTTGTTCTCCCCGTCTTTGCGATCATTTTTTTGTTCTAGACCATACCTGGGAACCTTCTAGTTACGGAGATATTGGGGGTCAAGTTTCAACTTATTGACAAGTTTTTTTTTAAATACATGATTTTAATGTTACATTTTAACTTTACACACCTCCAGGACCCCCGTACTATTTAATTCATCTATCAGCACAATGCTTTGAGTGCGTTCCATCGAGTTCTACCGTAAAACGTGATTTTTCACCCCCAAAAAAAAAAGTCGATTCCCAGCAACATCGCGCCAGTAATCCACAAGGGTTTAGCTGATGTGTACCTAGTACACCAGTATAATATTTAAGTGGTATATAAGGGGCGAGCATGGGGTGGTATCGTATTATAACAGCAGCCACGCGCGCGCGCAGCCAGCGCGTGTTCCTACTGCTGGGACACAGGCCTCCACTCTATGGGAGGGAATGGGCTATAATCCACCACGCGGGCCCAGTGCGGGTTGGTATTCAGCTGCATCCGTTAAGACTGGAAGCCGACCCTAACATAGTTGGGAAAGGCTAGGCAGATAATGATGATCTTTTTCTTCTTCTTTATCGTGTGGTTAGTGCCTAACCTGGTGTCATAGTTTTTATGCCGCCCATGGGCCTCTGACTTGGCTTTACATGCCGTCGAGAGATATCTCTCAGGCATGCTGGTTCACGATATTTTCTTTCACCGAAGCAAGTGATAATTATATAACACGCTCATGAATCCGAAAAATCAGAGGTGCGTGTCTTGGGTTCGAACCTGGGGACCTATGACTTGGCAGATGATAATGGAGACAAGCATCTTTGTAATTCCAGGTGTGGAAGTTTGATCTATCATGATTTGGGGACAAATGATTTTGGCTTCGAGTTGTGACCAATGAGGACTTGAATTTAACTTTATTGAATAACACTGTTAATTAATTTGTTGTCAAAGACACTTTTAAACTGACAGAATGAGCATCAACAGTCTGTGTCTCACGCGAATTAACAAAGGTCATATGTAAGTAGTGACCGGATTTTGTTATTGCAATGACCGAGGAAAAGATGGCGGGTTGCTTTGGTTGTCTTTCTCGTTAATTGGCGAGAAGAGGCACAACATCGAGAAAAGTGGAAAAAATGGAGGAGAACTTTACCCAGGATTGGGAGAGTGGAAAATGATCACATCAACCATGATTTTCTTTGATGGTATCCCGAGTTCATAACAAAAAGTGTTCATGTCGCACTGTTTCTGACCTGCCAACCTGAACTGGACCCGCGTTGTGGATTACGGAGCAGACTTGCTCACGGAGAAACTTGACTTGCTGACGGCCCAGCAGTGGGAACGACACCTTTAGGCTGATATAATCAGTCTATAGAGCACTGTTTGTATACACTTCTGCTGTGTAGTTCGCGCAGTGCCATGTAATTGACGTAACAGGCAAGAAACTCCGTATGTTACCATGGAGTTTCTTGCCTGTTCCCCTCCGAAAGAAACGACCGACCCGAACCGTGCATCCATGTTTTGAAGTTCCATGTCTTCATCATCATCATCATCATTCACAGCCCCACTTCACCCACTGCTGGGCTTTATAGGCCTTTTTTTGCTTGTGCCAAGCTCCACAAGTACTCATGTAGATTTATGTGAATATGAAATATTTTGAATTTGATTTTTGGTGGAAAAGCTGTTCATTTTGCACTGGTTTTGAAGCTGTTGTCTAATTTTTTTTTTTTTACGCAAACCCTGCGTAGGGAACTATAGCTGTCTTTTATTTATTTATTTATTTGCATCAGACACAACGATCCATAATTTAGTTAGTTACACTTAAAAATAATGTTAGTTTTAGATCACATAATCAAAGACAAATACACACCACACAATAATGTTTATAACTAAGTAGTACACAAAATAAGCGAGTACGAGCAGGGTTACGGAGGGTTTCGGAGTGGGTGACGTCCGGTGAATCGGAAGGTCGCAGGTTCAAACCCTGCTCGCATTCGAATTTTTCATATCAAAAACAGCTGTTGTCTAATAGTTTAGAAGCGAATTCACGAATCTCTGAGCTACTTTCATGTCTTTTATACGTAACTAGTGACCCTCACCGATTTCGCAGGGGTACAATATACACATAAGCCTTCCTCTTGAATCACTCTATCTATTGCTGAAAACTGCATTAAAATCCGTTGCGCAGTTTAAAAGATCTATGAGTACAGACAGCGGGAGCGACTTTGTTTTATATTATGTAAAGAAGATACAGCTCGACAATATTGTTATTTTCACTGATACTGAAAATAGCTTATTCATTGTTCGAATTATGTAAACGTTTCGTCTAATTATATTTTCTTGGTAATTACTGTTCCGGGATGTGGAAACAGTAATTCCTATTACTGAAACAATACTTTACAGGCTTATAACAATATGTACCTTCCTTCGTATGTACTTAAGAGATTGTGATGTATAGAAAGAAAGAAGGATAAAACCGGCTAAGTGCGAGTCGGACCCGCGCATGAAGGGTTCTGTGGGAATGTAGTAGGGGAGCCCCCTTTAATTAATTTATTTTAATTGTTGATATAGCGGCAACAGAAATACACATTCTGTGAAAATTTCAACTGTCGGACTATAACGGATCATGAGATACAGCGCGCTGACAGATAGACGGACAAGTGCAAACAAACAAAAATAAGAAAAATTTCAGGTTTACAGATTCTAGTCCAATATCTGAAAAAATCATTCCATTTATATTTACTATTGTAAGTTAGTCACAGTAGCTACAGTAGCATTCAATTTAGTTTTATTGTTCCCACTGCAGGGACCACAGACTTCTCCTCAGTACGAGGGAGTGATCCACCAAGCGAGCCCAGTAGATGTCACATGCCTTCAAATTTTAGTTGTAGGACATACCGGCTGGTTTCTTCACGATGCTTTCCTTCACCATTTTGAGAGCACGGCTGTTAAACCGGCCATAGGCGATACGTTCTGCATGTGCAGTTTTGCTTGTACAGTCAAAACTGACCGTGTGTCTGAGAAAACTTGATCCTTGTAACAGTCATCCTTGAAGTGGAACTCGGTTATATTATAGGTTTTACATGGACATTTAAAACTGTCATGCATAACCTAACGTGTACCACCTTTGTCTAAATTATTGAAACAACAGAAAAGCATTGATCAATCAATACGAGAGACCAAATGGCCATACGATCTTTAAACAATTTTGAATAACAAAAGCAACTTTAAAATAAACCCCGGAACACATTATCGGAACCATAAACAAAGAAATGCACATGTTTAAATTCTTTTTAAATCCATAACATAATTATAAACGTGTGCAAAGCTCGGCCTTTCATTATGGCGCATTCGGAATATTTGGCGCGCTTTTGTGCCCATCCTCTCATGCGTGAATGCATTACATAGCGTTTAATTGTGAAAAAATAATTAAATTCCCTGTTTTCGATTTGTTGTATGTAGGCAGACAACATCTGCATGTATTTTGAATTAAAAGATTTCATCACGCTTTGTAACCCACGACTTACTGCTCGTACGTCGGGGCCGCCACCACTAGGCCACCGCTGCTGCCTCTGATTTGCATAGAAATAATTTTGAAAACAACCATCCTTCTAGAATATGGGCAGGGCTTAATACTGCCTGGTATAGCCCAGGGCAGTCGGCCCTGGTACGATCTCGATGATTGACAATTAATTGAACGGCATGAGCTATTTTATATATTTCAAATACAGTTCGTGTCAATATGTAACAAGAAGATTGTCTAACCGAAGGCTATTGGTTAACCATTCCATGTTACTCTCACGTAGCTAACTTTGGCAATACATTTAAAGATATACAACATTATTTTTAGTATATGCGAAACGTGAATATAGTTTGTTCAGAATAAGTAACTGAATCGATAATTTCCAATAATTTTTAACCATGTTATGTTTTGTCCCAAAAATATTTAAAAAAGATTACAAGTTGGACACCGAGCGACACTAAGTACGCAATCATTTAGGTACCTACTGAAAAAATATTATTATCAATGGGTTCAAGACGACGCTGGAGGCGCGCGTGCGGCTGTGACGCGTGGTGACCACGTTTTTGTGCGGACAACCAGGTAACAGAACAAGCTTATAACTTTGTGATTTTTCATGATACAGTTTTGAAATTTTGTACATAGATTCTTTACATAAAAATACTAGACACGTGTTTCAGGTTTCGCATATACTAAAACTAATGTTGTATAGAGATAATTAGATGTAGTTTTGCTCCATAAACACAGTCACGTCTTATGTCCAAATGTTTATGTTATTTGCTGCAGCTCTTATGCTAGCGCTATTGTTGGCAAAAAGTCCTAGGTTTGATTCCCTGCTCGGGCATAGAGTTATTGAGTCTTTTCATCAGGAGTTTCTCTGTAGCAGCCCAGGTATGAATTTGTGCCAACCAGGCACACATCAATAAACACAGCAGTAGTGTCACCACTATTCAATTGGACTTTAACGTAACTGGCAAAATGTGAGTTTACTATTTTTATACCTAACTTATGTTTTAAGCTTTATAAGTAGGTTGCCCATAATAGCTTAGCGTCTATACAGGTGTGGGTTTGTAATTTCATAGCGTCTTAAGTTTAAGAACGCAATTAGTTGAAGAATTTAAAATTAATTGCTCTTTAAATTAACCATTATACTCAGAGTTTGAGGAAACAAAAATTAATTGCACTTAATTTATTATACTCGGTGCGGTGCGGTTAAAATAGAACTTGACTTAACCCGGGGTGAGTAAAGAATATGGGGAAATCAAATAAGTATAATAGGGTTTGAATTTAATGGCCGGCCTAACTTCCGCCATTTTGTTTTTTTCAAAGTGGCAGCCACGCATGAAACCTATATTAATCGATTGAGAGCTGGTATCAATACAAACAAGTTTTGTAAGAGTCAAAATGTTCTAAAGTGTCAGGTTTCTGAGATATAAGATGTTAAAATCAAATGGCGCAAAAAAAAATGGCGGAAGTTAGGCCGGTCAGGCTTCATACAAAAATCTTCCAAGCCTTTTGTTAGTATCCTCATGATTTTTTGTGCTATGAGAAAATAGGCTTTACAATGATAATAAATATAGAAGAAGGTGCTGTAGCGTTATTATTTATTTTCTTCGAATTTCGAACACTGTCGACCTGGGAATCCGCGATGATTTATTCTATAAGTCTCCAGAAAATCGTGTTCATTTGGAACTAAATTTTCTGGAGAATCCATTCTAATCGTGTTAAATGTCGTAATTAGAGTTACTTAACAGAATAGCACTATTTAGTTTTTCTTTAGAAAAAAGATACCGATCCTCCCTTGGCAGAGGTGTCGTAAAAGATATATTGAAACCTCCATCTGCCGAGCATGAATTCAATATTTTCTCACAACCTTTTCGAAACCACTTTTTTAGAAAATCTATGTTCAGCATTTTTTCACATGCATTCCGTGGATGATCAATTAAAAATGAGTTACCTACTCGACCCAAATGTATTGGACAGCTGGTATTTTTTTTGCATTTACGATATTGGACCCAAGTAGAAAGTTGTTCAGTTTGATGGTCTGCAGCATATCCTTTCATATTACTATACCCTTTCTGTTACACCCTGTATAAAAATAAATCTGTACAAACTTTCCGGGACAGTTATCGGTACCATAATAAGAACTGACACTAAATGAGCATCGCCCTCATAAAGAGCGAGAGAACGGGAAATCTTAAAACCTTAACTTGCTCTAATTCAATTTATCCATTAGATCTAAACTGAGTTATAACAAAAGTTAACCTTCTCTCAGAACTGCTAAATCTTTTCATGATAAGACTCCATTCTTTGAAACAAAGTTCCGGGAAAAAAACTAAAGAGTCGCCTTTAAAAGAAAAACATTTTTATTTTCCGTGTCTTATATTTGGGCACGTCGCATTTCGAGTAGGTACACTTTTCCGTGCAAATATTTAAGGTAGAAAAAAAATACAGCGATTTGATTAAAATTGTTTGCTTAGGAGCAACAAATGGAGGTCTTTTGCTCAGTATTTTTCATCGGCCGGAATTAGGGTTTTTCACGGAGTACCCTCCAGATGTAATTACTCTATTGGACTGGTGAAAAGGCTTTACCTTTTAGGCCCTTAGGTTGCGTTTTTGAAAAGGGCAACGGAGCAACGTATTGTGACGTGTGTTGAATATGTTTGAATTGCATTGAATATTGGGTTCAGGACGATGGTAGAGGGCAAATGATTTGTAGAAGAACAGGTAGATATTTTATGCAAATGGACTTTTGTTTCTCGTGCTAGGGTTTTAATTATGTATGTATAGATTCGATTTCCAGGCCCGCCAAAGTGTTATTGAGCTTTTCTATGAGAGCTTTTTCAGTAGCAGACATGGACTCTGGATTTGAGCCTGGTTAATGGCAATAGGCCCCCCTGCCCCCTGTTAAATGGAACTTAAAAAACATAACTGGTGAAATGTTATACTAATAGGTACACCTCTGCCTAACCCTTCGGGGATTACAGTGTTGATGTTATGTAATGTTTGTTAATTAGGGAGTAAACGATTAAACGCCAACAAATACAAATACAAAAATGTTTTATTTAGGCTAACCTAACCTAACCTAACACGAAGGGGATGGCGTGGTCTTAGTTCGCTCACTAGACCCCGCCATCCCCTTCGAACCTAAGGGGCCCAAGTTCTGTTACAACAATGGGTGGTTGTGTGTATCAAATATGGTGAAGGTGTTTTTTTCCAATCAATAGAATCATCATCATCATCATCACCATTCAGAACCTGTTCCACCCACTACACCCACAAAACAAGTACCTTCTTTTAACACCAGTATTCCACTCCACAACTATTGTTACGCTCTCAAAAACTTTACCATTTACATACATTAAACAGTTAAAATCCAACGAAATTCTCACATCATTTAAAACTGCGTGGGAGAGTTTTACTAAAGCTAGTTGGCTAACTGAAAGTTTAACTTCAATCAACGACTTAATCTCTATTAGCTTGCTAACTCCTCTTTTGATCTGGTTATGGATAGTATCTGCTTTATGATTTTAGTAGTCGAGGGATAGGGATGAATGTTTCGGATATGACGAACAGGGTGTAAAGTTTTTCATCCCCCATAGAAAATTGGGGATCTACCGACCAGACGGCTACTGCCCAACTATTTTCGGGTTTTTTTATACAGAGTGTTTTTTAAACGTGGACAATACTTTAGGGGTGTGTAGTGCTCATGAAAATAAGCCGAGATGGGACCAACCATGAAATCGCGAAAAAAATATCAGCTACTCCTTACATTATTGATCGCGTAACTTGAAAAAATTTAGGCAACAACAGATTTTTTTTTTTTTTTTTTCGTTGTGGTTAACTCTAACTGAGCGATTTAGAATTTTGATGTTAGTTCTTCATTTGTGGCATAGATGGCGCTGTAGTACTTTTAGTACTATGTTGCTGTAGTACTTTGTGTAGTGCCGCTACAAATGATGATGTATGATGCAAGACCGCTCAAAGTGAGTCATCATCTCATTATCTGCCTAGCCTTTTCCCGGCTATCCTATACTTTACTTTGAGCGACTGCTTATCTGACCTCCTCCACAAGATTTACAATAAACTACCAAAAACTTTAAAAAGCATGACCAACATAAACCATTTTAAATCGCAACTTAAGAAGTTCTTGATTGAATAGGCTTACTACTCTGTCAATGAGTTTTTAGAAGATAGAAGCATAAAATAAAAAATGTCCGATTCACTTGTTATTCTATCTTGTTTATGACGCTACTTGTTTAAAACAGTTTTATTTAGTTTGTAGTTTTTTACGCCTTACAAGGCAAAACATAGTGATACAATATGTTCAACAAATAAAATACTTTGACTTTGACTGTTTGTTCTGGGTAAGACTGATTGTCCGACTTTCAATCCACTGAGTACCTGCAACGACTGTCAAAGATCTACAAATGACTGCCGGAACCAACGGCTTAATGTGCTTTTTGTACGGAAGAACCCATCGACGGACCAACCTAGGCAAGCGCGGCTTAACCTGGAGATTGACCGAAGCGGCTGGTATTATTTAGCCACCAGCTCCTAGAAACGTGGGAGTACTATTAGTTGAACCTCTGCCTAACCCTTCGGGGATTACAGGCGTGATGATGTTATGTATTATTTTAAAACTGTCAATCAA
The DNA here is from genome assembly GCA_963576755.1 of Noctua janthina. Lineage (NCBI taxonomy): Eukaryota > Metazoa > Arthropoda > Insecta > Lepidoptera > Noctuidae > Noctua > Noctua janthina. The sequence goes on along the minus strand of OY755069.1, from coordinate 13,940,268 downwards.
AGAAGGTTTTACTTCGGCGCGTTCGTGTTCCACGCGCGCCTCAAAGAGATGTCAGCAACAAGGAAGGGGTCCGTAAGGGCCGATGCCTGCCGGGGCTGCGGGACTGTTCGAAAGAGATACCGTGGCCATGGAACACAAAGGGCAAAGAAAGAACATGGATGGGTTTCAGTCAGTACAAGTCTGACACTCCCTTCCGCTCCACCCAGAGCTCATCATCATTTGATGATTTCCCATCCGAAAAAAAAAAAAAACAAAGTAGGTTTACTTTTTCTCACAAAATCTCTATTTTAAAAATCTGTGGTTTAAGCAAAGTGCCTTAACGGACTTGCGGCTGTAAGGTAAGGTATCCTAGAATATAAAAGCGGGGTCGGTCGATACAGAATATTTTAGGCAAGGTTTTGGACTCGTAATTGTAACGAATTCTAGTCCAGAAGATAAGAATAAAAGGTAGAATTTAGGTGTTATTTTCGTGTTTTCGAAGCTGACTGGAAATAATAATAGGTAGGTAAGAATATAATCACATACCTGCCCGTCCTGCACAACCATTTGCCCCTCTCAGGATTTGTAAGACTGGTTGTGAGATTTTCGGACCCCTGACTACCAGTAACGACTGTCAAAGATATACAAATAACAGCTTGGACCAATGGCTTAATGTCCGTGGCACGGAGGAAGCTAGGTATGTAATATGTGGCGTCGGACCAGCCTAGGTAAGTGCGGCTTAACCTAAAGATCGACCCGAGCGGCTGTTATTATTTGGCCACGAGCTCATCTCCTCCCCTTTTTACGTTTCTTATAATATTAGGTTATTAAGTGGCTTATACATATAGGGTGTAAACAGACCCTTCACATAGCCGTCAACCAAGCATTCTGTACATCAAACTAAGTCACTTTACGCAAAAATTATTGCTGGGAATCGAATTTTTTTTTTGGGGTGAAAAATCACGTTTTAAGGTAGAACTAGATGGAAAGCACTCAAAGCATTGTGCTGATGAATGGATTGAATAGTACGCGGGTCGTGGAGGTGTGTAAAGTGAAAAACTTACATTAAAAACATGTATTAAAAAAAAAAACTTGTGAAAAAGTTGGAACTTTGACCCCCTATATCTCCGTAACTAAAAGGTTCCCAGGTATGGCCTAGAACAAAAAAATGATCGCAAAGATGGGGAGAACAAGTGCCTTTCGGTTATGTTAAGAGTTTTTACACCCTTTATGTACGTACAAGCAGTTCCATTTCTTGTGAAACAATCCCTTATGCCCTATTATGACCTTTGATGACGTGTGGGTGGAAAATAATCAGCTTTGTTTCAGACTCTCTCATTCTACTTTTACAAACAAAGTTTAAGAAGGAATAATTGAATATTTGTCATTGACCTTACTTTCTTACTTGCGAAGTCGCTTAAATTAGGGTATGTAGTTAATAGTAAGTAGGCCATGCTTTATTTATTATAGCTTGTTCTATCAACAGTGTAATTTTTTATTGGACGGTCTACCTACCTATTTTCAAGTGCCTTATAAAAAAAGTCGTCTGTCTACTTACGTATATTTTACCCTAATTGAAGGTGCTCAATAAAAGCACACTGTTGACACAATCGTATGAGTAAATATTATATTTTCTAGTTTAATATAAATAATATAAGGCATGTCATTAATGCGATGATTTCATAACATCACGCCCGTAATTCCGAAGGGTTAGGTTAGCCGCCAACCGGGCACAAATCTACACTCCGTGGCTGCTACCGAAAAATGCCTGCTGGAAAAACCTAATAACACTTTGCCCGACCCTGGAGTCGAACCCAAGACTTCAAGCTCAGCAGTCCTCGACCAATGCGGCAGTTGATATTTTTTTTTTTATCTTTCTGTGACTTAGAAAACCAGCCATATCAAGAAAGACACGCCGTCCCAATAACTCAAAATATCTCATAACAAAATAATTTCAATTTATTACGTAACAATTTTTCGTATGTCACCGCTGAGTTCCGCAGCATCACGTGCGGACAATTTATCTCTTCCCGAATATTCAGTCATGGAAATTGTGGAAAAAGTGCTTCGGTTCTCCGTTTAGGAACGCAGTTATATTAAAAAAAAAAAGTTCCAACTCAATATCATCGGGGACGATTGCCGATTGGTGCGACAGCAGGTGTTATGATAAATGGTGTGGGTATATTAGAAGAGTGGCGTAAATGCTGGGACAGAAAATAAAGGTTTCTAGAAGAATACTGGAACTGAAATACAATATTTTTTGTTTAAAGACGAGATTTTTTACAAGACTACCGATTTTGTACTTACCTATCTTCGAGTTGTTTTGATGGCCTGAATATTAGTATTAAATATAACCACAATGAGTATCTGTCCTACTGTACTGTTGAAAAAATTCTAATAAAAGTACATAAAAAATAAAAATTGGACTCACGTGAAAACTTGTATGGATGTTATAAAAGTTGAACTCCTGAGAAAGGTGGACTCTTGCGAAGCAAGGTATTGTTTATAATAAGATGTAAAGATAGTTCTTGATTCTAAGTTAAAATATCAAGGACAAACAACAAAATTTAGCGCAACAGTAAATCATTGAAAATTCCTCTCGTAATATGGTTAAATAGAGGATAAAAGTTTGTACGGAAGTTCGTAATTTTTTCCGACCAAATATCCAATCGAGCACAAAGTTAAAAAATAAATACAACACGCAAGCTTTAAAGACTTAACCAAAAACCGATCGAGATAACGACCATTTGATAGAACGTTTCAGATCCGAATAAAAAACTCCGAAACTCGAATATAAAAAAGAGTACAACCATAAAAATGTAGGTATTAAAACGTTCTGGTAATAAATTATTTATGGTTATACCCGCTTCCCGTTCCCTTGATAAAAGTTTCATGAAAACTCCGAACGTATGGGTTTTTCTAACCATAACATGTAAGCACGTATTACTTATCAATACGATAGATATATTTAGGGGCCATATTTTTTACAAAGTTGATGATTTCGGGATTCATTGCTGTGTAAAAGAAAATGGAGTGAGATGGGTGTTTATTTTTTGTGTGAGGTTAAGCTGGGTTGGCGGAAATGCTGGGGTCGATGTGAAGTACGGGTTTGTAATATTAATATTACATCTCTAGAGGATGGTGTGGGTGATTAATTTAACGATACACTGTTATTGAAGAAAGTTATTAACATAGTACCTAAATCTGTAATGCTTCGTGGTGGACGTGTGTCTCGACTATTCTACACGAATTTGTGCAGGACTTGAACACTGGGGTGCGCGTGCCTCCTCGTCGCCTTGTTGATGCGTACAAAGGTATCCTGTCTTTTCACCTAAAATTAATTTGTAAATTATCATTTGACAAGCAACGATTGGCAGTGCTTAATGCGTTAAGTGATTTGCGATGCTATCGGGCTTAAGTCTATGATCTCCGCCTACTTTGATAGAAATTAGATTCTCCGTTTAATCCTACTGTCCCTTTCTACTTTAATACTTGTCCATTATCATTATTATAGGCATATAGGTTTAAAACAACATCGTCATCATTCTCTTGCTTTTATTACAATTCATTTGGGGTCAGCGCAGCATGCCTACTTCTTCCATACTTCTCTATTACTCGCCATCTCATCAGACACCTTGCCATAATCATTCTTTACACAGTCCATCCAACATGTCTTTGGTCTTCCTCTACTCATATACCCATCCACATTTACACTTAGAACTTTCCTCATGACATTTGCCTCATTCCTCCGCATCACATGCCCATACCACGACAACCGATTATGACACAACTTTCCAGTCACAGGCGCCACTCTAAAACTTCCTCTAATGTATTCAGTTCTTAATTTATCCATTCGAAGGGTATTTAAAAACAGATTTTGAACAGGTTTAAAACAGCACGTCACATACATTTTGTTCTTGTTTTGTTTTTCAAGAGAACAAGAAAATTACAAAAAAAAATTTAACATGAAATATATTTGTGTCCACACCCGTCGATAATCTAGTCAAAATTTTGTTGTCCCTAATTATACAGAATGGGGCTTGACGCTATCGAACACGATCCAATATAAAATTCCAATTACTGTCCATCGTTAGAATATAAATTCCCGATATTCTTTGGAATAATCTGATGTAAAAGAACTTTGAGTGCTGGATGGGGCGTATTGTTTTTTTTGACTGTATTTTTTTCTTCGTTTTGCTACTCACCTTTTACTTTGTTAGTTGCTCACTGAATAAACGCCACGTGAAAACTTGTTTTAATTTTAAGAACTTTCTTTCTCAATGTGGGTAAGAGTTCTTTCCACATTAGTACCATAATTTTATGATGAGGTCGACTTCTTCTCTTTTTATCTACATATCTATAATATTCGTCAAGTTTTTTGTTATTGCTTCTCATGTCCATACACCCTAGTCTTATTTTAAGCCATCTACAAATATGCAAATGAATAAGAGCAAAAAGCTGTGATATCCGTAATTATGTTAAAGTTTCCGCATACATCAGCTTAACTTTTTTCCTATGTTGGGGTCGGCTGCCAGTATAATGGGATGCAGCTGAATACCAGTATTTTACATGGAGCGACTGCCTATCTGACCTCCACAACCCAGTTAGTACTGGGTAATACGATATCCCTTGGTAAGGCTGGTTGTCAGACTTTTTGAGCCACTGACTACCTAACGACTGTCAAAGATCTACAAATGACACCCGGGACCAACGGCTTAGAAACTCGGTATGTAATGGGTCACCCATCCACAGACCAACCTAGGTAAGCTCGGCTTAACCTAAAGATGGACCCGAGCGGCTGTTATTATGTAGCCACGAGCTCCTCTGCCAAATCCTGCATACATGAATCTCAATTTTTTTTTACCACTGCCACTTTACCACTTTTTTTGTGCCACTCCTGGGCAAAGGCCTCCCCCCGAAAGTACCTCAATATTACTTATTTAATCTCCAATCGCAACCGCTCGGCTTCCAGTATATTCCGATGCAGTTGAACACCAGTATTTTACCCCAAATTTGCCAAATCCTGCATACATGATTCTTACTTTATTTTTTTTAGTTCGCCTGTACTTTTTCACTCCTGAGCAAAGGCGGGAGGTCTAAATGAACCTCAATATCATTATTTAATCCCAAACCGCTCAATCATACTAAGTAACAATATCTCATCTTGTACACCGATATCTGTGGTCCATTGAAAGTGGGACTCTAACGAGGTTGAATGTATGCGCATACATTTCCCACTCCCGATTGAATGGAACAACGTTTCGGATTTGTATGTTTGTTGGATGTTCGAGATAAAGATAAAATGTTCGATGGTTCATTAATCATGGATCTACATGGCGGTAATGGTTTAAAGGTTTGGTCGTGATTAGTGTGCTCGGTTTGGTGAATTTGTGGGGTTATTCACTTACAGTTTTCAGTTCGGAGTAATCACAATAGCGTACTTTTGTGTATACATGTTTTGGTGTAAGTTCATAAGTTCTATCAATCTTCAGGTTAAGCCGCACTTGCCTAGGTTGGTCTGTAGATGGGTCCACCCATTCATTTTGAGTTTCCTCGGTGCCTCGGAAAGTACGTTAAGCCGGTCTCGGCTGTCATTTGTATATCTTTGATGGTAGTTACAGGTATTTAGTGGCCCGAAAGTCTTACAACCAGTCATACCAAGGGGTATCGTATTACGTTACCTCCTTTTACAATATTGCTAATTCTATGGTATTCTATATAATTTGCCGCTAGCAAGTATAATGAACCCTGCATATCAGTTAGAATGAAGAGATTTATAGCTCCAATAATTATATCGTAAACTACCTTCAGAGAAATATCTACAAGGAATAAATATCCACATTTACCAGAGGGAGACAGATGTAGTATTTCATGAAAAGATACCAACAGCCTATCGAGACCGCTATATCCTCCACAGATACCTACACAGATAGTATTGAATGTTCTCAATAGCCCAGTAATGACTGCTGGCAGGGTCATCGCATCAAGTATCATTGAGCTACCCTCACGATCTTTAGAAATCAATTCAATGCCATTCATAAGCAACCGATGCCTTCCCTATTTTTATAACAAGCGGAGTCTGCTGAAATACAAAATAATTTTATGGAGACAAAAATCTTTGTACCTAATTGTACTTGGTAATAGACAGTTTGTCAAGTTAAAGCAAAATCTAAGAAAATAAATCTTTTTTTTTAATTTTCTCTGAATGACTAAATATGACGTAAAACTCAGTATATAGGATCAAGGATCAAGGTTTCTCGGAGCTCGAATGACGTCAAAAGAGAACCGCTGTTGATGACAACATTTTTTAAATTGTATTTGAAAAAATAATGTGGCGGCTTTACTTCTGAATATGACCGTGCGCCAAAAGATTCTTGTACAGCTATAGCAGCATGTAATAGGACTTCAGACCAGAGTCAGAATTCTTTGAACTATCATCGCAACAACAAAAATATTAATTAATTAAATTATACTTCAATATAATATGCCAATTGTTAATTTCCAAAAATTTGTTATAACGCGATCATATAAAAGTATAAATCCTTCTACCATTAAAAATACAATCCACACAATAGACACATCTACGAGTATCAGTACCGATCTACACAACAAAACTGATAACGGACACCAAACAAATCACAGCCGAAACATATTCCAAATCACGTCATACAATAGTCTACGCAAATGCATAAAATTCAACGAATTACTGTCGTTGGCCAGCGACCGTTCCAACCGTCATGTGTACGCACATAACAGTAATATATAGTAGCGATTTGTGATTTATGTGATCGGGCGGTATTGGACCAGCAAATTGATTCAAATGCTATGTATTGAACTGTTACTAGACGGTTTGGGATGGTTTTCGCCCTTTGTTCTTTGTGGGTTTTGAGTAATGGTATCTCGAAAGGGTTTATTGTGGTTTTAATTCATTTTTTTTATTGCCTTTACTGTCCCACTGCTAGACAAAGGCCTCTTCCAATTCCTTCCATGTACGTTTCCCCGTGCCTCCTCAAACAAGCCCTCGCGGTACGCGTCCAGATCGTGTCGCCACCTCTTTCAGTGCCGGCCTTGGCGGTGCTATCCGTTCAATTCAATACGAAACAACAATTTTGAACAACGCAAATACAATATTGCAGCCCAAAGAACTGCTCACAACTTTTTTGTTTCAGTACTCAAGCTCTGACCATTTTTTTTTTTTGTAAATGGACTACGTTACAATTTATGTCGTTGTGAAGTCATTTCCCTAGGTGACACTTCTGTTTATGAACTACATTCAGAGTTTTTTGTTCCCGCTCTCATTAGCATCAGAATGATCTCTCGTTAATGTAGGTACAGTTTCTACTTCTATGACATAGTCTGAATACTGTATCTTTCATGATGTTATCCTGTAGCAGTGATAGTCTAGTGGTGTGACTATTAGGCTGCCAAATCATAGGTCTCGAGTTCGAACCCAAGACACACACACACACCTCTGAGTTTTCGAATTTATGTGCCTATTGTACAATTATCACTTGCTTCGGTGAAGGAAAATATCGTGACGAAACCAGCATGCCTGAGAGATATTTCTCGACGACATGTAAAGTCAAGTCAGAGGCCCATGGGCAGCATAAAAACTCTGACAGCAGGTTAAGCACACGCAATAACGAAAGATGACGTTATCCTATATCTAGGTTTTTACTTACCAGTTTTCATACTTGGAAGTAGCCGATGACAATTCGAAGTTACTAACTGACAGAAACGGCTCAAAAAGGTGTTATATTTATCAGTAATAGAGTACTAGTAAATTAGTTTAGTGTTTGTCTGTCACCTAATCTACGTATCTTAGAAAAACGATTCTAACAACAAACCGTCCGTCGCTCTTCTAAGAAACTTCCTACAAAGGTCAACGACCGAAAAACGCCTAAGGCAGACAATAATAATAGTGTTATTTACGAACGAAATTCAAACTTAAAGGATCTTCATCATAATGAAACTTCTAGAGCTGAAAACAGATTCATTCGTGAAATTATCTGCGCAATTGAACGTGAACCGGCTAAAACGGACTTTACACAAGTAAATTGATGGATTATGAAAATTCCTTTAATATTCTTAGTCGACGCTGAATATCTAAAGTTTGAACTCAGCTATTGGCTTCGGGGAAATGAATTTCACTTTAGACTAATGAAAATACTTTGATATCTCCTCGGATGAGCATCAAAATTCTTGCCTTCTGAATATTTAAAAAGTCTAAGCCACTATTTATTAGGATTTCAGTGTTAAGACTTGGACTTGTGGTAATTCTGTGATAATGGTTGTGGGGTAAGATTTTGGGTGAAGATGTCGAAGAGGAGTTTTGTAATGATAACAGGCAAAAACTTTCCGGGTGATTGGCGAAAATGGGAGTAGTAGTCTTATAAGTGTTGCCTAATAAAGACTGAATATTTCTTCTTTGATTACTGTTCCTCCAAGCATAATATGACAGCATGGGAGATTACTATAGTTGCCAGAAGCAATTAGTAGATAGACACGAAAAGCCGATGAAGAAGTGTTTCTGTAAATTATTTGTGCGATAGTAATCAGCAAGAATATTGAGCATTCTCTTCTATTTTAATGTCGCCAGCTGGAACCTTGTTTTTGTTGATTACCGTTCTGTTCAAGGATGTATCAACTTTTTTATCCGTTCCCATTTCGAAATAGGGCGATTATTTATAATAGTTTGTTTTTAAATCATGGGGGTAACAAGTTTTGTTCGTTGTAGTGGTTACCCTTTTTGGATCATGGATACACAAAAGCATTCCTCCGCACCCCTTTAGAGATTACAAGTGGAAATAAAGGTCATGTTCCAAGCTCATTGATAATACAATCTGTGTACATTTGATCCCAAGGCCTCGTCCAGAGTGGTTGCATGGTGGTTGGAGCGTTAGCGGGCGCGATAGCGTTAGCGATTTGGTAGCCATAGTGCATCGCTTTACCGCGGGCCGTCATGGGTAGAAATTGTACTTCAGGGTAAAACAATAGACGATCACTAGTAAACCAAGCTTGACCGCTCGATCACGGCGTACTAGGAGCCCAAGTAATACGCTTGCCCGTGTGTCATTTTTTCTTTGTCGTGATGACTCGTGGCATATTCCAACACATGGTGTAATAATATACTTCGCCTGGTATTCTCTTCCCGTGACAGGTGGGTCACGTGATTGGCCCAAGAATACGTCATCAGTTGTGATACTGTGGATGTGTTGCCACGGTGTGTGATTGAATTACCCGAGCAAAATGCATTTTTTAACTTAACAAAGTAATTATGAACTAATAATTAAATATTTAAATTAATTTAAAACTAAATAGATGAATCACACGAGTTACTAAATAGTTAAGCTAGTTAGTAATTTATTTTATTTTCATTCACTAAATGAGAATCCCTAAATTTACTGAAAAGGACAATCAATGGTAACACTTATCGTGACGTAGTCTTGGGCCATCGTGGGAAGAGGATACCAGGCGAAGTATATTATTATACCATGTTCCAACACATATCTTTCTTTTGTTTTCTTCGCAGTCACGATAGCAAATCACGCATGTCACTTGAGCACAGGCTTGTGGCCACAACGACAGTATCTATGGACGGTAATACCGGTTTCATATGGTTGATATTCTTCTTCAAATTTTGTCCGATGAAAACGTCTAACTGGACAGCTCTGTTTTTTGCCTCCTTTAAGTCCTGAAGAGTGATTTCAAGTCCGCCTTATTACCCGCGTCAGGTTTTCACACTGAACGAGGCCCAATTGTTATTCCAATCCCAGTGAAACACAGACCACGGTCCAAACCGCGCTAAGTTCAACGCAATAATTAATTCATGATATCTTAGCGGATAGTCTTAGCGACGCCATCATAATTCGCTGGTACTGATCAAAGGTCGCTTTCCTTTAAATATTGAAATGTCTTAATTCTGAATGTTAAATTATGCTCTAATTTTTACTTTTGGAATAGATTTTCTGAAGCTATTTTTGAATAATTAGAATGATATAATAATAATTTATTAAGGTACATAAAAGTTTTGTAGTATATGAGGGACTTACAAAGTATGCATTAATAATTACATGTTGTAGGTACAACCAATTGATGGGTGAATCGCTGCTCTCCTAGCTAGATTGCTGAGCAATCTGTATTTAGGACAGACAGTTTATAATATACACAGTAATAATCGAAAGTAAATTGCTTCCTTTTGTTACAATAATTATATTTGCATCTTTTGTATTCATCTCGTTAGCAAGCTGGAAGTCAATGCCCGATGTCTATCTTCAGTTCCGCTATCTGATTGTAATCCCAGATTTCTTTAACTTCATTGTTTCCTTGAAATGTTTGCGAATATTTTTCTTACTACGAGCTGTTTTTCTGATTAAACTAAACTCGATTAGCACATCATACCGGCGTTCAAGAGTATAATATTCTATAGCGATGATGACATTGACAGTTACTCTTGAATGTGGTTTTGATCTGGTGTTTGATTATGTTCGCTTTCTTTATAAAGGGACCCTTTTTTTTTTTCCGGATGGGAAATCATCAAATGACCCCCCCCCCCCGCTCTGGGCGGAGCGGAAGGGAGTGTCAGACTTGTACTGACTAAAACCCATCAATGCTCCTTCTTTGCCTTTGTGTTCCAGGGCCACGGTATCTCTTTCGAACAGTCCCGCAGCCCTGGCAGGCATCGACCCTTGCGGACCCCTACTTATTCGCTGACATCTCTTTGAGGCGCGCGTGGAAAACGAACGCGCCGTCGACACGGCCTGTCGTCATAAGACGGCCGGACGGCGAGCTAGCCCATAACTCGCCGACCACAGGCCCGCGCCTACGGTGGCCGGGAGCCACCGCGTGACCCCCGACGCCCAGGGCGTCTCCCGCGGCGGCTGGGACGTGAGGTTCTTTCCCTCTCACGTCCCGCCACCTCCTTCACTAGCATGACTGCTTCACAGAAGGTGGTGACGGCTTCCCATTCCCTCTCGCTCCGGACCATGGCTTGAACCAGGGATAAAGGGACCCTTAACGAAGCCAAAAGCTACTTGTTCTATCCGTCATTTTGATCATTTTTTTTGTTCTAGACTATACCTGGGAACCTTCTAGTTACGGAGATATTGGGGGTCAAAGTTCCAAATTTTTCGCAAGGTTTTTTTTTTACGTACAAGTTTTTTTATGTTATTAATTTACTTTAAACACCTCCACGACCCGTACTTCCAATCTACCCATTAGCATAATGTTTTGAGAGCGTTACATTAACTCCTACCGTAAAACGTAATTTTTCACCCCCAAAAAAAAGTAGTTTCCCAGCATAATTTTTTGCGTAGAGTTACTTAGTTTGATGTACAGAATGCTTGATTGGCGGCTTCGTGAAGGGTTCGTGTACACTCTGTATCAAAATAGATAAGTGATAAATTCATAAGCATTTTTTAGCAGATTTTGTGAACTGCATCAAACTTCTTTAGACTAAGATAGTGTTATTTTTAATATTTTTATACGCAAACCCTGCGTAGGGAACTACCAGCTGTTTTGACATGGAAAGTTTAAACATAACACTATCTTACAGCTGTTTTGATATGGAAAGAAAAAATCTAGTGCGAGCAGGGTTTGAACCTGCGACCTTCCGATTCAGTACACCGGACGTCTTAACCAATTAGACCATCGCACTTTGCTCACAGCTCTCGAAATTTTCGTTCCATTAATAACGTATTACGGTGACGTTAGCGCCATCTATTTAAGAAATTATCGAACTAACTTAACCCTGCTTGCACTAGATTTTTTCTTTCCATGTCAAAACAGCTGTAAGATAGTGTTATGTTTAAACTCTTACCCCGTTGTCACATAAACAGTGTATTGTATAAAAAGCAATGTTTAGAGGAGAAATACCGAGACAGCGACGCTAAAGTGGGCGAGTCGCGTGAACGTATACAAAAGACTTAGTAAAATATTCATATTTGTCGAGCGCCACCCCTTAAACGGTAGGGTTGTACCTCTTACCGGATCTTTATACATTGTTACTGTTTGACGTGTAAGTTTTAATTGAACATGCTGTTTATGTTCTGAGCCGTCGGAGATAAGGAGGCTTTAATGTGGAGTTTGTTTAGAGATTCATGAATTGTTAGCGTTATACGGGATCAGTATTTATAATACACTAGCTCACTCCGCCCGCGACTTCGTCCGCAAAAATTGTGATAGCTCGGCTAATATGCATGATATAAACATAATTTATAGCCTACAGTACTTACAAAAAATGTAGCTTTCTGCCAGTGAAAGAATTTTTAGAATTGGGTCATTAGTTCTGGAGATTACCCCCTACATACAAACTTGAAAACAAATTTTACCTCTTTATAATATTATTAGTATATTATGTAATGTTATGCAAAATTATATGAATACAACACACACAGTAAAATTAATAACTATTATTTTGTTTTGAGCCTTCAAATAGCTTTCAGATTAATAAAATAAATTGCTTTTCTATAATAGGCAATAGCATACAAATAAAACGCTGTTCGAATAAACTTTAACCTCGAGCAATATTCGCACTTACGTTTTGATTCGTAACACCAGTCATTCCCCCCACACGATGAATGATTTATCAGTTCAACGACCGAACGAATGAACCAAATGGCGCATGCCGCGGAAAAAAATAAAGATATTTTTCTATGAAACCTCCGTGAAGGATTTCTGCGTTGAATTTATTCATAAAGATACGTTTTTTTCTTTTTTTTTGGTAAAGCTTTGCGTGTTGACGTAGAAATGTTTCTCTATCGATATTTTTAAATGTAGGAAAAATATGAATAGAGAGAAAATGTATAATAGTAGGTATTGGTGGGAATAGACGTTATTTTTGGTACATACTTTTCCCCTACAAACCAAGTTATAAATAACTGATGAAACTCAACTGGCGAAATGTTTTTTTTTATTGTTAGCCTGTACTGTCCCACTTCTGGGCAAAGGCCTCTCTCCGTTCCTTCCACTTTTCTCGATGTTGAGCCTCTTCTCGCCAATTAACGAGAAAGTCATCCAAGGCGTCCCATCATCTTTTTTTGGTCTACCGCGACCTCGTCTAGCTGTCTCAGGGCTCCAGATTTCTGATATGCGGGCCCACAGCTTTGCCGGCATCCGTCATCCGCATGTTTGGCGAAATGTCGTTGTTATAAATAGGTAGATCTGTGCCCAACCCTTTGAGGATTACAGGCATCATGTTATGTTTATTTGTAACTGTTTCGAGTAATAACATAAACATCACGTAATCCCCGAAGGGTTAGACAGAGGTATACCCATATTTCACCCATGTAATAAAGAGCGAGCCTATTGACATCAACCGGGGATAAATCCAGACTCTTTAGCTGCTACTGAGAAGTCCCTGATAGTGTATGTTTCTCGTTATTGTCTGGCTAATAAGCAAGTAATCCATCTGATGGTAAGTGGTCGCAAAATCAGATGGTTCACAGATATATCGCAAATGACACCGGACACGTCGCGTCGTCTATTTTATTGGAAATTAATAGAATTTCTGAGAAAACCACTCATTAAACTGAGTACAGTAATTACCTCATCTCTGTGATTAATTCTAGTTATTTAGAAATTTCTCGGATTGCAGCTCGCTTGTACGACAACTTGGTGTATAATAACATAACATAATTTAAACATAATTTAAACCTAATTATTTTTTTAACATAATTTAAACCTCACTCAAACCTCTGACAAAAGTATATAATTTATGTTTAGCATTCACTGTACATTTATTTTGGAAGTGAGCTATCGCATTCCGCGTCAGTTTTGTGTGCAATATATAAACTCACGCCTTCTTCCGACCAAGGGGGGTAAGCAGTAACTATAAGAACGCCACCTGCTACCATCCTTAAATACTGCTTTTGCTTCGTCAGCGTCCATTCAGTTGAATAAACGTGAACAAAGCACAAGGAGCTGAGGGGGCGTGAGTATTACAAACCTGACCTTTTTGAAGAACTTCGTCAATAAGGTCAGTGTAAGACCTGCTAATGGTGTGGATTCACTACTTTTACAATAATAAGTACGCAGTATTTATTAGGCCTGTATTTCCTGAATACATCATCATCATCGTTTCAGCCGAAAGACGTCCACTGCTGGACATAGGCCTCCTCCAAATGATCCCCTGAATACGTATCTGTATAAGTTATTACACACTAGTGGCTTCACCCGCGTGTATTATTATTATTATTATTCATTTATTTTGCATTCCATATTGTAAAAAAGATGTTACAAAGGGCTTAAAGCTAAATATGGACCCTGTAAGGGCACAGCAAGGTAGGAGAAAGGAAGAAGGCTTTTATTTTACAATTAATTAGTTGGCATTCAAAGTAACAATTAATGAATCGTAATTATTAATTTAAAATTTGTCATTTAGATATTCATTAATAGTATAATAGCATTTATATAATAAAAATTGTTGTAATTTATTTATGAATGGATTAAATTTTTGTACATCTTTAATAATTTCCGGTAATTTATTATAAACCTTCATTGACATGACTAGGGCACTTGTTGAGTGCATTTTTATCCCCCGGGATCGCACTACCGGTATAAAAAGTATTATATGTGTTAATCCTGTTTACAAACTTCATCTCATCCAAATCCGTGCAGTAGTTTTTGCGTGAAAGAGTAACAAACATCCATCCACGTATCGTATGATGCACGTCATGTCCCTGCGACAAATATTTTTATCTTTTCATTCATCCTGACAGACTTTTCCATTTATAATAGTAGTAAGATTAGTAGGATAGGATGTTGCTACTGAGAATGTCCTCTTTGAAATATCCAATTAAACTTTGGCATCCCGGGAATCAACCAACCCGCACTGGGCCCGCGTGGTGGATTATATCCAATTCCCTTTCATAGAGAGGAGGCCTGTGTCCCAGCAGTGGGAACATTATAGGCTGCTGCTATGCTATGCTAACCCGGTAATCTAACTCAGATCTTCACGCTCTTTACCTCACCTTGCATAATTAGTAACCAATATAGGCGATGTTTCACATCTTGTCACCAAAAAGCCAACGTCACAGCCAACCACGTAAAGCCGTCGAAACAACAATTGAAAAACAAGCCAGGACACCAACTAAAAAAATCAGCAGCCCTAGTTTTTTGACGTTGATTTAAAACAATCTAACAATAGTACCAGTGGTTTGACAGTCCAATTATCATGGCTTCGCTTCGATCTACCCTGTTTTCGATGTCTGACTTTTTTACAGGAAAATAAGAGATGAGACCGGGGAAATAATTGCTGTTACTGAATAGGTATTGTTTTTTTTTTTCCAAGTATTTTGTAAGGAGCTTTTATTTGCAGCCTGGTTTTGTAAGACTGCAATAGTTGATATCGATTTTGTATTCTTCTTTATTAAAATAGATAGGATATTGCTACGATGTTTTATTTATTACAATTTGTTTTTTAGAAAGAAAGAAACAATAAAGTTTATTTGACGTCAGTTCATCAAGCACACAGAATAAAAAAGATACAAAATAAAAAAATAAATGACGAATTAAAAAAAAAACAAAAAGAGAAAATACATAGTATGTGCTGTGTGCTCCATTTCAGCAATCATGCCAGACAGGTGACGCTGTCTGACGCTGGTCTTCCAATGAACCTTTGGGGGGTAAGTGACGGAACAACAGTTTCAATCATACCTATATAAATAAATATATAACTTCGATAGAATGTATTTAATTGTTTTTGATAAAGCCGTTTCAACGAAATTGAACGAGTATGCTACATTCAATTCAGTTAAAATTGTTTTATCTCTTTTTAAAGAAAAAATCAACCCTAAAAACTATTCACACATCAAACTGACATATCTATTTCAAAGTCACGTTGTATTGCTAACCATTACGTATAGTTTAACCAACTTATATTACAAGCACACAGCCAAAACCCAACTCTACCACTTCGGGATAGAGTGTAAATGAAATGCATTATAAGTGTGTAAAAGTACAGATCTATTTTCAGAGATAGGACAGCCAATTTCGTCGCATGCCCGCTTGAACATATCCTCTTGGTGGGCGATGTTCAGTGGACGGCTGTACCTGCTCCTGACGTTTATTGATGAATACTTGAACCGATGAGAAGACGGGTTACGGTAGTACAGGAGTTAAGAGGGATGTATTGGAATAATTTTTAGTTGAGCAGTAAAGAAAGAATGATGATGGTCTTCTGTTATTTACTACTATCGTGTTGCATGAGCTACACAATAATACGTCATGATGTGGCATTAGTGTATGCCAAATATTGTTCCAGCTTCTCCAGAAGATCCTCTTTGTATCTTTACTCGTTAATGTCGACCATTAACGAGTAACGATGGTCAATGGTCTTTATTTTTTATTTAACAGTTTATGAACGCACTAAATACAGAAAAGAAGAAAGGAGCAGAAAAATAGGTGTAAAGGTGCTGCTTATTTTTAAAGAAATCTCTTCCAAGATAAAAAGAGATGTTTCTATTCTTATTCTTTCGTAAATTATTAAATTCATAATATCAAATTATGTAGGTGTGCATCTCTCACCTGGACTATACTATAAATTCTGCACCGATCGTCATTTTTTTATTTTATTTATTTAGGTAACCAACAGCGATCCATAAAATTATTTTATAAAATATGCGTGTTACAGTTAATATGGCCAATTATAGGTTTCCCTGTGTAACTGGGATATTTGTATAAATGCGAACGGACTAATGCCAGATATTTCCAATTAAACAAAAAAAAAATACAATACTAAATTAAATTACATAAGGTTAAATTTAGATTACAATTAAAAAAATAAAAAACAATAAAAAGGTGGAATAATAAAAGATATTAGAACAAGAAAAAGATTGGTTGCCTGTCATTCATCGCCGTTTATAGTTTCAAGTATACGTTTTTTGACTGTCGGTTTAATACAGTTAAATAAATCAACTTCAGAGAATTCCGAGTTAAAAATTTTAGCAATGGTTTAGTTAGTTTAGTTTAGTTTAGTTAGCAATACGAGTCAGTACACAGTTCCTGGCATAGTTAGTGGAGTGCCGAGGAACGCGCAACATTGGCGGGTGACGAGTCATTTCCGATTTTGAAACTTCAGTCTCTAAACTTAATCTAGCCATACCTACCAACGCCCAATGACGAGGTGGCGATAAAAATCTACCAACAAAAATACTTCAGAATTCGCAACAGTTAAATGTGGGCGTACAATACATCTCGAACTCAAAATAGAATCCTGAAATAACCTACACCAATAGCACGCTCCTCATTCGTACTCTTCGTTTCAGGTCGTCTCTAAAAGTACTGCCTACCCCTTTGAGTTTAAATAGGCGTCATGATATCATATGTCAGTGCGATAATATTCAATGTTTGACACAGGCCTCTTCATGACTGGTAAGAGAAACAAAAAGATAAGCGAATATTACCATAATTATCATCACCGTAGGCAAGCGAGTAATTATTGTTAAAAATGGAGCACGGGAAAGTGTCAGTGTCCCCTTACATTATCTGTTGGTTGTTTTTATGACTCTCACAGATTAAAAAGTTTATGGACAACTCTTTTTTGAGAGTTTCAAAATCTCTATGGTAATACAGTGAGCATAGAAATAATAATTCAATAGAAAAAAAAGAGTATACCTACATGATTCTTTTGTCGTAAATTATTTATTTCGTGTGATTCTGTACATCCTTTGTTAGAGATACTAAACAAATAAATAAATAAATATAAAATATCGTGGTTCTCATGAAATATCTAAATTTCATGTATATTGTTAACAGATACATAACTGACGAAGACTTTGCTAAACAATTTCGTTACCGAAAACCGAAGCTTAGTGATAAAACTTTCTAAAAGATGCTTACCAACAAGAATATTGTGAAGTACATAACTGTTAATAACATCAGAGTAAAAGTTTAATCGAGCGTTCTTGCAGTTACACGTCAGCAGTTTCAAACTTCATACTTTTTCCACCGCCCTCCGAGATATTTACTTTTCAATTATGGAGGTTGTCCATTTATCATCGTTGGCGATAAGATTGTTTTGTAATTTTGTATCTATGTTGTGTTTTCTTACACTGTTAGCTTGGCTTGAGCTATAAGAAATTGGTTTGTCAGTGCGATTGGTTGATTTAAAGAAAATAAAACAAAATACCCCAGGTTAAGTCACACAATCATCATCTACATAGCCTTTTCCCTACTATGTTGGGGTCTTTTTCCAGTCTAACGAGATGTAGCTGAATACCAGTATTTTACATGGAGCGTCTGCCTATCTGACCTCTATAACCCAGTCAGTACTGGGTTAATACTATATCCCTTGGTAAGACTCATTGTCAGATTTTCGGGCCACTGACCATCTGTAAAGAAAAAATTACCCCAGGTACACACAATATACTCACAAAAATGGAGAATTGGAGAATCCCTGGTCACGTCTTTTTGTTGCAATGATGATGACTGCCCAGGATTTTTACCGACCTATCACAAAACTGATGGCGTGATAAGCTGGACTCTTGTCAAAAGGATTGGGTCCAAATAGCCAATGACAGAGATAAATGGAAACAGGGAAGGGAGGCCTTTGCCCTGCAGTGGGACACATCAGACTCATAGTAATAATATCAATATCAGCAACTTGCTCTAAACTACAACCTTGTGGAATCGGAAGTGCCGTACTATAAGGATGTGCCCGACCCAGTTCTCGAAAATGGCAATATCATATTGTACATCATCACTGACAGGACTATTGTAGCCAATAAACCTGATATAGTGGTAGTGGATCGGTCAGAGCGGCGCGCAATGATTGTTGATATAACGGTCCCGCATGATGAGAACCTCGTGAAAGCCGAGAAAGATAAGCAAATCAAGTATCATGACTTGGCTCACGAGGTTGTCGACATGTGGGATGTCGACTCAGCGATCATTGTGCCGATAGTTGTATCAGCCCATGGCTTAATTGCCAATACCTGAGGAGGCTCTCGTTAGGCAGCTGGATCAAGGGCTTGATTCAGAAAGCGGTACTCCTGGACACGGCTCGTATTGTTAGGAGGTTCCACTCTCTGGAGCCCTGACCGCCGGTAGCTTGGACTCTGTTCCCGATACCGGTGGGCTACAATTTTTTTATATTTTTAAAAGTTTTTATCTTGTTTTTTTCTAAGGAATATTGAAAAATGTTAATGATTTGTGAAAATATAAATAAAGGGAATAATAATATATCGCAAAGCTATCTTGAATCCTATATGTTTCTTCTTCTTCAACTTCTTCTTAATCAGTCTCCTTTATCTACTACAACATGTCTACAACACTAAAATATCTATAAATTAAACCACAAACACTTCCCCTCCATCTTATTTTTTACTTGCCTCCAATTACATGGGACTTAAACATAACTGGCGAAATGTGGGTATACTATAGGGTACACCTCTGCCTATCCCTTTGAGGATTACAGGCGTAATGTTTTGTTTTACTAACTAACTTAAACCAGTTAAAAACTAACGGATATTTTTAAACCACCTATTAAAAAAGCAAATTCCATCAAATCCGTGGTTTAACATTTTCCTACACGGATCTCTAAAAATAACATCGATTAAGCAGCAAATCCTATTTAAGCCCACATGACGTCGATGACACGACTGAATTTTTATTATGACCAAAAAACATAATATGCCACAGACTAGAAAAAACAGATACGTGAGTAATACAGGCTGTGACATCGACGCACAAACGATCACCACAGTCGTATTTAATTAAACACTTATGATTTTATTTATTAACTAAGAGAATGAATGTTTCTATTTATCTCAGTTCAGCTGCATCCGGTTAGACTGTAAGCCTATCCCAACATAGTTAGGAAAAGGCTAGGCAGATGATGATGTGATTTTATTTATTGACTAAGTATGATTGTTTCTATTCATCTAAAATTGTTATGACATGTTTACCTAACTGACTTATTATGTATTTTAAATTGAATTTTTATTTTTCTTAATGTAATCTATCGACACGCCACATTGTAATTGCTTGTTTATGTTAATTTTATCCGCCATTTTGTACGCCATATATTGGCAATACATAGTGCACATATTTTGGACAATATACTATCTGTGACCATACCTATTTTTAACAAAATAAATCAATCAATGATTGAGTATATCATTCGAAACCCGAGGAGGGTTTCGAATGATATACTCAATCATTATCATCGACTTAGATATTTTTCATGTGTATTTTTTTTTCAATCAGCTCTTTCCTATAAAAGTGCAATGCCTACGTGGTCAAAATGTACGGAACAGGTTATTTTTATTTAATTGTCGATGAAAAATTTCTATGGGGGAAATTGTACGGAACAGGTGTTTTTTTTTAATTGTCGGTGAAAAATTTCTATCGGAATGATACGTACTAATACGTGGTAATCGTAGGGCTCCACTTCTTAATGTAGCCGAGTGCTGATCAAGTTTTTAACCTGTTTCTTTGTAACCTTATATCTCACTATTAGGGCGAATTTCGCCTCTGAAACTGAACGTCGTTGCGTACCACGTTCAGTCATATAAACCGCCGTTCAAGTGCCTTTAGTGTAAATATTTCATAGCTTCTGAACAGAGTTGCCATGAGGCGATGGCGTTCAGTTTCTTTCGTGAAATTTGCGTTTCGATAAACTATCACCGGGACCCAGACTTTGTTCCCTGGACTGGCAAAGCGAGAGGAAGCGGTTTTATTTTAATTAGCTTAGACAAATGTTAATACTTTTTTCCGAGGGCAGCCAAAAAAGCTAACAATTAAGTACATTTTTAACCGACTACGGCAAAGCCAGGAAGCAAAGCAAGAAAGGACTATGATTTTAGCAGTCTATGTGTGTATGTATGTTTGTATTAACTTATGTTCTTCCGTAAAGCCTAAACTATTCATCCGATTTTGATGAATAAGGTGTCAATCGATTCGTTATTATGGCCCGGGTAACATAGGCTACATTTTAACCGACTTCAACAATTGGAGGAGTCGATTTTACCTTGTAATCCCCGAATTTACGAAGAGCGTGATGTTTCAGTAGTCGGGTTTTTTAGTTAACAAGTTCTTGTTTAAAAACAACGTAACTTGCTAAGAAAATCCAGCCTTAAAAATAGGGTAAAACCCTCACCTAAAAATATGGCCAATCATTTTATTTTATCGATCAATTTATTGGACATCTGCATCAGACATACTGTGGCCAAATGCCCTACCTAAAGCCAATTACAGGCACGCGACTCCCCATTCGCGTTAATTTGCGTGATTAACCTTTTTGCTAAAGGCTAATGGCGATTTTTTTTTTCGACCGCTGTCAGTCTAAATTCACGTAATTTTATTTGCGTTTTTCGTAATTTTTGTTTAATGTTTAGACGCCTGTTGCGTTTTAATTACTGATGTGTTTAATTTGAAGGTTGATTTTTGCTAAATGTGGTCTAATTTGGGAGTTTTATGTTGTGATCTTTGGGTGTGGTTTTAAATGTGGCTATTATTTGTGACAACATGAAGTGTATGGCTAATTACTTAATGACTTTTAGATCACGGTGTGGATATAGACTGACTTGCTTATACAACACTGCTACGAGCTACGGCGTAGCGATCGTGTAGCTACACAAATGTACTACGTTGCCGTAGCAGATATCGGAGATTTTTTTTTTGTGTTTTTGTAATTATCCGCTTAACATTTTACACTGGGATATTTAACCTTTATTTTTGTTAATGTGCCTTAGAATGTTTCTTGTAGGTAATGTGTGTATGAGTAATAACATCATTTTATCATTCTCCTGCCCTTAACCCAATTTGTTTTTGGTCGGCGCCTCATATCCTGTTCTTCCATGTTTCTCTATTACTCGTCGTCTCAGTAGTCTACTTTTTTTTTTTTTTTTTTTGGGGGAAACCTTCAAAAGGCGGTCTTTGGGGATAAGACCGGGGAGTGTGGGATTTTTACCGCACTAAAAGCACCCCGGTGGTCACCATCCGCACATGAGAGGAGGCACCGTTTCCTCTTAAAAGACCTGTCCGGAGCCCCCTCTGTGCAACGCCTGTTAAGGCACATCCCTGGGGCTCAGTAGTCACCTACTTTCTAGTCATATCATCCTTCACAAAGTCCATCCATCGTTTCTTTGGTTTTCGTCTCTATATTTGACTTAAGTGTCTTTTAAGAAGTAGATAAAAAAATACAAAGTTCACTAATGTTACCGCCGCAATCTATCAGTCAACATATATAAAGTGTATAGCCACTGCAATATACTTTAATCCTTACGGAAAGCGGGGCACAAACAAGTATTGTGGTAAAAATATATACTTTAGAAGTTGCAGCGTTCCACGGTGTGCTTTACCAAAGGATTGTCGTGTTTTTCCACGAACGAGAGATTTAAAGTAAACATTTTTCTTCAAGTACTTTTTAGAAAAAGAGCTTTAAAATTGATGAGATTCGGATGTGTAAACTCTGATGGTAAGTTGTAAAACAGTGTTTATTTTTTAAGTGCGTGCTATGAATTTTGAAAAGAAAACTATCCAGGTTCAGTCATATCGGTACAGAGGACGTGGCCCTGATCACAGACGACACCTTCAAACAAAAACTACAATAACTGTAATCAAAATTGACCGTCCTAGATTTATTTATTTATTTATTTAACACTTCAAGTACAAAGTACAGAGGCGGACTTAATGCCATAGGCAAATAGATAGATTCTAGATCATAGATCATTGATCTTCTAGTTCATAGGTAGATTGATCGATCCTTATATCTGATACTAGCTTTTGCGTGCGAGTTCACTTGCTTTCATCAACATAAATCCTGCCCTTATCCCAATGTATTTGGGGTCGTCGTAGCATGTCCTCTTCTTCAATACTTCTCTATTACTCGTCATCTCAGCAGTCACCTCCTTCGTAGCCATAATTATCATCCTTCACATAGACTTCGCTTTCGCATCATCATCATCATCATTTCAGCCGAAAGACGTCCACTGCTGGACATAGGCCTCCCCCAAGTGTCGCCACATTGACCGATCCCGTGCGTCTCGCATCCAGCGGATCCCCGCAACCTTTACCATGTTATCGGTCCACCTAGTGGGAGGCCTTCCAACGCGACGTCTTCCAGTTCGCGGTCGCCACTCCAGAACTTTCCGGCCCCATCGGCCATCCGTTCTGCGAGCAATATGCCCTGCCCACTGCCACTTAAGTTTGGCTATTCTTCGGGTTACGTCGGTAACCTTGGTTCTCTTCGCGCTCGCTTTATGGTGGGTAATTATCCCACGGTAACGCCTTGTCGTCTTTTTTTTAAATAAAACCTTTGACATTCGGGTATAACGTAGCTTGCCATATTTAGTGATGGAAATTTTTGGAATCAGGTCAGTCGTTCCCAAGATTACTCCCAATATCCAAACTTAGAAACTTTACTCCTTTATAACTCAGTGTTAATGATGAAAACAAACTCGAATAGTGAATTCACTGTTTCAATTTACTCATCGGTTACAAGTATTTTAGCAGTTTTATACAATGTTACAGAACTATTAGAGCCAATTGATTTTGTGTGAGCGAGTTTGGGCATAGTTCCAATATCAAATTGTTTCTGTGAATTTCACAACTCGTATTACAGTTTTCACAACCTGGGGTGCTGCCTGATTTTTCGTGAATTCTTTTTTTTAGTCTATTCAAAAGCAGTAACGAAATAATGTGGAAGCTAGTTCAGGATTTACTTTACCTTCAAAACAATTTTTTTATGACTGGTTGAATGCAAGTCACTACAAAATTGTTCAATAGCAACCAGTGGCTTTCGCTTTCAAAGAGTTTCATTATTATAAACATATGAATGACGTTATTTTTTCGGAGTTTGTGCTATTCAGTGCACTTTTTGCTTTTCTATCATCGTTTTCTGTGGTAGAATATACAGGGTCATGGATGCACAAACGAGTACTACGTTTTCAGTGCATCATACCGAACCCCACACATAGAAAATTCGGTAATTACAAAAAAAGCTGCTGTTTCCTACAATACCTACACGGTCAAAATGTATGGAAAAGCAATTTAAAAAAAAAAATCGATGAAAAATTTCTGGGAGGTTCGGTATGATGCTCTGAACAAGTGGCAACCATTTGTGCGTCGCACTCTGTGTACTTTGTTTACGCCCTCGGGTTTACGTCTTCCACATCACATCTAATCAAGTCCTGTATTCTTTAGATGATCGATTTACACTGCTACCAATCTTAGTCCGTATTTTGGATACTGTTAAATATAATACGTCGGATCCGGTCATTGGTACAGACATAAAACGAATCGCAAGTCCGCCAGTGGTGACATCACGCGACCTACTTACAAGTCTACCCACACCACAGCGTGCTTCTACAGAGCCGTGTTGTTTACAGCTCGAGACGAGGACGACATTTCAATGTCTGATCGCAGCAGAGTTGAGATGTCCCGGAACTGTACCCGATTCATTGTTGTCCCGTGTTATTGTGTTAATTTCAAGTAATTTGTTAGTTTAATAGAAACAGTGTATCGCACCCAGTGTGTTTTCATTGCACGAAACCCATCTTCTGCCCACGTGATGTACGAGCCTAACGGAATAAATCCTGACAATCCGACATGGTAATCGTTTGTCATGGCATGGGCAGGTCATTACATGCGGAGGAATGAGGTAAATGTCGTAAGGAAAGATTGAGTATAAATGTGGATCTAAGAGTAGAGGAAGACCAAAAGAAAGATGTATGGGTTGTGGAAGATGATATGACTAGAAAGGGATTAATGAGATGACGGCTTATAAAAATGTATGGAAGAAGATGACATAGGAAAAGTGTCATAAGGCCAAAAAATTGGAAAATTAGAATGATGATGAAACATTTTAACATGTTAACTCTTCTGGCTCAAGATTGTGTTTAATTTTTGCCTACCAATCACAACAGAAAACATGCAAATTCAACAACGGATAATTAAGGAAAGGTTACAAAAGCAAATAATAAATATTTGAACTTCCTAAACCAACAATTACAAAACATAACAATGAAAAACGTCCCTTATTTGTAACGTTGCAACAAAAAGGTACACAAACAATTATTTCACAAAAGAGAATTATTTGCTCTGTAATTAAAAGTGACCCTAATGAAATAGTGTCATTAATTAGATGTTTTTTTTTTCGTAAAGAAACAAGGCATTTTCTCATTCTGCCAGAGTTTTTTCTGGTGTTAAATTAACAAGATTATTTTCTTTGTTTAGTTTTAAAGATAGGCTTTCTTATTGATCTTGTCTTTTCTTAGAAAGAGTCTATTCTTGTGTTGGATTGTTTTAATTAGAGGTCAAGTGGGTCCTGTCCTTGTTGGTATCAAATTATTATTAGTTTAAGAATCAATATTAATGATTTGTTGCTATATGTTTTGTCCCTAGGCTTATATGGATTATTGTTGGATTTGTCGAGCTGGTTTCGCCATCTTTCACGTGGCGTGTTGCGACACCTTGTGGCTAGCCAGAAGGCGTCGAAGACGAGGGTAAAGGCATGGAGACCTGACTTAGGTCAGGGCGTAATATTTTTTTACTGTCTGCATTGTACTGTCCCACTGTTGGGCAAAGGCCTCCCCCAATTCCTTCCATGTGCTCTTATCCCGTGCTTTCTCGAACCAGCCCTTGCGGTACGCGTCCAGATCATCCTGCTAATATTGTATAGAGAAAATTAATAATTAAGTTTAATAGTCTGTACAAAACCAGGAGGAGCTCGTGGCTAAATAATAACAGCCGCTAGGGTCGATCTTTAGGTTAAGCCGTGCTTGCCTAGGTTGGTCTGTGGATGGGTGACCACCCATTACTTACCGAGTTTCCTCCGTGCCTCGGAAAGCACGTTAAGCTGTTGGTCCCGGGTGTCATTTGTAGATCTTTGACAGTCGTTAGGTAGTCAGTGGCCCGAAAAGTCTGACAACCAGTCATTCCAAAGGGTATCATATTACCCAGTATTAACTGGGTTGTGGAGGTCAGATAGGCAGTCGCTCCATGTAAAATACTGGTATTCAGCTGCATCCGGTTAGACTGGAAGCCGACCCCAACATAGTTGGGAAAAGGCTAGGCAGATGATGAGTCTGTACAAAACTAATACCATCACACATTTGATGCCATTGACATAATACAGTAATAAACTCCATTCTAGCTTTCATTTCTGTTTCAAAGCGCACGTTGCGTTTGAATGTCGTAACTCATAATTTAGATATTCGCTATTCCTCGTATTGCTATTTATATTTTAATGACATCATTATTTGTAACATTTCAATATCACACTCCTCGACTGCCTTGTTGATCTAGTGGTCGTAAGCTCGACTGTTGTGCATGAGGTTCTGGGATCGATTCCCACGTCAGGGAAAGTGTTATTGGGTTCTTCCATTTGAAATTTCTTAGAAGAAGTTTATGGAGTTTGTGCCCGATTGATGGCAGTAGACTCGCCTCCTATTACATTAGGATTTAAAAATAAATGGCGAAATATTTAGTATAAGGTACTTACATCTCTGCCCAACCCTTCGGGGATTACACGGATTCTTTTCAAACCAGTATAATATACTAAGCACGTTGTTTGGTAAAAAATTTCAATTAATATCAAGGTTTGATTGATTCATCATTTTCAAGCTCTTTATGCTGTGTTGCCCCAGCGGCTGCAGAGAACCTCAAGCGGCTTAAATACAGAAACCTTTGTGGTAACTATATTTTTCGAGCTGTTATGGGGTTGAAACTCTGGGGTCGTGGGGTCGGAGTGCTCACAGCCTGTTTAAGGAAATTTCGAAACGTAGGCGTTTCGAAATTTCCGCTTGACGCTTCCCGTGACCCAAGGGTTGGCTTTTTCTTTGGCCAGAGGCTAAGTGTTGCCATACAACGTGACAACGCCGCCAGTCTCTTGGGCACATTACCAGCTGACAGCGTCGAGGAGGAGTTTTTTGATGCCTTTTATAGTTTGTTATTAGTTTATTTATTTTAGTTTTTTATTAAATCATGTGTATAGTTTCATCATGAATGAATATAATCATTCGTATTCAAGTAGGATTATTGAGCTTCGTTGTAAGTGTCATTTAGCTATTTGAAACAAAATGGGATCCAGGAGCCATAATGATTCTGTCTCACCTCCTGTTCTTCTTGCACCCTAAATAACCAATGAAAGCTTCTAATAGTGTTGTTACCGAGACCGAGTTTCGGTCAGCGGTAAGCTGTAAATTTTGGAAGTCCTCAACACAACGATAGTCATCAGTACCCGTTTAATGGGCATCATCAAATAAATGACGCATGACATTAACGTTGTACGCATCAGCTCGTTCAATCCTCTAGAGAGAAGACCCTAAATTAGGGTCTATCTGTAACCTTGCACAAGCGGCGTATTGCGGGGTTTACACGGGCCGATTTCCGCCGCACGGCTAAAATCGACCGTCTACCGTCGACCGGCAATTCGGCTAGGCAGCAAGTGACTAAAGTCAAGCCCCAAAGAAGAGCAGCATCCGACTGGCCGCATGCGGCCGGTGACTAAAATCGACCGTTTAAGTGGTCAGTTACAGGCGATTGCCCGCCGCACGAGGTCTGTTTAGCACTCGTCATTTTCGATGAAAACGATCTAGTCACTTGCAATTTAGTCAAATGTGTAAATGGGCTAGTGATGCAGCATTTTGAGGCGATTTATGAAGTGATTAGCCGCACGAAGAAAATCGACCCGTGTAAATACCCCATATTTCACCAAGTTCCCTGTACTCTCTCTCAAGGTTAATCAAGTATATCTCAACTGTATAAATTATATTGTCAGTACCCAGCCTTGCTTACGTGTAATCGTTAGTAAACATCCTGATTTCGAAACAAAACCTACCTTGATACGGATCGTAACCGAGCAGAAACATCCGAAATCGAATATCAAACGTAGAACACAAGAGATAGAGTGCAGAATCGTTTGTTAATTCATTAATAAGATTGTTAACCTCACGCAAGTGCTTTCCGGGGCGTGATTTGTTGCGTCAAGCGATTCTGGTTGAAGAATAAATTTGTCTGTTCGCGAAAGTACTGGAGTTACCCAAAACACTGAATAATTGCTGAATAGACTTGGTGCTGTTTCGGTTTTTGATAAGACTGCAGTGTTTATAACTAGTTTATTTTGTGGCAGTTGATTTGCATTTTGGTTTTACTTAACCCAGTTTGTTCAAAAGAGGTTTGTGTGCTGGTCATCCATCCTGTTGTTGTGTTTTGGTTCTTTTAAAGTACATAGTGTCCAATGGCTTGGTTTCTGTATTGCACTGATTATAACAAACTAAAAAATATTCTTGTACATATTATATAAGGTCTATATTTTCATACACGAAATATTTTAAGAGTAACTTCTATAAGTCGCCAGTCGCCAGTCGCGTCGCCATAGCAACGAAAAAAAAAATATCTGACCGTTTTTGTTTACGAAATTATTATAATTCTAAAATTTTTTGAGACTTTTTGCATAAAACCTTTACTCCCATATTTTAACAATGACAGTAGGTAAATACGACGTAGTAAACTATCGTAATGGATGCTTAAAAATAAGGATCCAGTATTTATTTTGTGGGTCAAGTAATATTTTTTTATTTTTTATTAGTTTACTCAGATAAAAAAAAGAAACCCTTGAAATGGCTTTGTTATAGCCGTAAGATGATTCCCTGAAAATATTTCGTATATGAATAGTTAGATCTTATATAGGATTAAAAGATTTTATTAGAAGAATTTTATTATTTTATTTATTTAATTACTATTACCACCATTACTATTGCACCTACTGTTTTGTCTCAGCATCACCCTAAGGTAGACTGGCAGAAAATGCTCAAGGCATTAAGTCCATTATGTGCTTAAAGTTTTAATACATAAAAAATAAAAGAATGCTACCGCAATAATTGGGACGGCATACTTTAGCATAATTCTAAATCCGGCCGTACGTCCTTGAACCGAATATTCGAAGAAATCTGACATCCAACCAACACGCAATGGGTCAGCCTGGTAAATTGCGGTTCACTCCTTCTCATAGAGCAGAGGTTGCGGCTGGGCTTGTGTCCCAGCAGTGGGAGCGTTACAGGCTGAATACGTACTACGTTCAGTTCAGTTCAATGACGGTCGACCACTTTCACCCTTATGCTCTAAGTTTAAGACCATAAGGGTGAAAGTGGTCGACCGTCATTGAACTCGGTAGTACATGGTGCTAAATATAGATACTGTTTTAACCTTCTGCAAAGTAAACTTCAACCTAAGTAAAGTCTAGATAGAAATTAGTTCGTTAAGTCATTGTCCTATAACAACACGACGAAAGTAATACCTTTCGTCATCATTCTCCTGCTTATCTTAATTTATTTGAGGTCGGCGCAGCATGTCTTCTTCTTCCATACTTCTCTTTTACTCATTATCTCAGCAGTCACCTCCTTTCTAGCCATATCATCCTTCACAACGTCCATCCATTGTCTTCCTCTACTCTTATAGCCATCCACATTCATCGTCAAAACTTTCCGAAGAAAATGTGGTAACCATTTTTATCAAAACAAAACGACAGTAACGTTTCCTTTCAATTTCATTATTTAGATAGAAATAATTAAGTCTATATTTGCGTGACATTACTCGCCTAGTACCTAATGAACCTGAAATATATGTCTGAGTTAATTCCCAGGGCTAATTCAATGAGTTGGGTTTGCACTCACAACCTCTTGATTGCCATTTCGAGGCTCAGACGAGGGATATAATAGGCTTGTTGTGTCTGCAAACAGATCAGACAATCACCTCTGAAGCGGGTTAGGTAGTTATATAGGTATTCTACATGTATAGTAATAAATTTGTTTTGCCAGTGCAAAGACAAAAAGCTGTCTTAAGCGCCTGATAGATGAGAGATTAGGATCAGTGAGTTAGTTCACAATATTACACACTGCTCCGTTGCGTTGCGTTGAGACGCTGCAGCGCAAGATTTTCGTTCAAAAACGCAACGGAGAAAATTTAAATGTAAAATGCGCCCTAGTCTATGTAAAATGACGCAGGCGTTAAGGCTGCGACGACGCAACGCAGCGCAATGGAGCAGTGTGGCTTCGCTCTTAGATGGCTGTAAAAATAGGGAAAGAAAAAAGAAAAGGCAGACAGTAGGGTCAATGATGATTATGAGTAGAAATGAAAGACCCCAATCCAGCTCTAATCATATTTTAAAGGTAGCTGTACACGCTCACCTGGACACTCCGAGGTACGGCGAGTGCGAGAGTGTATACAGGGTGTAAACTGACCCTTCACGAAGCTATCAACTAAGCATTCTGTACATCAAACTAAGTAACTTTATACAAAAATTATTACTGGGAAACGACTTAATTTTTTTCTGGGGTGTAAAATCATGTTTTACGGTAGGACTCAATGTAACGCACTCAAAACACTGAGCTGATTGATGGAATGAAAAGTACGGGGGTCGTGGAAGTGTTTAAAGTAAAAATCTGACATTAAAAACATGTACTAAAAAAAACTTGAGAAAAACTTGGAACTTTGACCCCCAATATCTCCGTAACTAGAAGGTTCCCAGGTATGGTATACTCTAGAACAACAAAATGATCGTAATGACGGGGAGAGAGCCTTTCGGATTCGTTAAGGGTCTTGTTACGCTCGTTTAGACTGCCCGTCCTTTGTCAACCTTTGTAGACAAAGATAGAGCAGTCGGTCTAGAGTGTACAGTCATTATTGAGATGAATGAAAGAAGAAGACATGCCGTGCTAACCCCAAATGTTGACAGTTTATTGACAATTAAATCACATCAAATTTTTCGGATCTTGAAAAAGTGTATATAGCAGTAAGGTACGAGTAACTTCAGTAATTTAAGAACCACCTTTAAGTGAACACTAGTTCCAAAAAGAACACTCCTGACTAAACTACTTTTTAACAAATCGAAATTCCATGCCGTGCTTTCGAGCAATTCCGAAAGCGTTTCCGAAGAGAACGTTTTCTGAAAACACGAAAATTTTCTATAGAATGTTCTACACTAAGACCTGGGTGGAATAGGCAAGAACTGCCGGTGCAACTTAGATCGAGTGCCAAGCATTCAACGGAGTATGAATAGTGCATGTGCGACTTGATTTAAGTCAAAGTTTCTCCGCGAAATAAACAACAAATTCACGAATAGTTGTTACGTGTGAGAAGGAATTGTGGTGTGGTGTGGCGAAATTGTTTTCGGTTTTGTTTCTTGGTATCTAGAAATAGTTTCAAGTTAAGGATTGTTGATTTCGCTTTCATTATTAATCTTCATTAGATGGAGTACTCTAAAAATAATAAAAGGTTAATAGTTTTGAAAAGGCAAAGCAGAAAGGAAACACATTTATTTAGCATGGCTAACAAAAAAAAACGTAGTTTTCGCTGCTTAGTTCATAAACTTAGCAGCGAAAACTACGTTTTTTTTGTTATGATTACCACTCCTAGTTGATGGATTTTAGAACGCTTTTTGTTGCTATAAGCAAGGATCCCGTGCGACTCGCAACCACCGAATCCCCGCAACCTTCACCAGGTCATCAATCCACCTAGTGGGAGGCCTTCCAACGCAACGTCTTCCGCTCGCGGTCGCCACTCCAGAACTTTTTGGCTCCATCGGCCATCCGTTTTGTGAACAATGTGCCCTAATACAGTCTCCTCTTATCCATTACAGGTCAGGAGGGTAGGCGTATTTGCAAGTTGCTCGTTGTTTTTTGTGCCACTTTATGATAATACAATCCATAAAATAGATACATAACTTAATAGTTTAAAATTAGAGCATCTAGATTAAATTATATATGTCATAAAGCTCCCTTTACTTCAGATGTCAAAGTGTAGATCGAGCTCTTTCTGAAAAATCTCATTCACTGTACATAGTAAAAGAAAATTATAAGAATATGCTCGTAAATGTTCGCGTTCGTCGTTAAAGGTTTTATGACATAGGACGTAGGTAGGCGTAATTGTGGAGGCTTTCTTAGTTTGCCGAGTGACGTCATCATAATGATTTCCTGCTTGATTTTTTGGGTATGTTACTACATTGTATGAATGCGTCACAGTATGTGCAATTTGTTTTTTTTTTAATTTTCTCTAGGTTGCATGTACAGGCCAGGATAACTGTACAGTTATCTCCTTCACTTCTTCATGCATGACTGTACAGGAAAAACTGCACATGCATGACCTGTCGTCTATGGCTGGCTTTTGTCGGAGCCGTTGCCCACAGCCACTGCACCGGAGGAATACGTCTGTGTTGTATAAAATGACACTTCAAAAGCCTTTTAAAAGAACAAATCTCCTGTAAATTCCACTCGTTCCACCAGTTCCTTTACATCCATACATTCCACACCACAAAACTACAACTCCAAACAATTCCGTACACACAACAAAACGCACGCTGTATAACATAAAGGGTGTTGCCACAAAGCTTCGGGATAAAGAGATTAATCATAGGCCGTGAACGCGGTTAACCGGCGTTTGGGTGAATCGCGTGTGGCGTGCCTGTGGCGGCGGCAACACGTAGTCAATGTATGGAATTTGAAGTTTTAGTTAAATATTTTGGTGTGTGAAATAAAACAATTGCAGTAGTAAATGTGTGAATAATCAGTTGTCATGGTATGGGTATGTGGTGAAGAAAGGTTTGAGTATGAATGTGAATGGTTTCAAGAGTAGAGGAAGACCAAAGAAATAATGGATGGACTGTGTGATGGATGGTATGGCTAGAAAGAAGGTGAATGCTGAGATGACAAGTCGTCATCAGCGTAGCCTTTTCCCAAAAATGTTGAGGTCGGTTACCAGTCTCACCGGATTCAGCTGAATACCAGTATTTTTACATGGAGCGACTGCTTATCTGACCTCCACGACTCAGTTAGTACTAGGTAATACGATACCCCATGAGATGACAAGTAATATAGAAGTGTGCAAGGAGAAGACATGTTGGGCTGACCCCAAATGTATTGGGATTAGGGCAGGAAAATAATGTTTAAACATGCGAAATGAAAGGTTTTGGCGACACTTTGGGGGGCTATGTCCAGCAGTGGACGTCTTTCGGCTGAAATGATGATAATGATGACACTTCAGCCTGTTGTGTTCCCACTGATGGATAACCTCTCTCTGAGAGGGAGTGGGTGGATTCACGACATGGGCCCTATGTGGGTATGAGACAAGTGCCTGCCTGCGTTCCAACCTATGACTTACAATTTGTAAGTCGCGGCTGTTACCTATTTCTGCCATTCAACAGCATTATTTTGGTCGGTGTTGTCTTCAATTGAGTGTCTGGTTGACTGGTGCAATGCAGTGACGCGTAAGTTATATCCTAAGTGGCAAAATATGAGCTTAGTTTCCAACTCAACAGATATTATACCTCGCGTTGAGAATAAAGGTGGTGGCTTGGTAATAGACTTCTTATTTTCCCATTTATATATTTTTCTGAAGGTGTGATTCCCCGTGAATTATTACCTACGTGAACATCCACTGCTGAGTTCCCAAATATCTCATAACTATGTATGTATAACAGTATACTCAATGCATCAACTCCGCCTATCTAATGCTCTGTTGAACATAGACTACAACACCTTGATCTCAGTCTGCTGCATCCAGTCATTCCCGGTCACTTGTATAAGGTCGTTGATCTATCTAGCTGGGCTGCTTTACTCGAGGACTCGTTTGCTCCTTCAACCATCGATTCTTCGACAAACCGGGCGCGCGCACTGCCACTTCTGCTAACTGATAGCTTCAATTCGACTACTAGGGGACTTTATTTCTTATAAGATCCTTAATGCTAATATAATAATTAATTCTGATTCTGCACAAACGGTTTTCATGAATTCAGCATATGAATCATCAAGTCAAAATATATCGTCGGTTCTTTAAAAAAAAAACAACTGTTTCATACATATAGAGCTAGTAAGTATGAAACAGGCACGGTTGGCGCAGTGGCTGAGCAATTGGCTGCTGCGCTGCGTGTCGCGGGTTCGATCCCCGCACGGAACAAATATTTGTATGATCTACAGGTAGTTGTTCCGGGTCTGGCTGTTTGTGTATGTGAGTTTAAATGTTTGTAAACGCACCCACGATACAGGAGAAATTCCTAGTGTGGGGCAACGTTTAAAAAAAAAAAAAAAAAAAAAAAAAAAAAAAAAAAAAAAAAAAACAGCTGTTTTTTTTAATAGCAGATGTAAATTTTTGACCGATTTTAGTGATTACATACGGGACCGAAACGTGGTCGCTCGCAATAGGCCTCATCAGAAGGCTTAAAGTCACCCAAAGGGCAATGGAGAGGGCTATGCTCGGAGTTTCCTTGCGTGATCAAATCAGAAATGGGGAAATCCGTAAGAGAACCAAGGTTACCGACGTAGCCCGAAGAATAGCCAAACTTAAGTGGCAGTGGGCAGTTCATATTGCTCGCAGAACGGATGGCCGATGGGGCTGGAAAGTTCTGGAGTGGCAACCGCGAACTGGAAGACGTTGCGTTGGAAGGCCTCCCACTAGGTGGATCGATGACCTGGTAAAGGTTGCGGGGATCCGCCGGATGCGAGACGCACGGGATCGGTCAATGTGGCGACACTTGGGGGAGGCCTATGTCCAGCAGTGGACGTCTTTTGGCTGAAATGATGATGATGATGATGTAAATTTTTGACTCTAAGGGACTGCATTCATGTGCTAAATTCACGGCAAGCGTGCCGTGATGTCCCTTACACTCTGTATTGTACTGAAATAGACCATAATACGCTAACAAAAAAGTACACAATACAAAAAACTAAGAAACAACACGCTAGTGATCAATGTTCACCTCACCGAGAACTCCGTGGTCTGTGGCCGTGGCGTGGGTGTGGCGGCAAAAACGCAGCCTGACTTTATTTATCGCTGGAGATTTTTCCTCAACAGCGAACCGTTTTATAGGTGTTACGAGGTATATTAGTTACGTGTCTCCGTGTGCGTCAATGGGACACGTGCTGGATTGACTTGTTCTTTTTCTGTATGGATGAGGTGCAATTTGACGTCACTAGGAACTATTTTTTGCTTCTAGTTTTTGCGGGGAGGTCAGAACTCAGCAGTATGTATATTCGTATATGTCTCATTTTATCGATTAAGGTCTTTTCAACTTTAAGGTCCACTACACCTGACTTTGACATTATTAAAATACTAGTTAGAACATTCATAATATAAAACATATCGACCGTCTTGTAAGTGTAGTGGTCGTAAGCGCGACTGCTGAGCATCTCATATATAAGGCATATATCTCTGCATATATAAGGTCCTGGATTCGATTCTCAGGTCGGGCAAATTGTTATTGAATTACCATCAGGAATTTCTCAGTAGCAACCACGGAGTCTGGATTTGTGTCCGGTTGACGGCAATAGGCTCACTCTCTATCAAATGGACTTAAACATAACTGGCGAAATTTTATTATGTACACCTATGCCTAACCCTTCAGTGTTTTCAGGCGTGACGTTAGGTTATGTTAAAAATAATGTTAAAGTACAGGAAGGACACAAGGGGTACAGTAAGGAGTTCAGAGATATGAATATTACTAATACTTTTGAAGATAACGGACACGACGACGTGTTTATTTTCTTCAGACACGATAATATAAACAAAAACACAAACTTTGTCTTTTTTTGCGACGGTAATTAAATAAGATAACAGACAGAAGCTGCTAAGATCATAATGATTTTAAATCATCATCTACCTAGCCTTTTCCCAACTATGTTGGGGACGGCTTCCAGTCTAACCGAATGCAGCTGAATACCAGTATTTTACAAGGAGCGACTGCCTATCTGACCTCCACAACCCAGTTAATACTGGGTAATACGATACCCCTTGGAAAGACTGGTTGTCAGACTTTTCGGGCCTCTGACTACCTAACGACTGTCAAAGATCTACAAATGACAGGCGGGACCAACGGCTTAACGTGCTTTCCGAGGCACAGAGGAAACTCGGTAAGTAATGGGTGGTCACCCATCCACAGACCAACCTATACAAGCACGGCTTAACCTAAAGATCGATCCGAGCGGCTGTTATTATTTAGGCACGAGCTCCTCATCAAAAATTTAAATGTGAGTTCGAAATCCATGTAGAAACGTCCTCGAAATACATACACTACAACATTATTAGTTATGATCTTCAGAATAGTCAAAGTAGTACAGTAGACCTCAAAAGTGCAGTACCATGCTAAAGATTACATTGCTATGAACTGTGCGAGCGCGATACAGCAGTGTGTGTGCGTGTGCGTGTATGAGTGATGTCTCAACATTCTACACATAACACACACTAATGAACTGTCGTCACACTACGCGAAATAGCATTATATTTCTGTTGCATTTAGAATACACATCATAGTGATGACCTGTTCTTACCATTGCATTGTTAAAATTCGCGTAGTATTAACATGGGTTGGTAGCTGTTTGGGCTGAGCATGGGTTCACGATCAATGAAGTCCAAGTTCGAATCCACGTTATTACAATGTGTGGCTGTTTTTTGTTTCTTTGAAACCTTAATTATATTTGTATTTTAAGCAGAAAGTCGTTAGGTATTTATGTTTATTTATAATATAGTCATGCTTATTATTTATTTTTTATAAGAAGTTAAATATTAGATAGATAGTTATTGTATTATTATTTAACCTCATTAATTGATTTTTATTTTATGTTTTCGGTGTTGGAAGGTGGAAATAAAAAAATCATGCTGAATGATAACAAAAATGTTTATTCGTTTTATTTATTTATAAAATTAACAAACTTTTATGAGAATGTGACGTCACATTCCTATCTAGGCAAAAAAAAGTTCTCTTATCACCGTTCATAAGATTTTTTGTTGTATACCCACTTAGTCAATTCATAATAAGAATAACATAACACGGAAAGGATATTCTAATAACACAAATATAATTGTTGATACCCGCTTATTATAGGTATCAGTATTCAGCAGAGTTAATTGAATACTAATACGAGTATATGAGTTAGACTTTATGAACGTGTTTTTTTAATGTAACGTCACATTGAATGTATTGAGGTTATAGCTTAAGTGTTCATTTTCTTGACGAAAAGAATATTGAAACTAAACCCCAATTTAAGATCATTAAATTTAAAAATTTATTTCTTAATTTTTTTTTATGTTTATTTACGGTTATGTTAATATTACTAAATATTTAGTTACCCGGTCTACTTATTAAATTAAGTATTATTATTTTTTCGCCATAAATTAAGTCTTCCTTTTGGCAAGACTTGAAAGTCTTCTCGTCAGAAAATACAGTCACCTCCCAGTTAAAATGTAAATAATCTCGAGCAAAACGTAGTCTTTCCTCCCTGTGTTTTTGTGTCAAAAATGGTTTTTAGCTGGCTTCCGATGATGTAAACCTTCAGCATGGAATGCATGGCGAACAGTCTGTAATGTAGTATCCAATTGCTCTGCAAACATTATAGTTGGAATGAAACCATTTGTTTCATATTCTTCCACCATAAAACGTCGCTGAGTCGGGTTAATAAGCGGCGGCCTTTCACTTCTTAGACGACTCTTCAGACTACCTTCTTCCTCAAACCTCTTTACCCAACGGCTAACAGAATTTCTAAAAAAAAAACAAAACATGATTACACACTTGCAACTAGCAATTTATTTAATAATAAGAAAATCACACACCACAACTATCATCATAATAATTATAATTTTTAAAAATAACTTACACATTTTAAGCCAGTTTCAGTTGAAATTTGAGAAATATTAAGCCCATTTTTACGCAAAGTGACATTATTTGCCCTGTCATCAATACTAATATTAGCTTGCATCTTGAATAAAGACAATCAAACAATACGCTAATCGTAATAATAACACAAACGCTCGAAACAAAGTTCACCAACTAACAACATCATAACTAACTACTTTGTTCAATCCATAAGTTTATTTTGTTTCACATTCACCCTCATCTTTTTTGTTAATAATAAGTTCCAACTAATATTTAGAAAAACATATCTCATCGGGTCTAACGTATCATTTATAATTAAAACACAAAAAGTGTAAAGTCACTTGGGTTCGAACCCAGACTATAGTGTGCGAGACATTTTATCTACAGCGTTAACCGTTAAGCCAGATAGACACATAATTGTTTGTTTGAAATTAAATATCACTAACTTAATACTCCGTCGCGACATGACAGGCTTGTCACTAAGGCAAATGATCATTATATCGCACTCTTTCTGACCAGATAATTATGAAAGAGAGCGATATACGAGATCGTGTATGTGTGCAAAATGTTTGTTGTGGAAAAAGGTCGTAAGTGCGACTTGTTTTGATGCGATCGTTTTGTGAAACTGCTACTGCACTTATGGTCTCTACAACCAACGTCGACTAAGCAAATGGAATATAATTAGGATCTTAGTACTTGGCGTGCTGTAATTTAGCATCTGTGCCTATCCCCAATGGGTAAAAGGAGAGAGTTTTATAGAACCTTTCGACCGAATAGAATCCGAATTAGTGCATTCTAGTACCCAACAACTTTACCCACCCCGTTAGACTACAAAACCGTGATGTTACGTATGTGCTGTGAAAGCGGTAAACCTAGCAGTTAACTCGAATAGAAGCTAGCGTACGATGTAACTTTATTTGACTTTTACTGCATAGCTGCCATGTATGTAGTTGTTGCTATGAAAACTATTCACTGTATGGCGTGGATGTCGATAGTTCAGTAAAGGGTTTTGTGCTGATTGTCATTTGTCGAAGGCTCGTTTAGACCTAAGCCAATTTCATCATCAATAATTCCGTCTGTAATACGAGATAGCTTTTTCAATTTCCTAGTTGCTAGTTTATTGTATCAGTAATTTATTGATAGGTCAAAATTAAAAATCTAAATATTTTATTGCCCATAGGCCTTCATGGGTACTTATAAAATGTCGAGAAAAGGTGCATGGTTCAGGTTGGTCATTTCTCATGGAGATGAACCGGCATGAAACTCCATGGTTACTCTTTTAAAATTAATTGGTTTGACAATATTATTATGTTACAGTGTTAGTACTTAAGTATGGGAGCTAGGATAGCGTAGACCCGACATTAAATCGTTACTTATTTCACAAAAACGTTAAACAGTAATGGCGATGTGATAATATCTTAGATTATTACCTGACCACCTTTTCCTCCACTTCTGTGTAGTGTCACAAAAATTTTCTCGCGACTATTATGTGCCTAATTCCTCAATATCACATGCCCATAACCTGACATCCAATTATTATTCTCAGACTATATCTCAGTCACCAAAACCATTTCAGACTATCCGTTGCAATTTTGCAAGCTTGTCTTACAGTTTCTTCATTTTGCTGTTGTTACGTCATGTATAGTACATTCATGGTTCGACGTGCAATTGATGCATAAGTAAGTACCGTGAATACATCGACATGTTTGTATAAAAGCTTGGTGAACATCGTGTTGCGTGCGCTGACTTGTTTGACTTTACTGTTACGGGGGAGTAAGCGTGAACGAGGCATGGCGGTATTGCGTGACGCGATATAGAGGTACGTAAACGTTAATCAATTGTTTTGTATAAGTTATAAACGTGGCTTTACCTGGGTTATGCTCACTTTTCTGACTGTTTAAAAAACTGGTATTGACTCAATAACAGGAATTGAGTCATTTTGAAATCGAAATTCGTTCAGAAGTGAGTCGTTGAGTGTATTTGAGTTGAGATTACGAACAGCCAAACGAAACGTGTCCTTTCAGCTGCAAGTCATAATGATCTATAGGGTTGGCGTGGCGTGAAAGTTTTGAAATAACAAATTGATTTAGACAATCTGTTCTTACTTTTTATTTACTTGTTCAGTAGTACACATACATTTTATCCATTGATGTTGGCGCCAACATAAACTTATTAGAGTTAACTTCAAGAGCATATTATTCTGGTTCACTCTTGTTACGCCTTTTGTGATGTGAGCTCGTAGACAAACAATAAAAGGAAATATAGCATCAAGAATATTATAATTTTTTGAAGGAGTCGAACTTGGCACAGCTCCTGTGCCAAGTCAATCATATTAACAAAATTAGGTCATCATGATCTGCCTAGCTTTTTCCCAACTATGTTGGGGTCGGCTTCCAGTCTAACCGGATGCAGCTGAATACCAGTATTTTACATGGAGCGACTGCCTATCTGACCACCAGAACCCAGTTAGTACTGGGTAATACGATACCCCTTGGTAAGACTGGTTGTCAGACTTTTTGGGCCACTGACTAGCTGTAACGACTGTCAAAGATCTACAGATGACAACCGGGACCAACGGCTTAACGTACTTTCCGAGGCACGGAGGAAACTCGGTATGTAATGGGCGGTCACCCATCCACAGACCAACCTAGGTAAGCACGGCTTAACCTAAAGATCGATCCGAGCGGCTGTTATTATTTACCCACGAGCTCCTCCGTCATACACAAACGTCAATTAATAATTCCCGATTATTATCCCTATCTGCTGTCACATTATAATAATTTATAACATAGCGTGAACTTACTTTATGTTTGACTTAAGCTGCGTAGCGCGAGCTTAGAATGGCCGGTGCGTGTCGCGATACGTAACGAAGGTGTTTACGAAATTATTATAAAGGTGCTTATGAATGTTATTTGGTACTTAATAGGTAATATTTTATTATGCCTAATCGCCTATAGATTGTTCCTTGTGAATTCATTCAGGAAAATCGTTCGGCCACAAACTACACGATGCGGTGCGTTTTAACAGCAACTGCGGCGAAAAAAAATGAGAATAATTGCTTAGGGCATGTCTCTAAAGGTAGCCATACACATTGTCAGGTAAGCTTGAGCTGCCTCTTGAGCAAATAAGTTACAAACACGCGTCTTGAAGAAGGTCGCATCACGAACCTGCATCACCGAAGATATGTAAAGAAAAGAAAGAAAAGCCTTACTTTCAGAATGTTTTTTTTTTATATTAAGTGGGCCTACTCTTGACCACAATCTAGTCCTGAGGACAGAGATGAGGTCTACGATGGAACGAACTAACCCAAAAGAAGCCTATTATATTATGTCAACTTAGACGAAGCTTTCTTACCGATTACAATTAATCGCAAAAGTTATTTGATTCACAATTTCAATAACCTCTCATACACTATAAGTGCTTACCTTCCGCAATCTGTCACTTAATCTGTTGTTTGTCTTTTACTAGACTCAATTTCAAGAAACGAAACTCTTTGGACGTCTTCCCCGGAAATGTGGCAAACTCCTTTGTCTTTGGCATGAATTTCTGAATTATTTGAACTAAAGTTTAATTTCATCTTTGTTTCAGATGCCAGTAAAAATAACCAGAAACAGTGAAGTGCAATCCGACGTTAATTTTTTGTGAAATATGGGAAAGTGTTTATTTTACTAACATGAAGATGTATAGAAAGTTGTTCTGGACGTTGATACATGGCTTCGCTATGTTGCCTACAATAGCAGTAAGGGGTAAGTTTTGATAAATAAATTAGTACCTAATAGTAGAGTCCTTAAGTAATCTTTTTTTTTGTAGTCTGTCATCATGGCCGTCAAAAGAAGCATAACTGGCAACTGTTTTGTGTTCTGATTCATTATGAAGGTCATCATCTGCCTAGCCTTTTCCTAACTATATTGGAGTCGGCTTCCAGTCTAACCGGATGCAGCTGAATACCAGTATTTTACATGGAGCGACTGCCTATCTGACCTCCACAACCCAGTTAGTACTGGGTAATACGATACCCCTTGGTAAGACTGGTTGTCAGACTTTTTTGGCCACTGACTACCTAATGACTGTCAAAGATCTACAAATGACACCTAGGACCAACGGCTTAACGTGCTTTAGGCACGGAGGAAACTCGGTATGTGATGGGTGGTCATGGTCACCCATCCACAGACCAACCTAGGCAAGCACGGCTTAACCTAAAGATCGATCCGAACGGCTGTTATTAGCCACGAGCTCCTCCTTATAAAGGTAAAACCCTCAAATCTTTGTTTTTATAACTGTAGTTAGTCTAGTCCTTACTACATTAAGACGTGAACTCAAAAGACAACAGCAAAGAGTAGATGACAACTGCAATTGAATGCTTCGCATTTACCAAAAGCGTTATTTATTTAACTTTCATACGTTCACTGTTGAGAACTATTTCTCCTAAATAAATATATGGATTCAACGGTACAAAATCATCCTGTTTGGCAGAAAAAGTAACTATATAAATTCGCACCTGACTTGTCAAACTTCATGATTATGGAATCGTGTCATTAATAACAATCTGATTTTAAACTAACACTCTAGCTGTCAAACCACAATAACTTAGTTCGTACATGCTATAAGGTACATATTTAAATGTCTGCAATATCTTAAAGTTGATCAATATTAATGCGCGGCTCAAAGGACCACAATGTTTGTGTTAAGTAATTTGAATACTAAATCAAAGGAGAAGGACCCTAAATATGTAGTTAAGAGCGACTAAATAAAGTGTCACCACCGGCGTTCTTGCGATTCATTTTGTGTCCGTACTAACGACCGGATGCGACACATTTTATACTTTGAAAGTGAAACAACGAAAATTTGATAATGATGCGTGACCAGAGGGCTGGCAGTCTTCTGGGCACGTTCCCTGGTGACAGCTACGCGGAGGAGTACTTTAACGCCTAAGTGTCCTATTGTCGTCTTTGTGTATAATATGTAGGTCTTACTTTTAGTCTTAACTTATCATTATTATTTTAGTTATATTTGTAATTTGTATATAATGTACATAATAACCTTACTTAATTAAATTTGCAATAAAATATTATATGAAAGAACTTAAAAAAAAATTTATAATCTGACTTTTTTGTTTACGATACATGATAGTTGACTAAGCATGGATTCTATTGCAGTTGATATTGTAAGTTTGTCATAGAATTTCAGCTGCAGAATTTATTAAGTGTTTGGATAAAATCATTAAAGGTAGTGGTGGTGGTAGTGGTTTGTTGTGGTGGTGGTAGCTGAACGGAATACTACGAGTATGTTCCTTGATGCCTTCAAACCTTATAAGTAATTCGGCGATCACCAGCTCCATTGCAATTCAATATCCGTCACACAGTCAGATCATGATGGCCTAATGTTGGCCCAGTGGTATCAGCCCCATTTTGCGAGTTGTAGGACGTAAGTTCGAACCCAACCAGGTGCTTTCAGATAAATTACATTATAATCATCCATATGTTTTTTAAATAATATAATACGAACAAACAAACAACACAACAATGACAACAAATAGATACACAACAATGAAAACATTGGATTAGGACCGTACCACTCGTACATGGAGTTTTGTCTAATGCTCCAAGAAGAAGCACTCCATGTCCACTCTCCCACCAATATGCTGCAGAAAAATAGTTTTAGCAATTTCTTTCATCACCACTGCTCTCAAAACTCTGAAAGAAATCATCGTGAGGCAACCGGCATGTCCTAGAACCGATAAAAGACTTGTGACAACTACCAACCCGCATACACATCCTATTCCTTATCACAGAGTGGAGGCAAGTGTCCCAGCAGTGGGAACATTAAAGGCTGACTGCTTAGCAGATCATGAATGCCTATAGGTGCAAGACTTCAATGACCTTTGTTACTCACCCAGCCAAACGCTTCCCCAAAATGATTTTTAACCCCATTATTATAAGTCACATTTAACCACAGCTCACCATGCCCTTAACTAAGCTCCACTTTACTAAGTGATACTGATTGACATAAAGTGGTCACTAACGCACCGCCAGACGTACGACCCTGGCGACCAGCCAAAACTAGGCTTCGTACTATTTACATAAACGGTTACGTGTGGCCCTGTATCTAGGATTGAATCTGTAGACCTCGTGATAGAATCTTTGGGGATTGGGTAGACTGGTCCTTATATTTTGCGGATCAAAATTGGATCAAGTGGACCAGCTGGTCTTTTATTAGTACCGTCACGAGCACCATAGATACACTTAGCAAA
Organism: Noctua janthina; assembly: GCA_963576755.1. Lineage (NCBI taxonomy): Eukaryota > Metazoa > Arthropoda > Insecta > Lepidoptera > Noctuidae > Noctua > Noctua janthina. Next base: position 13,896,460 of record OY755069.1, on the reverse strand, counting down.
ATTTAAAAGTGTATTTCTCATGAAATAACGATTTCAACTTTGAATTATGACCAATTTAAAGAAAATATGGCATTGAAAATACTATGTTTGTTACAAAATCAAATTACTGGATTGTAATTTGGCTTTGTAACGAAATGCAGTAGAAGAAAATTAATTAAACGTTGATACGTGGATGTAACCTATTATTGGTTGTGACTGTACATGTGCCTTTTTTATTTTTTTTCGGCTGGGATATTCCCAAATGACCCCCCCCCCCCCACTCTGGGCGAAGCAGAAGCGAGTGTCAGACTTGTAACAACTAAAACCCATCCATGTTCCTTCTTTGCCCTTTGTATTCCAGGGCCACGGTATCTCTTCGTGGCTTACTCCTTGTTTTAGAAAACCTTTTCAATTTATTTTCATGACTTGAATGGTTGTCAACGAATCATAGCAGTGATAGCTTGATAGTAAATGGGACATCCACCAACCCGCACTGGGTCCAAATGGTAGATTAAGGTTCCTCTCATAGAGAGGAGGCCAGTATCCCAGCAGTGGGACATTATAGACTACTACTAAGTTTTTGATTTCATTGCATTCATAACTTCACGGGTTAGGCAAACGTGAACCTAATATTACGCCCACATTTCGCCAGTCATGTTTAAGTCCCATTTAATAGGGGACGAGCCTATTTTCATCAACCGGGCATATATTCAGACTTCATGGCTGCTACTGAGAAATTCCTGACGGAAAAAATCAAATAACACTTTTGGCCGATCTGGGAATCGAAAACGGGACCTCGTGCTCAGATTTGATTAGTCGTTTAGTAATCGTGTCGTTGTGAAGTATATACTGAGCATAAACGTCGCGAGAAGTATTCTAATCCATTAACAATTTTATTTTTCGATTCACAAAAAATATGAACTGGGAAACACGTAAAAAGCCACGGCATACCAATCAAGCACACGACCAAAACATCCATTACTGTTACGTCACTCAAAACGTGTTAATAAACTCAGAATATAAGCCATAGAGAATAAAATCGAACTTTTTACCAGCTCACTAGGGGCTGAAGCCAGCGACTGTTTAAACGTCAATCCCTTTACATTATCGCATCGCATTGTTGAAGAAAATTACCACTGACACTTCAGAAAATTGTGGCCGACTACCAATCAATATTTACACCTTTTAAACAGCCTTACAGTACAAAATTGAGCTTTATGTGTTAAGTAATAAGAGTGTAGAGATTAAAGATAACATTTTCCCGACTAATTAAATAGTTCGCAAGTAGTTTGTCAAGCTGAAAGTATTTCGTTAGTATAATTTGTTCGGTATGAATAATGTGTCTCGGAGTAATTAATGTATTATGTAAAGCGATTAGCTGATACGTTTTGCGGATAACAGGACCGTGTTTTATTAGTCTTTTTATACGTAAATTGGTCTTTCCGTTACATACATTAATTGGTCTTTCCATTCGAATTGCAAAATTGTTGTTTCTCGTTGTAATAAAAAATATTGTCAGCGACTCAAATGTCTGAATATTGTAATGGTTTGACCTCAAAATTATTTTAAGTTCATTTTCGATCGATCGATCTTTAGGATAAGCCGTGTTGTCTAGGTTGGTCTGTGAATGGGTGACCACCCATTACATACCGAGTTTCCTCCGTGCCTCGTAAAGCACATTAAGCCGTTGGTCCCGGCTGTCATTTGTAGATCTTTGACAGTCGTTACAGGTAGCCAGCGGCCCAAAAAGTCTGACAACCAGTCTTACCAAGCTGTATCGTATTACCTAGTACTAAATGGGTTGTGGAGGCTAGATAGGTAGTCGCTCCATGTAAAATACTGGTATTCAGCTGCATTCGGTTAGACTGGAAGCCGACCCTAACATAGTTGGGAAAAGGCTAGGCAGATGATGATGGAATAGGTAATCGGTGACCGGGAATATATTCCAAACCAAATGGCTTAGAATATATTTCTGTTCACCGATTCACGATCAGTACTAACACGATCACATCTATACTAATCCTTCTATTCACACAAGAATTTGTGTGATATACTACAACTAAAAAACCTGACTACTGAATATCATGTAGCCTGTGTTACAAGGGCCATAATAACGAATCGATTGACACCTTATTCATTCAAATTCAAATTCAAATATGTTTATTTGTGACACACAGGTAAAAGTAAATACACGGTGTGATCAAAAAAAGTTATGTTTCACTATGTGCTGCCTTGCAAAGGCGTACAAATAATGTCTACACATTAAATCGTGCAGGTAGTTTTTGTAGGTATGTATAAAAACTGAAACTTAAATAAAAACTAAAACTAGGTACTGTTGTTACAGCTAATTACCTAATATTAAATCTTCAAAATCGGATGAATGGTTTAGGCGCTACGGAGGAACGTACGTAAATAAAAACATACATAGACAGCTAAAATCATAACCCTTACCACATGGTTTTAAGAATTATTCTATAAACATTTTTAAATATAAGGCACTACTTTTAGGCAAATGTTATTACTCACTGACAGACTTTCTAAATGATACGAATTTGTCCAGATTATGATTGTTATAATTAACTGCAAATTTGACCAAGTAAGACTAATGTACCTGACTATAATATTATTAATTGACTTCACTTTAATTGCTTTGTTTTGTTGACATTATTTTGTTTGTATTAATATTTTAACTTATGTAATAATTTGCACGCCGTAAGGTAGACTGTAGCCGATCTCATTAATTTATGTACAACACCTAACATGTACCTACTTTCATAGCAAATAAAATTCTAATTCTGATTCCTTTTGGCTTCGCCGTACAGGTAAAAAATGAAGACAAAAACAAATCCAAAAAAAAAGATTCATTAAAATGTAGGAACAAGAATATCAGACACAATCGGAACACCAATCTAACTTTGACGATGCCAGTTACGTTTGCCGTAATTATAACGAAGTCTTATTTCCGTCAGAATAAGTAAATAAATGTCTCCGTCGATTCCGGGAAGGAAAAATTGAGGAATATTGACAAGAGTCGCTTATTATTCCGCTTAAGTTGGACGAGTCAACCGGGGGGAATAAGTTATTTTGATGCTTTTGCTTGTAAGGGTAAGTTAACAGTTTTTTTTTTCTGTATAAAGAAATCTTAGCCTTTGCCCAGATGTGAGACGGGTTCAGTTAATACAATAGATCTAGGTCTTTGTAGTTCATTTTTGAAGACGGCTAAAATGAAGATTAACTGATCATCATCATCATCATTTCAGCCGAAAGACGTCCACTGCTGGACATAGGCCTCCCCCAAGTGTCGGTATTACCTGATCAATAAATATTTATGTCGGGTTGTCAGAATTTATTCCATTAACAATCATTTCTAATTTTCTATGTAAAAAAAATACCTCATACCTGGACTACCTCGTTGATCCAGTGGTCGCAAGCGCGACTGCTGAGCATGGAGTACCGGGTTCGATTCCCGCGTTGGTCAAAGTGTTTTCGGATTTTACCATCAGGAATTTCTCAGTAGCAGTTACGGAGTCTGGGCTTGTGCCCGTTTGATGGCAATAGGCTTGCCCCCTATTACATAGAACTTAAAAATAACTGGCAAAATGTGGGTGTACTATTAGGTACACCTCTGCCTAACCCTTTGGGGATTACAGGCGTGATGTTATGTTATGTTAAAAAAAAAAAATGGTACCAAAGAAGAGCTGGTATAAAAGCTACAAACACATTTCTTTTCCTACACAACCTAGAAGTGAGTATGTGAATCCAATTGCTAAAGGGATCGATCGAGTCTTCGTGACCAAACGTTTATAAATAGCAGAAAGAACGAGGTTATACCACAAACCAACCTAATGATTCAGTAATCGATGGATCAAGTCCTATTGTGACTGGCTTTTAGGCTTCCTAAGTGGATACATTTGGGCTTAGCCTAAATCTTATCTTGAATTAGAGTGTCTTACTTTTGGCTTCTCAACAGTTAGTTGCTAAGTGACTTAGAGGATTGAATATACCTTCCCTGTTCGAAGATTAATGTCGTGTTTTTGTGCTATGAGGAAAACTATTCTTTTATAAATATACGAATAGACAATAATAAGAGTATTATGAATGTTAACAATCTTTTCGTGAGTTTTGTAGTATAATGAAGGCAAAATCTACAGGAAACCACAGCATACATATGTCGGATCCGATCGTTAATATGGACATAAAATGAATCGCAAGCACGCCGGTGGTGACATCACGCCACCTACTTACAAGTCTACCCACACCACAGCGTGCTTGTACAGAGCAGTGATTTTCAGCTCGAGGCGACGGCGACATTCAATGTCTGATCGCGGCGGATTTGAGACGTCTTGGAACCTGTATCCGATTGATTGTGCTTCGTGTTATTGTGTTAAGTTGTAATCTCAAGTAATTTGTTAGTTTGCTAAAAACGGTGTATCACACCGTGTGTGTTTTCATAGCACGAAACCCATCTTCTGCCCACATGATGTATGAGTCTAACGGAATAAATCCTGACAATCCGTCACATACATAAACTCACGCCTCATTTCCTTGGGGGTAGGCAGAAACACAGAACGCCACCTGCTACGATCCTTAAAGACTCCTTTTGACTCGTCCACTTTCATACATCTGGTCATACACGCACTCCGGTTGCGAGTACTACCGTACTACGCACCTCACTCTATAGAAAAATTGCCTTATTAGTACCTAATAACATTTGAAACTACAGAATACAAAGTTTTTAGTCAGGATCTGAGGACCGTGATAACTGCCAATCCCTTTCAAAGCGTTTCGTATTTCTTCAACGATTGTCTACAGGATTGAAATCATTTTTTGACGTTCTCTGCATCGTTATCTCTGACCTGAATGTCACTTTGGTAATACTTCCTGGGTTCAATACACTGCAATTATAATGAAAGATAGACTACAATTACTGCAAAAGGTCATCAACCTTCACATGATATGGTGTAATAAGTAGAGACGCTATTATGGCTGTTTTTGAAGATAATGCATATTTTAGCTAAAATCGGCATATCGTGCATGTTTCGGGCATTTTTCCTTTAATTTAAATTGAAATATGCAAAGTGTGCCAAAGCGAAAACCGCAAAACACCTAAATTCAAACAGTGCCTATTGACTATAGTTGAAAATGGATGTAGAACGATCAATCGAACTTTTCCAAAATTTAAAAATATTTTAGGGCTCTCAATCGAACTACTGATAATATAATTTATAACAGTACTCGGTTTTCAATAAAAAATATCATATCTCGTCGCATGATGCATATTTCGACAATTTTAAGTTGCACATAATCCAGCCTCTATAGACCGACCGCTTTAATGAGTCCTTCGCCTTGCCCCATCAATGGCATATTAAGCGTCCACAAAGTGCTAACAAGTAAGTATTACGATACTAATTGAACCAATACGTGAATCAATTTTCTGAATATTCCATTTAAATTGATACCATCGCGAGGACTCATTAAAGCGGTCGGTCTATAGCAATAAGTATGTATAAACAGCTATAAATACGTATTACTCTTATACAGATAAGTTTATTCGCAGTAACAGAGAAGCAAATCGTTCGAGATCAAGATTTATTGTAGCTCGCGTTTGGGTTGGATTGGTCGTGATCGTGTTAAATAATTTAGGCTTGAAGTATTTATATTTCAGTCTTGAATTTTCGTTTAAGCACTAAAATAGCTGCATTATTTAATTCTGGACCTTTATGACGCTCTATAAAATGTAGATTAAAAAATATTTTCAGATTTTTAACAGACGTTTGCAGCAATATACTTATCACAAGAATTTACCAGTTTTTCGGACTCATCATTCAAAATTAGAAAATATTCTCCAATATTTCCTATTATAACTTTTCCTAACTTAATATTATAAATGCGAAAGTAATTTTGTTACCTTTACACGCCTAAACCGCTGAACCGATAATCCTGAAATTTTGCATATACCTACGTTGTCAGGTGCACAAAAACAGACATAGGATACCTTTCATCCCGAAAAAAAGTACTGTTCCCGAGGAAAACAACAATAACGTTCTTATGACAATAGATGGCGCCACGTTTCCAATTTTCAATCATGATTATTGTCAAATTCTACATTAACGCGACCGAAGCTGCGGGTAAAAGCTAGTAATAAATATATTGGAGATAAATATTTATTTGAGAATATATAATAAATCATTAAAAATGTAGACACATTTTTAAGTTTCGCGAAGAAGCGAAGGAGGAATTCCTGATTGGTTGTAATCTTCAAAAGCGTATATTTTTAGTTTTATACCAACTTGTTTGCCGCTATTTCGCAACAAGTATTGGAAGCTCATTTTCTTCGTAAACATTTTCTCTTACGGTAAACAGGATATTTCTTTATTCATAATATTTTTTATACGAAAAGTACTGCATTGGGTAAACCCGGAGCGGAGTGTTTTCAAAGTCGGTTCAAATTATATTTATATGAATTTTCCTTCACTTATATTTTATGGAATATTGAGACAGATAACAAAGAGTATCAAGAGATATTTTTGGTGGGTTTCATCATCTGCCTAGCCTTTTCCCAACTATGTTGGGGTCGGCTTCCAGTCTAACCGGATGCAGCTGAATACCAGTATTTTACATGGAGCGACTGCCTATCTGACCTTCACAACCCAGTTAGTACTGGGTAATACGATACCCCTTGGTAAGACTGGTTGTCAGAGTTAGTTAGTGACTACCTGTAACGACTGTCAAAGATCTACAGATGACAGCCGGGACCAACGGCTTAACGTGCTTTGCGAGGCACGGAGGAAACTCGGTATGGAATGGGCGGTCACCCATCCACAGACCAACCTATTTAAGCACGGCTTAACCTAAAGTTCGACCCAAGCGGCTGTTATTATTTAGCCACGTGCTCCTCATATTTTTGCTGGGTTTGTTTCTGTAATTAGTTTTTCTAAATATCACGTTTCAGTAAGCTAACAGGAAATGATTACGTATTATTGTTATTTGTTTTACGTTTTATCCGAATCTGATTTACACAATATTTATCTTTTCTGAAAGTATTTTTCTCCATGACGTTGGTGCTGGACAAAATTATACCGTCCTTGCCACAGATATCGTCGAGGGAACTGGCTGTGCTAATGCGGAATTTAGTTATGTTCTAACCATACTCAGTTATTAATCTATATCTATACAAAAAAATAAAATTGTAGTGTCGCTTTGTAATATCTATATATATATCACTTTTAACGTACACATCTTGCTGCATCGTTCTCACATAATGTACCATCTCAAAATGAATGATGTAACCAAGGTTTCGTTAAAGTATTCTGATTTAAAAGAGTGTCCATAGAGTTTCTTCCCCGTTCTTCTCCATAGAGATCTACGTTAGGGAATGGGCAACTACAGTACTTTCACAGTGTTTGTGCCTTGTGACTGGGACTGTAGCTATATTTTACTGTTGTCTTTGTTTCGACAATTCAAAAGTGCCTGTAACTGGCCTACTTGAAATAAATGCTTTGATTTTGATTTTGATTTTGATTTTATCAACATAACAGCTTTTTACTGAATGCTTATGAGAATAAATACGGCACTAATAACAAGAACATATATTTTTTTTATTTTTGTCTGGCTGTCTGTTGGTTCCGGCTAATCTCCGAAACGGCTGAACCGATTTTGACGGGACTTTTAGTGGCAGATAGCTGATATAATAAGGTCTAAATAAGCTACTTTTATTTTAGAAAAATAATTAGGGTTCCGTGCAAAGAAATTAAAACCGTTGAAATTGGTAACAAACTCTGACTCAAAGCGAAGTAATATTTTTTATATAATAATTTCAGGCGAACGAAAGTCGCGGGCAACAGTATCAACATAAGTTAGTTCTTTTTATACTTCAATGTAAGTAGATAATGTGGGTTAATAGGCTTCTTTTGGGTTAGCTCGTTCCATCGTCGACCTCATCTCTGTCAAGAGTAAGCCCGTGTAGTATAAAAAAAAAAATTCTTTAAAAAATCCTTGTATATGTTTAGAAAGATAATAATTTCATTTAAATCGATCTTTAGGTTAAGCCGTGCTTGCCTAGGTTGGTCTGTGGATGGGTGACCACCCATTACATACCGAGTTTCCTCCGTGCCTCGGAAAGCACGTTAAGCCGTTGGAACCGGGTATCATTTGAAGATATCTGACAGTCGTTAGGTAGTCAGTGGCGCAAAAAGTCTGACAACCAGTCTTACCAAGGAGCATCGTATTATCCAGCACTAACTGGGTTGTGGAGGTCAGATAGGCAGTCGCTCCATGTAAAATACTGGTATTCAGCTGCATCCGGTTAGACTGGAAGCCGACCCCAACATAGTTGGGAAAAGGCTAGGCAGATGAGGCAGATGATGATATTTAAAAAGATAATAAGAATAATAATTTTGAAGAACAAAAGACCATTCTTCCTAAAAACTAGGAACAAAAATAAATCAACGACAGACTCCAAAGGTCCCTTCCAATTAGAATTCTGCCACGTCAGAGTAGCTCTCACAGCTAAACGGAGGACGAAAGAAGAAAAAATAAAAACACTCATTAGACACTTGATTGTATTTTAAAAAACGACCCTGTTTAATTAATTAAAGACGTAAGTCTTTTTTCTTTGTAGAAAATTAAAAACAAAGTTTTTGGAGAACAACCAGTGTTCACATTTAATTTGTTTTAGGAAGATTCTTTTTTATCAGTGCTGTAATAGAATCGGGGTTTTTCTGTGAGATTTGGCTTTTCGGATAAGAATGTACTCAGACAATAATATGACCTATCGAAACTTCTATAGGTCACATTATTACGATGATGAAGTTCGTTGTAATTTCTATTTACGCTGTAATTATCTGAGTGGTTATTTTACATCGAAATGTTTTATTTGAGGATCACAGTAAACACACACTGTAAAAGTTAGCGCTAGTTTGAAGTGGAATCTGCGTTATTACTAGTCTTTACGTCACTGTAATCACATATCGTAAAATAAAAACCGGCCAAGAGCGAGTCGGACTCGCGCATGAAGGGATCCGTACCATCGTACCCCCTTTAATTTTGAGTTATTTGTTGTTATAGCAGCAACGGAAATACACATTCTGTGAAAATTTCAACTGTCTACCTATTACGGATCATGAGATACAGCCCGTTGACAGACAGACGGAAGGACGGACGGACAGCGGAGGCTCAGTAATAGGGTCCCGTTGGTTACTCTTCGGATACGGAACCCTAAAAATGGTACCAAACCCTCGGCGAAAAAGATAAAACCTCGCTTTAAGCTATAAAAGAGATGGTAACGTGATGAACGAATTTAATTAATTAACGTAATCAATGAAATTAAACTTTTATCGTTCAATTTATACTAATGAAAGCAGCGCCATTGACGAGCAACGAAATAATTACATTGACCTCGACATAATATACGTGGAAAAAATTTGCCATTTTATGACGAAAACATACAGGACCATTTTTACAATCGAATTAATCATTTCACGCAGTATTCGATAATAATTTAAAAATAAAATGTTATTCTGGCTCAACTTAGCTACACGTGGATGAATTTTTGTTGAATGACTGGTGAGGAATTGTAATACAAATGTTTCTTCAAAGAAGCTTCTATTCCATTCCTTGGATCTAAACCATTTCATTCAGACTTTCTTTTCTTTAGGCACTGACTACAAACAGCTGTTTTGACATACAAATTCAGAAATTACTTAATTCAGTAAAAAGACACGTTGATCTAATAGTCAGAATCGCAACTGCTGCATAAGGGCCTTGGTAAGATTCCCAGGATGGGAAAAGTGTTGTTGGGTATTTCCATTAGTATTACCAGCAGCAGTCCAGTCTGGATTTGTGCCCAGTCTATAGCAGAAGCTCGCCTGCTATATCTCCCTCTATCTTAATGTAAAAGTTGTTCATATTCCTCAGAGTATTACACTCTCTTTAAGTAATATATATTGTATACGGCTCATGACATTTTTCAATTGCTTCATTTCTTTTATCCTAGACTTTAATAATTATGATAGTAAAAATAACCTGCTTACTAATATTATATTTGTTTGCCGATTATTGGCCGAACATACAGATCAGCTAAAATGTATAAATAACACCTTTTTGTACTTATGTTCACAAATAAAGATTGATTTGATTTGATTTGATTTGAAGTATGTCAATCACTTAATCAAACATAGTCTATACTAGTTGTTTCGAATCGGACTTTGATAACAATTTCATGGGTTTTCATTTTTTGCACGGAACCCTGATCCATTTTCTTAAATAAAAGTAGAAAAGTTAAGTTACCTCTTATAAAATCAGCTATCTGCCAGTAAAAATCTCAAAGTCAAAATCGGTTTAGCCGTCTCAGAGATTTTGCGGAACAAACAGACAGACAGAAAAAAGAAAAAAAAAATTGTAATGTAAGTACCGTATGCACTTTCATATGCATTCAGGAAAAAGCTGTTATTTTGAAATTACAAACAGACATTTCAATTTTATTTATTTTTACAATCTTCTAAAACGAAAACGTAATGAAGACTCCAAGAAAACTCATCCACTTCGAACCAAACATCAAAATACCACTAAAACTGCAGATGCACATTATTTACAACCAATACCCGTCTCAAAATATACAGTACATTATTAATAATAGATATAATAAATATAAAGTGTACTGTGAACCAGCTGTGAGAAACCTTTGGCCCATTGCCACAAGCATGTAGCGGTGTGGAGCTCATGTTTTCGATATCATAGCTACTGCGACGCTTCTCAGAAATTGAATCGAATAAATATTGAGGAGATTTGTTATGATTCCTTTTTAATGTTTATCGGGTTTTTGAATTTATGTGCAGTTGTTTGGAGAGGAAGAGATGGATCTAAGTTTTATTCCTTTGGTTCGAAAAACTATTGCAATTTCAGTAATTAAATTGTTTTAGTTAATACTGAAGGTCTGTGGATGGATGACCACCCATTATATACCGAGTTTCCTCCGTGCCTCGGAAAGCACGTTAAGCCGTTGGTCCCGGCGGTCATTTGTAGAACTTTGACAGTCGTTACTGGTAGTCAGTGGCCCAAAAAGTCTGACAATCAGTCTTACCAAGCGGTATTATATTAACTAATACTAACTGGGTTGTGAAGGTCAGATTGGCTGTCGCTCCATGTAAAATACTGGTATTCAACTGCATCCGGCTAGACTGGAAGTTAACCCTAACATTGTTGGGAAAAGGCTACGCAGAGTTACTACTGAAGTGACAAACCTTCTGCACAGCATAGCATAATCAGCCTGTAATGTTCCCACTGCTGGGACACAGGCCTCCTCTCTATGAGAGGGAATGGGCTATAATACACCACGCGGGCCCAGTGTGGGTTGGGAGATGTCACATGCCGGTTTCCTCAGGATGTTTTTTTTTCACCGTTTTGAGAGCAGTGGTGATGAAATAAATTACACAAATTATGCGCTTGGCAGGTTAGGTCACTATAAGGTCTATCTTTTCATACACGAAATATTTTAAGAGTAACTTCTATAAGTCGTAAAGTCGCCATAGCAACGGAAAAAAAAATTATCTGAGTGTTTTTGTTTTTACGAAATTATTATAATTCTAAACATTTTTGATACTTTTTGCATAAAACTTTTAGTCCCTATCATAACAATGACTGTCAGTAAATACGACGTAGTAAAGTAGCGTAATGAATTGTCAAAAATAAGGAGCCAGTTTTTATTTTGTGGGTACTTTTGTGATACTTAATTTTAAATTATTTATTTTTATAAAAAATATTCTTAGATTAAAAAATAATCCCTTGAAATGGCTTCGTTATAGCCGTTAGATGATTCTCTGAAAATTTTTCGTGTATGAATAGTTAGACATACACGAAATATTTTAAGAGTAACTTCTATTAGTCGTAAAGTCGCCATAGCAACGAAAAAAAAAATTATCTGTGTGTTTTTGTTTTTACGAAATTATTATAATTCTAAACATTTTTGATACTTTTTGCATAAAACTTTTAGTCCCTATCATAACAATGACTGTCAGTAAATACGACGTAGTAAAGTAGCGTAATGAATTGTCAAAAATAAGATTTTTATTTTGTGGATCAAGTACTAAAACTTAATTTTAAATTATTTATTTTTATTAAAATATTCTTAGGTTAAAAAATAATCCCTTGAAATGGCTTCGTTATAGCCGTTAGATGATTCTCTGAAAATATTTCGTGTATGAATAGTTAGACCTTATATACGGTCGACCCACGGCCAATAAACGGTGTCTACGTTACTTGTCTATCTATCCTGTCGCACGCTGGAAGATATTTCTGAATTAAATAATCGGTACATACCTTTGTGCTCTTTAGTCTGTATGTTTTCTTCCTGTAATGTGTTTTGTGAGTATATAAATAAATTAATAAAAAAAAACATCAACACAACGAAGAAGAACTGAAATGTATTGCTATGGAGACGTGTAATAAACCACGTGTTCTCCATACACTTTAAAACACGCTTGTCTTAACTTAACCTACATTAATTTATAAGAGACTTGAAGTAATAATGTCGTTTGAGTTAAATGGGGCTTATCTCGCGTACAAGCGCCGTGAGTCTAACCTCTGTAACGAATCTAATAATTTATAATGCTTATAATCCTGTAACATGGCTGGTTATAATTCCCGGGTTCCACTGCTTACGGTACCTACTATACTTACATAAGCCGTAAAATAGACAAAGGATTTCTTTTACAATAGGTAGGTGTTTCTTGTACTTCTTTTCTACTTAAATCTAAATTATGCTAAGAATTTTGGTACAGTTTTCTTTATATCGCTTGAATGTTAAATCTCAATGTTTTTCGTGTAGTCGTAAAAAACGGTGCGCAACAGAGCAGGGCGGGGTCAGAGTGCTGCATTCTCGGCCAGGGGTTCTTAGCACTGGGTGTACTAGTTTAGATTCAAGACTCCCATAAACCTTTGTACCTCCGATATTTGTAACATCTGTAGGTATATTTTTATTGTACTTCGTGGACGAAAAAAAATCGTTATTATTTACTATTAATTATTATTAGCTTTTTGGCGCGTGGCCATTGTTGGAAGTAATGACGCCATCTTGTTATGCAATACTATTTCCACACACAATTGTACAAAATTTAAAAAAATATCATTCAAGTCCCAAAAAGAACCATGCACTATAGTGCACTATGATCCTTTTTGGGACTTGACGTGTAAACACCACCAGGTATATACATCTGGTGGTACTTAGGTACACGTTAATTCATCACCCTTAAAAAAGAAGAAAAATATCGAATCAACAACGAAACCTCACTCATCACAATTAAAAAACAAAAGAACACAATCAGGCGTCATACCCGATACACAATCTGGAAAATCTCAAAAAAAAAACACAGAATCAAAAATACCAGGCATTCATGAACGAAAAGAGTTAATCGTCCGATCGTTTGAGTGCACCCTACACAACACTGTGTGATAATAAAATCCATTATAATGGAAAGACTCGACACGAAATATGCCAATTAACTTATGTAAATGTGAGTGGATACTGTGAAAGAAAAAAAAAACTTTTAAAATTAAATGATGTGAAAACAATGCAGTGTTGCATTTTCAACGTTTATGTTGAATTGTCTGTATTTAATGATGCTACAGTCTGTTCTGTTTGTTGAATCAATTTTGTGGTCTAACGAGTTTTCGTAAAAGTGAGGCTGACGACCCACAGGACAGTAAAGGTGAATACTTTTTTTTATAATTGAGTATCAGAATACTTGGTCAAATTAAAGTATTTATTTCATCATGGTTTTATACAAGATAGAATAAACCGAAGCTAAAACGGTTACCACGTATTCAGAGGTGTTGCAGTTTTGTAGGAAATATTATTACGTCTAGATTTTTAATCTTTTTTTTTCAAGAAACTCCGGGGTTCATGTAGATCCAATAAAAAAAATTGATTTTATTTCTGTTTATATGGGGGAGGCCTTTGCCCAGCAGTGGGACATACCAGGCCAATAAAAAAATCTGTTTTACCATGTTTAGATAGCTAGCGAAACTGTACATAATTACGTGAACTCATCACGTAATTATGCACAGTTTCGCTAGCTAATAATTAGCTATATAGTATTTATTAGCTATATATATATAGCTAATAAGTACTATTACTAATTGTCAAATTATTGTAAGAGACACACACCATCAAATGTGTGTTTCCAGGATCGATCTCACTTTATACTGGTTAGTTGGATCGATGTCCCACGTAGGTAACAATGTGACTAACAAATATAAAAGTTCTAATACTATTTTCAACAAAACTGATTATAACGTTGTATGGTGCAAGTGTGGTCGGGACTAGACATTTTCCGACCCGTTAAGTTGACAAGAATGAACCGGCTTCGTTTCAATATCACGAAATGACGGCAATGTTCTGGGTTTTTGCCAAAAACGCCTGCCCAATGACATTTTCGAGGCCTAGTTAGGCTTTCTTAGGAAAAAAAAGTTCTTTAAGCAGACAAAAGGGATATATAAGGTCTCATTAAAATCGATGGACAAACTTTTATATTCATTCAGACCACCAAATAAGGACAATGGTAAAAAAATATAAGAAAAACGCGTTACATACGAGTACTTACTGGAAAAAAAAATCAGCGAACGAAAATACACTAAAAATGTTGGTTACCCAATAATTTTAGTCAAAATAAAATCACTTTAGTCAGTGTTTTTTTTTTGCTTGGATATCTTTGGTTAGAAGTACTGAATACTGTGTTAAATTGTGTCCATCTATTTTAATGGGACTTTATAATATATCTAATTAGAAATACACCAATGAAGTTTATATAAGATTAACTTAAGTGGAGAATAATGTTTATAATATTTTTAATAAAACTTTTAGCATTCCCAAAAATTGTTTCCTTTACCCCAAATATTCACACACCTCCGAAACAGTCAACAGAATGACTTCTATCTGTATTGTGTTAGGGTTGAAATTGGTACAATTGTTTTTAGTAGCAGTTCATTTAGCTAAATGAACTGACAGTGTGCCACCCACTTTGGAAACAATCCGGGGAACTTGGCCCGGGTACCTTTGTTAACCGATTTAATTCAAAAGTTTTAGTCCGGGAATGTTTTTTGCATTTTTAGGTTCCGACACCAGAGGAAATGCGGCATTAAAATTCTTTAGGGTCCAATGGCGTCAGTACCAAGTTATATCCCTCAATGGCAACAAACGTGGTTTTTAATATTTTATACGCAAACCCTGCGTAGGAAACTACAGCTGTTTTGACATGGAAAGAAAAATTCTAGTGCGAGCAGGGTTTGAACCTGCGACCTTCCGATTCAGTACACCGGACGTCTTAACCAATTAGACCATCGCACCCTGCTCACAGCTCTCGAAATTTTCGTTCCATTAATAACGTCTTACGGTGACGTTAGCGCCATCTATTTAAGAAAGTATCGAACTAATTTAAACCAACACGTTGACATTACAGCCAAATCAAACAATCAATTGTTTTTCTTTTTTTTTTTTTTTCTTTCCCTGTCAATACAAACGTGATTTTTTTGTCGCCAGTGGCTACAATCTGGATTTTGTTCCCATTTGTCGCTAGTGATGACAAAGCTGGTGGTGACGACTGGGAATAGGTGGATACAGATGGTGGCTGAACAAGACAAAGGCAAATGGGCTTTCGATTGTCTACGGGACACTTCTTTCAATATAATTGGCTACAAATATGTAATAGATATAGATTATTTTCAAGAATTTTTTTACTTGACTATAGAAATCACAAAATTTATCAACGGGTCCAATTCAAACATGCATTAGGTCGAGTGGACCCGCGGGTCCCACCTGTGGTCAGTTGTCTAAAGACAACTGGGCTGTTGACTGATACAATAGTGACTTACATATATTGACACTGCCTTAAAAAAATCAGCTGTTCAGTAAGTCTGGCAGGATAGGCAGGACAGTAGGTGGGGTATATTTTGCAACGGAGCTCCACACTGGTATTTTGTTTGGGATGGATCGAAGATACTCCATTTCGCCAGATTATATCTACTGCGGCCAACCTGGGCCCAAAATCACCTACCCATCCAGCAACTTTTAGGATGTAATCGAAGCATTTTTAGAGCTGTGTTCCGATTCCAAACAAAGGCCATCAATGAAAAAATTTACGTCATCGCTTTTACTTTCCATTTTAAATGGTCTCCTCTGTTTTTATGGCCCGAAACTTAAGTGCTGGGTTCTAGATGTTACGTCAGAAATAAACGTTTTGTGGCTACATACTGGTCTAACCCCATTTGAGTTTCATCGGCACGACACGGAGAAGGAGTAAGACTGGTCAAGGTAAAGTCAAAATTATCCAGATAAACTTCAAACAGAGAAATTAGCTAGAAAAACTTCACAGAAGTGTATCAGTATCTATTGACAAAGAAACAAAAACATATTTTTTTTTACTCATAATTTAAGTAAGTATATTTTATCTACCCTACCAACGAGCGGTTGTTGACTCCACAAGCAGTTACTTGAATAAGTGATGAGTTTAAAAACATCTTTTTTAATACCCATTATGTCACAAAACACAACAAACACATCTAAACATCACTCATCACTCATCATCACTCATCACTCACAAATACATCTAAACTAAATAAATAGAATTATTTTAAACTACCATGGTCACTAACATTATGATAACACTAGAAACGGGATATAAGAAAGAAGAAAACATTGAATAAAGACGGACCAAAACGACGGACGGTCCGGAGTCAAAGAAATCAGTAAACATGGTAAATATCCCGTTTCTAGTGTTAATGATAATAAATAGAATTGAACAGAAGGTATACAGACAATCACCACACACTCCAAAATAACATACTCACACACCCATTTGCAACTCTCAGGCACCCTCCTACACACTCATCCACGCTGTATTGTTAGCAATGTATTGCATAGCTATTAAATTGTAAATCCGTAATTGGCTGTAAGATTAGTTTATATATTTTTTTAAATAAAATTTCAAAAAGCTGTGGATTTGGTGAATAATAAATAAATGTCTGTTAAGTTCACCAGCTAATTACTTTTTAGGGTTCCTATCTCAGTCGGCAAAAATTGAATCCTTGTATAATCACTTTGTTGTCCGTCTTTCTGTCCGTCTGTCAAGACCCTTTTTCTCAGGAATGCGTGGAGGTATCAAGCTGAAATTAATATCAAATACTCAGGTCTGCACCTGGACCGGTCTGGTCTGGACCTCATGGAGCAGTAGAAAACTAGTAAGTCAACGCGATCAAAAGATACACACACAAGCACATTTTGCGATTTCACAAGGAAATCAAAACCTATAAGGTACTCCCCGTTGACCTACAATCATGAAATTTAGCAAGAAGCAATGTTTTAGTACGTAAAGTAAAAAACCTGAAAACCGTAAAATTATGTAGTTCAAAAACAAAATACCTACAAGTTTATGCGGAATCCTCAGTGCGCGAGTCCAACTCGCACTTGACCGGTTTTTAACCCTGTAGTTACTTACGTATCGTCACTCTCTCACTCACGGCGCCGAGGCAAAAGATACTAAGTGAAGTATTATTTATAACGTTCTTCGCCGATGCGGTTTCGAATTTTAATTACTCTGAAAGCAATTTGCATAGTTAATTTAAATCTATAGGTATTACTGCAGTAATACGTTTCCACTCATAATTTAAACATGGTGAAATATAATTACTTTTTGCTTTACTTTACTTACTTTTAGCAGAATCTGAAAAGTTGTATTTTACTTTGGGCAAAATCTATCGTTTTAAAAGTTGATAAGTCAAACAGCTTTAGAAGTTTTGAAACTAGAATTAATATTCTGTTTATAGAAGTTCAAGTTTTGATAATTTAATATTTATTACACGTGGTAAAGTTGGCGTGGGATTCACGTTCTACATCAAAAAGCTTAAATGTCAGCAATACCCGCAGGGGCGCAGTACAGATCCTTACGATGAATTTCTTCATCATTTTGAGAGCAGCGGTGACACGTAGCCTAAGTTGTTCCTTATAACATCAGCTATCTGCCAGTTAAAATCCCGTCAAGATCGTTCAAGCCATTTCGAAGATTAGCCGGAAAAAGACAGACAGAGAAAAAATGCTTTTGTCGTAAGTCCCGCATATAATTTCATGTGCAATCAGAAAAAAGTTGTTTAATTGAAATTACAGACAGACACTTAAATTTTATTTATTTGTATAGATTATTACATCTCTTAAGTCGTGGTTTCCACTGGGCCATCGCAGCTCTTCTGCGGCGAGGTTTTCGCCTAAACATGGAACATTTATAGCTGATATGAATTAATGACACATACTTTATAAAACAGGCTTTTGCCATGCAGTAGTATAGTTACAGGGTGATGTAGTGTTAAGTATTTACGAATACAGACGTCAGATGTGTATCTTTGTTTCTATAATTTTATAGAAAGACATCAAACCCGATCCAGTCAAAATAGGCCCCCAAGTAAACACGCAGTTACAAACAGACTGTATAATTAAATAGCACGTAAATGTGCGAAATTTGCGAAATTGTAGGCATTCATCGTTCAGCTTAATAGTGTTCCAAAATTAGCATACTTGAATTTTGATTAGCAGTAAAACACAGTTGAACTTTGTAACTGTGCTCTGCCAAGCTCCCATTAGCGTTGGGTTAATGGACAAAACCTCTGTCATTATGATTGCGTGGTGTTCTCATAAATCGTGGGCCGACAGATTTTATGACTAAATTTGGTTATTGTTAAATGAGTCGGATTTTTTACTGAAGTGGAGTTTGATTCTTTTTTAAGTTTATTCAGATTTAATGGCATCGTGTGTACTAGAAATGTGCAGTGACACAATTGTGTAATGATATTGGAATGCATTAAGTCCCGTCCCGCCTTACTGACTATACTTCACTCAGCTTGCAATTACCTTTCAGTTAAAAATCACAGACATAAAAGACACAGCATTGACAGCCTTTCATGTTCCTACTGCAGACACAGTTGTCGACACGAGCACCAGCACTAGAGTTGTCGACATAGTTCACAGAATAAGTAAGCTGAAGTGCCATATTAGCCGTAGAATCGATGACCGTTGTGGTAGACGTGTTCTTGAGTGGAGACCGCGAATCGGTAAGCGTAAGGTGGGATGCCCTTAGGCTCGGTGGAACGACTACCTTCGCAGGGTGGCTGGTAGCAACTGGATGAGAGTTGCTGAGAATCGAGTTAAGTGGCGGGCGATTGAAGAGGCCTATGTCCAGCAGTGGACTGTTGTAGGCTAATGATAATACTGCTGACACAGGCACTCTGTCTATAAGAGGAAAAAAGTTACGCTATGCACTACGCTTATAAAGTGAAGGTTGGTAGATGAGGTTGGTGGAGTCTTCGAATTTTTGGTTCTAAAATACACTATTGTCTAATTAATTGTAAAAATCACTATA
Organism: Noctua janthina; assembly: GCA_963576755.1. Taxonomy (NCBI): domain Eukaryota; kingdom Metazoa; phylum Arthropoda; class Insecta; order Lepidoptera; family Noctuidae; genus Noctua; species Noctua janthina. The sequence continues at coordinate 13,877,084 of OY755069.1, read as the reverse complement.
GGGTCTTGATTTTAACTCTGTTATAGCCAGTTGGTGACTACAAGGGCTTCTTCTAGCTAACAGGCAAAGCGTGGTTGAACTCTCTTTTACCTTTACGGAGAATATAATGTTGTTGACTTTCTTTAATCCTAGATCAACTTACTGCTTATAAGAAAGTTTGTTTTTGTCACTTACCCCAGTTTTCCTGTATTAGTTTCGATGTTTTTCCTTCATAATCCGCTATGAAAGCTTTATGTAAGTTTACTCGAAACTGATGCAAGTCGATGTATTAATTAAAACTTGTAAACAAGATCCGTACAATCGTTTACAAATCCTCTCCCAGTATTTATTCATAACGTTCCGTCTTCTCATTTCAAAACGGCCCAACAAAACATTACCATAAAAAACAATTCGTGTAAAACATTCAAATAATACAATTATTACGGCGAAATAACAATAAACGGTCACAAATCCGTCCTTCTTCGGACCGAGAACGAAACACAATGTTCGGAGGGAAGGGACCTTTACAATACGCGATCCCTCGGGATCTCGCTTTTATTAATAAATCTTTCCGATGCTTCCTTTAAGCGTTGAATAGCATCGGAAACCCGGAAAGTCCTGTTTTCATAAAGGATAAAATGCTATATTTCCGTATATCGTTACGTTGCCAAGTCGTGACTAAATGGCGTTAAATTCAACACACGGTGTTTCTATTGTGCTTTATGACGGAATTATGATGAATTTTTGAATCTTATCGCTCGTGTGTTGATGAGATTGTGTTTTTGTTTGATTTTTATGTTTTGTATTTTTTTTTTGTTTTGTTCGCGGGTTCGATTCCCATGTCGGGCAAAGTGTTATTGGGTTTTTCCATCAGGAATATCTAAGTAACAGCTACGGAGTCTTGATCTGTGCCCAATTGATGGCAATAGGCTCGCCCCCTATTCCATGGGACTTAAACATAGCCGGTAAAACGTGGGTGTACTAGTAGATACTCCTGCGCCTAACCTGACTCCGCCTAAATCTGTTATGTTTTATGTTTAGGTAACATTGTTGATTCTTACTTTTGTTTGTTTGTTTATAGATCACTGTGAACTTGAAACTTTTAAATGTTGTTTTCGGTAGTCACAAGATGTGTGTCGATTCACGTCACTTGAGAACTTCGAGCTCGTTGGTTTTAGTTATTGTCTTGTAATCGAGAGGTATTATTTTATAAACTGGAATAAACAAAGTGTCTGACTGTAACATTTCAGAGCGAATATAAACAAAATGGCATTCTAACATCAAAGCGATGATGGAAAAGTAATTAATTATAGTTAAAAAAAACTAAAAAACACGCTTTCTCGTATTCTTCTCATCAAATTCATTTGATTCCCATATTCTTGGAATGCATACAAAATAACTAGACCGCCATCTTTGGGAGTCCGCCATATCAGATTTAGAATGACGTCACTTAGTTAACTATACATTGTCATCCAAACTTAACATGTATCCAAACTTTCAGCTCAATCGGAAACCGGGAAGTGGGTCAAATTTAACTTCTAAGATTTTATATAAACAGTAAGTTACAGGTGAAGCTAATAAAAGCGTGTTAAAAATAACTGAGACATAAACAATTAAATAGCTTACGTCAATCCCGATGAAAGTTGTTGCGGAAATATAAAACGCTTTGAAAACGACTGCTATCGTTGTCTAGGCACACATGTTTCCTTCAAAGTCTAAGCACTTGTTGATGACAATGCCTTCAAACTTCCTAAAACTATAACCACTAATATTATTGTTTTTTGTTTTAGTCCGATCTGTAATTACATATTAAATTTGACTATGGCTAATAATAATCATATCGATAGCTGTATCTATAGTACTATATTTTAATTCAAACCTAATATGTTGCATGCCGTAAGGTAAAATGTATCGGGACACTTAGCAAATATTCCAACTTATATGTATACCTACATTATCAGCAAATAAATGATTTCTTTCTTTCTTTCTAACCTTCAAACTTCCTAAAACTATTCTTGCACTATCCGGCAGCCATCGAAATACATCCACCGTGATCCATCGTCACCCTTTAAAATCCTTTAAAAAACGCTAAATCCAAGCGGAACAGGAAAGTTTAAGGAGAAAATAAATAAAAAAAAGAGTAAAAAATCAACCTTCCCGAGTTTCAACTGTGATTATCTGGAATAGGTGTAATTAATTTGACAGGCCCGGGGGCTGGCCCTTAATTACGACTTGGTATTAAGACGCTCGAGGAAATTATTTGAGACGGTACTCTGTGACAACCGAGTGTTGGATGCTAATGTACGTTTTTAAGGAATTTATAGGCTGTCGATGTGTATTTTTAGCCGACTTCAATGAAAGCTAAAATAAGAGTTATGTATTGTCATTGCATATTCAAACCTTAGTGTGCCAGAGAGAGACAAAAAATAGCAACATCAACAAGAAATTTCCTTGTAACTTTGGGAGCTGACTGTACCGTAAAAAAAACAGTTGAAATTTATGGTTGACGAAACGAAAATCAATGTATGAAGATTAAAATAGTTACGAGAGGGGACTTTTTTCACTTGTTATGCACGTCTTTTGTTTAGTTGGCGAATCGTGAAAGTTACCAAACGGGACGTGCCCAATTTAATGAGGTTTGCGTTTGTTCTTTATTCGTCTGAGGTTAAACGATTATAAAGCCAGTGACGATTTAAAAATTTTGTTTAAATTAAAATTCAGCTCGTTAAGCCGTTGGTCCCGGGTGTCATTTGTAGATCTTTGACATTCGTTAGGTAGTCAGTGGCCCGAAAAGTCTGACAACCAGTCTTTCCAAGGAATATCGTATTACCCAGTATTAACTGGGTTGTGGAGGTCAGATAGGCAGTCGCTCCATGTAAAATACTGGTATTCAGCTGCATCCGGTTAGACTGGAAGCCGACCCCAACATAGTTGGGAAAAAGACTAGGCAGATGATGATGATGATGTTTAAATTGAAATTCATTTATTTTGTTAAATAGAAAGCTCGTTTCTCAATAAATATAACCAATATTTTTTCTATCTTGACAGTAGATATTATGAGCAAGCGCTTATACTCTTGCAGTTAGCCCATTATTTAACACCTCTGTGTCAGACGGACAAAAAAGTGAGATTATTATAAATTAGTTTTTCCCTTTAAAACAAATACCTGCTTAACTTTTCCACGTGGATTGGCTTAGATTTACTTATTTGGATTAATTATTTCATTTCAAATTTATTATGTACATTAATAGATTACAAAAATATCTAAAATAATGAAAAAAAGAAGACTAAAAGTAAGTACCTATATACATACATATATACAACGACGACAATAGGACACTTGGGCGTCAAAGTACTCCTTCGTATCGCTGTCATCTGGAATCGTTCCCAGAAGACTGGCAGCATTGCCACGCTGAATAGCAATGCTAATTATTTGGCCAAAGAAACAGCCAGCCCTCTGGTCACGCGAAGTGTCGACAAATTAATTAATCCAAATAACTGAATCTTAGTCTTTTCTTACATGAAACCGTCAGAGGAAAAACGTCATCTCCATGTCAACACACGAAAAATTCAAGAAAATCTTTTCACCCATAACATTCGTAGAAGCAAAATCTTGTATTTCCACATCACCGTCTTTCATTCGTGGCATACATATGTAAAATATTTCTCACAGCTTTAATACAAGCCGCATAAATATTTTCAGGCGGCAAGATGAATGGGTGGTATTTTCATTGTGCATTCAGTTTTACGGGAGTTAAGTGTACCTACGTGGTGTATTGTTCGGGGTGGTTAAGTTTGGGATGTACTCAATGGTTTTGTATTTTTACTTAACATAACATCACGCCTGTAATCCCCGAAGGGTTAGGCAGAGGTGTACCTAATAGTACACCCACATTTCGCCAGTTATGTTTAAGTCCCATTTTATAGGGGGCGAGCCTATTGCCATCAACCTGGAGCAAATTCATACTCCGTGGCTGCTACTGAGAAATTCCTGGTGGAAAAACCCAATGACACTTTGCACGACTTGGGAATTGAACCCAGGACCTCATGCTCAGCAGTCGAGCTTGCGACTACTAGACTAACGAGGCAGTATTTTAAATTGCTTAAAAGTAAGTTTGTTACTTGAGTGGTTAGAAAACTTGAGAAAGTAGTTGATTTTCTCAATGTTTACCGAGAGGATGTTTTTATGATTAAAACTGAAATGGGACTTGGCAAGCCATGTCTGCCGGATGACGGCAAAGCTGTGGGCTCGCATTTTGCAAAAATGGAGTCCTGAGACAGCTACACGGGGTCCCGGCAGACTGAGAAGAAGATGGCGGGACGCCTTGGATGGCTTGGTGAGATGGGGCGCAACATAGAAAACTTTGGGAGGAATGGGGGGAAGCTTTTGCCCAGGAGTGGGACAGCTTAAAAAAAATCACTGAGTTCAATCTCTGATTTGCATGGTTGCAGCCACTTTGTCAATCGTGCTGCGCCGACCCCAAATAACAAGCAACAAGAAGATGATGAGGCCCTTCTGCTCTCTCATACTTGGAAGAAGAAAGTAAAGCGAGTTTATTGAAATTATAAAAAAATACACTTTAAAATTATTAAACAGTTTGACGTTGTTAATGTTGCACGACAGTTATTTGCATCTAATCACAAAAAACGTTTGACATATCCACACTTTCTCATAATTTGCTTTTCTTCAATAGCACTTGGGAGAAATTGCAGATACACTCATTACCACATAATCAATCTAGTCCTTGCAACCCAATATTTCACCACAAAACACACGTCATATATTATGTATGACTCATGTCATTGCCAAACTGTGTTGCAAAGTAAAAGCTAAACTTACTGCAAATAACGAAACTAATGTATTAAGTTCTAAAGTCAAGAGTAATCGATATTGGAGATCCGCAAATATGATGCCCATACTTCAGTACGAAGGAAAACTCTTCTATTAACAAAAGGACCGGAACCTACACACTATTGTCTTGTAACAAAAAGAGACTTTGAAACAGTCGGTGAAAGATTTAAATCACTAGATCGGTTCTGAAGTCACACGAAAAAGTTTATACCCTGAAAAGAGTTAGGTCGCACAGTACAACAACAATACCATTTTTTGACACGTTACTAAGAAACTTGTACTGTCACTTACGGGATATCTTCCGTGATTGTTCATTATTTTGAGCTCCCGATATTTCAATTCGACGCTATTGCAAGCGCCATATTATGACAGCGTACGTTACAGCGAATCTATTGATTCGAATCTTTGGATACAGTGGTGAAGAGAATAACAAGTCACAATTACTTAAAGTCACATGAGGTATTCATTTGTTTGTAGGTATTCCATAATTCTGATTATGGCCGGCGGCGGTGATCACTTTCAATTTTTTTTTTTAAACAGCCCCTTTTCTGACAGTTTTGGTTTATAACTGGATGTAAATACTCGAAAATACTTTTATAAGCTTGTGTGCATTGTATTTTATACGATAGCATTATTTCGCACGACGGTGGCAACATTTTGACCTTGACAGGTCAGCTTATACTGGTTTTCTCCGCACAAGAGGTTACTGCTCTTCCCTTCACTTCTCACTGCTAATTTAGTGATATTCACCATGTATTTGGATAACCTTCTCGTCCATTCACCTATGAGTGTTCTTTCTGTATCAAGTAACTCTGAGTTTTAACCATGAAATGCTAAGAGCACGGGACCCGCACCTGCCTCGCCTTCGAATATGAGACATAAATTGTGTGTAAGTGTACCATAACCTTAGTGGCCGCGATTAGTCTTAAATATGTTTATATCCTCTGTGGTATAAGTAAGTTTTGTCGGAGGATAATAAAAAGTCGAGTAATTAGGTGTGGACTGGCGTCCCCACCGAGGGTGTCTCCACGTTGTTGTCGTGGTGGGGCTTGCGTGTCTCAATGACCTTGGGGCTCTGCCGGTAGAGTTACTCATGCCGGAAAGGTCCAAGTGAGAGACCAGACTAAGCGGGACACCTGGCAGAGTCCTTTACATCGGACTTCTGCGGAGGGCGCACCGTCTGTTGACTTGAATTGTGCGCGATTCACTATCCGAACTTTTGGAGAGTGAATAGGGTGTTTTCTTCGGGTGTCGTGCGGTGGCTCACTGAGCGGAGTTATCGGACGACACTTGATTTGTGATTCGGTTCTCAAAGTTTTGAGGAGCGAATCTGGGTTGGGGTTTTTCGCCAAGTACCGAACAATGACTCACGGAGCGGGTCGTTGGGCAGTACGTGGTGAGATTGGAGTTCTGGAAACAGCATCGGCCGCGCATCGTCTCAAATAACGGTGTTTGGTTCGCTGTACCCAGAATTTATTGAAGGTGCTAGTTGCATGTCATAACCTAAACAATCGCGCGAGAAGGGGAGATTCATTTTCAGTAAACGTCTGCTCATCAGACGTTACTGTCAGGTGAATCAGTAGCTTCGCGGACAATATAGGAGTCCTTGGATGTCGAGTTGTCGCCCGAAATGACAGTGAAGAAAAGAGTTTGCTAGCCAGTCGCTGCTGCAAACTTTAGGGAGAAAACCCTTTTAAAAATCTTTTACCTGGGGACCCCACCCCATAAAAAAGGCAAAGCTGAGTTCAGCAATAATAATGGAAGCGAATCAATCAAAAGAACTACCCCAGGAGGGTACCTGTTGCTCCGCAGCAGGAGAATCCCTCACCGAGCAGAGCTCGGTCAGTCCCACGTATTCTGGGGGGGACAATGATCGCTTTAAACCCCAATCGCATTTTTATCCGTCCTTTAAGGGCGCATTGAGCCAGGGTGTTCTGGGTTCTATTCCTAATACATCCGTGACACCGGACCAAGAGCAGACTACCGCAAGCCTGCTTTCTGACAATTGGAGAGATTATAGCTCACAGGATTTAGCCAGCATAGGGTTGTCAAAGAAGGCACAGAAAGTGCCAAAGGGGGTATCAACGCGTACACAATTCGTACGCCCACCTACCCCAATTGCCAAAGAGATGGTAAGTGACACCTGCGAGTCTTCTTGCTCGCAAATGTCATACGCCTCTGAAACGTCGACGAGATCGTCTCGGTACCGCATGCGCAAGCGAACGCAGATGTCTGGGACCAAGAAGAAACCTGTTACGCCGCTGAGCCTTAGCAAGTCACCGACCAACAGCGGACAGGATGGTGAAAACACCGACCTTGCGAGTCCACCAGCTAAGCAGGCCAAAACTCGGGCAACGGCAAAGCAAAATATGCCAAAACCAGAAATGTTGGCCAAAACGATGCAGGCACAACAAACGACGGAACTCAACTCATGCATCAAAGACAATCTTAGAAAAATTGAGGAAGTTGCAAACGAATCGCGCAACCTCAAAGGGAGTTTTGTCAACAGTCTCAAGTTGGCGGTCGTGACAGTGCAAGCCGCAGTGGATGAGTTGGCCAAGCGATCAGCCGTTGAGGTCAACGTTGAGAGGTTGGAGACAGAAAACGCTGAGTTAAAGGCTCGGCTTACCAGTCTTTCAGCGCAGGTCGAGAAGTTGACAGCGCAGGTGACCCTCCTTAGTTGCCATAGTGAAAGAACGACGAGCCCTGCAGTGGCCACTCCTTCAATGAGACTTAGGCAGGCTGTTGCCACCGTACCTTCTGAATGTAACGAGTCAGAGGCACAGCTTCGGCGTTCTATAGCCTTAGAAATTGGGAGCATGGTTGACGCTAAACTGGCCGCTATAGAGAAGAGGTTGCCTCCAGAGAAGCCTTTGCGTCCGCCACTTGCCGCTGATACGAGGAGGGTTTTGCCAACGGCTGTCACTGCCGACCCGTATCTGGTTCCTAATTCCGTAAAGAAAAACGGCAGGGGTAAAGGAAAAGGCAAAGGTAAAAGCAAGGCGGTAGCTCAAGTAGTGGAGTTGCCCGCTGTGCCTACGGCGTCCACCCAGGCTTCACAGGCTCTGCCGGATGCAACGGAGGCTTGGTCTACTGTAGTGGGGAGAAAGGCAAAGAAAGTACAGGCTGCCGCTTTAGCGTTGTCTACTCCTGCAAAGGGGAAAAATCAATCAGTGAAACTGCCTAGGGTTCCCGCCACGGCGGCTATAACAGTCTCATTAAGGGATGGATCAACTGCCACCCTCGGGGAGGTCATGTCCGCGGTGAGGCAGCGAATTCGCTTAGCTGATGTTGGCATTCACACCGTTGGTCAGAAAAGGGCAGCTGATGGCGGTATGGTCATTACCGTTCCTGGCGCCGATTCTTCCGCCAAGGCAGACAATCTCGCCAGCCGTATGCGCGAGGTCCTCACTGAGTTTGATGTTAAAATTTCACGTCCAACAAAAAGAGCTGAGGCGAGAATAATGGATCTCGATGACGCTGTGACGCCTGAGGAAGTGGCAGCTGCTATTGCTGAAGTGGGCGACTGTTCCCCCGAAGACGTAAAGGTGGGTGAAATCCGTCGTCCACCTGCTTCTCTAGGACACGTCTGGGTCCGTGGCCCCTTGGCAGCAATAAGGAAGCTGGCATCCGATAAGCGCTTGCGCTTAGGATGGACGATTGTTCGTGTTCAGATTTTAGCGGCGCGTCGTATGATGTGCTTCCGTTGCCTCGAGCCCGGGCACGTCCGCCGTCGGTGCACAAGTGCGGTTGACCGCAGCACCCAATGCTATGCTTGCGGGGGAGCTCACAAAGCGAGAGAATGCACGTCACTGACCATGCGGTGTCCGTTGTGCGCAGATCACGGTCTTCCAGCGGATCACCGACTGGGCGGAAAAAAATGCGCTCCGCGTAAAAATCTAGCTGCGCTTGTCCCCATTTCATTGCAAAGATCGGTACAGGTACCAATGGGTGCAGGCCCTGAGGAGGAAATGGACGCTTCACATTCTCAGCCTTAAATGTTCTCCAATGCAACCTGAACCACTGCCGCAACGCGCAAAATCTTTTTATGCAAACTATTGCGGAGTGGTCGGTTGCCTTGGCGGTGGTAGCTGAGCCCTATGGTCTTCAGGATCACCCTCGCTGGTTCCGGGACACCGCGAACTCTGTCGCAATTTATTGGGCTTCCGGGAGCGGTGGGCCTCACTGCTCTATTCTAGATAGAGGGCAAGGATTTGTTGCTGTGGAATGGGGACCTTTGGCAGTAGTGGGCTGCTACGTGTCTCCAAACATTTCTCTCACCGAATTCGAAGCATATCTAGATGGGGTTGCGAACTGCATCCGGTGTAAATGTGCACCCCGGCAGGTACTCGTCATGGGTGACTTCAATGCTCACTCCAGAGTTTGGGGCAACTCCCGGGACAGGCCCAGAGGACAAGCTGTACAAGACTGGGCGGCGTCACTTGACCTCCGACTTCTAAATCAGGGGTCTGTTGCCACATGCGTTCGTTGGCAGGGGGAGTCGATTGTGGATCTCTCATGGGCAACTCCTTCTGTTACTCGCATGGTGTCGGAATGGAGAGTAGCGGAGGAAATGGTCACACTCTCTGACCATCGCCACATTGTCTTCAAGGTGACACTCCGGCCTTCTGGCGGCCCCACCCGGTCAAATTCAAACCCACCGGCGCGACGATGGGCCCTGAAGCAGCTCAATCGAGACATGCTCGTCGCAGCTGCAAATATAACAGCTTGGCCGGAAGATACTCCCTCCGAGGGAGCTGCGTCCGATCCAGAGGAAGAGGCGGCCTGGTTTCGGGAAAAGATGGCATCCATTTGTGACGCTTCCATGCCCCGGGTTAGGAGCGGCCAGCGTTTTGGTGCAGTTTACTGGTGGTCGGAAGATATTGCGCTATTACGCGTGTCCTGCCTAAGGTCCCGATGCCAGTATCAGCGCACTCGACGCAGACGACAGCCAAGTGCCACGGAGGAAGAAATTGCCAGAGTTTATAGAGCATATCGAGAGGCGACAATGGAGCTCCAACGCGCCATCGCTGATGCTAGGTCAAGATCGTGGCGGGAACTTATTGATGGGTTGGACAGGGATCCATGGGGAAGGCCATATAGGTTGGTCATGGCTAAATTACGTCCATGGGTACCCCCAATCACAGAAACCATGGATCCAAATCTGCTGGAGAGAGTCGTTAACACGCTCTTTCCAGTAGTTAGAGACAGACCCTCGCCACTACTGTCATCGGCAGACTGGTTTGACGAGTTAGGGGTAACAGAAAGCGAGCTGGACAGAGCCGTTAGACGTTTGGGGGCTCGTAACACCGCACCAGGCCCGGATGGTATCCCTGGCCGGGCTTGGGTTCTAGCTTCGGCTGCTCTGGGGGACCGCCTAAGACGATTGTTCAACAGCTGCCTCCGTGCGGGCGTGTTCCCCTCCAGCTGGAAGGAGGCTAGATTGGTTTTGTTGAGGAAAGAAGGCAGGGACCTAGAGTGTCCCTCTGCATACCGACCAATTTGCCTGCTTGACGACGTCTCCAAACTATTCGAAAGAATAATTGCCGAAAGACTCGTTGAGCATCTATCACGTGTTGGTCCAGACCTCGCCGATTGCCAGTATGGCTTCCGACAGAAGCGTTCTACAGTGGATGCGATCCAACGTGTCCGATCGCTGTCGGAACAGGTAGTATCCCGGGGTGGGGTGGCGTTGGCAGTAAGTTTGGATATCGTCAACGCCTTTAATTCTCTGCCCTGGCATGCGATCAGAGCGGCACTAGTACATCACAGAGTGCCACCTTACCTGCAGTGCATCATCGGGGCTTATCTTCGCGACCGACACATTTGTTATGTGGGTCGGGACGGTAGTGTTAATCGCAGGGAGATTACGTGTGGGGTTCCGCAGGGATCTGTCTTAGGGCCTCTCTTATGGAACCTCGCTTACGATGTTGTCCTGCGTATTGATCTCCCCGTTGGCGTTAATGTCGTTTGCTATGCAGACGACACTCTAGTGTTAGCCGGCGGGGACACCACCGAAGAAACCACTCAACTTGCAGAACTCGGATTGGAAAAAGTCGTGGCATCGATCCGCGAGCTGGGTTTAGAGATAGCGCCTCATAAAACTGAAGCACTATGGTTCCACAAGCTGCCGAGGAGTAGAGAGCCGCCCAGCTCTTTAGTCAGAGTGGGAGATGCGCAAGTCCAGGTGGGACGATACATTAAGTATCTCGGCCTAACCTTGGATGGTCGGTGGGGCTTCGAAGAGCACTTTGAGCGCCTGGTTCCCCGAGTCGGGAAGGCAGTGGGTGCGTTGCACAGACTGTTACCCAATCTCGGAGGGCCTCGAGAAGAAGTTCGCCGCCTCTACGCGGGGGTCGTGCGATCGATGGTCCTCTATGGGGCGCCTGTTTGGTCAAATAGGTTGTCGGGCGTCCGGCGCTGCAGGACTAAAATCAACAGCCTGCAGCGAAAAATGGCTATTCGTATTGCACGAGGATACCGTACTGTGTCCTTTGAGGCGGCAACTCTCCTGGCTCGTTTTCCACCGCTGGATATCCTGGCAGATATGGACACGAGGGTTTATAGCCGAATCCGCGATATCCGCCAAAGTGGTAATAGTGTACCAGGAATCGCTGTTGCAAGGCTGAGGCGGCAGGAACGGCGACACGCGCTCGAGCAGTGGCGTGAGCGGCTGCAACAGCCGCAATATTCGCGTAAGCGCGTTGTCGAAGCCGTCCTGCCGCACTTCGAAGCCTGGCTGAAAAGAGAGGAGCGTATCTCCTATAGACTTACTCAGGTACTTACCGGGCACGGTTGCTTCGGTGAGTACCTGAATAAAATTGGGCGAGAGGCCACAACAAATTGCCATCATTGTGGAGGCAACCTGGACTCAGCACAGCACACGCTCGAGGAGTGCCCTGCATGGGACTCTGAACGACGGGTCTTGGTAGCCAAGATCGGGCAAGACCTGTCTCTGCCAGCCATAGTTGGGGCTATGCTGGCGGAGTCTGACAACTGGAGGGAGGTGACCTCGTTCTGCGAGACCGTGATGGTTCAAAAGGAGGCTGCCGAGCGGGATCGTGAGAGAGCCGATCCCAATAGGAGAAGAAGTCGTCGGGGAGGCAACCGCCTCGCCGCTTAACACGCCGAAACCCCGCCTGCATTAACTAAAGCAGGTGGGACACTGGGTCACGGGCGTCCAGAGTGGGGACTCTGTGCGCTTACCAAGTGACCTTGGATATGACCGGCAGCACAGTGGTCACGTGCTGCCGTGCACACTTGCACAGCGAGGCTCAGGGGAGATCTCTGCATAGTCGCCCCAGGGATGTGCCTTAAGAGGCGTTGCACAGAGGGGGCTCTGGACAGGTCTTTTAAGAGGAAACGGTGCCTCCTCTCATGTGTGGATGGTGACCACCGGGGTGGTTTTAGTGCGGTAAAAATCCCACACTCCCCGGTCTTATCCCCAAAGACCGGTCGCCTTTTGAAGGTTTCCCCCCGAAAACAAAAAAAAAAAAAAAAAAAAGGTGTGGACTGGCGTGGAAGTAATTTGAGTTTACGTAGTAGTATTCGTGTAGTTTATGTTTATGCTCAACATCAAGTTGTCGAAGTCTTTTGTCATAGAATACAGCATGTTTCAGTAAGGTGTGGTCATATTTCAGGGTATATAGTATAGACCATTAAACTGAACAAGCTAAAGTGGGAGTAGGCTGGCCAGGTATCACGAATGTACCCCGAGAGGTGGGCATGGATCGTCACTCACTGGCACCTGATGGAGGAAATCGCCGCTGAGGTAGACCGCGACGAAGATGGTGTGACGATCTGATTTTGTTTGCTGTGCGAACATAGCCAGAGATCGCACAAGATAGAGAGGTTTGGAAGGAGAAAGGGGCGGCCTTCACCCAGCGCTCTTGACAACCTAACAAAAAAAAAACTGAACAAATTTCTCCTTGGGACTAAATTTTGATACTTACTCGATTCTAATGCGACAGCTGTTTTTTTTTTCAGTTTAACGATCTGTAGCATATTTCTAAATATGACTACATCTTTCTTATACATGATGCTGTATAGTACCGTTCCCAGTTTTGAGAGATCCAACTTGCGTCAAGCTAAACGCGCACGCGTCACTTATTTCCTTTGCGTGGTACTTCCTTAGGTTGATGAAAATCAGGAAGGGACTACAATGTTTTTTCCACAGTGTAATCAAGATTAATTTGTTTTAATATAATATGAGAGCAATATATTATGAACCCCCTCCAAAAATTCAAAAAGCTCTAAATTGTAATAATTCACATCTTTCTACATATTACTTCGAATTACCTAAAGTTTTCTTTTCGCCTACATTTTTGAACAAAGTGCGCTTCAACACAAAAAGAGATAAATAATTACGTCACACACTGCATAATTATGCCGACCGCGATGGCTCGTTCGAATCGCGGACTCGCTGTGCCACTAACCCGCAACACTCGCCCGCTAAGTACAATGTGTGGATTTAAAATTCCATTTCCGTGGACGTGATCGCATAAGTTCCGATCCGGATTCCGGAACGGAGCCGTGTTTGCGCAGTTCCACCGGTTTTAAGTGTTCTCCTTTTTGTTTGTCAGTTCCGTGGTTATGTTTTGTTACAGTTGCGTATTGATTGTACTTATTGTGAGCGGAGAGAGGGTTGGATCGCTTTTTGTTTTCTCGTATCGGAATTTTGAGTTGATTGAGGTTGATTGCCAGATTTGTTTGGCAAGTTGCAGAGTGGTGGTCGATGTGAACATGTTTGATTTCGTGATTTCGTTTCGGTTTTTAGTAGTGGATGTTTGTTCCTAACAAACTTACTGATGAACGAAAGGACTTTGTCTATTGTACTTTAATAAAGTTTAGCGTATTATGCTAGTAAGTTAAGTAAATTGCGCTTAGGCACGCTAGCGAGAATGTTAATTTAAAGTTTTCTTATTAGTTGTATGAACTTGTAAATCGAATCGAAAATGTAGGTGGTATCCATTGGAACAAGGCAAGCGATCCGTTCAATTCGATTATGAATATGAATGTACAGACGCCAGCACGTCAAGCTACCACAATCTGTCAAATTTCTTTAATAGATCTTCAATTTTATCGCTAAAGCATTAGGTTCAAGGTTGATTGGGAAAATTTGACAGTTTCGGGTAGCTTGATGTGCTGGCATCTGTACCTAATAAATGTATGATATTGAAAAGGAACGAGTGTGTAAAGTTCATAAATTTTGAATAGAAATGTGCAGAAACTTTCTATTCAAGATTTTTTATAAAACCTACTCACAATTGCACTCACACACTCAAGAAATAAAACCTCAAATATACCTTAACCCGACAAAATACTTAAAGCCACATACCCTAACAAAAACCTAACTTTAATACTCAGAAAGCGTTTGCCCAAAATGCCTACATCTTAAGTCGGATGACCTTTAGGCCGACCCTTTCTTGACTATTTCCAAGACTATTTGTCATCCGGTATTATCCCTACCCGGGAAAACCGGGTAAAACCATCACTTATTTGAATTAATTGCTGTGCCCGAGATCAAAACATGGGTAGTCTAAGATTTAGACATTTTTGCCTGTAATGTAATTCGTCTTAGTCTATTTTAAGTGCGTGTAACATAATTCGTCTTAATTAGGTCTAGACTTTGGTGTAATTTGTAATTTGTTGTATAAGTTGTGTATCGTTTGGCTGTTTTTCATTTTGGTGGGAAACGTATTCTTGTCAGAAACTGAATATTCTCATCTTCTTTACAGGATTTCCACCAGGTGCGGGACATGCTACGCCCACAAGTTATCATGTTACCTGCACAAGATGATTTACAAAAATGAATCAGCAGGAGCTTATCTTTTTCCAAACAGCTATTTTAGGGTCAGCTTCCAGTCTAACCAGATGCAGCTGAATACCAGTATCACAACACATAATTATTACAAAGTACAAAAGTGAATAAAATTCATTAAATATTTTATGAGTCCATCAAGAGATGATGTTAGAATCTGAACAACAGCATCCTCTTCAACCAGTTGTCGCCAGTACGTCCCAAAACGACAACTTGTTTAGTATTTTAGGAAGCCTGTGTTCAGTAGCAAAACTTTGCTCCATTATATTATGTATGTCGGATCCGGTCATTGGTACGGATATAAAATGAATCGCAAGTACGCTAGTGGTGACATCATGCGACCAACTTACAAGTCTACCCCCACACCACAGCGTACTTCTACAGAGCCGTGATATTTACAGCTCGAGGCGAGGACGACATGGGATGTCTGATCGCAGAGGAGATGGGACCTTCCCGGTACCGTACCCGATTCATTGTGCCCCGTGTTATTGTGTTAAATTGTAATTTCAAGTAATTTGTTAGTTTAATCGAAACAGTGTATAGCACCCAGTGTATTTTCACTGCACAAAATCTTCTGCCCACGTGATGTACGAGCCTAACGGAATAAATCCTGACAATCCGACATGTATTTACTCAAATGCATTATTACCTAGCCTTGTTCAGAAACAAAGGTACAAACTTGTACAAAGATACTTCCATCCTATTCTCTATCCTAATTGAGTTACCTTTTCGTTGACCACTCAATCTCGAACAAAGGTAACAGCTTTCTGCAGGTATTTAAAAATGAAACGTAACACAATAGTGGTCTAGTAAGGGGCCGAGACTCAATTAGTGCATGCCTTCACTATGTCGGAGCAACCACTTGATTAAGAGAATGTAAATAATTTGTTGTTGGGAGTCCAAGTTGCAGGATATAGCGGATGTTGAAAACATGATGTAAGTCATGGGATTGAGAAGAACTACAAGAATTTATCGCATATCTTTTTGATCTGCCCGATAAAATGGTAGCTACCCGAAGATAGGTAAATGGTGTGTTATCACAGCGGATAACCAACTTTTTACAAGTTTCTTGAAGAATGCGGAAGAGAAATAGTCAAAGATCGAGTGTCATAGCGTTCGATTGAGGAGTCCAATATTCAGTGGTTGACTCAGATAGGCTGGCAGCGATGATCATGATTTGCCAAGATGGCAATAATAGTAAGTCCTTAGTTTAACACATCAGATGTTTTATGTTATAATCCAAGTACTGTTTGTTATATTTTCTTCCGTATTGGCATCCGTATATTTTTTCACGAGTGACCACTGAAAACCAGCGCTGCTGAGCTGTGGGCCATGGAGTAACCATGCAGTTTCTTGCTGGTTCTTCTCCACAGGAAACGACCAACCCGAACCGTGCACCTTTTTGTCGACGTTTTATAAGTGCCCATCTAGGCCTATGTGAAATAAAATATTTTGATTTTTGGCCGCCCCTAGCACAGCATCATGCTGAGTGGTATACTGTTTGTCGCAGTCACGACGTGCAAGCTGTCAATTTTTTTTTTCTTCCGTCCTGTTTTATTTATAAATATTTGTTATGCGTTGTATGTTTATTGTTTATTTTTTTTTTGTCATTTTGTATACACGTCATGTCACAGCGAAAAATAAATATTTTTTCTTTCTTTCTTTCAATTAACACAGCCTTTCTCACTCCGTTACCGGACATGGGTCTTCCCAAGCTGTGTTACAACCCCCACTCTTTCACCTTCAGCATCACGTCTGCCAATATGTTTTTAACAAACCACCAAAACTTAACTGACAGTCAATCTACTAATCGAAACTCTTCGCAACATCGCTTTACCCGGATGTTCAATTTGGACATTACTTTTCCAAACCAATGGCCAAGCTTTATTTTTGATAAGTAAACAAGGTCAGTTGGGAATGACGTGCCAAATCATGGGAAGTGAGATGATTCCTTAAAATGATATTAGTTCCGATGTCAGTCATTTTCGGCTTCCTTAAGCCATCGATTTGATATTAGCCGTCGAAATCTGTTTTGATATTCATGGTTGACTGTAACGCGTGGGTGGCACAAGGTTGTTGGCTCCGCCGAGACCGGGCCAGGAAGAAGTGGTGAGATGACTTAGACGCTTACACACGGCGACACTTCAATTTATAGAAGATGATTTTATTATTAATCGTTTATTTCAGACATGACTTATTTGAGTTAATGTCCTATGTCCCCTAGATGGGGCAGAGTGCGTCCACAGATGTTGTCCACCGCAATCGGTCTTGAGCTTCACGCTTCATCTTGCTCCACGTCATATTGATGCTCGCCGCTTCTGCCAGCACGGTGCGACGCCAGGTTTGACGGGGATGGCCACGCTTTCTTGTCCCTTGGGGATTCCAGTCCAAAGCTTGTTTGGGTATGTGGTCGGGGTCCCTTCGGAGCGTGTTGCCAACTGTCGACGTGTCGTTCCGAGATAATTTCTAGGACGGGTTCTGTACGACCATTAAGAATTATTATTATTAGAATAGAATTATTATTCCCCTATTGCGTGGGATTTAAAACATAACTGACGAAATGTGGGTGTAATTACTCCAAGCAAATTTTCTTGCCAAGAAAATTCTCCATTTCAAAATCTCTGCTTTCTTCCCCGCTTTTCTTATCAAATTGGGCCAAATCCCTAAGAATTCTCAGTACCTACGAATATTGCGTCAGAATTGGATTAAGCGGTGTTTAGTTAAAACCGATGAAAGGGTAAGATCCAGTGATTATTCCACCGTATTGTCTAATTTAGAGATTGTAGTAGCTACTTGTAATTTCCTCGACTCTGTGGAAATTGTGTAAACTTCGATCTTCAAACGTAATTAGAAATGGCTTTTAATTGTCGTCTGATTGTCGTGGGTGGCTTGTAAATGTGTGCGCTGGTTTTATGAAGTGTTCAGTAATTTTGGAGGTTCAAATCAAATCAAATCATTTATTTTACTTGAATATGGATACACATAAGGATGAAACACAACAAATATACATAGCTCAGGACCTCATCCTACCCAAACAGGTTTGCAAAACATGTTCTTTTTATTGTATCGAGATTTTTTCCTGATTTTGATTTGTCTACACTATAAAGACGTGAAGTTGTATCCATACAAGGAGGTAATCTTCAAACTAATCATTTGATTTCAAAATTTTTATAGCCGACAAACAGATGCATTATTGCCGAGAGTATAATGCTTCTTCTATGCAGACAAAGTCGTGGGCAGAAGTTGTATTGTATAACGGGCTGATGTCCGCAACTCCACGTCCAAAGCGCGTATTTTGCGAGCGGGTGGGCAGAAGTTTGTTCAGACTAAAATGAAAACATAGTCAATAACCATTGGTAATATTGACGCTGAAATATCCGAGGCTTTGGTACATTTGCCACGTGACATCATCAGTTTTCAATTCTACAAAATATCAAATAGACATCAGCACGAGCGCGCGCCGAGTAAACAACGTAAAATACGTCGATTTTAAAATTAAAAAACTCGTTTCACAAATAATGTTTTTATAATTTTGAGACTTATTCATATCTCTGGATGATACTGATTGTGCTTGTTGCAAACAATTTAACTAAAATGCTATAGGATTATTGTATTTAAGATTCAAAAATGTAGATTATTAAGAAACTTTTACACCGCGAGCTCGTGCTATGTACTGGGGCCTCAGTGGTAATAAGAAGTTGAAGAAATGTACGTAAGGTGTACGGCTAATAAGAGTCTCCTGAATGTGAGAACCGAATGGTCGTAATAACAATTCCAGCAAGTATTACGTGACTCTAATATTAAGAAAATAGGAGTTATCAGTTGTCTTCTTATCAAGCAACACTGATGGTTATCGAGTAAGTACTAAGATTCTAACACCCGTAGGTATTAATAAACAAGTCAAATTGATGAGGTATATGAGTCAAAATAATAATTTAAGATACGATTTTTATGTATTTAATTAAGTAAGTAATTGCTTGAAGTTAGACTTGCCAAAAGTTTCAATAGACACTACTACTACTACACACACACTACACTACACACACACACACACACACACATACACCCACACCCAGACACACAGACACACACACAGACAGACACACAAACACACACACGGACACACACACACACACACTACTACTTCGGTGAAATTCTTGCCTATTGCATAAAATTGGTTGCATAAGTAATTACTTACACTCAAGTTAACTTTAACTTTACTATAGATACCAAGGTGAGTGCAACAAACAGAATTATCATTGTAAAAAAAGACAGAGAAAAGCGCAAAAATATGCTAAACTCGGTACAACTAGCGGCCGGGCATGGCGTTATTGGGAATTTTCATCAGGAATTTCTCAATAGCAGCTACGGAGTCTAGATTTGTGCGAGGTTGACGGCAATTAGGCCCGCTCCCTATAATTGCGAAGATGTGGTGGAAATGTAGGTGTACAATTAGGTACATTTCTGGTGTAACCTTCGGGGATTACTGTAGTGACGTCATGTTTTATGTAAAATTCAAAAATACTATCCTCAAGCGGCGCAAATACTGTAACCTTATTGGTAACTACAGTTTTGAGCCGTTTGGGGTCGAAACGCTCGGGTCATGGGGCTCGAGTGCGTGTCTCCTTTTTAAAGAAAACTCTCGCCAACTGGTCGACACTTCGCGTGACCAGAGGGCTGGCTCTTTCTTTGGCCAAAGAATTAGCATTGCCATTCAGCGTGGCAATGCTGCCAGTCTTCTGGGCACGTTTCCAGATGACAGCGATGCGGAGGAGTACTTTGACGCCTAAGTGTCCTATTGTAGTCGTTGTTTAGATGTTTATATTTTGTTACTTTTAGTCCTATTTTTATCATTAGTTTAGTTCTATTTGTAGTTTGTATATAATGTAAATATAATTAATAACAAATAAATTAAATTATTAAAATACTATTAACTTAACCCTCAAACTACACCTAAATAGCCATCAAACATTCCCAACACTTCAAAACAAGCAATTACAACCACCAGTAAGTTTGATTAACCAAATAACTTCAGAGCAACATGTAAGATTCAATGTCGATGCAATCCCATTACTAAGATGGGAATGGGCCACGCTAATGGTAGTTCGGTAAACCATGAAATTGTGAGTTCTCTTGCTGAATGAGAATCGGGCTGTTTATGGTATGTAGATATGTTTTATTCTTCGTTTTGTGAGCTAAGGAAAGAGGAATTTGTATTTCTGAATGAGTTGCGTATAAGAGATTAGGTTAAGTCGTGATCGCCTAGGTTGATCTGTGGATGGGTGACCTGTCTGTGTCAGTGTCCGTTGTCCATAAATGGTCCGTAAAGTTTGGCAGATCCTTCTTTGTATTTATTTATTTATTTAGGATCACCAACAAATTATGTACACAAACACACGAAATAAATAATCGAGGACAAAAGTATTATGTAGTTGAACACCTTCACTTACAGGAGACCACAAAATGCATAATAAAATGTATAACTAAGCTAACAAAGATATAGTAGCATTTAAAAATTAAAATCAAAACATGTTAAGGTAATAAAATTAAATAGGGAAAATTAAAAATAACACAGTCACAGTAGCAATTAAAAAATCAAAACAATTGGTGAAATAATTAAAATTAACAAAGTCATAGTAGCAATTAAAAAAAATCAAAACACATTTGGTGATACAATTGGAAAAATAAAATTAAAATAGTAATTAACAAATGTAGAATGTAGGTTGCAGTTGAGAGAGACAGTAATCAAATCTGTGAAGAAAAACAAAACGTTGCTACGGAATGTATATTTTTCTGTATTGTAGCTTTGCAGTTTCTACTTTATATTAATGACCTACCCCTTCAAATTCGACACCCAATGACATTATTTGCCGATGACAGCACTGCTATAGTCGAATGTATGAATGAGACGAATTACGAAGATGAAATAAACAGAACACTTAAAACAATAATAGATTGGCTTAATAAAAATAATGTAGTCATAAATTTACAAAAAACTAAAGTCATGCATTTTCACCAGAGGTTACAGCCAAAAAAAGTAATCGTTGAATATAATGGCCAAATCGTTGACACTACGTCAGTGACTAAATTCTTAGGAGTGCATATTGACGATAAATTGACATGGAAATCTCATGCTGAAAATGTATGCCAAAAACTTAGTAAATCTTCATATGTACTCTATAACCTCTCAAATAAACTAAACATAAATACATTAGTTATAGCCTATCATGGATTAGTTGCTTCATTATTAAGATATGGTGTGATATTCTGGGGCAATTGCAGTGAAAGGGAAAGAATATTTAGAGACCAAAAACGATGTATTCGATCAATGACAGGTCTTAAGTTTACTGAAAGTTGTCAACCTGTATTTATATCCCTAAACATTCTGACATTTCCTTGTTTATATATACTAGAAGTTGCCCTATTCGTTAAATTAAATAAACACCTATTTACTTCAATGATTGACATAAGACAACGCACAGCACCAATGAGGTCCCAGTATAAAGCCCAATTGTGCACAGGTGGTCATAAAACAGCCTTGTTAAAAAATAGCATCCTTTCCATGGGACCGCTTGTATATAATAAATTACCTGAAAATTTAAAAGACCTTCCCATAAAAATGTTTAAAAAACAATTAACAAAACTACTGCTGGAGAAATGCTATTACACAATTAAGGACTTTTTAAATGACAAAACTATATAGGAAAATGTTATTGATAAATGTACGTTGTCTTTGCAATTTCGAATGTTTTAGATTATAATAATGACATTGTTATTTATTTATTATTTTTTATGGTTGTAGCTATATAGTTATTTGACAAACAGATTTTGACATTCAAATCAAATCAAATCAAATCATTTATTTCTTTGCAAACATGGGTATTAAGGGCATAGATGTTCTTTTATAATGAGGTTCTCCACATTTTGCCGTCACATGGGCATGCAAATAATTTGTTTACAAATATAAATTTAAAATAAGTGGCATGTCATTGGAATTGTATACAATAAAAGAAAAGAAAAATAAAAAATGTCGATATGGTCAAAGTAATAAAAAAAATTAAAATATTATCAATAATGTCAAACAGAATAGTATTATGCCAACTTGAATAACAATATGTCAATTGGAGTAAAAGTAGGTATATATTATAAATCGGTCAATAACAATAGGTATATATCAATCAGTCAGTGAATCATCATTTAGAAAGTCGTCAATTGAGTAATAGCTTTTCATAATTAAAATTTCCTTTAGCGCCCTTTTAAATTTTAATACATTCATGTTTTTTATAACATTGGGTAATCTATTATATATGCGTGGGGCGATACCAAATAAACTATTTTTCATTAGTGCAGTTTTACATTTCACTTGACATAATTTATTGACGTATTGAGTCCGTATTGGATTATATCAGATTATAACTGGTAGTAATTGTGATTGTAGTTAATGTTTTGGATTATTTTGACATTAAGCTTTTTAACATTACACATTATGACATATTCTTCATTATATCATTTGCGAGAGATTTATATTTAATTCATTGATTATTTTGATTATTATTGCTATCTTGATGTTATTTACTTTATTTATTTTTACACAAATCTTATACATTTTTAAATATTTCTTAAACGAAATACAATATAAAAAAACATTATTAACATTATGATTTCTTTCTTTCTTTTATTGCTATTTCCTTTATTCATTTCTATACATATAATTTACATTTTTAAATATTTCTATACAAAGTAATATAAAAAAACATTTAAAAATATAAAAAATAGTAGCCCACTGGTATCGGGAACAGGGTCCGAAATACCGGTGGTCAGGGCTCTTGAGAGAGGAACCTCCTAACAATACGCGTCGTGTCCAGAAGTACTGCTTTCTGAATCAAGCCCTTGATCCAGCTGCCAAGCGAGAGCCTATTATTGCTATTATTATTATTTTTTTGAGTCCGGTCTGTAATTACATATTAAATTTGACTATGGCTAATAATAATCATATCGATAGCTGTATCTATAGTACTATATTTAAATTCAAACCTAATATGTTGCATGCCGTAAGGTAAAATGTATCGGGACACTTAGCAAATATTCCAACTTATATGTATACCTACATTGTCAGCAAATAAATGATTTCTTTCTTTCTTGCTTGCAGGCACAAAATTTAACATGCACAAACACTCAGACCCAAAAACAACTGTCTCTGGCGCCATACAAACATTGTTTCATACATTTTCAGCTGATTATCCTGGAATCGGGATTGTAATGTGTTTCTTCTCTAATATATGGTTTTTATTTTTTTGTAGTAATCTTCCTAATAACAAATTTTCAAAAACACAAAAGATCATTCTTTATTTTTTTGTTTCTTTGGCCTAGTGGTCGCAAACGCGGCAGCTGAGCGGCTGCACAGTCAGACAAAATGTTATTCGGTTTTTCCATTAGGAATTTCTCAGAAGCAGAACGGAGCCTAAATTTTTGCCACAGCAATAGTATTTGTTAATTAATAGTAAATATTGTAGAATCGGGACCGTGAAAATGAAATATCTTCGATGTTGAAACACGACGTTTATTTTCTTCGTTTTTTTTACACCACAATACTTTTATTTCTCATTAGAATTAATTTTCTGTCTGTCTGCAACTTCTTTTTTACTCGTCGTCCATCGTTCTCCCTTTCCCTTTCATACTCTCTCTCTCTCACTCACACCTCAACGTTCCATTCCACACACTTTCATACGTTCCTTTTTAATCATATCCTACACATTTTTTTTTTTAAATAGTATTTATCGGCGCGACCAACTAGAATAATTAAGTTTAATCATTTGATTGTCCTTAAATTAGTTCATAAACCATCAGTTGATTACTTTGAGTTTATTACGATGTAAAATTAATGTTATTATTGTAATTTCAATACTTAACCTAAAAACTTGTAAACACGCGCACGTGCGCCGAGCCCTATAAATACGGCCGCACTGTAGGCGATCAGTTTAGTCGCACTCAAACCGCCGTACAGTACGGACCTCTTAGACGTCGTTACGCTGCCCATTGAATAAACGAAGTTTATAAAGTTTTGGTGAAGTTTTCTTTAAAAATGAGTGGTCATCAAGAAGACAACAATTGTGACGTCAGCAATGCTGACGTCACACTTTTTAAAAACAATAAGGAGGTTCCTCCTCCGTCATCAGAAGTGGGATTGCAAGAAGCTCTTACCCAACCCGCTTCCTCATCAGCTCTACCACCTGATCAACTGGAACAAACCAACATCCAGCAGCAAGAACCTGTGTTGGTTACCAATGCACCATTGGAAGCCGTACTGCAATCAAGACCACAAGCGTATCCTCACCATGGAATGCAGTTAGGTGGGATACCACCACAATTCCTGATGCAAATGATGGAAACTATGCAGAAAATATCGGAGCGCTTATGTGCTCCACCTACCGAAGCAAAAATAAGGATCAAGGACGTCTATTTACCATCATTCGATCCGGACACTCACATCGGTGTACGAGAATGGTGCCAGCATATAGATCAAGCGATTGAAGCGTACAAGCTTGATGATTTCGATGTACGCATGAAAGTCTGCAGCCTGTTGCGGGGTCGTGCAAAAATGTGGATTGATGATTGGATGGTGACTACTACAACGTGGGAAGAGTTGCGGAAAAATCTCATCACCACATTTGAACCCGAAAATAGATACTCCCGGGACATCATCATGTTTAGAGAACATGTTTACGACGCAACTAAAGACATTGCTGAGTTCTTATCACGTGCCTGGATCCTGTGGCGAAGGGTCACCAAAGACAAACTGGGCGACGAACACGCTGTGGAAGCTGTGATTGGATGCGTTAATGACGAGCGCTTGCGTATCGAACTGATGAATGCCAGGGCAACCACTGTCCCTGAGCTCATCTCAATTGCAACATCCATACGGAAGAAGCGGAGTCATCCAAGCTCCAGTTCCACAACATTTAACAAACGTTCACGTTTTTCGGACAATATGCCATCAACAACAAGCTGCCGTATATGTAAGAAGACGAACCACTCCACTAATGACTGCAAATTCAAACCTTCGGAGTCTAAACCCGAAGTCAGCAATAAGGATTCGAAAACAACAGCCGCAAACACGACAAACGAAAAACGAAACGAAACTGCTTGTACCTATTGCAAGAGACCAGGGCACACTTACGAAACTTGCTTCAAACGCGAACGTTCGTTGACTTCAAACGTTAACTGCGTAGCAAGCGCTAAGCTGGCTCCTATCACCATCAAAATAGGTGAAAGGTCTTTGCAAGCCGTCTTTGACAGCGGGGCAGAGTGCTCAATCGTCAGAGAATCGGTTGCTACAGCCTTACCTGGTCAAAGGAGACCAGTAGTCAATTATTTGAAAGGAATTGGTCAATTCCCCGCACTATCGTTAACCAAACTTACGACTGTGTGCGTCGTAGATACCATCAGTGTTGAGCTTGAGTTTTATCTATTGCCCGACTATGAAATGTCAACAGACATTTTAGTGGGTATGAACCTGATCCATGACACTAATCTAAGTGTGATAATCACATCCAATGGGAAGAAGCTAATCCATGAAACACTCGTCAATCATGTGAGTACAAGTTCTTGTCTCTTCCACAACTTGGACTGTGACCTAACCGATGAAGTTATGCAACTACGACGACTTCTGAACAAATACGAACACCTGTTTATCCGTGGATATCCTAAGACTCGGGTCAACACCGGCGAGCTAGAAATCAGATTGAAAAACCCTGATAAATTCGTGGAAAGAAGACCATATCGCCTCAGCCCAGTGGAACGAGAGAAGGTTCGCACCATAATCCAAGAACTTTTGGAAAATAACATCATTCGTGAGAGCAAATCTCCCTACTCAAGTCCCATCATCTTGGTCAAGAAAAAGAATGGTGACGATCGGCTTTGTGTGGACTTTCGAGAACTTAATTCAAATACTTTACGTGACCATTATCCACTCCCGTTGATCTCCGATCAGATTGACCAGTTGGCAAATGGTAATTTCTATACAAGCCTTGATATGGCGGCTGGTTTCCACCAGATTCCCATTGGTGAGACCTCCATAGAAAAGACCGCGTTCGTCACACCAGATGGATTATATGAATACCTCGCCATGCCGTTTGGTTTGAGCAATGCTTGTTCGGTTTACCAACGATGCATCAACAGAGCTTTGACATCATTGCTGGGAACAGCTGCACAAGTCTACGTAGATGACGTGTTGAGCAAATGTACAGATTTCCTTGAGGGAATGTCACACCTGGAGCGAATCCTCATAGCACTGCAAGACTCGGGATTTTCTATCAACGCAGACAAGTGCGCTTTCTTCAAACGGTCCATCGAATATCTCGGGAACGTAGTTTCCAATGGACAAGTAAGACCGAGTCCACGCAAAGTAGAGGCCCTCGTAAAAGCCCCAGTACCCAAAACTGTCAAGCAAGTCGGACAGTTCAACGGTCTGGCTGGATACTTTAGGAAGTACATTCCCTACTTTTCTCGTGTAATGGTGCCTTTGTACGAACTAACGAAACAAGGAGCAAAATGGACATGGAGAGACAAACACGAAAAAGCCCGTAACACAATCATCGAATGCCTAACGTCTGCTCCAGCACTTACATTATTCCAAGAAGAGGCACCCATACTACTATACACTGATGCAAGCAGCCTCGGATTTGGAGCAGTACTGGTCCAGGTGACAGATGGACGCCAACATGCTGTTGCTTTTATGAGCATGAGAACCACGGAGGCTGAAAGTCGCTACCACTCCTACGAGTTGGAGACACTGGCAGTGGTACGCGCTATAAAACACTTTCGCCAGTATCTATATAAACTTATTGGTTTAACAAAATGAGTTCTACTGTTCGAAGATTTGTGGATAACTGCGTTATATGCCGAACATCCAAAGGAAGATCCGGGGCCGTTCAAGCCCAATTACACCCTATACAAAAACCGACGGCCGCCTTCCAAGTTATTCACATGATATAACAGGGAAGCTGGGCACTCCAGATGATCAGCAGTACGTCATAGTCACCATTGACGCTTTCTCGAAGTATGTTTTACTGTACTTCAGTACCAATAAAAACCCACACAGTACATTGGCTGCTCTAAAACGTACTGTTCACCTGTTTGGCGCACCGGTCCAAATCATAGTCGATGGAGGAAGAGAATTCCTTGGTGAATTCAAGGAGTACTGTGACAACATCGGAATAAATATTCATGCTATCGCTCCAGGAGTCAGCCGAGCGAATGGCCAAGTTGAAAGGGTCGTTGCAACCCTCAAGAATGCATTGATAATGATTAAAAATTACGAAGCAGAGCAGTGGCACACTGTACTCGAGGAACTTCAGCTCGCAATGAACTGTACAACCCATCGTGTCACCGGTGTTGCTCCACTGACACTTATTACACAACGAAAACACAGCGTACCTCCTGAGCTTCTTAACTTGGTGAATATTGACAACGAAACCGTTGATATTGAAGCGCTTACTCAACAGGTCCAACAGAAAATGATTCGTTCAAGCGAACAAGACAGACAACGCTTCAACCTACATAAGGCCAAAATCCATCATTTCCAAAGAGGAGACTACGTATTGGTTAAGAATAACCCGCGCAACCAAACATCGCTTGACCTTAAATTCAGCGAACCGTATGAAGTATGTAGAATATTGGAAAATGACCGATATTTGGTAAAGAAAGTTATCGGTAGAGGACGACCTCGCAAGGTTGCTCATGATCAGCTGCGCCGTGCTCCACAACCTGGTGATCAGTTGACCGTATCGGTGGAAAACGAATCACCTACTCACCGAGATCCCGCTGCAGAACCAAACGAGCCCATCCCGTCGACCTCACGAGAAGAGCTGCAAGTACAGCCAAACCACGACCAACAGGGTGAAGACGACCCATCAGAATAAATGGTAAGTAACTCAATTCAAATATTCCAAATTAACCTTCGAGAACTCTACGAGAACCTCCGAGAACCTCCGAGAACTCTACGAGAACCTCCGAGAACTCTACGAGAACCTCCGAGAACTCTACGAGAACCTCCGAGAACTCTACGAGAACCTCCGAGAACTCTACGAGAACCTCCGAGAACTCTACGAGAACCTCCGAGAACCCTTCAATAAAATCTCCGAGAACCTACTAACCTGAATAGCAATAATATTTCCAAAAGACAAAGCAACGCCAGTTGTTTACAGATGCTCTACTCAGAGGAAATTATTTCTATTCTTTCAGGTCTACGAGAACCCTCAACAATCTACGAGAAGCAACGAGGCTGGTGCAGAGCGCGCACCGCCTGTCAGTATGGCCGTATCGGCGCGACCAACTAGAATAATTAAGTTTAATCATTTGATTGTCCTTAAATTAGTTCATAAACCATCAGTTGATTACTTTGAGTTTATTACGATGTAAAATTAATGTTATTATTGTAATTTCAATACTTAACCTAAAAACTTGTAAACACGCGCACGTGCGCCGAGCACTATAAATACGGCCGCACTGTAGGCGATCAGTTTAGTCGCACTCAAACCGCCGTACAGTACGGACCTCTTAGACGTCGTTACGCTGCCCATTGAATAAACGAAGTTTATAAAGTTTTGGTGAAGTTTTCTTTAAAAATGAGTGGTCATCAAGAAGACAACAATTGTGACGTCAGCAATGCTGACGTCACACTTTTTAAAAACAATAAGGAGGTTCCTCCTCCGTCATATTTGTAATCGCAGAAGGCTTGCTTCTATTACTTGAACTAAACCATGACTGGCAAAATGTCCGCATACTAAGTACTTCTGACTACCTTTTCAAAAGGCAAGCGTGATATCTTTTTCCTATCATAATCCCCATAATGTAATATTATTCTTGTTTTTCTCGTACTATTTATTATTTTCTTTTTGATAGATTCAAATCAAGTTTCCTGTGACGAATTCTCTTATACGCAACTCATCATGTGCCTAACCTTTTCCCAACTATGTTGGGGTCGGCTTCCAGTCTAACCGGATGCAGCTGAATACCAGTATTTTACATGATGCGACTGCCTACCTGACCTCCACAACCCAGTTCTTACCGGGTAATACGATACCCTTTGGTAAGACTGGTTGTCAGACTTTCGGGCCACTGACTCGACTGTCAAAGATCAACAAATGATAGCCGGGACCAACGGCTTAACGTGCTTTCCGAGGCACGGAGGAAACTCGGTATGTATTGGGTGGTCACCTATCCACAGAACAACCTAGGCAAGCGCGGCTTAACCTGACGATTGATCCGAGCGGCTGTTATTATTTAGCCACGAGGTTCTTGTGTGTTTCTCTTTACGAGTATTAGTGAGAAATCCTTAATAAGTATGTATTTTATTTATAAAATATTCTATAACATTAGTTTTAGTATATGCGAAACCTGAAATACGTGTCGTATTTTTATGTAAAGAATCGACGTACATAATTTCAAAACTGTATTATCAAAAATCGCAAAGTTATAAGCTTGTTCTGTTACCTGGTTGTTCGCACAAATGCGTGGTCACCACGCAGTGCGCCCGCGCGCGCACCTCCAGCGTCGTCTTTAGCTCATTGATAATAATTATTTGGCAGTAGGTAGCTAAATGATTGCAATAGGTACTTAGTGTCGCTCGGTGTCCAACTTGCAACCTTTTTTTAACTATTTTTGGGACAAAATATAACATGGTTTAAAAATATTTGGAATCGATTCAGTTACTTATTCTGAACAAACTGTATTCAGGTTTCGCATATACTAAAAATAATGTTGTATAAAAATAAATGTCAGTCCATGCCACACGTGACAACTTACAAAAACCAACAAACGTCGTCCCATTTATAATTGTCGTTTAATTAATATTTTAGTAACATTACATCGTTCGCTTCCGGCTTGATATTTTGGTTGTTTGTCGGTAAAACATACTCCTAATTTACATAATGTTTCGGATAATATTGGATTAATGTACCCTTATAACTTGTTTTCGGTTTGTTTGCAAATATGTAGAAGCTAAATGATAGAAGGATAATTTATTCTGTGCGGTCCTCGATTGTAAATATTTCAGGCACTTTTTTGTCTCTCTGTGACGTTTTAGGATCGCGGTGAGACCGGTATTAAGCCTTGTGCGAAAAGGGCGGAATATCTGGTCGTCAGGATTAAAAACACATGACGACAGTAACATACAACGTGTGTCCAGCAAACGTTCAACAAACCCATTTTTTTTCCTCTTACTTTAGAAATTAGATTGGGAGGTTGGACACAATTTTTACGACTTTAGAAGCAAATATCTCAACAACCAATGACTTAAAAAACAATTTCTTTGGATCCTCGACACCCCACACTGCTATATACGTAGATTTTTTTTCCAACCCTCAGTTACATGTATGGAGGGCCACCCCTTATTTTTTCATAATTCCACATCATATTTGTGTAGTGGTTCATGGAAGAAATTTCAACTGCCAGGTGCCAACAGTCTCGGAGTAAAAGGACTGTGACATACGGATGGACAGGTGGCCTACCATGACGTCTTGAAGCAGGTAATTCCAGTGTGGGAAAGAGATGGCGCTAGACGACCTGTATAGCTCTGTCTTTTTGCCCGCACTGGACTTACTGCTTACTGCTGCTTTAAGACCATAGTAACCCCCATGTATGAATCTATGAGGGTTCCGTTTTTGGCATTTGATAATAGAACCCTAAAAATTACGAAAGAACACTCCTACAACAAATCTTAGTCTGATCAAATTTCTATTAAATTGCATTACTATAATAACTATCTCAGATTAAATCCCGAAACTAAAATTGCCATTAGAAGCACACCAACCCGTCACGCGGGTGATTCATTAAACTGATGTCACTGCGGTCGGGGAATGAATTGTGGACCAAATTAATTGTTACACGTTTGTTTAGATTGTGTTACTTGTTTACAAGTCACCTTGTTTTATTGGAAAGTCAAGTGGAACTTTTATCTTTTGAATACTTAGTTGGTTGTGAGGTTGCGACTGCTTTGTGAGGGGTCCTGGGCTCGTATCTGGGTCGGCAAAAAGTGTCATTGGGTTTTTCAATTAGGAATTTCTGATTAGCGGCCCGGAGTTTAGATGTTGACGGTTTGATACCTCCGTACCTCGGAAAGCACGCTAAGCCGTTGGTCCTGCGCCTGATCTATCTCCAGTCGTGTCGGAATGCCGTCCCGTCGGACTGTGAGAGTAAGGGAAGAGAGACAGCACCTGTATCTGCGCACTATAATATCGCTCGCACCGATGGCTAATCTCCACTGAGATTGGCCGCCGTGACAGAAAATGGTCAAGAGAACTATTATTATTATTACCATGTAGAACTTCATCATCCCGATTTCACCCATTGCTTGGTATAGGCCTCTCTTTGCTTGTGCCATGCTCCACGCTCCTGTGCCAGCCTCATCCAGGTTTTACCCGCGATGACAACAATGTCGTCTACCCCTTGGACGCCACTCGGTCACAGCTTTACTTCACTTGCTATCACCGCGCCTTGCTAGAGCTTATACTATCTGCCCCGACTGCAAATCTAGCATACCAACATGAGGAAAAAAGACAGACAAAACAGACAGAGTAAAGGTTCAGTAAAACCGTTAGGACAAATTGTGAACGCGGCTCTGGACACTGACACCTTCATGAAAATTCTGAAGTATTTTTTAAAGTTGCTGTCCTCAGCCAGACTGCAATTTGTTTGACTGATCGCTGACCGATTCGAAAAAGCTTAACATTTACTAAAATTCGTTGTCTCATTTACTGCCGGCCCCAACTGTTTATTTATTTATTTAATTGGCAAAACATGCACAATATATAGAAAAAAATCTAAGCTTTTACATAGTTTTTAAATGAATAAAACAAAACATATTCAAAATAAGAAAGGATACAAAACTAGAATACTTAACTTTGAATACATGTAAAAATAACAACCAAACAACGAAAATTTATCAATAAAAGAGTTAAAAGTGTCAGAATAAGAGAAAACATCTTACGTCAATCATCTCCCAGAAACTCAAACATCCACGACATACGTCTATCCGTCTTGAGGCAAATAAATCATACTTCGGTTTACTATTATGTAGGTAGTATATTTTTCTAAAGTACCTATCGAGTATCGTAAAAGGCGTATATTCTTAGAAAGTAGGACAGAATGAGGCAGGCTGCATTTCCTTGCTATCTTCTAGAAATAGGATATTGGAACACAGTAAAAAGTTGTTATAAATACCTACACCTAGTTTTTATTTTTTTTTTGGTCATTTGTCTTTTTCATCAGTCGACGTTACAAACGAATTTAGGGTTTGCCTTCATAATTCAATCTTACAATAATCTTCCGATATTAGATATTGACGTTCCCGACCAATGCGGTCAAGCCAAATTGCGTTAGAGTTTTAATTCGTCATGCAAACTGGTATAATAGTGTTATCTATTTAAGCCTTTTCAATTCAATTTGCAAAATCATGTGTAGATAATATACATGTTTGACCATGGCAGGTGTACAAATTAGGTCGAAAGACCATATAGTTTAAAAAAAAAAATATATAATGTAAATAAATAAACAATTTACATTAAATTAAAAAAATTAGGACTTTAAATGGATATGAAACATTCACATTGCACTGATATCGAAAAATGTTTCCAGTGTTCATCAAAATAAAGCAGTATTTCAGTATCTATAAATTCATAGCTCACGGCCGAGTTGTGACAGTTACTCTTTACGTTTCCACGAAAAAAATAACCTTTGGCCCGAAATATAAGCTGTCATAGTGACAAAATTCATTTAAATATTTCCAGTAGTTTTTACGTCACATGGAGAGAGAGAGACAAAAATTTTATTGCTACCTATGACCGATAACCTGGTGAAATTTGCAGGGATCCGCTGGATGCGAGTCGCACGGGATCGGTCAATGTGGCAATACTTGGGGGAGGCCTCTGTCCAGCAGTGGACGTCTTTCGGCTGAAATGATGATGATAAATGATGTTTGTTAGTGACATAATTTTTGTGATCAAATCATTATTTCCAGAGATAACCTTCTACAAACATACAAGTAAAATCCATCTCTTTGTAATATTAGTTTTGAAAAATACTTATGCCTGTAATCCCCAAAGGGTTAGGCAGAGTGGTACATAATAGTACCACATTTCCGCCAATTATGTTTAAGTCCCATGTAATAGGGGGTGAGCCTATTGCCATTAACGAGTAATCCAGACTGCGTGGCTGGTATTGAGATACTTCCGATGGAGAAACCCTGACCTCATGCTTAGCAGTCGACTACTAGACCATTAACTGTCCGTATATTAGTATAAGTAGCCGTTTCTTTCAATCCAGATCGACTTTTATATAACCTTGGTTACTCTTCTGCCATGCTTACCCGATTCACCTTTAGATTACTTGGAAACTTCGAGTGTTTTAGCGGTTGTTAACTAAATATATAGTACCTACTTAAATCAAAATTAATTTAAACGTAGACACAATTTATATATTATCGTATTACTGATGTTACAAGAACACGGTGACATTAAGGTGAAATATTTTAAGTTTATGTTCGGGTCACCGTATAGTCTGCAAAGGAGAGATATGACTGTAGTTTGCAAAGCGTCATGTTCTTTCTCGAGTATGTATCAAATATATTTAACTTAGAAGTCTATCATCAGAAGGCTTATTACGTAATAGGTAAAATATTAGGTGGGTGTAGTAGGTATTATTATATAAATTAGCTCTTTGTAATTGTCAGTAAAGTCCTTTTGTAACAAAAAGCTCAAAAAAAAATTATGACTTTAAGAGTTCTCTTGCCTCATATTTTAATATTCTAAAATGGGACAGGGTAGGACATGTCTACCGTCTGACAAACTGTGGACCTCGACACAGGCGGGGTTGCAGCACGCTACGAAGTGGATGGCGGGACGAGCTGGACAGAGTCCGTCAGAACTGGAAGGAGGACGCGTAGGTTCGCCAGATATGAAAAGAGTCGAGGGAGGCCGTTGCCCAGGAGTGGGACAGGGAGCAGGCTAGGAAATAAAATCTCTTGAAAAAGGGAATTAATTGATCACTGATGGCTGCTGCCGATTTTGGCTTATGAGGCAATGCGGGCATTTTCTGGATATTCCATGGCGAAGAAACTTGCAGAACACTCTATGGCATTCAGAAGTTTCTGACTGTTAACATGTGCACATCACATTGCATTTGTGCTGAATCTTCTGCTGGCGCAACTCAGCAAGGACCGCTATGTACAGCTTTAAATTTTTTTTTAACCTTGCCCCAGTCCAGGCCCACACTTGCAATTTCTCCTGTATCGTGGGTGTGTTTACAGACAGTTAAACTCACAGACAGCCAGACCCAGAACAACTACCTGTAGGCCATACAATATGTGTTCCGTGCGGGCATCGAACCCGATACTCGCAGCGCAGCAGCCATTCGCTCAGCCACTGAGCCAACCGTGCGGTCATATATCTATGGCTGTGGTTCCCTCGGACATTGCTGCAACTTTGCTTAACGGTGGCCGGACTGCACATTCCGTTTTCATATTGCCGCTGAATCTTGCAAGTGAAGATACCTCAACACGCAACATCACCAAAAACAGCGGCCGGGGAGTCCTTTTGCAGCAGTGCAAGTTTAAAGTGTTTAAGAAGCGTTGAACCGCAGCTTGCAGGAAATCCGCTGCAACCAGGCGCTGATGGGTGGCGCTGTCGTTTTGCTCACAGGCAACGACCACGAAACAGGTGTGTTTGCGAATAAGTTGCTGCAAATGGGTGTCGGTCTTCTGGAATCGGGCGCAGATGGGAAAATACTATTTTTCGAAGAAGTTTCCCATCCAGTGGCTACAGAGGATGCACGCACATCCACATCATCACATCATGCACGTTTTTACCAATTTGGAGGTTAATATAAAAAATGAAGGGTGGTTGTGTGAGGGGTAGTGCTGTCGCCAAAGAACGAGTTTGTCAATCAAATAAAAAACTGATATGATCGTCGGATGTGATGGCTAATGATGATAGTATTGCCTACTCCGTTGAATTTCTCCACTCCCTAAGGTTAACTCCCAGACTGCGCAATGGAACCAGGCTTTGTATCACAGAGCTGGCCAGTAATATTATAATAGCCACCATTATTACAGGAGTGGCTAAAGGAGAGAGCGGTTTAATTCCCCGCATCAATAAATTCCAAGGGAAAAGCTTAAAAGTGGCAGGCATTCATTTGGGCGCTTCATGCTTCTCACACGGTCATTAAACAAATCATTTAGTGTTGTATACAAAACGGTATTAGAATAGGTAAATAAATAAATAGCGCCCAAGAAGGCGTTTGATTGTTCACTTTGAAAAAAAAAGTCGTATGGCACCATAATATTCCGGTCTCGTTATCGTTGTCTCAACGCCTTTTAATTTTGTTTCAGACGCCTTTTGTAGTCATCACCCACATTATCACATTTTGATCAGGCCTTCAGTTACCACACATAACATCCTGCCTGTAATCCCCGAAGGGTTAGGCACAGGTGTGTACTTAATCGTACACCCACATTTCACCAGTTATTCTCCTTGTCCCAATGTCCTTACCCTTATCCCAATTTATTTGGAGTCGGTGCAGCGTGTCATCTTCTTCCATGCTTCTCTGATGACGACGAGTTGACGAGTAATAACTCATCATCTCAGCAGTCACCTCCTTTCTAACCATATCATCCTTCGCCGACATAATATAACAGTCTATTCTGTGTAACATTACTCACTACCAAACATCCATAAAACGTTCTCTAAAAAGCTTTTACACGCCTCATTAATAAAAATCAAAGAAGAAAAAAATACCCATTAGACGTTAAAACGAGTACGTTTGAACACCGACGACTGAATTCATATCGTGTAAAGATCTCATGGTTGTTCGACGATATCGCTCGGTAAATGGATATCCCGTCGACATCTGCGGGCGACAAATTACCTATTCTATCTGTCATCTCGCTACGGAACGCGGTACTGGTGGATTTGTTGGGGTTCCGTGGGTATTTAGTTCTTGTTTTCTATTTTTTTTATTGGTTTCTGTTATGAACGTTTGAACTGACTGTTATCTAAATGAAGGATATTATTTATAGTAATCTCAACATTTATCGAGTGATTGACATATTTTAATTTGACAGCATCATACTTAATGTTGGGTCAAACTGGTACGAAAAAATTGCTGACGTGAATCTGGACATTGGACTCTGACGTAATATAATATAAAGTATTTGTCAGTGTTGTTTGTATGCTCTCGAGTAAAATGTAGCGAACTGACCATTTTATTATAAGATCCTATTGTAATGAAACCTACATTTACGAATAAATTTGATTTTATTTGATTTGTGTCCGGTAATAGATGATGGAATAGACGGTGGTGGCGAGTTGTCATGCAGTGCCTAGCCGCTGGTAAGGTTCAAATAATACAGATACTTGTTAACACTTTAACAGGTTCACTGTCCAGGCTCCAGAGTGGGAATGGTCCAGAAGTCCAGTTATGTTTTTATCCTTATGATGAGTCCTGCCAAGTCCGCATTAAATATGAGACTTTCTTCTTACGTCCACTGTATCAGATGGCTTAGAAATTGTACGGGCGAACATACCACATACGGTCTGTGGACTGATGTGGAAGTCTCTCTACAGACCGTATGTGATCTGTGGACAGTGAACCTGTTAATATAGCATGGTGTACAATAGCGAAACGATAAACTAATTAGAAGAAAAAATATTCAAATCTAGTAGCAAAGAGGATTTTCTCAATTTGTAAAGAACATTGCAGTTTATTTTGGTTTTTCCTGAAAAAAGATTGCAATATTTTAAAGATTATGGACATTTCCAAATTAATAAGCTGTGTGCCCGACTGGATAGCCCATCAGCAAAAATAACGAACTACCATACAAACTTTCATCGCCTTTTTAAAACCCATTAGGCCCGATTTACATTGCCATGGACAGTGGCAAGTAGCGACTAAAGGTACAGAGGTGAGTGGTGAGAACTTAAAAAAAAAAAAAAATAAGTTTATTTCATATCAATTTGGCTTACATTGCATATCGAGGAGTCTCCATTTAGGCATAGAAATGTCTGTAGTTGAAGGCTCCGCTCATTCCCTTACAATATAAATATACAATTACGTAATTAAGAAAAGAGTGTGTGTGTGTATGTGTGTGTGTGTGTGTGTGTGTGTATGTGTGTGTGTATGTATGTGTGTGTGTTATGTCATTAAAAAAGGTTTTCAGTATTAAGTCACACGTTGCAAAAGTAGCTCTGTATCATCATAATTTAAACTATGAAGCCATGTTATAAGTTTCGTTTTGCATTCAATTAGTTTTTTATCATAGATATATATATTTTTATTTATTTTATTATATAAGAAGGCTGAGCGTTTTTTAAATTGTCTGCTGGCAAATTCTGTTTTAGTCCTGGGAACGTTGACTATGCAATGTTTCTTTCTCTTCTTTACTATTTTGGGATCATATGGTGTCGCCTTGTGCATTTTGAGGATGATCAGAAGGATGTACAATTTTCTCACTGACAGCAGATTACATAAATCATAAAGCTTTTCAGTGGAGAATATTCTTTTTTTGAAGTACATCACCTTAAGTATCGCTCTTTGAGCGCGTTCTAACTTTAGGAAACTAGATTTCGTTGCTCCACCCCACACAGTTATGCAATATACTAAAACAGACTGGACCAAAGATACATAAATTTCATTTAATAGATTTCTTTGGTTGATATTATTTTTATTTATTCTCCTTGGTACAACATATCTCAGCTCTTTGAATATCCAGATGAATTTTCGAACTCTATTCATGACTTGATCCAGTTGAGGATACCAGGAAAGACGCTGGTCAATTATCACTCCTAGATATTTAGTTCGAGTAACTTGCTGAATAGTAGGGCAATTGCTGCAGGTTCCATCTGTAGTAATGTCGCACGTTTGAAAACTTAGATAGTGACTGTTGAACTTATAGCGTCAGTTTCGGGATATCTTCCGTGATTGTTCAATATTTTGAGCTCCCGATATTACTACAGAGTAATGTCGCACGTTTGAAAACTTAGATAGTGACTGTTGAACTTATAGTGTCAGTTTCGGGATATCTTCCGTGATTGTTCAATATTTTGAGCTCCCGATATTTCGACGTTGTTGCAAGCGCCATGATCGCCGGTTGGGTTGAATCACGGAAGATATCCCGTAAGTGACAGTATAAGTTTAATTGTAAACCGTGAAAGCTTAAAACATTAGTGACTATTGATTCGCTACTGTCTGATCCATTTACACTACTGTCCTTATCTACTCCGCTAGACGTTCCTGATTTACATTGATCAAGACCAATGAAAATCAAGCATAAGGGTACAGATTTTCAACATATTATACTTAGCTCGCTTTCGTTTAGAAAGGAATTCATTTAAGCCGGTTTTCATAATTCTAGACATGATTCTTCTTAGCGTGTCGATAGCAAATTTTCATTAATTTATATTTAGCCTAAAGTACAGCTATACGAGCTCCGACTTAATATTTTAAGCTGTGCGTTGTCTGTTAGTGAATTAATGAATTCAGTATTTTTTTAAATAGATTAATTTACCGATTCGAAGTATACAGAACCCATCAAAAATCCATACCGCCAGTCTTCTTTTCTCACCTTATGTTTTCACGAAATATTTTCGTTGGTTCAATGATTGATGTTCGGTTGACACGTCGCCGACTAATGCCAGCTAGAAGATGGATATGTCCCCACGGTATTAGCTACGTGTTTCATTCCTCTACATTATTTAAATACGACGCTGTAGGGGAGGGAGGGAGGGTATTCGGTGATGAATAGGTATTTGATTGCTTTTAAATATATTTGCTTTCTTCTTGGTCTAAATGTAGATGTCTTGTTTAGAGTCGTTATTCTGGTTTTTGAAATGTTATTTTGAGAATCGCTACGTATTAATCTGCATGTTGTATAATATTGAGAGTCATCTGTCGTCTATACAGGCTGTAAACAGACCCTTCGCATAGCCGTCAACCAAGCGTTATGTACGTAACATACGCCAAAATTATTGCTGGGAATCGACTTTTTTTTTGGGGTGAAAAATCACGTTTTAAGGTAAGACTCGATTGAAAGCACTCAAAGCTTTGTGCTGATGGATGGATTGAATGGTACGGGGGTCGTGGAGGTGGCTTAAGTAAAAATCTGACATTATATAGTGTATTTAAAAAAAAAACTTGTGGAAAAGTTGGAACTTTGACCCCCAATATCTCCGTAACTAGAAGGTTCCAAATCCAATCCAATCGCAAAGACAGGAAGAACAAGTGTCTTTCGGCTATGTTAAGGGTCTAATTACACCCTTTATATTGTCCCAAGTTAACATTAAATAAAGAAGCACATACTTTCACATTTTGGAGAAAGGTAACTAAAACTGGCATATTACCTAATGTCTCTATGTCTCGTTCGTCTACTATACAAATCCGAAACTTTGACGAATAGCAAAAAAATACTCAAAAGAGTCTCGAGCCCAATTCTGATGAAATCTAAAACTGCATCATTGGATTTGCGAAACAACAAGCCAGGAACCTAGCCAGGAATCGCGTTGATTAAAAAAAATACATTGTATTATTACACCATTCGATAGTGTCGCTAATAGGGATAACATTCTGAGATGTATCATAGCAATGGGTTGGCTCCCTACACAAAACAGATGCAATATGGGTATACTAATACACTCCTGCTTCACCTTCCAGGGATTACAGGTGTGATGTTGTTTTAGGTAATGTCAATAGGTCCTGAATTATTTACATATTAATATCTTCATGGCCAATCTGTCTAAGAGCACTATCAATGTCCCAAAGACCTACTTTACTAACCTGCGCTTTGCCTAAGGCATTCCAAAGATCGGTAACAGTAATTGGGATTCCAATAGTCAGCAATATGACGACGAAACCCTGAAATTTGCAAAGGCGTCCAACCACACTCCGTATTTGATAACTTATTTGAGTAAACTATCAGTCAGACTTTCTCATTGGTCGAGTGGTCGCCAGCGCGACTGCTGAGCATGAGGTTCTGGGTTCGATTTCCGGGTCGGGCTAAGTGTTATTGAATTTTTCTCAGTAGCAGCCACGGAGTCTGTATTTGTGACCGGTTGATGGCAATAAGTTCGCCCCCTATTACACGGAACTTAAACATAACTCGCGAAAGAGTTCAATGTCTGAGGACTAGATGACACCGGAGTCTTCTTAATTTTTCTGTTCTGGTTTGACGAACCTTAAATATTTCTATTGAGGTGTCCATGTCCGGACCCATTGTGATCCGCAATTTGTCCGTAACGGCTTCAAATAACCTAATGATTTCTATGGAAGTGTCCATGTCCGGACACACAGATATCCGCAATTTGTCTGTACTGGCTTGTCTTAATCTTAAGAATTTCTATGGAAGTGTCCATGTCCGGACCCACAGACGTTCTCAATATGTCCGTACCGGCTTGACCGAAAGTTAAACACAACCCTAAATTATATTCTCACAGCAGACGACAACCTCTCGTTATGTTGTCTCAGTAAACAGACCCCGACATTAAATCGCTAACAAGCTGGTTGAGCGATTAAAGAGCTTGTTGACATTAAAATATAAATAACGTTTGAAAATTCCACTTGTACACAAGCGACTGAAATGTTCGTCGACTTCGGTGGATGGCAAGAGAGACATTTTTATTTTAAAACATTTTCTGTTTGATTTTTATAAGAGTTTTTAATTTGGTACAAATATTAAAAAAAGAGGTAGTTATGTGTGTAGTAGAATGATGGTCTAGTGGTAGTATGCGCGACTGCTGAGCATGGGTTAGATTCCCGGGTCAGACAAAGTGTTATTGGGTTTTTCCACTATCAATGTCTCAGTAGCACCCCTATATAACATGGAACTTAAACATAACTGGCGTAATGTGGTTGTATTATAAGTACACCTCTCTACCTAAGCCATAGAGGATTACAGGCGAGATGATATGTTATGAGTTAATTTAAAACAGTTTTCGATAGAAAGATACATAGCATAGTAGTCCAGCACGATAGCATGACCACCGGATCTGGGACATTTGCGCGAAAGACACATGCGCGAAGGACACTTCCGCGAACCCGCTTGCGCGAAAAGACATATGCGCGCATGGACTTTTGGGCGTTTAGACTTTTGCGCAAATGAACTTTTGCGCCCATAGACACTGACGCGCATAGACACATGCGCGCAGAGACACTTGCGCGAATGGACACTTGCGCGAATGAACTTTTGCGCAAAAGGACACTTCCGCGACTAGATTTACTTGCGACTGGCTACGGTTAATCTGTAGAGTAAACATAACATCATATTATTTCTTATTTTCAATGAGATGAGCGAGAGAAGTGGCAACACTGCCCGAGAAACATGTCAAATTATTTTTTCGTATCTACCATGAATAGTGTTGCCAGATATAATTATTGTTTAATCGATTTACAATATCGATTTTGAACAAAATAATTTTACTCTCTGTTCAAGCTTTTGGGTTTCATTATTTGGGTGTCGATTTTTAAGGACATTCAGTTGTTTTAATGTCTATTATGACAAATGTATATTGATGTATAGAACATTCTTGTTACTTTGTTCAAAAAAGATTAATCAATCGATTCCGATTTAGAACCTCTGTGTTATGTTTACTCTACAGCTAACCTAACCTAACCATTCGCGCATAAGTCCTTTCGCGCATGTGTCTTTGTGCGTAAATGTCCGTTCGCGCATAAGTCCATTCGCTCAAGTGTCTATGCGCGCAACTGTCTATGCGGCCAAAGGTCCATTCGCGCAAAAGTCTAATCGCCCAAAAGTCCATGCGCGCATATGTCTTTTCGCGCATGTGGATTCGCGCAAGTGTCCTTCGCGCAAATGTCTTTCGCGCAAGTGTCCTGATACCCATGACCACCGTAGAACGGGTTTTGTCTACCGAAGAATCGACAAAAAAC
This sequence comes from Noctua janthina, assembly GCA_963576755.1. NCBI lineage: Eukaryota > Metazoa > Arthropoda > Insecta > Lepidoptera > Noctuidae > Noctua > Noctua janthina. The sequence goes on along the minus strand of OY755069.1, from coordinate 13,835,502 downwards.
AGATTTCTTTTGTTGATCTGTCACTTTGTCGATTCTTCTGTCGACAAAACCAGTTTTATTACGGTGGTCATGCTACGCGTGCAGAGTTTATACGTATAAACACTAGACTTAAACTTTATAATCTATCTAGGGCTATTTCTGAAAAAGTATAAGAGACTAGCTTTTGATAACAAAAAGTATCCCACGGAGATTTATTACCAGGATAAAAACTAAACTAAGTTCTAACCCAGGACCACGATTATGCCCAACGAGTTAAAAAAGGGTATTCAACGGACGGACAGAGATACTGTCGCGTTAATACGTTAACATGGTTTTTTTAACTATTCAAATGGATTTAGGATAGCTTGTACTATCAACAAAAAGTGATAAAATTGTTTAAAACGACTCTTGGTGCTTTAATACCTTACTTAAATCTAAACTAGTAAAGTATAAATTAGTTTACAACGTAACTCTGTGTAAAAATACACATTTATCTCCTTTTCTTTCTAAGCCATAAGAACGAATTCACCATGCACGACTCTTCAATTATTCACTATAAAATTAGGAGTAATTGGAGTCCAGCAAAGCAATCTAGATAAAAGCCTCGGATGAATATAGCCCATGAACGCTTTAAGACGACTCCATACCGCGTTTAGTGCCTACCCTGAAATATGATAGGTGCGCGATGTAATCTTTTTGAGTATGTCCAAGATTTACTTTACGATGATATTTCTGTTTATGACGGGTTTTATGTTAGTGTATCTGTTTTTAAATGGTTTACTTTTTATTTCTGTTTTCTTGGGTAGGGTAAAAAGTTTATAGGTGGGGAACTTTTTTAGAGGTCTGTACTAAAAGGCTAAAGTGACTTGATAGGGCCCTTATAAATCAACGTGCGTAAACAGTAATTTTTTTTATCTAGCCTTGGAGATGCCTACATGCCGCATGCCGCATGTCACCCAGAATTTAATGCCTATTAGCGACACTATCGAATCGTGTAATAATACAGAATGTGTTTTTTTTCAAAATCAACGGTTTTGTTTCCTGGCTAGTAATATTGATTTTTCAAAAATCGAATGATGCAGTTTTAGTTTTTATCAAAATCGAGCTCGAGACTCCTTGGAGTATTTTTCGCTATTCCTCATAGTTTCGGATTTCGCCATAGACGCCCATTTCAAAAATCACCCTCCCTGTGTAGAACACCTAGATTTTACCCAATATACAAGGTGTAAACGGACCCTTCACGTAGCCGTCAACCAAGCATTTTGTACATCAAACTAAGTAACTGTACGCAAAAATGATTACTGGGAAATGTTTTTTTTTTTGGGGTTAAAAAATTATGGTTTACGGTAGGGCTCAGTGTAACGCACTCAAAACATTGCTTTGATGAATGCATTAAATAGTATAGGGGTCATGGACGTACTTAAGTAAAAAAAAAAAATTCTTGAACCACAAAGTATTTAATACGTACCGTAAATCACAGGAAAACAACATTCTGTTTCTGTCATCCTAATTATTTTCAAACAATAGACAGGCATAAAGCGATGTTTGAATTACGTTTAGAGACAGACATATTCAGTGATTTGTGATGCAACGATCAAACCTAGACACATTAATTAAATTTAAATAACAGACCTATTTAATGCATAAATGCCTTTAAAAGGAATTTAAATAATTTTAATTCCCAATTAAAAATGGTGTAAAACACACGTCAATATAATGATTTAATTAATTTCGATACAGCATCGGAATGCTCGAGTGCTTTTAAGCTCATTATGTAGATGAAATTCGTTTTAATTTATTAAAATGAAATAATTTATTCAAAATGTAAGTAAAAATTGCTGTTTACAGATGAATAAATCGGTTATCGCAACGGTTTCATGTGCTCTGCGAAGCGTGGAGTTGCATCATGTGAAAAAGAATGGTCACCATTTCAGTAAAGCCTGGCTTGTGTGAGGCTGCAATTAAAAACTTAACCTCGCAGGTCGTTAAACTTTACATAAACACGTCATTTTAAAATAGGGAAACTACTGAGTAGAAACTAAAAAATAGATTGACTTCTTCTTTCGTGTTGATGGACTTGTTTAAATTTCTTGGGCCCAGTATGTGGCCACGTCGCGTCTTTTAGGTCCTCCAAATTGCAGGTATTAGGACACTTCAGACACTCCAGGAAGTCGTCACATCATCATCGTAAACATCGTCTGAGTGTCATTGTTTGGGTGTCATTGTCTGGGTGTCATCGTGTGGGCGTCAGCAAGTGGGAAATGTCATAATGTCATGTCAGTATTACATAAAAGGTTTGTGGTGTGTTATGGGAACACCCACATTTCATCAGATTTGTTTTAGTTCCATTTACTAGGGGCAAGCTATTAAAATGGCATGAATTCGGTAGCTTTTTTTTTTTTTTGGTTGTGAAATCTTCAAATGACCCCCCCACTCTGGGCGGAGCGGAAGGGTGTCAGACTTGTACTGACTAAAACCCATTCATGTTCCTTCTTTGCCCTTTGTGTTCCAGGGCCACGGTATCTCTTTCGAACAGTCCCGCAGTCCTGGCAGGCATCGGTCCATGCGGACCCCTACTTATTTGCTGACATCTCTTTGAGGCGCATGTGGAACACGAACGCGCCGTCGACACGGCCTGTCGTCATAAGACGGCCGAACGGCGAGCTAGCCCATAATTCGCCGTCCACAAGCCCGCGCCTACGGTGGCCGGGAGCCACCACGTGACCCGCGGCGGCTGGGACGTGAGGTTTTTTCCCTCTCACGTCCCGCCACCTCCTTCACTAGCATGACTGCTTCGCAGAAGGAGGTGACGGCTTCCCATTCCCTCTCGCTCTGGACCATGGCTTGGACCAGGGCCGGACGCGACATGGAAGGGGTGGAGACCTATTCCGACCACCGGTACATCCGGTCCGACGTCTCCACCCAGTCCTCAAGCGTGCCGGTCCTACAGGCCCCGAGTGGTCCGCGATGGGCGCTGAAGCAGCTGGACCGGGAGCTCCTCCTGGAAGCCTCGATCGTGCAGGCCTGGGTGTCATCACCAGTCAGGCCTGCTGACATCAACAACGAGGCGGGTTGGTTCCAGGAGGCAATGTCCGAGATTTGCGACGTGGCAATGCCCCGAGTTCGGCCAGGAAGCGCCCGGCGTCAGGTGTGCTGGTGGTCGCGAGAGCTGACGTCTCTGCGCAAGGCGTGCGTTGCCGCGCGGCGCCTGTACGCCAGGCATCGCAGGCTCCGCATCCGCCCTCCGGATGCGGCAGCCATTGAGGCGGAGCTGTACGAGGGGTACAGAGCGGCGAAGACCGCCCTCCAAGAGGCTGTCCGGCGGGCCAAGAATTTGGCCCGCGAGGAGATGCTGGAGTTTCTGAACGGAGATCCGTGGGGGCGCCCTTACAAGATGGTGCGGGACAAACTCCGCACCCGGGCCCCCCCGCTAACGCAGAGTCTCCGGCCTGAGCTCGTGGAGGACGTGGTGAGCGCTCTGTTCCCTTCGCGAGGGGAGCATCCTCCGCCTATGGCTCCGCCGCCGCGTGCTGTGCCGGAAGCGGACCACACCGATGACGATGACGACGTTCCGGAGGTGACTGGGGTACACCTGAGAGTGGCGGTACGCAGGCTGAAAACCAGAAACACCGCCCCGGGACCCGATGGCTTGCCTGGCAAAGCCTGGGTCCTGGCCTCTGAGGCTCTCGGGCCCCGACTGGAAGGGCTCCTAAGCGCATGCTTGGAGAGAGGCCAGTTTCCGCTTCGTTGGAAGACGGAGAAGCTGGTCCTCATCCGCAAACCAGGGCGCCCTGCGGACTCTCCGTCCGCATACCGGCCCATCGTGTTGCTCGACGAGGTGGGCAAGCTCTTCGAAAGAGTCATTGCCAACCGCCTTGCCGGGCACCTTCCGGGGATGGGGCCGGATCTTGCGGAACACCAGTTTGGTTTCCGCAAGGGGCGCTCCACGGCGGACGCTATCATGCGCGACGGGGGACGCGGTGTCCCTGGGCGGGGTCGTCTTGGCGGTGTCTCTTGACGTCGCCAACGCCTTCAACTCCATGCCCTGGAGCTGCATTAGGGAGACACTCTGGTATCACCGGGTGCCAACCTACCTTCGTCGTGTGGTCGGGGACTACTTGACGGATAGGGCCGTAATCTACCCCGGTCGGAGCGGAGAGTGGAACCGGCGAGAGATGTCGTGCGGTGTTCCTCAGGGATCGGTTCTAGGACCGGCCCTGTGGAACATCGGTTACGACTGGGTGCTGCGCGCCGACCTCCCTACCGGCGTCAGCGTAGTTTGCTACGCTGACGACACGCTGGTACTGGCACAAGGGAGGTCGCACGAGGCGGCGGCTGAAAACATGACACGCGGGGTTGCGATAGTCGTGGAGAGGATCCGGCAATTGGGTCTCGAGGTGGCATTGCACAAGTCCGAGGTCATGTGTTTTCATGGGCCTCGGAATGCGCCACCGTCGGGATCCCTACTGACGGCAGGAGGGGTTTCCAACGGCGTCGGGTCGATGTTGAAGTACCTAGGACTCGTCCTCGACAGCCGGTGGAACTTCGTGGAGCACTTCCGACGTTTGGCTTCCAAACTGGAACGGACAGGGGCTGCCTTCAAGCGGCGCTTGCCCAACCTGAGGGGTCCAAACGCCTCCTGCCGGAGGCTATACGCGGGGGTCGTGCGGTCCATGGCCCTTTACGGGGCCCCGGTGTGGACGCGTTCTTTGAGGCGGCAAGCCGCCCACTACCTGAACGCGTCCCAAAAGGTGATAGCCATAAGGCTAATCTGGGGGTACCGCACGATCTCCGGCGAGGCGGCTAGCCTCCTTGCCGGATTGCCGCCATGGGATCTGGAGGCGATAGTCCTCGCGCGCCTGCTTGAATGGCGCGCGGAGGCACTACGTCGGGGGGAAACTCCGCTGCCGCGGCAAATTGCCGCTCAGCGGACAGACCTCCGGCGTGATCTCATGGCGACATGGAGAGAGCGACTGTTGCAACCCCGTGCAGGGCACGCTACCATAGTGGTGATAAGTCCCCTCTTTGAGGAGTGGCTAGAGAGGCGCCACGGCGCCCTCACCTACCGCCTGACGCAGATCCTTACCGGACACGGTTGTTTCGGGAGGTTCCTGCACCGAATCGGGCGGGAGGAAACGCCCGGGTGTTTCCACTGCGAGGATCGTCCGGAGGACACGATGGAGCACACCATAGAGGTCTGCCCCGCTTGGACGGAGCACCGCCGTGTCCTTGTAGCGGCGATTGGCGGCGGCGATCTCTCGCGTCCGGCCCTGGTTCAGGCCATGGTCCGGAGCGAGAGGGAATGGAAAGCCGTCACCACCTTCTGTGAAGCAGTCATGCTAGTGAAGGAGGTGGCGGGACGTGAGAGGGAAAGAACCTCACGTCCCAGCTGCCGCGGGAGACGCCCTGGGCGTCGGGGGTCACGTGGCGGCTCCCGGCCACCGTGGGCGCGGGCCCGTGGACGGCGAGTTATGGGCTACCTCGTCGTCCGGCCGTCTTATGACGACAGGCCGACAGGCGGTAGGTGAGGGCGCCGTGGCGCCTCTCTAGCCACTCCTCAAAGAGGGGACTTATCGCCACTATGGTGGCGTGCCATGCACGGGGTTGCAACAGTCGCTCTCTCCATGTCGCCATGAGATCACACCGGAGGTCTGTCCGCTGAGCGACAATTTGCCGCGGCAGCGGAGTTTCCCCCGGACATAGTGCCTCCGCGCACATGAATTCGGTAACTTAAGTCAGTAACTTTAACATTTTTGACTTTTCCGTTAAAGAATATTTTCACTGTGCTTTTGAGATTTTCCTAACAGCAAAACCAAAAACAATTTTCCCAGGTAGCTTCTGGTCTGACAAAATTTGAGTATATTTGACAAGTAAAGAAAAAGAAGACTTTTCCTGATCCGGGCAAAATCAGAAATCAACTGAAGGCGCTAGTACGACCGCGCGGTGAGAATGTAACGTAAATATGTCGATTTTAAAATTAAAAAAAATAGTCGTTTCACATAATATGTAATTTTTTAATAATTTATCCGTATCAATGAATGATACTGATTGTGCTTGTTGCAAAGAATTTAACTAAAATGCTATAGAATGATTGTATTTTCGAATTAAAATTCGACTAATATTTACGTTACGTTTACACCACGCGCTCGTGCTAGTGAATCTGTAGTCTTACTTTAAACAAGGAAGTCACTTTAAAATATTTCACAAAATTACAAAAATAACACCTGTTTAACCTAGCAGCAGTAAGTCATGGGTTCGAACCCAGGCAGGCGCATTATTTTGTGAAATGTATATAATGTGTTTATTATTTATGTATCCTTGAATACTATGGTGAACAGTGAAACTCTAACCAAAATTGAGTTGCTCTGAAAAGAGAAACAACATTTAAAGCCATTATTTCACCAGTTCTTAATCAGTATTATTTAAATATTCATATTTCAATCTAATTTTTATAACCTAATTCGCATGCGGTATTCAATACGTCAATCTGCCAGACAGCTCAGAAACGACCAAGTTCACTCACAGATAACTTATACAGCAAAGTTATTACGCGGCAAATTCAAACACACTTAAATGAAGTGTCAAGCACTTTGTTTACATGTATTTAATCAACCACTGCTCTTAAAACGGTGAAGGAAAACATCGTGAGGAAACCGGCATGTCCTAGAACCAAAAATTCGAAGACATGTGCTATCTACCAACCCGCACTGGACCCGCGTGGTGTATTACAGCCCACTCTTTCTCAAAGAGAGGAGGCCTGTGTCCCAGCAGTGGGAACATTATAGGCTTGTTCTTGTTATGCTAAGCCTACGAACTGAAAATAAATGCTTTCCTATATATATGTTCTGCACAATAGTAGATAGGTAAAGTAGCAAACGCCGATGTGTAAGCTTGCAACATAAGTCTCCCCAGAGACTGAATGACACTTAGGCTAATGGGACACCATTCAGGCCGTATTATACCCGGAGGTGGCAAATTAACTGCGATTGGCTGATCCTCTATAGCTTTTCAGTTATTACAGGCGTGAAAATAAGTGGTAAATGGTTATGTTTTGCACCTTAGTGTTTTTGTTTTGATTGTAAAATGAGGGATGTTCTGCGTTCGTATTCACGATTTTTTGTTAAGACTTTTGGCAGTCGCTTTCACATCGTTTTGGTTTCGTTCTTCTACAATGAGTTTTTTTTTATCAGGAATTTATTTTGCTAATAAAATTTGCAATATTGTAAAAAAAATAGTGTTTCAATAAAGTAAATTCTATCCGAGTAATTCTATTCTATTCTATTCTGTTTTATTCTATTCTCAGTAACAGCCACGGATTCTGGATTTGTTCCCGGTTGATGGCAATATACTCGCCCCCTCTTAAAAGGGACCTAAACATAACCGACGAAATGTGGGTATACGCCTCTGCCTAACTCTTCGGGGGTTACAGTGATGCTAAGTGATGTTAAGTGATGTTATGTTATAACCAGGCTCAAAAAACAAACAAATAGTTGAAAGGAGATATTTTGTCATTGTTTTAATCCTTTTAAATATATGAGCCTCAGTACAAAACATTTATATCAATCCAACATTTTAATGGCACGTCACTAAACTCTCTTTGTTTTTAAAATGCAACGTCACTCGTTTGTCCAGCCATTTAATTTGTTTACTCTACTGTCAATTTTCGGATTTTCCATCAACTGTTGCTAAATGTACGGTTTCCGATTGGGCGAAACATATATAAATCTGCTTTTTTGTGTTCAACAAAATACTGAATTGAGTGAAGGCAATTGATGTATATTGTGTTAGATTTTTTTTTGTGAATTTTCGGCGAACAATAGATCTAGATTGGACCGATTATGTTTTTCAACTGACTGAAAGGGTTGATTCATTTAGAAATAAATAAAGGCTCTTCGTTTTTGGTTAACAAGTTTTGGGTAAAATGGGTTGGTCTTTTTAATTAAATGTCTCTGACCACTTCCGTGGGCATTGTTTTTTTAAATGACTATTTATTTTGTATGTAAACAGAAAAAAAGATGAAACCATTTTATTTACATTTTGACGACAAATATTGACAGATTTACCTAAAAAACAGTCGGCAAAAACAGAACCCTTCTAGGCTCACTTTGTTGTCCGTCTGTCTGTGTGTCCGTCTGTCAAGACCCTTTTTCTCGGGAACGCGTGGAGGTATCGCAAAAGCTGAAATTAATATAAATACTCAGGTCTGCTACCACTTTTAGCAGTAAAAAAAAAGTTAGTCATCGTGATCAAAAGATGTGACCATTTATATCACAAGGGAATCAAAACCTATAATAGGGTACTTCCCGTTGACCTAGAATCATGAAATTTGGCAAGAAGCAATATATTACAGTGAATGTAAACGAAAAAACTGAAAACCGTAAATATGTACATAGTTTAATAACAAAATACCTCCAAGTTTATACGGAACCCTCGGTGTGCGAGTCTCACTCACACTTGGCCGGTTTTATCAAAATTTTCTCCCCAAAGTACAACTCTAGTGACAAAAAATACAAAACAAACGTGACAATTTTCTTTCTTTATTCCTATCTGACCTCCTTAGTTCCGTGATTTAGAACAGCTTTAAGGAAACAAGCTTTAAATTTTAATTTAATTACTTTGTTTGGAGTTAGCACACGATTCCTTGTTTCCTTAACAATGAACAGTTTAGATTTACATCACTAATTGGTAAACGGACGGACGTTTTCTATAGACTGAATTTAGATTAAATATGGTTTTGACACAATGTTGTCGTGAATGAAAATAAAGTAAAAGGCCGAATACAAGGTGTAACTATAGCTGACAGGTGGGACAGTCCTGTACTGGGGCATTGGATACGCCTACATGCCACTGTGGCGCATAATTAAGTTTTAGTTCTTCGGGTAGATATAAGTACTAACACTAGTTTCTAAGTTGTGTGTTGTACTAACCAAATGGACTTAGTCTGAATAAAAAGCATTTTATTCTATTTTTATTTTAAACGAACCCTTTACGAAGACGTCAACCAAGCATTCTGACAAATAAGTAATAAGTAACTCTGCGCAAAAATTATTGCTGAGAAACGACTATTTTTTGGGGTTAAAAATCTCGTTTTACGGTAGGACTCAATGTAACTCAATATAACGTATAATTCAAAACATTGTGCTGATGGATGTATTGAATTATAAACTGGTCATGGAGGTATTTCAAGTAGAGATATAACATTAAAAACAAGTATATATAAAAAAACTTGTGAAAAACTTGGAACTCATCATCATCTTTCTCATGCCCTTATCCCAAATCATCTGGAGTCGGCGCAGCATGTCTTCTTCTTCCATACTTCTCCATTACTCGTCATCTCATCAGACACCTCCTTTCTTGCCATATCATCCTTTACACAGTCCATCCATCGTTTCTTTGGTTGTGAAAAACTTGGAACTGTAAATAAAAAAAATATCGCAATGACAGGGAGAACAAGTGCCTTTCAGCTTCGTTAAGGGTACTTTTACACCTATTATACAGGTACCTACACGTCTTGAATGGACGTCGTGGAATGGCGACCAATAGATGTTAGGAGTGTTGTTTTGTATTGTCATTTTAGGGTTCACTTGCGGATTACTCGACAGTTTGAACATTGCTCAGGATTATTCATTAGTAGCTTTAATTTTTCACCACTCACTTTGATAGTACTGTAGCAGCATACCTGTTCAGCGCGTCCCGCCACGACCGCGTGCGCCGCTAGACTAAAGCATGCGCGGCCGGCACTCATATTTATAACCTCAGAGCATTTGGCTCGGCTGCGCCGCTCGCAACAATATTCCAACGAATGTTCTAACTTGTATTAAGCGCTGTGATTGGTCAATTAAATTATCCTTTCGTTCTGTGTAGTTACTACTTGCGACCCCTAAAAATAGTACCTAAGTAGAATAAATAAAGACATGCTTATGCTACATCAAGCTAGTGTTATCATTTCTCCTTACCTAACACTACAGTACCATCGTACTCACTGGCGTCACTACTAAGGTGTAAATTGGTGCGGGACATCAGGTCTTCCGATGTTTGGCGGCCCGATCCATTTTCGGGCAACACTCATCATCTGCCTAGCCTTTTCCCAACTATATTGGGGTCGGCTTCCAGTATAACCGGATGCAGCTGAATACCAGTATTTTTTTCGGGCAAAACTGTTTTTTTAATAAGAAGCTACACCTTTATTCAAAGAGGCATGAATGGTACAACAACCAAAAAAGTAACAATTTGCAAAAAAATGAGAAATGTTTTTTCCAAAAACTTTCTGATAGTTTGTAATAGTGCATCTGATCTATCGAAAATCCTGCCCAATTTAGTCACAGAAAATTGGCAACAAACCCAAATTCCCCTTACCACCAAATTTAACAGTGAAACACCGAAAACAACCGCAATGTTATTCGAGTTCACACTTCGATTTCTCATTTTTTAACCATATTCACTTAGCGATTGGCCGCCCGGCTCGACATCGGTTTGGCTCCGACTCAAATCGTTATCAGCCCCCTGAGACGTGATATTGAACTGTTGAACTCTTATAAGCGGTAATAACCGAATTTTGGCAGATATGTCTATGCATATACTTTGGGTAACATAGCTTTACAAGGGAACTTCTTTCGGAGAACCTCGAGAAAAAATGCAATTATTATTATTCTTTTATTCGCTTAAGTGGTCTGTTTGCTGTACAAGTTGTTACTAATAGAAATATGAGATAAAATAAATTTTGTGCAAGATTATGTGCGCTATCGATTAATTCACAGGGTTGTTAATTCACAGGGTTTAATGTTAATTCACAGGGTTTAAAAGTAAAAATGGGGGTACCGCAAGGCTCAATATGGGGTCCTTTCCTCTTTCTAGTATATATAAATGATCTCCCCTATTTATTGAAAAACCAACCTCAAAATATGGTGTTATTCGCTGATGACACTTCCCTAATTTTTAAGATAAATAGACGGGCCCAAAATCTAGATGACGTGAATAATGCCCTACTTCAGGTCCATAATTGGTTCACAGCAAACAATTTAGTGTTAAATGAAAAAAAACGAAATGCGTAAGATTTGCTTTACCGAATGTTAAAAGTAGCTATTGTGATATAGTATTGAATAAAGAAAAACTTGAATTTGTAGATAAAACGGTTTTCCTGGGGATTACGCTTGATTCAAGGCTACAATGGGGTTCTCATTTAACATCTCTTGCGGGGCGGCTAAGTTCAGCAGCGTATGCTATAAGAAAAATCCGTCAATATACTGATGTAGATACCGCTAGACTGGTCTATTTTAGTTACTTTCATAGTATTATGGCATTTTAATATGGGGACGGGCTGCAGACATTGAGTCTATATTTATTCTGCAAAAAAGAGCCATATATAATCTTCGTAGGCGCGATTCTCTAAGGAAATTGTTTAAGGAAATTAACATCATGACGGTACATCTACGAAAACATAATGTATGTAAGAAAAAATCTACATCTTTTTAATAAAAGGGGTGACAGACACAATTGCAGTACTAGAAATAGAGACCAATTAGTTCAGCCAGGCTTCAGACTCGCTAAAGTAGACTCATCTTTCATGGGGTACTGTTTGAGATGCTATAATAAAATTCCACAAAGTATTCTTGAACTGAATGAAACGAAATTTAAAACATGCATTAGACGCACACTATGTAAGAAAGCATATTCCAGCCCGTTATACAATACAATACAATACAAGAAAGCATATTACAAGTTGGACGATTATATCACTGATAAAAATGCTTGGCTCAGTGCCGGTCCTGCTCCACAAGAACAGGAGCGCCTAAGTTGATAGCATTAAAAAGTATTGTTGGAGCTGCTGAAGATTGTATAACTATCTTTGCATTGTATAAATTCAATCTCTTTTGTATTATATAGCCGCCTAGCCCATATTGTGTGAGTACTATATACTAGAAAGCTGTCATTCGCTGGAAACCTGCGTCTTTTCTTGACTTGAATGTGCCCTGGCGGTTAGGAGTATGTCATGCTCACTCAAATGTCTCGCTGATGGTGGCACGTGTGTCGGATCATTTAGTTCCCTTCAAAATGGTTGAGTTGAATGGTGCTGATACATGCGTCATGTTCGTGAACGGGCGCTGTCAGTTGTGACTGGTCATCTCTTATTTGCCACGGCTTATTTGAATTAATTATTTTATTTTTGAATTGTTTTTACTATGGACACTTTTAACGTACACATCTTGCTGCATCGTTCTCACATAATGTACCATCTCAAAATGAATGATGTAACCAAGGTTTTGTTAAAGTATTCTGATTTAAAAGAGTGTCCATGGAGTTTTTTGCCCGTTCTTCTCCATAGAGATCTACGTTAGGGAATGGGCAACTACAGTACTTTCACAGTTTTTGTGCCTTGTGACTGGGACTGTAGCTATTTTTTAATGTTGTTTTTGTTTCGACAATTCAAAAGTGATTAAGATTTAATTTACTCAGTCATAGGTCTTTGTCTGGCGGTGGACCCACACCTACGCCCCTCATAGTATTCAGCAGTAAAATAGGTTTTTAAGATGTTTTTTATTTGTCGAGGTTTTTGTTTTCCAATTTTTTGGCTATGTCCTTAGCAGAAGTTTGACATTATGGAATTTAAATTCATACATGAGCATCGTCATCAGCTGCTAAACTTTTCCCAACCTTGTTGGGATTGGCTTCTAGTCTAACCGAATGCTGATGAGAACCATAATTTTACATAGAGCGACTAGCTGTCCTCCATAATTCAATAAGGAGGCAAAACGATACCCCTTTTTTTTTTTTTTTTTTTTTTCCGGATGGGAAATCATCAAATGACCCCCCCCGCTCTGGGCGGAGCGGAAGGGAGTGTCAGACTTGTACTGACTAAAACCCACCCATGTTCCTTCTTTGCCTTTGTGTTCCAGGGCCACGGTATCTCTTTCGAACAGTCCCGCAGCCAAAAACGATACCCCTTGGCCGATAAAGACTAATTTCAGACTTTTAGGTTTCACAGCCATTTAAGACTACAAAAGATCTACAAAATTAATGTTTGAGCATCATCTGTCTAGCCTTTTCCCAACTATGTTGGGGTCGGCTTCCAGTCTTACCAGATTCAGCTGAATACCAGTATTTTAAATGGAGCGACTGTCTATCTGACCTCCACAACCCGGTTAGTACTGGGTAATTCGATACCCCTTGGTAAGACTGGTTGTCAGACTTCTGAATTACCTGTAACGACTCTCAAAGATGTATAAATGACAAACGGGACCAACGGCTTAACGTGCTTTGCGAGGCAAAGAGGCAACTCCGTGTGTTATGGGTGGTCACGCATCCATGGATCAACCTAGGCAAGCGTGGCTTAACCTGAAAATAGACCCGAGCAGCTGTTATTATTTAGCCACGAACTCTTCAGAATAAATGTTTGAGCATTAATAATTTAAAACCATGAAAAGAAATGACCGTGACAGTTCATGTCCGTGTGAAAATAATTTCCATATTTTAAAAAGAAAACAATAGAAATCTTAGGGTGTTGAAAATATAACTAGGCAAATAGTTACAGTGAAAACAAAAACAATACTATTTACATTTTCACTCTAATGATGAAAATCTAATGAGGGAAATTCAATTGTTTCTGTGGCCTGTCTGTATCCTTCGGAATATTCAGCAGATAATGAAACAAAGTTGTATTGAAATTACGTCATAGTGAGTAGTGAATGAAAATTGTATTGCATTGGCTGAAATGATATGATTGGTGAATTGGAATGCGCGGCCATAATTTATACCAATATTTTATTTTATTACCCGACTGACCCAGAAGGTGGGTAATGTTTTTCGCGTGTATGTTTGTATGTCCGTTTTATTGTGACCTCGTAACTCTTTATTGTACTTTTCTTTATTTGTACCCGGTTGATGGCAATAGGTTTGCCCCCTATACACGGGGCTTACCGTAATTATTACTGGCGAAATGTGGGTGTATTATTTGGCACAACTCTGCCATACCTTCTGAGGATTAGAGGCGTGATATAATAGTGTTATGTAATGAAAAACTAATACCATCTCTTTTACACCTTCACCACAATTCCTTATCAAGTATTCAAGGTGTAAAGCCCTGTTATTCGATGGCCGGTCACCCATCGTCTCTAGAGAATTAACGTTGAGTAATGATCCCGGTGTTGTAGTGGGCACTTACCTTAATAGTGTCTGAGATGGTAAACTACTTTCTTGTCTGGTTTTGACTTTTGATGAGGGATTTTGATGAGAATTGGAAGTGTCAGCCTTGTTGGTTGATATAAAAGCTATATTGAATTTAATAGAAATAAATAAAAAGTATTTATTAGACTCACACAGGACAAAACAAAAAAAAACGAATGAGATAACAATAGTACAAAAATTTATAAAAAAGTAAATATAAAAAAAGATAAAACAAATTAAATTGGTCCTGTACGAGGCCAAAAGATCCCTATCTCAGCATGGTGCTGCAACATTTAAAAAAAAATCTAATAGATAAGTTAATGGACTACTGATATTATATTTTACATGTTGGAAAGGACACCGAAGGACAAACGCTTACCACGTATGCAGTGCATCATTCTGAACCTCAAAGAAATTTTTCATCGGTAAAAAACAAATGCCGATCATACATTTTAACATTTTTACATTTATTTTTTTATAAATAAATAAATAATAATAAATTTTGACCGTGTAGGTACACTTTTGTAGGAACCAGCTGTTATTTTTTAAATTACCGATGAAAAATTTCTATGTGGGGGTTCATAATAATTAACTCAAGTTCTGAATACGTGGTAAGCACCAGCTTTCACTCTGTATGTCTTTTCAGCATTCGCACCAAAAATAAAAGTCGTAATAATAACAGCTAGTGGATGATGAGTATTTTAACACTTTGTGTACCTATACTAATTTGAAAATTTTGTTCATACTGTTTGTTTAGCTTGAACTGTCCCAGTACAGAACAAACGCCTCCCCCAATTTGTCCCACGTGCGTACTTGTGGTATGTGCCAAATAAATGTATTTTCTTTCTATTCTAGACTAATAACCCAAACACTTGACATCGTAGGTACTTAGACCTAAGTAGGACCAAGTGATTTTCCCCAGAGGCGCGCCTTCTTGCGGTTTGGCGAACGGTCAACTCGTTACCGGACCCCCGAGACCGGAATGTTAAGATGGCGCCCTTAAACATAGTGTGTGCTCACCTTAATACATAATCTGGTACACTTGAGTTGTTAGCCAATGAGTGGGAATTGATCGGATTGTGTGCGAGTGAGATGGCTAGTTTTTGGTATTCTCAGATCTCGAAAGTAAGGTGGCTGTTAAATCATGTTTATTTTGTAAATAAGTTTTTACCAACACTTTTACACGTTTTCTTTTTTTTCACTAAATGAGGCCGGTGTTTGGTACCTGACTACTCGGAGAAGAAACAAACTCAAGGTCTATACTGTTTTTTTTTCTCTCTCTCTCTATTTTGAACTAGTGTTCATCAATCCTGTCTATAGGTGTCAAGTTCTTCTCAGCATATTAGACTGGGTCTACAACGAGGTCGATTTTCTGGGACCCACGTTGTAATTGATTCTATGATTCGTTACCTAATAGTACACCCACATTTCGCCAGTTATGTTTAAGTCCTCTGCTGCCGTTCTTCTTTTAATTCTACCAACCGGGGACAAATTCTAGTTCCGTGGCTGCTACTGAGAAAATTTCTGATACAAAAATCTAATAACACTTTGCCCGACCCGGGAATCAACCCTCATGCTCAGCAGTCACGCTTGCAACAATTTGCCTAATTTAATTAAAACGTGAAACGATATACAATTCTGAGGTTCAAAGTATTGTAGTTGGGTCAGAATAATTACCCTAGAAAGAGATAGTTTTACTAACTTTTTGGGTCCAAGCCAATTGTTTTAGTCGTGAAATATTTTATTGTATGTAGTTGTGAACTTTTCGGATCTATGTAGCTTTAAAAGATTTACTGCTGATTAGGTACACAGCACCCATATATATTCTCTAAGAGGTTGGGCAGAGGTGTATCGCAGGATACCCATACATCGCCCAGAAATCTCATGTGGCAGTGGCGGGTGTGTAACGGGCTTTAATCTACACTTCGAGTTGCTAATGAGAAAATCCTTATTTAAAAAAAACCCAATAGGTATTACTTTTCCTGACTATGTAATCGAACCCAATATCCCAAGCTCGGCAGTTGACACCAGACTACGAGGCAGTCAATAACGTCCAACATTTCATTTTAAATACACGTTCCATCCTTGGTTGTCTGACCTTGCTAAGGGCACAAAAGTCAGACAGCGCCAAAAGTTCATTTTCTCACAATTTTGTGCTTAGATTTTGTTAATTTTATCTTCTTAGAATGCAAATCAGTTTATAAAACTTCCAAAACACGTTTTGACACGCAATTTCTTTTGTGGCTCCGAGAAACCGTTCGAGCGGCCAGAGGGGTCCGACCTTTTTGGAGAGATTTGAGAAAAAAAAGTAAAAATTTGGTGAAAATATTTGGAGGTCCCCAGTGTGGGGATTTTGAAACAATCCGTGGACAAAATTAGTCCCCAAGCTAGTTGGGTCCTTTTATTGTTTAAGTTGGATAATTATTTTCCAGGGACGTTTATACGTCCGGTTTTAGGGTCCGGTTTTATTCAACTTATTTCGGGTATTGCTTGATAAACACACGTGAAATTTAATGAGTTTAAGTGGTTCGTGCTATAAATTTACAGCGGGGTTGTGGACACAAAATGTGATTTTAACCCTAGTTTAAGAATTTATGTTTGAAAATGTATAAAGTAATGAGGGCCCTTTCGTTATTTATCTAGCTGTCACAGTGTTGGAGAATCTAAATCATTTTAGTGTTTAAAATATAAAACCTTTTTTACTTGACTGTCTGTTGCAAAGCAGACCTTATTTGCTATTCAATTATTTGAGAAACTAAAAAAGGGTTTTTTTAGCATTATTTTTGATTTATCCCTTTTACGATTTGCCTACCAAAAAGCCTGAGGTTTTACACAACTCTCATTCCTCTTTTCACTTATCTTTTACATACCACATTTATGTTAAACTCCCAATTAATAGGGGGCGAGCCCATCGCCATATTCAACCGGGCACGGAACCAGGCTCCATGGCTGCTACAGGAAGATTTCAAATGAAAACCCAATAACACTTTGTCCGACCTGGGAATCGAACCCAGGACCTCTTGCTCAGCAGTCGCGCTTGGGACCCCTAGACCAACGAAGCACTCATTAAACTGACTGGTTGACTTATCTTTCAACCACCAAAATACCAGAATCAAATCAAAATACGCCATAAACATCCCACAGTGGCCGGCCAAAGGGGTAATTACCGAAGTTAAAACAAGTTACCCTCAGTAATTCGCCTGTGACCGGTAATTACTTACAAGTCCGTAAGAGTACGGCTACGGAAAGGGGACTCCGCTTGTAAATTTGAAACTTTAAACGTTGGACGTAACGGACTGGTCGAGAATCTTATGGTAATTAGATATTGTGTGATGCATTAGGGAGTTAAGCCGAAGGCTACAGCTTTCTCTGAACTATAATTTTATTTGGCGACGGACGAAGGCTTTGCTGTAGCCAGATAAACAGGAGGATAACTTTACTATTCAACCTCTAATTTCTTAACAAATTCAGTAACTTCTTTCTCTAAACTATAATTTTACTTACCAGGACGTCTCAGTCCACAATCTTCTTCTTTATCGTGTCGTTAGTGCCTAACCTGGTGTCAGAGTTTTTATACATTCTGTTGTACAGTCACGAGCACCAATATGGATACACGCAGCAACTTCTAAAAGTGATTTTCATGTACTGTATTCATTAACGTTTTATGTTTTTATAAACATAGTATTTTGGATGCCACAATGTTACGAAATAGGTCTTAACTTAATGAAGAAACCGTTATTTCACGAGAAAATCGCTTTTGATTTTTGCTAAGGATATACATATTGGTGCTCGTGACTGTACGTTTATAATTATAAGTTAGTTATTGTATGTACCTGTTTGACTTTCAAATAAAAATAAATATTTTTCCTATCATTTTCCTCCCAAGAATTGTATTAATATCAACAACCACTCACCAACTTCCCCGCAAAATGATCTCTGAAATATTTATACGAATTTTATTCATGATGGGGTACAATAAATAATTCACGGACTGTAAAAATGTTATTTAAATTCGGTTTAAAACGTACAGTATCCATTAATCAGTTGGCGTCGCACTGAATTCTGGTGCCCGGAGTTCGGGAAATGGCGGCGTCCAATTTTTGGACAGGTCGAAGGGTTTATCGGGACGGGATAAGGGTTTCACAAGTGTATGAATGATGTAAATTAAAGGAATATTGAGTTGTTAGTTGTGGATATTTAAGTGGTTAAACTTTCAGTCTTTGTTGAGGATAATTTCATATTGTTTGATCAATAAATTCAGAAATACAATGATTGTGATTCTTTCTAAACAGCAGAATTTGAAAGACATCTTAAATGGTTTTTTCTTGTGTTTAGGTTGACTGCAACGTTGGTCTAAAGGTCTTAGGTTTGATGCTCGGGTCGGCAAATAGTTACTAGGTTTTAAATTATGAATCGTTGTCGCGTTTATAATTTGTTACATGTATGGTCGGAAAACTAGAAAATGCCCTATGTGGGACCACGCATTCCGTTCCCCTGAACAAACAAAACGCGACGATCGCATGTTAGCGAGCCGATCGCTTTGTTTAGGGCGCCGTCTGAAACACCAGACTACAGCTAGTTCAATGCGAGTTAATGAATAAAAGTATAAAATGATATTGAGGAGTTCGTAGCTAAATAACAGCTGCTCGGGTCAATCCCCAGGTTAAGCCGCGCTTGCCGGGTTGGTCCCATAACATACCGAGTTTCCTCCATGCCTCAGAAAGCATGTTAAGCCATTGGTCCCGGTCACGTCGTTACAGATAGTCAGTGGCCCGAAAGTCTGAAAACCAGTCTTACCAACGGTATCGGTATCTTACCAGTACTAACTGAGTTGTGGAAATCAGATAGGCAGTCGCTCCATGTAAAATACTGGTATTCATTTGAATGCGGTTAGATTGGAATCCGACCCCAACATAGTGGGGAAAAGGCTAGGCAAATTATGAGTTTTAAATTATACTAGGTTTCACAAAGGTGTTTAAATACTCAACGTAGTCAGACATACTCTCCTGTGGTAAAGCCAAACGATTTTTGTTAACAAATTAGTCCACCTAATCCAAAATTACGTGGCATTACATGGAAGAGCGCGTACGGTAATCTAGTTAGTGGCCTAGATAACTTAAATGGACCAGACCTTAGTACCAGTCGCCATTATCCTTTGAAAGTAGCGAGTTGCTGTCCAAACTCACCCTTTTGCCTTCGTTATCTTAAAACCCAATTTAGGAGTTGACGTTGTGATTATCTGGACTTAAAGTTTTAAAAGTTTGAAAGCTGTACCTGTACGAACAACTTTGTCACTACATAGTATAAAACAAAGTCGCTTCCCGCTGTCTATCTGTATGTATGCTTAGATCTTTAAAACTACGCAACGAATTTTGATGCGGTTTTTTTTAATAGATAGAGTGATAAAGAGGAAGGTTTTTATGTATATACTGTACCCGTGCGAAGCCGGGGCGGGACCAAGTCTCATACAAAGTTTCAACCCTCGTTTTAACCGCTTAGGGGAAGAATTTCCAAAAATGCCTTCTTAGTGCACACTTACGTCATTTAAGGAACGTTTGTGCTTTCATGCTTCTAGACCCAGCGATTTGAGGTCTGCGTTGATTGATCAGTCAGTGAATCTGTGACTTTCTTACTTTATAATAGGTCTTTATTTATTTATTTAACACTTCATGCACAAAGTACAGAGGCGGACTTAATGCCATAGGCATTTTCTACCAGTCAACCTTTGGATGATGCAGAGACAAACAGTGGTAGGTGTATCTATCTGCAAAAAAATTGATTTATTACAAAGATAAACTACAAGGATATATAAAATACTATAACAACTATGAAATTGCCGTTTTTTTCTCACATTTTGTTCTGTTTGTAACTTTGACGTATATCTATATTTTTTCCTAATTTCATTTTTATTGGATTAAAAGGTAAATAACTTACCTTATAGAGTTTAAAAACCTTACTAGTAGTTGCATATTACCTCATAGGGTAGTGTGTCAAAATACCTGTATCAATGTGTCGTCGTTTCACCACTTCAAGTAGGTATATTTTTGTCATAAACTGTGTTTTGAGAATTTAAGATACCCAGTGCAGCGCAGTTTTTTCACTCTAACTATAGTTTGCAATTGCATTATAATCAGTTCAGACGTTTCCAAGAAAAATAAAAAAATGTTAGAATGGAAATAACGCTTTTCACGAATTCGTCCATACAAATCGGCAATTTCATACTTTAACTCCTAATATATATATGTAGATTGAGGAGCTTGTGACTAAATAATAACAGCCACTCGGGTCGATCTTTGGTTAAGCCGTGCTTACCTAGGTTGGTCTGTGCATGGGTGACCACCCATTACATACCGAGTGTCCTCCGTATCTCGGAAAGCACGTTAAGTCGTTGATCCCGGGTGTCATTTGTAGATCTTTGACAGTCGTTAGGTAGCCAGAGTCCCAAATAGTCTGACAACCAGTCTTACCAAGGGGTATCGTATTACCCAGTACTAACTGGGTTGTGGAGGTTAGATAGGCAATCACAGGTTAGACTGGAAGCCGACCCCAATATAGTTGGGAAAAGGCTAGGCAGATGATGATATATATGTAGATTGGTCAGACGGTAGGAACTTCATTTATGTATTCCTTATCTTAACAGTTCTTAATGTTATGTGATAGTGTGGTTCTCAGCTGTAATATTATTTAGGACAGTTTTAGTTATCCTCGTAGAACATCCTCGTACAAGGCAAGTTTGAGGAGGATGCCGTTTGGGCAAACTCAATGGGCTTTTTTTTGGAAACAGTGTATTTATGTTTGGCTCAACATCTTTCAAACACATAGTTAATAAATAAATAAATAAAAATAGCCTTCATTTACTCTGACCTTCGTATACACAATATAATAATTTTGAAAAATATATTTAAACTACACTTATTTGTTTTCTAAATCTAAACTTAAATTATAACTAACCTTAGATTATACATATTTCATTTATTTATTCATCTTATCAACTACCAGGTCAGGCTGTCTTGCGACATAGGCCTCCTCAAGTTCCCTCCACATTTGTCGATCCCTCGCTATATTCCTCCATCACTTAGGCAGATGATCTGATCTGCCTATCACAAGGTTGCAGGGTCCTAAATACATATTTTTTTGAATATATGCAAATAAATAAATCTGAAGTGTCTGTTGATAATTTCAAAATATTATTATCAGTTTTTTACTAAACGCATGTGAAAGTATACATATACGGTACTTATATTTTTTTTTGTGTCTGTCTGTTCGTTCCGGCTAATCTCTGAAATGGCTGGACCAATTTTGACGGGACGTTTGCTGATAGAAAGCTGATTTTCTATGGAGTAGCTACTACTATGTCCTTTTATTTTAGAAAAACGATTAGGGTTCAGTGCAAAAAAAAAATTAAAACCGTTGAAATTGTCAATAAAATCTGATTCAAATAGGAAAGTAATATTTTAGCTAGTATGTGAATAAAATTCATACTGAAATAGACGAAAATATATCAATATCTATGATAATTTCACTGTTCCGTTATTCTGAACCAATATAAAAGCTTATCTTTCTAGAAAGATATCTATAAAAATATGTCTCGTGTCGCAATATCTTTCAAGGGTCACAAACAAAACAATCACAGCATTTGATCTGAGAATCAGTCATCGAAGAAACCTTTTCATAATTCTCGTCACGTGAGGACAATAGTTCAGGACCAGTCGCGTACGGCTACTTATCACCGATCTTACAGCTTTACACACGTTCAGAATTTATTACTGAACTGTGGGTTTTTTTGGGTGAAGGAAAACAACTGGAAAATATTGGAGGGTAGCGACACATATTGGATGTTTTGTAGATAGTCATAGCGCCATCTCTTTCCCCCCCCTCGAATAAAATTAAAATAATACTGCTTTTAGATGTTATGGTAGGCCAACTAAAGCCTATAAAGGATGTAATTAGACCCTTAACGAAATACAAAAGCACTTGTTCTCCCCGTCCTTGCGATATTTTTTTCTTCTAGACCATACTTGGGAATCTTCTAGTTACGTAGATAACTTTATGAAATAAACTTGATAAAACTAACCAAACTAAACTTAACTAAACTTGTACAAAAGTTCCATCTTTTTCACAAGTTTTTATTTAAATACATGTTTTTAATGTAAGATTTTTACTTTAGACACCTCCACGACCTCGGTACTATTCAATCCATCCATCAGCACAATGCTTTGAGTGCGTTCCATCGAGTCCTACCGTAAAATTTTTCACCCCAAAAAAAAAGTCGTTTCCCAGTCATTATTTTTGCGTAAAGATACTTAGTTTTGATGTAGAGAATGCTTGGTTGACGGCTTCGTGAACGGGCTGTTTACACCCTGTATACAGCCCGTTTTGAAGTACCTATTCATGCATACCTTCACATACCTAATTAACAAAACTGTTTTATGTCCGTCACATTGCAGCACCATCTCAGGTCCGGTTGAAAACCAGCGTCGGGCACTAGCTGCTCGGCAGTTTGCTGAACTACATACTATTATTTCTTTTTTTTATTTATTTATTTAAACTTCATGCACAATAGTGGTACATAGGCGGACTTAATGCCACAAGGCATTCACTACCAGTCAACGTTTGGGTTATATAAGAAAACATTGTGATAGGGTACAAAATAAATATATAAAAATAGCTTCTTTCTTCTTTTTTTTTGCTTTCTTTTTTCTGTTTAGTTTTAAGTTTTTTTATTTTTTTTTTGTTGTGTGCCCTTGTGGCATGTGACAAATCAATATGTTTTCTTTTTCTTTCATATTTTTTAACACACATAGCCCATTATATAATAACAACCTACTCCAACTACTTTAAGTTACTTCGTCTAGCTCTCGAGTAGTTGAGCGCAATCAAACGAGAAGTGAGCATTGAGATAAAACCAATAAAGCGTGCTTAATACGCCACATAAATTGTACACACGGACAGCATGCAATAATATATATTGAATTAACTGAATTTATGGAACAGTGATTTTAAATTTCATTTTGTACGTCGTCATTACAGTTTCAAATTGTTGCGTGTCCATTAGAAACTTTATACTTTGTTCCAAAAAACAAATAGTTCACGTTGGCCACATCGCTGCGAAGTTAAAGTGGAACTGGGGTGTTTATATAGCTCATATGTCGTTGGAGCAATGAGCTAAAAATTACCACTTCGTGGATCAGACACGCTTGGAAAAGATAATGCGGCAGACAGGCCCAAATGAGCTAGAATTCTTCTTTTTTTTACAGACAGCAAAAAGAGGAACAAACATACATAAGTATTGTTGTATGCACATAATCATTGCCCTTATTTATGTAGCCTTATAACCACTGTGCCAATCGATATGTTAGAGGACACATTTTGGGGTAGATCGTGGACGCAAACGTTTAGGTCTGCGGTAATTGAACCAGAGGATCAGAGGATCTATGCCAGAGGGCAAAGAGTGATTGACACAGATAGACATAAGATACCGAAAACTATTTGTTAATCCTGTTGAAACACGCTGCAGAAACATTAAACTAGACTCTTATATACAATAAGCTTTAAAACACAAATTTGAAATTACGAGAAAATAAATGTTCTAGTACAAGGAAAAATGCACACACACACACACAAACATACATACATAGCTACTGTAGGTACTAAAAATAAGTTCAGTTGGCCGGGTGAACAATTAAACGTGGTAGACACGACACATAAATCGTAGACCGAGTCAGGAGACAATAATATATTATTGAATGGCCGGCTACGATACACGGACGTAGAAAAAGTAGAACAGGCTGTATTTTATTTTATACTTGCTTTTTCAGGCAAGAATCTTTGACTTCGCTATAAGAGTAGAGGAAGATCAAAGAAACGGTGGATGGATTGTGTGAAGGATGATATGGCTAGAAAGGAGGTGACTACTGAGATGACCAGTAATAGAGATGTATTAAAGAAGAGGACATGCTGCGCAGGCCCCAAATAAATTGGGATAAGAGCGGGAGAATGTTGATGATGAATCCCTGACTTGACGATATGTTCTTGTTAGGAGGAATTTAAGAAGCAAATAGATGTTAATGCAAAAAAAAAATGTTCAGGCAGTTAGTGTGTAAATTAATATAGCTAGTGACTGAATAATAACAGCCGCTGGGATTGAACTTTAGGTTAAGCCGTGCTTGCCTAAAGCACGGCTTAACCTAAAGTTGTTGGTCTGTGAATGGGTTATACAAACCGAGTTTTCTCCGTGCCTCGGAAAGCACGTTAAGCCGTTGGTCCCGGCTGTCATTTGTAGATCTTTGACATTCTCACAGGTAGTCAGTGGCTTAAAAAGACTGACAACCAGTCTTATCAAGCGGTATCGTATTACCTAGTACTAACTGGGCTGCGAAGGTCAGATAGGCAGTCGCTCCATGTAAAATACGGGTATTCAGCTGCATCCGGTTAGACTGGAAGCCGACCCTAACATAGTTCGGAAAAGGCTAGGCAGATGATGATGAGTGTGTAAATTATTTAAGTGTAATGCAATTAAATGACATGAATTTCTTAAAACTTACACTTCAAAGCATTTTTTTTATAAAGATGAGGTAGATATTTTCTTTCCTACCTTATCGATCTACAGAAACGTTTTCATGAAATCGTGTCGCTTCGGTTTGCGGTTACAGTTGCCTGTAGAAGAGCACCTTTAAACAACTACAATATCAAATCAAAATAAATGTCTGAAGAAGTATTGAACAAACTCAACGTCATTTTACTTCACTACATAGTATAAAACAAAGTCGCTTCCCGCTGTCTCTCTGTCCCTATGTATGCTTAGATCTTTAAAACTACGCAACAGATTTTGATGCGGTTTTTTTTAATAGATAGTGTGATTCAAGAGGAAGGTTTATACGTAAACATTACACCCGTGCGAAGCCGGGGCGGGTCGCTAGTACTAAAATAAATGTAAAGGTTTGTGAGGACGAATGTATGGATGTTTGTTACTCTTCCACACAAAAACTACGGAACAGATTTGTATGAAATTTAGCAAAAAGATAGTTTATAATCTGGATTAACACATAGGATACTTTTTATCCCAATAATACGATCTCGTGGGGCAATTACCGAACTCCCCACGGGTGAAGCTACGGGCATAAGAAAGTGTGTAAAGACAATGTGTTTTATTAATGGTAGTAAGAAACTCTCTATTTGTCAACAGAGGAAATGAAACAAGACACAGAAGACGGGGGAAACAAATGACTAATTAAACTTACATCGACGCTTAAAAAAAAATTCTGTTATAAAACAGATTTGTGAAAAAATGATTGTAATGTCTTGGAGGTTTAATATTCGATTTCTGTAGTACCTAGGTATAAACTTTCATGGTCACTAACATTATTATAACTAGACGGGATATTTACCATGTTTATTGTTTCAAAAAGTTCGCGAGCAGACACAGTGAGTTTCGTGTGTCGGGAACAGAATCGAGTTGTGAGTGACAGTGGTAGCGGTACTGAGTGCAAAAAATGAACATGAAAGAGGGTAGACCGATTTGTCTGCTCATAAACACCCACCCGCAATAACTTCAGTTTATCCGTGATCATGCTGCTTGCAACAGCGCCGAAATATCGGGAACTCAAAGAAAACAATAAACATGGTAAATATCCCGTCTTCTAGTTACCTAGGTATATTTATTTATTTAATACTTCAAGCACAAAGTACAAAGGCGAACTTAATGCTGCATTTTCCACAAGTCAACAGTCAGTTAGTTAAGTAAGTAATCGTCATTCTTCCATAGCTACAAAAAGATCGTTTTCATGAACCTTTTGAGAGTACTACTGATAAATTTCTGGCAATTCGACTTGTTGCCACATTGCAAAATTAGGAAGTTTAACATAACATAAACATAAACAAAGACACTCTTTGTACCAGTATAACCTTTTGCCGGTTATTTTTAAGAGCCATTTAATACTAGATGAGCCTGTTGCCATCAAGCGGGAACAAATCCGGACTCCGAGGTTGCTACAGAGAAATTCCTGATGTTAAAACCCAATAACATTGTGCCCGACACGGGAGTCGAACCCAGGACCGTATGCTCAGCAGTCGCGCTTGCGACCACTAAACCTACGAGACAGTCAACTAAATACTGAAGTTTAACTTAAAACTTTTGAGATATAAACTAATTTCCTCCTGAAGAAAAAATATTATGTTCTATGTTCAATATAGTAACAGCATTATTAATTATGCATTATTAATCATGAAATAACTCGTGTATAATTAATAGAATTTCGTTCAATTATACATTCCTATGTTTATTGATTCTGGTGTTTAACTGTTGATAAAGCATATAATTATCATAACTAACGCTATATTAGTTACTGTAATTATTGCCTTAACGTTGATTGAGAATCTGTTAAGCACTTGGTGATAATTATATTGATTCCCCTTTGATCCTTCACTGCAGCAGCTTTAAGGACTGCTCATCATTTTTCAACCCTTATCCCAATTTAGTAAGAGTTGGAGCAGTATGTCTTCTTCCATATATAAAACAAGTTATTTGCTACGACTTATTTTTTACTTGGTAGAGTACTGATCTGCCTGTGATGGTCTTGGGTTCGATTCCCAGGTCGGGTAAAGTGTTATTGGGGTTTTCCTTTAGGATTCTCTCAATAGCATCCACGGAGTCTCAATTCGTACCCGGTTGATGGAAAGAGGCTCGCCCCCTATTACATGGAACTTCAATATAACTGGTGCACTATTAGGCACACCCCTGCTTAACCCTCGGGGGTTTAATTACAGGCACGATGTTATGTTAGTAGGTACTTATTTGGTTTTATATTACTTCCTTGATTAGCTTCAATCGTGGTTTATTGCTTCAGACAGTCCAGACCATAATTTATCCATTCTTTTTTTTAACCCAAATTTTTTTTTTCCAAGAATTATGCGAATCCAAAACAAAGTGAACCATACCACCAAAAATCAAGCACCTACTCAGAACGACATAATCATATTCAAGCCAACACAACTTTTTTACCTGAAAACACATTTACCTCGATACGGCTCAAATAGCGTAATACCAGCCTCTCCCAAAGTAAGAATCGAACGTTTTTTTCTCGAACATCGAAAACGATTTTTCAATTACGTACCCATTCGATTTTCTGAGTGGATACATTTGGTTTCCAAGCACGTAAGCTGAAGAGTTCTATGGCACTCATTTCCTGCACTCATGGCGAATGAAAGGGTGGTGCCTTCGGTAAACAATTAGGGGTAGTTCTTTAGGTAATTTGTGTGTATTTACTTTTTGTTCGGGTATCTAGTTAATTGATTACCTATTGGTCAATTGTTTATAAAGTACTAGCTTAAGCCCGCAGCTTCACCTACGTGGAGTTCGGTAATGTCCCAAGGGATCGTACTACTGAGATAAAAAGTATTGTATGTGTTAATCCAGTTTGATTTGTCGTCAAATGAGCGATTTTAAACTGAAAATACTCGTTTTACACATAATATTTACTTAATTTTAAAATACTGGTGTTCAGCTGCAAGCGGTAAGACTGAAAGGCAATATAGGCTAGGCTCGTGGCTAAATAATAACAGCCGCTCGGATCGATCTTTAGGTTAAGCCGTGCTTGCCTAGGTTGGTCTGTGGATGGGTGACCACCCATTACATACCGAGTTTCCTCCGTGCCTCGGAAAGCACGTTAAGCCGTTGGTCCCGGGTGTCATTTGTAGATCTTTGACAGTCGTTAGGTAGTCAGTGGCCTAAAAAGTCTGACAACCAGTCTTACCAAGGGGTATCGTATTACCCAGTACTGACTGGGTTGTGGAGGTCAGATAGGCAGTCGCTCCATGTAAAATACTGGTATTCAGCTGCATCCGGTTAGACTGGAAGCAGACCCCAACATAGTTGGGAAAAGGCTAGGCAGATGATGATGTGTTAATCCAGTTTATAAACTATCTGTGTGCCAAATTTCATCCAAATCCGGTCAGTAGTTTTTGCGTGAAAGAGTAACAAACATCCATACATCCTCATAAACAAGCAGGATCATTAAAATTAGATCACCTTTGTCTAAAAATATTATTTTGTCTAATACGTTTTTTCTATGCTTGTTATGTGTGTTTGTATTACCGAGCTTACTGACGGTCGACCACTTTTCACCCTTATACAAAAAGTAATAAGGTTGAAAAGTGATCGACCATGAGTCAAGTAGGTAAAATATTTTCAATGTCAGTAGCATTACCTAATATCATTATCCATTTTAATATTTTTTACGCAAACCCTGCGTAGGGAACTACAGCTGTTTTGACATGGAAAGAAAAATTCTAGTGCGAGCAGGGTTTGAACCTGCGACCTTAAGATTCAGTACACCGGACGTCTTAACCAATTAGACCATCACACCCTGCTCACAGCTCTCGAAATTTCCATCATTATCCATGTTTGGAATCTTCTGGTTCAGGAAAAAGTCAAAATCATCGAACTTGCAAATACATAGAATTAATGATGATCGAACTATGAAGTACTATGGATAGATAGGAGAATCGGAATCGTGTAGGAGGAGGATATAAGTTCTACATTAGCATACGATAATGATCAACGTCAGGCAATTGTAAGAATTGCTCATTACAAAGCCAATCGAATCGTATGTCTCTTTAAAAATAAATAAAGCTCATAATTCACTGACAAAAAAACTCATTTCACTGCCATCTTATGTCAAAGTATGAAATATAAACATCAAAATATAGCCAGGTACCTACCCACATTTAAAATGCGCAGCCGTATAGTGACTGACGTCAAAATCCTTTTTTGTTTGTGTCATATTTTGGAGCGTCCTAGTTCGCCTACATTTTTCCACTCGGCCAGTTTTTTATACGTCCGTGAAATATTTTAACTGGCGGAAACTTTACTGTGATATTTTTTAAATAAATAAAAATATTAATTTGTTTAACTCTACCGTAGGATTTTTTTAATATATTGGTGTAAGTCGTTCATCATCTGCCTAGCCTTTTCCCAACTATATTGGGGTCGGCTTCCAGTCTAACCGGATGCAGCTGAAGACCAGTATTTTACATGGAGCGACTGTCTATCTGACCTCCACAACCCAGTTAGTACTGGGTAATACGATACCCCTTGGTAAGACTGGTTGTCAGACTTTTTGGGCCACTGACTATCTAACGAGTGTCAAAGATCTACAAATGACACCCGGGACCAACGGCTTAACGTGCTTTCCGATGCACGGATGAAACTCGGTATGTAATGGGTGGTCACCCATCCACAGACCAACCTAGGCAAGGACGGCTTAACCTAAAGATCGATCCGAGTGGCTGTTAATATTTAGCCACGAGCTCCTCAAGCAACGAGCTCCTCGAGCTCTTGCTTGGTGCAAGTCGTTATATCGCGCCAGTGCTCTGCCTACTCACGGTTGCACGGTTCGATAGTAATGAGACAGAACGGCGTCACGCGGCTACCAGCTGATAGGTCAAAGGCGCGCGCGCGCGAGTTTCATACGGCTGTGTTATAGTAATAAAAATGAATGAGAATAAAAAAAATCTTTGCGAAGTTTGTCCTCATGATAACTCGTGATTGTTTACTCACTTGTATCGGTCACTAATTACCAGCCAGCCTATATAAAACGCGGTAAGTCACGTCCCGACTCGAAAGTGAACTAAGAATACGGCCAAATTTAAAATGTAATTATTCATGTATGATTAATAAAATTAAAATCAAAGAGTGTTGCTAAAAACACTCTCTACAAAAATAGCGGTCAAAATCGCTGACTTCTTTCGTATCCCGGTATGTCCATCGACAAGGTGTCTATCAAACTCAAGCACGTCCACTTCGACCAATCAAGATACAGTATGGAGTCCAAGATGGCTTGTTAGTTTGAATATTCAAAAAAAAAAAAAAAATTATACTAAATGGGCTTACTCTTGACAATCAATCTAGTCCTGAGGACAAAGATGAGGTCGACAATGGAACGAGCTAACCCAAAAGAAGCCTATTAAAGCAAACTTCGGAACTACTGATCCTATTCCGAAAATTCTTTCACTAACGGGAAGCTATATAATTCCCAAGTGTTACAGGCTACGTTTAAAACGTTCCCGTGTGTTAATTCGTACATAACAGGAGTGAAGCCGAGAGCAAAAGCTAGTCAGAAATAAAATAACTTTGAAAAGACTAAGTTGTTTTGTGAAATGTATTTAAAACAAGATGGCGGCGATAGCTCTGATTTTGATCACGTGCCTTCTTTGAACAGCTATGCCTAATTACTGCCAAAAGTGTTATCTTTTTACTTAATTCAGTCTATCTTTTGCCTACATAATGAACTTTATTTCCTGATGTATCTGTCAGACAGGTAATGTTTGCTAAAAGGTTACATTAATGTGAGGGTGTTTAAATTAAATTATTATTCTCAGCGTGTACGTTATGTTGGTAGGTACTTACAGAGGTCATTAACCTTTAACCTGTACGGTGAATGTTGGTCTTAAAACAATATAAAATTGCTGTTTAGATTGTATAATATATGGGGAAAGTGTGTGGGACATTCGTTGTGGCGATTCTTTGGTGATAAGACCGGGGGTTGTGGGATTCTTACCTCACATAGCCAGGATAATTAAATCTTTATGATGCTTTTATACTAAGTACATTCAGTATTCAACTGTTTAACCAAATAATAACATGTTACATAGATCCTGAGTTGTAAATGTCAGCTGCATTCGGTTAGACCCAAACGTAGTTGGGAAAAGGCTTGGCGGATGATCATGTTCAAAATGACTGAACCGATTTTAATGAAACTTCATACGCTTAGCAGGATACATAAGTCTAAAAACTTGACAGAGAACTTTTCGAAATATCTTTTAAAAAGAAGATAATTGGAAATTTCTGTTTGTATGGAAAATCTAAAATCGGTCTAATTTAGCTGTTACACTATTTTTCGAATATGTTATCAAGTTTCAAGTTCAAGTTCAAGTCAAGTTTTTAGATTTATGTATCCTGCTTATGCGTACGAAGTTTCATTAAAATCGGTTCAGTCATTTCGAAAAAAAATCACTTGAAAGTTTGTATGAAATGCCGTAACACGTTAACGCTCTTAAATTATAAAATTAATATATTTAGATACTGAGTGATTAATTTACGGAAGTTTGTATTCTATCGTATTCATAGGTTTCTTAGAAAACTCTTTTATCAGTCATGTATATCAAAGGATAACCTGTAAACAACTTACACGAGGGAATATCTACATACATACCAAGAATACATATAGTTTTGAACTACCTTTTTGATGTCAATTTCAATATAATATATTCGCGGAACACAAAGGAGTTTTCTCACTTAATTTAAATTTCATAAGCGGTATCTTAAATTGAACTGAGTAAGAAATTTCAATTCCCTGAAGTGGGTTCAATACTTATTTATTTCTTCGTAAATACGAATTACGGAAGGTAAAAGCTTTTCCGTAAATATGTAGATTTATATGTTGGTATCAATTTTCTTTTCTTCCACGTTTAGAGGTTTTGTGTCCCAATTTTATTAAGCCCTGGCACGAGCACGCGGTGTAAACGTAACGTAAATACGTCGATTTTTTAATCGAAAATACAATTATCCTATAGCATTTTAGTTAAATTATTTGCAACAAGCAGAATCAGTATGATCCATAAATATCAATAAATTAAAAAAAATATGCAAATATGTGAAATGAGTATTTTTACAATTTTTTAAAATCGACATATTTATGTTACGTTTGCTCCGCGCGATCATGCTAGGGCCTCACGTTGTCTTGGCTTCTCGTAAAAAGGATTTTCTACTGTTTAAGGTCTGTTTATTAAGTCTCATTTTACAGCTTAAAGTAATTTAAAAAAAAAAATATGTTGGTAAGTAGAAAATTTAAAAACTATCATTGAATTCTTCAACGTTAGATACTATTCGATTTCATTTCTTAAAATATGTTGGGGTTGGCCTCCATTCTAACCAGTGTCTGTACCAATGTTTTACTTGTAGCGACTACCTATCTGACCTCCACAACGCAGTTAATTCAATAATAAACTAATAAGAACTCAAAACAAAGATAAAAACCTACACACGTCATCACCACCATTCTCCTGCCCTCATCCCAATTTATTTGGGGTCGGCGCAGCATGTCTTCTTCTTCCATACTTCTCTATTACTGGTAATCTCAGCAGACACCTCCTTTCTAGCCAACCATGTCAACCATGCTTTCCTTTGGTAAAAACCAAACACTTAGGTACATAAAAACCAACATAACGTCATGTAGGTGTGTAGCTAAACAATACGGGGTGTTAGGGACACCGACGCGGAAACGGTTAACACGTATTCAGTACATTATTACTAAAAAATGATGAAAATGGTTATAAAAAAAAAACAAGCTGTTCCATACATTTTGACCGTGAACGTATTGCGCTTTTGTAGGAAACAGCAGATTTTTTTTATAACTGATGAAAAATTTCTATGTAAGCTCAGAATGATGTACTGAATACGTGGTAACCGTTTTCGCGACGGTGTCCGTTCCACCCCGTATACCTACATATGTCCGACTCCAAATTCAAAACCACCCAATACCCCATCCTTACCTCGAGGCTATGTGCGACAGTCCCTAATTGATGTAAATTTTAAACAAAAACACTTTGCGCATTAAAAATACAAGATCCCCCTTCATCTCGGGGGAGTTGGGGCGGGACGTAGGGAGGGGTTGAAAGGGGGGAGTCTTCATAAGAGGATTAAACACGGTAATAAGGTTTGCATCCTACACACTTGGCCGGGTCAAGTAGGGTTTACCGCCGGTCTTGTGCTATGTTTTTGAAAGGGAGCTCTTTCATATTATAATCATTTTTATGTCAAGTATGTTTTCTGTTTCTTGAGGGCTTATTGACAGTTAAATGATATATGCCTATTTGATTTTAATGGTAATCAATGTCCTGTCTGAAAAAAATA
The DNA here is from genome assembly GCA_963576755.1 of Noctua janthina. Taxonomy (NCBI): domain Eukaryota; kingdom Metazoa; phylum Arthropoda; class Insecta; order Lepidoptera; family Noctuidae; genus Noctua; species Noctua janthina. The sequence goes on along the minus strand of OY755069.1, from coordinate 13,802,453 downwards.
TTTTCGGAGAATATTTTGGATTTTAAATCAAATCATAATTATTAAAATTGTTGAAAACACAACTATTATAACTCTTATAATAGTTCTGTTTTCTATTTTTATATACCAAAATGCTAAAAAAAAAATGCTGATGCCAATGCTGTCTTATTTGACCCAAAGGTTGTCTGGTAGAGAATACAATATTTTTTTTTTTCGGATGGGTAATCGTCAAATGACCCCCCACTCTGAGCAGAGCGGAAGGGAGTGTCAGACTTGTACTGACTAAAACCCATCCATGTTCCTTCTTTGCCCATTGTGTTCCAGGGCCACGATATCTCTTTCGAACAGTCCCGCAGCTCTGGCAGGCATCGGCCCATGCGGACCCCTAGGTGGTTGCTGGTTATACTAGTCACCTTTAATTTGCCTATAGTTCATCATTGACTGTCTCGTTGATCTAGACGTCGCGAACTCTAATGCTGAAGGAATGAGGTTCTTGAAGTCAAATCCTCGGGTTGGCAAGGTTTATTGTGGCATTAAATCCTAGTATCTACCATTTTTGTACATGAAGTTTAAATAAATAATACCAAACTATTTCGTAACCAAAATAAATCTAGCAAGTAAGAAGCACCACTTGACTATGGTGTCTTACTTGTAGTATTTATAGTTTCAAGGTCAGTTCTGTCTTTCAAACCAGCGTTTCGTTATTATTAAAATTTAATATAAAAGGTATTTATGGAGCCTATTGATATTTTAGTCGCCAGTACACTGACCATTGAGTTCTTATGTTCAGTCAACGAAAGGCAAAGTTTAATTTGGTTTTTCACTAGTAAAACCTCAGTAGCAGCCCTGGCTTAGGGTTTGTGCCTGGTTAATGGCAATAGGCTCACCCCCTATTACATGAGATTTACATTATAACTGACGAAATTTAGCCGTACCTGCCTACGCCTTAGGGAAAACAGGCGTAAATCATTGCATGTTATTTTAAATTACGGAACCGCCGTCAAGCTAATGAATACATAGAGAAGAAAAACTCCAAAAAGGTTAATTTCTGTGTAAAAATTAGGCTTAAAAGGATTACGTAATACTTCCACCCACAGCATTATTTCCTTCACGAAATTTTCCCTTATTGGATTAGTTGGTGATTATTTTGGTGTTGACCGCTACAAGGATATAGAAGGTTTTTCTTTTTTCACACGTGAAACGGACTAATAATTTATAGTCAACATTCAAATCAGTCTAACGCAGTACACTGCTGAACATAAACGTCTCCAAAGTGTGAAACACTGCACTGTGCTCGGCTTTCGGCATCCAAAATTTCATAGGCACTTAAGGTGGTCAGTCCATCTAGATAGCTGAAGGGTAACCCGTTCTGCACTTGCTAATACGCAATAACTAATATAATACCTAATACCTAATACCTGGAGGGAAGCTTTCCCTCCACCTCCCGTAGCATGACCACCGTAGACAAGGATTTCTTTGACGGAAGAATCGACAAAATGACAGATAGTGCGACGCAATCTGCCATTTTGTCGATTCTTTCGGATTCTGGCGGCTGGTCTCGTTTGCTACTCCAGTCATCGGTCCTTTGACAATCATCTCCAGCACACTGCCGTTTCAGCTCACTAACCCTAGACGCAAGTCTGTAACTTTTAAATAGGTACATGATCACAATTATGGTTTAATTTCTTTTTGATAAAATATTTTCGACGATTAGCAATACTTTTATTACACATGTCCGGCACACCCCGAGCAAAATAGCGCTGCGAATACCTGACTGCGAGTAACTGGCTAAAATGTTATATATAGATGTTGATCCTGTTTGATACGAACTTGTTTCAGCTGGAAAAACAAAAACTATTTTAGAAGTGTTCCATCAGAGTGTATATTTAATAGTTAAGTGAAGTTTTCCGGGTTGATATAAAGTTATAATCACGAGGAGTCTAAAAATTGTAATTTTCATAGTTCGTTGCGTGACCGAGTTTATTAAGGAAGACAGTTTAATTAGGGACGTAGGTCATTCACCCGGATTAATCAAAATGTCAAATTTTAACTTGCTCAAACGAACATTTTTCGAATCGAAAAGCGAGCCTGTAGACTTCTGAGCACAAATCACAAAATTTATCTAATTTAATTTTAATGTTTTGTTATCTGGTTATATTTATTGTTATTTTGATTAATTCATTAAATATGTTTTTTTTTAATTGTTATAATTGAGTTTCATTATTAATTTTGACTGTGTTATTATTTCTTACCAATTACCAATTACTTAAAAATATAATGAGAATATTACGTCTTGCCGTCAAAGGCGTACAGCCTTTGACGGCAAAACGTAGCGCTCATTTTTATTAATATTGACATCTGTACTTTTGTTTACCTATGTTCTACAAATAAAAAAAAAAAAAATTGAAATTCCTTCCAAAAATTCTTTCCAAAAACCCCAATAACACGTTTCCCGAACTAGGGATCGAACCCAAGACATCACAATTGGCTCTTGTACTTGCTACAACGACACTAACGAGGTAATCCCATTAATCAATGCACACGAAAGTGATCATAAATTAAGGAAACAACACAGGTCGTAGGTACCAGAATCGTACTAAATTTTAATTTACAAAATAAAGTAAAAGTTGAACGTTTATGCCGTTTGCGGCAATTATTTCTACGAAGGTTTTAATATAGGTTTCGGTGACAGGTGGTGGCAGTCACGGGTTCGTGGTGTTTGTTTCCGTTTCCGTAATATTAATGGTGTTCTTTGAAGGGGATTACCTTTCATCACGTTCGCTGACACGTGATTAGAGGTAATCTCGTTAGCATAATATTCTTCTGAAGAATGTGTGTCAATATTTTTATTTATAATTAGGTATTGGCGTTGAAGAAAAAAATTGCCGTCAGATAATTATGTAGTCCAGTTCTCTTCCTAATGTTGACCAAAAGATACAATTACTGAGAATTTATCTAAGAATAACAGGGTTGTGCACAAAAATATCTTTTTACAATCTCATCTGTTGATATTTTATTTATTTATTTATTAAACACTTCAAGCACAGAAGTACAGAGGCGGACTTAATGCTGAATGGATATTAATGGGTGTGTCGGCTTCTATCTACCACAGCTTTGATATTTAGAACCGAAAATTATCAGAAACCATGTGTAATGGCTTAGTAAGAATTATGCAGCGCTTTTAATACATACAACCATCCGTTTAACACCATATGTAATGACGCATAGTCTTTAACTTGTAACCTACTGTTTACCACACCATGTAGCACAATGGAAACGCACAAGAGCTACTCATGCCGTGACTATGCGAAGAGCGATACAAAGCGACGGAAGCTAGGACTCAATTATATTCAGTTTTAATTTCTGCGGCATTTCCTTCTATTTGACATAATTAACTCGTGGGTTTTGACTTTAAAACAAAAATTAAAAAGTAATTGGAATATTGGAAGTCAGTCAAACTGGTATTTGAATTTATTGGGCGTTTTGGCTAACGAGAATTATTTATCAGCCTATACTCTGTTGAACTTTTCAGAAATTAGATTGCTTAAAAAGTATTATAGGATAATTTTTCCTGTTATCGTGGTCGCCAGTATTACTATTGGCGCCCAAGGTCCCACAGTTGGGCGCCATTACTAATTTCTGAGCAGTATAAAAATGAAAAACACTGTAATGTAATCACTTTCTACAGTGTAGTCACCAGATGTTCTAAAATGCAAAAGTTATTCTAATATGGTCTTAAACGAAAGCCCATATTATTATAACGTACGCCATTGTAACTCTCAATTTTGAAGATAACAATACCATTTTAACCAGCAGACAAGGTTTCGTCACAACCTAGTAGCTAGCCTGACTACTAAGCTTGGACTAAAGATATAAAATTAATATTGATGCCTTCGATTCCAAGTTAATTTCAAGTAAAAGAGGTAAAGAGGAGGTAGTAAAGAGGTTGACTGGTAGAGAATGCCTTGTGGCATTAAGTCCGCCTATGTATCACCATTGTACATGAAGTTTAAATAAATAAATAAAAGACTACGGAAAGCCTTGTCTTAGGTGCATCTAGGTTAAAGCAATACACCTTTTCCTCCATCCAAAAATAATGGCAATGCAAATGAAAATGAACAGATAAGTAATGGCGAACACCACAGTAATTTAGAAATCCTGAACATCCAATATCCAATAACAATAAATCACACTAAACCGTTAATAACTGAACGATACTTTTGCACGCTCATGCAGTTCCATAATTATTGATGTCGCATTCCGGTTGCATAAATTGAATACTTGATAAGTTACGTAATGGGTCCGTAAATAACGGAATTTATTGAGCTATCTCTGTCATTGTTTTTACGAGGTCAGTATTGCTGTGAATGCTTTATGATTCAGATTTTCAATATGTGCCTAACATAAACTGATGGAAGATTTTTAGTCCCATTTGTTATTAAGCGAAACTTGTGTGTCTGAGAGAGTGAGAACACCTACTAATTGTTGTCTCATGAAAACATTAGAGTTCATACATACATAAACTCACGCCTTTTTCGCATGGGGTTTGGCAGAAACTACATAACTTAATCTGCTACGATCCTTATATACTCCTTTCACCTCGTCCACGTTCACACATCTAGTTATGTATACACGCACACTGGTTAAGAGTACAGCTACGCACCTGACCTTTCAAAAGAACCTCACCAGTAAGGTCGGCTCTCTTTAGAATACACCCTGATAAAAAGTAGTAGGTAGGACATAACTATTCTATTTTTGTGAAACAAGTCAAAGTGTTAAATGAAAGTTGAGATTTTATTTATCTAAATAGCATAACATAACATAATCAGCCTATTAATGTTCCCACTGCTGGGACGCAGGCCTCCTCTCTGTGAGAGAGATTGGGCTATAATCCACCACGCGGGCCCAGTGCGGGTTGGTAGATGTCACATGTCTTCGAATTTTTGGTTCTAGGACATGCCGGTTTCCTCACGATGTTTTCCTTCACCGTTTTGAGAGCAGTGGTGATGAAATAATTTACACAAAGTAATGCGCCTGGCTGGGTTCGAACCCACGACTTACGGCTCGTAAGTTGGGGTCTCCACCACTGCGCCACCGCTGCTCTCTAAATAGATTCTATCTATTTAAATGAAATAAAAAAATATTTTTGTGAAATAAGTCATTAATATCTTATGGTTGTCTTTCTAAATAAATGTGGCCACTACCAAGGTACATTTAGGCAGCTCTTTATATATTTAGATACTAAAGTTCCAGGTGCAGCCACTTTTCTGACGTTGAATGAAAAGAAGCTAGATATTTTTATTCTGTTTCATCACAACCCATACGTGTTGGCTGTCCATTTTAGCTTTGTGACTGAATAAAAGCTGCTGATAATATCAATTTACGAGATTTCTAGAAATGATCATTTGAAGTTTGTGTTTTCATAAAAATGGTTTTTCCTGGTAGTTTATTTCTGCTTTTAGTTAAGTACTTATTTATTTACAAAGTTTCCTTAAACGGTACACGTGTATAAATGCTCATTAATAAAATATTTAAAAACACTTAATGTTTTCAAGTCGTTCTTTACGCTCTCTACACTGCGCGATTTAGTTTCCTAACATAAAAAAATATTATGTGTTTTTGAAAAAAACCGCAACATTCTTTTAACTTATAAAATTCAGTTTGCGCTAAATGTGCGCTACAGCGTGTATTGCTTTTTCAATAGTACCTAAAATCTGAAATAGTGAATGAAGTGATGAGCTTTCTCTGTTTGTATGGAAGAATAAATCGGCTTGTGGATCCTTAAGTGCAAGTAACAAATAATTAATTCGAAACAAGGTTTTGAACAGACTTTACTTTTGAGGTTTTCAGTATGACATCCAAATACCTTCAAATCTATACATCTACACAAATTAATAAAATTGAAGTGTCTGTTTGTAATTTCAAAGTAACAGCTTTTTACTTAATGCATATGAAAGTATTTACGGTACTATAAATGTTTTTTTTTTTTTTTGTCGGTCTGTCTCTTTGTTTCGTCTAATCCAAAATGGTTGCATCGATTTTGACGGGACTTTTACTGGCAGATAGCTGATGTTATAAAGATTACCAGAAAAATAATAATTGGTTCAGTGTAAAAAAACTAAAACCCTTGAAATTGGTAACAAAATCCAATTCAAACAGGGGAGTAATATTCGCAAGGTTTTGTTTCGAAGGTCGCAGGCATGAGATAGTATACAATAAATTCAACATGCAACTTCAAAACTCTTTAGGAAATATTATATTTTAAACAAACAAAAGGAATTCAAAACTTCACGACCTAAATACAATAAGATCGATACAAATAAACGAAGTTAACCGCTGCATTCTTACTTCCTTAAATTATTCATGTATGGACACAGATGGAGAAGCTACTACCATTAAAGTCGTCTTAAATATTTATAGAGAAATGTGAATTATTGGAAGTAGGAGGGTCTCTATGATGGGTTTTGAATTGTTTATAGTATTTGAATGAGTGTTGAAATAGGTTTTGAGGGCAGTGATGGCCAATTGTGATTGAAGAATGTGGTTTGAATTTTGACGTTTCAAATCGATTTGAAAGTAAAGTTGAAGAAAAATATTCTATTAAAATAATAAATGGATTATTCTCTGAAGGTTACGACAAACTGTAGTTTAACACAACACAGAATAAGTGTCCAAACACAGTATCGCCGGCGTGGTAGGCGGAAATGGTAGGACAAATGAATAAGTTCCAACAAAACTAAAAAAAAAATGTTCAGCAAGTATAGCATAACGGTATCCTTAATTAAACTTACATTAATCCCAGAACTGTTTGTCAACTATTTTTTACTAATGTTATAATAATATTTACATTTATAAATTAAAATAACCTATAGTAACTTAACAATAAACTTAAAAAATGGCGTCAAAATACTCCTCCTCAACGCTGTCAACTGATAATATTCGCAAGAGACTGGCGGCGTTGCCACGTTGTATGGCTTGGCTATGTCTCTGGCCAAGGTAAAAAAAAAACTAAATAAACTCAATACAATCTAACCCATACTTTTTAAGTACAAAGACTGTCTTTGTACTAATGGCCATGGTTAAAAAAAACCACTATTTAAACTAAAAACCTATCCAAGATAAGTCAGACTATTACCACAATTTTATTAAAACCCCATTACGAACTAATGCAAGTGCTAGAGAAAATTACAGAAAGGTTACGAATGTAGCCCATTTCTTTAATTGCGCCGCCATATTGATCTCGGACTAACGGTTAATGCTATCGAAGCAATCGTAGCAATGGATGTTGCTTTATTTGCTTACAATTACGATAATTCATTGGTTTTAGCGTGTTAGTTTAGCGTTTTTATTTCTGTTCTTTTGGTTTCGTATTCGTTTTACAAATGGTGAGTTTTTTACTAATAGCATCGTACATAACATCACGCCTGTAATCCCCGAAGGGTTAGGCTGAGGTGTAACTGATAGTGCACCGACATTTCGACAGTTATGTTTTATTCCCATGTATTAGGAGGCGAGCATTTTGCCATCTACCGGGTACAAATTCCAATCTTCGGCTGGTACTGAAAAATTCGTGATGAAAAACCGAATAAAACTGTGCCCGAATGGGAATCGAACCCAGGACTCGTGCTCAGCAGTCACGATTATGAACAATAGACCAAAGAGGCAGTCAACTACTAACAACAAATAGGTCAGGTTACGGAATTGGACCGTAATACTACTCTTAGTATTTTCGAATAAAAGGGACAGAGACAGTTTCTTTATTCAACAACGACATTAAAAGGAATTGAAAATAATGTTTTCAGTAGCTTCTGTCAAAATACATTTTTGCCTTTTTCATTATCGCCATCATCATCATTTCAGCCGAAAGACGTCCACTGCTGGACATAGGCCTCCCCCAAGTATCGCCACATTGACCGGTCCCGTGCGACTCGTATCCAGCGGATCATTGCAACCTTCACACAGGGCATATTGCTCGCAGAACGGATGACCGATGGGGCCGAAAAATTCTGGAGTAGTGATCGCAAAGCGGAACACGTTGCGTTGTAAGGCCGTCCACTAGGTGGACCGATGACCTTTTTCATAAACGTTGTCAACATGTGAATTTGTCTAAACCCCAAAGTCGTGTTATAAATTCACACATACTTCCTATCCCGGGAGTCATCCAATGTAAAATAAGCCATGTAAAAATAAGTTATTTCATCACGAAAGAATTTCTTTTCAAAATATTTTCAAATTAATATTTCTCTCTCAACAGCGGCATAAAATATTCACAAAAAATCCGCCTTGATTTACGGTTCAAAAGCCAATAAACAAATTAAATATTAATCATATTAAAAGTTTCCTATGTTACATCGGTTTTCACGAGATTGCATTGTTGGATTGTCCAGTTTAGGCTGAACTGCCCCTCCTGTCGCATCCTTTAGAAATTCGGAACATCCAACAGGAAATGTTTTCAGACGCAGAGGTCGAGTTTCACTGGTGATTGAAGTCGACCCCAGGGTAAACAATTAGTAAAAGTTAAACATAGATTGGGCCCAAACTCGATGTATGGGCCAGTTCCTCATTTGGAGTTCGGGAGAGCGTAGATTATAGATAGGTGGCTTGTTCTGGAGTAGTCAAACACAACAGGTCAACAAGTTTGGTTCTAGTTTGTGGAGACATAATATTGTTTATGAATATGTATGGTTGGTTAAAAATAAATATATTATATTTCATCATCATCATCTGCCTAGCCTTTTCCCGACTATGTTAGGGTCGGCTTCCAGCTTGAGGAGCTCGTGGCTAAATAATAACAGCCGCTCGGGTCGATCTTTAGGTTAAGCCGTGCTTGCCTAGGTCGGTCTGTGGATGGGTGACCGCCCATTACATACCGAGTTACCTCCTTGCCTCGGAAAGCACGTTAAGCCGTTGGTCGCGAGCGACTGCCTATCTGACCTCCACAACCCAGTTAGTATTAATAATACGATACCCTTGGTAAGACTGGTTGTCAGACTTTTTCAGCCCGGACTACCTGTTACGACAGTCAAAGATCTACAAATGACACCCGGGACCAACGGCTTAACGAGGAAACTCGGAATATATTTATTTTTTTAATTTAAAAAACCAGCCATATGTAACATTTTTCTCCAACAGAGCTACAATCAGTCGTTATCTAAATAGCTTTGATGGACAGTTGGTGATCGTTTGGGGTCGACTTAAGCGTCCACAGCTCGGGATTTATTTAAATGAAACTTCCTCGTTGGTCTAGTGGCCGCAAGTGCGACTGCTGAACATGAGGTTCTGGGTTCGATCAAAACAAAATACTGCGCTTTACCGCCAATAATCCGATTTATCCGTCAATAATCGGATGACCGGAAAAAAATACAATAAAGAGTAACATTCACTCACTTCGATCAAAACAAAACACTGCACTATACCGCCAATAATCCCATTAACATCCGACTGCAAAGGTTCAACATAACCCCCAAATAGTTGGCATATTTGGTAGCGAAATGACACATTGTGGGGCTAAAGCGCCGAAGTTGAGCGGTGATTCGGCCATGTGATTGTTAAAACTTCGGCCGAATGTGGCCGGGTTAGATTGTACGGGTTAGCTGCGGGCTGTACTGAACTGAGGATTTCTGTGCCTTGGATTTTTTAGCATTTTTATGTGTTAATGAGAATACGGTTGGAGTATACGTAACGTACGTACGTAGAGCAGTGGTGGCCCCGTGGTGGAGACCCCGACTTACGAGCAGTAAGTCGTGGGTTCAAACCCGGTCAGGCGCATTACTTTATGTAAGTTATTTCATCATCACTGCTCTCAAAACGGTGAAGGAAAACATCGTGAGGAAACCGGCATGTCCTAGAACCAAAAATTCGAAGACATGTGACATCTACCAACCCGCACTGGGCCCGCGTGGTGGTTTATAGCCCAATCTCTCTCACAGAGAGGAGGCCTGCGTCCCAGCAGTGGGAACATTAATAGGCTGATTATGCTTATGCTATACGTAACGGGGCACTGAGGAAAAAAGACTTAAAATTTTTGCAAAAATAATTTTTTCGTTGGGGAACAGTCCTCCTGCCCTTGGGGCACCCCGATGTTAGGTTAGGTTACTTTAAACCCTGTAGATAGAAATAGGAGCCCAGCGTAGCGGGGCTACGTCGACTATTTCTTAGTGCCCCGTTTCGTACCCACTGACCGAGAATACTGTATTGGTATATTGCTTTGCAGTTCTGTTTTTAAAATTTACTCCGTACACGGGGCTTAGGATATTTTTGTCCCACTGACGTGATGCCATTAGCATATTTACACTGTCGCATACGGGATATCTTCCGTGGTTATCAATTACTCCGAGCTCCCGATATTTCGAAGCTGTTACAAGCGCCATGATCGCGGGATGACTGTAGAATGCGGGTGGATGGTAAATGATTTTTTAGGTACAGACAATTCTGTCTACCCTCTTTCTTAGCATTTACAAGTTTTTAATATTTTTATACGCAAACCCTGCGTAGGGAACTACAGCTGTTTTTGACATGGAAAGAAAAATTCGAGTGCGAGCAGGGTTTGAACCTGCGACCTTACGATTCAGTACACCGGACGTCTTAACCAATTAGACGAACTCACTCGAATTTTTCTTTCCATGTCAAAAACATTTACAAGTTTGTTTATAAGCCGTGAAAGACTAAAACAATATTTAGATTTTTCCCAACTATGTTGGGATCGGTTTCCAGTCTGACTGGATGAAGCTGTAGACCACTATTTTACGTGGAGTGGCTGCCTCCACATCTCCAAACCCTTTGGTAAGACTGATTGTCAACTTTCGGGTTTCTGTGTACCCGTAACGACTATCAAAGATCCAACGGCTAAACGTGCTCTCCGAGATATTTCGATATATAATGGAATCATCGATTACCAATCCACCGACCAACCACGGCAAGTGTTGCTTAACCTAGAAGATCTATGACCTATCTGTGTGGTTGTTATTAATTAGCCACAAGTGAATAGAACTCAATACCAGTGTTTTACATGCCTACAACTACACAAGGGATGGATGAAAGGCATTTGCATGTGGCGGAGATGAGAATGCTAAGGGGGATGTGTGGTGTTACGCGAATGGATAAAGTAAGAAATGAGTAAATAAGAGGAAGCCTGAAGGTGGCTGAAAAGTTGTGTGGTAATCGGTTGTCGTGGTATGGGCATGTGATGCAGAGGAATGAGGAAAGTTTTGAGTATGAATTGGATGGGTATATGAATAGAGGAAGACCAAAGAAACGATGAATGGACTGTGTAAAGAATGATGTGGCAAGATTAATATTTGAAGAAGAAGTAGTCACCCCCTTTCTAGCCATATCCTCTTTCTTACAGTTTATCCATCGAAATGATCTTCGCGTAAATCAGTTCTATAAACGTAGAACTATTACTGAAGTCGAGTTTGCACGAGTTCACACGAGTTAAGATAACTTAGTTAACAATAAGACCATGTAGTTCTTGTGAGTTTATTCGTTTTAGTTCATAATAGTTCTGCGTTCTGAGCGAAAATGGGTTTCTGATAGTAGTTTTGGATCTGGATGGATCTGTGTACTTTTATGATGTGTGTGCAAAATTGGATAATCATGAGATCAGTTCATCTGCCAAATAAACTAAAAGACCTGTGTAGTTTAGTCTAATCTGGTTGTAGGTGTGAACCATTCTGCTTCTTCCAATTTCAAAAAGTTTTTTAGAAAAATTATTCTTCATCTTCCCTTGCAGGACATTCTTTTTGTTTAACTTAATAATAATTGGTGATTTAGAATAAGTTTGTAGTAAATTTACTTTACGGCAGTAGCGAAGGGTCAATTTATGTAAGAGGTAATCAGGAGTACATATATTTAAACTGATTATATTATTTGTCCATAGAATATGACCCAGTATATGGCCCAGTGGTGGCGGCCCCGACTTACGAACAGTAAGTCGTGGGTTCGAACCAAGGCAGGCGCATTACTTTGTGTAATTTATTTCATCACCACTGCTATCAAAACGGTGAAGGAAAACATCGTGAGGAAACCGGCATGTCGTAGAACCAAAAAATTCGAAGACATGCGACTTCTACTAACCCGCACTGCGCTTGCCCATTCCCTCTCATAGAGAGGAGGCCTGCGTCCCAGCAGTGGGAACATTACAGGCGGATTATGCTTATGCTATAGAATATTGACTGTGCCATTTTTCAAAGGGAAGCCGGTAGGAATCGAGTTCTATGAAACTTTCGCCACTGCTTTACGGTATAATGCATTTTGGCGAGACAAATTCTGTATCAATTTTGACAAATGTTACCACAACTTGAATGTTATTTTTGAATGTAACTAACTATAGACCGACCACTTTAATGAGTCCTCTGCCTTGCCCCATCAAAGGCACATTAAGCGTCCACAAAGTCCTAACAATATTCCTCAGGTTATTTGCTTTAAAATAACCATAGTCCACGTAGGTATTACAATTCTAATTGAACCAATATGTGATCAACCTTCAGAATATTTCATTTAAATTGACACCTTCGCGAGGACTCATTAAAGCGTTCGGTCTATATAGTTCTAGTTTTTAAAGACATCCTGTTCACATACAAGCCCTTATAACCGACAAATAGGCACAAATACTATTCTGAGACATAAATAGAACACCCGAAACAGTCTAACTACATAGTCCTCTTCCTTTCAATATTAGACCACGATCCTCACAGGCATTGGTTATTATTGGTTATTAGTCCCTGAATGAGACCTAGTTTGCTATGGGCAACTTGTTTTTGTTTTAATTATATCCGAGATACTGCTAAAATATTAGATTTTCTTGTATTTTTGTGTGTTTACACAGCCTAGATTTTGAGACTGATTTAGACCAAGTATAATTGTTGATCATGGCGCTTGCAACAGCGCCGAAACATCGAGAACTCAAAATAATAAACAATCACGGAAGATATCCCGTAAGTTACAGTATAAGTTTAGTTGTAAACCGTGAAAGCTATTTTTTTTTTTTTTTTTTTTCGGATGGGAAATCATCAAATGACCCCCCCACTCTGGGCGGAGCGGAAGCGAGTGTCAGACTTGTACTGACTAAAACTCATTCATGTTCCTTGTTTGCCCTTTGTGTTCCAGGGCCACGGTATCTCTTTCGAACAGTCCCGCTGCCCTGACAGGCATTGGCCCTTGCGGACCCCTACTTATTTGCTGACATCTCTTTGAGGCGCACGTGGAACACGAACGCGCCGTCGACACGGCCTGTCGTCATAAGACGGCCGGACGGCGAGCTGGCCCATAACCCGCCGTCTACAGGCCCGCGCCTACGGTGGCCGGGAGCACCACGTGACCCCCGACGCCAGGGCGTCTCCCGCGGCGACTGGGACGTGAGGTTCTTTCCCTCTCACGTCCCGCCACCTCCTTCACTAGCATGACTGCTTCGCAGAAGGAGGTGACGGCTTCCCATTCCCTCTCGCTCCGGGCCATGGCTTGAACCAAGGCCGGACGCGAGAGATCGCCGCCGCCAATCGCCGCTACGAGGACACGGCGGTGCTCCGCCCAAGCGGGGCAGACCTCCACGGTGTGCTCCACCGTGTCCTCCGGACGATCCTCGCAGTGGAAACACGCGGGCGTTTCCTCCCGCCCGATTCGGTGCAGGAACCTCCCGAAACAACCGTGTCCGGTGAGGACCTGCGTCAGGCGGTAGGTGAGGGCGCCGTGGCGCCTTTCTAGCCACTCCTCAAAGAGGGGACTTATCGCCACTATGGTGGCGTGCCCTGAACCGTGAAAGCTTAAAACAGAGTTAGAAAAAGTATATATACAAGAACAACAAGCATAAAAAAGTGTGTGTTGTAGTGTTTTACAATGATTGTATCGCTAGTATTTTAGAACAGATATTTTATTCAGGTGCTCGTGTGGTATATCGAAATAAATGTTTTTACTAGAAGGTATTTGGTATTGTTCATAGTTGATTGTTCTTTAGGAAACTGCCTTCTTTTGTTTTTCTTACATAATACGAGTATGTACGTTGATTTCTTTGTGTGTTCACAAGAGTGATAGGTTTTTGCCCTGATTAAGATGATTCTGGGTAGTCATTTGTAGGTCGACGTACCAAGGTAACAGACAATAGTTCAGCCTACTTTAGTCGAACCATTGAAATAATTATAAAAAAAAATCATTAATTTTCCACGAACCAAATAATAAGATTTTATTCTTTGTCCACAGATTCACACGTTGTCAACCGCAAGTTGGTTGACGTGCCACAGTTTGAGAGACCCATCGGCAACCATACTTTCCACATCGGGAAGGAAGCTCTTCTTGGGTGCTCGGTTATCAACCTGGGGAAACACAAGGTAAGATAAAAATATACAATTTTGTTCTTCAAGGTTACTGCCGCTGATATATATCTGATAAGCCAGAGTTGACTCTCAAACTTTGGGATGAAAACGTAGCTACTATGACTCTTCATAGCAGATGCGTTATTAACCCAAAGATAGAGCAGAAAAGCCTCGACCCTTAAAGCCCCTTTAAAATAATAACAACGGACGATAATATACATGAGAATACCGCCGTTATATCTACAGACGGTAATCATGAGAATCAATATCTTATCATAACAGAACAAAACTTGCACTCATCTGCCTAGGTTTTTCCCAAATTTATTGGGGTCAGCTTCCAGTCTTGGCACAGCTGTATACCAGTATTTTACAGGGAGTGACTGCCTATCTGACCTCCACAACCCAGTCAGTGCTGGGTAGTAAAACTGGTTGTCAGACTTTGCGGCCACTGACTACCTGTAACGACTGTTAAAGATCTATAAATATCAGCCGGGACCAACGGCTTAACGTGTTTTCCGAGGCATGGAGAAAACTCGGTATATTAAGATGGTCACCTATCCTCTGACTGACCTTGGCAAGCGCAGCTTAACCTTGAAGTTACCCCCACGCTTTTGTTATTATTTAAACGCGAACACCTTCAACAAAAAATCTCACTATTTATGTATTACGTTAACCTCGGCGGTTCTGATGGTATTTTAGCATATAAGCTTAGAATCGTTATGAGACTTGTGTCGCTTTTCATTAACTATTTTTTATTTGACAAGGAAAACCCGCAGCATGCGAAATGTTCAATTCCTCCTTGTCATAAAATGTTTTATTCAAACAGGTAGTCCATAAAAAATCCTAACAATCTTCGTCATAACCCTATCCAACATTAAAACTTTAATGAGCATAGCGTCTGAGACATTAATTTGCTGGATGTTGGTCATTACGGATGTTTATGGGCAGGTAGCTCGAATTATGGCCGCCATTTTGTTCAGACATTACCTGGTGTCTTGGGGTACTTGAATGGTGTATAAACTCTGTAGTGATGTCAGGTACGTAAGTGAGCGAAGCTTTAACTAGATTTTTTTTTTGTGTGGATTGCATCTCGTAGGTCAACGTAGGATGTTGTCGTCTGCTTAACCGGACTATCCTGTGGGGTGCCTCGAGTGTAACGCCACCAGCCAGGAGCAAAAAGCTTACAAATTAAGCGACTACACGGGCATTCCTGTGGGGTACGAGCCTCGGCTGTCCCTTTACTGTCCGTCCCCCAGCGACGTCCTACTCTAGGGGAGGGACAGCAAAAGGATAGGCTGGATCGGAACGAAAGTATCTTTCTAATATAAGTTGCCTGAAATATCTATAGCAACCAAATCAAAACGCATTGGCCTCGTTCTCGGGCGATGTGACTCACATCAAGTGATACACACGCACGTCAACTGTTTCTATCGGACACTCCACAACTGGTGTCTCGGTGACTGCGATATGCTCTCAAAAACTTTTTTCACTTTTCTTACTGCAGTCTCTGACGCAAGACGTGCGGCTCTTGAGCGTATGGCATGTGGCTATGGGGTTACTCAAATGCCACTCCCAAATCTAAACCTATCTATTAGATAGCATAATAGCATAGCATAATCAGCATATTAATGTTGCCACTGCTGGGACGCAGGCCTCCTCTCTATGAGATGGAATGGGCTATAATCCACAAGCGCGCCCTGTGCGGGTTGGTAGATGTCCCATGTCTTCGAATTGTTGGTTCTAGGACATGCCGGTTTCCTCACGATGTTTTCCTTCACCGTTTTGAGAGCAGTGGTGATGAAATAACTTACACAAAGTAATGCGCCTTGCTGGGTTCGAACCCACGACTTACTGCTCGTAAGTCGGGGTCTCCACCACTGGGCCACCGCTGCTCTCGGCCACCGCTGCTCTATTAGATGGGTTACTCAAAATATGTATAACTGACCTTTTGTGAAAATTGGACCAGCATAGCGGCCCAAATTACAGCAAGCAATGTCGGCTTAGCGTTAGCTATGCAAATCCAATAGTCAGTTCTCACCACGATTTCCTACTGCTGAAATTATATTGATTTAGGATATACTGTACAGTTCACACCAATGCATAATAAAATCTGTTTAGATACAGTAGGAACCGTTTCACATTAATCTGGGTTAGAATAATATGGAGTTTTTAAAATATACACTGTCACAGGTCAGTTTGTCCACTAATGTGCGGTCCGCGAAACAGAAAATAACGAGTTATTCCTGGTTCATCACGATTCCGACTGGTCGCCATTTTTTTTTTCCATATAAGATGTCCCGATTTGGCATCTTAAGAAACCAAATTAATTTTTATTTTATATTCCCGATTCGCTATCAGTGTCCATTTGCGGGTCAAAAAATACAGTTAGTGATAAAAGTAGTATGTCTTTTATATCAATTTATTAACAAATTCAATTAAGAAAAAAAATAACTCTTACTTCTTCAATATAAATAAAAATAAAAAACTTTTCGTTGTTAAGCAACAGTATTGAAAACCGCATCACAGTTTTGTTGTTAATACTAACAATAAACACAGACTGGATATAGAAATAAGTTTCAAAGTAGTTAAACTGTAATCTTCTATAGATTAACTAAGCTAACCTCAAAACTACAGTCTTAAAGAACAATTACCCTAGAAAACAAGGATAATTACCCTCTCTCCTAAAAATTACCCTAATTTCGCAAACGTCTTTTCTAACACGGCTTTATTTTCAGTAAGTACGCACTGTAAACTGAAAACTTTTCGCTGTCTCCCCTACAGTCTTAATTATAATCAAAGTAATTAACATGGAGTGCTATTTTCCTTAATTATGTACTGCGGTATTATAATTTAATTAATTGTATTTTTATTTTATAAATGGAAGTTATTAGAGGGCCTCTATTGAGCTTCGTATTTTTCTTGTTTTTGGTTTCTGTTTTTGATTTTTATTGTCAATCATTCTGCTCTTGTCCTATGTTACTTAAAATCAATACTACACATAGTACACATACACTAACAGGGGAGAATCTTAATGGTTTAATTTATTACATTTTTCATCACTTCATTCCTCACACAATCCATCCATATTTTCTATGATTTTCCCGCGAATCGGCAAACGTAAGGTGGGACGCTCTCAGGCTCGGTGGAGCATCTGGATGAGAGTCGCAGAAACACGAGTTAAGTGGTGTACGATAGAAGAGGCCTATGTCCAGCAGTGGATTTTTGTAGGCTGATGATGACGTTGAGGATTGGTATATATTCTGTCTGAGTTGCTGGCAACGGCATACATTGGAACAACACCCCGCCTTTGGTAAAAGTCGGACACACCCTTTATTTTCCATGAATTTCATTCAGAAACTCTTAACCGCTTGCAAACTGAACTGGAGGCTCTTTTTGAATATTTTTAATAGCTTTTCTACCAATACCATAGTAAAATTTATTTATACGAAGGTTTCATGTAATTTTCTGCGAAAAAGTCTTGGCCGTATTTTATTTCTTAAAGATATAGATAACAGTGTAATTACTGAGCTCAGTTAATTAATGGGGCGTATTAAAAAGTGCAGGCTACGTACGGCTGGTAACAGGATTTTATGTTCTAGAAATTTTTCTTGATAATTAACGAAGAAACTAGTTCTTCGTGAAATAAGCTTTTTTGAATTTTAATTCAAAAACTTTCCTCAAAGGCTCAATTAGTTTGTTAACTACCTAAGACAATGCTCTCCAAAAACAACATTTTTGTCTATTAGAGACAGAATTTTAGGTTTTTTTAGTAAATCTAACTTTTGAGACATAAGGGGGAAGCTCTAGGGTTGGGCGCGAATTTCAAATTTTCTTATTTTTTTTGCAATTTGCCGGTCAGTGTCAGACTGTATGTGGATCTGATTCGCGACCGTAACACGTATGTACATATGTATTTATCAAATTATAATAATTAACATCATCAATACAACCCTCTTAATTCATTGAATAACTATTTCATGATAAAGTCATTTAATGGAATTAATGAACTGAGGTTGTATTGATGATTATAACTCTGTTAAATCATATTTTTTTACGGTCGCGAATATTTTATCAATATACAACCCCACACTGATCTGCAAATTGCAAGGGAAGCCGCAGGCAAAAGCTAGCTAGTTATATTTGTATAACCTTACACACTTAGCAAAGCAAAGCAAGCGTAAAGCGAGTAGGTTATATAAATCGTAATGAAGAGACAACTTACGTCTGTTTATTTACCCGACTGAGTTGACTCAAACGACATATTTGTACATCATTCCTTGAATAAATTGGATATGTTAATGAAACATTCGCATAAACATTGGTTTTGAAACACAATTTAAAAAAAAAAAAAAAAAAAAAACGTTTATTTATCTCCACAAATTACAATCGTTATTTGAGATATAGTTGACAGGTAATATAATTTACAGCAGAAACTTGTAATTTGTGGGAGATCTGGAGTCTAAACTAAGCCTAGGCCTGTATTTTAGAACTCCAGGCCCCCTATTACATCATAGAGTTATTGTCAACGTGGAAAACATTGCGAATTTGGTGCTGGTGTGTGTGTGTGTTTGTGTGTGTGTGTGTGTGTGTGTCTGTGTGTGTGACAATTTGTATTTTTATGAATATATATATATATATATATGTATATAGAATATTTATAAGAATATGACTAAGATCTTACCTACCAATTATGTACGTAAGTATGGACTGCCTAGCCTACTTACATTACTTAGCTATATCAAGTAATTTTTCTGTTTCCGTATAGTTTAACTTTAATAACCATTTGATAATTTTAGTTTTACATTCAACTTTACTACAATTTGATATATTTATAATTTTATTTAGTTTGTTATATAATTCACCTCCACGGAAAGGAAAGAATCTTTGCGCAAAGGAAGTACCAACCGCAGTCGTCCTATATACTGCGAAATTTCTCCTGGAGAGACCTATGCGTTTTCTCCCTTCTTCGGGTAGGTTTAAGTGTTGTAGAAGTGCAGTATGCAGTATGTACAGCTGGCGTACAGTTAGCACCTGTGCTTCCTCATAAAGTGAAATGGTGTTGGAAAGACGTGGTTTGGATAAACTAACTTTTAGTATCATCCTTTGGGCTCTTTCTACTGTTATCAGTTTTGTTTTACATGCCCCGCCCCATGTGGTAATGCAATAGCCAATAATAGATTGCACCAAAGCCTCGTATACCATCCTCATCGTTTGTTTGTCTGCTACGTCACGGAGTCCTTTAAAAATGTAAGTGAGCTTCCGTATTCTTTTAGATAGAAAGCCAATGTGGTTCCCAAAAGTTAAATTTGCGTCAATTTCGACTCCAAGGTATTTAAGATTTTTTGTAGGATTAATATTGGGACAATTACAGTTTGGAGTTGGAGGGAAATTACATTTATGTGCAAGGATATTGTTAGTAGTGCGGTTGTTAAGTTCAAGTTGATTGCGAATACAGTATAGAATGTATTTGGTTTTATCTTCATTTAAAGTGAGGGAGTTAGAGGATAGCCAGTGACACACAGTGTTAAAACCATTTTGCGCGAGAATAAAAAGCTCATTCCACGAGTCAGCGAAAAAGGTTAGCGCAGTATCATCTGCATATGCGGAGATGCGGCAATTATTAATCTGAAGGGAACAGAGCTCATTTATATAGCAGAGAAAAAGAGTGGGACCTAGTATACTGCCTTGTGGCACCCCAAATTCAACTGGCAGTTCGTCACTAATGTGCTCTCCAATTTTAACTGATTGGGTTCTATTTTTTAGATAATCCGAAAGTAAATCCAGTGGAACACCTCGAATACCATGATCTTCCAGTTTTTGCACAAGGCGGGGTACAGAAACAGTGTCAAAGGCTTTTGCCAGGTCGAGAAATATAGTCAAGCATTTATTTTTACTATCTAAATTATTTACTACAAAGTTAACAAGATCAAGTACTGCGTTGTCAGTTGAGCGGCCAGCTCTGAAACCGTATTGTGAATCCGAAAACAAGTTGTAGTCTTCTAGGTATTTTGTAAGCCTATTGTTGATTATGCGTTCGAATATCTTTGATAGTGTTGTAAGGATCGCAATTGGCCTATAATTGCTGACACTGCCTCTGTCTCCCGCCTTATGTATCGGATGTACCACAGCTCTTTTTAATGCGAAGGGAAATATTCCCGAAACAAAACAGCGATTGATTAAGTTGGTTAGAACGGGTGTTATAGAAACGGATATTTTCTTTAGTACATCAGCACTGATCTGATCCCAGCCAGGGGAGCAATCACTTTTTAACAGTTGAAGCGTTCTTTCAACTTCTTCTATGTCCGTGGGTAGGAGAACGAAAGAGTTAAGTGGGGGCTTAGAGACTTTCTTAACGCAAGGGATGTGGGGGGGAATCATGTTTGATAGTCGTTTCCCAATATTTGAGAAGTATTTATTAATATTGTTTATTGATTCTTGAGGGGTTTTATGTGTAGTTAATAGTTGTAGTGGTAGATGCTTTTTATTATTATTGTTGGTGATTGTTTTGATGGTAGACCAAAGCTTTTTAGAATTATTTTTAGACATTAACAGTTCATTTCGTTCATATTGTTTTTTAAGTTTCTTTAGTAGGTTATTGCAATAGTTCCGGTATCGCAAGTAGGATACTTTCAAAATGACGTCTTCATTATTAGTTTTTAACTTCTTATGCATTCTGTCTCTGGTCCGGATACAACGTAACATACCAGTAGTTATCCATGGTTTAATTATAATTTTTGTTCTAGGGATTAATCGTTTTATAGAGTTATTTGCAATTAATAATTGAATAATGTTAATGAAATTGTTCATAGCGGTGTTTAAATTATTTTCCTGATACACTTTGTCAAAATTTAAGTTGTTACAATCCGATTTTAATTTGTCTATATCAA
This sequence comes from Noctua janthina, assembly GCA_963576755.1. Classification (NCBI taxonomy): domain Eukaryota; kingdom Metazoa; phylum Arthropoda; class Insecta; order Lepidoptera; family Noctuidae; genus Noctua; species Noctua janthina. The sequence continues at coordinate 13,781,281 of OY755069.1, read as the reverse complement.
TTTTGAAATTTATTTTCGTCTTCATGGATTTAGGTTTAGCCACATGGGTTTTGATACAGAATAAAACCGCATCATGATCCGTGATAGTAGTACCCAAGGAAAACGTAAACGCTTCTAACTTGGTTTTTAGTATCACATGGTCCAAGCAAGTCTTATCTCTGGTGGCAGTATTCATAGCAGGGAGAAGTCCATGGAAGGCAAAGGTCTCTAGATACGAGGTGGTCGCGGAACCGTTTCCTAACAGATCAATATTTATATCACCGACCACGATGATATTTTTAAATGACGACACGGTCATTAGCAAGTTATGCAATGAAGCAAGGAAGGTATCGAGTGATTTAAAACTAGGAGGCCTGTAAATTGCGATTAATATTGTATCATTTTGTATTTTTATCATTAAACAATTAGCTTCTGATAGGAAAGGTTCTTCCACGGTGCATTTTAAATTATTATTGGTGTATACGACTATGCCGTCGTTTTGATTATAGTTATCATTAGTTTTATGTGAGTTGTATCCTTGGAGCAATGGTAAGTTAATAACACGCGATAACCAGCATTCGGAAAGCACAATGATATCGCATGATAATTTCAGCCTCTCGAGTAAAACGTGTAATTCTTGAAAATTACAGTTAAGACTACGTATGTTTTGCTGTAGAACCTTTAGGTAATGTGTAGGGTTTTTGAGATATGTGTTGCATTGTTCGGGTTCACATGTGATTGGGACAGAAATATCAAATTGGTCAATGTCGCTCATTAGGTTACTTGTGGTATCGAATTTGTAGTTTACTGATTTTAGTGAAAATAACTTTGGCTTGAATAACAGTATCCATGTCTTTGGTAACGCGAGTTTTGGATTGTCGCGAAATAATTATGTATATAATAAATGTGCATAGTATATTATATGTATTTATTGTATTATAAGTAAATATTTCATTGCATTCTTTAGAGTAGTAGTTGTATGTAATACTGTAAACTATGGGTATGTAGGCTGGTAAATAGATATATTTTATGATTATGTAGGAAAAACTATATGTATGTATTACGTAGATATATATTTTATTTCGTAGTTTAGAATAGCAGTTGTATGTTATACTAGATAATATAGAAATGTAGGTTGGTAAAAAATTGTATATTGTGAATGTGCCTAGAGCGTTATGTATACTTATTGCAAAGCTATATATTTTATTGCATAGTTTAGAATAGTAGCTGTGTGTTTTAGTGAATAATATGGAGGTGTGTAAATAATTATATTTTGAAGGTGTTGGTAGGTGAAGTGGTTGCAAAATCAAAGCGATTATAAGGTAAATTTTATACGGAGACATATATAATATTATCATGCAAAATTGTTTAACAATACACAGCAAGTGTGTTATAGAACAGGCTTTACCGTAGAATTCAAAATAGAGATCATAAGACGTATCAAATTTATTTATTGTTGTGTTGCTGTTTGTGTTGCAAGGATGAAAAATTACTTATTAATCTTTTTTCCTTATGTGTTATTTCATGAGGTTTTCTCAGGTCATCTTGAATATTCAGCGCGGTTGTTTTCTCTCAAACTTTACCACCAAATCCGCCATCGTGAGAACATCAGTTCTATCACTTCCTGTCCTACCTCCAACCAACGCGCACCTCGAGTGAACTTTGATTAAGCGAGAGAGTGAGATTCGATGTCAATAATACACCATGTACCAGTACCTATGTAATTAATTTGAAGAGTCTTCATGTTTTATATTTCACATTACTGCCTGAAAACATAATTATGTCACGGCAGTTATAACATTTTCAGAAAATAACTTCAGAATGCACATTACTAACTTTATAGTCAGAAAGACTGGTTAAAACCATCCAATAAAATCCTATAGAATTTATTTATGACTAAAATAAATCAGCTGTCGGTCAAGAATTCCACAAATTAAACCTAATTATAGCATCTTCTGGGTAGCTTTTCCAAAGCGGTTAGACCCATCTATCGTATGAAGGTCGTCGGGCCATCTAGGTGAGGGGCGTCCAGCACTACAGTTGCTGTGGTTTTCTCTATAGAAACAAATTTCATGCCCTCAAAATAATGCTCTTACATAAGCTAACTCGACACTCGGCTAAAACATATCAGGCCACAATAATTTACCACTACATGTTTCCCAAAAAATCCCCAGCTCTAAGTAGAAAAAACCTTTTCCATTTATATTTATTCGCGACGCCAGAAACTCGCGTAATTAAAGGGTGTGCGTTAATCTCAATTGCTTGGGCAAATGCACTCGGCTTATAAACTGGTGTAGGCAGGAGTGTAAGTGGATATTTAATTATGAATTTCGCACTAGCCTTATTTTGGCCTGATGTGTATACGTAATTTAAACACGGAATCTAGGTAATGGAATTTTGGAATAGGTGTAGTTATAAGAATTGGGTGTTAGAATATTCAATGGTAGACTTGACTTGTGCCTCGCACAATAGTATGTCTGCGGTATGATGATGCTCGACGCAGAGGGAATGAAACTGAGAAATTTCAGAAATCTGCACAACGTGAAACGGGGTGAAATAATAATAATAATAATGCCAATAGCCTCGACCAACATCTGAGGAGGCTCTCGCTTGGCAGCTGGATCAAGGGCTTGATTGAGAAAACAGTACTTCTGGACACGGCGCGTATCGTTAAGAGGTTCCTCTCTCAAGAGCCCTGACCACAGGTAACCCGGACCCTGTTCCCGATGCCGGTGGGCTACTATTTTTTAATGTTTTTGTATAGAATTTTTGTTAATGAAAATATTTAAAAATGTAAATAATGTATCAGGAAAACGAATAAAGGAAAATAATGTAAATATTGAATGAGACAAAACAATATTCGTCAATAATGTGATTGATCTCGTCAAGCACGATTGCTGCGGCGGTCGTGTCGTATTACCATCCCATCGGACAATGAGAGTACAATAACAGAAAGTGCACCTGTGTTATCGTACAAACTTGAGCACTGTAATATTTTCGTCTACTTGGCTAACCTCTGTCGAGAGTTTTGCAGTCAAGGCGGCCAGCTCTAATTGTAAGTCGTTCGGGAGGATATTATTATATTATAACTAGAAGACGGGATATTTACCATGTTTATTGTTTTCTTTGAGTTCCCGATATTTCGGCGCTGTTGCAAGCACCATGATCACGGATAAACTGAAGTAAATATCCCGTCTTCTAGTTATAATAATTTTAGTGACCATGAAAGTTTAAAATCTTATATTATTATATTGATGGAAAGATTCCTTTATTATGCAATGTAGTGCTGTCGATAAAATATGTTTTGTAAAAAGACTCCTTTGAGTCGATGGCTAATAATAGTGCGTAGGAAAAAGGGCTGAGTTTAAAAGGGTAGTTTCACGAAGGGTAGATCTGTAAGTGGTTGATGAAATATTAATGTTAAAAATGTATGTAGGAGTGTAGTTTACGGCACGGTTGGCGCAGTGGCTGAGCGATTGGCTGCTGCGCTGCGTGTCGCGGGTTCGATCCCCGCACGGAACAAATATTTGTATGATCTACAGGTAGTTGTTCCGGGTCAGGATGTTTGTGTATGTGAGTTTAAATGTTTGTAATCGACCACATCACCCACGGTACAAGAGAAATTCCTAGCGTGGGCCAACGTTTTCTTTTTTTAAATAAAAAGAAAGAAAGAGCATGATGAATCATTGTATGCGGAGTGAAAGAGACACCGAAGCACAAACAGTTACCACGTGTTCAGTACATAATATTAAACCCCCCTCGCAAAACATAGCGCCCAACCTAATTTTTAAGATCTTGTATGTAATTATTACCTATGTTTATGAATAAATAAATGATTCTGATTCTGATTCTCATAGAAATTATTAGCTGGCTAATAACAAAAAACATTTTTTTAATAAGTTTAGTCACTCTCAGTAGTCGTAATTGCTATCACTAAACCAACGAGCAAGTCTACATGGAGTTATTAAATTAAATAATAATTTTTATTCATCAATAAGTACAAGAAAGTAAACATGTAACAAAATGTAGGTATATGGTTAATCATTGTATAGTGTAGCAACTACATACAGCACACTGATTCCCAAACTGAGACGAGCTCGTATTTCAGGATTCGGCGGCTCTCCACTCTATTGTCATTGCAAAAATTATGACCAAACGTTTGCAACATTGGACTCCTTACATTTAAACTCCTTATACACTTAACTTATTTATGTTATGTTCTCAACGATGTATTTCTATATTCCATTATTTTCATTCTTCATATGAGCTTTTCTGTTTCTTCATAATTTAAGGACTTAAGCCAATTAGTTATAAAGAAAACAGTAATGCGGTTTTGGTTGCCTTCAGCATAATTGTATCATTACTAACGTTAACGTATAATTGTATCATTACTAACGTTGTCAAATCGTAACTCACATTTCATCTGAGAATCATCTTAAAACAAAGGCCAATCAACTCAATAGATGAAATATTATGGCAATGGATTATATCTCAATATACGTCTACGGGTCTAAACGGACCCTTCACGAAGCCGTCAACCAAGCATTCTGTACATCAAACTAAGTAACTCAACGCAAAAAAAATTGATGGAAAATTACTTTTTTTTTGGGATGAAAAATCACATTTTACGGTAGGACTCAATGTAATGCACTTAAAACATTGTGCTGATAGATGAAATTAATAGAACGGGGGTCGTGATTGTTTTAAAATGAAAATCAAACATTAAAAACATGTATTTAAACTTGTTAAAAAGTTGGAACTTTGACCCCCAATATCTCCGTAACTATGAGGTTCCCAGGTATGGTCTAGAACAAAAAAATGATCTCAATGTCGGAGAGAACAAGTGCCATTCGGCTTCGTTAAGGGTCTATTTACACCCTTTATAGGCTTTCAGAAACTGCGCGTTGACCTCATACCTGTTTTTTTCCTGGTTTGTATGATTATTTGTCACGTTATTCTGAAGCCATAGACAAAATCCTCTTTTTGTCCATGTATTTTTATACTTGTCTTTGTGTTGGCAATACAACATATATTTTCTTTGTTATAAGAGAGTGTTATTTTTTTTGCAAAAGACGTTTATTTTAATAATGGCTTAACCTATATAAAGAACGAATTAACTTTTTTCGTGTTATTTACTTTTAAAATCATAATGATTTTTTATGCTAGGCAAAGAATCAGTCATTTTTTAATGATGTCAAGATGACATAAGATTTTTACTCAAAACGCCTTCGCGTCTTTCTAGTGTCTTAGCTGGGGAGGAGAAATGCTCAGCACTCGCGCTTGCGACCACTATTCCAACGAGGTAATCTGAGTAGCAGCAGTGGACAGTAGTTCCTTCTCATCTAACATTTCATAAAATAAACAAAGCAACATAGAATTCTATTTTTAAATTCAAAATTCTTGTCTCTACAAACGGTTTCACAAAAAGGTCCTACAACAAAACTCCATGACAATAAAAAAGAATATACGAGCGTAACTATAAAACACATTTGTAGCTCCCCAGAGCAATATAAGCTCTGTACAAACATCATAAATTTCAACGCACACATTTTCCTAAATGAAGAATTTGAATCACGCACCGCTTCCAAATTGATTTGGTACTCGTCAACCACCACATTTAAATCCTGGGTCACGTTCTGTTTTATTGTGAGCCAAAAGTTACAATGGGTCGGCTCGAATAGTAATCTTTGGGCTCGACCCGTTATGTAATTCTTGAAAATTGCCGCTGCCCTGATTCGAGCCGAGAGTGTAACGAATCAGAGTTTGAAATACGTTATGTTAAAGAACTCGGTTTGGTGAACGATTTTTTGTCAAGAATGTGGGTCTAGATTTCTAAACGAAATACTGAGTGACCCATACTAGGAGTGAAAAAAAATAAAATTATTTCACATAGGCCGAACATGGACACTTATAATACGTCGAGAAAAGGTGCACGGTTCGGGTTGGTCATTTCCCATGGAGAAGAACTGTCAAAGAAACTCTTTTAAATTTTTTTATTTGTTTTTACAATGTGACTATGTCACAGCGTTCGTACTTAAGTATGGGAGGATAACATAAGCCCGTCAATAAGTGTTGCTTACTTCACTAAATATAATTTTGTAATATGCTTTTTTAATAAGGAGACGGTTGATGAAGTTTTTAAACTTTGCATCGCATCGGTCAGTTCTACAACATTAGTTTTAGTATAAGCGAAACCTGAAACACGTGTCTAGTAATTTTAAGTAATGAATCTATGTACAAATTGAGGAGCTCGTGGCTAAATAATAACAGCCGTCCGGATCGATGTTTAGGTTAAGCCGTGCTTGCCTAGGTTGGTCTGTGAATGGGTGACCATCCATTACATACCGAGTTTCCTCCGTGCCTCGGAAAGCATGTTAAGCCGTTGGTCCCGGCTGTCATTTGTAGATCTTTGACAGTCGTTACAGGTAGTCAGTGTCCCAAAAAGTCTGACAACCAGTCTTACCAAGGGGTTTCGTATTACTCAGTACTAACTGGGTTGTGGAGGTCAGATAGGCAGTCGCTATATGTAAAATACTGGTATTCAGCTGCATCCGGTTAGACTGGAAGCTGACCCCAATATAGTTGGGAAAAGGCAGGCAGATGGCAGATGATGAATCTATGTACAAATTTTTAAAACTGTATCATGAAAAATCACAAAGTTATAAGCTTGTTCTGTTACCTGGTTGTCCGCACAAAAACGCGGTCACCACGCAGCTCGCCCGCGCGCGCGCCTCCAGCGTTGACTTGGGCTCATTGATAATAATAATTTGGCAGTATTTACCTAAATGATTGCAATAGGTATTTAAAGTCGCTCGGTGTCGAACTTGTAACTTTTTTAAAATATTTTTGGGACAAATTATAGCGTGGCTTAAAAATTATTGGAATCGTTTCAGTTACTTATTCTGAACAAATTATATTCAGGTTTCGCATATACTAAAAAGAATGTTGTATAACTGCCTGCGGAAGCTTGTTATAAAAGCGTTTTCAAGCGTAAATAATACATTTTTCCAAATAGAATTCGTTTTGAAATAATTTTAAGTTAATGTCAGCAGGACCAAAATAATGTTCTTCAGTCGCCATCTTCACCATCAAGCAACAAAAAGTATAATAGCCCTTTACAAATTACAGCACTAAAACCCAAATTCCCCATTCCTACTTCAAACATTATTTCGATTTAATTCTAAATTCAACGCAAAGCTATATTATTACTTGGGATATCATTCGACATTAATTAATACCCCTTTTATCTTATCATAAACACGGTATGAAACCTTTTAATGAAACGTAAATATTAACTAATAAAATATACCATTTCACACCACCTAATATATCTTTACGAGTTCGTATAATCTTTAATATGCAGCCGGAAATATGATTATCATCTCATACAAACACGGTGTTATTATACGCGACCCGATATGGGATAGTGATGAGACACGAGATTGCTTTTCTATGCGAATTATTCGACGTTAGTCGATTTTCAGGATCGAGAACAGTGCGGCCCAATTTTATGGTGTATTTAATCTGGAAAGTTAATCTGGTTGTGTTGATGACCTTAACAAGCTATATAATATAGTTTTCTTTTCTTTAAGTTATGAGGTGACTTTCCAAGCATAGATTCTAAAAAGACACAATAACGTTAAAAGCTATCACAAAGTTTCCACTTTTTATTATTAACAAAAAAAATATATATTCGTACAGAACAAATAGCACAATAATTAGCAAAATAAATGTGTAAATCTTCTCGTCGTAATATAGTCGAGTTGTAACTTACAACTCGACTAAATTATTCGACTGAAACCAACCATTCCCATCTCTTAAGACTCGTTAATTTTATACGTTTGTACAAGGGGCTTTCTTATTAAATGCAGATATAATTAGCAACATTAATGTCAACAGTAAAATAAGAGACAAAATTAATTTCAAGAAAGCGGCGCTGCCTAGAAAATACCTGTGTAAGATAATTTTGTTTTGTAAATGGTAAAAGAGAAACAATGAGAATGACTGTGGTTAGGAGAATTTAATAGTATATTTAGGTTACTTTATTTTGATATGTTATTTTAGGACTGGTTTCTTGAGATGTGTAAATACATAATTATCGTAGAAAGACTGTTGAATAAGAATCATAACCTTAAAGGCGCAAACCCACCGCGGTGCACGCTATGCACGGGCACGCGGCGCATTTTAGCTGCGTGGATTCATTTGTTTGATAATGTGGGTCTACGTCTCCACAACAGTAAACTTAAACTTTCCATCCACAACTAAGTACAACTGTAGCGTGCTTGGCCCACCACGGCATAGTCGTGGGTTAATATTCGTGTAGAGCGTGTACCGCGTGCACATCGTGCATGGCGGTGACAGCGTTATGTGAGCGCCTTATTCGAGCAAGTCACGCATGTACTAATGACGTCATTTGATGCATAGCTTGTCCGTGGTTTGCGGTGGACACAATCACATACATTTTCTTTCAAAGTGAAGCTCAACACACGTGCGTTCTTTATGTTCCGTACACCAAATGAACCACGCCAATGTGCCAATCGAGTTGCAAGCTCGACTTGTTTTTGTTTTAATAAAAACAAAAGAAATTCAAGTAGAGCTTGCATTGTATGGCGGTTAATTAACTACGAATACTGCTAAAATTGATACTATAGGCTTGATTCAAGTCAATATTTCACTCGAGTGTTTATGAATGTTCATTTTTGTTTATTTTCACGTTCAATTTTTATTCATTATGTATTCAGACGTTTGAAAAATGATGAAACATGCCAATTGAAAGACAAAAATTAACAGAAAATGAAGCGTCTGATTTCAGCTATATTGTCTTAAATAAAGGAGGCCATTTTGAAAGACTTATTGTATAAAATGATCAAGAGAGCGACTCGACAGTGCATTACAAATTATCGACTAAAAGTTTATTGTTTGATATAAAGTTAAAATTACACCAAAGGGACAATAGATAATTTTCGATGAAAGCAAATAATTAAATTATTTGTCTGTTTTTAGCTTTCACAAGATTTTAATTATATTATTAATCGATTGATGTTTTAAGCAACTTCAGCATTTGCATCGCGGTGTATTAGAGAAGTCAACATTTATTTTTAATCTAAAATAAATTTAAGATTTATTGTATTGATTCAAGTTTTTAAACTGGCATGGTTACTAGCATTATCAGCGCTGGAATATCGGGAACTCAAAACAAATAGTAAACATGGTAAATATCCCGTTTTCAGTGTTAATGATTTTATTGATTCCTTCTTAGCCCAGTATAAATCGACGCTAAAAAGGCTAAAATTACAATTAACACGTCGAAAACCTCATTCATGATTTTTACCACTAAAAACAAGCGTGTACCGGACTTCTCGCCTCTTAAAATAAATAACGAAATAATAAATTCTTTAAACCGAAAATCGCAAAGCATGATGTAGTTCTGCATTTTTGATATGTTGTTTTATACAACATATCAAAAATTAGGTTCTAGGGTGATGTTCAGTTAGGGTGATGTAAAATCAAATTTACAACTTCGAAAACTTTATCTAGTAACTGTAGGTACGCAAATAAACGTAACACCACGCCTGTAATCCGCGATGGGTTATGCAGTCGTCTACCTCATACAGTACACTTACATTTCGCACATTGAGACCCATGTTATAGGGTGTGAGCCTATTGCTATAAACTGGGCACAAATCCAGACTCAGGGTTATGATAAATATTTCAGAAATTGAATCCAGGACATCATGTTCATCAGTAGCGCTTGTGACCAGAAGACAATCGTGACAGTAATAAAATGTCAAGAATATCAAATCAACTCCACCGATTGCAGTAAATTGCAAAGACCCAAGACAAAGACCTATCCCAAGCAACGCCACAATACCCTGTCCTCCGCCAGTCAAATTTGGTCTGACCCAGCTGTCTGCCGAGTGGTCGTAACGGCGACTGCTGAGTGTGAGGTCCTGGGTTCGATTCCCGGGTCAAACAAAGTATTAATTGCTTTTTCCATCAGGAATTTCTCAGTAGCAGCCACAGCTTCACACGGATCTGGATTAGTGCCAGGTTGATGACAATAGGCTCGCCCCCTATGACATGTTACTTCAAGCATAACTGGCGAAATGTGGGTGCACTATTAGGCACTCTGCCTAACCCTTTGGAGATAACAGGCGTGATGTTATGTAAATCTCAAAACTCCGCTGCCGCGGCAAATTGCCGCTCAGCGGACAGACCTCCGGCGTGATCTCATGGCGACATGGAGAGAGCGACTAATGCAACCCCGTGCAGGGCACGCTACCATTGTGGCGATAAGTCCCCTCTTTGAGGAGTGGTTAGAGAGGCGCCACGGCGCCCTCACCTACCGCCTGACGCAGATCCTCACCGGACACGGTTGTTTCGGGAGGTTCCTGCACCGGATCGGGCGGGAGGAAACGCCCGGGTGTTTCCACTGCGAGGATCGTCCGGAGGACACGGTGGAGCACACCGTAGAGGTCTGCCCCGCTTGAGCGGAGCACCGCCGTGTCCTTGTAGCGGCGATTGGCGGCGGCGATCTCTCGCGTCCGACCCTGGTTCAAGCCATGGTCCGGAGCGAGAGGGAATGGGAAGCCGTCACCACCTTCTGTGAAGCAGTCATGCTAGTGAAGGAGGTGGCGGGACGTGAGAGGGAAAGAACCTCACGTCCCAGCCGCCGCGGGAGACGCCCTGGGCGTCGGGGGTCACGTGGTGGCTCCCGGCCACCATAGGCGCGGGCCTGTGGACGGCGAGTTATGGGCTAGCTCGCCGTCCGGCCGTCTTATGACGACAGGCCGTGTCGACGGCGCGTTCGTGTTCCACGCGCGCCTCAAAGAGATGTCAGCAACCGAGTAGGGGTCCGCATGGGCCGATGACTGAAAGAGACACCGTGGCCCTGGAACACAAAGGGCAAAGAAGGAACATGGATGGGTTTTAGTCAGTACAAGTCTGACACTCCCTTCCGCTCCGCCCAGAGTGGAGGGGGTCATTTGATGATTTCCCATCCAAAAAAAAAAAAAAAATGTTATGTAAATCTATCTAAGACAAAAATAAACAATTCATATTTTGAAAAGTTTAGCTCTTCAAAACTCCAGAAACACTAAACTAAAATTAATGACTTCGAAACGGAAAGCAATAACCCGTATAATTAATCAATTAATAACGGTTGAGTCCTGATTACAAACTGCGATAATAAATTAATGGGATGATGTTTGTGAAGACTGTGAAATATCTGAGATAATCCGTCGGTGATAGAACAAATCGTGTTGCAACAAATAGAGGGAGTCATGGTCCTTTGGTCCAATTTAGAGGAGGTCTGTGATCTTGGACTTTTAGATGGGAAGACAAAAGGATGGAGGAAGGATTATTGGGAACTCCACCCCTAAAGGGGTAAGATAGGGGAAGTTTATATGAAATTCCGTCAATTTTGAAGTTAGGATCTTCAAATTTTGTGTTTAGGCTGACGATTGAAAATTAATTTATACGTATTACAGCCTTTTTATAATTTATTTATTTAACACTTCAAGCACAGAAGTACAGAGGCGGACTTAATGCCATAGGCAATTCTACCCCCGAAGGGTTAAAAAGGGGTGTGAAGTTAAGTAATCGGATATTTTTCGACATCCACGCAGGCGAAGCCACGGGCAAAAGCTAGTTCTAATATAAAATTGAAAAAAAATTCTTTGCCCACTTTGTACTTAATGACTTATTGCATAATGGAGCTCATTGAAGTTGTGGCATAGAGTAAAATTGGTTACAGACATATTTAATCGACGATGCTGGCATCTCGGCATATATAGCTTCTGAGTAGTATTCGTAACTCGTTCCTTTTTAGTCTGAGAAACCACTAATGGTCGGTGTGGAAAATTTTGTTTTTAGACCGATATATCCGACTTGTTCCCATATAAAAAAAAAAAAAAAAATTTGCTTACTAGCTCATGCAGGCGGCTCCGCGTGGAGTTCGTTATTGTCTCACGGGATCGTACTACCAAGGTAAAAAATATCTATGAGTTTACCCAGGTTATAAACTATCTGTGTGCCAAATTTAATCTAAATTCGGTCAGTAGTTTTTGCATGAAGGAGTCGCAAACATCCAGACATTCATACATCCATACATGAACACAAACTTTCGCATCTACAAGTCGTTGTTTCACTCTGAGCCCACATTCCCACTTATTTTTAGTATGATTTAATAGTATGTAAAAAGGAGACGTCATGTTGCACCCATATTGGTATAAGTACAAAAGAATGACGATGATGTTTGTCATTCATTCAAAATTCAGACAAAACTATTATCCAGGAAATTCTTGCGCCAAACTAACACTCCGCCATAACAGCTAAATCTCGCTCACTCAACAATATTACGCACCCGTTCCAATCTTAGTGCCTGTTTTAAATCTACCGACCTGACACAAATAACACTCTAACTCAGCCTAAAGATTTTCTAGCATCATTTAAAGTAATTGGACCATCACCATTGCGCATTAAATTAATGGTACCTGTCAGAATTCGTTGAAAATGCTCCTCGAGACGAACAAAGGAGAGTGGGGGCTGGGGTACGGGAGTACCCCATCACTCTTGAAGCAACAATGGGGTAATAAAATGTACAAGAATAGGGGAAGTGTAGTCAGCAAATGTGCGATGTTTGATAACTGTTTTGATGTACGCCCGTTTTGTTGGATCGTTTATTTTCTGAGATATTGTTGGAGAGTTTATCAGGATTAAGTACCTACTTAGTTTTTTTATTCCAAGTTTTCTATAGTCTTTTCAAATAAAAATTAAATTAAAATTCAACATTAAAATCAAAGTATTTTATTTCACATAGGCCTAGATGGGCACTTATAAAACGTCGAAAAAAAGGTGCACGGTACGGGTTGGTCGTTTCCTATGGAGAAGAACCGGCAAGAAACTCTATGGTGACTCTTTTCAAATCATTCATTACAATATTATCATGTTACAGCATTTGTACTTTAGTATGGGGGGACAGCGTAGGCCCGACAATAAGTCGTTGCTTACTACAAAAAAGATTTAAAACAACATAAAAAGTTAACAAATTTGTACTGGAAGTCTGATTGAAATAATAAAATTAACAAATAAAATAAATGTGCAATTGAGTAATAACAAATCGGAGGTGATGCATGAAATCACGCCTTTTTCCCAAGGGAATAGGCAGAAACTATAGAACCTCACCTCACCTGCTATTCTAACATACTGCATTTGCTTTATTTACGATCATACATCTTGACATGCCCACATGCTGGTTGCGAGTACCTACTGTGCTCCTGAGTTTTCTGAAGAACATTACAAATTAGGTCAATGTTTGTCCCGGCGCCGGCGTTTCTACTCACCGTGATTGATTACGACAATTTTATTGCTTTATCAATTGTTTTATTGCAAAATAATATATTGCACTTCGTTACCAACTGCCCAATATAACAACTCCAATGTTTCATCTCCAATTCTCATTATATCCTTATCAACTCACTCATTTATCACGTTAATATCTCACATCGACGCTCATAACTCACTCACTCATTCTAGACATTACTCAGTTAATTTACTCCTCTATGTCATTCGCAGAACATAAAATATTAACAATTATTTTCTCATACTCATTTTCTCAAAAAAATCTCATTACTAATGTTACTGAGATGTGGACCAGTCCCCCAAGTTGGGGGACTTGGGGGTTTGATGCACTCCCCCATATAGAAAGCATCTCACAAAGCGAGTCCATTTGGTAGCAATACGTTACAGTGGCAGGAGATTTAAACGTATTTCGTGGGGGACGCCAATACCCGATTGGAGAAACAGTGTTCCGATTGGAGAAAATCCAAATAGGTGCAATATAAATGCTTGTAATGTAATTTAATTTTAGATAAGTGTTTTCTAGTTCATCATTCACCATATCAGCCCGGAATCACTCACTGTTGGGTACAGGCCTCTATCCGTTCCCCGCGATCTTGACGATATCGTCAACACAACGAGCTTTTGGACGGTGGTTTCTTAGGACCAACATTGGCCACCATTCGGTCAAAACCTTACTCCATCGGCCATCTCCGCGTCTAGCCAGATGTCCTGCCCAACTTGTCTTTAGGCGTATCGCCTTGTCCCCGACGTCGAAGACTTCATTTTCTAGTTGCGTAGCATTATGAAACATTTGATTCTCAATTAATTTCCAGCAGCGCTCTCCTGGCTAAGCAATAAGAGCTGGACGGGCTGATAATAGATTAAACTGCGCTTGCCAAGGTCAGTCCATCCATAATATACCGAGACCCCTCCTTGCGTTGACTTGACTTTGACTTTGAGGTCAGATAGGCAGTCGCTCCATGAAATCGCCCCAAGGAAGAGCATGTTCCATCTTCTAAAAATGATAAAAATCGGAAATATTTTTAAGTAGATATTTATACTCAATAATTTACGTCTTTCATTTAATGCAATGACTTTCTTTAAGATAAATAAATCCAAATTAAAGTTCAGTCATCAATCATCATTAATAAATTCAGTTCAAAGAAATATTTATCAAATTATCAGTAACCATGATGAATGAATGAATCCATCATGTCGGTTCTCAAGAGAGATTAATATCCAACAAAAAATATCGATCATTACGCTAAGAAGAAGAAGATGGCAATAGGCTTGTTCTTATACATGGGACATAAGCATAACATCGCGGGTGTATCCTGGATGAGGCTGTCACTGGAACGTGGAGCTTGGCACAAGTAAAGAGAGCCCTATACCTGGGTATACCTGGGTATAGGGCTGCGACTTCACCCACTGCTGGCAGTGTGTGTAGTCGGGCTGTAGATGTTGATGATAAAGATGCAACACAAATGTCTAAATGTGGGCGTATTACTAAGTACACCTCGGCTAAAACCTGCGGGGATTACAGGCGTGCAAATGTCCAAATTATTATCGACAGAATTATCGCATGAAAGACACTCGTAACTACGTATCCCAAAATTACCCGTAAAATGAGTAATTCCATCGTTTTAACAATCCTTTATCATCGCGTATCCTTTTCAAGTGTAATTTGAGAGACGCCATTAATTCCCCCATAACGCGATGCGACGCTGCATCACATGATAAAGTGTGCTGCTTCAATGAAGAGCCCTTATGTTCGGAAATAAGGGCCGCTACATACTAGTTCGGTTCAAAACTTGGCAAAGCCAGGCGGCAAGTTCGAATAACAAAACGAAAATACGGTAAAATATGAAATTTACTAGTTAGTTAGTCTTAGCCTTATGGAACTTTGTAAAAAGTAGAAACTTTAAATTGGAAAGAAACGCTGCCTGTCTGTTGACTTTTAAGTTATAGACATGTAGATCGTCATCTGAGTTAGCTTACAGGATATTCATTATTCCGGTAGAACTATCTCATGGAATGCTTTCTGATCAGCAGATGGGCCAAGCTGCGGGCAAAAGAGAGAACATAAATATGTTTGGAAAAAGTCGCATAGCTTAGCTGAAATTGTCGTGATTGTGGCGATTCTTCTTGGCTACCCCAGTAGAATAGCCGCAATAAATCGAATGAAAGTCGATTAGTTTCGGATCGGCTGTTTTGTTTAACTACACATAACATCACGCCTGTAATCCCCGCAGGGTTATGCTGAGGTTTACGTAATAGTACACCCATAATTCGCCAGCTATGTACAGTCCCATGTTATAGGGAGCGAGCCTATTGCCCATCAACCGGGCACAAAACCAGGCTCCGAGGCTGCTACTGAGAAATTTCAGATGAATAATCACAATATCACTTTACCCGACCCGGGAATCGAACCCAGGACCTCATGCTCAGCAGTCGCGCTTACGACCACTCGACCAACGAGGTAGTAGTTTAACTAATACTGACGATTAAAATTTGTCTACCCGAACCAGTGTGTAGCAACCCTAATGAAAATTTTTAACGATAAAATGTTTGAAGCACACATTAAGTTATTGTTTACCCTTGGGTACTTAAAGTAATTAATTGGAAAAAAACTAGTTAAGTATAGAGGTTTTCATTAAAACAGGGTAATTAGTCTTTAGGGGCAATTTGTTGGAAAAAATATCATAGTGTTCTAATAATGGGCCCGTAGATTTTTATTTTTATTTTAATTAAAAGGGCTGTGAAAATATTTAAATGAGATAACTACGTATGTCTAATAGGTAGCCAGTTTCTTTCCTGTCACTTGTAGATTACCTAGTTGATCTTAGCTAGTGGTCTAAAGCTACTACTAATCATGAGGTCCTGGTTTCGATGACCGGCTCAGTGAATGTTTAATGGGATTTTTCATTACAAAATTTTCTCAGAAGCAGCTCGGAGTCATGGTTTTGTGCCTGTTTGATGGCATTAGGTTCACCTCCTATAACATGGGAAATAAACATACGGTAAAATGAGGACTCACTATAGTGATAGATATATACACCTCTGCCTAACCCTTCGGTGATTTCAGGCGTGATGTCTTGGTGTCTTAAGTTTTACATTTTCGTCGCAGATGCAAAAATATTTTCTGTTTAAGTTTGCTATTATTTATGACGAAGCACCCTTTCCACTCATTATGACAGCGAAGAAAACATCTTGATATTACAATGAAACATCATTTATCTTCATTATACTTAGCTTACTACAAAAAATACAAGATAAACTCAGTAGATTCTCAAGCAAGCAAAGTCACCAGATAAACTTAGTCCCTCAAAACAAATCTTAATTAAAAACCGTTTGAAAAAAATTATATACAAAACAAAATCACATTAATTAAGCAGAAGATTAATTATAAGTTAAAATATTATTTGTAACAGATAAAGGCTCTCACTCGGGAGAAATTAATTTGGAGTATCCATTAATTTTGTAACAAACAAAGTACCAATTTCACCCGAAAATTTGTTACTAGACATTGTTATTATCAATTTTGATAAATAAAAGGGACAGGGTTATTAATTTTATAGCCTTATTGAAAGGAAATAATATAGTCGTTTTAGCTAAAGATTTATTAGCTTAAATAGATTAAAAGCACCTTTCTTAGAACATAATATCAAATATCTAATTAGATTTCAAAACACTGTAAAGAAGCGAATGATGTTGAATGATGTCAGCAATTACATTTTGTAGAAAATTCCAATTTGGTGTTGAAAGACATACATACTAAAGCATCACATGTGCCTAGCTTAAATTCAACTATGCTTTGAGTCTAACCACAGGCAGCTACCAATATAAACTGAGTATCAGATAAACTTATACTGTCACTTACGGGATATCTTCCGTGATTGTTCATTATTTTGAGCTCCTGATATTTCGGCGCAGTTGCAAGCGCCATGACCGCGGGGTTCAGATATCCCGTAAGTGACAGTATAAGTTTAGTTTTTAACCGTAAAAGCTTAAAACAGTGTTTAAGTATCAGATGAAGTAGTAATAGACACACTAAAGAACAAAAACTCTAGTACTAATAACGAACCGCTAATTGACAATAATAAAGAAAACACAATACACAAGTTAGATACGAAAATACCGAAAATCAAAGCGCTCAAGTAGACAACCCACGCACAAGACTACACAGTAACCAAGAACATAGAAGATAAATTAGAAATGAATGTATTTGATAATGAAAGCGTGCATTACGAAGCAGACATAACAATAATAGATAATGATGTTACTCCAGGATTAATTTCAGAGAAACTATACGAATGGGAGGTAATGGAAGAGATTATTGTGTTTGCTTTCGCTGCTAATCTTTTCCTTGGGGTTGTGATTCTGTTGGTATAATTTGTTTTGTGAAGGGAAGTGGAATTATGGCTTGTTTTATCAATAAAGACTCATAGACGTTATGTGGGATCTGGGTGTTTATTAAACAATTTGTCTTATCTTTATTTTATTAATTTCTTCTTTCTTCTTCAATTATTACTTCTTTCATTGCCGCCACTCGTCGTCTGTAGCTCAAACGACCACTCAGTTTTGTCATGCTAACCATCTATTACTCCCCACATTGACAATGTTGCAAGTCATTCAACATCACATTTCCACACTCATTGTTTAAGCTGTATATGAATTTCGATCTAATTAATTGATTTCCTAATCGATTTGAACACAATAATTTTAAATCGATATCAGATTTTCTTACATAAAATACATTGCGATTGTGTGTCACAGTATTAAGATAGATTTAATTATAGATCTATTCGATTTTTTATCTCAAGTATGTTATTTGTGTGATTAAACATTAAAATAACGGTACGTAAAATTAAACCCAAAATGCTGTCTGAAAAACTTACTCGAAATTTAACCGTGGTGAAAACTGTTTCTAAATCCGCGCAGTACTTCCCGAGATTAGCCAGAATATATTACACAGCAACGTCGGCTTCATTTAGACTATCTTGTACGGATACCTACAGAATATGCAGGTATATTACGCGAATGCATTTCAACGCCAACTCTCTTGAGGAATACAACTGCATTTCTGTATTTCTCTATTTGCTGTATCCTGCACTTCCGTAATACCATCTAAGAGAGCAAAAATAAAGAAACTTCAGAAACAAATGTTTCAAAAACTTTGTATTCTCAGTGTTACATTTCGTCAATGTACGTTCATGTTAATCCCTGTTTAAAATTCAAAGAGCCTGCGGCCTCGCTGCAGTCTCGAGCAAATTAAATAGAAGACCCGGTGACTTGGCGGGATGAGATGTAAATTCTGTACTGTTGCAACTATGGTGAGAGCAAAAACTAATTTGCGCATTTTAAAATGCCTTCGCTTTAGAATCGTGGATCGGTGAGGAATGGTTTACTTTAATGAAATTGTTGTTTACTGTTATTTCGAATGTTTTTGACAGTTTCAGCTTTGAATTAAATGTAATAGAATTACTTTTGTATTGGCGACACGCTGTGAATAATGATTTGTCTCTGCAGTTTGCAGATGTCTTGAAGTTTGTCTCCACTAAACGAGCGAATGCACAATTATTCCACATTCATTTTATCCCCACTAATTGTTTGATGATGTATCGGACAGAGCATCAGACCTTTTCGATGGTCCACCAAAACTTAAATGTTGAGGAATTAAAGAAAATAACGGTTTTACTCTTGTTCTGGTCATGTTCCTATTTAGCTTAGTTTTTAGCTGACTCATTATAGATTGCCATTGCCACACGAGTAGCTATATGTATTGATTGCCATTGACATGAAAAAGATAAACTCATTTTATGAGGGATATGCGAGAATCTCCTTTATGATATCGTAATAAAGTTATTTTTTTGGACTAACCTTCCATTGTCAATTTTTTTCTTGTTTTCTCAGGTGGGCTGGCTCCGAGCCGAAGACCAGACAGTCCTATCCCTCAACGACCGAGTGGTCCTCAGTCCTCGCTACTCCGTGAACCTGGACACGCCCAGCACTTGGCAGCTGAGGATCAGGCCTCTTCGGGCAGAAGACCGTGGCTGCTACATGTGCCAGATCAACACGCAGCCCAGCATGAAGTGGCAGATTGGATGCATTGATGTTTACGGTGAGTGGAACTGGCAGTTTAATTGTGGTCTTTATTGCTTTTATTTTAGAGCAGTTTATGAGGAATACATGCCACCACTCCGATTTCACGAAGTTTTGTTCTAGTACCTGTAGTACATCCACATTTGCGCCAGTTATGGTTAAGTCTGAACTAATATAAACGAGACATCAACTGGACACGAATCCAGACTCCGAACTGGTACTGATAAATTCTTGATTTTTCTTTCCACTTTAACCCAACCTGGGAATCGAACCCAGTTCAGCAGTAGCGGTGAGCCCACGAGACCAATACCAACGTTCACAGTCTTAAAACACAGATTTTGGTTTCTCAGCATTAATAGGTATAACTACAATAATTGAGCACAATTTTGGTGATTGTAAAATGAATTTGAAAATTTTACTATACTTCAAATAATTACTCAAGTTTCAAATTATAACCGTATTTCAAAGCTAGTTCAATTTATTCTGGGTAATTTGGTCTATCAATACTCATCTATAAGTATCCACTTATAGGTGTCGTTTACAAATAATCCTTTGTTATAAACGATCCTTTTAGTTTACATCAAAACATAAACGCTTTTCAAGACTTTTAATTAAAGTCTCTTAAGTATTTATTATAGTCGAAACCGTAAATTAAAAGAGAAATGGCCGAAACTCGTACAGCGATATTGAAAAGGTGTAGCTGTAAAGAACTTAAGTAAATTACACAACAACAAACGAAATCGCAAACTTTCCAAACAGGAGAGAATATACTTTTTAATAAAAACTCCGAAACGAACGATTCCTAAACGAGTAATTGGTAAAAATAAAAAGGGAGGCAGTCTTAAGCTTATTAAGGATAGGGGACGGATCCGAGGCTTCAAAACATTTCAAAGTACTTACGTAGAACTTAGAACAAAACTCAATATCAATGAAACGTCTCGAATGAACGCTGGAAAAGTATTTTCTTCTGAAAAATAAATCACCTTAGGAGAAGTTAACGTTATTTCTCCGTGCCATTGAAGGTGGGCGCCAAGTTTTATCGTTCACAGCTCAAATTAGTTCTGGAGGTTTATTCTTTTTTTTTTTTCAATCCTCAAGTTTTGAAGTATGGATTTCAATATTGAATTTTTACTATGTCTCTCGAGGTGCCGGTGTAACTTTCAGGAGGGTGAGGAATTTAATATGTAATATCGCGCCAGTAGTCACGGGGGATTTCTTTTTCAAATTGTATAAAAGTCCAAATGAAATATTAGGAAGTATGGACGAGGGGACGTGTGATTGGTTTCATTTAGATGGAATTAAGATTTGAAGTGATTTTGAATGAAGTAAGATTAATCTCACATGTCAGTACTTAGTAGTTACAAACATAAAATTAGATAAATAGCCGTTGATGTTGTTGCGTCTTAGCATGGCATTAGCAGTCATCTACCCGCCTAAATTTATTGACGTGCTTTATTTAAAAACTTCAGTTTAAAGCCTTTTAACGTTCTGAATCGACATCTTCCTCAAAAATTTTACCAATGAAAAACGATAAGTACATTGTTCGTTGTTCTGGTTCGTGCAAAGATCCCTCGTACGAGAAAAAAGGCAATGACCGCTATTGCCATGCTAAAAAATAACGTCCATAGGTATTCGTCCAAAGCTATTTTCGCGACTAAAGGTCGCCTTTTCCCCACAGACGGCCATCATCGACATTTGGTGAAAGGTAAAAGCCATGTTCATCGAGGCAAAACTGTTAATTGTTCTGATTCAATCTATTAAGAGCCCCAAACAACTTTTGGCCAGATGCCTCAAGTTTCATCGCGTCGAGTGTTCGGCCAACTTGATAGCTATCGATTTTGGCTTACTTTTGTAACTTTTGTGGTGTGTAAGCAACAGTTGATGAAAGGCCTATTAGGAATCTAAAAAGTACTATCAATTGGTTCTTGGGTCTTGTAGTGATAGATTGAATAATATGCTTTATTGTACACCAATATTTTAGTTGGTCCACTGCCATACTGCTCTCTGCTAGTACACTTGTCTGCTGCACTGGTGTGCTGGTGGTAGCTAGTGATCTACCAGACAACTTTTGCATGGACAATGTGTGGAGCACACACAGAGTATTGTTTATTTAAAAAACATTCAGAGAACGAAGATCCATAAATATATTATTGTTTTAATATCTTTAACTACACTTTTAATTATTAGCAAATAGAAAGCCAGTACCAAATTAGTTTGTTTGTTTTGATCTCATATAAAAGTCTTTCACCCAGTCTTACCAAGGGGTATCGTATTACGTAGTACTAACTGGGTTGTGGAAGTCAGATAGGCAGTTGTTCTGTGTAAAATACTGATATTCAGCTGCATCCGGTTAGATTGGAGGCCAAACCCAACATAGTTGGGAAAAGGCTAGGCTATGATGATGTTTTAATCGAATATGGATGAACCAAAACAAAACTAAATGAACATGTCCTCAATACCACATTCCGTTCCCTTCGCCATCAAATTCCCTTGCCAATAAACTGAGCATCGCACAAAGGCAAAGTTAAATACCAATAAAAAACAGTCGCAACCTCTCCGATCTAACACGACACACTTATATTATGTAAATAAGAAAGTGATTCGAGCACGAACGATACACTCGAGTTGGTTCGAGTTGGCTCGAGCACTCATAAGCGTATTTTTACGACTATTAGAGCTGTACTGACTCAGGCAGATCTTTAAATGTAGAAAAATATACTCCTGCAAAAATTGCTTGCAATCTGACATGCATATTGGTGTGACATTCTCGCGGGTTTTTCACGTATATTTGGTGTTCGAGTTTTTCTGTAGGTATTGTTTTTGTTTTTTTGACCAGTGTGAGTGCATTTGAGCTGTCTAGTGGAGTTTGAAGCAACGTGAAAATATCGGGAATTTTGTTAATTTTTACTCGGAATTTGTCAGTTTTAGTGAGAGGATGTTTGATGTTAGTTTTCCGATACTTTTTTATAACAAATGTTATTTATACAACCGTTATCTTTCTGTTACAGCTATTGATTTTCCTGTACTTTAATAAATTTATACCCAGATACACCATGACGGCTAAAAGTAATTATATCCTGTACAAATTACTCGAAGTAAAAGCAATTAAACATTAATGTCATTATGACGTGCTCAATTATGTACATATAATTATTACCATTCCCTAATCTTAATCATCTTTTTCCCAGTACCCCCTGACATCATAAACGAGGAGACATCAGCAGATGTGTCAGCACAGGAGCTGGACAACGTGACACTTATCTGCAGAGCCTCAGGGCATCCTCCGCCCAAGATAACATGGAGACGGGAAGATCATGAACCTATGCTGCTGAAGAAAGTTGGCAGTAGGGATTTTTACAAAGGTATTTGAATAAATTGTTTATATTTATTGACAATTATCTAACCCTACATTACTAACCTTTTTTATCGAGGCATATTACGAACTTTCGCCGTTTTCACTACGCTCACTTAAATATTGTGTTTTTTTAATCAAAATGTGCATCGTTATTAGACGAAGATTCGTAAACTAAGGCAAAATGACATTAATTGTAAGAAAAAGAAGGAACATTAGTTTAACATGTTTCTAAAGAAGTTATAAGGTTTATCGACTAATTCCGGGCCAAGCTTGAGCTTATAAGTCAATTAAGATATTTTTTCGTTTATTTATTTCGTTACTTATTACATTTTTAAATGTTTCTTAAAAAAAAAAACCATATAAAAATATAAAAAATAGTAGTCCGCCGGTATCGGGAGCAGGGTCCAAGCTACCGGTGGTTAGGGCTCCAGAGACAGGAACCTCCTCACAATGCGAGTCGTATCGAGGAGTACTGCCTTCTGAATCAGGCCCTTGATCCAACCGCCTAAGGAGAGCCTCGAAAGATGGTCGTCGAGGCTCTTGGCTATAAGGCCGTTGGCCGTCACAACGATCGGCACAATGATAGACGAGTTCACATTCCACATGTCGACAACCTCGTGTGCCAAGTCGAGATATTTTATTTGTTGCTCTTTTTGTCAGCTTTCAAGAGGTTCTCGTCATGATATTATTATGAAGACTAATACAAGATTATATTACTAATAAAGACCTAATTGTAATTCAAAAGCAATTTACTGTATTTTACAAGGTGAGTGAGGTTATACTTCTAACACAAAATGTCTTGGAAATCTCACATAATTTCTAATGTATTGAAATTTGATGGACTCACAAAAGACTATTTAGAAAAAAATACGTTATACGAAATTGTGAGAGGAAATCTCAAGAGCCAATGGTCCGGAACATTGCATACTTGAGGCCTTCAAGTCACCAAGAAATGGAAAACAAAAGAAATCATTTGTCACGATATCTACTATTGAAAAAGTTTTTGGAGCGAACCTCGCTTTGATCAAAACGTTTTCATTACAAAGTTATTTTTGGATTGCGAATCAAGAATGGCAGTAATATTTTGTGGCGGCTGTAGTTTTGGTATTAATTATTTTGATACTTCAAAGAAACACTGTCTTATGTAGACTTTCCCCGTACTGCATTTATGTTTCGTTTTAGGCAACGTGCTACGAGTGGCGTAGGCCGTAGGCGTCGCCTACGCCGTAGCTACCGCGTAGACATTAGCTGGAGCTACACGCATCGACCGTTGATTAAAGGCACATACCCACGGGGTGTGTTGTCAGAATTCCTCCTCGTGTGCCTGATGGCTGCCGGTCCCTCTCGATACGTCTGGAGGGAATAGCAGCTGCTGGGCCGGTGCACCCTGGGCGTGGGCAGTGTCCTTCCCCGAGGAATGGGAAGAGATTCTTATTCTTCGGGGAATGTTACTGTCCATGGCTAATATTCTGACATGGGAGGGGCCCATTGTGGGCCTAGGGGGCGTTGTTCCGCGTGACCCTCTGACAAGCAGAGGGCACAGCGGAGGAGCAAGGGCGGGCTCGGTGTGCACTTACCCTGTCCCCGTCGATATCGTAATCCCTCCGTCGAAGTGTCGTGGAACACGTCTCGCGGCTTCGATTGGGACCGAGGGTCTTGGCTTAACCGCCCGGACCACGAGGTAGAAAACCTCTATAAAAAGTTACCCCGAATCTCAAGCGGCGGCGCACCGCGAGGAGATGTATGGCTGACGGGTTCCTATGGAAAATCAGTCGTTAGTGCGAACCACTGCCGGGCCTGGCTATGGCTTATCTGGGTACAGGGGGCACTGCCCAGATGGACTTTTTATTTCCCCCATACTCGTGGGAACTGTATGAAAGAACAATTAACCCAAAATACGGCCGATAACGGCGAAGGAAGGAAGGAGAGGGATGCGGGGTCGGAGTCCGGCGCCGCATCCAACGATGTGAGCGCGGGAGGCTCAGAGAGCTCCCGGCGCGGGAGGCCCGGGGCTGCTGCGGGGAACAGGGAGTTCCTACGCAAGCGATCCAGGCCGGTAGGCGACCGAGAGTCGTCGTCAGAGGGGGAGCTGGCTTCGGCTCGCAAGATCCCCACCAGCAAGCGTGGCGGGATCCGCGGCAAGGGGAGAGGCCTCTCTGTCACCGAGAGGTCGGCGCGGCTTGCCGAGGAAGGGCGCCACCCGGGGGTGGCCGGTCACGGGGTGGATCGTTCGGGCTCCTCTGGTGACGAGGCGGTCGCAGACGGCGGCTCAGATGCGGAGCGCAAGGCCGAGTTTGCGAAGGAGGTGGAGGTGGCGCTGAGGGCTGTGTCCTACAAGCAGAAGCCCTCTACTAGACAAAGGGCCATACCTGCAGCGGCCGCCTCCATCATAGCGGCAGCGAAGGCCAGATATGCGGGGCCTCCACCAGACGAAGTTGCCAAACTGCGGGCGGAGGTCGCTCGCCTGACGGCTGCTACGGAGCTTCTCCAAGAGGAGAACAAGAAGCTCCGAGCAGACCTGGCCGATCTGCGCGAGTCCGGCTCTCGCGAGGCGCCCCAAAATGGGGGCCAGCAGCGACCAAGTCAGCCCGTGTCGGTGGAGAACCAGGTTCTCAACCTGGTTCGGCAGGAGCTGGCTGCCTTCCAGGCGCGGTTCTCCGTTCTGGAGGGCATTGTCCTGCGCCCCGCCCTGGCGGCAAACAAGTCGGCCACATATGCGGCTGCTGTGGCCTCCGCACCGGGGCCGTCCAGCCGGCTCTCCGGCAGGGTTACGACGGCCCCCGAAAAGCCGGCTCTGGCGAAACCGGCTCCGGTCGGGAGGGCGGCGGCCCTGAGGCAGAGCAAGGCGGTGGCCCAAAAGAAGGGCAAGGCGGCGTATGTACCGGCGCCAGCCGCAAGACAGCCGCCACCGCCACCGCCGCCTCCCCCGCCCACTAAGCCTTCTGTGGCCGAGTCCGGGTGGCAGGTGGCCGGAGAAAGAGCGAGGGAGCGAAGGGCGGCAAAAAAGGCCAGGAAGCGGGAGCGGAAGCGCCGACAAAAAGGTGGCGGTGGATCTCAGAGAGCTCGGGATCGCCGGGGGCCTCCGGCTTAGAGTGACCGCAACAGGGGCTCGAGTGCTAGAGATCCCCGGCGAAACCCGTGGCTCGTCCGCTGACGCTCTGGCCGAAAAGCTCAGAGCGTCCTTAAATGCGGACGAGGCCCGAGTGTCCAGGCCCGTCAAATGCGCAGACCTGCGCATTCTGGGTCTGGACGACTCGGTGACCGAGGAGGAGGTGGTGGCCGCCGTCACCAGGACCGGTGGGTGTCCTGCCGAGCAGGTCAAAGCAGGCACCTTACGTCCGGATCTGTCGGGCATGCGAACCGTAACGGTAAGCTGCCCTGTGACGGCGGCGAAAGCCATTGTGGAGGGCCGAAGGCTCTTGGTGGGCTGGGTGTCAGCGCAGGTGAAGTTGCTGGAGCCCAGGCCTCTGAGGTGCTTCCGCTGTCATGTGGGGCACCACGTGTCGGTCCGGTGCACCTCGGAGGTGGACCGCAGTGGCCTGTGCTTCCGCTGCGGCAGCTGGCAGGCCGGCCGATCACCGGGCAGGGAGCAAGGCCTGCGGTACTCCCGCCAAGGCCAGGGGCAAGGGAAGGCCCTCCGCCACCACCGTCAAAACCTCCACCGTCGCCACCACCGCAGCCGCCGCCACTGTCGCCGCCGCTGCCGCTACTGCTGCAACTTCCGCAGCTGTGCCCTCGCAGGGGGCTCGGGAGGGGGCTGAAATGGAGTGCCAGTAACGGCCCCATTACGCCTTCTCCAGGCGAATATCAACCACTGCGCCTGCGCTCAGGATCTGTTGCTCCAGAGCATGGCGCAGTGGTCGATTAACATCGCCGTGGTCGCTGAGCCGTACTTTGTCCCGCCCAGGGATGACTGGGTGGAGGACCTTAGCGGCTCAGTGACCATAATTGCGTCGGCCGCCGCCGGTACCCCGACCCTTGAGAGTGTCAGGAAGGGTCAGGGGTGCGTGGCAGCACGGTTCGGGGAGATCGCTGTAGTGGGAGTCTACTTCTCCCCGAGCCGAACTCTCGCCGAGTTCCACAACTCCCTCACGGAGTTGAGTGTCGTCATCGGAAGCCATTCCCTCCCCGTGCTTGTGCTCGGGGACTTAAATGCCAAGAACTTGGCTTGGGGTTCTCGTTACACGGACGTGCGGGGTAGGATGGTGGAGGACTGGGCTCTGGAGACAGGTCTAGTCGTCCTAAATCGGGGTTCTGTTCCCACGTGCGTGCGGATGCGGGGCGAGTCGGTGGTGGACATCTCGTTCGCTAGCCCCGCTCTGTCACCGCGTGTCGTCGACTGGCGCGTCATGGAGGGGGTGGAGACCTATTCCGACCACCGGTACATCCGGTTCGACGTCTCCACTCAGACCTCAAGCGCACCGGTCCTACAGGCCCCGAGTGGTCCGCGATGGGCGCTGAAGCAGCTGGACCGGGAGCTCCTCCTGGAAGCCTCAATCGTGCAGGCATGGGTGTCATCACCGGTCAGGCCTGCCGACATCAACAACGAGGCGGGTTGGTTCCAGGAGGCCATGTCCGAGATTTGCGACGTGGCAATGCCCCGAGTTCGGCCAGGAAGCGCCCGGCGTCAGGTGTACTGGTGGTCGCAAGAGCTGACGTCTCTGCGCAAGGCGTGCGTTGCCGCGCGGCACCTGTACGCCAGGCATCGCAGGCTCCGCATCCGCCCTCCGGATGCGGCAGCCATTGAGGCGGAGCTGTACGAGGGGTACAGAGCGGCGAAGACCGCCCTCCAAGAGGCTGTCCGGCGGGCCAAGAATTTGGCTCGCGAGGAGATGCTGGAGTCTCTGAACGGAGATCCGTGGGGGCGCCCTTACAAGATGGTGCGGGACAAACTCCGCACCCGGGCCCCCCCGCTAACGCAGAGTCTCCGGCCTGAGCTCGTGGAGGACGTGGTGAGCGCTCTGTTCCCTTCGCGAGGGGAGCATCCTCCCCCGCCTATGGCTCCGTCACCGCGTGCGGTGCCGGAAGCGAACCACACCGATGACGACGATGACGTTCCGGAGGTGACTGGGGTAGACCTGAGAGTGGCGGTACGCAGGCTGAAAGCCAGAAATACCGCCCCGGGACCCGATGGCTTGCCTGGCAAAGCCTGGGTCCTGGCCTTTGAGGCTCTCGGGCCCCGACTGGAAGGGCTCCTAAGCGCATGCTTGGAGAGAGGCCAGTTCCCGCTTCGTTGGAAGACGGGGAAGCTGGTCCTAATCCGGAAGCCAGGGCGCCCTGCGGACTCTCCGTCCGCATACCGGCCCATCGTGTTGCTCGACGAGGTGGGCAAGCTCTTTGAAAGAGTCATTGCCAACCGCCTCGCCGGGCACCTTGCAGGGATGGGGCCGGATCTTGCGGAACACCAGTTTGGTTTCCGCAAGGGGCGCTCGACGGTGGACGCCATCATGCGCGTGAGAGCCCTCACGACGGGGGACGCGGTGTCCCGAGGCGGGGTTGTCTTGGCGGTGTCTCTTGACATCGCCAACGCCTTCAACTCCATGCCCTGGACCTGCATTGCGGAGGCACTCCGGTATCACGGGGTGCCGACCTACCTTCGTCGCGTGGTCGGGGACTACCTGACGGATAGAGCCGTCATCTACCCCAGTCGGAGCGGAGAATGGAACCGGCGAGAGATGTCGTGCGGTGTTCCACAGGGTTCGGTTCTGGGGCCGGCCTTGTGGAACATCGGTTACGACTGGGTGCTGCGCGCCGACCTCCCTACCGGCATCAGTGTAGTTTGCTACGCTGACGACACGCTGGTACTGGCGCAAGGGAGGTCGCACGAGGCGGCGGCCGAAAACATGACACGCGGGGTTGCGATAGTTGTGGAGAGGATCCGGCAATTGGGACTCGAGGTGGCATTGCACAAGTCCGAGGCCATGTGTTTTCATGGGCCTCGAAATGCGCCACCGTCGGGATCCCTACTGATGGCAGGAGGGGTTCCCATCGGCGTCGGGTCGACGTTGAAATACCTAGGACTCGTCCTCGACAGTCGGTGGAACTTCGTGGAGCACTTCCGACGTTTGGCTCCCAAACTGGAACGGACGGGGGCTGCTTTCAAGCGGCTCTTGCCCAACCTGAGGGGTCCAAACGCCTCCTGCCGGAAGCTTTACGCGGGGGTCGTGCGGTCCATGGCCCTTTACGGGGCCCCGGTGTGGGCGCGTTCTTTGAGGCGGCAAGCCGCCCACTACCTGAACGCGCCCCAAAAGGTGATAGCCATAAGGCTAATCCGGGGGTACCGCACGATCTCTGGCGAGGTGGCTAGCCTCCTTGCCGGATTGCCGCCATGGGATCTGGAGGCGATAGTCCTCGCGCGCCTGCATGAATGGCGCGCGGAAGCACTATATAGGGGGGAAACTCCGCTGCCGCGACAAATTACCGCTCAGCGGACAGACCTCCGGCGTGATCTCATGGCGACATGGAGAGAGCGACTGTCGCAACCCCGTGCAGGGCACGCCACCATAGTGGCGATAAGTCCCCTCTTTGAGGAGTGGCTAGAGAGGCGCCACGGCGCCCTCACCTACCGTCTGACGCAGGTCCTCACCGGACACGGTTGTTTCGGGAGGTTCCTGCACCGAATCGGGCGGGAGGAAACGCCCGGGTGTTTCCACTGCGAGGATCGTCCGGAGGACACGGTGGAACACACCGTGGAGGTCTGCCCCGCTTGGGCGGAGCACCGCCGTGTCCTCATAGCGGCGATTGGCGGCGGCAATCTCTCGCGTCCGGCCTTGGTTCAAGCCATGGTCCGGAGCGAGAGAGAATGGGAAGCCGTCACCTCCTTCTGCGAAGCAGTCATGCTAGTGAAGGAGGTGGCAGGACGTGAGAGGGAAAGAACCTCACGTCCCAGCCGCCGCGGGAGACGCCCTGGGCGTCGGGGGTCACGTGGTGGCTTCCGACCACCGTAGGCGCTGGCCTGGGGACGGCGAGTTATGGGCTAGCTCGCCGTCCGGCCGTCTTATGACGACAGGCTGTGTCGACGGCGCGTTCGTGTTCCACGCGCGCCTCAAAGAGATGTCAGCAATCAAGTAGGGGTCCGCATGGGCCGATGCCTGCCAGGGCTGCGGGACTGTTCGAAAGAGATACCGTGGCCCTGGAACACAAAGGGCAGAGAAGGAACATGGATGGGTTTTAGTCAGTACAAGTCTGACACTCCCCTCCGCTCCGCCCAGAGTGGGGGGGGTCATTTGATGATTTCCCATCCGGAGAAAAAAAAAAAAAAAAAGGCACATACCCACCGCGACGCACGGATAGGCCACGTATGTGTGTTAATCGTCGCTTTGCAAAAAAAGTATGTTATTGTGTCCACTGCAAACCACGGACACGCTATGCATCAATTGACGTCATTAGTACATGCGTGGCTTGTTCGAATAAGGCACTCACATAGCTCATCGCTGTTAAACACCATGCACGCTGTGCATGCGGTACACACGAATATTAATCCACGACTGTGCCGCGGTGGGCCACGCACGCTACAGTTGTACATAGTTGTGGGTGTGTAATGTGTACTGCAGTGGAAACGTAGACCCAAGTTGTCAAACAAATGAATCCACGCAGCTAGAATGCTCCACGTGCCCGTGCATTGCGTGCACCGCGGTGGGTTTGTGCCCTAATTTGGCACAGCAGCAGTCGTTTTATTTTATTTGTGAAGTTTTTAGGGTAGCGTAGTTATCGCACTTTAATTTTTTCGTCCATATAAATGACAGCATGAAAACAATATCGATATAGGTAAATGTGAAACGTCACATTTGACGAATTAATTAACAAATTACGAAATGTTTAAGTACGGTCCTGGAAAAAGTAACTAGAGCCATAAAGAGAACCTAAAATAAATGAGTCTGACTTTTAGGATTTTCTTTATATGAGGTAGGTATTAAGGCCAAGACATGCTGCGTTTACTCCAAATAAAGGTGGAATAAAGCCAGGAGAACCATGATGACGAATTATGGTAAACCAATAATCATTTTCCAATTTCATAGTCAATTTCAATAACTGACATCCAGATGACATAGCGGTTAATAATCACCAATTCCATTAAAGGACAACTCATCTTTAATCCAAATTTGTCGACCTCTATTTTCGTTCGGTTCATTATTCCGTCCCTTAGGGTATCTTTCTTAATACAGGACCCCTTAACGAGAAGTACCTTTTGGCTTTTTATTAATAATGTCTTAGTGCGAGCACAAATCCGGCTGTCAAGCATATTGATTACTAGGCGTAGGAGGATCTCTAGAGGTTCTGTGAAGGACATCCTTGGTCCACTTCGAAGGAGTTTGAAAGTAATAAGTTTATTTTTGAGTGATTGAATTGATTTCAGTTGAATTTTAACAGAACATATTCATCAAAGGGTTTTCGTTGGTAAGTTTTAACAGTAGCACGAGTCAATCAAGGTAAAGCTGCGCTTGCCAAGGTTAATCTGTGGATGGGTGACAATCAATAACGTAATCAGACCCTTTTGTACATTGGAAAGTAAGCTCAAGAACACTAGTCCCAAAAATCGAGAATTGTTTATTTTGACACGGGGTCACTATCATTCCATTATTTTCTTAGATTTATATAAATTATAAAATATTGTTCTCGAAATTCCTGATTATTTGACTTAGGTATAAAAATTGTTGGTAAGACTATCATCATATAACATTCTGGCAACAAGTCTTACTAAGGGTTATCGTATTACCTAGTTTTTGAATTGTGGTGGCCAAATAGGCCTGCTTATTTTGGTCCATGATAAATTTGATACTCAGATACATCGGCGATCAGAATAGAAACTGACCGACATACATAGTTGGGCTAGATAGATGATGTGGGTTCATTATTTCATTATGACGTCATGACCTCTTTTTATGTATATGTTTGTAGGAAAATGGTGGCTAAATAATAACAGCCGCTCGGATCGATCTTTAGGTTAAGCCGTGCTTGTCTAGGTTCGTCTGTGGATGGGTAACCACCTATTACATACCAAGTTTCCTCCGTGCCTCGGAAAGCACGTTAAGCCGTTGGTCCCGGGTGTCATTTGTATATCTTTGACAGTCGTTAGGTAGTCAGTGGGCCAAAAGTCTGACAACCAGTCTTACCAAGGGGTATCGTATTACCCAGTACTAACTGAGTTGTGGAGGTCAGATAGGCAGTCGCTCCATGTAAAATACCTATAATAGGTATTTAGCTGCATCCGGTTAGACTGGAAGACGACCCCAACATAGTTGGGAAAAGTCTAGGCAGATGATGATGATGATGTTTGTAGGGAAATTTTGGTTTCTCTCATTACAAAATAATATCTCAGTGTATTTTTTCTTATTATCTAGTGGAGAGCTACACAGGCAGTTCCCTCCCGCTGTGGCGCGTGGATCGCAGACAGATGGGCGCGTTCCTGTGCATCGCGGCTAACGACGTGCCGCCCGCTGTCAGCAAGAGAATTATACTTAATGTTAACTGTAAGTATTAACATAAATACCCATACACGTCAACATACGACCTGTTCATGACCCCATGTGAATCGATCTGCGTTAAGCACGTGCTTGAGTCACTCGCCCTCTTATGTCACGTGAGCACAAACGCGCGTAGTTTCTCGATAATCATAATCATTATCATAATCTCTATTTATCTCGACATCAAGAATGACAGGCGCTTGTTCACATACATGCACAATCTTCTATAGTAAAAGGTGTCTGAAGTAGGAAGGTCCTGAGCTACAGATCACCTCTCCGGATTAGATATAACATTTTAAATTATACCAAAAACTTTAGTCAAGTTACTAAAGTTAAAATTGTAAGTAGGTAAACGTTGGTAAAGTACCTTTTAAATTTGATATTCAAACATAGATACAACAAAATATGAAACTGACATAAAAACATAAACTTAATAACACATTATGGTTACATACACACATAATGGTTCAAAAGTTGTACTACAGTAAAAACACATACCTAAGTAAAATTTAATGAGTTTCTTAATAAGTGCATAAAAAAGTAAGCTTAGCTTAGCCTAAGCTAAGCCTTCTTTGAAAAATACACGACGACGTTCTCAGAAACCACCGACTGATTTTCATAGTACTTTATAAGCTTGAGTTTCTCAGATAAAGTGCAACGCAGACTGAATTTATTTTTTGAATTCTGAGTATCGAACTTGCTTAAAAGAAGAAAAAGTAACTTTAATTACTTTCCCAGAATCAGTATCAGCAATCCATTTAAAATGTCATTCTTTTCAAATTTTCGAATCGAACTCGAAAGTCATTCGTAATTGGAAAAATTAAATTCAAAATCACAAAGAAAGGAAAATGTTCTGTTCTGAGAATCATTTAATATTGAATAACAAAGTTGATTATAAGGAGATAACGAGAATCTACCGTTTGTCTGTAAATAAGGTCGGAATGAAACAAATTGAGCGGCTCTCACCTCTGCTTCCAATACAATTAGACGATTATTCCTCTTGCCTACCTTCGTATAACTAAGCTGTTGGTCCAAGTTATGAGCGATAGCTCATGCAAATGGTCAAATACCCACAGGTGCCTACAATTTTTTGTTGTTTTACTTGTCATTGAGAAAATGTTAATAAATCAAGTAAGTATTTATATATGTTACAGTCAAAACTGTTAATCGGTCAAAGCCACTTTTGACTGGTGTCAGTCAAAATCCTTATTATGTTAAAATGCATTTTCTCCATTTTTTTTTATTCTAGTAAAAAGGGCTTTGTCGCACATGCGGTAGACTTTACAAATTTTAACAAATAATACAATATTTATCAACTAAATCTTAAAATATGTTGTTTCAGAACCTAGTCCTAGAATTACTACAACATAATGTTTTGCAAAGGGTAATAAGTTGCCTGCACGAACGGCGCGCGGAGGCACTACGTCGGGGGGAAACTCCGCTGCCGCGGCAAATTGCCGCTCAGCGGACAGACCTCCGGCGTGATCTCATGGCGACATGGAGAGAGCGACTGTCGCAACCCCGAGCAGGGCACGCCACCATAGTGGCGATAAGTCCCCTCTTTGAGGAGTGGCTAGAGAGGCGCCACGGCGCCCTCACCTACCGCCTGACGCAGGTCCTCACCGGACACGGTTGTTTCGGGAGGTTCCAGCACCGAATCGGGCGGGAGGAAACGCCTGGGTGTTTCCATTGCGAGGATCGTCCGGAGGACACGGTGGAGCACACAGTTCTGCCCCGCTTGGGTGGAGCACCGCCGTGTCCTCGTAGCGGCGTGGCGCGGCGATCTCTCGCGTCCGGCCTTGGTTCAAGCCATGGTCCGGAGCGAGAGGGAATGGGAATCCATCACCTCCTTCTGCGAAGCAGTCATGCTAGTGAAGGAGGTGGCGGGACGTGAGAGGGAAAGAACCTCACGTCCCAGTCGCTGCGGGAGACGCCCTGGGCGTCGGGGGTCACGTGGTGGCTCCCGGCCACCGTAGGCGCGAGCCTGTGGACGGCGAGTTATGGGCCAGCTCGCCGTCCGGCCGTCTTATGACGACAGGCCGTGTCGAAGGCGCGTTCGTGTTCCACGTGCGCCTCAAAGAGATGTCAGCAAATATTTAGGGGTCCGCAAGGGCCGATGCCTGCCAGGGCTGCGGGACTGTTCGAAAGAGATACCGTGGCCCTGGAACACAAAGGGCAAAGAAGGAACATGGATGGGTTTTAGTCAGTACAAGTCTGACACTCCCTTCCGCTCCGCCCAGAGTGGGGAGGTCATTTGATGATTTCCCACCCGAAAAAAATAAAAAAATAAAAGGGTAATAATTTTCTAAGTAAATTTTAGTTATTGTTAAAATAGTTTGCACCGGTCATAAGTTGTTTTGACTAATTAACAGTTTTTACTGTGACATATACACATCTTGGTACCTTCAATGTCTATGGACATTAACACACAACACACAACACACAAATAAACAATAAGTAAGAATAAATAATAATATAGCGTTGAAATATTGAAGTCGGGATAGTAAAATTTATTATTATTTTAGGCGTCTAAAACTCAAAACCATGTAATCATTAACACTAGGAACGGAATATTTACCATGTTTACTGATTGATTTGAGTTCCCGGTACTGACTGCAAAAAACGAACAAGAAAAAGGCTAAACCGATTTATCTGCTCATAAACACCCACCCGCAATAGCTTCAGTTTATCCGTGATCATGGTACTTGCAATAGCACCGAAATATCGGGAACTCGAAACAATCAGTAAACATGGTAAATATCCCGTTTTCAGTGTTAATGATAATGTTAGTTACCATGATAGTTTAAAATCTTATATCAAAACCATGTGTTAGATAATGTTTAGACCGCCTTCACAGTTGGCCTACAATTTACTTATTAAAAACACAACCCTTGAAAAATCTTAATAAAATATAGGCGCCCGTACTTGTCCAAAATCACCTGTAACACAAAGAAAACAAAACCCGCTATTTCTTACACCTGACCCCACAGTATCAGTCGTGATAAAGCCGAATTGATCTCTCTCTTGTAAGCCGTCCTTGCGTATAATTGACTCTTCCCTGTCATTGGTTCCCGAAGCCTCTCTAAGCTGATATAGGAGATCATATACTTGGAATATTTAGTGGTCTCCGAATCTAATAGATGGGCGGTTTTTTTGTTTTATTAATACAAGTACTGGATAATATAAAATGTTTCAAATTTACTATAAATGGAATAGTTTTTAAGATTTTTTTTTTATGTTTATAACATAACATCACGCCGTCTGTAATCCCCGAAGGGTTAGGCAGAGGTGTACCTAATAGTACACCCACATTCCGCCAGTTATATTTACGCTCCATGTAATGGGGGGCGAGCCTGTTGCCATCAACTGAGCACAAGTCCAGACTCCGTGGCTGCTACTGAGAAATTCCTGATGGAAAGACTAATAACACTTTGCACGACCCAGGAATCAAACCCAGGACCTGATGCTCAGCAGTCGCGCTTACGACCACTCGACCAAAGAGGCAGTCTACTTAGCAACTAATAGATATCAGAAATTACTCCACACATCTCCTGGTGTTATCCTTTAGTTACCTGATATCTGAGAATTACTCAGTATAATTAGTAATAGGATTATCAGCATAGATTTATATATTCAATAGTACGTCTGACGTTGCATGAATCTATTGATCATACGCCTTTGAACCTATTGATTACCCAGTTTGCTGGTAGGCCAGTATAAACTATCAACCATTAAATACTTGCATGACAGTAGCACAACTCGCCCAAAACAGTAAAGCTCTATTTACATTGGAAAAGTGTTTAGCGAAGTAGATAAGTACAGTTCTTTTTGTTTCATCCTGTCGTAATTTTTTTTTGTCTTCTTATATTTGTAATTGCTATTTAAAATATTGTTTCTACACTTATCTCTGTAACCGAAGTAATCTGTGGAAACGTCATGGTATGTACATTGGCCTATTTCTAATATGTTGTAGTACTTTCTGTAACATAGACATTGCACATTTTTTTTCTAAATTAATAATAACTTGCTATATACACGCACTAAACCAATGCCAGTTTTTACGAACACTAGCCGCCACCTAAATTAATGCGTAAATGTATACTAGCGCTGTAGAATTTTCAACCTTAAACGCTGAGGCGAGCGGTGAAAATACGAACGGCGAACTTAGCCTTTAGCAAGACTTGTTACACGTGCTGTTAGCACTTACCTAGATAAAGGTAATACAGCATTACTCCCTGTTTACGACATTAGCTGTTGTGTCTAAACAACTTGTACGTTAACACAGTTTTTATAGTCTTCGTCCTATTAAGGCGAGGATAAATTTTTAACGGGACTGTTTCCTTTGTGATACGTCGTAATACTTGTTTAAGGGGATGTAATTTTGTCCTGTAATCGGCTGGGTTATTTTGTTAGGGTATGACTGCTGGCTAGTTTGATTAAAAGGCGTTTTCTACCCACGAAATTAACTTTTTGAATGTTAACGCGTTTTTAGCTTTCTGTTTTGTAGCATGGCATGTAGCATGGCATATTACATAGTATGATAATTTTTTTGAGTCAATTTTGTGTCCGTGGCATTCAAAAATCACTCGTTTTCTCCCATCTCGAAAATTTATGCATCGTACACCAATTTTTTCGAATAATTATATTTTTTTTAATTCTGTGGGCCGATTTACACCTTCGATCAGAGCACCAATAAATTCATTGCTTCTGATGGATGGCCTCTTAAGAAATAATTATTTAATTAATTTAATGTTTGTGTTTATTAATATTTCAAATTCAAATATGTTTATTTGTGACACATAGGTAAAAGTAACTAGGTACATGGTGTTATCAAAAAAGTTATCTCTCACTATGTGCTGCCTGCCATGCGTAATAATGTTTACACATTAAGTCGTGCAGGTAGTTTTTAAATATATAAGAACTGAAACTTAAATAAAAACTAAAACTTGGTACTGTTATTACAGCTAATTGCATGCTATTTTTATGGCGAAATGTGTCATAGCATTATATTTTATTTTTACCACCGTTTGTACCACATTTACCGAAAAGAAATAATTTTGACCTGACTTAGGATTCGGTATCATTTCCTACGACCAGATGACAATTATTATATCATTCAAATAAATTCCACCAAAACCCACAGACAGATCCATTTATTCTCTCCAGTCAACTTTGAATATCAAAACTCTTCACATCACATTCTTCACTAAACCCCATTTTTATTAAAAACCTCGGGGTTTTACGAAACGAAAGGATTTCAACAGCGGTTTGTACGCAAG
Organism: Noctua janthina; assembly: GCA_963576755.1. NCBI lineage: Eukaryota > Metazoa > Arthropoda > Insecta > Lepidoptera > Noctuidae > Noctua > Noctua janthina. The sequence goes on along the minus strand of OY755069.1, from coordinate 13,743,761 downwards.
GCAATGTTAGATAAGACGGGAACTGATCCCGGTTTGCGAATCGGGATTGCGGATCGGGATTCCGAGCGGGATCGGGGCCGATGGCTCGCGAAATTCACTCTACACTCTTGAACGAACGCTGTTAAGCTTTCGAATTGTTCCTCAGATTGTCAAGCTTACGTATGTATTTAGTTTCTTAGATGGGTTAAGTGTTTGAGGAGTCTGTCTGAGAGCAGGATAAAGAAAAGGTCTTTATTTTTGTTTGAATTTATATGTCTATGTTTTACTACCTTTACTAGGGTTATTTTAAGAGAGAGCTCTCGCTTTTTAGTTGTTTAATATTAGCATCTTCATCTTTAGAACATTATCAAACAAAGGATCTAAAATGGCCGTTTTAGCAGAATATTATTACGAGTAGGACAATAATATGAATTACGTTTCAATTTGTAATAAAATAGTCACAAATCACAATTCATAATATTAACTGCGTCTATGACCATTTTAATTTTTTTAGCGTAATTCATATTATTATCTTATTACAATTCTGCTAAAGCAGCCATTTTAGAACCCCCGGGGGTCTAAAGTGGCAAAAGTCGTTTAACCGAAAGCGACTGTTGTGCGAGTATAGACTAGTTGCGCTTGATGGCATAGCCTTATATGTATGAGAATATCCGACTGTTTAATAACTCTCAATATTCTTGAATAATAAGGCGAGAGCAACGTATTCGACTAACATGAATGAGGCAGCTGATTGTTTTTTTGCGATTGCGATATTTGATCGCATAAAGAAAAATTATTTAATACGTGTCCACCCTTAAATATGGCCACACTTGTCTGAGACATTTTTTTTTTTGTTTATATCATCAAATAGTCCATTAAACACTACTCGTGGTTAAATAATAACAGCCTCTGGGGTCGATCGTCAAGTTAAGCCGCGCTTGTCTAGGTGGTTTGGAGATCGATGGCCAGTCACTCATTACATACCGAGTTTTCTCCGTGCCTCGGAAAGCAGTCTTAAAAAGGGGTTTCGTATTACCTATTATTAACTTGATTCTGGAGGTCAGATAGGCAGTCGCGAGGTACCGTGGCCCCAGAACACAAAGGGCAAAGAAGGAACATGGATGGGTTTTAGTCAGTAGAAGTCTGACACTCCCTTCCGCTCCGCCCAGAGTGGGGGGGGGAGGGGGTCATTTGATGATTCCCATCCGAAAAAAAAATCAAGACAGGCAGTCGCTCCATGTAAAATACTAGAACTCAGCTGCATTCCGTTAGACTGGAAGTCGACCCCAACATTGGCAAAAGGATTTGATGACGCTATTGAACACAACATTTGAAATCACTTGTAACAAACCAAAACATTATTGCCAATAACGAACAAAGCCACAGCCTACAACTCAAGATAAAGATAAGCTAACAGGGCGATGAGTAAACTGAAACGCGACCATTGACTTTAAAATATGCTATTGTGAAGCTACACTCATACAATCGCTTTCAAAATGGCCGTCCACGGGAAATGTTCACGTGTAAACGGGATATTAGCTGCGATATTCATGCAAAGTGCCGTGGAACAAATAAATAGTTGCACCAACTATTGTGGTCGGAACGTTTATTATTGTATCTTTGCGAGTTGTACTGAAAATTGGCTGTCCTGGGATTTTCACCTAAGTTTTACCTCGAATGGATTTTTAAGGATTGAATTGTTAGAAGGATTAAACTATAAACATAAAATATTATATTAGTGTACCCGACTACCTCGTTGGTTTAGTGGTCGCAAGCGCGACTGCTGAGCATGACGTCCTGGGTTCGACCTGGGTTCGTCTTGGGTCGGGCAAAGTGTTATTGGTTTTTTCCATCAGGAATTTCCTAGTAGCAGCTACGGAGTTTGAACTTGATATTATTCTTGGGTAGTTTCTTAATTCAAATATCTTTTTATATCCGTGACAATTTTTTGAGAAAGAGCGGCATAGAATCTGTGCATCATCAACATCATTTCAGCTGGAATACGTCCACTGCTGGACATGGATCCCCGCAGTCTTCACCAGGATATGTTACAGCAATTTTGAAATAAAATTATTTGTTAGTGTTCTAATAGATCTTTTAAAACTTTATTGAAAACAACGAAAATATCCTTACTTTTCTTTTTTTTGGATAAAGCTGTTATAATTCTAAATATTGAAAAGACCACTGAAACAAATTATACACTTCAGAAGATATCATTTACCCAAAAGAAAAATACACAGAAAATCACTTAACCTCCGAAACTCTTAAAAGTAAATTCGTAAAGAAATCTAAAATACTATTACCCTAAAGATTCCAGTCTAGGCACGTTGGTCCCTGAGGCCGTCCCTCAGGGAGAGAAATCACGGAACCCCTTCATTTAGGAGCAGCTCAATTCCGTAGTAATTGTTTTTGATGCGGATAGAATATGTATTAGTACCATTAAGTGATCGGTCGAGATTTATAAGAAAGAGGAACTCAGGTGAATATTTTTTCTTAAGTGGTTGTTATTGAATTGGGACGTGATGTTTTTCCGATGTACGGAATGGGATGGCAATACAGTGCGATGACTTTAAACACTGACGATTTGTTGATGTGTAACTAACTTTATAGTCTTAGTTGAAACTAGCGATACGACCCGGCTTGGCACGGGTGATATATTAAGGGTGTAAATAGACCCTTAATAAAACGAAAGGCACTTGTTTTCCCCGTCTCTGCAATCATTTTTTTGTTCTAGACCATACCTGGGAACCTTCTAGTTACGGAGATATTGGGGGTCAAAGTTCCAACTTTTTTACGAGTTTTTTTTTTAAATACATGTTTTTAATGTAAGATTTTTACTTTACACACCTCCACGACCTTCGTACTATTCAATCCATTCATTAGCATAATGCTATGAGTGTTTTGCATCGAGTCCTACCGTAAAATGTGATTTTCCACCCCAGAAGAAAAGTCGATTCCCAGCAAAAATTGTTGCGTAAAATTACTTAGTTTGATGTACAGAATGCTTGGTTGACGGATATGTGAAGGGTCTGTTTACACCCGGTATAGATATAAACCTTCCTCTTGAATCACTCTATCTATTACTGAAAACTGCATTAAAATCTGTTGCGTAGTTTAAAAGATCTAAGCTTACAAACATCGGGAGCGACTTTGTTTTATACTATGTAATAAAGATATTTCGTCGGTTTAATAGTAATTTTAAGTGTTCCTTTCCATAAAACTTATCTCTCCAACTTGACAGATAATTAACAGTCTTTTGCTTAACCCCCCAATTTCGACACACAGAACTAATTTTGAAGAATAAATCCGAAAAGAGTTTTGTCTGTAGTTTCAAAAGGAATTCTTGGTAAGTGGCCGAAATTTGAACTTAAAGCGCCATTTTTGTCTTGTCGACGGCGCGTTCGTGTTCCATGCGCGCCTCACAAAGATGTCGGCAACAAGGAAGGGGTTTGCAAGGGCGATGCCTGCCGGGGCTGCGGGACTGTTCGAAAGAGATACCGCGGCCCTGGAACACAAAGGGCAAAGAAGGAACATGGATGGGTTTTAGTCAGTAGAAGTTTGATACTCCCTTCCGCTCCGCCCAGAGTTGCTCCCCCCCCACAACTCTGGGCGGTCTGCGGCCATTTGATGATTTCACATCCGAAAAAAAAATAAAGGCGCCATTTTTACAGCACAACTTTAAATTTTATTGGAGTGCTAAAAGATCCTATGAGGTGTTTTTTGGAAAATAACAAAACTAGCGGATAGAACTGCTTTCTTACCTAGCCCCTCAATTTCCCAGAATACTGGGAACTATTCCTGAAACTACACAGAAATTTCAGCTATATTCCGAAATATCTTGCAGCTTCAAAATAGCTTTGTATATGATTACCCTAAATCAAACACGGCACTGGTATGAATATTCTAACATCACCGGTTCAACCGAACTAGGATTATTTAGTAGGTATTGATTCCGTACCTCTCTAAACTGAGCGGTTGGTTCATCTCATATGCGTTATTGGTTCAGTTCAAATGAATTAATACTGTTAACAGATTAGTTTACGGTGTATTTTTATATTGAAGATTCTAGAGAATTATGAGAACATGGTTTCTGAGAAAATCTACGTTTTGATAATAAATCTCATAGGTAACTAAAGAGCCGTTTCTGCTAATACTTACATTACATAAATACAATATTACGTTTGTATCACATAAATGGTACGCAGAACAACGCAGAACAACATCAATTTAAAAGTTACAGTTACGCCTCTAGTTATTAGATAGATAGATACCAAAATTATTACGCAGCTATATTCCAATATTGCTAATTGTATCGCGTAAGGAGCTAGCCTATCGTCTTTAGAACAGTTACACCACTGATAATAACATTTTGTCTTTGTATTTTTATAATATTTTCTTTTCTTTGTATAAATTCTTGACTTGCTTGGTGATTTTTGTTAACTTTTTATCTTGTATAACGTTTTTGTGAAGTAAACAACGACTTATTGTCGGGCCTACGTTATCATTCCATACTTAAGTACTAACGCTGTAACATAATAAAATTGTAAAACCAAATTATTTTAAAAAAGTAACCATGGAGTTTCTAGCCGGTTCTACTCCATAGGAAAGGACCAACCCGAACTGTGCACCTTTTCTCAACGTTTTGTAAGTGCCCATGTAGGCCTATGATAAATAAAATATTTAGATTTTTAAGAGGCTTTAATACTCGGAGCTCCCATCTTCTCACATAATTATTGTTTCTTTAAGTTCTAATTACAGGCGCCAAAACTGTGCTTTCTTTTTACTGAACACATCATTCTTTGTCCCACAGTCTCACCAACAGTGATAGTGCCAAACCAGTTGCTGGGTGCGCCGCTCGCCACCGATGTGATACTAGAGTGCACCGTGGAAGCCTACCCTAACACCATCAACTATTGGCTCAAGAATAGGGGGGAGATGCTGCTGGATGGGTAAGTAACCGTAGATAGCTTTGAAGAAGACTTAGGGCTGGTTCCGATAAACCAGTGAGAGTTAGCCTTTTCCTAGTTCACCAACTCTGAGATTAGTATATACCTAGTAAAAAATATCTGACTGCCTCGTTGGTCCAGTGGTCGCAACCGCGACTGCTGAGCATGGGGTCCTGGGTTCGACGCCCGGAAAAAAAAAATAAAGAAAAATATGCAAAATATTATTGAGTTTTTCTATCAGGAATTTCTCTGTAGCAGCCACGGAGTCTGGATTTTTACCCGGTTGATGGCAATAGGCTCGCCCCCTGTGGACAATTATATAGGCACATCTCTGCATAACCCTTAGGGGATTCCAGGTGTGATGTTATGTAAAAATAACTAAGACCACTTCCAGGCCATCGATTAGCCGGCGATGGATCGCCGGATATTTTATATCATATTAAGCATAAGCATAATCAGCCTATTAATGTTCCCACTGCTGGGACGCAGGCCTCCTCTCTATGAGAGGGAATGGGCTATAATCCACCACGCAGGCTCAGTACGGGTTGGTAGATATCACATGTCTTCGAATTTTTGGTTCTAGGACATGCCGGTTTCCTCACGATGTTTTCCTTCACCGTTTTGAGAGTAGTGGTGATGAAATAACTTACACAAAATTACTTCAACATCACTAATTTTATTTTATTTACATCATATTATGAGCTTCATATTATAAGTTTTATCATAGTATGAGCTTTAAAATTGATCTGGTTACTACACGTACCCCGTACCAGTTATCCGATAGCCAGCACATGTGCAAAGGCCCTTACACGTGCCTGTATCGTAACAATAGATCCTAATGCTATCAAAGCAGGCCTCCGTATTTAAGCTTCAAGGATTAATTACCACTATTATTGACATGCATTAACAATACAGGGTGTATCGATGTTATCTGTTAACGTCGTATCGAGAATGGAGAAGAGGATTAATTAGTATTAGAACAGTTTTATGGTAATAATATCATTTTTATATCTGTAAATCTGCTGTCGAAGTAAATATCGTGTTAAATGTAACATTTGTTTAGTTTTAACAATCAACTAACCAGCCAAGTCTTAACCAGTCTTACTAACGGATATCGTATTACCCAGCACTAACTGGGTTGTGGAGGTCAGATAGGCAGTCGCTCCATGTAAAATACTGGTATTGAGCTGCATGCGGTTTGACTTAAAGCCGAATTCATATTTATTTTATAATATTTTTTTTTTTTTTTTTTTTTAACTTTTTAATTTTTTTATAAACTGAAGCTCACAAAACTACATCCCACTTTATATTATAAATGCGAAAGTTTGTGAGGATGTACGGTTGTATGGATGTTTGTTATTCTTTCTCGCAAAAACTACCAAACGGATTTGGATGAAATTTAGCACACAGATAGTTTGTAGCCTGGATTAACACATTGGGTACTTTTTATCCCGGTAGTATAATCCCGTGGTACAATTATCCCGAACCGAATTCCACGCGGGCGAAGCTGCGGTCAAAAGCTAGTAAAAATACAAAAGGAATTTTCCGGTATTGCCAATTTTAATACCTGGCTGCCGTTAGAACGCTCACATTGACATAAATAGTTGGCTTTTTGCGATAAATACTGAGCATCGGTGAATGAATGAATTTAGGGTAGAATGGGTTTGAAAAACCATGCATTTTTCAATAGTTTACTGAAATTGAATTTAGGTAGTTATAATGTATGTGTTTTTAAATAGATATCATCTATTGTAGTCAGAATCTTCTTCGAATCTGGTACTTCACATTTTAGTTTAGTTTTAAATTATTGCACTTTAATGTACCTACAAATAACTCCTTATTTGTTCCATGTGTGTGTGTTGTGTGTATGTGTGTTTGTTTGTTTGTGTGTGTTTTTTTTTCGTTTGGAGCGCGTTTTTTGGCTAAGTATTCCCTAATAAACCCCCTAAACTAAAAAATTGCCTTCCCACAGTACTCTCATTCTAGAATAAATGGCAAATTTATTAAGTCGGAATATTCATCAGTTCCACAAAAACCTTTTATCCGTTCAGTTGCTTTTCAAAAAGGTTTTGTTCTCACAGTTTGTGGTATCCACATACTTATGATAAGGATGCCCACTCGACTGCACAACGTCAAGTTTTAGTACCAATAACTGGCGATGTGGCCATAAGAACAGCGGTTGTAGTGAAACTTATAATAGTGAAGAGTTTCCATGGAGTTGCTTAGCCATTCTCCGAAATCTACGATTTAGTATGGCCAACTACAGTCCTTCAGTGTAGACTGAAGCTTTCTTCTTGTATTTGACAATTCAATAGTGCCTGTCACTTGTCTATTAGTAAAAAATGCTTTGAGTTAGTGTTTTTTTGGTGGGATTTTGGAGTCTCAAATCTGTCACTGCAAATAAAGTTAGTACGGGTAGAAGGTACTATAAGATGAGGTATAAGTGTAGATACAGCTGCTCACATAGATCAAAAATTTCAATGAAAACTAAATTTTCACATTGTAAAACAGGAATAAATGGGGTGGAGTTCACTTGAGTTTCACACAGACCTATAGTAAATGCAATTAGTTCTTCTCAGTTTTGTACGAACGAACTTTTCCATTATATTTTTTGGTTTCATCCCTCTTTTGCAGTGAAACCGAAGATCGTACGAATTTCATTAATTAAATTTACCGTAATCAGCAAAATCAGAAAAATAACTATTAATCGACCAAGTTCCTACTCTGATTTCATGGCCCTCTTTCAGGGTTAGATTTCCATGTCTATTGTATTGAACGCAGTAATAAAGAGTTCATATAGGGTATGATTGATACCCCTACTGTTGAAGCTCACAATACATCCACGATCACCGTGAATGGTGGGATCCATTGTGGATCAAAATCACTTGTAGCGGTCAAGTGGCACCAATGGATGGGCCTTTTTATTAGCATTCTCCTTTTTTATAACGAGGGGGGAAAAAGGATCTTTAATGATCAGTGGATTCATAAATCATCATCACACATTTGCCTTTTGTGGTTCATTAGCGGATATAAGCTTTTGTAAAGAGGGAATAGAGATGATTGTTGTTTGATTATGTTTACTATGTTTGCAGCCATTTTTGGCTATATTTGTTTGTGGTGCATATTCTTGTGGGCAATTTAAAAACGACTGTAGTTTTCATCATAAATTATCCTCATCATCTGCCTAGCCTTTTCCCAACTATATTGGGGTCCGCTTCCAGTCTAACCGGATGCAGCTGAATACCAGTATTTTACATGGAGCGACTGCCTATCTGACCTCCACAACCCAATCTGTACTGGGTAATACGATACCCCTTGGTAAGACTGGTTGTCAGACTTTTTGGGCCACTGACTGCCTAACGACTGTCAAAGATCTACAAATGACAGCCGGGACCAACGGCTTAACGTGCTTTCCGAGGCACGGAGGAAACTCGGTATGTAATGGGCGGTCACCCATCCACAGACTAACCTAGGCAAGCACGGCTTAACCTAAAGATCGACCCGGGCGGCTGTTATTATTTAGCCACGAGCTCCTCATAAATCATCCTATTGTAATGTATTTCACAAGGAAAAATATACAGGGTGGAAGGGATACCGACGTCAGGCAAGTTACCACGTATTCAGTACGTCATTCTGAACACCACATTTTTAATCGGTAATTTAAAAAAAAAGAACAGCTGTTTCACACATTTGACCATGTGGGTATTGCACTTTTGTAGGAAACAGCAGATTTTTTAATATTATAAAGATTAAACCGTAAAATAATGTAATAAATGGTAATTAGAAAAAACTTTTTAACTATACTTATACTGTCACTTACGGGATTTCTTCTGTGATTGTTAATTTTTTTGAGCTCCCGATTTTCTATCATGGAAGATATCCCGTAAGTGACAGTATAAGTTTAGTTATAAACCGTGAAAGCTTAAAACATAGTTTTTCAACTATGTTTAAGCTTTAAAAAATGGAACAAATAAGGAATTATTCAATAACATGATATTATTGGATAATTCCAATAACACTTTGATTAACCTGTAAATACATCGAGACCTGGTATGGAAGCACACGTTAGTGGTAACAAAACAAACACAGTCATAAGCCGGCCTCTAATTCTATTGAAACTTTGTACACACGGCAACAAATCAAGCTGTACATAATATCCAGTAGAACATGGCCTCGCGTTGTATAGATTTTCAATACACTGAGGGATCTGCGCAAACTGGGTTTGTATAGCTTGTTTGTTCGCCGTGCGTACTACGCTAGGCCAAATCAAGGGCACAGCATTACTATTGACGTGCGGCTTGTACATTATTAGGCATCGTTCTCAGTAAACGTATTGTCCGCCGCCGACTAGTATGCTCACTGGTTACAGGTTACTGATTACTAGTTCGGTGTGAACGAGAAGTTAAATATACACCGTGACTTTTTAGTCGTCTTACAACGACGCACTTTATGTATTCAATGAATACTAAAAATTCATAACAAAAAAATAGATATTCATGAGATTTTTAATAATTTAAAAATAAAAATATTATTCAGTATTATGACGCATTACGTAGTTAAAACACCCTTTTGCGAGCGATGATATACTGGACTCGAGTGCTGGGTAGATATATGTTCTCCCGTTTGACTCGTAAACATCATTAACAGATGTTTCATAATTTTATTTATTTTTTTATTATTATTTTTCTTTGTACCTATTATGGAAGATAAAAAAAAATCACGCCTAGAGCTATCTTATGTCGGGTACATTGAGTGGACGACCTTTGTAAGACGACTAAAAAGTCACGGTGTATATGGAAAAGCGATAAACTGCGTAACGCGCGCTCAAAGTCAGCGGCCGACAATACGTTTGGTCTGAACAATACCTTACCTTTAATATGTGCGACATTAATCTTTGTCAATTTATTTGAGCTGTTGGTATCTTTCCCTCAGGCCAAAGTACGTGATAAGTGAAGAGCGGTCGTCGTACAGGGTGATGATGAAACTGACCATCAGGCACTTCTCCAGGAGTGACATTGGTACTTACAACTGCGTGAGTACCAACTCGCTCGGTAAGAGTGAGGGGACGCTCAGACTTTATGGTGAGTAAAAAAAATATGGTTGTGTTTCATATTATATTTTCTTTTTAAAGAAATAATAATATTTATTTAACACAGTAGCGGTACTTTATTTGGCACACTTAATAAAGTACCATTACTGTATATATGCGTACGGATTCAAATATTGAATTTAGCTTTTACAGTTTTATTTATTTTGATCAAAAAAGTATTCCATTTAGTTGATGTGCACAAACTATTGATTTCAGATTTTTCGTTTGTGCTTAATTAAGCGAAGCTCTAATAAATAACATTTAAATTATGGACCCACCGATTTAGTGAATCTTTCGCCTTGCCCCATCAAAATCGCATTCAGCGTCCACAAAGTCTTTAAAATAACCGTAATCCACTTAGGTATTACGATACTAATTGAACCAATACGTGATCTACCTTCAGAATATTCCATTTAAATTGATACCTACGCGAGGACTCATTAAAGCGGTCGGTCTATGGTTACTTTCATGTCATTTTACTCGCATCCATAAAAATGGAACTCGGTAATGAAAACTTGACGAACGATTACAAAAGTAACTCTCCTGAATTTTTTTTTACAAAATATATCAATCCAAAAATGTGTACCTAATATGAAAACAGAGACATAAAAATCCCCAGAGAACCTGATATCGTATATTTTTTTACAGAAATAAAACTATACCCCAGCTCTCAATCGGCAGCCGAAGTTAACATAGGCGGTAAGTAAATAAGATTTTAACTCCTTTGGGTATATACCGTATATACCGATATGAATAAATATATGAGTAATGTAAGTGAAGGATATTGAAACACGTAGACGTTAGGATCCTGTCCGGGGAATTGTTTTAAGGGACCTGGGATCCGTCTGGATCATTTTTAAGATTTTTTTTTTCATTTTTCGGCTAGAAGAATATTTTAGGGAGATACGATTTGTTTATTATTTTTAAGTTCTAGATGGATTTGCTTGTAAGTAAATTCTAACACCCGCATCTACAACATTAGTTTTAGTTTATGCGAAACCTGAAACACGTGTCTATTATTTTTATGTAAAGAATCTATGTATAAAATTTCAAAATTGAATCATGAAAGATCACAAAGTTATATGATTGTTCTGTTACTTGGTTGTCCGCACAAAAACGTGGTAACCACGCAGCACGCCCACGCGCGCCCCTCCAGTGTCGTCTTGAGCTCATTGATAATAATAATATCGCTCGGTGTCCACCTTGTAACTTTTTTAAAAATATTTTGGGACTAAATATAACATAGTTTAAAAACTATTGGAATCGATTTAGTTACTTAGTCTCAAAAAACTGTATTCAGGTTTCGCATATACTAAAAATAATGTTGTATAGTCAATATAAAGTAATTCACTTGAGATTAATAATTACTTATGCAAACATTTTTTATAAAATAGACAAGAATTTGAACGAAGTAAAAACCCTCAAAGAAAGCAAAGCTAAGAATTACAGCTTTTGACAGTTCTAACTTTAAGCAGTTACTAAACTGCAGGATAAAAATCGTAACTTAAGAAATTACTGCTATTCAAGTTGTCACTCTGACTTGTTTATAGATACGGCTATGAGACTTAATATGGACTTGTAAACAAGTTGGCAACTAACGATAGTGAGTGGCCAACGTTCCCATGGAAAGTTAAAAAAATTAGTGGCGTCACAGTTACGTTGCCATCTATTAGAAAATTGTAATTTCTCACATGTATGTAAGTTTAAATACACAGACATTTATAATCTTCAAACCGAGTCATAACGCTGCTTCGATATTAGTAAAAGCGTTACCAATGCAATACTCCATTTATATACCACTTCCACCTTCTCTGTTACCCCATCATTATAATCAAGAGGCTCATTGGTGACGATAAGTTGGTTGATACCAGGCTTCATAGCCTAGCCCACCGGCGCAAAGTTGCATGTTTGTCGGTCTTTTACAGATTGTACTTCGGTGAGTGTGCCCAAGAGCTCCACGAGCTCATTCCACCATCTCCCTTCTACCATCGGGAGTCCAGTCGTACTGCAGGTTATCACCCATACCTTGTCGATGTTCCACATATTCGCACGAAGCGCTTTGCTGCATCATTTATTATGCGCACAGCCAAGGAGTGGAATTCCCTGCCTGCGTCGGTGTTCCCAAGTTCATATGACCCCAATCTATTTAAGTCGCGAGTTAATAGGCTTCTTTTGGGTTAGCTCGTTCCATCGTCGACCTCATCTCTGTCCTCTGGACTAGATTGAGGTCAAGAGTAAGCCCATTCATTATAAAAAAAAAAAAAAAATCTAGAATTCTAGACCTATTCAAAGTTCGAGAGAATCGGTTTCTTCTAGGCAAGCGTGCTCCACCCTAGGCCGCGGCATCGCTTCACATCAGGCGGGTTGCGGCCAAATACAAGCCTATTTAGCATTTTAAAAATAAAACCAACGCAGAAATAGGTGATAAGTCAGGAATCTTCCCGTATTTTTTTGTGAAAAATCTCTATTTCTGCTAGATTATTCCCTACATTATACTACACGCCGTATTTTTAATGTTGCTAGGCTACTGTTTTAGCGAAACTTTCGTATTCTAATATCGTCGTCATCATTCTCTTGCCCTTATCGCAATTCATTGGGGTCGGCGCAGCATGTCTTCGTCTTCCATACTTCTCTATTACTCGTCATCTCATCAGACACCTCCTTTCTTGCCATATCATTCTTTACAGAGTCCATCCACCGTTCCTTTGGTCTTCCTCTACTCATATACCCATCCACACTTTCAAACTTTGTATTATAATATGTTTAAAAAAAAAAAAAACTATCTCCCAACCTCTCCCCACTTCTCCCACCCCTCCCCCACCCCTCCCCCACCCCTCCTATCGAGAAGGGGGGGGGGGCTTCTCTCTCTCTCTCTGTCTCTCCTGTGCTTCTATCTTCTAAGAATTTGTCTAAAAAGTCTTTCCATCCACAGGTCTTACCGAAGGAGCAGTGAAACAAAAAACTTCGTTCAGTAACTCAACCAACATGTTACCAAAAACGCTCAACATAATTATGTTGTTAATATTATTATTGTATTGTTAGCCGCCATTGTTATTTGTGATATAATTGAGTGTAAATATGTACATATATTCTACACGGCCATTAAATTTGTAAGCGTTATAATTTTAGTGTGTAATATAATAGCATTTTGTTAGAATTTGGGGTTTCGAAATTCAGATTTTGTTTTGATTGTCATTACAAAAGTTTCAAACAATACATGCTTGTGTTGAAAAATGTGATTAAATAATATTAAGTAGTATTATCAGTGAAAAAGTGACAAGAACCTACTCTTAATGAAAGAAACTCACAATTTGTTTAATGAACGAGGACAATTTTATCCAGGGAGGTAATAGAGGAATGCGTGTGTAAGGGCCCAACGCCTCTGGCCTTTCCTCTTAAGTAGGTATTTGTACGGAGGTATCTGTGTCCGCTACCGTGTCCAAAATTTGTCCGTACGTGTTTGTCAAATCCTATGGAAAGTCAGAACATGACTGTTTTTAGATTGTTACTAACGTCATTGTGAATTACAAATTCACATTATTTACCGATAAGTTTTGTTTAACTAATAAGGTTTTACAAAAGTGAAATTACTCGTCAACAAAAATGTATTAAAATTCTTGTTTTTGTTACCTAACAATTTTTACCGAAACATGTAAGTACCCAAATATTGTAGATGTAAAACATAGTATCCTTGTATCCTACACTAAGAATTGTTATCCCAACCCTGATTATTGTAAACAGTTCTCCCATTAAATATTTTAGAAGAAATTGTGTATTATTATTTCCCGACCGAGTCGATCAATTTACGTAATTACCTTTTTTCACAAAACACTTCTGTAACGCCACGCCATGTGTTCAGCCCACGCCAAGCCAAGCCAACGCCATCTTACGACAATTTGGAGCCAAAGTTGTCAGCCAAGCCATCCAATGACAGTCAGTGACGTCAGATCCGACGGCCGGAGAGTATGAGTACTGGGTCGTTCATTTTTGCGACATTCAGCTGTTGGATACAAATTAAGTCGAAACTCTCCCCAAGTGTATAAAATTGTATTTTAGTTTTAATAAATAATTGGGATTATTCGTGAAGTAAGTGTATTACTGTATACCCGTTTCACTTCTGAAAAGCTGAAAATGATCTATAAGGACCACCTAGCGACGTCTACCTACTAGCTAATTTGATGTTTGATTAGCAACTCATTATCTGCCTAGCCTTTTCCGAACTATGTTGGGTTCGGCTTCCAGTCTAACCGAATGCAGCTGAATACCAGTATTTTAAATGGAGCGATTGCCTATCCGACCTCCACAACCCAGTTAGTACTGGGTAATACGATACCCCTTGATAAGACTGGTTGTTTTTGGGCCACTGGCTACCTAACGACTGTCAAAGATCCCGAAATGACACCCGGGCCCAACGGTTTAACGTGCTTTCCAAGGCACGGAGGAAAATCGGTATGTAATGGGTGGTCACCTATCCACAGACCCACCTAGGTACGGCTTAACCTAAAGATCGACCCAAGCGGCTGTTATTATTTAGCCACGAACTCCTCTTTTTAGAAACTATAAGTTTCGCAACATTTTACTCAATTTGGTATAAAAATCATCATCACTGACTACAGCAGTCGGGCAAGATTTTATCGGGTTCTTCCATCAAATAATTCTCGGTATTACAGACACGATGTTATGTTATGTTTCAGTACTACTTGTGGTACCTATCTACTCAGCCATAGGTACGGTCTGGAGTACCACTTGAATTTATCTGAGGAATACACAGAATATTTTGAAAGTCAACCGAATAACAAGTTCAAATTCTCACTTCATGCATTCCGCACCAATTTAGTACTAATTGCCGGTAAGCTCTCAAACGAAACCACTCAGAATGTACCGACACAAGTTGTTTCATTTGACGAAACATTGCACATTTAGATTCCAATCAAGAAACTATAGAAATAAAATGTCAATTAAAATTATCAATAAAACCTTATTAATGGTTTTTTTAATTGTATTATATTACGGACTGTCTGATTATCGACTGCTGAGCGTGAGGTACTAGGTTCGATTCCCAGGTCGCGCAAAGTGATTTTGTCAGTAATTTCTCAGTAGCAGCCACGGAGTCTGGATTTATGCCCTTTTATGACATGGGACTTAAACATAACAGGCGAAATGTATTGATGGCTTCCAAACAATTGTGTAGAAGAAAATAGCGTCGCTGGCAGCTAGAACCCGGGCCAGTGCTCATCCTAAAAACATTGGCCGAGAGTGTGTTTTCTCCTTTTCTGAGGCATTTTGTGGAGAAGATGACTGTTCGATTCTTATTATCGAATTGAGGGTAGTTGGTAAATCATCACTAAACTTGGTCATGACGCGAGTACGATTTTTTGCGCTAAGCTGGATGAACGTTTCTTCCTCGCTTTTTGTGACCGTGTCTCCCAGCTAGTCGTTCTAGCATCTATAGTGTTTGTAGACTCATTACTGTGTGGTGTGCGGTCTTCAAGACTTTTGAACCCAGAAAACAACTAGACTGCCTATTTGTGTCGTGCCGTGCATGCTGCAGCTCTTCTTCTGACCTCGGAGTTGAGACAAGGTGTTCAATTGCCTTCTTGGAGATAGTGGGAACGAACGATTTCCACCCACAAATACTTTATTTTCAACATTCTTAGCTTCACAGGCCGCCAGCAAACATTTTATTAAAAAGGTTGGTCAAAAAAAGCGAACAATGACCGAGTAAAAAATTAGTTCATCTTCTGTGCAAAATGCTTCTCAAAATCACTGTTATTATGTACTAACACTAGATATAAGGTATGTTACAAACACTATGGATTTCTGTTATCTGATGGATGATAATTTAACGGCAAGAATCCTTTCTTGCCGTTAAATTTTGCACAGTCCATCCATTGTTACTTTGGTATTTCCCTACTACAACAGCCATTTATATTCAAAAACTGTATGAACCATACATAGCATAAGCATAGCATAATCAGCCTATTAATGTTCCCACTGCTAGGACGCAGGCCTCCTCTCTATGAGAGGGAATGAGCTATAATCCATCACGCGGGCCCAGTGCGGGTTGTAGGTGATGATGAGAACCCAAAAAACTCTTCGAATTTATGGTTCTAGGACATGCCGGTTTCCTCACGATGTTTTCCTTCACCGTTTTGAGAGCAGTGGTGATGAAATAACTTACACAAAGTAATGAGCCTGGCTGGGTTCGAACCCACGACTTACTGCTCGTAAGTCGGGGTCTCCACCACTGGGCCACCGCTGCTCTCTGAACCAATCAGTGAAACTAAATTAAAGATTTATGAAAAGTAAAGAATCTCTGACTTCATATGCTAGACATTTCTCCTCTTTTCACATTTCGTCCTCCCAACTAATGAAAATCTCGAAGGTCCTCACGTTTTTATGTCACTTCTTAAATTCCATGGTTTAAGGTGCTGTAAAGTTGAGCTACAAAAGGCAGATGACGTTTTTCCTTGCTCATTACATTGGAAGACTGAAGATATAGCCTTGGATTGACTGAAATTGAAAAAGTTATGTTTGAAGTTGATTAGCTAAAAGCGCATTCAACAAATTACTTGCTTTGACAAAGAAGTATATTAAACTTAGGAATAATCGATACTTAGTTATCAGTGGGAAATGACAGAGCGTCTGACAAACGTAAGTGGAGGCAGTAAAACACCAATTTAACGGGTGTTAAAGCACCCTTAAGGAATCCAGCAGGCACTTGTTCTCCCCGTAAATGCCATCATTTTTTTTTGTTCTAGACCATACCTGGGAACCTTCTAGTTACGGATATATTGGGGGTCAAAGTTTCAACTTTTACACAAGTTTTTTTTAATAACTTTTTAATGTTGTAACTTTTCTATAAATACCTCCACTAGCTCGATACTAATTCAAATTAATTCAATGCATCCATCAACATAATGTTTCGAGTAAGTTACATTGAGTCCTACCGTAAAAAGTGATTTTCCACCATAAAAAGTCGTTATTTTTGCGTAGAGTTACTTAGTTTAATGTAGAGAATGATTGGTTGATGGCTTCATGAAGGGATTCCGTTATTTCCAATTCCGTTTATCTTCGGGCATCTGAAAATCGAGACAGCAATGTTATTATCGAAATATTAGTAAGTATGAATAATATTTACCCGACTGAACGCATTTAAAATGAAGGTTTATGCTTTTGTCACTGGTAATTAGTGACCGATACTTAAACACGTGATTATACTCATGACAACAAACAACTTTCCCAAAGAAACATTTTTTTTGTATCTACTCGTTCACTTTTATCCTATTAACACAACAGCCGTAAAATACACTAAAAATGTTGGTTACCCAATGCATAAACACATCCATGTCTTTGTTATCTCATAATTCTGATACTACAAAATGTGCGAGTGCAAGTGATCATGATGAATGTGTTTATTCTAGAGTGCCGGCAGTTTATTATTTTAGGTCTAAATAAAATCCCTCTAATCAGTGTTTTTTTTTGCTTGAATATCTTTGGTTAGACGTACTGAACGCTGTGTTAAAATTTGTCCATCTATTTTAATGGGGCCTTATATATACCGTCAGTCTAGCTTTCCGAAAAGCGTACCTAAAACTCAATCCTGTTCAAAGTTGTTATAGAAATAAGCAACGCCTTGAAAGCGACTGCTAAGGTTCTTATGTATTGCCGTATTGCTGTCAATACTCCTAAACGCCTATCCCGAAACGTTCTATTCCAAAAAACAGTTGAAAACGGTCCGGTTTTCTTGCAAACTCCCGATCAATACTGACCTGTGCAACCAATAAACTGTAAGAGTTACAACCGCGGCCCATCTGTAAATTGATAGTGTTTAATGAAATCCAATAAGAGAGGTTTAACTTACTTAAGTTATTGAGTCGTTATGGAGGAAATGAAATTCTATGTTTAGTTATTGGTATAGGAAATTATTTGTTCTGCCGTTATTGGTTTCGTATTGGAGTGAAGCTTCGAGTCCTTTTTTGATTAAAAAGTTTTTAAGTGATGGTATTGGTCGATTGGTTACCTGTAGGGGTTACCAGTACAATACTTGAAATTCACATAACATAACATCACGCCTGCAATCCCCGAAGGGTTAGGCAGAGTTGTACCTAGTAAGCCCATATTTCGTCAGTTATGTTTATGAAATTCCGATGTTATAGGGGCGACCCTATTGATAATAGTGGAAATATACTTATAAAATTAAAAACCACGACTAATAAACCACCATATGAGCTCCGTAATGTCTCTTGAACTTTTGAAACTGAAAAACTAAGACAATAATAAGATTTTTTCGTAAAAATATAATAAATTTTTGTTAATAAATTAAAATCGTGCATACATAACTTAGCTTCAATCCCCTCATTGAATGACTATTTCATGAAAATTATTATCATCTGCCTAGCCTATTCCCAACTATGTTGAGGTCGGCTTCCAGTTTAACCGGATGCAGCTGAATACCATTATTTTTCATGCAGCGACTGTCTATCTGACCTCCACAAACCAGTCAGTACTGTGTAATATGACACTCCTCAGTAAGACTGTTTGTCAGACTTGCGGGCCACTGTCTACCTGTAACGACCAACATCCACAAATGACAACCGGGACGGCTTAACGTGCTTTCCGAGGCACGGAGAAAATTTGGTATGAAATGGGTGCTCACCCATCCACAGACCAACCTAGGCAAGCGCAGCTTAACCTGAAGATGGATTTATTTCATGAAATTCAATTCGATTCATTGCATTTCATTTGAGGTCATTTCCAACTTAAGGAACTGTATGGATGATTTTAATTCTGTAAATTTCAAATGCATTATGGTCGTGAATCTAATTCAGTAAAACCTAAAAATTACAAAAAAAAACAAATATATCGCAATCTCGGTAACAGGAAATATCGTGATAAAAAATTGCAACCGAGGAAGTAAACAGTCCTCTTCTAATACACACGTAACAATAATTTATCGGAACAGAGTGTTCAAGGAAACCCATTGTAAAAATAATGGTTTAGGGGAGCGACCCCTGATGTCGGCAGTCCCAGCGATTACCAAATCAAACAAGTCCATTTAAGACCCTATGGTTGACAAAGTTGATCGCATTGAGGTTCTAGAGAAGGTTCAAGTTTAGGCTCACACTGGGTGGTAGTGATTTGGGTTTTAGATTGGATGTCCTGATGAGAATGATGTTCAAGAAATGGTATGTTATCTTACTTAGTATCAAAATGTGTGAACAAAATGTGTTGAGTGAATCGTTTTCCTCAAAGCAAGCGCGTTCAACCCTAGGCCTCATCAGTGCTTGCCATCAGGCGAGTTGCAGCCAAATCCAAGTCTATTTAGTATACAAAACTTTAGAAACTGAAAGATTATTTGTATTCACTTTTCACTATAACCTCACTTTTTTTTTCAGAAATATGACTGCGAGAGAATTAATCATTACCCAGATTTAGGTCCAGCAGCCTGTCTCATAGAAAATTCGACTTATTACGACTGAGAAATAAGTCAAATTTACTGTGAATTTTGCTGAATGTAACTAAAACAGATTTTTAGCTGTAGTGCCATAGAAAACCAAGAAAGAAGAATGGCAGTTGGCCATGCAATCTGAGGACCTCGTTTAGAATTCGCGTTTATTCATTAAAATACTCTCAGTAGATAGATCTATGTATTTTTTTACTACATTACTTTAATTCCATACGATGTTTAGCTGATTTGCTATCAGTTATCCTAATCATCTGCCTGCAGCTCTTTCTCAAACATGTTGGGGTAAGCTTCCAATCTAACTGGATACAGTTGGATCAGAATGTGACATGGAGAACTTTAACAAGATTAAATCTAGGTTACTCCCATAACTAACCTCATCACACAACATCCACAATTTCATGACCCATAGTCAAGACAGCAGTAAACTGGACACAATGCTCCTATCTTCTTTATCTCTTCAGATAATTCTGAAGTACCCATCTAAGTACTTTACGAGCTTGTAAAGCCTAACCCGTTTCGGTTGTAAAAGGTTTAATAACTAAATAGGTTATACGATTTTGTTACAGCGACGATGTTATCCGAGTCTTAAATTGGGTCCCTAAGTTTAAATTCGGAGACTTAAATCTCTAGTTATACAGGATGGAAACGGATAATGATTTTCTGTGAGCCTAACCCGTATGCGCGGAGTTAACTTAACGTACTAAATTCGAACGATTTACGAATTAGTTTCGTTTACGCCACGAGCACCTGAGAGCAGCGAAGGCGGCCCCGACTTACGAGCAGAAGTCGTGGGTACGAACCCAGGCAGGCGCATTTCTTTGTGTAATCTATTTCATCACCACTGCTCTCAAAACGGTGAAAGAAAACATCGTGAGGAAACCGGCATTATATGCTAATTAGGATGACGCCACGAGTCGTCATAATTAACGGACATCTACCTCTCAGAAATTTGAACATCGCCGATTCCGTGCATAGGAAATAATAAATATTGCTATATAAACAAAATACGCGCTTTGAACGAGGAGTTGCGGACGATATACAATACAATATTAACCATGCATCTGATCGGTAATCACAGTTTAATGCTGTCATAATCTTTTTTCCAACTATCTTTGGTGGGCTTCCAGTCTAACCGGATGCAGCTGAATACAGTATTGCAGTATTGCAGTATTTTACATGGAGCGACTGCCTATCTGACCTCCACAACCCAGTTAGTACTGGGTTATACGATACCCCTTGGTAAAATGAGATTCGAGTATTTTATATATTTATTTATTTATTAAAACTTTATGCACAAGTAAAAAAACTGTACAAAGGCGGACTTAATGCCATAGGCATTTTCCACTGACCGAATGCCTATTTATCCTCCACAAGCCAATTAACACAACACGTTATTTAAAATTACATTATTGGCAGGTTTCTTTACATGATAGGTTTGTATTTAATCTCAAATTAAAGTGAGTGACGACCGACGACGGTGCACGGTAACCGAGAGGTAGGCTCATTCACTCGATACTTTAAAGTAATCACTTAGTAGGCACAGTGACTGACCAAGTACTTTTTCACGACAAATAATCTTATCCATAACACCTTGTGAAATTGAAACCAAAACAGCAAAAATAACAGCTCCATGCAAAGATATACACTGGCGAAAATTCGGCCTTTTTATTGCATTCTGAGTCACAAGAGAGCCTTAATTTAATATGGCCTGCTCGATTTGTTTACAAAGGAAAAATTTATTCATGAAATTTGTTTTGGAGGGTCCAAGCCTGCTTGGATAAAAATAAACTTTCCTAGCGTGGGTTACTTTGACCCAGGATCCTTACGAACAACAATGTTCTTCATATTTTTTCGGTTACGTCTTGTTTTTTGAGTGCTCTTGGGATTGCTATAAATATCATAATTGATTGTATGTAGTAGTTGAGATTTAGTTGTGTGGAGTTGGTTTGATTTTTGTAATAAAAAAGAAGGTTTGGTATTTACTTGTTTATTTATTACTAACGACATGTACTAGAATTGTCACAAAAGGTTATCACAAGTCTTTAATGCAATGTTAGCGAAGCAATTAGGATTTTAATATCAGATAACGTTTTGTGGAATTTACAGTTTATGTAAAAATTAGAGAGAATTACAAAACGTTGATAGAAAACATCGTGAAGAAACCAGGCTGTTCTAGAACCAGTAAAAATAGGTAACATCCACCAACCAAAATATTCCCACTGAGAAGAGGCCTGTTTCCTAGCAGTGGGAACAGTATAGGCTGATGATGCTTATGCCATAGAAAGTGTCTGTTTGTTTGCCGTTAACTTTCTTGCAAGCGGTATCAAAACCATCGACATCAAAAAACGCTTACGTCATCATCAAAGCAACACAAAAGGCTAGGTAGATGATGATCTACCTAGCCTTTTCCCAACTATGTTGGGGTCGGCTTCCAGTCTAAATGGATGCAGCTGAATACCAGTATTTTACATGGAGCGACTATCTGACCCTCTTGGAAAATCTGGTTGTCAGGCTTTTGGGCCAATCAATTAAAAATCTATAAATGACAGCCGGGACCAACACCACTCAATAACATTTCTTTGTATAATCCAGTGATTAGACCTTGTACAGGACGCGAATAAAAAACGTTGTACTGTTTAAAAGTCAACAGGGGCTAAGCCAACATCGTCGGTAGTACAAACGGGTATAAATAAAAGATCCTCTTTTTCAACGCATTATGAGTCGAAAAAATTGCGAAAACCTTCATAAATAACAAGGTATGAAATGTTGGATTTCTCGGTTCCAGGTTCGGCTTTAACTTTTCAAGGTGGATTTCGAGGCCCATAAGTGAGAAAACATGTTTATGTTTACGGTAATTTTCTATGAACTTGCAAAGGATTGATTAACTTAGAGGCGACACTGACCTAGATTTCGAATTATGGCACCTGATAGAAGCCTTGAATATGGTGTTAGACCAATTAGACATCATGCAAGAAACCTGAGATGAAGATATTGCTTTCTGAAAGTTTGTAGTCTCGCTAAAGCTGCCACAGTTGCCAGTTTTTAACTGTTTTTTTGATGACCCGATGACCATTGGGGTAGACGTGTTCTTGAGTGGAGGCCGCGAATCCGCAAACGTAAGGTGGGACGCCCTCAGGCTCGGTGGAGTGGCGATCTTCGCAGCGTGGCTGGTAGCAACTGGATGAGAGTTGCTGAAAATCGAGTTGAATGGCGTGCGATTTAGGAGGCTTATGTCCAGTAGTCGACTGCTATAGGCTGATGATGAACTGTTTTTTTTTAATATGAATACGAATTATGTGATGAAATATCGCTCTTTTGTGTACTAAAATAAAAATCATTAAATTAGGTGTTATAACAGTTTTAATATGTATTCGATTAATTCAGAATCAATATTTTATTCGCTACAGAGCGATATTTTATTCACTAATATTGACAAATTAATCATTCTCTTTATTGTGAGTATCCTCGCACAGAATAATTTAATCGTCCGTTTATTTTCACTTGTGTAATTTCTTAGGCACCTTTTTATAATTTAAGAAAATTTACGTAAACTTTTCAACAGTGTTTTCATCGAACCACGTGATTCATAATTCATTCAACCATAGTATGACAAGCTCCTATTATTCTACAAAGAAACAAATGACTCACAAAGTTCAACCCCGCCTGAGTCAGACCAGAAAATAAAAATCCATTTTTAAAATCATTTGGCACTGTTACAGTCAGACAAATAGATCTGTCTGCATTCTAAAACAAAAGACTACGTTATCCAATTTGCAGTAATAAAAATGTGAAAGTCTGAAGTCCATATTATTTGCGAATCAAGATTTTAGTGGTTGTGTCTGCCAAACGGTGCTGTTGTCTGGAGCAATATCCTGCCTGTCCCGCCTAGATTAAGTTCGTATATAACTAGTACATATTGTTGTAGGAAATTGTTTCCAGCTTAGAAGTTCACTTAATTGTTTGTGTGAACTTGGCTCGGAATTCGTGGTGCATTTTGTCGGTGAAATCTTAATTAATTTTCAGGCATGGAAGTGCAATTTGTTTTTTAGTGGCAGTGTTCTAAAAGTGGTGGGCTTATTTACAAACTTAAATTACTGATTTTACGTATTTTTTCCGACTTTTAAAAAGGAGGAGGTTCTCAATTCGGATGGACTTTTTTATGCTTTTTATTTTTTGACAAGAGGTCTTAGAATACAATAACTAAAACCAAGTTCTGGTTTAAATTGGACATCTTATCTTCCAAATGGAATAATAAACGAGACAGAGGAGTGATGGAGATGGCACTGAGAGTTTCCCATATGGTCATAAATTGATAACAAAGTCCATCAACTCCAAATATTAACTGATTGTTAGAGATTTTAAGTTTCAGACATGCATAATGCTATATTTCATTCGCTAAAAGGCCCCGAATATGCAATACTCTAGTTTTAAAGAGTAATTCTCCAGAATCTAAGTTCATGAGATCCTCACCAAGTTACTACCAACGTCTTCAGGCCATAAACAAAACTAATCACTAAAACAAAGCACATAAGAAAACTTTATAAACATATGAAATAAATATCAATCTTTGCCAGTTACGAACTTAAGTCTTGGTAATCTTTCAAGTTATTTTTTTGTGAGCAAACGTGACCTGATACCATTACGTTAATACCTGAAAGTTTGTCGGGCGAAGTATAGTGAGACTATAAATATTCGTAGGGAGCTCACGCACGGTTTGGTAGTCGGGGAGATAGTTTGGTGGAAATGTATTGTATCATCTATTAAAAGCGTTTACGACTTACGGACATGTCATACAAAGTTTCACGTAAATTGTTTTCGAAATGACTGAACCGATTTTATTGAAACTTCATAAGCATAAGCAAGATACATAGTTCTAAAAAGTTATCAGAGAACATTTACGAAAAATAGTGTGACAGTAAAATTAGACCGATTTTAGATATAGAAACAGAATTTTCCAATTATCTTATTTTTAAAAAGATATTTCGAAAATTTGGAATTTCACGGCAGTAGCCTGGAGCCAGTTTGGATCGACATCTTTTTCGGCGTCGCTTGTTACTTTTCATTTTACGCAATTTTCTCTTACGAAAAATACATTTTCCTTTCACATATCAAGCCCCTAGCTCCTATCCTAAGAGTAAAGTTGCAGGAACTTAATAACATCCTAGACTCGAGCGCAGACCACGCGAGCTTTGCTAAATGAAATATGCCATGATTATGTTGTATGTTATACTTGTACGTTGTCAAATTGAGCTCATATGCCGAGAACTTGCATTTTGTATTATATTGCCTGCATGTTGCTCCGGAATTTTCTGGAAAAATGGCTTGACACTGTCTGGCTACTTATTACTAGGTAAAAAGTCGTTTGGTAAGTGCTCGAGTTGCAAGTACACTTCAAAATACTTGTGGTATACACCCGTCTATCATAATTCATGATAAGTATTTTGAAAGCGAACAACATTTTAATCTACTTGCTGTTATCAACTCCTTAGTGTCGGTATGAGTGTAACGAGTAAAAATTGCTAATGTGTGTCACTTTGCTACATAGCCTTGTCAGTACAAGTCTGACACTCCCTTCCGCTCCGCCCAGAGCGGGGGGGTCATTTGATGATTTCACATACGAAAAAAAAAAAAAAAAAGATGCCGTCAAATGGATTGGAATATCTAATCCATACGAATGGTGGTGAGAGAGACTGTGAATTTTTATACAAGGTGTAAACGATTTCACTTGGTTTGACCCCACCTCTGACATTATCGTCATCATTTCTTCTAATAGCCTCGTTATCTTTCTTCTCATGCATTGTTTCATTGTGGTGGAATGGATTCTAATTAATTGTTAATTTAGAGTAAAAAATTCTGTAAGTCTTTTTATGAAAAGAAAAACAAGTCGGTCTAAAATGCCAACCCTAACTTTTTATAAAAAACAAGATCTAAAATCATACTTACTTTTTGTTTTAATTTTATGAAAAGAAAGCGTTTAATATATTTTGTTTAAAAGAAACTGTTTAGTGTGTTATCATTTCTAGTGCTCTCTTGTGAAACATTTGTTGTGTTTATAGACTTACCAAAGTTCTACTTCGTTAATGTTTCTATGAAGTTTGTGCAAACGTAACTTATTAAGTCTAAATTATGTTCACAATCTTTAACAAACTTCTAAATACATAGTACCTATGTTTTTATTTCATTTTTTTTTTCTGATAATTTTACATATAAGGTGTAAACGAACCATTCACGAAGCCGTTAACCAAGCATTCTGTACATCAAACTGCATCAACTTTACGCAAAAAATATTGCTGGGAAACGACTCTTTTTTGGGGTAAAAAAATCTGTTTTACGGTAGGACTCAATGTAACGCACTCAAAGCATTGTGCTGATGAATGGACTGAATAGTGCGGGGGTCGTGGAGGTGTTAAAGTAAAAATCCTACTTTATAAACATGTATTTAAAAAAAAACTTGTAAAAAGTAGGAACTTTGAACCCCAATATCTCCGTAACTAGTAGGTTGCCAGATATGGTCTTGAAAAAAAAAATGATCGAAAAGACGGGGAGCACAAGTGCCTTTCGGCTTTGGTAAGTGTCTATTTACACACTTTAGTTAAAACACACGTAACACGTTATTTTATTTTTTTTAACGTAATTTTACTGTTTATATTGTTTTATTATATGTTGTAGCATCGTATTGGACTTGGTCTGTAATGTGGGTATAATTTGGTGGTAAATTAATAAATAAAAGTAAAAAAAACCTTTTTTTTTTTTTTTTTGTGATAGTACGTCTTTCTTCTTCTGCCTAGCCTTTTCCCAACTACATTTGAGTGGGCTTCCAGTCTAACCGGATGCAGCTGAAGTATACCAGTATTTTACATGGAGCGACTGCCTATCTGACCTCCACAACCCAGTTAGTACTGGGTAATACGATACCCCTTGGTAAGACTGGTTGTCAGAGTTTTTGAGCTACTGACTGTCAAAGATCTACAAATGACACGAATGTTAGAGAACGTCTTTACTATCTCTTAATAATTTTACTGTTATACAAATGCAGTTTGATTTACGTTAGTTTTAGCATTTTAAAAGGTAGTTGCGGAGCTAGCATTACATCGCAATCGCTCCCTTGTGAGTCATATAGGAAGAGTAAAGTGTTCATAGAAACAAGGAGATCTACACTTCATTAAAATTGCTGCTTTTCTATAGACATACCTATTCTTTTTAGGGTACTGTACCTCAAAAGGAAAATACGGAACCCTTATACGATCACTCGCGTATCTGTCTGTCTGTCCGTCTGTCACAGCCAATTTACTCCGAAATTACTGGACCGATTGAGTTGAAATTTGTAAGTCCGTGACCCAAAGACGTAACCTAAGTTAATGGATTTTAAACATGGGAGCCATTTTTGGGGGGTAAATTAAAACAAACAAACTATATCGTGTTACATATCAAATGAAAGGGCTCATTGTGAGCATCTCAATTTTTTATAATTTTGAGATAAATAGTTTGTCAATAGAAGAAGCTTAACTCTCTTTCAAATACGACATGTATATTTGGATAATAACAGAGATAATAACAAACAAAATACCTTCACTTTGTATTGTATAATGTATTGTATTGTATGACGGGCTGGTGTCCGCAACTCCACGTATAAGAAGTGTAGGTATAAACACACTTACACTTTAAACATTCATAAAACATACGAAAAATAAAAATGACCTAGATATTCCAAGAGAATATTCCAGAAGGTGTTTTAGTTTAAAACATAAGCTGTCATATTACTGCACAGGTAACCCCTCGGATATTGCACTTGAGTAAATCGTCTTGCGAAGAAATATTACGTAAAATTGCCTCGCATGGCGCAAACTTGTGTACTGTCGAGTTACATGAAAGATTTTTATTGTTTTCGGTTCACAGTTTGTTTGAAATTGCATCATTATAACAAGTAAAGACTTTGTCTTTAGTCACTGAAGTTTATTTTTTACACAGACAACATTATTTTGCGTTAATCCATCCAATACACAACTACTTAATTATAAGAATATTCTCGGTTACTTCACGCTAAATCACACTAAACGCTCCATTTTTGCAGTGCTCCAGCCAGCCAGCCCTGTGAGTGTGTGGGAGAGTTTTATAACTCAGAACATAATAGTTATCATCATAATCAATAATCTTTCTTGAAGATATCGTGGCTAAAATAACAGCCGCCCAGGTCGATCTTCAGATTAAACCGCACTTACCTAGGGATCAGTGGATGGGTGACCACACATTATATATCGCGTTTCCTCCGTGCCTCGACCAGCACGTACAGCTGTTGGTCTTGGCTGTCATTTGTAGACCTTTGACAATACATACGGGTAGTTAGAGGCCTGAAAGTCTGACAATCAGTCTTATCAAGGGGGTATTAACAGTACTAACTGGGTTGTGGAGGTCAGATAGGCAATAAGACTGGAACCCGACCCCAACAGAGTTGGGAAAAGGCTAGGCAGATGAATCGTTACTTACTTACTCTCTGCCATTTCTGATAGGAAAAATATGCCTTTGTCTTTAGTATACCATCCATCTTTATCCAGTAACATTTGCATACAGGCGTGAGTCAAATCTTCCATTATTTTTGGACATAAACGTCGTCATATTATCCATTTTTCTTGTGCCATTTTCTTCTTAAGATGTTACTCGACAATTGTTTGTTTTGTCACTGTCTCCTGTCCACATTTTACGGAAAGCGCCAATTAGCCGATCAGTTTACAATGTCATATATTGAAACATATACAACATTATTTTAAGTATATGCCAAACCTGAATATAGTTTGTTCAGAATAAGTATCTGAATCGATTCCAATAATTTTAAACCATGTTATATTTTGTCCCAAAAATATTTAAAAAATGTTGCAAGTTGGACACCGAGCGACATTAAGTACTTATCGCAATAATTTAGGTACCTACTGCCAAATTATTATTTTTAATGAGCTTAAGACGAGGACGGAGGCGCGCACGCGGGCGCGCTGCGTGGTGACCACGGTTTTGTGTGGACAGCCAGGTAACAGAACAAGGTTATAACTTTGTGATTTTTCATGATACAGTTTTGAAATTTTGTACATAGATTCTTTACATAAAAATAATACAGACGTGTTTCAGATTTCGCATATACTAAAACTAATATTGTATATAGACATACACATACACATCACATACACAACACACACACACATAACACACACGCACACATAGACAGATGTTACATATAGATCTTATTTTTGTATTTATTGATTTATTTGATTACTAAAATACTAACAGACATGATTTTCTGATCGTTATTTAACGATGTTTTCAACGTTTGTCTGTCTAACTCTTCTGGGATCACCTACAGGCTTAATGTGATACGCGTACATTGTGTGGTGTATTTTTTTTCTGTGTTTATGTGGGTTTAACTGTGTTTGTTGTGTTTCCCGAGCTAGTCACTAATAGAGCAATTAGTACTAATTGTTTGTAGTATTTCTCTGTTCATTATTTTTAACTAGGTACCCTCCGGGGGTTTGTTTCAGTGGAGGTTGGGGATCGCACATATGTGAGATTGTGAGCTCAGAGTGTACGTCTTATGAAACATTATTTTATGTTCGTAATATATTTTTTTCATTTATTTCGAAATTTCAGCAACTGTATATAATTGCGTGATCTTTGCGTACCTATTTCGTTTTTGAACTCAGTCAAAAACGTAAAATGGCAACTAAGCACAGTAGTATTCATAGAATTGTTGTGTCTCACTGCAGTCTAGTTCAAAACTAATACAACGGTACGTTATTTGTTAAATCGGTACCGATACCGATACCGATACCAATACCGATACCAATACCGATACCCATACCGATACCAATACCGATACCAATACCGATACCAATACCGATACCCATACCGATACCGATTTACTGCCAAAACAAAGGGTTATGATTGCATAACGCTTTTTTTTTTTTTTTTCCGAATGGGAAATCATCAAATGACCCCCCCCCCCCCACTCTGGGCGGAGCGGAGGGGAGTGTCAGACTTGTACTGACTAAAACCCATCCATGTTCCTTCTTTGCCCCTTTGTGTTCCAGGGCCACGGTATCTCTTTCGAACAGTCCCGCAGCCCATGATTGCATAACCCTTTGTTTTGGCATAGCTTACTCAGTTATACTACGTGGTGGAAAGGAAACCGACGCGAAAACGGTTACCACGTACTCAGTAGGTACATCATTCTGAGCCCCCACATAGAAAATTCTCATCGGTGATTTAAAAAAAAACAGCTGTTTCCACAAAGTGCAATACCTACACGGTCAAAATGTATGGAACAGCTGATTTTTTTTTAAATTACTGGTGCAAAATGTTGATGTACGGGGGTTCACAATGATGTACTGAGTACGTGGTAACAGTTTTCGCGTCGGTGTCCCATTCCACCCTGTGTAGTAGACTGTTGAAAGTTGTTAAATAATTTCCTAGGAGTGCCAACATATAGCCGTAATACCGGTTTTTGACGGGGTCTTATTCATCATCTCCCTAGCCTTTCGGCTTCCAGTCTACCCAGATGCAGCTAAATACCAGTATTTTACATGGAGCGACTGCCTATCTCACCTCCACAACCTAATTAGTACTGGGTAATACGATACTCGAATGGTAAGACTGATTGTGAGACTTTTAACGGGATTTTATTTTTCGTGTAAATACAGTTATTTTGACGACAATTATAAACTTGCTTGAACTTGTTGCCCATTTTCTCAGCTTGCTCATTGATCACACACATAGCGCATCTAGCCAATCTTAAAACACCTGTTTCAGTCCCACTTCAAAATCCACCATGACGAGAGAGAGAGAAACAGGATCTGCCCCTATCGTTCTCCCTTTAACATTAAGGTGATAAATAATTGTTCAAATGTACCTTACTAAAACACTTTTAACCTGTAATATATCACTGAAAGTAAAGGTAAAAGATTTAAGGGCCGAGAACAATGCTGTCCCTACCTCTGGATCGTTATCGTCCCCTGGTATGTTGGCTGCAGGTCCCTTTAGCTCATTTTAAACACGTTATTTTTCGATTTAAAATCTTTTTGTTTAATAGTGGCATGTGTGGCATGATTTTTTGTTATTGATTTTTTTTTGTGGGAAAGAGTGAATTTTGATAACAGCAAGTGTGGCGTGAATAGCCTTAGTGTTTATTTATTTTTAAACCAGCTTTTGCGCGCGACTTCGCTCGCGTTAATTTAGAATTTGACAAATAACCGCTTAAGACACTCCTAAGTTTATATAATAATTATAATTCAATCATGATTCGAAAGACACGTGGCGCGATTTATTATCATAAGAACGTTATTGTTTTTTCGTCGAGAACAGTCCTTTTTTTGGGATGAAAGGTACCCTATGTCCGTTTCTTTACACCTGATAACGTATATGCAAAATTTCAGGATGATCGGTTCAGTGGTTTAGGCGTGAAAAGGTAACAAACAAAAAACTTACTTTCGCATTTATAATATTAGTTTAGAAGTTAGAATTAGGATAGAATCGCTTTTAACTACTACCTTACCTGATGGGCAATCGATGGTATGATCGATGACGAAGCACGCTTACCTAAAAATTCACTCGCGGTTTGAAGACCTTAGACGGCTAATGGCCTATTTCACGATGTCCGAATAACCGAATAAATTCAAAAATGGAACAAAATTTATACGAAATTGTACTAAGTATGTTAACAGGAACTTAATCCCAGGGGGCGAAACAGGCTCTCAAACTTAATTCTTAACGTATCGATGCCAAAAAAATAAAATAAGTTTGGTCCGAAATTCTGCTACGCAAACTCCGCTCACTGAAAGAGAGGTGGGCAGCTGTCTCTAGGGGAATACAATTTACTGGCATTGGCGTTTGAAATTTAGTTAAAAACAATATTTCTTTTTTTTTTTTGAAGGCACCTCCTACACAAGCAAACTTTAGAACACGTTATTAAAAACCTAAATTATACAAAATCAATTTCAGTTTCAAAATATTTTATTGCACAATTTTTTTCAATTTAAAAAGAACTGTTAGTTTTAGAATTAAAAGAAAAAAAAAGATTTTGCTATAATGTAGGCATCTCTTAATTAGAAAAACTTTATTTTGATTGTTCAGGATCGAGGGATTTGATCGTTGCCTTAAAATTATTAAGAATAGATTTTTAAAGAATGAATGGCTAATTCTAACCTTTATTTATTAAATTTCTAATTCTTTTTTTTCTGAAAGTCAAAAAAGGTTTAAAATATAAAATCACATTTTCTCTAAAACGTTACGGAGGAAAATTCATAGGATACCTGAAGATACCTTGAGAAAGTCGACTTTTAAAATACATTATTAAAAAAAAAACTAGTTTGTCTGCTGACGACTCCCCCATTTCGTATCAAATCGACACATCTATTTATTGAATACACTTTGGATTTGATTGATGTGTAAACATTATCTCATCAGATGAAAGGCTTGGTGTGGTGATGGGCCAGTATAGTGACAAGCTTCATGTAACATCAATTCACCGTTTCTAAACCATTTTCATCGACCCACTCCATAAATTTCCGAACCAATAATACCACACGACAGCCCACTCTAAATAAAGCTAAAATTTTCTTTTAC
Organism: Noctua janthina; assembly: GCA_963576755.1. Lineage (NCBI taxonomy): Eukaryota > Metazoa > Arthropoda > Insecta > Lepidoptera > Noctuidae > Noctua > Noctua janthina. Next base: position 13,711,675 of record OY755069.1, on the reverse strand, counting down.
GCGCGCATTTTACATGACATGGAGGCATGCAAATGCTGGCCATAACGAAGCAAACCGAATTATGCGTCAGCTTAAAAGCGTTTATCGGTCGACGTCATTTAATACTGCTGAAAGCCTCTCGGGGTGTTAATGATATTAGAGGGACAGTTTGGATATACATTTTAGACACGAAGTTAAGATATGGCTAGGTTTTGGTAGAATACAGGGTGTAAACAGAGCCTTCACGCAAGAAGGGTCTTCAGAAAGAATCCGTCAACCAAGCATTCTGTACATCAAACTAAGTAACAAAAATTATTGGTGGGAAACGACTTTTTTTTTGGGGTGAAAAATCACGTTTTACTGTAGGACTCAATGTAACCCAGTAAAACATTGTGCTGATGGATGGATTTAATATTATGGGGGTCGTGAAGGTGTTTAAAGTAAAAATCTTACATTAGAAAAACGTATTTAAAAAAAAACTTGAGATAAAGTTGGAACTTTGACCCCCAATATCTCCGTAACTAGAAGGTTCCCAGGTATGGTCTAGAACAAAAAAAATATCGCAATGACGGGGAGAACACGTGCCTTTCGGCTTCGTTATGCGTCATTTTTTTTTGAAGTTTAAAATGTCTTGAAAAGGTACTCCAAAATGTGGAATTAACAACCCAAAACGGTTGCCTGGAGATTTGCGCACTTTCATGATGCTTAAATAAAAACAACAATAGAATAATCCAAAATTATTTCGTATGCTGTAAATAGAACGACGGGGTCCGAAGCCCTAGACGGATGCCTAGTCCTTATTGGTACGGTAGTATTTGCAACCGGCGTGCATATGACTGCAAGAACGTGGACGAAACAAAAGAAGACTGTAAGGATCGAAGCACGTGGCGTTCAGTACTTTCTGCCTACCATGTGGGGAAACAACGTGTATTTATGTATGGAAGAAGAATTTATTTAAAAAAATCATCGCGACAAGGCAACAATTCGACTTATCTAATACCAATAACATTGTGTATAAGTACAGCAATAGCACCATCACATCATTATAAACACACACATCACCAAAAGCCAGATCTACAATCCTACATCCAAGACACAAGCCCTCTCAGTCATAACATAGCAGGTAAAGTCGCACGTCTTCGTGCCGCAAGATCGTGTGACGTCATCATGTCAGTTACATTATCTTGTGTGGCACCGAGATGATATCATAGACACAGAAGCGACCACAACTTAGAAGAAGCGATGGCAGCAGGATCACTGTAACTTGGAGCTTATAGTTGTGAAATTATGGAGTATTTTTGACCGCTTAATTATATAGATACGTAAAAACCCACCTCTGATATACATGGTAAAATAGGTAACGCCGAAATTATACTTTATTTTTGAAAGAAACCTTCAAAAATACTGCATCGGCGGTTGACAATAAGGAGCAACAAAATATGTAGCAAACGACTTGAATTTTTCCGCCAACCATAAACAAAGATGCCCACCATATTTTTCTTCACACAATTTTATTTACTTCTCTCAAAAAAAAACTGATTACATCTCTTTAGAATCGTGTCCAAACACGAACCCTGCAATTGTTGGCAAGAAAATGTTTAAAAATGTCCCCTTCCTTGACAAAAGTCGCTCGAATCGTTACCACGCGAAACTTGCTTCTCCGTAATTGTTTTCAATTCGTTTCTTTTTCCCTTTTTTCCATATCGCCCTTTGTGAGGGGAGAAATCGTCGAATCATTACTATGAGCGTTTCTGTAGGTGTTAAATTCATTAATGAAATCGTATTACGTAGCGCTATCGGAAGTTATCGAGAAGGCAATAACAGTGTGCTGATTGTGCGCCAATATTACAATTACGGATTTTTTTGTTATTGTTTTTGGGATTTGTTGAGTCATTGGTTAAAGGAATTGTTGCTGAGTTTGCTGCTGGGTTAAGTTTTTCTTTAAATTATTAATCTGCAGTGTTTGGTTTCGATTATGATACTAATAACATTTTGTTAAATCGTTTCTCTGGATCATCATCTGCCTAGCCTTTTCCCAACTATGTTAGGGTCGGCTTCCAGTAGAACTGCTGAATACCAGTATTACTTTACATGGAGCGACTGCCTATCTGACCTCCTTAACCCAGTTAATACTGAGTAATACGATACTTGGTAAGACTGGTTGTCAGACTTTCAGGCCACTGACTACCTGTAACGACTATCAAAGATCTACAAATGACAGCCGGGACCAACGGCTTAAGCTGAGGCACGGAGGAAACTCGGTATATAATGGGCGGTCACCCATCCACGGACCAACCTAGGCAAGCGCGGCTTAAACTGTAGATCGACTCGGGTGGGGGTTATTATTTAGCCACGAACTATCGTTAATCGTTTCTCTGGATGTCTAGTCAAAAACTGCATCGTTAATCTTAGATCTTCACTTAGGCCCCTTGCGACTTTCAAGTGGTTGCGACTTGCAACTTGCTTGCATCTCGCGACACGCTTTTTCATTAATTGTTATACCGACACGCCACAAGTCGCGTCGAGGTGACTGTAGCTCGAAGTAATTTCTTCCATAACTTTTTTTTGCAAAGTCGCTCGGACACTATAGACCGACCGCTTTAATGAGTCCTCGCGAAGGTATCAATTTATAAGAAGGTATAATATAATTGAATATTTTTAAGGTTGATCACGTATTGGTTCAATTAGTATCGTAATACCTACGTGGATTATGGTTATTTTAAACCTGTGGGACATTGTTATTACTTTGTGGACACTTAATGTGCCTTTGATGAGGCAAGGCGGAGGACTTATTAAAGCGGTCGGTCTATAATACCTGAAATGTGCATTAATAACAATAATATAAAGACTCCAGACATGGTTATTGGTTTCTTATCGACGCCTCACAGAAAACCTTTTCTCTTCTGATCACTTCCATTAAACAAGGTTCATTAGTTTTTTAACCTGTTTTCCTTGTCCAGTACACGATCATTAGATCTTCGAAGGTTCTGTTTATTTTTCCTTTTAGGTGGTCCATCGAAACCTACCGCGAAGTAAAAAAAAAAAAAAACAAAAAAAAAGTGTAAAAAGATGAATCTCACAGATGTATCACCGATAGAGCTTGTCTTTCAATGTCATTCGAGCGCTAAAAGATCCTTGTATGCAATTGCTAAGTACAAATTTGCAGAAAAGCAATGTTTCTTATGTGCAAATGCACATAAGGAACACACATACTGTTATTTCACATTTCGTTTACTTCTGTGACAAAAATTACAGTGATCTTTATTTTCATTTCTAGGTTGTTGTTCGGTTGCTGCCATCAGACGTAAACTAACTGTCATTAAACTGTAAATTTGTTACAGTTTAATGACAGTTGCTGGCAAACTTGACAAACCTCCAGTAGCGAAGGATCAATTTTTAAGAGGTAAGCCGAAGTACATATCTTTAATGTGATTATATTATTTGTCTACAGAATACTGACTGTGCCATTTTTGAAAGGGAAGCCGGTAGGAATCGAGTTGTATGGAACCTTCGCCACTGCAAACCTCTCGTTTTCGTCCTGCCCGCGTAGCATGACCACCGTAGACAAGGATTTTGACGGAAGAATCGACAAAATGACAGATTGTGTCGACACAATAACAGGTTTCTTTGCACTATCTGTCATTTTGTCGATTCTTCCGTCAAAGAAATCCTTGTCTACAGTGGTCATGCTACGGGGGCAGCATAGCAGAGGACGGCTACTATAAATAAAACAAATGAAAAAAGTTGCTTAGAACATCCCACCAGTGACAGCGAAGAGACTGTGGAGCGAAGGACTTCTACTTACTCACGCGAAAAAACAATTGTCATTCGCACATGTTGCTTGATGCAAGTCGAGTATTAAGTCATATCTTCCGAGGGAGTGATTTCTTTGCCAAATTCATCGAACATGTCAGCTCTATACTACCATATCTACTAAGCTTGGTCTGCAGTTGACATTCTAAGCAGTTTGTGGTCAATATAATTCCAGACGCAACCATGTCAGCGCTAACGTGTTGATTAGGTAAGCTTTGGTCGAGTAATGCGTTGACAAGGTAGCTACTTGAGATTTGGACGTCAGTGTTGTAACCTCGAGTAGTTTAGATTGTGTCATGATTTTGTTGTTTTGATCTGTTTTCTTCCTCTGTACAACATTATGTTTAGTATATGCGAAACCTGAATAAAGTTTTTTCAGAATAAGTAACTGAATCGATTCCAATAATTTATAAACCATGTCAATTTTTTCCTAAAAATATTAAAAAAAACTTAAAAGTTTGACACAGAGCGACTTTAGGTACCTATCGCAATAATTTAGGTACCTACTGCCAAATTATTATTATCAATGAGCTCAAGACGACGCTGGAGGCGCGCGCTGCGTGGTGACCACGTTTTTCTGCGGACAACTAGGTAACAGAACAAGTTTATAACTTTGTGATTTTTCATGATACAGTTTTGAAATTTTGTACATACACAAAATACTAGCCACGTGTTTCAGGTTTCGCATATACTAATACTAATGTTGTATATTCTATTCATAAAATATTATTATTATGTTATTGTGATAATATTCTTCAAGATACGTTAAATAAGGATGTTTTTTTTAATGTGACGGGTTATGGAACCGTAACGTTTGGTGGCAATAACTTACCATCAACAATCAAGTATTTTATTGCCGCCTACTGTAGCTATTCAATCATGAAAGCCTATCATAATCCTCTGCTAGACATAGGCCTCTCCCTAGTCTGTGCCATAACACGTAGTTCTTCGCCTTTTGCATTCAGTCTAACTCGATCGTTGTGTCTAGGGGGTACCCCCATTACTCTTTAGTCCTTCGACAAATATGGCAAGCTCACTGCCACTTCAGTTGTATATACTGACTGTAGCATAATCAGCCAATAACGTTCCCACTGCTAGGCACGGCCTCCTCTCTATGAGAGGGAATGGGCTATAATCCACCATGCTGGCCCAGTGCGGGTTAGTAGATGTCACATGTATTCGAATTTTTTGGTTCTAGGACATGCTGGTTTCCTAACGATGTATCCTTCACCGTTTTTGAGAGAAGTGGTGATGAAATAAATTACACAAAGTAATGCGCCTGCCTGGGTTCGAACCCACGACCTACTGTTCGTAAGTCGGGGCCGTCACCACTGGGCCACCGCTGCTCTGACTGTAGACAAATGAAATGTTAAATTCTCAATAACAACATTCAAAATTTTACCGAGTTTACAGATTCGGATCAACAACAATATAATCAAATTAAACCAACACAACTTTCCCGGTTCATCCTCTCAAACCCCTCATAGCAATAATCCCATGAAAACAAACAGAAATAAACATAAACATACATTAACAACCACGCAACAGAAAACTCCAAGCAGATCGGAAATGAAAAGGCGTAAATAACAAGAACTGGCAGTTATTCGCGGCGAATAAATTTAATTATAGCAACGCTCAGTGATTCACGGGTATCGTACATGAATAAACAAGGGGAAGTTCTATGCTTAACATGACATGATGCTTGTAATCCTCGAAGGGGTAAGCAGAGGTTGGTACATATGGTACACCCATGTTTCACCAGTTATGTTTAAGTATTTATGTATTACTAGCTGTTGCTCGCGACTTCGTTCGCGTGGAAATTTTGATGTATGGGAAAAAAAATGATAACTTATATTCTTCCCCAGAATATAATCTAAATCCGTGCCAAATTTCATTACGATCCGATTACCCGTTGAATCGTGAAAAGGTAACAAACAAACAAAGTTACTTTCGCATTTATAATATTGGTATGGATGTTGTAGTATGCGAACCTATTGCCATCAATTGGCCCCAAATCCAGACCCTGGGCTGCTATTGTAATAATCCTGAATGAAAAAAACCAATAACACTATGCTGGACCTGGATCGAACCCAAGATCTCATCCGTAGAAGCTGTGCTTATAACGAACCAGCGAGGCAGTAGATAAAAATTAAGAATAACTTAGTTTATCAGATAATGAAACTAGGGTTTTAGAGACTTAGCAGAACTAGCAACCTTTCTACTCATCATTATCTGCCTAGCCTTTTCCTAACTATGTTGGGGCCGGCTTCCAGTCTAACCAGATGCAGCTGAATACCAGTATTTTACATAGAGTGACTGCCTGAGTATCTGACCTCCACAACCCAGTTAGTACCGGGTAATACGATACCCCTTGGTAAGACTGGTTGTCAGACTTTTTGGACCTTTAACGATTTTCTAAGATCTACAAATGACAGCCAGGATCAACGGCTTAACGTGCTTTCCGAGGCACGGAGGAAAATTCGGTATGTAATCGTCACCCATCCACAGATCAACCTAGGCAAGCACTAAACCCGAGCAGCGGTTATTATTTAGCCACGAGCTCCTCCAGCAACCTGTCTACTCATCAAGCAATAACCCAAAAGTCAGTGACAAAGAGAGTACTTCCATCTTAATTAAAAGCGTTATGGATCATAACCAACGCCATTATGAGCGAATATTGCAAAGAGGATATAGGGGAAACAAAGTTTCTTAATGTTGTGTGTCATTGTGATTAAATTAGGGGAGACAGGACCCGCCCTGGCTTGCGATAAGGCTGTCTCTATTGCCTTACAGTTGGATGGGTGCCCGAACAAGAATCTGTGTTTGCATGAGTCATTTTTGCCTGTTTCTTTTCTATAAATTGAAAATTCTACGAAAAACGAACGACAATTTAATTTAAACTAGATTAAACAGACTTCTAAAAACCGATGAGTCGGAAAAGTCTGCGAAAAATCTATTCGAGAGAAAATCCGATTCGGCGTTATTTAAATTGAATCCGAAGCCTGACTTTTTGAAATCTAGACTTACTTACGTCATAATTTGGCTTAATTTGATTTTGATTCTTCTTACGATAAAGCTAGCTGCTGTGGAGAATTTATCTGGGCAGATTTACCTTCACTTAGACATCATAGAAACAAGCAATTCATGCAGGTAACGGTATAAAAGTAAAAATAAACTCGATTGTTTCCATATGCCTAACCCCTGCCTAACCCCTTTGGGAATTATAAGCGTGATGTTATGTAAAAAAAATTAACCTATGAGAATCCTACTGAACATAAAAGTCTTTAAACCATTCAGCCATAATAATCCTTTGTAAGACCCATCGACAACAATTAACCTTTTGAAAGTTTTACAACACCAATGAAAAAATAACAAAATGCACGTCGACCGTAAAAGGCGCTTTTTCGCGTAATCTTTTATAAACGTTACAGTGAATGCAATCTTCGTACAGAACAACAGACAAGCGTGCAATGGCATTGTAAAAAACCTTTTCGCGACCGGCGTTGCAGTCGTGTGAAAATAAAAAAAAAACATGGCGAATTGTTTGATGCTGGGATTAAAAGGTTCCGTATGCATTATGTCATTTGAAAAAACTAATTTATAAAAATGGATTCCTGTTTTTAATGCTAGTGAGTTTATTGTTTGCAGGAGTGATGGAGGTCTTATATGCTATATTTATATGCGAAAATGAGCGTAAAACCTGTTGTTTCGAGTAGATAACCTATACAATTAAATATGTAAATAACTAATAATTAACATGGGGTCCGAGTGCCCACCTAGTCTTTCGGGATATCGCCAAGCGGTTGATAGACTCTTCCCGTGACCAGAGGGCCGTCTTATTTTTTGGTCAAAGAATTAGCATTGCCATCCAACGGCTAACACTGGCTCAACACTTTCAAGTGCTGACGTAGCAGAATTTTTTGACGCTCTTGAATGCTTTTCTTCTTTTATATTAAGTTTATTTATTTTTATAATTATTTCAAATTTGTTTATAAATAATTATGTACCTAAATATTCATAAAAATAAAATGTATATTGTATTTGAACTTGTAAATCAACCACTTCAAAAGTTAATCAAATCTCGGCCAAGGTAAATTAGATTTAAATAATTATTGCTGTGGCCTGTTGTTTTAAGACTTGATTAATTTCAAATACTTACTTGTTTGTATAGGAGTTCAAATATTTGAGTTTATGTCTGAGGTTTAGTTTAATACTTTTCAGAATGGTTTTCAATTTCAATTCTCATGACCTGAATATAATTTATTTTCCTGAGTGGGACTGTACTAGCTTTCCTACAATTTTAATTCATTTTTCAATACGTTTCACTAACTTTATACATTTAAAAAGTTATCCTTTCTGACCCATTTAAACCCCGGAGGTAAGTAAACAAAAGAAACAAAAATTTCGGTTTTTTTTTATCTCATTCGTGATTCCTAATTGACGTGGGATGACAGGCTTCACTCATTGTCAGTTTCCCCATTTCCCCGATGAACATGACATATTTTTTCTTCAATAATTTCTACACGGAACCCTAAAAAAAGACACGATGGAAATTAGATTACGCGCGCGGTACATACTCCGTGTTATTATAACTTTTTTTTTAAAAGTAAAAATGGATGCAAAAATGTGTGAGTAAATTGTAAATAATATTATTTCGTGCTTTTTTAAGCAAACCTTTTTGTTCGTAGATTTTCGTGACTAGAGGAATATTGTTTATGATTTTAGTCGGTTTTAATTTCACGATTATGTTCATTGGGCGCGAAGTTTTGCTTTGTTATTAGTTTTTATTCAATCAAGCATATTCTAGCTACTATTTGATATTTTAGTCTACTCTAGTTTCACGTATGTTGTTTAGAGTAATAAGTCTTTTTATTAAGATTCTTTATTTATTGATTATTTAAGGATAATAATAGTCCCTAGAGTATCGTAAACAACATTTAATGAGAGATACCTGTGTCTGTGAATCCCTTAATATAATGTATATCTATTCTTTTAAAAGCTAGTCTGTCTCTATAACTCAATTATGTTCTCTCATTAAATACATTTTAGTTAATTAGTTTAGTTAATTCCAGGTCCAGTTGAAAACCAGCGTAAGTACTAGTTACCCGTTAGTTACATTTTTGCTGAATAGGGCACAGCCGTGAGTCACACAGCATTACATTTTTCGTTTAGATTGAAGTTTTTTTTATTTATTTTTTTTGTTTTATATTGTGTGCACTTGTGGCATGTGCCAAATAAATGTATTTTATTTTTTCTTTTATCTTACTTTCAATTACGTGAACACTAACAAAAGACATACTAACGCTACTGATTCTAATATTTAGAGGTTGAGGCTTCCCAAAAATGCTTCAATTTATCTCCCAAAAATGCGTCTAAGTCGGTACGCTAGCGTTTTCTAAGTCTTTCTTGATAGCGGCGCCCGTTTTCTGGCACTAATTGCGTTACAGCTTTGGTCCATCAGTCTTGATGCATTCTACAAACATGGCGTTCCCAATACCACTTCAGTCTTGTTACTAAAAGTATATGGTACCTTTGAACACAATTTAAAAGCAGTAGTCATAGTATAACCAGATGTATGAACGTGGATGAGGCAAAAGGAGCATGTAAGAATCGTAGCAGGTCAGGGCAGCGAGACTGTTCGAAAGAGATACCGTGACCCAGGAATACAAAGGGCAAAGAAGGAACATGGATGGGTTGGTTTCTGTCTACCCCCATAGGAAAAAGACGTGAGTTTATGTAAGTAGTCATAGAGAACTTAAGGCTCGGTGCTTTCTGGTTTACTAATTAAGCTTCATTGCTTCTATAGTATTCAAATAGACTTACTCAATTTGACTCAATTCGTCTCAATTTGACTCAATTTGACTCATTTCGACTCAATTCGATTCAATTCGACAACCCTTTTATAACCGCTTAACTCCATAAATAGAACAACACCCAAACTTTTCTCAAACACTCGTCAACACTTCACCCGTACAACAAAACAAACAAACACAGCTCATAGCTCATCTCCACACATCTTACAAATGACAATGACAGGTAATTTATTATCATAAAAGTACTCATTGAAGTGCTAAGTCTGCGTTTGAAATTTTCCAAAACCAATTTATATTTCAATTTCGTCGAATGTGCTTGGCAACGTCGTAAACGCTTTGGGTTCAGGTAGAGGAGTGAGATGAGCGAGGAATGAACGAGGTTTGGGGAAGCGCTGAGATTTATTAGCAGGATCAGAGTGCTACATCCCAATTGTGTATCATATTTTCGAATGATTATGAAGAGCGTTCATAATTTCATGCTTACTAAGAAAAGTTTTTCTGCTCGAAAACAAAAATAGAGTAATGAATATTGTTGATTTGTTTGAAAATTAACGATATTGGGAATGTGTAATTACGGGACATAATAATAATATCAGTCTATTACTGTCCCACTGTTGGGCAAAGGCCTCTTCTCATACAGAAAGGCGCGAGCATTGATCACCACGCTTGCTCAAAATGCGTTGGCGATTTCAGACTTATACTAATCAATATAAGTCTTAAATCGCCAACGTCATAAGTCCAGGTTTCTTCACGATGTTTTCCTCCACCAATGTCTGTGATGTCCAAGATAAATTAGAAAGTACGTATGAATTGAAAATGTTTCATTGGTATTTAACCAGATTATTACCTCATGCAAGACAGACGAAGCCTTAACTTCTGGGCCATCACGACATACTCATCATCTGCCTAGAATATTCCCAACTATGTTGGGGTCGGCTTCCAGTCTAACCGCAGAATTTTACATGGAGCGACTGCCTATCTGACCTCCACAACCCAGTTAGTACTGGGTAATACGATACCCCTTGGTAAGACTGGTTGTCACACGACATACTGTTATGATATTATTCACAGATTTTATTTATGACAGAAAAAAAAACAGATTCTTGTATTTTAAACTCATTAAACTAATTCTAGACAGAACATTAAATGAACGTGTTCAGTTTGTTTTTGCACCCATTTATATTTGTTTGGTTTCGTTAACTACTATTTAATTTTCCACATCATTAATTTCTTTATGGGATTTTTAATAGAAATTGTTCAACAATACGATACCACCTTAACATCAAAGCCCGATCAATGGTAAACCATCCACCTGACGCAGACATTTCAGATAGATAGAGTGGTCATGGCAAATTGAATGCATTGTGTTGCGGTGCAATTATCCGAAAGCCATACAATTCGCCTTGGTTACGCGTGATTACTACGTTCAATCGGAGCTCAGCCTCAGCTAGTATCAGTGGTGGAGATGAATGGAGTATAAGGCCATCACGGGAGGACTACATTTGGGACACGTGTACAGTGACGAACACCAATATGTATACTCTTTCCTAAATTTAAAAGCAATAGTAACTTGGAGATAGGATCTTTTTCATAAAAATATGAGTTCCAGAATACTATGTTCGTAACAACATGAAATTTTAATCAGAACAGTAAGAAAAAAATACTTTTCAAAGTTGTTAACTTACTTTTCATAGGTATTGGTGCTCGTGACTGTACTTACAATTAGAAGACTAGGCTTGTTACGTACTACCGAGTGCACCGAGGGTCGACAATTTTTCAACCTTATAACTTAGAGCATAAGGGTGAAAAGAGGCAAAAACACGGTGTTGTAAAAAACTGGTATTTAGCCGCAACCGGTTAGATTAGAAGTCGACATCAACATAGTTGGGAAAAGGCTATGCAGATGATGATGAATGGTGAAAATTGACCTTCAGTGAATTCGGTAGTTCCTTCTAGACCAATTATCCAGAGACCAAGGGCTCCAGTCCGGGGCCCGCCACAAACGCGAAAAATTTGACATGTCTCCGAAATGGAGCTTTCATCACTAGAAGGGTCCTGAAAGAAAATACAGGATGTAAACGGACCCTGCACGAAGCCGTCAACCAAGCATGTATATCAAACATTACGCAAAAATTATTGCTGCGAAACGACTATTTTTTGGGGTGAAAAATCAGGTTTTACGGTAGGGCTCAATGTTACGCACTCAAAACATTGTGCTGATGGATGGATTGAATGGTACGGGGATCATGGAGGTGTTTCAAGTAAAAATCTTACATCTTTTTGATGTAAGGTATTCAAAAAAAAATGTGAAAAAGTTGGAACTTTGACCCCCAATATCTCCGTAACTAGAATGTTCCCAGGTACGGCCTAGAACAAAAAAAATATCGCAATGACGGGGAAAACAAGTGCCTTTCGACTCCGTTAAGTGTCTTGTTACACCCTTTGTAGTGATAATTGCTCAAAGTTGAATTTGTTTGTGGGAGCAGATGATAATAGGCTCTTAGTTTTAGGCTAGGTCTTAAATCTTAGGCCTTTTCGCAAGTACGATGAGGGTGGCTACCAGTCCATCCTGAAGCATCTGATACCAGTATGATCACAACCCACTTACTTGCTAACACTTCGCAAGACTGTCAGAAATTCGGGTTTCTAGCTGTTAGATAAGACTAAAATACATAAAGAAATAAAAATTATGACTTTAATATGCAAATGACACTCTGGAAAAAATCATAAACTGCTTTACTTGTCTACTATTTTATTCTACAGTCTTTGAAAATAACAAAGAGAACTTAAAAAAAAAGAAAAATAGTTTATCTCGCTGTGAGACCAGTCTTCCAAGTTACAAAATAAATATTGTAAGGCTTTTATTTCTTTCAGTCTTCGTAAACTTTCTTGTAAATTGTTCATTTTAGTGTCGATAAATTGTATCTTTTTGAGAAACGTGAAAGTTACAAATCCTTTTTAAAACTGCGACAAACGTAGGTCTTAGTTTTTGCAGAAATTAACAAGAATTTAAATCGTTAGATCATGACAACGTGACTGTCTCGTTGACATTTGAGTAGTACTGTCTCACTCACTCATACTTAAAATCATATGCTTTGTTCCGTACCAGATTTGCGAGCGAGCTCTTCCCAGTGTAAGTCATCGTCATCTTCCTACCCTTGTTCCATGTTACTTGGGGTCGGTGCAACACGTTTTTTTATTCCATTCTCCTCTGTCAACAGTCACGCTATCAATTATCATTGGTCTCTTCCTCTCCATCCATCAACATTGGTATTCATCACTCTTTTAGTCACGTGTAACTAAACAGTATTTTTCTACCAAGAGCTGTTTTACACATAATTTATTTTTTTTTTTTCTTTAACTACGCAATTTTTATAAAAAAATGTTTAAAAACAACTTAAATTCGTAGACATCGCGCAGTCTTAACACTGGGTCTATAAACTCGAAAAGAATAAGAGATATGGGTAATATAACATGGGAAGAAATATAAACACGTATCCTAAATATGAAAGTATTTTGTATTCATTATTCGTAAATTTTTGCTAATGGGGACCCCACAGCATACACGGCCTGTTAATTTACTACCGTCATCATCATTTGCCTAGCCTTTTCCAACTATGTTGAGCTTCCAGTCTAACCACTAAATATTTAACATTGAGCGTCTGCCTATCTGGCGGTCACAACACATCTGCTAGAAGTAAATGCGATGAAACTGGTGATATGTACAGATAGTAAGAGCGCTTTACAGCATATTTCTTTACGCAGTTTTTAACACGTTGAAATTATCGATAATGGATGTTGGAGTGTTCCATGGTATTTTAGCCAAGCCTACCTCTGAAGCAGCAAAAATATTATATACTTTTTTAATAGATAAGGAAATAGATTAAATTAATTCGGTTTGGGGTTTTTTATAAGCTCACTTAGTTTAGGAAGTAAGTTAATTTATAAAAGTATTATGTAATTGATATCGGCGCAATTGTGAACGAACATCCCTTAAATAAAACGGGCCGTGTGAGTTTTTTTTTTCTAATTTTCTTTAGATTAGAAAAAAAAACTCACACGGCCCGTTTATTTATAAAATACAAAACCGGAATATCCTGTAGCAATTAATAAATACTGCTTCTGTATTACACCCACGGCCACGTTTGTATCATAATCTGATTAATGTAAATCCATTCAAACAAAACATAAATACCAAGGGTTGTGTGTAAAACGAGTTGAAATGAAATTCACATTACAATTCCAAACGAATTGTGAAAACATAACGTTTTACGCATTTAATAACGTCACTGCTATCATTAGTGTTCGTTTATTTTGTTTGGCAATGTTGTCGGTCAAAAGACATAAAATGTGTTTCATTTGCAATTGTAGAGGTGTAAAATTTGTAGTTGTTGTTTTATTAATTTAGTCATAACTTATGTCTTGTATATTGTGTAAAGATATTTAATATCATTGAGGAAGAATAAAATGAATTGAAAATTTAGTAAAAGATATTAATATTTTTATACGCAAACCCTGCGTAGGGAACTACAGCTGTTTTGACATGGAAAGAAAAATTCTAGTGCGAGCAGGGTTACGTCACCGTAAGACGTTATTAATAGAACGAAAATTTCGAGAGTTGTGAGCAGGGTGCGATGGTCTAATTGGTGAAGACGTCCGGTGTACTGAATCGGAAGGTCGCAGGTTCAAACCCTGCTCGCACTAGAATTTTTCTTTCCATGTCAAAACAGCCAAAGATATTAAGTTAAGATTTCGTGTTCTATTTTAGTTAACAATTTTGATACTCATGTAAAACACATTTTCTGATTTCAAATTTAGTTACTCCATATAAATGATAACCTTTCGAAACACAGTTATGTACTATAGCCCCTTCGCTATAAGCACACAACATTAAATTAAACGTTTAAAAAATTTAAGGTAAATATTTATACACATTTAATAAGATAAAATCGACAAATAAACCAGAAAACGAGTACATTTAGAAAGCAATAATAATGTATTTATTTACAAAAAACGAGGAAAATAAACTTTCTTTTCTATGATAATGGAAAAGCAATAATATTCAAAATCTTGTCCAATCCTGACACAATCGAACCTTTGGACGATTGAATAGAAAGTTCTGGAACGTACAGAATCTATTCAAGTGAGATAAAGAATATGTTTTTATGTAGAATTTATCAAATAGTTGAACAAACTGTATTAAAGTTTGCTGTAAGAGGGATGGCGTTGCGTGCGAAGGGACTAGGCGGGACGGTGGGTAGGGTTGCCGCGTATTCTTTTCGTAATAACTTGGGATTTGGAGAACAGAGGAGCTCGTGACTAAATAATAACCAAGTCGTGCTTGCCTAGGCTGGTCCGTGGATGGGATACCAATCATTACATACCGAGTTTCCTCCGTACCTCGGAAAGCACGTTAAGCCGTTGGTCCCGGCTGTCATTTGTAGATCTTTGACAGTCGTTACAGGTAGTCAGTGCGCAGCGGCTCGAAAGTCTGACAACCAGTCTTACCCAGACTAACAGGGTTGTGGAGGTCAGATAGGCAGTCGCTCCATGTAAAATACTGGTATTCAGCTGCGCCCGGTAAGCCTGGAAGCCGTTCCCAACATAGTTGGGAAAACGCAGGCAGGTGATGAAAATTTACGATTTGGACTACTAGGATTTGTTTTAGGATCAATTTTTACTAAAATAACTGTGGCATTAAAACAACCTTTTTGCGACATCGTCTGTGATAAAAATATTTCATTCAGCAAAATTGGTATTAACAGTAGTTTTTGTTAAAATTAAATTAAGAAGTACGGTGGTACAAAGATATTCGTGCAATTCATAGAGCGTTCTCGTAAAATAACACCTCCTGTCTTCTTTAAAGCACAAAAAAGGTACAACCCTAGCCAGGTTATCTTTTAGAAAGGGGCGCCAGTTACACCATGGCGTAACTAGAGTGTCTAGAAATTGATATAATTATGATTTGAACGGTTGCATACGTAGAAGATTAATTTCATAGAAACTGATTACCGCATTATGTACCTAATCCTACAGGGAATAGAGTCGTCACGTTATGGATTATGTGAAATTATTACCATATACCAGGCATAGATTCCAGGACTTAATGATATAACAAAAATTCAATGACAACATTGTTAACTAACTTATGGTGTTTTCTACTTCTCCGCTATTCTTTTCTGATTAATTGCGTTGTGGAATTCAAGACAGTTAAATTGTGTCCCTGGGATTTCGTCGAGCTTCATTGTCTCGGCGCTTTTCTGGTGGTCGCCACTGTTGATTCGGGCTGTCAGGAGTTGCAGTGGTTTGGGAAATGTAGCGGGTTTAACTTACTGATATGATACGGAAGTGCTCTCATGTCTATAAACTATAAAAATAATTATTACATAACATAGCATCACGGCTGTAATCCCAAAAGGGTTAGGCAGAGGTGTACCAAATAGTACACCCACATTTCGCCAGTTATGTTTAAGTCCCATGTTATAGGGGGCTAGCCTATTGCCATCAACCGCAAATCCAGACTCCGTGGCTGCTACTGTGAAATTCCTGATGAAAAAAAACCCAATAACACTTTGTCCGACCTGGGAATCGAACCCAGGACCTCATGCTCAGCAGTCGCGCTTGTGACCAACGAGGCAGTCCAACTAATCATGGTATACAAAATTGTGATACAAGACCACCACATTCAAAATTACATTATCACCGAACAACGGACCATTACCCAACGTTCTAACCGTCAGCCTCAAGACATCCCGAATCCATGCCGCAGCACTCAGAGAAAACGCTTCCAAACTTGTAAGAAGTTGTAAGTAGTCTGAAATAAAACGTGGTCAGGCCTTGCGTCTAACAACTGAAAAGGTCCGTGAAATCCTAATAGGAATGTTACCCATTTTGACATGTTCTTCGTGTATTCTGTTAGATGGGTCCTACAGGAGATAGGATGGTCTTGTTCGTAAGGTTAAAGAAAATGTCCTAGGAAAGGTTGGGTAGTCTGATGTCTTTTCACGGCTTGAAAACATGTGAATAAACTGACAACAAAGGTATTCTGCTAATCTTCTTCTGTAATTGTATTATGTTTGATTTTGACATCAGTAGTTTTCGAAGTCAGTTCTCTGAGTTACATAATCTGAATACTCAGCGATTGCACGAACTGGCAGCATAGTATCAGTATTCTATCCATTCAGAAATACGATGACTTGAATAAGAATTGACCTGAACTACTTTGTTGGTGGTACCTGTTTAGTATCAAAAGTAGTACGATTTCTTGATCAGTTTAAACAACCAAATAAACTGAACTAGGAAGCTACCCTTAATGAAGTTACTGGTAGGCTAGAAAACGACAACGAAGATGCATTTTATTGTAAATGATTCTTCCGTTCTATTGTTCTTGTTATCTTCACATTTATATAAATAAATAAGTGTGTTTGTAATTTTAGAATAACAGCTTTTTACTGAATGCATATGAAAGTACATAATTATATACGGTACCTATAACAAAAAAACATATTTTTCCTTGTTTGTTTGTGTGTCGGTCTGTTTTTCTGTTTGTTACGGAAAAACGTTTTGTTTTTAAATACATGGTTTTAATGTAAGATTTTAACTTTAAACACCTCCACGACCCCCGTACTATTCAATCCATCCATCAGCACAATGTTTTAAGTTCGTTACATTGAGTACTACCGTAAAACGTGATTTTTAACCCCAAAAAAAACGTTGCTCAGCAATAATTTTTGCGTAAAGTTACTTAGTTTCATGTACATAATGTTTGGTTGACGGCTTCGCCGTATACAAAAAATCTCAATAGAAATTTCACCACATCATAAAAATGTTCCTCATAAAATAACACAAAAAAGAAAGATATGGGTGAAAAATATTTATTATTTATTATTTATTTATTTTTTTAAAAAAACGTTGCCCCACACTAGGAATTTCTCCTGTATCGTGGGTGCGTTTACAAACATTTAAACTCACATACACAAACAGCCAGACCCGAAACAACTACCTGTAGGCCATACAAATATTTGTTCCGTGCGGGAATCGAACCCGCGACACGAAGCGCAGCAGTCAATCGCTCAGCCACTGCGCCAACCGTGCCGTCAAAGCAAGTAATAATAATAGTAATATGCAAGTATCATTGAAGCGACAATCAGTGGGACCATCTGAATTGCACATTCTCCCTTCCCACCCTCACTTATCAAACCACGTTTGGTGCTCATTGCTTTTTATCGTTATTTTTCCTCTCACTTCAATTTTAGACGGTCCTTGTAATAGAATATTTTAGTATGTTGCTGTTGTTTTAGTTTTGTATTTTTACCCGACTACGGCGAAGCCAAAAGGAAGGGTTATGATTTTAGCCGTCTATGTATGTATGTTTGTATTTACGGATGTTCCTCCGTAACGCCTAAACTATTCATCCGATTTTGACGAATTATAAGGTGTCAATTGATTCATTATTATGACCCGGGTAACAGCCTACATTTTAACCGACTTCAACAATAGGAGGAGTCGATTTTACCTTGTACATCCCGATTTTAATTGTAGTTTGTTTTTTTTTTTTTTGTTAAGACTTTTTTTCTTCTGTTATTTTGGCTAGAGTGTAAATTTTGAGTTAGAAATGATGGCCGTATTATGGTCGGTCAATGTGGTGACACTTGGGAGACATATGTCCAGCAGTGTACGTCTTTCGGTTGAAATGATGATGATGATGATGATAATATATAAAAAAAATTCTACCTGTTTTTTTAATGAAGTTCAAATATTTTATGCTGATGAGGTACTGAGTGTATCTGAATTATCATTAAGATATTTCAAGCACTAGTGCTCAAAATTATAAATGCGTTGTTTTTTTTTCTTTTAGCATGGCTTTTATAAAAGTGCGATATCTAGACTATTTAAAGCTTATGATATTGTTCAAATAACAATGAAAACTAAAAACAAAACCACATTAGTATTATGTCTGAAACACACATTACCTGTAAAACGAATGCATACACTGTGTTCGATACTAATTCACAAACACGATATGGATGATAAATCCATAAATTCCAAGCCTTTACAACCATGGTAAGGAACTCACACAATGCTGAACAAGCTCAATATACGAGGAAACTGTCCATCATTGCAGCCCGTAATCCTGTTAAACCGGATAATCCAGTTTAAAATTTAAAATTCCTTACCAAAGCCGTTTATATCCGTGATTCGCTGTTAGCCGACTTTAATTATATTTTACATCAATTTGATTGATACCTCTGGTAATCGAGTTCGCTTGTGGTAGTTACTTAACTTAAAAGATAATATGATACTGGTAATATGCTTTAGTGTTTTTAAGAACATTAAATCGAATAATGTGCAGTTTTGCTTAACGTTGCGATTGGGTAAAAGAAGACACATCTTGTCTATAAAATAAATGGACACTCTTAATGTGCACATCGTTCTCACATATAAAGGGTGTAAATAGACCCTTAACATAAACGAAAGGCACTTGTTCTCCCCATCACTGCGATCATTTTTTTTGTTCTAGACCATACCTGGAAACCTACTAGTTACGCAGATATTGGGGGTCAAAGTTCCAACTTTTTCACAAGTTTTTTTTTAAATACATGTTTTTAATGTAAGATTTTTACTTTACACACCTCCACGACCCTCGTACTATTCAATCCATTCATCAGTACAATGCTATGAGTGCTTTCCATCGAGTCCTACCGTAAAACGTGATTTTTCACCCCAATAATTTTTTGCGTAAAGTTACTCAGTTTGATGTACAGAATGCTTGGTTGACGGATATGTGAAGGGTCTGTTTACACCTGGTATGTATAATCTTAACATGAATGATGTTACCAAGATTTTGTATATTTTGATTTAAAAGAAACTCCATGGACACTTCCATGGAGTTTCTTGCCGATTCTTCTCCATAGAGATTTACGCTTTGGAATGTGCAGCTACAGTACATTCTCAAGTTATTATGCCTTGTGACTGTGATGTAGATTCACTTTTTTTGTTTTTTTTTTGACATTCAAAAGTGCCAGTAATGGTCTTATTGAAATAAATGCATTGAGTTTGAAATTATTAAAAGTGTCATTGAAATCAAATACACCAGAAGAAATCTCGATCGAGAAATATGGTAAAAAAAAAAGAATGAACCAAAATAATATGAGGAATCTGAAACATTGCGGCACAAAACGGTTCCTTTAACTTTATCAAATACCATCATTATCAGCCTAGCCTTTTCCTGACTATGTTTGGGTTCAGCTTCCACTCTAACCGAATACTACTGAATACCAGTATTTTAATTTGAGCAACACCCTATCTGACCTCCACAACTAAGTAGCTTTATCATAAATAAACACCTAAATGCCTTAACAACGAAGAATTGTGAACAAAAATTCAGACTAAAAGCCCATGAATGTCTTTGATTGACTCAACACACAGTCACACAAGTTATCTTCAAACTTAACGCGATACTCGAAGACAAATTACGCCGTGACAGCTCGAGAATTCGATTTAAATGAATCGATTCACAGTTATATAGGCACTCTTAATTGAACCACAGGGACCGCATTCACTCCGACCACAATCCTACCACGTTGCTGTGAAGAGCTACCGTCTGCCCCGCTTAATTGGTGGTTAATCGATTTGTAATTCACCAAGTTTGTGTGCTGAGCTCATGTATAGTTTATTGCAATCGAGTTTTGAGAAAAGATTTTTTCTTAGGAGTGGAGTTGGAGGCGGCGTATTATCAGGTTTGTTAGCTTTTGCGTACCTTGATGATATAATGAAATCAGTTGTTGGTACTGTTACGTTAAATTGCGTCATCTTACAGCTGATTCCTCTACCCTAATTTCTAGTTATTTCATACAGTGACACAGTTTTAAAATCCATAACATACATACATACATAAACTCACGCCTTTTCGCACGGGGTAGGCAGAAACACAGAACGCTGCCTGCTACGATCCTTAGATACTCCTTTTGCCTCGTCCACGTTCATACATTTAGTCATACAACCATGGTTGCGAGTACTACGTACCTGACCTGACCTGAAAATTTATAAATAATATGAAATTGACACATTTAAAAAAAGAAAAAAAAGTTTATGTCGATTCAATTATGATTCATACTTTTATAAAACACACGTGTAAGCATTTTTTACATAGATATCCTCCAACGCTACTTGCAATTTCAATAAGTAGTTCAATTTTCTACCAGGACCAATATTCTGCTCAAGTGCACATACCCATTCGACGTCCAAATCCCAGGTCTCTAATACCTAAACGCTATTCCGAAGTGCAATGTCAGAGGAAAGAAGAAAATAATACATTTTTATAGCATGTACAGAACCACATCTAGGTTCTTTTCAAAGAGAATAAACATCTCTTGAGCTCACAAACATTAAGTTTCAAGTGCAACCGGTTGAAAGCAACTACCATTGTATACTGACTGTAATTCTGTGAGAATTATCTGAATCCGTTGCGGGGAGTTGAATTGCTCAGTTTGTTAGGATTTCTGTTTTCTTTCTAAACTTTTCTTACTTGCATCATAAGGTAAATAAAAACCAGGCGTGTACTTTAAAAGACACAGGGCATTAAAAAAATGACAATCCATCGGTGGTACTGCTTGTCAAGAAAATATGCATCGGTATGTCAAACTTAGTACAATTATTTTAGTTCTATGTTTTCAAGCCTGCACAGATACGTTGGTTGAAGAGTAACGATGATTGAAAAGTCAAAAATGTATGGAATTGGCGTAAGCTACCGAAGAGTATGTCAATTCTGACGCAAAGTGTCACACTTCAACCAGCTTGTCTGTGCAGGTCCGAAAACACAACAAAAACAAAAAAAAAAATATGTACTAGTTTATTTTATTTGTATATAATAAGTATTAGTATAAGTGCCTGTATTAATTTTCGATAGCAAGAAGTTATTTTTTTTATATATTTATTTTGTACCTATCACAATGTTTTCTAATTTAACCCAAAGGATGACTGGTAGAGAATGCCTTATGGCATTAAGTCCGCCTATGTATCACTATTGTAAATGAAGTTTAAATAAATAAATAAAAACAAAAGCACCAAGTTTGAAGGTGGGAACCGGAGCTACTCAAAAATTTTAATTTATCAACTCTAAAAACGAAAATAGAAGAATAACTAAATACAATTCAAGCACAAATAGTAAGGGCCGAGTTTCTTTATGTGTCGCGAAAGAAATTCTCCCCACGAATCCTGTCCACCGCACACCTGAGAATAGAGGACGTTGACCCCTCGTTTTAGGAAGCGCGGCGTTTTAAACTTTGCGTCGTTTCTTTCTTTTATAGAATTGTGAGAACTGGACCGTAGTGGCGCGTATTGGACGACTGTGGACGAGTTTGGTTTATAGATTCGTGATGTAGGAAGTTTTTGGAATAACTTAGAAGTTTATCAATTAAATTGTTTACATCAGAATGGTCCCTAATAATAAAAGAAGTTGCAATCATGCATGAGCTTCAATTTCCAGGACGGGCAAACGGATATAGGGTTTTACCATCAGGAATTAGTAAGTAGCCCGGGATGTGGATTTATGCTCGGTTGATGGCAATAAACTCATCCGCTACTACACGGGACTTAAACATGACTGGCTAAATGTGAGCGTACCTCAGATTTACCCCTCCCTCATCCTTAGGCGATTACAGGTGTGATATATTGGACTTATCATTATAATCTGGATCTCTTCAAAGTTCGAGTGAATCGGTTTCTTCTAGACAAGCGTGCTCCATCCTAGGCAACATCACCGCTTCAAATCAGGCGATTTGCCACCAAACGCCAATCAAAGCCTACTAAGTATACAACATTATTTTGAGTATATGCGAAACCTGAATATAGTCTGTTCAGAATAAGTAACTGAATCGATTCCAATCATTTTTAAACCATGTTAAAAGTTGGACACCGAGCGACATTAATTACCTATTGCAATAATTTAGGTACCTACTGCCAAATTATTATTATCAATGAGCTCAAGACGACGCTGGAGGCGCGCGCTGCGTGATGACCACGTTTTTGTGCGGACAACTAGGTAACAGAACAAGCTTATAACTTTGTGATTTTTCATGATACAGTTTTGAAATTTTGTAAATAGATTCTTTACATAAAAATACTAGACTCGTTTTTCAGGTTTCGCATATACTAAAACTAACGTTGCATAGTATAAAAAAAACTTGAGAGTTATAATTAATTATGCACGCCCTAATTCTTGAATTTGTGTCTAAAATACACAATTTCAGAACTTCACTGCTTAGAATTGAGTGAGTGTAGATATTTTTAGCTCTACGACACTAAACTTTACGGTGCTTTTACTAATGCAGCAGTATGTAGATGTAAACTGTCTACGACTTACGATTTACGGTAGAACTGCTCGTTGGATAGCTTTAGTTTTCTCTGACGTCATGCGTTAAAAAATTCAAGGTTTTCTCACAGCAACTATTGCATTTCATTCAATGTGGTGAAAGCTTTATTTTATGTAAACGAAACTAAAAATTATTTTAATTCGCAACTTATTTATTTTAAGAGCGTTTACGGATTAGTTAAGTCTTTTTTTTCGAAATGACTAAACCGATTTTAATGAAACTTCATACGCATAAGCAGGATACTTATGTCTAAATAGTTCTCGAAGAAAATTTTCGAAATAACATTTTGAAAAAAAGATAATTGGAAATTTCTGTTTCTATGGAAAATCTAAAATCGGTCTAATTTTGCTGTTACATTTTTAGAAAATGTTCTTTGATAACTTTTTAGACCTATATATCCTGCTTATGCGTATGAAGTTACATTAAAATCGGTTCAGTCATTTCGAAAAAAAGGACTTGAAAGTTTGTATGAAATGCCGTAAGTCGTAAATGGCTTAAGTAGTTAAAATATACAACAATCTGAGAAATATCCAAAATGGACATTATCCTTTATCTTCAAATACGTTCTGACGATCAAAATATGAATTATAAATGCATTTATCATTAACCTGCTCTTCTTTTTGTCACAGATTCCAATACAACTTGAATCTTCAACTTCTTAACGGTTTTCGCTTTTCATAACTCAAGTAAATACACAATCTTCGTCTCAATTATGATGATAGGTTTAAAGACCACTTACAAGTGCCATTAAATTTTCTCTTTACAAACGTTTTGCTGAAATATAAATAAGCTTCTTACCTTAATAGATGAGCGTCTCAATTTATTCAGAATCAGTTCAATTGGCAGATCTTCAGCAAACTGAGTGGGCTAACTAAAGGCAGGTCCAAAAGTTGAAGAATATTTAAATTTGTGAACTCAAAGTTGTTACTCAAAGCTCATTTACAAAGTATCTTTTGAGAATTGGCAAAGGAAATTTAAATCTAAGACTTGTAGTATTGTTGGTAGCTGAATAGAAGCGCTGTGCCTGAAAAAGCAATTTAAACTGCTCCTGAGTCTACGTATGGTCAAGTGACAATCGGAGAGCGGGAAAATAAATAGCAATTCAAAAATATTTCTCTTTTTGTTTTTGAGGTCTCATAAAACTGATTGAAGAGTAATAATAATGGGAGTGATTTGAGTAATAGATAAGTGTGGAAGAAGAAGACATGCTGCGCCGACTCCAAATAAATTGGGATAAGGGCAGGAGAAATGATGTTGGTGTTTTTAAACAATATCAATAATCGAGGCGATTATACTCAGAAATCCAGTGTTTATCTTCAAATACATTATGATGTTTAAACTAATTTAAGAAAATGGGCATTCTCATTCATCATCTGCCTAGCCTTTTCCCAACTATGTTGGGGTCGGCTTCCAGTCTAACCAGATGAAGCTGAATACCAGTATTTCACATGGAGCGACTGCCTATCTGACCTATATAACCCAGTTAATACTGGGTAATACGATACCCCTTGGAAAGACTGGTTGTCAGACTTTTCGGGCCACTGACTACCTAACGACTGTCAAAGATCTACAAATGACACCCGGGACCAACGGCTTAACGTGATTTCCGAGGTACGGAGGAAACTCGGTAAGTAATGGGCGGTCACCCATCCACAGACCAACCTAGGCAAACACGGCTTAACCTAAAGATCGACCCGAGCGGCTGTTACTATTTAGCCACGAGCTCCTCAAAATGGGCATTCTCATTATTGTATTAAAACAAAAATATCCGATTAAAAGAAGAAAATATTTACAATATCATCATTCTCGGCATGTCTTCTTCTTCTTCTTCTTTACTTCTCGATTACTGTTCATCTCATCAGACATTCCTTTTTTGCCAAATCAACCTTCACACGAAAAAAAAAATAGTAACAACATTGAGACCTAACATGAAAACTTTGGATGTGGTATGGCAATTTGACTGAAACTGCCATCTCTATCTATATACAGTCGATGGCAAGCCAGCTCAAACTTTTACTTTGAACTGGCTTGGGTACCTTATGCTATTTTTTTTTAAACTTATACAGTCACTTACGGGATATCTTCCGTGATTGTTCATTATTTGGAGCTCCCGATGTTTCAACGCTGTTGCAAGCGCTATGATCGCGGGTTGATTGGAGAATGCGGGTAGATGGAAAATAAATTGTTGTTGTTGTTTGTTTTTTGAACAATCACTGAAGATATCCCGTAAGTGACAGTATAAGTTTAATTGTAAACCGTAAAAGCTTAAAACGAAGTTTTTTTTATCAATGACGTGCTGTCTACTACGCTCCCTAACCACTGGATTTTCTTCTCACGCTTCCGCTTATGACATAGAACACAAAATTTAAGGAATACAGTGTGACAAAGAAGGTGAACTCACAAGTTTGCCTTATAAATCTAGTAAACTCGCGGGAATAAATAACTTTGCCGGGCTTTGATTCTGTGCTTTGGTGATTAAAGAGATTTAAATTTAAACTTTGTGTAAAAATAAAAGATGTTGTGTTCGTTGCAGCTTTCTGTTGTGTTGTGACTGTACTTATTGTTTGTTTCGCCATTGTTTGGTGCTTTGTAAAGGCATATTGAAGAATTTTATTTGGGATTTTAGCTGTTGTTTTTGGGGATTCTGCTGTTATTTGTATGGCTACTATTTACTTATGTTCACTGCTGGATATGTTTCTTCTATGAATAATATATTCAATGGCAGAAACTACTACACAACGCCACGTGCGATCCTCGCATACTCCTTTTGCCTCATCCACGGTTAAATGTATATCTGAGACCCTAGCAAGAGCTGTGTAATCGTAACGTAATACTATCCTAGCCTGCTCTGTCCCACTCCTGGGCGAAGGCCTTCCTCCATTCCTTCCACTTTCCGTGAACCCGCGCGTCTTCCTTTCAGTTCGGATGGAACTTGTTCAGTTTGTCCCGTCATCTCCTGCGTGGCCTGGCGCGACAGAGCAGGCTAGCAAAAAATACTATCCTATCCTATAAAATACAATTATCCTATAG
This sequence comes from Noctua janthina, assembly GCA_963576755.1. Taxonomy (NCBI): domain Eukaryota; kingdom Metazoa; phylum Arthropoda; class Insecta; order Lepidoptera; family Noctuidae; genus Noctua; species Noctua janthina. The sequence continues at coordinate 13,685,667 of OY755069.1, read as the reverse complement.
TAGTTTAGTTGAATTGTTTGCAACAAGCAGAATCAGTATCAGATATGAATAAATTCATAAAATTATGAAAATATTAAATGCGAAACGAGTATTTTTAAATCTACGTATTTACGGTATACGTTTACACCGTACGCTCGCTCTAAGGCCTCTTGCCATAGAAGCACGCTAGTTGCAAGTACTACTACGTACCTGATCTTTCTGTTTTTTTTTTTTATTCTTTCCAACAAAGAGTTTGTATCGTTCAAGTTTAAATAAGAGTAAATCGATTTTTTTGTTATTTAACTAACACTAAGTTAAAGAATTTTACTTCTATATTAATAAAGAGGTAAAATTTTTAAGTTGTCTGTTTGGATGTCAGGGACATACGATACGAAAATTCTTTTACTAAAGGCAAACTACATCATCCTTGATCCTTAAAAAGTTCCTGTGGTATAATTTCAGAACGAGCGAAACCGCGGTTTAGTATTATATTATCTGTGGCCGCTAGCAAAAGCTAGTTTTAAATAGAATTATTTGTCGTCTTGTCGTTCTTTGTCACTTTATTACTTTATGACTCAAAAGCTGTTTTGTTTTATTAGAACAACAAAGTTGAAAGATATTTCAATATCTTTTAAGAGAGACATGAAGAAACAATGTAGTTTTGTTAATTATCTTTGTTTTAATTAGTTTACGTTGTCTTTTGATTAAAAAGCTTTTGACAATTTTGTTTGTTTAATTTTGATTCATCAATACAATATTATATGAATGAAACTTGTTTTGAAAGTGACAAATTGTTTCTGATTTATTTTTAGAAATATTCCGAGTAGGTTTATCAGAGTTTGTTCATTACTCTGTCGAAAAACTAAGAAGATTTTTTATTTCTAGGTACTTAGAAGAAATTATGTTTTACCATTCACTAAAAGGTTACTCTTTTTTGGGTACCATTCACTATAAGGTTACTCTTTTAAAAACATTTGGTTTATTTAATGTAATTCTGTTACAATGTTCAGATGTGATATTATGTTCCTCAAGTAATAACCATGTGCAAACTGCATACATAAACAATTTCTTAAGTCAAGTCACTTGTATACAATTCAATATATTCGTTTACATTATTCGCAAGATAAAGTTTTGAATCCGATCGAGACAAAATGCGTATCTTATCAACAAAATACAACATTGTTTTTAGTATATGCGAAACCTGAATATAGTTTTTTCAGAATAAGTAACTGAATCGATTCCAATAATTTTTAAACCAAGTTATATTTTTTCCCAAAAATATTTAAAAAAGTTATAAGTTGGACACCGTGCGACTTTAAGTACCTATCACAATAATTTAGGTACCTACTGCCAAATTATTATTATCAATGAGCTCAAGACAGCGCTGGAGGCGCGCGCTGCGTGATGACCACGTTTTTGTGCGGACAACTAGGTAACAGAACAAGCTTATAACTTTGTGATTTTTCATGATACAGTTTTGAAATTTTGTAAATAGATTCTTTACATCAAAATACTAGACACGTGTTTCAAGTTTTACATATACTAAAACTAATGTTGTATATTATAATGCGCTGCTTTAACGCATACTGCTTCGTTGGTTTAGTGATCGCAATCGCGACTGCTGAGCATGATGTCCTTGATTCTGATTTCTGGTCTGGTTCGATTCCCGGGTAGGGCAAATTGTTATTCAGTTTTCGTCAATTTCTCAGTAGCAGCCACGGAACTTGGATTTGTGCCCAGTTGATGGCAATAAGCTCGCCCTCTATTACAAGGGACTTAAACATAACAGGCGAAATGTGGGTGTGCTATTAGGTACACACGCCAGCTGCACATCAAGTTACAACAATCGGTCAAATTTGTTTAATAGATTATCAACTTTATCGCTAAAGAATTAGGTTCCGTTTGATTTTCAAAATTTGTCAGTTTTGGGTAGCTTGATGTGTGGCGTCTGTATACCTCTGCTAACGCTTCCTGAATTACAGGCGTGATGTCATGTTATGTTTATGCTCTAATGCAACAGATCAACATTCACGCATCCACACTGTAAGGCCAACAAAAATCCCTCGGCTGCGCGGACCTCACCAACACTCATACGCACATACACACACACACACACACACACACACACAAATAGTTGCGTTACCTACCTCACCGTTGTTTTATTACACCTGTCAGATACACATACATTTGAAAAAGTAACGAGAGAGGCCACAATAGACACGAGTGTCTGAAAAAATATACAATTTACACATGACAAGGGAATGGCCGTTTAAAGAACAAAAAATACTGTTTTGTTTAAGAGATAAGTCCGGTTTTATTTCAATACTTTTTTTGTTAATTGTGTAAATGTATGATATTAAACTTTTTTCTGTTTGGGTTTGAAAAGTTACTGAAAGTGAATAAATAAAGTAATGTGTTAAGGATAATTGTTATGTGTTACTCTCGAATTTATTACTAAAATTCGTTCCCTTAAACAAATTGGAGATTAACTTATAGATAATCATTATTTTGTTAAATTAAAATGTCAAAAAACTAGAAATTGGAAACTAGTCATAAAACACACAATGCTAAGAAAATATACTAGCAAATTCAACAGTTATTTAGTTTCAAATAGAAGATACATAAATTATATTATAATCGGAACAATACAGTAACAACGTAACAATCAGAACCATTTTTCATGAAAAACCTTTTCAAAAAACACCTGCCAGACGCCTTTGACCTCTGCCAGTGATCCCGGAAAAATAACTTAAAAAAATAAAATAAAAAAAGATCACGATAAGGCCTTTAACTAAGGACCTTAAATAGCCGTCCTTTATCCTAAAAAAGCGTGTCTTTTAAAAAAACGTTCGAGCCCTTTCTTCAAGCAAACAAAAAGGCTAAGAATCAGCAAACATTTGTAATCCTGGAAGCAATTTATCAGACGGTATTGTTACACCAGTCTTCTATATTTCATCTCAGTACCTCGCTGGTAATGATACCCATTTGGACACGAAGGCTGATGGCGTGTGTTCCCGACTAGAAAACCTTTATATAAATGGATGTTATTATAGTTGAAAACTGGGCTAGTTTCCTTCAAGGAATTTGTGCTGAAAGTGCTTCAGGTTTTGATGAATTCGAAGAAATTTGTTGCTTTTATGAAGGATCGTTCTGGCTTCTTAAATATGGGGTTACGAGGTCTTAGGCTGCGTTTCCATCAGAGATGAACGAGGATGTGTAGCGAGGGATGTGTGTGAAACTAAGCAATAATATCGCTTCTTTTTCACAGACTGTGGTATTCTAGCTGTGTGATTGGTTTGTTCTATACACATCCCTCGCTGCGCATCCTCGTTCAACTCTGGTGGAAACGCAGCCTTAACCGGCTTTATACTAAAAGATGATAATATGAATCATCTATGAAATAGAATGGAATAAAATCGTGATAAAACGTGATTTTTTGTGGTGAGGTAACTTGACGATTAGTCTATCCTTTTTGTGAGTAGAGTTTTTGCCTAACTTAATAACTGTTCCGAATAAGACACTATTCATTGATCAATAGTTTACAGATATTTATTTATATCCAACAGTGAACTGCGATTCACTGAAACAATACAATTTGATTTTAAAACTGATAAACATAAAAGTCAGTAAATCCCTGCGATACTTTGAAATAATGTTTTTGATTGGAATCTCTACGGCATCAACAATCATCATCATTATCAATCATATCTGTGAAGTATATTTTAATATTTCCAATATTTATTGCCAATTTTGTAGATTTTAATCCTACTTATTAAATTCGTTGTTGAATTATTTTCTCGTTTTCAAGTATTATTTTGATTCGATGTTAACCTTTTTGCTACAATTATTGTGTTAAGTTTAAGTACCAAAGCTAATATAGATTCAGACTATGAAAATTCTTGTTAGCCCATTAGATATTTCATGTTAATATTGTATCCAGCAAGTTTCGAATTTCTCGATCGCTTGCACGTGGCTTTCTAACGCAACTTGTGATGTGACTTGCGTCAAGAGACGCGACTTGCGTCAAGAGACGTCACTTGCGTCAAGAGACGTGACTTGCGTCAAGAGACGCCACTTGCGTCATGAGACGTATCCGCGTTACATATTTCCTTCGCTTAAGTACCATCGTGACTCGTGACTTGCTCTAAGTAATCTCTTTCATTGGTTTTCCCTATATTCGACGTTGCATATCTCTTGGGCGTGAGGCCATGAGGCCTTACCACCTAGTCACACGCCCAAGCGTTCTAATCAATGAATTAGAACTCTATTTCACTGAATGTATTTATTTATGTACACACAAAATACTCAACAAGACATAACATTAAGATAGAAGAGCACAAAGGTACTGCTTATTTCATGCGAAATCTCTTCCAGCAGACCTGCGAGAGGAAAGTAGGATTAGAAATGTAGACACAGTGTGTAGAAAAGACAAAACAGGAAAATTGAAATTGGAACTTAAAACAAAGTTATACCTATATAAAATAAACATACATACAAATATACACATATAAAATAAATACTTGTACTGTAAATATATACCTATAATATATATCCAGAATATCACAGTATAGAGGAGAGGTAATGTTCTTTGACTAATAAATAATAATATAATTATAATAATTTAAGGGACACATGGCCGTTTCAAACTATATTATATTTTGTTTTTGACCATAGGAGAAGTAGGATATTGATCTGATTACAAATTTTGTACACTCTTTTATACTTAACCATTATTTTTATGTATCTAAATATTTGAATATTAATTTAATTTTTCGATTTCATGTTATTTTAAAATGATACAAATACCAATTACGTATTCCAAGAATTTAGTTACAGTAAAGTACAAAATAATAAATTTTCCACGGAACGTATTGGTAGAATGATTACTGTCAATAATGTTCGGAACTATTTTCATGAATACCTAATTACGTTTTATTCAGTGGCAAACAATAAATCTCTCAGTATCTTTGTTATCACCAACTACCTATGTTTTTAGACCAAAATTATAGTGATCAAACTTATTTATGCAGGGTGTAAGGGGGACACCGACGCGAAAACGGTTACCACGTACTCAGTAAATCATTCTAAACCCTCTACATAGATTTTTAGTATCGGTAATTAAAAAAAATTACACAAACAGCTGTTTCATACATTTTGACCGAGTAGGTATTACACTTTAACTACACACACACTTACACACACACACACACACACTCTTTACTTTTGTAGGGAACAGCTGATTTTTTAAAAACTTACCGATAAAAAATTTCTATGTGGGGGGTTCAGAATTATGTGCTGAGTACGTAACCGTTTTCGCGTCTCTGTCTTTTCCACCCTGTACTCAAACTTCATATGCTGACAAAGTCTTAACACAAACTTAAAACCTCACACTCAACAACCGGAAAACACAATACAACCACACAAATGACCCAAGTAGAACAGGTAAGTCTACTATTTTCCTTTAATTCTCTACTAACTCCACTTTAATTCCACTTTGTCCATTGGATCCCCCTTGAATTGTCGGACTCACAAGTCTGTAGAATCCAACACATATCGATTAAGGAAAGTGCAGCACAAGGGTAGGTAATATAAACTGTCCTGAGGTCTTAGGCAACGTTCACATACAGCGTATAGTCGGCCGCCGACTGTGAGCGGTCAGTAAAAAATGTATGAAGAAAATTCGGACTGCCGTTTGTTTTTTTCACACATTTTGAACTTGACGCTCACTGGCGGCGGCTGACTATATGCTGAGTGTGAACGTTGCCTAAGTACGAGCGCGCGGTGTAAATGTAACGTAAATAGATACATCGTAATACATCGTGTACTAATAGTATCACCCATAGATATGAATAAATTCATAAAATTCATCTGCCTAGCCTTCATCATCTGCCTAGCCTTTTCCCAACTATGTTGGGGTCGGCTTCCAGTCTAATCGTATGCAGCTGAATACCAGTATTTTACATGGAGCGACTGCCTATCTGACTTCCACAACCCAGTTAGTACTGGGTAATACGATACCCCTTGGTAAGACTGGTTGTCAGACTTTTCAAATCTACAAATGACAACCGGGACCAACGGCTTAACCTGCTTTCAGAGGCACAGAGGAAACTCGGTATGTAATGACCCGACCGACGTCGACCCTAGCGGCTGTTATTATTTATCCACGAGCCTAGCCTAAATTGCCTTTCAGTCTTACCGCTTGCAGCTGAACACCAGTATTATAAAATTAAGTAAATATTATGTGTAAAACGAGTATTTTCAGTTTAAAATCGCTCATTTGACGTCACGTTTACACCGCGCACTCGCAACTGCCTCAGTGCAAACAGACTCCCGTCTCCGTAAACACAGAGAAACACAGTGTAATACAGTGCCACAGTGTGTCCCGTTCCAATTCTGTTTCTAGTCCAACCGGGGTCATTAAATAGCTGTAGGAAAACTTTTCTAATTAGGCACTGGGCATTAATCTTCTTGACGGCTCGCGATTCGCTGTGACTGGCACAAGTTGCCAAATTATAGAAATAATTACTACAGTGGAATTTGTATTGATTGTTGAGTAGGTGGGACGGTTAGATAGCGTTTGTTGCTTTGCTTTGAGTTTTGAATTGTTTTGTTAGTTTGTTTTTTGATGTTGTACAATTAGGTCAAAATTATAGATGTTTACTAATGACTAGACCGTTTCTGTTGTTTATATAGTTCGTTTATATTTAGCTAAGTAGTTTATTTAGTTAGGTTAGTTTATATTATATAAATTAGTACTTTATTGTAAATATTTTTAATAATAATTGTTCTATAGTCGTCATATAGTTTTAAATTAATTACTAAACTATTGCACTTATTTCAAAAGAAATAACATAACGTCTGTATTCCCCGACGGGTAGGCGGGTACTCACATTTTCGCACTTTCGTTTACGTTTTATTTGAAAGAGACTGAGCCCACTGGCCAGGCACATATGTATATAGATCTCAGGCTACTTAGAAATACAAGAAATCCTTATAGCAACAAAAATTTCCTGTTTAACTTTTTTTAACTCTTAAAAGATAAATGGAATAGGAGGTAGTTGCTGAGATGACGAGTAATAGAGAAGTATTAAAGAAGAAGACATGCTGCCCCGACCCCAAATAAATTGAGATAAGGACAGAACAGTGATGATGATGATAACATTGAGAGGATATGACTCAACTCAAAATTTAAAAAGTCTACAGATTGACAAAAACTTTAACATCTAAACGACTGTAGACTTCCTCATTATTTTAAACTACAACAATAGACAAATTAAACAAACAAGTTACAGTCTCAGTTAGAGTAGAGACCTAAATCTAATTTGAACCCTCTATTCTTAAGGCAGGAGCATCGATCTCGAACGTACTAACATTTCGCTGCTAAATGAATACAGGAGGTGGAGCATGTATTCTGTGTTCCCTAGACGGAGGTATTACGTGACAGGTTGTAGTTGGTAGATTCTATCTAAAGGCAATTGCCACAAAGAAAAAGTCGATTGGCATAGTAATATCGATATTAAAAAATATCTTTCTTCTGTCTCTTTCTAAATACACTTATTTTTGATCTACTAGAAATTGCAATATTCTTATTTATACAGGGTGTAACATGATAAACGCAAGTCCTCTCGTGTGGTGTCTCAGACCAAGAAACTAAACAACTTTTGTTCAATGAATTTTGAAAATTCATAACTTTTTTTAGTTTTACCATACATTTTAATAAGTTGATCGCGTTCGTTCCTATAAAATGTAATTTTTCGTTAGCGAATTTCAAGAAATCTCTGATCAAAACTTGTTTAGTTTCGTGGGCTGAGATACCACACGAGAGGTCTTGCGTTTATTATGTTACATCTTGTATAAGCAGAAACAGTGTCTTCTAATCTGTTGAAGTCGTTTTCAAACTGTTACTCGCGCTTAAGTTCGGAGCTAACACTTAAGTACATATACACCCAGGTGTAAGTAGAAGCTACAGAACGTCTGCTACGATCCTTACATACTTATTTGACCTCGTCCAAGTTTACACACCTGGTCATACATGAACGCCCAGGTTATGTTTACTACGCACCTGACCTTTCTGAATAATAACAAGTTTAGTATTTGACACTCTATGGTAATCCCTCCCTGTTTCTATACTGACATCTGCCAAACTGGCGCGTTGGTCTAGTGGCAACAAGCGCGACTGCTGAGCAGGAAGTCATGGGTTTGATTTCCAGGTCAAACAAAGTGTTATTGGGTTTTTCCATATGGAATTTCTCAGTAGCAGCCATTGAGTCTGGATTTGTGCCCGGTTGATGGTAATAGGCTGGTCCCTGTTACAAAGGACTTAAAAATAACTGGCGAATTGCGGGTGTAATATTAGATACGCCTCTCCGAAACCCTTCGGGGATTACAGGCGTGATATAAAGGTTCTTTTTCGCTATTTGACAGAAAAACTTCTCCCGAACTATTCAATATTTTGAACTTCATGATCAGGGATCACCAACAATTTCGTTCGTTACTCACAGAATCAACAACACGTAATAGGCTCCCTAGCAAGTTACGTTGAAAAACAACGTACGTCGCATCAGAAACAGGTACAAATAACACGGCTGTTTGTTTACGTAGTAAATGTAAACGTGTCCGTAATGGGATATTATATTTTAAACAACTACCATGTTGCGTGTATTTGTTCTAAACATGGCCTTGTTTTAACACGCTGTGGGCGTATGTTCGAGTACAGAGCGTTGTAACTGAGGCCGGTATTGAGTAATTTACGTATTTGTAAAATAACGGATGTAAACGAAGTCAAGAGTCAAGCTCTTCTATCCATTTTTTTTAAATCCTTATCTTAGGATCCTTCTGGTAATGGCGATAACTCAGGCTATTTCAATACTACTCATATCACATACGTCTCGTCTTTTTTGAAAGGATTTTGTTGTAAAACGAATTACAAATTGGAAAGTTACTTCGTGTGCCTGAAGACCTCTTTACACCTAAACTATTGAATTTGTTTTACGATTGTTCTGTTTTCAAAAATAAAGAGGTGGCTTGAGACCTCGAGAAAAATATATTATGCTTTTTATCATGAATTCATCAATTACAAATATTCGAAGAATCATTTACAAACATTCAAAAAATCATTTACAAATATTCGAAGAATCATTTACAATATTCGAAAATTCATCTACAGATTTTCGAAGAATCATTTACAAATATTCGAAGAATTATTTACAGTTTCTGTCAATAAGAAAACTAACAAAGGTAGCTATCTATTGACCTTTTTTAGTTTCCGGTACTATCAGCGGATCTATGTCGTATGTATAAGCGTGATTTTCGAAATGGAAGTTTAACCACTAATTTGCGGTTTACTTTTCTAAAAACCGTTGCTAATTATTAAGGTTTCAGGAATAATGTGGGTTTAACTACGGGCTTAAGATTGTTTCAATGAAGAAAACTCCAATTAGTGTGTAGTGGAAACTAATTAGGTCTCTACTACAATGTTTGAAGACTTTTCTTTCTTCGATTTAAGCGTTTCTCTGAAAACTCCAATTACGTTTCTTACTAAAGTGTTGCTTTAAGAACTTTGTTTTTCTAATTTTTAATATTTTATACGCAAACCCTGCGTAGGGAACATAGCTATTTTTGACATGGAAAGAAAAATTCGAGTGCGAGCAGTCAATTCATCAATTTTTTTCTTTCCATGTCAAAAATAGCTATGTTCCCTACGCAGGGTTTGCGTATAAAATATTAAAAATTAGTTTGGTATGGCGACTTCTATACAACATTGATTTGACTGCAATGTCAACGTGTTGGTTTAAGTTAGTTCGATACTTTCTTAAATAGATGGCGCTAACGTCACCGTAAGACTTTGTTAATGGAACGAAAGTTTCGAGAACTGTGAGCGGGGTGCGATGGTCTAGTTGGTTAAGACATCCGGTGTACTGAATCGGAAGGTCGCAAGTTCAAACCCTGCTCGCACTCGAATTTTTCTTTCCATGTCAAAAATAGCTTTGTTTTTCTAAGTTGTATCCACATACAGCATTATTTTTTTGCTCCACAGGAATTCAGGAATTTCTCCTGTATCCTGGGTGCGTTTACAAACATTTTAATTCAAATATACAAACAACCAGACCCGGAACAACTACCTGTAAGCCATACAAATATTTGCTCCGTGCGGGTATCGAACCCGCGACACGAAGAGTAGCAGTCAACCGTTCAGCCTCTGCGTCAACCGTGCCGTCAAAGTTACAGTAGTTTCCATTTTCTCTCGTTATTTAAAAGGGATTTCCTAAATTGTAAATATCAATTTAGTATTATTGGCAAAGTGTTATTGGGTTTTACCATCAGGCAGCCATGGAGTCTGGATTCGTACCCGGTTGATGGCAACAGGCTCGGCACCTATTACATGGGACTTTAACATAACTGGCGAAATGTGGGTGTACTATTAGGTACACCTCTGCCTAACCCTTCGGGGTAATAACAAGCGTCATGTCATGGTATGTTATTAATTTGGTATCAAGTGATAACTTAGGCCTTTTAAGATACTTTTTGATCCCGGTAATAGGTTCCTTTTGAATAATTTTCGATCTCCACGCAGACAAAACCGTGGGCAAAAGCTAGCTACTCATATTTTACGGAATTTATTGTAGGCTTTTGATATCTCATCTCCGCACCGCAAAAGCCTGACATTACAATGGTCTACAGTTGCTTGTACTATAATCAAGACCAGTGGCAGCCCAGTGTTAGCGTCCCCGACTTGTAGCCAAGAGACTGAAAGCAGCATTAGAAAACATCGTGACGAAATCGGTCGTGTTTTGAAACCGAAACAAGATACATCCACCAATCAGAACTGGATCGGCGTGGTGTGATTTTTTTTTTTTTTTTTAAAAAAAAACGTTGTCCCACACTAGGAATTTCTCCTATATCGTGGGTGCGTTTACAAACATTTAAACTCACATACACAAACAGCCAGACCCGGAACAACTACCTGTAGGCCATACAAATATTTGTTCCGTGCGGGAATCGAACCCGCGACACGAAGCGCAGCAGTCAATCGCTCAGCCACTGCGCCAACCGTGCCGTCATTAATTACCCTGCTTCTAATCACAGAGAGGAGGAACTACCATACTCTCACAAGTTATTATCAAAATCAAAATCATTTATTTCTTTATTTATAAGTATATTACAACATAATTAGTGATAGGAGCCTCCCTTTAAGCAAGTAATGCCTGTATTGGGAGACTCCGCTCTTCCATACCAAGTATAATTAGATAAATATACATATGTGTGAGTATGTGCGTGTGTGTGTGTGTGTGTGTGTGTGTGTGTAATTGTGTATGTTTGTGAATGTGTGAGCAGGTTTGTTTATAATAATAATAAATCATTTATCTGCAAAAAACATGGTATACAATGGTGTTAAATAAAATTAAAATAGTTCAAACATGTTTAGCTAAGATAGAACATAGCATGCAAAATTTTAGGGTTATGCAAAATGTTATAAGGCATCAACATTTTTTTATCCATAAATTCTTTTAGACTATAGAAATTACATTCATTTATCCACTTGCGCAATTTAATCTTTAATAATCTTGAATTTAATATTTTGAATTGCTTTGGTATCTTGTTGTAAATACGTACGCACATTGTTAGACAGCTTTTATTATATTTGGCAAGTCTTGGCAAATCATTCAATACTAACATCAAAGGATTTTGTCTGTTCCGAGAATTCACATCGTTTGCTGTCTTAAATAGTTCTTTATTCCTAACTACGAACAAACATATTTCATAAATATACAGAGATGGCAACGGTAACAAACCAAACTTTGTGAGCATAATAAGTGTGCCAACATGTGATGTGAGGTGAGTACGTGTCACCGCACTTCTACTATCCCTACAACACTTAAACAGTTGCACTCCATTGCACCCAACAGTTCAAGTGGAGTTTTAAAGTATTATCCAATTAATTAAAGATGTTTTGCAGTCATATTGTTTTGTATATATGTGTATTTCCCTATATATTCTATTATATAGATGGGTCGAACGTTTTTGTAATTGTATACTTATTATGCCTTGTGACTGTGACTGTAGCTTCATCCTTTTGTTTTTAACATTCAAAAGTGCCTGTAATGGTCTAATTGAAATAAATGCTTTGAGGTTGAGGTCTGTGTCCCATCAACGGGCACGTTACAAGCTGGTGATATTGTTACATTATACTCGCAGTGCCCTACGACACAAATTACGTATCAAAACAGGCTTACAAATTGCAAGCTAATTCCAGCGTATATCGATTAAGCTATTTCCCTTTGTGCGTGGTTTATACGATATGCATTTGACAAGCTTTTACTTTATACGTTAGAAATAAGAATCTTTCTGGGTTTCTCTGTAGTATGAATAAAGTAGAATAAATAATTTTAGCTACATGGTGTTTAAGAATGAAGTTGATCAAAAAAAAAAAAAAATTATGTAACGTATAACACAACAATGATTCAGCTTAAGAATGTAAATAAAAAGTATATTCTAACACAGATTAATATAAAATAAATCAATGTTCTTGAAGAAAACGAAAACGACGGAAACGAACGGAAACGATGTTTTTGAAAAAACGTGTTGCGCCGACCCCAAGTATCATGGGACAAGGGCAGGAAGATAATGATGAATGTTCTTGAAGAAGAAGAAATAAGGCAAGGTAGAAATATAGGAAGAGGTCAAAAATTAAATTACTTAGTTATTTGTATTGTATTGTATAACGGGCTGGTGTCCGCAACTCCACGTCAAAGCGCGTATTTTGCGTGCGGGTGGGAAAATTATTCGATCCACCCTAACTCCCCGAGAAAGGCCAGCAGCGCCTTGGTGTTGCTGACAATCTCGCGGAGAGTACCTGGGGTACCGAAGTACTTTGCCCTGTATGTTGCAACCACTGGGCAGTGTAGAAGCACGTGGGCTGCCGTTTCGTCTTCCTCCATGCAGGCTCGGCACAGGGGGCTGTCTGTGACTCCTATGACAAAGAGGTGTTTATTAAAAGAGCCGTGTCCAGTGATGGCGGCTGTAAGTGTGCGCAGCTGTATTTTGGTCAGCCGAAGCGCTCGTTTGGTGAGGCGGCCATCGATAGTAGGGAGTGCTTCCTTGGCCTGCCTGCACTCGCCATGGTCCAGCCACAGCTTGTGGTGTTGTTCACTGGTTCGTTTCCTTACCAGTGTGCGTAAGTACCCGAAGGGGAGTGGCACAATGGGTTCGGGACCCACTGCTGCCATGCTCGATCCCCTTCTAGCGAGTTCGTCCGCTGCATCATTGCCTCGGGAATCGCTGTGTCCTTTGATCCATTGGATGGTTATATTATTGTGATTACCAACCTGGTTCAGGCGTTGGTGACACTCGTGTATTAACCCAGAGTTGACTATATGGTTGTTTAGTGCTAACAGAACAGCCATGCTGTCTGAGAGTATACGAATAGAGTGGTCCACAACCCCCCTGGCTAAGATGGCTGATGCCGCCAGGGAAATGCCCATGCATTCTGCCTGAAAAACCGTGTTGTGGACCCCCAGTGGTGTGGCAATATGGATGTTGAGATCTTCCGAGAAGACTCCAGCTCCAGTGCCAGTACCTGTTTTAGATCCATCTGTGAAGATCCGTAGTTCCGCAGGGCTCAATCCCTCGCAGCGGTGGTCCTCATGGAGTTGGATTTTGTATTTTTTGTCGAATACGAACTGTTTGGGTATCCGATCGTTTATGGCTTTCGCTAGGGGGAACTCGTTATAGAATCCCTCCAGTATTGCGGTGTGCTGTGTGTACTTTTTACCCCAGAGTTGAAGTGTTTTAAGGCGTACTGCCGCCATCGTTGCTTCCTGTTGTATGAACAGATGGAGCGGTGGGAGCCCCAACATGGCTTCCAGAGCCGCGGTCGGAGTAGTCCGCATACAGCCTGTAGTCGCCATGCAGGCGAGTCTCTGCATACGTTGCAGTTTGCTGGAGGCTGTAGCTAGTTTGGTGCGGGGCCACCAGACCACTGACCCGTAAGTGATCATGGGTCGGATCACCGCGCAGTATAACCAAAGTATAATTTTAGGGGATAGGCCCCACTTCTTACCTATCATCCTCCTGCATTGCCAGAAGGTTATGCAGGCTCTGTCTAGTTTGTTGTCTAAGTGTCTGCTCCAGTTTAACTTACTGTCAAGGATGACTCCCAGGTATTTGACTTCTTCAGCTAACTGGAGTTCTGTATCGAATAGTTTGGGTAGGCGATAAGGGCCTAGTACTCTTTTTTGGGTAAACATGACTAGTTCAGTCTTCGTGGGGTTCACCGAAAGGTCGTATTCTATACACCACCGTTCAACGATGCGTAGCGCTTGTTGAGTGAGATTACAGATTGTCCCCGTCACTTTCCCCGAGATGAGGATGGCGAGGTCGTCCGCGTACCCAATTGTGTAGAAGTGGTTTGCGTTGAGCTTCATGATGAGATCATTAATCACCAGATTCCAGAGGAGGGGGGATAGTACGCCTCCTTGGGGGCAGCCTCTAGCTATCATGGCCATCTGCTGTTCTTCCGCAAGGCGAACCACTCGTTTGCTTAACATGTTAGTAATCCAGTCTATCAATACCTGTTCTACTCCGTGCCGGGAGAGGGCGGTGCTGATGCTGGAGAAGTTTGTCTTATCGAAGGCTCCTTCGATGTCTATGAAGGTGCCCAGGCAGGTACCCTTCTGATGTATCGCTTCTTCTATCCGGCCGACCACTAGATGAAGAGCTGATTCAGTAGACTTACCCGAGCTGTATGCATGCTGGTTTACATGTAGTGGGATCGTTTTCAAGGCCCCATCCCTCAGCTCTCTCTCGCAAATTCTCTCCATGGTTTTAAGGAGAAAGGAGGTCAGGCTGATCGGCCGGTGGGATTTGGCGTTTGTATAGTCGCTCTTACCCGGCTTAGGTATGAATATAACTTTCACTTCCCTCCATCCTTTTGGAACGTATCGGAAGGCCAGGCACGCTCTCATTATGGGCACTAGTCTGCTGGCGACAGAGGACCCACCCCACTGCAGTAAGGCGGGAAATATTCCGTCCGGACCGGCCGCCTTAAAAGGATGGAAGCACCGGATCGCCCACTGGAGTTTCTCCAGCGTTATCACTTTGTGTGCGTAGCGCCAGTCGTTTTCTGATGGTGTTAGAATTACCTCTGTCCAGTCAATAGTCTGTGCGAATGCGCAACCTGGGAAGTGAGTTTCGATAAGGACGCGCATCGCCTCTTCTGGTGATGTGGTAAGTGTGTTGTCGGGTTTGCGGAGAACATCGGGCCCATTTAAGTTCTGTTGTGCCAGAATTTTCCTTACCCTGTTTGCTTGTTGGCAGGATTCTATGCTGCCACAGTATTTTCGCCATCCGGTAGAGCTCCTGAATCTGATGCATTTTTTGTAGCTGGATTTGGCCGCGTAGTACGCGTCCCAATCCTCGTCAGCACAGGTGTTCATGGCTCTGTTTAGAGCTGCCCTTACCTTCCTGCGCTTTCGTTCCAAATCCGCTCCCCACCAAGGTTGCTTCCCTGGTGTTGTGTGCGGAGTGGTTTCCGGGCAGGATGATCGGTAGCTGTCTAGCATTGATTTCGTGAGATGACTTACTCGTCCGTCGATCTGCGACGTGTCCTCGAAGGTCATCCAGTAGTTTGTTGGCGCAAGCTTGGTCTCGAGGATGCGCGTATATGCCGCACGGTCTGTGTTGCGTGGGTTCCGCCGTGGCAGCGTTGGTGTAATACAGACCTGGATGTCGAAGCGGATCCATCTGTGGTCGGAGCAGGAGGCCTCTTTGGAGACCTGCCAGCCGGTGGTGATGGCCGCTGCACCCTCCGATGCAAGAGTGAGGTCTATGATTGTTTGGCTTCGTCTGTTTACGAAGGTTGGTTCGGAACCTGTATTCAGTAGGGTTAAGTTTGTAGTGAACAAGAAATCAACTAAAGTCTTACCCCTTGCGTTTTGCGTGTCCATGCCCCACAGAGGATGATGGGCGTTTGCGTCAGCGCCTATGATGACTTCCACCCCTGTGTTCTCGCAATGTCTTACGAGGCGGGCTAGTTCATGCGGGGGCGGCTCCTCTGCATCAGGCATATATGCCGACGCGAAGACTACTGCCACCTCCGTGTCCCCACGCTGTATGAGCAGCCTAGCTGCAGAGAGATCCCTGCAACAGAAATCTGTTAGTGGCTGTGTTTTAATATTTCGTGTCGTATAGATACACGATCTTGGTTGATCGTGATCTGTGCAAACTAAGAGCTTACCACCAAGATTGGAGAGTCCTTGTATGTGGCCAGCCCTGATCCACGGCTCCTGGATCAAGGCAATGGCCGTTTGTTGAACCTCCAGCCACTTCCGCAGTTGAGCCGTCGCGGTCTGACTGTGGTGGAGGTTAGCCTGCAGAACTTTACAGGTCGACGAAGGGGACGCCATCGCTGGTCGATCCTTCCTCGTCGCCTGCTAGCCGCAGCCCGGCAAACAGGTCGCCCGCGTCGAAAAACTCCCCCTCCACGTCCGATGCCGACGACAACAACGACAGGATGTCGCCGTCAAGCTCATCGCCCGAGGAGAGGACGGTACCCACGCTGACGGCAGTAGGTGCGGCCGGCGCTGCTGCTGCAGGAGCATCCGCGGGTGTAGCCGCGGTGTTTGTAGGGGGAGCTGCCACCTCCTCCTGTGTCACGATAATGGTTTCCGATGTCGGATCCCAACCCTGAGGGACGTCGGCATATTTGCCGTTCGGACCCTGAAACCGCATGTACACCGTCCCTACACCAAAAGAGAGACGGCGTCCAGCCTTCATCAGGGTCGGAATTTGGTCCTCAGGGACCCCGACCACCACAAACCATGCATCGGCCTGTTTATTGATGTGCAGCAACACCCATCCCTTGATGTCCACCCAAGGATTTTGGTAGCACAGAGCGCGCCCAATATTGGTCGGCTCTGCGAAAATACCCTGCTCATCCGGGATGAGTATGCCGCATCTTACTCGTTTAAGTATCTCCGCCTGCCTCCTGACCACTAGCGAGGTGCTGGTGGGGGGAGGCAACTCGGAGATAAGTTTCCTTAGCCAAGCTAAGGTGTGGTCGTCACCGCACCACAGTTTGAGGACCCCACTAGTGAACACCGGCCTTGCTTTGAAGGTCGGTGCGGGTGAGTCCTGTTTGGGGGAGCAGGCCTCGGCGACTATCTTCCTCTGGATAGCCGCGAGAACCAGCTCCGACACTTCCCTGCTGATCAGCCCCGTGCGGCCGCAGGTGACTGCGACATCTAGGTCGGAGCTGACAGCTTGGGCGTAGCTGCGATTGGCAGCCCGCTTGGATTTATCAAGCCGCGGCCGCTTGCGCTCCCCTCGAGGTGAGGAAGTCTCATTGAGAGCTCGCTTGGCCACGGCCTGATCCTCCCGAACAGGTCGCTGTGCTGTTTTCTTGGCTGGTCCCTCCTCGGCGCTGGTTGACGGTCGGCTAGGTTCTGGTCGGCTAGTGCCGGCCTCGACCTGCGACCGCATGCCTGCGGAGAAGTTGACGTTGCCACTGGTCGGTTTAACCGGACCCGTGGCATTAGCCAGTGTTTTTTGTGGAGTCTTACCTTTCCACCGTAATTGACGCCGCTCCTTCTTGGACGGTCTGTCCCTCCTTTTGGCAATACCTGCCGAAGGAGCTGTGGCAGCCTGTCCTGAGGGTTCTGCGCGGCGTTGTATATCCCGAGTGTTTTTATCCTTATCCCGGCGCCTTTTCTTCTGCACCTGCCAGGTGAGCGCGAACGCGTCGCCGGAGGTGCTGGTCTCCTCCGGTTGGCCAGTTACGGCCAGCAGGGGAGGAGCGGCTTGAGGAGCCGTAGGCGGGGGCGGATGTATGAGAGGGCCCCGGCCACCGGGGTTAACCGTCGTGGGGGGCTGTGTGCCTGCAAAAGAGGAAGGATCGGTACTGGTCCCAATCAGCGCCGGTGTCCTTTGTTTATTACGGGACTTGGATTTGGTCTGAGCAGCGGTTCTCACCACTGCCGGACCGACACCCGCGCTGGTGCTCGCCGCGTTGGCAGCAGAGCGCCCAGGGGCGAGAGAGGTGCTGCAAGCACCTCTCTTAGGAGTCTCGTTGGCTTTCGCCTCCACTCCAGTGTGTAGCTGTGTAGTGTGCGTATGTGTGTGAGTAGGTGTTGTGTGCGTGGTTGGTGTATGTGTGATTGGTGTGTGTGCGTGTGGTGTGTGTGTGGTGGTATTTTTTGAGGTATCCATAGTTTGGTGTTTGAAAATTCATCTCTCCGGCTTCCCACCCTCCTTGGAGCCCGCACCTGGGAACGTCTCGCTACAAACTAGCTCAACCGTTAGGACTACCATCGAGATATAGGGGCGTGAGGCTGGCTTACAGTGCGACATCGGGTGCTCGATCGGGTTTAACCCTCACTTACACCGTCAGCATGACCTTAACCCACCGCTTTGGCCATCCAAGGACGACCTCCGCGGACCTCCCGCCCCTCGCCGTGACCCTCTGACGGGACACTGTGGCCATTTCCCTACCCCTGGCTATTGGGTAGGGCCACCGTTTCGCTTGAAATCCGGACCAAAGAGGGCGTGTTGCCTCACGGACGCATTACCGCCAGCGCCGCTCGGCTCAACCCTCCAGGACTCCTTCATCCCCGCTTACGGCGCTCAACCGCGCAGGTCCTAGCGCAGGTGACTAAATTTACCTACCCGTCGTCAGCTGAGTTTAGTGACGGACGAGCCCACGCCCACTCAGTCACAGAAGGACGTAGTTAGGTTGAAAAGCGCCTGGTGGTTTCTGTTGCGTCTATTTCTTAAGGAATTAGACCAATAACAGGGCGGCAACCTCGTGAAGGTGAACCCACCAGACTTGCCTTGAGGATCTACACGACTGTAGCGCTCCCCCCCAAGACCTCGCCACCTTACCACCTCTGAGGGACGTAGTAAGGTAGACCTGCATCTATACTACCAAGCAAAGCGAAAGCAAAGCATGTCGTTGTGCAACCGCAAAAGCATAAATACAAGCCCGCCCCAATTACTTAGTTAAAAAGGAAGAAAATATATTCGAGTCAAGCTGCAAAACAATGAATACAGAACACGTTGATCAAATTGAGAATTGGATTCAATAGTCAATCTTGAAACTGAAAAAACAAAAACATTTCTCACCCCTTCGGCAAAAATGTCCCACAAAAATGTTATTTTACACACTTCAGGATCGAGTATTTCTTCTTCCTTTACTATAAACAACCAACTGAAACCTTCTTGAAGGAACCAATTCCTTTAAATAAAACGGTGTAAATTTTCACGAAACTTTAACCTATGTTAAAGTTCAATAGTTGAGCTTTAATTCAATAGAGCGTACCTACATTAAGCGTGAAACAATTTTCATAAATAAGCATTTTCTGGCAAACTTCCAATGACTTTGAGAGCGGTATTATTCAAATATAAGCAGATTTGAGCACTTTGGTGCAGGGCAGAGCACTGACTTTGTTCTTCGCAAGTTTTTGTCGGAATATTTGTCAATAAGCACTTTTAGTTCTCGGGATAGTTTTTGTGAAACTCATTTTCTCGCAAATCATTGTTATAGCAGGTAATATTAGCAGTGGAACTTCATACTTTCGTTTCAGAATTGTTGTAAAGCATTCCTCTAATAGTTATTGATGAATAACCATGCCTTACCTTCTTCAGAAAAATTACTATTTCTTTAAAGCTACTAAGCTATTAGTAGCTTTGGGCGCGTTGTTTGAGGCGGCGAGCCGCCTACTACCTGAACGCGTCCCAAAAAGGGGGCCGTGCGACCTCCGGCGAGATGTCGAGCCTCCTTGCCGGATTGCCGCCATGGGACCTGGAGGCGATTGTCCTCGCGCACCTGCACGAATGGCGCGCGGAGGCACTACGTCGGGGGGAAACTCCATTGCCGCGGCAAATCGCCGCTCAGCGGAAAGACCTCCGGCGCGATCTCATGACGACATGGACAGAGCGACTGTCGCAATCTCGTGCAGGGCACGACACTATAGTGGCGATAAGTCCCCTCTTTGAGGAGTGGCTAGAGAGGCGCCACGGCGCCCTCATCTTCCGCCTGACGCAGGTCCTCGCCGGACACGGTTGTTTCGGGAGGTTCCTGGACCAAAATCGTCCGGAGGATACGATGGAGCACACCTTGGAGGTCAGCTCTGCTTGGGCGGAGCACCGCCGTGTCCTCGTAGCGGCGATTGGCGGTGGCGATCTCTCGCTTCCGGCCCTGGTTCAAGCCATGATATGGAGCGAGAGGGAATGAAGCCGTCACTTCCTTCTGCGAAGCAGTCTAGCTAGCGAAGGAGGTGGCGGGACGTGAGAGGGAAGAGAGAGTAATGGGCTAGCTCGCGATCCGGCCGTCTTATGACGACAGGCCGTGTCGACTGCGCGTCCGTGTTCCACGCGCGCCTCTATCAAGCAGGAAGGGGTCCGTAACCAGGATCGGGTCCTCAAGGGCCGATCCCTGCCAGGGCTGCGGGACTGTTCGAAAGAGATACCGTGGCCCTGGAACACAAAGGGCAAAGAAGGAACATGGATGGGTTTTAGTCAGTAGAAGTCTGACATTCCCTTCCGTTCCGCCCAGAGCGGCGGGGGTCATTTGATGATTACACACAAGAAAAAAAAAAGTTTTTATAGCAAATAGGGTTGCGTTATGCCACAACTCGCCTGATGTGAAGCGATGACGTGGCCTAGGGTTTAGCAGGCTTGCCTAGAAGAATTGCTGGTCTCGGTAAGAGGTTCATTTTCAAGAGTTTCAAGACAAACGTCATTCTGAAGATCAAAACCTCAATAGACCGACCGCTTTAATAAGTCCTCGCTCAATTTAAATGGAATATTCTGAAGGTTGATCAAGTATTGGTTAATAGTATCGCAATACCTAAGTGACTGACGCGTTAAAACCGTCGGTCTATAGTCATTAAGACGATTTTCAAAAGTGTGTAGCTGAAACGATAAAAAAATGCGTTTTTGCACAACCTCGAAACGCAAATCTTCCACTGCTCTTGATACAATCAAATACATTGTTCATACAAAATACGTACAAACAATTCGTTTCTCACGGAATATTTTATTGTAAAACTCACCAGTTTTGCAGCGTATATTTTTAGATTCTCCAATGTTACTGGCCTCTCTGCAACGAAGTGCTTACATTTGAATAAACGCGATCCGTTGATACAACTTGAATTGCAATTAAATTCAGGCTTATATTTGTAACTTTGTGTTCCTGTTTAAAATTGCTTTTGTTTAATGTGTTGTTTCGTTAATGTTTTTAATGATAACGGATTTAAAATTTTTTTTTTTTTTTGCCATTCTCTAATGATTTTGTAAACACTGTGAGTATCCACGGTTTACAATAAGCACAAGGCTGGTTGACGTTGCGACAATTGTTATAGGCCTGTAACTATAGACCGACAGCTTTAATAAGTCCTCCGTCTTGCCCCATGAAAGGCACATTAACCGTCCACAAAGTCCTAACAATATCCCACAGGTTTTTTGCTTTAAAATAACCATAGTCTGCGTAGGTACTAATACGATACTAATTGAACCAATACGTGATCTACCTTTAGAATATTCCATCTAAATTGATACCTTCGCGAGGACTCATTAAAGCGGTTGGTCTATAGCGGTGGACGTTCTTCGGCTGATAATAATAATGCTGGGGAGGATGAACAGAGATCTTTCGAATAGAAGAGCCAAGGAAAATGAGTGCAATTTTGGAAAGTAGTGTTTAAGGTTACAGTTTTCGACGACCACTGGCAACTAAAAATTCATACTGCATACTTCTGCATATAAGTTTAAAATGCAACGACTTTTAAATAATATTTATATTGGCATCAGATATACATGACAAGAAAAACTTCAATAAGTATCACAAAACTAAACTTCGAAAACAACCGTTATTTAAAAAAAAAAAAAAAGTGACAAGGATCCATATTGCAAAATAAGTGTTCTAAAGTATGATTTCCACCATACGGCTCGCATCGCATCGGATCGGAACAGACTTTACGATCTTTAAACGATATTAAAGTGTGTCCACAGTATTAAAAGTCTATATTACCAAGCCGCGCACAGCAGCTTGACAGCGGGCGTCTTCCACGATGCGCGAACGAAGCGTAGAAAGTATGCTGCGACGCGCGATCAGCTCCGTTCGCCTGTCCTCGTATCCGACACGATAGGAATGATACTATTTGACTAGGCGCAGAAACGAATACGTTTGCAAGCCACGGTACGGAACCGATCGTTAATTAAACTATGAACAAACTAGCACGTAAGGTAACAAAAACTCACACAATTTTTTGCTCAGTTTCTGAACAAGATTAACATGAAACTTATTTCGTTTATTATAAATGAAAAACTTAACTAAATAACTTTGTAGACGGTCGTTATAACCACTTTGCTGTTTTCAGCAAGTAACTGAAAGCACACTTGCCGAATACAAACGCTCAGTACGAAGTTTAAGCATTGAGACATACGGGAGCTAAGGTTTGGTGCGGGCGCGTTTGATGTTTCACGTTGAGTCTGTGCGTGTCACAAACGGAACGAGGTGATCCAACAAAGAACCAGAGTTGTTGACACAGAATAAGCACGCTGCATTGGCAATGGGCCGGTCATATTAGCCGTAGAACCGATGATCGTTGGAGTAGACGTGTTTTTGAGTGGAGACCGCGAATCGGCAAGCGTAAGGAGGGACGTCCTCGGGTTCGGTGGAGCGACGATCTTCGCAGAGTGGCTGGTAGCAACTGGATGAGAGTTGACGAGAATCAAGTTAAGTGGCTTGTAAGAAGTCTATGTCCAGTGGACTATTGCAGGCTGTTCATGATGATGTGTGAACTAACTTTTGTACATACCACATTCCGGCAAATAGAATAAAAATAGCTTTGACTTTTCACATGCAATTAAACGATGATGCATGCTCACGTTAACACTAAGAAACCAATCAATAAGAATGGTGTACCTAGATGAATCACAAACCATTATACATAAGGATTGACATTGCTTTGTAAGTTGATGTATAAAAGAGATAAAAAAATGTTTGTTTGAAAAAAGGTGTAATCAAGTCAATCACTGATTAAATAAACATTGGTTTCATAAAGTTGAACTATCACTTTATCTGACGCCTTTATAGTGATGTGAATGTGTTCTTCTTCTCAGCGTGTCTATAGCAAAAAGTTCAAATGTTATGTTTAGCCCAAAACTCAGCCACGCGAACCTCACTCACTGATGCAGTAAGCAGATCATCTAGTGCGCAGGTGATCGGGCATGCGGTACAAGATAGAAAGTGGACCATTGTCTGTGGGGAGATGCCGCATACGTACTTGAGGTCTGGACTAAAGACCGGACCAAAGACAATCTCTGCAGATTGATCTGCAGAGATTGTCTTTGGTCCGGCCGACTTGGGTTCGAAATCTGTTTAAGGATTTCCAAGTCGGCCACGGCAACGCGTGCCCAAGTAGAAGGTTTTCTGATGGACCGTTGAAGTTGTTATGTGAATGTGTTTATCGACAGTCATGGCACTGACATACAAAAATAATACACAGACCAAAACATTTGTCGTCCATGCCTCTTCACATCAGTGATTGCCAAAACCGTCGCGCCCCCGACCCTCTTATGCTCCCGTATATTCCTTACAAAGAGGTCTGCACTGAACTACTCCTCCACATTTGTATAATGCGGACATTCGTTTATACAGCACGTGGATCATTTACAATCGTCTCGTATACAGGGTGCTGTGATATTGTTTACTTCGAGAGAATTTACTTTTTTCTAGAAGTTGAAGAGTTTTCTTAATGGGACGAGTGTTTTCTTAAGTAAGTCTACTTAATGAAAAAATATGTGATTGATGAAAAGCCGTTGGTCCCAGCTGTCATTTACATTGTAGATCTTTGACAGTCGTCACAGGTAGTATGTGGCCCGAAAGTCTAACAACCAGTCTGACCAAGGGGTATGTATACTACCTGGGTTGTGGAGGTCAGATAGGCAGGCACTCCATATAAAATACAGGTATTCAGCTGCACCTGGTTAGACTGGAAGCCTGCACCAACAGTTGGGAAAAGGCTATGATGATGATAATGGTTGATGAACATGTTATATTTGTATTTGTGTAAACTATCTCTAACTGGGATACATAGATTTCACTTTCTTTTAATTTTGGTAACATTGTTAATTATTTGCTGGTGTTACAACATTTTCTCTTTTCAGAAAATATAAACTGGCAAAAATCAGTACAATGGCAGTTATTCCCTGAATAACACCTTCAGAAGTAATTATTAGCCTTACTAAGTATATGCCTTTGGAGTTCGTCATTCCCATGTCTTTATCGTGTAGTAGTAATTCCAGTGTGGGAAAGAGATGGCGCTAGACGACCTGCACAGCTGTCTCTTTCCCACACTGGAATTACTCCTGCTTTAAGACGTCAGAGTAAACCCCTGGTGTCAGAGTTTTTAAGCCGCCCATGGGCCCCTGACTTGGCTTTACATGTCGTCGAGAAATATCTCTCAGGCACGCAGGTTTCCTCACGATGTTTTCCTTCACCGAAGCCAGTGGTGCGTGTCTTGGGTTCGAACTCGAGACCAATGCGTTGGCAGTCCGACGGACACAGCACTCAACCATCACTTCTTTTGATCTGTCATGAAAATCAAATCATTTGGATTTCATGATAGACTACACAAATAAACCTAACCGCAGATAATGGTAACCAAATCCAACACTAACAGTTTCCATCACGTCAACCGCAAAACGGACACTACCCACAATTTGCCTTATCAAGTTACATGAATTATGTCAATAACAAAACAAAAATCCGATATCCCGTTGAAATAACACAAAAAGTAGCAGTAACAGGATTCACATTTGATTTGTAATCTAATAATATTAAGTTATTTACGGGCCGCAGGGCAATAAGTTCTTGTTTCCGATGAAATGTTGCCCGAGGACCGAGATTGTGTGTGGTGCAAGGTTTGAATGACTATTGTTTGGGCCATATTTTGGGGTATTTTTTGGGGAGTGATATGAAGATTCGAATGACGTTACTGCGACGCACACTGTTTCGAAAAAAAATAAGAATGGTACGCCAGTTCGAAAACACATTAATTCGAAAACCGCTATATCGAATGACGTTGTCGCGAACACGCTGATTCGAAAAACTGTTTGAATGGAACGTTAGTATGATTGTCTTGGCATTGAAATCCACTGTTGCGAATAGCATATTCTAATCTGAATTTGAATCAGAATAAGTACTAATATTAATCATTTATACTTAGTAGTATAGACAATTAGCTCAGTGTCAGTTTTATCATCGTAGCGTAGGTAGTTCTTGGTAATCACTGTGTCGCAAATTTGATCCCCAGACAAATTCAGATTCGGTAAGTCCTCTAAAATATAAAATAAGGGCTGGTATCATCATCATCATTATTTCAGCCGAAAGACGTCCACTGCTGGACATAGGCCTCCCCCAAGTGTCGCCACATTGACCAGTCCCGTGCGACTCGCATCCAGCGGAACCCTGCAACCTTTATCAGGTCATCGGTTTACCTAGTGGGAGGCCTGATATGGTTTTCGAGAATTTTATGCGAATGTTGTTAGTTAAAAACAACCCTCTTAAGTTCACTCAATCCCGTTAAATGACTATTTCATGAAAAAGTCAAAAATTAAATGAACTTACAGGGTTACATTTATGATTTTTTAATTTTTATAACTCTATAAAGCCACATTTGTTACGGTCGGAATCATATTTCAATCAACATACAACCCGACACTTACCAGTAAATTGTAAAAAACGTAAGAAAAGATGAATTTCGCGGGCTACCCTGGCGCTTTCACTTTAAGAAGAAGATTTAAATCATCATCACGACAGCCACTCTTCTCTACCACTTCTTCTTCATCTTCTTTTGGTGAAGGTTGGAAACAGGAACATTGGAAACGGAAACAAACGAAGACCTAGTTAGGACTAGGTCTTCGTTTTCTTTACCTTCCTTTCCTTTCCTCTTTAGAGTTTTACCCCCGATGTCAACGATGTAGTCTACCCATCTTCTTTTCCTCATCCTTATACTTTCCTCGGACACAGCTTTACCGGTATCACCTGTTATCACCGCCGATTTTTATAAGCCACATCATTTCTTGCATTTGGCACCAGGTTCATTTTGTAGCTATTGAAGATTATTTTATAATTATGTTTTAATTTTCTAGTTTCAGAGTTTTCAAAGCAAAAGCTTTTAAATTTTATCATATTCGTGTAAAAATATGGAAAAACTTATTAAAAAACTTGAAAACACGCTTGAGAGTGACCTCAGTTTATTTCTCGTATTCTTCTCAGCAAACCTTTTCATTGAAAAAATAATCTTTAGGACTTGCCTATATTGAATTTAGAAAGCCGTCACTTGGCTAACATGCATTGGCATCCAAACTTTTAATTTATTCAAAATTTCAGCTCAATCAAAAACCGGGAAGTGTGTGAAATTTTACTTCTAAGATTTTTACATGGTGGTTTACAAGTGAAGCTAATAAAAACTTTTAAAAATATTGTGTTTTTCATTGAACTACTTTGACACGAATCTTAGCAGGTCCTTATTCATCATCATCTGCCTAGCCTTTTCCCAACTGTATTGGGGTCGGCTTCCCGTCTAACCGGATGCAGCTGAATACTAGTATTTTACCAGGTCCTTATTCAATATAGCCAAAATTTTTCCCAAAACCAAACAAATCCTTCAGCTCATAACTTAAGCCTCAACGTTGCACAGGGGAAAATTTATTCATGGAATTCAATTTACTTCAGGTGTGGCTTGACCCTTAACGGGGAATAAACGGGCCTTATTATGAGTGACTTTTGCTTTTGTTTCTTTTTTTTTCGTTCCAGGGAAGGTTTTTTTTTCGTTACGAGTACCCGTGGTAAATTGCGCGGATAGATTTCAATTTGTTGAATTTGGATTCGTATAATTTCTTCGGTTGTTTTAGGTTCTTTGCAACTTTTTTTAAGTTGTTTTTTTTAGGGATTTTACTGTGCATAACGGAGAGTCAGTGATGAGTTCATCTCAATTCTATTTAGCTTGTAATTAAGATTTTTTGATAATGATGTTATAATTATGTTTTAAATATATTTACATTATGTACAGACTACAAATATAACTAATAATTTTTTGATAATTATGTTAATTGTAAAATCTTTTTAATTCGAATTCAAGCAAATCCTTCATATTTCACTGTTTTGTACTCTATTAAATTAGTCAATAAATCTTGAGAACGGTTCAGCATATAGCTAGGGTTTAGGTACTTATTATAGGCAGTGATAAAAACTTAGATATATTTTTTAGATTCTTAAAAAATACTAGCTTATGTCCGCGGCTTCGCGTGCGTGGAGTTGGATAATTGTCTCGCAGAATCATACTAGGATGGATCCTATGTGTTAATCCAGGTTATAAACTATCTGTGAGCCAAATTTCATCGAAATCCGTTCGTAGTTTTTGCATGAAAGAGGAACAAACATCCATCTTTCCATCCATCCTCACATTTAAAATATTAAGTAGGATAGAACACTCAAAATGTGGCTATTAAATACCTCTAAAATCAACACCATTTGACGCCACAAAACTACACTGAAACCAAAGTAAATCATCCCGTTTTTCCCACATTTCGCTCCGTTTGCCAACTAAACGATTTCCTCAGTAACCGACTGCAAGAGTTTCCTCATATATTTGTGTTTTTGTCCACACTTTGTCTACATTATGCTAATCTAACTGGAATTACTAATTGCCGCGAAAACTTTGAGCTGCTCGCGATGACAGCAAAAACCGGAACCGGATTTTGTGTCATTATTACTTGCATGTCCAAAACAGAAATGTATTACCTCGTAAATGTCTACCGATTAGCGTGAACTTTCGCCACGGTTAAAGGGAATTATGTTTGCGGAATGTTAGAATGATTTTAATAGTTACGGAATTGTAATTCGGATTCGTGTATCAGTATGACCAGCAATTAGTGCTGAATATATCATTCAATGCAATAGAAATAGAATATTCTTTATTATGTACACCACACAAGTAACATTCATAAAAGAAAACATTTCACATAGGGCGACACAATGGGTTGTCTTATCGCTAAAAGCGATCGTTTCATGACAACTTTTGGATGAATTACAGCAAGACAGAGAGACAATGCTGCAGGTAGTTTGTAGTGTAACAATATTACAATTAATTTAATAGATAAATACTTTCACTACACTACACTTTTCTCTCAAGATTTCACTCACTGATAATAGGCGCTTTACCTGCATAAAATAATAATCATATTAATTAACAAATTTATCATAGTTTTTAATATTTTTATACGCAAACCCTGCGTAGGGAACTACATCTGTTTTGACATGGAAAGAAAAATTCTAGTGCGAGCTGGGTTTGAACCTGCGACCTTCCGATTCAGTACACCGGACGTCTTAACCAATTAGACATTAATGAAATTAGTTTGGTATGGCGACTTCTATACAACATTGATTTGGCTGTAATGTCAACGTGTTGGTTTAAGTTAGTTCGATACTTTCATAAAAAGATGGCGCTAACGTCACCGTAAGACGTTATTAATGGAACGAAAATTTCAGTAGCTGTGAGCAGAATGCGATTGTAGACAATCGCATTCTGCTCACAGCTACTGAAATTTTCGTTGTTGTTGATTGATTTTCGTTGCTGTTGATTCGTTGTTGTTGTTGTTGATTGATTAATCATAGTTGTTTTTTCAAGTTCAACTAATCAGATAACAGGCTCGATATTGTTTTAAGTCCTGCTTCATTGAAAAACAAATATTCCAATGAAAAAAAAAGAATATGTGTCCAAAAAATTACTTATTTCAAGCCAAAAAAATACGTAAATACTATCAGAATACTATCGGGCGACGCTTCACCGACAAACATGTAATAAATTTGTGTAGCCCGCGACAGATGCGCGTACGAATTCAAATAACAGGGCTCCACGTCAAAATAATATGTATTTTTCCAATAACATTCTGATTTTCTACAGAATTTTATGTATTTAAGTTGGCATGAGGAGCATAAAAATAGCAGCCACGTTTCAAGGTTTTTGAGAACGTCCGATACTTTTTGATTTGTCGGATACTGACCTTGTTGATTAGCATAATCATCCTATACCATTCCCTCTGCTGGGACAGGTCTAGTCTCAATGAGAGGGTGTGGCCACGTGGACCTGGTTCCGTCACTGTTTTGACAGCAGAGTTCGTGAAATAAATTACACATAGTAAAGCACCTGCTCCAGTTTAAACCCACAATCAAATCCTTTCTTTTTGGTGTGGTTGGTGCCTAACCTGATGTCAAAGTTTTTATGCCGCGCAAGGGCCTCTGACATGGTCGAGAGATCAGGCCAGGCAGGCCAGGCCAGGCTGTGGTCTCAGGCATGTTTTCTTTCCCAACGTCCGTCACCAAAGCAAGTGATAATTATACAATACGCATACACAAAAAAATCAGAGTTGCGTATCTTGGGTTCGAACTCAAGACCTATGACTTGGCAGTCCAACGGTCACACCACTAGGCTATCAGTGCTACTACCCATGATCACTCATAAGTTGAGAATCACAGGGTGTCCACTGCAACTCCTTCCTTATTGAATAGCACGATATTGAATTGGTTACTGCGCCTGTGTTGCTTGTTGACTATTTCTCTTACAAAGTTTTTGTCTTTATCACGATAATCCAAGAACATTATTTCCTTTATTTATTTCTATACAAATTAATAATATTTTTAAATATTCCTTACAAAAAACAATTGTAGCCCACCGGTATCGGGATCAGGATCCAAGCTACCGGCGGTCAGGGCTCCAGAGAGAGGAACCTCCTAACAATACGAGCTGTGTCCAGGAGAACCGCTTTCTGAATCAAGCCCTTGATCTAGCTGCCTAACGAGAGCCTCCTCAGGTATTGGTAGAGGCTCTTGGCAATTAAGCCATGGGCTGATACAACTATCGGCACAATGATCGCTGAGTCCACATCCCACATGTCGACAACCTCGTGAGCCAAGTCAAGATACTTGATTTGCTTATCTTTCTCGGCTTTCACGAGGTTCTCATCATGCGGGACCGTTATGTCAACAATCATTGCGCGCCGCTCAAGAACATTATTATTATGACTATGGATATATATTACCTGTGGAGTGAAGTGATGTTGAGACTTGATGCGGATTTATAACTCGTCATTATATATCGGTTTGTGAACATCGAAACAAGCTATTTGGTTTATCTACAGGCATCTAACTTTCAAATTATTTTAAACAATGTGAAAAGGGCTCTGAATAGTGAGTTCTTTTATCAGTCTGTTAAGTATATGAACAGCTTGAAAAGTTATACAAAATGATTTGTTTTATTTACAGCGTAGTTCAAAGATAAATGTTTATACTCGTATACCAAATAGTTGGTGATCCATTTCCAAAATTAGCTGTTGGTTATACATTTCATAAGTAAAATCTATAGGCTGTGTTGGCAGCTAGATTAGATATCTAGCAGATCAGTCACTAAAAAGACAGGTTTAAAAAATCATCATCATTATTATTCTTCTGCCCTTATCAAAATATATTTGGGGTCGGCACAGCATGTCTTCTTCTTCCATACTTCTCTATTACTCGTCATCTAATCAGACTCCTCTTTTCTTGTCATAACATCCTACACACAGTCAATCAATCGTTTCCTTGGTCTTCCTGTCCCTTTCCTTGTTCTTCTCCATAGAGATCTACGTTAGGGAATGGGCAACTACAGTACTTTCACAGTTTTTGTGCCTTGTGACTGGGACTGTAGCTTTATTTTACTGTTGCCTTTGTTTCGACAATTCAAAAGTGCCAGTAACTGGCCTACTTGAAATAAATGCTTTGATTTTGATTTTTCCATCCATCAACATCCATCACTCTTTTCGTCACATGCGATTCGACCCTCCTCATCACATGCACGTATGGTACAGCTTTTCTGTAACTGGCGAAACTTTCAAATTTCAACAAAAACATGATAATGTAAGAATATTAGCACTGCAAAAATACCACCCTAAAGCAGTACAAAAATGATGAACAGCCCATTTCACTGGCATTGTTCTAAAATTTTCCCCAACAAGACGTAAAACGCAGGTGCAGTTGTTCCAGTGAAATATTATGGGAAAATTCTCAAGTTTATGCAGAAAATAAAATATCACAGATAAATTGTGAGATACACGAATGTATTCGTGGAATGTTCTAGACTTGTTGTACTCTTATTTGTTTGGTTTTGTCATTTGTATTGAGATTTATGTTCAATTTATTGTTTAGTGTATTTTTGTTGTCGTTGTTGAAATTGCCTTATTGGTTAGTGCCGATTTGATATAACGATTAAGTTATTATTTTCAATTTTGATGTGGCGTGTAATGGACATGACCATCTTCCTCTTCTTCAACCTTTAACCACCCAATGATAAATCTCTCCACTTTTTCCGATTTAGTGTCATGGCTATCCAGTTTCTTCGGACCACTTGAATGAGATCGTTAATGTTTAAAGTAGCCATCATTAATGTTTAAATAATATCGGCGCTGCGCATGTACATAATATCCTTTAATCCCCAAAGGGTTAAGCAGAGGTGTACCTAATAGTAAACCCACATTTCACAAGTTATGTTAAAGTCCCATGTTAGGGTGAGCCTATTGCCACCAACTGGGCACAGATTCAGACTCCGTGGCTGCTACTGAGAAATTTGTAATGGAAAAATCCAATATCATTTTGCCCGACCCGTGAATCGAACCCAGGAACCTTTTGTTTAGTACTCGCGCTTGCCATGGAGTATTAGACCATCGAAGCTGCTCATCTATCTTCCAATATTATTATAACTCATAAAACGCGATCTTTGATTAAGTCTAGATGTAGATTTTTGAGAGGAAAAATGCAATGTATAGGAAAACGTAGCAGATCTAATTACTTTGGTCTGTATCACCATGAAGTAATTTAATCATTGTGTAGAGAAACATTTTTTACTGAAATAAGAACACAAAGCAATAAATTAAAATAACGCAGAATTACGAATAAAGAAGAATAAAAGCAAACCGATTTCACCATTGCATAAAAATAAGAATAACCATTTTTAAACGGTACAATTCAGGCTCGTAAAAATTAACTACTTTCCCGAACTATAAAACGGTATGAATAAAACAGCTAGTTGCAAAACACTTGGAACGAATCGAAACAGCTTTTTAAAACGAAAAAGTAACAAAGTGATTCGAGCTGTATTTTTTCTATAGAAAGTTTTGCTTTTTATTTGTAAGTGTCTCTTAAAAGGTGGTATTATTATATTTGACGGCACGGTTGGCGCAGTGGCTGAGCGATTGGCTGCTGCGCTGCGTGTCGCGGGTTCGATCCCCGCACGGAACAAACATTTGTATGATCTACAGGTAGTTGTTCCGGGTCTGGCTGTTTGTGTATATGAGTTTAAATGTTTGTAAACGCACCCACGATACAGGAGAAATTCCTAGTGGGGGGCAAAGTTTTATAAAAAAAAAAGTAACAAAAAAAAAGTACGCTTAAAAGCACAGATGGAACTTAGGAACGAAATTAACCTTATTTACTCACAACGATGGTGGACGAACGATGGTGTTGAAACTGACACATAAGGTAATATTTAATAATATCTTATGCCCGCAACTTCGCCCGCGTTAAGTTCGATAATTGTCCCACGGGATCATACTAAAGGGATAAAAAGTATCCTATGTGTTATAGTATCCAGGTTTAAAACTGTGTGCAAAATTTCATCCAAATCCGTTCTGTAGGTTTTGCGTGAAAGAGTAACAAACAACCATCCATCCACCCATCCTCACAAACTTTCGCGTTTATAATATTTGAGGGATGGGATTGTTTTACATTTTCGGTAAAAAAATATAATATTGTATGTCACTTTGGCCCTCAGATTTAGTCTCTTTAAGTAGCGTTGATAAGATTGACAACGACAGTAAAGGTTTTCAATAAAAAAAAAACGCTGCAACACAGAATTTTCGGTAGAATTTTAACGAAAAATCGATTTCGACAAAAATACTTTCAAATAGTTTTGCGAAAGTTCTGAAAATTACTTCATTTTACTCATAAACTACCTATTGTAAGTTTCCTTTCTTGTTGTTATAAACAAGTTAACACAATAAGGTCAGGCTCAAAAAAACTTGTAATCGCAGTAGCTTCACGCCTGAATAACAAAGCAATGGATGGAATACGAACATACAATTTCCAGTCATTCCAAATGCCTGTAAAAGGCGCTTAAGGCCCTAAATTCAACAAAAACAAAACCAAATCGCTCAGCCCTAACTCTGAACACAATCCCATCCCGAACAATATTTCCCAAAAGTTGTCGGAACGTAATCGCCCCTTGCTTTACTCCTACCCGCGATCTACCAAATTGAAAAATAACTGAGCGTCCTTACAATAAATTTCAGTCTGGAAACTTTCCCGTTTTAATCGTTAAAACGGAATTTGGGTCATTTAAAGTACTGTTATTAAAGTAGCAGACGTAAATAAGTCGGGTGACTTAAAGGAGTCTCCTATTGTATATCTTCGGATGAGATTAAAATGGGTGGAATTTTCTTTTGTTTTCGGCCAAGAATTTCGAGTTAAAGTGTTTAGAATTTTGGATTTGGGAAGTTTGTGAGAGACTCTTGAATTTGTTGAAGACAATGTTTTGAGTTGTGGGAAAGAATTGGAGCGTGAAATGCTTACCTACGGATGTCAGATTGGCGGCCATTCACTGTAATTTATACTTATTGTTGTGTCCGTACTGCCTTCACCAAACTGATATTTGGATAAAATGTCTGGATTCAAATATTATACTCGTGGTATGAACATGTGATGAGGAAGAATGAGGAAAATATTGAGTATGAACGTAGACGGCTGTAAGGGTAGAGGAAGACCAAAGAAATGACGGATGGACTGTGTAAAGGATGATATGGCTCGAAAGGAGGTGACTGCTGAGAAGACGAGTAATAGAGAAGTATTTTTGGAAGAGGAAAAAGTGCTGCGTTGACCCCAAATAAATTGGGATAAAGGCAGGAGAATGATGCTGATACAAATGTTATACTAAAAATAAATCATTTATTCACAAGATCATAATCATAGTGCTAGTATCGATAACTTAGAAAATACTGTGATGGATTGTGGTTAAGAACTCATGGCCAAATAATGAGTCTTCGTGCATCGAAAAGCACGTTGGTCCTAGAAACTGTTGGTCCTGGCTGCAATTGTAAATCTTTTACAGTCGTTACAGGTTTTTGGGGTATCGTTTTACCCAGTGCTAATTGGGTTGCGGAGGTCAGATAGGCAGTCGCTCCTTGTAAAATACTGGTATTCAGCTGCATCTGCGAAGACTGAAAGCCGCCCTCAACATAGTAGGGCAAAGGCTAGGCATCTGCCTAGCCTTCATCATCTTCATCATCTGATGATGATGGACTGACAATAACAATTTATAAGATTTTAAACTTTCATGGTCACTAAAATTATTATAACTAGAAGACGGGATATTTACCATGACCGTGATTTTATCAGGAACTCAAAGAAAACAATAAACATGGTAAATATCCCGTCTTCTAGTTATAATAATAACAATTTATTATGGAAAAAAATTGGAAAATGAAAGGAGTTTAAGAAAATGGCGTGACAAGCTTGACTCTTTGACCTTTCTGATGAGTCCACACTATCTCAAGATAAAGATAACTGGAACACCTTTCCAATTCTTCCTTTGGCCTGCTATGGGACAACACAGGCCGAAAAAAAATAATCATCATCATTCTCTTGTCTTTATCCCAATTTATTTGAGGTCGGCGCAGCATGTCTTCTTCTTCGATACTTCTCTATTACTCGTCATCTCATCAGACACCTAAAAATTAAAAAAAAAAAATGAATAGGAATAACTACACATTATTGATTTCTCTTCTTGCTTAAATATTTACCATCGTGCATCGGTTTAAAATATTTTTCCCAGCAACTACTAATGACAGTCCACAAAATTACTGTGAATTATATTCACACTTTGTCTGGTACAAAAGGACCAATTAATTGAATTATAAATTCTCAAAATACAGCAGATAATACTGGAGCCTAAATATTTAATATTACATATCATCAAATTGGGCGCATTAATTCAGATTAATTTAGTACTGCCAAATTAATATATGAACCAACGCAAATGAAGGAATTAGTAGTGCGGAATTACCATGGCAAATTATCACATGGTAGCTGGTTTAATAGTAAGCGGGGTTTATTTAATTGCCTCGTATTATAGTAATAGTATTTAAGTGATAATGAGATGGCATTTTAACACTTAGATGTCAAGAGTTGGGAAAGACGTAGAGGTAGGTTTAATTTGAATAGATTCTAGCCTACAGTTTACAGCCGTGTTTATGTTTTTGTTCGGGAAAACTGATACCTGCACAAAACCGGACAAGTGCGAGATGGCCTCGCGTGGAGAGGGTTCCGTACGTAGATTTCTTATAGGTTTTTCTGTAATTTATAGGCAAAGAACTATTTTTTGTATTTTTTCCGGCCCTGTAGTTGTGTATTTATGGGGGCGGGAATGGTATTTTTTTTCCTATTTTGTTAAATAACTTCAAAACTATTTATCTTAAAATTATAAAAAAAAGTATTTGAGATGCATAAGTGTACCAAATTTCAACTCAATCAGTCCAGTAGTTTCGGGGTAAATTGCATGTTACAGACGACAGACAGACACGCGGGTGATCCTATAAGGATTTCGTTTTTTCCATTTGAGGTACGGAACTCTAAAAAAGACATGAAGAAAGAAGAAGATGATGAGGTACAGTTAATAAAACAATAGCAATAAGTTTACATTTTGAAAATGCTGCTATAGAGCTGCATCCGGTTAGACTGGAAGCCGACCCCAACATAGTTGGGAAAAGTCTAGGCATTTGATGTTGATCCTACATAAACTATTTAATACTAGAATTCCTGAAAATCCAAAATATACAAAAGCTTTTTGAAAAAAAAAACAGAATTCCAAAAAACACTAAAAATGTCTAAAATAAATTTACTTTCGGAAGTCGGTTACTTTGTTTGTTCCATAGATTTTTTTGCCACCGACCTTTTTAGTTGAAGTATTCCACACAAATTCTTATCATGAATGAATTTTATATTGTAACTAGAAGTTATATAAGAAAAAAACAAACTACAGAAACGATTTTGATGAATGTATGAGTGGTCTCATACATTCATCAAAAATAATTTATAAAAATATTTTTTTTTTGTGAAACACAAAAAGATTTTTTCAAAGAGTTATGAGGTAACAAACAAAAAAAATATAATATACCAAATTGAGAACCTCCTCTCTTTTTTGAAGTATTTTTAATAAATTAAACAAACTACACATACTCTTGCTACCACAAAATAAAACAACCATCCAAAATAAAATGAGATAAAATTTCACCGATACTTCTACAAAATAATTTCATATCATCGGATACATCTCGGATAGGTATCGTTGAAACGTAATCCTCCCTTGACAATTGAAAATAACATTTTCATTACGCTGAGTGGTACAAAACTCGGTTCAGTATGAGGATATCAGTTCTGCGAAGAATAATTCCTTTTGGGAATTGTCATGAAGTATTGACAGTATGTTTTGACAAGCTGCTTTTAATAATGGTTTTATGAAAGTGATGACATGTTTTTTTGGTTGAGTGTATTTCGGTGAAGATTTTGTTGATTATAATAATGTATATACTTCTGTTTTATTTGGTTTTCTTGAGGAAGGTATGATGGTTAGTTGATGGACTTGAATAGAACCAATCAACCACCGGTTAGTGAGTAATAAAAAATTGAGCACTTAAGTCATTGTTAAAGAACATACGTTCTTTTAAATAAAAATATCTAACACGATGCAGAACCCGAGATAACTTGTATTTTTTTTTAATTATGACTAACTGTTGCCCGCGACCTTCGTCCATGTGAAATGATTATAAAAAATCACTATTTTTGAATCGGTTTTTGTTAACAATTTCAAGGGTTTTAATTTTTTTGCACGGACCCCTAGTCAAAATAAAGTAGCTTAATTACTCCTTATAACATCAGCTATATGCCAGTAAAATACTCAGAATCGGTTCAGCCATTTCAGAGATAAGCCGGAACTGTGGACAAAAATTAAAAAAAACAAAAGTGTTTTTTTTTTTTTATAAATACCGTGTTTTTTATTTCGTGATTCATATGAATTCAGTAAAAAGCTGTTATTTTAAAATTACAAAAAGACACTTCAATTTTATTTAATTGTAAAATTTTTTTGGTGTTTTGCAACCAATAACTAATCTCCTTGAAGATAATTATGATCTCAATAACAAAATATTAAAAAAAAAAACATAATTCCACTTAAAAAAAACACTTTTCTCACAAAGTAGCAAGCAGTATCATCGCAATAAAGTAAAGAGACCAACTTTGATAGCGACAGGATATTATGGCATTAAAAATCTCGAGTTTTAAGCGTAGTACTGAAACTTATTTCATTATGTGAGACTTACGCTCTACTTGAGAACATGAATGCCAACGTGAAGGAATTATGACCGGAGATTAAGATGTACTAGTTCAGTGGCGCAGGTCCTCTTGGGTAGCATTTGTTTTTTTTATTAAAAAGCATCAGCACTTTTGAATTGTTGAAACAAAGACAACAACGAAATGCCACAAGGCATAAAAACTGTGAACGTACTGTAGTTGCCCATTCCCTAGCGTAGGTCTCTATGGAGAAGAACGGGCAAGAAACTCCATGGACAATCTTTTAAATCAGAATTTTGTTACAAAAACTTGGTCATATTGAGATGGTACATTACATGTGAACGATGTAGCAAGATGTGCACGTTAAAAGTATCCATAGTATAAAGGATGATATGGCAAGAAAGGAGGTGTCTGATGAGATGACGAGTAATAGAAAAGTATAGAAGAAACAGACATGCTGCGCCGACCCCAAACGAATTAGGATAAGAGCAAGAGAATGATGATCACAATGAATGTTCTCTTGCCTTGGTCGACGAGTTAAACTCTGAATGGTTGATACAGGTTTACTTTAGATGTTTGACCCTTCCAAGGGTATTTTGTTATTTATGCAACTTTTTTTATTGGCCTGTTCTTGACCATTTCTGGGCCAAAGCCTCCCCCATTCCTGTCATCAGTCGAGAACGAGTCTCAATCGTCACGCCAGTATTTATTGGGGCTTGCCTTCCATATACTTGACGTAAATATACGATGATTGCGGGCTCCAATTTGGTACGAAACTAAATAAAAACATCTAAGCTATCTTCTTCCTTACTATTGTACAGACGCCAGAACATCAAACTACTCGAAACTGTCAAATTTTCCCAATCAACCTTAAACCTAATGATATAACGATAAGGTTGAAAATCTATTAAAGAAATTTGACAGATTGTAGTAGCTTGATGTGCTGGCGGCTGAACGTATATGAGCTCAAAGTACTTATGTATGATTTATAAAATATTGGCCGCCGTTTCTGCCTCGTGGAGTTCGCTAATTTCGTGTTATGCGTTAATCCAGGATATAAACTAACTGCCGAATTTCATCCAAATTCATCTTTCATGAATTTGGATGAAATTCGGCAGTCACCAACATATATTCCTTCATCCATGCATCCTCACAAACTTTCGCATTTAAAATAGTAGTAAGATAGATTATTTACTCCCCAAAAGATCAACACTTGCTAAGTAGCAACTGTTTATTTAAAAACAAAAATTAAAACCATTTTCTCATTCACAATAAAAACAGCTAAAAATTGCATTGTGGTAACGGACAATATCTGTACAAATCTTTTATCTATCTGGGCTCCGCTTTTCTTGAGACGGAAGAATTTAAATATTATGTAGTACTTTGTATTTGTGACGAATATTCAAAGATGGGACTGCAATTGAGATAAATGTATTGAAGTGGAGGTCTTACGAGACTGTCTTATTTACTGTTATCTGGTAATGTCTGCCTGGTTTATCATTGTTTTATCAAATCAAATCGAATAATTATTTATTTCGAATACCAAGGTCCATATGGGTTAGTGAATAAGTACTTAAGAACTATGTTAGTGGTAATAAATTTGGTGATTAAAAGTTCAATTCATTTTTCAAAAAATAATAATTAATTAATAATTTATTTTATGATTTAAATGAAGTTAGTTTGCTGTTTTTGTGTCATCATTTCATTAGGGGACGACACTTTCTCCTGCAACACAGTTTCAACTATCGCAAGAGTTAGAGAATCCCTTATACCATGTACAATGTTTTTATGTTAATAAATATATTTTGATTTGAATTTTTGAAGTGCATAAAGTTAATTATTCTCCACGACTTAACCTATGGTGCACCGACTTGGTCTTTGACTAACATCCAGAAGTCCAAACTCAAGGTTTGCCAACGAGCAATGGAGCGCAGTATACTAGGGGTTAAATTAACAGATCGTGTTCGAAACACAATACTGTGCTCCAAAACAAATGTAGCTGACGTGGCTCAAAAGGCTGCCCAACTCAAATGGGACTGGGCAAGTCATGTCCGCCGCGTGCCGGACAAACTGTGGGCCAAAATAGCAAGAAACTGGTGACCTGACACAGTGAGGAGGGGTTGCGGCAGGTCACAAAGGAGATGGCGGGACGAACTGGACAAGTTCCGTCCGGACTGGAAGGAGGACGCGCGGGATCGCGAGAAGTGGAAGGAGTGGCGGGAGGCCTTCGCCCAGGAGTGGGACAGAGCAGGATATGAAAAAAAAAATATTATAAAATTTTAATGGAGAGAATCAGATTTTATAAAATAATCAAACACAAACTGACTTTAAAAGAAAACACAGAACGTCTAAAATAACATTACTTTGGGCAGTCGATGGCAAAAAGTCAATGAAACAAAAAAAGTTTTTGTTATACTCTTTTTAGTGAATTAATTTTACGTTGCAAATACAAGATGCTGGTGAAATACATAACCTACTGTACGTAGATTTGATACTAGTAAATTTGTTTTG
Source organism: Noctua janthina (assembly GCA_963576755.1). NCBI lineage: Eukaryota > Metazoa > Arthropoda > Insecta > Lepidoptera > Noctuidae > Noctua > Noctua janthina. The sequence goes on along the minus strand of OY755069.1, from coordinate 13,645,748 downwards.
AGAGCATAGCCTTGAATATCGTATCGTAATTTGCTCTTCTTTGAATCCGACAAAAATACCATTGTCTTACTGATTTCCTGAAGGATAATTTGTACTGGGTATAATTTAATGTATCTATAATGGAACGTTCACGTTTATACCCATTTATTCACATTTTCTGTGATAGTACTGGTCTGTGGCATGCATATATTCTGACCCACGTTTTTTTTTTGGATTGTAAATCATCAAATGACCCCTCCCCCGCTCTCAGACTTCTACTGACTAAAACCCATCCGTGTTTCTTCATTTCCAGGGCCGCGGTATCTCTTTCGAACAGTCCCGCAACCCTGGCAGATTCTGACTCACTTAAAACTATTCAATTTGCATTACACATAATTTCATAAATCAAAATAACTCGCAAATATCACACTAACGCTATAAAAATATTTATTTTAACATGTCCAAGAGCACAGTTTAAATTTTACAGCCCGTAAAAGTTTTACACCTTTTCCAAAACGGGAGGCGGAACCTGGTTGTAAAATTTGTAATTTATTGCAGTGTATGGTACAGATATACGGCTATCGCGCGATAGACCAGGAGGATTTGCATACTATAATTTTACGTGTAATAAACAATTTGAAGAGGATAAAGCTGTAGTGAGCGGTAGTGATAAATTGTTGTTTCAATTGTTCACAGAAATAAAGTAGAATGTTGTATTTTAGGAATCTGTAGATTATTTTGATTGACAACAATTTTAACTATGTGAATTTGTGGGTCATGTGGTCCGAATGCCCCAACTGCGGTTGGTCAACTCTGTGCGTGACCCGACGGCTGGACTTTTGTTGGCCAAAGAATCAGCGTTGCCATCCAACGTTGCAACGTTGCCAGCGCCAGAACCATTAAGCACTCATCATTATCTGCCTAGCTTATGTTGGGGTTGGCTGCCAGTCTAACTGGATGCAGCTGAATACCAGTATTTTACATGGAGCGACTGCCTATCTGACCTCCACAACCAGTTATTACTGGGTAATACGAAAACCCCTTGGTAAGACTGGTTGTCATACTTTCAGGCCACTGACTATCTGTAACGACTGTCAAAGATCGACAAATGACAGCTAGGACCAACGGCTTAACGTGCCTCCCGAGTCACGGAGGAAACTTGGTATGTAATGGGTGTCATCAACCCACGTCTCAGACCAACCTAGGCTGTTCTTATTAAGCCCTCGTGGCTTAATAAGAACAGCCACTCGGATGAATTTCTTCTTGTTACATTAAGCACTGTACAGCAATAATCCTGCTTGGGATGTCTAAAGTTGTCAACCATGTAGACAGGTAAAATCAAAGCGAGCCTCTTCGCAGTGTTACAATTAGATCTTCTTATATCCTATTATTAGACAGTCATTAGTTATCTGTAAAAACTGAAAACCGGGAAACCCGAAGTCAAGGGTTTCTTTCTTTCTTTCTTTCTTTCAATCCTTGTTAAATCAAATAGAAGTGCCAACCTAGGCAAGCACGGCTTAACTGAAAGATCGACCCGAGCGGCTGTTATTATTTAGCCACGAGCTCTTCCAACGCACTAATATCAGCTGAGAATAGAAAAACATCAAAATATTATAATATTCAACAATTTGACGTCAACAAAATCTAACCACAGAAATCAAAACACATCGCAACAGCGAGTAAACGAATAAATATAAATCCATGAATATTTACAAAATGGCGGCCATTTTCGGAACATGACGGAATTTCACGTTTAGATATGCACATTAATAATATTCCGGTGGCACTTTTTAATTTTCACGTCTCACTTATTAGTGAATATTAAAAAAAATGTCTTGATGGCTCCGCGGTTAAGGCCTCGTCACTTATACATGAGGTTGTTTGTGGGTTCAAATCCGTGCAGGTACCAATGCGACTTTTTCAATACATGCGTACTTTCTAAGTCTACCACATCACTGACTTTGATAAAAAAAAAAAACACTATGAGGTAACCTAGATTTAACATAATAAATGGTATAAATAGACCCTAACGAAGCCAAAAGGCACCCGTTTTACCTGGGAACCTTCTAGGTACGGAGATATTGGAGGTCAAAGTTCCAACATCTTCACGAGGTTTTTTTTTAAATAAGTACAAGTTTTTAAGATTATAACATTACTTGAAATACCTCCATGGCCCGTTTTCTATTCAATGCATCAACACAATGTTTTGAGTGCATTACATTGAGTTTTACCGTAAAACGTGATTTTCCGTCGTTACCCAGCAATAATTTGTACGTACTTAGTTTGATGTACATAAGGCTTTTTTTTTTTTTTTGGATGGGAAATCATCAAATGACCCCCCCCACTCTGGGCGGAGCGGAAGGGAGTGTCAGACTTGTACTGACTAAAACCCATCCATGTTCCTTCTTTGCCCTTTGTGTTCCAGGGCCACGGTGTCTCTTTCGAACAGTCCCGCAGCTTTGGCAGGCATCGGCCCATGCGGACCCCTACTCGGTTGCTGACATCTCTTTGGGGCGCGCGTGGAACACGAACGCGCCGTCGACACGGCCTGTCGTCATAAGACGGCCGGACGGCGAGCTAGCCCATAACTCGCCGTCCACAGGCCCGCGCCTACGGTGGCCGGGAGCCACCACGTGACCCCCGACGCCAAGGGCGTCTCCCGCGGCGGCTGGGACGTGAGGTTCTTTCCCTCTCACGTCCCGCCACCTCCTTCACTAGCATGACTGCTTCACAGAAGGTGGAGACGGCTTCCCATTCCCTCTCGCTCCGGACCATGGCTTGAACCAGGGCCTGACGCGAGAGATCGCCGCCGCCAATCGCCGCTACAAGGACACGGCGGTGCTCCGCCCAAGCGGGGCAGACCTCTACGGTGTGCTCCACCGTGTCCTCCGGACGATCCTCTCAGTGGAAACACCCGGGCGTTTCCTCCCGCCCGATTCGGTGCAGGAACCTCTCGAAACAACCGTGTCCGGTGAGGATCTGCGTCAGGCGGTAGGTGAGGGCGCCGTGGCGCCTCTCTAGCCACTCCTCAAAGAGGGGACTTATCGCCACTATGGTAGCGTGCCCTGCACGGGGTTGCAACAGTCATGTACATGAGGCTTGGTTGACGGCTTCGTGAAGGGTCCGTTTACACCTTGTTTAAGTCGAAAATCGCCAAACCGCCTTGGTCAAGCGTGATTGTGATCAGTGCCTTGTCTGCATGAAAAGAGACTTTTGCCTAGCATTGGGAGAGTTACAGGCTGGTATATTCTTTTTCATCATCTTGCTGCCGTTGTGCCATGTTATTTGGGGTCAGCACAATACGTTTTTTCTTCCATTCTCCCCTTTTAAACGTCACGCTATCATTTACTTCTTTCTCCTTCATATCATTCCTCACAAAATTCATCCATCTTTTCTTTAGTCTTCCTCTCCCTCTCCATCAATCAACATTTATTTTCATCACTCTTTTAGTCACATGCGATTCGTCTCTCCTCATCACATGCCCATACTAAAACAGTCGATTCCCTTTCAACTTTTCTGTAACTGGCAAACTTCCTCTGTTATTTTCCTTTTATTTAAAAAAATATTAATAACTTGTGTTGTTATCATTTCCATATTGGTCTGGGAATAACGAAATGATAATTGGGCACAATGTACCAAGTGTAGATAAAATTGTCTCGGAGAGGTAGATATGGATATCTGTTATTGGAGTGAAATTAAATAAAAGAACAGCCTGTTCCAGTTTTTTGGGATACATTTTTGTATATCTTTACCGTTGAATAAAGTATTTATTTTTATATTTTTGACAGTCGTTACGCGTAGCCAGGAATCACAAAAATTGCAAACGAGTACTCTTAAACGAAGGGGTACCGGAGTAAGGGGCCCTCCCCTTACTCCGGTACCCCTTCGTTTAGAATTTTCCGGTTAAAGAAAGAAAGAAAGAAAGAAATAAAGAAAAAAAGAAAGAAAGATAGAAAGAAAGAAAACATATTTATGTTATTTAAAACATAGTTACTGGATTTGTTAAGGTAGCATAGGAAATCGCTCCAAGTAAAACACTGGTTTTCAAATGCATCTGGTTAGACTGCAAACCGACTTCAACATAGTTAGGAAAAGCCTGGGCAGATAATGACTAAGGTATTGTAGTACCAACTGCTATGGGAGTCCTGGTTTAGGTGATGAAAAACTGTAGACTGACTTGTTGATATCGAGGTCGGAAGCGCATTTTCTGACTTCGAAGTGTAATTGGATTTTTCCACCAGGAATTTATCAGTAGCAGCCACGGAGTCAGGATCACGGATCCTGACTCCGTGGCTGCGCCCGTACTCCGCCCGGTGGTGGCAATAGGCTCTCCCCTTTTTACATAGGACTTTAACATAACTGGTAAAATGTAGGTGTACTATTAGGTACACCTCTGCCTATGATTTTGCGTGTGTAAAAACAGCGGTGAATAATTTTAAAGTTCAGAAATGCATATAGGGCATAAAAGAAAATCAGGAACTGATAAACCTTACCACAATCATCAGCATATCAACACTGCTGGGAATAGGACTCCTCTATTTTCTGGCACCACAATCAGTAAATGAAAATAAAATTTTACTGAATGAAAACCTTCCTTATAAAAAAAAAAATATAAATAATTTAGGCAATATCAAACTTCTCCTGGTCAAAGGCCTGGTGTGGGACAGAGCAGGCTAAAACAAAACTTATACCAAAAGACCAAAACTCTCATAGCAGAGATATTTATATAAAACTTTACCTACGAATAAAACCTGCACACCTTGAAAGCATAACAGATAGATCTACAGGTCTTTCACAATAATTTTTCCTCCGCCTTTGCATCGCTGTCAAAATCATATTGATATTTGTGGTCATCGGAGGAAAGTTGTTATTTGGTTGCTATCAGTGACCAATCTGTCAAAATTATAGTGATCTTTATTTTCAGGGCTAAAAAGTTGAAGTTGGACTGCAGTTGTTAAAGATAACTGTGAAAGGACTGAACGTAATATAAAAGATACGTACTACCTAGATCACTGACTGTCGACCACTTATCAACCTTAATACTTAGGCCATAAGGGTGAAAAGCCGCAGACTGTCAGTAAACTTAGTAGTACCTACCAACAGATATATAATATTATATGAGACTCACGAATTCGGAAATGGGATGTCGCGACAAAATCCCGGAATGATTGAAGACAGCACTAGATTGGCGGGCATTCGTACTTTCATAACTTACCTATCTATGTTTAGGTCGAAAATGCGGTGAAGTAGAAGACATTTTACGGTATACATGGTCGGATAATCAGGTATGAGAGTTTTGGTTGAATTTGAATTTGGTGATGAATTAAAATAGGCTTTAAAGTAATGTTGTGATAATGAGTGTGAAAATATTATTATCATTAACACTAGAAACGGGATATTTACCATGTTTACAGATTTCTTTGAGTTCCCGATATTTCGGTGCTGTTACAAGCACCATGATCACGGATAAACTGAAGTTAGTTAGTTAGTATGAAAAAAAGTCAACCACTTCAATTTGGGGGCTTGTTTTATTAGCGAGAAAGTTTTTTCAATGACTTACTTTATTCCGGCAAAGCCATCAATAACAGGAAATTATAGTTAAGTGCAGTTTTCTCAAACTTCCAAAATAAAACAAGGTCCAAAACGAGTAAATATATTTTTACAGTTCAATTCAGTAACAAATAAAAAAATTACAATCACAAATCATCGAATAAAATAACTCATAACATTATTAAAAAAAGACCAGAAGCAAAGGCCGACGACTTAATACTGGTCCTCTGCCTTCAGTCGCGAAGGGATCCTTACCTTTTTTCAAGAAAGTTCAATAACGCAACCTAATGGCTCATGAATCATCCAAATAACGTGAATATTACAATACTTTTTGCGCCATGCCGTGTAGATAGATTTAAAATACGTGTTCCTAGTTATTTTTCAATGTTGGCCGTTATTTATAACTGTATTAATTTGATTTATTCGTGGAAAAAAGTTTGAGGAAAAAAGAGCCAATAACCGTGGGGTAAATCGGGTTTACCTTGTGTAATATTATTACTGTGGTTATAGGCATTTATGTAGGAGTAAACCCATTAGTTTACTCACTGGTCACTGGTCATTACCAGTGGTACACATCATCATCATTTCAGTGTGTACCAGTGGCGTCCGGCCGTGTTATGACGACAGGACGTGTCGACGGCGCGTTCGTGTTCACGCGCCTCAAAGAGATGTCAGCAAGGGCCGATGCCTGCCGGGGCTGTGGGGCTGTTCGAAAGAGATACCGCGGCCCTGGGACACAAAGGGCAAAGAAGGAACATGGATGGGTTTTAGTCAGTACAAGTCTGACACTCCCTTTTGCTCCGCCCAGAGCGTCATTTGATGATTTCCCAAGCTAAAAAAAAACGTGTGTACCAGTAGTACACACTGGTACCAGTGGTATACATTGGATCGGAATAACTGGAAATCAAGAAACCTTTGCCCAACAACGCAGGCTAACAGTAACTGTGGGATAAATGGAGTTATTATAAAGGCCGGTCTTTAATTTTACAACAAAATAGTATTCTATAATGAGTGTAAAAGTACGCTTAACGAAGCCGAAAGATACTTGTTCTCCCGTCATTACGATTTTTTTTTTGTTCCAGACCATACCTGGGAACCTTCTAGTTACGACGATATTGGGGTCAAAGATGTAACTTATTTTTTTCATGTTATATTTTTACTTAAATTACCTCCACGACCTCCGTACTATTAAATGCATCCATCAGCACAATGTTTTGAGTGCGTTGCATTGAGTCCTACCGTAAAACGTAATATTCCACCTCAAAAAAAAAAGTCGGTTCCCAGCAATAATTTAGGCGTAAAGTTACTTAGTTTGATGTACAGAATGCATGGTTGACGGCTTCGGGAAGGGTCTGTTTACATCCTGTATTGTGATGACTGTTTAGGATCTAAGGACTGATTTATAATTTTTTGATATTACAGAACTAGTCTTTTAAAGCGTTAAATAAATCAAACCACTGCAAGCTTGTTAGTCCGACAAAACAAACTAGTCAATTTCCCTCATTAGCCTTTCATATTCAAAGCGCATGTAAATTCCATACTCCTCCCCCATTCATCTTTGCATGAAAACTCGGCGCAACAATACAGCGCTCCTAATCAAACCATGGCCAACTTAAATAAATAGAAACCAAAGCTTGTTATTTCCTTATTGTTTGCATTACGGATAATAACTAAAATTAACCCCCAAAACTCAAATAATGGAAGGAAAGTTGAGCAGAATTAAATTAAATTGCAAATGTTTCAAGGTAAGGAATACAGAGGTATTAAAACCCTTTGGCTAATTATGAAGTAGATTGGCATTCATAATTTTGGACCCTTTATTTGATGTTGCCAGACCCACGACAAGTTATTAGCTTTGTTACTGTATGTTACTTTTTAGGGATTTTTGTGTTGCCAAAGGGTGCGTTTGTTTGAAATTTTAATTGTGAAGTATTTGGGTAGGTGGGGGTGGGGGAGGCTACTTAGAGTTAATGAAGCCTTTCAGGAAATGTGGCTTCTGTTTTTGGGGTGAGTACAGTCACGAGCACCAGTATGTTTACACTTTTCTAAATTTAAAAGCAATTTTCGCGAGGAATAACGATTGTAACTTGGAGATAGGATCATTTTCATAAAAAATATGAATTCCGAAATATTATGTTCGTAACAACATTCAATTTTAATCAGAATAGTACGAGAAAAACACTTTTAAAAGTTGTTAAGTGTTTACATATTTGTGCTCGTGACTGTACACACATAGGTACGCGTAGTCAATACGCATTGAATTTTAAATTGTTTTTTTTTTTGGTTTTAACTATTCGTGTAGCAAAAACTAAACTTAAAAGACAAGGTACTTTGAACGAATCTTAGTGTTATAAGTCTTTACCTATAAATAATTAAACAGACCTTATCCCAGATCATACTCAGAGCACAAAGGTACTTACGCCTTATTTCATCAGAATTTCTCCCAACAAACAGGAGACTGGAGAATTTCTTTACAAAAATAATAAAAAAGATTTCGAAGAAAATAAATAGAGGTTCAATATTCTTCCATTAACTTGATCATGTCTGATACTTTTTCTTAGAAAGGCCTTAACTACATCTTCTCAGAAATATAACTAATTTTCCAGTCTAGAAAATTAGTTTTCCACAAACTGAACCCAAACTCAAAGCCTCATCATTGCAAACTGCAGGATTATTATCCTGAACATAAACACGAACTAGTTGTTTATATTAGTCAATGACCAAGTAGAGTATGACTTGTAGTCAGTTGGGCAGTGGTGACCAAAGTTGGATCGTCGGCCATGTTTACTCCACTTTATGTAACAGGCTGTTGCGCTTACGATATTTTTATTGGACAACTGCGGTATTAAGTTTGGGATTGGATGATGTGGAAACATGGAGCATGTTGTTCGCTTTTATGAGATATTTTTCGTCGTTCTATTTTGAAGTTCCATTTTTGAGTTTACGACTTTTGTGTCACGTGATTTTGTTTATTAATATTTGTACTCGTTTGGCTTGCTTATTTGCTGTTTTAGTTTGAATCTTTAACCACTTAAATTATAGCTGAAAATTACTTATTTCAAAGCAAGGTTCGAAATTATCAAGATAATTTGTTTTCTTTGATAATTAGACACCTTGATTCATAACTTGATCTCTTTAATTTTTGACATAAAAACGGGAATTTTCCTAACCATTACTCCGGTTCTACACAGGATGGGCGTGGATAGCCAACAACGAAACTATGAGGAATAGCGAAAAACACTCGATGGAGTCTTGCACCCAATTTTGATCAAAACTAAAACTGCATCATTTTATTTTTGATATATCAATATCCCTAGCCAGGTGTTGATCCCGTTGATTTTGGAAAAAAAACACACACTGCATTATTACACCATTCTTTAGCGTCGCTATTAAGGATCAAATTTTAGGAAGCAATTACCTACATACGAAAAATTCTGTTTGCTCTTTATATATGTCGGGTATGACAGGATTTACTCCGTTAGGCTTGTACATCATGTGGGCAGACCATGGGTTTCGTGCTATGAAAACACACTGGGTGCGATACACTGTTTCTAGCAAAACTAACGAATTACTTCAGATTACAACACAATAACACGGGGCACAATTAATCGGGTTCAGTTCCAAGACGTCTCAACTAGGCCGCGAACCGACACTGAATATCGTTCTGCCTCGAGTTGGACATCAGGGCTCCGTACAAGCACACCGTGTGTTGGTAGACTCGTTAGTAAGTCGCGTGATGTCACCATTGCACACTGGCGCGCTTTCCAATTCATTTTATGTCCGTACTAATGATCTGATCCGACATATAAATTTTGTTTTTAGTTAAGGTTATGCACGGAAACAGCAAATCGCATTCGGTTTTATATGTAGGTAGGTAGGTCACTTCGAACCCTGCTTTTAAGCCATAGTGACTCAAACCCACAAACCGTAGTCATTATATTTTGTAAATAAAAGTCTTTTGGACATAAATTAATAGAGTTGACCTAAATATATTTAGCTGATCTTAGGGCCCTACAATTTAGTGCAATTTTATCGTTTAACGGAGCCTAACCCAAAGTACAATGAATATCTTGGGTACCCACCTGTAACCAATAATTTAAAAGAAAACAAAGGATGATAATTATGATAATAAATATGAGACACAAAAAGAGCAATAAAATAAACGAGTTTGTAAAGAATGAGGATTACATTAATGGTATTTTACTTTGTGTAACATGATTTTTGGATGAGACTAATATCGAGCCGAATCGAAAATACGATAATATCTAAGGCGATAATATGATATTGGTTGGGGTCCTAAAGCATCGAACACCCATGAAGGAATTAGAGGGCCTAATAGCTCGTGGCTAACTAATAGCAACCGTTCGGGTCGATGTTCAGGTTAAGCTGCGCTTGCCAAGGTTGGTCCGTGGATGGGTGACCACCCATACATATGAGTTTTCTTCGTCCTTCGGAAAACACATTAAGTCGTTGGTCCCAGCTGTCATTTGTAGATCTTTGACAGGCTAGGCAGATGATGAAAGGGCCTAATAAAACAGCAATCGCTTACAAAGCATTTCTTCTTTAACGTTTGTCATAAGCTTTTCGGCAGGTTATGTCAGTCTTGTACATTTTTTGACGTTTCCACTATTGTTATCGCGGGCAGAACTTGGCTGCCGTTCTATTTCTAAAAGATAGTAAGAGACGGTCTCGGTAGACTGCCTCGTTAGTCAAGTGGTCGCCAGCACGACTGCTCAGCATGAGTCCTGGGTTCGTTTCCCGGGTCGGGCAAAGTGTTATTGGGTTTTTCCATCAGGAATTTCTCAGTAGCAGCTGATTTGTGCCCGGTTGATCGCGATAGGCTCGCCCCCTATTACATGGGACTTAAATATAACTGGCGAAATGTGGGTGTACCATTAGAAACACCTCTGCCTAACCCTTCGCGAATTAAAAGGTGTGATGTTATATTATGTTGGTAAGAGACGATAAAGTGTCCTTTTGTAAAACAATTTTACATTAATTCACATTCAAACTTCTTATACCTATTCAAATAGAAGACGGTAAAGTTTATTCTATGAGAAAACGAATAAAATAGGCTGCTCACAAAGTGAATTAGAGTTTAGCTCAAGGCTGGAATAACAGAGTGCTGATTAGGTTCCGAATACAATAAAATTACTCCCGCTCTAAGGCATACCGTACACTGTAAAGCGTAGATCACACTTACAGTGTGCAGCTTCGTTTTCACTGTAAGGACTGTACGATAACGTCGTGTGAAAAGGCGCTAGACTAATCTCTGCTCCTTGCATCTTTGTCTACGGTACCAGACAAAGACATTGCACATACTGCCACAGAACTGCTATTGCACGCTTGGTCGTGTAGTCTACTGCTCATTTATGAAGCGTTTATAAGGGCTTTTGTTAGGCTATAACTTGTGAAACTGAACAGAGCAGTCTAGTAGCAGATTGAGTGGAAAGAAACAAATGAACATCAGTTTGAACGACTTGACCGCTTTAAACATTATCACAGCTATTCCTAAGGTTTCGAGATAATGCTCATAGGTATAGAATTATTTGAAGCTTTGATCAAACTGAAGTAAATTCCAGCAGGATGTAGGACTAAATAACTTGTATTTAGGTGAGTTGTCGCGTGATCATTAGAAACAATTAACGTGCGGAGCAGCATTTTGTATCATAGGTGGGTTTCACCTAATTGTGACCAGAGCTTTTATTTCCCGCCATGGTCATCAACGCACAGTGATAGCCTAGCGATGTGACCGTCGGACTGTTAAGTCACAGGTCTCAAGTTCGAACCCAAGACCTCTGATTTTTCGGATTCATGTGCGTATTCTATAATAATTATCATTGCATCGGTGAAACAAAACATCATGAACAAACCAGCTTGTCTGAGGAATATTTCTCGACGGCATGTAAAGCCAAGTCAGAGGCCCATGGGTGGCAAAAAAACTCTGACACTAGGTTAGGCACTAACCATACCAGACAGAAAGAAAGATGGTCATCTTTGCGCTCATATTACTCGACTCCTCTATGTGTTCTGTCCCTTATGTAACTCGTACTATCCATCTTGCTCTTTCCATCTCACTTACCACCTAGAATAACCCAGCCACATTTTTTCTCCTGCCATTTCCTCACCAGAACAATTCCCAATTTACTCTGAAGAGCATAAAAACAAGCTCTAGGCACGGAATAGTTTCTCATCTCCCTAGAAAGGCCTGTCTTCTCACAATACATAAATTTATTCATCCATAAACATCCTTCATTCCATATTCCAGAAGGTATAGGATGTCGTAAAGTGTTGCAACCACAATTGTGTTTTCCCTGTTATACTAGAATGTAGATATTTCGTTGAAATTCAATATGGTGTTGCTGTTTCCAAATTTGTTTCAGTCGAAAATTTTGTTACCGCTCTCCGATAGACGAACTATACCTAGTAAGTTGTAAAAACGAATTGTTTGGAAAGTGTTTCTGTTATTCTTATTCTTATTTTATTCGTCGCTATGGATAAAAATCAGGAATTCAATGTCAAGGTGTACAATTTGCGAATCGTAAGAAATTTTTTTTTCATTCTTTCGTATAGTATTGAACATAAGCCTCGCCTGAGTTACCACAACGCCCTAACCTCCGTATTCCGCATCCAATCTGACCTAGACACATTTTTGACCGCCAATTAGTCGCTTGTTTCCCACTAATACACGCCCCAGCGCCACTGTGAAGGTTAAGAACCTTTTAAATCGAGAATTTTGCACGCTAAAGTTCCCGTTAGCTTTGTAAAAAATAGATGTCCTTTATGATTAATTATCACGAGCAGTAATCGTGATTTTGTATGTAGTTCGTATTTATATGATCAGAGTGTTTCGCACTCCACCAGACAGTTTACGGCGTGACTTATTCCATCTTGTTTGGCAAGAATACCCATTCCCTCAATAAGAAGCAGATTTTTGTACCTCCTAGTAACTCTATAGTCTGGCTCAGCTGCTACTCAACAATGACAAAATATGATTAATTCCTTGAGCTACATCTCTACCCAGCCCACAAAACACATAACATACACATTGAAGACCCGCCAACAACCACACATACAGCCTATTACTAATCGCAATTACAATAGCCGTCCATTGATCACAATCGTTACCAAAGTTTATTAGCAAAACGTGAGATTTCCTCCTATCTCGCAGCTCTTGATAAATTGTTGTTGTGTAAAATCAACGGGTATAACATTAATTACTTCTCTAGTTATCTTTAACTTTGTGTTATTATATAATTTTGTTGGTGTTTCTAAGGGTTTAGTTGGAACAGATTTGTGTTGAGTGTTGTTGTGGTTTGGGTTAGTTTTGTGTGATAAGGACAAATTAGACTGTGTATGGGTCAAAGGTAATGGTTTAAAGACTGTAAAGAATTGTCCTTTTTTGTGTTAATGATAGCATCAGTGTGGCGTCAGTCTTACCAAGGGGTATCGTATTACACTGGGTTATGGGGGTCAGATAGGCAGTCGCTCCATGTAAAATACTGGTATTCAGCTGCATCCGGTTAGTCTGGAAGCCGGCCCCAACATGGTTGGGAAAATGCTAGGCAGATGATGATAGCATCAGTGTGATTAGATATACCAATGCTCAGCAGTAGACTGCTTTAGGGTGATGATAAATAGCATTGGGGGCGGCATACCACATCATCTGCCTAGCCTATTCCCAACTATGTTGCAGTAGGCTTCCAGTCTAACTGGATGCAGCTAAATACCAGCATTTTACATGGAGCGACTATCTATCTGACCTCCACAACCCAGCTAGTACTGGGTTATACGATATCTCTTGGTAACACTGGTTATCAGAATTTCGGGCCACTGACTACCTGCAACGACTACGAAATGACAGCCGGGACCAACGGCCTAACGTGCTTTCCGATACACGGAGGAAACTCGGTATGTAATGGTTGGTCACCCATCTACGGGCCAACCTAACGTTGGACCCGAGTAGCTGTTATCATTTAGTAGCACTTAATGATAACAGCAGATGTCGAACTGTCAGATAGATAATTAATATACCATATATTTTTGTGATAAGCCTTCGCTCCACTTCCGAGGTCAAAAAGCAGTTACGTAGTCACCTATACAAATTCTCGATCCTTCCACATATCTATCCTCAATACCAACAGAACCTTGACTCATATCATCATTTGTAACCTACCTAGCGCCTCTCAGAAAAAAAGGTATAAAGATAAATAAGCTAGAACAATTCACAAAAGGACCAAGGACGCATACTTAGGTAAAGGTTGCTCAAGTGTCAAGAATATATAGCCTCGTATACGCCACATAGGTGAGGACTAGCAATATGCGTCGCCAAATAAAACCTAGTGCTCGTCGTATTTCCGACATTTTCGTACCGTTTTGGGTGACGCAAGTTAGGAGCTGTCGGATATGAAATATTCTTATAGAATAGAAATTTATATTTAAAAAAACTGACTGCTTTGTTCGTCTTATGAGCGCCAGCACGACTTAGGCGGTTCTTGGGTTAATGAGTTAATCCCTGTCAGAATTGTGCCCGGTTGATAGTGAAAGGCTGGAATTGCAAGATTGGAATTAAACACAAATAGCCAAAGAACAACCAACAAATGGCAACATAATATTTCAATTCAGTTCACCATTGTTCATCATCTGCCTAGTCTTTAGCCAACAATGTTGGGGTTGGCTTCCAGTCTAAGCGGATGCAGCTGAATACCAGTATTTTACATGGAGCGACTACCTATCTGACCCCCACAACCCAGTTACTACCGTGTAATACGATACCCCTTGGTAAGACTGACGCCACACTGATGCTATCATTAACACAAAACAGGACAATTTTTTAAAGTCTTTTAACCATTATGCATGCAGCTGAATCCCGGTATTTTATATGGAGCGACTGCCTATCTGCGCTCCACAACCCAGTTAGTACTGGGTAATACGATACCCCTTGGTAAGACTGGTTATCAAACTTTCGGTCCACTGACTTCCTGTAACGACTGTCAAACACCCACAAATGATAGCCGGGACCAACAACTCATCGTGCTTTCCGAGGCACCGAGGACACTCGGTATGTAGTGGGTCACCCATCCTAGGCAAGCGCGGCTTAACCAGAAGTTTAATCCGAGTGGCTGTTATTATCTAGCCACAAGCTCCTCAATTCAGTTCACCATTATCATAAGAATTTAATTCCGCAAAGTTTTTGTATTCGCTGCGACATAAACCTAGTTCCCCGTTAACTCTATGTTAAGTTATGTCCCCATGTCAGCATATCACACGTTTGTGAATCAAGTACGTGTCACTAGTTTTCAACAAAAATGAAACATAAGAACACCGCTCCTCCATAACTTTAGCCCAAACCCCAAAAACTTGGCGTGAATTGTTAGTTCAGAAATCGTAGCTAACTCGAAGCAATAAGTCTGCGACCCGGCGTGACGGCCGCTCCTTTAAACACACGCCACTTGACTCCTTAATGTATGGATTGTTTTGGCGCAGTTCGGTGTTCTGCTAAATCGGACCCTTGTACCTTTGTGGCTTGTACCTTTGCGGCTTGGGGATAGTTTCGATATATGTAGCTGTGGTTACGTGTGTTGTAGACTTTTCTGGTTAGAAAACCAACATATTGCGTGTAATTTTTTGTTGCAATTTTTAACATTCTGTAAGTGATTTGACGGAATTTGCGCAATTTTAAACAATGTTAAAAAGGGTCTACGCTAGTTGCTACGACGTAGCTGATGTGCTACGCTTTCGTAAAGGGTATTAAACACTCGCCATTTAATTCCTTATTGTCGGACCTGTACGTTTGTAGCTTGTACCTTTACGATTTGGGAACGGTTTCCTCACAGCTTTGGTTACGTGTGATCTGGATTTTTCATGTTAGAAAAAAAACAGACTCCGTCTTTATGAAACTTTTTGCTATTTTTAACATTATGTAAGTGATTAACTAAATTTGCGCAATTTTTAACAATGTTAAGAAAAAGGGTCTACGTATGTTACTACGGCGTAGCTGATGTGCTACGCTATAAATACTCGTCACTTGAGTCCGTACGGATTGTTCATCACAGCCGAGGTTACAAAGTGACTTTTCTTGTTAGAAAACAATTAGATTCTGTGTATGATGAATTTTTTGTTGCTATTTTTAACATCCTGTTTGAGATTTGACGGAATATGCGTAATTTGTGTTGATGCTATGGCGTAGTTGCTACGGCGTAGCTGATGGGTTACGCTTTCGAAGCGGGTATATTATTCTTCGAGCCATTTTACTATGTGTTTTTATCAGTCGATAAACAGCCTGTACAGTGTTTATTTTAATTTTTGTCTTCATATTCAGCACAAATCGAGCCATCATTACCAATGATCCAAAACCATAATTCAATTAACAACCAGTTACTAATCATCATCCATTTCGTATTGGAACGATGATTTCGTTAGTTCTAGCATTGACTAGCCTTTGCCTATCAGTGTGGCTATTATAGCCTATTAGCATCGATATTAGGCTTCATTTAAACCATGAGTTAGGACATTATGAAACGTTATTATCTTATGGGGAATGGTGTTTTGCAGAATTGCATTAGGTCATATTTATTTTCATTAGGAATTTGAATACATTTTCGTGACATTGATGTTCTATTTAATTTTGTTAACATAATTTTGAATTAGTTTTCTGTTCAATTGCGTATTGGTCTTGTATTACCTAAGTAATTCTATGCTAATACACTCGTGTTAAAATAATACGGGGTCGATGACGAAAATCCCTTTAATTTGCAAATTAAAAATGGTACCTACCTGAAACTAACTTTATAATACAGAGAATTTCAGTATAGTATGAAATAAAACCTCAAATAATCTACAACGTACAGTTTTGTTAATTTCACCAGCTCTATTATTTTAAGAGTAATTTTAGTTTATCGTACTGACCCTGAATTATAAATATGAAAGTAACTGTTTGCAACTTTTCCGCACCCTACGGTTGAATAGGTTTCGATGTAATTTAGCAGATATGTAGATTGTAGACCATGACCTGGATTAGCACTTTTTTTTCATTCCAGTACTACGTTCTTGATTATTTTTAACCTCCACGAGAGACGCCACAGGCAAAAGCTAGTGATTATGTTTATGTTTTAGGAGGTTTGTTTATGTTTTAGTAGTTAATAAACAAAGGAGGTTTAGAACATGGTTTTTTTTTACCCAGGTGCTACATCACGTGGGATCATTTTTGTCCTCCAGGAGGGCAAAGCCACGGGCATAAGCTAGAGTTAATATGTATTTATTTCTGAAGAGGTTTTAGTTGATAAACAAAGTATTATGCAAACTAAATATTATTTAGAATGCCTATTTTGTCTCAGAATTGTAGAATTTTGCCAATAGTTTGTGAAGTACGCAGTATTTTGAACAAACAAAATATTATTTTCATGGAAAGTCTGAATATTTTATCAGATTTTCTATGTTACCCAAATTCAAAATTCGTCAAAATAATTCTCACTAAAGCTTTAGTTTTGAAAGAAATAACCTTCGAAGATAAAATAGCAATTGTAAATGCCTCAAAACATATTATCGATATTTGTTTGACCTTTAACTACACGCGCTGTTTATAGTACATACAAACACGTGTGGGGTCTAGAAGTATCCCCAACAAAGTTAATTTATGTTTATAAATAATTGAAGCAAATAACTCGAATATTCAAATTTTCCCCTTTGTCACATCCAAACCAGGAAGGACCTAAAAATGGAATCTTGCCCATAAACACAAACATCTTCTGCCGGATTATTTCCTACTATATCTTCACTATATATCGAATCTTGAATAAAATCGTGAAATATCATCATCATGAAGATAGCGACTCATTATCATAACTATGAGAAAATAAAAGCAAATTACTTTAGCTGGATATCGTAAATAAGTACTACATAAAAGCATGCGTGGGATCTGCAGGGACCACACCAATACAAAGTAGGTACTTACCATTGCAAGACCACAGAAAAAGTTCATCAGTCGAGTGACCCTGTGGCACACTACCAATACCTAATATGGCAAGACAGTCTGTATGAAGTATCCAACATAAAAAAAAAAACTAACCTAAAAATTATCTTGAGAGGTCTACTCAGACACCGTCCGTGTATTTAAAGGTTAATGTCAGGGCCCGTACCACCTCTTAAAGCAATGTGTCACTGTAATGTGGGAAAGAGATGGCAGTGTTAGGCCTCCAGGTCGTAAGACTGAAAACAAATGAAAATCAAAATCGATTCAATGAACTTTCACCAATCATAACCATTTACAGGTCAACGCGAAATAATTTCTCCATAACTGTCAGCTTAAATTCAAAGATAGACTCATCAAAAATAATAACAGACTGTAAACTTTGATAGTGCGAAATTGGTCTAACCTGAACACAGAAAATATGGATGCAAAAGGTCGATTTCATACAATGAACGAAATCGCACGTACACATAGAAACGCTTCACCCCCGCACCCGCGACCGTCATTTGTTTGGGATCACCGTACGTATGTGTCTATGTGTGTGTGCGCTTGTTTTAACCCGTTATATGGATCTGGTCTTCTGTACCTATCTTTTTCCTTTATGAAGGGTAGCTAGACCGTAATTATTAACAGTCCCTTAAGACCAGTAGTCTCTTTAAGACTTAGTTAAGCTATTATAACTTGAGTTACTTGTTCAAAGCGATAAGAAGTTTTGATAAAGATTGTGGGTGTCATTCAACTTAGTTTTGAGTTGTTTCCTTTTGGTGTTCGGAGCATCAATTTACTTTTACCTCTTGACCTTGACTTCACGATCAAAAGGACACGAGTCTTGCGACAGGAACTGCAGAGAAAAAAAAAACCGGCCAAGTGCGAGTTGGGCTCGCACACCGAGGCGTCCGGATAAACTTGTAGGTATTTTGATATTAAACTACATATTATCGATTTTCAGGTCAACGGAAAGTACCCTTTGAAAACCCAAAATCATCATCTGCTTAGCCTTTTCATAACTATGTTGGGGTCGGCTTCCAGTCTAACCGGATTCAGCTGAATACCAGTATTTTACATGGTGCGACTGCCTATCTGACCAAAATATGCGACATAAACGGTCATATCTTTTGATCGCGTTAACTTGCATGATTGATTTTTTCACTGGTCTAAGGGGTAACCATCTTGATTATTAATAACTAGTGTGTTAATTTCAGCTTGATATCTCCACGCGTTCTTGAGAAAACGGGTCTTGACAGACGGACAACAAAGTGATTCTATAAGGGTTCCGTTTTTGCAGACTGTGTCCGTTTGTGCAGAACCCTAAAAATGGAAAGAAATTGTTTGAAACATACCAATATAGTCACCGTTACTAAGTGGCCCACGTTTTACTTGCTGTTAGTCGCGTCAGAAGTTGCATGACAGAAGGCTGTGAACGCGGTTTAGTCCCATCTCGGCACCCATGAATTTATTTATCATGCCCATGAAACATTCCTATCTCGGCACGCCATACGGTAGACAAGTTTTTTTATTCAATAATAAATTACTATTAGAATGTTTGCCGTCCACATTATGGACAGGTTTAAAAAAAAAAACAATAATAAGGGTGCTCTCAGAATGTTTGCCGTTTCCTTAAGCATGTTATGGTTCCGGCCTTACCTATAAAAGTTACTATAATGTTTAATATTTTTATACGCAAACCCTGCGAAGCGAACTACAGCTGTTTTGATATGGAAAGAAAAATTCGAGTGCGAGCAGGGTTTGAACCTGCGACCTTCCGATTCAGTACACACACTAAATAACAAAGGTTTACAAATTATTATATTAGATTTAATAGACATGATCTCATACTGTAGCACCATGACAGCCACTACCACTAATAGCTCAGAATTTGATTGTTCCCAAAAACCACAAAAAGAAATAACTGGTGCAGACTTACAAAATAATGCTCAGTTTTTTCTATAAATACATAAATATACTTCACCAAAACATAGCGGGACTGATGAACAAATCAGATACACTGACAGTCAAAATAGAAGAGCTTCACAATGCAGGAACTAATATTGATGTAATTTGTTTAACTGAACATTTTATTGAGACGGGTTATGAACATTATTTTGTTGCATATACCACCATATATTTGTCAGCAGCTTTCTTTTCTAGAAAGGCTAAGCGCGGGGGTACGTGCATACTTGTTAGAGCCGGACTTCAATTTAGAGAAATATCTGACGTAGCAAAACATTCAGTGTCGGGTGTCTTTGAATCCTGTGCCATAGAACTAATACATCATAACATTATTATTATTTGTATATATCGCATACCTAAACACAATTACAATATATTTTATGAAAAATTAGAGGATATATTAAGAAAAAATTGTTCACTCTCTAATAAAAAAATAATCCTAACTGGCGACTTTAACATTGACATCTTAAAAAGAAATAAAATTACACTAGAATTTGAATATTTTCTTGCACAATTTAATCTTAAGTTAGCCCTTGATAAGCCTACTAGATTAAGCAGCAACACCTTTTTTTTTTTTTTTTTTTTTTTTCCGGATGGGAAATCATCAAATGACCCCCCCCACTCTGGGCGGAGCGGAAGGGAGTGTCAGACTTGTACTGACTAAAACCCATCCATGTTCCTTCTTTGCCCTTTGTGTTCCAGGGCCACGGTATCTCTTTCGAACAGTCCCGCAGCCCTGGTAGGCATCGGCCCTTGCGGACCCCTACTTATTTGCTGACATCTCTTTGAGGCGCACGTGGAACACGAACGCGCCGTCGACACGGCCTGTCGTCATAAGACGGCCGGACGGCGAGCTAGCCCATAACTTGCCGTCCACAGGCCCGCGCCTACGGTGGCCGGGAGCCACCACGTGACCCCCGACGCCCAGGGCGTCTCCCGCGGCGGCTGGGACGTGAGGTTCTTTCCCTCTCACGTCCCGCCACCTCCTTCACTAGCATGACTGCTTCACAGAAGGTGGTGACGGCTTCCCATTCCCTCTCGCTCCGGACCATGGCTTGAACCAGGGCCGGACGCGAGAGATCGCCGCCGCCAATCGCCGCTACAAGGACACGGCGGTGCTCCGCCCAAGCGGGGCAGACCTCCACGGTGTGCTCCACCGTGTCCTCCGGACGATCCTCGCAGTGGAAACACCCGGGCGTTTCCTCCCGCCCGATTCGGTGCAGGAACCTCCCGAAACAACCGTGTCCGGTGAGGACCTGCGTCAGGCGGTAGGTGAGGGCGCCGTGGCGCCTCTCTAGCCACTCCTCAAAGAGGGGACTTATCGCCACTATGGTGGCGTGCCCTGCACGGGGTTGCGACAGTCGCTCTCTCCATGTCGCCATGAGATCACTCCGGAGGTCTGTCCGCTGAGCGGCAATTTGCCGCGGCAGCAGCAACACCTGCATAGATAACTTTGCCCACACCTACAGAAAAGACTGTAAAGCACAAATAATTGACTTAATTCTGTCAGATCATACATCTCAAATATTAAGTGTACCTATTTATAAATCATGTAAACTAAAATTTTGGAAAACTCAAAAACAAGACATATGCCCAGAAAACTTAGAGAAGTTTAAAAATTATTTGAATAATTTATCTTTCACACAAGTTTATAGCACTAATGATGTAAATGACTCGTATGACTTTTTTGCAGATGATTTTTTGATGCTATATAATCTATGTTTTCCAACAAAATATGTAACGATTAAAACTAATACTAAAATCAAATGGATATCGCGTGGAATAAAAAACTGTAGTCAAAAGCAGAGAAAATTACTTTGGGCATATAGATTTAAACCCGACTGTAAAAATAAACTTGATTTTAAGAATTATACTAAGATTTACAAAACAGTTATACGACTAACACAGACAACTCAAAATAACCACTTCATAAATACTTCTCAAAACAAAGCAAAAGCTGCATGGCAAGTAATTAACAAATCCAAATTTCGCCTACCACAACATCTAATACCGTCCTTAAAGAGAGGTAATTCCACTATCACACACCCCACGGATATTGCAAACGAATTTAATAACTTTTTTATAGATGTAGTTGAAAAAAATATAAATAGTAACGTTACTTCGACTAGTAAAAATACTTATAACAACTTAACTCCACAATCATTATATATGCAACCAGTTTTACATATTGACCTAATAAAAATAATAAATAATCTTAAAAATACAAATACTATTGGCCACGATGGAGTATGCACTCAAGTTGTAAAATATGTCAAAGAAGTTATAGCAGCACCACTAACGCACATTATTAATTTATGCATAACTAATGGTGTTTTTCCCAATAGTCTGAAAAAAGTCATTATTAAGCCCTTATTTAAAAGAGAGGATAAATCAGATGTTAAAAATTATAGACCCATTGCCAAAATTCCTATTTTTTCAAAAGTAATCGAAAAGGTAATTTACAATTGCATTTATAATTATTTTGAAAAAAATAAGTTATTTTGCACTGAACAAAAAGGATTTCGTAAAAATACAAACATAAATATGGCATTGTTCGACCTACTCTCTTATATTATGACGTCTGTCGATGAAAGAGCTCCGGTATGTGCTATATATACCGATATGACGAAAGCATTTGACTATGTGAATCATAAGATTTTGCTAAAAAACTGTATGGCTGTGGAATCCGAGGTAATATTTTAAAACTTTCAGAATCATTTCTGGATAACAGATCCCAGTGCACAGAAATATCACAACTATGCCAAAAAAGCAATTTAGTACACCGTATTTTATAGCTTACTTTTTTTAATATACATAAATGATCTCCCAATATACATTCCTCAGAATATGGTTCTTTTTGCCGATGACAGTACAGCTGTTGTAAAATGTAATAATCATGTTGATTACGAGAATGATATAAATGATTGCCTCAACAAAATAATTAACTGGCTGAATAGCAATAACCTTGTGATTATTTTAATAAAACAAAAGTAATGCACTTTCATCAAAGGTGTGAAAAACCTCCAGTTCATGTTACTTATGAAAAGTGCCAAATAGAAGATACAAACAAAGCAATTTTTTTAGGTATAATGCTTGATAGTAAACTAACATGGAAACCTCATATCGAAGAAATTTGTCTGAAATTAAATAAATCTGCATATGCATTGTTTCAGCTGTCGAAAAAAGTTAATACACAAACACTTTTAATAGCGTATCACGGATTGGTTGCATCAGTTCTGAGGTTTGGTATTCTTTTTTGGGGGCAATCTACAGATCGAGAAATTGTTTTTAAAGCGCAAAAACGATGTATTCGGTCCATGTGTGGCTTAAAAACTATCGAAACTTGTGAACCTCATTTTAAATCATTAAAATTACTGACTATGCCAGCTATGTACATTTACGAAACTGCTTTATTTGTTAAAGTCAATTTACACCTATTTCAAAAATTATCCGAAGTAAAAAAGACTCATTGGAGTCTTTTTTACTTCGGATATTTTTTTTTGCGTTCTCAATATGTGAATAAACTATTCGACAATAAATGCAGAACCGCTTTACTTAAAAAGAGTTTTTTTGGCATGGCTCCGAAAATTTATAATAAAATACCCGATAACACAAAAAATTTGCCACTATTAAAGTTTAAGAAAAATATATACTCGGTGTTAATAGAAAAATGTTATTATACTGTAGAAGATTTTCTCAATGATAATTTTTAACATTTTGTGTGCAATAAACGTTTGATGTAATTTTTAAATATTTTTAAGTCTGTTTCTCTTTTTAGGTTAAATTTAAAATAGTTTTTATTTTTTGTTTATTTTCTTATAAGTGTTTAATTTTGTTTATTTTGCCGTTTCTGTTAGTTTTTTTTTTTGTGTTTTGTTTTACTGTTTGCTTTTATTTTCAATAATATTTGTACGCCTTCACGGCAAAACATAGCGCCCATTTAATTAACCTAAGACCTTTATGTAATACCTATGTTTCACAAATAAATATTCTGATTCTGATTCTGATTCTGATACACCGGACGTCTTAACCAATTAGACCATCGCACCCCGCTCACATAATTTATTACAACGAATTTCCTTTCTGTATGTTTAGTAAAAATAACACAAAGGATTTTATATGGTTTCTACTAAAATGACTCTCTCATCATAAACTTTAATTGCCATTTCACGCGGTGACAAGCAGCGATCGTAAAATTTTTAACACTACCGCTGCATGCGGTGCACTTTTCAGCGGTTTTATTAGGGTTAGAATATTGCTCACCTTCAAAATAAAGTGTTTGGTTTTTTGTCACTTCATTTCGCACTCAAAGTACATTAAAAGTACAACATTACGAAGAATTTTAACTGTTTACGAGAACTTTTTGGCGATCACGGGATGATATTCCCTTAACACTAGAAACGGGATATTTACCATGTTTACTGATTTCTTTGAGTTCCCAATATTTCGGCGCAGTTGCAAGCACCACGATCACGATAAACTGAAGTTATTAGTCGGTGTTTATGAAAAGACAAATCGAATTTGGATCGGATCGGATTCGGTCGTTGTTAATGATAATGTTAGTGACTATGATAGTTTAAAATCTTAGATATTCCCTTATTACTAATATACTTTTTTGTTGTTTTATAACTCGATAACATTCGCCATTGCTCGGTCGTTTAGTTCTAGTGTAACATTTCATGTATCATAGTATCATACGAACTTTCTTCTGGTAGCCTCTCTATCATAATCTTAAATCTCTTTGTAAAAGTTCAACATTCGAAACCTAAAAAAGTCATGTGAACTTTTCGGCGTCTACGAGTTATTTTTTGTAATAAAGGCTTTTTTGTTGTACTTTAGTCTTTTTGTTCAATTCAATGGGGTTCAATGAACAAGTGTACGTCCTTCACCGAAGAATAAAGAACAATTACCTCCATACCAACGAGTTCATATTTCATTGTTCTTTTCATGTCTTACCAACATTATATCGTACAATACCTCCGTAGGCCACGAAATATGGCTCTCACGGCAAATTACACGGAACACGTGAATCGTCACAGCCAGTATCACATGTGGCAGAGTTGTGTGACGAATGACGTCATATCTCACACATACACTTACCCATGAAGTGGATTAAGTGGTGCTTTCAACCGCTTGATGTATGGACGCGGATCTTACTTGATTCATAAGGACCATTTTCGCGTAACGCGGTTGGTACTATGGAAGCGGTGTGTCATTTTGTTTTCGCTTCTGTCTGTCGGTGCTTATTGTTCCAGTGGTTCTTTAAAGAGAATGATGCTTAATTCATAAGGGCTAAATCCGCGTGGCGAGGATTTTGACGTTGCCTGAAAATGATTCTCTTAGTACTTTATTAGGAGTATTCTGTGTAGTTTCACTCTTGATTTGTGAGCTTAGGTTTTTTTTTTGCTAAAGTGTTGTTGGTAATCTAGTATTGTTTTGAACTGCTTGATTTATGAATGTGGTTAGCGCTTCATGTATAAGGACCATATTCGCCACTCTTTTTATTTTTACTCCTAACAAATTACGTTTTAATGTTGTGTTCATTTTTCACTTTTATTTCAAAAGGCCACAGGCCAGACATAATCTTTAACCATCCATAAAAATAAGTGTTTAAATGTGGGTAGGCCAACATTAACAACTAATTTAAGCCTCACAGATGACAAAGTAACTGGATTGTTACCTAATAAAAAAAGTATCAAACAGAGAATATTATTCAAAATAAAGCAGTCATTTTACATCATCATTTCATGACCTTACTTTGATATTTGGTTTGTTGAATTAACGCCCGAAGGTAATTATGATTTAATTATATACATAAATTGTAAAAGCTACGGTTTATTTTTATTTGTATGTACACCAAAAAGTTATATTTTTTAACTTCTAAAATGTGGGTAACCGTTTGTTCTAAATGTTAGTTATGTAATAATAATTTCCTATCGTAGCTAATCACTGATGGCCGCAGTTGACAAGGTCAGTCTGTGGATGGGTGACCACGCATTAGATACCGAGTTTCCTTCATGACTCTGAAAGCACGTTAAGCCGTTGGTCCCGGTTGTCATAATATATGTCATTGACAGTCGTTACAGTAGTCTGTGGTCCGAAAGTCTGTCAATCAATCTTACGAAGGGGTGCAGTATTATCCAGTACTAACTGGGTTGTGGAGGTCAGATAGGCAATCCAAGGCCTCATGTAAAATACCGGTATTCAGCTGCAGCCGGAAAGACTGGAAGTTGACCTTAATAAACTTGAGAAAACGCTGTAACTAATTACTGATCTGCATCCGGTTACACTTAAAACAGACTTCTACAAAATAGAAATAAATCTAGGCAATAATTATTTAAGTCATAGATTTTCACTACTTCGTCAAAAAAAGTACCGTTCTCTTTCATTGACAAGGTGATTCGAATAGCGCTGTCTCACTCAATCATATACACATACAGACTGACAGACAATGATAATGACTGTTGCTAAACAAGCAATACTTACTTAGTCAGTGATAGCCTAGTGGTGTGAGTCGGACTGCCAAGTCATAGGTCGTATTGTATAAGTATCACTTGCTTCGGTGAAGGAAAACATAGTGAGGAAATCTGCATCTCCGGCGAGAGGTATTTCTCGATGGCATGTAAAGCCAAGTCAGCGTATGCGGCATAAAAACTACTAAAACGACACCAGGTTAGGCAATAACCACAAGAAAAAAGAGAAAACATGAAGAAAC
This sequence comes from Noctua janthina, assembly GCA_963576755.1. Taxonomy (NCBI): domain Eukaryota; kingdom Metazoa; phylum Arthropoda; class Insecta; order Lepidoptera; family Noctuidae; genus Noctua; species Noctua janthina. The sequence continues at coordinate 13,619,586 of OY755069.1, read as the reverse complement.
AATACTGGGTGGACAACCAATTAGGTGGAAAGACGACGGACTTGACGGTACTTTTACTGCATAGCCATGACTCAAAAGCACTAAAAGTGGAGAGATTTCAAAGCTACCTACCTAAGCATTGAGTGGCCTAATGTTGAAGAAGGAGAAGAAGATAAAAATACAGAAGAACATAATAAGAGAAATTCATGGTTTATTACTACAGTCTTCTCACTAATCGCATTATCGAGAACAAAGTGAGTACAGAAACAGTAGTACCTCCCCGTGCAATTTTATGTGGCAACTTATCATCTTTGGCGGAGCTATTTTTCGAATGTTTTACCTCGTTTAGCTGATGTTTGGTTCCTTTGATGACATCCTGTCTATTAGGTGTAGCTATCAACCTTTGTATGCCACGTTTTTCCTTTGTTCATACGTGAATATTTTTCAGGTATTTGGGTGAATATTTGCATGAATCTCTTTGCGTGTTTTTTTTCCCTTAAGGCACCAAAATATGTATGTAATGTTCTGTTGGGACGTGTTTGAGTATATTATTTACTTGCCTGACAGGTGAAGACAGAAATCTTGGCGTCAATTTTCATAGTTCAGGAAGTTGTTTGTTGAACCGATTTATTGTTGGCTGCCATGGTAATAATACTAATAAGCAGTTATTATTGGTACGTGTTTAATCAATTATCCGCCTAGTTCTAGGCAACATAATAAATATGATTGTGATTTTGATCTTGCATGTGCTGTATTTTATTCATATACCGTCGCAGCCTGTCTTGTCTATACAAATAAATAAAATCGAAGTGTCTGTTTGTACTTTCAAAATAGTAGCTTTTTTACTGAATGCGTATGAAAGAAAATACGGTACTTATAACGAAAAAAAATCTTTCTAATTTTTGTCTGACAGTTCGTCTGTCTGACTGTCTGATTGTTTCGGCTAATCTCCGAAACGGCCGGACCGATTTTGACGGGAGTTTTACTGGCAAATAGCTAAACTTAAAAGAAATAAAAGGGTTAGGTTGTTTTAGGTTTTTTTTATTAGGATTAGGAATCCATGCAACAAAAAATCAAAGCCCTGAAATTATTAACAAATCCGACTCCAATAGGGAAGTAATATTTTATAATAATTTCACGCGTCGAAGGTCGCAGGGAACAGCTAGTCCTTTCATGTAAGTCGTCATTTCAGTGGCCAATACCTTTCTAGTCATTATTACCTAACATCTTTCACACAGCTGTTTTTGAAAGAAAAATTCGAGTGCGAGCAGGTTTGAACCTGCGACCTTCCGATTCAGTACACCGGACGTCTTAACCAATTATTATTGATGATTAATGATTATGATATATGATTTTTATTTTTATTTGCTTATTTTTTTTTTTCTTTTTATGTCAAAAACAGCTGTAGTTCCCTAGGCAGGGTTTGCGTATAAATATATCTTTCACACACTCCATCCATCGTTTCTTAAGATGTTAAAGATGATTCGTTTTTACTACCCGACGTAGCGACGTGCCTAGCCTTTTCCTAACTATGTTGGGGTCGGTTACCAGTCTAACCAGATGCAGCTGAATACTAGTATTTTACATGGAGTGACTTGCCTATCTGACCTCCACAACCCAGTTAGTACTGGGTAATACGATACCCCTTGGTAAGAATCTGGTTGTCAGACTTTCGGGCTACTGACTACCTGTAACGACTGTCAAAGGTCTACAAATGACAGCCAAGACCAACGGCTTGACGTGCCTTCCGAGGCACGGAGGTAACTTGATATGTAATGGGTGGTCACCCATCCAGGGACCAACCCAGGCAAGCGCAGCTTAACCTGAAGATCAACCCGAGCAGCTGTTATTATTAAGCAATGAGGTTTTTACTACCCATTGGTATTAATTACTATGCCTCTAGCCGTTATCGCACATTGTACTTAGAAGATTTCATGCTTCTGGGATAAATAAATTCCTTCTGAGCAACGCATAACTTTCTCTGTCTAGATACTTTAAGCGGGGTTATGAAGATAAACTCTTATAACACTACTTTTCTTTCACATCACGAACTACTCTTTCGCGAGAAGTATTGTATAATCGCAGCTTAGTATCATACTGACCTCTTTCATTCAGCTTCCAATTGATGTTGTTTCTTCTTATACGAATACGTTATAAATGTGTTAATAGCTCGTGGCTAAATAATAACAGCCGCTCGGATCGATCTTTAGGTTAAGCCGTGCTTGCCTAGGTTGGTCTGTGGATGGGTGACCACCCATTACATACCAAGTTTCGTCCGTGCCTCGGAAAGCACGTTAGGGTGTTGGTCCCGGCTGTCATTTGTAGGTCTTTGACAGTCGTTACGGGTAGTCAGTGGCCCGAAAGTCTGACAACCAGTCTTACCAAGGGGTATCGTATTACCTTGTACTAACTGGGTTGTGGAGGTAAGATAGGTAGTCGCTCCATGTAAAATACTAGTATTCATCTGCATCCGTTTATAGTGGAAGCCGACCCTAACATAGTTGGGAAAAGGATAGGCAGATGGCATGTGTTAATTAAATTGATTGTACAATGACTTGCACTGTTGAAAAAAACAAAAAAACCTTAGAAGATCTAGCACAAATAGAACATCATGCGTAGGTATTAAACGTTGTTTCTCCAAAAGCACTTATTTGTATTTGTTTACATATTTGGAAACTAAATTGCAAACACAGTCTACATAACTTGGTCTATGAAACTAGAAGTTGATTCTTCTGTTTTGTAAGTTTGAAGTAGAACAATGAATCTTGCTGCTTTAATGAAAGCTGCAGGCTGTTGATACAAGGCACACGTTAGTATTCTAAGCTTTACTGGAATTAGAATAAAGTTTGTTTTGTTTGTGACTTCAGAATTTAACGACTGCTAGGAAGATAGAGGTTTTATGTACCTAACACATTTGTGTATGTTATTAGGTCCTGTAGAGCGCCAGTGGGTGTGACGTTGGATTTTGAGTACCTTTGATGCAATGCATACAGCAGTTTTAGCCTTAACTTATCCGGAGACCTCCAGTCTAAACCTATTTTCGTAATTAACCCTTAATTACTCGCATGGGGTCAAAGCACTTTCGCATTAAAAAAATAAGCACTTGCCACGGTCCGAGTTTCCCCGCGCCCCCGCTAGATTCATAACTCGCGCCAAAGTTTGCATTTTAGTAGCGGGTCAGATTCTGAGTCTGAGATAACACAAAGTGATCACGATAGTGCTAGTGAAATCGAGGCATTTGTTTTTTTTTAATTTGTGAGCAATGATCACTCTGAAATATACTGCCAAATGCCAACAGTGTGATAAAAGTGGTTCGGAGAGTTCCTAAAAATATTTATAAATTTTAACTTTGATCTCAGTATATTATGTACTAATTGTTAATTTTTGATGATTATTTTAAATTAGTTTTTTTATCTTTATTATAGAAATAATAAAGTACTTTAATAATAAAAAAAAGTTTTTATTAGATATTTATTAATTAAATATTTAAAATAATTCCTACAATTTGGGGTCACCTGTGACGCCATGCGAGCAGTGTAATGTTCTTCGTGCGAGTAATTAAGGGTTAACGAAACGTACAATCAAATTATTTGGACCCACCAAATAATTTGATTGTACGTAAATACTATTCCAGTCTTATTTTGTTCCGCCGGTAAGTATTGTTATGATCGCGAAAATTCCGTCTCGGCAAATGCGACATAGTTTAAATATATTTAACGTAATACATTGATAAGCTTCCAGGAGGCGACAGCTTGGAGTTTATAACTCACCACGAACGTGTCTTCGCGAAGCTTCTATCAATCTGACTGTGACAAAGTAATCATTTCACTGAGCGCTTGTTTAATACAAAACATAACATAACATCACGTCTGCAATCTCTGAAGGGTTACGCAGAGGTGTACCTAATAGTACACCCACATTTCAGAGAAAAAATCTACATCTTTTTAATAAAAGAGGTGACAGACACAGTTACAGTACTAGAAATAGAGACCAATTAGTTCAGCCAGGCTTCAGACTCGCTAAAGTAGACTCATCTTTCATGGGGTACTGTTTGAGATGCTATAATAAAATTTCACAAAGTATTCTTGAACTGAATGAAACGAAATTTAAAACATGCATTAAACGCACACTATGTAAGAAAGCATATTACAAGTTGGACGATTATATCACTGATAAAAATGCTTGGCTCAATGCCGGTCCTGCTCCACAAGAACAGGGGCGCCTAAATTGATAGCATTAAATAGTATTGTTGGAGCTGCTGAAGATTGTATAACTATCTTTGCATTGTATAGATTCAATCTCTTTTGTATTATATAGCCGCCTAGCCTATATTGTGTGAGTACTATGTACTAGAAAGCTGTCATTCGCTGGAAACCTGCGTCTTTTCTTGACTTGAATGTGCCCTGGCGGTTAGGAGTATGTCATGCTCACTCAAATGTCTCGCTGATGGTGGCACGTGTGTCGGATCATTTAGCTCCCTTCAAAATGGTGTTGAATGGTGCTGATACATGCGTCATGTTCGTGAACGGGCGCTGTCAGTTGTGACTGGTCATCTCTTATTTGCCACGGCTTATTTGAATTAATTATTTTATTTTTGAATTGTTTTTACTATGGACACTTTTAACGTACACATCTTGCTGCATCGTTCTCACATAATGTACCATCTCAAAATGAATGATGTAACCAAGGTTTTGTTAAAGTATTCTGATTTAAAAGAGTGTCCATGGAGTTTCTTGCCCGTTCTTCTCCATAGAGATCTACGTTAGGGAATGGGCAACTACAGTACTTTCACAGTTTTTGTGCCTTGTGACTGGGACTGAAGCTTTATTTTACTGTTGCCTTTGTTTCGACAATTCAAAAGTGCCTGTAACTGGCCTACTTGAAATAAATGCTTTGATTTTGATTTTGATTTTGATTTTTCGCCAATTATGTTTAAGTCCCATGTAAGGGAGGCGAGCCTATTGTCATCAACCGGACGCAAATCCAGATTCCGTGGCTGCTACTAAGAAATTCCTGATGGAAAAACCCAATGACGCATTGCCCGACCCGGATCGAAACCAGGACTTCATGCTCAGCAGTCGTGCTTGCGACCACTGGACCAACGACGCAGTGCTATCTTATCGACATACTGAAACAGTAGTAAAAATACTCCCGGAGACCTTTAAAACTCTCAAAGAAACCAACCAGAGCCGAACAAAGACAAACTGAAAATCTTCAAAAACCAACGTTTCCAACCACTATTTTATTCCAACTTTTAACGAGCAGTAGTTCGTTCCGTTTCACGGGCAGTCCGTCACGGCTACCGACTTTGTTTCAACGCGCCACATAAATCTTAGCTTTAGACGAGTAGCGGGCTTTTAGGCGAACATTACTTTTGAGGTTGTGGAATCTTTCCGTGGGAACTATGGCGGGAGTTTAAAGAGTTGGAGTGGACTATAGATAGGGTATTGTGTTTTAAGATTCATGATCGGCCAAGAGGGAAGTGTGTAATGCTAGTTTTCGTTGTGTTGGCAAATTCAAGAGTTACTTAACCCCGAGTCCTTGTCGAACCGATCGGTTGCGCGAATTCGCGATCGTCACGTTCATATGTTTAGATGACAAGAAGGTGGCCTCTGTAGGAAGAGAAGATGGAGACGGTAATAGGCACGACGACTATCAGTTTGATTTGGTTTGATCAGGCCTATCGCAGCGAAATCAGTGTGTTGCCTGTCAGATTTTCTTTGCCACCATTCATCTACTGAGAACTTGCCATTGCCTATGAGTAAATGACGAAAAGGTTTAAGTTTTCTTGTCTACACTAACTAACAACAGGTTTGACTTAGGCTTTTCAGCTTTAGCTTCTGCGAGTCCAATATTTTTATACTTTTTCACCATATTTATCGCTAGAACAAGATTTACGACACGGTTGACGCAGCGGCTGAGTGATTGGCTGCTGCGCTGCGTGTCGCGGGTTCGGTCTCCCACGGATTAAATATTTGTATGGCCTACAGGTAGTTGTTCCGGGTCTGGCTGTTTGTGTATGTGAGTTTAAAGGTCTGTTAATTCACCCACGGTACAGGTAAAACTCCTAGTGTTGAGCAATGTTCTTTTTTTATTTATTTCAAGTTTTCTAATTCCTAAAGAATTGGTAAGGTATCCATGCACTGACAGTAAGTCAGCCCCACTCAAATTCTCAATGCTTCATTATTATGTTCGAAAACAAGATCATGAGAGAACGAACAGTAGTTCCAAAGAAGAAGTTCATCCAAAGACCATTCTGACAAACAACGAACCATTTCAGAAGTGTCATTCACCTCGTTCAGTCGTTCACAATGAATGACTAGAAACTTGTCGGTTTCACGGAGGGAAGAAGAAACAGATTGTGTTAAAACTAAGTTCCATGGAACAGTTCCAGTTTCAACGGAAAATATGTTAATGGTACTTTAAACTTGTTCGAATTAGTTTTCTTTTTGAATCACATCGCATTTGCTTTTTAAATAGCATCGATTTAGAGTTTAGTTTTGTGTGACGGTTAATCTGTTAGTAACACTTTAGTTTGGTTGTACGAATTTATTTTGAATCTGTGCTCTTTTTTCGCTCTTTTCGTGTTGGTTTTTGTTATCGGTTTGACATTTTATTGTTTTGTTTTTGTTCCATTGGGGAGTTGATACTGCCAGACATCCATACAAATATTATGGTAAATTCGAATGTTGATATATGTCTGCGTTTATCTTTTTTATGCTTGAACACCTAGATTTTAATGAATTTGGAACACCGGTAAAACATGATTTTAGGCTTGATAGGCAATAAGTTTTGGTATCTTTTTAAGCCGGTAGTACGCTCCCTTAGGACAATTTTCGACCTAAACACGGGTAAAGCCGCCGCCACAGCTCGTCTATTTTTTTACAAAGTTAATTGACACTATTGACACGTTGTTGCGTGGTATCTTCTCGTCCAACTTACCGCAGTGTCTCAAGACGAAAGTCTGTGACCAGTGTGTGTTGCCAGTGATTACATACGGGACCGAAACGTGGTCGCTCACAATGGACCTCATCAAAAGGCTTAAAGTCACCTAAAGGGCAATGGAGAGGGCTATGCTCGGAGTTTCCTTGCGTGATCAAATCAGAAATGAGGAAATCCGTAAGAGAACCAAGGTTACCGACGTAGCCCAAAGAATAGCCAAACTTAAGTGGCAGTGGGCAGGGCACAATGCTCGCAGAACGGATGGCCGATGGGGCCGGAAAGTTCTGGAGTGGCGACCGCGAACAGGAAGACGTTGCGTTGGAAGGCCTCCCACTAGGTGGACCGATGACTTGTACAGGTTGCAGGGATCCGCTGGATGCGAGACGCACGGGACCAGTTAATGTGGCGACACAGGCCTATGTCCAGCAGTGGACGTCTTTTGGCTGAAATGATGATGATGATGAATTGACACTATAATAATAATATATGCACTATAATAATCGAACTTTTACGTACCTCTTCCTACAACATTCTCAACAAATAACGTCATTTCTCCATCAAAATAACCTAAAATAAAAATCCAAGCTATTATAAAAACTACTCAATCAAGTCCAAAATATCTTCGGTCGCAGTGAAGTGTCCGCGCTAACAAGTTGGACCGACAAGCTGCAATATCCGGAGACTGAACACACCGACACACTTCTGATGCAGAACTGGGTAACTAACTGCACATTTTAGTGACAATTTTTTTTTAAATATGTCCGTTTTGTGTTATTTGTTAAAATTACCTTGAGTAATATAGAATAAGTTTAAAATAAGTAGTAGAAAACATCATACTTTTAGATTAGAAATACGATAAAGCATAAATTTTGTGTAAAAAAACGATATCGAGTGTACTCCTACCTAAATAACTAACTAATTTATCAATCGATGCAATACTGGTGAAGCATGTAATTTAGACGATTTTGGTTAATTTTCGTTGAAATAACAGTTATTTAAATTCAGTTATAAACAAATATACTGAAATACATATTATTATAGGCTTATAAGGGACATTCTAGGAAATCAGCTCAAAATATGACGTCACTACCACGAGTTGCATACTTTAAGCGACTGCTGAGGAAACAAACAAAGAAGTAGTTTAGAGTAGGGCTGCTTAACTTATTTATTTAAAGGCGCCTCGATACTATACTATTGCTATTTTTATTTTTGAAGATATTTTCAGAAATAATTGTATGCATGAAGTCTGGTTTTTGAATTTCTGTAATCTTAGGCTTGTTGATAATGGGTTCATAACAAGCAAAATAAAGCTTCAATCGGGTTTGAAATTCTGAAATCTGTTGTCAAAAGACGGTCGTCAGATCACCGCCGTTACCAGGCCACTTCAAATGTGTTGTCGGGCCGCCCGTGGACCTAGAGTTGATTAGCCTTGGTTTAGAGCATGCAGTGACTCACCACTTCTGATGAAATAAGGACGCGGGCGCATATCACTTGACGTCAAAATCACATCACCCGAATGAACCCCCGTGCACGGGTGCACGGGGCTTCATTGACGGTTAATTTTTCATGTTTAAATGCAGCATATAATTGCCAATATATTTAATTCTCTCAGAACCGTCTCCAATAAACACCATTAAGCTCGTTCGTTATATTTTTTACATTTTCATCATCATAATTCTTCTAGCTTTATAGCATACTTTAATGTCCCAAGTTATGCCCAGAATATTAAAAATGAGTCTTATATGTGTGATATTTTCCTCGCTTATATGACCATGAGTAGAGTGAAATGAGGAACTAAATTGACAGATATTTTTATAAAATTCTTGGTCGTTAAAGTTTTCATTTCGTGTCGGCAACGATCACTAATATGGTTTTATATGGGTGCGTTGACATACTTAATTTAGATAAAAACGCCCAGTTTTACTGAAAATATCACGCAAGCAGTATAAAACTGAATTTGGTCATCACCGAAGTTCTTACTGGGTAAATTATTTTGCTTTGTTATAATTCAGAGAAAATGCTGGCTAACTAACAGCAAAACCCTCTGACTAACCCTCGGGGATTACAGGCGTGATGTTATGTTGCATAACAGTAAATTATGTTTAAAAACACAATTCAAAATAAAAGAAGGTAACTACTTATGTCATCATATTATTTTTCTGACAGAGCACTTTTTTTTCTTATGGAAAATCATCAAATGACCCCTCCCGCACAGAGCGCTACGTCCAAGTTTTTACGCAGTTACTATGTTACACATAATAAAAGAGGCGATCAGATAAATCTCTTTAAATACGTTTAAAAACTCAATTAAAATTCGGTACATACGTCATCTCATAAATTCTGACACCTATAATAACTATGCCACTTACCACGTTATTACGCTGACAAGCAGACTAAAGTAATAATGTGTGGAGCTAGCGATGGTCCCGCTTTCTTTGTCCGAGTCCTTTAAATACACTAGTCTTATATGAAGCACTAAGATTTTGAAAGTTTTTGAGATTTTGTCAATATTTATCAAAGTGGAAACGGGGGTGCGGAGGGGGTATTTTATTTCCTTTTAGAGGAGCTCGTGGCTAAATAATAACAGCCGCTCGGGTCGATCTTCAGGTTAAGCCGAGTTCGCCTAGGTTGTTCGGTGGATGAGGACCGCCCATTAAATACTGAGTTTTTTCCGTGCCTCGGAAAACATGTTAAGCCGTTGGTCTCGGTTGTCATTTGTTGATCTTTGACAGTCGTTACAGACAGTTGCTCAGTGTTAAATACTGGTATTCAGCTGAATCCGATTAGACTGGAAGCCGACCACAATATTGGGAAAAGGCTAAGCAGATGATGATAGGTGAGTTAGTGCATTCACCAACCCGCATTTGACCCACGTAGTAGACAATAGCCTATTTCCTTTCACAGACAGGAGGCCTGTAACCCAGCAGTGTGAACAATATGGGGTGGAAGGGACACCGGCGCGAAAATGGTTACCACGTATTCAGTACATCATTCTGAAATCCCCCATATGGGGTGTAAATAGATCCTTAACATAAACGAAGGGCACTTGATTTCCCCGTCACTGCGATCATTTTTTTGTTCTAGACTATACCTGGGAACCTTTTAGTTACGAAGATATAGGGGGTCAAAGTTCCAACTTTTTCACAAGTTTTTTTTAAAATACATCTTTTTAATGTAAGTTTTTTACTTTACACACCTCCACGACCACCATATTATTCAATCCATTCATCAGCACAATGCTATGAGTGCTTTCCATCGAGTCCTACCGTAAAACGTGATTTTTCACTCCAAAAAACAAAGTCGTTTCCCAGCAATAATTTGCGTAAAGTTACTTAGTTTGATGTACAGAATGCTTGGTTTACGGATATGTGAAGGTTCTGTTTACACCCGGTAGAAATTTTAAATGAGTTATTAAAAAAAAATGCTGCTCCAAACATTTTGACCCTGTAGGTATCGCACTTTTGTAGGAAAAAGCTGATTTTTTTTAATAACCTTTTCAAAAATTTCTATGTTGGGTGGGCTCAAAATGATGTACTGAATACGTGGTAACCGTTTTCGCGTCGATGTTTCTTCCACCCTGTACAGGTTGTGTATAATTCAGTCTAGCAGGGGGATCTGAGCACTATATTTGCCAAGCGTTGGCATTCGTTAAACATACAGTCCTTTCATGCATCGATGTCAATTTCAAATTAGTAAATTAGTAAATGTTCATCATCATCATCATAATTTCAGCCGAAAGACGTCCACTGTTGGACATAGGCCTCCCCCAGGTGTCGCCACATTGACCGATCCCGTGCGTCTCGCATCCAGCGGATCCCCGCAACCTTTACCAGGTCATCTATCCACCTAGTGGGAGGCCTTCCAACGCGACGTCTTCCAGTTCGTGGTCGCCACTCCAGAACTTTCCGGCCCCATCGGCCATCCGTTCTGTGAGCAATGTGCCATGCCCACTGCCACTTAAGTTTGGCTATTCTTCGGGCTACGTCGGAAACCTTGGTTTTCTTACGGATTTCCTCATTTCTGATTTGATCACGCAAGGATACTTCGAGCATAGCCCTCTCCATTGCCCTTTGGGTGCCTTTAAGCCTTCTGATGAGGCCCATTGTGAGCGACCACGTTTCGGTCCCGTATGTAATCACTGGCAACACACACTGGTCATAGACTTGCGTCTTGAGACACTGCGGTAAGTTGGACGAGAAGATACCACGCAACTTCCCGAACGCTGCCCAGCCGAGTCGGATTCGACGATTAACCTCTTTCTCGAAGTTAGACCTACCTAACTGGATCGTTTGTCCCAGATAGACATAATCGTCTACAACTTCGAGTGTAGAGTCTCCGATCTTGATAGGAGTGGGTGTTACATGGGCATTCAACATGACTTTGGTTTTGTCCATGTTCATTTTAAGACCCACTCTTCCGGAAGCTCTACTGAGGTCATCGAGCATAGTACTGAGGTCCTCCATGGTCTCAGCCATAACCACTATATCGTCGGCAAATCGAAGGTGAGAGATGTACTCGCCATTGACGTTGATGCCTAGCCCTCTCCAGTCCAGAACCTTGAAGACATCCTCCAGTGCAGCGGTGAACCGTTTCGGAGATATGACGTCTTCCTGTCTCACACCTCGCTGCAGAAGGATAGGTTCCGAGGTCTGTCCTGAAGTCGGACTGACATGGTGGCGTTTTTGTACAAACACTTCAACACCTCGATGTACCGATAGTCAATTTGGCACCGTTGGAGAAACTGCAGTACAGCCCAAGTCTCAATCGAATCGAAGGCTTTCTCGCAGTCCACAAACGCCAAACAGAGAGGCAGGTTATACTCTTCGGTCTTCTGTATAACCTGCCGCAGCGTAGGTATGTGGTCTACGGTGCTAAAGCCTTTTCGGAATCCGGCTTGTTCGGGAGGCTGAAAATTGTCAAACCTGCGCGCGAGACGATTCGTGATGACTCTTAAAAACAACTTGTAGACATGGCTTAGAAATGAGATGGGCCTATAGTTCTTCAGCCGGGCATTGTCACCGTTTTTGAAGAAGAGTACCACCACACCCCTGCACCATGCCTGCGGCGTTTTCCCCTCGAGTATGACGGATTCAAACAGCTTCTGAAGGGCCTTAAGTACCGGTTTTCCACCTGCCTTCAGGAGTTCGGCCGTAATTCCGTCATCACCCGGTGCCTTGTTATTTTTTAGCTGATTTAGAGCCATCCTAATCTCGTACAGGCTGAAATCCGGAATGTCTTCGGTATAGTGTCGGGTCAGTCTAGCTCTTGGGTCGTTAGCTAGATTTGCAACGGGCTTACTGGTTGAAGTGTACCATAAAAACTCTCGATCTCCCTCAGCAGCTCCGGTTTGGCGGATACGATCCTGCCATCGTCGGTCTTCAGTTTCGTGAGCTGGCTCTGCCCAATAGCCAGATCTCTTGAAAATACCTTGGAGCCTTTATTCCGCTCAATAGCGTCTTTAATACGCTCGGTATTAAAGCGGCGGAGGTCGCTCTTCAAGGATTTAGAGATCCGTCTATTGAGCTGCCGGTATTTCAACGCCTCGTCTGAAGACTGCAGGATCATCTCACGCCGCCCCTTCATGAGCTCGAGAGTATGATCAGAGAGTTTTTTGTTCTTGTGTGCACGACGTGTCTTAAAGAACTTAGACCCAGTCGTATGGACAGTTTCCACGAACCCATCGTTGTAATCGTCCACCCAGCTTCCTAGGCACTCGAAACGATTGTGGAGTTCAAGCTGAAAGCTCTCGGGGTTTTGGATCTGGATCTGTGCTGGACGGAGCGTAGACTTCATCAGTCGAGACCTTTCAAGCTTGATATTGATGTTCAATGTGCCTCTTACCATGCGGTGATCGCTCCCGGTTTTCACCGAATTTATCACAGACACATCATTGAACATTTGCTTCTTGGTTGACATGATGAAGTCAATCTCATTTTTAGTTGCACCATCGGGACTCTGCCAGGTCCACTTCCTGTGCTCACGCTTTTTGAAAAAGGAGTTCATCATATAGAGGCCCTCCTTCTCCATAAAACTAGCCAGTTGGTGGTTCCGACGTCCAACTCCAAATTGCCCCACCTGCAGCTCATCCCCGTCTCGTATGCCTAGTTTCGCATTGAAGTCCCCCATGACAACGGTGAAGTGAGTTTTGAAACCATGCAAGGCTTTGGAAATATCCTCATAGATGGTCTCCACTTCATCGTCGGGGTTTGCCGAGGTCGGGGCGTAGACCTGTATGACCTTCAGCGAATATCTTGAGGATATTCTGAGTATAAGGTACGCCACCCTGGTCGACACACACTCGATCTTCACCACGTTATTCACGAGAGATTTGTGAACGATAAACCCAACACGACCTTGGGACTAAATTAGTAAATGTTAGTAAATTAGTAATTAGTATACAACATGTAACGTAATTAACGCACACCCTCAGACACCCCAATTAGTATAATTATTATGTTATAATCATAACACATACACTGAATTTTTAGTTAAACATATATAAGCATTGATTATTGATTGATTTAGTTATACTAATTCCGGAAGAATGTGGTGGTCACAGTACAAATCCACGAACGCAGACAGTCGCACACGTAGGTATGAGGGTCTTGTTAGCCTAGTAGGTATTCGCTCGCGTTCGAAACGAGTTAACGAGTTTTTACTGTAATTTACGTAGTTTTAATTATTTTTGGGAAAAAAAAAATACCTATAATACAAATTATAGAAATCGATTCAGTAAACGATTCTGAACAAACTAATTTCAGGATGTGCGTTAATTATGTTACATGTTGTATAAGCATTTGTTAAAAAGTAAAACAAGTGAAAATTTTGTGTCCGCACTTGTAAACTTTTTCTCTATACTGTTTGTTCCGATCCCTCAGACAAACCGTGAAAACGGTTTTGTGGGGCACAGTTCCTAAGTTAAGATTTCTGTAAACCTTGTCTTGATAAATAAATTAAAAAAAAATATTTATATCATAAGTCTGCCTTTTAATTTGGTCATCGTATTTATGAGCATTGCTGGCATTTGCCATTCGACGTGACAATTCTGCGACCATTTTTAGTACGCTACCAATTCATATCCATGCACAGAAATGTGCTTAAACACTGGGTTCTGATTTACTATTTGTGTTTGGCATGTATTTTGACATGTATTCCAAAAAGTACAAAAAGGGCAAAAAGTACGTAAGTTTGTTCTTTTTCTAATTCGTCCACGTTCGTACTTCTAGGCTGATCTGGCATTCAGCTAGTCATATCATCCATCAAAAGATAAACTTCCCTAATAAAATTAAACACAATATCTGGCTTAGCATGGAGGATTATTCTAAGACAATGATGAGGCACAGTCTGCAATGCAGCGCCTATGAGAAACGGCGCACGGATATTATTTCTGCTTTGCGACAAATTGTTCATAAACAACAGAGTATTTTACGTTCTTGATAAGAAAAAGGAAGATTCTTACAGCAAGTCTCCAAAAATACAGGTGAGCTCTGAGACTAAACCGTACAGTGAAAACTATTATTATTATTTATGTATTTGAGATAGTTATACATCCATAAAATTGTTAGTAAGACAGAAATGCTGTATGAGTAACTAATGTTAGTAATGACAAGACAAGACATGACACTTCTGAATACAAAAATAAAGTAATATGACTTATTGAATTCCGAGATCTATGTAAGTCTCATATTTTTTGGATTGTGCCATTAGTATTATTTTTATTACAAATGATGTTTTTGAACTCAATACTATGTTTTGTATATCGCAGTGGAGAAAAAGAGAATTATTATCCATTAATCACTTTTAATTTTTACAGTTATTCAGTTCATCCTTATATTTGAACATCACTCAAAATGCGCAACTAATCGCAAGCGTGCGCCCTCTCTAACGTGCAATAGGTTCGCATCTCCGCACTTGCCATGCATCTTTCAGCACGTCATGTTTAAGACGAACTCGACGGAATTAAGCTGTGTGTAGCCACGTATCGTGCTTCACGTGAATTTGCTTCATATTAATACACTGCCTTGTAAGACGTTGAAAGGTAGCTGGCATTATTACTCTTGTTACGCGCTTCACGTGTCTTAGTAAAAGATGTCTTATGCAGGTACATTATAAAGTACATTTTCGATATGATCTTTATTGTTTACTAGCGCTTTATTTATTTATTTAACACTTCAAGCACAAAAGTACAGAGGCGGACTTAATGCCATAGGCATTTTCTACCAGTCAACCTTTGCCCGCGGCTTTTAGAATTTGAAAATCAATTCGGGTTATACTCTTCTTGTGATAGTATAATTCAATCATGATTCGAAAAATACGTGGCGCCATCAGTATTATAAGAACATTTTTGTTGTTTTCCTCGGGAACGTATATGCAAAATTTCAGGTTGATCCGTTCAGTGGTTTAGGCGAGAAAAGGTAACAAACAAACTTTCTTTCGCATTTATAATATTAGTAAGTACGAGTACAATAACTTGTATAAGTATCCATAGTCACCCTATAAAATTAACTACTTGTAATTTCACTATACACCTCTGAATAAATAAAAGCGTAATGGTATATTTCTTAAAAAAATTAGGAAACCACTAGTTTATTTCCAAAACCATTACTCACAAACGAGATACAGCAGAAGTTCCCATAATTGTTTTAATTCATGTACAGTTTTTGTGCACCTCACTGTACAGTCAGTGTAACGTCGACGTTTTTACATTTACAAACACGTAGTTCATTTGCAGTGTATTCAAAATGACCCAGTTTCATTTAGTTTTTAAAGGTGGCCTAACTTTTAGACGGGTGGTTCTTTTTATTTTAATGTTCATTTCGTGTGCCATTTACATGTGTTTCAAATGAGCTTTTAGTTAAAATGTTAGTGGCATTCTATAGAACTCATTAATTTAATAACTTTATTAAAACTTTCTAGTTACAATTTTATCAGCCTGTAATGTCCCCACAGCTGGCTTTTCTCTTTGGACGGAAGAGTAAGGCTTTATAATGGGTTCAAAGCAGGATAAATGTACAATATCTTATTATGCTTTATTAGTCTAGTGGTCGCAAACACGACTGTTGAGCATGAGGTCCTGGGTTCGATTCTCGTGTCGAGAAAAGTGTTATTGGCTTTTTCGTCAGGAATTCCGCAGTAGCAGCCACGGAGTTTGGATTTGAGCCCGGTTGATGGCAATAGGCTGGCCCACATGGGACATGGAACTCAAAAATAAAGTAAGTTTACTTGTTAGGTACACCTCTGCCTAGCCCTTCGGGGATTACAGGGGGTGATGTTATGTATCTTATTATATTAGAGTGTTGCCATCTCCTGTTAATTCTGCCTGGGTAAGCCTGTTAACCTTCAACCTGCATTTTGTACAATCTATTAATACACTATCTATTAATATACTATACACTACACAATGCGTTTGACGTTGCATTTTAGTAGTGAAGGCACGTAATTGAAATCCTCGCGTACCTTTTGCACTCCTCCCACGTCTGACCCACGCATCATTCACGCGACTTTCAGGTCACACCTACGTACCATCACCCTACGTATATTTTGATGCTTCAGTGTTGAAAAGCATTAAAGGACAACGTGCAGGTTTATGCAATGCGCGGGAGCACCACCGCGCGCCTGTGAGGATTGTTTTAATGAAACTCCATACTGCAATGTTGGTTGAAATTGCTTACGTTGGGCGAGAGCGAGTCGACAAACCGGGGCGATGATTTATTTGTTACATTTAGTATAGCACAAGTTTAGTGTTCTTTGTGATCAAATCAGAAATGAGGAAATCCGTAAGAGAACCAAGGTTACCGACGTAGCCCGAAGAATCGCCAAACTTAAGTGGCAGTGGGCAGGGCACATTGCTCGCAGAACGGATGGCCGATGGGGCCGAAAAGTTCTGGAGTGGCGACCGCGAGCTGGAAGACGTTGCGTTGGAAGGCCTCCCACTAGGTGGACCGATGACCTGGTAAAGGTTGCAGGGATCCGCTGGATGCGAGACGCACGGGACCGGTCAATGTGGCGCCACTTGGGGGAGGCCTATGTCCAGCAGTGGACATCTTTCGGCTCAAATGATGATGATGATGAGTATAGCACAAGCCACCTTTTTTTTTTTTTTTTTTTAAAAGAAACGTTGCCCCACACTAGGAATTTCTCCTGTATCGTGGGTGCGTGTACAAACATTTAAACTCACATACACAAACAGCCAGACCCGGAACAACTACCTGTAGGCCATACAAATATTTGTTCCGTGCGGGAATCGAACCCGCGACACGAAGCGCAGCAGTCAATCGCTCAGCCACTGCGCCAACCGTGCCGTCAAAACCACCGCCGCCGCCGCGTGCCGTTTTACTCTAACACTGTTCTAAGCTCTCTTGGTTTAGCACCTAACAATTTTATTTTCCATCCACCTGCATTCTCCAGTCATCCCGCGATCATGGCGCTTGCAACAGCGTCGGAATATCGGGAGTTCAAAACAATTAATAATCACGGAAGATATCCCGTAAGTGACAGTATAAGTTTCTCCTTTTACTCTGTCTTCTCACAGAACCACAAACATTCTAACATTACCGTTTTCCATTCATCAGCAAACCAGCCCAACCCAGGGTTTGCTTCCACGAACGCGTTAAGCATCGACAGCATACGCGGTATTGGGGAGGTGGGTCAAGCTACAGTGCGACAAAATGGAACATCATACAATTTATGTTTTCTATGGCGATTATAAAATTATTTGGATGTAAATCCGAGGTGAATGGTGGTGAGATTGTTTCGTTTTGACTGCCATTGTTGAAAATATCTCAACTGTACAAACCGATATTATATTATTTCATCTTCTCGATCGATCGATAATAATTAATAGACGCTATTGCGTCTATCTTTAAGTTTCTAACTCTTTTGTTTCACCACTCTTTTGTTTCTCTTTTGTTAAACCACTGCAATAAAAACTCCCTCTAAAGCTATCCTACTTTGATTCAGCTTGAAGTCAATAAGTGTTTTCCATTAGACGGCAATGTAATGAGATAGTAAGCCACTTTATATTGTTCTGTTCCGGTTAAGTGAGTGCAATGTGGACCGGGAGCCAGGATCCGGTTTTTGCTTTTTGTGATTTATGAATAACTTTGTTGAAGACTGTCATGTTTCTTGCTGGAGGCGATGTGAAAATGTAAATGTAGGGAAGGAATAGTGTTTAATATATCGAACTGAGTGTCATCATTGTGATGAAAATATGATGATGATGATGTTGCAGAAAGATTGTAGGCTACAATAACAACAATACATTGCAGACTGTGACAGTTATTATAAAACTTATCTTTCTAAAAAATGAGAAAAAAAAACTGGTTGTTTATAAATAAATGCAAGTTAAAACAAAGACAATGCAGGTAGTGAAATATATAAATCAAAAAATATCATTAAAATTCAAGTGTAGTAATTCCAAACTTCCCTTCTAAATTGTAATTTATTGAGATTGTGTACGGTTTTATTCTCTTTCCCATGTTAATAAAAGCCGTGCTGCATGCGAATATGATGTTAGACCGGGAGGATAATAAATATGGGACAGGTTTTTGTAACACCGTGTATTTAGGATGTTTTAAAACTTTTACTGGGTGAATTTAATATTGCAACATCAAAATAACCATTTTATTTGAAAATGAAGTTTTAACATACACGTGCTATGTTAATTAGTTTGCGAGACTTGTGACGTAAAAAACTGTTAAAAGATATAATAAGTAAACTCTAATTACATTTAAAAGCAGACGATCAAATTGTAACAAAATAAAGACCTTTGAAGTTTTTTATTAAAAGCTCTTTGATCAAAAATTAAATTGACTAATTGCTAAATAAATTGTTCGGTCTTAGGTCTAGATTTTTCAATTTCATTAATTTAGTTTTGAGATCATTAATTAAACCTTGACTTCGCTATCTTAGATTAAAACCTGTTTGTGATTATGTCAAGGTCTTTTTTAGACTTTAGTTTCAAACTTCTAAAAAGCTTTAAGTTATCAAGTTAATAAAATGTTATTTTTAATTACTGCAAAGCAAATCTCTTGCCTGTTTACTTTAATTTGTTTTACTTCATAAAATGAATAAAGTGTTCTTTGGGGCTCAACCAGGGTGATTTTGTTAATTTTTTGTACCCTGTAAATGGCCTTATTAACTCCTTAAATACGGAAAATTCACTTAGAGATTTTTTTAAAGTTTGTAAAAGCTTTCCACAATTTACTATATTTTTTCACCTATGACTTACGACTTATTGCATAATCAGCCAACAATGTTTCCTCTGCTGCGTCACACGGCGTCCTCTCTATGAGAGGGAATGGGCTATAATCCACCACGCGGGCCCAGTGCGGGTTGGTAGATGTCACATGTCTTCGAATTTTTTGATTCTAGAACATGCTGGTTTCCTCACGATGTTTTTCTTTACCGTTTTTTTAGAGAAATGGTGATGAAATAAATTACACAAAGTAATGCGCCTGCCTGGGTTCGAACCCACGACTTACTGTTCGTAAGTCAGGGTTGCCACCACTGGGCTACCATTGCTCACTACTTATTGCGACTGATTTGATTTATACTTAAAAACTAAATTATAATTTACCACCACAAAACATTATTACTAGCGGTATTATCGCGTTCCAATAATTCTGTAAAGTCAAAAAAAAATGCACAATACAAGCTCCTGTCCTATCACTAATGGAGTTAAGTTGCATGTTTCCTTTGTCTTACCTGTAACGCTACCGTGCACGGAACCCATAACAAACTCCATCGATCATGTTCTACTGTACCTCTATGTATGTACCCTCTTGTCTATACCTGTTTAGAAATACACTATTTCTTTGTAAATTCTTTGAGGAAGGTACTAGTGCAATCGATCGTTGAGATGTAGAGAACATTTTGATAAAGATGAAGATATTACCTTCACAATGCTTTAGTAACATTAACGGTTGAATAGTCAATAAAAGGACTAAAAAAAATAATGTTCCCTATAAAAATAAAAGAACGAGGTTTTTCTCTATTTGTTAACATTAAGTTCCATTGGAACATTATGAGTTTATGACAGATATTGGTGAACGTTTTATTCGTGAATCAGTCACTCATTAAATTGGGCACAACTCATTTAACACCATAAAACATTATGTAACAATTATGTTAACGATCGTCTCGGAAAGACGAAGAATCAATCACTGTGATAGATACTTGCCTACATTATATATGGAAACTGTTAAGGTGGCTGTACACTCTCGTCGAGACACTCCGAGCAGCGAGTGCGAGAGATTACATTGTAGCATTCGTCTAGTCTCGATGTTCCAAGCTTGGCTGTACACTCTCGCACTCGTCCTGCCTCGGATTGTCTCGACCAGAGTGCAGTCACCACAAAATTGTGTGACAGCGCAAGTATTTTATCAGTAGGACACCAAAATTAACGATAACCAAGTTTATTACCAATTTGACGCAAAATATGTTTTTTAAAATATATTGAGAACCTAATTTTATACTGAGCCAACATTTTTTGTCGGCTTTGATTACAATTCGGATTGTTGATCTAGATAATCCTGCCAATCAACAGCCAACGAGATTGTGATGAAATTAAAAATGTAAAAAGCAAAATTGATGTAAAAATAGTTCAACATAAAACCTGGGTTTTCAATTGTTACCAAGTTGCCTTGTGATTGTGGACTAACTCAGTCTGTGTGTATGTTACCTTTTTATTCCTTAACAGTTGAACTGATTTAGATGGGCACAATAGAACCGATGACTGTTGGAGATGTATTCTTGAGTGGAGACCACGAAAGGGCTAGCGTAAATTGGAGTGACGATCTTTTCAGGGTGACTGGTAGCAACTGGATGAGATTTGCGAGAATCGAGTTAAGTGGTGTGCGATTGAAGAGGCCTCTGTCCAGCAGGGGACTGTTGTAGGCTGATGATGATGACGCCGTGAGGTAGACCGTGATAGTTATAGGATACCCCTTGGGATAATTTTTGACCAATCATCATCGGTCTAGCCTTTTTCCAACTATGTTAGGGTCGACTTCCAGTCTAAACCTCGACCTATTTTACATGGAGCGACTGCCTATCTGACCTCCACAACCCAGTTAATACTAGGTAATACGATACCTCTTGGTAAGACTGGTTGTCAGACTTTTTGACCTATATATGGGTAAGTTCGTCGGGCAAAATCTAGTACCCCACTAACAATAATTAAAAGTGACAGCACATGATGATGAACAATATTATTTCCCAGCTCCACAAACAATCTCGAGGAGGTCAGACCCTCGATTTAGGTAATCCCATACAAGTATGGGCCACTATTTCCTCTAAGAGCGAGCTAGAGGGAAGTTATTATTTAAGCCGGCGCTTGGCGCTGACGGGTTTAGCTGGGCCGCAAGTTATAAGCGAAGAGACATTAACGAAGTACCTAATAACAGTGTTACAGTGTAAAAATACCTTTTTTTATTAAAAAAAGAGAGCTTTACCTTAAATTAATTATTGGATTTTGCAGTGATAGAAATCAGATAGTGTCACTTCACTGATGCAATCAAAATGAAAATATTGCAGACAAAATTACCATGACTTTGAGGAAACAGCTAGAGTATCTAGTACAGCAGGAGTATCTAAGGATCGTAACAGGTGGTGTTCTGTGGTGTAAGCAAAAGGTGTGAGTTTATGTATGTGTCATGACATCTGTTGGTTTCCAGGTCCCATTCCAACTTTTTTTTTTTTTTGTAAATCTTTAAGTAACAAACAAGGTATGAAGGTACCTCCCGGCTTGGGCGGAGCACCGCCGTGTCCTCGTAGCGGCGATTTGCGGCGGCGATCTCTCGCGTCCGGCCTTGGTTCAAGCCATGGTCCGGAGCGAGAGGGAATGGGAAGCCGTCACCTCCTTTTGCGAAGCAGTCATGCTAGTGAAGGAGGTGTCAGGACGTGAGAGGGAAAGAACCTCACGTCGCAGCCGTCGCGGGAGACACCCTGGGCGTCGGGGGTCACGTGGTGGCTCCCGGCCACCGTAGGCGCGGGCCTGTGGACGGCGAGTTATGGGCCAGCTCGCCGTCCGGCCGTCTTATGACGACAGGCCGTCGACGGCGCGTTCGTGTTCCACGTGCGCCTCAAAGAGACGTCAGCAAATAAGTAGGGGTCCGCAAGGGCCGATGCCTGCCAGGGCTGCGGGACTGTTCGAAAGAGATACCGTGGCCCTGGAACACAAAGGGCAAGTCATTTGATGATTTCCCAAAAAAAAAGGTATGATGGTAGGTATTTCAAACAACGTCCTACACTCACACTATATGCCTTGTAGATTCCTAGATGCTTGTTAACTTTTATCTTGTTTTATGTTTCTGTGAAATAAGCAACGACTTATTTTCGGGCCTTCGCTGTCCTCCCATACTTATAACGTTGAACAAAATAATATTGTAAAACTAAATAATTTTGAAATAATAACCATGCAGTCAATGACCCGAACGGTGCATCTTATATCAACGTTTTATAAGGGCACATGTAGGCCTATGTGAAATAACACATTTTGACTATGCAAAATCACATACTAGATGCATAACTTCCCCAACAAAAAATTCTCATAACTTGGACCATTCTGCAAAACTAGACGACAAATCCGTTCAAAAAGCTACAGTATGATAAAATGCACTTTCCGTGCAATATGGCGTTCGAAATTACGGAATGTAAAGCTAATGTTTGACATTTTCTTTATAATCTGTCATAGAGAATTGCCTTAGCTTTGAAAATATCTCTTCTTGGTAAAGACTATTTTGAGGATAAATCGGCACGGACCTATTGCGGATCGGATTCCGGACAACGGGTTTTGGGAGATAATATTCTGAAGTATATTATCACTGAACTACCTCGTTGATCTAGTGGTTGCGACTGCTGAGCATGAGGTCCTGGGTTCAATTTCTAGGTCTAACAAAGTGTTATTGGGTTCTTCCTTTAGGAATTTCTCAATAGCAGCCACAGAGCCTGGTTGATGGCAATAGTCTCGCCCCCTATTACATGGGACTTAAACATAACTGGCGAAATGTAGGTGTACTATCAGGTACGCCTCTGCTTAGGCAGAGGGGTTAGCCCTTCGGGGCTAATTAGAGTCCAGTGTCCGCAGCTAGTCCGCAGTCTTGTCCGGTCGGTTTA
This sequence comes from Noctua janthina, assembly GCA_963576755.1. Lineage (NCBI taxonomy): Eukaryota > Metazoa > Arthropoda > Insecta > Lepidoptera > Noctuidae > Noctua > Noctua janthina. The sequence goes on along the minus strand of OY755069.1, from coordinate 13,596,549 downwards.
ACTGAACCTTTATTCGGGCAAGGTCAATAAGATGTAACAGTCTGAGGGGCAATTCCTGTATTTTTAAGAATCTTCACATGTTAAAATACCTCTACTTGCTTTTTAATTTTTGACATTGATTATTGCGATGGAATATCAACATTAAGATTTGGAACATTTTACAAATACAAGAATCCTCAGAAAAACTCAAGTAGAACTGTACTTTACCAATATCCGCCATGCTTACCTATATCCTGTGCATTGTGGGAGTTATTTGACCAGCCTGCAGCCGGATAGTACAGTTAAAAAAAAATTAACCGACTTCCAAAGAAAAAAAACACAAAAAAGTGGAAAATTTGTTTCGGAAGTCTGTGACTTTTGTTTGTTTCATTGAATGTTTTGTGTTTTTTTTGGAAATCGGTTATTTTTTTTTGCAAAATAGTTTGTTTTTTTGTTGTGGACAAATCCTTGTCAAGTATCAATTATGGATTGTAACTGGAAAATATTAGCACTTTCTCCTTGGGTCGAGTAGGTATTGAAATTTTGTATGGGACTGCTGATAATTTTTCCGCATTTACGATATTGGATGGTCCGCAGCATATCCTTTCATATGACTATATCCTTTCTGTTTCACTCTGTATATAGCAGTAGCGAAGGGTCAATTTTTGTAAGAGGTAAGCCGGAGTACATATCTTTAATGTGATTATATTATTTGTCTATTAGAACACTGACTGTGCCATTTCTCAAAGGGAAGCCGTTAGGAATCGAGTTGTATAGAACCTTCGCCACTGGTATATACTCATAGTTCATAATATACAAAGTCAGTTAAAATTCCTTACCATTATGCTTTGCTATAATCGATATGTCTCCCCATCAACGCGATTGCAAGAATATTACATTATTCTTTAGTGATTCACGGAAAGGACACAGTCCAAACTGTAAACATCAGAGCACAAATAAATTTCAATTTATTTATACCGACAGAAATTCAATCTCTTTTAAAATATCCTGTCTTCCTATAATATTTCAAGGAAACCACAATATTTATCGTTTATTTCATGTATTCAAGTCGACGTGACATGTACGTCTGCGACGATGTTAGGCTGGGGACACATTTCCTTGGGAGCACGCTGTGGCTGGCTGTCAGATATGTCGTGTTCAATAGAGAATGTGCAATACCGATCAATGTAAAAATAGAAAGTTTCTTACAGATGTAAGGAATTTCGCCTCGGTAAATTGATCGGTGAAACTCCATATTGAACTTTCGTTATTTACCTTTATTTCTTCTTAGGGTTCCAACCAACCAACGGGACCCTATTACTAAGCCTCCTCTGTCCGTTCGTCCGTCCGTCCGTCTGTCTGTCAGCGAGATGTATCTCATGATCCGTAATAGATAGACAGTTGGAATTTTCACAGAATGTGTATTTCTGTTGCCGCTATAAAAACAAATAATAAATTAAAAATTAAATGTGGCTCCCCTACGACGATGGTACGGAACCAATCACGCGCGAGTCCGACTCGCACTTGGCCTGTTTTATTTCTCTGTAACGACTGCAGTTACCGAGGTACTATGTTTTTATCGGCTGGCAGGTTCAAGCTTTTCTCTAAAATCCCGTTTCGCTTTTTTCTAGATATTGCCTATTATAATTATGGTAACCTTAAGGAAGGACGTAAGGAAAACCGTAGGATTCGAGAAACATAATACCAAAGATGGTTGCGATACCTAGTTAGGGCTAAGTCTAGCACTGTACTACCGAAAGACGTACGTGTATCGATCAGAATGACGATGACAATGATGGTAACATTTTATCTGATACAAACATTAGATTAAACACGTTAAACCGTTGGTCCCGGCTGCCATTTGTAGTTCTTTGGCAGTCGTTACAGTTAATCAGAATCCCAAAAGTCTGACAACCAGTCTTATCAAGGTGTATCGTTTTACCCAATAGAATCTGGGTTGTGGAGGTTAGATAGGCAGTCGCTCAATATTAAATGCTGGTATTCAACTACATCCGGTCAGACTGGAAGCCGACCCCAACATAGTTGGGAAAAGGCTAAGCAGATGATGACGAAGAAGGACATTAGATAGAGAATAACTGTTTCGCTCCTGAGAAAACATGACAGTAAAACCCAAACTTTTATTTGTTTCTGTTCACTCAAATGTGTCCACATCCTTACTGCATGTATTCAAATAGTTCACAACATCACGTTTATACAAAATTTTATTTTTTTGTTGAAGTGCCGATGAAAAGGGGTTAAAAAACAGCTACAGAAATTGAATCCCGTTGATTTTTATGAAGAACATAATTTCCATGTGAATGAATGAATTCGTTTATTGAATAGGAAAGCTGTTTATGACTTTGAATGTACGATTGAATTTAATATAAAAACGAAAAGATTTAAAGGTGTTGAAAAGCTATTATTATATGGAAAGTATTGAGTGATGAGCAATTGAGCATAGAATAGAAACAATTAAAAGTTACAGAAATCCTTATGAGAGCGAACGATTGCGATTGAGAGCAACCATGTAGGGGTCCGCATGGGCCGATGCCTGCCAGGGCTGCGGGACTGTTCGAAAGAGATACCGTGGCCCTGGAGCACAAAAGGCCAAGAAGGAACATGGATGGGTTTTAGTCAGCACAAGTCTGACACTCCCTTCCGCTCCGCCCAGAGTGCGGGGAGGGGTCATTTGATGATTTCCAACCCGAAAAAAATAAAAAGCGAACGATTCTATTGTTTTTTTCTTTCTAAATAGAAGGTAGTTATAATGTAATCAGATTTCAGCCTGAATTTATCCAATGAAAAGGCCACATTCAAACTATGTTCAAGAGAAGTCAACATCATCTTTCCTTTATATATAGACAATGATAGCTCTTGAACGCGGTTCAGATGGGATAATCCCAGTTCAGTTTCGTTGGTGAAATTCACTCTTAAATTTTGTTGAGCTCGTGTCACAGACGATAGTATTAAACTGAAATTGACGTAAAAGTACTTAATAAATGGTAATTATTCGTCGAGCCCTTGCCAGCGCCGGCGTACCAGCGGTTTTAGAACCAAACGGCTTGGTACGTGACGATGGCAAGAGACCAGACGGCATGACGTTAGTGCCTTGGAAGGTGGGTAGGCCTTTGGTGTGGGACGCAACCTGTGTCGACACCCTTGCGCCATCTCACCTTTCAAGCACGGCGGGCTGTGCAGGCGCTGCTGCTGCGGCTGCTGAGATCCTCAAGCGGCGCAAATACTGTAACGTTATTGGTAACTACAGTTTTAAGCCGTTTGGGGTCGAAACGCTCGGGTCATGGGGCCCGAGTGCGCGTCTCCTTTTTAAGGAAATCTCTCGCCGACTGGTCGACACTTCGCGTGACCAGAGGGCTGGCTGTTTCTTTGGCCAAAGAATTAGCATTGCCATTCAGCGTGGCAATGCTGCCAGTCTTCTGGGCACGTTTCCAGATGACAGCGATGCGGAGGAGTACTTTGACGCCTAAATGTCCTATTGTCGTCGTTGTTTAGATGTTTATATTTTCTTACTTTTATCATTAGTTTAGTTATATTTGTAGTCTGTATATAATGTAAATATAATTAATTAAAATCTTTAAATATTATAATAAAATAGCAATTTGAAAGAAAAATAAATGGTTGTATTTCTAGGGAATTTCACCTCCGTTTTAGGTCCATATTTAGAGAGGCTATATTCTGCCCCGTAACTTTACAGACTCCAGCACATAAAGCTACCCGAAACTGGCAAATTTTCTCAATCAACCTTGAAGCTAATGCTGTATCGATAAAGTCGAAAATCTATTAAAGAAATTTGAAAGATTGTAGTAGCTTGATGTGCGCCCGTCTGCACTATCCCACCCCATAAATACATTTTCGCTATTTGACTGAGTTTCAAACTAGTTTTCAATACGTTTTTTTGTCTAGTTTGGTGCTGCCAAAGCTGTGTTGCTAGGTAGTCCTTTGTAGTTACAAAACGATTTTGATAAAAATATTATTCAATTTGCATTGCATAACCACACAGCTCTGACTGTCGGAAAAGTAGGCAGAGCTGTACACAAAAGATGTGCTGACAAATCGCTACGCAGAGAGGGGGGGGGGGGGTTATATAAATGTTTACAAAATAAAGAGTGTAACAAGACCCTTAACGAAGCCGAAAGGCAATTAATTATTTTTCCCATCATTACGATCATTTTTTTGTTCTAGACCATTCCTGGGAACCTTCTAGTTACGGAGATATTGGGGGTCAAAGTTCCAACTTACATTGGGTCGAAGTTCCAACTTACATGTTTTTAACGGACTTCCAAAAAGGAGGAGGTTCTATGTTTAATGTAAAATTTTTACTTGAAACACCTCCACGACCCCCGTAGTATTCAATCCATTTATCACCCACCAATAGGGTGTAAAAGTGGGAATCGAACCCAGGACCTCATGTACAGCAGTCTCGCTTGGACTTCTAGACCAGTGAGGCAGTATCTTTATTTATAACCAGCAAATAATGACACGTGTGCGTCTTTACCAACAAGACATAACACATTCAATCATATTTATTTTATGAACTCATAAAATGTGGGTACTTTTGCATGTAAATCAATGACAATGAATAGACACCCTATTGTATCACCAGCTTTGGCCATTGTGTAAACATACCCACTGTCCATCTCACACTGAACCCCCTTCAACACCGCCCCTACAAAAGACGAATAAAACATTTTTTTTTTTACAAAAACTTGAGCATTCTTCGCGAATTTTTTCCTGTCTTTGTTAGTAGAGACGAAAATTTCTAACTGTCATGATATTATTATAAATCTTGCAGATAAGTGGCTGTCGCGGCGGCTCCTTGGTTTACACTAGTCATTTTTGTAAAAAAAATACGGAGATATAAAGGATAGTGGAAGTTTTATAGGACGAGTTTTTAAAAGTTTCTCTTGAGTTGTTTTAGTGTTTATTTTGGCTACATTTTCAGCTATTAAAAGGACATTAAACAAGACAAATACACATACTGCCTCGTTCGTCTAATAGTCGCAAGTACTGGCTGGATTTGTGCCCGGTTGATGGCAGTAGGCTCATCCCCTATTACATGAAACTTAAAAATAACTGACGACATATTAATAATGGCACACCCAGTGCTATTATTAATAACAGCTGCTCGGGTCGATCTTTAGGTTAAGCCGTGCTTGCCTAGGTTGGTCTGTGGAAGGGTGTCCGCCCATTACATACCGAGTTTCCTCCGTGCCTCGGAAATCACGTTAAGCCGCTGGTCCCGGCTTTCATATGTAGATCTTTGACAGTCGTTAGGCAGTCAGTGGCCCAAAAATTTTGACAACCAGTCTTACCAAGGGGTTTCGTCAATTCTGCTTGGGTAAGCCTGTTAACCTTCAACCAAAAGCATTTTTTACAATCTATTTTATACACTCTAGTTACACTACACACACTGCATTACATGGGACTTAAACTTAATTAGCGAACACCCTTACTATTAGGTACAGGCTTGTCGTTATGCTATGAAACGACATTGTCTCTTAATTTAAGATTCGGTCAAACCAGTGCTTTGCGAACTGACCGTGAACGCCGGGTTCTGACAGATACTTCACTAAACTATCATGGTCACTAACATTATTATAACTAGAAGACGGGATATTTACCATGTTTATTGTTTTCTTTGAGTTCCCGATATTTCGGCGCTGTTGCAAGCACCATGATCACGGATAAACTGAAGTTATTGCGGGTGGGTGTTTATGAGCAGACAAATCGGTCTACCCTCTTTCTTGTTCGTTTTTTGCACTCGGCACTGCTACCACTGTCACTCACAACTCGATTCTGAACAAACAAAAACAAAAAACATGGATTCTGATAAACATGGTAAATATCCCGTCTTCTAGTTATAATAACTTCACTAAATTGTCTGTCAAATTCCGATGGTACGGAACTGCTTTCCCATGTAGTCCCACCAAACCGTTTGACAGAACCTTTATTATATTACGACTAAACTTGCAAACCTACATAGCCCTATCAATAATACACATAGTAGCTGGTGGCAACAGATATGCCACCTGATATGTTTCCCATACCTGCAACAGTCAACACAAATACCTACAGGTTCAATCGTGAAGCTCGGGCCTAAACTTACAAACCTACATAGCCCTATCAATAATACATAGAGTAGCTGGTGGGAACAGATATGCCACCTGATATGTTTCCCATACCTGATACATTCAACACAAATACCTACAGGTTCAATCGTGAAGCTCGGGCCGGTATTGCAACGCAATAGGAACAGTAAGACAAGAGTTCCGACGCCCACTATCCACTATCGTTCACCTTCTACAACAATATCATTGCATTTATATCAGGGAGCGAGGTTGATATTCGTATCAGAGATCTCGCTCTTGTTTAGTTCACGATGCATTCACAACAGCTTTATGGGGTGCATTGTGGAGAAACTCGGATAGAAATTCACATTAAGCATGACTCATATTCAAAGCTAGTTCAACAATCTTTATATTAGTTTTAGTTGTAGATCTTTTAAATAGTGTAATGGTTTTTTTTCCTTTATTTATTTTAGGGATATTTATGATCGCTATGCTTATGTCAGTCCCATCGAGGTATCGGGGTATTCTTCAAAGCGCAACTATTTTTAAGCGCAACCAACTAAGCGCAACTAAATTATTCCTTGAAGCGTAACCATTAGTTGCGCTCATAAATTATTTTTTTTTTTTTTATATGTTTATTCCTCAAAACGCAACCATGATTGAAAAAAAGTTAATGAATTCATCATACCCCTCTCTATTTTTCATCATGGTTGCGCTTTGAGGAATACCTCGTCCCATCGTACCCTAAATACACATTGCTCATATCTGGGCCATGAACCTAAACAGACTCCTCCCATCATCGCCATTTTTTGAGACTGGATTTTATGGAACGTGCCTACTTCAAGTCTGTTCCACCTCAACACCCTTAACAGGTCATTTCTCCCAGACTCATGCCGAACACAGTCCATCAATAGGTGGTGTAAGTCTTCAACAACTCAACACTCCACCCAATCAGGCGAGTTCGTTTTTTTCATCATGAACACAAACTTATTACATGTAGCCGTAACAATTTCGACGTATAGTGTAATAGTGATATTCACATAATATTCTGTAAACATCATAAGCAGAAGGGATAAAACTATTTTGTCTTAATAAAACAAGTTTCAATCGAAAAAAAAACCAAATGCTAAGACGTATTGTTGCTTAAAAATATCTGTTAGTTATTAGGTAACTAGGTATTCTTTGGATTAACATTTTGGAAACGATAATTTCTGTTGCAATAACTCTGTCAAACACAGTATACGCTTTCTTAAACAACTTTGGTATCCTACTATTGGTATAAATGTGAAAGGATGTATGTTTGATACTACTTAAATTCAATAGGGCGTCAGGTATGTTCGCTGATGCGCACACTGACGATTACTTTGCAATAATGCGGAAGAAAGTTGCCTCAGTAATATCCCGAGTGAGGGCAAGCAACAACAGCATTCTGAAGGTGTTTGGAAGAGAGGCTGGATGGGCCTACGATGGGGAGGTTTACCAAGCTACATGTTGGCAACAAAGCTTGTTAAACCTTCCTGTGACTATGATTTTCTTTTTTTCTTTTTTAGTGTTCCTGCATGTTACTAATATTATTATTTTTTTGTCTTTATTTATTTTGTGTACTACTTAGTTATAAACATTATTGTGTGGTGTGTATTTGTCTTTGATTATGTAATCTAAAACTAACATTATTTATAAGTGTAATTACTAACTAAAATATGGATCGTTGTGTCTGATGCAAATAAATAAATAAAAAATAATATAGTTTTTAAGTAAGATGTAATACTAACACCCTATGGGTCTTGATGCCTGACAATAAAATATTTTTATTTTTTATTTTATTTATTATGCAAAAACGATTCAATGAATTTGCTTTGTTGGTCTAGTGGTCGCAAACGCGACTGCTGAGCATGAGGTCCTGGGTTTGATTCCCAGATCGGTCAAAGTGTTCTTGGATTTTTCTATCAGGAATTTCTCAGTAGCAGCCACGGAGCTTTAGTCTCACCCCCTATCACGTGGGACTTAAACATAACTGGTGAAATGTGGTTGTACTATTAAGTATGCCTCAGCCTAACCCTTCAAGGATTACAGGCGTGATGTTATGTTATTTGGATTTGTATATTTGGCACGCGTATAGTTTATAACCTGGATTAACACATAGGATACTTTGTATCCCGTTAAATGACATTAACCCACTTATGAAGTCCACGCAGACAAAGTCGCGGGTGGAAGCTGCTACCTACAAAATCTAAATAAATAAACACATCTAAACATCTAACTGATACAAACTAACCAACAAAATATTAATAAATCACACAAAACAAAACACTATCGCTCAATTTCTTCATACACACATTTATTACGTTACACACACTAATATCTGTAACGCTAATTGTTCGGAACAAGCCACGGTACATGTTTGCTGGGGGCGTCTTCATCAATCTTCTGTCGGCCATGACAGATGGCATTCAAGGGAGATATCATTCCGGGGTGCGATGTCGATTACTTTTGGCTATGTGGTTCATGAATTTCTTGCTGTGTGGGTGTTGGAGTGTGAAGGAGGATTATTCTTGTATTGATTGTGTTAGATACTGTTTTCAAAGAGCCTGCAGAAGCAATACTTAGGTTTATGCTGTGGACAATGCAATAGGCCTTTGCCGAAATTGTTGACTGGCTTGTTTAGAATGACTTTAACGACTGTCGTGCATACTAGCCGAGCCGCACCAATTTCGTCCTGTCTCGGATTTTCACGCAAACTTTCAACCTCTATTTCACGCGTTAAGGGGTTGAATTTTTCGAAATCCTTCTTAACGGTTGCCAACGTCATAGTAGCTGTCTGCTGTAGCCGGTCGGCTTTGTCACTTCAGTTATCAGGTCTTCGAAATTATACCTTAAACCTCATGAAAATAGGTGTGTTTTTAAGTGAACACACTGTCATTCAGTTCCGTCTATAATCATTCTCGTTTTGTTACACTATGATATGTATACCTAAGCTTGCAATTGTCCGCAAACCCGCCTGATATGAACCGATGATAGGGTCTAGGGTGGAGCTCACTTGTCTAGAACAAACCGATTCATTTGGATCTCAAGAAAATTCACATTGTTATGATCAAGGAACGGAGAAACCGTTTCATCTTCCAGCCCTTGTAATATTCTACCTGGGGTCGGCTCAACACGTTTTCTTCTTCCATTCTTCCCTGTCAGACATAACGGCATCATTTACTCCTTTCTCTTTCCTATCATTCCTCACACAATCATATATCATCCATCTTTCCTTTGGCCTTCTTCACTTTTGTTTCATCCCTCCTCATTACATGTCCATACAAACATGTACAAACAAACGAGTTCCTTTAATTTTTTCTGTAACAGAGGCCAATTTTAAATTTCCCTAATATACTCATTCCTTACTTTATCTATTCTTGTCACGTCACACATCCATCTCAACATTCTCATCTCCGTCACATGCAATCGTTTTTCATCTATCTTCTTCACAGCTCAGCATTCTGATCCATACAGTAAAAATTTAATTATGAACATGCATAAATGTTACGGGCCAAACCCGATTTCAGGCCAAACTAGTTTGTCCTAGGCCAAACCAGTTCACGTGTTTATCGTGTCAGGATACACTAACACAAACAAAGCGCAATTACAATGCGCCCAACTTTGCTGTGGGGCTCATCGGCCTTCTATACGCCCTCGGCTCGCGCGTGGTGGGTCACAGTTGTAACCTAACCTAACCCATTTAGTCAGAGTGCCTAGTTTGGCCTAGTACAAGCTAGTTTGGCCTGAAATCGGGTTTGGCCGGTAACACATACACCAAATTAAAATCAACCTTTTACCATGCAGTAAGCATAGATTAATCACAGTGACATCAGTATCGGTAATGCGGTAGATATACTGCGGTAATATTTCATTCGTCGCCCATGGGAATGCCTCGCGAATCGACGTATGTCACCCTGATTTACGTTAACGGTACCGCGTTTGATACCGGTATCTTTTTTGTTTATTGTTGCTATTGATTTAGGGTTAAGTGTCGATGAATTAGTGTTTGAGTGGCGGAAATGTCAATTAGTTAATTGTGTTATGTGTAGGCTTACGTAAATTTGCGCAGTAGCCACAAGTTAGTTATGTTTTGCTTGTTGTCACTAACACTTTACTATAGCACCGAAATTAATGTATAATGAAATCACACGGTTGGATTTACAACTCTCTGCTTAGCGCCTAGAGCTCAAATTACAGTGGACGAATAGACATTAGTAAAAACACAACGCACTAGATTATTAGACAAGAGCTTTTAAGTAAAATATTAATGGTGTTTTGAGAAATAATGTCTTGTTGAAATATTCCAATTTCAAGGTTATTTCAAATCCAGTTCTAAAATACTTTGATTAATATGATGTTTTGATACTCACGTTATGCAGTTACAGAAATGTGTAGTTTGCATGACGTCATGCAAACTACACATTTCTGTAACAAATCATGAATTAATGCAAGAGGGTTTTTGAAAGCAATTAGGTTACAGACCCACAATCATTCTTCTTCCATGTTCTACTTTTAGTTTTTTTGTTTTTACTTCGCATCTAATGTCCCACTGCTGGGAAAGGGCCTCCCCATAGCCTTCCAATCTTCTCTTCGTGTGGTTTTCTCTGACCAATCTCTCACAAACGCCTCTAGGTCATCACGCCAACGTTTTCTAGGCCTCCCTCGGCGACGACGCCCGTTCCACCAACATGTTATAGTACTATTCGCACATACACTGAGACATCTAACACAAGTGTAGTCCATACAAAAATCGATTGGAAATCGTATTCTATTGCGACAACGAAACCGTTTCCTTACATTTACTGCCCCATTTTCAAACCTTACCCTTTGAATAGACCGTATACCAAATAAATGATTAATTCATTCATAAAACACTATCAATAGCTAACCGAAAGGCCAAAACATTTAACTGCTATACACTTGAATATTGTATGAACAGCCCATGTGTGTGTGTCACGAAAACAAATTAAACACACCCCTTTCCTTTTGGTGTGGCTTTTAAAGGCTTAAGGGGTGGTTGTGTGTTTTGGTAAGGATCGAAAACATGGAGGAATAGCCTAGTTTAATTATGCTTTATTTTTAGTAATAGTTTGACACGTAGGAAATGAGTATATAAGAGGAAGTCTGAAAGTGCCGATGACTGAAAAGTTGTGTGGTAATCGGTTTTCGTGGTATATGTGATGCGGAGGAATGAGGAAAATGTTGTAAGGAAAGTTTTGAGTATGAATGTGAATGGGTATAAGAGTAGAGGAAGACCAAAGAAATGATGGATGGACTGTGTAAAGAATGATATGGCAAGAAAGGAGGTGTCTGATGAGATGACAAGTAATAGAGAAGTATGGAAGAAGAAGACATGCTGCGCCGACCTCAAATGAATTAGGATAAGGGCAATGATTAGGGGGGGAATGTTGATGAGTTTGACACGTAGCTATTAAGGTACGCTTTACGCTTTATCGTGCGGTTAGTGCCTAGCCTGGTGTCAGAGTTTTGACTTAGCTTTACATGCCGTCGAGAAATATCTTTCAGGCATGCTGGTTTCTTCGCGAAGTTTTCCTTCACTGAAGCAAGTGATACAGTACGCACATGAATCCGAAAAATTAGAGGTGCGTGTCTTGGGTTCGAACTTGAGACTTATGAATTGGCAGTAAGACGGTCACACCACTTGGCTATCACTACTAGCCATTAAGGTGACCTGGTATTTCCTAGCCTTTCATTAAAATTGATACGGTTTTAATTGACAATGAACAAGGTATGTAGGTACCTACCCACAAAAAGGAATTGATAACAGTTTACGGGTTTAAATAAATAAAAAAATATAAATGTTTTATTTACCAAGCCATAAAGTAAGCAGGTCATCATCATCTGCCTAGCTTTTTCCCAAGAATGTTGGGGTCGGCTTCCAGTTTAATCGGATGCAGCTGAATACCAGTATTTTACATGGAGCGACTGCCTAACCGACCTCCACAAACCAGTTATTACCGGGTAATACGATACCCTTTGGTAAGACTGGTTGTCAGACTTTCGGGCCAAAGATCTATAAATGACGGCCGGGACCAACGGCTTAACGTGCTTTCCGAGGCACGGAGGAAACTCGGTATGTAACGGGTGGTCGCCCATCCACGGACCAACCTATTCATTATTTAGCCACGAGCTTCCATAAAGTAAGTAGGTATATAGGTTAAAAGAAGTTGAAATGATATGAGCAGCTTAAAGTTACCTACAGCTAGGTTATTTAGTATTGTTTACCAGTGAGTCCCAAACTAGACATTTATATTAACTTGGGTATTTTTACGTTAGTCGAAAGGGATATAACACAAGTGTTACTCTTATTCAGCAATTCCTAGAGATACTTTAGTACGTATACTTCCTGTAAGCTTGCCTTTTTGAATTGCAACCTCTTCGCCATACTAGAAAACAGGAAAGTGAACGTTACACAAATCATTTCACATTTCAGCTTCACCCTTACAATGCGTTAATCTGTTTCACAGAAGAAATTCCTTTGTAAAAGGCGTCTAAAGCAAACTCAGCAACGGAACTAACTAGCCTCAGCTGCATAGTTTTACAACGTAGGAGCTCGAAACAAAACTGTGCAACTGAATATTTTATCAAATAAATTGCGTTTTCTTCGTTTTGCATCGTCACCGTCGCTGGCAGTGGACGCACTGTGAAATTGTTATTTTTTAATAAAAATATGGAATAGTATGTAAATGTCATGTTCTATTTGTTGTTCCGTTTGTTCTGATGTTGATTTTGTGTGAAATATTGCATTTTGGAATTTTTTCATTTTGAAAATGTCTTCATCTGCCTAGCCTTTTCCCAACTATGAAGGGGACGGCTTCCAGTCTAACTGAATGCAGCTGAATACCAGTATTTTACATGAAGCGACTGCCTATCTGACCTCCACAGCCTAGTTAGTACTGGGTAATACAATGCCCCTTGGTAAGACTGGTTGTCAGACTTTCAGGCCACTGACTACCTGTAACGACAGTCAAAGATGTAGAAATGACAGCCGGAACCAACAGTTTAACGTGCTTTCCAAGGTACGGAGGAAACTCGGTATGTAATGGGCGTTTTAATTATAATAATGTTTATACATAGTTAGTATATAAAATAAAAACGAAATAATTAACCATAAAAAAACAATAAAGAAATTGAAGCTAATGGCTGTTTCTTATTTATTACACCTACCAGCACTGAAACGCCTGATTGACCAATTTCTAACAAACGAAACCAAAACCTACTCTCATTTAAAACAAAAACGAAACACCCACATAATATAAAACTTCAAAATATAAAAGAAATCTTTTATACACCTGTCGGCAAAATTGCTAAAACAAAAGAAAAAAAATTGGCATTTCCTTAACGCAGTCACGTTCTGAAAATTGTAAAGTATTTGAATGTTTCGTCGGGAAATACAATATTATATAACGTGTGTTCGTCGCTTTTGACATTTTATGTGTTATAATGATCGCGCTTTGCCGTTCGGTGTGGACGCTGTCTTGTTTTATTCTCTTAGTTTAATGTGATGTTTTTTGTTGTGAATCAATTGTGAGACGATCTTTTTAATGTTTCTAGTTATGTAAATGTAATGTTATATTTTAGCCGTTAGTAAAAAAATCTTCCTTGTTGCCTCGTTGGTCTAGAGGTCGCAAGTGCAACTGCTGAGCAGGAGGTCCTGGGTTTGATTTCCAGATCGGTTCTGTTCCTTTACTCTCATAGTCATATGGGACAGCCATCCGACGGGAGAAAGATCATGCGCAGGACCAACAGCTTAACGCGGTTTTTGAGGCACTTGTACCCTTCTGGAGATACCCTTTGGTAAGACTAGTTGTCAGACTTTCGGGCCACTGACTACAAGTAACGACTGTCAAAGATATACAAATGACAGCCGGGACCAACGGCTTAACGTGCTTTCCGAGGCACGGAGGAAACTCAGTAATGGAAATACCCATTCACACGTTTTCCCCGACCCGAGAGTCTAGTAACTAGTTTGTCAGCTCGTTTGTCACCCAATAACATCTAAAAAAGTAAGATAAATCTCCGAAACACGTGCAGTCGTGCAGTGAATGTATTTCCGTCACCAACGTTCAGTCAACGTATCGATGGCACGTTAAACTGGATCTAGTTAGTGTCCGAGCGAATAAACCACTAAACTGCTTGCTTTTTTAACCAAAATCAATTTGTGTGCTAAAACTGGGTTTAGAGCTTGATCACGTATTTGTGTGGTCTAGAAAAAGTGTACGTATTTTGGGTTTTTCTTCTCTCCTTTCCAAATAAACTAATTAAATAATAACTCTTTAATCTTATTGCATAAGGTTTTGTACAATATCTCCTCTTGGGAGAGGGCACTGGCTCTTGTAACACAGGTCTATCACCTAGCACAGGAGTCTGGTACTTCACACAATTTTATAACCAATTTCTTGTGTAATAAAGATTATATTGATTGATAATGTTTTCACAGCTGAGACACAGACTTCGCTGTGAGAGAGAAAATGGCCCCATATTCCATTGTAATTTATAATAATTAATTCCTAATGTAAGATTATTTAGTTTAATGTTGATTTTACAATAATTTTTGATATTTTTTTTATTTTCACATGTATGCATATGAACTGGTTCTGAAATAAATTAATTTAATAGTCCCCCTACTGGCCCAGTAGCGGTTGAGGGAAGTCACGAATCTTTAAATAGGTAGTTCTAGGATGTGTCTGTTTCCTAACAATGTTTTTTAAGCTGTTTTCAGAGCAGTGGTTTATGAATACAAAGTAAAATGCCTACCAGAGATGGAAACCATAAAATAAAACTCGTAAATCAAGGCGGTTTTTACTACTCAAAGAAAAGCTCATGTTGACGATCACATATGAGAGTCAGACGAATAGAAACAAATGCCGACGCTCCGAACATTCCATTTTTGAAAATGTAGACATACCTTTGGCATCGTCTCTAGTGACTATTCCGAAGTACACTATCTCGTGTTAAAAGGTGCTAAGCAACGTAGCGCAATGCGCAGTCGTTTGCTCGCAGTGTACTACGTACTTGTCGTACAGTTGCACGCCAGTGTACGATCTGTCATAACAAGGATGAAAGACGTTAAACCGACTGGGTGTTCACGTTGGCCGGTGCAGGTTTATGTGTGGAAATGTCTTAGAGGTCTTATAACTGTAATAGTTATGGCACCGTTGGTTTCGTGCTCGCAAGCGTGACACCTGAGTGGGGGGGTACTTGGTTCGATTCCCGTGTCGGGCAAAAAGTGCTATTGGGTTTTTTCATTTAGAAATTTCTCAGTAATAGCCCGGAGTTTGGAAGTTGGCGGTATGCTACCCTCGTGCCTCTTGGTCCTGCGCCTGATCTGTCTCCGGTCGTGTCAGATTGCCGTCCCATCGAACTATAAGAGTAAAAGTGTCAGAGAGTGCACCAGTCTGCGCACACATTTTGTTCCTATGGTTAATACCCGCTAAGATTGGTCACCATGATCGTAAACGGTCAGGAGAACTATTATTATTATTATAATAGTGTAACAAATAATAAGTGTAGATAAAATCGATGTTACAATCACCTCGTAAAGTGTGGCTACCTCTACGTCAACGGGTCAGCAATAGGTTGTGGATTTGTAGTAGTGTCGCAGACTATGTTTTACCTCTTATCTGACTTGACTTCTGTGCCTCAAACATGCAGTCAGTGTCTTTTGAGCTTCCACTGATGATGACGTAGAAGTAGCAAATTGACGGTACGGTTGTCGCAGTGGTTGAGCGTTTGGCTGCTGCGTGTCGCAGGTTCGATTCCCACACGGAACCAATGTTTGTATGGCCTACGGTCGTTGTTACGGGTCTGGCTGTTTGTGTTTGTGTCTTTTAATGTTTGTAGACGCATCCACGACACAGGAAAAAATCCTATTTTGGGGCTAAGTTTAAAAAAAAAAATACCGTCGTGCCAGTAACATGATTAAATTATTGTACTCATCTAATGATGTATGCCATTCCACCTTTTTAAAATTATAATATCCTGTTTCGGAGAAAAAAAAATGCTAATATTTATAGAGTAAAAAAAAACATATTTCCTTTTAATTATTTTTATTTGTTGTAAACAGTCTTATAATCGAGCGATGAGTTTACATTTTATTTTTATACGTAAACGTAAACAATATTTCAATTTGGCTGGTTTTGTCTAAGCGAATACACGATCTAATCTCACAATTATTTTATCGTTGTCATTACAGTACATTTAAAGATACACCTTAACACAATATTTACAAGAATTGAAACAATGTAATTGAATTACGTTCCCTTCCGTCGTTTTTATTTTTTAAGCGTGAGATATTTTGGGTGTGACGTAAGACTAAAGCCTAGGGCATACTGAAGCGAACCCCGTGCGGGATACAGGACAAAGAAAGCTTGTGCTGATTGTGTCAACTTACTTGTATTCAGTATGTTAAAAAAGCCCTGTCCTATCCGTGAGGGTATTATTAGGTATCGACATTAGATTCTATTCATGTAATCCTTTTTGGATAACAAGTAAAAAAATATACCCCGATGACATTTGAATAAAATGTACTAAAATGAGGGAACTCACATAGCAACACTGGGGCGCGGACGGCGACACTCCGTTCTCTTCACGGGTAGTGACGTCATAAACAAACAATTGACGATCGATCATACCTATGCCTAAGACGCAGGTGTTGTCACGTTTTAAAAGTTTGTTAGAATTTAGGGAATCGGTGGTAATTTTAGTCAAAACATGCATCATGCATTTTAAAATTCATTAGTAGGTATATTTATTTTCGTGAATATTTTTTGTTTCTTATTTTATTTGGTAATGTCACTGGTATACCTATATGTCCTTTTCGAATCAGACAGGGTTTTTTTACATATTGTAAATGATGGTGTTCAAACTGGCATGAATTATCGCTTGATTTCCTAATAATCGCATTCCCACGTAAAATTCACCTCACTACCGGTCAGAACTTTAAGATTGAAGGAAGATTTCAGATTAATTTGCTGCGTGAAATATCCAGTTCTTCTGAATGCCTAATCAAGTCTATATGCTATAACTATAGGTCTATTCTGCAAAAAGTCACATAATTCCTTACTCTTTTTTCTTACTTACATTCTAGGGAATTTCAAAATCTGAGACGTAAGCCGTATCAACAATCAAGGTGGATTCCTTTAATCTCAAAATTTTAATGTCTGAAATATTTACCACGAAATGCTTTTATTGTAAAACGAGGTATGATATCTTCCAAGAAAAGATATTTTCGTTTAGCATTTCTGCGGATATTACAATAAAATAGAAGGTCATATTTTTATAATATTATACTGGATTTCCTGGAGCTTGTTTTATTTAATACATAAAAGCGTTCATTCCTCAGAATTTCGTGTTTAAGAGATAATTCAAGTGAAAAATTTTGTTGTGTACACAATCAACAATAATTACTTTAGACAGTAAAAAAGAAAATTAAAATGTTACCTAAATAAAAATTACAAAATACCTACTTATTTTTTTTGCGGACACCTAACCATGTACAGTCGCCAGCACATTAAGTTAATTACCCCAAACTGTCAAATTCTCCAAATGATTTTAAACCATAAAATGTCGAAGGTTAAGTTCAAAATCGAATGAGAAAATTTGTCAGTTTGTATTAACTTGATGCAACGGCAGTGCCTTGATAAAACTGACAATTATTTTGATCAAACTAAAGCTTGTGCTTTAGATGAACCAGAACCTCTTTTTCTTACATACCTCCGCCTATTTCCGTAGGCAGGAATTACAGAACGCCTCTTTCTCAATGCTTCAATAACCCTACATCACACCCAAAACCCATCCTAACAGTATGTACAAACTCACAATAACTACGTAAACAAGTATAGCAGGGTAACGTAACACAGCTGTATGGTTAACAGCGTCCTCTCCCGGTGGACTGGTCGGCAGCCGCCCTTGGCCGCCTCCGTCAGACCTGCGGTAGGAAAGGGTTAGTTTTAGTTGCGTTCTGATGTGTGATTTGGGAAGGGGTTCTGCATTTTAGGGGTTAATTTGCATAATTATTTCTACGTTATAAAATATATATATTCTTTTTTTAAGAGTCTCTGTGAACTATATTGGGGTAGGAAATATTAGTTTAAGATGTGGTACTCCCAGAATAATAGTATAAATAATTCTATTATTTTCACTTTTCCTACTTATATAGTTTCATAGAAGAATATAACAGTACAATACCACAGAACCGAGTTCGAATTGTCAACATATTAAAGTGGGAATAAAAATACTGTCAACACCACCCCAGTATCGTTGCTGGGCATAGCCCCCAAATCTACAGAATGTATATACAATGTGTCCGATCATGGATTTGCGATATTCTAATGGCTGCCAAATATGGCAGCCATTTTGTTTTTTTTTGTTGTGATAAACTATTCGTGTGGACAAGAAAATTCATATCTCTCTAATTTTTGGTCTTACTGAAATAAAAATAGGCTTATTTGGAAGGCAACAATATTGTTTATCGTTAACATTACGAAATAATTGCTTCACATTTTTGTAACTTTCAGTAAAAAACGTTAAACTAAAAAAATATCAAAAAATAACACAAATCGAGAATTTTAAATTTTTTGACAACAAATCAACTTTGTATATTAGAATAGTTGTTAAAATAAGTACCTAGAAAATCGCTAGTCCTTGATCGGACATATTGTATATAATGATGCAGAATGTCGACTTATTTCAGCAATTAAAGAGTTACTGGGAATTTCTTGCCGGCTCTTCTCCATAACAAAGCACTTATTGAAACCTTAATGACGTTTCGAAAGAGCCCTGCAGGTAATGTGAAATAAAAAGTATTCTAATTTTGAATCAAACATTAACGTGTCTTCTATTTGACGTTTATTTAAAACATTATTTATCTACTGAAGCATAGGTAAGTATTAGCAAGAAATACGATAAAACAAGTCACAAAGAACTTTTAAAAGACGCCAGAGGGCGCCGTGTGCCCTCAAGCATGAATAAGATGAAAATTAGGCTCAGAAATCAGTGTCGCATTTTGCTGTGCAAAAACAGTCTTTATAAACGATGCTATGAAAATGAATAAACTCTTTTCATCGCTGGGAATAGTCCGTTTTCTAATATCGGTACAGTTCCAATCAAATATTGTAAGACGTATCAATGGGAATAATAAGTGTTCAGTGCACGTACTTTAACTGCTGTTAAATAACTATCTTCAATGCAATAGACTATTTTACAGGTATGTACTCCTTAAGGATGATTTTCACCAAACGGCTCGCATCGCATTTGATCGAAAAGGATACGAATGGATGCGGCGACAGTCGATCGGATTCGGAAGGACACCGACGCATACGATCGGCTCCGTACCGTCGGCGTCGCTTGCGAACGTATCCGTTTCTGTGTCTAGTCAAATAGTTTCATTCCTACCGTGTTGACAGCTGAAAGTATTCGATAGGATTCCTCGACAGGCGAATGGAGCCGATAGCGCGTCGCAGCATACTTTAAGCTACGATCGCGTGTCGCGGAAGTCCCCCCCGGGGTCAAGCTGCTGTGCGCGGCTTGGTAATATACACTTTAAATACTGTGTATGCGATTTAATATCGTTTAAAGATTGTAAAATCCGTTCCGATCCGATGCGATGAGAGCCGTTTGGTGAAAATCATCCTTTAAAATGCTACGTACAGTTAAACCAAGAAAGTTATACGCTTCGGTAATCGTCACTAATCCGATTTTTTGTTTATGCTAAATATTCTTGCGTTTGGTCGCAACACGCCTGATGTGAAGCAATGATCGGCCTAGAGTGGAGCTCGAGTGCCTAGAAGAAAATCCATTCGCTCGAAGAATCGTCACACTAGAACGTAACCCCCACAAATTCAAAGTGTTCTCTCTGTTGGGCTACTTACTCTGATTGCATTTTGTTATTTATGTCATTCCAAAGTTTGCAAGCATAGTGTTGTTTAATCTCAAAATTATTATCAACCAAAATTACTTTCATACACTGTCTTAAGCTTTTACGGTTTACAACTATACTTATACTGTCACTTACGGGATATCTTCCATGATTGTTCATTATTTTGAGCTCCCGATATTTAGACGTTGTTGCAAGCGCCATGATTATGGGTAGGTATCCCGTAAGTGACAATATAAGTTTAAGTACTTTCATGTTTGTTAGAGCTCTGTGTTAGATCTCATCATCGAGCGTCCGTATTTCCGAAGATAGACGATGATTGCCGAAACGCATAATGCATTGCATATTATATATATATTGCATAATGTCGCGGATATTATGTTACTCACCACCAGCTACGCTGATCTGATTGCCAAAATCTTCTGAATATGAATTGAGTTTTATTTCTGTGAACAAACATTTTATGTTACAATTTATATTTTTAACACCCGGTCCGGGTCCTGGGTTCGATTCCCGGGTCGGACAAAGTGTTTTTAGTTTTTTTCATCAGGAAATTCTCAGTAACAGCCACGGAGTCTGGATTTGCGCCCGGTTGATGACAATAGGCCCCCTATTACGTGGGACTTTAACATAACTGGCGAAATGTGGGTGTACTATTAGGTACACCTCTGCCTTACCCTTCGGGGATTACGGGCATTACGTTGTGTTTTTTTTAATTTTTGGTTACGCAATAAGATTTGGAAATGTAACAGTAACTTGATCATAGTTCATTGTATGATCACTTGTTGTTCATTGTATGAACTTGGCCAAAATAAACGATGACGATATTTACATTCATATAATTGTACCTGAACTGACTGTGACGAGGTTCAGAGAAAATTTAGTCTGAAGAGGAAAATGATATAGTTTTTGAACCTTCATAATAATCACATTCCGAAAGTGAATGTCTCATGAAACTTTCAGTCACTTTCTACTCACCATAAAGTCGGAGTGTCCCCTCACTCTTGCCGAGTGAGTTGGTACTCACGCAGTTGTAAGTACCGATGTCACTCCTGGAGAACTGCCTGATGGTCAGCCACATCGTCACCTGGTACGACTGCTTCTCCTCTGTTATTGTGTATTTGGGCCTGTAACAACAGGAATTTTGTTAACTGGAACATAATAAAGAAGACTACACCTATGTGGAGATGGCGAGTAACCTAGACACAATCCCGCCACACTATTGCCAAACCACTGTAACTCCTGAAAACCAGAATCAACAGGGGCGACCACCAGAAAAGTGCCGAGACAATGAAGGTCGATGAAGTCCCAGAGAAACAATCTGATTAATTTTGTTGCGGGATCCAAGACAGTTACGTCTTGGATCCCGCAACAAAATTAATCAGAAAAGTATAGCGGAGGAGTATTAAAACCATAATGTTCACTTCCCTCCAAATCAGAAACGAGCAGCAAGGACCACGCGATCAGCGAGTAACTAA
Source organism: Noctua janthina (assembly GCA_963576755.1). Classification (NCBI taxonomy): domain Eukaryota; kingdom Metazoa; phylum Arthropoda; class Insecta; order Lepidoptera; family Noctuidae; genus Noctua; species Noctua janthina. The sequence goes on along the minus strand of OY755069.1, from coordinate 13,575,085 downwards.
ACTCGCGTATGCTCTTTTTAATGTATAATCACTTGTTTTTTTTCTTTTTAATGTATTATGATTTGTGTTTTTACTTTTTTCAAAATATGACCTGTAATTTTTGATAATTATTAATAAATAAACTAACCTAGACAGCTGGTTACTAGCTACCAGTTTGCAAAAGTGGTCCAGTTTTTTGTTGCCTGCCCAAACCAAAGGGGAAGATCACTATATACTCGCTTAGGTTCAGGCGAATACCTGTGTTGACGGTATTTTTCAAGTCTGGATCAAGTTATTAGCTGTCATTTAAGTGAAGAGCTCGTGGCTAAATAATAACAGCCACTCGGGTCGATCTTCAGGTTAAGCCACGCTTTTCTAGGTTGGTCCATGGATGGGTGACCACCCATTAGGTACAATGAGTGATAGCAATTAGCTGGCCCACCTTTGCTTTTTTTTTGTATTTATTTGAGCAATTTTCATGAATTATAAAAGAATTATAAAATCCTATGATTCGTTTTCTGAAAAATCTCAACCATTTATGCATAGGCGGGTCAACTAATTGCTATCACTCACTCAACATAGCCAAGTTCCTCCGTGCCTTGTAAAGCACGTTAAGCCGTAGGTCCTAGCTGTCATATATAGATCTTTGACAGTCGTTACAGGTAGTCAGCGGCCCGAAAGTCTAACACAGTCTTAACAAGGGGTATCGCATTCCAGTATAAACTGGGTTTTGGAGGTCAAATAGGCATTCGCTCCATGTACAATACTGGCTATTCAGCTGCATCGAGTTAGACTGGAAGCCGACCCCAACATAGTTGGGAAAAGGCTAAGCTGATGATGGATAATGATGATGTCTCACACACACAAAAACTAGATCTAATATTACATTCTTCCATACATTGTTCAATACATTTTTTTAATTTTACGTAACGTGCTTGACCGCTAATTCAACGCTGATCAACTTTTATAAAAACTTCACCAGAGTTCAGACTAGGTATTGCAATAATTTTCCAGAATTTTCTAACTATGCAGCTCTGTTAACTGACATGATAATTTTGCTTGGTAACTACCTTATAATTAACTTTTGCGGTGCAATAAACACGAAGGGCAAAGACGATAGTAAAGTTTTTCCACTATTTGAGTTTATATTTGTAAAGTTACTTTTTGGATAGTAACTGTAAATTACGGGTTTTTATGTGACTCTATGGAAATCACGGCCTCGTTGGTCCAGTGGTCGTAAACACGACTGCTGAGCATGAGGTCCTGGGTTCGATTCCCGGGGTGGGCAAGATGTTTTTGGGTTTTTCCATCAGGAATTTTTCAGTAGCAGCCACGGAGTCTGGATTTGTGCTCGGTTGATGACAATTAATAGGCTCGCCCTCTTTTACATCATCATCATCATCTGTCCAGCCTTTTCCCAACTATATTGAGGTCGGCTTCCAGTCTAGCCGGATGCAGCTGAATACCAGTATTTTACATGGAGCGACTGCCTATCTGACCTCCACAACCCAGTTGGTACTGGGTAATACGATACCACTTGGTAAGACTGGTTGTCAGACTTTTTGGGCCACTGACTACCTAACGACTGTCAAAGATCTACAAATGACAGCCGGGACCAACGGCTTAACTTCCTTTCCGAGGCACGGAGGAAACTCGGTATGTAATGGGCGGTCACCCATCCACATACCAACCTAGGTAAGCACGACTTAACATAAAGATCCAACCCGAGCGGCTGTTATTATTTAGCCACGAGCTCGCCCCCTTTTACGTGGGACTTAAACATAACAGATGAAATGTAGGTGTAATAAAAAATTGCCTGATCCGGGAATCGAATCCAGGACCTCATGCACAGCTGTCGCGATTGCGACTACTAGACCAGAGAAGCAGTAGTATTTTTTAAAATCATTATGTACATAATCACGTACAAGAAGAACTGTTACCTATTATAAATTAATAACGCTTAAATTTTGGATGACATGCATTTGATAATTATGTCTTCAATAATATTGGTAACGATACGAAACAGAATTTAAAGAAAATAAAGCTGAACGATACGAAATCACAACTCCATCGGCCAACCTTACGAAATTTTCAATAAAGACAGTATTTTCGTAACATTTACAGCATATCTCGCAGCCAAAGTAACGCTTTACTTTATAAATATTTATGCCCGGTAATTTGAAACACCAGTATGAGTGAATGTCGATACATGAAACGTAAAAAGTACGAGTGGGTTGTGTAAACAGGCCCCGGGGTGTATTTATGTAACAAAACAAGAACTGAAATGAACGTATTTCTGTTCAGAAGAGGAAGATTTGCTTACTCCATTTTTTTGTTGGGTTGAAACTTGGTTGAAACTTTTACAGTGCTATTTGAAAAAAAAAAGACTTCCTCGTTGGTCTTGTCATCGCGACTGCAGCGCATGAGGTCCCGGGTTCGATTCCCGGGTCGGGAAAATTGTTATTGAGTTTTTCCTTCAGGAATTTCTCAGTAACAGCCACGGAGTGATTTGTGCCCGATTGATGCCAATAGGCTCGCCCCCTATTACATAGGTTTTAAACATAACTGGTAAATTGTGGGTGTATTATTACGTACACCTCTGCCTAAACCTTCGGGAATTACAGGCGTGATGTCAAGTTATGTTGAAAAAAAAGTATTATGGTTCATTTGATAAACCGCATTATTATTATGTTTAAAACAGCAACAACAATATAATAACAGCTTTGATATGGAAAGAAAAAAAAAACATATTTTCAAATAAAACAATATAATAACTTTAAAAAATATTATCTCGCTACGAGCTCTTCCTTCCAAATTACTTTGTATGTATTAAAATTAAAATTATACGTCTCCAAAACAATGAACAGTTTGTATCGCGAGTGTTCAAGAGTTGCTCTCCACCCGAATACGACTCCGCTGGTGAACGTTTTACACAGCCAATTGGCATGCTTTCCGTTATCAACTGAACCAAATAATTGAATCGGTGTTTGTGATTTCTGCGTATTGACTACAGGCAAACATGAACGTTGGAGTAAATAAATAATTTCATATGTGTGCGTTAGTGAAATAAAGCGAATGGAATAATCGTGCATTTATGCTAGGATACGAAGGGTACGTCCCGTTTGGTAACTTTCCCGTTTCGTAACTATTTTGATCTTCATACATTATTTATTATTTATTTATTTATTTAACACTTCAAGCACAAAAGTACAGAGGCGGACTTAATGCCATAGGCATTTACATTACACTCACACATTTACATTTTTTTTTACATTGTGTCTCGTTTCGTCAAATTTTGGGTGGTGTTGTAGCTTGTAGCAATGTAGACTAGTTTTTTATTGGAAAAAACGTCTAGCATCACGATAGACTATAATTCAGTACTAAAATGGCTTTAATTCCCGTTTTTGAAATTCATCATCATCTGCCTTTTCGCAAGTATGTTAGGGTCGGCTTCCAGTCTAACCGGATGCAGCTGAATACTCTTTACATGGAGTGACTGCCTATCTGGCCTCCACAACCTAATTAGTACTGTGTAATACGATACCTCTCAGTAAGACTGTTTGTCAGACTTTCAGGCCACGGACTAAGCTGTAATGACTGTCAAAGATCTACAAATGACAGCCGGGACCACGGCTTAACGTGCTTTCCGAGGCATGGAGGAAATATTTTTTGAAATTAAGATTGACAATTAACGTAGGTGGGTCAATGACTGCTATTGCCATGCTAAAAGGCAACAAGTCTTATCAAAAAGAAAATACAGGTAAATATCAGTATGTTACACCTTGCCTACCCAGTTACTTACCTGCATAAGCATAGCATAATCAGTCTATAATTTTCCCACTGCTGGGACACAGGCCGTCTCTTTATGAGAGGCTATAATTCACGACGTGGGCCCATTTGGCCTACCATGACGTTTTAAAACAGGACTAATTCCAGTGTGGGAAAGACGACCAGTATACCCCTGTCTCTTTCTCACACTGGAATTACTCCTGCTTTAAAACGTCATAGTAACCCCCCATTGCGGGTTTGTAGATGTCAGATGTTTTCGAATATTTGGTTCCAGGAGATACCGGTTTCCTCACGATGTTTTCCTTCACCGTTTTTGAAAGCAGCGGTGATGAAATAAATTACACAAAGTGATGCGCCTGCCTGGGTTCGAACCCACAACTTATTGCTCGTAAGTCGGGCCATCACTTGCCCACAGCTGCTCTCGTTACTTACTTCACCTTCAAAATTTTTTAGTCGTAGTTTTATGACAAACCAATTAAATGACCTTTTTCCACGTTATATACCTACCTAGGTCTTACTTTTAATCAAGATTTTATCTTTTCTTACCCATCAAGTAACATCTCCCCTCTGTTCTTGATCCAGTAGTTGATGGTGTTCGGATGCGCCTCCACGTAGCACTTTAGTTTGACATCAGTACCCAGAGGAGCTCCCAGCAACTGATTTGGCACTTTCACTGTAGGTGCAACTGTTGACAAAGAGAGTTATGTTAATTAGGAATACAGCATTGTAGGTGATCATCGGCTTATTACTGTTTGGTTTATAAACACCACGCCTGTAATCCCCGAAGTGTTCGGCAGAGGTGCAGGTACCTAATAGTACACCCACATTTCCCAAGTTATGTTTTTAAGTCCCATGTAATAAGGAGCGAGCTTATTGCCATCAACTGGGCACAAATCCAGACTCCGTGACTACTACTGAGAAATTCTTGGTGGAAAAACCAAACATCACTTTGCCCGACAAGGTAATCAAACCCAGGACCTCATGCTCAGCAGCCGCGCTTGCGACCACTCGAAAAACGACGCAGTCAGTGTTGACAAAGAGAGTTATGTAAATTAGGAATACAGTATTGATTCATTGATGGGCGTTATGTGCATTAAGATGCTGATTCCAGGTGGAATTACAATTTGAATGCACGGATCTGTGTTTTCAAGTATCGCTATCTGATCCTGTCACGTAATGGCGTCAATTAGTGGAGCGAGTAGTCCAGTCGCAAGCATCCACACTCATTTGCATTGGAAGTACTTTAACATGCGATAGGACCTCTCACTTTAGTGAGCTGAAATTCTAAGTGACGGAAACAGAAAATTATGCAAGAAAATGGTGTCTCGTTGGTCGAGTGGCCACAAGCGTGACTGCTGTGCATGAGGGTTCAATTCCCGGATCGGGCAAAGTGTTATTGGGTTTTTCCATTTGGAATTTCTCAGTACCAGCCACGGAGTCTGGATTTCTGCCCGGTTGATGGCTATTGGCTCGCCCTCTATTAGGACTTGAACATGACTGGCGAAACGTGGGTGTCCTATAATTGAGTACACCTCTGCCTAACCTTTGGGGGATTACATGCGTGATGTTATGGTATGTGTATAATGCTTATCTGCGCATATTTCTGTGATTTCACCATTAACTGCCTTTTCTAAAAGAACAAGGCGATATTAAATCTGCGACAACGAGATGGTGGGAAAGTCGAAAATGTCGTAGAAATACTAAACAATTTGAAAGCTATTGCCGCCAGTCTGGGCCCTAAGAACCTACTTCACTCACACAAACGAAATTGAACTTAATAAGCATGATACAAAAACATACGTTTCATTTCTTATAGGGGTTCAGATAGACCAACTAGACACGTTCTGACAATCAGATCTTTCTTATGAACGTACAACGAGGTCCTTATTGAGGCGACAGATGTTCGCATCAAGACATTCGATCCAAGGTCTCCTAAGTTCGTAATATATTTCGAGCGGAATACCTAGATACCTATATTTTTCTTCTTCTTGGTAGTTGCCTGTATTAGTTTGCGGCGCTTTTAGAGCACTGATTTGAATCGTTATTGGGTAAATGGCACAAACTTAAACTCAAAGCATTTATTTTAATTATACCATTACAGGTAAAAAACAATGGAAAATCTTTTTTATATTTACTACTATTTTACTAAAATAAGTACTGCTAAAAGTCCTGGGCAGAAAATTAAATGCTTTAGCAAACAATAATACTAACAGAAATAACTAAGGCATTCTAGATTTTCTAGGAACAAGGTACAAAGCCGAGTTGGAAGTCAAGTTGTAGGCAGCATTAAATAAACAGTCACTTCATAATAAAGTAACTACAGCTTTCGAAGAAATATCCACTTGCAAAGTCGACGCCATCCTCCTGCCCCCAGATTTCCCGGGAATTTTAATTTCAATGTATAACAAAGGCCGACTTTCTTATAATTGCCTTTATTGGTATTCCGATGGCTACTGCAGACCGCAGGCAGCAGTCGACACAGATATTCAAGCCGCTGCAGTTTCGCTTCCGGCCTCGACGACACATCTACGACTGCAGTGGAATTTTTCTAATCAAGTTTTGTGAACTCATTTTGTCAAACAAAAAAAAAGTTAACTAGCTTTTGACAGTACTGGTATGCCGCCTGCAGCAGCCTGCAGTCGCCGCTCGACCGTAGCAACAGACGACACTGTCGCAATATGCGGATTCGTTTTCATAGAAATGAGTACAAAACAGTAGTATTATTGAGGTTTGTCATGGCGGTTGGGCGACACTGCCGCTACAGTCTACAGTCTGCCGTCGGCTTCGGAACTATACCTTAAAACCTAAAAATTTCTACAAGACAATTTCTACTTGAAAAGAAGTTAGGCCCCAGGCTCTGAGCACTTTTTTCTGCGCCGTTTTCTATAAAGGCTCTCAGCAAAAAATCCAAAACTTTTTAACGTCTGCAACTAAAAGATAATTCTCGGGCCCTGTCTTTTCATTATAACTCATTAAAATTCATAGAATATGATTAAATCTTTAGTTTTATACTTGTTTGAAATTTTTAATACAACTTTACTAAGCCGTTATTGACTGCAGTTAATCTTATGGCGTCAAAACTTCTTTCACTTTGCAGTTTTTAGATTATGGATGTTTTTGTTGAAATGTTCAATGTTTAGGAAAACTGATGTAATCGTCAACAGCGACGCTTTTGAATCCGTTTACGTCTGCTCCTGCCTAAGGCTGATTGTAATCTAAAATTATTTCAGAAATACATAGTAAGAAGAAAAAATCTGTTGATGAAGTATTAGTGTAGTAGTAGTCGATTGCTGAGCAAGAGGTCCTGGGTTCAATTCCCAGGTCGCGCAGTGTTATTGAGCTTTTCCATAAAAAAATTCTCAGTAGCAGCCTCGAAGTCTGAATATGTGCCTGGTCGATGGCAATAGGCTCACCCATACATGAGACTAACATAACTGGCGAAATATGGGTGTATTATTAGGTATACCTCTGCCTAACCCTTCAGGAATTACAGGCGTGATGTTAAGTTAGTGTAGAGTAACAAGGCAACTGTAGTATTAAGTTTGTATTAAACATGTTGACTTTTGAATTTCACTGACATCCAAACTCCTCAGATCATTGATGGTAGACAAACATAATTATAAAGGATGTAAATAGACCCTCAACGAAGCCGAAAGGCACTTGTTCTCCCCGTCTTTGCGATATTTGTTTGTTCTAGACCATACCGGAACCTTCTAGTTACGGAGATATTGGGGGTCAAAGTTCCAAATTTTTAACAAGTTTTTTTTTTTTTAAATACATTTTTTTAATGCAAGATTTTTACTTTAAACACCTCCACGACCCCCGTACTATTCAATCCATCCATCAGCACAATGCTTTGAGTGCGTTCCGTCGAGTCCTACCGTAAAACGTGATTTTTCATTAAAAAAATTCGATTCCCAGCGATAATTTGATGTACAGAATGCTTGGTTGGCGGCTTTGTGAAGGGTCTGTTTACACCCTGTATAAGGAGGTTGGTCTGCCGAAGCTTAACTCTATCACAACGTCACTGAAGTCTCTTAGTAAAACGATTGCTACTAAAAACAAAACAGCTCACAAATAGAAAATAGAAAGATAAATCTTGCATCTATTCAGTAGCAACCGTTTGCTGCAAAGTCACGTTTCCTGGTTACTGCTACATAGAGGGACTTGTATCATTTTGGATGCCATCCAAATTCGTGACGGGAGCAATCCTGAACGGATTATATTATTCAAAGTGACAAACAAACCGATGGGGGCATTTTATATTGGTTTTTGGGGGGAAGGAAGGATGTTGATAGTTTTTGCTGTTTGGTTAAAAGATAGGTCTGTAATGTGTATATTTATATGGTAATATTATTGAGTTTCCCAGAGACAGCCTGGAAAAGCCTCAAGTTTTGCAAAGGAAATTACTGAAAAGTATCATTATTATGCAACCGCTTTTTTCTGAAAGTTGTCAACCTATTGTGTTTTCGAAATCACGAACACTCATTGAAGCAATATGATTGTGCTGTTCAAAACATGTCTAACTATCCTAAGTGTCCATTCAGTTGCACCTTTGAGAACCAGATGAGTACTGATTATTTTTGGTACGCCTCTAACAATGTAATCAGTCTTCGGTGTTGCCATGCCTCCTCACAGAGAGATGGTCAAGGTAGGTATTGAGTGGGTTGCTGGGTGTGTAGCTTTGTAGTTGAGATGGTAGGTGCTGATGAGGTGCTGGTACGTTGGTGCCGAGGAAGATAAAATAAAACGGCGATAAATAAAATTCACGTCTGTATTGGACCGGTGTCGCAGATGGAAGATAACAGTGTTGCCACAGTTTACATAATGATTTACATTTTAATGTTGGTGTTGCAACATTATTAATTAAAATCTCCAACACTGGGTGGACTACACATACTATAGTAATAGATATGTCGATTTTTCTCCATGTTTTCCTACTTCACCCTTTAAAAGCAGAATTGTTGCAACACAGAGCTTAGAGCACACCTTGTACTCGTTTTTCATTTATGAGTAACAAAAGTGTTAAGAGTCATAATAAGATGTTGTTATACTCACAATTAACATTAAGTATGATTCTCTTGCTGACGGCGGGCGGCACGTCGTTGGCCGCGATGCACAGGAACGCGCCCATCTGTCGGCGATCCACGCGCCACAGCGGGAGAGAACTGCCTGTGTAGCTCTCCACTAGACAAAAAAATACAATTATTAACACTAATCAAGAAGTCGTCATCAATACCTAGATCTTGTAGATATTCGACAGTCGTTACAGGCAGTCAGTGGCCCGAAAATCTGACAATCAATCTTACCAAGGGGTATCGTATTTTTCAGTTACTGTGGTTGTGGAGCTCAGAGTGAGGAGCTGATATTCAGCTGCATTTTGGTAAGACTAGATGTCGACCCCAATACCAACAACGAAACAAGCTCACATATGAAGTTGCCGTTTTTTCCTCACATTTTGTTCCGTTTGTAACTTTGACGTATATTTTTATACATATTTTTTTCTTTATTTCATTTGTATTGAATTTATTGTTAAATGACGTACCTTTTAGAGTTTAAAAACCGTACTAGTAGTAGCGTATGGTAGTGTGTCAAAACACCTGTTTCAATATGCCGTCGGATGTGACAAAAATATTTTCGCTACTTCAAGTAGGAATATATACTTCATAGACTGTGTTTTGAGAATTAAAGATAAGCAGTGCAACGCAGCATTTTTCACTCTAACTATTGCAGTTGCATCATACATAATCGGTTCACAAGTTTCTAAGAAAAATAATAAAATGTTAGTATGGCAATATCACTTTTCACGAAATCGACCATAAAAATTAGCAATTTCACACTTTAACCCCTAATACTTGGGAACAAGCAAGGCTGATGATAATGAATCTGATCATAGATAATAACTGCATCCAATGCTATTTCTACGCTAAGCCAGAATACAACCTAACCTCTACAGAGCTGTTAATCATAATAGCCTACAGGAAAGACCTATATTCTGTAATGGAGGCTTACCGTTGATAACCTCAGCGGAAGTCGTAACAGTTAACTGTGGTTACGAAACCGTTGCTAATTCTCTCACTGCCTACGGTTACGGATACAAGTTTAGTATTGTTATGGTTTTAAAGCTTGTTGCTTTGATAAATACATATTAGTTAAGGAAACAGTTGTAATAAAAAAAAATATCAGCTGTCCCATACATTTGGGTCGAGTTGGTATTGAAAATTTGTATGGGACAGCTGATAATTTTTTCGCATTTACGATATTGGACCCAAGGAGAGCAGCGGTGGCCCAATAGTGGTGGCCCCGACTTACGAACAGTAAGTCGTGGGTTCGAACCCAGGCAGGCGAATGAGTGGTGCCACTGCTCTCAAAACGGTGAAGGAAAACATCGTGAGGAAACCGGCATGTCCTAGAACCAAAAATTCGAAGACATGTGACATCTACCAACCCGCACTGGGCCCGCGTGGTGGATTATAGCCTATTCCCTCTCATGGAGTCTCTGTGTCCCAGCGGTGGGAGCATAATAGGCTGATTATGCTATACCCAAGGAGAAAGTTGTTCAGTTTGATGGTCTGCAGCATATCCTTTCATATGACTATACCCTTTCTGTTACAGTCTGTATATAAAACTTTTTTTTATTTCCTCAAGTGTCCCCGTTATTTACCTTCTTACACCTGCTCCATATATGTCACGTATTACCACTAAAAGCCTTCCTTGATGATCAATATAACAGTAATTATCACCACGGTAGCGTTAGTTATACCAATAACCTAAGTAGGTTACACGCAAGCGTACAACGTCGGCTGTGAAAGCCCGTGAATGCATAGAAAAACAGAAAAATATTATAATAAATAGAAGAAAATTCATTTTTCCTTTTAAGTTGAACCTTAGCAAACGATATAAGAAAAAATATTGTTGACAGGTATGCCGTGAATGTGGTTAGCTGCAATTTTATTGTAAAGAAAAAGTATTTTTATTATTAAAACTAGTAAGAATTCAACGTGGCAATGCTGCCAGTCTTCTGGGCAAGTTTCCGGATGACAGCGATGTGGAAGAGTGGGTACTTAGACGCGTAAGCTCCTTGTTGTTTTATTTAGTTAGTTAGTTTATTTTATATCAATTAGTCATTTGTCGGCGTTCCAGCTGTTTTAGAACCCCATGGCTTGGCACGCGACGATGGCATGTCGTTGTTTCCTTGGAATATGGCTAGGCCTTTAGTGTGGGACGCAACATGCATCGATACTCTTGCGCCATCACATCTTCCAAGCTCGTCGTGCTGTGCTGGCGCTGCCGCTGCGGCTGCAGAGAACCTCAAGCGGCGTAAATATAGAAACCTTTGTGGTAACTATATTTTCAAGCCGCAAAAGGTTGAAACTCTGGGGTCGTGGGGTCCGAGTGCTCATAGCCTGTTTAAGGAAATTTCGAAACGCCTAGTTGACGCTTCCCGTGACCCAAGGGCTGGCTTTTACTTTGGCCAGAGGCCAAGTGTTGCCATACAACGTGGCAACGCCGCCAGTCTCTTGGGCACATTACCAGCTGACAGCGAGAGGAGGAGTTTTTTGATGCCCTTTTGTAGTTTGTTGTTAGTTTATTTATTTTAGATTATTTAATAGTTTTTAATTAATAATGTATTTAGTTAGTTTATTCAAATTATAATAAATAATTAAAATTGTAATATTAGTCATTTTAATATTTAGTTTTAATTTTCTAATGGTTTTAACAAAACCCTTAACGAAGCCGAAAGACACTTGTTCTCCTCGTCTTTGCGATATTTTTTTTTGTTCTAGACCATACCTAGGAACCTTCTAGTTACGGAGATATTGGGGGTCAAAGTTCCAACTTTTTTATGAGTTTTTTTTTTTTAAATACATGTTTTTAATGTATATTTTTTACTTTAAATACCTCCACGATCCCCGTACTATTCAATTCATCCACCAGCACAATGTTTTGAGTGCGTTACATTGACTCCTACCGAAAAACGTGATTTTTCACCCCATACAAAAGTCGTTTTCCAGCAATAATTTATTGTGTAAAGTTACTTAGTTTGAAGTACATAATTCTCGGTTGACTGCTTTGTGAAGGGTCCATTTACACCCTGCATAAGTAGCTTTGATTCAATAAGAATTGATATTTGATTCTAGATCCGATTTTTCCATACATTTTAACCATATATACCTCTACTGGAAGCAGTTTGGTGTCTACCCTTTTTACCCACTTATGTATCCAACTCTCTTTGTTATTGGGATGGTTGGGTACTATAAGTTGGAAGTAAGGCGCAACCTCGCTCTCGTAAAATATGTTTTTATGGTTTTTCGTGGTATGCTAAATAATCCACAAATACTGGAATCGTTGGGATTGCTTGTTCCAAGCAGGACGCTACGGTTAGGACCGAGGGAGGGGCCTTTTAAGGTTCCGGCAACCCGTACAAACTTATTAAAGTTTGCGCCTGTATTGTGTGCATTAAGAATGCTTAATAGTGTCTCTCGGCGATTGGACATATTTTCTTGCTCTTTGGCGGAATTCCAGAGGGTGGCACTTGGTATGTTGTCTGCTGTTTAACTTGTGCCTCTACCCAGTCCCGTTACTTAGGACTGGATTTTTGCAATTTATGACAAATTTGTTAGCTTGGGTCTTACCTGTTAAAACAAATGTATGTGTTAAGGAATAATAAATAAATAAATAAATAAATAAATAATATATCGCATTTTTTTTATGAAGTAAATAAAATATCCTAAATAAAAAACAGAAATTCGTCTGCACTTTTACGATAGAATTTATGATTCTCACCCGCACTAAAGTTAAAACCTCATTACCGTCTTCCAGGAAACTTATATACACAAAGGTTCTACGACTGGGTTAATGACAATAGTTCACAGATCTATATCAAGTTGAATGACAGTCAATACAGTGGGGTTTCATTCAATTCAGTATTGAATGAAGGGTAACTGTCAATTGACGCTTCACGCCAACAAAAGCTAGATATTTAATATTTTATTTTGGACGTTATCTATACATCTATCTGCGTACAAATAAAAAATTTCAAAATGACAGGGTTTTACCGAATGCATATGAAAGTATATTCAGTGCTTATATATTTCTTTTTTAAATTTTAGTCTTTTTGTCTGTGTGTTTGTTACAGCTAATCTCAGAAACGGCTGGACCGAATTTGGCTGGACTTTTATTGGGAGATAGCTGATATCATGAGGAGTAACTTAGGTTTAAATTTTATTAAAAAAAAATAGGTTTCCGGGCAAAAAATAAACCCCAGCACCCCCACTAATGAAATTATAAAAATATATTTTTTTAAATAATAATTTCGCGCTGAAGGTTGCGGGCAACAGCTAATTGTTTAATATAAACCCCTATTTCTCATAACATGACAACATAACATCACGATTGACAATCGAATCCAGGACCTCACGCTCACCAGTAGCATTTTCGTGAAAAAAAAACATTAAAAGTCAAATTAACCACAAAAAAGTATTCATGGATTCACCCACAAATCTTATTTACATAACCTAGCCCTGACACCACACGTAAATGGAAAACAAACATTTTAGTATTCAAACAAATAGGTTCTTCATAAAACATAACGTTTATTTTAGACTTAGCTAAAGTAAACGAAGGGAAATGACTTAATATACTGTTAGGTGCCTCGCGTGACAAGGACACATAACATAACATCACGCCTGTAATCCCCGAAGGGTTAGGCAGAGGTGTTTCTAATAGTACACCCACATTTCGCCAGTTATGTGGCGCTGCTTGTCAAGAAAAATGCAACGACATGTCGAACTTGGTACCTACATTTATTTTACTTCAGTGTTACTCGCCTGCACAGAGTCCCATGTAATAGGGGGCGAGCCTATTGCCATCAACCGGACGCAAATTCAGACTCCGTGGCTGCTACTGAGAAATTCATAATAGAAAAACCCAATAACACTTTTGCTCGATCCGGGACTCGAACAAACACGAACGAATTCAAATGACTTAATATACTGTTAGGTGCCTCGCGTGACAAGAACAAATAATTTCCAAAATATAGCAGAACCATATCGAAAGTACGGTCATTAGTTCAAGCTTTGATGTTAAATGAATATTTATACTTATGCAAAGAACTGAAAAGTGGGGCTGTCAAGGTGACTTATTAACCCCATCTGGTTTAGTACGTATACAGGGTGTTAGTTTTAACGACGAACATAATAATTATATTTAGGAAGTGTTGTTGGTACTTATGAAAATGATTTATTTTTACTATATTGTGGCCAACCCTGAAGGTAGTTAGTAAAATATAAATGTCAATGTATTTTTATGAAATGTTGTAGTAACGGCTCATATTTTTTTCAAATTTCCTGATTGGTAGTAAAGTGTTTAGGGGTATGAAGAATTGGGTGTAAAGTTCATTATTCCCTTTACAAAATGAAGGATTCTCCTACTAGACGGGTGCTGTTTCTGGTGGACTACTGCCCGACGGTATCAGGACACTAGCACGAAAGATATTTGCGCGAAGGACACTTGCGCGAATCCACATACGCGAAAAGACATAAGCGCGCATGGACTTTTGGGCGATTAGACTTTTGCGCGAATGGACCTTTGGGCGCATAGACAGTTGCGCGCATAGACACTTGAGCGAATGGACTTTTGCGCGAACGGACATTTACGCACAAAGACACATGCGCGAAAGGACTTATGCGCGAATGGTTAGGTTAGGTTAGCTGTAGAGTAAACATAACACTGAGGTTCTTCTAAATCGGAATCGATTGATTAATTTTTTTTGTACAAAGTAACAAGAATGTTCTATACATCAATATACATTTGTCATAATAGACATTAAAACAACTGAATGACCTTAAAAATCGACATTAATGAAACCCAAAAGCTTGAACAGAGAATAAAATTATTTTGTTCAAAATCGATATTGCAAATCGATTAAACAATAATTATATCTGGCAACACTATTCATGGTAGATACGAAAAAATAATTTGACACGTCTCTCGGGCAGTGTTGCCACTTCTCTCGCTCTATCTCATTGAAAATAAGAAATAATATGATGTTACAGTTATGTTTACTCTACAGATTAACCGTAGCCAGTCGCGAGTAAATCTAGTCGCGGAAGTGTCCTTTTGCGCAAAAGTTCATTCGCGCAAGTGTCCATTCGCGCAAGTGTCTATGCGCGTAAGTATCTATGGGCGCAAAAGTTCATTCGCGCAAAAGTCTAATCGCCCAAAAGTCCATGCGCGCATATGTCTTTTCGCACAAGTGGGTTCGCGGAAGTGTTCTTCGCGCATATGTCTTTCGCGCAAATGTCCCAGATCCCTGCCCGACAGATTTTGTTGGGTATTCCTATACAGGGTGGAAAAGACACCGAAGACGGTTACCATGTATTCAGTACATCATTCTGTACCCCCCCCCCCCACATATAAGTTTTTCATCGGTTATTAAAAAAAAACATCTGTTTCCTACAAAATTGCAATGCCTACACGATCAAAATGTATGGAACAGCAGATTTTTTTTTTTTTGGAGCTCAGAATGATGTACTGAATATGTGGTAAACGTTTTCGAGTCGGTCCCTTCCACCCCGTATATTAAATTCTAAGTCCCGGATAACTCGTCCCAGATAGCGCGAGTCTCGCGATAGTCTCTCGAGTCTCGGATAACGCGATTCAGAGTTTAGATGTTAGTTCTTCATTTTATCACAGATGGCGCTCTAGTTATTACTCTTTGTACTATGTTGCTACTTTTTGAAGTGCCGCTACCAGTGTTCATAGCTCATTTTCATGAATACTACACCATCTTATAGCATTCCCCACGTTGATCCTATCACAATGTATAAATATAGTTCAAAGTTTAAATCAGCATTATTTAATCATTCTAAAACACTAAATGTTATGCAAAATACTCTATTTTAATTTCGCAAAAATATCCAGTCCTAGATGGATGCAGGATGCAGCTACGTCTGACATCCGATCGGGCGCGAAAAACACCTCTTCAGGATGCCCCGTGGAGAGGTGAAACACGTGTCGATAGGTTTGAGTTGCATGACATACATTATTATTGCTTTTCCTGCATGTGCATATATTTGCGGGTGGGAGGGCGGCGCTACCTGCATCCAGGCCTGGATCTTTTTCGCGGAATTAAAACTAAATATTTTGCATAACATCTAAAGTCGTATATTGATTAAATAATGCTGATTTAACCTCTGAACTATATAATATTTGTCGGATCCGGTCATTAGTAAAGACGGTAGTTCTGGAGTGGCGACCGCAAACCGGAAGACGTTGCGTTGGAAGGCCTCCCACAAGGTGGACCGATGACCTGGTGAAGGTTTCAGGGATCCGCTGGATGCGAGTCGCACGGGACCGATCAATGAGGCGATACTTGGGGGAGGCCTATGTCCAGCAGTGGAGGCCTTTCGGCTGAAATGATGATGATGATGATGATTTTGCATGACATTTAATGTCATGGATTTCCGCAAAGAAACGCCTGATTCTATAATTTAACATTCTACGACATTTCAGTAACTCTTCTTTGTAACAACAGTTCCATAGGGAGCCTTTTTGTTAAAGGATCACTTCAAACTCTTTACTTTGACATAATCTTTTAACAAGCACCTTAACGCCCCTTTAACGCCAACTACAATCGCCCCAAAGGACTATAAATTCTATGTTTAACCCTAATACGGATCTTTTTTCCTTGTTCAAGTTTTGTGCCCATAGTTGTCAGAAGTTTGATCCTTGGGCACAAATAAACAGTTATATATTCGTGTAAAATAAAATAATAATCTTTTTGCACACATCATCATCATCTGCTTAACCCTTTCCAAACTATGTATGTATGTTGGGGTTGGATGATAGTTGGATGCAGCTGAATACCAGTATTTTACATGGAGCGGCTGCTTAAATGATATCCACAATCCAGTAGCTAGGTTGTGTATACAAAAGCATCTACGTTTTATGAGTAAAAATATCTTACTGATTTATTTATTTATTTATTTATTTATTTATTTATTTATTATTCCTTAACACATACATTTGTTTTAACAGGTAAGACCCAAGCTAACAAATTTGTCATAAATTGCAAAAATCCAGTTTATAGTAAGATCTGCTTTTTTTTCCTTGGCTTCACTGTCCCATTCCTGGGCAAAGGCCTCCATCTACTTTTTACATGTCTGGCGAACCCGCGCGTTTTCCTTCCAGTTCTGACGGAACCTGTTCAATTTTGCCCCGCCATCCACTTCGTGACCTGTCGCAACCCCGCCTCACTGTGCCAGAGCACCAGCTATTTTGGCCCACTGTTTTGTCCGGCGGCATGCGGCATGTCCTGCCCAGTCTCATTTGAGTTGGGCAGCCTTTTGAGCCATGTCAGCTATATTTATTTTGGAGCGCAGTATTGTGTTCCCAACAAATTTATCTTGAGCTAAACAGATCCAGAAACGAACCTATAAAAAGAGTCCAATATGAATCAATCAACTATATTAACTTACAGAACGATATCAAAAACATATTTCACACAAAACTATTTAATGATTATGAAGAACTAGAATCTCAGCTGCTACAAATAATTGCAAAGAACAAAATAAGGAAAACAAAAATGTTAAACCCTCCTTGCAAAGAGTGGATAAATAAGGACCTCATAACACTAATAAACAAAAGGAACCAATTGTGGCACAGTTTAAATCGAACACCCGGAGACGAAGACTTGCGTAAAGAATTCTTAAAACAAAGAAATCATACCTTTGTAAATATCCAACTGGCCAAAAATCAATATTACTTTAAGGCTTTTGCGAACTGTCAGAAATATCCTTTAAAAATGTGGCAACTAATTAATAGACTATCAAATAATAAAACAGAGTTGGCCGACCTTGGGCATTTAAAAATCAATACCTCTAATGGAGAAATCTCAGATACTCATGAAATTTGCGAATACTTTAACAGATTTTTTGCGACAATAGGCACTGAACTTGCAAATAAAATACCACAAAAATACCATAATAACTTAACTCAGACATTAACATATAATAAACCGAAAAATAACAATCATGAATTGTCAGAGTTAAAACCAACTTCTGCAGACGAAGTACTTAAAATAATAAAAAACTTAAATTCTAACACTAGCTCCGGTTTAGATGGCATTAGTACGAAATCCATAAAATGTGTTAAAGACACTATAGCGGAAAGCTTAGCAAACTGTATTAATAAATGCTTAAATGAAGGCCATTTCCCCAACCGCCTTAAAATTGCGAAGGTTAGTCCAATATTTAAATCAGGCAGCAAACTGGACCCCAGTAACTATCGACCTATATCCGTACTACCAGTGATGTCAAAAATGTTTGAAAAGATTCTGCATAAACAATTGTATGAATATTTAACTAATATTGATTACCTATACAATAAGCAATACGGCTTCCGCCCCAAATCGAACACTGTTTCCGCGACTGTTGACTTAGTAACCAATATTAGACTTAACATTGATCAGAAAAAAATTACTTTAGGAATTTTTATTGATTTAAAAAAGGCATTCGACACCGTAAGCCACAACATACTACTATTAAAACTTAAAGACATAGGTGTAACTGGGAAAGCATATGAGGTTTTTAAATCATACCTTACAGACAGATCTCAAGTTGTCAAAATTAATAACCACCAAAGTGACCCCCAATTGATTACTTGTGGTATTCCTCAAGGTTCAATTTTGGGACCCTTGTTATTCCTCATTTACGTCAATAACATATATGAGATTGGACTAAAGGGAGATATTACTTTATATGCCGACGATACTAGCCTGTTTTACTCTAGTCACTCATTAGAAACAGTAATGAACCAAGCTCAGCATGATCTAGATCTGTTACATATCTGGTTACAGTCAAATTTACTTACTATTAATGCATCGAAAACGAAATTCGTTATTTTCTCTGCTAAAAACAAAAAAATTGGAAATCATAGTCCCCTTACTATTAACGGTGAAAAAATAACTAAAGCTAACAATGAAAAATATTTAGGCCTTATTCTTGACAGTCAGCTTACCTGGAAACCGCAATTTGAAAAAATTCGCAATAAAATAAATTCACTAACTGGCGCGCTAAGAGGTATAGTGAGATGTCTCCCGAGACAAGTTCGATACACGATATATAATTCCTTGGTCAAATCTCGTATTGATTATTTAATAGAGGTATGGGGTTCAGCAACTAAAACAAACTTGCAAAAATTGCAAGTTACACAAAATAGAGTTATTAAAACATTATTTCGATACAATTATCTGACACCAACAACCAACATTTACAAAGAAAAAAAAATTATTCAATCTGGCCCAAATATATAAATATAATACTTGCATTTTTATTAGAAAAATCCTAACTAAAGATATCCACTCACAAATTACATTTACAAAAAGGATAGATCACTATAAACGCATGACAAGGCAGGCTAATAACCTGTGCTTAAGGAGCCATAGAACAAATTACGGAAAAAAGAGTATTCTATATGATGGGGCCCAACTCTATAACGAATTACCTAAATCTATAAAAGAAGCAAAATCTCTGTTTACATTTAAAAAACTATTAAAAAGTTACATTTTAAAGGATTTTTTTTTCATTAATAAAAGCTTAATATTAAGTTAAGTGGTACCGATCACTAATTTACATTGTATCACACAATTCAAAATAATATATCTTACTCACACGTCTGTTATTCATATATGAATATATTGCACTACATTATTATAGAATATTATAGTATAACATATAAAAACCACACTCTAACACACAAAATTGTATACACAAATAAAACAGAATATATACATACATACACTATATTTTAATCTAATATATCTTACCCTACGTATTTGACACTACCTACTTACTACTATATACATGAATAAATAAAAATTGAAAATTATTATAGTACAGCATATACAAACCAAACTCCTTACCTAACACATAATTATATACATAAATACATAAGCAAACTCAAGTAATCAAAATATATAAATTCAATGTACCTAGTTCTAATTATAACATCCATATTACTAATAAGATATAACAACCATGTGCCTACTTTAAACGCGGTGAAACAATCACTGTGTCATGGGCTTTAATAAACATGTATTGTATTTTTCTAAGACTGTACTCCTCAGCTCATGCACACCTACCCGCATTAGCGATGCGCATAAGATGTCGTGCACTTAGTTCTAATATTTTCTACAATTACCCTTTTACGGGTTTACTAAAACTGTTACGAAATTTTAATGTCATTCTTGTTATTGACTTATTGTACCAACCCACTACGCAAATCGGCCTCATGTATTTATAAGTTATAATATTGTATTTTCTCTGTAAGTGATTGTAAATCTTTTGAGAAAATAAATGTCTAAAACCGTAACACGAACTACTTAAGGATTCTTTTTTATTTTCTTCATTTTTTCTCCCAAACCCATGGGGATTTTGTTTGACTATTATAACATTTTAATGGCGCTTTACAAATTCGAAAGATAAAATACCCTACTTCAACAAAATATTTTATCAAAGAATCAAACAATACACAAATAAGTAGATGTTTTTCTAAATATAGCTCGTCTATTTCGAAACGCTTTCGATTCATATCAATAAATCACATTGTCACACTCACACCTACACGAGTTATTGAAATGTTTTGTTATTATGATGTTGTTTGTGGTTATTTATAGAGTCCTAATAGGTTTTAATGTTCTTTTATACTTGGTATTTAAGTGTTACGGCGATGTTAATGTATTTTCATTTAGATTTAAAACACTTATTCGTGGTCATCAATGGAATTAAGTTTTTATTCTTTCTCATTTGTCTTTTATACAGTCGACCGCACGCAAATTGAATCAAAATGAGCGTCATTATTTCTTAAAGAAAATGTTATACGTTATGTCAACTCAACCACCACCACCGACGACGCACGCATGAATTATAAAATGGATTGTACTAACTTATTTCTACTTGATACTGATTTGAATACGTTACGGTATCTATTTATATTTTACTAACAAAAACTACATTGTAATGACTGAGTTGTTGCAGACGAAACTGAGTTATTACAACTCAATTCCGTCAACAACTCAGTTATTACAATTATAGAGTTAGAAGATTAAACTTCAGCAAAATTAAGTTTACTAAAATATTGGCATAAGAAAAAAACAAAAAAGTCAGCCAGTTGGCTGGTCACACTGTTATCGATTCCATGTATGAATTATTTGCTGTAAATAGTTATCATCTATCATTCATGCATTGCGGAGTTAAGGCCAGTTTCATTTTGCGTTCCATAATTAATTGCGGCGTTTATTTTATACTTGTTAATATTAAGTTTCGACTATTACATTTTCTCTTAGTGTCAATTAGTAAATACCCTGTATTATAAAATACTATCTCTTTCCCACGGTATCAACCGAAAATACAACGGAAATGAAAGGGAAAAAAGTATTGTGTGTTCTAACCGAGCTATATGGCTACACGGATTTCGTATATGACATATGAAATCCGTATAGCCTTGAAATGAAATCAGACAGGATTTAAATTCGGAACCAACTCACTCGAGTTACTTTCACATTTCAATCTTTAAGTAGTAAAATTGAAGTCCCTACAAGCGTTTGGTTTAGTTTCGCTGTTCAATAACGTTTGTACACACGGCGACACATGAAGCTGTACATTTTCAGTATAACGTGGTCTCGCTTTGTATAGATGTCCTATACAATGAGAGATCCGCATAAATTGGTTTTGTACAGCTTGATTGGGCGCCGTGCGTATTTTGAATATTTTGAGGTAACGTGCTTTCAATACAGTGTAATGTCTTGATGTACCTGTTTTGGTTAGTGCATCACTAATAACCTGTTAACTAGGCTGAACATTGAAAGTTAGGAGCTGTTTATGATGGAGTAATTAGTTTATAGACTAGTAAATTGGGCTGCTGTAGGTGAATTTAATTATATGTGATGATGATGTATTTTGGGTAAAATGTTTTTAGATACTGTAATAGCAACATTATAATAATATGTTTGTTGCAAATTAATTTTTGAGGCCCTAATTAAAATACTCTTGCAAAAATAACTAGAGTAGACCTATTTTGAAAGTATAACTAGCTATTAGAGATTTACTAGCTATGTAAAACATGTATTGTCTCGCCTCCCTTAAATCTATCCAAAGTTGTCCTAAACAGATCGTTTTTGCAATAAGATCGACTAGTATGACACCCTCATCATCTGCCTACCCTTTTCCTAACTGTGTTCGGGTCGGCTTCCAGTTTAATCGGATGCAGCTGAATACCAGTATTTTACATGGAGCGACTGCCTATCTGACCTACACAACCCAGTTAGTACTGGGTAAAACGATACCCCTTGGTAAGACTGTTTGTCAGACTTTCGGGGCATTGACTGCCTGTAACGAATGTCAAAAATCTGCTATTGACAGCCGGGACCAACGGCTTAACGTGCTTTCCGAGACACGGAGGAAACTTGGTATACAATGGGTGGTCACTCATCCATAGACTACCCTAGGCAAGTGCGGCTTAACCTGAAGATTGGTCGGAGCGGCTGTTATAATTTAGCCACAACCGCCTCCTAGACCTAGTAAAATATTGTAAAATATTTATTTAACATTCATCTCGCCTGTATTTTTCTGAAGAGTTAATTACACATACATTGTACACCCACATTTTGCCAGTTATGTTTAACCCTTAATTACTGATATTGATGTACGTATGTGTTACGTCACCTCCTGGTTGATAATGAGAAATTCCTAATGGCAAACCCTAATAACTCTTGGCGCAACCTGGAAATTGAACCTAAGACCTCATGCTTAGCGATAGCGGTTGCGACCAACGAGGGAGTTTCAGAATAACATACCTTGACTTGAAATACAAAAATTCGTTTTTCAGACGTATCTTAAAATATACGCAACAATGCGCACCTAAATTATCAAAACAAACGAGCCGAAACCGCAGCAAGAAGCCAGCTTATTAGGGAAACGTACGTACGTACGTAAGGGGACATTATAAATACGTCTGGTTGGGCTTGAGCCGCTACCTCCGCTCATTTCCCACTTTGAATTAAGAACAAGGGCAAGACATAGAGCTAGGAACGATATGAAGTTGCCAGTCTTGAGACGGGTCCTTTGTTTGTATGTGATTAAGTTGTTGAAATGGTTATTTATTATGTACATAAATACAGTATGTACACGTCTCTACACGTTTAAAACATCAGAAACACAGATATCCAGAAAAAGCATTGCTCATATCGTATGCTTGAACTTTCTATGTCAATAGAAATCAATAAAAGTGTAGTGTTTACATGTTTTAAATAATTGGCATTAATTTGATTTCATGCTTAAATGGATTGGACTTTAAATACCCAAAAAAGTTTTCTTTGAAAAAATAAGGGTAGCTAACGCTGATAATTACAATGAAATACCTTTCAAACAATTTATTCATCTACGGGTAAAAAAATAGGACCCTAAACTTTCCATTTCACTCGAAAAATCATGAAAAACTTATTTCAAAAAACCTTATCCAGCATCAAACTGGCAATCGCCGCAAAAAAAATACAAAAAACTTAACAAAAGCAGCAATCCCGCTCGAAGGACCAGATTTTGCTCCGAGTACCTATCTAGTATTTTAGACAGTCAACGGACCGGGTAATGGGAGCAACACGTTTCCCTTACCTACCAATTTGTTCCGCCACCTGTGCCCGGTTATCCCATACATGTCGAGCTTAATCTTAAGATTAAACTTTAAGATGTAAACAAAGTTATGTTTACACAAATGTTGTGTTTTGAACAGTTCTGTTTCGTGGTGAGATTCCGGATTTGGTTTTGAGTGATGTGTCAAAGGAAGTTGGGATTAAAACGTTTGAACAAAAGTTATAATTAATTACCATGCCCAATTTTAGATTATATGAAAGGTTACATGTAAGTAGGGGGGCACTTAGTTAGGAATTTCTAATTTTCAGAAGCTTGATATAATATTAAAATAACCACTCAAACTACACAATCCTGACAAACAGTTTTTAAAACAAGTTTTATTTATTCATGAACTAGTCTAACTAGATAGGCCGTTTCACCAGTTTAAAACTAGCAAGATTATCTGGCTTTCTCTACTAGCCGAGTTCAACCCGTCACCTTTTTTATGAAATACTTTTTTCGGATGGGAACACTTATTTGTACACTAGCTTTTACCCGCAGTTTCGGTCGGAAATTATTAACGAGGACTTTTTAAATATCATGTGACACTTGGGAATAATGTAGTTTCCCAATAATGAATGATTTTTAGGAATCGAATCAGTAGTTCCGCATATTACCCCGTACATCCAAACTTTCAACCAAAAAAAAGATTAGTTTTAAAAAAAAAACAGCCTACTTCCAAAAAGCACTGTACAGCCGAACATAGAACCTCCTCCTTTTTTGAAGCCGTCTAACAATTATGTAAACATAAAATCTTTACCTATTTATAATATTACTAGCTTTTGCCCGTGGCTTCGCCTGCGTGGATGTCGAATAACTTACCTTCTTTTAACCTTTCGGGGGTAGAATTATCAAAAACGCTGCAACACTTATAATTTTCAATCAGCCTAAACACAAAATTCGAAGATCCTAACTTCAAAACTGACGGACTTTCATATAAACTTCCATCCCCTATTTTACCCCTTTAGGGGTGGAATTCCCAAAAATCTTAGTGGATACTTACTCTTCACAGAAAACATACCCTCCAAGTTTCATGTCTCTAGGACCAGCGGTTTGGGCTGTGTGTTGATATATCACCCAGTCAGTCAGTCAGTTTACCATTTTATATATATAGATTACACAGTAGAATCACATAAATAAAACAACATTATAATTTTCTTACCTTTATCAAACTCCCTAGACTGTGGCTTCTTCAGCAGCACAGGCTCATGGTCCTCTCTCCTCCACGTGATCTTTGGAGGCGGATGGCCCGTCGCCTTGCAGGTTAGCGTCGCGTTCTCCAACTCTTGGACTGACACGTCACCTGAAGTCTCGTCACTCATGATGTCGGGAGGCACTGTGGACAAATAGTTGGAGTTATGGTTTTGGTCATTTGTGAAACAGTTCTGATTGATCTTGTTTTATTTTGGAGACGCCATATGCTCTATGGGTTTTCTCATCGCCAAAAATTATGACAAGTTTTCATCCCCTAAAGGGGTCAAATAGGCCCCTTTGGGGGATGACTTTTTAAAAAGTCCCTCCGTAGCGCTCACTAAAAAACTCTTTAAGGACCGAGCCGCTTAGGCTTGAAATGTCAGCTAATGAATTTAAGATTATGATCAAGTAGAAGGTGGCTGAAATATCGTTGTCTTAAGTACATGGGTACTTCAGCCAACAAAATTAAAACTTATTTTTAAAGAGGCCGAAAGTGTATTACAATTTTAAGAGCACTAAAGGATCTAGTAGCTCTAAACCCAAATCCCTAGACCAACATGAAAACAAAGTTAAGCATTTATATGAACAGCATCGTAACACCTCCAGACTTAGATATAAAAAATGTACGATATAACCTAAAACAAAAAGTGTACCATAAAACCGTACGCACGACTCACCGCAAGGGGCTGGCAATTTTTAACGCGAAAACTTTTTGTACCACTGCCGGGGGGTGAACGACAACGGAGAGGGGCGAAAAAAAGGTGAAGAGGGGTGAAAAAGGTGAATTTTCACAATATTGTTGTGATTTATCGTACCGCGCACGTTGTAGAAAACTTTTTGGTACTTTAACCGTTTTCGTTCGACGCCAACGATTTGCATTCAACTGAGACTTGAATTTTGTTAAGTTTTGCTTTATTTATGATTTTGAATCTTTGTTAATGTCGTAAATTCATTTGTTAAGGTTTGTTCTGGAATTGAATAAGTTATTGTGGGTGCTGTTATTGTTTTTACTTGTAGTGTAGGTGGGGGAAGTATTTGTAAGATTTCAATTTATTATTATTAAAAGCTTCTAGCTTTTAAGCTTTTAAGCTTTTAATTTTTTTTTTTTTTTTTTCAAATTTCCCTTAGCCCACTCAAATTATAAGCGACACATAAATGCACTTGTTGTCCCGTCATTGAGATATTTTTTTTGCTCTGGACCATACCTGGGAACCTCCTAGTTAGGAGGTGGTGTGGTAGGTAGATATTGGGGGGTCCAAGTTCCAACATTTTCACTTTTTTTTAAATTATTATTACGTCATTACTTTACCTTAAATACCTCCATGATTCCATACTATTCGATCCACCCATCAGCACAATATTTTGAGTGCGTTACATTGAGTCCTACCGTTAAACATGATTTTTGACCCCAAAAGAAAAAATCGTTTCCCAAAATTAATTTAGTAGAGTTACTTAATTTTTTTATATACAGAATGCTTGGTTGACAGCTGCGTGAAAGGTCCGTTTACACCCTGTATATTTCTTTATAATATATGTAAATAGTGTAAATAAAATTGGGTAGTAAGTTTCAAGAATACTTGAAATCAAAAGATTTAAATAAAAGTTAGGAAATAAATATACAGGACAAAGCCAAGCTTCTCATTTTACCCATATACCTCAAACGTCTGACGTTCTCGCAAACTTAAAAAATATTTAAATCAAAATGAAAACCGTTTTAACGTAAATCAGAGTTTCTCCTTGATGCATTTATCAAACAGAACCCTGTCTGCTTTTTAAAGTTTCTGATATATAACCTTAATTAGTAAACTGGCATATAAATTACTGAAACGTGCAAAATGTCAAGATTTGGTCACGCCATTCTAAATTGGGTCAGATTGATTAATGAAAAATATATTGGATGAAGTTTCTTTCCAGTTCTTTGTAATTAAAAATAAGAAGCCGTTTTTAAGGAACTAATTAACGACAGCTATGAATTATTCGTGTTATCTGAGGCTTGGAATAATAAAATTAATTGTTCGTTTTTTAAAATTGGGGCAGGTTGAGACTGCCACTTTGGGTTTCTTAAATTGATAAATGCTACTTAGGTTTTTATTAAGTTTTGATTTTTGTAGATCTTTAAAAAGACAGGGAAGGTCGATTACTGTTTCACAGCGTACTCAGTACAGTCAGTCAGAGTTTTTAGCAAAAATATCTTATTGGCTCAACGCAGTGATATTGTTCACACATGTGACTGTGGTAGACCGCATTTCTTGTAGCATATAGTGTATATTGTGACCTTTAGCTAGCCTTACGTAGTATGTAGATTTTTATTTGAATAAGAGGCCAGATTGTTCTGGTTTTTAACCGACTTCTAAAAAAGGAGCATATGTTCGGCTTTCACCTTTTTTTAATGTATGTGCACCGATTTCTCCGTGATTACTGTGCTGATTTACGTTATTCTTTTATCATTTGTTAAAAAAAACGCGGTGGTCCCATATATTTTGTTGCTGTTGGTCTTACTCCCAGATTTCATAGAAAATTGCCCACGGTCCTTTACATAACATTTTTTTTTCACTTTGTAGTGTTTTTTTTGGAAGTAATCAGGTTTCGAATGTGTCTTTTTAGTCTAGCCTTACTAGTCAACTCAATGAAGGAGAGATAAGAGGAGGATTTGATTTAAATGGACATATACCAAAACAAATAAAATCAACGGTGTTCCCTTTTTAACTCGAGAAATTCTATTTAAAGAAAAACTATCGATTACTCGCAAATGCCACCGACGCGGTAGTGACTGTCGTTTCGATACGATATGTTTACGTATGCAGCACTATTTTTAAAACTTTTGCATTCATATTGTAAGGGCTTCAAGCGGCATGAAAGTGGATCGTATGAAACAATAAATGAATTGAGGATTCAACTGAAATCAAAATCAATATCAAAGCATTTATTTCGAAACAAAGACAACAGTAAAAAACAGCTACAATCCCAGTCACAAGGCACAAAAACTGTGAAAATGCTGTAGTTGCCCATTCCCTAACGTAGATCTCTATGGAGAAGAACGGGCAAGAAACTCCATGGACACTCTTTTAAATCAGAATACTTTAACAAAACCTTGGTTACATCATTCATTTTGAGATGGTACATTATGTGAGAACGATGCAGCAAGATGTGTACGTTAAAAGTGTCCATACTAAAAACAATTCAAAAATAAAATAATTAATTCAAATAAGCCGTGGCAAATAAGAGATGACCAGTCACAACTGACAGCGCCCGTTCACGAACACAATATTGAATTTGTAGGGCTTTACTTAGTAGTGGCGTGTGATACCGGCTTTGAATTAGCTTAAAAGTTATTACGGCGCGTCTTGATTAAAACAGAATTAATAGAACAGATACATTCAAAGATTGGGCATTGTTGAATTAATATCTTGAATACTGGATGTAGCAGCTTACCAAGGGGTATCGTATTACTAACTTCTACTTAGTACTAACTGGGTTGTGGAGGTCAGATAGGCAGTCGCTCCATTTAAAATACTGGTATTCAGCTGCATCCGGTTAGACTGGAAGTCGACCCTATCATAGTTAGGAAAAGGCTATTCAGATGATGATAACTGCACGTAGCAGAGCTTACAGTGTTGAGATGGATGTGTGTATTGATTAAAATAGATAAAGTAACAAATGATCATGTAAGAGGAAGTTAGAACGTGCTGCCTTTTACAGAAAAAAATGGGAGGAAGTCGACTAGCTTGGTAAGGACATGTGATAAAGAAGGATGAAAAACATGTGACTAATAGAGTGATGAATATAAATGTTGATGGATGGAGAGGGAGAGCAAGACCAAATAAAAAATGGATGGATGGTATAAGGAATAATATGAAAAAAGGAGTAAATAATAGCTTCCCTGTCCTGTCATCTATTGACAGGGAGAGAGATTTTGGGATACGCTAAGTTTTACTAATGACGGTTGATAAATGTTGGTTTTAGAAATAAAATAATGAGTATTTCTTAAACTTGCGACTGGTGATGACATTCTGTAAGACTAAACTGAGTGACCGAGATGGTCGTAGTAACGAAGCTAGCGCACCCCGACCAAATGGGTTAGGTTAGGTTATAACTGTGACAAAACGCGCAATAGCCGAGCGAGCCGAGCGAGCGCAGCGAGCGGTGCCACGGCAGCGCTCGGCCGAGCACTACATCCAAGTTGGTTGCGCATTAAGAGTCTTGAGTTTTACCAGTAAATCTTAAGGTTGACCATAATTCGGGCTTTTACAGTAACTTGGATCACACCTATACTAGGTGTGTTTCTTTTGTATTTTGTATACGTTTTAAGTCTAGGTGACCTAGACATAAAACGTAATAAATAATTGGTTATTTACGTTTTCAAATTACAGTCCCTCGCATATATTTACTGGGCTATTATCTGTGTTCCCTTCAAGGCTGTTCAAACATTTCAAACGTCTAGTATCTATTAAATAAGCCTGTGTTAGTTTGTAATTTTATTATTTAAATTAATTCTACATTGTAAGGTAACTAACTGACTGAGGTTTAATTAGTATGAAAATAAAAAAGATTTTTTGAGACGTTTGTTTGTCAAACAAAAATAAAAATTAAATTTTATTTTAAATCAAATACTAATTACATGAAATGAATCTAATTTTAATCAAACTTTAAGTAAATATTGGTTGCAGAAAATTATTTGAATTACTAAGTGATTAACGTGAAATAGTGCAACGGTAAGGGGTTGAGAAAATTACCATTCAGTTGACTATAAAGTAAAATAAAATAAGCGTTTATTGCTGTTAGATTTTAACTTATTCGACCAAACACTTAAAATAATAATAAATGACCCTGTTCTCGGTACCAGTGTGCTACAACTTTTTATATTTTTAAATGTTTTTTTATATTGTTTTTTCTAAGGAATATTTAAAAATGTAATTAATTTGTATAGAAATAAATAAAGGAAATAATATATAAAAATAGAGGTAAGAAAACTATTTTGACTTAAACTAAAATATATTCTCGGCATTCGGCTTATCGGACTTCTTAACAGCTTGTCTTTTCGACAAAGGCCTCCTCAGTTGACTATACGATGTCTTAAATGCTACTGGATTAGCTTTATAATCATCTGCCTAGTCTTTTATCAACTATGTTAGGGTCGGCTTCCAGTCTGATGGATTCAGACTGAATACCAGTATTTTACATGGAGCGACCGCCTTCACAACTCAGTTAGTACTGGGTAATACCACACCCCTTGGTAAGACTGGTTTTCAAATTTCGGGCTACTGACTACCTGTAACGACTAAGATCTCAACATTAATGGCAGTATAGCATTGCCTTGTAAATCAATAATTCACGCTCCCAATTCATATTTAATTCAGTTTTTGAAACGACCAATGCCCTCATATTTTAACAATGACTGACGAAACTAACAAGGCTTTTAAATAAACGTCGTTTAATCCCCTATTCAAAATGTATTAGCAAGGTAAGGCAGAGGCACACGTGCATTTGCGACCGCCAATCAAAATCCGACAAGAACGATCAACGTTTGATCAATGATCCGTGGTTTCAAAATTTATTCTGTGACAACGTAAGGTGACCAGAGTTTATGTTTCACATGGGACATTTTTTGAGATTAACAGAGAAAAAGTTAGGTTAGAACATCATTTGAATGGGTTAACTAGACTACAATTAATAATGAAATGATTTATGAGGCATTAGCATGATCCATCAAATACTTTCTTGATAATGGTGAGCAGGTTCATTGGATGTGTTTTTAAGAAAAATGTACCATTTTTTTACCTCACCATATATTACGAGTTTTGTTTTTGGAGTTATTGTAATCTTTACTCAAAATAAAACATAAATTCACGCCTTTTTCCCATGGGGGTAGGCAGAAACTACAGAACGCCCCTTGCAATCTTCACATACTTGAACATTTTCCTTTTTTTTTCTTTAATTTTGTTTTATTTTAAATATAACCATTTTTTTTTTGTTTTTTCGTGTGCGGATTACTAAATACTTTTTATTTCTTTCTTTTTACTAGGTCTACTCAAGTTTTGTGTGTTAAATATTTCGCTGAAAATCTAAGAACACCCACCCATTTTGGCACCCACTAAAATCAGACAAAAATCTAGTCCAACCAGTCCCAACCCTAAACACGAAACGATGGCAACCCTACGCTCGCTTCCCAAAATGCTGTATCCCTGAGTGCAAAAACTGGTAGATCAATCATTACGGATTTAACTATACAGAGTACGGAATTAAACCTTCATTGGCATAGGACAGGCCGAGACAATCTTTTAACTACAATTTATTTAAAACTCCGTCTATTTCAGCCCATAGTGCATTTTAATAAAAGCTAACTACTCGGATGTTTTAAAATCATGACAAGCCGTAAGTGGTGTGAGAGGGTTAAAAAAGATTGTTTTTATTTTGAAGCGAGATAAATAGAGTAAATGATTTATTTGTTGTATTGGGTTACGAGTTTATTCGGATCGGATTTTATGGGAATGTTAAAAATGTTAACTGAGTTTTGTTTGATTGAAACGATTGTTTGTTAAATAAAAATACTAACTCATCATCATCATCATCTGCTTAGCCTTTTCCAAACTATATTGGGCTCGGCTTCCAGTCTAACCGGATGCAACGGAATATTAGTTTGTTACATTTGTGTTTTTTTTTATTTTCAGTAAAAATGAAAATCCATTGCGTTCGAATAGCATGAAACTTAATTTTATAATTAAAAGAAAATATTGAACCCATAACTTAAAAGTAAAAACTGAACTAAATTAAACCTTTTTACACTTTGTTGTTGCACAGCGCACAGTAGGTATGAGCAAGAACCAAATATCTTTTGCATTTATTAAAAAAAAATGTTTTTTTTTTTATTTTGCCATAAAATTGGAAAATATAGTTTGATCGAATATATTAAATGAGGTTTGAGTCACAGAATCACAGAACCTTTTTTCAAAACGTTTTTAAATAAATCGTCTAGCTGGTTTACAACTTTAGTATTGGGCTTTTTTTTCTACTTTAAAAGTCTTCACCAAAAACGACCAAATCAGAATTCAACCAACCAACACTTTGACAGTTACAAAACTAAGGACATTAAAATAAAAAAAAAAAACGTCCAAAAGCGAAT
This sequence comes from Noctua janthina, assembly GCA_963576755.1. Lineage (NCBI taxonomy): Eukaryota > Metazoa > Arthropoda > Insecta > Lepidoptera > Noctuidae > Noctua > Noctua janthina. The sequence goes on along the minus strand of OY755069.1, from coordinate 13,543,315 downwards.
CGAACAGGTCGAAGTGGCTTCAATATGGAACAAGTTGGAAATTGGAAATACTGGCGACTTCCGTCAGAGTCATGCAAAACGGAGGTGCGAATAAAAGTAAATTGGTAAACTTTAAGTATACAGCGGCCGGCAAAAGACGTACTGTTGGGAATTGAGGGGACCGCGAGACGAGTGGGACGTGAGACTTTGAATTTAGAATTGATTTTTTTGTTTTAGATTTTATTATGCTAGAATGGTAGACAAAATGCGAGCAAGCCTATGAAATAACAACATAGGTTTCATTAATGTTTTCATTAACCGACTTTAAAAAAGGAAGAGGTTATATACGTATTTCTTTTGCATTTGGTAGAGGAAGCCGGCGAGGTATTCCCATATAAATTTTATTAACTTTGTTGAGTTTATGAGTTAGCTCTCTTTGATACGGTTTTTTTTTTTCTTGGCCCTTGTTAATGACATGATGGTCCCTTGATAACTTCTAGTAACAATGTAAAATTAATTCATCACAAGAATTTGTGTTTGATATTACAAGTCATCTTCATCTGCCTAGCCTTTTCCCAACTATATTGGGGTCGGCTTCCAGTTTAACCGGATGCAGCGGAATACCAGTATTTTACATGGAGCGACTGCCTATCTGACCTCCACAACCCAGTTAGAACTGGGTAATACGATACCACTTGATACGACTGGTTGTCAGACTTTTTGGGCCACTGACTGCCTAACGACTGTCAAAGATCTACAAATGACAGCAGGGACCAACGGCTTAACGTGCTTTCCGAGGCACGGAGGAAACTCGGTATGTAATGGGCGGTCACCCATCCACAAACCAACCTAGGCAAGCACGGCTTAACCTAAACATCGACCCGAGCGGCTGTTATTATTTAGCCACGAGCTCCTCGTTTGAAATTACAAGTAGTAAAGGTAAAATAACCTTTTTTATTACGTAGGTACTGCAAACTTTGATTTTAAACAGTCTGAAGCGTAGTACCGAGCTTCAATGGACTAAGAAAGCACCTATGCATAAAAATTAATAGTATAAAAATATACAAAATTATTTATTATTTATTTTATTTATTTATTTACCACTAATTATATATAAATTTATATAAATATTACAGACCAAGTCCAATACGATGCTATAACTATATTAGGTATCTACGCATATTCATAGAGCTTCTTTTTTCAGCGAAATCTAATCTAACATACAGAAGTATAGTATATAATACAGCACCTAAGTCCTATGTGTGAGTGGTTTAAGAAACTCGAGAAACTTAGTTCCCATTAAATCTTTAATTAAACAACAGTTCTCAAGTTTTCGTTTAATGTCATGTACAATGGAAGCGTGAATAAAAGTAAATTGCTAAACTTTAAGTACACTGCAGCCGTCAGTTAATAGTGTTGGGAAACAACAGGTGACTCCACTTTGTGTTATCGATCGATTTTGTTTCACCGTCCGATTTTATGAATTTATTTTATTTACAGCGTTGAGGAGGAGTTTTTTGATATCCTCTTATAGTTTGTTGTTAGTTTATTTATTTTAGGTTATTTAATAGTTTTTAATTAATAATGTATTTAGTTAGTTAACTCTACTTAATAAATCTCATATTTATTTAATATGTTAGGGAATATTTTTATTTTTGGTCAAAGGTCCAACTTCTTCACAATTTTTTTTTATTGTTCTAATTAATGCCTTTTTAATGTAAGATTTTTACTTTAAATATCTCCACGACCCCCGTACTCTTCAATGCATCCACAGCACAATGTTTTGCGTGCGTTACATTTATTTTTACGGTAAAACATGATTTTCACCCCAAAAAAAAGGCGTATCGCAGCAATAATTTTTGCGTAGAGTTGTTTAGTTTGATGTACAGAATACTTGGTTGACGGCTTCGTCAAGGGTCCGTTTACACCCTGAATGGACCGCCTTACCTATTTCGGTCGGGGTGGCTAATCTTAGTGAAGGCTTAGGATGGTTACATCGACGCGGGAAAGATTATACATAAACACAAACACAGTGCCATCTCTCTTCCCTCAGCCGCCAATAGGAGGTAATTAGATACTTTATCATTTTTTTATCAACTAGTTCAATTTATCAGTTTCACCATGTCACTATGTATCGAGTCATCATCTGCCTAGCCTTTTTCCCAACTATGTTGGGGTCGGCTTCCAGTCTAACCGGATGCAGCTAAATACCAGTATTTTACATGGAGCGTCTGCCTATCTAACTTCCACAACCCATTTAGTACTGGGTAATACGATACCCCTTGGTAAGACTGGTTGTGAGACTTTCGGGCCACCGTAACGTCTGTGAAAGATCTACAAATGACAGTCGGGACCCACGGCTTAACGTACTTTCCGAGGCACGGAGGAAACTCGGTATGTAATGGGTGGTCACCCATCCACGGACCAACCTAGGTAAGCCCGGCTTAACCTAAAGATCGACCCTAGCGGCTAGTCTTATTTAGCCATGAGCTCCTCCGAATTAATTTTTAAATGAACTGTGACTTTGTTAAATGTTGTTATAATTGCTGCCTATAAATTAATTAAGTGAACCTTGTATACTGATCGATGAATAATCGCCAACGGTTCGTAATAATGCAGATGCATGATTTCAGCGATTAATATTTTTATATTTTTGTCAAATGTTGTAAAAATGTATACAGACCATCTCTGACTGTTTCATTCCAAAACTAAGAACAGATTTCACCAACGAAGTTGAACGACATCTGCACATCTCAATGGTGTTCAAGAAGGCAAGAACAGTCAATGTCAGTTTGATGAAAATATTCTATAGCAATTATGACACGTACAGCGATAGAACGCGGTTTAGTGTATATGCTGATTGCGTCCAGTTTCATTGTGGAAATTCGCCTTATAGGCAGCAAAAAAATAAGCCACGTATCATGCGCAACGCAAATACCTAATCCTCTCTTCTCCACAAGTTCTCTACAACTTGTCCAGCGCCTCGACTCACTCGAGTGTAACAAATTGATGTCCCATCACTACATCAAAGAAACTTTTCCTTTGTGTAAACGTGTTAACGTTGCTGCTACAGTAATGGTTTGTTATGTCGGAGTTATTTTATTAGGTTCATGAATCAAGTATTCTTGTAATATTAGTAACGTCAACAGAGATTGAATGTCCGAAACGGGCTTTTTAAATATACAGTGGCCTCCAGAAATTTATCACTTCAGATCTCATGTATTGAAACTTTTCACTATCATCTAAAATCATATTTTTATTTGTTTGAACTGTACTCTATGGTTTTATTATTATCTGATCCATCTATCTATAATAAAGAATTTCCTGCAATTTTATAATTTTTATTTTACAACCCCTTTTTAATTCGTCGTCAAATATCGCAAAAAGCGGAGTATGCAAATGTAGTGCAACAATCTGCATTTATTAAAGATAAATCATACTTGACATTTTTAAGGCTAACTCTTCTAAAATTGCATTTAAAGGAAAGAAAACGACTCTAAAGGAACTCGAAAATAGCACCACTCTATACAAAAAGGTTACCATCGATCCCCAACCCAATGAAGAGCCCAACAAATTGGGTGCAAAATTCGGTCCTTCCCACCTTAACAAAACTAAACAAACACAAACCCAGCTTCACAAAACTCCTCTTTATCTAACACCAACGAAGTTTACCCTCTATCAAACGAAGAAAACATTCGATTTTCATCGAATACAAGTTCAGATAGAAAGCAATCTTAAAGTTTTCTCACTATTATGTTTCTATATATCACAGTTACTTCTGTGTCGCCACTTGAGACCTCACAGATGGAGTTCAGCACAAACTTTATTTATACCAAGTTCCTCGGGAAATGTTTAATGTTGAATTTTTATTCGCTCTTCTTTGAGGGGCCCGTTTTATTTAAGAATTTTTCATTTTAAAATGCAATATGTGTGCTGGTTGTGTGATGTGCCATTTGCATATTAGTGAGTATGTGTTGTAGGGTTTGATGTTTTCTTTGAGTTTTGTGAATAGAGTTGTTTAGTAGGTCATTTGTTTACTCTCTAGAGTGCTTATAAATTAAGGTTTGTAAGTGGATCGTGCTTTAATTATATTTGGTTTGGTGTGTTTGTGCTGTGCAGCAAACATGACCAATATCTCATTTACTCTGTCTCTTCCCTTTTGATTAAAGATAACACGTTTTATGTGAATATTTCGCCATAATGAACTCTTAGCGATTTTAACAAAAAGGTTTTCTGACTTCTTTCTTTAACGAAAGTTGCATATTAGTACGGCAACTAAGGCGATTCTCACACGACACCGCTTGCCCGCGCGGTCGGGTGGAGGCGGCGAAGCAAATGTATTGAGTGGCAAATGAGGTGGTGAGCGCCGCTCATCTGCGCGGTAGGCGGTGACGTGTGAAAATCGCCTAATTGTCTATATAATCTTGAACAATACAATATATCCGGAATCCATAAAATACAGAATACTACCTTGTTACCGTAAGTCTATACGGACAGACTGTAGTCATACCCTCATGGGTATGACTCAAGCACATGTCCAATTTCGATGCCCAAATACCATAACAATACCCGAGCTAAGACAACGATGGAGCAGACAAAGCTTACCTCCATGTATCTTGACTACCCAAGGCAGTGGTGATCGCAAAGGCAACAAGATGTCAATAACAGTTTACTTTAGTGCCTTCAATGCTTGTGTTGGCCATCTGTTGGTCCGGGTGGAATGGAACACAATGGTGTGTTCGACTTTTCATCATATTGTACTGACTGATAATCATTGGTTCATATTGTGTTTTAAAAATGTATGGGGAGGATTTTTCAACTTGACTTGATTTGTGGGTAAATAATAAAGAAAGAAAGAAACAGTATGTATTAGTCTCGCATAGAACAAACTTAAATTAACTTTAAAACAAAAATTAAATTATATAAAAAGTAAACATAAGAAAAACATAAAACAAACGAAATTGGTCCTGTACGAGGCCAAAAGATCCCTATCTCAGCATGGTGCTGCAACATTTAAAAAAAAGTCACAGCGCTATTCTGATAGGAAGAGAATTACACTCCGTTGCTGAGTGACCATCCATTACATATCGAGAACCCTTCGTATCTCGGCAAACACGTTTGGCCGTTTGTCCCAGCTGTTATTCGAAAATTTTTGACAGTCGTAACTGGTACTTAGAACCCCGTAAATCTGACAACTAGTCCCACCAATATTGTGTTACCTGGGTTTTGGACCTCAGATATGGATCCCTTTATCTTATACTGGTATTCGGTTGCAACTGGTTCGACTGGAAGCCGAATTCAACAGTCAAGAAAGAGCAGATGATTATGGCAGTCACCAATAAACCGAGTAGTTTACTGCTTACTTATCACAACATAACATCACGTCTGTAATCCCCGAATGGATAGGCAAAGGTGTATTTAATATTACACCCACATTTCACAAGTTATGTTTAAGTCCCATGTAATAGGGGGCGAGCCTATTGCCACCAACCGCGCAAATCCAGTCTCTGTGGCTGCTACTGTGAAATTCCTGATGGAAAAACCCAATAACACTTTGCCCGACCCGGCAATCGAACCCAGGACCTCATGCTCAGCTGTCGTGCTTGCGACCACTAGACCAACAAACCAGTCTACTTATCATTGGAAACGTGGAACATACGAGAAGAAAGGAATATGTGCTAAAATATTAATATTTCTATATCCAGTCTGTAGCAAATATCCACTATATTATCCTCCCAGAAAAATAATATCCGTTCCTTATATTGACTTCTGATATTTTCTTTGACTCCAAGATCAGCAATGCGACATTTTAAGTTCCGAGATTGTGTTCGTGCGATAAGTTTTAACAAGTTTCCAACTTATACATTGCCTTCAATAAATTCGTTGAAGTTTACAGTAAAATACGTTTCTGTAATCTTTTTGTTGCGGTATGAAAATGTGCTTGTTGGAATTTTACTTGGCAGGTAGACTTTCATGTTTTGAACAGGCGACAAAGTTGATGAAGACAATCATGGAAGAATTTTGTAATTTTACTAGAGCAACGTGAGGTCCTGGGTTTCAATTCCCAGGTCAGGCAAAGTGGTATTGGATGTCTCCATTGGAATTTCTCAGTAGGAGCCCGAAGTCTGGAATTTCTGAGTGCCAATTACATGGGCCTGGCAAATTGTGAGTATGCGCACGACGACCATCATCATCTGCCTAGCCTTTTCCCAACTATGTTGGGGTCGGCTTCCAGTCTAACCGGATGCAGCTGAATACCGGTATTTACGTAGTATTGTACACAGGACGACCAATCAAACTATGCAAAACCAGATTATGCGGATCTCTCACTGTACGGAAAATCTATACAAAGCAAGGCTGGAAATGTATAGCTTGATGTGTAGCCATGTCAACCTACTATAGGTTCAGTTATGTCTAATCCATAAGGAAAAACAGGCGTGTTAGTTGTTTATATCTATCCCAGTTTTACCGTTTGAAACGACTATTAAATTATTTAGTTTAAAGATGGTAAAAAAAAGAATTAGGCTGCCATCAGACGGTCTGCATCGCCGCGCGCAATTTATACATATATATTCAATACGCCGCTATTTTCTTTGGTCTCGGCCGCACCTGACCAAAGCTTACTATGTTGCTCGACTGCGCGCGGTTGCTGTGATGCAGTCCGTCTGATAGCAGCCTTAGGGTCTCAAAATATCCCACTACAAATAAATAATTTATTCTTCTTCATTAAATAGTAAACATTCTATATAATAGATTATCTTTGAAGTTCTCCAGACTTATTGTTATTTGTAGGACAAATCAAAGTCTAGCATGTCTATAAATAGACGATTTTCTTTGATCCTGACATCTAAGCTAGAACAAAGCGAAAATCTCATTAACTACGTACAACGCAATAATTTTAAATACCACAGAAAGTTTACAAATAATTTTCCAAATTACTGTAATAAACGCAGCGATTAGTAAGCACCGTAAACAGTTATTACCAAAAGTTTACAGCATACTAAAATCACTTGTTGTGTATTTGTAGCCTAATAAACTGAATAATCATGAACTATACACGTAGTAATTACTATTTGCACATCCAGTAAACTTACTACTTACATATTATTTATTATACAGGGTGAATTTTTGAAGTGGGCGTGGATGGCCAAATCCGAAACTATTAGGAATAGCGAAAAATACTCAAAGGAGTCTTGAGCCCGATTTTGATGAAAACTAAAACTGCATCATTTGATATTTGGAAAATCAATATTCCTAGCCAGGAATCGGACCTGTTGATTTTGAAAAAAAAAATACATTCTGTATTATGACACCATTCGATAGTGTCGCTGATAGGGATCAAATTCTGGGAAGTAAGGACATTCCGGATTTGGCCATCCACGCCCACTTGAAAGAATCACCCTGTATATCAAGTAATCAATACTAATATACCCGGTAATCGTTACTTATGCACCTAGTAACCACTATTTATATACCCAGTAATCTCTATTTCACTCGCAAAAGAAATACATGCTAGAAATAAGTATGTTTAGAAAACTCGAAGAAGGTTCTCCAGTTTCTCAAAGACAGTAAAAAACGATTTGCAAAGCATTTGAGTCAGGGTTGTCAAAGAAAACAGACTGAACCGACGAAGTATAGTCTGTTTTCTTTGTCACGAGCAGTAATTTTAACAGTAGCTTTTAACGATTGGGTACTGAGAGTATCTTCGGTGTCGAGTCGTTATGGAATGTATGGTATGGCTTTTCGGCGTGCTACACAGATGTTCCCGGTGGCATCTTTTACTTGCCTATGGACTGGTCGATTTGATCGGTGTAATGTGAACTTGAAATTAAAATCTTGTGCACATGCCATGCTTCTGGGCCCAGCGTTTTGTTGTTGTTTGTCAGTGAATTTAGTTTTAATTGTGTATCTGTCACCGTAAAATTGTAAATTAATACCGTTAGATTATAATCTATCTCGCGAGATTGTAAACTGTCGCGGGGCACATGACGTTCAACCAATCAGCTCGCTAGGTGCGTTCCGTCGCATGTCATTTCACAATTTGACGGTTTCACTTCCATAGATTATAATCTACCGAAACAAAATGCGTTAAATTGTAAGCAGTATGTTACGGTTCACAATTTTTCGACAGTTTACAATCTCGCGAGATAGATAGATATATTATAATGTAACGGTTTTTACAATTTTACGGTGACATAATTATACACATTAACATCATGTAATCCGGCGAGCCTATTGCCATCAAGCGGGCACAAATCCAGAGTCCGTGGCTGATACTGAGAAATCCCTGATGGGAAAACCTAATAACACTTTGTACCCAGGACCTCTTGCTCAGCAGTCGATAAATAGACCAACGAGGAAGTTTCATTCTTTTTGTGTACTTTTGAAAAAATACTGCAGAAGTTTGCCAGCCCTAGCGCATGATATTAAATTCTAACTAGTAGCAGTGCGCTACTAACAAGGTATCGTTTTATACGGTAAACTAGAGAAAGTGTCACAGTGCACCAAGGAACGCTTGTGATTAAATTATTCTCGAGAAAACTGTGTCGTTTAATAAATTTTATTTGTACAATAATAGTTGTTATTTAAGAATAGTTTATCTATTTAACAACTTGTATCTACGTCTAGATAACGAACTGGGGAGGGGAACTCGTGGCTAAATAATAACAGCCGCTCGGGCCGATCTTTAGGTTAAGCCGTGCTTTCCTAGGTTGGTCTGTGGATGGGTGACCACCTATTACATACCAAGTTTCCTCCGTGTCTCGAAAAGCACGTTAAGCCGTTTGTCCCGAGTGTCATTTGTAGATCTATGACAGTCGTTAGGTAGTCAGTGGCCTATAAAGTCTGACAACCAGTCTTACAAAAGGGTTTTTTTTTAATTTATTTATTTAACACTTCAAGCACAGAAGTACAGAGGCGGACTGTAGTCCGCCTCTGTACTTCTGTACGATACCGCTGTAGCGGTATCGTATTACCCAGTACTAACTGGATTGTGGAGGTCATATAGGCAGTCGCTCCTTGTAAAATACTGGTATTCCGCTGCATCCGGTTAGACTGGAAGCCGACCCCAACATAGTTGGGAAAAGCCTAGGCAGATGATGATTTACGTCTAGACAACATTCCATAACATTAATCCAGAATTATTCAAAGTAGTAGATAGACTAATAAGAGGTGATCATAATCCGTGAAAGCATAAGAAGTATCAGCCTTTAATATAAGGTGTGTAAACGGACCCTTCACGAAGCTCTCAACCAAGCGTTCTGTATCATCAAAGTAAGTAAAAATTATTGCTAGGATACGACTTTTTATATGGGGTGAAAAGTCACAGTTTACGGTAGGACTCAATGTAACGCACTCAAAACATTGTACTGATGGATGCATTAAATAGTACAGGGGTCACGGAGGTATTTAAAGTGAAGTTATAAACTTAAAAACATGTGTATTTAAAAAAAAAAACTTAAGAAAAAGTTGAAACTTAGACCGCCAATATATCCGAAACTAGAAGGTTTCCGAGATGGTCCAGAAAAAAAAATATGGCAAGGACGGGGAGAATAAATTGCCTTTCGAGTTCGTTATGAGTATTGTAACGCCCATTATTGCCAATGCTGGAACACATGCCTCCTCTATGTAAACAGAGGTGGGCCGTAATCAACCACGAGGCTCCAGTGCGGGTTGACAGATTCCATAAAAGCAAAAGCAAAAAATACCTTAGTAAAGATTTCCCTACAGATTCCCACTTCTCTTCTTCTTACATAACATCACGCTTGTAATCCCCGAAGGATTACGCAGATTTGTACCTAATAGTACACCCACATTTTGCCAGTTATGTTTAAGTCCCATGTAATAGGGGGCGAGCCAATTGCCATCAACCGAACGCAAATCTAGACTCTGTGGCTGCTACTGAGAAATTCCTGTTGGAAAAACCCAATAACACTTTACCCGACCTGGGAATCGAACCCACCTCATGCAAGACCAACGAGGTAGTCACAAAACAACGCCCAAACATAATCACCTTTCACACCTAAATTTAATCTTCGTACGTAGCACGAATCAAAACGTTTACAATTCGTTACCGCCTTGTCGAGCCAAGTGACACAGCGCCCCAATAAACTCGCGAACAACTTCGAAATTGAAAAAGAAATCCCGGCCGGGGCATGCAAATATCAGGGAACACAAAATTGCTAAACTCTGGACCGTCTACTTGGAAATTTTGCCATAAATTAGACAGAAGTTTTGTAATGAAATATGATTTCAATAAGGTGTTCTTTTTTTGGGAATTTTTCGTGTGATTAAAAGTGTGGTCGTTTTTAGGGTTCCGTACCCGAAGGGTAACCAATACTACTAGGTGGACCGATGACGTGGTGAAGGTCGCACGGTACCGGTCAATGTGGTGACACTTAGGGGAGGCCTATGTTCAGTAGTGGACGTCTTTCGGCTGAAATGATGACTGACTACCAAAGGAAGATGGCCAATTCATACTGTAAGGCTGATTATAAAGTGAAACTTATTAACAAAAAAGAAAATTTTACAATTTTACAATCACTCCAGACGACTAGTTGTCGCTTTTTGTTCATAAATAACTTTATAACAATAACTCCAACCGAATAGTCGGCGCTTTTTGTCGACTACATCTGTACATAAAATCCATTATTAAAATAAGAATAAACTCAACGATTCCAAACGTCCCATTTACCCACGACCAGTAATTCTCAAAGACATAAAACTGTGCACCTACGACACACATAAGGCAAGTCTAATGTAGTAGGAAACTAAACCCACCTTACCAACATGTCGCCGCACCCATTTTATTCCATTTCCAGTTTCTGCCATATATAAGACCAGGGTGATCGATCGCCGTCAAAGGCCCGTAACACACGGGTGGATTCCGATTTCCGGAGTCTATTATAATTTTAATGTGACCTCACTATAATGTTGGCTTACTGTCATGTTTCGAAAAAGGTCGAATGGTCGGATGGCAGGATGTAATATTTTTCTGCTTTTGAATGGAGCTGGAAAATTGGACTGAATAAATATAAAAAGTAGGTTATTTATGGAATTTGGTAGTCTATGGTTACTGTGAAAAGAATGTCAATTGAATGTGGAACAAATTGGAATTCCTACGTCGTTGTGTAGTTTTTGGGAAACGCGTCTGTTGCGGACAGACAGACACACAACTGATATTTTTATAGTCTGCTTTTCCTCTGTCCTTGTGTACAGAATGGAAACGTATAAATATTGGAGTACCTACGTCAAACAGTTTCTGAGAAAAGTATTTGTGACAGACACACTGACACAAAAGAGGTATTTGTATAATGGGCTTTTCATTGCTCCTTCTATACGTAACGCAAAAAGTACCTATTGGCATCTGATGTAGAGACATAAAAAACATATAAACTTTAATATCGATAAAAGTAAAAAATTGTCACCACTATGCCGAATCAATAAGGTGGTTACTATGTATTTCAGTTGTGCCTACTACCCATAGTGTAATTACTCCACTATCATTAAAACCCAGACTTCTGGTACTCAACATTGACATGAATTAATTATTCATTCGTTCAATCTGTAAAGGTCACGGTTGTACTTATATACGTAATATGCGAATGAACTTTCGTTCAGTAAGTTTTTACGCAACTATTTTTGGTTTGTTTTCCAGACTACCCACGCATTCATCTGAATTTGGCTAATGAATATGGAACGTTTACCCTAAGACCTTTACAGTTTGACCAGTTGTCAGACTTAAGGGGGCAGCTCCATTGTGCCCAGAGTGGGGGGGGTCATTTGACGACAACAACCGAAAAAAAAAAGACGGCAGCTCCAGGTTAGCCCACGAAATTATACTAGGTTTTTTGCAATATGCAGGTCAGTGTCGAGTTGAACAAAATATGATTCGCGACCGCTTATTCATCATCATAATCATCATTTCAGCCGAAAGACGTCTACTGCTGAACATAGGCCTCCACATTGTTGGTCGCCACATTGACCACTCTCAAACTCGACCGACTATTCATGATAAAGTAATTCAATGGGATTAAAATAAACTAAGTTGGTTGTATTGGTCAGTTTAATTATTAAAGCTCTGTAAAGCCAGGTTTGTTACGCTCGTGAATCATATTTTAATCGTCATACAACTCGACACTGACTTGTAAATTTCAAAAAACGCAAGAAAATTTGAATTTCGCGGGCTACCCTGCCGCTTTTATCTTAAGAGCTTCCCATTACAGATTTTCAAAAGTTTGGCAGCCGGGATCGATAGCGTATATTTCTCTGATAACGCTACCTAAACAAGTAACAAATAGCCGTCCATTAGCAGACTAGAGCAACCTTGAATCAGGCTACTCTCGGTTTCTCCAAGGCTGCTCTGATCAGCTGTTAATAATAGACCAAATCTCACGTTAGCGAGTTAAGAATGCATACCCATATTTGATAATAAATTGAATTGAACAGAGGACCTAGCCGACCTAAAGCAACTGCCGCTTTAGGCTTTTTTGCTTTTTTTTGTTTTGTATTTCTACAGAGTATTTCAAATTTTTTCGGTAGCTAATGTCAATTCAATATTATTATGTATTTTTGATTTCTCCGGCATTTGTTATTTTCTGATCGAATGTCAGTTTATCGAGACAACCAGTTTTCTTTAAAAACTCGCACATCCTCAAAAAAATTTTTGTACCACAGAAATTGCAATTTTTAGACAATTATACACTTTTAAATTTTTTTTTCTGTATTTACCGATGCTTTACTTAAAAAATGTCGCTCACTCCATACTACGGTGACTTATTTTCGCATTACACTTTTGCCTTTTTTTTCAATTATACCAAAGTTGGAATTTTACTAGGCAGCTTCATACATATTTCCACTTCTGCTACAACTTCCAAGGACACTTGAAGTTGAGTGGGGTATTATTTAAAATTCAATAATTTTTGTGTTTTGACAGTTTTTTTGGTGGCATGCGAACTGACGATGGGCTCGCTATATCAACCTACCCACAAGCCCCTCAAGTAAGTTTACCCCTCTAAAACACACCTAATCCTCCAATGCCCACCCCGTACAGAACTGCACCACACGCGATTGAAGAAGCCACACCCATCACTTTAACTGAGTGACCCATATCTTGAAGACGTTTCTAATCTATTCGTAGTAGGATTAACTGAGCTTAGGCACGGTCGCTGCCTATACGGCTTGTGTACTTGATAAGCCGCCTATCCGTCACTTAGAACAGATAAAAAGACTTTTAAGTTGTTAACCTCGCCTTAATTGGTTGATCTATGGTGGAATTAGGAACTGGCGTGGTGGGTAAATGTGGAACAAGCGTCCTTCGGAAGACGGGTGGATGTTTTATTGTGGTGGTTTATCATTCGTTGTAATCGTTTTTTAAGGGGGCTTGTGGCTAAAGTGGTGTGCGGGACGATCAATCTTTCTAGAGTCCCACCCATTGTTTACACGTTTAGACTTGACAGAATAATTGTGATAGTTGTTCATGAATTCCGAAAGGGTGACTGGTTTTATCGGATTTTTCAGGTCATTCGACTCCCCAAAAACGAATATGAAATGACTTATTACATGATCGTGCATACATAAACTTCGTCCTCGTTCATACATCTGGTCGTACACGATTACTGGTTGCGAATACCACGCATCTGACCTTTTCATCATATTTTATTTGAACGAAAACCCATATCAACTTAACTTGAAAAGGCAATCTATATAACAGACTATTGCAGCAAAAGTTTAAAGTTCCAATAAAGCGATCAACAGAAAAACTGCACCACATACACGACGCGATGGAAAAGAAACCGAAAAATAAATGAAAATCAAAGTTTCTCGTGTTTCCAAGTCACGGTCGAGAACAGCTAAACGTTGACAGGTGATGGATGGGTTGTCAGGCCCCGTTCAGCGGGGTGGTCAACCGACTATAGAAAGGGGATTTATCTTAGTGCACAGGCTAGTAGGGCTGGTAGTTTTTATATCCGGCTTTTGATTTGTATTGGACAATAGTTATTTGTATTAAAAATAAAATAATATCATTTAATGAAAATTCTCAGTTACATAATATTGTAACGATTAAGTGCAGCGGTAAGCCATTTTAACCTTAGAATTAAAAATATTGTGAAACAGTTGTGTTTCAATTTTGGTGTACAATAAAGAATTTGATATTTGATTTTTTCATTAGGATGCAGGATTGTAAAAGTAATTCATTAGTGGATCTTTTGTAAACATTATTTTGAGTAAGTCTAGCATATTAATTAGATCAAATATTGCTGTTATAATACGAACACGGCTCGTATTGTTAGGAGGTTCCTCTCTCTGGAGCTTGTTCCCGATACCGGTGGGCTAATTTTTTTATATTTTGAATGTTTTTTATATTGTGTTTATTTTAAGGAATATTTAAAAATGTATTAGACTTGTATAGAAATAAATAAAGGAAATAATACTAATACTACTACTTCTCCTAATGACATGCGTGCTAAAAATAAATTCTGCATGTTGGCTCAAAATAAATGACCTTTCATACTCCATACAACAATGAATAGTGTTCGTTTTATATAACTTGAGTACCTAATTACTTAGCCCGTGAATTTCATTACCCATAATGGCGTCACCTTCTAAATCAAGAGTTACATAACACCGCAAACTTAGCAAGTAAAAACCACCTGATCTAGCTTTCCAAAAAATCCACTCACCATAAACATCAATGCATCCAATCTGCCACTTCATGCTGGGCTGCGTGTTGATCTGGCACATGTAGCAGCCGCGGTCTTCTGCCCGAAGAGGCCTGATCCTCAGCTGCCAAGTCCTGGGAGCATCCATGTGGACTGAGTACCTTGCGCTCAGGACTGCTCGGTCATGCATCGTGAGGACTGTCTGGTCTTCCGCTCTTAGCCAGCCTACCTGGGGAAGAAAGGAAGGATCAGACTAGGTCAAACAACAGAAGCTAACAGGGTTTTATTTTTGGTTGGAGGTTCAGGTTGTTAAAAAGTTTATACATGGAGTGTATAAACTTTTTAACAACCTGCCAGAAAATATAACATACAGGGTATATCCCGGTGCTCCATGACGAATCTTGAAGTAACTGATTGAGAATGGTACCTATCTTAGAAATGAGATAAAGAGGTTGGGAAGCAAATTACTTGTAAAATAAGTAGTATTGGGACACTGTTTTAAGCTTTTACGGTTTTCAACTTACACTGTCACTTAGAGCTTATAAGCCCAGAGTAGTTGAAAATCTCGGAAGATATCCCGTAAGTCACAGTATAAGTTTAAGTAGTATTGTGATCCCCAATCACTTCACTGTTATGGTAAATTAAATACAACAATAACCCTCAGAATCTATTAAATTATCATTTTTGCTGGATGCATCAGTTTAGTACTAAGACTTGAACATGATTATAGACTAAACAGAGAGCAGTGATAGCCTAGCGGTGTGACCGTCGGACTACCAAGTCTCCAGTCTCAGGTCTCGAGTTCGAACCTTTGATTTTTCGGATTCATGTATGTATTCTATAATTATCACTTGCTTCGGTGAAGGAAAACATCGTAAGGATGCCTGAAAGATATTTCTCGATGGCATGTAAAGCCAAGTCAGAGGCTAACTACACGATAAAGAAGATAGACTAAACAATATATGTGTTACGGCTAATAGCCAAAGTGCGGCTACACCTAGTTCTAGCCGACTAAACCTAGGTGCGGCCGGCAACAGTTGTGTATCCTTTTTATTGCTAGGACACACCGACTAAATGGATTAGCTTAGGTTAGGTTAGAACTGTGACCAAACGCGCGCTAGCCGAGCGAGCGCAGCCAGCGGTGCTGCGGCAGCGGCCGGAGAGCGCTACACCCAAATTATTTGCATGTTCTAACCGAAGATAAGTAGGTCGGGGTCTTTGATTTTTTAACATACAAATCAAAGAATTCACTATCTAATATATTATACTACACTATTTTTTTTATAGGCAATATCTTTTTAGGTTGTGCTTCTTTTCATTTGAATTTATTTTGTAGTGTAATAAGTTTGTCACATGATCATAGTACCATAAACAAAAGTAGTAACCATGTTAAACTTTTAAATTCAGAACAATACCTAACACAGTCTCGCAGAGGTTTAAACAAATTCTTTCTATAAAAGGATACATCTAAGCTTAACCGACCGCACCTAGATTTAGCCGGCTAAAACTAGTTGTAGCCGCACTTCGGCTATTAGCCGTAATATAATATATATAACTGCCTAGTCACAAAATCACTTCATTTCTACGTCGTTTACCTACTCTCCCGTAAATAGGTACCTACTCAAGAACAACTTTCCAGTTATCAAAATGTTTGTTAGTTCAACTCGTGTTTACGTTAAAACATTGGCGTGGTTTTGTTACCGAAGTTACTTTAAATAGAATAATTTGACTACCAAGGTTAGTTGTTAACTTTTTAGACCCAAATAAAGGTTTACATGAGATTAAATTGGGATACTCTGGAACGTTGTGGGTTTCATTGTTTGTTAATATAGTACCTACATTTAATTCAGTGAGCAGAACGAGCCTAATGCTTTTATCACATTAAGCCCGTCACAGACGTAGCTATAATATATCGAGATATATATTATAGTATAGCAAGCTATCACACACGGAAGCTATACTACAATATATATTTTGCCCTCACTCGGTATGTCAAAATATACCGAGATATATTTGTCGACGTATTTTGGTGACGTCATAGATATATTATAGCTGCGTGTGCGGACACTCGAAAATTCATATAGAAAATACGTCGTAATATACCTTGCTAAAAATTAATATTAATATATGTTATAGCTACGTCTGTGACAGGCTTTAATGCCTGTATTTTTTAATTAGCGACCAGCCCCGGCTTCACACGGGTACAATATACATATAAACCTTCCTCTTGAATCACTCTATATATTGCTGAAAACTGCATTAAAATCCGTTACGTAGTTTCAAAGATCTAAGCGCACAAACAGCGGAAGCGACTTTGTTTTATACTATGTATAGAAGATTATAGGCGATTATTTTGTAGTATAGCATGATTCAGTCATTTTATTATATTCATGCATAAGTTCAGACTAATTTCTTCTTAAAGCATGCCACGCATGTCATGTTTACCAGGTGGCGAAAACATATATATTTATCACCATCTTCCTGCCGTTGTCAGATGTTACTTGGGGTCGGTGCAACACGTTTTTTTCTTCCATTCTCGTCTGTCAACCGTCACGCTATAATTTACTTATTTTTCTTTCATATCATTCCTCGCTCATCCATCCACCGTTTCCTTGAAATCAAATATATTATGTACTCGTAATTAATTTTGATCGGTTATGTTGTTATACAAATATTACCGTATAAAATATGACGACTCGATCAAGTACAATTAAAAGACAAATGAGAACGTTTTGATAATAATTTGCAGATTAAGAACAACAAGAACAACAACACAGACACACACACACAGAAACAACATACATGACACACATACACACATATTTGTCATGGTAAATATCCCGTTTCTAGTGTTAGTGATAATTTGCAGATTCCATTATCTAAGTTTTATTTTTGTCTTAAAAACGGTTAGCGGCACAATTAGTTGCAAAATCAAACACTCTTTTAGCGAAGATTTTCTGCAAATCGTCGTAGAAAAGGTTAGGTGAGCCAAGCCTTTGTCTGCAGTCTTTTAATGTTCGTGTGGTTATCACAAAACTGCAGGCGGTAAGTAATGGTACCACTTTTATCGAAGAAATTGTTCCCACGAAAAGTGGTGGTCTCACGAAAAGTCAATAATGTGAATAAAAAAATAACTTATAATTGTACAATAGTGTATGTGCGTGGCCATGAATGTTGAAGAATGGACAGGGAGAGGAATATGAAAGAAAAGATGGATGGATTGTGTGAGGAATGATATGAAAAAGAAAGGAGTAAATGATGCCGTGACGTCTGACAGGGGAGAATGGAAGAAGAAAACGTGTTGCGTTGATCCCGAGTAGAATGTGGCAAAGGCAGGAATATGATGAGTCTTTCAGCGCGTGCCCAAATTGGAACTAATCCCACCATCTTGTTTTTAAAACATTTAATACATTAAAAAATGTCCAAACGACCAATGAACGACCGTCTGATACTGTCAATTGAGCGCCAAAAGGTCGAAACCAGAAAAATACAAAAAGTAACGTTAAAAAGAACGACTATAGCAAAGACAAATAAAGATAAAATTTGCTTCCATTATGACATATAAATAAAGGTACAAAAACAGTAAACATGAATCTCACGTCAAATTCAAATTCACGGCAAACATGCAAAATGGCGCGCTAGGAACACAAACATTCAATTTTCCAGACGTATCTAATAAACCAAATGTATGTACTACCTTATAACTTTATACAGGTAGGTATCAGCAGTATGTACTACCGATTTCACTGACTGTCTGCCACTTTTTAACCTTATTACTTAGGGCATAAGGGTGAAAGTGGTAGACCCTCAGTGATCTCGGTAGTACCTATTTCATATTTAACGATCAGTCAAATGAAGTAATAACAACTTTAATAAAATGGAACAAAAGAAGATCACTTCATATTCTTCTCTCTCTCACCTAAAAGGGGGCCTGTGTCCCAGCAGTGGGAACATTATAGAAATTTATTATGCTTGTTATGCATTTGAAACTCCCTAAAACAATGATACAAGGATCTTTTAGCAAACGAATGATGTCGACAATGGAGTACTGCTGGTGAAAATTTGCGGTGACATTTGTAATATTAATACAAATAAATAAAATTGAAGTGTCTGTTTGTAATTTAAACATAACAGCTTTTTACTGAATGCATAATTATCAAAGTATATGGTACTTACGAGTATAACAATTTTTTTTTTTTAATTTTGTCTGTCTGACTTTTTGTTCCGGTTCAGCTCCGAAACGGCTGGACCAATATTGACGTGACTTTTATTGGAATACAGCTGATATTATAAGGAGTAACATATGCTACTTTTATTTTGAAAAAAAAATAGGGTTCCGTGCAAAAAGATTAAAACCCTTAAAATTGTTAACAAAATCCGATGTAAATAGGGAAGTAATTTTTTTTTAATAATCATTTCACGTGAAGGAAGGTCGCGGGGCACAGCTAGTTCTTTAATAAAATGTTTCTATTACTTCCAATTTTGGCCACGCCAAGATGCTTGAATAACTATTAAAGAAGTAGGTAGGTACTGTCAAAAATTTGAAATCATACCAAAACGGATTGTTCTTCATTTAAATTTTAAAAATAAATATATTTTGATTATTTTTTAGGTACAATTTACATCATAAATGGACAAAAACCTCATAATAAAAAAAAAACATAAGTAATTATTTTACCCTATGATCTACATAAAATGGTAAACTGACTGACTGACTGACTGGGTGATATATCAACACACAGCCCAAACCGCTGGTCCTAGAGACATGAAACTTGGAGGGTGTATTCTTTGTGAAGAGTAAGTATCCACTAAGAAAGGGTTTTTGGGAATTTCATCCCTAAAGGGGTAAAATAGGGGATGGAAGTTTATATAAAAGTCCGTCAGTTTTGAAGTTAGGATCTTCGAATTTTGCGTTTAGGCTGATTGAAAATTATACGTGTTACAGCGTTTTTGATAATTCTGCCCCCGAAGGGTTAAAAAGGGGTATAAAGCTAAGTAATCGGGTATTTTTCGACATCTACGCAGGCGAAGTCGCGGGCAAAAGCTATATGTGTAAATTGACCGATCTAAACAGTCATAAAGTAATAACTTGTGAAATAACATTTGCGCCCTAGATACTACCGCTATAGGTCTATTTATAGAACCACGTCTTTGTGATCGTGTATTATGCCTCACGTGAGGCACCAGACCTGTAATTATTACTTTCCTACTAAGTAAATAAGGTAGCAAATTGAATTAATGGAATATTGTAACAAAATTGAATGATGAAATGAAGAGAAAATTATTTCCTTTTAATTTTGTGGAAAGCACATTACTAAATTATTTTCCAACGAAATGTCTGAAATGTGAGAATGAAAATAGCCAGTAATGATTTGATTTAAAAGTAACGATAAAAGCGAGAAATAAGACATTTAAATTGGAAATACACTGAATAAATTATGACTAGATTGTGCTTAGTCATTGAAATCCATTGCCTCAAATATTTTACTCAACATTATTACTCTTTCTTCAACAATTTAAAAAAAATAAACAAAATATACATTTAAAAAATATCATACAACAAAACCTAACATCACGCTTGTAACCCCCGAAGGCTTACGCAGAGGTGTATTGATATTTCGCCAGTTTTTTTTAGTGGCATGTAGTAAGGGCGAGCCTATTGCCAAATTTAAACTCCAGGCTGCTACTGAGAATTGTTATTAGAAAAACTCAATAATTAAGGCCATACACTGACCTCATTGGTTAGGTTCTTCAGAAAGGTCAGATCCGTAGTACTCGCAACCAGCGTGCGTATATGACCAGATGTATGGACGAGGCAAAAGGAGTATGTGAGGATCGTAGCAGGTTCCGTTCTGTGGTTTGTGCCAACCTCCAAAAAAAAAGGCGAAAAAGAAAAAGGCGTGATTTTTTGTATGTGTGTGAATACTGCATACTGTGGTCGACCTAGGAATCGAGCCTAGGGGCTTCATAAGAATATCCTATCATATTAAACACAATGTATATTAAGTTTTTAAACTGTCATGGTCACTAACATTCTCATTAACACTGAAAACGGGATATTTACCATGTTCACGATTTGTTTCGAGTTCCCGATATTTTGGCGTAGTTGCAAGCACCATGAACACGGATAAACTGAAGCTATTGCAGGTGGGTGTTTATCAGCAGACAAATCTGTCTACACTCTTAACGGTATAACTTCAGTTTATCTGTGACCATGGTGCTTGCAACAGCGCCGAAATATCGTTAACTCGAAACAAATCGTAAACATAATAAATTTCCCGTTTTCAGTGTTAATGATAATATTATTAAACACAATCAATTTACTAACGGATAATTCTTGCACTAAACTTCTTGAATTCGAAAATGTAAATCCCCCATACATCGTCAGCAATAAACTTTACCAAAAAAATGGTTCACATTTTCAAAAGAAAAAGAAAAAAACATGACACAAACTAAAACAAGACAAGTTAGAAATCAGTTCAAACATTCGATATCACTGATGAAGATTACTTTCTAGGTCAGGGACCCAGTTAAGTCTTCGGGCCTTCGTATCCCTTTGTGTTTAGCCCTTATCTTTCATTCTGATAGTTTTCTGGCCTGTCAAATTTCTTCCGGGGGATCACTGTGGAGTTTTAGTGTCGTAAATATAGCTGTGTTGTTTTTTGATTTAGCTTAGTTATATTGAAAATGTGCGTAGATTTTGTATGATTGTGTTTTTGTTTAAAGGTACACAGCAATAATGGCAGCTATTTATTTTAAGTGAAGTTTACACACTAAACCGCATTGGATTATGAGAGCGAAGGAAAAAAAGTGCATCTGTATTTTTGCGCTCACACTTGTTCTTTATAATATCTACCGGGTCATTGGATACTTGGATAGTCTCCGCTGAGATTGGTTGCAATGGCCGAAAACGACCAGAACCAATAATAATTTATTTTTCTCCTATTTGTGAACTAAGAATCAATTATATAATTATGGTTCGCCTTCAACAATCCATTACAACGTATGCTAAACAAAACACATTCACACACACGTATATTTTTTTTTTAATTAGCCTTCTCTGTCCTACTGCTGGGCAAATGCCTCCCCCATTCCTTTCCAACTCTCCCGGCCTTCTCTGGCCAATCAGTCAGGAACGAGACAAAATCGCCACACCAGCGTTTTTTGGGCCTGCCTTGGTGACGACGACCGTCTTCAGGCACTCACTATGTGACGATTCTGGCCCATCTGTCCTGACCTATCTTATCATAAAGAAAAGTTCCTATTCTCATCACAATAATTTGAATTGACTACAACACTTCTTTCACACTGCCATAACCAAAAGAAACAGATGTTACAACAAACAATAAGATGAAATCACGACAAAAGCTAAAAAGAAAGCAAACAGGCAAAGCCAACAAAGAGTAGTACAGCATTCAGCCACCGTACCGTGTGTACCGGAATTAAAATTCACGACGTGAAAAGGTGCAGCACTATTTCGTGCATTGTTATTCTAGGCATCGAGCCAGCCAGTGTAACAACTCTTAATGAAGGATAATCGGTAAATTTTTGTGGTTCTAATTGTAGACAAAAGGCGGGAACATTTTGATTCCAGTGGCCATTTTCCGCAAGACACCGCCATTTTGGCGTTATTCTTTTTTTTTCGCGGTTTTTTTTATTTTGTGTTTAGAGATGTTGGAATTTAAGGTGGAGATTACAGGGATTTTTGTTTGAGTTTACCATGATATTATGGAATCATGTTTATTTAACTTTGGACTTATTAACAGTAAGTATTAACAATAAGTGCAAATTATGTCATACTCCTCCGTTATTATTTTCTGGTTAATTTCGAAAACAGTTAAATTGTTTCTCTGTACTTCATTGAGCTTCAATGTCTTGGCACTTTTCTGGTGGTAGCCACTGTTGATTCTGGCTTTCAGGAGTTGCAGTGGTTTGGGAATAGTGTGACGATCTTGTCACAATAAAAAAAAAAGTAAGTGTTAATATCAGTTTTCATCTCATCTGTACTCTCATTATTTAGCATACACAAAGTTCACGCGAGTGTATATTGATGCAGCATACGGTACTCGAGATAGTTCATAAATATCACTGTTATTTCCCCCGTGTTCAAAGCAGAAATTCTTTTCTAAACATATTGACACAATGAGACGAGACGCAATGCACCAACACCCACACTTTCTTGGTTCAATAAACTTCCACTCCTTGTGTGTTTTCACTATTTCTCAACTCATTATTCTAACACTATGAAACTATAGCAATTTATATTTCATACCTATTTGAACTATGCAAGAATTTTCTCACTTCATCGCGGTATAACACCCTAATTGTTCTAGAATCTTACAGACTAAATTTATGACCAGCTAAAGCTGACGCTACACCAACTTTCTTACAAAAATACGACCATTAAAGTATGAAAAAAAAAAACATTTGAATATTAACACCTTAAATACAGATTGATGTTAATTTTATAGGTGGTACAAGTTGGCCCATGTTCGTTGGTTATTGGCGATATATCAAACTAAGTATGAAAGTTCGGAACATGTTAGCAACTGGCTTACAAGCGGGTTTAAGTATTGGCTCCGAAGGTGTTATAGTTGGTAGCCATGTTGGGCTTGTTATGGAGTATGTTGGCCGAAGTTGTGTGTTACTAAAGTGTGACTAAATAGGGTAAATGATCTGGGGAAAGTGCTTAAAGTTGGTGCAGTTGTTGCAGTATCAGCTGCGGCCTTTTGCATGGTGAAGTGTGAAGTTTAATGCAATTTACTGGACATGGCTTTATTTAAGGTTTAGTACATGATACTTCAGCTAATTGTTAATCACATAACACCACACTTAATCCCCGAAGGGTTAAAAATAAAATGCCTAATATTAGAAGTACCACCAGTAGACCATTTCATTATTCAAATCCCGAGTGAAAGAGCATTACCTTTCCTCTTAATTATAATTTATTATATATATATATATATATATATATATGTGTATGTATTTTTATTAGTTTTTACATTATGTACCTATTTATATAAGTATATTTAATATTTATTGATATTTGTATTTAATATTTTAGTTTAAATTAGGTATGACACATATACACCTTATTCTCTTCCGTTTCTACACACTATTGTCTACATTTCTTTTTTTTCACTTCTCCTTTTGCAGGTCTGCTGGCAGAAATTTCTTAGGAAATAAGCAGTACCTATGTACTCAACTATTAAAATGTAATTTTCCTGTGTTGCATTGTGTGTACATAAACAGTAAAATAAATAAATAAATAAATAAGTACTCATCAATCGGGCACAAGATCCAGACTCCGTGTCTGCAACTGAGATATTCCTGATGGAAGAACCTAATTAGACTTTGTCCCCCAGGGAATTAAACCCAGTACCTCATATTCAGTAGTAGTACACGCGACTAGACCGAGCAGGATGTCGTTGTTAATAAATGTGTAATAATGTGTAAGTGTCTTGTGTTGGAATTTTTGTACTGTATTTTAATATCATCTTATCATTATCAACACTACAAAAAAATTGCAACATCGATAAAGATCAAGTCCTGGAGAGGGTTAATTCCGAGGTACTTTTCACTATATTATTATACTAGCTGATCCACGAAAATTCATCTGCTTCACATAGAGAGAGAGAGAGGGCTAGAGAGAGCACTCCTTTAGAATTGTATTATGGATCGTAGGCACCCATAATACAATTCTAAAGGAGCAGATCACACACATCATTCCGCATAATGAAAATGCGCGCGCGGTACTTGATCATTATTTTGTAGCGGAGTTATTTTAAAACTGTGATATCTCCTAAGATATTAATTGAAATCAAATGCTGTAAGAGCATATTATTATATTGTGTTTATCACAATGGACACAATATCTAAACCTTGATCACGGTAGCAGCCCCGACCGAGATGTTAGACAAAGAACAATATCAAGGTTACGAATCTCGATAGAACACCCTTTGTTTGCGACTTAGATAACTGACACACCTATTATCGTCGATGGGATAGGCAGAAGAAAAGTGACAATTAATGTCTGAAAGTGTTGTATGAAGTCCCATGAAATAGAAAAGGCGCTTAGAGATATTTTACTAGCTGACCCGCGCAACTTCGTATGCGTCATATAAAACCGTGATATCTCTTATGATGTTCATTGAAATCAAATGATGTAAGAGCAATTTTGATCAAAAATAAATACTTGTGATGTATCATCATACAACATATTGTAGTCATCGACCGAAAACCAGTCAAAGTCGTCGATCGATCGATTATATTCATTCCACCTGCTGAAAATCTCCTACATGGCCATGGCTGACCTGGAAGTCTTTAAATAGACTCCGGACGCAGGTTGGTCGCACCAAGGAAAACCTGCTCAGGTGGAGATTCATTAGTAACTCTGCCCTGGAGTGTCAATATGGTGCTGTAGCACAAACGATGAGTCACTTAATGTCATGCCCTGCATGAACTGTTGTTTGTTAATTACAGGAACTGATGGACGCTACTGAAGGCGCCAAAGTATTAGCTCAGTTCTGGGCCGACACAGTTTTGATTGACATCGACACGCTAAGAAGAAGAAGATTATAGTAAATTATCTGATTTTTAATCAATAAAAGATAAGTTAATAAGAATATAAAAATCACAACAATACATGCAACAAAATTTAATAATCTGAAAACACGAAACGAGTAACATGAATAACTATCGTCTGAAATCATAATGAACAACAAAGAATTGCTATAAATTGTAAGTTTTTTGATTGAATGTGATTTTGTCATATCTTGATTACCATTTCACCATTCACTCGTCTTCCTTCTATAAAGATTTACACTTCCCAACCCATGAAACACACACGCACATAGACCGTAACAATAATTTTAAAATGAAAATCCATTAACTATGATACTGATTACAGTTAGCCTGTTTAACGACCGGTATCGTGATGTGCCCACATTAACCTAACGTGCTCGCATTCAAAACCATCTAACTTTAATCATTAAGGTATATGGTTATGGAACTTCGGGGGTTTTCAATTTTGAAGGATAACTACACTTTAACGTATGTGCTTGGCCTCTTTGTGTTACATAGGTAGGTACTGCTGAGTTCACCGACCACTTTCAACCGTATTACTTTGGGCATAAGGGTGAAAAGCGGTCGACCGTCAGTGAACTCGGGAGTACATACAAAGCATCACGCAAACTCCACGAAAAGAAGGACAGGTGTGTAAAATTGGAACACTTCGTACTTATGTTATAAGTTCCATCTTTTTCTAAAAACTATGTTTTGCTCATTTAGTTACACAAATAAAGCAAACTGATGCAGTCATAAGATCATCAAAGAATACGAGAAGCCATTATCAGTGGGAAGACGCCGCATTGAGATCTGAGCCATCCATGAGCCCCGGCCTATAGAGATTATCTTTGCTCAAATGTTTTTTTCCCAAGGGATATGCAAGCTCTAAAGTAGGCAGTTTCTTAGATTTTTCTCTTTCAAAACTTTGTCAAGAGAAAGAGCTGGTGCTAATTGCATTGCAGGCATGGAATGATCGTTATTAAGACAAGTGATTGAATACGAGGACTGATGGTGAATTACCAAGGGGTATCTTATTACCCTGTACTTATGGAGTTGTGGAGGTCAGATAGTCGCTCCATGTAAAATACTGGTATTCAGCTGTGTCTCATTAGACTGAAAGCCGACCCGATAACATCTTTGGAAAAAGGCTAGGCAGATGATGATCATGACTGATGGTGAATTCATCCATGCCAGGTTGAGAAATCCATCGTTTTTGTAACAATAAAATATTGATAACGTTGTGTACATTTGAGGTTGCCTTCGAGCAAAAATGTATCTTATTCCGTTAATATACAACTTACTTTATGTTTTCCCAGATTCGTGACAGCACAGCCTAGCACCGCTTCTCTTCCTAAGAAGAACGTGTGGTTGCCAATAGGACGCTCAAACTCTGGCTCCTCGGAGAACTTCTTTGTCGTCATCTGAGAATCTGAAACAAGAAAAGAGAAATATCTTAAAATTATTCATAATACTTGACTATTGATGGTTTGGATGGCCAGAAATGATGAATATTTTATCGACTACTCAGAGAAACTAAAGTTATACGAAACTCAAGCAAACTTAGGAACAATTTCGAAGGTTTTTGATACCGCAAACCGCAGTAAAACGACTGGTTTCACTGTATGAAGTCAGACCTCTTCTTTCCGTAGATGGCAGCATTGCCGCCAGTTGCCATGTTCATGGAGTTTCACTAGTTGTGTCGCAGCAGTCTGTCGTTAAACGGCTTTGCCGCTACGGTTGGCTGTTGCAGTCAACTTCAGAAAAGGGCACAAAAAACGGCCAGAAAAAACTGGATACCCATGACACAAAACTGCCATAAAAGTGGAGAGAATTGGAAGAGACCTACTCTCAACATTGAGTAGCCGAAGGTTGAAGAAGTAGTAGCATCAGTAGGGCATTTATCTAGACGACGGATTCCTACTAAGAATTTCCCTTTGAAAATTATAATGTGCAATAGATATGACCTCATCATCATCAGCCTAGCCTTTTCCAAACTATGTTAGGGACGGCTTCCAGTCCAACCGGATGCATCTGAATACCAGTATTTTACATAAAGTGACTGCCTATCTGACCTCCACAACCCAATTAGTGCTAGGTAATATGCTACCACTTGGTAAGCCTGGTTGTCACTGACTACCTGTAACGACTGTCAAAGATCTACAAATGACAGCCGGGACCAACGGCTTAACGTGTTTGCAATGGATATGACCTGTTTATCATTATTATACTTCGTGAGTAATAATTCAGTTAAATTGTAGTACCACAAACAGTTAATAATATAGTAGGTATTATTGTAGGTAAAATGCACCCATTGATTTATTCAGTCGTCTCACGCAAACTATTATGAGTTAATTAGTCGAACCAGGCGAGTATTTTCCATGTGGAAAAATGTAGAAATTGTGAATAATAGTACTGATGAAGCAATTAACAGTAGATATTCTTTTTCATGGCGATAGTCTATCTATAGATATAAATCTTATAGCTACAAAAACCACACATCGCTTTTCTTCATCTGGATAGCTTTTTCGCAACATTAGACTGGAAGCCGACCAAAAAATCGGCTTCCAGTCTAATGCAGTGGATGCAGCTGAATACCAGTATTTTACTTGGAGCGACTGCCTATCTGACCTCCACATCCACAACCTAGTCAGTACTGGGTAATACGATACGCCTTGGTAAGACTGGCTGTAAACCTTTCGGGCCACTGACTACCTGTAACGACTGTCAAAGATCTACAAATGACAGCCGGAACCAACGACTTAACGCACTTTCTTATAATGGGTGGTCACCCATCCTCGGACCAACCGAGATCGATCAAAACGGCTGATATAATTTAGCCACGAGCTCCTCCCACACGACATATCTTTTTTATAACTACAAAAAGCATACAGATGCGAGGTATGGCCGCAAATAGTTTTGCCACATGCCTCAAGGTCAAGGACAGTTTGCTAAAGATGCGCATTCGTCGCAGCGGCCTAAAACATGAAGTCTAAGTGACAAAGACCGTAGAATGCTGTAGAAGTGGCGAAGTTTTGGGCCAACAAAATTTTAAATAGTGTCGTGCCTGCGACACGAAGGAAACAAAGAAATTGCGCCTTTCAGTTTGTCGCTGGCATACGATGCAATTTATTCAGAATTCATGCTACACGATGTCTGTTATTTTATAATAATTAAATAATACGTTTTAATTTTTTTTAGTGAGATGACGTAGGCTAACAGTATCAGTACGTTTTAATCAAAATTTGAGGAACTCTGAAAGTGGCGCCGGTGACTGAAAAGTTGTTTGGTAATCGGTTGTCGTGTCCTCATTCCTACATGCCGCATGTGATGCGGAGGAATGAGGAAAACGTCGTGAGGAAAGTTTTGAGTATGGATGTGGGTGGGTATATGAGTAGTGGCAGACCAAAGAAACGATGGATGGACTGTGTAAAGAATGATATGGCAAGAAAGGAGGTGTCTGATGAAATAAGACCATATTCTAAATAAACCCTTCTGTAATTATAAAAGTTACAACAACGCTAAGAAGCCATGTTTAAAACTCTTAGCAGTAAATCAAAAGTTAACGGTTAATTTGCAAGCTAAATTCATAGTATTTTGAATATTTCTACTTCTTTGGAGTTGCTAAGTTTTTGGCCCATGATTTATTATTCCGTTTTGTTCCGCAAAGAACTAGGAAAGAGGTCAGTTAAAGGTTAATGGACTTCAGTTCACATAACTTCAGGCTATGGTACGTACAGACAACTCGCATTCACAAGAAAATTATGTGTACCACACGTTACTAATCAAAAATCTTAGAAAAGTAAAGCCTGTTTTCTTTTAAATAAAATGCTATAGATTTCTCCTCATTTACAAGGTAGATACGACCATCTTTTCATCCATTCCAATTCATAAAAGATCACTAGTTGTCTCGAGTTCGAACCGATGACACGCTTCTGATTTTTAGGATTCATGTGCGTATTGTATAATTATCACCTGCATCGGTGATGAAAAACATCGTGAGGAAACCAGCATAGCTGAGAGATATTTCTGGCATCTAAAGCCAAGTCAGAGGTGTCAATAACTCTGATACCAGGTTAGACACTAACCACATGATAAAGAAGAAGACCAGTTTACAAACGCTAAAAAGAATAAAATAACTTCTCATTAAAAGCTGAGCTCAAAGAAAATACCCGCAACGTAAAAACAGACTAGATATTGCAAGAACCCCACATAATCTATCTTTTTCCTATCATCGGAAGCAACAGGCCATTAAACACTGAACTTATAAAGTTGCCAACAACAAAAAAAAAAAAGTAGTTAACACTTCAAAACTCGCTATCAGGTCTCCGAGACCCAATCAACGTGCATTTTTTATTCTTTTTTCAAGTTTCAACACTGCTGTGACGTCATTCGATCGAGGAGGTGTAAATTGTACCAAAGGCTGTTTGTTGCGTATTTTTTCATTTAGAATAGAGAGAAATTCCGTGGATTTTTACTACATTTTCGGTAAATGGTTGAAGAATGTGTCAGCCCTTTGTGACTGAATTTTTCATTCATATTCAGAGGCATTAAGGAAATAACAGGTAAAGCATCGATATTTATTTACACTGGCAATCATGTTCTGATGGAAGTTTTTAGCAGAGTAATTTCTTACGGACTTATTTTTTTTACGGACTTATTTATAACGTCAAGAAGTGCGAATACATTGTCTTTAAGGCCGGCGGTGAATGCCCAGATACTATACCTAACATTACCCTAAACGGCTTGAACGTCAAAAGAGTGACAACATTCAAATATCTAGGGCATCTTCTCGCCGACGACCTTAAGGACAATGTTGACATTGAAAGGGAGCGTAGGGCACTGGCGGTCCGAGGTAACATGTTGGCCCGAAGATTCGCTCGGTGTGGCAGTCAAGTAAAAGTAACACTGTTTAAGGCATATTGCCAGAGCTTTTACACGGGAAATCTTTGGGTCAACTATACCAAAAGAACGCTGGATGGCCTACGCGTTCAATATAATAATATTTTTAGGATGCTGTTGGGACTGCCTCGATGGTGCAGCGCTTCTGCGATGTTTACGCAAAACCGAACTGACGGCTTCCATGCCGTCATTCGCAAGAAAACCGCGTCGCTGTTGTCAAGGTTGCGGGCGAGTGCCAACAGCATTCTTAAAACTGTGGCGGAGAGTATCGACTCTCCGATTATTAAAGGTTTTGTGAGAAGGACAATCACTCAACATTAATTTGGGGTTGTCCTTTTCACAATACTATATATTCTGTGTCTCTATTTTAGTTTAAGTACTAACACTAGTAATAAGTTATTTTATTGTTTACTAACACGTTGGATCATTGTTGTCCGAAAAATAAAGAATATTATTATTATTTCGTTTATTCATTTCTATACATATAATTTACATTTTTAAATATTTCTATACAAAGTAATATAAAAAAACATTTAAAAATATAAAAAATAGTAGCCCACTGGTATCGGGAACAGGGTCCGAAATACCGGTGGTCAGGGCTCTTGAGAGAGGAACCTCCTAACAATACGCGCCGTGTCCAGAAGTACTGCTTTCTGAATCAAGCCCTTGATCCAGCTGCCAAGCGAGAGCCTCCTCAGATGTTTGTCGAGGCTATTGGCTATTAAGCCATTGGCCGACACGACTATCGGCACAATGACTGCTGTATTCACGTCCCACATGTCGACAACCTCGCGAGCCAGATCTAGATATTTGAATTGTTTATCTTTCTCTGCTTTCACGAGGTTCTCGTCATGCGGAACCGTTATATCAACAATCATTGCGCGACGCTCCAATCGATCTATCACCACAATGTCAGGTTTATTGGCAACAATAGTCCTGTCAGTGATGATAGATCGATCCCAATACAACGTGATATTACCATTATCGAGAACTGGGTCGGGCGCATACTTATAGTATGGTACTTCTGATTCCACAAGGTTGTACTTCAAAGCAAGTTGCTGGTGGATAATCCTGGCAACGAGGTTGTGTCTATGCAAGTACTCTCCGTTAGCCAGACGAGAACACCCAGAAATAATGTGTCGGATCGATTCTCCCGGACGGTGGCATGCCCGACATATGTCAACCGTGCCATCCTTCACAATGTATTTCCGGTAGTTATTCGTCATCATAACTTCGTCCATTATTGCACAGACAAAACCTTCGGTTTCCCCGAATAGGTCACCGAAACGCAGCCAAGATACGGACGCTAAGAAGTCTACATCGGGTCCATGTAGGGCCCGGTAAAAGCGTCCGTGAAGCTCCTTGCCCTGCCATACCTCCTTGCGATCATTAGTGTCTAATACTCTAGGTTTGCGCCAGTTCTCGTTAGCCAGAGAGAGCGGGGTGAGGCCCTTGTCCACTGAGACCACATCTCGGTGCATCCCCTCGACTTCTAGGAAGTATTCCCTGAGGCTGCATATCTCACGGTTGTGCAGGGTCTTAGCATTTAAGAAGCCACGACCACCGCACTTCCGCGGGATATACAGTCTCATCACCGACGACCGCGGGTGATGCATTCGATTTGCGGTCAGCAGTGCGCGGACCCTCCTATCCAGGGCATCAAGTTCCGTCTGAGTCCATTTGAGTATGCCGAAAGAATACATCAAAACCGGCATGACCCAACCATTGAAGGCGCGCACCTTGTTTCCACCTGACAAAAGACTGCTTAGTACTTTATTCAGGCGGCCAAAGAAGCGGTCCCTCAATGATTGTTTCATGTCGGCAGTATTGATACCTAATGCTTCCGACATACCCAAATACTTGTAGGTTTCTGTTGAGGAGAGGGATCTAAGGTGTATGGAATCCGAGAGTTGAGTTCCCACGGATTCCATAATCTCCCCTCGCTTCACATGCATGACTGCACATTTGTCCACACCAAATTCCATCCTGATGGCGCTACTGAAAGTTTCCGTTACCTTCAGTAGCTTCATCAGTTGCAAGTTGTTGGGGGCAAAGAGTTTCAGATCATCCATGTAAAGAAGGTGAGATATGACCTGACCACCTCTCCTCAACCGATAGCCTAGACCTGAACCCTCCAACAGTGTGCTGAGAGGGTTCAAGGCTAAACAAAACCACAATGGACTCAGACTATCACCCTGGAATATACCGCGCTCAATCTTTATCGGTTCGCTGTTCCCCTGGATCTGTCGACATCCTGGATAGCGAAGGACCGTTCTCCAGTGCCCCATACATGACATCAGGAAGGTACGCAGAGTTGCATCAACTTTATACAACTCCAGCACCTTCATGAGCCATGTATGAGGCACAGAATCATAGGCCTTCTTGTAATCTATCCAACATGTAGACAGATCCCTTCGGGAGCGGCGAACCTGTTGGTTAATGGCCATATCAATAAGGAGCAGCTCCTTAGTACCGCGGGACCCATTCCTACATCCATTCTGAGAGGCAGACATGATAGAATTACTATCAATATGATGATTGATTTTAGCTCTCAAAATGGATGTAAGAACTTTATAGACCGTTGGTAAACAAGTGATTGGTCTATAATTTTTGGGTTCCGCAGTACTACCTGATTTATGGAGCAGGTGGGTAATTCCTGTCGTCAAGAACTGGGGCAGCGACCCTGACTCTAAGGCTGACTGAAACTGGGATGCTAAGCGAACATGTGATCTCTGGAACCATTTAATCCAGAAGTTGTGCAGTCCATCCGGCCCTGGAGGTTTCCAGTTAGGCAACGGACGGACTGCACGAGCTACATCTTGGGGGCTGATGATAATTGCCCCCATTTCAGGTATCGAATCACACGCTCGTTCAACCTCCCGGGTCCAATCACCCTCAGTGTGACTGACAGGCACCGACCAGATGTTGCGCCAGAACGAACACATGGCGTCATCATCTGGTAGACGCGTATCAGTCACACCTTGGTCCGGTCGTTCCCAAGCCCTATATACCCACCTTTCATCACTTCGGAATGTGCGATTCTGAGTGTAACGCTCCACTCGCCGCTTGTACCGACGAATTCGGCTTGCCCATGCACAGATCTTCTGCTTCAGGAAGTCGATACGCTCTGTGACGCGGGCTAAGTAGTCTCGAAAACTAACATCAGTTCCCGAGAACGCCCGCTTCACAAAGCGCATCACTCTAGGTCGAGTATTGCCCTCCCTGAAGCAGATTAACTTGCCGATGAGTGCTCTAGCCTCACCGATACGCCGCTCAATCCTGCATTGCCAAGCTGGAACAGCAAATTTTGGTCGTGTAGCTCTGTCGTTGTTGGGAAATTTGACGTGAGCTACACGACATGCCGCTACAGCTCCACAGTACAATATTGAGTGGGTATCGGTGAGGTCTTTGCTGCTGTCAAAGCAGTTTGACAGCTGCGAATCTTTAAGTTGCTTCCCCCCTCAGTAGCCCCATAATATGCGCGCATGACGTTCTCATTAATGGACTGAGTCCATCGCATGCGCGACACATTTCCACCGGCAGCGGGGACCCTGTTCGGGGCCTGTTGGCCTCGAGGTCCCAAGCCCGCTGGTGGCCGTCCTCTTCCTCGTCGTCGTGGTGGTGATGGGGTCGACGGCGGGGAGAAAAACTCGTCACTCGAGCTCGACGCAACTGCAGCGATCGGAGACACAGCACTCACGATTGAGGCGCGTCCCGGGCTGCGAGGCGGAGCTGAGCGACGAGTCCGGAGATGGTGGGTGTGCCTGATGTTTTGCCCGGCTTCTTGTCAGCATTCTTATTATTATTATTATTATTATTTCAGAATTCCTATAACCTACTCAGAAAAAATCATTCTATTGAAGATCAAGGAAATCAAAACCAATGTTTTCAATGAACGTAAGATAGACTACCATACAACTTGAGAACTTGGTATGAACTGCTAATCACACAATTTAAACGAAGCTCATGTTGCGCCGCCTCAAACAGCACGGCGCAATGTAGGACCATGACGAATAGGTCTTTACTTTCAGAAAAGGCCTTTGTTTGATGCTTGCTTGCATCACACGTGACTTAACTTGATTAGCGCCCAACAAAATATTTCGTCTGTTGTTTTCAAACAATTGACAGGAAAAGAACGATGTTCAAAATTATGACATAACATCACGCCTGTAATCCCTAAAGGGTTAGGCAGAGGTGTACCTAATAGTACAGCCACATTTTGCCAGTTATGTTTTCAGTGCCATATAATAGGGAGCGACCCTATTGCCATTCAATTCCGTGGCTGCTACTGAAAAATTCCAGATGGAAAAACCCAAAAACACTTTGCCCGACCCGGGAATCCAACCCAGGACCTCAAGTTCAGCACTTTAAAATTATTTTAGCAATAAACGTGATTTACTCGTACAGTGGAAGTACGCCTAAGTGACTGAAATTGAGGCAGTATACAGAGCGAATTTTTCAAGTGGGCGTGGAGTACCAAATCCGAAACTATGAGGAATAGCGAAAAATACTCGAAGGAGTCTCGAGCCCGATTTTGATGAAAACTGAAACTGCATCTTTGTACGATACCTCGGTATATTAATTTATCAAAAATCGAATGATCCAGTGTTAGTTTTATTCAATTTCTACATTGATTTTTGAAAGATCAATATTCCGAGCCAGGAATCGAACAAAAATGTAACGATGAACCGTTACATTTTTGTTTTAGTATTCATCAAAATTGAGCTCGAGACTCTTTTGAGTATTTTTCGCTATTTCTCATAGTTTCAGATTTGGCCATCCACGCCCACTTCAAAAATTCATCCTGTATACCCATCTATACGACAAGATGTAGCAAAGTCTCTCCGTAACTTTAAGTTATGAATGAATCATCAAGTATATTACAACTCCTCCATTTCCAGGCTCATTACAATTCTCCAAATACCAGCGGTTAACTGTTCTGTGTTTTGACAGCCTCTCCGAGCGGTCTCATTTGCATAGATCACTTCAAAGTTTGATACTGTACCTACAGACTGTTGGGCTCCGTAGTTCATCTTCAGAGAGTGCTTAGTTTAATATCTAGTTATGTTTCAGTGTATTTGGTGGAATGTCGGTCGGAAGGTAAATGATAAATATGTTTCTGTTAATTGGTTTTAACATGTACTTGTTTTACAGAACATGGCAATACTACACGGTCTACACTACTACGAGGTCTGTGTTCCCCATTTTTATAATTATAATAAGTTTCTTTGTGTTTTTTGGAAGTTGGTTTTTTTAGTTGTAGTGTCCCACACAAATTCTTTGCTTTGTAACTAGAAGTTATTAAGGGACCCTCATGTCATCCACATAGGCCAAAAGAAAAAGAGTATTAAAGGAAGCTAACTCATAAAGTACTCAAGCAAAGTTAATTATAATAAGCGGTTTCATATTAGAGTATTTTTTGGAAGAGCATATATTTGCGCCCTTAGTTTTACGCTCCTATAAGCGTGAGCCAAGCACAAGCGCAGCTCACCCCGGTATAAGCGCGTGTACGCGCATCCGGTTTTTGTTCAAAATCTGGCGCGCGTGTAAGCGCGTGACCCAATACGAGCTTATACGCGCTACAAAATACGCTAATCTGAAACTATTCTAAGAAAGGATGGGTTAGGACATTGTTGTTATATTGGAGAGACAGCAGAGTGGTAGCTGATCTGACTAGAAAAATGCGACAATATTTCTAAAAAACAAACCAATTAATGTGAATAACCTATTAAATTCTATTGACCTAGTTTGATAAATGATTTAAAAATCACAGTTGTTCACACACAGCGATGATTTATTCCCAAATATTTATAGCAAAACGATTCCGTTTTATGATTTAGCTATAATAATGAATTTAACATTACTGAACAAACACTGTCAGCACGTTTAATGAAATAAACATTTAAAACAAACCTGCTTCATAATATTGTTTACATCAACATTTCAGATACATGATAATTTAAATAATGTAATCAGACATTAACAAGCCTGACTGACATAAATTACTGAAAAATGAGTCCGCACTGCTCTTAGAATGACGAAAAAAAAAACCATCGAAATTAACCATCATGCCCTTGAACCAAAATAAGAAAAGTGACATCCACAAACCAGCACATGGCTCGCGTTGTGGATTACGTTCCACTCCTCACAAAGACCAGGACCAGAGTACCAGGGGCAGAGGGTACATTATACGCTGATAACCCCAAACACACTTCGATAGTGGTTCTATGAGTGTAATCCAACTGTTATCATATGCACCCCAGTACATTATAAACAATCGATATCATGGATTGACCGTAATTTAAACTTTAATTATTCAGTAGCAAAGTTTATTTTTATCCAACCGTCACGCTTTCATTTATTCTTTTTTCTTTCATTTTATTTTCTATCCATCGTTTCCTTGGTCTTCCTCTCCTTCTCCATTCATCAACATTAATTTATATTAATCACTCTTTTAGTCACGTGCGATTCGTCCCTCAGTAGTACTAAGCATAATTGTTTTTATTTATTTATTCACATGACATGTTTCCTTTGCCATTACAGATAATAAATCTAATGCGACAAAGTAACTTAAAATATACCTTACATGTCACACAGCACGTGGCCCTTGTGAACTCACCCAGTGGTGAATTGCATCCGCCACCGTTTTGAGAGCCATCATAAAGTAGATAGGACTTTCCATTTAGAACTTCATAAAAGACGCATAATACGTATTCTATTAGCTGCAGGTAACTTTTGAGTTTGAGTCATTATGGTCGAAGGAATAGTCAGCCATTGCCTCGGAAAGCACGTTAAGCCGTTGTTCCCGGCTGTCATTTGCAAATCTTTGGCAGTCGTTACAGGTAGTCAGTGGCCCGAAAGCCTGATAACAAACTTACCAAGGGGTATCGTATTACCCGGTACTAACTGGGTTGGGAAGGACAGACAGGCAGTCGTTTCATGTAAAATACTGGTATTCAGCTGCATCCGGTTAGACTGGAAGCCGACCCCAACATAATTGAGAAAAGGCAGGCAGTTGATGAACGAGTGCTAGCTGTCCAGGGTACACCGCGTTTGGAATCGCAGTACGATATTTTTAACACCGCTCGGTAGGCTCTTTTGAGAGATGTGCAGGTAGATACATAGCATAGCATAAACATAAGCATAGCATAATCAGCCTTTAACTTTCCCACTGCTGGGACAAAGGCCTCCCCTCTATCATACGTAGATACATACTGGTCTAAAAAAATAGAGTATAATCGACACACATAGAAGATTATCCATTTGATTTCCATTGCATTATTCTTCCAGTCAAGCAGACGATACAATTAATTAATAAAATATTAAATAAATTTTGATGGCTTTTATTTTTGATCGTCAAGAGTGTGTTGGGCTTTTGTTGGTGTGACTACGGTTAAATAAAATTAACCATAGTCACACTGGTGGCAATTCGGTGTGACTATGGATCGGTTGGGGATTTTGTAGCTTACGTCAATGATTTCGTTAAGTTAAAAATATAATGATATTTTTCAAACTTTAGCTACGCTGTTCATTGACGTAAAGAAATAATTGAATCAACAAAATTCTCCAAGACTTTGTACAATACCTTCGAAGTCTATTCACGACCTAAGAGCATCAAAGTAATCAATTCCATTCAATAATTAACTTCACAACCACTTGTGAGCAATACTAAGCCTTAGCCACTTGAGTATAAAGTTCGGAATTATGTGCCGATAGCCGATCACTGATGAACCGAATTAGTACCGAACTCTCTTTGTTATTACTAACCTAGTTTGAAAGTTTGATATTTCGCAGGTAGTTAGCAAATGAACCCTTGCTTTTGGTCGATTTTTTGTATGAATTCTCCACTGAAGTTGTAATGAAGTTAGGAACATTTATCTTTGTTGGTGACAGTTTATATTATTGATCGTGTACGAAGCTTGTGTACCTAGTATTTTGGTTTAGCACGTGTAGCATGACCACCGTAGAAGCGCGTTTTGTCGACGGAAGAATCGATAAAATGACAGATCAAAAAAAGTAATCTGTCATTTTGTCGATTCTTCCGTCGACAAAACCCGTTTCTGCGGTGGTCATGCTACGCGTGTAGGTGCAGACACCTATTTTCTAGTATCTATAAATACAATACTGCATGGATCTTAACGATGCTGTTTATGCCCCTGGCTGGAGGCCTTACACTCAAGGCATCCACAGGAAAGTCCGGTTAAGCAGAAACCAGCTCATAGGTTGAACTGCGAGATACCATTACAAAAAAAAGGAAAGTGCTTTTGTGGTACCTATATCAGTTTCTCTAATTTAAAACTAAGTACCTACATACATATATGTATACAACGACGACAATAGGACACTTAGGCGTGAAAGTACTCCTCCGCATCGCTGTCATCTGGGAACGTGCCGAGAAGACTGGCAGCATTGCCACGTTGAATGTCAATGCTAATTCTATGGCTAAAGAAAGGTCACCCGAAGTGTCGACTAGTCGGCGAGAGATTTCCTTAAAAAAAAGACACTCACTCGGGCTCCAAGATCCGTACGTTTTGACCCCAGACAGCTCAAAACTGTAGTAAATGGTTTCAAATTGAAATTAATGCTTTGAGTCCGAGCCCAACGCGGAGTGACTGACTAAATGTCTGTATTACTTGACTTTTCTTTCTCTGGACACCGAATTTTTACTGATAAATATCTTCCCAAGACCGGTATCCGCAGACGGCCCGAACTCCAGTCCAGTCAGTTTGAATGGACCATAATTATACAGGTATCGCTACATAGCTGTTATTCAGACGGTCTGTTACTGGAGCCTATTTTCAGCATTACCTAAATTTATCTAAAAATAGCACAATTTATGTACCAACCCGTAACCGTCTCACGGCTAGACAAAAGCCTTGTTTCATGCAGACAGGGAACGAACATTTATCGCCACGCTTGTACACTACATTACTTAACATCACGCCTGTTATCCCAAAGGGTAAGGCAGAGGTGTACCTAAAAGTACACCGACATTTAAGCAGTTACGTTTAAGTTCTATGTAATAGGAAGTTAGCCTATTGCCGTCAACTGGGCACAAATCTGGACTTCGTAGCTGCTACTGAGAAATTCCTAATGGAAAAACTCCATAACACTTTACTCGAGCTGGGAATCGAACCCAGGCAACCTCATGCTTAGCAGTTGTGCGTACTACACTAGACCAACGACCAATCTTACATAATGCGAATGTAACTCTGTCTGTCCATCTCGTTAACCTTTTACGCCTTGATGGCTGGACGGATGTTAATTTGGTAGACCATGCCTAAGTAAGACCAAAGGATAATTTTATCCTGAAAGTACATTTCCAATGAATAACTTTCAACCTGCTCTCGAACGAAGTCACGGGCAAAAGGTAGCTAGTTATTTCTATTACATGTACAAAATGTGGAAGATCAGATTTCTTGATGACGATGCTTTATTATGCTAGAAGGTTCGTCATCTTCATCATCCTCCTGCTTTTATGTATTTGATGTCGGCGCAACATGTCTTTTTCTTCCATACTTCTCTATTACTCCTCATCTCAGCAATCACCTCCTTTCTAGCATCTTTAAATTAAAAACAAAAAAAAAACACAACGCACGAAAAAAAAAAGACAAAAAAATACTTTTCCAAAATAAAAAACAAAAAATTAAATAATATTTCTTTCTTTCACACAGTCGAAACAAAATATTGTCATACAAAACATACCCGAATTTCCTAAGGTTAAATAAATAATAACGGGTCTTCCTCTACTTTATTATTCTCTTGGGTTTCGCGTCCGTTTGGTTGAACAGGGTCCCTTGGTCAACCCTTTATGCCAGATTAGAAGGCTTAACTTTAAAACGGTGATAATGCTACAATTTCTGTGAGAAAACAAAAAGGTATAGCGTTAAAGATCGTGAGTTTTAGGTACAAATCGCGCTATGGGCAATGTATTTATTTACTTAAGTAAGATTATTATGTCCATTCACGAAAATTACGCGCTTTGGACGTGAAGTTGTGGACACCAGTCCGTTATACAATACAATACAATGTTATTATGTGCATTATATACGGACTACAAATGGAACTAAAACAAAAACAAAAATTAAGACTAAATGTAAGTAGGTACCAACAACGAGGACAATTTGGCGTCAAAGTTCTCCTCCGCATTGCTGTCATCCGGAAACGTGCCAAGCAGGCAGCATCGTCACGTTGTGGCAATGCTAATG
Source organism: Noctua janthina (assembly GCA_963576755.1). NCBI lineage: Eukaryota > Metazoa > Arthropoda > Insecta > Lepidoptera > Noctuidae > Noctua > Noctua janthina. The sequence continues at coordinate 13,503,003 of OY755069.1, read as the reverse complement.
CTTTGGCCAAAGAAAGAGCCAGCCCTCTGGTCACGCAAAGTGTCGACCAGTCGAGAGATTAACCTTAAATATTCTTTGACAGCAGCAGGAACCCAGGCATGTCCTCTCAAATCCACTCAATAATGTTTAAGTCCATCCACGTCATTGTGTATTATAATTTAGGTTATTCATAAAGTATGAAGTCAGACAGTTGACATTGGCGATGCCGATGACGCAGTGGAGGCGCAACAAGACAGGAAGAGCATCATCAATAACCTTAGCAGTGATAAGACCGTGACCGTCGGACTGCCAAGTCATAGGTCTCGAGTTCTAACTCAAGACACGCACCGCTGATTTTCCCTTCTCTCTTTCAGAATACCTGAGAGATATTTCTCGATGGCATGTAAAGAACCAAGCCAGGCCCAGGGGCGGCATAAAAATCTCTGAAACCCAGATAGGCACCAACTACACGAAAAAGAAGAAGGAAAGTTTTTCAGAAAAGAAAGGTGTGATTGACCAGATATTATGAACGAGGACGAAGCCAAAAGAGTGTGTAAGGATAGTTCCTTATACTTTCGTGACTTTTTAGTCGTCTTACAATGGCAGCCCACTTCATGTATCCAATGGATACTAAACATTCATAAAAATAGGTATTTATTAGATTTTTAAAATGACAATATTATTTACGTAGTTAAAACACCCTGTTGTGAGCGATGATCTACTGGACTCGAGTGCTGCGTAGGTATATATTCTTCCGTTTAACACGTAAACAGAATGTTTCATAATTTATTCTAATTTTTGAGTATTATTTTTCTTTGTACCTATTATGGAAGATAAAAAAAAATCGCACCTAGAGCTATTTTATGTCGGGTACATTGAGTGGACGACTTTTGTAAGATGACTAAAAAGTCACGGTGTATACTCCTTTGGCTTTATCCACGTTCCTGCTACGAAAAAGACCAAACCGTAAACTCCAAGAAAACACAACCTAATCATCCAACAATTTACGATACTCGAAACTCCCGTTTTACAAATGTGAACGATAAAGAAAAAGCTCTAAAACAACAATAAAATAAGTTGCTCACATAAAATGGGCAAGGCCGGCTGTGGTGTGACCGGGTGACGGCGCCGCGGCAGTTCGCACCTGTCACCAAATGCTAATGCATGGGCTTCACACAAAAACGCCTTGGTTTGATCTAAGGAAGCGTGTATACTAAAGTAGGCTGAGGTTTGAGGGGTGTATGTAAATATGACGCCTGTTTTATCGGTTGCCCAGAAAGACTTGGCGAGATCACGCACGCACACTGCAATGGGAGAAGCCTTTGCCCAACAGTGGGATATCCATGGCTTCTAAAAACAAAGAAAATGTAATACTCCATTCACGAACTCAGGCGATGGTGACTTGTGAGGCGACAAGCGTGTGTCATGTGTTTTCTCCGCATGAGTAACGTCGCTTCACAGGTCGCACCAAGGTGAATCATGACAGGCTCTTGTTTCATCTGTTTTTTCTGCAGCCAGAATTGTAACACGCGTGTATCCTGCGGCTGAATGGTTTGAGTCTGTTGCCAATCATCGTTCAAATTCAGATTCCAGGCGGTTACTAAGAATCCTTAGAGAACTCACTTGACTGATCTAGATCACCATCCATTCCAGCAAATCGAAATAAGTTTTCTGATAAGGTTCTTGGTAAATTAAGTGTGAATTTTCCAAGAATTCGAAGAATCAAGGAATATCTTGTCGTATTTTTAAAAGTAGTATAAAAGGTTACTCAAGAGGTCAAGAATCAAAGAGATTTAAAATACTTATAGAGCGGACATTAGGAATATTTTCACACAAAATTTTTGATCCCGAACATTTTCGATTTTGACACACGCACGCTACCTGACAAGCGGGCGTATGACACTAGACAGAACGATTTGTTACTAAGTAGTAATAAGTTTTGGATTACAATTTTCTTCGTCTTGTCCCGTCTATCGCTCATAAATAATTGAATGTCTTTGTCAAGAATAAACTTAACTGAACCATCTACTTAAAATGCTAACTACTGGTAAATAAAATGCTTTCATGTTTATGAGAATATCTTCGAAAATATAAACGACTAGAACACATTTGACTCATGACCACTCAATCAAAGCTTATTTTCGGAGATTCTACATCTTCTTGTAATTTTTAAAGACCCGGGTTTCATCATTATTAGCCCGGAATCACCCACTGCTGGGTATAAGCCTCCCCTTTCTTCTGCCACACTTCCCAGTTCTGTGCGTCCCATATCCAGGTGTTTACCGTGTGTCGTGTGACGATATCGCCGACCCACGTAAAATTTAAGTAGTTATAACACTAAAACAGCTCACCGAACACCACAAGTCCCAAGGCTTAAAACAACCACAAAATATAAAACAACCCACCTAGTACAGAAAACCGTACATTACACATTTAACCAAAGCGTTACCATTAATTCCTAAGCACCTGCACACAATGTAACAAAGGTTTGTAACACAATATAACGATTAAGGAAAACACGTTGAACCACACATTTATAACAGCTCTGAACGTGCGTATTGCTGGTGAGAGGAGAGTGGGGTAATAAGTATCACCGGCTGTCACTACCAATATGATGTATTGAGAGGACGTGGTTTGCACAGGGATGACAGTATCAGTAGAGGAAGTGAGGAAAAAACTGTTGGGAATATCTGGTGGAAGTGTAGGGATTATGTTGTTACATAATTCTTGATTTTTTAAGGATAATTATGCAATAATATCAGCATACGAATAGCCAAACTTAAGTGGCAGTGGGCAGGGCATATTGCTCGCAGAACGGATGGCCGATGGGGCCGCAAAGTTCAGCAGTGGCGAACGCGAACTGGAAGACGTTGCGTTGGAAGGCCTCCCACTAGGTGGACCGATGACCTGGTAAAGGTTGCGGGGATCCGCTGGATGCGAGACGCACGGTATCGGTCAATGTGGCGACACTTGGGGGAGGCCTATGTCCAGCAGTGGACATCTTTTGGCTGAAATGATGATGATGATGATGATCAGCATACAATTGTGTTTTGTACTTAAAGTTATCCTGTTTGAAAGTCGTCACCATAGCAAATAGCTTTCAAATATTTCGCTGTTTTGATTACATTACATCACGCCGGTAATCCCCGACGAATGAGACAGAGATACCTTTAGTCCGCCCAAATGTCCCCAGTTATGTTTGAGTCCCATGTAGTAGGGGGTTTGAGTCCATTGCCATCAACCAGGCACAAATCTTGAATCCGAACTACAGAGAAATTCCTGATAGAATAACTCACTAAAGCATTTCCTGACGCGGAAATCGAACTCATTACATAATGCTCAGCAAAAGCCTTCGCCCGGCAACTGGATTTTGAGGCTCAAATAGGCAGTCGCTCAATGTAAAACATCCGTATTGAGTTGCATCTAGTAAGACTGAAAACCGGCCCCTATTTAGACGTGAAAAGGTCAGGCAGATGATGTAAAAGGGGACGAGCCTATTGACATCAACCGGGCACAAATCCATAGCAGTAATCAAAACAATCATATCAAAATAAGTAAACTGAAGTACCAATAGGCCGGCCTTATTAGCCGCAGAACCGATGACTGTTACGGTAGACGTGTTCTTGAGTGGACACCGCGAATTGGCAAGCGTAAGGTGGGACGCCCTCAGCTTCGGTAGAGCGACGATCTTCGCAGAATGACTGGTAGCAACTGGATGAGAGTTGCCGAGAATCGAATTAAGTGGAGTGTGATTGAAGAGGCTTTTGTCCAGCAGTGGAAAAACCCAATAATACTTTCCCAACCTGGAAATTGGACCCAAGTCCAAGTCATAAATAATAACATAAGTGATTCATAATTTTCTTTTATATTTTATGCGTCAGCCAGTCTAAATGCTCCTCAATACCCACGGTTACAACTCGCATTGGTTCGCACGATTTATTCCCGCGTACTATTTGCTCGGCCGACTCTGTCAGGCGTTTTACCGCCTAACTGTCGATTGAACCATTCATTGTTGTTTGGCACTCGTGCTTACACATCTATTGGGTAAACAGAATGGGAAGTGGCAAAATATTTTTTTACACTGTTGTACGTAAAAATGGGTAAATATTTTGAAAAATTGTTTGCGTATATTTTTCCACTGTGTGGTATGGAAGTTTTTTTCCTTATGTACAAATAAATTAAATCTAAATCAATGCATTTATATCAAGTAGGCCAGTTACAGCCACTTTTGAATTGTCGAAACAAAGACAACAACATAATAAAGCTACAGTCCCACTCACAAGGCATTATAACTGTAAAAGTTCAGTAGTTTCCCATTCCAAAGCGTAGATCTCTATGGAGAAGAACGGACAAAAAACTCCATGAACACTCTTTTAAATCAAAAAATTGTTACAAAACCTTGGTTACATAATTCCTGTTGAGATGGTACATAATGTGAGAATTTAGTTTTAACGTATGGTCTTTGATTCTAACCCAGGCAGGCGCGTACGTTGTATAATTTATTTAATCTTTATGGCTCTTAAAACAGTGATTGAAAATATTGTGAAGAAACCGGCATGTCTTAGAACCAAAAATTAGAAGACTTGTGACATCTGCCAAATAACATCGAGCCCGCGCGCGTGGCCAGTAGGTCCGGGACTTTCCTGGGTTTCATCACAATCTTATCTATACCAGTTCGTAAAAAAATATAAACATTTGAAAAATCATGGCTATATTATCACGAGCGACCTAAACGACGACGGTGATATTGAGAGGGAGCGCAGCGCATTGGCTGTAGGGAGCATTATACTTGCTCGCAGGTTCGCTTGTCAAATTAGCCCACCTTAAGGCGTTCTGTCAATCATTATAACTAGAAGACGGGATATTTACCATGTTTATTGTTTTCTTTGAGTTCCCGATATTTCGGCGCTGTTGCAAGGACCATGATCACGGATAAACTGAAGTTATTGCGGGTGGGTGTTTATAAGCAGACAAATCGGTCTACCCTCTTTCTTGTTTGTTTTTTGCACTCAGTACCGCTACCACTGTCACTCACAACTCGATTCTGTTCCCGACACACGAAAGTCACTGTGTCTGCTCGCGAACTTTTTCGCGAAACAATAAATATGGTAAATATCCCGTCTTCTAGTTATAATAATTTTAGTGACCATGAAAGTTCTGTCAATCGTTCTACTCGAGCAGCCTGTGGGTGTCATACACGCGACCAGTCTTCATCGTGCTGCTCGTCCAATTTAACACCTTCAGGATGTTGTTGGGACTGCCTTGTGGCTGTAGCGCGTCGGGAATATTTCAGGAGGCTCACATAGATGGCTTCCACACCCTCTTGCGAAAGCGTCTTTACTACAGCACCTACATGGTAGTGCCAACAGCATTTTGAAGGCGTTCAATTGGACGAGCACGAAGATGTAGGCTGGTCGCGTGTATGACACCCACAGGCTGCTCGAGTTGAACGATTGACTCGGACTGTGCCTTCCAGAGACACTTGGTCTGTCTGAGGACAGTCATAGGTCTTAATAAATAATTCAATTTTTAACACGAAAAAAACTAACCCATTTACTTTTGCACAATTGTTGCTAACACTAAAATACTAACAATGGACTGTAGTCTGATATAAAGTTTTATTTATTTATTTTCATTTTATTTGGTTCAGTACCTAGTCGCAAGCGATACTGCTGAGCCTGATGTCCTGGGTTAGATACCCAGGTCGAGCAAAATATTTTTAACCAATTTCTTGCGGTTTTTAGTCGCAGGTGTAGGCACCGGAATGACTTTATTTTAGTCATTTGAAAAATGTTACAGAAATAGGATTTGCTAAATTGAAGAGAGATTTTCTCTCATATTCGCGGTTATTTTCGTACTACAAAAATACGACGGATTACATTGGTATATTTGGTAGTAAAAAATACTTGGGTGAATATTTGATAACATAAATAAAATACCTATTGACATAAATTCAGTACATTCCCACGCTACCTCAATTCAAATTTTATTTATCATAAAGAGGCTTCTGATATTTATGTGTGGGTTTAAGGCAGTAAAATATTAGTTAAATGTCAAGTTAGTTTTTATCAAGCGTAAGAAAAAAACATAAAGTAAAATAATTTTCTTCACAGTTACACTAGATTTTGCCCATTGTTTTGCTTGCGGGCAAAGTGGGAATTACCGCACATTGGAACGTGTTATAGAAATATTAAAAAGTATGTCCTAACCGAGTCATGGTCTGTCATCATCATCATCATCATATCGGCCCGGAATCACCCACTGCTGGGTAAAAAAAAAGGGGAGGCTATGCTGGGTATAGCCTCCCCTTTTTTTCTGTGCGTCCCATATCCAGGTGTTTCCCGCGACGATGATGAAGACCAAAGAAAGGATTTTGTACCACTCCTGGGCACAGGCCTCCTCTCATTCCTTTTACTTTGACGGCACGGTTGGCGCAGTGGATGAGCAATTGGCTGCTGCGCTGCGTGTCGCGGGTTCGATCCCCGCACGGAACAAATATTTGTATGATCTACAGGTAGTTGTTCCGGGTCTGGCTGTTTGTGTATGTGAGTTTAAATGTTTGTAAACGCACCCACGATACAGGAGAAATCCCTAACGTGGGGCAACGTTCTTTAAAAATAACAAAAAAAATACTTTTCTCGATTTTGCGCCTCTTCTGGCCAATGAACGAGAAAGCCATTCAAGGCGTCGCACCATCTTCTCCTCGGTCTGCCGCGACCCTTCTAGCTATCTCAGGGCTCCAGTTTTGCGATTTGCGGGCCCACTGCTTTGCCGGCCATCCGGCAAACAAGGCCTGTCCTATCCCATTTTAGTTTTGCTGCTTTATGAGCTACGTCAGCAGTTTGAGTTCTAGAGCCTGCGCTCCAGAACTCAAATTACTAAGTAGTTCTTTATTCAATCACTAAATTAAGGCATTGAAATAAGGCAAAAAAAGACCGACAGTCATGACTTAATTTTACTTCTATAATATTAGTAGTGAATATTTAAATATATACCACCTAACTTAAACCATAAATTAACACAATAATCATAACAAAAACCAAAAATCCATTTAATAAAATCTAAAAATTATGAACCACTTATAACCGTTACGGTTTATCTTCTAATTAAGCTCCACTAAGTTATAAGTAACTTGGTAAGAGGTACTAAGCTAAGTTAATAAGATATGAATTTTAACAGCCTGCCCAAAAGCTTGGCGTTAATGAATAAGTTTAGTTTAGCTTTAAACTGGCCTTTTGCTGTGGTTTTGGAAGGAAGTGTGATATTATATTTTAAGTCAAAGTTAGTAGAGTTCTAAATACGTTAACTACTGAGCATGAGCAAACACCAAGAGAGAGGAAAAACTTACTTGATAAATAATGTTTTGCAAATAGGTTTTTGCAAACACTTTTACACGTCATTTTTTTTTAAACTCGATGGGGCCGGTGTTTTGTTCCTGACTACTCTGAGGAGAAACAATGTTTTAAAAATATTAACGTAAAAGTTTGTGTAGGTAAACCTTAGTTATGATATGATCGTTGTAATTAAATAATTTCGTCAGACAATACAAAAATATTAAGCATTAATATTTCTTAAGAAATTCCTAGAAATATGTCTGACAAGAAAACATGAAATATAATATTTGTAGCTGTTACACAAACGCAGCTGGCTCTCTCGTTAGTTTCGTAGACAAGAAACAATTCATTATTTAGTAATTAAGATGTCTACGAACACAATAAGTTTCTTACTCAGTACAAACTTGATTGTAAATCAACATTTCATTCTGTTGATATTCCTCAAATTACGTAATTCGATAATGATCAATGGAACGACACATCATTAGGATAAAATTATAATAAGATAAACAGCTATCTCGATCTCAAAGCATCTATTTTATGTTAACTATTCTGTCTACTAATGACGAAATGCACTTTCATCACACCCCATTTCCATTTTCATCCTTTTGATTTGAATTTTTGTTTTCGTATATGTGTTCTAACCTAATCCACTTTTTTCGTGCAATCCATAATTTTTAATGCTTGCGAGCATAATTTATATAAAATTTTTGTTTCTTATGATACTTATAATTATGTTTTTTTTTCATAAGCCAATTGCAATGTAGCACGATGTTATGACTATGTGTATGGCGTGATGCGGACGAATGAACAAAATATCATGAGAATAGTTTTGAGTGCAAATGTGTTTATGAGTGTAAGTGAAGAAGATACGCTGGATGGACTGTGTGAAGGATGATATGGCTAAAAAGGAAGTGACTGCTGAGATGACGAGTAATAGAGAAGTATGAAAGAAGAAGACAAGCTGCGCCGATCCCAAATAAATTGGAATAAGGACAGGAGAATCATGACGACGTCAAGCATGATGTTTAAGCTAATTTGCACCTTCGTAATCAACACAGTTGACACTGCAAAAACCCCGTTCAACAAGTACATTATTTTGATGACATTTATTTGATGAAGTAAGGTTTTCTATAAGAAAACCCAATTCTGGGTTAAGCTCGCCGTTATACAAAAGCTATAGATTGTATGTTTGTGTGTACGATAAAGAATAGGAATAATACTGCTGATTAAAACATTTATGATAAGTTTAAAATATAAACGTATCAAAGTTGAAAGCTTTCAACCTACGTCTTATTTAATACTAACATTCATCCCAAGGTATCCAACTTAGACCCAGACTGCTAGACTAAAGATCTACAATTTAAACATACGCTTATATACCTACAGTATCTTCTAAAGCTCTCCCTGGAGCATCGTAAAAGACAACTGAGAAATTGTACCAAGTAGATAAAGAGCAAGGTATATAATAGCTTCAGGTAGCTATCAGGGTAAACAAAACACGGAATTCTGGCACTGATAACATATTTCTGTGATAACTAATCCAGCTGCCTAGAGCAGCATTTATGGCAGTGCTACTTACGTGAGTTTGTTTTTACCACAAAAGGAAGGTGATAATTCATAGTATTTAATATTTATTACATTTGTTCTGGCATCTGCCATTTAATGCTATTTACTATTTAGCAATCCTAAAATTGAAAATTGAAGAATCTTGTGTAATTTCAGTAAAATTAGTAAAATGTAAAGTTTGTAAGATTGGATGTAGGAGGTGATCTCTAGAACTACTCATCCGATTAACATTGGATTTGATTTATGCTAAAACAAAAAAAGAACGCGGACGCAGTCGCCGACTAAAGCTAGGAAGCTAGTGTGTAACAATAATGAGAGTATTTACTGAAAAATTTAGTAAAGAGCTGATTTATCCTTAAAAAGCTGTTCCGTTATCTTTTTTTTTAACTGCACCAACCCTGTTTTTGTAAAGTAATAACTAATTCAAAAGCTTACCTTTCAAAGCCATAGTAGGTAACAAAGCCAAAGCCTGCAGCATCGACCAAAAATATGTCTTCCCGTTCTTCATTCCGTTTTCATAAACTATTCACACGATTTTACCCGAAACAGTACATTTTACACTTAAAGTCACTCTGTGTTCTTTCATTTAAATGTTCATTTATTTCGGTCACGATTCATGTAATCTCTTCACCCTTTCATTTGTTTTTTTTTTTTTTGCGCGAACGTCGCGTGTTTGCGTACGTGACGACTTTTATATTTTTAAATGGAAGTTTGTGTAAATCTCGAGTTTTTTTTTCTCAGTTAAAATTTATGTTGACTGTGTAATTGTGTGTTCAGATGCACGTAAGTTTTAAATCTGTTTCACTGAAATAAAATATTGGCTAGAGTGATTGAAATAGAATAACAATAATATTGCTTTTATTGAATGCATTTTAACAGGCTTTAAAAAAGTTTATCTTAAATGATTACTTAAGGAATGCTATCCGCAACATGAAATGCAGTCAAGACAAAATTTCCTTGTGCAAGTAATATCTGTGTGAATGCAAGGAAAGTTCCACTCATTTGAAGATAGAAAATAATGTTTAATATTTTTTTTAAGGTTGACTGGTAGAGAATGCCTTGTGGCATTAAGTCCACCTATGTACTACCACTCTTGCACATGAGGTTTAAATAAATAAATAAATCTTTCTCTTTGAAATACAACACAGATAAATTATTCCCAATTCTCAGTGCAGTACTCTCTCAAGAGATTTTTTTTGTATTGTCCATACAAAAAAATCTTTTAGATATACCAAATACAGTTTATATTCGGTTTGTTCACAAAAGATAATTATATCCTAGCGTTTACAGGTGAATAATTGGTATCCTCCAATTAACAATGCTATATAAAACGAAGCCATTGTTTTATTGTCATTGTTACAATTTCATTGAATGGCTACAATAGACTGACAACTATTAAAATATTTACTTTACATTTTAGTCTATCGTTATCGAGACTTCAGAGAAACTAGAAGTCCTGAACTCTGAACAATGAAACTACTAGAGTACCCCAAAAAGTTAAATTGTGTCTGCCCGCAAGTTACTTTATCGGAAAGTAAGACCTAGGACACAATTACCAACTATTGCGACGATAAAACGCGTTCTCTATTTTACCTAAACAAAAGACCATATATTTCTTAACAAGTATGAGGAAATACGGCCTCAAGATTTTCACATCTTTGTTTCAGAAAAAATAACCCGAGAAATCCAACAACTCACACAAAAATCATGAAAAAAATACTCTAAACACCACTGTCCACTAAACACTTTAAAAAAGAAAACCGTTCATTTAAAACCGCAAACATTCATTTAAGAAAAACGAACACAAGTTAAAATCGCGAACATCGCATCGTAGCGATACGAAAGTGTAGCTACTACGAAACGTCCTCCCCGCTCCGGGTCTCGTAGCAAACTGGAGCGTAGCGCGTAGCACACAGCTACGCCGTAGACGCTCTACATCATGAAAAGGTTATCGTTCAAACCCTTATACATTGCGCCTTTTGCTTGAATAGGAATGTGTCATTTTTGCCTATTCCATTTTGTGACACAAAGTGTGTTTGGATTTCTTGCGTGGAGCTGAATGGTCTGCAGTAAAAGTGTCTATGTACAAAGGAATGACGACTTTGGAATAAGGCTGTGCAAGTATTCCTGCTTGTTTTACGAGTGTCGTCGGAATTACAAGGGGACTTTGGAAATAGCATTTGTAATTACATGTGTGAAATATGTTGTTTGTAAAGGCTCATGGTGTAAGGAGTGGTGGATAAGTACTTGTGATGGATGTGTAGTAAATATACGAGCACATAGGGGTAACAAATCAATAACATCAACGTAAGTATTTAAGTTTCATCATCTGAATAGTCCTTTTTCCCAACTATGTTGGGGTCGGCTACCAGTCTAACCGGATTCAGTTGAATACCAGTATTTTACATAGAACGAAAAGAAAGAAAGAAAAAATATTTATTTGTCATAGAGACATGACGTGCATCATCCTAAATGACAAAAAAAAACTATAACTGCCTATCTGACCTCCGCAACCCAGTTAGTACTGGATGATACGATACCCCTTGGTAAGACTTTTAGACCAGGGATAAACCTAGGCAAGCATGGCTTAACCTGAAGATCGATCCGAGCGGCTGTAAGTATTAGTCTGTTTGACATAATTCCAGGATTTTTATTACAGTTTTGCAGTGGACATATTTATATGAAAAAGAAATGAGAAGACAGAAGTTAAGGGCGCACGGGATGACAGCTCAAATTCAAATTTTACCCCCTCTTCCCCAACACCTATCTTCTATCCCTCTCGCACAGTCGAAACGATTTTGTTAGGGTCAGTTACACTATTGATGGAAGGATGACAAGTATTAAAACTAATAAACACAATAAGCAGTTCTTAACTTTGCTATACAACACCAGTTTTAGTATGTGCGAACCCTGATACACGTGTCTAGTATTTTTATGTAAAGAATCTATGTACAAAATTTCAAAACAGTATCATAAAAATCACAAAGTTATAAGCTTGTTCTGTTACCTAGTTGTCCGCACAAAAACGTGGTCACCACGCAGCGCGCCCGCGCGCGCGCCTCCAGCATCGTCTTGAGCTCATTGATTATAATAATTTGGCAGTAGGTACCTAAATGGTTGCGATAGGTACTTAGTGTCGCTCGGAGTTCACCTTGTAACTTTTTAAAAATATTTTTGGGACAAAATATAACATGGTTTAAAAATTATTGGAATCGATTCAGTTACTTATTCTGAACAAACTACATTCAGGTTTCGCATATATTAAAAATAATGTTGCACATGAAAAAGAAATTAGAAGAAGAACAGAACATAATTCTAGTCTTTTTGCGGCAGGTACTAACAACTATTAACAACTGAATTGGTTTGTCCTTCAGAGTTTTCTTTTGTTTTCCTTCGTTATGCCGCTACAGAAAAAGGTCTCTTTTCGTCCATTACTCCCCTAATTGAGTTACTCCATGAGGCCAGCTCTTGTGTCGTCATCTATGTCGAGTTGTAATCTTAATAAGACCCGCATGTTGTTTGGGTAATAATCAATTTACCAGACATAATCTTTTTCTACTTGTAAGACATAACATCACGCCTGTAATCCCCGAAGGTTTAGGCAGAGGTGTACCTAATAGAACACCCACATTTTGCCAGTTATTTTTTTAAGTCCAATGTAATAGGGGGTGAGCCTATTGCCATCAACCGGACGTAAATCCTGACTCCGTGGCTGTTCCTGAGAAATTCCTAATAAAAATACCTGATAACACGTTGCCCGACCTGGAAATCGAACCGAGGCATGCTCAGCAGTCACGCTTGCGATCACTAGACCTACAGCAGTACATAACTGCCTACAATTTCTAGGAAAATATGTAGATGTGATAATAATAATGTTTTATAGTTATTAGCTGAAAATAACCAAAAATTCTAGTACGACCAAATGACCCGTGATTCAATATTTAGGTCATGTTAAATTATTTGACACTAATACAAAATCTCTAATTATCATATGTGCTAGTTACAAGCTGACATTTTGATAATAGTACCACGAATATATCAGTACACAATGACCTTAAATATTTTCCTTTGACAACGAAATTTCAACTTTGTTTCAACTAAAATAAAGATAGAAAATTCAATGTCGTAAAGTTTCGATTAGTTCAGCCAGAACCTATATTTTATCGTCTGTGAAAAGCACTTGTTGTGCGTTTAGCTATGAATGTTTGATAAGAAAACACACACAGCCCTTATTTTCTTAAGGGTCAAAGGATTTCTCAGTGAAGGTTATTTCGAAAAAAAAAATGACTTGAAAGTTTGTATGAAATGCCGTAAGTCGTAAACGCTCTTAAGCAAATATGATAATAACAAACCTTACGGTCATTTCATTTTTATGTTTCCAGTGACAGTTGCAAACCGACAGTGAAAGATTGCTGTCATTAAAATTACGAGAGTAAAGATTTCTGTAATTTGTGACTTGTCAGTGACAACCTAATATAAACCTTATTGTTACGACTTTAAACATCACTTTGGTTTTGACAGTCATGTCAACAAGTGACAAGTCAGATGAAAAATAACTGTACAGTATGACCACTTCAAATGTGCAGTTCAAGATAGCGTTGCTTGTTATGAAAATTTGCATAGATATGTCAATCTTGGTTCATTTATTTTAGTTCTGTGTTAGCCCGCCAGCACTGATAAGTTGGTTGCAGTGTAAAAGGACTGTAGACACAAGTATGTCATGTATAAGAAAGCTCGTTTCCTCGGTTACAATAAAGGAGTCTACCCATTTCACCGTACCATACTATGAACGTAGATAGGCACGGAAAGAAACATGACACGGACTGTTACACCGTATCAACAGCGTATCATATCCGTTTGTAACGGGTATCGTACGCGGTCAAACACTATTTTATTTGTATTGAAAATATGAGACTATGCTCACTAGACCAATCTTTCACCTTTACTTGCCATGTACATAGCGTCGGCGAGTATATTTTGCCAGTGCTGATACGCTACGTGCATGGCACGCTACGGTGTTGATCAGTGACGGAACGGTCTAGTGGGCATAGTCTCATAATTTCCAATCCATAGTAGAATATTTTTTTTGCCTGAAACGTTCATAGCTTGGCCATGGTCCGCTACGGTGTAGTGAGCAGCATCCTTTACACAAAGACGACTCCAATCATACTTGACTTACACGATAGCTTGCTGCAGTGCAACAGTATCGTCAGTTCGTCACAAAGGTTGTGAGAATACGCACTAATGAGCCACGATACAACACACTGTTGTTTATCTATGTGAGCCTGATGCAGGGTGCACTGTTTGCTCCTTATTATTAGCTAAAAATAAGCAACAGAAAATATGCTGATTTTATGGCAATTGTCACAGCAATCATATATACATTATTATTTAAATGTGGGTGGTACTTACGCCCTTGCGACGTCCTTAAATATTGACGTGAATACATAACATAACATAACATCACACCAGTAATCCCCGAAGGGTTAGGCAGAGGTGTAACTAATAGTACACTCATATTTCGCCAGTTATGTTTAAGTCCCATGTAATAGGGGGCGAGCCTATTGCCATCAACCTTGTCACACGGCACAAATTTGATAATAACACGGTTTAAAAAATAAATTATAGTCTGTCTTCCAGACAATCTTGACGCAATCTAAACACAGCCTTAGTGTCCATGATTGATATCTATTTGGTTCAGAAAAATACACTAATAAGTATTTAAATTACTTAATCCATTTTTTATATCAAAGTAAATTAATTACTACGGTGCTTGCAAAATGTTAAGTCAAATCATATTCTTAATTTTCTGCTTTTATTCTTTTCTAAAATAACGAGGAAAAAGTTACCATACAATAAAAATATGAACCAGGTCATCATTTATAGACATGTTGTGAATTTTCCTTACTCACCTGATTTGGGAGCAATACAATGATGGATGAATGATGGAAAATGTCTGCTAGCATGAAAAATATTTATTTTGTGGCTCGATATTACCCGTATGTTGACGTAATAGTTTACCGTCTATGTACATATATAGATTACTTTGTAAATATTTTCTGGGCTGATTTTGTATATTTCTTTGGGTGCGTGTTTCCCTGGTATGGGGATTAGGTTTGCTAGATGCTTCTGTTATGTGGGAAGAGGGCATGCCTCCAAAAATAATATGGAGAAATAGGCCAATGTATGTAGCTGTACAGAAAGAACATTTTTTCAAACATAAGAATAATATTCACTTGTCTCAATGAACATAAACATGCACATATTTCACATTGCACATGCATAAAGAGTCACAGTTTTCAAAAAAACGTGTGTATCTTTGTTTTAAACACTTCTGTATGATATACAAACGTGAATGATGTACTTACGGTGGAAGCGCCAGGGTAGTTCGGAAAATTCAAATTTTCTTACGTTTTTTGCAATGAGCAGGTCAGTTTGTATGTTAATTAAAATATGATTCGCGGCCGTACAAGTATGGTTTTACAGTTATAATCATCAACACAACCCTCTATGTTCATTTAATCCTATTGAATGACTTTTCATAAAATAGTCATTCAGTGGGATTCATTGCAAAAAACTTTGAATTTTGTGAATTACCCTGGCGGTTCCACCTTAAATAAGAATGGCCTCTTATCGCGAAGCACTAATTTATTGTAAAAACTCTTTCTATCCATAGAAAGTATAGTTGGGTACATTTGTGTTCTTTGAAAATATTCTCAACATCCCTTAATACCCAATTAATTCAACCACACAAAAAACCTCAGCAATATCTCCCACATACATGACAAAGCCCAAGTACACACGGCGCAAGTAAGCCGTCACTTAATAGGACGAGAACACATTAGTGGGTCGCGACGACTAATGAGTAGGATTTACTAGAGTTGCGGTGTGTTTGAGTTATGGCCGAAGACGCTCGTGTGGATCAGCCTTAAGAACGGTAATGACGTCAGTTTGATCAAATGTTAGACGTTGTGTGTGTGGGGTTAGATGCATTTCGGTGTTTAATTTTTTTATGAATGCGTATTGCTACTATGTTTTATGGTTTGCATCAGTTCTGCTAACTATTACGGGTTGTCTTTGTGGCTAAATAACATAAAATCTGTAATCTCCGAAGAGTTAGGCAAAGGTGTAGTGTAGTGTCATTTTATGCTAAGAAAAATCAACAAAACTAAAGAGCAAAGGTAAAACTAAAGGGCAAAGGTAAACCAATGCCTGATTTTTAATGTTAAGGAAAGTAAGTTTTATTTGAAGAACAAAAATTTTCATACAAAAGTTATCAAACTGCAAAATTTTTATTTCTTACATAAAAGTTATCATTGAAAAATCATCAATTCATACCTATTGTCGATCAGGAAATGCTTTTTTTTAAACCTACTCTTAATTTTCATAACTAATATGATTATTAAAACTTGAAAGCTTTCAAGCTATAAGGCCGTATGTCAGGTTCAACGGCTTTTTCCATTTAAAACATCATGTTAACTTAGCCATAACATTCACGGTCACGTTCTTTCTCATAAAAATAGTTCCCTAGTTATAATGTTCGCGGAAATATAGAAGAGAACTGTGCGTGTTTGACGTTCATTTTCTGCGTTGCTAAGTATTGTTTATTAATGCTCTCAATTAATATAAATAGCCGTGGAAATGGGCATAATGTGTTATTTGTTTATGATGATTTAGACTCGGCGCACATTTAAGTGTTTAGTTGGCCGATAGATCGTTTGATCAGAGGTTCCTCGAAAGAGAATTCCTCTTTGCTAAAATAAAATATTAAGGTTTCAAAAAACACGCTTTAGAGGGACGTCATTTTATTTCTCGTATTCTTCTCAGACCCTTTCATTCGATACCCATATCATGGGAATGCATAATTATTTAAAGTAACTAGTCCTCTATCCATTAAGGTTTAAACACGATGTATGCCTGAGGATGTACGGCGCCGCCGAGGCTGGCCTAGAAAGACGTGGCGAGATGATCTAGATGCGCATCACGAAGGAGGTGGCGAGGAGAAGAGTATCTGGAAGGATATGGGGGAAGCTTTTGCTCAGCAGTGGGACATTCAAGGCTATTGAAAAAAAAAATTAGCCCGCCGTCTATGGGAGTCCGCCATATTGAATTTAGAATAACGTCACTAAGCTAACCATGCATTGTCATCTAAACTAAACATGTATGCAATATTTCAGCTCAATCGGAAACTGGGAAGTGGGTCAAATTTAACTTCTAAGATTTTTTACATAGTTAATTACAGGTGAAGCTAATAAAATCGTGTTAAAAAGAGCCGTACAGGCCGATCTTGAAGCCAAAGCAACAGTTGCTGAGGTCAGTCTGTGGAGAGGACTGTCCACTACATACTGAAATAGTTTGTTTCGGATGCCATTCGTGGTCTTCATCATTCATCATCATTGCTGCTTGAATTAACGATAGGAAGCCGACCGTAACATATGTATGTGGAAAAAAGCTAGACAGATAATTAGGTATCTATCCAAGAGAAAAAACAAAAAAAAAACCGACCAGTGGCCCACATTATCCCTGGATCGTAGCAACTGGAAGTCATAGGGAGAGGTCTTTCCCCAGCAGTGGGATGATGCAGGCTAACAGTATCAGTATCAGCGTCAGTATCCAAGTGTAATACAAACGTGCAACCTACGCAACTCTGACCAATAAAAAACTAAACCAGTCAAGTACAATCTGGTCTGATTTGGAATTTATCCGTTTTGTGATAACTACCTTATCTACCTGAAATCATGATATGATGTGTTCGATGATGACGCATGCTTTTTATTATAAGTATACAATGCACTTGAGACCATGTTTTGTTTGTTTTTTTCTGTATCTTGAGTTTTTCTCGACCTCTGATAAATTCTACATCTATTCCATGGTCATCAAAACTTATACTGCCACTTACGTGTTATCTTCCGTGATTATTTGTTATTTTGAGCTCCCGATATTTTGACGCTGTTGCAAGTGCCATGATCGCGGGGTTGACACATGACACACATTGTCATCATCTTCAATAACATAACTATGTCCACTGTCCATTGGAGGGCCTTCCAAAGCTGCGCCTTCCTTTTTGACCCTGAAGAACATTTCGTTCGTTTCCACTTCCACTTAAGTTTGGTGCTTTTTGTCCTTGGCACCCACACCATTTAAACTAAAATATAACAACTTTCGTTGGCGGCAAAGATAGGTACTGTACCACTTTCCAGGGCTAATTCTTTCACAGGTCTACAACTAACTTGACCCCATTATTTTCGGGTGGGAAATCATCAAATGACCCCTCCCGCTCTTGGCGGAGTGGAAGGGAGTATCAGACTTCTATTGACTAAAACCCGTGTTCCTTCTTTGTCCTTTGTTTTCCAGGGCCGCGGTATCTCTTTCGAACAGTCCCACAGCCCCGGCAGGCATCGGCCCTTGCGGACCCCTTCATGGTTGCTGACATCTCATTGAGGCGCGCGTGAAACACGAACGCGCCGCCGATACGGCTAACTTGACCCCTAAGGTAGCCCTTTTTACGTTTCGTATTTCAGTTAAGCCTCTCAGTATCCAGCAATAAACAAAGGCCACAACTGCAATACCTGTTTGCACTAGATACGCGATACCTAAATTACAGTCTAAATATTTTCGCACTGTTGGAATTTCTACTCTCGACGTTGAACCGCAGAGTCTAGAGGGCTCTTATGTAGGCATTAATTTAGGATCGGTCTGGAGAAGCTCGTGGCTAAATAATAACAGCCGCCCGGGTCGATCTTTAGGTTAAGCCATGCTTGCCTAGGTTGATCCGTGGATGGGTGACCCCCACTACATACCGAGGTTCCTCCGAGTCTCGGAAAGGCATTGGTCCCAGCTGACATTAGTAGATCTTTGACATTCGTTATAGGTGTAATGGCCCGTAACTCTGACATCACGTCTTACCAAGGGGTATCGTATTACCCAATACTGACTGGGTTGTTAAGGTCAGAAAGGCAGTCGCTCCAAGTAAAAGCTGCAACCCGTTAGACTGGAAGCCGACCCCAACATAGTTTAAAAAAGGCTAGGCAGATGTTGATGATAGTTTTAGTGAAAACGGATATAAAAGTAGGTACATAAAACGTACTGACATCTGGTAAGCTGTTTCGTATGTCGGTGTGTTTTGCGGCAAAAGTTGTTAAAGTCAAACGGGTGAGTTTAACTCGTAAACAATGGAGCAACTACTTTATGAGCTTTAAACCTGACACGTTATTGTTCTGTGTATACTTTCACGCCATTTTATCATACGGGTCAGCAGAAAAATGACTAATAGAGTTCAGTTTAAATAGTGCTGTCTGTAAAAGATCTTTGTTTGCGACAAGTTTTTCGTCAATAATACTGTTTAGAAAGCAACACTGTTCGTTTTATTTGCTGTATCTGTTTTGGTATAAAATAAGAGAAAGTGTCTTCCTGGGCCAGGGTCTTCTTTCCTGTTGATTCTCCCAAACCCGTTCTCTTGGCTGTGGTTTTATTTAATAATAGATAGGACAGAGGGAATCTCGTTAATCCATTCATGCGCGTCACTAATTAGATGACGAGGCATTTGGCTATCTTATTACGGACATTTGCCTTTGTTTTTAGTGACTATTGTTCGTAATCATTATAGGCTGTTGTGACAGGACTCCTACGTCCCCCTAAGTCACCAAACTACGCACACTTAAGAGAGTCATAGTTACTCCCACCGCGTCCCGCGCTTGTTTGAATATCTTCACGTTGTTATTCAGAGCTGGGCAGAAATCACATTGCGGCAAAGCCCGCGACGGCCATCGCAATGCTTTGTTTTAATTAGACAGTCGGATTCCCATTGTCCATATGTATATCTTCTTGAAAATACTACAGTTAAGAGTACCACTCTGAACTCAAGTCAAAGTCCAAGTAACCATAGTCACAACACAAAATACTTTCTACACCTACAACCGATCATAAACACCCAAAATAACACAATCAACAACCACAAAACATCAATACAGAGATAAAATAAACCCGATAACACACTAAATCGGTCACAAACAACATTACCAACCTCCAAAAGCCAATTTGATACTAATATCCTTTTATCCTTGCACCATTAAGCTACAATGTTATAGGTATGGTAATTTTGTATATATTAAGTTGGCAGCGCTGAAAACTTTGATCATTAGAACAAGGCCAGTGTGTAAGTGCTCTGAGACTGTTATATCTACACACGGTGGGCAGGTGGGACCGCAGGGCGTGGTGCAAGGTATAAGCGGTTTTATGTTTTTTTTTTTAAATATTATTAAATGGTGCCGTATGTTGTTGGACGTAAAGAATAGCACCATCCCATATGTTCCCGTGGGTGTCGTAAAAGGCGACTAAGGGACTTACCAGAGAATGGCAGCAGCGTTCTCTGTACGTTTTGTGACAACCGTACTGCGATCGCCAACCGGCCTGCCAAGCGTGGCGATTATGGCAAAACCCCCTTTTGGGAGAGGCCTATGTCCATTAGTGGACGTATTTCGACTGAAATGATGATGATGATGAAATGGGTCCGCTCCAAAGACATTCAAATATTTACGAGATATAAGAAAGGATAAGACGAAATAATCGTAATCCAAAACGTGTTACTACTTAGTAACAAGTCGGTCTGTCTAGTGTCATACGCCCGCTTGTCAGGTAGCATTTATGTGTCAGAATCGAAAATATTCAGGATCAACATTTTTGTATGACAATTTTCCCAATGTTCGTTCTACAAGTCTTTTTAATCTCTTTAGTCCGTTCCTAACCTCTAACTTTGTTATCTAATTATCATTTCTTCTTGTACAAAGCACTGGATGGGGTCTACAAATTGTGGTCTGGAAGTGTTGTAGTTTTATAAAAATAAATCAAAGCGCACAGATCTTTAGGTCTTTATTTTAATGTTGAAAGTATAAGAGAAGAAAGAGTCCTTGTAAAAGAGGAGGATCGAGGAAGTACAGTAACTATTTTAATTTATTGTCGTCAAGCAGCATATGTAGCCAACTCCTATCCTCTTATGCTTGTTATTGTTTTAAACACCAGTGAAGACACTTAACGTTTTTACGATAAACAAAGATATAATAATTACTTGGTGATTTCTTATTTATTTAATTTCAATCGTACCTACAAGCATTGACCTGTACAATTACTTTCAAACTGTTATCATCATAACATCACGCCTGTAAGCCCCGAGGAGTTTGGCAGAGGTGTACCTAATAGTACAGCCACATTTCGCCAATTATATTTTCAGTGCCATGTAGTAAGGGTCGAGTCTATTGCCATCCAAGCCATACTCTGTGGCTGCTGCTGAGAAATTCTTGATAGAAAAACCCAATATCGCTTTGCCCGACTCGGGAATCGAACCCAGGACCTCATGCTCAGCAGTCACGGTGGCAACCACTACACCAACGAGGCAGACAAACTGTTATCATCAGTCTTAAATCATTTTAAATTCTTTAAACCGCCATAAGTGTATGACTTGTAAATCATAAATGTCTAGGCGCGCTAACTACCAAACTTTCAGCTATTATATGTCAAAACAAGTTTCATTGGAGCCTTTTGTATGGTGTATGTTGTCTTTGTCAACTATCTAGCAATAACACTGTATAACATATTGTAATATTTTGGTGTTAGTTTGTTACAAACTAGGTGGTCGTCTCATTAGTATAGTTTTAGTTATGGTATACTTTCGAATACAGGAACTTTTTGAAGTTACAGTGTGATATTTTAACTCACTATCTTCTATAGTTGCTGCCATTTAAGATCGCAATAGCGGTCATTGCCCTTTCCCTGATATCTCTTAACACGAACTGAAACCATAAGCCGTGCTACTTATCGTTTCTTCTGTTAATGTTCAGGATCACAATCAATGTCAATTCAAGGGCTATTAACAGGTTTGTATAAGTTTTTTAAAAGAAGAGATTCAGTAAATGTAGGTGGTTCAATGACCGCTATTGCGATCTTAACAGGCAGCAACTATATCTATTCTTTGATTACATAAAATGACGCCCGTCCACTCTGAAGGGTTGAACAAAGGTGGGTATAGTACCGTCCGGCCGTCTTATGACGACAGGCCGTGTCGACGGCGCGTTCGTGTTCCACGTGCGCCTCAAAGAGATGTCAGCTAACGAGTAGGGGTCCGCAAGGACCGATGCCTACCAGGGCTGCGGTACTGTTCAAAAGAGATACCGTGGCCCTGGAACACAAAGGGCAAAGAAGGAACATGGATGGGTTTTAGCCAGTACAAGTCTGACACTCCCTTCCGCTCCGCCCAGAGTGGGGGGGACATTTGATGATTTCCCATCCGAAAAAAAAAAAAAAAAATGGTGGGTATAGTACACCCACTTTTCGTCGGCTATTTTTAATCCCATCTAATATTGTGCGAGTCTATTGCCATCAATCGGTGACGTATCCTGACCCGGGATACTGATAATATATTAATGATATTCCTAATGAAATAGTACTTTACTTTACTAATAATGTTAGTTTTATATCCCATCACAAAATATTAATTTAAACTTGTTAATTTCAGTTAATTAAATAGTACAGTGTTTATTGCACATTTAATTTATGTTTATGGGGCATGCGATACTAACGTGGAAGAAATTGTGACTCTAACCTTAGATATAATGGTGGATAATTATTTAAAATATTTACAGTGTAAACAATTGTTGGTTGACCAATAAAGGGAAATAAAAAAAATACCTAATTAAACTTTCCCCTCAATTGGGAAATGACCCGAGTACCTCGTACCAAAACTAGCGCTTGTGACCACTAGACCATCGGGACAGTCGACAAGAAAATATCATGAGCAGAATAAAATTAAATTGAATAAGTTTTACTGTCTTCATCTATCCATCTGTCCGCAGTTGAAGTAATACAAAACAATTTAAATATTTTCCCACAATCTGACACATTTCCCGACGCATTTCACCGAACAAATCCCATATTTCGGGGCGGCCATTTTGAATTATTATAAATGCAGCGATCAATTTCACCGTATCCAAATTCGAATCCTCTGTCAATCAGGAATCAACAAAACCTTCGAACCGGCCTCAAAATGTACTCGTTGATTGACAATAACCTTATTCACACCAAAATTGTGATACAAAAAGGAGAATGTTCAAAGGCGCACCAGAAAATATCTACCACATTTTTTATTTGATCAATTTTTGTAGCAAGCAATTGATGGCTCGGGGGAAGAGGAATTTGGGAGGGAAACGATCTCATTTGTACGCGTTCTTTGATGAGATGACTGACTCAGTATCGACGTATAAGAGGCGCATGGTCTTATTCTGGATAGAAATTGTGCGTATTTTTAGATGGTCTAAAATATTTATGTATTTTTTGATCGAATTTATGACCAAGGTTTTCACATGATCGAAACATATGTGAGGAATGTTATGAAAGCAAAAGGAGTAAATGATGACAGCGTGATGGTTGTCATAGGAGAACGGAAGAAAAAAAAATGTGTTACGCCGCCGACCCCAAGTAACATGGGACAAGGACAGGAAGATGAGTTCTACATATTTCTGTTTTGTATTTTTGTGGTTGTCACTAAAATATTTTCTAAAATGATAATTATTTTAATTCAGCTGCAACCGGTTAGACTGGAAGTCGACCCCACACACTTCGACAGAGTTGGAAAAAGTTAAGACAGTTAAAAATAGATCGTTAATAATGGACATGAAATCTTGAGACTAATGCTCTTCCAATAATCATCAGCCATTTTGTAGAATCATAAATATCTACTTTATAATGTCTACATACGTTCATTATAATATTAACGCTTTTCCAGCAAGAACAACAAATGATAGAAAAATATACACACAAGAACTAACTTGGAAATAAGTAAAAGTCTGCTCAAAGTCCTACCGCTCCGGGAAGGAATATGCAAGTTATTGGAATAATTTCTACGTTACTTTCTGAATAATATAATAAAGCAGCGGACCACAGAATATTATATTTTATATTGTGAGGTAAAAATATTTAAATTAATGTAAAACATATTATTTGTAGGGTACCTACACAACACACACACACACACACATATTACACATTTGGTTTCGAACTCAACACTGATGAAATTAACGATTCCACATCTATCGTAGTAATGTCTATAAACCGTGTAAACGTAAATTGTTGATATTTAAAATGTAGATAGGTTTTCATTCAGTTTATTTTCTGTATAAACACTTACCTAATACACACTTATTACATACCATCATCTGCCTAGCCTTTTCCCAACTATGTTGGGGTCGGCTTCCAGTCTAACCGGATGCAGCTGAATACCAGTAATTTACATGGAGCGACTGCCTATCTGACCTCTACAACCCAGTCGTACTGGGTAATACGATGTCCCTTGGTAAGACTGGTTGTCAGACTTTCGGGCCACTGACGACAGTCAAAGATCTACAAATGACAGCCGGGACCAACGGCTTAAATATGCTCTATTAAATTTTGTTAAGCAAGCAACCATTTCTGAAACTCACATTCTTGAGTTTTCCTTCAATATCTTCAGAATAGCGCCGCGATCGTCGATCATAACATTGATGGAATCTTTCATTAGGCGGCTGTAAAACTTACTTATACAAAAAGGAAGCTTATCTTTATACGATACATTTATGAGAATATCAGATATGGGAAGGAAATCTTCATCCGTGATCGTTAAATACCACGTTATTTTTTTAATTGGTGCAGTATGCATTGCAAGATCAACTCATAAAAGCGTGGTTCTATATTGTCTTTGGGTCAGGCTATCTTCAAGTCTCATTGAATGAACTCGGCCTTTCGCAGTCCACTGGTAGATATAGGACTCTCTCAGTCTAATTCAGCCATCTTTCTTTTCTTCAGACTGGTTCAACTAGCTGGAGTGCATTCCATGCTACATTTCCCGATAAGCGTTCTCCACTTCAGGACTCAATTGCTCCACCAGCCATGTGTGAGCTAGTGTGACAAAAAGAAAACGATTTTAGCATTTTGAATCAGTTCACAATTTAAAAAAATGACAAAAAGTATCAGACTGCCAGCCAGCCTATTTAATCGTAAAACTAGATGGGGGACCGGAAAATGACGCAAAAAAAATTCTTACACAAATTTACATCACCTTTGTGCTCTTCTATCTTAATGTTATGTCTTGTTTAGTATTTTGTGTGTACATAAATTAACCAGTTTGGTTTCAAAGCCGGTCACTCTACGGAAACAGCTATATTGTGTTTAAAGCAGACTGTCAAGTACTACACTGATAGAAGTACACCTGTCTTTGCTTGTTTCCTCGACTTATCGAAGGCATTTGACTTGGTTTGCTACGATCTGCTGTGGCAAAAGCTGCAGCAAGCGTCAGTGCCAGACGAACTGATCCGTGTCTTCCAATACTGGTACAATAATCAGATCAATGTTGTTCGATGGTCGGGGGCTTACTCCGCCCCTTACAGGTTGGAGTGCGGCGTGAGGCAAGGGGGGCTAACCTCACCGAAGCTCTTCAACCTGTATGTTAATGCTTTGATAGAGAGGCTCAGCAGCACGCATGTCGGTTGCCATATTGGGGATGTGTGCCTAAACAATATCAGTTACGCTGATGACATGGTGCTGTTGAGCGCCTCTGTCTGTGGTGTGTCAAGGCATGATTGGCATCTGTGAAAAGTATGCTGAAGAACATGGTTTGTTGTATAACACGAACAAGAGCGAGTGCATGGTCTTTCGGGCTAAGAGGAAGTGTCCAGATTATTTACCGGCAGTTAAGCTCAACGGATGCCCACTTAATAGAGTAAATACTTTTAAATATCTTGGACATTTATTGACCTCGGACCTGGAAGACGATGCAGACATTGAAAGGGAACGTAGGGCGCTGTCTGTTCGTGCGAATATGATAGCCCGCAGATTTGCTCGGTGTTCGAGGGGCGTCAAAATAGCCCTATTTAGGGCATTTTGTACGTCCTTTTATACCGGTAGTCTGTGGCTGGATTACACGCAGAAACAGTACAGCGCTCTACGTGTCCAATACAATAACGCGTTCAGGGTGCTCTTGGGGCTGCCTCGCTTTTGTAGTGCGGCGGGGATGTTTGCCGAGGCGAGTGTGGATTGTTTCTACACAGTCATGCGCAAGCGGTGCACATCCCTGGTCCGAAGGGTGCGGGCCAGCCGCAACAGTATCCTGAAAGCGTTTGCTGAACGTTTCGACTGTCAGTACGTGAACCACTGCTGCATGGTTCACGTGCTGACTAATATTAATATATTGTTTTAATTTTGATTTTTAATTTTGATTTTGTATTTTATTTCATTTTGATTGTTTTTTTTTTTTTTTTTTTTTTTTAATTTTAATTTGGATATTGTTTTAAATTTCATTTTGATTATGTTTTAATTTTGATTGTGATTTTAATTTCGTTAATTGTACCTATGATCCAAAGTTGATTGAAATAAAGAAATAATAAAATAAATAATTAATTAATTAATTTTTAAGTGTACTTACTAACTAAATTATGGATCGTTGTGTCTGATGCAAATAAATAAATAAATAAATAAATAAATAAATAAATAAATAAATAAATAAATAAATAAATAAATAAATAAATAAATAAATAAATAAATAAATAAATAAATAAATAAATAAATAAATAATACATTTTATTAAAATACACTTATCAATTCCACCACTTTAATATCGAAGTCACCTGATTATCATTTCTAATCTTAATTGCTTATCGTTCAAACAGAAAATGTATTATGATATTAAAAGACTGTTTTCCAAAATGTCTTTGCCTAATTATTTACCTAATCTAGACTTTAATTACGTAGGCAAAAATTTAATTACTTTTAGTGAATTCGTTAAATACTTTTAGTGGATTCGTAAAATATAAATATTAGTAAATATAAGCTAGATTTTATGTGAAATCAGTTTTTTCCTTAATTTTTTCATCAGTCAGTCAGTTTGTCCATTTGATACTATTTTTTTTTTTTTTTTTCGGATGGGAAATCATCAAATGACCCCCTCCACTCTGGGCGGAGCGGAAGGGAGTGTCAGACTTGTACTGACTAAAACCCATCAATGTTCCTTCTTTGCCCTTTGTGTTCCAGGGCCACGGTATCTCTTTCGAACAGTCCCTCAGCCCTGGCAGGACATCCATTTGATACTTTACGTGTTAAATTGACGTATCTTCTCAATTTAATTGTATGGGTCGGAAAAATAATCATGAACCAATCCTTTGTTCACGTGACGTTGCGTCAAGCGACTTACACAAGCGCGCCCGTCATCTGTTTCCATCCATCGCTCCGTAAGGCGCGCGGTGGTACCAAATAGTGTATCCATATTTCGCTAGTTTTGTTTAAATCCCATGTAATAGGGGGCAAGCCTAATGTTATCAACCGGGTACATATCCTGACTCCGTGGCTGCTACTGAGAAAATCCTGATAAAAAAATGAAAGAACACTTTGCCCGACTTGGGAATCGAACGCAGGACCTCATGCTCAGCCATAGACCAACCAGGAAGTTTAATGGTTGTGCAAGAGTATCATCAATCACAGAATCTTTGACTGCCTTCTTTCAAAGTTAAACATAGTAGTAGAAAGCAAACCCACGTATAAAGATATAACTAAAACTTTTATAGGTTTTGCGTGGGCAGTAATAATGAGAATATGAGTATTTTTATATCGTAATAATATACGGTATTAAGTTGATATGCGTCTGTGCCGGTCAAAGCTTATAGCTTTACTACTGGCACGATCTAGATTAAATTAGAGGAGAACTAATTAATATGTTTTTGTAGTAATTATATTACACAGTGTGAATATTTCAAGTGGGCGTGGATGGCCAAATCCAAAACTATGAGGAATAGGGCAAAATACTCAAAGGAGTCCCGAACCCGATTTTGACGAAAACAAAAACTGCATCATTAGATTTTTGAAAAATCAATATTCCTAGCCAGGAATCAAACCCATTGATTTCGGGAAAAAAATACACACACACACACACATACACATTATACATACCTAGCCCATATTATCCAGCAACTTTAGTTCAGTTTATTTTATATTAATATAATCTGTATACAAGTACATTTATGTAAAATACATAGATACCGAAATACCTAAGCACATTCGTAATGGATTTAATCTCTAATGATAAAAAAAAAACGATTAATATTTTAAGTCATAGAATCATAGTGAGCATTTATGACGAAACAGGAGTCCAACTGATATTTTAAATTCAAACTTCAATGAGTCAATTGTTTTTATTTTGGTCGAGAAATTCGCACCCGAAATATTTTTCAAGTTCCACTAAGCGGAAACAGAACGCAAAAAAAATATTTATTAGAACATTCCACATGGATTTAAAGCCATATTCCCGAAGGAAATATAAATACTGAATTGAAATATCGTATAATGTGTATCGGAATCCCTTCCCCTGGTGAAGAGTAGACGGCCAAAGTATAGAGACCTACCCACCCCGTCTTTGCGAAAGAGTTTTACGGATTAAAGGGAATGGAGGATCCGTGGTCGCGGTTCAGGTAACACTGGCCAAGTAGTAAACGTTCGATAGGTCGGGAGCTACTTATGACTATGAATATTTATAACGTATTAGCCGAACGTCGTTTGTGTTGCTACCGGTGAATTTAAGGGTGGGTTGCTACAGTAAAAAAAATATTTATTACGGTTTTTTTTTATTTTATTTTGTGTAGAAAAAGTGAGGGTTGTAGATTTTTTTTTCATTTTATTAAGTGAATGAGGAGTTTTTTACATAATTATATTATCAGTGTTTCGCGTGTGTGTTCATACAATTTTACTTTTTGAATATTTCGTTTTATTATTCTGATCCGTAATTTTACTGAGACTTCATTCAATCTAAAATACATTGGCTTAACAGCCAGCAACGCACTTGATCCTTGATTGATGCGAATGACAACCTAATAAAGCAAACGTCAAAAAACGTCATTTTTTTATAAATTTTGACATATTATAAAAAGGTACCGACATACTGTCAAATTCATTTAAACTGTCATGATTGGTTTACCAAGAATTCTTTTGCCAATCATAATTATTACTTGACATGAGAGCTAACAACAGATTGTATTCAATATAGGCTCCTAGCTTTAGCCCGTGGCTTTGCCTGCGTAAAGTTCGAAGATAATCCCACGGTAAAACTACCGGGGTAAAAACTTATCCTATATAGGTTATGCCAACATATCAATAGGTCTTGTCATCTTTGTGCCTAATTCGTTCAGCGTGAAAGGATAACAGACAGACAGGCAGACTTACAGCTACTTTCAACATAACATAACATCACGCCTGTAATCCCCGAAGGGTTAGGCAGAGGTGTACCTAATAGTACACCCAAATTTCGCCAGTTATGTTTAAGTCCCATGTAATAGGTGCCGAGCCGATTACCATCAACCGGGCACAAATTCAGACTCCGTGGCTGGTATTGAGAATTTTCTGATGGAAAAACCTAATAACACTTAGCCCAACCTGGGAATCGAACCCAGGACCTCACGCACAGCAGTTACTTTCACTTCTATAATACTTAATTATGCCCGCGGCTTCGCCCGCGTTGTGTTCGATTATTGTCCCACGGGAACATACTATCGAGATAAAAAGTATTCTATGTGTTAATCCAGGTGATAATCTATCTGTGTGCTAATTTTCATCCAAATCCGTTCAGTAGTTTTTGCGTAAGAGTAACAAACATCCATCCATCCTCATAAACTTTCGCATTTTTAGTAGGATTAGTACAATGGATATAAGTGACGGCTGCCAAAGTAAGCTAACCAAGTCTCTTTACATTAAGCCACCAACTAAGTTACAATGTAAAACCTCCCCTTAAATGCAAATTATAAATGTTTATATAAAGAGTTCAATTTATATTCTAATTCGATGGCTTGCCGCTAGAGGGCAAGGTGTCGCCGATGACAGCACTTTTCAAACTAAATTAAGCTGTTATGACTAAACTGTGGTTTAAAATGCACGATAAAAGATTGTATCTTACCTTAGTTAAGATCTTAAGCAAGATACGAAAGCTTTTATAAATATGGTTAAGATGTTTAAATTCTGGTTTGAAAGAAAACTTGTTGGGAGTTTTCTTTTTGTTATGTTCGCCTTATGACAACGTAGTTTTTGAGTGATCTGGTCTGTTAAATACAGGGTATAAGGCACAGCCCTCAACAAACTGATGGGGTGAGTTCAGTATATCATACTAAGATTATTGTTATATTTCCTCATACGCAATGTATCGTTACCGTGGCAAAACGCACGTAGCGAAAGGCAAGCGCGACGACGATTTCGATGAACTCTGTAGCTAGGCAGGAAGTGAACAGCTGATTTCACGCGTCGTTCGTTAGATTATTTCAACATTCATTGTTGAATTCTTATCTTAGCCGTATTATTTACTTAAATGAAGTGCTGCGTACAGGGAATGTAATTTTACATTGAAATAAAGGATTAAGGTATTAGTAACTAAAAAAAAAAAATTAAAAAATTACCGGAGAATATGATTCAAAATAAGGAGCTGAATGAACCCTGTCAGTTTGTAGAGCGCTGTCCCTTACACCCTGTATAACTGAGAATGGGACATGTTTGTTAAAAAATACAGGTATTTGTGGTCAGCGCGACATGTTTTCTACTTCCATACTTCTCTAATACTCGTCATCTCAGCAGTCACCTCCTTTCTAGCCATACCATACTTCACAAAGTCCATTGTTTCTCTGGTCTTGCTCTACTTGTATTCCCATCCACATTCATGTAATTCATACTCAACTTTCCAAACGCCATTTTCTCTCATTCCTCTTCATCACATGTCCATACCATTATAACCGCAATTGGAATTGGGAGCAACTAAACAAAAGGAAAACTCAAGTGACTATTGACAATAATTTCGCAATCTCAAAATTAAATGTGGATTACATTATCTACTTATACCTAAGTGTTGATTATTTTGATAGTATTATCAATGTCCCATTTGGAATGGTAAATTAAACCATTTAACTACTTTATTCAGAAAGTTAATTTGTTCAGTTTTAATTATATTTACATTATATACAGACTACAAATAGAACTAAACTAATGATAAAAATAAGACTAAAAGTAAGAAAATATAAACATCTAAACAACGAGAATTTTAAATATTGTGTTGTTTAAACTTTTTATTAAATTTTTCATAGTCAAAAGAGAGTGAGTTCAGTTACATCTTCATTACGTTTATTCTTTAGGTATAGAAAGTTATAAAGGGTGTAACAAGGAAAGTTATAAAAGGGTGTAACAAGACCCTTAACAAAGCCGAAAGGCACTTGTTCTCCCTGTCATTGCGATATTTTTTTTGCTCTAGACCATACCTGGGAACCTTCCATTTTTTTCACAAGTTTTTTTTTTAAATACTAGTTTTTAATAAAAGTTTTTAACTTTAAACACCTCCACGACTTCCGCACTATTCAATCCATTCATCAGCACAATGTTTTCAGTGCATTACATAGAGTCCTACCGAAAAACGTGATTTTTCACCCCAAAAAAAAAGTTGTTTCGATGTCGATGTATACAACATGTAACATAATTAACGCACATCCTCAAATTAGTTTGTTCAGAATCGTTTACTGAATCGATTTCTATAATTTTTATTATAGGTATTTTTTTTCCCCAAAAATAATTAAAACTACGTAAATTACAGTAAAAACTCGTTAACCGGTTTCGAACGCGAGCGAATACCTACTAGGCTAACAAGGCCCTCATACCTACGTGTGCGACTGTCTGAGTTCGTGGATTTGTACTGTGACCACAACATTCTTCCGGAATTAGTATAGCTAAATCAATCAATAATCAATGCTCATATATGTTTAACTAAAAATTCAGTGTATGTATTATGATTATAACATAATATACTAATTGGGGTGTCTGAGGGTGTGCGTTAATTACGTTACATGTTGTATAATGCTTTGTTGACGGCTTCGTGAAGGGTCCGTTTACACCCTGTATGTAAGAATATAACTTCCCCTACGGCAGTAATTTGTTGTAATACCTACCGTCATATTTTCAATTCTTCTGAATTACTGATATTATTATGCCCCGTACCAAATAACGTCATCCAAATTATTATTTTTTTTTTTAAAAAGAAAACGCTGCCCCACACTAGGAATTTCTCCTGTATCGTGGGTGCGTTTACAAACATTTAAGCTCACATACACAAACAGCCAGACCCGGAACAACTACCTGTAGGCCATACAAATATTTGTTCCGTGCGGGAATCGAACCCGCGACACAAAGCGCAGCAGTCAATCGCTCAGCCACTGCGCCAACCGTGCCGTCAAATAAAATACAACTGAAAGAAGTCTAGAATTGTCTAGGTTTTTTCGTTGCTATAATTATTTTGTATGATATATGACTCTCACTGAAACTTTCAGCATTAATATATTTTTTTAATTAATTTTCATACA
Organism: Noctua janthina; assembly: GCA_963576755.1. NCBI lineage: Eukaryota > Metazoa > Arthropoda > Insecta > Lepidoptera > Noctuidae > Noctua > Noctua janthina. The sequence goes on along the minus strand of OY755069.1, from coordinate 13,470,734 downwards.
ATTTTTTTGTTTGTGAGTAAATTACTTAAGTTTAAGCTATTTGCCGTATCTCTTTCAGGAAGGAAAAATAAGCAAAAAGAGAGTAAATATGGTAACAGATATTTTTACACAACACACATAACTTATAATCACGCCAGCAATCCCCGAAGGGTTAGGCAGAGGTGTACCTATTAGTACACCTACATTTCGACAGTTATGTTAAAGTCCCATGTAATAAGGGGCGGACTTATTGCCATCAACAGGGCGCAGATCCAGATTTCGTAGCTGCTACCGACTCAAATTCCTGATGGAAAAAAACCCAACACACACAGATATTAACTAGAAACTAAAATCCAGTTGATATTCATACTTCGTTATAAAAATAAAAGGCACGGGTATTTTATATCTTATCTTATTATTATATTGATCGATTACAGTCACGAAATAGTTTTCATAACAAAAAAATAAAATATTTACATTTTTTCTTACAGAAGACAGTATTAATATTGTGAAACTTATGAATACACGTTAGACCATAGAATCTAATAAGAAAAAACTTTGCAGTATTATGAATCTAAAATAACACTTCACATGGGTATACTTCAGTAAATAAGGAAGTAGATAAAAACACCTAAAATAAAAAAAAAATATCGCCCCAGACTCAAATTACAAAAGCTCAACTAAACGACCCCTTAATTTATATGTATTAAAGAAAAAAAACATAATGGTCATAAATATATAAAGCGTTTTTGCTTCCTCTTAAACTTCTCAGTATCATCTCTTCCTGATGGATTGGTAGAAGAGTCTAATCATAAATATGACACATCGAACTATAGAAAGAGAGAGACTGATATGTGCGACAGAGACGACGCTCTACAAAGGAAAACTTTATCTCAAATTCGTCATACATATATCGACGGAAAACTGCGCAGTTAGTCAAATTAAATATACAACATTAGTTTTAGTATATGCGAAACCTGATACACCTGTCTAGTATTTTTATGTAAAGAATCTATGTACAAAATTTCAAAACTGTATCATGAAAAATCACAAAGTTATAAGCTTGTTCTGTTACTTAGTTGTCCGCACAAAAACGTGGTCACCACGCAGCCCGCACCTCCAGCGTCGTCTTGAGCTCATTGATAATAATAATTTGGCAGTAGATACCTAAATTATTGAGATAGGTACTTAATGTCGCTTGGTGTCCAACTTTTAACTTTTTAAAATATTTTTGGGAAAAAATATAACATGGTTTAAAAATGATTAAAATCGATTCAGTTACTTATTCTGAACAAACTATATTCAGGTTTCGCATATACTAAAAATAATGTTGTATAACAGAATTAGACAGTACATCAGTTTGCCGTGTTAGAGTCACTTCGTACAACGGACCAATTAACTTGGTTGTCAGTTTGATTTCCCTGACTTTACATTAAAACACTAAAATATTATTAGCGATTACAAAAAATCGTGAAAAAAAATTGAAAATATAAAAAAAAAACTGAAACGTGTTAGGATTAATGAAGGACATACTTTAAAATCTCTTTTCCATGGGACCGACTTGGCAATCAGCTCCTCCATGAATCATAGGTCATAGCAAACTTATAAGTTATATCTTATATGCTGATTCCGTGCAGTAATTAATCTGTACATTGATCTTTACTCAACAAAATATATGGAACAGCTCATTTTAAACCTAACATACTCAAAACACGCGCTTTGGACATCACCAGCCCTTTATTACACAATAGCAAATCAATTATCTGTCCACTGTATCACACACGCACTTTCACTATAAAATAACTCGTTAATGTTCACCACCTAGTATTTGTAACAATTTACTGTCGCCTTCCTTACCCCCTCCGCCTGGTGGAACTTCTGGTTCTGGTTCTGGTTCTGGTTCTGTTACTATTGGAACTGTTGTTGTTGGTTCTGTTACTATTGGAACTGTTGCTGGTGGTTCTGTTACTGTTGGAACTGTTGCTGGTGGTTCTGTTACTATTGGAACTGTTGCTGGTGGATCTGTTACTGTCGGATCTGTTGCTGGTGGAACTGGTTCTGGTGTTGTCGTGTTAGTTACATTGTTCCGACATTCTTCGAGCTCAGCAGCCAACCCGTTCTTCTGGCCAGCCAGAACTAACGTAGACACGAACAGAGAGAATGACAGAAGTGACAACAGAACTATGAGCTTGTTGTTCAGCATCCATCCTAAGGTCCTGTCACAGTAATATTTGCAAGAGTTACTCATCTTTGATTTTTCCGTATTTCCTTTGTAACACACGAGTTTCACTTTCCGATCTGTTGCGATGAATACCTCAATATCGTTACTCTATTTTATCGATATTATTTTTTTATCTTATATTTTACTTAGCTAAGCTGATAAATAATCATGTAGCCCTAACTGTGTCACTTCTGAATTGAATCTTATTTCTTTTAGTGTAAAGTTGTGTTTATGTTAACAGATTGCATGTTATTGGTATTGGGAAGGATTAGATAAAGGCCTACTATTGATTCGTTGGTCAATTTATTTGCCAAATACTTATTGTGTTAAACTCCTATTGTTGCATCATGATTATTTTAAAAGTGTAATAATGTGTGTGCGTGTGTAATAGTGTGTGTGTGTGTGTGTGTGTAATGTTACTGTTGTAATGCACACAGGTTTAATCATCATCATAGTTTGTGATTTGACACTTGTTTTAATTTGTTTTAAAACGCGCGAAACTGTTGGAGTTAACACTAAAAAAACAATTCAATGAACTTCGAAGTATACATAAAGTTTAAAAGAACCATTTGCGTGGGTTAGAAGACTTTATGACGATTTATTTAATTGAGAATGTTTATAATCACGATGTGCGGATCTTTAAAGACTTGCTGTGGCGAATTACTTTCGTCATCTGCCTAGCCTTTTCCCATGTATATGTATATATATATTTTCCTATGTTAGGGACGGCTTCCAGTCTAAAGGCTAGCATTTTCCCAACTTTGTTGGGGACGGCTTCCAGTCTGACCGCTAGCATTTTCCTATGTTGGGGACGGCTTTCAGTCTAACCGCTAGCATTTTCCTAACTATGGTTAGGGTCGGCTTCCAGTCTAACCGCTAAAATTTTCCCAACTATGTTGGGGACGGCTTCCAGTCTAACCGCTAGCATTTTCCCAACTATGGTTGGGGTCGGCTTCCAGTCTAACCGCTAGAATTTTCCCAACTATGTTGGGGACGGCTTCCAGTCTAACCGGATGAAACTGAATACCAGTATTTACATGTTAGAAATCCTAAACACCGGTAAAAAGTCATTGTAAGTTGTCGTTTTATACTCTTTTGATTCTGTTCTATTCATACACAACTACAAATTATATTAAACGGCGAATTTTTACTGACATGGTGTGTTCAGATATCTGATGATAATAAAAACCAGTTTTCTTTCTATAGGCATAAGGTGAAAGATGGAATAATTTCCACCACTCACCCTGCAGCTATAAGTATAGAAAATTTGCTCCCCTCGCGTTTAAGGTTAATGACATCATCTGTATAACAAATTGTACGAATTTATATGAAACCCTACGAACCTCCGCCCTATGTCTTCAAATGAAGTAATTTCTAAGAATAATCTGACGGTTTATGACGGAATAGAGGCACTCTTCGATGTTTGAGTGTTCAACAACTGTCTAGAAATCTCTCAATTCGGATTACAGCCTAACCAGATGCAGCTGAAGAACGTGTGATAAGGCTTATTTTCGAGAAACAAGAGCAACTTAGTTTACTTAAATATACAAATACAACTAGAAGACGGGATATTTACCATGTTTATTGTTTTCATTAAGTTCCCGATATTTCGGCGCTGTTGCAAGCACCATGATCACGGATAAACTGAAGTTATTGCGGGTGGGTGTTTATGAGCAGACAAATCGGTCTACCCTCTTTCTTTTTCATGGTGCTTGCAACAGCGCCGAAATATCGGGAACTCAAAGAAAACAATAAAAATGGTAAATATCCCGTCTTCTAGTTATAATAATTTTAGTGACCATGAAAGTTTAAAATCTTATATACAAATACAATTTAACAAACTACGACCTTCTTGCGTTCACTTACTGAAAATAGTGCTGCATGCAGTGTCTGGACTTCAAAAAAGACAGTGCAGTGTTTATGTTTCAGCTGTTTGTTCTAAAAGTAGACAGAAACGAAACACTGGCCTCATCTAGTTCTAAATCATAACCTAATGTGACGTGTCATCATCATCATTTCAGCCGAAAGACATCCACTGCTGGACACAGGCCTCCCCCAAGTCTCGCCACATTGACCGGTCCCGTGCGACTCGCATCCAGCGGATCCCTGCAACCTTTACCAGGTCATCGGTCCACCTAGTAGGCCTTCCAACGCAACGTCTTCCGGTTCGCGGTCACCACTCCAGAACTTTTCGGCCCCATCGGCCATCCGTTCAGCGAGTAATGTGACGTGTACAAGTATTTTATTTAGAACCAACTTACAAAAATAAATATGATTAAGTCTTTTAGCACAAGAATCACATTGTAAATATTCGTAAAATTGTCTGTCGACATTACATTTGAATTACAAAATGGCGGAGTTAGTTCCGACTACGGCCACGTGCAAAAAAGAACAATGCTGGGAACGAACCTCTTAATAAGCTTTCCGGGCTTCTGTCAACCCGAAACAACTAGCAAAGATTTCCCAATGGCCTTAACCAAAATCAAGCGATCCTTAGTAGATAATATTATAAATGTGAATGTAACTCTGTCTGTCTGTTTGTCTACTTTCCACGCCTTAATGGCTAAACATATTTTGATTAGAAACACAAATAGACCATAGCCTGTATTTGAATACACATAGAATACTTCTTATCCTATTACACGTGGGCGATGCTGCGGACACATCATCTGTTTAGCCTTTTCCCAACCATGTTGAGGTCGGCTTCCAGTCTAACCGGACGCAGCTGAATACCAGTATTTGACATGAGGCGACTGACTATCTGGCCTCCACAACCCAGTTAGTACTAAGTAATACGATACGCCTTGGTAAGACTGGTTGTCAGACTTTCAGACCTGTATCAACTGAAGCCGCGGACACAAGCTGTCATAAATGAAAACAAAGAATGCGAATGCGCATGTTGAATTAATTTGCAAGCGTGATGAATATCTATAAAGTATTTGTTTTGCAATGTCAATCTACAATGCAGATAAATCGGTGGATTTATTCTAAAGACAAGGCATTAGCGATTCTGAAACTTTATCAGATTATTTGTGTGTTTGGACTCGAAAACTGTTGACATTTTTCCCCATTTTAATATCGCTATTTGCATTAAGATAACAAATCATGTGCGCAAGTACCTGTATTGTAATGACTTATATCAGTCACGTATGTCTACGTAGCAAAAAGTACTTTTATAATATTACCTACCATGACGTCTTAAAGCAGTATTGTTTAAAGGACCTCGCGCACTACGTGACCACCAACATCACCTCCATCACTTTTGGCCGCATAAGCAAGTTTTGGTCGAAACCAGAAGAAAGATTGGTCGCCGAACGCGTTCCACCAGTTTTGTTCAGGATAGCGGCCGATCATGCGACAAGTCGTAGTCGTGGCCACGTAGTACGCAAGAATCTTATTCCAGTGTGGGAATGAGATAGAGCTAGGCGTCCTGTATAGCTCATTCTCACATGTATGTGGAGGGTAATCACCGGCAACGCGGCACCTATTTAAAAAATTCTTTCAAAATTTTAAAAGTACATTATTCCTGATCTTCTTTTCTTCTTTATCGTGTGGTTAGTGCCTAACCTGGTGTCAGAGTTTTTATACCACCCATGGGCTTTTGAATTGGCTTTCGAGAAATATCTCTGAGGCATGCTGATTTCCTCACGATGGTTTCCTTCACCGAAGCGAGTGATAATGAATCCGAAAAATCAGAGGTTCGTGTCTTGGGTTCGAACTTGAGACCTATGACTTGGCAGTCCAACGGTCACACCACTAGGCTATCACGGCTTATTATTCCGGATGAACGCAGGCTACTTTTTATCCGTGTACCACGCGGGCGAATCCACGCACAGAAGCTAGTTTTGTAATAAAAACGCGCTGTGTAATAGGTGCCATAGATTTAATTGAACATTTTATACTCCTCTCCAATTTCCACCGTCTTTTCTAGACATTACTTGTGTCTACTTTGTGAGTACGAGGCTCCCCATTCTCTCTTATCTAACGGAACTCATTCCTTACATCGAACGAACGACAGCCGAGCATTTGTCTGCGGAACCCTTTGTATTAGCACCGATGTGTAGGGTTCCTTCAACTTTTATTAGCTGGCTTGTTTTCGGTTATTAGTGGAATTTCGTCGGAATGCAGTGCAGTGATTTTGGAAGATTTGTTTCTTTTTGTGTGCTTGTGTATGTGCTTGCAGTGTGCAAGATGTTACAATAATTGTTATACATATTATAGTTTCTCTATTTTTTGTCATTTGGCGTACAAATATACATTTAAAGGAGGCTTTTGCCAAATAGGTATTAATCTAAAGGTACTAATATTATAAAGATGTAAAAGTTTAATTAGTCATATCAATATCAATTTTAATAAAAATGCATTAGGTAATGTCAGGTAATGTCAATCTGTAATGAAATACAATAATGTGAAAAATAAATAGGGATTACCTTATATACTACTTTCGCTTTGTCAGCGTTCCGAAAAAGGTTACAGTTTTAAAAAATCATCCTTTATTAACCAAAACATTTGCCTTTCTCTTAACACAGATAACTTAAATATTTAAGATAAGATAAGATAAGATAATTTATTTCGCAAATATGGGTACAGTACATGGTGTAAAAAACAATTAGCAAAGTTCAGCCACATTTTACCATTAGGCATGCGAAAGGTACAAGACCATCAACAAAAATAATTATTACATAATAACAATTAACATTTAGTGGTAGCCGTGTTTAATAGTTAAACAAATGCATTTTCTTAAGCGAAGGAAAGGAAATTAAGGAAATCTCTCGCCGACTGGTCGACACTTCGCGTGACCAGAGGGCTGGCTCTTTCTTTGGCCAAAGAATTAGCATTGCTATTCAGCGTGGCAATGCTGCCAGTCTTCTGGGCTCGTTTCCAGATGACAGCGATGCGGAGGAGTGCTTTGACGCCTAAGTGTCTTATTGTCGTCGTTGTTTAGATGTTTATATTTTCTTACTTTTAGTCTTTTTTTATCATTAGTTTAATTCTATTTGTAGTCTGTATGTAATGTAAATATAATTAATAATAAAGTAATACTTAAATATTAATATCTTATATTCACTTGGTACAAGTGCATACACATAAACATATGTACACATATGTTTTGGCTAATCATCATCTGCCTAGCCTTTTCCCAACTATGTTAGGGTCGGCTACCAGTTTAATTGGATGCAGCTGAATACCAGTATTTTACATGGAGCGACTGCCTATCTGACCTCCACAACCCAGTTAGTACTGGGTAATACGATACCCCTTGGTAAGACTGGTTGTCAGACTTTTTGGGCCTCTGACTACCTAACGACTGTCAAAGATCTACAAATGACACCCGGGACCAACGGCTTAACGTGCTTTCCGAGGCACGGAGGAAACTCGGTATGTAATGGGTGGTCATCCATCCACAGACCAACCTAGGCAAGCACGGCTTAACTTAAATATCGACCCGAGCGGCTGTTATTATTTAGCCACGAGCTCCTCGTGTTCTCCTTTTGGCTAATATTATCGATATTTATGCTGAGACCTATACGACCACCGAAAAAAAAAAAACACATTCATCCTCTATGTCCTAAATCAAAACAGAACATATACATAAAATTGAAATCAAATTTTCTATCGGTGGCCTCTTTCCCCCGGGAAATCAATGACGTCACACACCAGACGGTTGATTTCGTGTTTCGCTTACAGAATAAATATTTTATTGATGATCGCTCCCACTTTGATCCGCGTAAAGTTTTTAATGCTGATTACTTTGCCGGTAAAAAATTACCTGTAACATACGGGAGAGTAAAGTGACATGGTTTATGAGGAGGCAGGAGTTCGTATAATTTCTACACAGGTTATATCACGCCTGTAAGGCACTAAGGTTTTGGCAGAGGTGAACCCTATGGTATCAACCTATTCCACATTTCGCCTGTTGTGTTTTTTAAGATACTGATACTGTTAACCTGCGACATCCTACTGCTGGGCAAAAGCCTCTCCCCATGACTTCCAGTTACTACAATCCATGGCTAATGTGGGTCACTGGTCGTTTGTTTTGTCCAGCTCGTCCCGCTATCTTCTACGAGGTCTGCCGCGACGCCTTTTGGCTGTGTCTTCTGTGTTTTTTAAAACCCATTTATAAATTCAGACCCAGGGCTACTACTGAGTTCTTGATAGAAAACCCTGTAAAACCTCGAAATCTGGCTCTTATTTCGCTACTATTAGACTCAGAATGCAGTGTATTTCACACTCGTTTTTTATTTCTACTATTGTTTTATTTTTACAAATAACTATAATCTAAGTTCAACGTGGTTCTATTTATATTGTTAGCGGTGACTTTTTTTTTAACCCCAGCAGAGACGCGTATAATTATGCATTTAAAGCCAAAATGTTTAAACTGTGTTTATAATTTATAGAATATCATAAATATCATTTGTATTTATACAATTGTTTGCTTGAACAACAACATTTATTTGTGTTCTAAATTCAAAAATATTTTAATTAAATTTTTTCGTAGTAGGCTGTCTTGCGGCTCCATAATTTTGCATCTCTTTCTACCTTCGAAAGCAAAGCGTGAAAAGAAAAGCAAATTAAATCATATAGTTTCCTAATAATTAATGACAAAAATACTTTATGTTCTGTTATTTTATTTCTTCGTAAGTGTATTGGAAAACGTCATTTGATACACGTGGGCATTTTTTACTGCAGTACTGGGCTCCATAACATCCTCGCCTTCGGCTCGGGTATGAATTCCGCCTCGGCTGCAATGACAAAGTTTTCCCATTTGTATCAAAATGTACGACTCCCAAATCGGGAATTGAACCCAGGATGTCAAGCTCTGCTGTAATAAAATAATTTCTATCAAATCATGGTAAATCAGTGACGTCACAAACAAGACGGTTAATTTAGTATTTCGCTCAAAATAAATATTTTATTGATGATCGCTCCCACGTTGATCCGCATAAAGTTTTTAATGCTGATTACTTTGCCGGTAAAAAATTACCTGTAACATACGGGAGGAAAGAGCGACAGAGTTTCAGGGTTCGCGAGAATTTGTAAATAATGTATGAACAGGTTACATCATCCTTGTTATCTACGAAGGGTTGGGGAGAGGGAATCTTTAGGGTTGAACTTCATCTAGCAGCAGGGAATCGCACTTTATATCTATTTCTCGCTCTAGCAATTTACGGTACTGAGCGATAGAAAAGTATAGAATCATAGAAAAGTGCGATTCCGTACTGATAAGCGCAATCTTTAATAGGACTCTCAAATTTCACTAGATTTTTTTTTAATTCCATGTAGCATTATCATGACAAATTAAACCTCCGCGCCGTTAAAAATATAAATATTATTCCTTGTGGATAAACTTAATCCCAAACATTTACAAGAGTTACTTGGTTTGTTACCAAGTAACTCTACGCGACTTTTTATTTTTTGGTGAGAAATCACGTTTTACGGTAGGACTCAATGTAACGCTCTCTAAACATTGTGGTGATGGATGGATTGAATAGTACGGAGGTCAAGGAGGTATTTAAAGTAAATGAGAAATTATTAATCGGGCGAATAAAAATTTAATTGGCGACCAATATACTGAATGGGCGACTATTGTACCAAGTAAGCAACTATTTATCCGGTCATTCCGCAAGGAGAATATAGGAAGCAAGAGCGAGCGAAGGCTGAGAGAGACTTGTGGCACCCCGACTCGGACAGGTTAGGTTCGAAGGGGATGGCGGGGTTTAGTGAGCGAGCGAAGTGAGCGAACTAAGACCCCGGAATCCCCTTCGTGTTAGGTTACTTTAAACCCTGCAAACAGAAAAAGGAGCCCCCCGCAGAGGGGCTACGTCAACTACGCCTTATCTACAATCTAGTGGTTAATAACCTTGTTTTAGGTTTTTTCCAGAGTCCTTGAATTATCACTCTGATCGTATTGAACAACTAGTAACTCAAATTTGTATTTTTTTGTCGCTCACTTAGTATTTCAGTAGCCCGTTTCCAATATTTTGACACATTAAATTTGAATTTATTTTCGTTCGTTTAAACACTACCCAAAGTAAATGTATAACATTAAGAACTTACTAGGTAGGCTAGAAAGTTTCTAAAGTTAATGTATTCAAAAAAAAAAGTAGAAAAGTAAAAAACTTTGACCCACAATATCTCCGTAACTAGAAGGTTCCCAGGTATGGTCTAAAATAAAAAAAATAATGCATTGACGGAGAGAACAAGTGCTTTTCGATTTCGTTAAGTTGTACTTTTACATCCATTAATCATAAAACCGCTACTTCTAGGCATCGATAGGTGTAATGGCTAAAAAATTACAATCACCTTTTATTTCCGGATGGGAAATCAAGAAATAACCCCCCCCCCCCCCCCACTCTGTATGGAGCGGAAGGGAGTGTCAGACTTGTACTGACTAAAATCCAGCCATGTACCTTCTTTGCCCTTTCGAACAGTCCCGCAGCCCTGGCAGGCATCGGCCCTTGCAGACCCATACATCGTTGCTGACATCTCTTTGAGGCGCTCGTGGAACACGAACGCGCCGTCGACACGGCCTGTCGTCATAAGATGGCCAGACGGCGAGCTAGCCCATAACTCGCAGTCCACAGGCCCGCGCCTTCGGTGGCCGGGAGCCACCACGTGACCCCCGACGTCCAGGGCGCCTCCCGCGGCGGCTGGGACGTGAGGTTCTTTCCCTCTCACGTCCCGCCACCTCCTTCACTAGCATGACTGCTTCGCAGAAGGAGATTACGGCTTCCCATTCCCTCTCGCTCCGGACCATGGCTTGAACCAGGGCTGGATGTGAGAGATCGCCGCCGCCAACCGCATTACGATCACCTTCATCATCATCATCATCATCATCATTTCAGCCGAAAGACGTCCACTGCCGGACAGAGGCCTCTCCCAAGTGTCGCCACATTGACCCATGCGTCTCTCATCCAGCGGATCCCTGCAACCTTTACCAGGTCATCGGTCCACCTAGTGGGAGGCCTTCCAACGCAACGTCTTCCAGTTCGCGGTCGCCACTCCAGAACTTTCCGGCCCCATCGGCCATCCGTTCTGCGAGCAATGTGCACTGCCCACTGCCACTTACAGTCACCTTAACAGTTTACTAAATTCAAAACTTTCTTAATGTTTTTTTTATGTTCGTATGTCACCATCGCACTCAACAAAAATGAATGTTCGTATCCGTGTTGATACGCCATTACTACGAGATACGAAATACAAACGATAGCCTGACAAAATATTTACGATGTCAAAATGAAAAGAATAATAAAAGCGGTGTAAATTGGTTATTTTCAATAAGAAGAGCATTAAAACTCACAACTCATTTGTATTGTAAAGAGCTTATGGCTAAATAATAACATCCGCTCTGGGTGATCTTCAGGTTAACCCGCGTAGGTTGTGCCACAGATGGGTGACCACCCTTGTATTGTATTGTATTGTATAACGGGCTGGTGTCCGCAACTCCACGTCAAAGCGCGTATTTTGCGTGCGGGTGGGAAATCTATTCGATCCACCCTAACTCCCCGAGAAAGGCCAGCAGCGCCTTGGTGTTGCTGACAATCTCGCGGAGAGTACCTGGGGTACCGAAGTACTTTGCCCTGTATGTTGCAACCACTGGGCAATGTTGAAGCACGTGGGCTGCTGTTTCGTCTTCCTCCATGCAGGCTCGGCACAGGGGGCTATCTGTGACTCCTATGACAAAGAGGTGTTTATTAAAAGAGCCGTGTCCAGTGATGGCGGCTGTGAGTGTGCGCAGCTGTAGTTTGGACAGCCTAAGCGCTCGTTTGGTGAGGCGGCCATCGATAGTAGGAAGTGCTTCCTTGGCCTGCCTGCACTCGCCATGGTCCAGCCACAGCTTGTGGTGTTGTTCGCTGGTTCGTTTCCTTACCAGTGTGCGTAGGTACCCGAAGGGGAGTGGCACAATGGGTTCGGGACCCACTGCTGCCATGCTCGATCCCCTTCTAGCGAGTTCGTCCGCTGCATCATTGCCTCGGGAATCGCTGTGTCCTTTGATCCATTGGATGGTTATATTATTGTGATTACCAACCTGGTTCAGGCGTTGGTGACACTCGTGTATTAACCCAGAGTTAACTATATGGTTGTTTAGTACTAACAGAACAGCCATGCTGTCTGAGAGTATGCGAATAGAGTGGTCCACAACCCCCCTGGCTAAGATGGCTGATGCCGCCAGGGAAATGCCCATGCATTCTGCCTGAAAAACCGTGTTGTGGACCCCCAGTGGTGTGGCAATATGGATGTTGAGATCTTCCGAGAAGACTCCAGCTCCAGTGCCAGTACCTGTTTTAGATCCATCTGTGAAGATCCGTAGTTCCGCAGGGCTCAATCCCTCGCAGCGGTGGTCCTCATGGAGTTGGATTTTGTATTTTTTGTCGAATACGAACTGTTTGGGTATCCGATCGTTTGTTGCTTTTGCCAGGGGGAACTCAATATAGAATCCCTCCAGTACGGCAGTGTGCTGTGTTTCTTTCTTACCCCAAAGTTAAAGTGTATTAAGGCGTACTGCCGTCATCGTCGCCTCCTGCTGTATAAACAGATGGAGCGGTGGGAGGCCCAACATGGCTTCGAGAGCTGCGGTCGGAGTAGTCCTCATGCAACCTGTAATCGCCATGCAGGCAAGCCTTTGCATGCGTTGCAGTTTAATGGAGGCCGTGGCTAGTCTGGTGCGGGGCCACCAGACTACTGCCCCGTAGGTGATCATGGGTCGGATCACCGCGCAATATAACCAAAGTATAATTTTAGGGGATAGGCCCCACTTCTTACCTATCATCTTTCTGCATTGCCAAAAGGTGATGCAGGCCCTGTTTAGTTTGCTGTCTAGATGACTACTCCAGTTTAACTTACTATCCAGGATGACTCCCAGGTACTTGACCTCGTCGGCTAACTGGAGTTCTGTATCGAAAAGTTTGGGTAGGCGATAGAGGCCTAGTGTTCGTTTTAGGGTAAACATGACTAGTACCGTTTTCGTGGGGTTTACTGATAGGTCGAAATCTCTGCACCACCGTTCAACGATGCGTAGTGACCACCCTTTACATACCGAGTTTCCTCCGTGCCTTGGAAAGTACGCTAAACCTTTGGTCCCAGCTGTCAATTCTAGATCTTTGTCAGTCGTTACAGGTAGTCAGTCGGCCGAAAGTCTGAAAAAAAGTCTTATTTAGGGGTATCGTATAACCTATTATTAACTGGGTTGTGGAGGTCAGATAGGCAGTCGCTCCATATAAAATACTGGTATTCAGTTGCTTCTGGTTAGACTGGAAGCCGACCCCAACATAGTAGGGTAAATTCTGGGCAGATGATGACTCATTTTCATCATGAAAAAAATCTCATTAGCAGCTTGGAATCTGCATAAGGCATAGCATTCAATTCGCCCTTCATTCACACGATAGTATGATGTTAGTTTGCACTTACACTAGATGACAATTATATTTATGCCTAAATAAATTCCACTGTTGAATTTCATAGCTCATCATCACCATCTTCCTGTCCTTGTCCTATGTTAATTGAGGTCGGCGCAACAGTTTTTTTCTTCCATTCTCCTCTGTCAACCGTCACGCTCTCATTTACTCCTTTTTCTTTCATATCATTCCTCACACAATTCATCCATCGTTTCCCTGGTCTTTCTCTCCCTCTCCATCCTTCAACATTTATATTCATCACGCTTTTAGTCATATTTGTTTCGTCCTTTCTTATCACTTGCCCGAATCAAGACCGTCGATTCCGTTTCAACTTATCTGCAACTGGCGCAGCTTTCAAACTTCCTCTAATATAGTGATTCCTTACTGTATTCATTCTTGTCACACCACATAACCAACTCAACATTCTCATCTCCGCTACATGCAATCTCTTTTCAACCATCTTCTTTACAGCCCAGTATTCCGAACCATACAGAACGATAGGTCTAATCACGGACATTACTCTCGGCACCGAGAGCAATACCAACAGTGTAACCATAATTATTTAGGCATTCAAATAAAATGGGCATAGGTTATTTAAATATCGTAACTAGTGAGTATAAAAATGCTGGTGATTTAATCTAAGTTTTAATTACATAACCTAACATCATGGCTGTAGTCCCCGAAGGGTTAGGCAGAGTTATTCCTCCATTTCACCCGTTATATTTTAAGTCCCATGTAATAGGGGGCGAAACTATTGCCATCAACCGGGCAAGAATCCAGACTCCGTGGCTGCTACTGGGAAATTCCTGATGGAAAACCCAATAACACTTTACCCGACCCGGGAATCGAACCCAGGACCTCATGCTCAGCAGCCGCACTTGCTACTACTAGACCAACGAGGCAGTCTAGAAGTTTTAATTAATAAATATCAAAATACAAATTTCACTTTTTATGAGGACTACAGGTAGAACAGTTTGTCGTATTCCAAATGAACCTCTATCTTACCTCAAAACGCGAAAGCTTGAAGATAAGATTCATGGCTTAATAGAACTCGGTATACAACCCTTTCATCTGTTGATTCAGACACTTGGGGAGTCCATAATTCAGATTATTATGGCAACAAAATGGTATCTTAATTTTACAGCGGGGATCATACGGCTTTGGATCAACTTTGAATTATAATGAAAGCTTTTCAAATAAATGTTGTTAAACTATTGTATTTGTTCATTCGTAAAATTAGTCTGGGTTTAGATTAGCCTAGTCTACTGAAACTAATTAAAAAATTGAGTTATATTAACTCAATTTTTAAACCATATGTTTATCTCTCTGTTTGTTCGTTAAGGGCAATTGAGGTAACTTTACGTTACGAGTAGTTAGTAGCCAAAAGTCAGATAAGTAATCACACCAAAAGTTATCGTATTACCCAGAAACTATAAAGCAGCAACGATAACAGTGGTAGCCTAGTGGTCTGACCGTCTGACTGCCAAGTCATAGGTCTAAAGTTCGAACCCAAGGCACGCACCTCTGACTTTTCGGATTCATGTGCACATTATACAGGGTGTAAGGGACAGCCCTCCACAAACTGACAGGGTGCATTCAGCTCCTTATTTTGAATCATATTCCACCGGATTTTTTCTCCGGTAAATTTTATCTTTTTGTATTTTCTTCAGTAACTATTCCTTTATTGCAAAGTAAAATTACATTCCCTGTACGCAGCACTCGATTTCTGTAAATAATACGGCTATAATCAAAAATCCAATAATGGATGTTGAAATACTCTAACAAACGACGCATGAAATCAGATGTTCACTTCCTGCCTAGCTACAGAGTTCATCGATCTAGTCGTTGCGCTTGCCGTTCGCTACGTGCGTTTTGCCACGGTAACGATACATTGCGTATGAGGAAATATAACAAATCATTCCCATAACATTCCTGAAATAATTTCTTGTACCGGCCATCTTAGTATGATATACTGAATTCACCCCATCAGTTTGTGGAGGGCTGTCCCTTACACTCTGTATAATTATTATCACTTGATTCAGTAAAGGAAAACATCGTGAGTAAACCAGCGTGCCTGAGAGATATTTCTTGACGACATGTAAAAACAAATCAGAGGTTTGTTTTAAACCGTGAAAGCTTAAAACAGTGTTTATTACACTTAAATGGTTTTGATTAGTTAATAATAAATTAGACGTTACAACTTGCCGTGATCCGTGGCTAATTCAATCTGATAACATGATCGGTGGTTGGTGGTGATCCTTGTCAAGGTATTTCCACTGCCACCGATGTTAGCGTCTTTTATGATCTAAATATCTACTTGCTGAAAATTTTCTGCAAAAGAAAACATTTTCTAGCAACCCACAGTCCTCATTATAAGTTAATTAGATTTCTTAGTCAGGTACCAAGACAGCATTTCTAAAAAGTTTAACTTCAAACTTGTAAAATAATTGGTACTGTCACAATAAGCTTTACTAATAAATTGACACACTAGCACCTTTACAAATAAATTGAACGTATAGAAAATCCGCAAAAACAATCACCTAAATCAGAACTCGTGGCTTACGATACCATTTATTTAATCCGATTTTAACAAG
Organism: Noctua janthina; assembly: GCA_963576755.1. Taxonomy (NCBI): domain Eukaryota; kingdom Metazoa; phylum Arthropoda; class Insecta; order Lepidoptera; family Noctuidae; genus Noctua; species Noctua janthina. The sequence continues at coordinate 13,454,544 of OY755069.1, read as the reverse complement.
TTACTGCTACATTGTCCGCCTTAAACACATAGTTCCGGTCTAGGATAGGGTTGCCACGCACGTGAAAATATGAAAAGTGTTGAATTATGTTCCACGATTATGATTAATGAATATTCTCAGAAAAAAATAATAATTTATAAAAAAAAAAAATAAACAAATTATCCACAATAAAACACAGTGATTGGATAATAACTACAGTAGAGCTGTAAATAATCACAAAAAGGACAGCCCATAACCATTGAAAAATTCGTAATTCATAGTAGTTGTGCTGTTACTTTTTGTAAAGTTTGCAGTGGCAGATATGCAAGGTAGGTGAAGGTGTCAGGGATATGGTACCAATGTGCATTACATTTTATTATTTTAATGACATTAATCTGCTAAAAAAGCATAATGTCCCTCTGTGTTTGTGGGTACTAAATCATTATGAAGTTTATTTATTTAAAACAGGTACTACGCCAACAGTACATACATTTTACATTTAATAATAAAAGGATACAGGTTAGGGTTCTTATGTAGGTACTAATAACAGGTGTACACAACATTCTCTTAAGTACAATAAAGCTATATCATCGTAAAGTTATAGAAATAAAATGTAACATAAAATAGAAAACAAAACATCGTTGACTTAAACTTAAAAATGATATCAAATAACTGACTTACACTATTTAGAAAGTGAAGTTCCAACAAACAATCTCTAAAGGAATGTTCAGCTTGAAACTCAAAAAAAAATAACATCTATTTACTTAAACATAACCAAAAGATATTTAAAAAAAAATAAACTAGCCAAAAAATAGTGTGGCAACCCTAGCTCACACAGTGTAAAGCTTCAACCGCTTGCCTTTACACTTGAGGAGTTAAGCCAGTGCGCTATCAGGGTTGGCAGACCACGCGATTGTTGGCTCAAACGCTTAATTACATTCGGCTGGATTGAGCATTGAGCACTATAGCTCAATTGAGCGTGCAGGATTTTTAGTTTCATACTTTTATTGTTATAAGTGGAAGATTGGCTTTTATGGGAAATGGGGAAGCTTTTTATGGATGAGGTTGGACATTTGAAGATTTAATTAGCTGGATGGTAGTGTCGCTCATTTTTGTCCCTTTAATACATTGGTTCCCAACCTATCATCCGAGGGTCCGCAATGTGGTCCGCAGGAACTTAAAATCTGATCCGCGAAAGGTTAAAATGTTATTCGTACTTTTTAACTTGCATATAAGATGCAAGCTCAACCCAACCTAATTGAAAACCTATCAGAGGCGGGGTGCTAATTTTTTTTTATCTTTCTGCGCTCTGCAAAAATCTACTAACTTATTCCTATTTTTGTTTGAATGATTGTGTGACTGTCTGTCACGTACTCCTAATTATTAAGTAGATATTTTAGTATTGATTTTTATTTAAAATCATCACACGGTATGCCACTTACAAACACATTAAACTTCTATTTTATGGCTTGACAGGCTGGCAAGTGACCGTAATTAATAAAGATTTAGTGAGCTTTCTTCCTTGAATTGTAAAACAATATTGCATCACTTAGAAACGCATAAATTCTTTACTTAATGGTAAAGGGACTAGGGACTGACAGGCCAAATATAAAAAATATCTAATTTCAATACGTAGTTCTGAATGCTAGTGCGACATGTGGCTGCAATTTACTCCGGTCTTGGGCGTTCAAAAGGCACTTAATACAATTGAGACGTTTGCACAAAAAAGAGGCGATGTAAAAAGTGTGAGAACAACCCAAGCGTGGTGGCTTTTGGAGGCTGGGCCGGGGAAAGCTTGGAAGATTCGTGGCAGTTGATCTTAAACGGTTTGAGTGGTCGGACGCAAGGGTCTGAGGAATCAGTGAGTGAGTTCGAGACGAGAAAGGAGACAGATAAGGAAGGGGACTTCAGCAGCGGCGAGGCTGGTAATCGGTGCAGCATATTGTAAGTAAGGCTGTACTTTAGTTCGCTTCAAGGACCTACTTGGTAAGTGTTACTTTTAATTTACTTTCAATGTGTAGGAACAACAGTGTGTCAATAGTTGCGGACCTTTTATAATATAATTCACGTAGAAACATTTGTATAGTATTTTATAGGTAACAGTTTGGCGGAAACGTAGCGATGTTAATAATCATTTATTTCAGCATGACGGCAGAGCCGCTTCATCATCACAATGTATATTATTATCTTATGTGTTCTTTGTCCTAATAACTCCGAACCTTGGCACATATTCGTCATCTGCGTTTGGTTATAGGGACGGAGACCGCCTTTCGCAACACTATACACACATTTCATGCATACGACAAACACACTATACACCAACACACCCGACTATTGACGAATGTTGACTTTTATCTGATTAATCACAAAATGAAAGGCAGAACCGTAATATTCGCATTCGAACAAAATATGTTGTTCAACACCGTAATATTCAAGGGTTGATTAAGACAAATTATATTGCTCAGTGATATGATGCCGACTTGTACTTGTAGTACAAATCAACCAAACGTTGCTGATGAATACTGCTTCCTGTAAAGGTCTAGCTCAGAAACATTGCGTGGGGATTGTTGGCGCACATTTCAGGGAGCGGGGGTAGGCATCACGAAATATCTCAAACCACATCGATAACTCCGTTCTAAGGAACGCTAGGGACAGAAAGTCAAACCCCGGCTGTTTATCTCGTTAAACCCAAACCCGGCCACTGGTTGGCAAATTACTGAATCGACATTACTAACGAGATACGCAACCACGACATGGGGAAGAGTAAAGAAATGTGAAGTGACGATATATCACCACTTCGGAGTCCACCAATAACAAACGCAATATGTTCTGCTACAGACTGAATCTACGGTGCGCTTGCGCAAGTTGTGTGTTATCTTAGACAAGGGGTAGATTGCCGTAAAGGGTGTTACTAACATGAATACGCGTGTAGGGAAAACTACTAAAACGTGTCTTCCTCAATGGCAGTAGGACTTCTCAGTACTCTGTCTTAGGATTGAAAAGGACAAGTGAATGATGCTTAGGAAACGTGTTCGGTTAGAATTCGTAGCAGGATCCTTAGTGGGCCTATGCGCTTAGGTCTAACCGTCACGTACTGAGGCAGTTATTGTAACCGGTTACATGCCATAGAGTTGGGTTCGTAATACGTTTGAACCATTAAATTAACGTAACTGTAAATAGTGAATCTCTTAAGCGCAAGCGTAACGTTTCCTTTCACCAACCTTTCATCATATATATATATCTTTGCGCCCTCTTGCCTTATTAGCTTCATACTTTATTACTGATTTAGTTTTATAGGATTTGATATTATTCATGTATATGTCTTAACTGTGACCTCCCAAAATTAACTACACCTTGTACCCCTCCCTGTCCCTTAGCTTCTAAAGTCGGGACAGGGCTGGAGTTCAATTTAGTAGTCGGTGGAAAGATGACCAGTTTGGTGTCGAGTCTTACAAGGCCGTGCGGACGGAGGGGCACGGCCTCTCCTCCTTCGGGGGGAGCCGACATTAATACTAATATGTGCATGATTTAGGAAAAACGAAAATTTTATCAGCCTAGGGTAATTTACGAACAGTCACAATTGCTAAAGTTTTCGAGCTAACATAGATTGCAGGATACGATCGAGCTTAGCTCGATCTAACCTCGATGGTATCCTGAAGGATACGATCAAAGTTAGCTCGAAAACTATCTTAATTCTGAAGGTTTTCATCTCATTTTCTAATTTTTGCATAGTGTGAGTTAAAGATTCACCCCCCTTTTGTTTTTTTTTCGGATGGTAAGTCATCAAATGCCCCCCCCCCCCACTCTGGGCCGGAGTGGAAGGGAGTGTCAGACTTGTACTGACTAAAACCCATCCATGTTCCTTCTTTGCCCTTTGAGTTCCAAGCCCACGGTATCTCTTTCGAACAGTCCCGCAAAATATATAATCCTGTCGGTGTCCATGTTTATCTAAGACCTTATGGCGCCTACTACCAAAGTGGTCCCTGGTCTAAAGAAGGTTGAAATCACTGCTGAGTTTAGTATATGATAAAGGGTATTTTTAAGGCTCTCACTTACCAGGGAATCACACAAACGTTAGGAGGACTATGCTAGCAATGGATAGAACAAGCCTATCTATTACGACGATTATGGAGTGAAATGTTATCACCATTAGACACTGCGACAAATAGGACTATTCTAAACTTTAACCCCGAAAAGTATAAAATAAAGTCCTAGACTTGCCTAATTAATTTCAACTAGAACCTTTTCTTATTAAGAACTATTTTCCAATCCTCAACAAAGAAAAAAGCAGCCCCAAAAAACAAACATTCGAAACAAAATCCAATTACATCAATTTATACGTAGAAAAACAAAAACGTTAGCAATATAAATCTTTGTTTTCTAGGTAGCAAAAGGTACCCATAAAAAGCCTTGAAGGAGTTGTGACAAATGCCGCCTCGCGGTTGCACTGACGTGAAAAATGATCCTTTTAGATAAGGGGGACCAACCAATTGTTATGTATAACGTGACCAGAAACACTTGATCTACCACCCCTCTTAGAACACATGACCCTAAAGCTCTCATAGAGGGGTTTGGTAACAGGTCAAGAGGTCATCGTGAATGGTCGTCGAGAACCCAAGGGATGTCCCTTTAGATCGAAGCGTTCCTTAACTTCGGACTGTTTGAAATAATTTCCGAGCTATGATGCTTGTGTTAAAGGTTTTTCGGTAGTTTTACGAGTGTAGTTTATTTGGTTAAGTTAATTTAGAATGTTTTGATGTTTAATTAGTTGTTGATAGTTATTGCTTTTGAAATGAAATAATTTTACTGTCGAAATGAGTGAAAATTCAACGTTATCCCCCCCCCTGCACTCCCCGTCTTTTAGTTTTTAATGAATTATAGTTAATTAAAACGGTGTAACACCAATTACAATAATTAACATGAATCAGAAAAGAAAACAGGCACAAGACATCAAGTTGGCAACATTGAATGGCTCGAATCAAAACTAACACGGAACAGTGGCCACTTAGTGTTCTCTTGCACACTTTCTCTGACAGAACACCTACATATAAGCATTAATTTATTCCAATCATCCGCAAACACATCACATTCAGGGTTGGCAGTCAGAAGGGCGTTGAGCATCTTGAGCATACGACACACAGGTTATTCAGCTCCGGCATCAGTTTTAAAAAACGGTTGGGCCAACAAATGGTGTTCACCAGCCTGCCTTGCCTAAAAGCATTAGTTACTGACACTAGTTTCGAGTTATGTTTTGTCAAAGAATGGACGGCTGAAGAGTGGGCTGCATTTATTTCCTTTTCTTACATGACACTTTTTACAAATTAAGAAATTTCCATCATCATTATTCTCTTGTGTTTATTCCGGGCAACCCATTTCTAGCCATTTATTCATAAACAATAAATTGTATCTGAAATTACATAGAAAAATAAAATTACAAAGGAGAAAAGAAGAAAATTAAAATACGTTAAAATATTACAACAATTTATAAACACAACATATTAATTAAGATTTTAAATATCATGGTCACTAACATTATCATTAACACAGGAACAACAACAACATAGGAATTTCGAGATAGATCTTCAACAGCATAGGGGCACTTATTCAACAGGAAACTTTTTAGTTGCTTCTTAAAGGATCTTGAGTAGATAGCGCTTTTTATATGTATAAGCACTTATTAAAAAATATTTATTTATTTATTTAAAATTATGAAATAACACCTTTACAGCTATAACGCCAATGCGATGTTACCACCACCAAGATACAATAACTAACATAAGCTAACAAAAATACAAATAAAACACAATCAGTATATTTATCAAAAAAGAAAAATATTAAAATACCTACAATAGGCACACCTCTAAATATTTTAATGCACTTCAGTGCTACTCCTGTGAACTTCATCAGACTGCAGTGAAATATATCTACCTCCTCTGAGATAATATTTAACAGTCTTATGGCGCGTGACAAGGGGGCAAACTTGTTAAGGTTAATAACCGATTAACCGATAACCGATATAACCGATTGGTATCTGGGACTGTGCCTCACATTATTCAAATTAGGCTGTACCTTGTAACGCGTAATGTCTTGTCTCCGTGTGCCTTCTCTAATCTGTCGTTCTTCTGCTGTCTCATATTCATGCATATATTTGGCCATGTTACTTAGAAGTACAAATACATAAATGCTCGGCACTGTTAGTATATTCAGTTTTATAAAATGTTCACGGCAACTCTCTCTTTGCGGGATACGGATTATTGTGCGAATTGCGCGTTTTTGTAACACAAAAGCTTTTTTGATATTATAGTCATAACTGTTTCCAAAAAACATTATGCTATATATAATCTTTGATTATACCAACGCGAAATATACCATTTTAAATTGTTCAAAGTTGATTTCTGTTCTAAGTAATCCTAAAGCATAACGTGCGGAACATACTGATGCATTAATAGCATTTAATTCTATTTTCCAATTTAGGTATTCGTATATAAGGTCTATCTTTTCATACACGAAATATTTTAAGAGTAACCTCTATAAGTCGTAAAGTCACCATAGCAACGAAAAAAAAAAAATATCTAAATGTTTTTTTTTACAAAATTATTATAATTCAAAAATGTTTTTGGGACTTTTTGCATAAAACCTTTACTCCCATATTGTAACAATGACAGTAGGTAAAATACGACGTAGTAAACTAAAGTAATGGAGGTTCAAAAATAAGGAGCAAATATTTATTTTGTGGGTCATTTTGTGGGTAATTTTAAATATATATATATTTTTTTTAAATATACTCAGATCAAAAAAATAAACCCTTGAAATGGCTTCGTTATAGCCGTTAGATGATTCCCTGAAAATATTCCGTGTATGAATAGTTAGACCTTATATATGTATACCTAAGAAGTGTCTTTGCAGTGTTGATTAACAATTTGTTCATAGTGAACCACACGTGAAAAGCTAGTAATGCTGCATTTATAGTGTCTGTTAATTTATCTATGTCATTTGCTGCTACTATGGCATTAGTGTCATCTGCTAAAATGACTAGATGAATGTCAGGTAAAATTGTATTCATTTAATTAATTAAGTCGTTAATAAATAAGATAAATAAAACAGAAATATAGATCCCTGCGGGACGCCCGTAGTCATCATTACAGTTGCTGATTTGTAAACTTTTTTAAAGCCATCTTGTATTTTGTCAATTTCTACGAATACTTTTCTGTTTTTGAGATATGTAGAGAAAAATTTCAAGGCCTTACCTCGTATACCATAATGCGTCATTTTTGTAAGAAATAATTCGTGGTCTTTAGTGTCAAACGCGGAACTTAAGTCGAGAAAAATTACGTCTACTCTCATTTTATTATTGATATCATCTTCTAAGACAACAACAATTCTTCATCTGCCTAGCCTCTTTCCAACTATGTTGGGGCCGGTTTCACGTCTAACCGGAGGCAGCTGAATACCAGTATTTTGCATGGAGCGACAGCCTATCTGACCTCCACAACCCAGTTAGTACTGGGTAATACGATACTCCTTGGTAAGACTGATTGTCAGACTTTCGGGCTACTGACTACCTGTAACGGCAGTCAAAGATCTACAATTGACAGCCGGGACCAACGGTTTAATGTGCTTTCCGAGGAACGGATAAAACTAGGTACCATGTAATGGATGGTCACCTATCCATAGACCAACCTAGGAAAGCGCGGGTTAACCTGAAGATCGATCTGCTATATAGAAGTTTAAGACAACATCAATTACTTCAGAAACCAATGCAGACTTCGAAACTGTATTGCACGTATTTTTTTACCCGCCGTCTGCCTACCGCAAAAAACCTTTTAATAAATTACCATAAACATAACACGGTACTTACATACATACTCGTACATTCTCCACTGCAACGTGGAAAAACGTGTGATTCCCTAGACGTCAAATGACGACACATTACCAGATTGTGAGAGGGGTGAGAAACATTTATTTTTTTTGAGTTTAACGAGGATAACTTTATGTTTATTGTTACCAAGAGGTAGAGATAGGCAGGCGATATAATTGGTAAAAGGCTAGGTGAGTAGTTAGGTAGACGATGATCCGTCTTAAATCAATTTCTCAACTCAGTTAGACTCAGTTGTTATGAGAACGGTTTAAAACCAAAAACACAACACTAAATCATATTGCCAGCCGCACAATTGGGAAGAATTATCTGTCAAATTTGAGGATCTACCAATGTAGATCAACTAAACGAAAACTTTCCAATCATGGGCGTTTATGTCAATAAACCTACTACAGCTGTCAATGTGTCTGATGAGGCGAATTTATCATGTGTTGAGCTTGACTTGAGATGAGAATATTCATTCATTCATTTCATATTGAGAATTTTGTGGTGTTATCAAAATATGGGTATGATAAAAAAAATCTTCTTTCTTTCTTTATCGTGTGGTTAGTTCCTAACCTGGTGTCAGAGTTTTTATGCCGCCCATGGGCCTCTGACTTGGCTTAACATACCGTCAGGAAATATCTCTCAGGCATGCTGGTTTCCTCACGATGTTTTCCCTCACCGAAGCAAGTGATGATAATACAATACGCACATGAATCCGAAAAATCAGAGGCGCGTGCCTTGGGTTCGAACTCGAGACCTATGACTTGGCAGTCCACCGGTCACACCACTAGGCAGTCAATGCTTGACATAAAAAAAAATTATTGATTAGCTTGCAGCATGATTTAGCTACAAAGTATGCACCGGACGATTTACATCTTCAATCACTAAAATAAATGTGAAAACTATAGCTTATGTGAATAAGCTTTAGTTTTAGTGGTTTTTAAGTGATTAAACAGTAAAAGCAGTGATAGCCTAGTGGTGTGACCTTCGGACTGTCAAGTGGTAGGTCTCAAGTTCGAACATAAGACACGCACGCACCACAGATTTTTTTGGATTCATGTGCGTATTGTATATTTATCACTTACTTCGGTGAAGGAAAACATCGTGAGGAAACCAACAACCTGAAAGATATTTCTCGACGGCATGTAAAGCCACGTCAGAAGCCCGTGGATAGCATAAAAACCTGACACCAGATTAGATCCTAACTACACGATACAGAAGAAAGAACTTAGGCAGTTACGGAAATTAACTTAAATCTCTTCTTTTACGAAAACTATTACAATATTAAAATATTTAAAGCTAATATTATGTATTACTTTTACTCTTAAAAACTCATTTACCTACGACAGGAAACCCACAGAATTACAAAGTAAACAAACCAAAGTTACAAAGTAACTACTTCAAAATTATTCAAGTCACACTTTAATATTGTATTTGACACACCGCCCTTTTTTTTTTTTTTTTTTTTTTCCGGATGGGAAATCATCAAATGACCCCCCCCACTCTGGGCGGAGCGGAGGGGAGTGTCAGACTTGTACTGACTAAAACCCATCCATGTTCCTTCTCTGCCCTTTGTGTTCCAGGGCCACGGTATCTCTTTCGAACAGTCCCGCAGCCCTGGCAGGCATCGGCCCATGCGGACCCCTACTTGATTGCTGACATCTCTTTGAGGCGCGCGTGGAACACGAACGCGCCGTCGACACAGCCTGTCGTCATAAGACGGCCGGACGGCGAGCTAGCCCATAACTCGCCGTCCACAGGCCAGCGCCTACGGTGGTCGGAAGCCACCACGTGACCCCCGACGCCCAGGGCGTCTCCCGCGGCGGCTGGGACGTGAGGTTCTTTCCCTCGCACGTCCTGCCACCTCCTTCACTAGCATGACTGCTTCGCAGAAGGAGGTGACGGCTTCCCATTCTCTCTCGCTCCGGACCATGGCTTGAACCAAGGCCGGACGCGAGAGATTGCCGCCGCCAATCGCCGCTATGAGGACACGGCGGTGCTCCGCCCAAGCGGGGTAGACCACCACGGTGTGTTCCACCGTGTCCTCCGGACGATCCTCGCAGTGGAAACACCCGGGCGTTTCCTCCCGCCCGATTCGGTGCAGGAACCTCCCGAAACAACCGTGTCCGGTGAGGACCTGCGTCAGACGGTAGGTGAGGGCGCCGTGGCGCCTCTCTAGCCACTCCTCAAAGAGGGGACTTATCGCCACTATGGTGGCGTGCCCTGCACGGGGTTGCGACAGTCGCTCTCTCCATGTCGCCATGAGATCACGCCGTAGGTCTGTCCGCTGAGCGGTAATTTGTCGCGGCAGCGGAGTTTCCCCCCTATATAGTGCTTCCGCGCGCCATTCATGCAGGCGCGCGAGGACTATCGCCTCCAGATCCCATGGCGGCAATCCGGCAAGGAGGCTAGCCGCCTCGCCAGAGATCGTGCGGTACCCCCGGATTAGCCTTATGGCTATCACCTTTTGGGGCGCGTTCAGGTAGTGGGCGGCTTGCCGCCTCAAAGAACGCGCCCACACCGGGGCCCCGTAAAGGGCCATGGACCGCACGACCCCCGCGTAAAGCTTCCGGCAGGAGGCGTTTGGACCCCTCAGGTTGGGCAAGAGCCGCTTGAAAGCAGCCCCCGTCCGTTCCAGTTTGGGAGCCAAACGTCGGAAGTGCTCCACGAAGTTCCACCGACTGTCGAGGACGAGTCCTAGGTATTTCAACGTCGACCCGACGCCGATGGGAACCCCTCCCGCCATCAGTAGGGATCCCGACGGTGGCGCATTTCGAGGCCCATGAAAACACATGGCCTCGGACTTGTGCAATGCCACCTCGAGTCCCAATTGCCGGATCCTCTCCACAACTATCGCAACCCCGCGTGTCATGTTTTCGGCCGCCGCCTCGTGCGACCTCCCTTGCGCCAGTACCAGCGTGTCGTCAGCGTAGCAAACTACACTGACGCCGGTAGGGAGGTCGGCGCGCAGCACCCAGTCGTAACCGATGTTCCACACACCGCCCTTGGGCCCAAACTCCATAGTTTCTTCGTATGTGATGTTTACGTACAGTCACGAGCAATGAAATCTATCATCATCATCATCATTTCAGTCGAACGACGTCCACTACTCGACATAGATCTCCCCTAAATATCGCCATATTGACCGATCCCGTGCGACTCGCATCCAGCGGATCCCAGCAACCTACACCAGGTCATCGGTCCACCTAGTGGGAGACCTTTCAAGTTTACTTCTTCCGGCTCGCGGTCGCCAGTCCAGAACTTTTCGGCCCCATCGGCCATCCGATTTGCGAGCAATGTGCCCTGCCCACTGCCACTTAAGTTTGACCATTCTTCGGGGTACGTCGGTAACCTTGGTTCTCTTGTGGATGCCCTAATTTCTGATTTGATCACGCAAGGAAACTCCGAGCATAGACCTCTCCATTGCCTTTTGGGTGACTTTAAGCCTTTTAATGAGGCCCATGAAATGTATAAAGTTAACAAAATAAAAAAGAGATTTTCTCGTTAAAAAACGGTTTCTATTTTGAGATAAGACCTTTTTCGTAATAGTATAACAGCTTCCAAAATACAATGTTCGTGAAAACGTAAAACATAACCAATACAGTAGGAGGAAATCGCTTTTGAATATTGATAAGTGTATACATTTCATTGCTCGTGACTGTACACCATCGATATTAGAAACTTTTCCCCGCGGTTGGATAGACCCAAGCAATATTAATAATATTGTCGACTGTAATCAAATACGGTTATTTGATATATGTTTCTTAACTAAATGTATGTTTCTCGTTGGTCGGGTGGCCGCAAGCGCAACTGCTGAGCACGAGGTCCTAGGTCCGCCTCCCGGGTCGGGCAAAATTGTTATTGGGTTTTTCCAACAGCGATTTCTCAGTAGCAGTATCAACTGGTCGCAAATCTAGACTCCGTGTCTGGAGTTGATGGCAATAGGCTTGCCCCAATTACATGGTACTTTAACGTAACTTGCGAATTGTGGGTGTACAAACTTTCCACAACTAGCCTTCGAAAGACGCACATAATCACATCAGAAACAGTTTTGTTATTGTGATGTCAAAAAATTAAGAAAATCGGTCACAGTATCATGTTGATCTTAAAATAAGCTTATCTAATAGTGACAAACATCTGTTAAATCGAGTAAATGAATGTTTAAAATTAGTGAAATCCGTGGTTAAACGTTTGTAAATTGAAAAATTTGCCAGTAAAAGTATAATGAAAAAACTCAGGGCTGATGATAAAATTGCAGTGATAATAAACCTTTTATATTTTTTTTTTCCAATAGTAGGCTATGTCTCCCTAGTGCGAGAACGACTTTAATGCGCAAAAGTGTCTGCTACATAGCGCCAGTCATATACAGTAAAATACCGAAGAGTTGGAAAGAATTAAACTTGACGTTATTTAAAAAAAACTTCGTAATTTTTTAGTAGACAAAGCGTACTATAGTGTGACGAAATTTTTAATGAAGAAATATATAATATAATTATTTGAAATTAGGAAAATATGACACTTAATTTTGATTTATTTAATTTAATTTATTTTTTTGAAGTTCCTATTAATTAAATTGTAACTATAGTACATCAATCTTTATAAGTATTGACATTGTTTTGTTTATGTTTGTTATCTCCACTGTATTTTGTACTTTTGCATGCCTTCTGGTAAAATATGGCTGTTCCTATTTATATTTTTATGTCACAGTATTTAAACCCATACCGGTACCCATATTTGCAAAATAAACATCTTATCTTATCTTTAATTTCAATTCGATCTTATACCAAAACTCATCCTGTTCAAAACAGAGAAAGATAGCAAAAGCCTTAACTTTTCTCTACCTTTCTCGCTCTCCGACACATCTTGGGCCCTCCTCCATGGCTCCTGTTATTGATGTCAAAAACATCAAAGACGAGGTTGGGGCCCATCTGGGCCTTATTAAACTTAGAATCGCAAACAACCAATGTTTGTCTAATATGACGGTATACAGGGGAGCAAAAATATTTGCGGGTACATGTAAATTGAGGGATCGAACGGGAAAAGCAGATGGGTAATTAAGGTAGATGCATTTATTTGTAACAGCCTGTATACGTTTGTTGTACACATGATGCTCCAAAATTAAATGGATGGAATATTTGCAAGTGTATTAATTAATAGACAAAAATATGTGCACTAACAGCCTTTTTAACTCAGCACCTAAGATAACCGCTAAAGATGATCGCGAATCGTCAAAGGAAAGGTGGGAAGCCCTCAGGCTCGGTGGATCGACAATCTTCGCAGGGTGGCTGGTAGCAACTGGATGAGAGTTGCCGAGAATCAAGTTCAGTGGCGGGCTATTGAAGAGGCTTATATCTTGCAGTGGACTGTTGTACGCTGATGATGACGATGACCTAAGATAAAAAGGATCTTAAAAGAGTATATAAAAAAGGAAGTTATTTTTACTGCGTTGACATAAAATCATGCCTGTAATACCCGAAGGGCTAGGCAGCAGTGTATCTAATAATACACCCACGTTTCACCAGTTATGTTACTGCGTCTAAATGCATACATAAACTCATGATTTTTTTCCCACGGCTCCCGGCCACCGTAGGCGCGGACCTGTGGACGGCGAGTTATGAGCTAGCACGCCGTCCGGCCGTTTTATGACGATAGGCCGTGTCGACGGCGCGTTCGTATTCCATGCGCGCCTCACAGAGATATGTCAGCAACCAAGTAGGGGTCCGCATGGGCCGATGCCTGCCAGGGCTGCGGGACTGTTCGAAAGAGATACCGTGGCCCTGGAACACAAAGGGCAAAGAAGGAACATGGGTGGGTTTTAGTCAGTACAAGTCTGACACTCCCTTCCGCTCCGCCCAGAGTGGGTGGAGGGGGAAAGAGTAGGCAGAAAGCACAGAACGCCACCTGGTAAGTTCCTAATATACTTCGTTTGCCTCGTCCACGTTCATACAACTAGTCATACACCCACTACTAACTAATTAAAAAATTTTACACCAGTTCCCCCACAATGAACCAGAAAATGATCCATGAAGCATCCAATTAAGCTTATTAAGTTCCGCGAAGGTTCCATTCAGTTAGCATTGAGGATGCTCGACTGTACACGACTTACGAAGCGTTGTTGCTGCACCTTGCATTTAATACGAGCTGTTGTAATGAATGTAGGGAGGGTTTGGATGTGGTATTGTGCGTGATTTTATGTTTATATTGGTAGTAGACCATGTGACTAAAAGAGTGATGAATATAAAAGTTGATGGGTGGAGAGGGAGAGGAAGACCAAGGAAACGATGGATGGATTGTGTGGAGGAAGGAAAGGAGTAAATGATAGCGTGACGGTTGACAGAGGAGAATGGGAGAAAAAACGTGTTGCGCCGACCCCAAGTAACGTTAGACAAGGGCAGAAAGATGATGACTGGTGGTAGACCAAATAAACTATGGATGGACTATGTGACATATGATAAGGCTAGAAAGGAGGTGATTGACGAGATGACGTTTTAAAGAGAATCATGGAAGAAAATGACATGCTACGCCGACCTCAAGTCAAATGGAATTAAATCGATCAGCGTGTTTGTTGAAGAGGTTGATGATCGCCTACATAATTGAGTACATTTCATAAGTCATTAGAAGTGTTCAACAGACAATCCACCATCATCAAGTAAGCAATGTAATAATTATGGTCTCCATATTGTTTAACCAAAGGAAGTTAGATGGCCTTGATCTCTTTTCTAAAACTGATAACTGTGGTTCGTTATAGTTTGTAGATTATTATCCGCTTATATAGATTATAACGCTATGGCTCGACTTCCTCCGAAATCTACTCAAGGCCCAGATGGGATACCGCAGTACGTGGTCAAGGACGGCTGTGAAATTTTCAAATTGCCCCTGAAACATATTTTCAACTTGTCAGTTACATCAAATACATATCCAACTGAGTGGAAAACATCCAAGGTAATCCCGGTACATAAAAGCGGCCCAAAAAGTGACATTAAAAATTACAGGCCAATAGTTGTTTTATCCATATTTGGAAAAGTCTTTGAAGCGGTACTTTTCAGAAAAATATATTCCAAACTTGAACGGTGGTTTGCGGAGGAACAGCATGGATTTCTTCCAAATCGCTCAACCACGTCTAATTTATTAAATATAACTACATTCTTAGCCAAAAATATCGATGACAGAAAGCAGATTGATGTCGCTTATTTCGATTTCCAGAAGGCTTTTGACCGGGTTGATTTACACCTACCACTGCTTGTCTCTGCATCACCCAAAGGTTGACTGGTAGAAAATGCCTATGGCATTAAGTCCGCCTCTGTACTTATGTGCTTGAAGTGTTAAATAAAATAAATAAATAAATAAATAATGATATACTTTTGGGTAAATTGGCTTTGGCAGGTTTCTCTAAAACGTCGCTTATATTCTTTGCAAACTACCTATACGATCGTAAGCAATATGTTACATTTAATAATGCCAATTCGGAATGCTATTCTGTCACTTCTGGCGTGGGCCAAGGTACTAACCTCGGTCCCCTGTTTTTTCTAATAGTAGTTAATGATCTACCCAACTATGTAGAACACTCCACAGTATTGATGTATGCCGATGATGTCAAAGTTGCACTTCCCATAAGTAATAGTAGCGATTCAGCCGCACTCCAACTTGACATCGACAATATCCACAATTGGTGCATTAAAAACAACCTTAATCTTAATATTAGTAAATGCTCGATCATGACCTTCTCTAAAGCCACACAACCCATCATCAATATCTACACTTTAAACAAGGAGCCCCTGAAACGAGTTTTTACCGTGCGTGATCTGGGTACTAACTTTGACCCACACCTAACGTTTAACCAACACATAATACAAATCTGCAACAAGTCCCGCAAAAGTCTAGGTTTTGTTTTGCGACAGGCTAAAAGTTTTAATAATCGGCAAGCCATAACCGTAATTTAGAACTCTTTCGTCCGCAGTTTGCTCGAAACCAACAGTGCAATTTGGAGCCCCCATGAAAAAGTCTATGAACTAATCATTGAAAAGGTCCAGAAGTCTTTTATCCGCTTCCTCTACCTCAAATTATATGGGTTTTACCCTACGCCATTCGTGTTAGGTATGGTGACATACCAGAGCTTAGAGATCAGGAGAAATCTTGCTCTCATTAAATATGTCGTTCGCCTAATTCGTGGCTCCCATTTTAATTCGCATTTATTACAATATATCTCCTTTAACATCCCACTACCTATCAGACACACTCTTCGCCCACGCCAACGTCCTCTTTTTTCGATTCCTCAAACCAGCACCGTAACCTTTACGACAAGCCCGCTATTTCTAGCTCTTAACCATATTAATAACATTTTAATGTTTGATGAATCCATGGATATTTTTGCAAGTACTGAACTGAGACTCCTCAACACTGCTTCTCGATACCTGGAGTCCATTGCCACTCCCAGTACTATCTCCTCGTGGTAAAAAATTGTATCCCTAATAAAAAATATATAGTTTTATGATAATACGAGTTTTGTTCATTTTTATTGTTATTTCATTGTGTTTATTCTGTCTACTAAAAATGTTTTGTTTATTCTTCGCGCCTACCATATTGTTTACTTAATAATTTTATTACTATTTTTTATTATGATTTTTATGTTCAACCAATAACTTGTATGTGTGGTGTAAACTGTAAGTATAAGATGGTTATAAATAAATAAATAAAAAAATCTTTAAATTATTTGAAAAATAAACTCAGACCTATAAAATAAAAAAAGCCTTTAATTCTACCATAAATACATAGAACATATATACTTGATTCGTCGTAAATGGAACAAAGCATATTAACAATGCATTATGAACATCATATTAATTCCATAACATTAATTTATATGATTACATTATTAACATAACATTACATTCGTTACATTATTAACATTACATTATGATCATTACATTATTAACATTACATTAATTCCATATTCATTCATTCATAGCATTATATTCATTTCATTATATCCACTTAATAACATTACATAATTTTCATTACATGACATTATTTTTATTACATTAATTAAATTACATTACATTCATATATTACACACTATTTACGTACTCATATAAACTCATACTTATTTCAGACAAAATAAAATTCAGAACCAATAAACCATTTGTCATCATAAAAATATTCAAGCTATCACATTGTGATAAGATAACTCTTATAAGGGTATTATCTGTGTACTATGAACCAGAAATCAGAAAAAATCAATGAATGAATCAGGAATTCCTCAGTACCAGCCACGGATTCTGGATTTGCGCCCAGTTGACGGCAATAGGCTGGCCCCCTATTACATGGAACTTAAACATAACTGATGAAATGTGGGTGTACTTTTAGGTACACCTCTGCCTAACCGTTCGAGGATTACAGGCGTGATGTTATGTTATGAACCAGGTGTCCAATGACTACAAGTTACACATCTAGCAAATACCAAGATGATTCACGATTTAATATCTACGAAAGGAAAATTATTGGAAAATTAATTTGTAGTTGGTTCCGGCTGTAATACGTTGAACTTTGACAGTCGTTACGAGTAGTCAGAAGTCTGAAAGTCTGACAACTAGTCTTACCATAGGATATAAATAGAAGTTAATAAGATTTTTCAATCAAAAAAGTGAGGCAGCTTTTTCATGAAATCACCTCGTTCATCAATTCACTGTACACTTTGTTTGCAAAAAAAACTGGTTGTGTTCATTTGGCGGAAACATAAAAGTGATTTAATCTAATTTTCACTATGTGGACACGCGTAAAAATCTTGGCGTGTCGATATAACGAAATAATAAGGTATACTTATATTGAGTTTCACCAACTGACACACGTGTGTCCAGTCTCTTGTGTCGAGTTGGTGACAAACCCGTGTTATTCAGTAAGAGTTTTGGAGGTCAGATATGCAGTCATCATCATCTGCATATCAGCCCGGAGTCACCCACTGCAGTGGGTATAGGCCTCCTCTTTCATCTGCTACATTTCCCGGTTCTGTGCGTCACTTATCCAGGTGTGGCAGATGGACAGTCGCTTCATGTAAAATACTGGTGTTCAACTGCATCTGGTTTGACCCGAAACCCATGCCAACATAGTAGTAAAGGGCAGAGGTTATATTGTAACAAGTAACATTTAATTAAAAGTATCAAAAAACCCGACTACAAATTGTATTATGTACCTTTATTTATAACTTGTAATCTCTTTTTAATTTCCCTCCTTTTTATACACTACTTGATAGGTTTGATTGAAAAAAATATTAACAACTTATAACTTAGCGCCAAAAATCCGCCATTTTGTTTTATTTTTAACACTAATCTAAGGACACTTGGCTGTTTGACACGAATATAATGATACTGTAATCGTCGAAATCTATCCAGCCATTTAGAAGATATAAGGTAATAAAGAAATTTACAAAGAAACATACAAGTTACTCGCGAAAATCATTACCCTTTGTTTGCAGTCGGGTAAAAAGACGAAACAACACTCGTGAATCTCCGACTATGTCCGTACATCTACGTAACCAGACTATGTTATGAAAGCATAAATCGCTGTGGCTTATTAAGTTGGCAATGCTGTTTGCGCACTTTATTAAAATTATGTTTTATTTACATTGCGCGTTGAAAACTTACTTAAAGTGTTTGGATTGGTCGGTTTGAATTAATGTTCTTTTATTTCTTTATTAACTGTTGTTTTAGCTTTTTATAAAGTACGGTCTGGTGAATTTGTTAAATGGCAAGTTTATTATCCAATGACTGCTTTACTAATACTAATAATTAATTGACATAATCCAACGAGCTCTCGCCACCGTCGGCGTTGTGATATGTCCGAATGAATGTTTAGTTACTACACTAATGAATGTGGTTTTCTTGAACATTTTTATGTCCGTTATCTGTAAAAAGTATCAGTTACCAATGACAAAAGAAATCTTAGTCTTAAAATTCGGTAAAGAAAGAAAGAAAAAATATTTATTTGTCGCAGGGACATGACATGCATCATACAAAATTACAAAAAATAAACAATAAACTATAAATTCAACAGGACGGAACAAAAAAAGAAGAAAGTTAACAGCTTGCACGTCGTGACTGCGACAAGCAGGTTACCACTCAGCATGATGCTGTGCTATGGGGGGCCCACAACACAGCGC
Organism: Noctua janthina; assembly: GCA_963576755.1. NCBI lineage: Eukaryota > Metazoa > Arthropoda > Insecta > Lepidoptera > Noctuidae > Noctua > Noctua janthina. Next base: position 13,435,552 of record OY755069.1, on the reverse strand, counting down.
TGATTTAACACTTTAGGAAGCTCTCATTGCGTGGCTGGGTCAAGGGCTTGGTTCAAAAAGGAGTACTCCTGGACCCGGCACGCATAGTGATGGAGGTAACTCTCTCGGGAGCCCTGACCTCCTATAGCTTAAACTTTGTTCTGATGCCGATGGGCCATCTGTTTTTATATTTTAAAATGTTTTGTATACAAACAAAACAACGTTTTGTATGTGTGTTTTGTTTGTTTTGTTGTGTTAAGTTTTGTTTGTGTTTTTGTTTTGTTTTGTTGTTGTGTTTTTTGTGTTATTAAAATATTTAAAAATGTAATTAATAAAAGATAATATGACTAAAGGAGATAAAAAGCTTTATCTTCATTCAAGCATCAAAGCCAGAAACAACAATATTTTGATAAACTGTAACAAAAGTTAGTCATGCCGAAATTTCTAGATCAAAGATGTTGCTTGCGTTGTATTAAAAGAATCCACCGGAATTAAGTCCAATACTACATTTCCAAATGATAACATACAATCTATGACTCGCAGGAATAGGTATGACTTTGTGGTTTTTCAATTTGACTCATTTCGTATTAGGATATACCATGAATCATAGTTATTGAAGTATGACAGATATGATAAAAATATGATAATGTAGAAAATGCGACTTACCTTTAATCCCAATTCTTATCAAAATAATAACAAACAGATCATATTTTGATATGAACAGGATACATTGGTGTTGCACAGAAGACATGGTAGACAGGTTACAAGATTAAATATAGCACAATCTTTAATATTTCATTTCTTTTTCAGTAGGTTGCTCTTAAATTCAGCTGCATTCGGTTAGACTGCTCATATTTTTTTCTGTAAATTGGTTAATGTTGGGCAAAGGTTAGGCACATGATGATTTCGGTTTTGTCCAGGGGGGTAAGCAAGAGTAATTCCAGTGTCGGAAAGAGACAGAGCTATACAAGTCCTCAAGCGCCATCTCTTTCTCACACTGGAATTACTCCTGCTTTAAGACGTCGTGGTAGGCCACCAGTTATGAATTAACATAACCTCTTTTTATTTATTTATTTTTAACATTTCAAACTCTTTCTTTCCTTGTCTTTTGACTGTCAAAAAAGTGAGAGGAGGTTATCCTCAGTCTAGAATAGGGATTATACTTATGGCCACTATTCGCACATTCGATGAAGATGACTCAACAATGAAGTCATTGCTCTACTGAGTACCTACGCCCATCAGACGGATAGTAATTGAACATTATAATGATGTCATCTTCTCCACATAAAGTGCATCCTGCTGATTGATGAGAAAAGGATAACCGACTTTTGGCGAGACATATAAGCTATGGGCCATTTCGAATATCCTTGAAAACATACACCATTTGACAGGCTCTTCACACGTTCAAGGTACAACCAATTATGATGTGCATATCAAAAAGCAGCCTGTACTTTTTACAACTCTTGAGTAAAGTAGAGTTAGAGAGAGAGGTCCTCTCTTAAAAACTACGAGTAGTAGTCACCACGGTTGCTCACAGAAAAATAAGGGCACAAAATCTAGACCTTAACCCCAAAAAAATCCATTAAACGTACATGCCCTAAATCATATAAAGTGATACACCACAGAATATCTAATTCCGAAGTCTTCTCGTTACGCGTATCCGAAAAAGTCGATAATACCGGTTGATACTGGTTTAATCTAGTAACGGGTAAATTACGCGCCGTAATCCCTGTTCGGGGGAAAGCAATCAGTATTAAGTAGGAGCAAGGTACGCGGTGTGCGTAAGGCTCAATTTACATTGCAACTGAACAAAATTTTAACACAATTATTGTAACGAAATCTTATAAAGCATACTGAACCGTATGTTTACTGCGTAAGACGCAAATTACACAGAAAGGGCGACGTAAGGTGAAGGCGCGGCGCAGGCATGATGCCGCTTCAAAACGTTTTCATATAAAATGTAAGCGACGTGTCGTGAATTAAACTCCAACAGCGCGGCGCAGGCATGCCGTTCTTTCGTTTCCTTATAAATTTCACGCCCGCGCTGCGTCTGCGCCGCACCGTCACCTTACGCCGTTACTGTGAAATTCGCGCCTAACCTACAGATTACAGGTATGAGCCAAGAACAAATCGCGCGTCTTCCGGAGAATTCTCACGTTTTCTCGGGAATTCACGCAATTACCAGCTCTTATGTACGTTACATACTTGACATAAAGTTCATAATGATATGTACACTTTCAAATCAAAAACTCGCTTCTCTTCTATTTGGTACCAGTGTAAACTGAGCCTTAGTAGGAGGCTGGCACGCGGTGTGCGTAATAGGTACCTACCTACCTACGTGAAAAGAGTACTTGTTCCTTTTAAGACGTGGAATTAAAATCTGGAGTGGAATTGTGAGTGAAAGATTTTTTGTAAGGTCTTGCTTGACATTGATAGTATTGACATGGAGCCATACAATGTGTTCTGTATTTGAATAGCAGATTTTGAAAAGAAAACGTGTACGAAGGTCATCATATACCCTGAACATACAAGACTATGTTACTCAGTGAAAACCTCTTTTTGAGAAAACCTTGTTCTTTGCCCTGTCGATTATATTTAAAAAAAAACAAGAATTTGTGTGACAACAACAACACACAACAACAACAACAACAAGTACTACTACTGAAAAATAACACTAATTAAATTCGGGGTTTACAAGGTAAAATCGACTCCTCCTATTGTTGAAGTCGGTTAAAATGTAGCCTATGTTACCCGGGTGATAATAACGAATCGATTGACACCTTACTCATCAAAATCGGATGTAAAGATCAGGCGCTACGGAGGAACGTACAAACATACATACATACATAGACTTAAATCATAACCCTTCCTTTTGGGTTCGCCGTAGTCGGGCAAAAATGTGTTTATAATTCGTGTTCATCACTTATTCAACACCTTTTGTGTATGAATTTTCAAAACATCCTGTCTTAGTGCTGGCCTTCCTTTTATAAGGAGCTCTTGTGCAAAATTTCAAGCTTTTTTTACACAGCGTTTAAAGCCTGAAGCGCTTTAAGATACTTTAAGAAATATAGCGATATAACAAAAGTCACTAGACTGTATCATTGGTCCAGTGTTCTCAAGTGCGACTGCTGAGCATGAGTCCTGGATTCGATTTCCAGGTCGGGCAAAGTGTTACTGGGTTTTTTCATCAGGAATTTCTCAGTAGCAGCCACGGAGCCTGGATTTGTGCCCGGTTGATGGCAATAGGCTTACCACTTATTACATGCGACTTAAAAAAACATAATTGGCGAAATGTGGGTGTACCTAATAAGGTACACCTCTGCCAAACCCTTCTGGGATTACAGGCGTGATGTTATGTTAATAAAAGTCACAGACAAAAATACTTATACTGTCACTTACGGGATATCTTCCGTGATTGTTCATTTTTTTGTTTTTTTTTTTAATTCACAGACAGTTTCACCACATAATTTTGTCTCACAGTCTCTTTCCAACACAACATCAGTACAGCACATCATGGTATGGTACGCTCATTTTCATTAACAAAAACACATCTAGTCTCACATTACGAATAAATCCGTGTATCTCTAGTACGTTTCCCATTGATTTCCCTCGAGTTACCACCTAGAGCCAGACAAAATATCATTACTTTACACACGGGCGCCGCTCCTCATTTCCGGAGTCACTTCCCTGAATCAAGCGTTTTGAGGGGCTGATCAATCAAATTCAAGATGATTATCTGGAACTGTAGGTATATACGAGGGTATTTTGAAGTCGTGAATACTGGAGTTAGGTGCGAGGAAGTTTCTTGTTATTGAACAATTAAATAATAACAGCCGCTCGGGTCGATCTTTAGGTTAAGCCACGCTACGCTCTTACAGCGTAGCGTGGTAATATGGTTCGTGGATGGGTGACCACCCATTATATACCGAGTTTTCTCCGTGCCTCTGAAAGCACGTTAAGCCATTGGTCCCGGCTGTTATTTATAGGTCTTCCACAGTCGTTACAGGTAGTCAGGGACCCGCAAATCTGAAAACCAGTCTTGCCAAAAGAGTATTGTATTACCCAGTACTAACTGGGTTGTGGAGGTCAGATAGGCAGCCGCTACATATAAAATTCTGGTATTCAGCTGCATCCGGTTAGACTGGAAGCCGACACCAACGATGCATGACTAATTCAGTCGTAGTAATTATGTGACTAAGCATACTTACCTAGTTTTTTGTTGTAATTCCAAAAGATAAGATAAGAAACGCTTTGGAGCTACATGGATCTTTTGGCACGAGGCAGAATTAAACTTTACACCGCCATCTTATTTTTCAATACAATTCACATACCAATATTTCACAGTAATGTTTTATAACTGCGTCCCGTAGTCAACGTCATTCAAGCGCTAAGACATCCATGCATGATATTAAAGACTGACGTAAAAAAACACAAGAAGCGAAAAGAAGCTTAATTTTGTGTGATCACTGACGACTGGTGCCAAAGTATTCAATAGAATGATCATAATTATAAAGAAACACATTATTTTTTTTGCTAGCTTTGCATGACCCACTGCTGGGTAAAGGCTTCCCACATATCCGTCCAGATACTCTTCTCCTGCGCCACCTCGAACCAGCCTTCGTACTGCGCGTTTAGATCATCTCGCCACCTCTTTCTAGACCGACCAAGGCGGCGCCGTCCGCCATCAGGCACCCATCGTGTTGAGACCTTTGCCCAGCGGACGTTCGTGGCCTACCCAATCCCATTTGAGCCTAGCAGCCATTTTGCCTACGTCTGTAATTCCTGTTTTTGAGCACAGCGTAGTTCCTTATGTTATCTGTTCTCTTAGATAAAGAAAGATAGTTAAAACAATAATAAATAAGCTTCTAGTAATAAACTCGTAAGTAAATTCCAGAGTGGAACTCTGTCTTATTAAATAAACAATTACCCTCATTATCTAAAAGTTTACTCTAAAAAACCTGACACTGTCGTACACCTTTAATCCACTTTAATACAGAAAGCCCGACCTTACACAATTAGACGTTAATCACATACAAACTCGAAGTACACAAGGGTTTATTTTCCAACGAGCAAAAATTTTCACTTAAACTTGCTAACACCTCAAACGAGGGCAAACAATTAGTAACATCACAAAGCTTTGAATATGCAGAAACAATGCTTTTCATTATAAAAATCTAACTTTCTAATTAGCCCTTTACGTAGCGAGCGTAAAAACTGTGACCGCAACGCTGTGCTTGGACAAAGTGCTCTTTTCATAGACGCTGAGAGTAGGGACTATGGTCAAAAATTGTATCATGTGTTTCAATTTTCTATAGCACTTGTTGGTGTAGTGGACGCAAGCGTGGATGCTGAGCATGAGGTCCTAGGTTCTATTCCTAGGACAAACAAAAAATTCAATAACCCTTGTTATTGGGTTTTTTCGTTAGGAATTTCTCTATCATAGCCCGGAGTCTGGATTTGTGGCTGGTTGATGGCAATATGCCATAGTCTAGCACAAATCCAGAAACATATGGAACTTGGACATAATTGGCGAATTGTGTGTGTCATGTGTGTAGTATGGTACACCTCTGCATAAACCTTCGGGGATTATAGGCTTAAAGTTTTATAATTTTCCATTCACAAAACACAAAATGGACCACCGTTTTGTCTTTTGTGAATGGAAAGTTTAATCAAATATCAATGAGATACTCAAGATCTACAAGCACCTTATTCCACCACAGCCACTGATAGCAATGGCTGGAGAAAAATCGTTGAATAATTGAAACGTAGTCATAATTCTCAGCAATACTAGACAGTGAATAATAAAAAGCCGTAGAAAAGTTACGATGTAAGAGTAAAAGCATCACAGTTTCGGACTAAAGCTGCTTGTAATCAGAGTTCTATAGAATCTTTAGAATACCGTTCCTGAGAATATTGCTGTTATAATTCTGATTAATTGTGAATTTCTGTGAAAACTGCAGACCTGAAGACATAACATTCTATCACTTCGTGTCCTACCTCCGATCAACGCGCACCTTGAGTGAACTTTGATTAATCCATTAGATTCGTCGTCATCCAACACCATCGTTATCATCATCAGGAACGGCAGCTGGAAGATCAACGAGTACAGGTCACAGTCTAAGGTGCGTTCGCTACTCATATCTTTACTGCTGTCTACACAGAACTATTGTGAACCTCATCTTAACGTATTTCGTAAGACCCTCAACGGTCTCTCCAGGGTAGCAGGAAGCCATTACATCCATTTCGGCTGATGCACGTGCTACATTTTTTGGTCCTCCATTTGAAAAATCTAGCTAGAGATGATTTCCGGAAAAAAATAAAAGCACTACGGTTCACGCAATATTACCATGACTTTTTCGGCGAGCTTCAGACATTCCACAAGACAGTTTTTCTTTTGTTTTTCCAAAACGTCTCACGCATACAACCACGTATTTGTCACAAAAAACGCAGTATCCTCACAATAAAAGCATCACGCGCAATGCTCCTTGAATAAAGCCTCCATTTTCACACACCGTTAGGTCCAAATTCTAAGTGGTCGCAGTATTTACTAAGCATACATTCTCGTCGGCTCTCATTAAACGAAGCTGAGAGGAACTTTTTGCCAGTTTGTGACCATAAAAATGGCGGGGAAATATAGGGCTTAGCGAGTTTCTTTTTATTTTAAACCTGCCCTTTGAAACCGTGTACGACAATGAGTAGTTAACGGTCTAATTAATGTTTTTGTGATAAACCTGTGGATGAATTAACAAATAAACTGGCTTAAGAGATTTTTTTAACTGGCGGCGCTTTTACTGATCCTGGGAACTTGAATATATATAAATCAGGCCTTTTTGTAGTCCCCAAAGGGCTAGGCAGAGATGTATCCTAAAGTACACCCATATTTTGCCAGTTAAGTTTAAGTTACATGTAATAGAGGGCGACCCTAGTGCCATGAACCGGGCACACATTGATGGAAAAATCCAATAACATATTGCCTAACCTGGGAATCGAACCCAGGACCTCGTGCTCAGCAGTCGCGCTTGCTACCACTAGACCAAAAAGGTAGTCGAGTGCAATGACAGGATCTTGAATCATGTACTGAACCCTAGTCTAAAGTTTTTGATCCAATATCCCTTCCATCGAGTACACAGTTCTTCAGATTTTTGATTAGTAAAACTAATGTCTAAAGAACTGTAAACGTTTAAGCTCTATTATAAGATGATGACGCGCAAGGTTTAAATGAAACTACGTTCATGTGCTGGAATCCAGATTAAACAGTTGATATAAGATTTTAAACATTTATCATTAACTTTAGAAAAATATTATACGAGATATTTTTTTTCTATACTGGGTAATTATCCCGTTTCTAGTGTTCATGATAATGAAACAGTTGATGTTCAAAATCTAGACCATATGATGAATGGTATTCGAAAATCACAATAATTTTAACAACACAAAAACATACATTTCGTGTTTCATCCCTACATTTATAACTCAACACAAAAGTGGGGGCGACGGCCTGGAAAATTAGAGGTTTTTAAAATCCAATTTTAATATGTTAATAAGGAATATGGTGTTGTGTGTTTTTGTTATTTTAGTACTAATTATAAACGTTGCTTTGATGTGAAAGATTTGTGTTAACGGTTTACTGGTTTTGAGGTATTTTCCATTTCATTGTTCAACTGTTTTGTAAAGTTAATTATTGAAACAGTTATTGTCACAAAAATACAGTTTAAATGAGACCGTAGGTAACTAGGTACCTGTGTGATCTTTGTTATTTTTTTTAATAAGTCTTTGTTGCCCCGATGTTGGACAAAAGCCTTCCCCAAATCCCACCAGGAACTCTTTTCCAGTGACACCTTGAACCAGTCCTCATAGTACGTGTCCAGATCGTCTCACTACAGTTTTCTGGGTCGCCTCGGAGGCATTAGCAGACTAAAATATTCTCACTGGCCTTAGACTCTCTGTGTGTCTATAACAGGAAGCGCTCGTGGCTAAATAATAACAGCCGCTCGGGTCGATGTTTAGGTTAAGCCGTGCTTGCCTAGGTTGGTCTGTGGATGGGTGACCGCCCATTGCATACCGAGTTTCCTCCGTACCTCGGAAAGCACGTTAAGCCGTTGGTCCCGGCTGCCATTTGTAGATCTTTGACAGTCGTGAGGCAGTCAGTGGCCCAAAAAGTCTGACAACCAGTCTTACCAAGGGGTATCGTATCGTATCGTTGTGGAGGTCAGATAGGCAGTCGCTCCATGTAAAATATTGGTATTCAGCTGCATCCGGTTAGACTGGAAGCCGACCCCAATATAAGGAAGTTGGCGGTAGCTATACCATGAAGTCCAATTCCGATTGGTCTATATTCGAGTCATCACCTGCCTAGTCTTTTCCCAACAACCTTGGGACCGGCTTCCAGTGTAACAGTATTTTACATTGAGCGACACAACCCAGTTACTACTGAATAATTCGATACCCCTCGGTAAGATTGGTTTGTCAGACATTCGGGCTACTGACTACCTGTAACGACTGTCAAAGATCTACAAATGACACCCGGGACCAACGGCTTAACGTGTTTTCCGAGGCACGGAGGAAACTCGGTATGTAAAGGGTGGTCACCCATCTACAGACTAACCTAGGAAAGCGCGGGTTAACCTGAAGATTGATCCGAGCACCTGTTATTATTGTATTTGTTTTATTGGTCTATCTTCTTCTATTCTTCTTCTTTTGACGGCACGGTTGGCGCAGTGGCTGAGCGATTGGCTGCTGCAGTGCATGTCGCGGGTTTGATCCAAATATTTGTATGATTTACAGGACGTAATTATTCCGGGTCTAGCTGTTTGTGTATGTGAGTTTAATGTTTTATGTTTGTAAAAGCTCCCACGATAGAGGAGAAATTCCTAGTGTGGGTCAACGTTTTTTTTTAAATAGTTATAGAATAGAATAGAAATCTACGAGCGGCGAAGTAATTGCTGTCCAGTCCTCAAAATAGACGATTACAGGCAGTTTTTCTTTCCGACTTGATGGATAGATAGGATTTAGGGTACGTATACCGGCAGATAGGTTATTTACTTACGTTTTCTACGTATACGAACGATTTTATGAATTGTTATTCCCGGAATAGATTCAAAATGTAGGTCATCTCGCATAGATCAGTAACACCGATTTGACGTATGTACATAGGTGGAAGAGGTTGTCAACCCTCAAGATTTACCTTATCTCCTAAAAATACCTTTTAGCAGATAAATCCGACTTCTTCTAAATAAGAACACAATAAAAATAAAAGTTTCTGGTACACAGAAACACATTAATCTCTTGAAAATTTTTCACAAGAAAAAGGAGAATGCTTAAAGAAAACACAGTTTGTTTTCTGAAAAACCGGAAAAAATCGAAACAATTCGTTTAAAGTACATACGAAAAATGTAAGAGACAAATAATTTTATTACTTTTAAATCTCACGGACGGTACAGTCAGCAAAACTAATTAAAATGGAGCCGAAACAAAAACTCTGTGAAGCTTAAACAGCCAAGATAAATTACTAAGTTTGTCTCTAAAAAGATCTTTTTTTTTGCTAACAGCGCAAGTGTTTGCTTGCTCTTAAAAGTAGTCTTCCGTATTGTTTTGTTAAGTTAGATTATTTTTGATATAAGGATAACATCGTTTGTTTGGTATATTCTGTAAGTAATTAAATTAAGTTAAAAAACCAGAGGGCTGGCTCTTTCTTTGGCCAAAGAGTTAGCATTGCCATTCAGCCTGGCAATGCTGCCAGTCTTCTGGGCACGTTTCCAGATGACAGCGATGCAGAGGAGTACTTTGACGCCTAAGTGTTCTATTGTCGTCGTTGTTTATATGTTTATGTTTGCTTACTTTTAGTCTTATTTTTATCATTACTGTAGTTATATTTGTAGTCTGTATATAATGTACATAATATAGTTTTTAAAATTTAAGTTAATAAAATTACCTGGATTGTATAATTTTCTATGATAATTTATCACAATAAAATTACAGCAATATATAAAAATAAAAAAATAAAAAATAAGTTAAATATTTTTCAGGAAGTCTCCTTTATTTCTCGTGTTAAGTGTTAACAAAAATTTCGTGGAGTAATCTACCCAAGAATATTACATTTCGTTTTTCATGACCCCTGAAACCCAGGGTTGTGCTGTGGGCCCCTCATCACACAGCATCATGCTGAGCGGCAATCTGCTTGTCGCAGTCACGACGTGCAAGCTGTCAACTTTTTTTGTTTCGTCCTCTTGTATTTATAAATATTTGTAATGTGGTGTATGTTTGTTGTTTTTTTTTTTTTGTCATTTTGTATGCACGTTATGTTCAAGGCGCTGCTGGCCTCTTTCGGGGAGTTAGGGTGGATCAAATAGATTTCCCACCCGCACGCAAAATACGCGCTTTGACGTGGAGTTGCGGACACCAGCCCGTTATACAATACAATACAATGCACGTCATGTCCCTGCGACAAATAAATATTTTTTCTTTCTATCTTTCCTTTTCTTTCTCCTGTCGACCCGTAATTTTCGATAGACATCTGCAAAATTCAAATAATAAATGAACTTCGAGACACGATTTTAATATCTCATGCGACTGTTACTCCCATCTTAACCGGTACCTACTTAAAAAATACAATACTATGGTCTGTAACTAGAATCCAACATAGATTAGTTATAGTCTGTTCTTCTTGGATCTTTTGTCGTGTACCCATAATCGGACCTGTACCCATAATTTTTACCAACAGCTCAATTGTTTTTCAAGAAAGATGCGCTAAGGTAGCCCGCGACATTCATTTTTTCTTACATTCTTTGCAATTTGCAGGTCAGTTTCAGGTTATATGTTGATTAAAATATGATCCGCGACCGTAACAAATACGGCTTCACAGAGTTATAATCACTCTAAGTTCATTTTAACGATTGTGAATGAGATTTTAATGATTATACGGCGGTTCTTGCTAAAAACACAAGAAAATTTAAATTTCGCGGGCTACTCTAACGCTTCCAACTTAACCCCAAAAAGATCCTTGCAGCTCAGAATACAGAACATCTTTTTTAATTTAAAACCGCGTTCTTTCCTTCTACCATAAAACAAAAAAAAACAAAACAAAGGCAAGATGCGAACCGGAACAGAAGCACAAGCGACCAGCTTCAAGAACATACAACATTTCCGTTATTACCATACATTTTGAACATCAGTCGAGCTGTTTGTCCGTCGAGCACAAAAGAGGCTGAAATTATCGCGTCCGGCCGGAACTAAGGGTACGGAACAACCCCTTTAGCTGAAAGACGGTTAAAAGCCGTCGCTGCTTCGTTTCGTGGTAATTGAGATGTGTAAGTTGTCTTATAGGCACTTGTGACGTCACATGTTTTGGTATGGGTAATTTAGAGAGAGATATTTTGCAAATATTTTTGGAATGGAGATCTGAAGAGAGTTTTAATGCGTTTATATTCATTCCTAGCGCAGTCCCCTGGACTTTGTAAACGTTTAACATATTTCAAACTTTGTACGAGTGACCGTTCAATACACACCCCGAGACCTCTGAATTGTCATTTTAATAAGTATTCCAAGCGATTGTACCTAAATTATTTCTTACGTAAAGAGACTTACCAATTTCCTCGAAACCGATACTAGCTAATATGTGAAAAAACTCCTCCGCATCGCCGTATTCGCTAGATAAGACAAACAAAACTGTTATTGGACGCTGGAATGTGGACAAGCTTTATTGGGGAACTTGTAAAAAAGTCTGTCTTCGTTTCCTACTCTGTGTATCTTTCTGTAGTTATATTCAGTATCCAAGACAGCATGAACGAAATTGATAATGCGAAGTGTAACTTTATTGTTTGTTAATAATATTTTTGGGATCTTACATGAAACATAGTAAGTAACATAACATAACTCCACGCCCGTAATCCCCGAAGGGTTAGGCATAGGTGTACCCATTAGTACACTCACACTTCGCCAGTTATGTTTCAGTCCCATGTAGTAGGGGGTGAGCCTATTGCCATCAACCGGACACTAATCCGGACTCCGTGGCTGCTTCTAAGAAATTCTTGATGGAAAAACCCAAGATCACTTCGCCTGACCAGGGAATCGAACCGAGAACCTCATGCTCAGCAGCAGTGGAGCGCATGAGCATAAGCATAATCATCCTATTAATGTTCCCACTGCTGGGACGCAGGCCTCCTCTCTATGAGAGGGAATGGGCTATAAAACACCACGCGGGCCCAATGCGGGTTGGTAGATGTCACATGTCTTCGAATTTTTGGTTCTAGGACATGCCGGTTTCCTCATGATGTTTTCCTTCACCGTTTTGAGAGCAGTGGTGATGAAATAACTTACACAAAGTAATGTGCCTGGCTGGGTTCGAACCCACGACTTACTGCTCGTAAGTCGGGGTCTCCACCACTGGGCCAGCGTAAGGGGTGCTATACACAGTTCCGTATCGGGAAAGCTGAGCCAAAAAAATATACGGGTTGGAAGGGACGCCGACGCGAAAACATTTACGTTAGTAACATTAACATTTATTTTAGTGGAGCGCGCCTTTTCATAATTCTACAAAACATTATATCTGTATTCCATGGTACCTTTAGTATACTCCTATTGCGCCACATGTTTAAGACCCATCTAATAAGGGGCCTAATTAATTGTCAACTGGATCGAAATGCAAATACCATGCTGCAGAGACTTCCTCCTTCCTCCAAATAACACTTATAATCAGCAGTAAGTACCGCTTATAACCACTATAGCTACGAGGCGTTTCATAATTCCACTGTCTTGAATTTCATGGAATTCTTATAACATGCGAATGAAAGAATCTTTCATACAACCAAACATCCTTGAATCAAACGAAGTACCCATCTAAAGACCGCCACACTACTTCAACCCTCCATTGACATCAGTAAATACGTAGGGTGTCCAGTATTGAGGCCGAGACCATCCAGGGCAGGGTTTACGTAAAGTGCTGACCGTGCCACCGGTCTGTTTGACCCGTTCGTACATTTAGAGACGCGAGCGGATTGTCCTGATTCACGTGAGATTGAGGGACGCACGCATGGTTGGGTGGATACTGGTGTTGTGGAGTTGGGACCATTTCCGTGGGTATGTTTTTTTTTTTTCAAAAAGTGAAAGCTATGCGTTTTTATCGTATTAAACTCAACGCACACTTTCCGCGCCGAGTTTCCTCCGTGCCTCGGAAAGCACGTTAAGCCGATGGTCCCGGCTGTCATTTGATCTTTGTCAGTCGTTACTGCAGGTAGTCAGTGGCCCGAAACTCTGACAACCAGCCTTACCAAGGGGTATCGTGTTACCCAGTACTGCCTGGTTTGTGTAGGTCAGATAGGCAGTCGCTCCATGTAAAATAGTGGTATTCAGCTGCATCCGGTTAGACTGGAAGCCGACCCCAAACGTAGTTAGGCAAAAGCTAGTAATCTTAAATATTCGTCGTCTGTGTTCTCAGTATGCCGTTGTGATTAACACCACTGTATAAACTAGGCGCTTCCATGTGTGTGGGTGGTAGCTTCTTTTAGTGTGTGTATGTGCTTTTTTTTTCGGATGGAAGGATCGAAGGGAGTGTCAGACTTCTACTGACTAAAATCCATCCATGTTCCTTCTTTCCCCTGTGTGTTCCAGCCTGTATCCTTTCCAAAGATTAATAAATACTTCGAATTGGCCTTAAGTTCACAGTCTACACCTGCTCTTGGTACATGTATCGGTTTAAGGCAAATTGTATTGAAATCTGTGCGAGTCCAGTTTCGAGACCACTCTCTATGTAACGTTTACAGTATCAGTAAACCTATGTATCTTTTCTAGGATATGTGCAGGTTATACGATTTATTTATTGTAAGGCTTGAATATTACAGTTTTAGTATTATGGTTTTAATTTGATGTAGCCATTTTTGTTATCAAAAGTCTGTCTTAAAAAGAAATACAATAGGTACTCTTATGGTACTCTCACAAACAATGGGACACATGATATGAGTCGTTGAGTCCTGCGTGCCCTGATGCCTGCACACTACAAGAATTCATGGAAGTACTGTAGCGCTGCGGAGAGCAGCGGTGACCCAGTGCTGGAGACCCCGACTTACGAGCAGTGAGTCGTGGGTTCGAACCCAGCCAGGCGCATTACTTTGTGTAAGTTATTTCATCACCACTGCTCTCAAAACGGTGAAGGAAAACATCGTGAGGAAACCGGCATGTCCTAGAACCAAAAATTCGAAGACATGTGACATCTACCAACCCGCACTGGGCCCGCGTGGTGGATTATATCCCATTCCCTCTCATAGAGAGGAGGCCTGCGTCCCAGCAGTGGGAACTTTAATAGGCTGATTATGCTATGCTTATGCTACTGTAGCGCCTAAATCGTAAGTAAGTTCTTGTTAAAATTTAATATACTAGCTTATCTACGCGGCTTCGCCCGCGTGGAGTTCGATAATTGTCCCGCCGTGGGACATCATACTACCGTGATAAAAAGTTACGTATAGACAGATTATAAACTATCTGTGTGCTAAATTTTATCTAAATCCGTTCAATAGTTTTTGCGTGAAAGAGTAACAAACATCCATCCATCCTCACAAAATTTCGCATTTAATATATTAGTAGGATGTAGACAGCCACACGCTGCTAAGAAAAAGAAAGCAAAACCAGAAAGAAAGATAAACCAATTAATAAGATAAATAGCAGGCATGACTCCAGGGTTTGAATCCAGAGTATTCTGGACAAAATTCCCTTCGCCTACACCGTTAACATCATGGCTTCAGTCGTTTTGTCCTACTACCCACAATATAACGAAAACCTCGACGGACGTCCCTTCCACAACCCCGAGAGAATCAACAACTTTGACCAATCCTGTCAACAGTTCATACATATCTAATACAACATCCACCATTCACCGATGATTACAGGTAACAAGGTCCCAAACTGCCAATCGACTGATTGAAATATAAGGGCGCATACACAATATCACTAAACACAGTGGTCCCGGGGGAAATCACGGGACGACAACAAATCTTTCCTGCGATCGCATAAAAATACCGGAGGACTGATAATAAATTCAGTTTATTGCGACCACAGGCTCGCTTCTGTGTGTACCTATGGTCCTACGCATTCTTTTTTTAACAAATAATGTGCACCCAGCTTTAGGATACAGATGGTTGGGGATTAATTGTCTTGTCTCTGCTGTTTTTTTTACTTTGGTAACGTTATTTATTGCCGTTTTTGTTGAATTTTAATCAGTGTTAACATTTTATTGGAATTGTTTTTAGGTAATCTTGTTGTTGGAGAATCTGGGTGTTGATTTCTATTTAGAAATTCGATTGTTTTGTTTTAAGTTGTTTTTCTTTTTTATGGATGGATGTCCTGGATTCGATTCCCGGGTCGGCCAAAGTGTTATTGGGTTTTTCCATCAGAAATTTCCCAGTATTAGCCACGGAATCTGATTTGTGCCCAATCGATGGCAATAGGCTCACCCCTTATTACATGGGACTTAAAGCATATCTGGCGAAATGTGGATGTACTATCTGTTTATTCCACTATGTTTCCTTGGGTGTGATCACCCGGGTGAATAAAGTTGTTTTTTTTTGGTTTCCTCATTTCACCTTGTAATAATTTCACCTAGATGATATCTTCCAGGTGAAATAATTTGACATAAGAAGAAGCCTTTGTTCACATTCGAATTGATTCGCAAAGGCGACCTTTTTTATTACACCTCTGCCTAACCCTTCGGGGATTATAATCGTGATGTTATGTTATTTTTTCGGACGCATTTTCCATGAAATGCTGTGCTGATATACATATATAATAACACATACGTTGCTCAAACGAACGTAAGGTGCCCAGTGACCATAGCTGTTCTACAATTTCACCGTCCTAATTTTACTGATTCTTTAGACAATTACCATGTTGGTAGTGGAGTAGACAATCAAGATTACAGAGAGAACTTCTTAGTAGGCATACGTAAGTCTTCTTTTTTCTTGTGTGCCATAAGAAACGGGTTTTGTCGACGGAAGAATCGACAAAGGGCAGATCAACAAAAGACTTCTGTCATTTTGTCGATTCTTACATCGACAAAAACCGTTTCTACGGTGGTCGTGCTACGCGTGCTGGTGTCAAAGTTTTTATTCCGCCCGTGGGCCTCTGACTTGGCTTAACATGACGTCGAGAAATATCTCTCAGGCAGGTTTGGTTTACTCACGATGTTTTTTTCACCAAAGCTAGTGTTATGCAATACGCACAAGAATCCGAAATATCAGAGGTGCGTGAGTTTTTTTTTCCGGATGTGTAATCATTAAACGACCCCTCCCGCTGGGCCGAGCGGAACGGAGTGTCAGACTAAAACCCATCCATGTTCCTTCTTAGCCCTGTGTGTTCCTGGGCAGCGGTATCTCTTTCGAACAGTCCCTCAGCCCAGAGGTGCGTGCCTTTGGTTCGAACTCTTGACCAATGACTTGACAGTCTGACGGTCACACCACAGGCTATTACTGCGTATAGGTACGTAGTAGATACATACATAAACTTACGACTTTTACATATAAGAGTAGGCAGAAACACAGAACACCATCTGCTGTCCTTACATACTCCTCGGTACATAGTAAGTATACATTTTTGTGGAAGTTAGTTCAATTTCCGTCATAATTAAATTTGATATAAAACAAGAACAAAGTGCTTGGCAACACCCACCTTTTATATTTCTAAAAATGTTATTTTAGCAAAGAATATTCCGTTACCGAACAAAAAAAAAGAGTATTTTATAAAAACACCTTTCCGATAGAGAATTTTGAAGGGTGAAATAACAAGTTCCTTAATGAAGGTAATCATTATTAAAAATTAAAGCGTCTTCATTTTGTTTATCCTCCATAATATAATTATTAATATAAAAGCGGCAAATTGCTGCTTATTAGGAGTTATCCTTATTACCGACATAAGGAGCGCTTAGCAACAATAAGGATTAATCATGTTTATTTTATAAGTTACGATTATTGGTACGGTACTTAGCCGGTTCTTGTTGCTCCCTTGTGAGCAGGACATAAAGTATCTTTAGTAACTTTTCTTTTGGAATAAGAAGACATATCTATTGCTACTTTAAATTTATTCAAAAACTTACTGAATACTTTTTCAGAAATAAATTTACAACAGATTGTTTCATAAGCGACTACCTCGTTGATCTAGTCGTCGCTATCGCAACTGCTGAGCATGAGGTCCTGGGTTTGATTCGCGGCTCAGGCAAATTGTTATCGGGCTTTTCTATCAGGAATTTCTCAGTAGCAGCCATGGAGTCTAGAATTGGGCCTGATGGGGTTGATGGCAATAGACTCGCCCCCTATTACACATCTTTAAATCAAGTTTACTTTGTTAGAACCTCCACCGTGTTTTTTGTACATATAAAAGTCAGTATCTATTTCAGATATGTCGGATCTTAATTCAACTAATGAATATTTACAGAAAAGTGCTCAAGAAGAAACTGTCTGAAATACCAACACTTTGTATTTTAAGGTACAATTAGCTAATTCGTTAGGATTTAGCGCTTTTAGGCACAAAAATTAGGGAGGAACGGCTATGAATCAATCCTACGGAGTGAATATTTCGTTCCAGAATGTTTCAGTTCTTGAATAATAAAATTAAGAGATTTATCCGTAGAATTTACTTTGTGTATATTTCTCATAGTAATCACATTATTAATTATCGTGAATCTTTAACGAAAGTTAGGCGTTATGTACTTACGTGTAATCTTCTAGTTTCAGCGTAATATTCACATTATATTCGTTTCAACCTGAGAGATATTTCTCAACGTCATGTAAAGCCAAGTCAGAGGCCCATGGGTGGCACAAAACTTTGACACCAGGTTAGGCACTAACCACACGATAAAGAAAGAAGAGGAAGCGGAATATTTGTGAGATAAAAATATAATGTAGGTATTTATACTCTTGTTAGCACGACAATATTTGATGATGGAAGTAATTTGCCGTCAAAGAAGACATGTGACTCTGGGAAACGATACCTCTTTTTTTTTTTTAGAAAAACGTTGCCCCGCACTAGGAATTTCTCCTGTATCGTGGGTGCGTTTACAAACATTTAAACTCACATACACAAACAGCCAGACCCGGAACAACTATCTATAGGCCATACAAAATATTTGTTCCGTGCGGGGATCGAACCCGCGACACGCAACGCAACAGTCAACAGTATTGTAAGAAAACGTTTGCAACATATCACGTACATCCACGTACGTATATTCGAACCGTCCCATGTATTTTTCTTATCTTCAACCATTCCCTACCCTTATTTTATCCTGCTGTCCCATTATATTGTAATCAACGTGATTAAAATCATATTAAAGAACACTCTATATTTTAAATTCATACCCACACAGAAGGCAATAAATTATTCACATAATTTTGTTCACATTGAACCGACCGCTACGCGCACAATGCTTGGTATATCAAAAAAATTGTGTGCACAAAATAACTAGTGGAAAATTACGTTAATTTTAATCCTCTTAAACGGAACAATGGACACGGTTTAAAACTATACAAAATTGGTGATATGTGCTGGCTTTGTGGTGGAATCCATTGTTATATTATTACTAGATATTACGTTGCAGCAACTGCGTTGATAGACTGTTGCGTACCAATTATTATTTTTATTTTCATCATCTGCCTAGCCTTTTCCCAACTATATTGGGGTCGGTTTCCAGTCTAACCGGATGCAGCTGAATACCAGTATTTTACATGGAGCGACTGCCTATTTGACCTCCACAACCCAGTCTGTACTGGGTAATACGATACCCCTTGGTAAGACTGGTTGTCAGACTTTTTGGGCCACTGACTGCCTAACGACTGTCAAAGATCTACAAATGACACCCGGGACCAACGGCTTAACGTGCTTTCCGAGGCACGGAGGAAACTCGATATGTAATGGACGGTCACCCATCCACAGACCAACCTAGGCAAGCACGGCTTAACCTAAAGATCGACCCGAGCGGCTGTTATTATTTAGCCACGAGCTCCTCAATTATTATTATTTTTATTTTAGCAGTGTAATATTAAGAGTCAAAATCCATTACAATAATACTTTTGATTATTGGTTTTAGTCCTGCCCTTTCTTAATGCTGCGATTCTTAACAGTTCATTTTACGGACTGCATAACTCCTTACTTACAAAGTAAAGTCTGACAACCAGTCTTACCAAGGGGTATCGTATTAGCCATTACGAACTTGGTTGTGGAGGTCAGATAGGCAGTCTCCATGTAAAATACTGGTATTCAGCTGCATCCGGTTAGACTGGAAGCCGACCCCAACATAGTTGAGAAAAGGCTAGGCAGATGATGATAACTTCTTATTTACCATTTAGTACCTAAACATCTCTTTAAAACTAGAAACTAAAAACACCGCTCCAATAAACTACTTTCTGCAACGCATATTTTTAAGCGCCATAACGGTAGCGGCATCGCTTCCTATATCTATATCTTCCTATATTCTAGTTCCACGTCAATTTTATTAGGAACACCTAATAAAATTGACGTGGAACGATTTCAATCCAGTGTTATACTCGTAAGTGAGCTTTGAGCATAAGGCTGTTAAAACCCTTATTAAGCTGCAAGACTAATTTACCTATCATATCCTAGGCGTCAAACTTACCGCGTACGCAACACCACACTGCGGTCCAAAACACAAATTACTGACGTTGCTCAAAAAGCCGCTCAGCTAAAGTGGGACTGAGATGGCCATGTCTGCCGCATGCCCGACGAGCTGTGGGTCAAAATAACCACGATGTGGCAGCCAGAGAGCGACGCTGTAGACCTAGCAGGAGATAGCGGGACGAGCTGGAAAAAATCAACGACCAGTGGTCCATATTGATCCTGGATCGAAGAATTTGGAAGTCATGGGGAGAGGCCTTTGCCCTGCAGTGGGATTATACAGGCTAAAAGTAACAGTAACTTATTTACCATAACCACTTCAGATTGTTCCAAAACTAAAAATACTAATACAACGTCATTATCAAATACATGACAAACACAGACCACTGCCGAAATATTACAGTCGGAGTCATAATGGCAAAAAATTGTATATACGGCGTGAGATACGCGTTACATTGCACGCTGTCTGTGTAAATCAACGTTTTAACCAAGCACATGCGATGCGACATGCATGCGTTACTTCACGTGAGCACCGTCGCGCAGCAAATCTCGTCGCGTTTACTTATGACATGCTGTAAACGATTTTTTTGTTTGTTTTGTACGCATTACGGTTGATCACTGCAAACCAGCGCTGTGCTGTGGGCCCCTCATAGCACAGCATCATGCTGAGAGGTAACCTGCCTGTCGCAGTCACGACGTGCAGGTTATTATTATTATTTTTTTGTTTCTGCCCCGTTGTATTTATAATATTTGTTATGCGTTGTATGATTATTGTTAATTTATTTTTTTGTATGCACGTCATGTCCCTGCGACAAATAAATATTTTTTCTTTCTTTCCTTCAGTTGCTGTCGCAACACGCGTATCGCTTAGAATAGTCGACAGTATTCTTCTAAATATTGAAATACGTCTAAAAAATCATCATCAAAAATACCCCTAAAATTCTACATACACAAACCACAACAAAAACATTACAGTCCACACACAAACGGAGTCATAATGGCACAAAATTGTACGTATATACGGCGTGAGATACGTGTTACGTTGCACGCTATCTGTATAAATCAACGTTGTGTAAATTGACGGTCCACCAAGCGAAATACGCAGCTGCCTCCGTCGGTTTGCGTAGATGAGTGAGGAAGAATGGATGTGGTTGGTTGAATTTTGGTTGTTTATGACCAAAGAGATTTTATTTTAAGGAGAGGTTATCAGAAGGACATAACATCACGCCTGTAATCCCCGAAGGGTTAGGCAGAGGTGTACCTAAGAGTACACCCACATTTCGCCAGTTATGTTTACGTCCCATGTGATAGGGGGCGAGCCTATTACCATCAACTGGGCATAAATCCGGACTCATCATCATCATGACTCATATCAGAAGAAAATGTGAGAAAGCGCATAGAAAATGTGATCTTAGTGACGTAGAAAATGTCATAAAGCAAAATGACGTATTTGCTAATTTTGAGATGTTTCACTAGAAAATTCATAGATAAACGAGCATTGGTTAGTTACCGCTTGCATGCAGAAGTTTTTGTCCGCGTTGACAAAATCTAAACAAAGACATTAGAAGGTGCGTAAGAAAACTGTAATGTCCATAAATATCAGCGTAATCAATAATTATTGAGATAAAATCGATCGGTCCATCTCGGATACAATGCGAGTGTGGAGCCCCAACACCATATGCCACACCTTCTCTCCTGCCCGTCGTGCACAACTAATTACACCATCCAGAACTTGAATGAGGTAAACGACAGAGCTGTCCAGGTTGCTACGTACTGTTCGGACAAGATCTACTCACGATTCTAGAAGAAGAAGAAGCCTAATCAAATCAAGAAGACATAGAATTTTATTTGAATTACATTGAGAACGTACGTCAGTTTGAAACAAGAATTTGTGTGGTATACTTAAATTCGGGGTTTACAAGGTAAAATTGACTCCTCCTATTGTTGAAGTCGGTTAAAATGTAGCTTATGTTACCCGGGCCATAATAACGAATCGATTGACACCTTATTCACCAAAATTGGATGAATAGTTTGGGTGCTACGGAGGAACATACGTAAAAACAAACATTCATACAAACATACATAGGCTGCTAAAATCATAACCTTTCCTTTTGGCTTTGCCGTAGTCGGGTAAAAAATACGTTCCTTGGTATACCTTTGCCTAACCCCTAGGGGATTACAAGCTTTATGTTATGTTACTAAACTAATGAACGAGAACGAAAGAATATGCCCAACCTGACCATATCCGCATCCACAAAACACCTTCTCCCTTTATACAGCCCCTTCATAACTCCGAACATTATATACTTGTATGTGTTGGGAACAAAATAGCATACGATGTTCGTTGGCACTACATTATTCAAGCAGTAAATTTGATTGTCCAACTCTAAATAGAAACTCGCATCATTTAGTTACGTTTCTGAGTCTACAAATGGTGCGTCTGGATTACTCTGGATGTGTTAAAGATTTATTTTCAGTTATATTCTGTTGTCGCTGTAATTTGTTTAGTGTTGGATTTAAATTATTTGGGTCTGAGTTAGAAAGTATTGGAAATTTGCGAGAATGTTCTTGCAACCAAACCAAAACCCAAATAACTTTAGATTTTTTTAAAGTGACGATGTTGTCATACGCCTTACTTCAGTAATTTATATTGATAAAATTATAAAAGAAATAGCTGTGCCCAGCATGCATTGCAATGCTACCTACCCCCTAAACACCTAGCGGTGTGAAATATACTTTACAACCTATTCTCATAACTACCAAATATAGATAAAAAATTTCATAAAAATCTATCGAGCCGTTTCGGAGGAGTGCGACCACAAACACCGTGAAACGAGATTTTTATATTTATAAATTGACATTCTATCCTACCAACGGCGTGCCATTGATTTTCAACGATGTACTTTTTATTCGTACTTTTAATTGGTAATATTGAAATCGATTTTGCACAATTTAAGCTATAAAAGTTTAGGTCACTTTTTTGGAACCTAGTCACGATGAGGTATTCCTGACTTGTCAATGATCTCTATGGTGATTTACTGTCTTTTTAAGGGTTCCGTATCTCAGTTTTTTTTTACTAAATGGGCCTACTCTTGACCTCAATCTAGTCCCGAGGACAGAGATGAGGTCGAAAAAAGTTGGCAAAAACGGAACCTTTATAGAATCACTATGTTGTATTGTTGTCCGTAAGTCTGTTAAAGCCCTTTTTCTCAGGAACGCCTGAAAGTATCCAGTTGAAATTAATATCAAATACTCAACCCCTTGGAGCAGTGAAAAAATCAAACTTGTAAGTCAATGCTATCAAAAAATATGACTGAAAATATGAATATATTTTATGACGCATAATTTGCGATTTCACAAGGGATAGAGTACTTCCCGTTGGCCTAGAATCATGAAATTTGGCAAGAAGTAATGTCTTACAGCCATGTAAAGGAAAGAAACCTGGGCCGATGCCTGCCAGAGCTGCGGGACTGTTCGAAAGAGACACCGTGGCCCTGGAACACAAAGGGCAAAGAAGGAACATGGATGGGTTTTAGTCAGTACAAGTCTGACACTCCCTTCCGCTCCGCCCAGAGTGGGGGGGTCATTTGATGATATCCCATCCGAAAAAAAAAAAAAAGGAAAGAAACCTGAAAATCGTAAGTAAATAGTTTAATAACAAAATACCTACAAGTTTGCATTTTTTGTAATGCTTAGGATGTCACCACGAATAAACGCTTTTTTTTTTTAAATAACGGAACATAATCAACGGGTCTAGAATCATAATTATAGTGAATCCTCACTAAAAAAAACGCGTCATGATGTCCCTTCCCTTACCCCGTGTCAAACAAACCTGTCACAGTAATTTGAAGAAAATATTAAAACACTGTAGGAAATAGCAGGTAAAAATTGTTATACATATTTCAAGATTTCAATTTCATTTTACAGCAACGCTAGTTTCAGTGATTTCCGCCCTCTCTCAGATTTGTAAGGAGGTGCACGGAGAAAATGATGACTCGCAGCTTTAGATTTAGCCGGCTCACAAATTCTGCCATCGTGCATGCATTCTTTGACCTCGAGAACACTCTCGCAAATCCGGGACAGTTTCAAATTGACGATAAAGAAATGGCTTTCAAATATAACGTGAATATCAGTTTTAACTTTTTTAAATAATCTTTATAATAATATCTTAATTCCTTCACGTTTAGTTCACATTACTGATTAAGACACTCATTGGTCACATCAATGGTATTATCGTACAAGGAAAGGCTCTTTGAGTTTTTCAATCCTAACCGAATGGGATAAAACATTTTACAGAATTTTTAACCATTCAACCAAGAGCGAGTACAGGCAATATTTATTATTAAACATTTACAAGAACAAAAAGTACTTTAAGGATAAGGTTTTCCTAGAGTATGAAATACACACTTCGTGAGCTCATATTTTCACCTTCGGTGATGTGTAAAAAGCAGTGATAGCCTACTGGCGTGACCGTCGGACTGCCAAGTTGTTGGTGTCAAATTCCAACCCAAGACACGTCTTTTTCGGATTCATGTGCGTTTTGTATAATTATCACTTGCTTCTGTGAAAGAAAGAAAGAAAAAGTATTTATTAGACTCACACGGGCCAAATCAAAAAAAAAATGGTTGAATTCATAATAAAACAAAAATTATATAAAAAGAAAACATAAGAAAAAGATAAAATAAAGAAGGAAAACATCGTGAGTAAACCAGCATGCCTGAGAGATATTACTCGACGGCATGTAAAGCCAAGTCAGAGGCCCCTGGGCATAAAAACACTGACACCAGTTTAGGCATTAACCACGCGGGAGAGAGAGAGTGATATGATTTCTAAAGATTATCATGATCATAAAAAAGCTAAACTTGAAGCTTAAAATTGCAACTAACCTAACAACATCTCCAAAAAGATAAATTTTACTTCCAATTTGCATCCGCAAACGAACGAAAAACAAAAACCTAGCAGAGCTTAAACACAGTTCGCCAAAACAGCAACCGTCAGCGCTAAGAAATGCCAATTTCTAAAACCAAAGTTTGCCTCAATAATCCAGAATGTTCCGTTCACAACTTCACGTAAGCCTCTTACGTCGTTTTTGTGTAGGACTTTTTCTCGCAACAAGCTTGAAAATAGGAAGCTAGGAGTAGAAAGTTAATCTTCGGCCCTTAAAATTTTCTGCTGTGAAGTTTTCAGTTGCGTGGTGTTTTTTTTTGTGTTATTTGGTGTACATGTTGCCACCAACTTTAAACTTACTAAAAAAATTACATAAACTAAAAAAAATGGCATTGTAGAAATGCCAGTTGACAGCGTTGAGGCGGAGTTTTTACATCAGATTTAAATAAGCAGGTAGATAAGATACCTGCAGCCGTTGCCTCCAAAATAATCATATTTTTATTCTTCGTTTTATCATGTTTAGGTATCACGTACGCAGAGTTGCACTAACTAATCCAATTTGACCCTGTTTAATCATAATCAACATGTTTAGAAACACGAAAGCAATTTCGGGGAAATCAAAACCAGGGGGGTTACTATGACGTCTTAAAGCAGGAGTAATTCCAGCGTGGGAAAGAGATGGCGCTAGATGATCTGTATAGCTCTGTCCCAGGTAGTGGTTTATTGTCAGACTTTCACAATTAATATTGCTACGTACCTAATGCTTGACAAGAAATCAACATTGCATGGCTATCGACTCAATCAAAAATAGCCCGATGGCGAGACTCCTCTATGCACAATCTGTTTCCAAATTCAGTAACAACAGTATAGAAATTGGCTGGTCGCACAGTCAATTAATACTGTGTATACCGTTGATGACGACCGATGAATACTCAAACCATTATCGATCTCACACGTACGATATTCATCGCTCACCATCACCAATAAAGCAATTGAACTAAACTGACCATTAAAGATTCCGGGCCAATACGTACCAAGACCAATGACGATATCAGGCCATTCCGGTGATAATTGGCGTAGATAAACAGGCGGACAGCCGGATTGCACGGTAGACGGACAACGGCCTAATTGGAGCTATAATCACATACGGTTCGAGCACCCGAAATGAGGAATTCGAAGCCGGAATGACGTGTGAATGAATGGAAATCGGAAGGATTCTGGGAAGGATCGAGAAAGGAACGAAAATGTTTCTGGTTTAGAGATGGATTCTCCATTTGAAATGGGTGTTCGGGATTTGCGTTGACAGTTTTGACGGTTTACCTTTTTTGTGTAACGTCCTTATTTTCATGTTTTAGCTGTAGCAGTTGCATGGAATTGTGTTTTAACTGAATAGATTTTTCCATGGCCCTGCTAGTTTCTAATTTATTTTTCTTGTCATAGCAAAGATGCTTTTTGTTTTTTGAATAATAGTGGTCGCAAACGCGACAACTGAGCATGAGTTCCGGAGTTCGATTCCCGGGTCGAGTAAAGTGTTATTGGTTTTTTCCATCGGATATTTCTCAGTAGCAGCCACGGAGTCTGGATTTGACCGATTGATAGCAATAGGGTCGCCCCCTATTACTAGGACTTATACGTAACTGGCGAAATGTGGGTGTACTATTAGGTACACCTTTGCTTAACCCTTCGGGGATTACAGGCGTGATGTTATGAATGTATGTTAATAATTTTTAATTCGGGGAAATAAACTCTTACGTTCAATTAACCTAGTGGCTAGATGGAATGCAATCTTCGATAGGTATCCATGAGAGTATCGACTAAGTACTTTTAATAATCGATTAAACTTCAATTTAAATATCATGCATTATTTTGTTTATATTTATGATTTTCCCATCATAATAAACAAAAGGAAAATCGTTCAAATAAATGTACACTTTACGGAAAACCAAGACATCAAAAGGGCAAGATCCCCCTCACAATTATTGTGGCCATAAACCGAGACCCATAACCCAAAGACTATCAAACGGCCATAAAATTAACTATAGCCCATATAGGCTATACTATAGCCTGTATTCTACGGAATCCTTTGCCACTGTTTTGTTTGTGTTTGTGACAAACGGCTGCCCTTATTTATTTTGTAGTTCGTCGACATTGCTAGCGAATTCGCTGCGGAGAGCTTTGCTGAGAACTGGGGTCGCCACGGCTATAGAATAATTGGTTATGGTCTCTGAAATTGATATTTGGGTATTTATTAGGTTAGATTTGTATATGAAGTGATTTTCTCTAGTTTTGATAAAAGGCTTTAAAGTCAATGATGCTCGACGACTATTTCCGTTGACAGCGATGCGGATGATTCTTTAGACGCCCTGTTATTGTTTTTAAGTTTTTATACTTGTACATATTTTTATTATAAGTCTTTTCGTAGTTTGCAAATGATGTACGCACATACACAATATCACGAAGTAAATAAATGATCTTTCCATGAGCATTTACTCCAGTAAGATAGATGTACAGCAAAATTGTTATAACTTTTTACAATATTCTCGAAATTATTTGTGTTCGGTGGAGGACTTATCTCTTCTGAAAACTTAAAACTAAAAATCTAACGACAAAGCACGAAGTTATATGTAGTTCTTGTTGTTAATAGTTCGACTTTTAAAGATGCTGTAGGACCACCAGTTACATAAAAACAATGAATCACAAAATATCATATGAAAAATTTACATTATAATATTTGAACATTCCAAGCGATAAGTTTATCTGATCGCCAATAACTATTATCAATAAAAACAGCTGTAAATAACATCAAATAGATTCATAACCAACCACAATTTACAAATATCACACATTACCATAAACATTCACTATCGATAGTCGCAAATAAAATCTTATGACGTCATAATTTCAGTCCTATCTTAGAATCCAAGATGGCGACCCTGAGTACGATAAATACAGACTGTTTGCCGACTAAGGAGTGAGTACAGTAAGTTGGGCAAATACAATAGTTTGTGTTGCACTGTTTTACAGATGATAGGGTGAAGATCCCATGGAAGAGGTAGTGTGCTTTTCAAACGGTAATATTTATGAATCTCATCTTCTTTCGTTTACATGTTGTAAATACCAACGGCATGACAGTACAACTGTGCAAGATAATTTTGGCGTGCGCCAAAATTTGGAACTACGCCGCCGTTTAAAAAATTACAGTAATAATCATCGTCGCTGAGGGAGGCCTAGAAGACTCTGGCGTGTTGATTTAGAGGTGAAATTGAAAAAATCACATTGGTACTGGCCCGGATATGAACCCACAATCTCATGCATGAGAGTCCATCACGACAAGACTGACAAACTGCCTGCGTGCTTAACCTTTTTCCAACTATGTTGGGGTCATCTCTTAGTCTGACCCCAACGTAGTTTTACTCGAACATCAGTATTTTAAGGGTAGTATTTAAACGAGCGAACATAAATTCAAATTAAAGGTGTCAAAAATATTGAAAATGGGCTACTGAAATACTAAGTGAGCGACAAACAGTGGGCGAATACAAATGTTTAAAACAGCGACTTGAAAATAGAAATTTGAGTTACTAGTTGTTCAGTACGATTATGTGATAATTTAAGGATCAATTAAAAATTGCTAGTTGCAGTAACAAATCAATTCCACGATTGCAAAAAAACTTCAGCTCGCTTCATGCATCTGGAATACCTAAGTCCTACCTATACCCAATACGTATCTTTGCAACTGCGAACATCGGCAATGCCCTGAGGAGTTCTATGCGAAGAGACTAGCGCCATCTGTCATAGTGAACATGAGGTATTGGCGCAACGTGTGCGATTTGTACCCTGAATGCATTCCCAGCTTTTAACGTAAGTGGGTTACATTGCATGCTACCTGAGAAATGAACAGGATATTTTACATTGAAATGGCATTTTTAGAAAAGGAAATTGAAGTTAGAATTACATTGACATTTCTGTAACATTCTTATCTTAACTGCATTTAATTATTTATTTATTAAAACTTTATGCACAACTAAAAACTGTACAAAGGGGAGCTTAATGCCTTGGGCATTTTCTACGAGTCCAGTCCAGTCAGTTTCTACCAGTAAATTATTTTCATTTATTTATTCCTTTGTAACATCACGCCTGTAGTACCTTTGAGTACATCCACATTCATAACCTTCGAATCGACTTAGTAAAAATCTTTAATTAATTCCGTCCAAACCATTGGGTCTAGAAAAGTGACATTTTGCACAAATCCTTTGTGCTTCGTTGTAAAAGAATTGGAAATTACAGCAAAGAAAAAAAGAAAGAAAAGATATTTATTAGTCCACAAAAGGCAAAATAAAAAAAAACAGTGAAACAAAATTTTATAAAAAAGTAAACAATAAAAAAAAATAAAAACAAACTAAATCAGCAGTTGATCATTTGAACAAATGGAATGGATGATACTCCATCGGTCACAAGACTAGTTATTGTATAAATTATCCCATAAAGTGAAATTAAGGAGTTCCAAATAGTCCCTATGATCTGCCGCCAGATAATTGATGATTTGGCGGTTAATCAAGAAGACCAATCCATATAACTATACCCAGATACCTAGTCGTATGAATGGAATATGTGGGTACAAAGATTGGTCTTCTTTTTTCCCTATTTTAGCTTGGTAAATACCATTTCAATACAGCACCGCTAAAATATCAAAGTAAAATGTTAATTTATTATTCACAAAGTATGAAACCACCCAACAATCACATTAGCTACATTCTATTATTTAATTCTGTTCAAATTGTTCCGGATTGTATTTATACATTTTGGTATGCTTTGGTGTAAAAAACTTTAACTTCATCTCAGTATAGTATAATTTCCATTGCAACTGAAATACCTTTAAATATGTATTTAAAATTCATGTACAATAGTGATACATAGGCGGACTTAATGCCACAAGGCATTCTCTACCAGTCAACCTTTGGGTTAAATAAGAAAACATTGTGATAGGGTACAAAATAAATATATAAAAATAACTTCTTGCTATCGAAAATTTATATAGGCACTTATAATGATACTAATACTTATATACAAATAAAATAAACTAATACATATTTTAACAAATACCAAAATTAAAAACGAGAAACCTAATAATAATTACCATGACTGGACTTCTAATAGAGAGAGAGTTATTTATTCTGACTTAAATAGTTTTTACGCACTTTTCTTTTAAAACTGAATTTGCTTTCAGCTTTTTTAATGCCAAAAGGTAGCGCGTTCCAGAGCTTTATAGTAGAGATAGCGTAAGAATTTGACATAAATCCAGTGCGGTGTGAAGGAATTTGGAGAAGTAGATTCTTGGAAGCTCGAAGGTTACGACTGTGAGAACAGAAATATGACCTTTCCAATGACTTTTTGTTATTCTAAAATTAACCAAATTTTTGACGTTATAAAGTTATATTTCTATTAAAAACTAACATGTATTATTTCTATTTTCATATCGGCTTTTTGTATAAAAGTAGTGTTTCCTTGCGAATGTAATTTTCTCTTTTGTGGTTTAATTAGATGCCGACCGAAGCTCAAAGCTGACTGCGTTTCAAAAATTAAAAGCGAGTGAAGTTTTAGTTTTGCTTAAATGTTTCATACCGTTTGTTATAGTTACAAAGTCAATAATACTGTAAACATTTTATTCATTAATTTATGACGAACGATAATTATAAATTTCAGCTTAGTAATTATTTGTTCGCGCAAGTAAAAGTTT
This sequence comes from Noctua janthina, assembly GCA_963576755.1. Taxonomy (NCBI): domain Eukaryota; kingdom Metazoa; phylum Arthropoda; class Insecta; order Lepidoptera; family Noctuidae; genus Noctua; species Noctua janthina. Next base: position 13,405,347 of record OY755069.1, on the reverse strand, counting down.
TAAGTTGACTATTTGTAGTAGTTGTATACTTTTGGAAAACATTATGGGTATTCCAGTACCCGCCTACGCGTCCTAAGCACCAACAAGACAAACATTAATAAAGTTTACATGAATTAATTCACTTGGGAATATATTGACGGCACGGTTGGCGCAGTGACTAAGCGATTGACTGCTGTCGTGGGTTCGATTCCTGCACCGAATAAATAAAGGGTGTAAATACACCCTTAACGAAGCCGAGAGGCACTTGTTCTTCCTGTCATTGCGATTTTTTTTTTGTTCTAGACTATATCTGAGAAACTTCTGGGTACAGAGATATTGGGGGTCAAAATTTCAACTTTTTCACAAGTTTACTTTACTTTAAACACCTCCACGACCCCCGTACTATTCAATGCATCCATCAGCACAGAGTTTTGAGTGCGTTACATTCCAGTGCTACTGTAAAACGTGATTTTTCACCCCAATAAAATATCGTTTCCTAGCAATAATTTTTTATTAGAGTTTGGTGTACAGAATGCTTGGCGTCAAGGGTCCGTTTACAACTTGGATGGCCTACAGATAGTTGTTCCGGGTCTGGATGTTTGTGTATAAGAGTTAATATATTTGTAATAGCATGCACGATACAGGATAAGTTCATAGTGTGGGACAAGGATTAAAAACAAAAAAAATCCGCGAGACACATTTTGACCACAGAAACTAAAATGAAAATTATCTAACCTCTTGGCTACAAGCTCCAGTGACATGCGACTTCCGACAGTGACTTGCAAAACGTCGGTACTCACAAGAAGGAAACGAGAAAAATACGCATGTCGTTCATCGCAAGACGCAACTTACGACTTCGTAAAGATGAAACTAGAACAAATTACAGTTTAGAAAGAAACAAAAAAACCAAATCAAAAAGAGAAATCAATCCAAAAATCAAGCAAAGGATTATAAACAGAAATCAGCAAGCTTCTCTACGAACCACATTACCCCAAAACGGCCTCCCATTGATTTCGATACCCCCAATCTCCATTTCCAAACAAAATAGCTGAAATTCCCAGTCAAGTCCATCGCTACGTATAGCGTCCGTCTAGACAGAGGGGCGTACATTATTTGCGCTTAATATTTTAGAGCTAGGTCTAGGAATGTAGGATAATTTTCGTATTTTAATTCGTATAGGCTTTGGAGTTGATTTCTTAGTGAGATAAGGAGTAATCGTTTGATTTTTACTGTGGGTGTGTATTTATTTTTTGTATCTTATAGTAACATAACATCACGCCTGTAATACGCAAAGGGTTAGGCAGAGATGTACATTAGTACACCCACATTTCGCCAGTTATGTTTAAGTTCCATGGTGGCGAGCCTATTGCCATGAATCGGGCACAAATCTAGACTCCGTGACTAAGAAATTCCTGATGGAAAAACCCAATAACACTTTGCCCGACCTGGGAATCGAACCCAGGATCTCATGCTCAGCAGTCGCGCTTGCGACCACTCGACCATCGAGGCAGTCCTTTTTCAGTTCTTTTTGATCATCATCATTTCAGCCGGAGTACGTCCACTGCTGGAAATAGGCCTTCCCTAAGTGCCGCCACATTGATCGGTTCCGTGCGTCTCCCATCCAGTGGATCTCCGCAACCTTCACTAGGTCATCGGTCCACCTAGTGGGAGGCCTTCCAACGCAACATCTTCGCGGTTCTTTCTTATAAAGATGTATATTTATTATTCTGCAATATTTTTATTTTCCTTTTACCTAACACGTACAACATTTCTAAATTCAAAATATATCGTAGGAGAAACAAGCAGATCTCACAAACATAGCAAGTCTCGCGTTGGCGGTTAAGCACTTTCCCATTCAACTTCCTACCTTAAAAGTCTTTTACTCCAACTCAAAGGAACTTAACATAATAAACACGTTATTTTCGCTTTTAAAACATAACGACCTCGCCAAAGGTCACAGGATAAAAGCCAGCCCCGATAAAGTCTAGAATTTTAACACAGTAATTGGGAAATTGAATTTTCATGTCGCATTTTGCCTAGACCGAGGCTAAATTTTCGAATTTGCGAGGCTATCTTTTAGGCCGAAGTGCGGTTCACAGGACAATTTTACCACTTAAAAGGTGGTTTTAAGATCGGAGTTTATTTGCGTGTCTCTGTATTTGTTTGCGGTTTTCTTTGATACCTTTGAGTATTGAAATGTTTTTTTTCCGCCCGTATTTTGAATATATGTTACAGGTAGTCAGGGGCCTGAAAGTCTGACAACCAGTCTTACCAAGGGGTATCGTAGTACCCAGTACTACTGTGTTGTTGAGTTCAGATAGACAGTCGCTCCATGTAATATTCTGGTATTCAGCTGCATCCGATTAGACTGGAAGGAAGCCGACCCCAACATTGTTGGGAAAAGGCTAGGCAAATGATGATAATTTTGAATATATGAACGTGGATTAATCAAAAGCAGAATGTAAGGATCATAGCAGGTGGCGTTTCATAGTTTCTGCCTATCTAGGTATCGCAAAGGTTTTCTCTTCCAAAGGTGAGCAATATAGTGTAGTCATTTTATGTGAACATGATTCTTAGAGGGTCAACAATGGGTAAGTGTATAGCATCCGGCACTTAGAAACAAATGCATCTGTGTAAACTAACATAGTGAAGTTCAGGTACATACAGGCACTTACTACAGGTACAGACGCTAGCACATCAAGCTAACTAAAACTGTAATTTTTTCCCATTCAACCTTGGACCTAATGCTTTAGCGATAAAAAAGTTGAAAATCTATTAAATAAATTTGACAGATTGTAGTAGCTTGATGTGCTGGCGTCTGTACATACAACAAGGTACGGTTGAAATCGAAACACAGCCATCGTAGCTGCAGCAATAGTGATATTGTTAACATAACGTACATATGACATCACACCTTTATTTCCCTGGATTTAAGACAGAGGTGTACTATGGTACACTTCCATTTTGCCAGATTAGTTTAATGCTATAATAGGGGCCTATTGCCAGCACAAATCCAGTCACCGTAGCTGCTACTGCGAAATTCCTACTGGAAAAATTCAATAACACTGACTGGCCAGGGTTTCGAACCCAGGGCCTAATGCTTAGCAGTCTGTAGCGCTTTTTTTTTTTTCGGATGTGAAATCATCAAATGACCCCCCCTACTCTGGGCGGAGCGGAAGGGAGTGTCAGACTTGTACTGACTAAAACCCATCCATGTTCCTTCTTTGCCCTTTGTGTTCCAGGGCCACGGTATCTCTTTCGAACAGTCCCGCAGCCCTGACAGGCATCGGCCCTTGCGGACCCCTACTTGTTTGCTGACATCTCTTTGAGGCGCACGTGGAACACGAACGCGCCGTCGACACGACCTGTCGTTATAAGTCGGCCGGACGGCGGGCTGGCCCATAACTCGCCGTCCACAGGCCCGCGCCTACGGTGGCCGGGAGCCACCACGTGACCCCCGACGCCCAGGGCGTCTCCCGCGGCGGCTGGGACGTGAGGTTCTTTCCCTCTCACGTCCCGCCACCTCCTTCACTAGCATGACTGCTTCGCAGAAGGTGGTGACGGCTTCCCATTCCCTCTCGCTCCGGACCATGGCTTGAACCAGGGCCGGACGCGAGAGATCGCCACCGCAGTCTGTAGCGCTTACGACCACTAAACCAACGAGACATTTACATCTTTTATATTGTTACTTATCCCTAAAACTTTTTCACAACTACCCCCACTACCACTAATTGCTATAGTCTACAAACCTGAATATTAATACAAAAGGGTTACTTTAAAGCTAAGTTCACAATATCGAGCCCATTAATCTTCAAGTTAAGGCGAGACCATCTGGTCCCCGTCTCACGCATGTTGGGAAAGTCGGCTAAGTGAGATGGGCTGCTAAAATATTCATCGCTGAGAATCTTGGTACTGGAATCACTTAAGTCAACGCATGAGATGGGGTACAGCAGATGTAACTAGTTGATTTTGCGAAAGTCTTTTATAAAAGCACAGTTGTGAAGTTTAAGGATTTTCGAGATTTGCATTAAAATAAAATGTGATACACTAAGTCGAATCTGCTTTTTACAGCAGAAGAAACTATTTTGCCATGTACAGCCTTTGCGCCAGTTTAGTCAAACAAAATTAAAACCAAATGTGTGTGTGGTTTATGATGACTTTCTGGAGCCCTGACACAGCCAGAAGGCGTCGCGGCAGACCTCGTAGAAGATGGCGGGACGAGCTGGACAGAATCAATAACCAGTAGTCCACATAAGCTTTGGATCGAAACAATTGGAAGTCATGGAGGGAGGCCTTTGTCCAGCAGTGGGATGTCTTACAGTATCTAATCACCAAACAAAATCATCTTTTTTATCTTCTGCCCTTGTCTCACGACTTGTGGTTGGCACAACACGTTTTTTCTTTAAGTTTCCCTTGTCAATTGTCATTCATTCCTTTATTCATCACTAGCTTTTGCTCGCGAGTTTACTCCCGTTATGTACGGAAATTAACCCCCAAGGACGTTCGTAGCCTATGACACTCGAGGATAATGTAGCTTCCCGTTAGAGAAAGAATTTCTGGAATCGGATCAGTAGCTCCGAAGATTACAAAAAGGTGAAATTTATTTGTAAGTTTGTATGTATAGTAAACTTACAAACTTTTTACTTCATTATGATAATAATATTAGTATAAATTTTAAATTCTTTCGTATCATTCTTTACAAAAAAAATTAGCCATTTCTTCTTCTAGTTGTTTTACCATGTCATCAAAATTGCGAGAAAAATTCATAGTTTATTTATTTAGATAGAACTTGTTGTTAGGTACACTTTTCATTTGTAAGGAAATTGAAGACAATTGAGTTATGCCTCGTTTACGTTGAAATGTCTGAGTAATTCAATACTAGGTATTCAGGTCCTTCGGGGGGTGCTATTAAAGAGCGTAGATCATAATGATGAAGAAGTCTTGTAATAAACAATAAAAGACTTGTTTTCTTATTTTCTTCGAACCTTTATTTTTCTAGGAAATCTTGTATAGTTTAAAGCCTTTTTGATGTATACAATTTGTTAAGAAAATTTCCTAAAATCACCTCATTATGTGATGCGGAGGAATGAGTATAATGTAATGAAGACAATGTTGAGTATGAATGTAGATGGGTACGTATTACAATACCGAAATTTAAAAGACCGTATTTAAAAATACCTATGGACGAAATCCCGAAAAATTAAACGCCGACAATTAGGACAATTCAACATATTTTTTATTTTTTAATATTTACCAATTTCGACTCGCCGGCCGCTGCCGCGGCACCGCTCGCTTCGCTTGCTCGGCTCGCGCGTAGTTAGTCACAGTTCTAACCTAACCTAACCTATTTAGTCAGAGTAATCTGAAACGCGGGAACTACGTCGCTGCTCTTTGGGATATCATCCATCGGTATTTCGTCCATTCGGGATTTCTTCCATTTGGGGTTCCTTTCGGGCATTTGGACATGGGTATTTTATATTTCGATATAACGGCTATCGGCATATAAAACTTTCGGTATTTTGAATTTCGTTGTTTTGGACGTCGGTATTTCAGTCATAGTTATTATGAAATTTCGGGATTTTAATACGTACCCATGTAGATGGCTATAAGAGTAGAGGAAGACCAAATAAACTATGGATGGACTGTGTGAAGGATGATATGGCTAAAAAGGAGGTGACTGCTGAGATGACGAGTAATAGAGAAGTATTGAAGAAGATGACCCCAAATAAGCTGGGTTATCCCAGAATATTCGGGGTCGGCGCAGCATGATGTATGGGCAGGAGAATGATGATGACCTCATCATGTGTATTAACATACAATGAGCTTCCAGTGTTAATATTCGTGTCTTATCTGTAGAAGAAAAAACTAACTTGAATGGAATTCTGAAAAATATAACCAGTAATTATATTACCATCTCATCTTTTACCTCACAACAGATTAAACACTCGTTATTAAAATGTAATACATGCCAGTTACAACTAAGCAATAAATTCTGGGTGAAAAACTACGCGAACCAATTATCTCATGCTCTGTTTAACAAAGAGATTTGAACGCGGCCACTAGAATGATAAAATTTAATATCACGGCCGAAGGGAGCACATTGCGGGTGTAATTTTTTCTAGAGAATTCTATCCCTAATAACCGTTATTGGTATTTTATTATTACAGTTTTTTTTTTCTCTACTTTTTCTTTTTCGACAAGAATTCGAATATGATTGTCGTTTTATTAGATTTGGGGTGTGTTTTTTTTAATACGTTTCTGATATTTTTTTATGGTTTTCTTGTAAGGGTCGCTGGATAAATTGATTAATTGAATATTTACTGGTGCTTGGTAACCTCAGACCTCAGAGAATCATTGAATATTTCAATTTGTGGCCAAGTCAAGACTCCATCACACTAGTTCAGGTACCATTTAAATATGACCAGAGTAAATTAATTATCACTACTCGGTCCTTGATGTTATTAATTTACGTTACGATTACACCGCGCGCTCGTGTTAGGACCTCAAAAGCTTAATATTTAGCACTTTGGTCGTCGGCGTTCTTTTAACAATTATACTACCTTATTGGTCTAGTGACTGACTGTCAAGCGTGAGGTCCTGGGTTCGATACACAAGTCGGGCAAAGTGTTATTTGGGTTTTCCATTAGGAATTTATCATTACGTAGCAGCCACGGAGTCTGGATTTGTGCCCAGTTGATGGGAATAGGCTCGCCCCGTATTAAATGGGACTTAAACATAACTGGCGAAATGTGGGTGTACTATTAAGTAAGGCTCTGCCTAACCATTTGGGAATTACAGGGGTGATAACATGTTATAATATGTTATGTAATGTGAAAATGGACAAATAGTTACCTATAACATGTTTGCTATTTTACCGAAAATATCCGTCAAAATAGTATCAACGATTCCAAAAACCCATGACATAAATGCTTCCGTATTTTAAACAAAATTTTCACCGGACTTAACCCTACAAAACCCTCCATCACTCAACACACACTTAACCTCCTCCAGGTCGCATATACCCTTAGATTTATCACCACATTATAACCGGTAATCACTGGTTATCGATCACAGCTGTCAGTTTCAGGCCACAGTCAATCAATCAAGCTTTTTGTCAACCTCCCTCTATTGTTTAGCTGTTTATCTTACACTGTGGCGCGACGTAATCTTTGACTCGTCATGTGAGGTTCGATGTTTGGGGAACGATTAACCTCGATCGTTTTTTGTTTGTGGTAGTGTTTGTCTTTGGTATTTTGAGGACATCTTTTTCTTTTTTGGAGTGTTGTATGGTTGATTTGTTAATGCATCAGTGTTGGTTTTCTCAATGAGTGTAATTATTGATTCTTGAGATTTCAGAAGCCTAATTGAAATGATTACCGTTAAAACTATTCTTTCTTGGAAATATTCAGGAATGCTCTTTCACCTACATATGCGCAAAAATAAACAACCAGTGTTTTTTTTTTCAGTACAAAATATCAAAAATACTAATATTAGTAAAAGGGTACATCCTTGTTGATACAGTGGTTGCAAGCGCGACTACTGACCTTTAGGTCCTGGGTTCGATTCGGTCGGACAAAGTGTTATTGGATTTTCCATTATAAATTTCTCTGTAGCAGCCACGGAGTCTGGATTTGTGCCCGGTTGATGGCAATAAGCTCGCCCCACACTTCTTCCTAAGCCTCCGGGAATAACAGGCGTGATGTTATGTTGTGTTAGTAAAATGATTTATCAATTTATTTCATTTGTTTTTCCGAAGCTCGTGGCCAAGCGGTAAGGTAAGACAACATTTTTAACACAAAAAATCTTTCCTAGCAATCAAAACTTTCAAAGACAGATAACCCTGTAAATCCATTCCAAACAAAACCTCAAAATTAACCACCAACCAGTAATAACCCTTCTAAAGCACGCTCAAACCCACAAGCGCAACCGAACCCATTATATTTCTAAAACACAATTACATAACACACTTGAAGACCGGGAGTCCATAACTTTTGCGGGCTTGCAAGCTCTGGAGCAGTTGTAAAAGCGTCGTAAAGACTGCTCAGTGTTCACCTGTTCTCCATAACGTAACACCAGAGTTAATGAACCATTAATTCGCTGGAAGAGTTAGTGCACTTACAAGGAACAATTGCAGATAAAGATGGGAGAAGTGTTTTTCGGGCCGTTTGGTTAAGGGGAGGTGGGAAATTGGATGAGGGTATTTTGATTTTTGATTAAGTTTTGTAAATTAGAGAAGGTTGGCTTGTTTCAAATCTTGCTGGCTTGTCCACCAGGCGTTGTGTTACGTGTATGTTAACACTTTTAATATGTTGATGGTCGCTGTCGTTTTGAATTAGTTTATCAATACAACAACAAAATCATTGTTGAAATTAGCCAACTATAAAACGAATTCAGACCGCCTCGTTGGTCTAGAGGTTGCAAGCGGGACTGCTGAGCATGAGGTCCGTTTCCCAGGTCGGGCAAAGTCTTATTGGGTTTTTCCATCGGGAATTTCTTAGAAGCATGGATTTGTGCCTGTTTATGGCTATAGGCTCGCATGGGACTTAAACATAACAGGCGAAAAGTGGTTGTACCATTAAGTACACCTCTGCGTAACCGTTTGGAGATTACAGGTGTGATGTTATGTATGATTTAAAACGAATCCACATTCATATTTTTATCCGGAATTTGGTATTCGATGTATTTTATGATGACAAATAAAAGGGTCAATTACAGGCTGATTGATTCTGCGAAGCAAATCATTCTAGGTAGAGATTTTTTTTTAAGCCTTTTGTTAGGAAGCACACGCCGATATCCTCATTTTAGCATTATGTCCATTCATGATACTCAGAATAAAAATCTTTACAGGAAAAATAATGAAAATCTAACAGTTATAACCTCTTTTAAATATTCATCACCTTACTATAATAAAACGAAATGAAAATTCATAATGAAATAACTTTTCCGCGATGTTGTAAAAGTTTAGAACAATTTTATTTATTAGAAAAGTTTTAACAATATGCTCAAACTTCACTACTATAGTTTTAACTATTCGCTAACTTTTCTCGATTGAACTTTGATTTACGTGAGATCTGTCACCTTTGGGAACTTTTGAAGTATATTTTTGTCAAACGTATTTTCGTTTTTGAACGTAAAACGTAAATCTTGGATGGTTGTCTTCATAATATACTAGCTTTTTCCCGCGACTAACGTGCTTTCCAAGGCACGGAGGAAACTCGGTAAATAATGGGCAGACACCCATCCACAGACCAACTTAGGCAAGCACGGCTTAACCTAAAGATCGACCCGCGCGGCTGTTAATATTTAGCCACGAGCTCCTCTCAGTAAGAAACGATTAGTATACATAGAAAAAATTGTAATAACAATTTTTTTCTTTGATTAGAATCTGGAGTAGCATAGCGTTGATTTTTTTCTGGGGGGTTTTTTCCCACTTCTTCCTACCTAACACACTGGGAAGTGTTGAAGGGCCGATGTTTTGGGGAATGTGTAATTTTGACATTCAAAAAGTTCTCATTCCCAATCTAATTTGAAGTAATGACTTTAGCTTGTCACCTGCACTTAAATCACTTTATAGGTTTTTCATTTTGAATTCAGCTCAATTTCTGTAATTGCACTTAAATTAAAAATGCAAATGAGGCCTGCTTTAAAATCAATTTAGGTACAACCAAAACAAAGAAACACAGTGTCAACATTTACTTGTTTTTCGAAGCGAACTATTTGCACGGTTCAACACGGTGCACCATCTGGAAAACGGTGAATTATAAAAAGCTGTTTGCGAACCTTGGTCCGTTGGACCGCATTGCGGTGGGCGCCGGGACGTGGTAATTACCGGTACCGACTAATTCATTACATGAACGGGTTTCGTGCACCGATTGATGGGATCAACGCAATGCAACTGATAGTTTGAGGCGAAATTTCGAGCAAGAATTAACTAGTGAATGATGATGGAATTCAACTTATACCCACTTATAACACAATAAGTTATTATATCTTCCGTGATTATTCTTTTTTTAATGAGTAATATAATGAATAATAAGCCGACCCTAACATAGTTGAGAAAAGGCTAGGCAGATGATGATGAATATAATGAATAATAATAAATCATTATTATTAGTCGTATTTCGGACCCTGTGCCCGATGCCGGCTACTATTTTTTATATTTTTAAATGTTTTTTTTTATATTACTTTTGTATAGATATATTTAAAAATGTTAATTATATGTTTAAAAATAAATAATGGAAATAATAATATTCATTATTTTGAACTCACGTGAGATCTGTCACCTTTGGGAACTTTTGAAGTGCAATAACTTTTGAAGTGTAATAACGTGCTTTTCAAGGATATAGATATATTTAAAAATGTTAATTATATGTTTAAAAATAAATAATGGAAATAATAATATTCATTATTTTGAACTCAAAATAATGAATAATAACGAAAAATATCCCTTAAGTGACAGTATAAGTTTAGTTTTAAATCGTGAAAACTTAGAACCGTGTTTGTTAATGGTTGGAGATGTGATTTATATAGGTAAGAGCTGTCAGATTGTAATTAAAAAATAAGTGCTAACTATCAGGTTATTTTTAAGTCGTGTTACCGTGAAAACTTAGAACCGTGTTTGTTAATGGTTGGAGATGTGATTTATATAGGTGAGAGCTGTCAGATTGTAATTAAAAAATAAGTGCTAACTATCAGGTTATTTTTAAGTCGTTCGTTGGTCACAATCCCAACTACTAGACCAACGAAGTGCTGAGCATGTGGTCACAGGTTCAATTCCCAAGTTGGGAAAATTGTTATTGAGTTTTTGCAATAAGTTTTATGTGAAACAAGATTGATTTTAAAGACGCCAGTTTGCATGGTGAAGGATTTATTAAAATTAAATATTACAGGCTACAGTCTGGAGAGAAATCAGGCGCAGGAGTAACGGCTTAACGTGCTCTCCAAGACACGGAGGTTTCATACCACCAACTTCCAAACTTCGTGCTGCTACTGAGAAATTCCCAATGGAAAACTCAATGAACCCAACGTGAGAATCGAACCTAGAACCCCACGCTCAGCAGCCGCGCTTGCGATCACGAAGCCAACGGAACATTATAGACTGATATTACGAACTTAGTTTTACAATTTTTAAGTATTAGCAATGCATTAAGAAAGCAAGCTTTAAGAATATATATAACCACAAATAGTGAATGTGGTGTTAGCCTGTAACTAATTGTTGCACTTATAAATGTAGCTATAAGCAATATTTTGTAAATGTATTGTGCAAAACAATAGAATTGTTCGTAAACCAAATAAAATGATATTGATATATAGTCAATGTCTACGTTACTTTCAGCCTCATTTGACTAATTGGAAGGCGTATTAAAAAACAAGTTGCAATCATACTACACCAAGTGTGTAGTATGATCGCAACTGCACTCTCTTAAGTTCCGCTCACTTTGATACAAGTTCCTCTGTTTGAGTTGCCGATAGCTAACATTAATATTGCTCGTTTGCTGGTCTTAGAATGTTTAGTCTGTATTACAGCTTGTTTTAGCTTATGTTCACTGAAGTTCGCCTTTATACGCGCGACGTTACACATCACTAGATCAACGAGGCTTACAAAAACATGAAATAACCAGAAAAAAATCGCAAAAGCCTTGCTCTGATTTTAACATAACATATCCCCGAAGGGTTTAAGGCAGAGGTGTATGTACCTAATAGTACACTCACACCCGTAATTGAAGGGTTAGGCAGAGGTGTATGTACCCTAATGGTACACCCATACCCGTACATTGAAGAGTTAGGCAAAGGTGTATGTACCTTAGTACACCGATACCCGTACATTGAAGGGTTAGGCAGAGGTGTATGTACCTAATAGTACACCCATACCCGTACATCTCATACTGTCATTAAATTCCAGTCATGTCTAATGTCTAAATCACAGACAACTTGGTTGAAGTGTACGACACTTCTTGTTTACCTACTGAAAGTGATACAGGGTGTACCAAGACCCTTAACGAAGCCTTCAACCAAGCATTCTGTACATCAAACCAAGTAACTTTACACAAAAATTATTGCTGGGAAACGCCTTTTTTTTGGGTGGAAAATCACGTTTTACGGTAGGACTCAATGTAACGCACTCAAAACATTGTGCTGATGGATACATTGAATAGTACGGGGGTCGTGGAGGTGTTTAAAGTCAAAGGTGTTCAAAATCTTACAATAAAAAAAGTATTAAAAAAAAAGCTTGTGACTAGTAACTAGAAGGTTCCCAGGTAATGTCTAGAACAAAAAAAATATCGCAATGACGGGCAGAACAAGACCCTATAATAAAATTAAAAAGTAAACAAAAAAGCTCTGTGTTCAAAAACCTCTTCGAAGATAGTTTAAGTTTCGTTTTCTTAAAAAAAAGAGAATTGTTAAGTGTCTGGCTTAATGCAATTAAAATGAGTTCATAATGATGTTAGTTTATGTACTTTAATTAATTCGAATTTAATTTACAATAAGTGAGTTTATCTTTTTTTTAAAGGTTTTAAATGAAAATAATTGGCTAAGCGAAATTAAAAATAATAATATTGTATCATTGTTTTAATGAGTTTTTTTTAAGTCGTGCTTTATTTTTTTTATGTTTATAATGAAAAACTGAATCATTCAGTTGGATTTTCAGTTGCTACATTCCAGTCTCACATTTTACTTGCGGTCTCGGTACATTATATTATATATTAAAAAAAAAAAAAAAAATTGTAAGATCTCAGCTTGTTAAAGTAAAAGAAAAAGATTTTTTATTGCTACAATTTGTTAATTTTCCTTAATGAGAAAATAACCGAATTATATAGGTACACCTTCCTCATGCTCTTTTATGGCTAAGGTTTTCGTTCGTTTTCGCAACACATGTCTTAAACTTTTCTATTTAGTAGTTTTAATTTGTTTCTTTACATTTTTTATTTCTTGAACTTTTTATTGCTGAATTCCCCTAATCTAAGCTAAGAGGAGTCGCGGACAAAAGCTAATACTAGTATTTGATCATTTCATTGTCCTATTTCGTTCTTTTAGTTTGAAACTTCAAACATAACATAACGGCTGTAATCCCCAAAGGGTTAGACAGAAGTGTACCTAATAGTACACCCACATTTCGCCAGTCATATTTAAGTCCCATGTAAAAGGAGGCCAGCCTATTGCCATCAACCGGGCACGAATCCAGACTCCGTGGCTGCTACTGAGAAATTCCTGATTAAAAAAACCCAATAAGACTTTGCTCGACATAGAAATTGAACCCAGGACCTCATGCTCAGCAGTCACGCTTGCGAATGCTAGACCAACGAGGCAATCAAACTTCTTGAAGTTGAAATTTCACTTCATATGAATAAAATCCGTCTCTAAGTAAGCTGTTTACAAAACCAAAAAAAAAAATCTAAGATCCCAGCTCAGTCTTCCCAGGTTACATCCAAATATAGTAATAACAAAGAATTCCTGGACAGCTGCAAATCCAGAGGAAACGCGGGAGTTCAGACACACCCATCATGAGACTTAACGCCCAACGCGGCGTGATCCTTGATTTCCCCCGGGGCAGCGGTACTGCGCCGGTTACAGATGTACTAGGATTTGGATACGCTATCGCTGGTTTTACACAGCTGTGTTTGTGTGCTTGGGAGTGGTGTTCCGTCGCTTCCACGAGCAAGTGCCACATGAAGTAACATAGAGCACAAGTGAAGTGTTGTAAGGGGCTATTTACTAACACAATTAGTATTTTATTATACAAATACAAAAATATACAGAGATAGCTGTTTTTGACAGGAAAGAAAAATTCGAGTGCGAGCAGGGTTTGAACCTGCGACCTTCCGATTCAGTACACCGGATGTCTTAACCAACTAGACCATCGCACCCCGCTCACAGATCTCGAAATTTTCGTTCCATTAATAACGTCTTACGGTGACGTTAGCGCCATCTATTTAAGAAAGTATCGAACTAACTTAAACCAACACGTTGACATTGCAGTCAAATCAAACAGACAGACAGAGATACAGAGATAGTTTATTGTCACAATTAGCATATTCAGTACAATTAAACGTGTTTAGAGCCTCCTGTTAAGTAAAACAGTGCCTGTATTAGGAGACTCAGCGCTGCCATATCATTGTTGTATACTTATACTAAATATGAGTTACAAAAAAGTTGTGTGCTGGGACATTAGGAGTACACTTATAATTATTATACGATGTGGGTTTATAATAATTATGTTGTGGTGTATATAATGTATGGTGTGCTGTATATAAGTGTATGGTTTGTCTTTTTTATATTTATGTTAGTCAACCGGACCGGTCAATGTGGCGATACTTGGGGGAGGCCTATGTCCAGCAGTGGACGTCTTTCGGCTGAAATGACGACGATGATGATATATCTATGGACCAATGTTGCCTGACAATAAATTAATGTTGTTGTTGTTATTCATTATTTTCTCCTTAATTGATTTTTATTTCTGTTGTGTATAGTTTATTTCATCTTGTGTTTTTTATTTTATTAAACTGAACTCTGAGGCTGCTTTTTATATTTATTTCAGAAATAGCATCCTTGTTTCAACACTCTTTTAAATCTTTTCTTTCCGCCTATGAGTGGCTACGTCAATAATGTGAAAGATAGCGAAGAATAGAGCGATCCCTTCCAAAAATACTTAACCACACATATCTAACCGCATGACCATGAGCTGTACGCTCAAGCAACATTCACGTTGAGACAGTGACAACGTTAAAATAAATTAAAGAAATTGCGAATTGTGACGCAACGGTAACATAACATAACATCACGCCTGTAATCCCCGAAAGGTCAGGCACAGGTGTACCTAGTAATAGTACACCCATATTTCACCAGTTATGTTTAAGTGCTAAGTAATAGGGGACGAGCCTATTACCATCAACCCGGCACGATTCTTGAGTCCGTGGCTGGTACTGAGAAATTAATAATTAAACCTAATAATACTTTGCCAGACCCGGGAATCGAACCCAGGACCTCATGCTCAGCATCCGACCAACCAACGACCAACGACGCAGTGAGCTTGTTCACTCATGTATTTTATAATTGGCTCGACTTTCTTTTCCAAGATCCTTGGAATCATGAAATATTTAATTCCGTCGCGCATGACGAGGGCTCTCCTTATTGCGTTTGCACTTGACAAATTATATAAGAAGGCCAAGGTATTTTGATTTTTTCGGTTCACGTGGTGACGTTTAATCAGTTTCCCTTCATTCTTTAATTGAATGTCATTTGTTGATGGAAGGCAAATAGATTCCGTACAGAAGCAAGAAATGTGTTTTTGAACGAGCAAAAATGTTTTTGAAAACAATAATATTAAAAAGAAAGATACGCTACGTTCATATTGAGAGGCATTCATATCGTTGCGTTGTTACGACTGCGATAGATAATATGGAACGTGTGATACAGAAAGAGACAGATATTGCGCTGGAAGTACTTCAATTACGACAATTGTCTGAATTTGTCTGCAACAATTTGAACACGCTAGTGGGATATCTATGTACCTCCTTTTATTTATAATATCATTGTTTGTAAGAGTTACTTTCTCATTTTGCATTATATCATTATCTAGAATATCAAATCAGATTAGGTTAGTTAGCAAAACTTTGCAAACGTCATGGGTTTCTAAATAAGAGAAAATAATTAGAAACATCTCGCTACCCAATTTATCGTGACCTTGAACTAGTTCATGTTTATCATCGCTTAGTTTCCTAATATTAACATACAATTTTCCTTCATTGGCTATTTTGCTCACCGTTCTAACTATATGCCACAATATTTTGAGAACTGTTAGCTTCTTCAGTCTTGGTACAATCAATGCCTTGTCTACGTTGCTCCGTTTCTTGTCAGTTGTGTATTAAGCACTGCCAGGATCTGTTGTGTCAAATATTAGGATAGGTACTCCAGAGATTGTTTCTGCATATACAACGACATATCCTTTGAATACTGTACCAATATTCCGAGTGTATTGTAATTTAGTCCTACGGTCAAGTGGAATGAAATATGCGTTTGTTTTTTTTTTTAATGTGCACTCAGTGAATCCCCAAGCAGTGTTGGTTTCGTGTGTTTTGTTTATTCAGAATCTTCTTTGTTTTAAAATTCTGCACCCTCATTTTCTTTCGCTAGCTACCACACATGTTTCTTGCCACTAAACCCACCGAAATCTTCATAATTCCATTACCTTTGCCTGCGGGATTTAATCACTAATAACGCAAAGGGGTATTTAAATTATGCATCTGGGTTAACCATTTTTAAAATTGAGTCCAAACGCAGGACGTAGTTCTATCCTTTTCTCTCGAGTGATAGTTTAAAGAATTTTAAACATAGTTCTGTCTCGCTCACCGTAATCGTATTTAAATTTGCATATTTAAAAAGATGCCAGGAAAGCTGCAATATCCTCTCATTTTGTATGCGTTTCCTATTTTAGATGGGGAAATATTTTTTGCTGCAAAGCGAGGGGGTGACGTTTGATCTCGGTGCAGACGAAAGAGGGGTTTTAACTTCGTTTTACACTGCGCTATATTTTACTGTGCCGAGTTGTGATTGCGGAAACTCGACTGCTAGTTTTGAAAAAAGTAATTTATTTAATGCGGATTCATTAGGTACTGCTCCACTGGCCGTTTATATCTTTACAGTTTTAAAATTCATGTTTTTCATAGTATTGCCGTTTGAATTGCAGTTCTGTTGATAATAAAATGAAATCAAAAATGTATAGAAAACAAACTCTCAATTGTATGAGTTTCATACGCTTTTCGAATGTTCCAATCTGTAGCTGCAACAATAACTTCAATAAATACAGAGTTTTCTAGAACAATGCAAAAAGTATCTATTCGTATCGGACTATCCAGTTCGGCTCAAATTTCAGCCACTACGTCCGATTTTGTTCAATGTATTAGAGGAATGAGTAAAATTGTACTATCGGAGTTTGTTTGGACGAGTTGATACATTTTTAGCTCTCGAACATTGTATATGTTTAAAGGATCTGTGTAAAAGCGACAAGGAAGTTTTGTGCCATTTATGGTTACATTAGAATTCCTGAAAAACTGAAATGTCATTTATTTTAATATGACCAAGGTTGCTTTTGCTGTAGTAGTTAAGCAAAACAGCATGGCTGAAGTACTCATGCTTGAGACGTAGACTCAAAGAACTGACACCTTTAACGAAAAAGGAGCGCAAAGTAAAATATTAAAATTTGAATGAAGGAAACATCAAAGTTTTCAACGTTGCATTTTCTTTTAGGAACGAATCAGGACTATACAAGATTCTTTTTAGCCTCGCAGAGGATCCGAAAGCTCTTTTATCTACAGAAATTATGGAGCTTCGTTCAAATTATGGAATATTTGCTGGAGAAAGTAAAAAGGATAAAACGTCTTCGTGCGGTGAGGTTTTACTTAGGTCTGTGTTTGTGTTCGTAGCTATCAACTTGATTCTGTGTACCTAATATTGTCTTAGTCATTTGGGATGTGTTTTAGTCCTGTAGATAGATACTTTGGGGATAATGCAGTTAACCTTTTTGGTAGGTATATCGAAAGTAATATAACTCTCGTGTGTCTTTTGACATTTTTACAAGCTTTTATTTAAGTTGCAATGTACGAGTATGTATGGAGGAGCTCGTGGCTAAATAATAACAGCCGCTCGGATCGGTCTTTAGGTGAAGCCGTGCTTGCCTAGGTTGGTCTGTGGATGGGTGACCATCCATTACATACCGAGTTTGCTCCGTGCCTCGGAAAGTACGTTAAGCCGTTGGTCCCGGGTGTCATTTGTAGATCTTTGACAGTCGTTAGTTAGTCAGTGGCCCAAAAAGTCCGACAACCAGTCTTACCAAGGGGTATCGTATTACCCAGTACTAACTGGGTTGTGGAGGTCAGATATACTGGAAGCCGACCCCAACATAGTTGGGAAAAGGCTAGGCAGATGATGATGATGATGTACGAGTATGTATGTGGTCGAAAATGACAACTGAATTTTTAACCAGTTTGCCCCAACCAATTAAGCTGAAATTTTGCACACACCTTTGGTTCTATTGACAATACAGTTTTATGACAGACATGATTGAACCAGGGCCTCAAGTCTGCTATTACAATTGTATCAGAATAGTCTATCATTGATTTCATAATTGTTGATTTTAACAAGTTTGGTAATCTACTAATATAAAGGCGTCATTGTGACTATCCAATGGTCAACCACTGACACTCCATTGAAAGAAATGGTATAGAATGGTAATCTGATAAATAATAAATAATGTCTAAAAATATGTAAAAATGAAATCTGGCATGAATAATTAATGTTCTTTAGTAGTAGTTTTTTTTTAATCATTTCTACTAACGGGTTTTATAGTAATGGCAATACGACAATGTAATTGTAACACTATTCTATTACGAGACCATTGACCGACCAATGATCAACCATTATGAATTTTGCAGATTACGAACTTTTAGCAAAATGACAATGGGATGGTGTTGGAATGACGAATTTATTTATTTATTTATTTATTTATTATTCCTTAACACATACATTTGTTTTAACAGGTAAGACCCAAGCTAACAAATTTGTCATAAATTGCAAAAATCCAGTCCTAAGTAACGGGACTGGGTAGAGGCACAAGTTAAACAGCAGACAACATACCAAGTGCCACCCTCTGGAATTCCGCCAAAGAGCAAGAAAATATGTCCAATCGCCGAGAGACACTATTAAGCATTCTTAATGCACACAATACAGGCAATTATAAAAATAGCAGACTTGGGCCCCTTGGATGGCCTCCTCACGAGAGAACTCCTCAACGGTTAATAGCGCGGACACGAAACTTTGTAAACACGCTCAATGTTGATAGATAAAACTAATTTGCTTCTTTTCATTTTTAATAAAAGCTTATTTTTTAAGCTTAAATTATTTATTTATTTAATTCATCAGCACCACAATAAAATATTTGACATCCGCTCACCCATACTGAGCCCACGTGGTGGATTATGATCCGCTCCCCCTCACTGCGAAGACACCTGTGCTCCAGCAGTGGGAAACATTAAACAGACGTTTGAAATATTGCAAAAACAATATTGAAAGACATTATTATTTTATTTTATTACTTTAGGTTTACCAACAATTTATCACACTGAATACAGTAACATAATACATTCTTAAAATTAAATTACAGCGCAACAATTACTTTTTTAGGTAAACACCACATACACAAAACAATAAGCTAACTTACTAAGTAATTAGCGCTAATATTCAATTAAATTAAATAAAGGCAAACTATCAAAATCAATATTTAATGAACTGTAACATAGTAAAGCTCACTGACATAATCCGATGTGACTGGAGCACTTACGTGTGCCATACGCTCCCGTACATGATGGAGTTTGAAACTATCAACTGTGTATGTACCTCCCTACTTACGAGTATATATTATCACGTAAGTTATATCGGTAAAGCTTTCCTCGGTTCCAAAGTTACTGATAACATACTTGATAGTTGGGAATAACACAGTCACCTGGCACTGTTTGAAGTTTCGAGTTAATTTTCATTACTTCAGTTGGGTATTGTAAAATCTATGAATGGCTGAAGTGTGTTGTACAAGTTGTTACTAATTATGGAATACTGTAATTACACCGGTAAAGTTGGTCTATACTCCGTCATTGCGATATCATTTTTGTTCTAGACCATTCCTGGGAACCTTCTAGTTACAGAAATATTGGGGGTTAAAGTTCCAACTTTTACACAAGTTTTCAATGAAATTACTTTAGTTTAAATACCTCCACAAGTGCCGTACTATTCAATGCATCCATCAACAAACTGTTTTGAGTGCGTTACATTGAGTCCTACCTGAACGTGATTTTTCACCCCAAAACAAAAGTCGTCTCCCAGCAATAATTTTTGCGTAGAGTTGCTTAATTGAATGTAAAGAATACATTGTTGACGGCTTCGTGAGGGGTCTGTTTACACCTTATATTGTTTTGGTTTCACAATTTAATACATAAATACATAAACTCACGACGTTTCCCCCCAAAGGTAGGCAGAACCTACAGAACGCCACTTGCTAGCTTTGGCTTCGTCTACGTCCTAGTTCACAACTCAATATTGTACATAACATCAATCAAAATTGAATACAATCACTTACTCTAAAATTACGCTAAACAGAGCGAGATGTCCAAAATAATATGACCTACCGCCATGATGGATAAAATTGGGGTACCGGACCGTCTGTACACAAATTGATCTGAAAATTCCAAATATCCATGATTCAGATGTGAACACAAGACATAGCCAACAGTGAATACAAAAGGCAAACCTTATTAAGGCATCCGTAAACTCGGATATTCGCCAAAAATCCTCCGACAATAGTTACAAGTTTATTAGAATTCATCCGAAGACTGGTACAATGCTCGTCCAACCGTGTAATGGAGACAAAATGAAAACGACCTTGTAATCTTACAAATTGGGTGCTCCGCTACTGCAAATGTATTATCTCCTCAACTTAGACTTCACTCATTCCTCAGTAATGAGTTCACCGCAGAATTAGGCGAAAAACTGCTGAAAATGTAATGAGAAAATGTATTAAATTCTTTCTAATCTTCTCAACTTTCAAGAGTGTACATTTTTTCTGAAGAAATCTTCCACAAAATTAATGAGAGGGACGTGGATTGTTTTTAAAGAGAATTTTGTTTTTTTAAACAATAATGCTTGTTTGTTTATTTATTATATTTTTCTTGGCTAGAGGTAGAATTTCAGAAACCTGCTTATTATGAAGCGCGTAATTAATTGTTAAACTTTATCTAAGAGAAACACTGAAGATGATAAGCTAGTTAAATTTAAAAAAGGGCAGTTTTAAATTACAAAAAAATTTTTTTCTTAAAAAGTAAAGATTTTTTTTTTAAAGTCAACAAATGAATTCTTTAATTTAAAACAGAAACCTTTATAATAACCGATCTTACATCGTGCCAGGACCAAAAGTTTTAACATTTAAACGGAACAAAAGCAAAATCATCCAAAAAGGTCCCAATACTGCCAATATATTCGTTATTATTACTCTAAATGTAACAAAAAGGACACCAGGCCATCCAATATTAAGCACCCTAAAACATCTGCAAACTCTGATCGACCCTCGATGATGTCTTTTAACGCCCAAAACCACTTAACAACTTACCAATATTATAGCAACCTTCATAGTTAACGCCGACCCAAGGCTAATCTCTTATTAATTCTGACAAAGTTACCGAACTCCCCATCAAAGCAAAACCCACCTTATCTTTGGAAGATAGAGTCGTAGAGGTTTGTATGGAAAAGTTTGCACAAAAGTCACGAACTATAGAACTTCTCATTGTTTTAACAGTCCCTTGAAAGCGGGAAGTTATGGCTGAACGCATCATGGGAATGATCTCACTCAATACTTCGGTAATGGTTTTTTTGGCAAAATTAACAGTGTTAAGATTTGATACGATTTCCTTTAGAAGGATTTTATTTTTTCAAAAAAAGTTAGGTAAAACTCTAGAAAAAGGGATCCAGAGATGGTTTTCGTTTTCATTAGTTTAGGCATAAAAAAGTTGTGAACTGAAGCAACAATTTGTCGCAGGTCTACTGAAAGAAATTTCTCATAAAATAAGCAGTACCTTTGTGCTCTTCTATCGTAATGTTCCTGTTAAGTATTTTGTGTGTACTTAAATTAATTAATTCGATTTGCAACTCGAAAACTCTTTTACTTAGACTACGTAGTATTATATTATCTGTGTCTGTGCGCAGTATTATATTATCTATGCCTGTCTTGGGTCCGATATTGTGGTATTAGCGGAGAAAGCGTAGAAATAACTACTGATTAAAAAAACTGTGTGAAAGTACTCGTTTTGGGCATATTTAGAATAGAATAGAATAGAAAAAAAATATTTTAGATCAGAGTCCATAGGGTTAGTAACAATTTTACTTACTTTCTAGTGTTAGTAGGTTACAGACACATACAATTATAATTCAGCGTGGAGCCGCATCCACCTCCGCAGCATCGGGGAATCCCATCAATCAGCAAACACACTGAGAATACTGTTGGTGCCGCCGCGAACACAAGTCATCAGGGATGCACATCTATTTCTAATAATGGTGGCAAGACCATCAATATTATTATCTTCAAACATCCCCGACGCACTACATATTTATTTAGTAAGACCTTTTTTCACGCTTATGGTATCTACTATGCTGGTAGCGCAAATATAATTCAAAATGTGTATCAGTACAGGGTGGGTAAAAAATCGTGGATCAAACGAAACAGGGCGTTAATTGGGGTTTTCAGGGTCATTTTTTGGTTGTTCATTTTTTTTTACAGTTAGGTTCTGAAATTACAAATAATCTTTCTTAAGACTTAAAAGATTTTGAAAAAAGTTCTAATACTCATAAATCATGGTACAATCTGTCATAAAAGCACTTTTGTAATGATGATACATTTCCTAGAAGCAACCCATTTTACTCTAATTGCCTATTTAATAAAAAGTTGGTATTTTCTTAACACTCAAGTCTCATAACTTTTAAGAAAATCAAGATAGGACTCTGCAACATAGATATTTTTACTGCAAATAACCCCAACTATCGCCCTGTTTCGTTTGATTTACAATTTTTTACCCACCCTGTATAGTTCCGACTTCTTTAGTTGTATTTTCGATTGAAAAATTGTTTGTGTCTGACCCTTCGAAGTGTTTTCAAGACATTACATTAACGTACATGCTATACAATTAAAAACTTTTGATGAACATAAAGACATTACTGTCTTTCTTTAATATAATGATTTTATTTAACGCGAGGGTTTTGAACCGGGGACTTATGAAATCTTTTTTTTTAATGTAAACAGATACTTTCAGGTGCACCTATTCTTTAAGAAAAGGTGTCTGAACCCTGAACTTATAAAGTCTCTACAGACTTTTTTGTGAACAAATAATAGCTAGACAATAGCTTGACAAACAATAACTGAATAGGAAGACTTCTAAACATGTAGTAGGTACCTACAGAGTACTCAAATTTCATAAAAACTTTCCAGAATAGCCTCGTACATCTAGTACCGTATCGGGTACTGCTTAGCACGAGGTCTAAGTTCGATTACCAGGTCATTCACAGTGTTCCTGAGTTTTACCTTCAAGAATTTCTCAGCAGTAGTTCGTTTGTATTTGTACCCGGTTGATCGTAATAGGCCCTCTATTACATGGGACTTAAACATAACCGGCAAAATGTGAAAGTTATAGTTCGAGGACATACCAGGCGTCCGTAATTCAACAAAGAATACATTTGAATTAACACAGGTACATCAAAATTAGTCTATGAAGTTAGCATTGCAGGGACCTCTTCTCGGTGAAAGGGAGAGCATTTGACTTCTTATTCCTCAATTCCATTTCATCTGATTAGCCCATCTCCTCAGATCTCAAGCAATTACGTCACGAGAACTCGATCAAACCTCACGTCAACGCAGCCATTCGGTTTCGTCGGAGTAAGCTCAGCAATATGTCGTCACCGACGCGTCGACGCCCTTATTCGTCGGAATGACGTTTTCGACGTCGACGTCGAACATCGAGCGGCGAGCGTTCGAGTGTAAATGATGTGCCAACGCTGGAATAAACGTCACTCGGCCGCGATCCGGCCAATGGGGTGGAGGTACGAATGTGGAAAATTGATTGTGATATGCTTTGATTTTTTTTGGTCTTAATGAATTGTAGGGATTGATTATTCAGAGTCGATAGTAAGCTTATCACATTTGAGAATAAGTAAATAACCTACCTTATGAATTTCTAAGAAAAATTGTAATTTTATGTTAAATTAGTTTTGATCTCGTTTGTGGGACGAACATGGCCAAAGATCACATAGGATAAAGAGGTTTGGAAGGAAAAAGAAGTCCATGGCCCAGCAGTAGGGCACTTAACAGAATTGCAAAATAAATACCAGTCAAAAGTCATCATCATCTGCCTAGGCTTTGCCCAACTATGTTGGGATCGGCTTCCAGTCTAACCGGATGCAGCTGAATACCAGTATTTTACATGGGGCGACTGCCTATCTGACCTCCACAACCCAGTTAGTGCTGGGTAATACGATACCTTTTGGTAAGACTGGTTGTCAGACTTTCGGGGCACTGACTACATGTAACGACTATCAAAGATCTACAATAGACAGCCGGGACCGACGGCTTAACGTACTTTCCGAGGCACGGAGGAAACTCGGTAAGCAATGGGTGGTCACCCATCCACAGACCAACCTAGGCAAGTTATCGCTCAAAAGTAGTTTTCACAAAAAGAGTTAAAAAAGTTAAAGTTTTAAAGTCCCTCGTAAAAAGAAGAATATCTTTGAGTTTTAACTGATTTCAAGTTTTGACATTAATTTGAAACCTAAGAGCCAGTCACGATCGCTTACAAAGCTTGGCTTTCTTATTTTTTACCTCGTCTTTGAACAGGGGTTCAGTTCACTGTTAATTAGTTTTAATATAACCCTTTTTGTTATTTAAACTTAATGAACTATAAAATTACTAGCATTTGTGCGCGGCTTCACTCACGTTAATTTAGGATTTTACAATTAATTCACGTTGTACTCTGCTTGTAATAATACAATTCAATCACAATTCGAAAGACACGTGGCGCCATTTATTATCATCAGAACGTTATTGTGGTGTTCCTCGGCAACAGTACCTAATTTTTTTCGGGACGTAAGGTACCTATGTCCGTTTCTGTACACCTGACAACGTATATGCAAAATTTTAAGATGATCGGTTTACTGGTTTAAGGTCATAGCACACATATCAACTCGGAAAGGGATCGGCACCGTATTGCCTTTCGCCTCGCCGTCAAACAGGCGTCAACCTAACGTAAGCAAGCGGATCAGCAGCTCCGATACGTCGACTTGGCTACGGCTAGGCGTAGCCGCGCTCACGGCTCGCTGACGACTGGAAGTTGCCCTGTGAATGACAGCACGTGTGGCTACAGTAGTGTGCGTAAGGGTGGACTAAGAGACATAAGCTGGGGTACGGAGAGACCTAAGCGCGGGAACCACGAGCCGTAAGCGAGTTGACCACGCACAGCATCGCGGTTCGTGAGGCTGTCCCGAGGCGAGGCGATAACGTTACGATTCCGATTAGTGTGCGTTGCAGTAGGAACTTTCATACAAAGAATACTGAACGGCTCGAGTTGATACGGTGTCGGTTCCTTTCCGAGTTGACATGTGTGCTGTGACCTTTAGGCGTGAAAAGGTAATAAACAAACTTACTTTCGCATTTATAATATTATAGTAAGGATAGTTCATTACTTCTTTACACATACCATACCATACCCATACGCAACTAATATTTTGTTCTAATTAAACAAATTATACCATCCATAAATGATTAATATTAACTGGGATTGTAGATCAAACAAAATGCGTCAATAACCTACCAAGACAAACACAAGCACGTAAAGACCTCCTTTGATAGTACCTCTTCTGTACATCGTAGCTCTATGGTTCAAAGCACACTCAATTTAAATCGTGAGCTCGCTTTAGATCCTCGATTTCAATCACATATCACATGATACGTGCCGTGTGATACACCATGTTCTACCGATTTATTACAATGATGAGAGCGGTTACATATGCCTTTCTAAAGGGTCTAGACCAAGTGAGATTTTATCAGCATTAAGATGATGGATAAGTTTTAGTTTAGGAAGGGGAGGCCTAATAGCCAACAGTGGTTAATTCTGGACTGAAAAGATGATGATGATGATATAATCATGTTGGACGTTGTAGCACAAGTCAACCAACGTATCTGTGCACGCGGGAAAACATAGTACTAAAATAAATGTACCAAGTTATATATAAGGTCTATCTTTTCATACACGAAATATTTTAAGAGTAACTTCTATAAGTCGTAAAGTCGCCATAGCAATGAAAAATAAATTTTTCTGAGTGTTTTTTTTTTTACAATTTATAATAATTCTTGAGGCTTTTTGCATAAAACCTTTACTCCCATATTCTAACAATGACAGTAGGTAAATACGACGTAGTAAACTACCGTAATGGATGCTTAAAAACAAGGAGCCAGTATTTATTTTGTGGGTCAAGTAATTTTAAATTATTATTTTTTTATAAAAAAATATATTCAGATAAAAAAAAAATCCCTTGAAATGGCTTTGTTATAGCCGTTAGATGATTCCCTGAAAATATTTCGTGTATGAATAGTTAGACCCTATAATGTTAGATGCTTGACAAACAGCGCCGCCTTGAACTGCACGGTCATGCTGTAGAAATACGAAACGCATTGAAAGTAATCTATGCTTGGCAAGGTCCTTGATTCAAGGTGGGCGTGGCCAGCGATTGCAAAATCTCGTGCATTTCAAGCTTTCTGCTATGACAGGTAGGATAATACTTCACAAAGGTTTTATTGCACTGCCTTTCTAGAACAAAAAGATACCAATTTTTATAATCTTGCAGACCTTGGTCACATTTTATAACTTTCACAGGGAAATACAACTTGTTTTCATCCACACAAATAATGCAGTCCTTTTTTTACCAGCTTGACTTTTCAATAGATTTTCTAGCTCCACGTTCAAAAGTTACAGTCCATTTGAACTACGGTTCGATTTAGAGCAGGATTTCAATCATGGGTCACAGGTTGGCGCAGTGCTGTCCGCAAAGAAAACCATTGGCTTAAATAATTTCTAAGAATAATGTGGGTGATTTTCTTTTGTTTTAAAAGATTTTCTAGAATGTGATAAACAATTAACTTGTAAAATTTTCCCTAACTCATTCACTTATCACGCACAAAAAGTGTCCATACTGAAAAGACTGAGGTCACACATCTCGTCAAGAACATTGTGTGTGTCACCGGTATCAAAACGAAATAAAGACAGGAACATGTGTAAGTGCAGTAGCGTGAATCCAAAGATTTTAATATTTGCATAAGAATAACAATATCTATCCATGTAGAGGACAGATATCAATGAGATGACCATCACTGATCATTTTATGAACCTCGATTTTATTTTCGGTACCTCTCGGGGCTCTGTCAGGGATGTGGTATTAGACATTCTCTAGAGGTATTTTTAGGATAGAATATGAATAAATTGAACCCAAGAAATTGAATTGAACCGGAAGTCGTTGCGTTGGAAGGCCTCCCACTAGGTGGACCGATGACCTGGTGGAGGTTGCGGGGATCCGCTGGATGCGAGACACTTGGCGGAGGCCTATGTTCAGCAGAGGATGTCTTTCGGCTGAAATGATGATGATGATTAAATTACCTTTATCATTGAAACACAAACAAGATCCTAGATTTTCTATTAAAAATCCGTTTAAACTTAAAGGACCTTGTTATATTCCTTTTAGTATAGCTTCTTAGCCTGTTTTATGTCTCAAAACAGTACTCCAGGCGATAATTTAACACTAAAATTGTTTAGACGTAAAGATAATGGCTACAAAAACTTAATATAGTACTTAACAAACACGTTAATTCACTATTAAGTTTGAATTTGATAAGCCTTTGTTAGCCAGGCTGAAAAATCACATGAACCTGCTACTTAACGTCATTGCTACTAGCTGTGCCCCCGACCTTCGTCCGCGTAAAACTTTTATTAAAATATTACTTCCCAATTCAAATCGGATTTTGTTGTAAATTTCAAGGGTTTTAATTTTTTTAGCACGCAACCCTAATACGTTTTCAAAAATAAAAGTAGCCTGAGTTACTCCTTATAACATCAGCTATCTGGATATCTGTTTATCCCGTCAAAATCGGTATAGCCGTTTCGAATTAGCTGGAACAGAGACAAAAATTTAAAAAAAAAAACGTTTTTGTTGTTATAAGTACCGTATATAATATTTTCATATGCATTCACGAATTTTTTTTAAAATTACAAGCAGACACTTCAATTTTATTTATTTGTATAGATACAGACTAGGCTTGGTAAAATTAGATTACTGGGTAATTGGTAATTTGTTATTAGCGCGTTTATGGCAATCTATATTGAATCGGACTGGAGTATGGCTATATATGAGTTTAGAATTCAGTACCGTCCATCAGTCCCTGTAACGAGAACAGAACAGAACACGCAGTACACGATATAAAGTGTCCTATTGATTGGGAAAAAGCTGCACGTTTACACTGTCGCGTCAAGAGTCATCTATGAACATATCTGACTAGGTTTCCCTCGAGCCTAGATTTTTGATCAGTAGGTATAAGTTGGTTGTTATGTAGGGAATAACATAACATAACATCACGCCTGTAATCCACGAAGGGTTCGGCAGAGGTACCTAATAGTACACCCACATCTCGCCAGTTATGTTTAAGTCCCATGTAATAGAGGGCGAGCCTATTACTATCAACCGGGCACAAATTCACACTCCGTGGCTGCTACTGAGAAATTCCTGATGGAAAAACCCAATAACACTTTGCCTGACCCTGGAATCAATTCCAGGACGTCATGCTCAGCAGTCGCAGTTGCGACCAGTCGACCAAATGAGACAGTCAGGAAATCAGAAGAAGAAGTCAGAAAAAGAACGTAGGTAGGATTAATGTAGGCATAATCTGCGCTGATCGTTAACTTTAAATTTTATATTTTATTCATTCGCTGCGCGTCGATGAAAAAAAAAAGAAACAAAAAAAAATACAATAAAAAATTGAAACATTTTATATTGTTCGGGTTTGCTCGTACAGTTATGTTTGCCTCATACCATCACAAAAACACTCCTGACGGTCCTATCATTATTTACAGCAAGCACATTTTTCAAGGTCTGTCAAGAAAAACCCATAAGGGTTTCTTGTTAAAAAACTACTTGTAAATTCAAGCACTCTATCCTCTTTATCGATAGATACGAATCATAGTATTCTTTTACGTTGGTGTGACTAAAACTATAAAGCTACTAAGCTAAAGAGCTACAACGCGACCACAGTCTTACAGTTAAAGCTAAGACATCACGGATAAGCCATTCATATCTTCCCAAGTTACTTACGGTCCAAGAGAGCCAAACTTAATACATTTTCCATTAAGCACTGATTACTTGAAAGCTCTTCGTCGTCACGTAGTGGAACAATGCAGCCGTTACAGAGGACAGTATTGATGATGTTGGTACGCGTGATAGCATTGAAGATGACACGTTTTCAGGTGATTGACCGGTGAGAATACAACTTAGAAATATTTTTATACAACATTATTTTTAGTATATGCGACACCTGAATATAGTTTGTTCAGAATAAGTAACTGAATCGATTCCAATAGTTTTTAAGCCATGTTGTGTGTCCCAAAAATATTTAAAAAAGGTTACAAGTTGGACACCGAGCGACACTAAGTCCCTACCGCAATCATTTAGGTACCTACTGACAAATTATTATTATCAATGAGCTCATTATCAATGCTCATTATAAATTACCTCAAGACGACGCTGGAGGCGCGCGCGCGGCGGCGCCGCGTGCTGACCACATTTTTGTGCGGACAACCAGGTAACAGAAGAAGCTTATAACTTTGAGATTTTTCATAATACAGTTTTGAAATTTTGTACTTAGATTCTTTACATAAAATACCAGACACGTGTTTCAGGTTTCGCATATACTAAAACTAATGTTGTAATCCATTATTATTGCCGCCACTTTCAGACTTTCTCTTATGAAATGAGTACTTAAGAGAAAGTCTGATGGTGTAAGTGTGAGGTTGATGCGGAGGTATGAGGAAAGTTTCGATTATGAATGTGGATGGATATAAGAGTAGAGGAAGACCAAAGAAACGATGGATGGACTGTGTGAAGGATGATATAGCAAGAAGAGAAAAGTATGGAAGAAGAAGACATGCTGCGCCGAGCCTAAATTAATTTAGATAAGAGCAAGATAATGATGAAACCCACCAGAACTATTACTGACGAGAGGTTGCCGTTAGGCGCGAGCTGAATGAATGCCGAATACTGTTCAACAAATACTTCTAAATGCGTCGTTTATCTAGCAGTCGCAAGCGCGACTGCTGAGCATAAGGTCCTGGGTTGAATTCCAGGTCGGGAAAAGTGTTATTGAGTTTTTCCATTAGGAATTTCTCAGTAGCAGCCACGGAGTCTGGATTTGAGCCTGGTTGATGGCAATAGGCTCGCCACCACATGAGAGTTAAACATAACTGGCAAAATGTGGGTATACACTATTAGGTACACCTCCTTCAGAGATTACAGGTGTGATATTATGTATGTTAAATACTTTTTTTTTGGAATGGGAAATCATCAAATGACCCCCCCCCCCCACTCTGGGCGGAGCGGAAGGGAGTGTCAGACTTGTACTGACTAAAACTCATCCATGTTCCTTCTTTGCCCTTTGTGTTCCAGGGCTACGGTATCTCTTTCGAACAGTCCCGCAGCCCTGACAGGCATCGGCCCATGCGGACCCCTACTTATTTGCTGACATCTCTTTGAGGCGCACGTGGAACACGAACGCGCCGTCGACACGGCCTGTCGCCATAAGACGGCCGGACGACGAGCTAGCCCATAACTCGCCGTCCACAGGCCCGCGCCTACGGTGGCCGGGAGCCACCACGTGACCCCCGACGCCCAGGGCGTCTCCTGCGGCGGCTGGGACGTGAGGTTCTTTCCCTCTCACGTCCCGCCACCTCCTTCACTAGCATGACTGCTTCGCAGAAGGAGGTGACGGCTTCCCATTCCCTCTCGCTCCGGACCATGGCTTGGACCAGGGCCGGACGCGAGAGATCGCCGCCAATCGCCGCTAAGCTGTATGTTAAATACTAATGCAGCGAATGTTCCGTACTCAACAAGTATGAAGCCCCACTCATGTTCTCATAAAAAACCCAATCCATAAACGCTCAACCAGAATTGCTATCAGTAAAAAACATTTTATTTTTTCCTCCATTACGAACTTTACTGCTGCCAAACCTCATTTTATCAATGTTTAAACAGCATTATCAAATGAAACCGTTTGAAACTCGTGGGTAAGAAAAACGCAATAAGTCGAGTACTTAGAGTTAGCGGTCTTGTACCACGTAGTGCCTTAAGTGAGCCTGTACGTGATCACTGAAGTACTTATAACGTACTTAGGTAGGTATCTATATTGTAAAAGGGTGGAGAGAATCTTGGAGGATGAGGATTGTCTTTATAAAGAGTTAAGTAATTTTTTTCAGTTGGCTTTGATTATCTTGGCAGTTAGGTACCAAACGCAATATTAAGAAGTTTATGGCTTTGGTGGGTTTTTCAAAGTGGTGTAACTGATTCTTAAATAGAAAATTACTTCCTTGACGTTGAGAAAACGTAGAATTGAAGAATTGAAAAAATGAAGTGCATTTTTTAAGTTTTCTTTTGTTTTTAAGAAAACATTGCCCTCACACTAGAAATTTCTCGTGTATCGTGGGTGCGTTTAAAACTTTGAACTCACACACACAAACAGCCAGACCCGGAACAACTACATGCTACAATATTTGTATGGCCTACAAAGGCCATACAAATATTTGTTTCGTGCGGGGATCGAAGTCGCAACCCATAACGCAGCAGCCAGTAGCCAAGTTACTGAGCCAACCGTGCCGTCAAAGTATAAACATGCAGATCAATGGTCACTTAACATGGTTCTAATGCTTTACTCCTTAAAGTAAAGTTTTGTTCTGCAGAGAGCAATATTAAAGAACGAAATAATTTAAAAAAAAACATAAAGAATTCCAATAAAATCGTATCGATGTTTCCTAACACAATTCAAATTCCGAACTGAACTTCAAACAAATAAACATCGTAAATAAAAACATCAATTGTTTTATCGATGACAAATAAACATGTTCTCGATTCACAGTCAATCGTGAGTCGAGACAAATTCCTCCGTTCCTCTGTTGTCTGTACATCGGTAATTTACCCTTTTTTTACTAACTCAACCAGATTTCTCAGACTATCGGACGTGTAAGGCTGCGTTCTTATGTGGCGTTTTTTGAGATAGAACTGTGTGAAACGGGCATAATTTTTTTTTAAGTTTCTTCGTGACTCATCAGTCTCATCTTTCCTAACATCTGGAAAGGGAATAAGAAAAAAAATCATGAATAGCTCTCATAGCTCAATTTTATGTGTTAATCGCCATAGTCTTGCGAAAATGAAGCCTTAGGCTGGGTTTCTACCAGAGATGACCGAGGATGAGTACGAGGGATGTGTGTGGAACTAACCAATAATGTCGCTTCTTTTTCACATCTTGAGATATGTTTTTCACATCTTGAGATATTGGTTAGTTCCACAGACATCCCTCGCTACACATCCTCGCTCATCACTGGTGGAAACGCAGCCTTAAACTAACATATCTTCAACAAATCTTAAATAAACTTTTAAATCGATCCTTCTGGAACACGGACGTCAAGGAACCGAGTTAAATAAATAGAAGCTACATAAAGTCCCTTCATTTCAGTGAAAAACATAAACTTAAAAAAAAGTTGTTTAAACAAAGAACCAAAAGAAAGAAATCGATTCGGCTAGACGAGGAAACGCTTTAATATTAAAAGTAAAAGAACATTAAGTACCTATTGGAAAGAATCTGTACACAGAAGCTTGGTATTCTACACAAATAAATAAAATTGAAGTGTCTGTTTGTAATTTCAAAATATCAGTTTTTTACTGAATGCGTATGAAAGTATATTATGCGGTACTTATAACAAAAAACCTGTTTTTTTTAGTTTTTGTCGGTCTGTCTGTCTGTTTCGGTTAATCTCCGAAACGGTTGAACCGATTTTCACGAGACTTTACTGGCAAATAGCTGATAAGGTCTAACATAGGCTACTTTTATTTTAGAAAAAGATTAGGTTTCCGTGAAAAAGAATTCATACCCTTGAAATTGTAAACAGAATCCTACTCAAAGTAATATTTTTCGAACGAAGGTCGCGGGCCACAGCTAGTTCTACAATAAAAATTAACCTCCAGAATTGAATATAAGACAGTTCAATGAAGAAGAATGAAAGCTTAAGGAATATTTTGTAAATACATACACGCGTAAAAATTTGTGAGTTATGCTATTTTTGTAAGGCACGTGTAAAAAGTCTACACGTGTTTTATGTTGTTCTAATAATGATCTTTTGTTTTAAGGCTTGGTAAAAAAAAAGAAAATTTCCCTAAATTCCTGAAAAAAGTTGGAACGGATTCAAATGTCACTGCTAGCGGTATTTTAATAAATTATAGGGCTAACAACAGGATGTAAAGTTCGTTATCCCTCATAGAAAAGAGAGAATGCTCCGACCAGACAGGTGTTGTGTCTAGTGGGCTACTGCACGACCGTTGTTGTCGGGTTTTCTACATAATTTTAAACGTTTTATATCATCGGTTTTAGTGTTTAACATCGATAGATCGTCGATCGATAGGTGTGGTAACACCCTAAGTCGCGTGATAACTTTAATAGCGCGATTCAGAATTTATTTTGATGTTTTTTTTATTTATTTTTTTCGTTTTTTTTTTGTTTTATTTTACTACCCCGTTGGTCCAGTGGTCGTAAGCGCGACTACTGAGCAGGAAGTCTTGGGTCCGATTCCCGGGTCGGGCAAAGTGCTATTGGGTTTTTACAACAAGAATTTTTGTCAGTAGAGCCTGGGAGGATTTGTGCCCGGTTGATGGCAATAGGCTTGCCCCCTATTACATGGGACTTAAACAAAACTGGAAATGTGGTCTCTGCCTAGCTCTCCGGGGATTACAGGTGTAATGTTATGTTAATGTTATGTTCTTCATTTGTGTCATAGATGACGCTGTAGTACTTTGTTGCTGTAGTACTTTTTGTGATGTCCGCTACAAAAGCGCAGAGTGAGTTATGAATGTGTTTGTGTGCTGCGACAGTCTAGCTAACATCGTCAAGTAATCATAGTTCACATCTCGGCAGAGTTGAAAGGACTCTGCCAAGCTTTGCCAAGTAGTAATGAGGGCTATAGTTTTTAATCTCACCAGATATCGCCACTGGGGAGTAAGGTCCTGTCTTCTATTTTATACTTTAATAGACAGATAAAATTGCTATTGATAGACAATCTCTCTCAAAGGGTAGATAATTATTGGTTGCACGAAAATAAGCTTTATCATGCTGCAAACTAAATTAATTATTAATACTCCAAAAACTAAAATAATACTCCAATTCATTTACAAATCAGTAGAAGTAAAGCGGAATCCTATTCGTATATTTTGTGGCAGCTTATAAATGGTAATAGGGCTTTGCCATGAGGGTCGTGACATTTAGAAAATTCATAAATAAGTAGAAAAGAAATGGCAAGATTTGTGAATAAAATGTAACGGAAAAGATTACTAGAATTATTCATCTTTATCTGCCTAGGCTTTTCTTAATTATGTTGAGGTCGGCTTCCAGTAACAGGATGTAGCTAAATGTCAGTATTTTACATGGAGCGACTGCCTATCTGACCTGCACCACGCATTTTTTTTGGCCTGAACTGTCCCACTACTGGATAAAGGCTTACAAAACCCAACTTACTAGATTTGATATATCTTGTTTTTCTTTTTAATTATATCATTTTTACAAAGAATTCTAAGAGAAAATAAAACCTGTTTACATCTACAGCTATGCACAAATATTATTATGAAGAAGCTAACTTTAGCATCCGACAGAGGTTTTTTGTCGCTGATCTGGCTCATCATACTCTGATCTGACCCAATTAGTTCTCTAAGGCTGAGGCCAAACGAGCGTAATTTTTCGAGCTGTGAGTCGCCTGAAATGACTTGCGGAATTTACGCTGGCGACGGCGCAAAATGCGTCGCCGTGTGGTACAACTCATTTTGCGTCGCCGTGTGGTACAAACAGGACTTTGGTATGAAACCGAATGCAGCGTAAATTCCGCGACTCACAGCTAAAAAAATTACGCTCGTTTGGCCTTAGTCTAAAAACCGAAAAAGACAATACTTCAGAGCGTAAAAAAAACTGAAAACTGTTGCAGCCAGCAAATAGCCAAGAATAACTCCATGTTAGCCACTTTTACAAAAAAAAATTACCGGCAAAAAATTCCCAGCGTTTTCCCGCCAAATCTATAACTGGACTAAACCAGTTTCGTCCCGTCACGCCCCTCGAAAACGGGACACAAAGGGGCACTCCGCAATCACGCTGTTTGTAAATCTTTCACGTAGGCACGTGAGCCGGAATATTGAGTATTGACTCACACGGCTGCATACTAAATAATAATCGCGTTGCCTACTAAATATTGTGGTAGCCTGGACTAATGTTATTGCTATCACGCTTACCCTGAGGGGGATAGGCAGAAGAGTTTATTAAAAATCTTTGCTTTCGTCGAAGACTTCTCCGTGCGTGTTTGTCTTTGTTTGTGACTAAAGAGCATCGGCAGTACCAGTACGACGCCAAGTCTAAATGCACATTTAGATTTCGTGTTAATCCTTCTTTTGTGAAGTTGGTTGATTTCATTCAGACAGAGCTCGTGGCTAAATAATAACACCAACATCTTATTCTCTTCCGTTTCTACACACTATTGTCTACATTTCTTTTTTTCACTTCTCCTTTTGAAGGTCTGCTGGCAGAAATTTCTTACGAAATAAGCAGTAACTATGTACTCAAGTATTAAAATGTAATTTTCCTGTGTTGCATTGTGTGTACATAAACAGTAAAATAAATAAATAACATTCGCACAGATCAATCTTCAAGGTTAAGCCGCGCTTGCCTAGGTCAGTTTGTGACCGTTATAATATATCAGGTTTCCTCCGTGTCCGTAGTCAGTGGCCCGAAAGTCTGACGACCAGTCTTTGCAAGGAGTATCGTATTACCCAGTACTAACTGGGTTGTGGAGGTCAGATAGGCAGTCGCTCCATGTAAAATACTGGTACTCAGCTGCGTCCGGTTAGACTGAAAGCTGACCCCAAAGAAGTTGTGAAAAGGCTAGGCAGAAGATTAGTCATTATGGACAAAAAACCTGATCTTGAAAAAAAAAGCAAAGGTAATATAACAAGTTCTTAAGATGCTACTGGAGTTCCAGTCCCTGAAAATCCTTCCCATTTACCATGGCAACAGCGTCATTACCTTTAAACGTCCTTCCACTCACTTCACCTTAAACTTCAACATAATCTCTTTACCTACGCACGACTTCAGAAAAACAGATTTCCTCTTTTAAAGATATATTTACATACGTAGGTACATCAACATCAAAAGTATGCGAGAATTTGTCTCCAAACTTATTTAATGAGGGTTACTCATTAATAATTAAAAGTCGGACGATTCGAGGAGACTCGAGCAGAAATTACTTTGAAAGTTAAGTTGGAGCCAAGTTTGTTTATTTGATGGAAACATATTTCCAGTCATTTATCTCTGAGAGTTGGTTAAGGATTTGGAGAATGGAAGATTTTGTAACTTTTTTTTTCGGACGGGATATCATCAAATTATCCACCCGAGCCGCACAGGGCGGACCGGAAGGGAGTGTCAGACTTCTACTGACTAAAAACCGTCCATGTTCCTTCTTTGCCCTATGTGTTCCAGAGCCGCGGTATCTCTTTCGAACAGTCCCGCAGCCCTGGCGGGCATCGGCTCTTGCGGACCCCTTCCTGTGTGCTGACATCTCTTTGAGGTGCGCGAGGGACACGAACGCGCCGTAGACACGGCCTGTCGTCATAAGACGGACGGATGGCGTGCTAGCCCATTACTCACCGTCCACAGGCCCGCAGATTTTGTATCTTTGAGTTTGGATTGGGGCTTCATATGAATTTTAAGCTTGATAGAGGAACGTTTGGAATAGTGGACTGTATGAGAAGTATAGAAGGCTTAAAAGATACCTAATAATAAAAAGAATTATGGTGTTAACTGGCTAAGACTTAGATCCTTGATTAGAACAGACAATTTGATTCCTCCACTAACCTTTAGCTTCACCCTTGTCCTGGTTTGGATCAAGCTTGCTGATGCAGCTCGCTGCCGCGTGGTTGGATGTGACGTCACTTTGGGCTTCTAGAAAGTCTTTCGGGATCCAAATAGTAGGCACACACAAATTAATGTCTAGGATTGTTCTGAAACGATCAGAAGGCACTGTATCACAATAGTAGACGAAAAGTCAGGTTATACAAGGTGGTAATCGAGACTTTGGCGAGCACGGCAATGCGAACCTGCTTTCCCTTTCGGTAGTCGAACGTCGATTCAATGCAACACCAAGATGGCTGCTCATCGCCGACACTTCACCAGAAGTGAGAGTAGAAGGCATAAAATTAATGGAGCTTAAAACTACCTTAAACTAGACAAGTATCGAACAATACCAAAACAATGCTTTCATTCGTGAACACAAATCAATAATAATCAATAATCTCTATTAAACAAGAAAGAGTTTACAAACTTGTGCGAAGTCCCTGACTTCTCTGCTAGGCGATTTAACCGTGTTACAAGAGCCAGTGCCCTCTTCTAGGAGGAGATATTATAGAATCTTATGCAATAAGATTCATCATCATCTGCCTAGAGTTTTCCCAACTATATTGCGGTCGGCTTCCAGTCTAACCGGATGCAGCTGAATACCAGTATTTTACATGGAGCAACTGCCGATCTGACCTCCACAACCCAGTTAGTACTGGGTTATACGATACCCCTTGGTAAGACTGGTTGTCAGACTTTTTGGGCCACTGACTGCCTAACGACTGTCAAAGATCTACAAATGACACACGGGACCAACGGCTTAACGTGCTTTCCGAGGCACGGAGGAAACTCGGTATGTAATGGTCGGTCACCCATCCACAGACCAACCTATGCAAGCACGGCTTAACCAAAAGATCGACCCGAGCGGCTGTTATTATATAGCCACGAGCTCCTCATCTTATGCAGTAAGATTAAAAAACAAATAAAAAAAACTATGTAACAATGAGAAATATATTTATAGATATTAAAAGCGGTTAAAAGAAGCCTGTATGAGAGTGTTTCAGTGGCTGTTTGTGCCTGAGTGTGAACGTGTGTATTATGATATGGAAGTAGCGCATTTCTGTTAAAGTAGAACCATTATGATCCCATAGTTTGGGCAAAGGCACTCGCTCTGTGAGAAGGAGTGGAATAAAATCCACCACAAGTAGCCTAGATTTTGCTAGACACATGTCTTCAAATTTCCAGTTCGAGGACATGCCGGTTTCCACCGTTTAAAGAATCATGCTGCAGCGAAAAGATTTGCCAGAATCAGCTACCAAATTCGAACTAAACCAAAAACACGCTGACTTACATAACTATCAACACACGTAAATTCCTAACTACGTGGAAACTACAATAGTTTACCACTATGACTAGAAAACTATTAAATGTTTTGACCGAACCGCTCCAAACACTACTCGAGAACAAACACAGCTCCAGAACTACACCCTTTGAGCGGAACTTTACGAATAGAACCTGACCGCTAACATACGTCACAAGCGACGATTAATCAATTAGCTATCGAATTCTGCGGAACCCTTGTTTATTTCACGACGACATTTTAGGGGGTATGCGGTTTTTGGATTGGAGATTTCTGTTTGTGGAACCCTGATAGGATTTATGGGGATTTTAGAAAGGTCACTGGGTCAAATTAAATTGGCCAAGTTGCAAATGTGGTGGTTCTACAGTTATAATGAGAGTGTCAAGTGAGTACCTCTAACATCATCATCATCACATTGGCAGCCTTGTATCACCTACGGCTGAATTCAGACCTACTCCTTTTTTTTCTATGCTTACCTGGTCTATATAAGTGAAGCAGCACTACAAAACGTACTACAGCGCCATCTTCGACACAAATACAATATTAGTTTCAGTATATGCAAAACCTGAAACACGTGTCTAGTATTTTTATGTAAAGAATCTATGTACAAAATTTCAAAACTTTATCATGAAAAATCACAAAGTTATAAGTTTGTTCTGTTACCTGGTCACCAAGCGGCGCAGCCGCACGCGCCCCTCCAGCGTCGTCTTGAGCTCATTGATAATAATAATTTGGCAGTAGGTACCTAAATAATTGCGATAGATACTTAGTGTTGCTCGGTGTCCAACTTTTTAAATATTTTGGGACAAAATATAACACGGTTAAAAAATTATTGGATCGATTCAGTTACTTAATTAATCTGAACAAACTATATTCAGGTTTCGCATTTACTAAAAATAATGTTGTATAGAACTAACATATTTTTGCCCTCGACTTAAAACCATATTATAAAACCTGACAACAACTGTCGGGCAGTAGCCCAACAGACACGACACAGTTCAACACACACCTGGTCGGAGGGTCCTCCATTTTATATGGGGGATGAAGAACTCTACACCATGTTCTTCATACCTCTATTCAAGTATCATACAGGTCTTCCCCGTAATGTTCTTTGTTAATCAATAAACCCAGACTAACGCAGTTCACTCTCTTAAGTTACGCTTCACCCTGTCCTCCACCTTCTCTATCTTATCTTTAATCAAAAGATATATCATCAATATTAACCATTATAGAGAGGTAAAGTTTGGATATAGAGGTAATCTTCAGAACTACTGATCTGATTCTGAAAATTCTTTCACTAATGAGAAGATACATTATCCCAGAGAGCCGTGGAAAAGCTAGTAAGAAATAAAAAAAGGTTTTGATAGAGGAAAAAAATCGATCTAAAACGTTTTCTAAATGCTCCACAGCTACAGAATTCACAACAACACTAATGAAACGCAAATAAACGACTAAGTGACTAAGCTCCCCAATGCATAAAATATTCGACATTATTCCTGTTTTGTCTGCGAAAAACGGTGCAAAAGAACATAGTATTGGAAATAGTTGATTTTCGTCCGTGTAATATGGACGGTATTTATTTTTGATACTGCGTCAATGGAATTTTGCGCCAAAGTTTGGCGCGTGGATTTCGGTCTTAATTAAATTCTATTTCTGACCATTGTGTCACTAAACCATGCTGCAATATAAGTCCATAGGTACTTGGGACAGAAGATACAGTTACCCAGTATACTTTGTGGAGCTCCTAGTATAATAATCAGTCTATAATGTTCCCGCTGCTAGGAGACAAGCCTCCTCACTTTGAGAGGGAATGGCCTATATATAATCCACCACGCGGGCCCAGTGCGGGTTGGTAGATGTCAAATATCTTCGAATTTTTGATTCAAGGACATGCCGGTTTCCTCACGATGTTTTCCTTCACCTTTTGATGTGTAATCTCTCTGACGGTGTCTCTCGCTCTGTGTAAGTTATTTCATCACCACTGTGATGAAATAAATTACACAAAGTATTGGGCCAGCACCACTGGGCCACCACTGCTCCTAGTAAATACAGGTAATCAGTGG
This sequence comes from Noctua janthina, assembly GCA_963576755.1. Lineage (NCBI taxonomy): Eukaryota > Metazoa > Arthropoda > Insecta > Lepidoptera > Noctuidae > Noctua > Noctua janthina. The sequence continues at coordinate 13,365,203 of OY755069.1, read as the reverse complement.
GAAAAGGATAGGTAGATAATGCGATGATGAAATTTATACTTGGAGATAAAAAGTACATGGTTTTATAGAAAAGTTATACAGCTGTAGGTCTTTTTTTTGCAACCTATTATAATGTACATCAGGGCTGCGGGACTGTTCGAAAGAGATACCGTGGCCCTGGAACATAAAGGGCAAAGAAGGAACATGGATGGGTTTTAGTCAGTACAAGTCTGACACTCCCCTCCGCTCCGCCCAGAGTGGGGTCATTTGATGATTTCCCATCCGGAAAAAAAAGAAAGGGTGTACATTTTTTTTCAGATATTTTTTTTTTTCAAAATTACAGGACTTGATTACGCAAAAGACATTTTTTTTTCATACTTTAGCAAATATGTACTCACTGGTTTTACCATTCCTATCCAGTATCCAGATAACTACAACGATAATTTTCATATCAATGGATATTTAAATAGGTAGGTATGGAAAAAGGGTGGAAAAAGACCATTTGAAGCGAAATCAGAAATAATCCGTACTGAACAACAAAGTAACTGAAATTCACAACTATTTTTGTAGCCGTTCGTTATTCCCGGCGTATTGCCAAAATTCGGAGGATTTCAAACGACTTCCAACCGACTTCGACTTCAAGAGGTTGTTTGTGAGCACGCCAATGTGGCGGGTAATGAACCGACTTCGAATCTCGGTGGTTGTCAAAGAAGAAGTTTGTATTCTTGTACTTATTTGGATAAACAAAACTGAGCTGGAATCGTGAATTGTGTGAAAAGGGTGTTAACGTCGATGACTGTCATTTCATGAGACAAAATCTAAGCATCAGTTTGATAGTGTTCTGCTTTCATGTAAGTATTAAAATATAGATAATATTACGTCGTGATAAAAAATAAGCTGGTCAGCACAGTAGAAGCTCAACTGTATGTCCACAGTGCCCTTGACAAATACTTAATTCCGTCGCTTGTGGAAGCTCTTTTGTTGCATCCAGCTTGATTATAAACTCTAAGAGGTCTTAATTTGGGACCACCAAAAGGATAAAACACCGTTTTCAAATAAATTCATGATATTTTTAACTACCTCATTGATTTTCTCGTTGGTCTTGTTCTTCGCAATCGCGACTAGTGGGCGTGAGGTCCTGGGTTCCATTCCCGGGTCGGGCAAAGCGTTATTTATGTGTTTGTTAATTTCTCAGTAGCAGCCACGGAGTCTGGATTTGTGCCCAGTTCATTAATGAATAGACTCTAAACCCCTATCACATGGGACTTTAACAAAACTGGCGAAATGTGGGTGTACTATTAGGTACACCTCTACCTAAACCTTCGGGGATTACAGGCGTGATGTTTTATTTTATTTTATTGTTTTATTGTGTTTGGGTGGCTTACAGCTAGCAATACAAAAATTAATAGCGAAGCAAACAACGGCAAGCCATTTACAAGCCTCCACAGTTAGCAATAAACTATTGTTGCACAAAGTAATAATTAAACAAAATATCAGTAACTAAGCACAAGGCACCAAGTAACAAAGAATAGAAACTTAAAATTAAGTTAAATACCTACACAAGCAGGCACGCAGGCGTAACCACCATTAAAATTCGTCATTAACAGCACAGCTTTTAGACAAGGCAGTACTAATTGTAGCTAAGCTGCTTGCAAACAAATCGATTGATGGGTGTTCGTTCATTACAACTAGGTTAAATGCTTTGATTGAGCGATGCAAAAAAGAATTGCTACGGTACATTGTGCGAGCGTAAGCAGCACGAAGAAGATTTCTCAAGCGAGAATGCCGAGGTGGAACATTCAAGGACAGCATAGAAAGAAGGTCAGGACATTCAATCTTTGATTGTGCTATTTTCACTAGGAACCGTATGTCAGATATATTACGTCGAGTTACAAGTGGAAGTAAGTGGAATCTAACGCATCGTTCCTTGTAACTCAGATAAGAGATTTTAAATTTGTAACCTAAGTATCTCGTGAATTTCCTTTGTATTCGTTCCAATCTGTCCGAATGCACGGTATAATTCGGATTCCAAATTTGGCTAGCATATTCGAGGTGACTACGGACGTAAGCACAATACAAAATTTTCAGGGTCTTCATTCTCCTAAACGAACTGGCATTACGGATAATAAATCCCAGAGCTTTAGAAGCTTTTTTGGCAATATGTTCAACATGACACTCAAAAGTCAGCTTACTGTCCAGAAAAATACCAAGATCTCTGGTGACACGAGTTCGAGATAAAGGCTGATTTGCGATTGAGTAATTAAATATTATTGATAGGTTCTTCCGGGCAAAGGTGATAACTAAGCATTTAGATATATTAAGATCTAATTTATTTACTCTACAATAGTTCACTAATCTAGATAAGTCAGCCTGCAAACGTATAGCATCATTTAGACTCTTAACTGATGTAAAGATTTTCATGTCGTCTGCAAACATTGAGTGAATGTTTGAAACACTCGCCGATGTCATTAATGAAAAGAATAAATAATAATGGCCCCAATAGTGAACCCTGCGGCACACCAGAGGGGATGGTTGACCAGGAGGATATAAAGCCACTGAGCACCACTGCTTGTGTCCTATTTTGTACATAAGACGAGAACCATCTGTATAGGTCGCCACTAATACCCAAGTCGAAAAGCTTCCTCAGCAGAATGTCATGATCGGTTCTGTCAAACGCCTTGCTATAGTCGGTGTAGATTGCATCAACCTGGGATCCATTATCCATATGCTCAGTAACAAAATCTGTGAACAGGACCAGGTTGGATACTGCAGACCTTCCCTTCAGAAACCCGACAGGACTCAGGCTAGAAACCACACTGCTGTACAACTGATTATAGCGCTCCAATACTTTAGCTAGTATACAAAGTTTTGAGATAGGTCTATAATTTTCTATTTTATCTTTAGCCCCCTTTTTATGGATGGGTGATATAAAAGCTGATTTCCAAACAGAAGGAACAATGCCTTCAGATATTGACCGTTTAAATAAAAGTGATACAGGTAAAGCTAGTTCCTCAGCGCACTTAACTATAAACACAGCAGGCAAAGCATCAGGGCCGGCAGATTTGGTTAAGTCAAGAGATTTTAAATATTTATGAACAGTCAGTAAGTCAATTTCAATTGTACCTAAGTCACAATTAGAAGCACACCCAGTCGAGTCACAGTTGGGACTTGCAAGAGAAGCGTCAAGGAAGGTTGTTTGAAAGTAATTAGCAAAAAGTTCACAAATTCCTTCTCCCGAGTCACTTCTACTGTCACCATATGACATACTCGACGGGAAATTGCTGTTCATGCGTTTGTTTTTGATATATGACCAGAAGAGTTTTGGGCTAGTGCCTAAAGCGGACTCGATTTTAGACATGTAGGCCTTATAACAAAGATGTTCAATATCATTGGCTCTATCACGAAGTAATTGATATGATAAGCGATCAGAAATATTACCGTAGACTTTAAATTTCCTATAGTGTTTAAACTTTTCTTTAAGTATCTTAATGAGCGCCGAGTTATACCAAGGTGGATATTTAAAGAGTTTACACAGACGTTGAGGGACGTGTTTATCTCTGATTTCGAATAACGTTGAATAAAAATTCCCGACAGCTTCATCAACAGTACCTTTCAATATTATGTCGTCCCAGTTAGTGCCCCGTAGGTCAGACCGAATAAGTTCGTAGTTACCTTTGTTATATTGATGCGCCATGCGCGCACTGGCGTTAAGTGACTGAGGTTGAACAGCAACAAACTGAATCAACAACGCAGGGTGATATGAATCCTCGATAGTTAGAGGTTCTAAACATGCCGAGACGGTGACGGGAGTATTTGCGAGGACTAGATCTAGTATTTTACCGTGCATGTTATTAATAAGATTAAATTGCTGTAAGTTACAAAAATTAATGGTGTCAACAAAATGAGTAAACGAGCCAGTTTGGGGCACGATAGGTCTAATTCCATCATATGAGGTCGTCCAAGTTATGGAGCTCATATTAATGTCTCCAAGAATAATAAATTTATCTGCGGGGTGGTTATTCACTACGTCCGAAAGATTGTCTAAATAAGCATGTAACTGACTAGCAAAGTTATTTCCTGAATTCTGTTCACACAGATACAGAGTACATATGTTAAGTCGGTAGGTTCGTTTATCACAGGTTCTAAATTGAATAGAAATCCAAATGTCTTCCGCACTGGATTGCCAGTCAACATTCTCAACTGCAGCTAGTTCACGACGAACCGCTACCAGCACGCCGCCACCACGCGCCTGCGCTGTGGCCGCATAGTCACGGTCGCGCCGCCACACTAGGTACCTATCGTCAAAAAGTTCACTATCCAATATGCCATCAACGAGCCAGGTCTCAGTTAAAGTGATTACATCATAGTTACATTTAGCTAAATTCCTGTAAAAGTCTAGCGATTTCGTCCGCAGTCCCCGAACATTCTGATGATAGATGTTTAATTCATACATTATAGAACGGTATACCTACAAATAAGTAGTTAATTACAAAAGTGAGTAAATAATGCATGACAAATCCAAATAAGATGATAGAATTCAGTTTCTCAACAAAAAATAAATTATCAAAGCTCAATGTACAGCCCAGAGACACAAACATTATGAATAATTTACATTTTATTTTATATAAACTATTGGTACACGTATAAGTGTTCGTTAATACGGATAGGTCAGAAAAAAACTTTAAATGAATGTTCGTAATAATATAAATACCAAGACAGTTAATATTTGTCTCGAAACTTAAAACACAAAGCTCGAAAAAGAAGCATTTCAAATGAACAGAAAACAACTCAACACCCAACAAAACATATTTGTTAGCAAGCTAATCAACATATCTATAATAGCAATATATTACACATTTCGGTACAAAAGAAATCGGAGCGTAACAAACAAAGCGAGTATGGTTAGATGGACTTTGGACTGAGATAAGCGATTCCATGTTTCGCAAGCTGCTAATTAGTGACACTTTTAACAAACGTATAAGTTTTAGAGTATTTTTTATAAGGCCTAGCAAAGATGAGATGAATTTAACCTTATAATATACACAAGCAGCGTTGAAATTATGCGTTAAATAAAAATAGACATAGTAGTAGAAGTAGACTAATGAATTTTCTGTAGGTCCCGCTCCGTTGCAACGATGAAAGTCTTGGTGGTGGCATCTCGTTTTACAAAAATCTTCATGTGTTTCACCCACACATATTGGAAGTTTTTTTCCTTGGCAAGAGATTTAGTTTGCGAAAGTAACATTTTGTTCTTGATAGTCAGATGATCATTGACAAAAACCCTTCCCGAGCCAGTGATTCCAATATGTTCGGGAAGTAGGGGATCCTTGTAGGAACGGGCAGCCGCGATAAAATCCTCTTTCACATACCTGTTCATAAAAGAAACAATGATGTTCTTGCAGGTAGATACGTTAGTCGGTATACTGTGTACAAAATTAATTTGAGTCTTCATAATGGGGTAGGAAACTTTGTCACCGATTTTCTTCACTATATCGAAGAGATTCTCTCTATCCTTCATCGGCACCCCCTTAATTTCCACATTGTTGCTGCGGAGCCACTGATCCATGTCCTGATGGCCATCCTCAAGCTTGACAACCGCTGACTTGGCGAGTGTTACGTCTACCTGCAGCGCTTCCACTTTGGTTAGTCTCTCGTCCAAAGCTAGGATCTTCCCAGGAAGTTCCTTGAGATTGGTCAGCTCCTGCCGTAAGAGTTGCACTTCAGATGCCAAGCTGGAGAGAGGTATAAGGTCTTGACGGATGCTGGATAGTTCACGCATTATTGAATCCAGTGTAACCGGAACAGGGACCACTGGCGAGGCTGTGCTTGAAAGCGATTGAGTGCTTGTATGTCCTGGATTCTTGCAATTAGCACATCTCCATGTTGCTTGACGCTCGCCGAGCTTGCGATAGCCCTTCTCCGTGATTCCAGAACACGGAAAGTCAAAGTGTTTGCAACATACTGAACACAGAATCGCTTCTGCGACTTCCTCACCACACCTCCCACAGATAACCATAGTTAGTAAGTTCAATAGCACTTAACAACAATAATTGATAATTTATATCGCGAACGACCGCTGACGACAAATGGTAAACGCGCGACGCGTTCTCGCTTGGACGTCTGATCGGAGTAGCGCTCGCTCCGACACTGTATGTTATGTATTTTAACTATGGTGCATTAAATTTCGTTTCGACTTGGCCTCTGTCCATAAACACCTATGCAAGTTACTATAGCGTTTCCTTTCCGCTTTCCATCAAGTTATTGCCCTGTTTACCAACCTGTAAGATGGTATTCCAAGCTTTCTTCAGTTTTTCGACGCTCTTGCTTCTAGGACAAACTAACTAAGTTTATTGTTTTTTTCGACAATTCAAAAGTGCCTGTAACTGGCCTACTTGAAATAAATGCTTTGATTTATTTTTTTTAAATTAACGATTATCTTCAAGTTCTAAGATAATTTAGATGTTTTTTTTTAGTTGCTTCTACTCTTGACCTCAATCTAGTCCTCAGGACAGAGATGAGGTCAACGATGGTACGAGCTAACCCAAAAAGAAGCCTATTAACTCGCGACTTAAACTAATAAGAGTTATCATATAATATTGGAATAAGTATGGACATCGACCGTGAATAATATGGAAATGGGACGAATAATTAATCTGTATTGTGTGTAAACTAATTTTCATCATTAATTAGCTCACTAATACTACGCATAATGACTCTTAATGTTAAAACAATAGTGCTACTGATTAGACTAATCAAAACCGGTTACAGTTAAGTATTGATTGAGTGTATTGAGTGCCTTCAAGAAGACAAGCGGGATTTTAACAAACAAACTTTTTTTTTTGTTTATGGCATCTCGCAGGTCAAGCTAGGATGTTGTCGTCTGCTTAACCGGACTATCCTGTGGGTGCCTTGAGTGTAAGGCTGACTGTCCATTGAAGCGGAGCGAGGCTGAGGAGCGGAGCAACGGAGAAATATTAACCAATAGGCTTGCAAAAAATCTCCGCTCCGCTCCAATATGCAATCCTATTAGTTAATATTTTCCAGTTTCTCTGCTCTAAAGCTTCGCTCCACTTCAATGGACAGACAGCCTCAGGCCTCCAGCCAGGGCAAACAAAAAAACTGCTTTGAGAAAGCCTTTTATAAAACTCCAAAACTCGTTCGCCTACTGAACAACAAACTAACTTAACTACCTACTTACTTATTACTTATTAACTGTAACGACTGTCAAAGATCTACAAATGAAAGCCGGGACCAATAGTTTAACGTGTTTTCCGAGTCCCGGAGAAAACTCGGTATGTTATTGACAATTATCCATCCACGGACCAACCAAGGCAAGCGCGGCTTAACCTAACGATTGACCCAAGCGGTGGCTAAAAGCAAATAACCAGCTAAGTGCGAGCCGGACTTGCTCATAAAGGGTTCCGTACTATCGTAGGATCCCTTTAATTTTTAACTTATTTTCATTATTTGTTGTTATAGCGGTAACAGAAATACATATTTTTTGACAATTTCAACTGTCTGTCTATTACGGAGCATAAGATACAGCCAGACGGACAGACGGACGGATGGACAGCAGAGGCTTGGTAATACGGGTTCGTTGGTTACCCTTCGGGTACGGAACCCTAAATTCAATTTCAATGATGATATTCAAAAGTGCCTATAATGGTCTAATTGAAATAAATGCTTTGAGTTTGAGATGGATAACCTTCGGTTACGGAACCTTAAAAAAGAAGCTCAAAGGTTTCAAAAAACAAAAACCGCGACGGTTTCTCTAGTAAATCCACTGTATTGCTAAAGCCAGACCACCCAAACTCCACAGCCAGTTGTTTGCAACGCAATGCTCCGTATAATGAACGTCTTCGACTCCGACTGTTTGTCAAAAAGTTTGTACTTTTGCCAGTCGAAAGTTTCTGCGGTTGCAGGCTGTCTATTGTTTTTATTGTCGTGATTTATTGTTACTTTCGTTGTTTTGTTTGGTGACTCAACTGTAGAGTTGTGAATAACAGGATATTTACTAAAGTTTTTACTGTTTTTTTACTATTTTTTTTTTTTTTGGTAAAATGTTGAAAGTTTTGTTTGCATGTTGCATGTTTGATTAGAATTTTCACACCTTTCTGTGAGGATGTTTTTTCGGATGGTGCTACATTCTTTATCCAAGCCGGGATCTATGTAGTTCAGACGTAATAAAAAAAATTGAAAAACAATACAGGGTGGAAGGTACATCAACGCACAAACGATTACCACGTATTCTGTACATCAATCCGACCGATTAATTACCGAACATTATTAATTACTGTTGAAAATGTTTATATGTGGGGTCATAGAAATTTTTCATCGGTAGTTAAATAAAACACAACTGTTTCCTACAAAACTACACGGTCAAAATGTGACCGGCAGATTTTTTTAAAATTTCTACGTGGAGTTCGGTATGATGTAACTGAACACGTGGTAATCGTTTGTGTGTCCAATCCACCTTGTTTACTGGATGTTGAAGGAAACACTTACCTGGTATTTCTTTAAGTTTCTGAAACATTGAAAGCGACGATCGATCATGAATATCGTCTTTCTACGTAGGTACCGATTTATTTTTTTTTTTTTAATGTAAAACGTTGCCCCACACTAGGAATTTCTCCTGTATCGTGGGTGCGTTTACAAACATTTAAATTCACATACACAAACAGCCAGACCCGGAACAACTACCTGTAGATCATGCAAATATTTGTTCCGTGCGGGGATCGAACCCGAGACACGCAGCGCAGCAGCCGATCGCTCAGCCACTGCGCCAACCGTGCCTTCGATTATTATTGCAACGTTTGTGATCATAATTATCAATCCAATTAAAACAAAAGTGTTTTTCATCTAATTCGTACTAGCAAAGCCGTATCTCTTTTTAAGCTTAGTATTTATATTAATTAAGAATTATAAATAACGTGTGTTGTATTGTAACAGTATGTAAAGGAGGATTAGAAGGTACGCACATAAAATTGTCTCCTAATTATTTCCCGACCTCTCTCTAATTAAGATAATCCGGAACCGTTTGTTTACATGAATAGGTAATAAGTACCTTTTGCGACCTTTGAGGACGAAATAAATTAATAACATCGACAACCACTTATGGGCAGTCGGTAAATTATTAAAGAAAATATATGGCGCCGAGGGAAATGCCCCAAAAATTACAAAAGAAAATAATAACTGGCGCTACACAAAAGCAATCGTATTTATTCTGGTATTACGTCTAAATAAATATATACGGATGTCACTGGTATACTATTAATTTGTAGTTTATGAAGAATGACTATTTTTTTTTCTTTAAAGCACTTAAACACTTACTAACGGTGAAGGGAAACGTCATGACGAAACCCTGGACTATCCGCATCGAGCAAGCGTGGTTACCAAGCTTTAGTACCTTTGCTCGATAATCGGGACATTACAGGCAACAACAAAAAAATGCTATTTTATTTTAGCAGGTGTGCTGTTGATTGCTCACATACCAAATTCTAGTCTGTCTCCGAATGTAAAGTTTTGCTTGGCTTTCCGTTAAATATATTTGTATTCAGTTGTAAGTATTCCATTCTACAATAAATAAAGTAGCAATGGTCACTAAATATCATTATAGTAACATTAACTTTCTGGTCATTAAAAATAATATTATCTGGATCCTAATGCTAATTTGCTTAGTGTTCTTAGTAGCAAGCAGATAGGTATAGATATAGATATATATATAGGTATATAGCATTATCTATTAACAGTAAAAACCATAAACGTAAACATTACCACAAAACATAATTAAAAACAAGATCCTCATAATCAAACCCACGGTCCACCATAAAACCTTTATCCCAAACCCATTACAGAGACGCACGCAATTTTAATATAACCTTATTCACACCGTCCTTTGTCCGGCCAGCATCCAGTCATTCCACTAATGGTCCCAAATCACACTGACACCGCTACACGTACCTAATAACATTGGCTAAGGCAATAATAATGTCCAATAACGCCCTTTTATGATTTACTTTTGTAGCTCTATATATACGAAATAAAATCGTATGTGATATTTCCTTGGTTCATAAACTATGGTGATGGAAATCCATGATAACCGACCCTGGTAATGGGGGTTTACTTCTATATGTTTTGTGTTATGGGGTTCCAATGGCTGTATTTGGCGAATGGTATGGTAAAATGTATCGGAAAATGGGATAGGAATCGGTCCTGTGGGATTTATGTTAGTTAAGTTATTTTAGTAACTTTTGCTCATGACTGCGCTCGTGGCTACATTTTGACGACTGAATCTGTAAGAGCCTTATATTTATTGTAGAATAGGAAATGAGTAAAAATGTGCTACATATCGTCGTCGTATTCTCTTGCTCTTATCCCAATTTATTTGGGATCGACCCAGCATGTCTTCTTCATACATACCACTCTATTACTTATCTTCATCTCATCAGACACCTATTTTCTTGATATAGCGTCGTCCTTCACACAGTTCTTCCATCGTTTCTTTGGTCTTCCTCTACTCTTATAGCAATCGACATTCATACTCAAAACTTTCCTCACGACATTTTATTAATTTATCCGCATCACCTGCCAATATCAAGTCAACCGACTACCACACTACTTTTCTTTTAAGTATGTATTATATAACTATCAAATAAAGTCGCTTTTCGTGTGTAAACAACGGATGTTGAAATAGTTTTTGCCACCATTTATGCATTCATTCCAGGCGTCACATTAATAATTAACTAACACATAATAAAGAAATCTCGATGCTTTATCAAATTATAAAAACTAATACCAAAATAAAAATCTGTCAGAAATAATCAACAAAATAACAGTAAAACCTGCTTGCTACGTCTTGAATTCTCATGAGAATTTCTTGAACAACTCATAGTAATTCCACGACATCGTTCGCAAACAAAGAACCTTATTACTATGAACTAAAATAACGTAGTTAATGAACGAAGTAAATTTTAATAACTACGAAGTAATAACGGTGTATTTATGGAACTTAAACTTTACAGTCTTGTAACAAAGGTTTTATTGGGAAACTTATAACGGAATGAGTTCAATAATCTATCAGATTTGGCGTAAAATCTGTGTATTGAAATGTTTTTTTTCTGTTAGCCTATTTGAGTGTCTCACTGCTGAGCAAATGCCTCCCCTTTCTCCTTCTAAACCTCTCTTTCCTGACCTGTCTGTCTCTGTCCTGTGTAATATCTAGCCATGTTTGCCTCGTAAACGAGATCAGATCGTCATACCACCTTCTTCTTTCGTCCGACAGGCGTCCAGTGAGTGACGATCGTTGTTCATCTGTCCGGGCGCATTCTTGCTACGTGGCCACTCTCACTTCAGCTTGGCTGTTTTTTTTCCAACATCTGCAACTTGAATACTGAAATTATATCTACCCAAAAATATCAATCTACAATACTGATGATATCAATAAAACTCATCATGCACGTTTTTTAAAATAAAATCTAAACCGGACATGAAAAGTCAAATCCAATAAAATCGTAACACAATAAAATATATTTAAAACAAACAACAGTAAAAAATCCGATAACGGGTATAACATAAAACTTGAATCGGTCTCACCTACACTGGATCGAGTACAGCACTAGCAAATCGACTTAATTTCACCTTTTATCGAATTAGGCGCCGATATCCACCGATTACAAAACGAAGAGTCCCGGGGTTTTGTCTTTTCCCCGCTCGTACCCGTAATTCCTCGCATAGCATCGTTAATTTAAAACTAAATGCTCCGAGCTCGAAACAATAGATTGTCACATAAATAACTTTAAAGGAAAAAAGGGGGAACTCAAGAGGGAGCGAAGAAATTTATACTCCACCTAACTTTGCCAGAAATTTCGGGGCCAAAAGCTCGAAATTCGACCCGAGTACTCGGCCCGATTGGTAATTCATGAGGATTATACAGCTCTCGCGTAATTCAGGACTTTATACGTTGATTAGTTGGAAAGATCTACATGAAAAAATGTTGAATTATTCATTACTTTTAAGAATAGATTTCGGTACGGGTAATCTCGAAATTGAATGAGGCTTAATAAAATGTTCGAATTACATAAAGTAATCTGTATTAGTGAAAAGGTAGCCTTTTTATACTACCTGGGTTCTTTTCGTAAGTATACCTACCTATATTTTATTTTGTTTAATAAGATTCTGCTTTTGCTTTGTATCATTTTACTTCGGGTCGGTTTTTTCTTAAGTAAGAAACGACCTCCGACCGGAATTCTAATCTTATTCATGTTTTAAGGTTAATTCATTTAAGTTCATTTATACTTTTTTGTGAGTCAGTTGTCTCCCACGTTAGGCTACATGCCTCCCTTCGTTCGTATTGCTCAAACAATAATGACAGACAAACCTTTCGAATAATTTGCTAAATACATTTCAAAACTCATCATCATCTGCCTAGCCTTTTCCCAACTATGTTGGGGTCGGCTTCCAGTCTAACCGGATGCAGCTGAATACTAGTATTTTACATGGAGCGACTGCCTATCTGACCTCCACAACACTAACTGGGTTGTGGAGGTACTTGGTAATACGATACTCCTTGGTAAGACTGGCTGTCAGACTTTTTGGGCCACTGACTACCTAACGACTGTCAAAATCTACAAATGACACCCGCGGCCAACGGCTTAACGTGCTTTCCGAGGCACTGAGGAAACTCGGTATGTAATGGGTGGTCACCCATCCACAGACCAACCTAGGCAAGCACGGCTTAACCTAAAGATCGACCCGAGTGGCTGTTATTATTTAGCTACGAGCTCCTCACATTTCAAAACTCAATTCCTGAAAAATCAACATTTGACATTTTCCATAATTATTTAGTTTAACCGCAATGTTTGCAAAATACCAGCGAGTACCCACTCGAAAGCCCCTAATTAGTTCCAAAGGATTTTCATTCACTACCACCTTCCGAAGTATATCAAAATGCTCATCCCTTCTTTGTATGACAAGCGGTCTTACTACGGAATTGGAACAGCTTCATATACATACAACATCAAAACCCGTCATGCATGACTTAATGATTATGGCGTACCTACATTTCCTCCGACCACTTAGTTCCCTACCTACCCCCATACAAATGTGAAGCCCTTATTAATAACTGAGCACAATGAGATGTAACCACAACGTAACGCGTTAAGGGTGCTTGCACATGATAGTGCTTCTCATAAAACTCACTGTGAAGACAACATTACAATCCATCGCTTGCAGGGTGCCCAAATTTTGGGGTTCCTTGTGAAAAAGGGATTCCATGTTGGACTTGTTTATCCAAGTAGAAAAAAGAAACCAAATATGTGTCTCTATGTGGAGCTCGTGGCTAAATAATAATAGACACGTGGGTCGATCTCCAAGGTTAAGGAGTGCTTGCATAAATCCATCCGTGGATGGATATGCCGAATTTCCTCCGTGCCTTGGAAAGCACTTTAAGCCGTTGGACTTGGCTGTCATTTTTTAGATCTTTGACAGTCGTTACGAGTAGTCAGATGCTCGAAAGTCAGACAACCAGTCTAACCAGATGGTATCGTATTACCCAGTTACTGGGTTTTAGGTTGTGGGGGTCTGATAGGCAGTCGCTCCATGTAAAATACTGGTATTCATCTGCATCTGGTTAGACAGGAAAACGACCCCAACATAGTTTGGGAAAAGGCTAGTAAAAGGTATGTAGTGAATAGTCACCCATTCACGGACCGTCCTTACCAAGCGCTGCTTAACCTCGAATATTGACCCGAGCGTCTGGTTTTATTTAGCCACAAAGAGACTACCTCACAAAAATCAGAGCATCATCATCTGCCTAGCCTTTTCCCAACTATATTGGGGTCGGCTTCCAGTCTAACCGGATGCAGCTGAATACCAGTATTTTACATGGAGCGACTGCCTATCTGACCTCCACAACCCAGTCTGTACTGGGTAATACGATACCCCTTGGTAAGACTGGTTGTCAGACTTTTTGGGTCACTGACTGCCGAACGACTGTCAAAAATCTACAAATGACAGCCGGGACCAACGGCTTAACGTGTTTTCCGAGGCAAGGAGGAAACTCGGTATGTAATGGGCGGTCACCCATCCACAGACCAACCTAGGCAAGCACGGCTTAACCTAAAGATCGACCCGAGCGGCTGTTATTATTTAGCCACGAGCTCCTCACAAAAATCAGAGCATACAGAACCCAAACAAAATCCAGACGAACATTGCCATCCCTCTTTTCTCACAACAGACGGTAATAAGTATTTATGGGCCACACACAATAACCCATTAGTTGGCCATGTTAGCACGGGCCATAGCCCCTAATGGCCTTACGTACTTACTAATTACAGCTGGCTATATATCTGCTGGTCCTCTATTGTGATTAAAGGATTTATGAATGGTTGGATTAAAGAATGTGGGAGTTCGGCTGATTCTTCAGTTTTCTTTGCTGGGGTCTTCAGGCTTCATCCATCAGTAGCAAAGCTTCTCTTAGTACTAATTATCATATTATTGCCGACTCCATAGTGGAGCACTTTTTTTTTATGCCTGGCCAAAGTCCACTAATACTGCCATCTTTCTTTTCAGTACAATTTTCACTGCCAATTGATTCAATCAACGTATAAATATATCTCTGACAATATATTTTTCAAGCGCTAAAGAAATCATGACGTGACGAAATCATGACGTGACGACGTTGTCTAAAATACCTTTTTGTTTTCAGTTGGTCCTGTTTTTGGTTATTATTTATTAATTTTGCACTAATCATCACAAAAACAAATGGCCGTGATTTTGTAATGAGAAAAGCTTTGATGTATTTTAATTTTAAGCCTGTCGAGGATCTCTGCTACTACAAATATTATTTCGTAAAACAGGTATTTTATCTACAAATTAATCTGTAATTTTATCAGTAAACGGTAAAGGGGACCCTCGAGGTTGTTTCGAAAATAGATAATTTTAGCTAAAGAGTCGCAAAATTTAATGAGAGGGTAACAATATTATTTTTCTTGCGAAACCTTTTTCTTAAAATAAACCTTTCGCTTTCCTTGACACACTGGCCACAAAAAAGAGGAACAAAAACTCCAAATTCAAAAATGGAACACATCAGAAAGCTCGGGATACAATCGCTCACTTTTTGTTTCTTTCAACAGACAAAGGGGGTTTGTCCGCTGCGGGCGATACATGTCTTCAAGTTTCACCCGACCAGGTTGAAAAGCCCTTTATTTCTTCACTGTTTTATTTCACTATGTTTCTAGTTAAAATGGTCGGTTTCCGCTGCTTCAGACATGAAATACGGAGTGTTTTCGTATGAAACGCGTGTCATGTATGCGTCCGCAGCTGTCAGGGTGATGCCTTTTGATCGTTGTTCACAGTTGAGTATTTTAAGATCTTCCTAAGGCTTTTGTTTTCTAATGAAAGGTGTGAGATCTTTTAGATGCCTTATCCAAGCTTTGTGGGATGATAACACTTAAGTACTAACTAGAAAATTACTTGTTAAATCAAGTCTTAAATGCTAATTCACCAAGCGTAGGTAGAGTTCATTAACACTTGCCAAAATAGTATTTTAAGTAAGAAATACGGGAATAATTTCCTTCGACCACCGTGCCAGTAAGTGCTAGAAATATCGCGGCCCAAGTCGAACATTTCACCGAACTATTTAGCACTCAACCACAACTTGGAACTTACTTCTTTTCCGCAAGTCATCGGAATTTCTGACCGTCACTTTCTCACTAATTAGTTTGAAACTGTCAAACAAAACATTTTTGAGGGCCCGTAATGAGTAGAACAGAAACTTGGAACTAGTTAGCGAGAAAATCAAAGGAACTGAAGTCCTAGCATGAACGGGCGGCGTAAATGTAACGTGAATACGTCGATTTTTTAATCGAAAATACAATTATCCTTTAGCATTTTAGTTATATTGAATTAAGCAGAATCTGTATCATCCATAGTTATGAATATTTTTTTTTAAATTATGAAATAAGTATTTTTGAGTATTTTTAATTTTAAAATCGACTTATTTACCTTACGTTTACATCGCACGTTTGTGCTAGGGCCTCAGAAGTCCCAGCATGAATGCGTTGAGTAAACGTAACGTGAATTCGAACGATTTTAAAATTTAAAATACTTATTTATTTACCACATCATATTTAATAATAATACCAGCCTTTTAGTGTCAGAAGCAAGGAATGGAATAGCGGGCCCTGCTTGCTTACGGCGATTTGGTATTGATAAGTCCAGGTTTTGTCACGACATTTTTCATTTTATTATTTTTTCACCGATGTCTGCCATCAGTTTAAGATTTTTTTAATTATATCTATGCGTGATACAAATTCTTTTTATGGTCGAAATAAAAACAAAATTTGTAAAGGACAGTTTTTATTTGGCTTCATTACGTCGCGACTTCACGCTCGGCCCTCTGAAGCTTCCACTAAAAAGTTGTGAAGTGTAAAGTGTGCGTCAGAACTTATGCCATCTGTAGCGGCCATAGCCGGCGATAGTTGGGGACCATTTCTCACGTTTGATTTATAAACGTAGCGAAGAAGTGTGGCTTTTAAAATGGCGAACAAAATTGTCGGTGACATTCTGAATTGCACACCATGACAACAGGAGCCCGGATCAGAAAAATGTTTTATTCGGTTTAAAATAACATTGGTACGAGAATCATCAAACATCCTGGTACAGGGACTGCCTAAGATGATTATGATGGAGAATTATACACGCAGTTTCTTTAACTGACACTGTTCCTTACGGGATATCTTCCGTGATTTTCAGTTATTCGGAGCTCCCGATATTTTCTAATATTTCCGATATAAAGCTCCATAATCGCGGGATGACTGGAGGATGCAGGTGTATGGTAAATAAATGGTTAGGTGCAGACAAATCTGTCTACCCTCTTTCTTAATCTTCTGCTAGGCGCACTACTGGAACTCGAAACCAAGTCTCGGCAAAATACACTGACAGTATCACTAGGTTTTGAGGAGTCCTTATTACGACCATAGAAAAGAATGCATCCTATAAGTGACTTTAAATACTGTGTACACAATTTAATATCGTTTAAAGATTGCAAAATCCTTTCCGATCCGATGCGATCCGAGCCGTTTAGTGGAAATCTTCCTTAAGTTTAATCATAAACCGTAAAAACAAAGCAGTTTCTTGTCCGTTCTTCTCCACAGATCCACGTTTTGAAACGGGCAACTAGCTCACTAGTCACCCAGTCAGTGGCAAGAAAATGGGCACTTTTGTACTGTTATTGAGTCCCTTGACAGTTCAAAACTGCTCGTTTTCTCTAACTAAACTATCAATTGGCTTATTTAGAACATTAAAATTTACCAAACTCCCTCATAAATTCCCTCTTAACTGTTTTCTTCCCGTTTTAAATAATAAAACCAGACTAAAATTTAATACCAATTTAACTCGTAAATTGATTAAATAGCGTTTTGAGAATACAAAGGATTTTAATTTTCATCATTTAGGAAGTTAATTGGTGTTTGTTTGTTCTGAAACTTGAATATTCCTGGATAACAATATTGAAATAGTTTTGTGGCTCGAAAGCCTCTTTTTGAGTTTTCAATTTATTAGTAAATAGCAAGTCATTCTACATATCACTCAAAAGAGTCAGGCCTTATACTATCTACTAGTTTACGTTGAGTTCAGTAAATTGTCCCACGGGATCGAACTACCAGGATAAAAAGTATCCTATGTGTTTAATCCCACTTATAACCAAACCCTTTCACTACTGAACTACTTGCATGATAGAGTAACAAACATTCTTCCATTCATCCAACCATCATTCGTACATTTATCCATCCATACATTCATCCATCCTACATCGATACATTCATTCGACCATCCATCATCACAAACTTAAAGATTTATAGTAGTAGTAAGACTTATAATAAAGCCCTCGCAGCGCTCGTTCGTGGTCCCTGCACCTTTGCATTCAAACATAACAACGCTGCAAGTTTTTAACAGAAAAAATAAGGTTCTGATTCCATCACATTGCAAAAATAGCATTAAAATCTTCCCACCTCCCGAAATTCCTTTCGCGGTTTTCGTGGCTACTCATATATTAACACTTCAAGTGACGCCGGGGGGCACTCAAGCATGTGTGGTGCCTATTTGCCACAGTTATGTGTGCAGTGTTTGCATCCCCCTCTTATTGGTCCTGTTCGTCTTTTATCAAGCGATTTTGCTGAAATACGTCGTTTAGACGTTGAATTTTTTGCTAGGATCTGATTTGGGATATATATTAGTGGATGTCGTCATTTTGGATGTCGAAGATCATTTGTAAATGTGATGTCGTCATTATATTGGAACGAATTACATATCTTTCAGGAGGAGCTCGTGGCTAAGTAATAACAGCCGCTCGGATCGATATTTAGGTTAAGCCGCGCTTGCCTAGGTTGGTCTGTGGATGGGTGACCACCCATTAAATACCGAGTTTCCTCCGTGCCTCGGAAAGCACGTTAAGCCGTTGGTCCCGGGTGTCATTTGTAGATCTTTGACAGTCGTTATAGGTAGTCAGTGGCCCAAAAAGTCTGACAACCAGTCTTACCAAGGGGTATCGTATTACCCAGTACTAACTGGGTTGTGGAGGTCAGATAGGCAGTCGCTCCATGTAAAATACTGGTATTCAGCTGCATCCGGTTACACTGGAAGCCGACCCCAACATAGTTGGGAAAAGGCTAGGCAGATGATGAATTACATATCCTTCAGACAGATCTGATGTAATATCTATCTGAAAGACAGGTCTGAGCATAACTGCTTGGTGTGAGCAAAATGTTGAGTAAATGGTAACCTATAAAATAAGGTCTGGAAATGTTTAGCTGCGTTTATTGTTAACAATCTAAAGTTAGATAGTTAGTATAGTTAGTACCATCTAGTACTAGATAGTACCATCTACTCTTTGTGCACCGAAGCAAAGAATTATAACCGTTACTTAAGATAGTTACTAAATAATAACAGCCGCTCTGCTCAATCTTCAGGTTAAGCCGCGCTTGGCTAGGTTGGTCCATGGATGGGTGACCACCATTCACAGTCATTCCGAGTGACTTGGAAAGCACGTTAAGCTGTTGGACTTGGCTGTCAATTGTAGATCTTTGACAGTCGTTACAGGTAGCCAGTGGCACGAAATTGTGACAACTAGTCTTACCAATGGGTATCGTATTACCCAGTATTAACTGCGTTGTGGTGGTCAGATAGGCAGTCGCTCCATGTAAAATATAGAACTATCTTTATCGTATGGATGGTACCTAACCTGGTGTTAGAGTTTTATGCCGCCCATGGGCCTCTGACTTAGCTTTACATGCCGGTCAAGAAATATCTCTCAGGCATGCTGGTTTTCTCACAATGTTTTACTTCATCGAAGCAAGTTATAATAATATAATATGCACATTAATCCGAAAAAATTGAATATTGAAATTCAGCTGCCTCCGGTTAGCCTGGAAGCCGACCCCAACATAGTTGGGAAAAGCCTAGGCAGACGATCATTTTATAATACACGTGGCAAGCATAACTGAACAAATTCTCAAGTAAACTACACACTCACCATTTCTATTTGAATGTAAACTAAAGTAAACATGAGGACGTTAGCGAAAGCTTCTTAATGTAAGGTGCTTGGGAAACTTTTAATACACGCGTTCTAATAGAACACGCGCCAACTTTTACACGGAGTTAACCTTAGCATGTTATACATACGGGGGACAAGAATGATAAACTTAAAAACATTAGGAAAGTTGGAAATAATCAAAGATTTATCCATTCTTTAGTGTAAGACCAAACCGCTGAAGGGCGACATACAACGCATCCTCAATATGCAGTGGTTTGCATCAATTTCATCACATACGTAAAGCAAAAACAAAACAATCTTACGTTAGGTCTTTTTTCTACTCTATTCCCAAACCACTGCAACTCCTGAAAGCCAGAATCAACAGTGGCGACCACCAGGAAATCGAAGATGAAGCTCGACGAAGTCCCAGACAAGCAATTTAACTATCTTGGTTCCCGCAACGAAATTAATCAGAAAAAAATAGCGGAGGAGTAGGAAAAATAATTTCCACTTCCCTCCATATCAGCAGGAGACAGAGAGGAATAGGAACAAAGGGTCGTTTACAACTGGGATAAAGCCCAGTTGCCTAGTACCACGGACAAATATTATCATTTATAAGTTTATGGTAGGAATCTTTACAGTTGACAAGCCAAATACGAGATACTGGCACGATGTTGTTCTTAACTACGCCAGCTACGCAAGAAGGCTCAACAGTAGACCTAATTCCATTTTAACAGAGTTCAATATAAGAATGAATGAAACAAAAGGACTTATTACATCGGAAGGTCTGAATACTCCAATGTTCAAGTTCCTCAAATAGGGATCGCCGGTCTCTGTACCATACAGTAGAGGCCTAGCATCCACTCTAATAGCACATTTTCTTAGTGGCCTTCCTGAACGATTCGATAAGCCCAATACTCAAAATATTCCAGCAAGTTAACCGTAACGACAGTATGTACAATCAGTTAGAAAAGTGCCCCAACTTCCCCACGTGTTCACTCGTTTGGAAATTAAAAACATGGCTTTTGAAGTTCTAAAGAGGAAAGTTAACTGCCTGCGACTGTACCTATATCTTAAAGGGTTTAGGGTATACTCCTGAAAAGTTATAACCCTATTATCTAAACAGGGAAAGGATTTTTAGGAAGTTTTACTTTTATGAAGTAAAGGTGGAATGTTATTTTCTTAGGCATGCTTTCGACCGCTTGGCAAAAAGAATAACAGACAGGTAACTTTAAATCATCATGGGAACATAATATAAAAACACTTCTTTGCCACTGCATTGGTCTTTTGATTGGACACCATTCATTCCTCGCTATGGTTTCCTTCCCATGCTTGACGTATCTACGTAGACCGTTAC
This sequence comes from Noctua janthina, assembly GCA_963576755.1. Taxonomy (NCBI): domain Eukaryota; kingdom Metazoa; phylum Arthropoda; class Insecta; order Lepidoptera; family Noctuidae; genus Noctua; species Noctua janthina. The sequence goes on along the minus strand of OY755069.1, from coordinate 13,344,339 downwards.
AGACATATCAAAGTTATAGCAATTGCCTATCTATAGGATGAGCCCCTACAGATATGCGATTGTCAAACGTACATAATCATGTGGCATTTTTTTTTCGGACATCAAAAAAAAACAAATCAAATAACGGGACTGGACGGAGTGGAAGGGAGTGTCAGACTTGTACTGACTAAAACCCATCCATGTTCCTTCTTTGCCCGCAGCCCCGGCAGGAATCGGTCCTTGCGAACCCCAGAAATGTGGCATTGGTGTGACATCAAGTCTACGAAGTCTACGCAACGCTATCGCAGCGTTAACACGACATAAACTAATTTAAGAAGACTTCACCGCGTCACCATAACAAACAACAACAACTTGGTGCAAACTGAAAGTGCGGCAAGTATCTATTTAAACAGATAAATAAATTAATAAGAAATAAATAACCGTGCTAGGAACGTGTAAAGCAAAAATCTTTGTTTCGAAAAGTATGAGATTATGCCCACTAGACCGTTCCATTGCCAACCAACACCGTCGCGTGTCATGCACGAAGCGTATCGGCACCGGCAAAATATTTTCGCGCACAATTGTTGACGCTTTCCGTGTATACACAGATATAATACGCTGTTGATACGTTCTAGTGGGCTTTGTAGTCCGTGCCATGTTTCTTTCTATGCTTGATACGTTCATAGCACGGTCATGGTATGTTACGGTGTAGTGGGCAGACTCCTTTAGGTCTATAGTTAAACAAAAAACAATGAGATCGATGACGGATGATCATGGTGGTGGTTGGTCTTTTTGATGGTTGATTTTCACCCATATTGTCCCACTGCAGGGCAAAAGCCATTCCTTCCGACTGTGCTACTTCTTTCCAATTCTCAAGGAAGACATTCCAGTTCGTCAGACAGACAGCGCATGGCTTTGAGAAAATCACCTAATGTTACAATCCAGATTTATACCTAAATAACTTAAAACCGATCACAACATCTTTAACCTTAGCCCGTAATAGTCTAGCAAATAGGTTTTATAATAAAATCGCATAAATAAAGCTTACTAAGTGCACATTACAGTTTCGCGTTACATAATTTAAAGGAATTCTACTTATTCACCTCACGTTCGGCTTACTTGAGCTGTGGTCGAGTTTGTTCCTATTTCGGCCATCTTTAATTCGGTATTCAGCTAAAAATAGGTTTGTTTTTTGTCTGTGTGGATAGGATACTGTTTAATTGGCGTGGGTGTTTTAAGAGTATTAGGTGTCTACTTAACTAAATGATCTTTTCAAGTGGTGTCGTGTTGTTTGCAGACAACTATTTCGGGGGTTAAATACCCCTCATAGTAATAACATTAAGGTAAGCAAACGCTAAAGGAGTATGTGAGGATCGTAGCAGGTGAGGTTCTGTAGTTAATCTAGGTGCCTATGTATTTATAAATATTCTAGAAATATCTTAGGCTCCTACATAGGTAATTTAAACTAGACTGTAGCATGCCACACAACACCTATAATTTTCGACAAGGCTGTCAATAGCATACCCACACCGTGCCATTTAAATTAAAACGTCCCAAATAAAATACTCCCGATGCAGGACCCAACCTTAAACATTGAGCGTCATTCATCAACCTGTTCGGAGCAAATCTCTAGACGTGTCCTCTCCCTGATCCCACTGGACCGAGACTACGGACACCCCACACACCGGAGCGCTCGGTTTTTCCCCAAATTACGGACCCGCTCAAATCCACGGTGAAATGTGGACGCTATGTCCTAATAAGCTTGGCGTCGCTTTTTGTCGGATGTAACTGTGATTTTAAGGAATTAAAGGTTTTTTTTGGCACTGTTACCTGAGATAATAGTCTGGATTTTGGCTAGGTTTTTCTGGGAAAATATTTGGAAAATTGTCTGGTTGGAACCTTAATCTAGTGATTACGCGGAAAAGAGTTATTGAGGTCGAATACAGCTTATTGGCTTCTAGGTTTTTCAAGTCATTAAAGTGCAGACTGTGAGAGGATAAAGATGTGAGAAAATCCTATCGAGATCTTAGTTACACACTTCTCAGAAAATGGACTCATTCTGAAAGTTGGCAACATCGCAAATAACAGTGAAATATTTTGCTGTTTTGATATTAATCAATATTTCTATATTAAGTTATCCATAGTTATGTTGATTAATTAATAAAAACAGACAACTATTTGTAACGTTGCCAAGTTTCAGAATACAAAGCTTTCATAACCTCTAAGCTTGGTCCTTAGAAAATCACATAAAACCTTTACTTATCAAGAAGGAAAATCTCAAATTATTCAGCGAACCACTTCTTATTCAAAAGTCCGAATTATCACTAATTTGCTCTTTCCCAAATTAATATAATTTTGTGTTTACGCAGTAATTTGTTACCCCATAAACATAGAACGTGACGAGAAAGCGTGATTATTTATTTATTTACCTTACCTGATAAATTTGGGGTTCCATAAAGTACGGTATTTATCTAAAGTAATTTCTAAGTATTTTTTTGGGTTGAGAACTTAATTTTGCATGTTATTTTTATGACCACATGTAAATATTCTGTTATTTGTAAATTATATTTAGGAAAAAGGTATCCAAATAATCTGGTATTTTTACGCGACTGCCCAAAACAAACAGTGTGAGGTTTCCTAAGTTTATGTATTTATGCGTTTTGTTTTTTTTTTTTTTTTTTAAATTGGTTGCTTTTTCCATGTTACAATATTTTTGAAAGCCTATGCTAGCTTATTTATAACCACTAACCATCTAAGTGCCCACATACATAATAAGTCATATTATCCACCACTTAGATACGTTACTGAATTTCAGAACGTAGCCATTCGATCCACTGACCTACTTGACAATTTCACGTCGGCAAATTTTGTGAAATCCTTTGAAATATTTAAGTGAAATTTCTAGAATAATGTTACTGGACTTTACATGTAATCATGATACCTAACTAGGGTTGTCAAAAATAAAATGTGTTGGTTTTAAAACCTCTACAATTTAGTACCTAACATCAAAGTTATACTCAAGGAATTAATCAGCTCCTTGTGAAAGAGTTCATTTAAAAAAGTACCTACTATCATTGCAGCCAAAAACTATTTTCATAAACAGCCCAGAACCATTTGACCAGGTTGCTTTAAAGGTTCGTAATTATGAAGTACATGTTTTTTTCTCTACGACGTCAAATCGACGTCAAATCTTCATCATCATCATCTTCCTGCCCTTGTCCCATGTTACTTGGGGTCGGCGCAACACGTTTTTTTCTTCCAATCTCCTCTGTCAACCGTCACGCTATCATTTACTCCTTTCACCTTCATATCATTCCTCACACAATCCATCCATCGTTTCTTTCGTCTTCCTCTCCCTCTCCATCCATCCACGTTTATATTCATCACTCTTTTAGTCACATGCGATTCGTCCCTCCTCATCACATGCCCATACCAAGACAGTCGATTCCCTTTTAGCTTTTCTGTAACTGGCGCAACTTCTAAGCTTCCTCTAATATACTCGTTCCTTACCTTATCCATTCTTGTCACACCACACATCCACCTCAACATTCTCATCTCGCTACATGCAATCTTTTTTCATCCATCTTCTTCACAGCCCAGCATTCCGATCCATACAGTAAAAACTTTCATACTATGCGCCATCAGCTTTATTCCTCTATAGTTATTGCACTGCAGCACATCACCTTTATTTTTAAAGATGGGCACCAGCGAACTGTTGCACCACTCATCAGGTATGGCTTCTTCCAGCAACAACTTATTGAAAAATAAAGCTAACCACGTCCATCCATCCACCCGTAATAACTTCCAAACTCCAACCGGTATTCCGTCAGGTCCTAAAGCTTTACCATTCTTCATTCCATTTACTGCTATTCTCACTTCATCCATACTAACCTTTCTCACTAACCCCTCATTCACTGGTTTATTGTCCAGCACACCGTTCCAGTCATTCTCCTCATTCATCAGTTTTTTCAAAGTATCCCTTCCAACTATACCTAATTTCCTCATCATCCGAAAGAACCATTTCAGCTTCATCTTTTACGCATTTAATCTGACATACATCCCTCGCCTTTCTCTCTCTAGCTCTAGCAAGCCGGTATAGTTGTTTTTGGCCTGCTGTACTATCCAAAGTGTCATAAAGCTTGTCTTGGGCCTTTGCTCTAGCTATCGCCACAGCTTTCTTGGCTTTTTTCTTGAGAGCATCATATTCACTCTTCCTTGCAGCTTTCAAACTAACACTTGCAACTTCAACACTCTGCCATTCCTTGAATTTCCTCTTTTTTTCCTTCAACACATTCTGGATTTCTGTCGACCACCACCATGTATCCCTATCTATCGTACCCTTTCCTTTCGTCTCTCCTAAGACTTGCTTTGCTATACTCCTAATACAACATTCATTTACACTTCGCTCGTTCATGTCTGCCATCTCTAACATTTTATTCACCACTCGTTCTTTAAATTCTTTCGCACAGTCATCCTTCCCTAACATATACCATTTTATTTTAGGGGGAGGTCGGTCTTTTGTTTTATTGATTTTTATTTCTGTGACTATTTCCATAACTAGGAGTCTGTGCTGTGTAACCAAGTCTTCTCCCGGTAAGACTTTACAGTCTTTGATGCACTTTAATTTGGTTCTTCGGACTAGGAAGTAATCTATTTGTGTTTTGTGGTTACCACTCTTGTATGTTATAAGGTGTTCGTCGTTCTTCTGGAACCAAGTATTGGCTACTGCCAGATCAAATGCGGTAGCGGATTGCAGTAGAGTCTCTCCCTCATTGTTTTGATTCCCGATTCCCCACCCCCCATGCACTCTTTCATAAATCCCTCTCATTCTTCCCACATGTCCATTGAAATCACCTCCAACTATCAATTGTTCATGCATCGGGATGTTCATCAAAATGTTGTCAAAATCCTCCCAAAACTTCTCTTTCACTCTTTCATCACATCCCACTTGCGGTGCATACACACTAACTACGTTCAGCATTACGTTTTCGAATATAACCTTTAAAACTATCAATCTATCATTAACTCTTTTTACATCTATCACTGTTTCTTTTAAATTATTATCTAACACTATTCCCACGCCATTCCTTTTCCCGTCAGTTCCACAGTAGAAAAACTTGTATCCCTCACCAATTTCCCTCGCTTTTGTACCCTTCCATTTCGTTTCTTGTAAACATGCCACATTTATTCGTCTTCTTTTGAATACATCCGCTAACTCTCTGGCTCTACCAGTCATCGTCCCAACATTCCAACAAGCATCAATCAATCAATCAATCATCTCAATCTCGCTTCCCGAGCTTGCTTCTTACGTCGCACCCGCCCGGGCTGGTGCAACAACCCTTGTCCACTTCCCGCAGGAGCCGGGTGCTGCCCCTGCGCGTCGCCTGCGGGGTACGCCCTAGTCCTATCGCACATCATTTCATTTTCACACATGTTACAAAAGGTTTTGGCTTGAATTTTACAGTCGGCCGCCTGCCAGACACTAACCCTCCTTGGGAATGCGATTGCTGGTGGTTTACCCGTCACCATGCGGGTGACCCAGAGTGCTAGCTTTATTATTTTCACTGGGTCTTTAGCTCCCTTAGTCGCCTTTTACGACACCCACGGGACGAAATGGGGTGGTCAGATTCTTTCTCCGTGACCGACACGGATATCGACGTCAAATCTTCACTGGATAAAAATAAAGATGGCGGAATGCTTGACGTTGTATCTGCTGACAGCAGACTTAGACAAGTGACAATCGATTTCAAAGCATACGACGCTTTAGTACGACTACTTTAAGTGGGCAATTCAAGATGGCGTTGCTTGTTAAGAAAATTTGCATCGATATGTCAAACTTGGTACATTTATTTTAGTTTTGTGTTTTCTCGCCTGCACAGATAAATCGGTTGAAGTGTGAAAAGGTTTGATATATAAGCTTTTCGGTAGTTTATTTCCATATTTTTGAGTTCTCCATCATTGTTACCGCTGATACTGTCACTTTGTCTAGACTATTAACTGCTGTCACTCTTCAAAAACTAAAACCTTTTCTGTTTTTAAATCGTCAGGATTCAACTGACTGGCTGGATAGAAAGCTAAATGCTGTTCTAATTTCAAAACGTCTGTTAGCAACCCTGTCAGTCACGAAGTACGATCATTTTATTATTAACGTGTGGCCTTTCGTCCAGGGGCTTACGACTCATACAATTTATATTCGGGTACAAACAAACAAAACAGAATATTTTTACTAAATAACGGTTTCCAGACATAATTCAATATTCTTTGGCCTTTGGTCTAGCCTTCGTGGTTATGACAATTTATTTCTCGAATTTCCCTTTTTTGTGGTATTGAGCTTTCACGAATAAATGTTTTTAGTTAAATTCTTTTGTGTTTCGTTGAAAAACAGGGGTGATGTAAACCGCTATCTGCTCTGTTTGTTCATCAGATCTGTGGTCAGAATGACAATGGTCAAATAGACATAATTATAATATTCCTTTATTCATCATTTCTCTTATTTTATACATTTTTAAATATTTAAAAAAATAATTGTAAACAAAAAAATTAAAAATATAAAAAATAGATAGCCCTTCGGCACCAGGAACAAGGTTCAGGCTGCCGGTGGTCAGGGCTCCAGAGAGAGGAACCGCCTGACTATGCGTGCCGTGTCCAGGAGTACTGCTTTCTGAATCAAGCCCTTGACCCAGACGCACAATGAGAGCCTCCTAAGGTGTTGGTCGAGGCTCTCTGCTATTAGTCCGTTAACCGTTACGACGTCCCACATTTCGGCAACCTCGTGAGCTAAATCAAGATACTTAATTTTTAATAATAATATTATTATTATGGAAATTCCTACTATTGGATACCAAAAAAAAAGGTTTCCTTTTTCTTGGACAGCAGTACCCTTCTCTATGAAAACCTATTTGAATATTTAGTGCCTAAATCCTAGGACTCGAACATAAAAATTCGGCGCCTGGCAATAAAACAGTCTAATAGAATTTCCTCACTATACACGCCTAGGTATACAAACAGGGGTAAGAAATAATAAAATCGCGGCTAGGTAGCCCCATAGGGATTGTTTCGGCAAATTTGGACTAAGGAATTTAATATAAATCCGGGGTGAAAAGGGGTTGGACCTTGCCCCATGATTATTAGTCTTGGGCGCCTAAAACTGCGCTTAGCATTTGGGATATTATTTTAGGATCGATGGATTAAGAGATTATTGTCATGTAGGACACTTACTTAAATGAATTGGATTATAACTAGTAGCTCAGTTTTGGGCCGTCACAATTTAGATTGCCATCGACACGCTAAGAAGAAGACTAAAACGAAGTAATATCTAAGTAGGATCATCTTTAAAAACTGTGATCTGTGTACACATTCTTACACATTCTCAATTATTGTATTTGTCAGTTCACTAGTCATTCAAACAAACGCTTTATTTAGTGAGTTTTATATGGCGATTGCTTGTTAACCTAACATAACATCACGCCTGAATTCGCCAAAGGGTTGGGCAGAGATATACCAATATAATTATCCACAATTTCACCGGGTAATGACTTTTAAAATTAAATTTAGAATATTGTTGTTGTTTCAAGACTGAAACAATGCCTGTAATGGCTGCTACACACGTTACGATTAGACGGTACAGTTCAAACTGCAACGATAAATCTACCTGTGTGTATGAGAAAAACTGTACAGTTTGTCCGATTTTATAAAACTGTAAAGTTGAATTTTGGTTAGATAAATCGGAATCGAAAGAAACTGTGTCGATAATCGTAACGTGTATGCCAGTCGTTCAGTTTTTTATCTTGCTTTTCAATTATTGTCAATACTATGGACAGCAGATGTAAATAAGTATCACTATCCGTGGCCGATGGGGCCGAAAAGTTCTGGAGTGGCGACCGCGAACCGGAAGAAGCTGCGTTGGAAGGCCTCCCACTAGGTGAACCGATGACCTGGTGAAGGTTGCAGGGACCGATCAATGTGGCGACACTTGTGGGAGGCCTATGTCCAGCAGTGGATGTCTTTCGCCTGAAATGCTGATGATGAAGATGATCCATTCGTAAAAAATTATGCCAATCTTTAGGAAATACCTTTAGTTCCTTCAATAAATTAACTTGGGAATGAGCTTCTCTTTTCGTTAGCCATTCTTTACACCAAATACGTGTTTTCTTTTTATTGATTTTTTCTTCCTTTTGCTTTTTTATGGCGAATAATAAACCAACAACTGCTAATGCTTCGTCAGTCGAAGCCATAGCAGCCGAAGCTCAACGAATTATTTATCTTACAGTTTTCTAGTAACGTGTGCACTACGAAAACTGTGCAGTTTAAACTGTACCGTCCGATCGTAATGATTTTTCGTAACGTGTGTAGCAGCCATAATAGGCAGATTGAGAAGTTTTACACGTAACAGCAGCTAATAAAATAATAAGTTTATACTCGGTAGGCCACAGATAACTAAAGAAAATACAAAAAGTAAGCCAGAAAGAAAACGTAAACACAAAAAAAAAAACAATTTCCAAGACTAGTATACATTTTAGGCCCACTCACACTAAGTACCTACTAAATGTAGAAATTACAGAGCAATTTCTAGCAAAGACTTCGGAGGCAATTCGTTTTATCTGAAACATTAGCTGCGAAACATCTACGCTGTCTATGTTATACGCACTCAATATCGAGCATAATCTTGTTTTTTATACACAGGATAAGTTGTTTGGAAGCCGTCGCGTACTTACGTTATGTTGATGGTTTATGTTCTTCTTGAAGACTTGACGTTCTGACTTGATGGGCCTTAGTATTATCTAGTATTTCATCGTGGGTACTTTTTTCTTCTTTCCTTAGCCTAAATTGTCCCACTGCTGGACAAAGGCCTACCCCATAGCCTTCTAATCTTCTATCCGTGGTTTTCTCTGATCAATCTCTCACAAACGTCTCTAAGTCGTCACGCCAGCGTATTCTACACCTCCCTCGGCGACGATGCCCGTCTACTGGCACCACTGCGTGACGACCCTGGCCCATCGGTCCTGCGGTGGTCTACAGACATGGCCCGCCCAATCCCGCTTCAACCCAGCAGTCTTAAGACCCACATCAGCGATTCCAGACTCGGTCAGGGACCAAAGAGAACCATTTGTTAGGATTGGTAGAATGCACATGTCGACGATTTTGGCTCTTCAGGGATAAAGGTAGGTCACCCTTCATCAGCGACTTCATGGACCAGTACCTCTTCCAATCGTTGTCGACTCGGGGGTCGATTTCTCAGTCTCTTTATACAATGGTAAAAAATAGTATTTTTACGACTGCATCATTTAGAAGCTCGATAAGGTAATCAAAAGAAGGATCAAGCATTTTCTTTTGATGCTTTCCCGACACCTTTTTAGATGAAATTGTGACAAACAAACATTTTAATTAATTTTGAGAACTCCCCTCTGCAAAACGATGTTCATTAAATTCATAATACGTCTGTTAGTACATTATTCTGGTCTTTAGCAAATCAATGGGTATAATTTCAAACACAATTCGGGTATGCAAACTTGGCTCTGACACAATGACATGTCGCCAACACGTCGCACTTATTTTGAACCGAAAGAAAAACAAAACTTTTCGCAAACACCATAACAAACAAATCGAACATCAAACGATAGGGTTGTAAATAAAAATGGTTTTATAACAAGATAAGGGCGCATTTTCTTTAACGCGATCTCCGATACTTGTGCAAAAGTTAATTTGAAAACGAGTCCAAGTTTGTTTGCACAGTGTTAAGAAAATGGGGTGTTAAAAATAATAATATTGCAAGTAACAATGTTTGCTGCGCGTTGATGAAACTTTTACTTTAGTTGAATGGGTCAAACTATGGTTATCCTATGTAGTTAGGTGTTCTGATTATTGTAAAGAATGGATTCGTTATATGTATATGTAAAAGCTTTTAAGATGGGAATAACAAGTAGTAGTAGGTCTAGTGGTTCGATTCTCGGGTTGGGCAAAGTGTTATTAGGTTTTTCTATCAAGAATTTCTCAGTAGCAGCCACGGAGTTTGGATTTGAGCCCGGCTGATGGCAATAGGCTCGCCCTTCTATAAGGGACTTGAACATTACTGACGAAATGTGGGTGTCCTATTAGGTACACCTCTACCTAACCCCTCAGGGCCTACAGGCGTGATGTTATATATGTATAGTAAGAATAATTTCATATGGACCTTTACAAATTTACATCAGGTGCACCCAATGATAAGACAAAGTGATATTCTGTAAGCGATGGAAATGTATTAAAATATATTGAACTGGCTTATTATGTTTTCATTGAGCTAAAATGTAAACCGTAGTTCATCCCGATAAAATACCCACAGAGCATAGAATCTTCATACAATAAAATTCATATTTAAATTTTGCACACACCAATTTGATCTCCACACTCCACACCCCCAATTATGAAGGAAAACCGATCTCCTACCATTCGACGGGCTGTCAGATTTTCGGGATTCAGACTGCCATATCTATATATACGTACGACATTTGGGAGTACTTTCGAAGGCTGCGAGGGATCTCGACGATATGAAAATGAACGAGCAGACACGGAGGGTGTCAAAGTATCTAGCTTTTGGTCAACAGACAGCTTAATCTTTCCAGTCAATTGATAAAAATAGTTATTGTAAGATTAAAGGCTCTATTAAATAACATAATATCACATCTGTTTTTCTTGACGGTTAAGGCAGAGATGTACAATTTATTTTTACATTTTAGGAAAGCTTACCGACTAATTCAAATTCAAATTATTTATTTATGGTAATGATAATTCGAATGTCAGGATCGCTATGTTTAACCTAATAGGCGTACAAATTTCGGATACTTTTAAAATTAATTTAAAAAATTACATGCATTCTATTATTCAAATTAAATTATTTTTCAAATCAATTTATATAATTACCCTTAGATAGAATTTAGCTTAAATAAATCGGTAATTTGACTCACAGAACGACATACCTAATTATTATTTATTAAAATTTTCTGTTAAAAATTCACCAATGGAAGAGTACGCTTTTTTACCATAAAGTCTGTTGGCATTCTTTTGAATTTGTTAACTCTCATAGTCGTGAGTATCATATTATACGTTTTTGGAACCTCAGAAAACTTTTAAATATATATCTGAACATAAAATTGCTAATTACAAGCCTCCATAGATAAATTCAAAAATAAAAAAATTCTAAGTAAATAACCCAGAGTTCACGAGTTGTGTCAAATAAATACACATTTAATTAACATTAGAACAGTTACATTATCCTTCTCAACTACAGTGTGTTAAATCTTATTAAAAGCTTTTAATAGACAACGGTAATACTTCCCATATATTGTTAAGATCCTTTAAAGTACAGCATAGAATACCAACGGACATTTAGTATAGTCATACCACTTAATATACTGTTAATTTTGTCTTTATATACAAACATACAAGAAACTACATGTCCGCTACATGTGGGGTTAGTAAGAAGCTTTCTTATAGGTGAAAGGCGTCAAGAATTTGTTATGGTAATCCAAATTTATCCTGGATCGAATAAATGGGAAGACATGGAGCCTTTGCAGCAATAGGAAGATGGAGGCTAACAGTAACCAGTAAACCAGATCTGAAAACCAGCAGGTTCGATTTTTCATTCAGGTCTGAATATCAATGGAGTTTCTTGCCGTTTCTCTCCACAGGTAACAACGAACCCGAATGACGTTCGACGTTTTATAAGTGCGTTTGTAGGCTTATGTGAAATAAATAATTTTGTTTATTTTTTTGTATATATAAGATCTAAAGTCCATAATGAAAAACGAAAACCCAGCTACACTTCTCATTCCCTTTTCACCTACAAACCACCCAAGCAAACCAGTGCGATGTAACTAGTATCTTGATAAATTTTAATCAAAATCTTTCGGTCGTATTTGCATAGCCCTCTAAATATCATGAAACCCTTGAATTTGCATCGAAATGAGCGTAAAATGACCAAAACCCTCATTAAAGGGCCGCGAGGAGAGCCAGACCTTTATTCTTTTGTCTATGCTTTTGTTAGGCAGCCATTTTGTGCCTCCGCCATTTTGCGACAAGATTTGTTTATGAAAAAAGTTCTATTGTTGTTTTTATTATGAAAAGAAGTTTTTTTGTGGATTTTGCGACATCATTAAAGTTTTATGAATTCATAGGAAAGTTTAATGTTTTTAGTTTCATGAGATTATGAGATTTTTATTGTTCATTTTCATATTTTCGCTTCTAACATAATGTTAAACAATTTTATTAAGCGTGCAACTTCGTAAACCTTTTTTTATGGAGCTCAATAATCATTTTATATTATAACAAGCTATTGAAATAACTCGTTTATAGGCACGTAACTGATAAAGTTAATAGTTAACTTAACTTTTAAACTATTGATCTCTTTAAATGAGTTTTGTGACCTGTAACATTGGAAAAATGTCGAAAAGACAATGGTGACTTTGTCTAAGTTTTACAAAGCTAGTAATGCATTACATTAATTTAAATTTATCAGCACTAAGTGCAAACACGTATTAACTTAACTTAGTTAATTTAAAACGACATTTAATGATATTAATATATTCACTAAGATTAACACACAGTATGGCCATTTTAAGGCTGCCTGTCCATTGAAGCGGAGCGATGCTGAGGAGCGAAGAAACTGAGAAATATTAACCAATAGGATTGCATAAAATCTCCGCTCCGCTCCAGTATGCAATCCTATTGGTTAATATTTCTCATTTTCTCCGCTACGCAGCCTCACTTTAATCGACAGGCAGTCTTAGTGTGCAGTTTAAGGTGGCATTGCTTGTCAAGAAAATTTGCAACATTATATCAAAATTGGTACATTTATTTTAGTTCTGTGTTTTCCCGCTTGCACAGATAAATTTGTTGAAGGGTAACATTTTCGGTAACTTATCTATAATCTAATTTATTTTACTTTGCTTTCTTTCTTTCTATTTTTTTGTAAAACTTTATTAAACATCGCTTTTCTATGTTAAAGTATTTTGATTAAAAAACAGTTCGGCCAAAGTAATGTAGGTCACATGGCTTTTCTTTGAGGTGAGAAAATGTTAATTACATTGCAGGCATTTAGACTTCACACCACACTTAAGTGAAAAAGGTAAAAAAAACGAATTCCTTCACTGCAATTCTTTTAGGAAACTGTTTTTTAAAAGATTCCAAATAGTTTCGGAATTTTCTCTTGTTAGTGGGTCATGCAAGCTTAGGGGTATGTTCTAAGCGATGGGAAATAGCGATATGTGAAACACATAACATAACAACACGACTGGAATCCCCGGAGGGTTAAGCAGATGTGTACCTATATTTCTCCAGTTATGTTTAAGTCCCATTTAATAGGAAGCGTGCTTTCAACCAACAGACTCCGTGGCTGCTACTGAGAAATTCCTGATGAAAAAGTTATAATGGGTGTAAAAAAAAACCATAACCAAGCTTAAAGGCGCTTGTTCTTAAAGCTTTACTTTAAATACCTTTTTGACCCCTGTACTATTCAAAGCATTCATCAGCACAGTGAAAGTGTATTCATAGGCTAAGGCAAATTCTGCTGCGGGACTGTTCGAAAGAGATACCGTGGCCCTGGAACACAAAGGGCAAAGAAGGAACATGGATGGGTTTTAGTCAGTAGAGGTCTGACACTCTCTTCCGCTCCGCCCAGAGCGGTGGTGTCATTTGATGAATTCCCATCCGAAAAAAAAAAAGTCAAATTCTGAGATGCTGCAAGCGCATATTGCGATATTATTTTTTAATATCGGGAGTAGTAGACTTCCAATGAAACTGCGCTACAAATTTAAATGCTCACTACTTCTCACACAATTCATTTCTTTTTCATCTACAGTCTATAACTCAGAGTGGAAGGGCAATAAAGCACGCAGTGGGACATCGTTCCGCATTCCAATGGTTCCCTCCAGAATACATACAGCGGAAAAATGCGTTCCAAATGCGACCACTTTGCTATTTGACACACTGTATAAGATTACCCTAAATTATAGGGAAATAAAGAAAACTTGTTTCGATTTAGTTTTTTCTTTTCAGAGATTATAAACTGTTTTTTTTTTTTGTGTTGGCCGGCCAGGCATAGCTACTGTCTATTTCTTGAAAGGTGGCTTTCAGTGCAGTAAAGTAGCAGCAGTGATAACCTAGTGGTATGACCGTCAGACTGCCAAGTCATAGATCTCCAGTTCGAATCCAAGACACGTACCTCTGATTTTTCGAATTCATGTGCGTATTGTATAATTATCACTTGCTTCGATGATGGCAAACATCGTGAGGAAACCAGCATGCCTGAGAGATATTTTTCGACGGCATGTAAAGATAAATCAGAGGCCCATGGGCCGTATAAAAAATTCTGACACCAAGTTAGGCAATAATCACATGATAAAGAAAGTGCAGTATATCCGAATTTTAACTATGGCGTAGGTAGAGGTTTTCCATATCACTATGTTGCCTATATGTCTATAATTAAATTACAATCTTTAAACTAATAAATTTTTAAGTATACTGTTTGATAATGGCGTCCCTACTACTTATATGGGCATCGGAAAACTTATTAATTGCATTGCTACATAATGAAAGAAAATCTTATAATATTATCAATAACCGACTAAAATTGCGCAAACTCTCAAAATATACAGACGATTAAAATTAAACTTATACTGTCACTTATGGGATATCTTAGGTGATTGTTCATTATTTTGAGCTCGCGATATGAACAAACACTGCAAACAACAAAAACAATCAACAACACACGGAAGATATCCCGTCAGTCACAGTATATGTTTAATTGTAAACCGTGTGAAAGCTTAAAACAGTGTTCGATTAAAATTAGTACGAAAAACTCTTTCTCCCGTCTATGAAACTCAAAATAATCTATTTCTAAATTAATTTATTACTTAAGAACATTTTGAAACGCCATCAAACATTCAAAACATAATCATTTTTCATTTTTAATTAGTTCATTATTAACTGCTATATCCATTCTCTCCGCCAGATGTTGCAATAAATTTTTAAAGTATTGCTTTTACCTTTTTTACTGAACCTACATTATTATCTTTTTGCTAATGTTGGATAGTCAATTTAAGTAATTATCTTTTATAACGCCAGGCTTTTATGGCTAAATTGCTCGTATCGATGTTCAATTTTATCCTATTGCAATAGATTTTGATAATTATTTTTGACAAATGAAACTGTTCTGGGGGCCTACCATGACGTGTTAAAGCAGGAGTAGTTCCAGTGTGGGAAAGACGTGGTGCTAGATGACCTGTATAGCTTTGTCTCTTTCCCACACTGGAATTATTGACGTCATAGTAATCCCCCAGTTCCAAGGTATATAATTATACAAACCTAGGAGTGATAAAAAAATCAATCTAGTTTATTTTGCTCATAGCTGAAATATAGCTGGCTGTCAACGCATCAAAACATAACTACACCAAAATACAGAAGCTTTAAAAACTATCTAAGTTATTTGATGGTAGGTACTACTAAAAAGATGCTGACAGAAACCAATTTTAACTATACAAGGTGTAAACGGACTCTTCACGAAGCCGTCAACCAAGCATTCTGTACATCAAACTTAATAACTCTGCGCAATTACGTTTTACGGTAGAAATCAATGCAAAGCACTAATAACATTGTTCTGATGGAAGCATTGAATAGTACAGCGGACACTAAGATAAACAAAGGGAAAAAAAAAAGTGAAGTTATAACAATAAAAACTTAAATTAAGAAAAAACATGTGTAAAAGTTCAAACTTTGACCTCCGATATCTCCGTAACTAGAAGGATCCCAGGTATGATCTACAACAAAAAAAATATCATAATGACGAGAGGAACACGTGACTTTCAGCTTCGTTATGTTTATTTTTACACCCATTATTATTCCTTCACTACTGCTCAAAAACGATGTAGCTGCCACCTCGTAACTGCCAGTTTCTATTATAATTGCGGGAACTCAACGGTCTTTTCAATTTACAGACGTTTAGAATATCGACGTTCACTTGTCGATAGTATAACGTGAACTCAGCGAAAATGAACGAACTTTTGGTTAAAAACATAGCAACGTGCACGGTTTGTGTTCTGAGAATTTTGTGGATGTTTGGCTGTATGTTTTTTCAGTAAGTACTGAAAACTAGTAACACACAATGTGTTTATTATATCTTACCAGGTACATTTTACCCCAATCTAAAATAAGCCACATTTTCATGCGTTTATGGTCGTACATAACATTTGCTTGATCCGGGAATCGAACCCAGGACCTCATGCCCAGCAGTCGACCAACGAGGCAATCTTACATGGGTGGTTTATTGTCGTAGAGTGGGTGAAGGCGGGGTCCAATAGTCCCAAGACCTGAAACATAATGAACACAGTAAGTTGAAATAACTCAAAAAAATGCTACTTCTGAAATAGCACATTTGTGCTATTCGTAGCATTTTTATTGTTTTTTTTTTCTAATTTCCCTCCAAAAATCGAAAATACTCAATACAAAATCGAAAACCATACAGAGCTATCAATAAAACATTATAGCAAGCTTGAACGTCGGGACCCAGCGGCATAAAATATAGATTATGTGTTCAAACCCCACACTTCAGACTGATCCTGGCTTTATCACACCATGAATTCGTATTGAAGATATTAATGTGTTGAATTATGTCGAAGGATATTGAAAGCGATTTTTTATAGTAGTAGGTACTGATTTTCTTAGGGAAAAATATTGGATACGTGAGCTGTGGTCTAAGTAAGTGATCTGGCAGTAACCGCCATCTTTTTTCTGTACAGATTTTCTAACGGTAGGTACAGCTAACAAAATAAATCAAATGCATGAATGTACGCATTTGTTAAAAAAAAACTTAAATTAATACATTATTATAATCATAAAAAAAATCGTGCCTGAAATTAAATGATTAATAAACGAGTAGGTCGTTGAATTGCTTTTTAACACCCGACCAAAAAAAAGGAGAGCTATGAAGCCACAGACAGCCACAGATACACACGTATCTGTGGCTGTCTGTGGCTTCATAGCTCATGAACGGATGAACCGATTTTGATCAAATTTTTACATAAATGTTTATAGTCAACAAGATAAGGTAGGGGTTTCTTATCAGACATCCAACAGCGCGCACTGGTTCGGCGAGGAGGTCTGTATCAAAGCAATGGGAACGTTTAAAGGTTCAAGCTCATCTGTAGTCCGCTCATCCGAAACCTCAATGTCTACTGGCAGAATCCAAAAGTTAACAAGTTAACTTTTACCCCACACATCTTAAACCTCACCCACAATTAACTGCATAGTTGCCTCGTTAACATCCGTCTCCTATTTAAAGTTGTAATTACAAAAATATCTGTTTGAATATGGGTTCATCAAAATTCCGTGTTCGTTAACTTTAGCCGCGAAACAATTCCGCCCCGATGCGAGTCTGCTTAAAATATTCACTCGCGGTATTGTTGTGGCATTCGATCTTTGTCTTTTTGGCAGAGAGCAGCGGTTCGAACCCAGGCAGGCGTATTACTTTGTGTAATTTATTACATCACCACTGCTCTCAAAACGGTGAAGGAAAACATCCTGAGGAAACCGGCATGTCCTAGAACCAAAAATTCGAAGACATCTGACATCTACCAACCCGCACTGGGCCCACGTGGTGAATTATAGTCCATTTCCTCTCATAGAGAGGAGGCCTGTGTCCCACCAGTGGGAATATTATAGGCTGATTTTGCTATGCTTATGCTATTCGATCATTTATGCGTTAATCAGTAAAAATGTGCAAATAGTTTTCATGCCATTGAAACAATGATACTAATATTAACGTAGGTGCATGTTACATAAGGTGCAAGAAAATGATTTTGTATTTGTGACTGTACAATTTACACGCAATTAATCCATAACCCTGCATTTTTTAAGAGCCTGGAGACTTTATGTTTGACTTTGCATGTTGATACAGTGGCGAAAGTTTTGGAAATGAGCTACACTTTTAATACAAGTCCATTATTGAAGCGTTACAATAATTATTTGGTAAGAACCCTGAAGATTGAGAGCCGGAGAGAAAAAAAAAAATTATAAATATAAGTATGAGAGAATTTTCTTACCACGCGTGTAGATGAACACTATTAAGCTTTTTCCAAGAACCTGAAGCTGACTTCAATAAACTTTTAGTTAGAGGAAACACCAATCCTTTGCTGGTAACACCAACTGAAATCATAGAATCTAAACTTCTAGCTTTTCAGTATCAAACGCACAGACATTAACCGAAACACACAAGAGGAAACTGTGAACCGAGACTTTCCGAATGTTAACAAAGGAAGCGACAAAACGCAAACTCCTAACTTCTACAGTTATATTGCTACATCGCGTAATTAAAACACCACTCATTTGTGACGTAATACCGCAAACCAGGATTGCATCCATAACTTGCTTAATTGATTCACAATAAAATAAGATGATTAGGGAATTTATACTAATTGTATTACTCATAAAATAGCGGAATGCCGACATTCTCTGTCAAATTGATACGCGGTTCTGGACAAGGTCACGGACACCTGCATACAAGCACTGTCGATGTCCGTTTCCGCAACCGGTCCGCAATTAGACCGTACCTGTTTCAACAAACCTTTAAAGGAACGATGTTGACAGGGATTTCTTTTTAAACTGGTTTTTAATACTATAGTAATAGGTAGTTGTTTCGGGTCTGGCTATTTCTGTATGCGAGTTTAAATGTATGTAAACGCACCCATGATACGGGACAAATTCCTAGTGTATGGTTAGGTTTTGAAATAAAAGAGAAATGATATTTTTACACGCTGTACTACATCAATATACCACATTATTTTTAGTATATGCGAAATCTGAATATAGTTTGTAATGAATAAGTAACTGAATCGATTTAATTTTTTTTTAAACCATGTTATATTTTGTCCCAAAAATATTTATAAAAGTTACAAGTTGCACACCGAGCGACTATCGAAATCATTAAGGTACCTACTGCCAAATTATTACTATCAATGAGCTCAAGACGACGCTGAATGCGCGCGCTGGCACGCTGCGTGGTTTCCATGTTTTTGTGCGGACAACCAGGTAACAGAACAAGCTTATAGCTTAACTTTGTGATTTTTCATGATACAGTTTTGAAATTTTGTACATAGATTTTTTACATAAAAATACTAGACACGTGTTTCAGGTTTCGCATATACTAAAACTAATGTTGTATTCAACCCCTAAGGTCAAAATATACGGGTTTTAGCTGAATTCAATCAGAACCATAGGAACATATTAATAGACGTTTATAAATTAACATCACTAAAATAAACAAGACCAATCAAAAACCTCTGAAATTAACACACGGAAGTAGTAACACAGCTTTCGACACCAAACACAAAACTGGCAAACCATTAAAATGTTCACAACCCAACCCTGTCCCTCATTATTCTATGAATGCCGCTGTTCCTTTCATAAAACTATCCCATATGCTTTAATTACGACACCATCATTAACCATAGGGTTATTACCGTTCGGTTCCCGCCACTAATTGCACAAAGTTCACTCGGATATTCTTGTTAAGCCGTGTACACACACCGAGGCATGCGCCGCGAGTGCATGCATGTCACAGTTTCAACTTATCGTCATTTATGCGTCACCGAACCGTGACCGAACTCAAAATTACGGCGAATTGAGTTATATAGCTAAAACTTGGGCTAATATGGACTGTCGTCTAGTTACCCAGAAAGTGACGATATCGTGCTAGAAAAGGATAAACAAAAATATTTCGTCTCTTTCATTTCCGCGAACAGGAACTAAAGCACGAACGCAATTTTGTTATTTCCCACAAAACACTGGCGAAGCATTCGCTGTGCATGCCACTGGCTCAACAAATCATCACATCGCCAATCAAAGTCTTCGCAGTAATTACTGGTCGCAGTAAGCAGGCTGTCAAAGCAGTCTAAGCCATATGTGAAAAAACAACCCACATAGCCTGCCATAACCACAAGGAATCAGCACATAGACTATCAAACTCGCTACATGCAGCGATAAAAGCTCTCTGATTTTTTGGCGCTTGAACGACATTATCAGGCCGATTCTTTTAGTATGCATTATTTATTTATTTATTTTATTTGGCTCTTCAACAATGAGTACACTATTACATAATTATAATAAAGTAAAACATTGCAAACTTAAGTCTAAGTGCCCCATTACTTAAAGAAGAGCAATACATGCACTATATTATGCGCCTAAATATCTAATTAAACAATGAAAAAAAAAAAGAAGGACTGATTAAAAATACAAATTAAAAAAAGAAAACAAAAAAAAAATTGTATCGATACTATTACGTAAGTAAATAAGCAAACAAAAAAGCAAGCATTAATAAAATTGTCTCTGGAAATTGTATTTAAAAAACAAGATGGCCGCGCTAGTTCCGCTTACGACCAAAAGATCTAACTTTAGTATTCAGTTTTCTCGGTTTCATAATATATAATTATAGTCAGAAGCATACGCGTTAAACCATTCGCGAGACGTGCCCCATGTCTGTACGCGGCACAAGTTCACTCGGGTATTCTCGTTAAAAGTCGTCAAATTTCGTCGAGACGTCCACGTCAGCCCTTTATGAACAAGTTCAAAGTTGCACTTTGCTCGTGTGGTTTTGAGTTGACTTCTGTGATGTGTCTTTTTGAAAGATGGCGTCGGGAATACGAGCGTGTTTTGTTTGAGAGGGAATTTGTGCTGCTAAGTTGGGGGATTAGAAAAGGAAAACGGAAGGGTTTTCAGAATAAATGTGGTGATTAGGGAATCCCAATTAAGTTTAGACATGACATAACATCACGCCTGTAATCCCCAAAGGGTTAGGCAAAGGTGTACCTAATAGAATACCCAATTTTGCCAGTTATATTTTATAAGTCCCATGTAATACGGGGCGACCCATTAATCGGGCAAAAATGCAGACTCCGAGGCTGTTACCGAGAAATTCTTGATGGAAAAACCCAATAACACTTTGCCCGACCTGAAAATCGAACCCAGGACCTCATGCAATTGAGTTTATATAGGTATAAGAAAACTTAAGCATAATGTGATAGGTACTCTGCAATTTATATTATCATTATATTATTAATTTCATTTCAGGCTTTAATCTTATTTGTAATGCAGAGGAATGAGAAAAATATCGTGACGAAAGTTTTGGGCCTGAATGTGGGTAAGAGGAAGACCAAAGAAACCATGGATGGGCTGTGTGGACGATGATATGGCACGAATGCTGCTATGATGACGAGTAATAGAGAAGTATGGAAGAAGAAGACATGCTGCGGCGACCCAAAATGAATGGGATAAGGGCAAGACAATGATGTCCTTTAGTCTGATTTTTAAATAACCTCAGCTGTTTAATAAAAACATAATACAGGGTGTAAACATCCCCTTCATGAAGCCGTCAACCAAGCTTTTTGTACATCAAACTTTACGCAAAAACGATTGCTGGGAAACGACTTTTTTTTGGGGTGAAAAATCACGTTTTACGGTAGGACTCGATGGAAAGCATTCAAAGTATTGTACTGATTTATTAAAAATATGCTTGAAAAAAAAAAACTTTTGAAAATGTTGGAACTATGACCCCCAATATCTCCGTAACTAGAAGGTTCCCAGGTATAGTCTAGAACAAAAAAATTATCGCAAAGACGGGGAAAACAAATGCCTTTCGGCTTCAATAAGGGACTATTTACATCCTTTATAAGTACATAATATATTAGCCTAGGGTAGCTCGACGGCTTAGACGGCTATGTATGCAATTTGCCTGTAGCTAACGTGAAATTTCACTCGCATTTAGTTACTGCTAATATAACGTTATTTACGAACGAAAATTAATTACTACGAAGCAGTTATAAATTACTTTATAAGTGCTTATACAATGAAATCTCTTAACAAGTTTGTTGACTTAATATTTACCAAAATAAGTCCCGTTTATCTAGTATTCTCATTCCTAAATTAGATTTAAAATCTTAATAAAGAGCCTTAAAAGGTTTCTGGCAAAAGTTAAAATAACATTGTAATCTTTTGTAGGCGGAAAAGATAGGTTAAGAACATCTTGTTTGTTCAACTTAGAGATAAAACTACTTAAAGATTTTGGATGAGCTTACGACCTGCTTTGTTTATCTATCGACTCGTAGACTCATTGTTCTTTTAATAAGATAGTTACTACTTCCAAACAAATAGTAGTTTTTGCGTGAAAGAGTAAGAAACATCCATCTATCAATGCTCACCAATTATCACGTTTAAAATAGGAACAAGATTAGTTCCTTTTTGTGCAAATAAATATTTTCTTTTTTCTTTTACACCATCACATCTTGCCTATTTCCGAAGGGTTAGGCAGAGGTGTTCCTGATAACATACCCACAATCCACCAGTTAAGGCCCATCTATTAGCGGGTGAGCCTATTGCCATCAGCAGATATCCACACTATGTGAATGCAACTGAGAAGTTCATGATGGAAAAACCACAAAAATGTTGCTCAACCCGAACTATCGAACCCAGGACCCCAGGCTCACCAGTCACGCTTGCGGCCAATAGACCAACAAGACAGATCCCTTTTTATTATACCTTTTCAATACAAATCGAAAGTTACGCTTCTTAATAAAAAAACTTAGTACCAAATAAACCTAAATTCAATCCGCCAAGCAAACAGTACCAAAATTCTCGATAAAGATTTAAGGAACATCGGGACGTTTATCGAAGAAGGCATTATCATGCATTAAAATTCGGCTCCACAGCAAATTGTTATCGTTCCAACCTAATGACGTATTTGCATGGGAAAAGAGTTCCACTTTCCGGCGAGGGGAACACAGAATAGATAGATAACAGAAGGTTAGCTCCGTATGTGGCGCCATCTACAACGTCATATAAGAACTACGCATCGCACCTGACGTCACGAATAATTTTCGGATAGCACGACTTTTCCGCAAACCTAGAACAGTATTCTGACAGTTTTCGTTTATGGTGACTCAGCAGAGACTAGCCATTGACGCAGAAAATATTATGGTGCAAAAGTGACTGCACTCTTTCTACCCACACTCTAATAGTCCGATGGGTCGGCAATCCGACACGGCAAGAGAGAGATCAGACTGAGATTTTACAACGGCCCGTCAACATCAGCGCTACAGCATTTGACGGGACGGAGGACCCTATATTTTCAATGATGGATTGAAAAGTTTCTACCCTGTTCCTTATTAACTCTATACATAAAAAAAACGAATGCACATAATAGACACTCTTCACGTGCACATGCCAGCACATCAAGTTACTACAATCTATCAAATTTCTTTAACAGATTTTTAGCTTTATCGCTAAAGCATTAAGTTCAAGGTTGATTGGGAAAATTTGACAGTTTCGGGCAGCTTGATGTGCTGGGGTCTGTACAATGAGTGCAAGCACACTCACGACCGGCTTTTATTTGTTTATGATCCACATGAGACTCAGTTATATTTAAGAGTAACCATGAAGTTTCTTGCCAGTTCTTATCCATGGAAAACGACCAAACCGAATTGTGCACCTATCTGGTGACATTTCAAGCGAAATAAAATATCTTAATTTTTTTTTTGATTGCCGTGAGTTCGCGTCTGTGTGTGTGTGCCTGTTTTCGCTCGTCGTATGGAGCTGGCTTTCTGTAGTTTTATCTATTCTGTGACTCAAACTTACTAAGAAAACACTGCAAGAGTATTAGGACTTATATTCTGATTTGATGGGTGTTTTTAAAATTGGTTTTTATATTGTGTATTCGTTTTGTATGTAAGATGCATCACGTTCAATACAACAACAATTACTAATAATGGTAATTGTTGAGTATATTATCCCCACTAATTTGGTGTATTGTGTTCACTAGACAGTATTGTATACCTATATTTTTTTAGTCTTTTCATAGACCCATGTTGGTATTTTCCAGATAACTTTCTTTACATCCTGTATTTTATTCAATTTCCATTCCGCTCTAGTTACGATGTTTTCTTCGATTCTTATTGTATCCCCATTTTTATTACCTAGGTAGGTATGAATTCTTTGAATCTGGCATCAGACACATAGCTCAGTGATACTGGCTATCTGAAATAAATAACCTCATCACCATTTTCTTATCCCTGTTACCTCAATATGGAAAAATCCCTTGAGCATTTTGTTTTTTTCTCTATTTTCCGAACACACAAATCTCAATACTACATAGTGCGGATGGTTGATGGTGGATGGAAGCTTACGGCGAAACAGCCATAGATCTATAGAGGGTGAATAAATCAACATAAGATCCCATACACGACCTTTGGCGAAGCTACTCACAGCACGACTTGAATCAAGCGACACGCGCGTGTCTTTTGTTTCTTTCGCGTAGCGTCAGGGTGACGGGTGTACTCTAAGAGCAGGTTCGGAATAGTATTATTTGTAGCGCGTATAAGCTCGTATTGACTTACGCGCGTGTGTGCGTGGGGTAAGCGGGCGCTTGGGGAGGCGTCACTCGCAGCTCACGCTTATACGATCTTATAAACTCGTCAATTTTCGTAATGTTATTCGTAAAACAAAAGGCGAGAGTGTACGCCCGTCCAAAAACGAGTTTTTACGCTAATCTGAAACTGTTTTCGTTACCTCCGTAGATCTTAACGCAACACTTATATTGCTTGAGTAACTCGTGGCCAAGGAGTTATATCTATGGGGGGTGAATAAATCAGCATAAACGTCTCGTTGGGATAGGCGTGAATATCAACATTGTCTTTGGTTTTTTGTCTTGGTAGGTTTAGTTGCAAATGATTGTTAATTAGTGGTCAAATATTTAAGGGTCCTTTTTTGTAGTGATTGATATAGCTTAAATAAGTGAAGAGCTTTAGTAAATACCTGTAGCAGAAAAACCAAAGCGTTATTCAAAATCTCAAAATAAATTCAACGATTTTTGTTTTTTAATATTTTTTTATTAATACAAGTTGCGCATCAGATAATTTTTAACAAATAAATATTCTGTATAGTACCCACAATTGGTGCGCTTAAATGTACAACTAAATTTCTCAATATTTGGTTTGTTTCTATAATTCTTCAATCTTAGTATCGTCAATACATCATGTACATAATGTAAGCCGAAAGGCATTTATTTTTCCCGTCATTGCGAATATGTTTTTCTTGTTTTGAACCATACCTGGGAACCTAGGGAAATATTGGAGGTCAAATTTCCAACTTTTTCACAAGATTTTTTTTTTAAACAATTTTTTAGTGTTATACCTTTACTTTAAATACCTCCATGAGCTGTGTACTATTGCATGCATTCATCAGCACAATGTTTTAATGTGTGCGTTACATTGCGTCCCACAACATACCGTGATTCTTCACCCCAAAAAAAAAGCTGCGTTTCCCAGTAATCAGTTTTGCGTACAATTACTTAGTTTGATGTACAGAATACTTGGTTGAAGGTTTTGCGAAGGGTCCAGTTACACCTTGTATTTAATTGCTCGTGTGAATGTGGCATGAGTAATACACTCATGCCACATTCGTAACCATAATTATTGACAACGCTTTCCTGTGTAAATACATCTTTAAATAAAAAAAATAAACTGAAGAAAAACGCTTTTAAACTTTCAATATTAACCAATGCAATGAACTTCTGACAATTCAAACTTTTAATCAAAACCTTCTCCACAATAAAGCTTAAAAAAAAAACAAAGTAAAATTGAAAACATCCTCTATCGGAACCAGAGACAAACACTACAAATCCCGGTGCTCTAAAAATCCACAATGCATCTCCACAACAAGTTGAACTAAATGATTGATCTATCGACTGATGTTGGGACGAGCTGAAGTCCGAACGGATGTCATTGAGATCAGAACAAATGTGTTGGGAAGTTTCTTGTATTGAATGGAAATGGAAAAACAGTTAAGTGTGGTTTATTTCGATGTTTGCTAAATTCGCTAGCAATCACCATCTGAACTCCACAAGCCACTTAATAGTACTGAGTAATACGTATAAACCCCTTGGCAAGGTTTCAGACATTTGTGCTTTCTTTCAGACTTTTGTGCCACTGACTACCAGTAACGACTATCAAGGATATACAAATGACAGCGGGAACGTGATTTTCGAGGCACTTAGGAAACTCGGAATGTAATGGATTGTGGCACATCCACGGACCAACCTAGGCAAGCGTGGCTTAACCTGAAGATCGACCCGTGCGGCTGTTATAATTTAGCCACAAGCTACTGACATTTTTTTTTTTTATGTGACATTTTCCCTTTGGAGGTAGGCATAACTACAAAAAAAAATACATGCTACGGTCCTTGCATATCATCATTCTCTTACCCAAGTCCCAATTCATTTGGGGTCGGCGCAATATACATATAAACCTTCCTCTTGAATCACTCTATCTATTGCTGAAAACTTTTTAGACCTATGTACCATGCTTATGCGTATGAAGTTTCATTAAAATCGGTTCAGTAATTTCAAAAAAAAGGGCTCGAAAGTTAGTATGAGATGCCGTAAGTCGAAAACGCTCCGAAATGAATTGTTTTCCCCATGTTTAATGCTTACTTCAAAGTCACGATGTAAACTAGGTCAATTTAGATGTACTAGATCTTATTAGAGTAAAATATACACATTTAAACCGCGCCAAAGGTAGTCCCTGAAGAACACAGGCTCAGTACATAGCCGTACTTGCATTAGGGATGGGACAATCGAAACTTTAATCGAGGAAATCGATAATGAGTTATCAAATACCTACCTATAGACTTAGATAAATAGGTTGAACTTCATTAACTATATCTTATACATTTTGTTCTTGTTTTACACACAGCTTGGGACGAGCTACTAGTAAAAATCTAGACCTATAAAGTTATATTTCAAACACTGTTACCACACCAAAACACCTAGGTCATTAATAATATTCTATTATTTCAAAACAGACAACATAAGCATCTGAAATGCAAATTTTTAATCTGTGTCTTGTATTGTACTTACAATAAATTTTACAATCTATATTCAAAATAACTACGTATTAAAATTAAAAAATAACCCATAAACAATACCCAAGCAACAAGCGTGCGATTGATACGAAATGAGAGAAAAAAATAAAACGAAAAGCCAAGCTAAACGATAATCGATAAGAATAAAAATGCTCTGTAGCTAATTACGAATCTTTTCCCCACACTAGCCAGTTCGTTTGTCCTCCAGGGGTATGCTAGCAACACTACATATGAGCTTATTTCCCAGTCCCGTGTGTTAACGTTTAGATACCACCAGCTTTGTATACAGCCACGGAGTAGATTATCATAGAAGGCCAACTCCAAAAAACGAGAAAAAATGCACGCACACATAGATACGCTACACGTACAGCGCGTGTAAGTGCACTCGCGACTGACAACTTCTTGAGTTCGCCGTACGCATAACTAAACCAGGAAAGGTTTGTTCTTCGTTAAACTTCGTGTTTCCGAATGAGTACAAACGCCGCGCTGCAGAGTAACCCTCCATAGGGTTTTATTGGGTTCCAAAGGGTTCCATAGGATTCCATAGGGTTCCATAGAGTCGACGTTTTTAAGTTATAAACTATCGCAACCATCATTGCACGTTGTATGAAGTTTACTCTCTATCAAGTTTCCCTACTCAGGTCATCTGTCACACAAAAGTTTTTTTGGAATTGCATTTAGTTATTAATCTATTATTTTTAAACCATGGTTATACGAAAAAGGCAAGTACTTCCACGGTTATAACAGCTCTATAATAGATCTAATCATCGCTTGTTCTTATCCTGTACGCGTTTATGTGTGCGTGCACCTGTTTTTACTCGGAGCCGTCCTTCTGTAACTATCTATTCTATGCTATTGCGCTAGGAAATCGTTACATAAGCAACTATAATCGATTCGGGAAATAATTCGATTGCTGCGGAATCGATTATTGAATTAAGGTTATTGCTCTCGATGGGTTTATTTTGCGTAACTGTTATTGATAGGGATTTTGGGTTATGGGGTTATAATAAGCGATGAGAACAATGCACTAATAGCATAATCAAGTCAGTGTTATTTTTTTGAATAAACCAGCCTGTAAAAAAGGCAGATAAAAGCCTATCCCCAAACAGAGAAGGCATTGAACACACCGGTATACTTGAAAAAAAAATGGAATCCAAAATTCAAATTCATTTATAATGTGAACATCAGTAACAAAAATAGGTGGTATAAAAAACAAATCAGAAACTGTCTATCTGTCTATCTGTCTATCTATTGTTGTTCCACAACAATACAATTTAAGTCACTAAATATTTAAAATCACCAAATAACATTTATTACATACATTAAACGGCAGAGTTATGTCAATACAAGTAATTAAAGTATATAGGCGAATAGAATTAATTAATAATCGTAATGTCTATGGCATTAAGTTCACATCTCTCTGTACATCTGAGAGCTTAAGGTGTTAAATAAATAAATATAGCAACGATGGCCAGCACACACTGACAAACGATTTTTAATATCTTTACGTATTACAAGTAATGTTTTAAATAGGTCAGGCGAAGGAACTACTGCCAGGGCTGCGGGACTGTTCGAAAGAGATACCGTGGCCCTGGAACACAAAGGGCAAAGAAGGAACATGGATGGGGTTTTAGTCAGTACAAGTCTGACACTCCCTTCCGCTGCGCCCAGAGTGGGAGGGGTCATTTGATGATTTCCCATCCGGAAAAAAAAAGGCGAAGGAACTACAAAGAATCATCATACTTCTCATGATAGATGAAAGTTCTCTTGTGTCACAGAAAATGAACAAGGAAAACGTAAGAAAATGAATAATCACAACACGTGAATATTGAGGAAGAATCAACCTTATAATGTTGATAATTGAGTCAGCTTTAAAACCTGTTTACTCTGAAAATTTTATACTAATTATATATAATATTATAAAGCTGAATAGTTTGTTTGTTTGGTTAAACATGCTAATCTCAGGGACTACTAGTTCAAATTGAAAATTCTTTTAGTGTTGGATAGCCCTTTTTATCGAGGATGGCTATAGGCTATATAACAACACTCTACGACTAAAAGAAGCGGAGCATCAATGAAAAATGATGCAAAAACGGGGAAAATTGTATTTTTATAATATTAAATACACGCGGCGAAGGTCGCGGGCAATACCTAGTAGAATAATAATTATTGCTGTTGGGTCACAAATAAAGGTAGTAAACATTTAGTACTAAATAATACAATGTAACTTTAAAAGGAAATTGCATAAGAAAAAGCTGTCATTACCATATTTTATTGGCAAACAAAGAATAACTAAAGTATGACAACAATAAACCTGAAACCGTAAGAAAAATAGTGTGGTTACTGTGTTGACAAGTTTACGATGGACAAAGAGGTAGAGGTGGGCTAGATGTGGCGTTTTTGTTTTATATAAGTCCAGCTTATTTACGCTGGTCTACATAATGCAATGGCAATAGTAATGGACAAACAGGTGTAAACGAACGCTTCCCAACACTGACTCTCGGGCCACTGACTACCTTTAACGACTATCAAAAATCTACAAATGACAGCCGGAACCATCCGCGTAACGTGCTTTCCGAGGCACGAAAAAAACTGGCTATGTAATGGATGGTGACCCATCTACAGAAAGAACCTGGTAAGCGCGACTTAACCTTGAAGATCGACCCGTGCGGCTGTTATTATTTAGCCACGAGCCCCTCTCTGTCAGTTGATTCTCATATTCAGTGTATTCCCGCGGTCTCCCTAAAATTATCGGCTCACTAACGTGGAAGGATTTCCAACGCCACTCATTCCGGTACTATTTATTTATTTTATTCTATCGGTCGATCGTTCGATTTTTTTTTCGATTTCGCCACTTTCGAACAATTTGAGCCTATTTGCCATCACCCGGTGCTACAAAAGCCTTATACTTATTAAGTCTGTTTAACCGACTTCTTGCAACGAAGTTATTTAATCATCATTTTCATCATCATCATCATTTCAGCCGAAAGTCATTCACTGCTGGACATAGGCCTCCCCAAGTGTCGCCACATTGATCGGTCCCGTGCGACTTGCATCTCTTGTTTACATTACATAGTGATAATAAACTAGTTCAACTAAGTAAGACACTGCAAAAAAGAAACAAGAACCGGTTTATCCCACTTCTGATTTGAAAAAGCAGCCTATTATTTCAGTTCCAGCTATTATAAATCCGTAGTCTGTTCGCGGTCCGCGCAGGACATTGTTGTTTATGCTGTTCATTCCAGTTTTTATCGCCGAAGGCCACGAAATGTACTGCCTATATCAATACCAATGTTCGCTCTAGTATTTCATAAAATTGTTGGTGGTTGTAGGTATTAAAAGGCTGCTAATAAATACGTATTTGAAAATTTTGAATAAAAAACTGACAATAAATAAAATAACTGAATTTTGGCTTTATACTGTTTTCATAAAAAAGCTTTTTCTTTTTCCTTACGCAAGTTACGTGTGCTCGTGCATTTGTTTGACACCTGACTCGGTACGGGCGTTGACGCGCTTATAACCTCGTATAGCGTGAGCCGCGAGAGACGCCTCCGCGCGCGTCCTCTTACCACGCGTGTATGCGCCTTAGATTGTTTTAAGTGGCGCATGTGTGTACATGCGTAAGCCGGTTCCAGTATACGCACTACAAAATACGCTAATCTGAAACCGTTCTTTTACTTACTTCCAAGAACCAATTGCTGTCGGTATAAGTGTAATATGTCAAACTTGGCATTTTTATCATTTTCCTTTAGGCGTCACTGAGACACGGAATCACATTTTTTCTATGATATTACTTTCTTATAGCTTCTGTAATTCTAAAATCGCTTTTGAATAAACAAAATGCATAATCTTCTACAATAATGTTTCTATAATTCGCTTTTCTAACAGCCCCAAGCTTTAAACTAAAAAATGTGACGGCACTTTCTGGACGAACGAGTTTAGTTTTTGTTGCAATTGTACGCAACGAACGTTTTAGAACGTTTATATTGGCAACTGTTGCCGTCGCCATTTTATGTGGAGTTTCACACTCTATTGCTGAAACTAAGGATGAGTTAGTTTTGGAAAATAAAACAGGGATTTGTTCGGTAAAATGTTGTAGTTTTGAGATATTGTCTTGTGATGTTTATTTCATACCGCACGTATTTTAGAATCATCTTTCACAGCTGTTGTGGAGATACTAAGGCCCAGACTAAACCGAAGCGGAGAGGAGCGGAGTGGAGAAGAGATGTGCAAATGCGACCAATCACCGGATAGACGAGAGACGCTATAATATAGACTTTAATCAATGTGACTGGTCGGTTTCCACACGTCTCCTCTCCGCTCAGCTCGTAATTGGGAGACCGGCCCTTAAGAGTAAGTCAAGGTTCACCTCAGGTTGTCAATCCCTCTCTCAAACTGACCGCCGTCGCTTACCTTAACATCTTTCAGTTTGGGTTAAAATTATAGATAGAAACATTCTAGGCACGAAATAGTATGGTTAATGGTTGGTTATGTAAGGCTCTTTTGCATAATAAAGTTTTTTTGAGGCGTTTGTGAGAGATTTCACAGAGAAAAGAGTGGAAGGTTATGGTTGAGAATCATGCCCAGCAGTGGGACAACATAGACCAATTTAAATAAAATAAATAAACAGTAAGCAGCGGTGGCCCAGTGGTGGAGACCCCGACTTACTAGCAGTAAGTCGTGGGTCCGAACCCAGCCAGGCGCATTACTTTGTGTAAGTTATTTCATCACCACTGCTCTCAAAACGGTGAAGGAAAACATCGTGAGGAAACCGGCATGTCCTAGAACCAAAAATTCGAAGACATGTGACATCTACCAACCCGCACTGGGCCCGCGTGGTGGATTATAGCCCATTCCCTCTCACAGAGAGGAGGCCTGCGTCCCAGCAGTGGGAACATTAATAGGCTGATTATGCTTATGCTTAGATAAACAGTCAGTCAATTAACTAAATCAATCAAATATTTAGAACAAAGCTTGCCTCAGGAAAATTCGGAAAAACGAGGAGTCACGAGCACCAATATGTACCTAAACACTTAACAACTTAAAAGGTGTTTTTCTTCTACTATTGTGATTAAAATTTCATGTTGTTACGAACATAGTATTTTGGAACTCATATTTTATGAAAAAGATCCTATCTCCAAGTCACAGTCGTTATTTCTCGCGAAATTTGCTCTTAAATTTAGGAAAGTGTATATATATTGGTGCTCGTGACTGTACGTTTTTTCTAAGAACTGAAAAAAATTGTATTCTCAATATCTCACAACATATTTCGTCCTTTCTCTCATCTCCCGTCATCTACACTTCCCAAATATGATGTAAATCAAAATCAGACGTCAATAGAAATTAATATCACACACTGACAAAAAGATGGACTGACTGACAAGCAGATTGGTTGCGTTTTACCCACCTAACCCTTTCATTTCGCGTCACAGCCATGTCTTGGGGTTGCGCGGTTATGAATACGGGTTGGGGTTCGCTGAAATAGGTTAGGGTTAAGTCAACAGTTCTTAAGGAAATTATTTTCAAGATGTTTTATTCTTTTGTATGTGCAGGGTTATACCTACAAGAAAAACCCATGCCCTGGTAACACAAGACAAGGGTATTGACACGGCGTATTTTATACGCGCCAACGACGCGTACACGGCGCCGTAAAAGCAGATTGTTGCGTTTGTATCGATTCAAATGCCCGTTCGCATCGCATTTGCGCATATGTACACACGGCGGCACATGCAGCTGTACATTTCCAGTATAATTTGGCCGCGCTTAGTATAAATTTTCCATACAATGAGAGATCTACATAAACTGGTTATGTAAAGCTTGATTGGCCGTCGTGCGTACATACAGTGTATTATTTTATACGCGAAGATGACGCGCGTTTACACTGAATTTCTGAACGTCTGTTAAGGTTTACTGTCCGCGATTGAAATTCGTTAAAAGTGCGTTAAATGCGTGTCATCTGCGCGGTAAAAATAATAGGGCTGATATCACTGACCCAAAGCTTTTTCAATCTTTTAAGATAAATGAAAAACTATAAGGGTTCCTTGTTGACAACGGAACCCTACAAAAATTAAGTGTAAGCATAATTAAGTTTGTTAAAAAGAGTAACAAAGCATTTTTCATTTATAGGTCCTGTGCTTTATTGAAATGAAATACACTAAATATAAAATTTGTTATCTGTGAATAAATGAACTGTCCCCCTTAACGACCACAAAAAGTTATCATTATTATTGAAAACTTTTTTCTAAAAAATCCAAAATCATCCTGCAACCTCGGAAATCTTGATGATATCAAACAACAAATCCTAATAATTACCACA
Organism: Noctua janthina; assembly: GCA_963576755.1. Classification (NCBI taxonomy): domain Eukaryota; kingdom Metazoa; phylum Arthropoda; class Insecta; order Lepidoptera; family Noctuidae; genus Noctua; species Noctua janthina. Next base: position 13,311,110 of record OY755069.1, on the reverse strand, counting down.
TCACTCCAACCAATGTATGGACGTGGATGAATGGAGCATGCAAGGACCTTAGCAGGGCAGGTGGCGCTCAGTACTTTCTGCCTACCCACATAGGATAAAGGCGTATATTTAAGTATAACTCCAACCAGTATTTGCTCATACGCCTCCAGGAAGCAAATGTCATCAATCACGACGTCTGTAAGCGTCTTGGCCGGGGTAAGCAGGGTAAATCTCTCTTTTTTACCCCGTGACGTCATTCGTGGAAAATTCCCCCTACATCACAAATACCCGCAATATCGAGCCTGTTTGTGTTTTGAGGTGTTTTTTGGTAATTTACCTCTACTTTGGTCGGTGTGTGGAGTCGATTTTGGGGATGTTTTGGTAAATTGCTTCAAGGAATTTGGTTTTGTGATGTATTTTTGCGGTAAGGCTTTGCCTCTACTTCGTGTATGATGGATTCTATGGATATAGCATGGCATACGCAATTTTAGGTAATTCAGCAATGATTTCTATATTTATGGTTCCATACCTCAGTCGGCAGAAACGGAACCCTTATAGGATCACTTTGTTATCCGTCTGTCTGTTCGTCTGTCAAGACCCTTTTTCTTAGGAACGCGTGGAAGAATCAAGCTGAAATTAATCATATACTCAGTTCTGATACCCCTTGGAGCAGTGAACAAATCCAACTTGTAAGTCAACACTTTCAAAAGACATTGACCGTTTATGTCACATATTTTGCGATTTCACAAGGAAAGCACTACTTCCCGTTGACCTAGAATCATGAAATTTAGCAAAAAGTAATGTCTTACAGCACATGTAAAGGAAAAAACGGAAAATCGTAAATATGTAGTTCAATAACAAAATACGTACAAGTTTATACGGAACCCTCGGTGCGCGAGTCCAACTTTCACTTGGTCATTTTTTTTCTTTAATGGATATTACTAACAGATGTCTTAGGAAATTTTTGCTGATACAAACAATTGGTATCAAAACAACGTCAAAGGGGATTAACTGCTTGACTGATTACTGCAAAAAGTAATAAAATATTACATCCTTGTGCTTCAAACCATCAAAAAAACTACCTACTTCATAATAATAAACCCATATCCCCAAAGTACTTTCTAATTAATCAAAACCTTTTGAAGAACGCACTTGCTAAATATAAACGCAAAAGAGCAGTGCAATCACAAAGAGGGTCCCAATTATCAACTACCCGAGTACAGAACCCCCTTTCATAGCATGAATGAAGCCCCCAAATCAGTCAGAAACAGTAATCAGGACCAGACACTCCCTCAGAAGTTGATAATAGAAAAATAAAAGATTTCAACATTAAACTGAACACGGAATGAAAGAATTAATTTGAGGGAGCATCTGCTAGTAAAATAAAAACAAAGATCGTTTCTATAGATTTTCGGAAGGATGACTGTGATGAATATATTTGCAAAATTGAAAAAGGGTTGATTACAAACCAGTTTGATGCACTCCACTTCTAGACTTTACAAATTATTTTATTTAAAAACTAGCTTTTGCCCGCGGCTTAGCTCGCGTTAATTTAGAATTTGACAATCAATTCCGGTTGTACTCTGCTTGTAGCAATTTATAATTCAATCATGATTCGAAAGACACGTGGCGCCATCTATTATCATAACAACGTTATTGTTGTTTTCCTCGGAGACAGTACTTTTTTTCGGGATGAACGGTATACTATTTCCATTTCTGTACAGCTAAAAACGTTTAGGCAAAATTTCAGGATGATCCGTTCAGTAGTATAGGCGTGAAAAGGTAACAAATAAACAAACCTTCTTTCGTATTTATAATATTAGTTAGGAAGTTAGGATATATATGTAAACGGTTGATTTAAAAAAAAAAATACCGATAATACATTTCTATGTGTCAGAACGATGTACTGAATGTGTGGTTTCGTAGCGTTCGTTGCTACGCTTTATTATGTATCGTTCAATAGTTTTGAACATAAAATCAACTGTTTACGGAAGGTCCATATTCAGTTAAAAAACTATGAGGAATCTCAGACCATTTCCATTCAGACTACTCAACTTGTAGCCTTTATGACTGCAGTTAACAGTTAAAAATGCAAGAGCAATGAACTGCACATGTCAAGTAGTTAAATCAATAGAGATAGTCTGCAGAAGATCGTTACCCTCAAGAGATCAGCCAGACCTAATCATAAAACCAAATGATTCGTCTCAAGTGCCTTAAAAACTCTTTGGAAAACTTCAACTCGATCTGTATCAGTTTCAACTAAAACCTTGAAGCAATTATATAAATGTCAAGTATGCAATGGAATAGATAACATCACGCCTGTAATCCCCAAAGGGTTAGACAGAGGTGTACCTAATAATACTCCCAAATTTCGCCAGTTATGTTTAATGGGGAGAGCCTACTACCATCGATCGGGCACAAATACAGACACCATAGCTGCTACTGAGAAATTTCTGAAAATCGAAAAACCCTATAACAATTTGCCCGAAAATCGAACCCAGGACCTCATGCTCAGCAGTCGCGATTGCGGCCACTACACCAACGAAGTAGTCTATCAATGGAATAGATATAGGTAGCTGTTTTTGACATGGAAAGAAAAATTCCAGTGCGAGCAGGGTTTGAACCTGCGACCTTCCGATTCAGTACACCGGATGTCTTAACCCACTAGACCATCGCACCCCGCTCACAGTTCTCGAAATTTTCGTTCCATTAATAACGTCTTAGGTGACGTTAGCGCCATCTATTTAAGAAAGTATCGAACTAACTTAAACCAACACGTTGACATTGCAGTCAAATCAACGTTGTATAGAAGTCGCCATACCAAACTAATTTTTAATATTTTATACGCAAACCCTGCGTAGGGAACATAGCTGTTTTTGTTTTTGTTTTTGATGGCGCTAACGTCACCTAAGACGTTATTAATGGAACGAAAATTTCGAGAACTGTGAGCGGGGTGCGATGGTCTAGTTGGTTAAGACATCCGGTGTACTGAATCGGAAGGTCGCAGGTTCAAACCCTGCTCGCACTGGAATTTTTCTTTCCATGTCAAAAACAGCTATGTTCCCTACGCAGGGTTTGCGTATAAAATATTAAAAATTAGATATAGGTAGTTAATAGTTGATATTATAAATACTATTCGAAGTATTGTACCTTCTAAAAACGATAAAATTTTAAATTGAATAAACGAGAATCAGAAATTCATTAACCAAAATAGCCTTGATTTGATTACATTGATTTAACTGTTCATTGATTTTTTTGTAAATATGTATTTCATTAACAATTTATGTTAAGAGTCTGTAAACTAAGCTTTTAGGACTACGCGGAGATATAAACGAAAACACGAAAATCTTATACAATTTATTAATGAGAAAGCATAGTAATTGAACATAGATCAACAAAACGAAAACCACAGTCACGAATATCCCTAATTATATTCTAAACCGAGCAAACACAGCGTAGCGCAATCAAAGAAAATTCTCGGAAATGTAGCAAGTTCTAATAAAGACAGTGGTAATTAAGTAATTTCATATGTAACTAATGAACTTTGTTTATCCGTCGGCCTAGCCTGATGTTTATTATGGAAATTCTACGACCTTGTACCAAGGTATTCGGGCTATTGATATTACAATAGACAAGGAATACTGAGAATAATAAAGCTACCGTTTGAAAATCATTTTTAAGGTGTTTGCTGTGTCAAATATTTCAATAATAATAAGTTAGTATCTCTAAGTTTAGAATTCGGAGCAAAAATAAATGAAAAAGTCAAAAGCTAGCGAGCGAGAAATTTTGAATTAAACGTAAATGTCAACCTCTGCAGACCTCTAATAAAGTTTCCCGCGAAATAGATGGGCACTGGACATACATATTTACAACATACGGTACCAAAACCGACTCCATTCCAAAAATATCTTAACAAGACATCCAATAAAACTGAGATCCCGATATTGCGTATCGTTCCGCCATCTTGGTAGTGAGGCCTGAACCTAATTATGGCGACGCTCATTTCGGCGCGAAAATGTGACAGTTCGTTAGATGCCGGCCGCATCTTGGCGGGAAATGGAATTGTTAGGTTATGAGAGAAATAAGTTTATACTCGCAGACGTTTTAGCTGATCCTTGTTATTTCTTGTTTTCGTAAATGGGGAGCGTAATGTAGAAATTTAGTAATGTGTACTCTGTGTTTGGAGCAGAATATTAGGTTATTTCGGCTGTGACAATGAATTAAATTGTCTTGTTAATGTATTTATTACATCGCTGTTAAAACGAGACAACCATCATTCTACGCCACATGATGTTTTATTTGCAAACACAGCGTTCATTTAAAACAAAAACAACGAAAACTGAGTCAGTAAACCAAATCACTACGGCACAAAATGGCGGCGCGCGGGTAAATGTTAAATACAAAACAAAAATCAAATTAACGAAAGACGCAGCCAGGTAGAGGCAAGACGATATTTTTAAATTAAAACAAGATTAAAACAGGAAAAAGAAGTACGTATTTGGCTGTGAAATAAGTAATCACGGAACAGACAAAGACACTTGATGAAAAACTTGAACGAGATGAAAAAGAAACATTGGAAATTAATTTTGTCGGCTTTGAAGGCTTTGAAGTTTGTCATAATAATGAGAGATTTTGTCAAAATATCTGCAAATGTTGCCGAGGGTTCTGAAATGTTAGATTACTTGCAGGGATTGTCGTAATTTTAAAGATGAGGTATTCCTGCTTGTTTTGACAGAATTGTTGCAAGTTTGATTTCAACGCAGAATTCAAGTTTTTAGCCGATTGAGAAAAACACTAGGTAGGTCTACATTTTATTTTTTTAAGTTTATTTTTAACTTAAGAAAGGCTTGATCCGGCGCGGCTTTCACATCTTCTGAATAAGATGCTAAACCCATGTCAACATCAGCCAAAGAACAGTCAACCGTACATTAGTGGCAACACTACGACCGCCCATACTACTACGACATTTATAGTGCTGGCAATGTTGACTGGTGCTTATAATACACAAACACAAGATACACATTCCAAAATCATGTCATCACGTTCCCGCCCTTACCCTTTTCTACTGGGAAGGTGCAACACGTTTTCTTCTACTATTCTAATGGAAGACGATGAGGAAGGTCCTCACCCTCTCCATCCATCACATTCATATCCATCACTCTTTTAGTTCCATGTGTTTTATCTCTTCTTCCTCCTCATTACATAACCATACCATAATAGACCTTTCAATTTTTCTGTCAGTTTCTGTAAGTGTTTCACCATTTTCAAACTTCCTCAAATACTCATTCCTAATTTCATCCATTTTTGTCACTCCACACACCCATCTCAAAATTTTCATCTCCACTACATACAATCGTTTTTCATCCGTCGTCTTCACAGCCCAGCATTCTATTTATTTCAGACCAGCATTATTTCAAAATCATGTACAAAAACAAATAAATATTTTATCTTACCTGAAACCTGAAGGAAATTACGTGGAAAATAATGACGTTGACAATAATTTGACGCCGCCCGCCGGAGATGTGTTGAGGGACCCTTTTCACACCCTTTTTGTAAAAACCCCATGTCAGTGGAACACGGATTGGCTTATCCGAACCGTAAATATAACCGGGCGATACATACTGGAATACAATACAATTTCTGCTTGAATATTTTTCGGGTTTTGGTATGTTTTGTAAGTGATATTTTGATGTTTGCTGGCTTAGTAACAAGTGTTAAATAGGATGGCTTGTTAAATTTATTTGTTGGTTTTATTGCTTTACCAAAGTCACAAAACTTTTAAGATAATATGTTCTTTAATATCGTAATCTCATCGCCTTTTATTTTTAATTAGTCCATATTGCCCCACTCTTGGGCAAAAGCCTCCCCAATTCGCGACATAAATTATTGTCAAATATTAAATGTAGTCAGATTTGTCAGTTCCACGAAAATAATAATATGGTCACACTGAGAAAAGAGAGCTCATACATCCTACATGAGATGATAGATTTGACTTCGTCCATTATTGCACAGACAAAACCTTCGGTTTCCCCGAATAGGTCACCAAAGCGCAGCCAAGATACGGATGCTAAGAAGTCTACATCGGGTCCATGTAGGGCCCAGTAAAAGCGTCCGAGAAGCTCCTTGCCCTGCCATACCTCCTTGCGATCATAAGTGTCTAATACTCTAGGTTTGCGCCAGTTCTCGTTAGCCAGAGAGAGCGGGGTAATGCCCTTGTCCATATGTTGTATTCATAAGCAAGTCAATACTATTCAAATAATTTTGATGACCATCATAAGACGCGGGCAAATCTAATTATTCAAATCTTTAAAAACTGTTTTTTTTTTAAAGAACTAATCCAATAGTCAGCCAATGTTACAGAGACGAATGATTTTACAAAAGTGTATTTGAATTATCTGACTTAAAAAAAAAACAAATTAAATATTTACACACACCAGCTGATTTATAATTACAAAACAAAACAAAGTAAATCTAATAAATCTTAACGAAACATTAATTTAGGCTTTAAAAATACTTTGTAAATGTTATTTGAAGCGTTACAAATGTGAAATATTATTTCATTCACGCTCACAAATGTCACATAAGTTTGAAACACACCTGTGAAGGAATGAATAGATTCGCAAAAGATTTGAAAGTTACATTAAAATTCAATTCTTGTATTTTATTTCAAAAGAAAATTTTTTGTACAAATATGCCAGTTTTAAATGAAGTAAAGCCGAGCTTTTTGAATAAAATGATTCGTTGAAAATTCTGGCAAAGGTGTTAGGAAGATACAAACGCCACACATCAAGCTACCCGAAACTATCAAATGTTCCCAATCAACCTTGAACGTAATGCTTTAGTGATAAAGTTGAAAAATACTTGCATCGAAATGTTGATATGGAACTTCCCGGGATTTCCCAGGATTTATAATACAATCCCGTGTGGGCAACAATATTACAAATAAATAATAATAAAAACCTCAGAGATAGATAAGACAAATAAAACAAAGATAATAAACATACAATTTTTATTAGTATTTACATTAATTCACAATACAATTTTTTTATTTACGTTGTCCCACACTAGGATTTTTTTCTATAACGTGGATGCGTTTACAAAGATTTAAACTCACACATAAATATCCAGACCCGGAACAACTACTTGTAGATCATACAAATATTTGTTCCGTGCGGGAATCGAACCCACGACATTTTTTCATTAACTGCTGCGCTGCGTGCGCATGATGTCCGATTTCGGATGGTTTAAATTGTGTAAAAGTAAATAACTTTTCTATTTAATAAATCACTGGATTTTTCTGCTCTTTAAAATTAATCTCGGGATTTGAGGCATAATAACTCTACCTAATTCCGACCTCTGGTGATTATGTATGAATAAAACACCTCACTCGATACCGGCCGACCGCGCGGACGAACGATGTCGCATCAGTATCGAACTTTAAGTTGAATCTGCTACTTTAGCAAAACATTTCGTTTCTATTATACTTATTTCATGTCGACGAAACTACCAAAAACATTTCAATAATTTCTCATTCCCCATCCAGAAAAATGCTTAACAAATGTACGAGAATATCTCTAAATAATTCATGACCTGAACGAACAGCAACGTTTAATAATAAGCTTCCATTATTTACCAAAATATAAATAGGTGCCTCGTGTACAGTAGGCAAAACAGTTTGGTAAGTACGCGAAAAAATAGACATCTTCAGTGTCATTGCAGTATCACACAGAATAATCTACACTCGTATTGTCTGACAAGCTATATTTTAGTGTTTTAGATTTATCTTATTTTTATTTGAATGTTTAATATTTATTTTATTTTATTTTATTGTTTTATTTTATCTTATTTTAATTTTGAATGAATTTTAATTTTGATGGTAATTTATTTTATTTTATTTTTTTTGTTTTTAATGTTAATTTATTTTATTTTTAATACTGATTTCACCTCAATGTTAATTTAATTTTAATTTCACTGTATGGATCAAGATATATGAATTAAATGAATTTTATTTTATTTTATTATAGCATAAGCATTGCACAGAAACGCTTGGCCACGAACTTCACGCTCAATCGAGAAAACACATGAAAGAAATAACTTTATGCGACGGTAGGCACGGCGGCAAATCGAGCTATCCGAAACCAAATTAAGCTGATCTCTCATCGTACGGGAAGCTCATACAAAGAGAAGTCAGGTTATATGTATAGCTGATTTGCTAGATTTGCCGCCGTGTGCACTCACGCGAAGGGATCAATCAGTGTATTATGGCAAAGGCTGTCGTTTGATTGACGCATATGTCATCGTTTGAGGTCGTGACCGTGGCGTAAGGATTGATCCTACCGGAATTGATCCTACCGATAGATTTTGTGCCTTATAACGTGATACATTTTGAGTTGGTCAATGAAAATAGGTTTTAATTTGAGTAAGCTAGCTGCTTACTAGTCTCTTTGGTCGACTGTACCTAAACGATCGTATTAATGCGTAGACAGTTTCTGTGTATAGTAAATATTAATATTACGTTTATACAGGCTGAATCATGCCCGTAATATTATATGGAGACGTTATTTGCTTTTTTTTTGCTTAATTCATCATAACTAGATATGGTTGTTACTTCCGTTTACCATATTTTATTTATAAGTAGTACCTAATTATCTTTCATAACATTACATTTTATGTTTAAAAATGAATGTATATTTTAATTTTTTAGTGTTTAATTTAAAAAAAACATAACATCACGCCTGTAATCCCTGAAGGGTTAGGCAGAGGTGTACCCATTAGTAGACCTACATTTCACCAGTTACGTTTAAGTGCTATGTAATAGGGGGCGAGCCTATTGCCGTCAACCAGGCACGAATCTTCGGAGAAATTCCTGAAGGAAAAACCCTATGACACTTTGCCCGACCTGGGAATCGAATCCAGGACCGCATGCTCAGCAGTTGCGCTTCCGACCACTGGACCAACGAGGAAAATAATAGTGCAATATTGTACACTGTTAGATATTCAACGCGTGACTTAGAGCTGAAAATTGAAGGGCAATAACATCTACAATTATATTCATTTAGTTGGCGCTTAGCGTTATTGAAAACGGACGTTAATATTTCTTAGTAAAAATTACATTATGGGTAGTTTAGACTTTACGAAGCTCCGTGCGGGACTGTTCGAAAGAGATACCGTGGCCCTGGAACACAAAGGGCAAAGAAGGAACATGGATGGGTTTTAGTCAGTACAAGTCTGACACTCCCTTCCGCTCCGCTCAGAGTGGGGGGGGTCATTTGATAGTTTCCCATCCGGAAAAAAAAAAAAAGACTTTACGATGCTGAAAAGAGATTCCTAAATCTACATTTTATTAGTATACTGACAAGATTGTGGCATCTTTTGTATCTATTATTCTCTTAAACAACGTAGTGTCAACCCTAAGAGTGCGACAGCCAGTCAATTGACCAAATCACATCGTCGGCATTCTGTCGAGTCGCTAACTACAACATAACAAAACACAACACAATCACGAGATTTTTGGAATATTTTGCAGCATTCGGGATACAAGCATTTATTATTTTTAGCCAGTCTATGTAACTATAAAGAAGACGAGGAAGAAAAGTTCCTATAGACCGACCGCTTTAATGAGTCCTCGCGAAGGTATCAATTTATATGGAATATTCTGAAGGTTGATCACGTATTGGTTCAATTAGTATCGTTATACCTACGTGGATTATTTTAAAGCAAATAACCTGTGGGAAACCTCCTGTGTTGATGAACCTGTGGGATATTGTTAGGACTTTGTGGACGCTTAATGTGCCTGTGATGGGGCAAGGCGGAGGACTCATTAAAGCGGTCGGTCTATAATTTTCTTTAAGGCCTCCCCGTAGCGACGCGGTATCGTTGCATCGACTGGATCAGTGTTTTCAAAAATCAGCATGATTTCCTTCATTAGGTAATTTAAAAGCAATAGCAAGAAATAATCATGATTGTGTAAACCTGCTTAAGGGGCTATACACACGGCGTATTTTTTCAGCATAGATGAGGCGCGTTGAACGCACTTTAAGCAAGGTTAATTCGCAGTCATTAAACCTTAGAACACGTTCAGAAGTGGCCCCGTGAACGCGCGGTCGTGAAACACGCGTCATCTGCGATTATAAATTAGTATGTACCCGCAGATGCAGCGATGCGAACTTTTATAGCTTCGTACGCGCATTTGAGTCGAGACAAATGCAACGATCTGCTTTTACGGCACCGTGAACGCGATGTAGCAGATGTAGCGCGTAGCAACCACGGAGCTCAAAAAAACACCCAACCATTCATGAATGTTAATTGATTTTGAAAGTGACACAAGCATCTATCAGTGCTTGATTGACATTGACAAACGTTAAAGGAAAAGACTTTTCAAACTGTATTAAAAAAAAAACAACATAGTGGCTTGGTTTCGATTTTTGCCATGTGTCAAAAGACTCTTGTGGAGTTGAAGCGGCACTACAAAAAGTACTACAGAAACCTAAAACAAAAAGTACTACAACAGTATATAAGTTTTTAAACTATCATGGTCACTAAAATTATCATTAACCCTCCATTACCAGAAATGGGAACCGAAAACAATCAGTAAACATTGTAAATATCCCGTTTCTAGTGTTAATGATAATGTACTACAACGCCATCTATGACATAAATGAAGAACTAATATCAAATTCCGAAAATAGCGCAGTTAAAATTATCTGCGACTAAAAACTATATATGTAGAAAAACTCGACAACAACTGTCGGGCAGTAGCCCAACAGAGACAACACCCGTCTGAGTCGGAGGATCCTCCCTTTTCTATGGGGATAAAGAACTCTATACCCTGTTCTTCAAACTCCTAAACAGTTATATCCCTGTTGAAACCAATGCAATAGCTAGTCGCAATCTCCCACACGTTGTTCAACTTAGTGTTACTTGGACAATCAATACTTCTATGACCATAAAGTACTTTCCACAAACACCGTCTTCTCTAAGCAAAAAAACAACTAAAAAGCTAAAGCAAAACTTCTCCGCTTTAAACTCCAAAACACAAATAAATAACTCTCTGCTGAAGCAAAGACAAATTATTAACATTCTATAATTAACAGCAAAATTATCAAAGTACTACAAACAGTATTGGACTGACGCTATCGGAGACCACAGAAACGTTTAATAAATTTACGGAACGCTCGCTTTTAATCCGCACTGATATTCGGACTAGTTTGGTTCGAGGGATGAGAGATTAGCGATTTATGATTACAGGAGTGATGTTAAGTATGTTTTTTACTAAAACTGACAGAGGTGTACCTTATAATACAGCCACATAACTTAACCCTGCAGGAATGACAGGCGTGATGTTATGTACCTATATTTAAAAAATGGTAAACTGACTGACTGACTGACTGGGTGATATATCAACACACATTCCAAACCGCTGGTCCTAGAGAGATGAAACTTGGAGGGTGTGTTCTTTGTAAAGAGTAAGTATCCACTAAGAAAGGATTTTTGGATATTCTACCCCTAAAGGGGTAAAATGGGGGATGGAAGTTTATATGAAAATCCGTCAGTTTTGAAGTAAGGATCTTCAAATTTTGTGTTTAGGCTGACGATTAAAAATTAATTTATACGTGTCTCAGCGTTTTTTGATAATTCTAACGCCGAAGGGTTAAAAAAGGGGGATGAAGGTAAGTAATCGGATCTTTTTCGACATCCACGCGGGTGAATCCGCGAGCAAAAGCTAGTATTTTATAACATAACATAACATGTCGCCTATAAGCCCCAAAAGACTGACAGAAGTAAACCTTATAGTATAGACACATTTCACCTGTTATGTTTAAGTCCCATGTAATAGGGGGCGAGCCTATTGTCATCAACCGGGAACAACTTCAGAATCGTAGCTGCTACTGAGAAATTCCTCAGGGAAAAACCCAATAACACTTTGCCCGACCCAGGGAACGAGCCTCATACTCAGCAGTCGCGATTGCGACCACTAGACCAATCAATAACAAAGGAATGATTTCCCAAAGGTAGTAGAAAAAATCATGTTCAAAACTTTAAAGATTAATACTTAAACATGAATAATTTATTGATAACTTAATAATTCCTAATTGGTTCAGTAGTTTTTGAGTAACTTACACATCACATCATCATACATATCATATATATGGACGTCGATACATAATTATATGGCCTTTTATGAAAGCACCAGCACGAACACGCGCAGTTTACGTAATGAAAGATTCAAACGATTTTAAGATTAAAAATGCCCGTTTCGAATTTGTTGTATTTTCGATTAAAAAATCATTCGAATTTCAAACCAGGCCTTTCTAAACTTCATTGAAACCAAAAACGCTCACATCTTATGACATGAACCAAATCTACTTCAAAATAGATTTTATTTTAATTCAAATTGTCGATTTCCTTCCAAGTTTCCAGTTGAAAGTCTATAAGCCGAGTTTTTATTTAAAACCATTTATTAATACGGGATATATTAAAACAGGTTCTTCATACTTATTATTATCCAACGTAAAACTTTGTAAACAAATAGATACTAGGTTTTCCAATTCATTCATCCATTCCATTCCACCATCCATCCATCCATCCATCCATCTCAATTTTTTTTTTTTTCATTCTTTCATTTATTTTTATCGCCTCATTGATCTAGTCGTCGCAAGCGCAACTGCTGAGCATGACGTTCGAGCAAAGTTTTGTTTGGTTTTTCTAATAGGAATTTCTCAGTAGCAGCCATGGAGCCTGGATTGGTCCCATTTGATGGCAATAGGCTCACCCCTATTACATGATACTTAAGATATCTGGCGAAATGTGTGTGTAATATTAGGTACATCTCTGCCTAACCTTTCGGGGATTACAGGCGTGATGTTGTGTTGTAATATTTAGACGAATTTCTGCGTCTGCTTAGTTTTGAGGGGAGCTTCACATAAACTGTGTGTGTCACTAAAAGATGCTTTTCCATAAAAAAAACTCTTTGGCCCTCCACTTTTTTTATCCTGTCGCAGGTCTCCGAAAGAAATCCTAATCTTAACTTCCCTATCCTTACTAATGTTATAAATGCGAAAGTAAGTTTGTTTATTTGTTACCTTTCACGCCTAAACCACTGAACTGATCATCCTACAATTTTGCATATACCTACGTTGTCAGGTGTACAGAAACGGACATAAGAAACCTTTCATCCCGAAAAACAATTTATTCCTGAGGAAAACAACAATGACGTTCTTATGATAATAGATGGCTCCACGTGTCTTTCGAATTTTGATTTATTTATATTAGAGTACAACCCGAATTGATTATCAAATTCTAAATTGCGAAGCGAAGCCGCAGGCAAAAGCTAGTCTCTAATAAGCAGTAGCTTTATGCACTTCTATCTTACCTTATGTAATTTCATATTTTATGTAAGTATTTTGTAGGTACATAAATAAATAAACAAAATGACAAACATAGCATAACAAAATTAGTTTATATAGGGTCTAACTATTCATACACGAAATATTTTCAGGGAATCATCTAACGGCTATAACAAAGCCATTTAAAGGGATTTTTTTTTTTCTGAGTATATTTTTTTATAAAAAATAAATAACTCAAAATTACTTGTACAAAGTAAATACTGGCTCCTTATTTTTAAGCATCCATTACGGTAATTAACTATGTCGTATTTATAATATACTGTCATTGTTAGAATATGGGAGTAAAGGTTTTATGCAAAAAGTCTCATAACATTTTAGAATTATAATAATTTTGTAAAAAAAAAAACACTCATATTATTTTATTTTTTTCTTTGCTATGGCGACTTTACGAAGTTACTCTTAAAATATTTCGTGTATGAAAAGATCGACCTTATATAATCACTCGTTTTCCCCTTAGCTTCTCCCGCTCCAAGTCACCCGTCTCCAATGAAGACAGAATCCAGTTAATTATATCTTAAAATAAACTTGTTTGTGATTTAATTCTTTTTACACAAAAAGGGTGAAGTAAATGAAGTATTTCAGGAAAGCCTGTGTAAAAGGATTCCGGCGAACTGTGACATAAAAACGGTAAAGGGAAACAGGGAAAAACGTTTATTTTTTATCTTTGTGCAATTGTTGAAGAATTTATAAAATTGGTTTTGTCAATATGGAATTCTGAGTACAACTAAACAGTGCTCTTTTATAAAATCTCTGTAATACAACCTTCGTTTATAAAGTCTTTAGGAAAACAATAATTTTCGTGTACAAAGACTTACTTTGATCCAATGGATACACTATATACACTATATGACTACATTATCTTGATGATATTTTACAAGGGGAGAAAAATTATAACTTAATGAATTGAAATTATTTAATCTGTAAATAGTGTTCGGAATCGCTTTAACACGTCATATTTAAAAAAATAAGCTAGATCGAATCGCCATTGTCTCATCTACAACCTTTAAAAAAAAAATGGCAAAAAAACTCTGGGTACGAGTAACATGTGTTACGCCATGTTGTTTCTCATGGAGTGGAGGCCTGTGTACCAGCAGTGGGACAGGGTGGTAGGGACACCGACGCTAAAACGGTTACCGCCACAGGTTATCGCGTATTAATTGGAGATTTAATAACCAGCATTTTTAGATTTAATTTATTATCTGTGGATTGGCGCGCAATTCGAGTTTCAAATAAATTTTATTCGAAAGCCGTGTTCTTTTAATTTCAAATTCAGTCATTTGTTTTTAGATAGTTTTTTGTTTTTGTTAAATTGTGGTAGTTTTTGGCACCATGGATAAACTGAAAACGGATCCAACTCAATCTACGGCTGAGCTTGCTGCGGGCCTTGGAGTTAGTGTCAAAACGACATTGAAGCACTTGTATCAAATCGGAAAGATAAAAAAGCTTTTATTGAAATTTTTGTTTTTAAAATTTTCATACAAATCTCCAATTTCATAGGTAAAGACCTAATACATAGAAAATTTTCATTGCTTATTAAAAAGAAAACAGCTGTTTCCTACAAAACTGCAATACCTACACGGTCGAAACGTGTGAAACAGCTGTTTTTTTTTTTTTTAATTACCGAACAAATTTATATTTGGGGGGTTTAGAATGATATACAGTCATGAGCACCAATACGTACACATTTTCCTAAATTTAAAAGCAATTTTCGCGAGAAATAACTGTTGTTACTTAGGATTTTTTTTCATAAAAATATGAGTTCCAAAATACTATGTTTGTAATAACAACAAATTTTAATCAGAACAGTAGGAGAAAAACACTTTTAAAAGTTATTAAGTGTTTTAAAAGTCATATTTTAAATATTGGTGGTGCTCGTGACTGTGCGGAATACCATTTTAGCGTAGGTATCCCTTCCAACTTGTAGCCAGGTTGATTATGCATCACCTATCGAAATGAACTGCTATTCTAAACATTTCAGTATCTGTTCCAGGATGATCCCAACTTCGATCCCAACTATATCGATTAGCCACAACAGTTTACCGTATTGTTAGTTATGTTTATGTTGGCAACATAACTAGTGCTTAAAGTTTCCAAGTTGCAACATCCAAAACTGTTACGCAACCCTAGGGTACAACTTTCTAGTGCTTACTACGTACTAAGTTAAATGTAGCTTGAAATCGTTGAACAAGTATTTCAGAATATTCACTGCAAACAAATCTAGTGGCGTGACCGTTGGATTGCCACGTCTCGACTTCGAACCCAAAACACGCACCTCTGATTTTTCGGATTCATGTGCGAGTTGTATAATTATCACTTGCTTCGGTGATGGAAAACATCGTGAGGAAACTAGCATGCCTGAGAGATATTTCGCAACGGCATGTAAAGCCAAGTCAGAGGCCCATGGGTGGCATAAAAATTCTGACACCAGGTTAGGCACTAACCACACGATAAAGAAGAAGATCAGGAATTATTCTGCTTAGCCTTTGCGCCATGTTAGCCGCAGGCCGCGTGCCCTTCTGGCAGACACTGCTGCGGAACCGCTCATCACTGCATACACCATCATACATAGAATGGCCAATTCTTTGATGGGCGCTGGGGCAGTCCTTCCACACTCCGATTGCCTACTTCGCTGCTTCTGGGGCGCGTGTTTTGTGTTTAATTGTGAATATGGTATATTTTTTGTAAGTCTATGATTATTACGTTATCTATGTGTGTATTTAATTTATTGATAGTTGCATTGTAAAATTGTATCTAGACAATTAAAATTTCATTTATTTTTTCCCCAATTATGTTGAAATCGGCATCCTATCAAACTAGATGGAAACTGGCAAACACTAGAAACTGTCGAATTGACGCACTGTCTAATTCACAAAACTGTCCAGTCAGCGAAGTAACGAACTGTCGAGTGAAGGAAACTGACCAAGCCCGCCACACTAGTCCCAAACCACTGCAACTCCTGAAATCACACCATGGTAACTGACCAGTGATACGCGGACCCGAAGCAGAGTACAAATATTTTACATGAAGCGCCTGCCTATCTGATTTCTATAACCCAGTTATTGTATAACAGGACATCCTTTGTTAATACTGGTATTAATATACAAATATCAATCCCAACACAGATCAAAAGCCTCTCTTGAAGAAAGATAAAAATTTGGAACACAATATCCTACTTGTTGAATACATACTTGAATATTCAGACAACACTACGACAAAACGTTCTGAAAAGTCTTTTTGTCGCAACAATACACATCAAAGTAAAAGAGACAGCACGAGTATTAATAGCGGCTTAAGAAACTTTTGAAAATTTGATCCTTCTGGATTCGTTTATTTTGTGGTCTAACTTCTAATGTTGTTTAGGCAGTAATTATAGTGTAATCACCTCTTCAGGGACTGCCTACCCATCTTAATAATTATAAAGTTTAGACGAATTTTCTCTTGTAATATTATCAGCCTGTTTTTTCGGCTTTTAGAGCAATAACCTTTTCTATAAGCGGATGAGTTTTGATTAAAAGGTACACTTCAATCTACTATTTCATGGAAAAGTCATTCAATGAGATTAAATTAACTTAGAGAGTTGTATTTGCCGGATATGTCAGGATTTATTCCGTTAGGCTCGTACGTCATGTGGGCAGAAGATGGGTTTCGTGCAATGAAAATACACTGGGTGCGATACTATGTTTCTATTAAACTAACAAATTACTTGAAAATACAATTTAACACAATAACACGGGACTAAATGAATCGGGTACAGTTCCAGGACCTCTCAACTCCACTGCGATCAGACATTTAATGTCGTATAGCTCTGTAGAAGCACACTATGGGGTGGGTAGACTTGTAAGTAGTTCGCGTGGTGTCACCACTGGCACGCTTGCGATTCATTCCAAGTCTAATAAGTACTAATTACCGGATCCGACATGTTTATGATTTTAATGATTATAACTCTGTAAAGCCATATACACTACCATCGCAAATCATATTTTAATTCATCATACAATCCGACTTTGACCTGCAAATTGCAAAAAACGTAAGAAAATTTGAATTTCGCGGCCTACTATTCATTAAGCTATTAGTAGTAATCATTTTTGTTTAGTTATTTTTTTTTCATAATTATAATATTATATTTACAAAGCAACAACACATACATACCAATGCGCCACAACAATGCGAGATGGAAAAAAAAAAACAAATATTCAAATCAAATCAAACCAAATAATTATTTATTTCGAATAATAAGGACCATATGGGTTAGTGAATAATAAATATTGCCTTGAAAGTATTTGGTCCAATATACATACTTTCACTTTCATTTCAAGCATAACTTTTAACGACACGTCAACAATTCAGAATTATGTGGCGTAATATTGGTAGAAACACATTCTAAAAGACAATAACACACAGGACTGTAATAAATATCGCTTTCGCTCATTTCCGATAAACGGGCAACACTGAGGCAGGCTGGTCAGTCACTAAATCAGTCATAATTACCGCTATAAATGTCGAAAGCGCGACCGTTTTGTATGGCTAAGCTGGTGTTGCCAAAAAAAAATGTGCAATATCTCCGAAAATATGGGTTAGTCTTCTCCTAAAAAATGATGTTTAAAAGTGGTTTTAATAATTTTTTTGAAAAAATAAACATCATTTAGGTTCCAGTCCAATTACTGAAGCATGGTAGTTCGAACTTTTCTCTTTTTCTTTTGCCAAAAGGAACAGCTAAGAAGCACAACAACCAGTTAGTACGACCACCTCATCCTTAATGAGTAGTTGTTTATTAGTAGAAACTTGGTAGGCATCGACGAAGTTTCGAAGCTAAATTCTTAAGTAGTTATTAGGGGGCCAGTATCTTGGGCTGCTAACCAGTCACATCTTTAGGTTGCTGATGTTTTCAAAAATCATAATTTACCCCTTATTTTTACCAACATCGAACTCCCAAAGCTGGCAACCCAGCACTAACCCGGCGAATATCAGCGACAAATAAAACGCACGATATTGGTACGATAAAACAAATTTTATTGTTGTTGTAAGCAATAATACTGTATCGCTGTTTGGTATTAAGGGTTTTTTTTTGTGCCTATCATTGTTGACCTTTAGAAGGTCGGTAAGGTCATTTTTATGCCCCCTGTCTTTTTGTATGTGTCGTGAAAAGAGTCTGAGTGGTTATGTCAAGAGGATGCGACACACTCTTAGCTTTCAAACTTCGAAAATGGATTTTTTGGGATTCCTTTAAAAGTCAATGGTTGCATTGTCGTCATAGAGTACAAAAAAATCCGCTCTTTGACGAGGCCTAGTTTAATTTAGGTAAGTAAATGGTTTTTTAATGTTTTCCAAGTGGGCAGGTGTACACCGAGACGTGACGCGACGGATACAGCTGAATACCAGTGTATTCAGCTGTATCCGATTAGACTGGAAGCCGACCCCAACATAGATGGGAAAAGGCTAGGCAGATGATGAGGTATACCTAATACGGATCACCTCACCGCGGTAATGTGACACTTAAATTGTTTACATTACACAAACAATACTAAGTTTCTGGTAATAGAAAATCCATACTCACACAATAACCGTGGTCTGTTACCGTCAATATGTGTCGGAGTAGAATATTTGATAATGTGCCAACAGGCCGTCCCGGAGGACCGGGTTATTTCACACAACTTTTGCCCGCGGCTGCACCCGCATGAAGCTTAGGTATTATCCCACGGGAATACTTGAACCTGATGGGGTGGAGCGTAATTTTTTGTTTGTAGATTTTCTATTCTGAATAGTTCCATAAAGTTGCATATTATGGTCATAAGGAATTTTAACAAAAAAAACATCGAATCTACGTCTAGACACTACTGCCGTTCAAAGATTTTAGAAAATCGTAATAAAATGAAAAATACTTTATTTGCATAGAATTTCTAATACAACTTTTGGGGCCTATTTCGAATCGATTTAAATAAAAACGTATTCTCCATACATTGACGCTCTACCCTAAGATGCAGGATGAAAAGTATCTTAGTTTATGAATGGTCTGTGTCCCTATTAAAATGCGTTCAGCTATTCAGGAGTGAAAAGTTTCTAGACAGAGTTACTTTCGTATTTGTAATACTATAGTATTACAAATACGAAAGTAACTCTGTTTAAGGTTTAAGGTGTGGGCAAATGTATGTAATCTATAGATTACATACATTTGCCCACACCTTAAACCGTTTGTAGGACAAAAAATATCCCAAAGCTACCTATAATTGGGATAATTTTTGACGTACTACTGGAATAATGACCTATGTCCTAACTTTGTACCTCATCCAAACCCGTTTAGCCGAAAAGGCGTGAAAAGTGAACATACAGACAAACAGACAAAGTTATTTTCACAACTATAACTTTAGTATTTACCTATTTAAATAGGTATAACTAATACCTTTGTACATATTTGTTTACAATTTCAGTAGTAATTGCTAATTTATTAGTTTGTTCAGCGGTGTGAATAGTTTGATAACAACTTTATTTTGGTGGGAGAACAGTTATTAGTCCTGTAAATTTCTTAATTAACGACTGTTTTATGTTATTTATTTTGTGGATCACATTCACCCAAATATAATTAACATTTAAAAACATTTAACATAACATAACATCACGCCTGTAATCCCTGAAGAGTTAGACAGAGGCGTACTTAATAGTACAACCACATGTCACATGTTATGTTTAAGTCCCATGTTCGAGCCTATTGCCATCAACCGGGCACAAATCCAGACACCGTGGCTGGTACTGAGAAATTACTGACGGAAAAACCCCATAAAACTTTGCCCGACCTGGAAATCGAACCCAGGACCTCATTCTCAGCAGTCGCACTTGCAATCACTAGACCAACAAGGCATACTTACGAAATACGGGGCAAAGCGAACAAAATCCTTATCTGCTTGCAAGAGCCAACTCGCCATTGCTCGCTCATCTGGTACTCATAATACGTGTCAAAATTGGCAATTATCTCATTTTGATTCAAGGCGCCGTCACTGAGACCATGGGATCATATTTTATCTATGGAATTTAAGCAAAATGTAGATGGAAAAAACAGTCCTTGGATCCCAAAAAAGCGTTCGACACCGTAAGTCAAGAATTGCTACTTAAAATGTTAGAAACCATTAAAATTACCGACAGTGCCCTAAACATGTTCCATTCCTATCTAAAAAACAGGTTGCAGTTAGTTAGAACGGATAATAATTATCAAAGTGGTACATTACCTGGTGACCTGTAATACTGCTGGTGTTACTACCTACCACAGGCACCAGTGATCCACAACCAAAATCGTTGCCTACTGCTGTGTCAATATTGTTTGTATATTTTGGCTTGTGGTGAAAAATAAACACTTATTTTATTATTATTATTTTATTTATTTATTACCTATAACTTGTGGCGTTGAGAATAAATATCTTTAAACCTAAATTTCATCTTAAAACCTTTTTTTTTCTGGCTTCGCGTGGTTTGTGCATTTAGCCGATGTTATGTTATTATTGAGATTTTAGTATAGAAGACAAAGGTAGGGAAACTGGAATTAATTAATATTATTTAAAATGGAATTTAGGATTTGGGATCAGTACGATTATAACTAACTATAGTAATAATGAATGATGAGATACAATAAATTGTCGTAAAGATTTATTACAATTTAATATTATTTTGTTGTATATTAAATTATTAAATCTTTTTTTTTTAATTAATTAATCTAAATATTCCCGAATATCCTGCAGGAAGTTCAACTTATACAACCTCCCTCCCTTTTCTATAAGTAACGAATATAAGTACAACAAAATTAATATTAAAAAAACAGAACTTACTCAGCCATGCATACGACTGTACATATTTCAGGCACTTATTACAAAAGAAACGTAGGTAGTAACTTTATCGGTCTATGTGCTGAAAACAACCCATTTACGAAATAAAAATCCTATTATGAAAATCTTTATCCGTCGTTTTCGTCGCAAAAATACACAAACACTCACATAAATAGGTTTTATAGTAAATAAATCTCTAAAAGGGATCTCTAATAACATTATAGGATGTCGTACTGAAAGTAATTTTCCCCACAATTCCCACATCAGTTGAAAAAGTCGAGTTTTCGCTCACAGTTATTTCAGACACATAACACCAATTTTTTGGACGTGTGGATGTAGGCTGATGGACGTACATTTAAATGAGATGTCTTATTTGTTTTCAGGGTTGCAACTTTTTCCGAGACTGTGAGAAACCTCCTTTTTGCCCGACTACGGTGAATAGGCTTATTATGATTTTAGCAATCTTTTGTATGTATGTTTGTATTTACGTTTATTCCTCCGTACCGCCTAAACTATTCACCCGATTTTGATGAATAAGGTGTTAATCGATTCGTTATTATGGCCCGGGTAACATAGGCTACATTTTAACCGACTTCAACAATAGGAGGAGTCGATTTCACCTTGTACACCCCGAATTTAATTAGAGCGTGATTTTACTGTGGTCGGATTTTTTACCACACAAATTCTTGTTGCCACCATAACTTCTTTTAAAAAAATGTTCCTCGTTTACGACATGTTTTAACACCGTACCGCACATACCTAACTTACGGTGTAAGATACTTCACTTGACAAACTGTAATAAAACGCCAAACAATACAATTTCAAATTCTCACTCCGTTGGGCGCAATCAAAACACAAGAAACGCATTACCCTAAAAAATGAAGAATAAACCATTAAAATTATATCATCTGAAAACAAAAGGGTGATTCCGTAAAAAATGGAAGACACCGCAATAGTAAGTACCTATTTAGCTAATCTTACGAGATACTGTCTCCGAGGACTAATTAGGTCACATTTAGTGCTAAAAATCTAAAAGCGAAAAACAGAGTTAGCTGTAACAGAAAGAGAAAGGTCCCCAAAGCAATAACCGTTTTAATTACGTTAAAAATTATGTTGGAACCAACTTTTCCGGTTGGTATCTTCGCCAGTCCGTTTCATTTTACGGTAATGTTTATTTCTGAACGTAACGACGCTAGCAAATTAATATTATTTTTTACTTTAAAATTGAGAATGGAATGGAAAAATAAAATTTTAATTTTATACTTTTTTCCCGCTTTATCTATCTATTTGGGAGATTAGTTTGGAGATTTGCTTCTTCTACAGTGTATCGATAAGATCTTATATTAAGAAAAAGGGAAAGAATCTGTTTATTCATAAGTTGTGCTGATTTTGTTAGCTAAATGGAAACTCATTAGTTTTATCGTCGCATGAAGCTAGAATCAGTTGAATACTTATTTTAAAAAGGGAATTTTAATTAAAATATTGTAGAAAGAGCACAGCATATTTCATACCTACTCGTAACGAATTACGTCACTACATAGTATAAAACAAAGTCGTTTCCCGCTGTCTGTCTGTCCCTATGTATGCTTAGATCTTTAAAAGTTTGATTCAAGAGGAAGGTTTAAATGTATATTGCACCCGTGCGAAGCCGGGGCGGGTCGCTAGTTTAATTATAAAATAATTTAGATTGGACTCAACGGACCATGCACTAATTCTAACAAAAGTCATAATTATCGTCAGTCTTAATAATTCCAAACTTACAAATGAAAAACTGTTTGCAATTTCAAAAATCATAAACCAAAACGTTCACGACTATAACCGCCATCAAAGTACCAAACTCAATACATTTTATTCCTCGAATCACAGGCAATAATACTTCGAAATTCCTAAGAAACTCAAACGAGTTGCCAATGGGCAATGTAGCCTGAAACAATCAACATTGCAAACTCTTGAGCAGTTATCAGCAATTAACAGACCTTACAGAAGTTACAGACTCGATAATCGACTGAAGGAAAATTAACACAACTTCAAAATCAGTTCTCTCTTTGCGCTTTCACGACTTGGGCGTCCCGTCTTATCGATTTTAATATTAACAGCTCGAATCTACTTTCTTTAACTTCTAAAGAAAGTGGTGAAGTTTTCTTGCTTCAAGTTCTTAGTTTGGAAATTGGTGTTAGAGTATTATTATGGCTTTCTAGCTCTTTTTTTTTTAGCTCGTGGCTAAATAACACAGCCACTCGGGTCGATGTTTAGGTTCAGCTGCGCTTACCTAAGTTGGTCCGTGGATGAGACTCTTTACATACTGTGCTTTCTCCATGCCTCAGAAAGCACGTTAAGCTGTTGGTCTCGCCTGTCGTTTGTAGATCTTTGACAGTCGCTACAAGTAGTCACTGGCCCGAAAATCTGACAACCCGTCTTACCAAGAGGTATCGTGTTACCCAGTAGTAACTGGGTTGTTTGAGGCAGTCGTGTCATGTATAATACTGGTATTCAGCAGCATCCGGTTAGACTGGAAGCCAACCCCAACATAGTTGGGAAAAGGCTAGGCAGATAATGATGATCTATCTTGTGGAATAGGTGTGTTACGGATTATAAAAATGTATTGCAATGACATTTCTTTGTATGTGTATGTTATGAACCTCTAACATACACGTACAAATAAATGTAATTGCACACTTTGGATCGGCCAGGTTCAGCACAGACCAGGTGGTGAAATCGAATTTCAATTATGGCTTCAGACTGTACCATTATAAAAAGCCCTTAGACCCGGACTCCACGAAAGGGGAGACGGGCGGAGATGTGCGAAACGGAGAGTAGAAGAGATGCGTAAAAGCTAGGGTGTATCCACCGAAGCTGTGCAGAGATGTGCAAAGCGAAAAGGAGCTCACCGCTGGCCTAAACAATTACGAGACATCTTCTCTCCTCTCTGCTCAACCGTTTCCACTACGGCTAAGCCGAGACAAAAAGTGTAAATAACAAAATTCAATAGGTGGTTTACAACACATCTCTCCTCTCGTTTCGTCTCCACTTCGGTGGAATCCGGCCCTAGCCTTATGGTCAACACTAAAATCAATTTGACTATCTACATATTCAATTTTGGAATCAATGTTAATGTGTTGTATTACTTATCCTCCAGACAAACTCTTTATTTCTTTTTAAATTTTCACACAAAAAAAAGAGACTTTCCAGTCTTTGAAACCATGATTCGCAGATTCTAGAAGTTTCTCTTCTAATTTTCTCGTTTCCTATTCCACTCGTAAGTTCACACAAGTTAACATTTATACGTGAAATGAGCACTAACTGATATGGTTCAATGTGATGGTCCCAATAAAAACCAAATAACCAAGAATTTAGGAACATTTTCTTAGTAAAATATCCAATTAAAGGCAATCAAACTGTAAAATGCAACTAGAAGAAGGTCTCCAAAGATCTTATCAACAACGGCTGCATGTGCCAAATTCGCGCAATTTTAAACCTATTTTCCTTACTGCAATCATCTTGGCAGGGTGACATGCTCCAATAGAATATTATTGCGCTCGTTAAGATGTGAAGGGTGGGCGAAGAAGGAAGTGCTGCTCATTTTATTTTTTTAAAGTAGTTCAGTTGTCACACTGACCAACATACTGCCAGGTCTGTTTAACAGCAGTGTAAAAGGGTCAAGGCTGGTTATAGGCAATCATTTATTAACAAGAGTTAATAGGCTACTTTTGGGTTAGTTCGTTCCATCGTCGACCTCATCTCTGTCCTCTGGACTAGATTGACGTCAAGAGTAAGCCCATTTACTATAAAAAAACAAGACACAAACCAGGGACAGGGGCCAGAGGGGGGAGGGGGTTACAAACCCTGGAGTAGTACTGAGGTGTTCCTAGTGGAAGGAGACACCCATTATGACTATAACTGGGAATTATACCCTGGACGCCAATCAGCAATCGCACTCAATGATAGCTACAAAGCAGTGATAAAAAACCTTTCACATTCGGTTCAGCCGTTTTGGTGATTAGACGGAACAAACAGACAGACAGAAATATGAAAAAATGTGTTTTTGTTATTAGTGCCGTATATTTTTCTTATGCATTCATTAAAGGCTGTTATTTTGATATTACAAACAGTTACTTCAATTTTATTTATTTGTATAGATTTAACCCTAACGTTTAAATTTTTCACAGGCAGTTTTCGATCCATGCTCGCAAAATATTTGGTATGACGAATGTTGGGAATCTGCAGCAAAATGCCGGCAACATACGGACGTATATTGAACCCAGAATTTTTGTACGAGGAGTAGGTATGAAGTAAAGTAAAGTCAGATTTCGAATTGATGTCTTATGTGCTGTTTTTAGAAACACACCAAAACTATAGTCGCTTTTAACCAATATACACAACACATATAACCCTGAAACCTGAAATACGCGTCTAGTATTTTTATGTAAACAATCTATGTACAAAATTTCGAAACTGTATCATGAAAAATCACAAAGTTATAAGCTTGTTCTGTTACCTAGTTGTTCACACAAAAATGTGGTCACCACGCAGCGCGCGCCTCCAGCGTCGGCTTGAGCTCTTATTTTAATAAATCTAATTATTGCGATAGGTACTTAAAGTCGCTCGGTGTCCAACTTATAACTTTTTTAAATATTTTTGGGAAATATTATAACAGACACACAGGCACACACGCACACACAATAAATACAGATACACACACACATACACGCACACACACACACACACACACACACACACACACACACACACCGAACACAGACTACTGCACGTGATTGGCACCACATTATCACACTGTTATCGGCTTGCGGTCAACCCTTTAATTGGTTATAGGCCTTCATTAAGAATAATTCAGTAATTTTACAAGTATTTTATCATCACAATACATGGAAAAACAGCACAACAAACGTCATCCAAAGTCTGTTGCAAAAATCGTACTTAAAAAAACTCAGTTATCAAAACGAAGAAACGTTTGTTTTTGGCATCCACATTTTTGCAAACTCAATAAGCTTTTTAAATTCTTCCACATACATAACATCACCCCTGTAATCCCCGAAGAATTAGGTAGAAGAGTAACCTACACCTTCATTTCGCCAGTTATGTTTAAGTCCTATGAACTCCATGCAATAGGGGGCGAGCCTATTGCCATCAACCGGGCACAAATCCAGACTCCGTGGCCGCTACTGAGAAATTACTGATGGAAAAACCCAATAACACTTTGCCCGACCTGGGAACCGAACTCAGAACCTCCGCGTCAACGGTCGCTCTTGAGACTAAATCAACGAGGTATTATTTTTTTCCGATTTTTGAAAACAAAACGCCATCCTTCTTTTCCACGTAGTTAAAAAATCTACCACCAGCATGGTAAAGTCCCCTTCCACCATCAATCATGTCGATTCATGTTCATCAACAATGTATCGCGACGGATACAGGCAACCAACAATTTATTCAAGTCATCTATAGAACAATGTTTGTTTAGTACAATATCGAACTTTGACTAAGGTGGTATAGGTTGGGTGCACACAGGGCGCGGAAAGTGAAGCCTGCGTGAACTTGTCAGGGAAAGAAAAGGTCAATTCTAATATATGAAATATATCACACAACATAACGTCACGCACCTTTCTCATGTGCCCATCTATGTTGGGGTCGGCTTCCAGTCTAACCGGATGCAGCTGAATACCAGTATTTTACATGGAGCGACTGCCTATCTGAAGTCCACAACCCAGTTAGTAAATACTGGGTAATAAGATACCCCTTGATGAGACCGGTTGTCAGAGTTTTTGGGCCACTGACTTTTTGGGTAACGACTGTCAAAGCGCTGCAGATGACAGCCGGGACCAACGGCTTAATGTGCTTTTCGAAACTCTGTATGCAATGGGCGGTCACCTATGCACAGACCAAGCTAGGCAAGCACGGCTTAACCTAAAGATCGACCCGAGCGGCTGTTATTATTTAGCCACGAGCTCCTCACACTCACTTCTCGGACCTGAACAATGGATGTATAAAAAAAACTTAACGAAGCTTAAAGGCATTTGTTGTCCAGTCATTGCGATATTTTTTTGTTCTGGACCTAAGAAATACCTCCATGACCCCTGGACTATTCTATGCATCCATCAGTACAATGTTTTGACTGCGTTACATTGAGCCCTACCGTAAACCGCGATCAGAGGGGGTTGCTATACAGGTCGTCTAGCGCCATCTCTTTCCCACACTGAAATTAGTCCTGATTTAAGACGTCATGGTAGGCCACCTGAACTCCAGGACGTTACTGAGAAGTTCTTGATGGAAATACCCAAAAACAGTTTTCCCGAGCTCCTAAAATCTCACGCTCAGCAGCAGCTCTTGTGACCAGTAGACCAACGAGGTAATTTTAGGGTGTCGTAACTCCCTGAAATAGAACCTAAAGTTTTAATTTTAAATGATTTTATGGATGACGGGAAACATTAGGGTTCCATTCATACTTTCCGTCTTCCGCCGTAATGAAAAGCCAAGACGACGAAATACTTTAGTTTTACACTCATAATCTATCTCTCTATCTCTCTCATACACACACACACAAAGACAAACGCGTGCACACACACACTTACATAATTTATGGTATTTTCGTTTTTGTTATTCACCTATTTGTAAGTTTAAAATGTAAGGGAAGAGTGGAGCCTTAACTAAAGGCATTTTCTATGCCTAAATGGAGAATCCTCGACATGCAATGTAATCCAAAATGATATGAAATAAACTGATTTATTATTTTTTTATTTACCTACCTTTATGACATTGAAATTATCGTAAATTTAAACAAAAAAAAATAACCTTGTATTGGGTATTCTAATCACAAACCCGTGTAAAGATACCAAAAATTGTTTACAAAAAAAAATACGCCTAACTCCACGTCTAAGCAAAAAACGGACTTATCAACACACAAACATAGTTTTAGTCAAAATAGTCAATCTGAGTTATCTTGTGCGTCGCCACCTTTACCCCGACTAGTGATAGCGGAGTCAATTTAAGTTGGCAACTTAATTTATACAACTTTAGCCATACCTGCTTCAGACTTGTGGCCATTGTCGAACATTGCCTAACATCGCCCGTCTTAGCTTAAAGGGAACAAATTGAGCACCCGAACGCTTGAACAATGTTGTCGGAAGTTTTTATCGCGTATTGTGAAGCTATTTGTATGGAAAGTGGGCTGATAACGTTGATAACAATAGGGGCTTTGATAGGAATATTCTGGAAAATCTCTGTATCGTTTTCTGGAGAGGAAGTTTGTACTGTATTAGTTGTATCGATTGGTTTTACGGCTTCGTTTCACTACTTCTTTTCTTGATTTCTTTGTAGCGGTCTGTAGTCTGGATTTGTGCACGTTTGATTGTAATATGCGCGCTCCTATTACGTGGTACTTAAACGTAAGTTGGATAATGGTGTACTAGATACACTGGTACAGGTTTATTCAACCTTTAGAGTAAAACACAAGCGTGATGATATGTTGCTTTCCAGCCTTAATTTTTAGCACTCATTACATTTTGATGATAGATAAAGGGTGTAAATAGACCCTTAACGAAGCCGAAAGACACTTGTTCTCCCCGTCTTTGCGATCATTTTTTGTTCTAGACCTTACCTGGGAACTTTCTAGTTACGGAGATATTGGGGGTCAAATCTCCAACTTTTTCCCAAATTTTTTTCAACTACATGTTTTTAATGTAAGATTTTTACTTTAAACACCCATGACCCTCCCTGCTGATGGATAGATTGAATTACTATTCAATCCATCCATCAGTTTTAGTTCGTTAAATTGAGTCTTAACGTAAAACGTGATTTTTACCTTAAAAAAAAGTCGTTTCCTAGCAATAATTTTTGCGTAAAGTTACTTAGTTTGACGTACAGAATGCTTGGTTGACGGCTTCGTGAAGAGTCTGTTTACATCCTGTATAACGACCACTAACTAGGTTGTGGAGGTCACATAGGCAGTCGTTCCATATAAAAAACTGGTATTCAGCTGCATCCGGTTGGACTGGAAGTCGAGCCCAACAAAGTTGGGAAAAAGTTAGGCAGATGATATGCCTTGGTATACAGTCAGGTCATGGACGTATTTAAAATAAAGTTACAACATTAAAAAACTGAATTAAAAAAAATATATGATAAAGTTAGAACTTTGACCTTCAATATCTCTAAGTAACTAGAAGGTTCCTAGGTATAGTATTAAATAAAAAAATATCGTAGTGACGGCAACTACATGTACAGTCAGCAACAGAAGTCGTTGAACATAATTTGTTTCCGATATTTCCTAGTCATTATTATTTATCATAAGTTATTGACTAAAGTAAATTACAAAACAACTTGTCATAATTGAACTACAAAAGTCGCTGAGCTCAGTTAAACCATTAACTGCTATACATTACTACCGACAAAATTGTATGATCTGTAATAAATACAAAAGTCGCTGAACATTGCTAATTTCCTACATTTCTTGTTCGTTAAACCCAAGGCACTAGCTGGCGAAGCGCAGCGCACCGCATTTTTCATAATCAAACATTGCCGAATAAACACAGCTACTAGTTCAGATTATAAATTAAATATAATTTAAATAATAATATTAATAGACATTGAAATTTATTTATTTATTTATTTATTTATTATTCCTTAACACATACATTTGTTTTAACAGGTAAGACCCAAGCTAACAAATTTGTCATAAATTGCAAAAATCCCGTCCTAAGTAATGGGACTGGGTAGAGGCACAAGTTAAACAGCAGACAACATACCAAGTGCCACCCTCTGGAATTCCGCCAAAGAGCAAGAAAATATGTCCAATCGCCGAGAGACACTATTAAGCATTCTTAATGCACACAATACAGGCGCAAACTTTAATAAGTTTGTACGGGTTGCCGGAACCTTAAAAGGCCCCTCCCTCGGTCCTAACCGTACAAGGTTAGGACCGAGAATAGAGAGAGACCGAGGCTTGTTTGCCGAACAAGCAATCCCAACGATTCCAGTATTTGTGGATTATTTAGCATACCAAATTAAAAACTAGGACAATATTTATTCATTTCTAGTACTTATAAAACAAATATCAATTATGGGTAGGCACTACTTATACACCATGACTTTTTAGTCGTCTTACAACGGCAGCCCACTTCATGTATCCAATGACTACTAAACATTCATAAAAATAAATAGACATGAGATTTTAATAATTTAAAAATAAAAATACTATTCAGTATTATGACGCGTGACGTAGTAAAACACCCTTTTGCGAGCGATAATTTACTGATCTCCAGCGCTGGGTAGGTATGTTCTCCCGTTTGACACGTAAACATCATTAACAGGATGTTTCATAATTTTATTCTAATGTATTATTTATTTTTCTTTGTACCTATTATGGTAGGTAAAAAAAAAAATAGCGCCTAGAGCTATTTTATGTCGGGTACATTGAGTATAATAAAATACAGAACATAAAAATATATTAGACAGTAATATTACAATATTTAAAAAACAATTACAAGTTTACGATATGTTTACATGCATTTGTTTTTCTAAACAATAAGTGAACCGGCGCGGCGTTGAAACTGAGTAACGTTTCTAAGTGAAAAAACAAATAATTGAAGGTAGAACAAAAAAACAAAATTTTTACTTCCCTTCAGTTACAGGCCAAGTACGATGTTCTCGAAATAACACAAAACCTTAAAACCATCAGTAGGGCTTATCATTACGAACAACTTTTTTTGTATGGAGCAGCATGAATGACATCGGAAAAAAACAGCTCTTTTATTATATTTAGTACAGCATAAGCCATTAATACTAAATGAAATTATCCTTTTCCTCGGTCTTCGCACAGAACCACAAACATTCTAATATACCGTCTTCCATTTATCAGCAAACAAGACAAAATTTCTGTCGAAATTTTTGTATGAAAGTGCTGCCGAAATTTGTGGAAATGTATGAAATGGCTGATTTTTTTTCGCGATTTCCGTGTTCCTTCCATAGAAAAAGTCGTAAGTAATGATGAGCCATATATTTTTAGTAAATAAAGAAAAATTTGATTTGATGACTGTTTTATTAATTGTTTAAGATCAATTCAAACTAACATCACCAATTTGTAGGCTTACTATAAAACAACAGCATATACCTCAAAAATCACACGGTCACAACTGTTTAGTTGTGAAATATATCAGAACGATGTTAAAAAGGTAATGGTGTATTATGCAGTATCTTGTATTCAGTTATGAGATTCAACAAATCATACATTATCAAGTTAAAAAACTCGCGCATGTTGAGCGACTTACGGCAAAATGATAGTTACCGACTTATCCTGTAATGATGTTTAGCGACTTTTATCATATTAATGCTTAGCGTTTTTGTAACATTGAAATGATAACCTTATTTTGTACTCTATTCTGGTAAGTGATTTATGGTCCGTTTTAGTGTTCAGGTGTTTTGTAAATTAGTATCTGTTCATGGACTTTCGTTGCTGACTGTACCTCTCGGCTTCGCTCAGAGTGTATTTACACCTTTTATAACGTTCCCACAGTCGGGACAGCGGCCTCCCCTCTGTAAGACATCATCATCATGTACAGCCCGACTTCATCAACTACTGGGTATAGGCCTCTCTTTACCGTTCTCATGCCATCCTCATTCAGGATATTCCCGCGATGGCAACAATGTCGTCTGCCTATCTCGCCGCCGGATGACATACTTCTTTTTCCAGTCCCTGGACACCACTCGATCACAGCTTTACTCTGTAAGAGTAAGGGGGTCGTACACAACAGGGGGCCCAGTGTGGGTTCATGGATGTCACAGTCATGACTTCGAACAGTGGCGAAGGTTCCATATAACCCGATTCCTACCGGCTTCCCTTTGAAAAATGTCACAGTCAGTATTCTATAGACAAATAATATAGTCACATTAAAGATAATATGTGCTCCGGCTTACCTCTTACAATAATTGACTCTTCGCTACCGGCTTCGATGCCCATTTGTTTCCTTTTTCCCAAGGTTTTTTTCTTCATCGGTTTGAAAGCAGTATCAACTCAATACAAATATTGATATAATTAACTTTCCTACGGAGGAATCAGACGATTCTTAGGAAATATTGACCCCAAACAAATTGGAATAAGGGCAAGAGAATTATAATGTTTTATGCGCCTAATTATCAGCCACATAGTTGTAGTTTAGTTACCTACTTATTTGCTTAAGTAGCACCCCAACATAAGCACAATTTAAAAAAAAAACATTTTTTTCTTAGGATCAAGTTTATTTATTTAAGAGTAAAGTAACTAAATACATTATTAATTAAAAACTATTAAATAACCTAAAATAAATAAACAACAAACAACAAACTATTAAAGGGCATCAAAAAACTCCTCCTCAACGCTGTCAGCTGGTAATGTGCCCAAGAGACTGGCGGCGTTGCCACGTTGTATGGCAAAACTTAGCCTCTGGCTAAAGTAAAAGCCAGCCCTTGGTGGGCCAACTAGGCAAATAAGTAATTAATTACACATAACTAATTATTCATTTGCTAAAATTATTTCATTTGTAAATGACGGCAGACATTTACAAATTAAATTTTAGAAAGTGAATAACTATGCATCAATCTGCTTGTATAATTTTGTCAGAGAAAAATATAAAAATACTGAAATCTAAATAGGCCTAAAATATGATAAGCGTTTATCCGTATGTCACAAAACCCTCATAAATATAACGTCACCAGTCAAACCGTGGTATCGCATTGTACGAAGTCCACAAATCTATTTTTGGCAAAATATTTTGATACCCCCCGGCAAACGAGTCCGTGAGGCTTTTCCTACAAAACGACTGGATGACTCATACACCGGACTGTATCGCTGTAACGAAAAATCAGGAAAATAAGATCGTCCTCCAAAAAAAATCTAAAACAAGTAATTAACGTGTTTCTGTAGGTACATACGAGCATTTTGATCAATCTCAAGCGTGTCACACATTATGTTCGGGTCGGTCCGATTGGGCGCAGCTGGGCCTCAAAATATTTTGCCGATTCAATTTTGCCGGCCGGCCTGTTTTGAATCATGCTGACTGAACTAAACCGAACCGGACTTATTATGTGAAGCATCCTCAGTAACTTCACAAATGGCAAGTCAGAAGTAAGTAATCATCCTTATTTATTTGGAATTGTAAAATTACATTCGCAAACTACATAATTATAAAATTACATTCGCAAACTACATAATTATAAAATTACATTCGCAAACTACATAATTATAAAATTACATTCGCAAACTACATAATTATAAAATTACATTCGCAAACTACATAATTATAAAATTACATTCGCAAACTACATAATTATAAAATTACATTCGCAAACTACATAATTATAAAATTACATTCGCAAACTACATAATTATAAAATTACATTCGCAAACTACATAATTATAAAATTACATTCGCAAACTACATAATTATAAAATTACATTCGCAAACTACATAATTATAAAATTACATTCGCAAACTACATAATTATAAAATTACATTCGCAAACTACATAATTATAAAATTACATTCGCAAACTACATAATTATAAAATTACATTCGCAAACTACATAATTATAAAATTACATTCGCAAACTACATAATTATAAAATTACATTCGCAAACTACATAATTATAAAATTACATTCGCAAACTACATAATTATGATTTGACTACCATTACCGGCTTACGTAAAAGTGATTGCTAAATTACAATCCTAATGTTAAATATTGATAACCTATATTTGTGTAAAACACCTACCTAGTCGCAATGTTAAAAAAACAATATTTAAAGAAACAAAACTGAGTTTTGTTATCTTCTTATTAACAATAATTCATTTATTCGTTCACTATCTGACAATTAAACCATTTGGAGATTCATAGATGACTCTGCCCTGGAGTGTAAATGTGGTGTGGCCCCACAAACAATGAGACACTGGATATAGTGTCCTGCCTGTCCTGTTATTTGCACATCACAGGAGCTGATGGAAGCTACTGAAAGTGCCAAACTCGTCGCCAAATTTTGGGCTGAGTCAATTTGAATTGTCATCGACACACTAATAATAATTAAATCGTTGGGTTTAGGAGCATGAAATTTTGCACAAGTGTTTCATTTATAAAAAGATAGGCGAGTATAGGCGAGCACTATAGAAAAATATTTGAACATTTCTCCCCTAAAGGGGTTAATAAATGGGAGAAAGGATTTTTGCTTATCCCGTAGGATGCTCGCTTTATTTTAATGTTCCTATCAATTCTAAAATTCCCTTCGTTTAGTCCACTAGCATGGTTAACTATTGACACATACTTGAATGAACGCAACCAACCGGTACAACTAAATTCACATAATTTTCTAAACCATCAATAGAAAATTAGTTTACCATATCGATATGGAGCCCGTATTGACTGGCTGATAACACGGCCATTAAGAAAACTAATCCATTTGTTATTGTTTGTGACGTTAACGTTAATAATAGTGGGTAAGGTCGAGTTAAATGGGCCAGGAGGGTTCTGTACATATTTGTAGAAATTGTAAAATGCCGACAAGAAAACTGGTGAGGCCATAAATGGCTAGTAAATTGTTTCATCTGGTTCTGTGAAAAGAAAAAATTACTAGTATAATAAGTGCATTTCTATTGGTATCGTCTTAATTCAGAACATCTTTGAGAACACCTTCTTCTGATTATAGACCTTCTTCAAACTGTCCTCGACAACTTTTGTAACCAGCTTTTAGGCCAAAACAAATTGACAGTACCAAAAAGCATTGCCAAAGCATACAGTCTCCACTTTCTCGACGAAGACCATAATTAAATAATTACTTAGACCATTATTAAAACTCAATTAATATAATATAAACGTTACAATAATAAGCAATTACGGAGCCCTAATTACAGTTTCTAATGATGCAATATTAGTCGATAACAGGTAAAAATATAACCGTGGACTTCACAATCATCATTCGTTAAACAAAACTCACAGTGCAGTGTCGGACAAAATAACAATAACTCTTCAAAGTTTTTGGCAAAATGAAGGTGTACACTGTCGTGCTTTTGTTTGCTGTTGTAGTCTTCGTAGAATGTGGTCATACTTTCATGGGGACCAGCGTTTTGCGGCCTCTAGTGTACCATCACGAAGCTCGGTACGGATCCAAGATATTCCAGAAGAGGATTGAGTTTTTGAACTTCACGCTGCCCGCTGTCGCTGGCTATTCAAGGAGTATTCAGGTAATTAGTTATTGATTTGCTTTTTGTTCCTCTTTATGGATTTACGATTATTTTGTTGTTGGGAGGTCTGGTTATTTTTACTCCGAAGCCATTTTTATACTTTTTTATGACTAAATACCTTTATGTGGTCTTGATTTGTGGTTAGTCAGTGGTTGGTAATTCTATCTACCCAGAGACCTACCTCTTCTTTTTGTCTTTTATTTTATTACTAGATTCAACTATCTGCACCTTAAAGGATTTAAGACGAAGCCCATGGCAGAGCTCCTTTTTCTTTTCGTGTAGTTAGTACCTAACCTGGTGTAGTCTTACCAAGGGGTATCGTATTACCTAGTACTAACTGGGTTGTGGAGGTCAGATAAGCAGTCGCTCCATGTAAAATACTGGTATTCAGCTGCATCCGGTTAGACTGGAAGCCGACCCCAACGTAGTTGGGAAAAGGCTAGGCAGATGATGAGTGCCTAACCTGGTGTCAGAGTTTTTATGCCTCTGACTTGGCTTTACATGTCGTCGAGAAATAAGTCTCAGCCAAAAATGCAGAAAAAGGGAAATGGCAGAGCTGTGCAGCAAATACTAGTCGCACAAACGTGTCTATGAATGAAGTAACCGCCACTACTAAATAGACACTTACTTTCCTTAAATCATGGGATTCACCGCCACATCGCGCATCGGTATGTCAGTATTTAAAGAAAGAAAAGAAATCCTTTGACTCATGTTGAACCACACACTATTCAGTGTGTGTGGCTCAACTCAGAACACAACACAGAAAAACTTAATTGTTGTTAGTGAAACTTTCGTGCAAAATTAATATTGTTTTGTTATATTCTTTCAGGGTATCCTCGCTTACGACCTGACGCACTCCGGCGCATCAGCTAACGTGACGCAGGGCGGGCTCGGCTACAACTTCGTGAATCTTCGGATGAAGAGCGATCGCGCCAAGGAATTGCACTACGATGTTTATATTTATGCTTGATTGTGTATTAGTTATTGCAATAAATAGTATAAATAATTGATCAACCTACCTCTGTTGTTTTGGTTTGTTTTCCATGACCACGTCTTTAGAACAGCAATCTCTAAGGTACTTCACACGAAGCGCTTTGCTACATCATTTATGATGCGCACAGCCAAATAGTGGAACTCCCTGCCTGTGTCGGTGTTCCCAAGTTCATATGTCAGCCCATTTAATATTTTTTTTAAACTTGGGTCCATTTGTCCAGTAAAGGTTCGCACAAGCTGCGGTACAGACAAGTTATGGTCACACGGACATACAATTACTTACTTAAATATCTGTCAGTGTCCACTGTCAAATGTCCGAGCCGGTCCGCAATTAGTCCAAATCTGTCGAAAGTATGACTGGTACCAACCTTTGTTTGAACATCAACTACCACGAACCCGTTTGAAGAGCCGGAGAAGCTTTCTCCGACACACCATCTCTTCGGAAGACAGCGCGGCAGTCGAACGCTGCAGCACGTTGTGGAAAAACGAATATCCTCCACCTCCACGCTTTAACGCACCGGCAGAAAAACTACCTTCTGCTCACGAACTGCAGTGGCCAAAATGAAAATATTTGAACCGGCTGCGGGCTCTGGTTGGCCACCGCCGATCCAATTTGGCTTGATGGTGTATAAGCGACCCATCTAGGACACACTACGAGTGTGCAGCTGCAACACAGGATATGCCACAACTTCTCTCCTGTCCATCGTGCACAACTAATTGCACCCTCCAGGACTGTAATGAGGAAAACGACAGAGCTGGTCGCTACGTACTGGTCGGACAAAATCCGAGTCATCGATTCGAAAAGAAGAAGAAAAAGTAAGACTGACCCTTCACTAAGTTACGAAGTTCACAAAGCATTAGGACCCGTTACTATATTCAGCAGAGTCAGATTAGACGGGAAACTGCCTCCTATAACTGTGACGTCAGGTTTTCTTACTGATCTCTGTAAAGACATTGCCTCGTCAGTCTAGTGGAGGCGCGACTACTGAGCATGAGGACCTGGGTTCAATTCCAGGGTCGGGAAAATTGGTATTGGGTTTTTCCATCAGGAATTTCTCAGTAGCAGCCATGGCCACGGAGTCTGGATTACTGTGCCCGGTTGATGGCACTAAACTAAATAAGATACACTAAGATAAACTCGCCCCCTTATAACATAGGACTTAAACATAACTGGCGAAATGTGGGTGTTCTATTAGGTACACCTTTGCCTAACCTTCCGGCTATAACAGATGTGATGTTATGTTATCTCTGTAAAAAAACACCTAATACTAAAAGAACAAAGTCTTTTTATAGCTCAAACAGAGTTGAATCATCTCTGACTCAACGTGTAACAAAGACAATTTTTTTAAGAAAAATCCCCGATACCGAAGAAAAAAGGCGAACAAATAAATGAGGGGGAAAAACTACGCTTCTATATAAACACAGCCTCCCACCGTCGCGTCTGTCTGTCACACGCTATCAGGTGAAGGTTTTTTACCATTTTGTTATTTCCAAGCCAATCCGAGCCGCAGAGATTCCGAGCTGAAGCCCTCGCGGTTAAAACTAAACTGACGGGTCATCGGATTCCATTTTATATTTAGTTTTATTCTGGCTATAAGTTTGTTAATAAAGAAGGATTTAGAATGGCAGAAAATTTTTGGTATAGGTACACTCTTCTTTATCGTGTGGTTAGTGCCAGGTTTAGGTGTCAGAGTTTTTATGCCGCCCATGGGCCTCTGACTTGGCTTTACATGCCGTCAAGTCTCTCAGGCATGCTGGTTTCCTCACGATGTTTTCCTTTACCAAAGCAAATTAATATTATACAATACATTAGGTTCATCCCCTATTACATGGGACTTAAATATAGGTAACTGGTAAAATATTGGTATACTAGTAGGTACACATATTCCTAATCCTTCGAGGATTCCAGGCGTGATGTTATCCACCCCTGCTTACCCTGGAATTGATAAAAATATATTTTACCATACCGAACAAGGGGCGTAAACTTCATTTGTAGTAACCTAATATCGAACTTTCCGGGAACCAAACTATAACATTGTGTCGAAGTAAGCAACCAAAAACAAAATTCGCGGTCACGACCAAGCTCACGATAACTAGACCAAATTCATAAAGATAACGCTGTTATAAGAAACTATAATTTACTGGAAATATGGACACACTATGACACCCAGTTTATCACGCAGAGATAAAAGGAAAACATACTTATACACTACTTAACTATACATTCACGTTCTGACCATCATAGCGTGCGGGCGTCTGATTCTAAATTCAAAACTGACTTTTTAATTTTTCTTTTTAAAAATGAAGTTGTGTGTCTTAGCCTTTTTGCTAGCAGCGGTAGTATTTGTGGAGTGCAGCCATACATTCATGGGAACCAATGTTTTGAGGCCCTTGATCTACCATCATGATGTCCAGTACAGTTCGAAGGTTTTCAGGAAGAGGGTAGAGAACATGTACTTCGCGTTGCCGCCTGTACCTTCTAATGTTGGACGTTCCATCCAGGTGAGATTTTCTTTTTAACAATTTAGGAATCTAAACTCAGAAACAGTTATTTTTGCGTACTACTATGGTCTATGTACAGATAAAGGTTCTAGACCATTCAAATGAGTAGTTCTTTAAATTGCTATAGAGTATCTCGTATGTACAGTGTCCTTGTAATATAGGTACTTAAGTGCATATTGCATTATGAAAAAACCCAATACAATTATTTTCCATGCCGGTATTTATATTTTATCTTAATTGTTTGTTTACGTTTGTTGTTATGTAGTTCAAAAACATGCATTTATTTTTTTTAAACTGGTTTGACACTATAGAGAATTACTACAGAATGCAAAATTAACATTATAACTGTACCTACAATCGATTCGGCAATCAAGACTACCGAGTTTTTGTTAATTAGTATTTGACTAGCGACACGCCCCGGCTTCGCACTGGTGCAATATTTATATATAAAGCTTCCCCTTTGATTCACTCTATCTATTACTGAAAACCGCATCAAAATCCGTTGCGGAGTTTTAAAGATCTAAGCATACATAGGGACAGACAGACAGCGGGAAGCGACTTTGTTTTATACTATGTAGTGATTGTGTTATAAGTTTATTAGACTTCTCTTAGGCCCGCTTGCACCACAAATCAACTAACGCGTTCAGTGCTAAACGTAGTTAAAACTCGTTAACTCGTTCTGTTTAGGTCAAACTTTTGGAGATTACAGAAACAGAATGATAACATAACATCATCACGCCTGTAATCCCCGAGGGGTTAGGCAGAGGTGTTCCTAATAGTACGCCCAGTTATGTTTAGGCAAGTCTCGTGTAATAGGGGGCAAGCCTATTGCCATCAACCGGGCACAGTAATCCAGACTCCGTGGCTGCTACTGAGAAATTCCTGATGGAAAAACCCAATAACAATTTGCCCGACACGGGAATTGAACCCTGGTCATCATGCTCAACAGTCGCAATTGCGACTACTAGACCACCGAGGCAGTCAAACAGAACTGATTAATAAACTAATTATGTTGAAAAATATATAACATAACACCTGTAATCCGTGAAGGTTTAGGCAGAGGTATACACAGTACACTCGCATATCTCCAGTTATGTTAATAATAGGGGGTGAGCCATCAACCTGACACAAATAGCTAGTGAGTAATGGTGTAAGTAGGAATTAAATAAAACCAAGTCATCATAACCTTTTCCCAACTATTTTGGGGTCGGCTTCCAGTCGAACCGGATGCAGCTGATTAACTACCGAATAGTATTTTACATTGAGCTACTGCCTTCCTTACATCCACGACCACAACCCAGCACGGCTCAACCTAAAGATCGACCCGAGCGGCTGTTATTATTAAACCACGAGGTCGTCTAAATAAAGCCAAGTAAATACTAAAATTAGTAATGAATTGGTCCCGGCTGTAATTTGTAGTTCTTTGACAGTCGTTAGGTAGTCAGTGGCCCAAAAAGTCTAACAACCAGTCTTACTAAGGGGTACCCAGTACTAACTGGGTTGTGGAGGTCAGATAGGCAGTCGCTCCATGTAAAATACTGGTATTCAGCTGCATACGGTTAGACTGGAAGCCGACCCCAACATAGTTGGGTAAAGGCTAGGCAGATGATGATGAAATACTAAAATTAGTAGGTTAGACACATAGACAAGATTCACTGTGTAGGTAGAAGGACACAAGGAAAAGATTAAATAATAATGAGGTCACGACGTCATCCATCGCGTAGGGGGATCCCCAAGAAAACCGGAGTTATACAAAAACATCTGAAACTCAATGGTTTTCCTGTAGTATCACGGAATGATTTGTCTCAAATAAGAATTGCTCACACATTGTATTTTTTGTTCTTAAATAAGATTTCCGGGAAAAAAATTAGAAATATTAATTAGGTGAGGTTGACAAAGATGTTTGGTATGCTCAAGTTATATTCAAGTAGGGACCTATATACCTCTGTAATACTTACCGATCTTCAGACCAAGCCGCGCTTGCCTAGGCTAGTCCGTTGATGGGTGACCACACTTACATTGGTACCGAGTTTCCTCCGTGCCTCGAAAAGCACGTTAAGCCGTTGGTCCCCCCGCTGTTATTTGTAGATCATTTGCAGTCGCTAAGGAGTCAGTAGCCCGAAAGTCTGACAACCAGTCTTACCAAGGGTTGTCGTATTACCCAATACTAACTGGGTTGTGGAGGTCAAATTGGCAGCCGCTGCATGTACAACACTGGTATTCAACTGTATCCGGTTAGACTGGAAGCCGACCCCAACATAAATGGGATAAGGCTAGGCAGATGATGATGATATCTTACCGAGACCCAAACTAACAGTTTTATCATTCAATTTGGACAAGTCTGTTATATTTCTAATATTTTTATACGCAAACCCTGCGTAGGGAACTACAGCTGCAGAACAGCTGTAGTTCCCTACGCAGGGTTTGCTGTTTGTTTGTGTTGTGTGTTGAAGGTCGCAGGTTCAAACCCGTCTCGCACTCGAATTTTTCTTTCCATATCAAAGTCTGTCATATTTTAGAAATTCTTTCGTCCAAACCAGCATGGACAAGCACCGCACGCAGCTCCGTACAAATACTATCACTACTAAGTAAAAACAAAGTCGCTTCCCGCTGTCTGTCCCTATGTATGCTTAAATCTTTAAAACTACGCAACGGATTATGATGCGGTTTAGATAGAGTGATTTAAGAGGAAGGTTTTTATGTATATATTGCACCCGTGCGAAGCCGGGGTGGGTCGCTAGTAAAGTATAAGTGTGTGTGCCATGTCCGCAACTGGTCCGCAAAGTGTCCGTACTAGTTAGACTGATCTGACTAACTTTACCAAAATAAATTCATTATCACTGCCAATAAATTATCGTCGTTACGGTCACTTATGTTATGAATGTATCACTTTTGTTTTACTTCTATGATATAACAGTTTACTCAAGACGATAGGTTATCGGTATGTTACGTGATTGAAGCTATTATTATCGAGGATTTCGTAGCACCATGCCTAGTTTCACACTATGACCACTTTTTATATATTTCTCC
The DNA here is from genome assembly GCA_963576755.1 of Noctua janthina. Lineage (NCBI taxonomy): Eukaryota > Metazoa > Arthropoda > Insecta > Lepidoptera > Noctuidae > Noctua > Noctua janthina. The sequence goes on along the minus strand of OY755069.1, from coordinate 13,269,178 downwards.
GAAAATGCCTAATAAATTAAACAATATAACACAACACAACATCACGCCTGTAATTCCCGAAGGGTTAGGCAGAGGTGTACCTAATTAACACTCACATTTCGCCAGTTATGCTTAAGTTCTATGTTATAGGGGCCTATTGCAATCAATCGTGCACAAAGACTCCTCCTTGGCTGCTACTGAGAAATGAAATTAATGAGAAAACCTAATAGAAAAACCCAATAACACTTTGCCTGACCTGGGAATCGAACCCAGGACCTCATGCTCAGCAGTCATGGTTGCGACCGCTAGACCAATGAGGCAATTAAACAATACTTGACAATACACTTGTCCTATCGTTAAGGCACAACATTAAATAATAACTGGTGATGTTTTACTTCTCGAATCGTGGAGAAGTACAGTACAATTTTGCTCGAAAATTCATATTTAAAGTACGGACTTTTAAATATATATTGTAACAGACGGAAAACAAATATAATATTTTTACAACCAACCATTTTGACCATTTCGTAGTTCGTGGTGTCGCGTCTGGTCGCAACTGCCATATAGGTCGCAAGCAGGTTATGCCTTTGAGTTGATCGCGTTCGTCGCGTTCACAGCGTCTCGTAGCGTCGTATTCGTCGCTCCCGCACGACACCCCGTTAGGCTACATTTTAACCGACTTTAACAACAGGAGGAGTCGATTTTGCCTTGTAAACCCCGAATTGAATTAGAGTGTAATTTTTCAGTAGTCAGGTTTTTTAGTTGTTGTCATACCACACAAATTCATGTTTATGAAAAGCTTTTGAATTAGAGACGTTGTCTGTTGCCGTTGCTTACACTAGGAATTTGTCCTGTATTGTGGGTGCATTTACAAACACTTAAACTCAGATACACAAACCGCCAGACCCGAAACAAATACCCGTAGGCCATACAAATATTTCTTCCCTGTAGTAATCAAACCCGCGACACGCAGCGCAGCAGCCAATAGCTATAGAACTCGTCAAAAAATGATCACGTCTCTCTCACTCTTAGAAACATATTTATTGTTTCGTGCGTGATATGCAGAACCACTTTTTTTCAGTGATAACTCTTTTTCACGTGACCTACGTACTTACAGTAAAGGCACTTCTAACTATCCAAATCTTTGGTTAAAACCATAAGAGTTCAGTATCCCATCTTTAGGAACAAAGCAAGCCGCTGTGTGATATTGCATAAAGTTTACACGAAATTATGGTTTAGGCGCAGAAGGCTTATTAATATACACGGAAAATATTCCTGAAACATTTAGTTATCTCAATAGAGAAATGGCCATTTTTGAGAATTAGGCTTTTAGAGAATTGGCCATTCAGAGAATTATGATTTTTGAGAATTGGCCATTCAGAGAATTAGGCTTTTAGAGAATTTACCATTTTGAGAACCAGTCCTTTTGCGACTCTGTTGCCATTTTGAGAATTAGGCCTTCTGCGCCTAAACCGAAATTATCACGCGTTGTGATTGACATTTAGCCGTCTTTACTTAAAACCAACAAATATTATTATTTCTGTATAACTCACTTGAACAAACATTCTCATTTCAGGGTATCTTGGCATTCGACTTGACGCACTCAGGTGCATCTGCCAACGTGACTCAGGGGGGCCTCGGGTTCAACTTCGTGAATCTTCGGATGAAGAGCGACCGCGGATCAAGCATTCACTTCGACGTCTACATTTATGCTTAAAAAATTTACAATGTACAGAAAAAGTTTGTAATAAAGAGATTCATGTTGCCATAAAATGTTATTCGTATCAACTTGTTTTTCTTTTGGCTTTCTATTAGTGGTGTGTTTTAACCTGGTGATAGACCACAGACTTAGATTAGACCATTTTACAGAAGTTCATCAGTAAAAAGATAAATAAAGCCTTTTAGCGTCCTGTCCCTATCGTGATTAGTTTTCGTTGTCAACCGAAACCGAACTTTCGGCCCTAGTCCCAGTTTCGGCCGAAACCCGAAATGGTACTAAACAACCAACAAACACAAGTTTCGCTTAGAAAAATGGGTTAAAAAAATGGATTCTGCATACTATAATTGCGTCAACCGATGCGATATTTCTTAAGAGAAATGCAGAATTTTTAATCCGGAACCGAAACTGTGAACGAAACTAGATTTTTAGGCCGAAACTGACCGAAATCGAAACCGAAAACGAACTAATCGTGGTTCTCAACATTTTTACCAGTGAACATTATTTACGTTCGTGCGAAGAGGTATAAGGAAAAGGGCAATGACCGCCATTGCCAAGCTAAAATGCCACATCTAATTATGTGTTTACTTTTCCCCCATTGATGCCCTCACCATCATTCTGAGTGGTAACCTTATAGGTACCCATACGTCGTTTTAAGGATTTGTATGGCATATTTGCAATATACATTTTATTTCAGATGAATATATTCTGATATATTGTAAGTACTTTAAGATCTAAATCTTTCGGTCTAGCTCGTAAGAATTACCTTGTAAGCTGGGCCCCACACTGGGTCCACAAGGAGTTTGTTAAGTAGATGATGTTTTTCCTTATTTTTTAGCAGACACGCGTTATTATCTAAAACAAAATCTGCCCCTTATTTTAACCTCTCCAGGTGGCTGATTTACAAGTTTTCAAGGTATAGGCTGTACAGTTTTTGCCGCCCTTGCCTCTACAATTGTCGTGTCCTACATTATTTTTACAATCCAACAATTTCGTTAAAATTGCACTTAAAATATTTTTTGGGTATATTACCGATTACTAGCTGGGGGGCGGCGAACTAGCTGTTTTACTCTAGAATATGGAAAATTGCTACTCGGAATGTTCAATGACAAGTGAGACGGGAACGTCATCGGCAAAATTTGTTGCAGACTTCTATCTGTAAAACATCAGAAAATCGTTATGCCAAATTTTTTTTATTTTCTACGACGTAGCAAAAAAAAATATTCAGTCCCCAAATTTTCCGCCCCAAAAATCTGCCGCCCTAGGCTCAAGCCTACTCAGCCTGCTGGTAAATCCGTCACTGCCTCTCCTAGGTATGTCTTCGTATTCATATCAAAGACTTTATTACAAAGAGGTAAAGTTTGGATGTAGGGAGTAATCTTCGGAACTAGTGATCCAATTCCGAAAATTCTTTCACTAATGGGAAGCTTCATTATCGAGTATTCTATGCTCTAGGAGAGCAGCGGTGGCCCAGTGATGGAGACCCCAACTTACGAATAGTAAGTCGTGGGTTCGAACCCGGCCAAGCGCATTTCTTTGTGTAAGTTATTTCATCACCACTGCTCTCAAAACGGTGAAGAAAAACATCGTCAGGAAACCGGCATGTCCTAGAAACAAAAATTCGAAGACATGTGACATCTACCAACCCGCACTGGGCCAGCGTGGTGGATTATAGCGCATTCCCTCTCATAGCGAGGAGGCCTGCGTCCTAGCAGTGGGAACATTAATAGGCTGATTATGCTATGCTCTATTTAAAACGTTCCCTCAGCTAATGCCCGCGGTCAAATTATCCCATGATAATTTGACCGCGGGCATTAGCTTACTTAACTTAGTTATTATCTAAAACAAAACCAACATTTATTTTGACCTTTTCTAGGTCTTTCTTCCAATCCTTATCAAAAAGTTGATAATTATTTTTGGTATTTAAAATATCTGGTAAAAATAACTTAAACGAACCTAGACCTTGTAACCTGTATAGACAGGAACTTATCTTGAATGAAAGGTTAAAAAGTTTCGTTCAGTCAGGAAAAGGTTAACTTATTGTGTTTTATGAATCTTATGATTAAATTATAATAAGCTATGAAGGTCAAGAAGCAAGAACTTAGTAAGCATATTGTAGTTTGATAAAAAATACTGGGTTATCAGGACGGTAAACAACGGATTTACGGTCTCGAGGTGGCAACCGCAGCTACTAAATATGGGGTCCTGTGTTCGGATCCCGTGGTCGGGCAAAAATTAATTATCACGTTTTTCATCGCAATTGTCGCTTTTAGTCTAGATTTGCACCTGGTAACTGTGAAAAGGCTTAAAACTTAGGTTGGAAGCGCTAGGGTAACCCGCGAAATTTAAAAGTCAGCGTCAGGTTGTACGTTGATTAAAATACAGGGTGTAAACAGACCCTGCACATAGCCGTCAACCAAGTATTCTGTACATAAAACTAAGTAACTTTACGCAAAAAATAATGCTGGGAATCGACTTTTTTTTTGGGGTGAAAAATCACTTTTTGCGGTAGGAGTCGATGGAGAGCACTCAAAGCTTTGTGCTGATGGATGGATTGAATAGTAATGGGGGTCGTGGAGGTGTGTAAAGTAAAAATCTTACTTTAAAAAATATGTATTTAAAAAAAAGTTGTGAAAAAGTTGAAACTTTGACCCCCAATATCTCCATAACTAGAAGGTTCCCAGGTATGGTCTAAAAAAATCATCACAAAGACGGGGAGAACAAGTGCCTTTCGGCTTCGTTAAGGATCTATTACACCCTTTATGATTCCCGACTGTACGAAATATGGTTTTACAGAGTTAAAATGATTAAAATCATACAACCCTCTAAGTTAATTTATTCATTCAATGGGATTAAATGAACTATTAAAATATGCAAAATCGTGACAAAATTTGAATTTCCCGGGCAACCCTCGCTTCTCCACCATAACTGAAAATAAAATTGAACTATAGGTACGTCCTTCCTTCAACTCATCTCTACGCTCACGCTCTTATTTCTAAACGAGGAGGCGTTTAGAAATAAGAGCGTGATATTATGTTATAGAAATCACGGAAGAACAAAATTTTGCAGCCAGTACCTCCGCTCATACCAGAACATTCCCACGTAGTAGAGATATTTTCAAATTGCCCAGCCATTGGCAGCTAATATGAATTCCTCTTGAGTCCAGGTCTCACGCAGTCATATTTCATTTTAGTGAAATATGCCGAGAATGTGCTGTAGGTACCAGTAGCGAAGGGTCAATTTTTGTAAGAGGTAAGCCGGAGTACATAGTCTTTAATGTGATTATAATTATTAATTGCCTATAGAATACTGACTGTGCCATTTTTCAAAGGGAAGCCGATAGGTCCCGGCTGTCATTTGTAGAACTTTAACAGTCGGTACGGGTAGTGGCCCCAAAAGTCTGACAACCAGTCTGTCCAAGAGGTATCGTATCACCAAGTACCAGTGGCGAAGTTTCCATACAACTCGATTCCTACCAGATTCCCTTTGAAAAATGGCACAGTCAGTATTCTATAGTCAAATAATATAGTCACATTAAAGATATGTACTCCAGCTTACCTGTTGCAAAAATTTACCTTTCGCTACTGCCAAGTTCTAACTGGGTTGTGGAGGTCAGATAGGCAGTCGCTCCATGTAAAATATTGGTATTCAGCTGCATCCAGGTGGACTGAAAGTGACCCTAACATATTTGGGAAAAGGCTAGGCAGATGATGAGGTTTTTAAATGGTTATAATGGGTGTAAGAAGACTCTTAACGAAGCCGGCAGGCACTTGTTTTTTTGCACTGGACCATACCTGGGAAAGTGGGAACCTTATAGTTACGGAGATATTGGATTTCAAAATTCCAATTAATTCACAAGTTTTTTGTTTAAATACAAGTTTTTAATGTTATAAAATACCTCCATGATGCCTGTACTATTCAATCGGCACACGCAATGTTATGAACGAGTGCGTTACATTGAGTCCTATTTACCGTACAATGTATTCTGAAACTTTAACGTGTATAGGTAGTTACGTTGAATAAATTCAATACATTAACTATAAACTGAAATTGAAATAATTGACAATGAAGTGAAAATATTCGAATAGAAAAGAATGCCTAATCACCAATGGAGGAAAACCCCAGCACACAATAACAACAAAAAAGGTTATATATATCTATACTATAAACAACCATTCAACCGGTGACACAACCTATCAACTTCAAATATTTATCTAGAATGTACACTGTACAAACAGCACATCAAGTTACCAGAAACTGTCAAATTTTCCCAATTAACCTTGAACCCAATGCTTTAGCGATAAAGTTGAAAATCTATTAAAGAAATTTGACAGACTGTAGAATAGAATAGAATAGAATAATATTTATTTGCTTAAAAACATGGTATAAAAGATGGTAAAAACAAAAAAGAAAGAGCATACATGTTTTTGCTTAACAGTAATAAGCGTGCAAAAATTTCACGAGAATATTTAACATTTATTGTCAAAGAAGTCTTTGACACTATAAAAACTATGACTACACAACCATTCATGCAATTTATTTTTAAATAATCTCATATTTAGATTCTTGAGATTACTTGGTATCTTATTATAAACACGTACACACATAGATATACAACTTTTATTATATTTAGCTAGTCTTGGAAGGACATCCAATACTAGCCTGTGGGGGTCTCGTCGGTTACGAGGATATAAATCATTAGCATTATTAAACAATTCCTTATACTTCCTCACAAACATACATGTTTCGTATATGTAAAGAGACGGTAGTGGTAACAAGCCAAGCTTTTTAAATATCGGTCTACAGGATTCTTCAGGTCGAAGTCCGTAAATTGCTCTAATGCATTTTTTTTGTGCAATAAATGCTCTGTTTTGATCTGTGCTATTACCCCACATTATCAAGCCATAGCGGAGCACCGATTCTACGTATGCATGATATGACGTTATTGCCGTTTTAATGTTCGTTATATTTCTGACTTTTTTAATTGCATATACGAACTTATTTATTCGTTTGGAGACGGTATCAATATGTGCTTTCCAGTTTATGTCTTGATCTAAAGTTACACCTAGAAATTTTGTTTGTGTTACTTCATCAATTTTATGTATGTTCATTTTAACATTGTATTTAGCATTATTAGATTTATTAAATTGAATATAAACTGATTTTTTAAGATTAATTGTTAAATTATTTCTATTTAGATATTCAATTAGACTTTCAATAGTGTTATTAATATCAGTCTCATGATCGTCAATCGTATTATTCTTCCTATCAGTTGTTACAATAATTGAAATATCATCAGCAAATAATATACATTTATGGTTGGTTATATTAATAATGGAATTTATGTACAAAAGGAATAAAATTGGCCCTAACACACTTCCTTGTGGGACGCCATACTTGTTGTACTTGAGTTCGGATGAGTGTGGTATCATGTCATTATTTCTATCTACTTTTGTAATGGTAACCCGCTGTCGTCTGTTATTTAGGTATGACGATATCCACTGAAGTACTATGCCTCTAATTCCAATTGCCTCCAGTTTTTGTAGTAACAGGTCATGAGACACTAGGTCAAAGGCTTTAGTTAAATCAAAGAACAAACCTGTAGTAAGACGGTTTTGATTAATATTCGTTATTATATCTTTTATAAGGGTGAAAATAGCTAGTGTTGTAGATTTGTTTTTTTGGAAGCCGAACTGGTCTTTCTTAATTATGTTAAATTTATTACAAAATTCGATCAATCTTTTGTACATGCACTTTTCAAATATCTTCGATAAGATAGGTATTAATGTTATTGGGCGATAATTATTAACATCAGATTTTACTCCATTTTTAAAAAGCGGTTTAACAATTGATAATTTTAATGCTTCAGGAAAAGTACCAAGTGAGAAAGATAAATTAATTAAATGTGTTACAATTGCACTTAGTTCAATAGTGCATGCTTTTATAATTTTCGTATTAATCTCATCGTATCCTTCAGAATTTGAGTTTTTCAATGATATTATCTCCGTTCTAACTTCATTCTCAGATACTGGTTTGAGGAACATCGAATGAGCTGCTGAATTTTTCCTAGGGCTTGTTTTTATATCCGTACTAGAAGCATGCGCCATATTAATGTAATGGTTATTGAATGTCGTTGCTATTTCAAAAGGATCCGTTACTACAGTGTTATGAATTTGAATGTTATCTATACTGTCCTTGAAGTTATTGTTCTTGATTTCGTCCCTAATTACTTTCCATACGGCTCTGCATTTGTTTTCATGTTCGTTTATAAACTTAATATTTGTGTTTTTTCTCGATGTGTAGATACATTTCTGTAAGATTTTTGAATATTGCATATATTTAGTTTTATTTCCGATATTTTTATTTCTATAATATTGAAAGCGTAAAGACCGTTTTGTTTGACAACTTCGTTTCAAGCCTTTGGTTATCCAGTTTTGTTTCTTTTGATTAGTGTTAACTTTTACTTTTATTTTCGGGAAGCACAAATTATAGAAAAGGCACAATAATTCGTGAAAATGACTGAATGCAACATCTACATAATTTTCTGCGTAAGTTTCTGACCATGACACGTTTTGTAAACATTCTTTAAACTTCTGAATATTATTCAAGTTGAAGTCTCTTTTGTAGATATAGTATGCTGCCTGTTTTATTTGTATCTTATGTCTTAAAGGAATACTCAACATTTGGGCTGTATCATGGTCGGATAGGTGAAGTGGCATTACTGTAGCAACAGCATCCGGAATATTACTGAGAATATGATCGATACATGATGACTTACGTGTTGGCTCATTTATATGTAATTTTAGATTATGACTGTATGACAGATCTATTAATTGATTAGTTATATTGCCCTTTTTGAGAGTATTAATGTTAAAGTCACCCACCAAAACAACATTTAATTTTGATTTATATTTATGAAATACGTGTTCCAAAAGACCATTCAACTTAAATAGGAATTGGGTGGGGTCGGATTGAGGAGTTCTATAAACACAAATGATTATCAACTTATGATAATTTAGTTCTATGCCGCATGCTTCGAACGTATTTTGAATAGCGTGGGTATTTATAAATGGGAGTTCTTTGAATACAATGTTTTTTTTTACTAAGATGCAGGTCCCACCTCTTTGTTTTTCCCTGCAGAAGTTGGCAGCCATTTCATAGTCATGAATTTTTATATAAGATTCATAGCCTTTTTTTATAAAAGTTTCGGAGAGGCATATTACATCTGGGTTATTCTGTACTTCACGTAGTTCTTGTAAGGTTATTTCGAGAAGTTCTTTTTTTGATAAGAGACTAGCAATATTTTGATGGAGTATTTTGAAATTATATGTTCTACATGGCGAAGTTTTGGGCCCGAAAAAACGTTATGTCCTTTTTTATTATAGGAAAATAATACGGAATTGTTCCTTGTCTTGCTTTATCGGTGGAATTTAAAACGTTATCCGTTTCTTGTTGTTTTAAGATTTTCTGACCGAAATAGAAAGGAATTGTTCCTTTCTTGGGTTTGTTATAATTTGTATTTACTTTAAGACTTGACCTGTTACTCGCTATCCGCTTTACAAGTTCTCTAGGATTTAAATAGTTCTCATTATAGTCATGACAATCTATAAGGTAATTAATTTTAGTACACAATTCAGACATTTTATGGGTCTGGCTTTCTAGGAATTTACATTTTTTAAAGTTAAGACATACATTTTTGATGCAATAATTGAGTTTACTTACATCTAAATACTCATTTTTAAACACATTTAATACAATAATGAGGTTATTATAAAAAGTATCTAGTACAATTTGTAGTTGGGATAAGATATATTTTAAATTGTGATCATTTTCCCCTACACAAATCACAAGTTTATCATTGTAGTTCAACTTGGCATGACGGCAACTCATTATTATTTGATTACTTGGTGCATTTGGTTTTGTGTCCGCGATAATCCGATACTTTTCATATTTTGTATTTTGTCTTGAGTGCATTATGGCAGCTGCTAGACCGACGCACTGTTGAGAGCCGAATATCAGTACTCTACTTGTCGATTCATGTTTCTTCTCTTCGGTATGGTTAGGCGTTGGTATGTAGATTTTTGATACCGAGGGTTGTTTAGGTATTCTGTTGTTTTGTTTTACTGTGTCTAATATTTTCGTGAGAGCTACAATCTGCTGCTGTGCTTCTATTAATTCTTGTTGCAGATCCGCGATTTTTTGTTGCAGATGCATTATTTCTATGCTTTTGCCACATTTAACATTCGACTTATTCCCCACGGGAGAAGAAGGTGTGGAAAAGGCGTTTTGTTGTAGCAGAGTGTCTCTTTTTCTTTTATGTTTAATGTCTGGGCTATTTCCAATGACGGACGAAGAGTTACAAAGTGATTTCAAAATTTTGATTTCTGCAGTTAACTTATTTAATTGTTGATGAAGATTGTTATTTTCGAGTATCGTGTTTTCTAACTCATTTTCAGTACTATCCAATTTATGTGTAAGCGCTTTTATGGTGTCTTTCATTTCTAGAACGGTCAATGTTTCAGAAATTGTGCCGTCGACGCTATGAGAGAGTTTATTGGGTGTGTTGAATGATTCATCTGAAGTTTCGTATTCGGATAGTATGTGGGAATCCAAAATGTCGGAACTGCTTAGTACGGCAGACTTTATTGCTACTGGTTGCTTACTTTTCTGAACATTCACACTTTTTCCCGGAGAGGAGCTCTTTAGGTGTTGGTTTCCTCGTTTCCTATTTGTGATGTTAGATACACGGCTAGTCGTCAGTACTTTAGTATTTTTCCTGCATGTTTTACATCTCCAATTTGCCTTAGATTCTCGGTCCATTAGCCGGTAGGTTTGTTCTGGGAAGCCATCACAATCCAATTCATATCGGTTGTTACATATTGAACATGAAACTGTTTTTTTTTTGTCTACCGACTTCTTGCATTTAAAACATATAGTTTTCTCTGGCATCTTGCGGTCGGTTTTTGTACCAGTTTTAGGTGTCATTTTATAATGTATTACTATTTGTACTTATTAAATGCGTATTGTTCAATTAATCAATAATAAAGCAAAAAAAAAAAAGAAACAAGAAAAAACAAAAACACAAAAAGTAAAACCGATAGTGGGAGTCGATCTGCCGACTGTTGTTTGCTAGCTACTTAAGCGCTTCTTAGAGCAACGCGCCACTCGAACATACAACTAAGTCTTGAAATTACGGTGTCTATTGTATGCTCCAGTAGTGAAGATCCGTTGGACGGATTTGAATGTTGATGTTCAAAAGTTCAAAGTCCGTTTTCTTTGTTTACTTTGATAGATCACACTTGTTTGCCCTTCGCTACTGTTTATCACTTCTCTAGCACCTTTAATGTTCTACTATTACATTATATTATTGAAATGCACTATGAGCACTGTTTAGATGATTATTAAAGTATTCGTGACTTACAATTAGCAGGATGAGTTTGTGGTAGGGAACACTTTTTTGTTTCTTTTAAACTTCATTTAAAGCTCTTGTCCTTGTTTGATATTTAAACCACACTGCACTAATCAACAAAAGTTATATCAAAGTCAATTCTTGATATTTCTGAATGTAAACAAAGCTTCTGGTCACTGTCCTTTATTTATTTGTTTATTTGCATTTATCACGTAAATTAATCTGAGATAACAATTGTGTTTGGTTGTTACACTATTCAGATTATATTGTATCACTTATTTGTGTCTAAACTTTGTGTTTTATAATTTTAATTTATTTTTATACACAGAGCAGAAGTTACGCGTGGCGCTAGCGCCATCTGTGTAGTAGCTCGATGTGCTGGCGTCTGTACTTACCTGGCCTAAACCAACAAACGCTTAGTTATATCTAATTCAGGTGATGTTTGTTATACCTAAACACATAAATTTTAACATAAACTTTAACATAAACATCAAAACAGTTTGAACTTGGTTACAACTTGGTGGAACTGGGCAAGTTTTCATTGTTATTTCCTACATAGTACGTAGGTACCTAATGATATTATTACTCTTGGGTAGGTATAGACAAACTCAGTTCGAGACAAGAGGATGAATGTAATAATGCATTGATATCATTTTGGTATATCTCAAAATCCACACGGCGGCACATGAAGCTGTACATTTTCAGTATAACTTGGCCTCGCTTTGTATAAATTTCCTACACAATGAGAGATCCGCATAAACTGGTTTTGTATAGCTTAATTGGCTGTCATGCGCTGTATATTTTTTTAATGTTTTTTACCTTATAGATAACTCCGTGACTACTGGTCTGATTTACGGGATTCGTTTTTAATTTTTCAGTATACAGTCAAGACGATGCGTCCTGTCTCGCTGACACCTAAAATTGTGTTCTGAGCAGCTTTACGTTAAGATATTCCGAGCCACTATAAAAATAATTTAAACCGTTATACCTGCGCAGACCGTCAGTGGCAGCTAACCTCCGGGCCGCCATAGAGATTGAACCACAGAGTACACTGGTTTGAACAGAACTATACTTTCAATCAACTCAGGCTATGGCAACAACTATGGCATCAACAGGCCTCGCCTGGAGCAGTCCACTGCTGAGAGTAGGTCTCTCTCTCTTCCATGCTGCGTCACCTGTTCCCCGCCTTCCTCATCCACTCTGTCTAAGCCAGCTTTCGGACCACCTAGCTGGGGGGCGTTACACGCTAGGCTTGTCCATACGTTGTACTTAGGTAGTAGACCTTAAGGAATAATTTTCTTTAATTTTACGTCACGTTGTCCCACTGCAGGACGAAGGCTTCACTTTCTTCTTTCCACCACTCTCTGTCTTGTGCTAGTTTAAGCCAATTCTGGTCTCTTTTCTATTATAACCTCATGGTCGTCCTACGATTTACAAAATTTAAATCGAACTAGCAAAAGGCACATAATAATAAAATCACAACTTTCAAGTTACCGTGCGCCTGGATATTTTTTGCGAGCAAGTTGCCTATCTACTAACACTCATTTCAATAGTTTTCCATAGAAAATCGACTCTTTTATAGCCAGAGAAATCTTCGTTAACTTCCACCTAGCCCTTAATTGGTCCCGTAGGGTGTTACACATCCCAGCGCAACCTTAAAGGTTTAGAACTTTTTAAATTCAAAATTTTGAGCGCTGAAGTTCCCGTTGGCTTCATAAAAACACGTGTCCTTTATGATTTGTTATCAAGCATAATCGTGATTTTGCATGTATTTCGTATTTTATTTTTTGTGACCGTTTGCGTAACTTTTTAGGCGTTCTACCCCCGTAGCATGACCACCATAGACAAGAATTTCTTTGACGGAAAAATCGACAAAATGACAGATAGTGCAAAGAAATCTGTCATTGTGTCGACACAATCTGTCATTTTGTCGATTCTTCCGTCAAAGAAATCCTTGTCTAGGGTGGTCATGCTGCGGAGGCTGGTAGCTACATAAACTTAGTATTTCTTCAGTACAGACTGTTTCAATCAACAGCGTCGCCAAACTTTTCGAAAATTACGAAAAGAACAACGATCGCATTTTCCCGCGCCAAAAAAAGTTCCATAAACGGACTCGTTGAGGCAAAGGACACAACAAAATAGATCTCACTTACAAAGATCGACACACAAGTCGTCAGAGGGCGACACTTTAGCAGGAAGACGGTCCTCACTGAAGTGGATATCAGGAGGCTGTAAGTGTGCTTCCGGTGAGGGCCCGCGTCAAAGCGCCCGCCGGATGTGTCAATTTGAAGCCGGCGCCATCTTGGAATCTCGTTGACTTCGGGATGTGTGGGATTTGAAATGTACTTTTATGGAACTTGACCTAGATCTAGACACAAATATTTTACGTGTACCTACAATTCGTTGAAGGAAGTTTCCCAATATAAATTATTATATTGTTTAAAGTGAAGTAGCAAATGCTGTGGTAACGTTAGTATGGTCTTCTTCTGACGTAGAGGTTGCACCACCTAAATAGATGCCGCTGCTAATAATGATTAATTGTCTGAATAGCATCATTAATAATTCAACGGATAACTCATACAAAACCTATTTTGCATCCATTGCCCCATCTAACTTAACACATCGATACCTAATTTACAGCCTATCATTGAAACCAATAATTACAGTGAATAGACCATCATTGCCCATTGTGTACAAGAGAACAACACTATCTATTCGATATTAATTGAATAATCGATTTACTTTATAGTCTGTGCACGAGTTATCGCCATTAAACCTCGTTCACTAATGAAGTGTGCGATCATTTATCACCGAGAGGTGCCCGCACTGAATTTGTTGGTGCCCAGGCATTTGTCCCTGAAATATTGTGACAGGGGACAGGCAAACTAATTACTTATCCGCATCTTTGCACACTGTATTTGTTTGAAATATCATTTTTTATAAAATAAATGTCAATAATATAGTTTTGCTAAGATGCAGGGCTGCAGGTCAGAGGGACTCGTAAAGAGAAGGATCAAAAACTACCCAAACCGCTTGCTTATATAGCAACTATACTGTCAGATATTAGATGGTGACTTCAGACCATTATTATTCTGCGTTCACGTTGAGGTAGCCTGGACACAGTATGGTCCTATCTTGCCAAATTCGAATCAGCTATATAGGGTAAGTATTTGCATCATAAACTTATTATTAGGTATCTCACCGAAAATGTCCAGTGTTTTTCTAGAAAAGACTTCTAGAAAAACACAGGACATTTTCGGACAGATTCTAAGACCGGACAGGATTCTGAAAAGTAAAGTCTCCGTGACAAACTGCCTTCTAACTAACTTCCTTCTTTCTAATAACCATGGTTTTCATACTTTTTCAATGCATTTGTGCCGAATGCAAGAAAAAATAACACAGCACGAAAACACGCGAACTTAAGATCAAAAGTCACCCAAAACAGTGAAAAGCAATAAAAAAAGTTACGCAAATAAAGATACTCCAGCAAAGTTTGGAGTAATCTTTTTGCGCACGTACTAATATTCAGTGGAGTGAAGTTTTATTTAATTTTTTACGTGACTTCCTTGCACCACCTTGGAGTCTCGGGCTTTGAATAAAGTACGGAGTTCATGAGAGGTAAATGCTTTTTAAGTTACCTTTAAATATTCGAGTGTTATTAATTAAAATAAAGAGATTGTTGATAAACATGAGATCTTGCTCATCGCTTGATCATTGCTCGCAGAACGGATGGCCGATGGGGCCGAAAAGTTCTGGAGTGGCGATCGTGAACCGGAAGACGTTGCGTTGGAAGGCCTCCCTTTAGGTGGACCGATGACCTGGTGAAGGTTGCGGGAATCCGCTGGCTGCGAGACGCACGGGACCGGTTAATGTGGCGACACTTGGGGAAGGCCAATATTCAGCAGTGGACGTCTTTCAGCTGAAATGATGATGATGATAATGAGATCTGTTGCTGAGTTTTTATGTCATTTCACAGTAGCAGCCAGATGTTGATGTCAGCAGGCTCTTCCTCTGTTACATGGGACTTAAACATAACAGTCGCGCTTGCGACACTTGACCAATGAGGCAGCCACATATGTACATGGCTCATGAGGGTGCTAGAGTTGTATAAAGTTGATGCAACTCTGCGCTCCCACCCGATGTAGTGTATGGAGCAATGGAGGACAGTCCTTCGCTATTTAGGATGTCGGCAAATCCAGAGGAATAGCGAGCCTATAAGGATAGAACGAGGTATATTTCACGGCGATAGTTTGAGTCAACTTTGGTTCTGCTTAGCCATGAATTATTTAAGCACGCTGCTGGAAGAGCCAGGTCTAGGCTATCGGTTGAAGAGAGGTGGTCAGGTTATATCTCACCTCCTTTACATGGATGACCTGAAACTCTTTGCCTCCAACGATTTGCAACTGATTCAATAGCACCAGCAAAATACGGAATTCCTATTAAGTGTCTACTCCCTACATAGAAAGGATGATTTAAAAGAAAAGAACAACAAAACATCTAAACGAAGACAAACAGTTCTCATTCCCAAAAGCATCCCAACGCTAATAAATAAAGTATTTTGATGTAAATTTCGGATATATTTCCACACCATGTAATGTGCGTGGAAACGCAAGCGTCGCCTATACTCGTATATCACGTCGGGTCGGTTCACACATGAAATGTTTTACAATTTACTTCACGCGATAATGTATGGATCGTATCGCCGTACAATGTACAGTCAGGGGCTAAAGTATGTACAGTTACGAAAACTTTTACTCTGACCGAAAGCGATTTTCTCAAAGAATACGGATTGCAACTTTGAGTTACTAGATTCAAAATTTTTGGCATGAAATTACAATCAATAGGTACAGGAAAAATTAATAAAAAATATTATTGCATTTTATTGCTTCTTAAAGTGTGCCAATGACATAAAAGTTCAAATGTCTTTATCACAAAATTCAGCTACCTACTCGAACTCTTTGGGTGCATGAGAAGAACCTCTCCGAACAACGAACCCTACAAGCTTCTGTTACGTCCGGCGCACCCTGGGTAAGCGACTGCTGTCACTACGATGGCAAATATAAACATGTTAGGGCTCTACTGTACAGTCACAAGCAATTAAATGTATACACATAACAAAATTAAAAGCGTAGTTTCCCGTGAAATAACGGTTCCTACTTTAAGTGAGACAAGACCTATTTCTGAATAGCGTGGCTTCTAAAATACTATGTTCCTGAAAACGTAAAAGTCAATCAATACAGTAGCATAAGTGTATACCTACATTTCGTTGCTCGCGAGTCGCGACTGTACATAGAAAACTTTCTCACAGACAACCTATTCAAAAAGTATATTATAGAAGATGGTATACAGACTTAGGTACACAGCCGTGGTGAAGGTTCCATAGAACTCGATTCCTACCGGCTTCCCTTTGAAAAATGGCACAGTCAGTATTCTTTAGACAAATAATATAAACCTCATTAAAGCCTATGGGTCAGCTATACAAAAAGCTCGTACAATGCTCTGCGAGTCCAATACAAAAACGCCTTCAGAGATATGTTGGGGCTGCCGCCCTTTTGCAGTGCATCGGGGACGTTCGCGGAGAATTGCGTGCCAGATTTTTACGCACTGATGCGGACACGGATAGCATCCTTGATGCGGCGAGTGTGCGACGGCTCCAACAGCTTGGTGGCTATAGTAGCCAACAGAATGGATAGTCCAATGATGTGGCAATAGATGACCAGACATCGTGCGTCATTCCAATATTTAAAATAAGTTGTTTAGTGTATTTTTTGTGTAGAATGTGTTTTCATGTATGTATTGATGTTGTATGTATAAAATTGTAATGTGTGTTTGTTTATGGACTTATGGTCTGAAATAAATTTTATTATTATTATATTTCCTTTATTTATCTTTACACAAATCTTATACATTTTTAAATATTTCTTAAACTAAAAACAATATAAAAAACATTTAAAAATATAAAAAATTGTAGCTCACCGGTATCGGGAACAGGGTCCAAGCTACCGGCGGTCAGGGCTCCAGAGAGAGGAACCTCCTGACAATACGAGCCGTGTCCAGGAGTACCGCTTTCTGAATCAAACCCTTGATCCAGCTGCCTAACGAGAGCCTCCTCAGGTATTGGTCGAGGCTCTTGGCAATTAAGCCATGGGCTGATACAACTATCGGCACAATGATCGCTGAGTCCACATCCCACATGTCGACAACCTCGTGAGCCAAGTCAATATACTTGATTTGCTTATCTTTCTCGGCTTTCACGAGGTTCCCATCATGCGGGACCGTTATGTCAACAATCATTGCACGCCGCTCTGATCGATCCACCACCACTATATCAGGCTTATTGGCTACAATAGTCCTGTCAGTTACGATGGATCAATCCCAGTACAATGTGATACTGCCATTTTCGAGAACTGGGTCGGGCACATACTTACAGTACGGTACTTCCGATTCCACAAGGTTGTGTTTTAGAGAAAGTTGCTGATGGATAATCCTGGCTACAAGGTTGTGTCTATGCAAGTGTTAGCCAGACGAGAACACCCGGAGATAATGTGACGGATTGATTCGCCTGGACGGTGGCATGCCCGACATATGTCAACCGTACCGTCCTTCACAATAAATCTCCGGTAGTTATTCGTCATCATAACTTCATCCATAATTGCACAGACAAAACCTTCGGTTTCTCCAAAGAGGTCCCCGGAACGTAGCCAGGCTACGGACGCTGATAGGTCTACATCGGGCCCATGCAGGGCCCGGAAAAAGCGTCCGTGAAGCTCCTTACTGTGCCATACTTCCATGCGGTCGTTAGTGTCAAGCACTACAGGTTTGCGCCAGTGCGACCACATCTCGATGCATCCCCACGTCGGTTTCAAGGAAATATTCCCTGAGACTGCATATCTCGCGGTTGTGAAGAGTCTTAGCGTTTAAAAAGCCTCGACCCCCACACCTCCGCGGGATATTCAGACTCATAACAGAAGAACGCGGGTGATGCATTCGATATGCCGTCAACAATGTACGGACCCTCCTATCCAGGGCGTCTAGTTCTGTCTGAGTCCATTTGAGTATGCCGAAAGAGTACATCAGAACCGGCATGACCCAACCGTTGAAGGCACGCACCTTATTGCCGCCTGATAAAAGACTATTAAATACTTTTTTCAGACGGCCAAAGAAGCGCTCCTTAAACGATTGCTTCATGTCAGCAACATTGATGCCCAGCGCTTCCGACATACCCAAATACTTATAGGTTTCAGTTGCTGAGAGGGATCTAAGATTTATGGAATCCGAGAGCTGGGTTCCCACAGATTCCACAATCTCCCCTCGCTTTACATGCATGACCGCTACTGAAAGTTTCAGTTACTTTCAGTAGCTGCATCAGTTGCAAATCGTTGGGGGCAAAGAGTTTCAGGTCATCCATGTAAAGGAGGTGAGATATAACTTGACCACCTCTCCTCAACCGATAGCCTAGACCTGAATCCTCCAGCAGCGTGCTAAGAGGATTCAAGGCTAAGCAGAACCAAGCGGACTCAAACTATCGCCCTGAAATATACCTCGCTCTATCCTTATCGGCTCGCTATTCCTCTGGATTTGCCGACATCCCGGATAGCGAAGGACTGTCCTCCATTGCCCCATACATGACATCAGGAAGATGCGCAGAGTTGAATCAACTTTATACAACTCTAGCACCCTCATGAGCCATGTATGTGGCACCGAGTCATAGGCCTTGTTATAGTCTATCCAACATGTCGACAGATCCCTTCGGGAACGGCGAACCTGTTGACTAATGGCCATATCAATGAGGAGTAGCTCCTTAGTACCGCGGGACCCGTTCCTACATCCATTTTGAGAAGCGAACATTACAGAATTGTCATCAATGTGTTTGTTAATTTTAACTCTCAAAATGGATGTAAGAACTTTATAGACTGTCGGAAGACAGGTAATCGGTCTATAATTTTTGGGCTCCGCAGTACTACCCGATTTATGGAGCAGGTGGGTTATCCCTGTTGTCAGGAACTCTGGCAGCGACCCTGACTCTAAGGTTGACTGGAACAGGATCGCCAGGCGAGCGTGCGACCTTGTAAACCATTTAATCCAGAAGCTGTGCAGCCCATCCGGCCCTGGAGATTTCCAGTTAGGCAACTGACGGACTGCACGAACTACGTCTTGGGGGCTGATAGTGATTGCCCCCATTTCTGGTACTAGATCGCACGCTCGCTCGACCTCCCGAGTCCATTCACCCTCGGTATGGCTAACAGGCACCGACCAGATGCTGCGCCAGAATGAACACATGGCATCATCATCCGACAGGCGCGTGTCAGCCACACCTTGGTCCGGTCGCTCCCAAGCCCTATAAGCCCACCTTTCATCTCTTTGGAATGTGCAATTCTGAGTGTATCGGTCCACCCGCCGCTTAAACCTACGAATACGGTTTGCCCATGCATAAACTTTCTGCTTCAGGAAGTCGATGCGCTCTGTGACACGGGACATGTAGTCTCGAGCACTGATATCAGTCCCCGAGAACGCCCGCCTCACAAAACGCATCACTCTAGGGCGAGTATTGCCCTCCCTGAAGCAGATCAGTTTGCCGATGAGTGCTTTGGCCTCACAAATACGTCGTTCAATCCTGTACTGCCATGACGGTACGGCTGGTTTAGGTCGTGTAGCTCTGTCATCAGAAAATTTGACATGAGCTACACGACATGCCGCTACAGCCGCACAATACAGGATTGAGTGAGCATCGGTGAGGTCTTCGCAGTTATCAAAATAGTTTGACAACTGCGAATCCAGAACAGCCACATGCACCCTATTTTTGTTATGCATTGGCAAACGAGGTACGCGTGGTCTAAGATCGGGTTGCATGAACCGATATTCTCGAATCGCACCCTTTAAAGCACACCTCATTTCCTCATTGCACTGGGTACTTACATTAGTAACCATGTCATTACTCACGTTGTTATCGTGATTTGGTATTATGGTAGACTGTGGTGGAACCACAGTCTGCGGCGGCGTGGCAATGACATGGCAACTCTGCATTTCAGTCCGCAAGCGATCAAGTACGGTGTCATCCAACATACCATTACGCTGGATGACTCGCACCTGATCCGACAGTCGTTGTGCCGACACGTTGACAGCTGGCTCAAGCACCTGAAACAGAGAGAGCATCCGAACACGGTACGCGGTCAGGTTGTTACCCCCCTCTGTAGCCCCATAGTAAGCGCGCATGACATTTGCATTAATGGATTGCGTCCATCGCATGCGCGGCACACTCCCGCCGGGAGCTGGAACCCTATCAGAGGCCGGTGGGCCTCGAGGTCCTAAACCGTCCGGCGGCCGGCGTCCTCCTCGTCGACGAACAGGTGGTGGCGTCGTCGGCGGAGAGAAATACTCGTCGCTCGAGCTCGACGCAACTGCCACGGCCGGTGTCACAGCACTCACGACGGGTCTGGAGTCCGGCGGCGGCGAGGCGGAGCTGAGCGACGGGTCCTGAGGTGATAGGCGTGCGCGTCTTACTGCTGATCTCGTCAACATTCTCTTGATTTCATTATTATTTTTATCTGTCCAATCTTATGTAGGTGACATACGTCATTCTTGATCACATTTTTTCTTTTTGTGTTTATTGTTATAAAATGGCTTCATTTTACTATTGTTATATTAAGAAATGGAGAAATATATAATAAAAGGAATATATTAAAAGGGAGATTAGGTTCCAGACTGTTTAAAAATAATTATTTAACGAAAATTTTATTATAGAATGAAATTACAAGACTTATTATTAAAGATATGTACTCCGGCTTACCTCTTAAAAACAATTACCCTTCGCTACTGGTACACAGCAGCAACAACAATCAATATCATATATAGGAAATCAATTTTGAATTTCACTAAGTGCAAATATATTTTTGCTTTTGACTATAAAAATGCAGTTTAAATATCTCGGCTCTCAAAAGTCAAAATCTCAGATAAATAATAAAGATAATGTATTTTCGTAAGTACATTTTGATAGTAACTATACTAAGTATGATCTTATCGGTTTAATGTAGACAAAGTCGATTTAAAGATTATTTTTTTGAATGTCAATGCGAACTTAATTTTGCTGTCAATTGTTTGGGTATAATATGGATAGATGGTGATTCAGTAGAGTTTAAATCTTTTTGTGTACACAGAAAATTCTTCTTCACCTCTTTTAGACTTTAGGATCGTTTTCTCTGAAGAAGATACTGAAAGGAAAACCAAAACTTTAATCAACACGAAAAGCTACATAATAAAAAAAACAAAATGGCGGTTTGTTACGTCTATAAGACCTTGGTTTTTTGCAGACCATTAAATGAAAAAACAAACCGTTAAAAGGTACCTAAGTAATGGACAAATCGTGTTATAATAGCGAAAAAAATTGTATTACCCATAGTTTTGCCGAGTGGCAAATAATTTTTTCCCTTTTCCTTACGCAGTTTTCTTTTATTTTTCCTGTAAAACTTCGCTAAGCTTTCAGAGCCCAGTTTAATTGCCAGTTCGAATTTGTTGAGACGATTCCGCAGTTTTTTGTTCGTCATAATAATGCGCGCCCATGTTTTGTGCGTATGAACTGCAGTTTGTAGTGATGTGTCGTCCAAATAACTGTGCAAGAAAAAAATGTGGTTTTTTGTTGTCATCAGTATCACATTTCAATTTCATTATTCACCGCAAAAATTAAAGCCTAACCGAAACTAACTATTAACCGAAAAAAGCGACAGTGATACTATGATTGACCCAGGAATCGACACCTAGTCGCTACGGTCAGACAACAGTCACGTTTACGACCACAAAACAAGCCGGAAAAATTGCATTTATCATTCTCATAGGTCATACGATGTACGTAAATTAAAATAATATAGTTTTTAGTAAAAAAAAAAACAATTTACATATGCATGCAAAAAATACAACGCAAAAAGTTATCTTATGAAATACGACCTTCACCGTCAGTTACTCACGAAAATATTTTCCAAGACATCTCCAACGGCAAAGCAGAAATGGCATCCCGCCTTGTTTCTTTGTAAAATGTTTTAGCGCCAAAAACGAAAATACCACCGCTGTACATTGTAAAGAAAGGAATAAATTACAAGAATAATGTGGGTAATTTTGGAAATTAAAATAACGTGTGGGTATTTTTGGTCTAATAAAAATTTGGGCTCATATACACGATAGGCCATGTTGGTCACACTTTACGTTTACTTAAATGCGCTCAGTATTTATTCACTTTAATTTTATTACGTTTCTTATGAATAAGTAAGGCAATGAATAAATAAAATACAAAAAAATCCTGTTCATAAATGTTTATTGCCATAGTTCAATGCATTGAACATAATAAGATGTTGAACTGATTAGTTCAGCGGTACATACATTGTACGTTAAGTACCTACCACTTCATTGATCCTCCACCAAACATAAGAAGCAATGGACGCAGTAATGCATGTCATGTAATGCACCTGAAGCCAAGGAACTTATATACTAACTGGAATGAGTACGAACAAAATTTTGATATCAAAAAACCGTTTGAAAATGAACTTTATCTCAAACAAATAGAGTACTTATTACTTTAATTAATTCAAAGGGGGAACAATACTTCAGAGCGAGAACGCGATCAAGAGTGGATTGTGTCCTTGTCTAACAATTGCCAGTACACAAAAAATATAAAATATATATTTTTTTTTTTATTAAATTATTCGGAAATCACGTTGATATCTAAACTAGACATAAATCGTAACGGGATTAATTTAATATTCAAATAATAAATATTAAAATAATAATTTCTTGCGAAATACATTAAGCTTAAATAAATTAAATTATTTATGAATTATGTTATTTCTAAATGGCAACATAGATGACACTCATCTAAACAAACAATATGGCCGATACAATTTCGCGCTGAAGTCATATTTTTGCGTTATCAAGTTCTTTTTACATTACTTAAGTGAAATCTTCCTAATTTCTTTTTTCAGGTAAGTTCGTAATACTTTGTTTACAAATTACGACTAGGGTGACAATGTTCTAGATATGTAAACGGGGATCAAGAAAATATTCTAAAGAATACGCCTTTTCTATTATCGGTATTTATAGTCTTGTGAAAGTGCGTACAAAATACATCATTTTTAATGCAGTAGCAAAACTTAATCAATTACTCCATTTTAATAATAACAAAAATAACTTCTTGAAAATAAACGAATTCTATCTTTACTTTTTTAAATACTGTTTATTGTAATACTGTTTTGTTTCCATGCAGACTCCCTAACAATGAGAATCTTCAGCAACGGGCTTGAAGTTGTCCATTTAAAGAAGAAGTATTCAACCTATTGCCTAGTTGGCAACTGTCTTCCATCATCAGCATCTTCGCACTTAAATTTAAGATTACTGACTCATACTAAAACCAACAATAACATAAAACCATAAGTTTTATAATGTATAGTGTGATTCATAAATTTATCAAATACTACATAATTATGTTGTTTGAAAATGCTACATGCTCATGCTTCATCTATGTGAATGTTGCAGCACTGTACACTTTAAAATCTCTTTACAAATGAAAGGATATAACCTAAGTGTCACGTATTCTTCACTTCATAGACCTATCCCATTACAGAGTTTTACAGTATGCGTAGGCTTCGGCTTCGCCCTGTTTTTGATTATAAAAGAATAACTGTCCCAAAAGTAAGTACAAATATTGGATACCCTATTAGAAAGGGATGACATCCACTCTCTAAGTTTTCTCGCTCGGAACGGCTTTCCGCTGCACGTCCTCATTCCAGTTAGTACATAAGTTCCTTGCCTGTAGCCTAGTCTCAGAGTTGCTGCCACCATAAATATTTACATTACGGTAGTTATTAAAAATTCTAATATATCAATATTCCTAATTCATGTTTTATTTTTTACTGTAAAAGTAATAAATAACGCTAACTTATTTTTTGTTTTAATTTTCGTATACATCAAAATCTAAAACTTCTTTGATAATTTCTTGAAAATGATCTCCCGCGTTTACAAACGATGTGGTGCCTTTTGCCAAAATCTTTCCTTGTTCATTGCGGAAATACGTTTCTATTACTGAAGAATTACCGCTTGTTAGTGATTTGGTAACCACATTTATTTTTTCACCATCCACAGCTGGTCTGATGTAACTGTTGAAAAAAAAACTTACTGTAGTTAATAGAAACCAGCCTACAATACTACCTAAACGATAACTCGACAATCGTCAATGTGTATTTTATGTTAATATTACTTATGGACTATTGATTGCCAGTTTTGTGACATACCTAACAGTTTTTTTAAAACGTTGCCACATTTGTCTTGTATTAATTACTTAAAACTCACAAACAGCCAGACCTGGAACAAATGCCATACAAATATTGTTTCGTGCGGGAATCGAACCCGCCCGCGACACGCAGCACAGAAATGCGCCGCCACTGCGCCAACAGTGGATTTCATTATTCACAATTTTTTTCTACCTTCCTATTAGGAATTGATGCCACAATGGTGGAGCTTTTTTATAGAAGTAGGTACTGTCCATAAGAATCAGATTCCAATGTTCGTTTTTAACTAATTGTTTTAACAAAACTAATATAAGAGTAGCGGACGTATAAGAGTAGAAGACCAAAAAAACGATGGATGAAATGATATGGCAAGAAAGAAGGTGTCCGATGAGATAACGCGTAATAGAAAAGTACGGAAGAAGAAGACATGATGCGCCAACCCCAAATTAATTGGGATAAGGGCAAGAGAATGGATGGTGTTTCAACAAAACTATGTACAAGAATTATCAAACAATCAATCAACTCAGCCTTTCACGGTCCACTGCTTAACATAGATTAATGGCTACTACCAAGCTGCGTCACGTCAACCTGTCCACCGCCTTCCGGATCTGACGTCATCAGCCCATATAGCTTGAGAACAAGCAGGCCAACGCTGCAATGAGAAGTATAAAAAGGCAAAGGCAAGATCACCTACTTGACATTCATACTCGTTGTCCAGGACAATCTGCCATTAGTATTGCTGAGCTGTGTGTAAAACGACAGCACGTCGATCACAGACGCAATGTAGCCTCCATGCAGTGATCCCCCCATGTTGCACATTGTTTTGTCTACAGTAAACGTGCCTTGAAATGTCCCATTCGAAACTGGTTGCAATTTCACCTAAAAATGTGAAGGTCAATAAAGAAAGACAGAAAGATAGAAATACAAATTTCAACATGTTTTATGTGTCACCAGTGGAAACAGACTATTAGTTGGAAACTGACTCAAACCACACCAACAGTCCATGCTCAAATGCATTTTTCTTTTTTGTTGGCTATGAAAATTAGTTTTCGCCGTCTCTTTAAGTATCTCACTCTAAACTAACAGAGCAACTGGTATTTACTAGACAGTTTAGACAATTTTGAATTTGCTTATTGGATTATAACGGCTGGAAATACAGTCTGTGACCTACATTACATTACCTGGCCCCCGTGGCTATTGCCCTTTTAAACACTTTTCCCGAGTTCAATCAGGCATGAAAATATGTATAAAAGTCATTTATCAAAAAGATTTCATAAAAAAATATATATTATTACATTATGTATGTATTATAGACATAATTGTGTCCTTCTAAGCAATTCGAATCATTATTTTTGATAATTTGTTTTAAGTATAGCCAGCACATCCAGCTACCCGAAACAGTGAGAGATAAAGTTGAAAATCTTAAACAAATTTGACAATTGTAGTAGCTTGATGTGCTGGCGTCATTACGCTTAGTGCTTTGGTCTTCACTTGATCGGATATATATTTTTTTTTAATTTTGTTCTAAATTTCAGCCGGTCTTTACCGTCCTGTCTCTTTACATAATATCTACCTAGTAAGTACCTTCTACCTTCTACTAGGTACCTAATGCATTCGCTACTATACTGATAACATGCCGAAAAGAACTTATTTATCGAAATAGCATCATTTCGAGATCAGTATCAATGCCATTAAATCCCATTTCAGTGACGCAAACATAAAACAATGACATCGACAGATCAAAACATAAAGATTAACCCGACGTCAGGTTATAGTTGATGTAAGGGGGGACCATGAATTCAGCACATGATGTTAGACCCCACAGTGAAGATACTGTTTCATCAGTTAGAAAATAAACAGTGCAAATGCAGCTATTTAAAAAAACAGTGCAATACATACACGGTCAACATGTATGGAATTACTGTACTTTAACATGTGTGATTGTTTCGTATTAACGAAAAAAAAAAATTGCTCAAATAGCAAGAAAAAAAACAAGTTCAATGATTACGGCACTCACGTAACAACTGAACAATTTTTTTTCTTCATATCATATTTGATGCAGTTGATAGATACTGAATTGGCCTGATAAGTAAAAGAAACGCCTATTTCACTTCACACAGACACTGTCCAACAATGCATTCTGAAATAGTTATTATTTGAGCATCGAAGAATTACACAATAGTCTCAATTCTGAAGAAAACATGGAATCCCAGTTAGTTTTTTTTTTTCAGAGAATGAACACAGTTGATGAGGTCAAATCAGTACCTAGGTAAACCCGGGCAGGGAATTCGTTAAAAAAATATTTTTACTGTTTTATTATGTTAAGATATCGATACCCATCACATCTGCAAAGTTTCCCGAGCAAATTAAATTTGAAACCTATTCCTATCTATTTGAAAGAGAAAAATTAAACAAAATAATACCTTGCTTAGAACAGTGCCATGATCAAAAGTTGTCTTTTTCGCAAGAAGATCCATTGCTTTTAGAAGACGAGCAGCCCTGCCGCTTGCTGCCATTTTTATAAGCACTTCAAAAAAACTGTGATAATGTAAACCATTTGCGTTTTCGCGCTCTTTTATGTTTCCAATCCAAATCGAATATTTTGGTGTTGCTACTGTTCCATGAAAGACCCTAAAGTTTAATTTAGGAATACAACGCAAAGGATTCTTCCTAAATAAAATAAACATAAAAAGCATTAAATTAGTATCATTCATAATTTTAAAATATTTTTACTTGCTTTGCTGCCCATGAGAAGAATGGAACTTATGTTTAGCTGTTTTGGTACAAATTTTGAGATCGCAGTCTGGCAACTCAAGCCGGATCAACAAGCGAGCGGTCTGCTTATGTCGGATGTTCGCAAAATTTACAAAAATTGAATTTTCCACGTAGTTTCCCGCGTTTTGTTGTAATCTCAACGTGTATTATTTCCAGTTATTCTATTGTGTTATTTCTATATTTATTTATTTACTTAGAAATGTTTAGAGTTTCAACGTAATCTAAGTGACAGATGTTACTGTGTTAACTCGCGCCACTTTTGGATCAATTACTTGTTTTTGATTGAATACAATATGGAAGAAGGCAAGGATACGATCACGGAAATGGAGTGTAACCTACCAGAGTCAGGTAACGGTAGTATTCATTTAGTAATTGCCCATTATTTTCGCACTAATGTTTGACGTTCGTTCGTATAATCCGACTAAAATTAAAATGTCGTCATGTAACTTTCAATCAAATAAGATTTATCGTATATTTTCGCAGTTTCTAACGATTTTAAATGAAATTTGTACACCAGTATTATATTTTTGATGTAAACTCTTATTCTGCATCCGAGGATATTCATTAAATCAGCAATTCTGATCGATTAACATAATTATTGCATGCCCTAGAATCGTCTTATTTTCCTTGGTCGGATTATAATCCAAACATCAATAAGGTTTTGTATCTATTTTTGAGTTACAAATACATATCCGTTTATCGTCGCTCTTGTTATTTCTTCTGAGAAATGGCATTGAATACGAGAGTCGTATGAATGATTTAAGATATTATGCGTACTTGTAAACCAATTTTGATAAAATATTTCTCTTTTATAGGTTAGAATGAAAGTTGAACTCATTGTGCCAGTACTGTACCATAGATTTGAGTTTCCTTTTTTAAATCATTCTTAATAAGCATATCAAAACTGATTTCTATTTTGATATTAAATTGTTATTATCAATCAGTAAAAACAGTTTTGGCTTTCATTCGTTATATATTCATGTAGTTCAGTAACCCACATTTATGATACAAGCCAAACTGGACCAAGTTTGGTTATGATAGGACACCAGCGTCATCAAAACATCTTGCTCCCAAAACTCACTCCTAAATAAAATTGATATGCATGAAATCAGAATCCCAAATCTGTTCTTAATATTGATTTAGTTAAAATCTTCTATACAAATTAATTATTGATGATTAATTGTATCATGTATTAATTTACTTTTAAGAATTGATGCGAATCCGGCTAGAAATAATATTAAATCATTTTTTAAAATTTTCTTTTAAATTTTCCCTTAGTTTTCCTTTTAACAAAGTTAATAAATAACAAGAATTGATTTTTAAGCGGTTTAAGTTATTTAAATGACTAAATAACTAATAGGCTAGTTTGTAATTTGAATAAAGTGTTACTAAATTAAAAATTACAATATTAATACATATTGTCTGTTTAATGAAATATAATTGAATAGAATCACTATCTTTAGCTCGTCCCATTCCTTAACTCCAAAAAAATATTAAAAGGACCTTGAACATAGAGTGCCTTACATAACACCATTCTATCGGGTCCGTTTCGGTCAAGTTGCAACATGTCCACATAGAAACTAGTTTAGTCTAGACAAGACTTATGTTGAATAACTTCTTATAATATAATGGGCCTCTCGGGTACTATCCTTGATTAGCTTGACTAGCGAGTCGGTTAAACCACTTGCACTTTATTGAAGAGCAACGGTTTCTGTTTAAATATCTATAGAAAGGTTAATAATATCTATGCCTGGTTCTCATCTATACTAATATTATAAAGAGGTAAAATTTGTTTGTAAGTTTGTATGTAGGGGGTATTCTTCGGAACTACAGGCCCAATTTCAAAAATTCTCTCAATATGGAATTTAAATTATCCCCGAGTGCAAGCAAAAAATAGTGACATTAAAAAAAGTAAAAATGGTGAAATATGTAGGATTTATTAAAATTTTCTGATAAAATAGATTAACCCATTGATCCCAAACCTCATGCTCTTACAATTAGGCTCACAGAACAGTCTTTTAAAAAATAAAATTTATTATTTTCAGAACCAGCCCCAGAAGTCCCTCTTGTGGATGCCACAGGAGACAGTATGGGGACCAAAGAAAATAAGGATGATTCTCAAAATCTGTTCCCAGATAGTCCTGTTTACGAGCCGGATGATGACATAATGGTTTGTTTGCTGTTTAATACTTACTATAATTATTTGCAATAGGAAGTATGCAAAAACAGTGTTCGTTTTTGCAATTATATAATTTTATAAATGTCTGTCATTTGTAAAGCTTATTAAAAACAATAGTTGCAACATCCAAAGGTTGTGTATGAATTTTGAGAAATACTGATGTTGTTCTAGAATTTTTAGGAACTTTATCTATATTTCTTTAATGTTCATTTAAATACCGTTTTATTTTAATGCATTTCAATATTTTCACTTTCAGACTATTAGCAGTGGAACTGACGACGTTAACGTTATATCGTCTGATGCAAAAGGTAAGTTTCATTCTAAAAATAAATTTTGTAAAAAAAAAATCATAAGTATTAAACTTATCTATAAATTACAGAAGAACCTACAGCCCAACCTAAAAGAAAACTATCAGACGACCCTTCAGACAGCAGCGCAAAGATACAAAAGCTAGAACTGACTGACGATGAATTTGCTGTCTCGACCCAAACGCTGGACAATGAAGTGTCCGAAATCACTAGTGCAACCAAACGGAAGATCGAAGATCTTGAACTTCCATCGACCTCCCGCGTCCGTACTCCCATCCGTTCCAGTCCTAGGAGACTTAAAAGATCCAACAGCGCTGAAATAACCAAACCTAAAACGCCAAAGACACCAAAATCCCGACCAGCCAGCGTCGACATCACCAAGTCGAGAAAAACACCGCGCAAAGTACAATTAGAACTGGCCAAAGAAGAACCGAAAGAGGTTGTAGTTGTCTCCGACAGTTCCAGCTCGCGACCCAGCATAGAGTTCATAGCAGAAATGCCAGCTCCAAAGGTCCCAGAAATACCCGCGCCAAAAGTCCCAGAAACAATTGCAGAAGAAAGTTCGGAGTTAGACGACTCCCAAGGTTTCCATTTACAACTTTCCCCGACCCCTGACGACTCGGAAAATGGTGATAAAACTAAAATCCCAAGCAACAGCGATCCAGTGGTTATTAGGAATCGGGATGAAGAGCTCAGTCCTGGCAAAATAAATGAAACTAGAAGTGAAGGATACAAATACTCTGATCAGGGCAACTTCTCGCAACAGAATCCTAAGGGTTGTCAGATAGAAAAGACTACTGATCAGGAAAGCACGGATAGTGTCGGTTCACTTAACTTGGAGAGCCCAGAACACACAATGGCAACTGTTGCTTCCAAATTGATCTCAAAGCTATCCAATGGAGATTCATCTACTCCTTCTGAGGTTGTAGAAATCAAGACCAGTACTGAAGATAGCGATAGTACCCCCGATATGATGAAGCTTAACTCGATTAAAAGCAAGAGAGGGAAAAATGAGTCTTTCAGGTCCAGCAACAATGCTACTCCGTCGACGATTTCTCCACTTGCGAACGGCCATTCTTTGCCAATCAACACGCCCCAAATACCAGTGTTCGACGTTCATATCAGTCACAATGAGGACAATGAATTCCTGTCCCTTTACGTCGTCCGAACAGATAATGACCTCGGTATGGACATGTGCCGGGAATACCAGAGGATCTCCAAAAGGTTCACGATAGATCCGTACATGGCTGATGTGTCTGTCAGCAATTCTCCGTCAAGCGTCACCAGTGGCGGCATGATCAACTTGCCCAATAGAACCTCTTTTGCATCTACAGTTAGTTCGACGTCAACTTCAAGCAACCGAACAAGTGATGGCGCGTTTGTAGTACCGCAACCGCCGCGCAAATCTATCTCGAACCCTACTACATCAATCAAGGGATATGAAGCCTTAATGAAGAAGCTGCAAGACTTATTCTCGCATATCCGAGATTCTTCGGTAGATGACGGACTCTGTGATGATAAAGTATCAGTTGGTATTCAAACATCTGTTTCTAATGATAGTACTATGAGCAATGGGAATGCTAGTCCAGAGGAAGTGAACAAATGCGATAACGCGACGCCAAAGAGTTCGTTGAAGAAGACTCGCGTTCGGGGTCGACGGCACATAGCCGGGAAGACTAAGCGAGCTTTACTGCCCACCCAGCCCGAAGAACCGGAATACATGCACGGTATGAACTCCCCAGAAATGGTACCGACTAACGGCGAAAACGGAAAGGATTCTCCAGTGAAGTCTCCCAAAGACGAGAAACCTCTATCGTCTTTGGTAGCCACGCCAAAATCTGTGAACAAACTGAAGACGAAAAAACGACCAACGTCCCCACGACCGGCGACCCCGGTAGAAAAGGCAGTCGTAAAGACTGAGTACCCAGGGTTCGCGCCTGATACTGTAGTGCTGGCCAAATGGGTCGACAAACGTTACTATTCGGGCAAAGTGTTGGAGATAACAGAGCCGAACAAATATTTGATCAAATTCGACGATGGCCAAAGCAAGGTGATAATAGACGATTTCATTATTTTCGGTGATATGAAGACGCTGCCTTTGGAGGGACAGTCCGTGTATGCTATGGTTGATGAGGAGCAGAACTATGAACCAGGGTTGGTGCTTGGCATTGAGGAGAATGACTGTGGAACTGTTACCTACAAATGTACTACTGACGGGTGAGTTATTTTGTATTTTTAATAGCAATGTAGCCTTATGCATTTGATAGAATGAGGTAATGGCCGTCTCTGGTTATCTAGGACATAGTTAGACATCAATTGGCACATTAGGAATGGACATGTCAAGTTTTATCATTGCACATAGCATAAAGCATAATCAGCCGTCAATGTTCCCACTGCTGGGACACACGGCCTCCTCTGAATGAGAGGGAATGGGCTATAATCCATCACGCGGGCCCAGCACGGGTTGATAGATGTCACATGTCTTCGAATTTTTGGTTCTAGGATATGCCGGTTTCCTCACGATGTTTTCTTCATTGTTATCATTGCACAGACAATTGTTATTTCACAAACTCCTTATGCTTTTGAACACACCAACATTGTCAAAAAAGTTTTAGATGCTAATAAAAAAACTGTCAGTTGAGTTCGAAGATCTGTGTTCACGAAACTAAATTTTCGCGAAACAACTCCCTGATACAAACAAGAAAAGTCTATATTGAACTTTCTTGTCCCTGGTTACCTAGGCCATCGTCTGTCATCCATGTATGGCCACATATACAATGCCTTTAAAACACCAACACTTACTCTATGTATTCCTCCCTCCCAGCGACACGCTAGTAATGGTGACAGCCAGCGAGCTGTACCTGACGGAGGACCAGGCGCGCTCGCTCAAGGAGTCCGCGCGCACTCGCTCGCCCTCCGCGCCCTCCACGCCGCGCCGGCGGCACAACAGGGAGCTGGACCTCGATAATATTATACAGGTAAAGATTCAAACCAACCTTGTAACATTATGTAAAGATGCCAGCAAGCTACCACAATCTGTCAAATTTCTGTTATAGATTTTCAACTTTATCTCTAAAGCATTAGGTTCAAGGTTGATTGGGAAATAAGATTTGAAACTGTCATGGTCACTAACATTATTATAACGGGATATTTGCCATGTTTACTGTTTATCCGTGATCATGGTGCTTGCAACAGCGCCGAAATATCGGGAACTCAAAGAAAATAGTAAACATGGTAAATATCCCGTTTTCTAGTTATAATAATATTGATTGGGAAAATTTGACAGTTTCGGGTAGCTAGATGTGTTGGCGTCTGTACATCTTTTACTTGATTTAATTAGGGTTTAGGGAGTGCCCTAAACCAGAATTACATCGAGAAAAAAAATAACTCGAGCCGTTTATGCGTGGTCACTACCACACATGAGACGCACTTATCGCCACATTTGTCGCATTTAATTCGACGCGATTTTGAGTTTTGACGTCTAAAAACGTCAAAAAAATAAATGAATGATTTATGATCATTGTTTTATTTGGATTGCAGGGTCCCCGCAGTGCTCGGAGCCGAGACAAGGGCAGCTCGAGCGCGCGCAAACGTGTCGCCTCACCAAAGAGTCCCAAAGCATCTACATCTGGTATTTCAGGTAAAAAACGGTCACATAGAAAAATATCACCCTCGCAGTAGTCGCAGTCCTCGTTTGTTGAAGTGCTAAGTAATAGGGATGACCCTATTAATATTACTGGGGTAGGTCCAGGCTCTAAACTTCTATAAAGGAATGTTAGCGGCGACCCATTTGCACTGTTCGACTTGAGATTCGAACCAAGAAGGATCAGTACTTGCGATTGCCGCCTACAGTTATAATAAGATTTTTTTGGCGCTTAAATGTAATTGACAGAAACATTTTGAAAAAAAGTGGCAGCATTAGTTCGGATTTTGTCCACGAGTCAAAAGATCCTTTGTACCCTTTACATTACATGCTATAACTTTATTCTGCAAATGGTTATTTACATTGATTTCTCATTCTTCAATACACACTGCTATTTCGGCGGTCTTGATATAGCCCGGATAGCTCAGTCGGTAGAGCATTGGACTTTTAATCCAAGGGTCCAGGGTTCAAGTCCCTGTTCGGGCGGCTACTTTTTTATTATTTAGTACTTTATTTATCATGTTTAAATCATGAATTTCGACTAATAATCCAAAAAATTGGAAAATTCCGATATTTAGCCGAAATACAAAAATACGCTGAATTTCAAGAATGTTTCAATAACAATATTATGATACTGGTTTCTGCGTTCGCAATGGGGAAACGTTCACACAAAATATGATTTATGATTTCGACGAAAAGAAGCAAGAGACAAAAAAAAAAAAGATTTCAACATTTAAGTGAATATTCTGCCAGTGTAAACATTATACGGGGTATGGAACAGCTGTTTTTTTTAGATACATTTTGACCGTGTAGGTATTGCACTTTTGTAGGAAACAGCAGATGTTTTTTTAGTAACTGATGAAACGTTTCTATGTCAGGGTGGCTCACAATGATGTACGGAATATGTGGTAACCGTTTTCGCGTCGGTGTCCCTTCCACCATAGATAAGTATTGGTCTAGGTCATGAAAACTGTGATAACATTGACATGGCAACATAAGTTATAGTTTTCAAGTGACTGATATGAATTGAATAAATATTGTGTGGGTAAATATTACAATAGTATTTATCAGTTATTTATTTTTCAATATTTGATATAGTATATTTTATCTTAGTTGTCAAGTGGATTTGTACTTAGTTGAACTATGATAAAAAATCCCATGTTCAAGACCCATTCTATGAGTCAACTATATCTAATTTTAAGTAGACACTCAGCCTCAAATAAGAAATGCATGATGTGCTTGCCTATAAGAGAGCTCGTGGCTAAATAATATCAGCCGCTTGGGTCGATCTCAGGTTAAGCCGCGCTTGTCTAGGTTGTTCCGTGGATGGGTGACCGCCTATACATACCAAAGTTTCCTCCGTGCCTCGAAAAGCACGATCTTTGACAGTCGTTACAGGTAGTCAGTGGCCCGAAAGTCTGACAACCAGTCTTACCAAGGGATATAGTATTACTTAAACAACTGCTTATTTTTGCATATCTATGTAACTTCTAGTAAATAAACAATCAATTACTTTCGAATCTTATTCATAAAATAACTAAATTCACTGACGACAACTGTAAAACTTAAACTGCTTGGTGTAGAACTAATTTTTCACTTGAGCATTTCTTTGGAAGACAATTTTTTGCATTTTATTTTTTATTTGCCTGTACTGACCCACTGCTGGGCAAAGGCCTCCCCCAATTCCCTCCATGTGCCCTTTTCCCGTGCCTCTTCAGGCCAGCCCTCGCGGTACGCGTCCAGATCGTCTCACCACCTCTTTCTGGGCCGGCCTCGGCGGCGCCGTCCGTCTTCCGGCAACCATCGTGTGGAGACTTGCCCAGCGGTTATCGTTGACACTTAAGGATTTTTTTTTAAATCACAAAATGCTAGGCATTGTATAACGTTCTGGTGTCCGCAACTCCACGTCTAAAGCTCGTATTTTGCATACGTGTGGGAAAATCGATCATTCGATCCACCCCAGTTCCCCGAGAAAGGCCAGCAACGTCTCGGTGTGACAGACGATCTCGCGGAGAGTACCTGAGTTACTGAAGTACTGTGCCCTGTATGAGCACGTGGGGTACTGTCTCGTCTTCCTCTATGCAGGCTCAGCCCAGCGGGCTGTTTGTGACTCCTATGACAATGAGGTGTCTATTAAAAGAGCCGTGTCCAGTAATGTCGGCTGTAAATGTACGCAGCTGTAGTTTGGTCAGCCGAAGCGCCTGTTCAGTGAACCGGCCATCGATAGTAAGAAGTGCTTCCTTGGCCTGCACTCACCATGGTCTAGCCACGGTTTGTGGTGGTGTTCCCTGGTGCGTTTCCTTACCATTGTGTGTAGGTACCCGAAAGGAAGTGGCACGGTGGGTACGGTACTATGTGTATGGAGATTCGTAACTTTTGCCTATAAAAAACCCCGTCGGAAGCACTACTTGTAAAGCATAAAAAATCTTTGTCCTAGGAGGAAAAGCCAAAAGCACGCCGTTTGGTCGCAAGCGCTTAGCGAGCGAGAGCAGCGAAATGAGTGAGAGTAGTAACTCTGCCCCTCCAGTGAGGCTAGAAGAGGTGGCTGGAGTTGAACCTGAAGTACAGCGCACCCCCAGGAAGATTGATGGCGTTAAAGGTGAGAGCTTATGTGAGAAACCAGTTTTTTATACTAAAAAAATCATCCATACCCATATTGCTATACTTACTTGTAAAACGAAAATAAATTCACATTAATTATTTTTCTAATGTAAATTTCACTACCTACATCTGCTACTGGAGGTCATCCTAGTTATAAATATAATTCTTAGACCTCATCCTTCGCATTACATCATTCGAAATCGTAGTCAAAAATAGGCCCAATGGCGATAAATTAAATAAAACATTGCCTAAACATTAGTTCCAATATGAGGCTTTGATTGTAAGTTGCTGGTGTACTAGGTCAACCCATCTTGTCTGCTCCAAATCTTTTCTAGTGGGTCCACATAACAGCTGCAATATTGTCGTCAAATGACGTCAAATATCTTGTATGTATCTATAACATTCCCATTTGTCCAAAAAACAAGCAGCTATGACGTTAATCGGTATTTCATTTCAATCAATAATCTAACTTACCGTCTAAGAAATAAGTCACAAAATCACTTACCATTTACCTCTCTCCAGCTGGTCCCCTGCAGTTAAAAGGAGCATCTAAACAGAACATCGGCAAGAAGAACTCGAAGCTGACTAAGTTCGAGAACGATGAAGATACGGTATCGAAAATGGGACCGATACCGGGACCGGATACCAAGCTGTTTGCTGGGCTGCACTTCTTGCTGACGTGCACTGAGACGCCGAGGCGGACGCGGACCGCTGCTACTAGTGATAAGGTAAAGACATAATATGAAAGAAAGAAAGAAAACGTATTTATTCCATTCGCACAGGACAGAACAACCAAAAAAGTAATTAAAAAAATAAGACATACATCATCATCTGCCTAGCCTTTTCCCAACTATGTTGGAGTCGGCTTCCAGTCTAACCGGATGCATGCTCCATGTAAAATACTGAATACTAGTTTTTAGTTTACATGGAGCGACTGCCTATCTGACCTCCACAACCCAGTTACTACTAGGTAATGCGATAATACCCCTTAGTAAGACTGGTTGTCAAAGATCTACAAATGAAAGCCGGGACCAACGGCTTAACGTGCTTTCTAACTTTCTTTACTATAAAGCCAAAAGGGACATGTTGTCTGATGAGGTAAAAGATTTTAACGTGTTTTACGTGAATGTTTCGACAGTTCCCGAACGCACAGATTTTTTTTTATTCTAGGCCACCCAAAGCGCAGAGACCCGCCACTACTCTTCTGAAGAGGACGGCGAGACGGTTTCCTCAGTGGCCGGCACCGATACTGAAGACCTGGAGTTCTGCGACAGACCCTTCAACAAGGAGCGCCTCAAGGAACAGCTGGAAGCTGGTGGAGGGACCGTGTACAGGTAAATATAGCTAAAGACGGAAATTAGAAGAAAAGCGATGCAAAATCTGGTACTTGTTGATTGATCTGAAAAATAGGGGGTGTTCCCTATTTTTTTTTAATATAAAATAAAATAATATAAACCAAGGAGACCACCTAATCGCCCTTTTTTATTCAAAGTTAGGATTATGTTGCTCTAAAGTGTCACATTCCCGCGATATCTGATTTAGGGCCGATTTTTCAATCCTCAGATAAACAACTAGATAGCCTTTATTCGTTGAATAGCCATATTCTTGGTTTTTCAATGGTCAGATAGTAGTTAACTGTCGAATAAAGCCTCTAACGGAGGAATAT
Source organism: Noctua janthina (assembly GCA_963576755.1). Taxonomy (NCBI): domain Eukaryota; kingdom Metazoa; phylum Arthropoda; class Insecta; order Lepidoptera; family Noctuidae; genus Noctua; species Noctua janthina. The sequence goes on along the minus strand of OY755069.1, from coordinate 13,231,633 downwards.
AGTTACCTGTTACTTTGAGGGCCAGTTAGGGTTTTATCTCCCCGATAAGTGTGACATTTTTGGTTATGTTGGACATTTTGATTCGTTTTGTGTGTTTTGGTAAAACGATATAATTTCGGTGGTTTGTTATAAATAGTTATGAATGATGTGTTTGAAATAATTAATGACTTAAAATCTAGAAAGATCATGAAATCTTAAATTATTTAACCATCTGAGAGTAAAAAACGACTTTTACGAGAGAGGCTTAATAATTTTAATACATGGGAGCAAAATTAATTTTGGAGATTTCGCTTGAAAAAAGATATCATACAGCCTACTTAAAAAAAAAATGTTATACCTTTTATTTCTGTCATTGTTTACAATAATGAAATAAGATCTTAATCATCTTATAATTGGTGGTTTGGTATTTTAGATTAAACATTATTCAAATAACTTTTGATTTTATCATAATATAACAGTCAACATATTTATCAGTATATCGTTATGCGCTCTATCAACTTTGCCTATTATTACTATTCAAAGTTTTTGCTGGTCTCAGCGTCGTTTTTTTTTATTACTGGTTTTTGGTCACTAATTCCATCAATAATCGTACTTCCCAATTACTGAAGTTTGTAGCACTGATCCATTTTTATGCCACAAAAGAACACAAATCCCATATTTTAACAATAAATAATACGGCGTGGACACTATGAACTGTATAGCAAACAACGACAAATGTCAAATCACCTTTTGTTGCTATTCTTGTCTAACACGTTAAATACTGCATCTGTCCATCTCGCTTGCACATCAATAGTGTGAAGTTGGCTAGCTTATACCACTGATAGCTATTCTCTAGATAATATACGATTGAAAAATTGTAAATATTTATTCGCTTGATAAACAGACAAATAAGTTTACACGATAGATAGCTATTCGATGACTTAACTGAGGATTGAAAAATCGGCCCTTAATGGTACTTACCTTCATGTATCTGACAAAAAAAAAAAAATTGTTGAGTAAATTTATTGGATGATTAATGTATTAAAGATTGAAAACTTACAGCCATCTGATCTGAAATTTATTAAACATGTTTGATGGTTCTCAGTGAACGAACCTGTACAACACAAACTAACATATTTTCATCCCTTACTCTCCAGCCACTTCGACGACGTACCCAAAAACAAATACATCGTGTGCAAGTTAATCGCGCCTCGTCCCTGCCTCACAGCGAAGTACATCCAGTGCCTCGCAGCGGATATCCGCTCCGTGTCCCACGGCTGGGTCATCATGAGCTGCATCGACAACACTGTGCACGACATCGACTCGTTCGCTCTGCCAGCTGGCTGGTCTATACTCAAGCAGAGGTTCATTAACTGGGTGAGTGGTAACATTTATACTAATTTATCCAGTGCCTCTATTATCTTAGTAACTTTAGACGCAGTGGATATCTGTATAAAATATCTTCCAGTGTCTCTATTATCTTAGTAACTTTAGACGCATACAACTTTATGGCCTTTACCGTGACTAAATAATGAATTAGTAACGTTAACAGACAATCAAAATGTAATTTACTGAAATAGACGGGTTTTTGACAACTTCAGAGTGCTACTTTGAAAAGTTATGTGAAACTTTGAGCTGATGATAATATTTATGTTCATTTTAAATTCCATGTTGAACTTGAAAAAATAAGCCTCCCTCGCATGATACATAAGACTTCCTCACTTATACCATTTCCCCAGGTGCCGCCCTCAGGGCGTCGCAACGCAACATTCTACAAAGACAAGATCATCCTTCTCTGCGGAGACCAGGACACGTTCGTGAAGTTCTGGGAGCGAGTGTGCACCCTCGCCGGCGCCACAACGCGAGTGGTCAACGAAGAAGACCTCAACATGTCCGGGGCCCTAGCCCTGGTCACCGAATGGGACTGCCCTCACGAAGTACAGAATAAGGCGAATCAAGATAACATCCCGCTGGTCTCCACTACCTGGGTCGTGCAGTGCTTAATAGAGGCCCGCGTCATCGCCCCTACCTCCCACGAAAAGTTCTCATTTATGTTCACTGAGCCAGAATGATCCTGGGATTTTAAAAAGATCCTCATAATACGTGAAAATTGACACTTGAGGTGACGCGGTAGTGACGCTTAGCATAAGTGAAGTGAAGTGAAATTGACAAAATAGTTACTTTACCAGTGGTTTAGGTGCAATCAGCGTACGAAAACGTTGATCAGTTTTGAACTTCGTCACTTACTAGCGACCCGCTCCGACTTAGCATGGGTAGCACTAATTCAATAGCCGGATGTTACGAAGCTTAACGGAAGCGTAGAGACTCACCAGCTGCACACGCGACGAAAATTCTGCGTGCTTATGTTTTCTATGAAAATTAAGCGACGTAATTTCGGCTGTTGTTTTAAGTCTCTCAGCTGTAAACACAACAATATAATAATTTCGGCTGTATTGCTACTTTTCAATTTAACGATGGAGCGACGCAGTCTGTCTATTTCGAAGTCACCTTTTGCAAACCGTTGTGACAAAGTTCTAAGTATGGTCAAATATTTCGTAAGCTGAATGCATATGATTGTTAAAGTACAAAGTATATTGGTTACGCTAGACATAAATTAACAGAGTGTAGACAATGTATGGTGACAGCTTACAGTGTTTAGATGTTTATAAAATATATACAAAAACATTTTAGCTTAGCGATATGTTGCTATTTTTGTAAGCAAAAGTTAATCAAAATATAATATTTTATCCACAACCTATTGCACTGCCTATACCACTGGTTAGTAAGCTTCAAGAAATGAAATAAACAAATGTTAAAGTGTAAAACTGTAGCTGCAAGCAAGTGCAGACGAAAAGACTTGAGATTTCTTTCTATAAAAGAAAATCTTGGTGTTAATAGTTTATAAGGAATGTGTAAAGGTATTCGTAAAATGGATTTATTATTGTTGTTATACGGTGTCGTCGCGATAATTCAGCCTATGGGATCTCTAAGTTCTTTGCGGTTGCTACACACAAGTTCAGTTCAGCGTAATTCGACACGGGCGAGAAAAAGTCGCCCGGCTTCGCTTTAATTCTGCCGAGCCGAGCCGATGGTAGATGCCGACCGGAGTTGAATCGGCACGAGCTGAATACCGAATATGTGCAGTAATTGCTTCAGATCGGCTTTGTTGTTCAATAAATTCTGCCGAAATGTATGTACCAACTCAAGTGTAGCACCACTTACAAGGACTTGAGTATTCTGTTAGTCTGGTTGAGGCTAAGGCAACTTGCGTCGGCAGCTGTACATAATAGGCTCCATTTACACCCCAGTGTATTATCAATATGGCGACATTCACTGACTGTGTACTCGGGACAAACTTAACTCTATGTGTGCTAGTGACATTTGTAATTTGTATGTTGGTAAAAAAAGGCTTGTTCTGGGGTAGGGTCGGGTTGCTCGTAGTGGTCAACGGGTTAGCTATATTTTGAACTTCTAAAGTCATAAATACTAAAATCAAATAAAATCTATATTTCTAGAATAAAAGGTTCATACTGCGACTGATTTCTAAATTTATATATATTACAAAAATATTCCTAATTTCTACTCTTCAAGGCCTTGACATATTTGACATATTTTTTCGTGGTCATTTGACATATTTTCTCGTGGCGCAAAATTCAAATATGTGTTTTCCAAATAGAAAATTTTGGTAACCAAAATGTAATTTAGCTAAAAATAATAATTCGCTGCATGCCCTAACACCTGCACACTTGACAATCTTATGACTGCATCATCGAGCGTAGTTCGCATAGCTGAATTTTGGGCTAAACATATTTAATAAAAATTTGCTTGCTGAGCTACGAAGAAGCTTAAAATTAATTGCAGGAATCATGTATTTTTTTATATTAAGTGACACTAAAAAGTTCAAAGACTTGCTGACTTTAAGAGAATGATAATATAGGTAGCTAAGTATAATCTAATAGAAATAAATTGGTATTCAACTGTATATGGTCTCATTTAGCTGTAAGAATTTATATAAAAATTGTCATTTCTGTGAATATAGAGTTGATAAAAATCATCAATTATAACTGTATCGGTTTAAAATCGATGCTTAGCCAAAGTGAGCTAATAATATGTTTAATTTACTATCTTGAACAATATATTAAGGATCATGTCTTTTGTTATTTATTTTTAATTGGTTTTATTCCAGTCTGCAGCAAGTGCAGGCATTGTTTGAAGAGTTTTGTTTAAATTAAACTTTTCGTAAGCAGGAGATTCAGTTTAATGTTATTTTTTCTTAATTATTTCTATAAAATTGACATTCGTTCCTTTAAAATAAAATGATTGAATCATGGATTTTCGACAGTATTTTTTTTTTTTTGTATAAATTTTCGACGTGTAATTTAGGGTGTCACAAAATTAGGATTAAGATAGATGTTAATAATTGTTTATTTCAAATTCTCATTGACGTTCTGTTCTATTTGATTTCTCAATTTTGTCTTTGATGTCGTTCAAATAAGGTTCTTTGTACACTTTGTGCAAAACTTACATCAGTTTCTTTTGACAACTTCTTTTACGAAGAGTGTCGGAATTCTGTCACAAGGATCCATAGCGTTATCAAAATTAGATGACCAAGTCTCCAACACGTTGGCCCAGTGGAAACATCTAGAAATAAAAAAATAAGTTTCTGATATTCTTACTTGCACTACTCAAGTTGGAATAAATCCTAATATTTGTATTGTAAATTACTATAATAAGTAATGAGATTATAAATAAAAAGGAGGTAGAAATCGAGAGATAGGCAATGCTAGGATATACCTGAAATGAAATTAAACAAATCAGTGTATTAGTATATGGTGGGTGATGTATTATTAACAAATTCGGTGAAAAACTTCACTTGTTGATGATCTCTGCGAAGGGAGCAAGAATCGTATGATTGGTCGTTTGTAGAGTGCGTCATGGTTCTATTGGTGTGCCTAGGGGCATACGGCAAGCCCATAAGTCAAGCAGACTGTTCAGAAATCCGAACATTATAAAGAATTAAAATAAGTTATGACGGTAAGCCAAGCTTTTAGTCTTCTATGAAAGTACCGCCACTAGAGTGTGACCATAGGGTGCTTACATAAACGAACTGGTTTCCGGTACGGGCGGGTCGGTACCGATCGGTGCAGGTATTAATTTCTATGTTATCTTATGCGCTCACTTATAAAGAAACAAGGTTAAACTTGTCGGTGCCGACTGGAACGAGTCACGGACAAATTTACCTGTTTTTATTCGCAAGTAACCCTGCACCGATCGGTACCGACCCGCACAGATTTGTCTGCACCGGAAACCTGCTTCTTTATGTAAGCACCCTGTGGCCATAGTCGGAACAAGCGCATTGACATTGTAATTCAAGCTCCAAAAGGAACATGACGCACTTTGTTGGGAAATACTGGAATTATGTACAAGTAGGTAAATGTTTGTCTAACATAATTCGATCTGACTTTGTACATAGTATTCGTGATGTTTTTTTTTTGTAATTAGAGCACACACTAGTTCTTCATGATTTTTGACAGCTGTTTAGTAAAATAAAATGGTGTTAATGATACTATAAGGATTGTATTTGCGTGAACGCGATGTGTGTGACTAGATATGAAAAGAGGTTATTTATATCTGTGTATTACGGAAAATGCGTCCGCAACGTAGTGCGGTTTACCAAATAATTCATATAATAGTTAATAAATGTTCAGTATACTGGGTCGAACGGACACCGACGTGAAAACGGTTACCACGTATTCAGTACATCATTCTGAGAATTTCCAACGGTTATTAAAAAAAATCAGCTGTTCTATATTTTTTTTTTTAATAACCAATGATAAATTTCTATGTGTGGGGGCTCAGAATGACGTACTGTATACGTGGTAACCGTTTTCGCGTCGGTGTCACTTCCAACCCGTATAAATGATTGATATAAATAGTCAAATATTTAAAGGGCTTTGAGGTCCAAAATATTAAAAATCCCTGCCAAATTCTTGTACATTTAGCAATAGACATTGCCAATTATGTAATCCTGAAATATAAATGTATAGTTTGGTGTTATAGTGACAGTATAAATGAATCTTGTACAGTAAAATGTAATCTATTCTAAATTGAATGTGTAAATAATAATTATAGATTTGAATGTTTTGAAACTTATTAGCCTAATTACATACAGTATAGAGAATATTCCTATGGTATGTATGTGCGTGGCTGCCATCATGCCCTTATCCCAATTCAGGGTCGGCGCAGCATGTCTTCTTCCATACTTCTCTAGCGACATTTTCCTCACTCCTCCGCATCACATGCCCATACCACACCATGTGGTTGGTGGTATGGGCATGTGATGCGCAGGAATGAGGAAAATATTGAGTATGAATGTGGATGGGTATAAGAGTAGAGGAAGACCAAAGAAACGATGGATGAATTGTGTAAAGGATGATATGGCAAGATAGGAGGTGTCTGATGAAATGACGAGTAATAGACAACCGATTACCACACAACTTTTCAGTCACAGGCGCACTTTCAGACTTCTTATGTACTCATTTCTTATTTTATCCATTCTCGTAACACCACACATCTCCCTCAGCATTCTCATCTCAGCCACATACAAATGCCTTTCATTCATCTCTTTTGTGGGCCAACATTCTGATCCATACAAGACAGATGTTCTAACCATTGTTTTATAAATCTTACCCTTAAGTTTAAGGAGAATGCGGGAGTCGCAGATCGTTCCCGTGACATGCTGCCATTTCATCCCTCCCGTGTTAATTCTGTGCTACACTACACACACTACACTACGGTCTATTTCGCCAACGCTTTGCACGAGTGAACCGAGATACCGAAAGTCGGAACAGACAGGAAGAAACTCGCCATATAGCGCTAAGACTCAAGGACTTGAGAGACCGTCGTGGCTGCCAATAGATATTTAATTGTCGACGGTGAAAAATTGAAAAGTCGCAAGATACGTAAGCGTGCTTCCGGAATTTCAGCTTTCAGCGCTGCACCAAAACTTGCAAATTCTACAGCGCGATCAAGTATCTGTCGTCATTTCAAATTTCATCTGTCGTTGTGCTAAAATGTCTAGATAAATAAAGAATTGAGGGCTAGTGTGTGCCAATCAAAATTGATGTAAAACTTCTTGAAGTGACCTTTAGTGTGTAAGTGCATTTTTTTAGTCAGTAACTGAATTTTTTGACTAAGTACGTACATTTTATTCGTCATTTTGTGTTGCATTTTTTTTTTGATGTTTGTTTTTATTTGTTATTCTATCATTGTATCTTCGTTGTTAAGAAGTCAGATAGACATGTAATGTGTAAACTATGAATAAAATGATAGAAGTAAAGTAGTCCGTTTCGTTTATTTCTACCAATGGTACCCCAAATAGCCCTTTAAAGCGTCAGGGTAGTCCGCGACATTCAAATTTTCAGGTCAGAAAACTGAATTTCGCGTGCTACCCTCCGTATAGACAACCACACTGCAACCCAAGACAGATTATTGATTAGATTAGTGACGTTGCTCAAAAAACTGCTATAGCTGTAATGGATTTTAGCGGGCTGTATGAACCAATTGAGCTGTGGGGCAAAATAGCCACTCGTCACGGCAGACCTCGAAAAAGATGGCGGAACGAGCTAGACAAAACTATTGGTCCATATAGATCCCTGGGTCGAACTAGAATGTAAGGGGTGAGGTGTAAGGGCTTTTGCCCAGCAGTGGGATGACGAAGGCCAACAGTATCAGTAGGTATCTATTTACATATGCGCGCGCAGATCTTTAAGCTTAAGGTAGCGCCATCTTGTGCTTTAGAATTAAAACGTTTATAGCGACATCTAGTCAACATTTTACGTACGAACTGCAAGTAAAACGAGCAGTTATTTTTGAAATCTACTAGATGTCACTAACAGTAGTTTGAAACATTTACCAGTAACTAAATGGCGTTGGTTGTGTCTATTTCCTGGATGCAAGTAAGTAACCACCTGAAAATCGAGTCATTATAAAAGCGGGCGTTGTAAAATCCCATTTTATTAATGTTGCAAGTTTTGTCAACAAAACCATCTTCTACTACGTTTTCAGTAGTGGTAGGTACCTAGTTTCTTAAAAATTGCTGTCTTAGCTGCAAATAAAGACCCAAATATTTTATGCCTCGGCTGTTGCCCTTCCACCACCCTTGATCCTAACTCTTACCAGGGAAAACTACACCTACCTTATCTACTATTTTTCTTTACTATAATTCTCAGCGTTCTTTTTTTCTTTTCGACGTAATATCGTTATAAGGTTTGGGCCCAGTATGTAAGCGGCCACGTTTATTTTATTTTCAGCCTGATTATCATGTTTTTCTCAGGTCCAGTAGATGGTTTCTTTTCCTTTGTACAGGTAGACCAGGTAGTGGCGGTACTTTCATACAAGCCTACTCTTCAGGATGTTACGGTTTCTGAACAGTCTGCTTGCTCTTGGGGCTTGCCAGTTGCTGTCTTGTCGGCCCCTAGGCACGCTACAGACACCAGACCGGTACTACGTAGTATTATATTATCTGTGCCGGTACTATTATATAATACTTAGTTAAGTAGGTACCACTTCATACCGCGGAATACCTACCAAATAAAACAATCGTGACGGATCGTTGTTACACAAATTAAAAATTTAGTTACTCATTGAATTAGGTAGCTGTATTTACTTGCCCACTGTATTAGGTATCTACTAGTACAAAAAGAAGCTTGAGTTAATTTTATTATTTTGTACTACGTAGGTACCTACCTCGAGGCTGCGGGACTGTTCAAAAGAGATACCGCGGCCCTGGAACACAAAGGGCAAAGAAGGAACATGGATGGGTTTTAGTCGAAAATCTGACACTCCCTTCCACTCCGCTCAGAGCGGGAGGGGGTCATTGATGATTTCCCAACCTAAAAAAAATAAAGTACTACGTACCTACCTATCTACTATTAGATGGTACATTTTTCGATACAGATCTATCGAGTAGACGGAAACGAGGAGGTTATCTCTGCTTGTGCTATAAACTTATGCAAGGAAATACCTACAAGTTACTGTACCTAATGAAGATACCCTTATTGCAAGTCAATGACTTCAGATACGGGGCGGCGAACTATTCAACGATACTTACAGATATCATTCAGGCAGTCAGACTGTTTATTTATTGGTAAATAATTTATAAATACTTCACAGTTTTACTTAACCAATAGCAAACACCATATCAAGTGCAAAACTTTAGCCCTTTTACCTACTAATAAACGGAGCACGAAGTATAAGTTGAATATAACCAGAACCATGTAATTTTGGACATTGATGTTTGGCTTAACTTTATTCCACGTTCAGTTTAAGATAATAATCACAAATAATAAATGGGAACTTAATTCTGTAAAAAAATGCCTGGTATCTTCGTAGGTTTCCTAGGAAATTGTGTCTGCCTACTTTCGCCATTAAACAATTAAAAAAAAAAAAACAACAAAAAAATCATAAATTCCTTTTAAAAACAAAACCGACTTCATTGTAAGATAATGAATAAAAAGCAAAACTCATTTATCACGAACAACAATACACTCTGTGTGCCTGACCTGGGGTTGAATGCTTGATACCGTGAACCCACAGCAAAAGTGTATCATTATTAACCCTAGGCCAGCATAGGGCCAAGCTTAAGGTTACCTATATAAAGCATCTTTAGACCGTTTTGTCAAACCAGTTAACTTGAAACGGACGATATTGGTGGTCGTTCAGGGGTTGGTGGTGGAAAATTTGATAATTTTAAAGTTACGGCAATTTGGAGTCATGTTTTGGGGTGTAGCAAGTGACAGGTTAACAGATACGAAGATACCGAGTGATATTATGATGTTAAGTGACAATCTGGTGGTGACAGTGTGGTGGTTGACAACCCTTTACTTCGGTAAAGACTTCAAAAGTGGAGTGACTTCAAAGTATGTAGGATCTTGAAGTCAAAGTTGCTTTGAGACAGAATGGATTGCAGTGCGTGGAGGCTTTGATATATTCCAAGCCTTCCAAGGATTGCCAAGGATATGCCAGGGAACAGGTACTGTTCCATAGTCCATGGTTTGCGCCCCTAGAGTAGATGCTGTGTTTGATTGGTCGAGTTGTTACGAAGCAAGAAACGAACGTTTTATAATGATGGAATAAAGACGTGTTTTCAAACGATGTTTTTTAGACTTCAACATTCCCAAAATAATATAAAGCGGAGACAATCTAAGAATCATCATTTTCTGGTAATATTTCCACGAAAGTAAACAAAGAAGTTGATCGAGGAAGCGACGGGAAAGCTCTTGGAATAATGCAATGAAGTAAAACCAAGAGAATTGCTCAAAATCGTAGTTCCAGGAAAATAATGGTGCTTATTATATTAGGTTATCAATCTTAAACTAGATAGACGATTCAGTGTAGCCGATTTGACCGGAATAATCATCAAAATAAACATTCCACCTAAAATTTGTGTCACTTTTCATACGTTTTCAAGTTTTTTCTCCATAAAATTGTTTATTCCAAAATTATTCTGTGTGGATGTCAATACTTTTGAATAACCTAGGTAATTAAATTTACAACTATAGACCGACCGCTTTAATGAGTCCTCGCGAAGGTATCAATTTAAATGGAATATTCTGAAGGTTAATAACGTATTGGAACAATTAGTATCGTAATACCTACGTGGATTATGGTTATTTTAAAGCAAATAACCTGTGGGATATTATTAGAACTTTGTGGACGTTTAATGTGCCTGTGATGGGGTAAGGCGGAGTACTCATTAAAGCGGCCGGTCTATAGACTAAATATATAATAAAAGCCTGGAGTAGGTACCTAAGAATAATTTATCATAGCGCCAAAATTGTAAGCTCTTGAAACTTCTTGCGTGACAAAACTATGTACCTATAATAGGTACATAAATTATACCTAAGTTATTTAAACACTGTTCTAAATAAATGCCAACGCACAATTATACTTATTTACATCATTTTATGTACCTACCGTCATACGTACCGCCTTGCTATCAGGCTCTTGTCAAAGTTTATCATGCACGTTTATTTCAACATCACTCTTGCAACTATCATGCCTGTGTTTTAATTGGGACATTTATACTATGTTTATTTGAATAAACTTTTGAAAATTATCAAATAAATTTTTGTAATAATTATTTTAGGTACCTAAATATCTATGAAAAAGAGGATTTAAAAAAAAATGTGTTCTCATTCTCAACTCAGTCAGATTAGTAAGTTTATCTAATTTTCAACCAAATGACTGTTTGTCTTCTGGTTTCTCATAAGGTCATCTTCTTCTGCGTATTGCTGGCACGACAAATTTTATATTTTCCTAACCCATAACTTCGCCACTTCCACCGCGTCATCGGTGGCAGCGCAAAGGTCACTTCAGCCGCATGTTTTTGCGCTAAGAGGGCAGGATAGGAGGTGGAGCATAGTTTGCGACACAGCTCCACAACTACACCCCGCAGCTGTTTCGTTGAAGTAACCCCACTTAACGAGGTTGGAGTTACTTCTTCCCACTTGATTTCGGAGACGGTTTAGGGACTTCATGGTGGACCACGGAAGGTTAGACCCTGCAAGAAGAAGGACCCTGTAGGTTAAGGTTCATGAATTTGGTATTCCGAACAGTGGCGTGCCTAGGGGCCAACAATACAGCAAGCCCATAAGGCAAGCAGACTGTTCAGGAAACCTAACATTATGAAGAGTAGGTAGTAGGTTATAAGGGCAAGCCAAGTTTGTTAGCTTGTATGAAAGTACCGACACCATTCCCAATGCTTTCCAGATCTACCAAAGTAAAGCTGTGGTGAAATGATTGTTCAGCAACCAAGGATGTGCGCGGATGTTGGAGAACTAGACAACTGTCCGATTTTCTTCAAACCATCTGTCACATGTCCACTGCTAAACGAAGGCCTCTTTTCAAGTAGTTACTTGTAGGTATATCATACAGCAAAACAAAAGAATCTCAAAAAAAAACATTCCCCAGACATCGCCAGGGGACATATCCTAGCGAGCGATAAGCACAAGACATGTCAGTGGTAAGATAAAGCTTTATGAACGATATAAATGTAATAAATGAGCGCTTGTTTACGTCTCGCTATCGTTGGCGATAAAGAACGTTGAGATCATACGTTTAATATTATTGTATGGTAGGTATTCAGTTTAGTTTTGTTTCCTTCAAAATGAGGAGATGTTTTAGGAGCTAACGAACTCAAGCTTCTGAAATGTCTACCCATTCCTATTGCTACTATTTCATCGGTCCTGTTTCTGTGAAATGTACCGCCAGATACCTGAAAAAGAACCTGACATATCTGTTAACTCGCTTACATTTATCGGCCATCCATTATTTTTTTAGTAGATAGCCTTGGATGTCCCACTGCTGGGCAAAGGCCTCCTCCATACCCTTCCAGGTACTCTTCTCCTGCGCCACCTCGCACCAGCCTTCATAATTAGCGTCCAGATCATCTCGCCACCTCTTTCTAGGCCGGCCTCAGCGGCGCCGGTCCCCCTCAGGCACCCATCGCTTTGGACTTTTACGCAAAGGATTTTGATAATACGCAACTATAATACTTATACAATGACGTTCTAAGTTCTAATAGATCGACGAGACCATTTTTAGAAAGGGTAAAATGGTTATATTGTTCACCAATACTATACAACATTATTTTTAGTATATGCGAAACCTGAATATAGTTTGTTCAGAATAAGTAACTGAATCGATTCTAATAATTTTTATACCATGTTATATTTTTTGCCAAAAATATTTTAAAAAATTAAAAGTTGGACACCGAGCGACTTTAAATACCTATCGCAAAAATTTAGGTACCTACTGCCAAATTATTATTAACAATTAGCTCAAGACGACGTTGGAGACGTGAGCTGAGTGGTGACCACGTTTTTGTGCGGACAACTAGGTAACAGAACAAGCTTATAACTTTGTGATTTTTCATGATACAGTTTTGAAATTTTGTACATAGATTCTTTACATAAAAATACTAGACACGTGTTTCAGGTTTTGCATATTATACTAAAACAAATGTTGTATATACAGACTACACATACGTTGTTGCTAGCAGCAAAAAATGGTGCGCCTCAGGTCTGATAGGTACAACAATATTCAATATGGCTGTCGTGTAAAGTCACGCATAAAACAAAAGAATTCTGGTACCTACTTCATATTTAAGTATTCTTGAGACCATTAACTTCTTTAGTTTTCCCTCCATAAAAAGCGTCAAAACGCATAGACAAAACGTAAACTATACGACGTCAACAAGTACCACAGATAAGAATAATATGGTGTTGAAAGAACCCCAAAAAGTCATATTTTGAGGGAAAGAGTCCCTGGAGAACAGCGACTACAATCTCGTATATTTGGAGTACCGAAATATAGCGGTTATGATAATAAACGGTTTTTTGTTGATATCGGGAAAATATATTTTTGGCAGACAGTTTTTTTGTTTTCCTATTTTCGTATTAAAGGGCGTGTCTATAAAATGTCGATGTCATTCTTGCTGGCCAATTTTATGCAAAACACGATTTTTTTTCAAACTTTGCACAAACTCACATACACAAACAGCCATGCCAGTCAACCCAGGACAACTACCTGTAGGCCATACAAATATTTGTTCCGCGTAGGAATCGAACCCGCGACCCGCAGCGCAGCAGCCAATCGCTCAGCCACTGCGCCAAGCGTGCCTAGATTTTTTTTGAATATCATTATTTAAAATAACGTTTTTCTCTAATATTGATACAGTAAACTTGATTAAAACTTGGTTGAAACTAGGTCGAAGATTTATGAGTCACTTCTCGTGATATCTTCGTACGAAATTTCCAATTTCTTTCATATCTACATTCAGATTCCATTTTATACTTAAGTATCATAGTTTCTGCTTATGTTTCTTAAGTTCGCTTACTTTTTTAAAAGCCATATTATATGTCGTCATCAAGAACCCATACAAAACTCCCAACTGAAAACCGCCTCACATAGCTGAAAACCCATAAAATCGCTGTCAATGTGCGCGAGTCGTTTCAGCCAATGGTGACGCGCCCCGGGCCGTGACCCCGCGTCATTGGCGGGGTCACGCCTCGCGTAATTACTTACTGAAACCCTGATTTCTCAAGTTGGATGCAAGTAGTGTAGGTAGATAGTTACTTGAAAGGATTTAATTAACTTCTATGACCCGCCTCTGGGTTCGTATGGGTTTTACGGCCTTGGCAAAACATCAGGTTTATTTTAAAGTTACGCTTTTTTCTATGGGGATAGGCAGACACTAAAGAACGCCCGATGCTTTAATCCTTGTATGTGCTGGAGTAGACGGTGTGTCTAGTTTTTTATTTCTTCTTTTTTACTTTTTAATTACTAACACTAGTTATAAGCAAAATTCTTGTTACGGACGACCCTGCCTTTCCTATGAACTTTTTTGTTTGAAATAAATGTTTTTTTTTCTAGAAACCTTCCAGAATTAATTTTCAATCAATAAATCATTTTATTGTCAGGCAACTGAGGCCCATAGATAAAAATACACAAAATAATCTTATAAAATAATAAACTAATACATATAAAAAACCTTATTAAACTAAAAATAAAAAAATAAAATAAAAATATTATGTATGATGTTGAAAGCGGCATCAGAATCCGAAAGAAAGCGACTTTCGTTTATAATATGTACTATATATTACATCACTGTAACTAGCCTACTAATGTAGAAGTATCATCTAAGTTATAGAACATAACATCACACCTAAAGCTCCCCAAAGCTCCCCAAAGCTCTTGCTCGATCAAGCTACGCTCAGCTGCATGTGCAATAAGAAAAATAAGGCAATTAACTGATGTGGCTACAGCTAGGCTAGTATACTATGTTTATTTCCACAGTATTATGTCTTACGGCATTCTGCTGTGGGGATCAGCAGTAGACGTTGACTAAATTTTCATTCTACAAAAGAAGGCAGTCCTCGCGATCTATAAAATGGGTCCTCGCGAGTCCCTCAGAGAAAAAGTTAAAGAGATTGATATACTGACCCTGCCTTCACTTTATATCTTAGATTGTATTTTATATGTCCGCAAAAATCGAGGGCTTTTCCAAATTGGATGCGACTTCCATAATATAAATACACGCAGTAAACACGAAATTGTAATACCTAAATTCAGATTAACAAAAACTAGCAAGTCTTTTCTTATAAACAGTATACGTTTTTATAACAAGTTGCCAAAGTCAGTTATAAAACTGACCGATGAAAAGTTCAAAAACTACATCAAACGTGTCCATATTAAAAAAGCATATTACAAAATCAAGGACTACGTTGAAAATAAAGAAGTTTGGCTTTAGTTCCTTCTGCGCATGCGGCTTCCCTGGTAGCTCATAAACGGCAAATATGTGGATGTCTCTAACTATTCTCAACCTCATTTTTTCTCTTCTTCCGAATCAGTTATTTACAATAGTTTTCAAATCATTTATACATCTTTTGCTCAGAATAGTTACAGCACTGATAACAGTATTTGTGTCACTTGTTTCATTTAGTATTTTACAATATTTACTTACCTTTGTAAAGATCCTTTTTATCGATTGTTTGTGAATGTGTGAACATTGTAGGCTTTGTAGATTCCCAACTGCTTGTTAACTTTTTATTTTGTTCTACATTTTTTGTAAGCAACGACTTATTGTCGGGGCTACGCTGTCCCCGCATACTCAAGTACAAATGCTGTATCCATGATAATGTTGTAATACCAAATGATTTGAAAAGAGTAACCATGGAGTTTCATGCCGGTTCTTCTCCATAGGAAACGACCAACCCGAACCTTGCACCTTTTTGTCGACGTTTTATAAGTGCCCATCGAGGCCTATGTGAAATAAAATATTTTGATTTTTGATTTCAGTAGTGACCAAAAGAAATCAAGTTTGATGTATTATCATCATAATCATTTCTTAGTTCTTATCCCAATTCATTTGGGGTCGGTGCAGCATGTCGTCATCTCATCAGACACCTCCTTTCGTGCCATACCATCCTTTACACACTCCATCCATCGTTTCTTTGGTCGTCATTTACTCATAAACCATCCACATTCGTACTCAGAACTTAACAAACTCAAAACTTTGATGTAACT
Organism: Noctua janthina; assembly: GCA_963576755.1. Classification (NCBI taxonomy): domain Eukaryota; kingdom Metazoa; phylum Arthropoda; class Insecta; order Lepidoptera; family Noctuidae; genus Noctua; species Noctua janthina. Next base: position 13,215,565 of record OY755069.1, on the reverse strand, counting down.
GAGATAATAATGAAAACTGAGATAAGATACTGGTTTTTTTTTCAATTCCTACTACTGTCTGAAGACTAAAGTTTTGAGTATCGCTCGCGTGTCGGCACTGGATACGACTAGACTACACATTGCGGGTGTTCGCGTCCAGGGCTTGGCATTAACCGGCGCTCCTGTGCGGTGCCACTTCATTCTGTGGGTTTATCTTTGTATGTAGTAATAATAGCTTTATAAGGTTTTTTGTATTACTAACAGTATATGGAATACGTCTGAAATAAATTTATTCTCTTATATTCTATAATATTGTGTTGCCAGTGTTTACATACGGGACCGAAACGTGGTCGCTCACAATGAGCCTCATCAGAAGGCTTAAAGTCACCCAAAGGGCAATGGAGAGGGCTATGCTCGGAGTTTCCTTGCGTGATCAAATCAGAAATGAGGAAATCCGTAAGAGAACCAAGGTTACCGACGTAGCTCGAAGAATAGCCAAACTTAAGTGGCAGTGGGCAGGGTACATTGCGCGCAGAACGGATGGCCGATGGGGCCGGAAAGTTCTGGAGTGGCGACCGTGAACTGGAAGACGTCGCGTTGGAAGGCCTCCCACTAGGTGGACCGATGACCTGGTAAAGGTTGCAGGGATCCGCTGGATGCGAGACGCACGGGATCGGTCAATGTGGCGACACTTGGGGGAGGCCTATGTCCAGCAGTGGACGTCTTTCTGCTGAAATGACGATGATGATGATAATATTCTGTAATTATCTGTTCAGCACTAAACATTTAATTAAACAGCTGGAATGACAATCGAAACGGCACGAATAGCGCATTAATTTACTTTACTAAGGAATTAATTCTTTCTACTACTCATTTACGTGAGTTACAGGTCAAAGACCGAACGAAGCCGTGTTAAGTAGCTAGACTGAAATAACCCTTATTACAATGTGATAAGGTCGGTAAAAGTTAATTGCGTTGACGCTGCTTATTTCCATACGATTGTGCATTTTCCTGGTGCGTTGTTTTAACAGACCTATGTATATAAGTGAATAGGGAATATGTAATCAGCTTTGATATGGAAAGAAAAATTCGAGTGCGAGCACGGTTTGAACCTGCGACCTTCCGATTTCTGTACACCGGAAAAAACAATTCGAGAGCTGTGAGCAGGGTGCGATGGTCTAATTGGTTAAGACGTCCGGTGTACTGAATCGGAAGGTCGCAGGTTCAAACCCTGCTCGCACTCGAATTTTTCTTTCCATATCAAAGCTGTAATTCCCTACGCAGAGTTTGCGTAAAAAACATATTTAAAAATATGTAACCAGTCTTAATGTGTATGTATTAAATAATTATTCTGAAGCAACAATTGTTCATGAACCTTCACCAGATTCTGAATTGTTTAATGTATTCATTTCTATAATCTTGACGATACTTCTACATACCTACTGCCTTGTTAGTTTAGTGGTCGCCAGCGCGACTGCTAACCATGAGGGCCTGGGTTCGATTCCCTGGTCGAGCAAAGTGTTATTGGGTTTTGATATCAGGAATTTCTCAGTAACAGCCTCGGAGTCTGGATTTGTGCTCAGTTGATGGCAATAGGCTGGCACCTTATTATATGAGACTTAAACAAAACCGGCGTAATGTGGGTGTGCTATTAGGTACACCTCTGCCTAACCAATCACATAAAAGGAAAGAAGAAGTCTTTTCTGCTGATCTAATTCGGGAAATAAATTCTAGATCTAGAAAATGTAAATTTCTGAAAAAAAAAAATTTATAGTCATCCTGGAACAATGTCTAATATCTGTTAACACAGAAACATAGTGTTCAATAACGAAAAAAAAATGTAAGTTACTTTTTTATTACGAAGCTCAATCACGAATCTTCAATCAAATTTGTTGCCGATATCACACCAATCCATTCTCAAATCATCTCATTCCAATATTCACAGATCACCATAATTCTCGATAGTCTGAAAACCGAAACGACCTTCCATATAGATTCAATTCAACCTGCAATTCATGCACGAATTTCGATTCGCAGTTCCGCAGATCATATTAAAGATTCACATTTTAACATAGACCTAGAATACCTAACCGCACTGAAAAGCCTTCCATTACCCTCAACCTGCAATGTCAAGGTAGTGAAACTGACCGCGGAGGGCGCGGGGCGGGGGGCGGGGTCACAGCCCTCGCTCTATCGATTTTCAGCAAGACGCCGCTGTCTTTCTATATGCCCTGGAACCGCTGAAAATTCGCAAACTTATAGTGTGGACGGTTGGTAAGATAAAGAGGCTGTGGTTAGGTGTTTTGAAAGATTTTTAAGTTTGTAGAATTCAGTACGTTAGTTTGCAGATTTGTTTTGAATATTTCTGTTGAATTAAATGTATGTGATCATTAACACTAGAAAAGGAATATTTACCAAACAAAACAAACAAACAAACAAATCAGTAAACATGTTAGTGACCAAGATAGTAGATGATCCCTATTATGTACACCAATGTACAGGTATGTATATTTTGTATTATGGATAGCTAGCTAGTGGCAATAATATACTTTGTATTCTTTTGTTCGATATTCATTACTATCTCAGTCAAATGATTTGATGAATGGTTTACAATACATTATTTGTTAGCTATTTAATAACAGACATGTAATATGTTCAATCTTAAGTTAATATTTTAGTATGGGACAATTTACGTGCATTGTTGTAACAATCTCCAACTGTAGATTGCAATAACTCAGATTTAAGCAAATTCAGAAATTAATGAACAATTGCAAACAGTTTTACAAAAAACTTGTTAATTCCATTTCCACTTAATATACAGCTTCTAAAAGAAGTATTGGGTTCAAGCATAATTATCTAGTTATTAAGGAAAATTAAACTAGATAGTCTACGTTAGTTAAACTTAAACGATCCATCCCAAACAGAATGCCAGTGTAGAGCCCCTCTGCAGAATATGCTCCTTCTCCTGTCCTACCCACCCTGCACCTTTCAAGATTTAAACGTAGCAAATGTAAGAACTGTGCAGGTTGCTTCAAACTGGTCTAACACAATTTGACGACGACATTGGAAGCAGAGTAATCCAGGGCACAACAGTATGTAAATGCACCTCATTACTTAGATCAGTATGCCATGGCCTTCACTTTGCAGACTGCACCAATTCTATAGTGACATCTTGTGATCCCTCAAGGAAGAAAGCACTAAAAAGCACTTAGATCTGTGTGGCATGGAAGAATTATACATTATTTTTCTATGCCATTGTGTCCTCAGTCCTCAGACCTCAGTCATCATTCTTTTGCCCTTATCCCAATTTATTTGGGGTCGGCGCAGCATGTCTTCTTCTTCCATATTTCTCTATTACTCGTCATCTCGCCAGACACCTCCTTTCTTGCCGTATCATTCTTTACACAGTCCATCCATCGTTTCTTTGGTCTTCCTCTACTCATATATCCATCCACATTCATACACAAAACTAATAATAACAGTGTAATAACCTCAGTATTTGTAAAAATGTCACTTATATCACCCTGGCTCCAACGTCGTCATTTAAGTTTTATCGACACGTTAAGAAGAAGAAGAACACAATAAGACCAAAAATAATAATAATAAATAATTTATTGCCCAAAGAAAGAGAAAATACATGACATGTTACATAATATCAGGCGTATAAGTTCTTTTTTACATTAATTTTGTGAATAATGCCACTATTCTAGGAAAATCCTGTATTATAGGAGCCATCCGTTCGTCCGTAATTACAATTTACAAGAATTCAGTGAACCAAATGTGTAACATTAACAATAACTTATGTACTGTGAGCACGAGTGCGAGAGTAGTATGTGTTATGTAGTGTGAGTGTGAGTTTGAGAGAGAGAGTGTGATGGTGTGTGTGTATGTGAGTCCCGGTATGTGTGTGATAGTGTCTGCGTATTAATAATAATAGATCATTACATATTCGTGCCGTCTCCAAATTTTTCTTCAGCTTGTTTCAGGTACAATCAACAGCAGATATTATTAAAAAGTAAGCACACACTCAAACAAACATAAAGCCACAACCAAACTAGCGTGTGCAAAACACGAAAACGCTCAAATAATAATAACAGCTCATTCACAAATGAGACTCAACTGACATCAAACGGCACGGAGCCGCCGCCCTCATTAGACCTCCCTTTGATCTCGACCTGCTAGATGTAGGCATAGCATACGTCCCAGTAACAACCAAACAGTATTTCAACTAGGAACATGTGACTATTATGTTGATGAATGGAGAGGGAGGAGCTCGCGGCTAAATGATAACAGCCGCTCGGGTCGATCTTTTCAGGTTAAGACGCGCTTGCCTAGGTTGGTCCGGAGATGGGTGACCACCCATTACATGCCGAGTTTCCTTCGTGGCTCAGAAAGCACGTTAACCCGTTGGTCCCCGCCGTAATTTGTGGATCTATGACAGTTGTTACAAGTTGTCAGTGGCCCGAAAGTCTGAAAATCAGTCTTACCAAGAGGTACCAAGAGGTATCGTATTACCAAGTACTAACTGGGTTGTGGAGATCAGATCAGATAGGATCAGTCGCTCCATGTAAAATACTGGTATTCAGCTGCATCCAGTTAGACTGGAAGCCGACCCCAAAATACTTGGGAAAAGGCTAGGCAGATGATGGGTTGAGCGGGAGAGGAAGACCAAAGAGAAGTTGGATGGATTGTGTGAGATATGATATGAAGGAAAAGGAATAAATAAAGGACAGAGGAGAATGTTACCCTTATCCGTTTCTTTGACAAGTTACATGAAGGTAGGAAGATGACAATGGACGAAATCAACTGTGTATGTGACACATGCAAAGCGTTTAAACGGAATCTAAGTATGCTTCAGGTAACAGGTTTCTTGAAGACATCCGCAACAGAACCAAGGTTACCGACGTAGCCCGAAGAATTCCCAAACTTAAGTGGCAGTGGGCAGGGCACATGGCTCGCACAACGGATAGCCGATGGTGCCGAAAAGTTTTGGAGTGGCGACCGCGAACCGATGACCTGGAGAAGGTTGCGGGGATCCGCTGGATGCGAGGCACACGGGACCGATCAATGTGGCGACACTTGGGGGAGGCCTATGTTCAGCAGTGGACGTCTTCCGGCTGAAATGATGATGATGATGTTGGAGTCGAGGCTGTCGGAACAAGACAAACGGTTAGGTACGTTTTTTGTGTGTAGTGCTTCCTAAAATTTAGTTGACAACCCTCACCCGCGTTTGTTTTCGCAAAATGGCGTGGTTGTTTTACTGATTTATATTTGCACTGTGCCTACGTTTAACGTTTACATGACTTGTGTGTAAGCTCATGTGCTTTGTATTTACTTTGTAAGTCTGCTGGGTTATTTTTTTGTAAAAAAGGAACTTGGTTGACTTTTTATAAACAAAAGACTTTGTGGTGAAAGGTATACTTACAGGCCTGTATAAAATGAGAAAATTTGTTGCTTACTATGGTATATTTTTTGTACTATATCGTCAATTATAGTAACTGCAAACGCTGACTGCGTCGACTTTAAATGAAGTTTAGCAATCACGACAGGTAATTAAAATTATTATTTTAAAACTCATGTTATTAATTTTAATTAAACCGTTTACAGTCACTTTTTACTGTCAAGGAGTCGGTTAGTTAGTCAGGAAGTTGATGCTAGTTGCCCATTCTAAAACACTAGCACTTTGCCCGCGACTTTATCCGCAAAAATTGTGATAGCTCGGCTAATATGCATAATATAAATATAATTAATAGCATATAGCACCCAAGAATAGCTATCTGTCAATGAAAGAATTTTTTTAATTGGATCATTAGTCCCGGACAAACAAACACAAACAAAAACCTCTTTATAATATAAGGATATATCTCTACGGAGAATAAAGTATTAAAAACTCCATGATCACTCATTTATAATTAAAACCATTTTCTGTTATCAGACAAAGAAAAAGTAATAGAAAAACAAACATTCTTCTGAACCAAATATCATCATCTGCCTAGCCTTTTCCCAACAGTGTTGGGGTCGGCTTCCAGTCTAACCGCATGCAGCTGAATACCAGTATTTTACATGGAGCAACTGCCTATCTGACCTCCACAACCCAGTTAGTACTGGGTAATACCACTGACTACCTGTAACGACTGGCAAAGATCTACAGTGACAGCCGGGACCAACGGCTTAACGTGCAACGTGCTTTCCGAGGCACGGAGGAAACTCGGTATGTAATGGGTGGTCACCCATCCACGGACCAGCCTAGGCAAACGCGGATTAATCTGAAGATCGACCCCGAGCGGTTGTCATTATTTAGCTAGCTTCGAACCAAACGTGTTTAACAAAAACTCCAAAATCCAAATAATTAAATCCAGTCACTTTACTACACCCCACAAAAGATAAATGCCTATATTTTAATCACCTCAATCAGTTCTGGTAACAGGCAAGCTAAGGTTGTAAGGGGATGATCCGCTTTCATCCCGTTCGCCCCCATTCATCCCGTCATCCCGTTCATACACCCCGTCCTTTGATCCGGCACTGCGTTTGCCGCAAATTGTAAGCTAGTGGGCTTATTGGAAAATATTGGAGGACAGGAGGATTATCTATGGTTTTTGTAAAGTGTTGGTGCGTAGGTAGTGGTTTGTGTAACTATTTTGTAGTAAAAGAATAAAATATTCTGTTTGTGGAAGCTTCAAATTGGAACTCATAAATAACGGCCAAGTTGGTATTTTAACTTGGTATGTTCAACAACAGATGAGTTATGCAACATATTACATACATATTATTTTAGTGAATAACACTTAATTTAAAAAACCGGCCAAGTGAGGGTCGAACTCGCGCATGAAGGGTTCCGTATAATCGTAGTAGGAGAGCCCCCTTTATATTAATTTATTTTTATTATTCTTTGTTATAGCGGCAACAGAAATACACATTCTGTGAAAATTTCAACTGACTACCTGTCTACCTATGATCCGTAATAGTACGTATTATAAGATACAGCCCGCTGACAGAAATACAGACGGACGGAAGGACAGCGGAGGCTTAGTAATAGGGTCCCGTTGGTTACCCTTTGGGTGTGGAACCCTAAAAATAAAGTAAACTAAACTGCAAAATGAATGTACTTAAAAAACCAGAATACGAAATTGTAAACTAATGTGCTACGACATGGCTACGGCGTAGCTCACGAGCTACGAGTTACTGAGAAATTACGACTGTTTTGTTTTGATCTTTTTTAGGCTGACCATCATGACGTGCTTTCGTTGATCACTATTTATAGTAACCGCATAGTATTTTGGGTTCAATTCCAGACCAGAAAAAAACCTTCATATTAAGCTTGAAAAACCGTCTCTGACATCACCGGCCTTCATAATCAGCCTACAACAGTCCACTGCTGGACATAGGCCTCTTCAATCGCACACCACTTAACCTTTTCTATGCAACTCTCATCAAGTTGCTAGCAGCCACCCGGGAAGATCGTCGTTCCACTAAGCCAGAGGGCGTCCCATCTTACGCTTGCCGATTCGCCGTCTCCACTCAAGAACACGTCTATCCCAACGGTCATCGGTCATAATTATTTGGTGGTCAACTAATAATCAACTGTTTTAGTATACCGAAAATACAATTTCACACATTTATATCAGTACATACAGTGCATATATAAAACTATTCCACAAAACGATATGAGTACAATATTCGCTGTTAATTACTGGAAGTGAACCACGGCCGTGGTAATTAGCGAGACAGGTTGACGCGGCACAAACACTGTGCTGTGTTGTGTTGTGTACTCCAAATATTATTGCAGTTAGAATTGTAGAGGATGCGGTGAGGAATTGTGGTTGAATTATTGTCACAAGCCGCTACGTTTGGTACGTCTGATGGAATTTACAATCTGAAATAAGATAAACTTAATTTTATCAAAGACAAAGTCAAAATGTTTATTGCAAACTAATTGTACAATGCAAGTTCAAAGCAAAGTGTGCAACGCGTGTGTATGTGTGTGCAGTGTGTGTGTGTAGTGTGTGCTAAGAGTTCAATGTATGTGTGGCTAATGGAGTTAAATAATTCCCCCCACCTTTTCTTTGTCCCCTTCGGGGACGAAATTTCTAAAAACCCCTTTCTTACACTAGCGTGATGTGAGAACCTGTTGTGCTTTCTTGCTTCTAGACACACCGCTGTTGTGCATTGTTTGCTAGCAAATTAATGAATTAATTTAAGATGTTTTTTGCCATAATGTTTATCGCCCCTAGAAAGAACTTAATAATCCTAGACATGGCCACAGACAACAGCCACTGAGATTGCCAAGATCAGCAGTGACTTCACATACATTGTGGTTATTTACTTAGTGACTAATTCTCGAGCTGGAGCTCGTGGCTAAAAAACAACAACCGCTCGGGTCGATTTTCAGGTTAAGATGCACTTGCCTAGGTGGTTCGGGGATGGGTGACCACCCATTACATACCGAGTTTTCTCCATGCCTCGGAAAGCAGTCTTACCAGGTGGTATCGTATTACCTGTTATTAACTGGATTGTCGAGGTCAGATAGGCAGTCGCTCAATGTAAAATACTGGTATTCAGCTGCATCCGGTTAGACTGGAAGCCGACCTCAACATAGTTGGGAAAAAGGCTAGGCAGATGATGTCTTAGGTACAAATTCAGAGGCTTTTAAATGGACTACAAAACCGCAAAAGGGCAATGCCGATGCTATACCAAACATAATCTGGAATCACATCAGCGCATTTAAACTTCTAGCTTAAGTGCCAAAAAAACTTAATTCCCCATTAAAAACTCCTCAAAAACAACAAATAGTCCTCCATCGAATAGTCCACCATCCGTATCGAAGTCTATGTTCCAGTCAAATATTAGTAAATCCGCCAAAATAGGCATGCAGTTAATTAGCGGGATTGAACCGCGATACCCGCGCTAATTTACTAACACAACCTGTCGACAGACTGCAAATACACCAGTACGACTACTGAAATTGGGAACTTCTACTGATCATGAAAAATAATAAAGACTTGACACATTACAATAATGTTGTCCATCAGAAATGTCCTATTTAGTATTCTGCCTATTTAGGAGCATGCGTTAAGGTAGGTGCGTATTTTGCAATTTGCAGGTCAGTGTCAGGTTGTATGGTGATTAAAATATGATTTGCAACCGTAATAAATATGGGTTTACAGAGTTATAATCCTTAAAATCGTTCATTGAATCCCTTTGAATAACTATCATGAAATGGTCATGCAATAAACGTAAAAAAAGTGAATTTCGCGGGCTACCCTGGTGCTTTTTCCCTTAAGCATTGACTCATCATAACATGACGCCTGCCGCATCCCAAAAGGGTAGGGCAGACGTGCAGCCCATAGTACAGTACATCAACTTTTCGTCAGTTATGCTTAAGTCCCATGTAATAAGAGGGTGAGCCTATCGTCATCAACCGGATACTAAAATTCAACTTCAATCTTGACTCAAAAACACTTTTCCATCCAGGAATCCGACCTCAGCAAGCTTTGCTTAACCTAGAAGATCGACCTATGTGACTGTCGCATTATTCGCCACCACTCCTCGCCTAGAAACCTCATAGTATTGTTTTGTTCAAAAGTAATTCCAAAGTCTCCCCAGTCAACGTTTAGCACACACACACAATGCCACTAATTGAACGAAATGTATTTGCTCTTTATTATGATGTTAATTTGTAACTGATTATTGCTCATAATCAATCAAAATAAACTATAAATTATAATAATTGTAACTACAGACATAACATAACATCATGCCTGTAATCCCGGAAGGGTTAGGCAGAGGCGTATCTAATAGTACACCCACATTTCGCCAGTTATGTTTATTAGCCGGAACAAACAATAACAAGAAAGACAATAATTTCAAAAGTGTTTTTATATTGTTTGTTATAAGTACCGTATATACTTTCATATGCATTTAGTAAAAAGCTGTTATTTTGAAATAACAAACGGACATTTCAATTTGATTTGTTAGTACAGATTATTATCTAGATATACATATTTATGTACACACAAAACTCATATAAGTAAACGAAACAACATAAAAACAAAAGAGCACAAAGGTTACCGCTTATTTAATTTAGAAATCTCTTCCAGCGGACCTACGACAGGATAGATAGAGAAGAAACATATTGTAACCGTCGATAAATCGTACGGAAATCCACGTGTCTATTCCCTTTCGCGAATTCGTCAAATCGTGCTAGAGTTACCTAATACTTCCACGACAACAGCTCAATTTAAAACCCCAAAAAGTAATCACACATAACTGGAATGAAATCCAAACATTTTAAGCACAAATAAAGATCGGATAACGAATCGGAACGGGGTGTCGATAAGTGGTGTAAAACCCGTATTATAAATTAACCATTATATTACGACCTCCACCAACTCACTGAATTACCTCTTTAGTTCCTTGAAATTGCATAGCAGGGGGGACAGGGAGGTTCAAGGTAAAATGGTAGTCGATTACGACTCGGATTGTCAAGTCTTCGAGTGGCAGAAAATCGCATCAGTGATCGAATAGGGATGGGACTCGCGATTTTTTCGGATCTCGTTTGCATTTCGATAGTGAGAGGATTATTCGTAATGCGATCGGATTGCCTGTGTTGTGTTTGTGTATTTATGTGTGTGTGTGTGTGTGTGTGAGTTAATGCATGAGATGTGATTATGTTTGTAAGGTTTTGTCAGGGAAGGTTAGATGAGAAGTAAATCAAAACATTGTGTGTTGTTGTAAACTTGTAAGGTTCCTTATCTAATAAGAACATACTTTTCGAAGATCTTCTATTCAAATAATTATATACAAATAAAATTGAAGAGTCTGTTTGTAATTTCAAAATAACAGTTTTTTACTGACTACATACATAATGAAAGTATATACGGTACTTATAACAAAAAGACAGGTTTTAAATTTTTGTCTGTCTGTCTGTTTGTTCCGGCTCATCTCCAAAAGGGTTGAATCGATATTGACGGGACTTTTATTGGCAGATAACTGCTGTTATACGTCTTTCATGTTGTGCATTCAAACTTATATAAATACAGTATTTATACTGTAAAATCACGTAAGTTAGCGAAATCCGAAAATTTTCGTTTACGGCCTCTTCAAGTGGTCATACTATACTTACATTGACATTTTAATCATCTTAGTCGCTGATAGAATGTTACTTTGTATAGATTATCAATGATTTGTTGAATTAACCTTTCTGTTTATTCAGATTCCAGTAGAAAGTATTCTCTTTTATTTATGCAAATTAATGTCATCCCACAGATTTATGCTTACCCCACGACGTTTACTTGCGTGATAGTGTAAGTCTTGTAATCCGTAGATTAGTGGCTGTTCAACAAACGTATCGGGGGAGCGGTTAGTAAGCCATTCTTATCTTAACCCTTCACGATGACAGTTTAGAACGAATGATAGAGTATAAAGTTTTAAATAAAGAATTTAAGATTTTCTTTTTTTTATATTTAAACTAAAACTATTTTGGAATATTTTTTTTTTATTCTTTAGTCAGTGGCCCGAAAGTATGACTACCAGCCTTACCAAGGGATATCGTATTACCCACCACCAACTGGGTTGTGGAGGTCAGAAAGGCAGTTGCTCCATGTAAAATACTGGTATTCAGCTGCATCCGGTTAGACTGGAAGCCGACCCCAACATAGTTGGGCTAAGGCTAGGCAGATTATGAGGTGTACCTAATACGATGATGATTCAAAACAGTGAAAACAAAGAAATGCTATCTCTTACTATTCTGGGGTTAGTTTGTCAGGATCTAGACCTATTTACTAAAAGTCAGAACAACACAGGCGTCTTATTTATCGAATAAGCCTACTCTTACATAATTCTCTGCCGAGCCTTGTCTCAACCATGTACGGGTCAGTTTCTAGGCTAACCGGATGCATCTGAATTCCAGTATGTTATATGGAGCAACTGCTTATCTGACCTTCACCACCCAGTTCCTGGCTAACACGATACCCCTTGGCAAGATTGGCCTACCTACTCGTAATAAATATATTACTGAAATTATTTCCCTATCACATTAAGCATAGAGCTCAAACCAGCATGCACAAATGTTCACAAACTGCAATTAGCGACATTCGTACTGGAACCGAACGTCAAATTAAAGAAAGTTATTTTCAATTCGGAAATCCTTGCACCGAGTGGTATTCACACAAAAAGTACGGAATTCCGTGGGGCGGAACCACCTGTGCGTAATCCGCATACTTTCACGGCTGTATGGTACAGGCCGGTTTGAAAGTTTGAATTTGTTTTTTTTTTTTGTTTACAGAATACAAACATTTTTTTTCTAATTGGTATGACCAGTTTAAAATAAGACTATGTATAAGTATTTTTTTTTTAGTTTTGTTGGAAATATATCGTATCGTATTCTTTAAATAAGTAGTCAAGATACGACACTAACAAAAACCTAAAATTCTATCACAGTAACAAAATCCGTCATTAGCTAAAAACAAAACACATTCTTTATTCATTCTAAGTTTAAAAAGTAATAATCATTCATCTCACTATTGTATAACCTATCACCAAAAATAAATAAAATCTTCTCCTTCAATAAATTAATAAAAAAATTCACATTACCGTAACACCCTGTATCTCGCAACTCGATCCCGTGGGAGCTTTAGACGCATCATTTCTACCAATATCCCTTAACCAGGAAATAACTGTTTTTGTTGGCGCAGAGAGTAAATCATATGAGTATACTTTTGTGTGAATTGGAACTTGCGGTCTGGTTCGAGAATCAGTCCTCCAAACAAAATTAGGTTCCTGAAATTATTTTAGAATTTCTAGTTGACTGTGATTTCGTTTTGTGATACACGACAATGTATCTACAGTACAGTAAATCTGTCTGTAAAGTAAATGAGATCAATGAACATAAATTGGGCCAAACAGAATATACTTGAACCTAATAAGAAACAATACATTACAAATAATTTAAAAATACCATTAAACACTCAAATTACTATAACCAATAATTACCAGTTCCATAACAATCACCACCCCTCTTATTAGCCACTTGTTGTCTATGGGAATGTTGTCCAAACTTTTTTTTCCATTTCCTGATGCGTGATTTGTACGCTGTCAGCGAAAACATTTGGTTTTCGAACGTCACCTGTTCGCTGGTTCCCACGATTTGGGTCGCATGTGTTCTAATTACAAAATCTGCATAGAATTCGATTATTTGAATATGTCCTTTCATTGTTTTCACGTTTGCATCGATTTGGATTTCGAATTTGAGTCAATGATAGTTCAGGTGTGCACATTATTAAGTCAATAAAATGATTTGTTTTATACATATTTGTAGATATTTGTTACAAACTTCGATAAAATATAACTATAATTATAAAAAGTCCTCAATTAATTTCAAAAAGACAAGATTCCATTTCAAATCACTTTTGAAGCTCTAAATTCTCACCGTAAAGTTTTTGCCATTAAAGGTTTTATAGCCCACAAAATGTATTTAAGTGTTTTTCCAATATTTCAATAAAATAAGTCATAAAACTTAAACAAGGTGGTTTGTTACTGATAAGTGGTGTTAAAACTTAATTTATTACGTTTTCTATGAAGACTTGAAATCATAATTTCTGAAATGTTCACAAGGCTGTTTATTAACAAGCCGCAAACTAAGATAAAAGTTTATTGCTATAGAACTACACTGAAGCCAGAGAAGTCTTTTAGAATATAATCACACCTGTAATCCCGTAGGGTTAGGCAGAGATGTACTTAATAATACACCCACATGTCGCCAGTTGCGAGTCGCACGGGACCGGTCAATGTGGCGACACTTGGGGTAGGACCATGTCCAGCAGTGGACGTCATTCGGCTGAAACGATGGTGATGATGATGATGTCGCCAGTTATATTTAGGTCCCATGTACTACGGGGCGACCTGATTGCCATCAACCGGGCACAAATCCAGACTCCGTGGGAACTTCCTGATGGATTAACTCAATAACAAATTGGTCAGACCTAACTTCTAGAATAGTAATTAATTTACTTAGTTTTCTTCTTAGTGTGTCGTTGGAATCTGTATTAAGTCAGCCCTGGTGGCCTACCATGACGTCTTAAAGCAGGAGTAATTCCAGTGTGGGAAAGAGATGGCGCTAGACGACCTGTATAGCTCTGTCTCTTTAATGCTGGTCTACAAATAAACAAAATAGATGTTAATCGTGATGAGTCCGGGGCCCAACTCTAAGTCCGTCGTCCAAGCAAATAGGCCCGAGTTGGCGTCGCGTTGTGTTTCTGTTCGCCTCTCTCATAGAATGACAGGTCGAGGACCAGCTCACTCCTCCCCTATACCTGAGACGAGGTTTGTCGTAAACAAACCGTCACTGCTGGGGTGATTGTGGAGAATGCAATTGTATCTCCGCACCACAGCCAGAAGTGACGAGGAGGAACACGGTGATTTTAGTCAGTAGGAGTTTGAAAGACCGTTCATCTAGGTACTCATTGAAGACAAGTAAAAAAAATTCCACAAGTAAAAAAAGGGGGCCAACTCTGTATTGGCATCCGTAACCACCTCAACGTCAAAGTTCCATAACCAAAGATAGTTTGACTAAAGAAACTCAGGTACGATATCGGGATGCAATAAATCATTAGCTAGTTCTCAGATAAATTGCACGGTGTGCTGCCAAAATTAGTCGCACTAATTTTCTGGGATAACTAGGTACGGGTTCTAAAGTTGAAGTTTCAAGTCAAGAATTCAAGTCATTTTCGATAGTTATTTTAAAGAGCACGGTGATAAGAAAGGAATCATATTATTCCTTATATTATGCGGTTTTAATGAATTAAAGGTGAAATCTAAACAATGTCTAAATAAAAACGCAGTATTGCATTTTTTGAAATTCTGACAGTACCATAATAATATTTACGCATAGGTGTCGCTTAATGTTAGTGAACACGGCCATAAATTTACGTAGGTTACACGCAAGTGTGTTTAACTCATCACAAATTCTGCGACCTTTTTTATTCCTCGTGTTTTAAGTCGTGTTAGTTCACAAAAATTTCATATTCACTGGAACATCTTACAGAAGATCATAAACTGAACTTTTACAAAACATCTTATTAGTATACCAAAATCCAATTAGTTTGTAACGAACCCAAAAGACAATTGTCCACACTTCATTCGTTGTACAGAGTGACTTCCGTGCCAAGACATCAAAGATGAAAGCACCGGAACACAACCCACCCACATATCCAGGTTTTCCACGACAATTGTACAGAAATATCCAAAAAATTAATTGTTACTAATGTACTTTACTTTCACACGAGACACCGCCAGAAATTACCGTGACACAACTCGTAATGACCAATGTCTCTTTTATCTCAAATTACCAACTTACTTTTACTGACAAAAAACAAAAGAACACTGAAAAAATACCATATGGCTTGGGACATAAGAGTCAATGGTAGAAAAGACTGGCCGCAAATAAAACGTTGTCCGAATTTTGACGTCTCAATACTCATTGACAGCTGCGGTCAGCCATTTTGTTTTTTTGACAGATTTACGATGTCCACCCACATTTGGCATGCGACCAACTTTTTATGGGCATATTACATGGTCATTAATGGTTTTCTATTGTGGATTGTATTGAAATGTCATTATTATATTGCAGAGGAATATTGTGCAAAGGTTGATAGGCGTTTAAATTTCGAATGACGGTTATCTTTGATGTTTTTTTGTTTACGAGTTACTTGTCACGTGCCGAAATGAGCTCAGCTCATTTCTTGGTTCCGGTTCCGTTTTGTGTGATCTCGTAGATGGGATGAGCTGGAAAAATCCAAAGATGAGTGGCCCATATTAGTCCTGGATCGACTCGCCATCGATGAAGCAAGGCCATCGATGAAACAGTAACAGAAGAAAAGGTAGTAGTAAGAAAGATAAGTATTATTACAGTAAAAGTAATCGTTTCATCAATCAAAAATTCTTTCCATCTAGAATTTGCTATTAACCGCCACGGAGTCTGGACTTAAGCCCGCTGGCCTCGCCCTTGGACATGGTACTTAAACATAATTGGCGAAATATGGGTCATGACTTATGAGGATTACAAGCGTGATGTTATGTTAAGTAATTTTTTCCTCGTGTCAAAATTACACCTTAATTTAATACCTATTACTACCTTTAAATACGGAGGCATTACTCAAAGACCGAATCTAATTAAAGCGAAGCCCTAGAAACTATCACTAGGGCAGAGTACTCGCTACTTACCTACTCGTAACTATCCTTACAATAGAAAAAGTTACAATTTCGTTTCCGTCTTTCGTGACTTAACTTCCGTTTGCTTCGAGGCTTCTTAGTAGGGTGACCATTGTGGCTAATAAACTCGGAAGAAGTAAAGATAACTCTTTGACTTTTTACTATCTTTTTTTATTACACAATTCTATCACCCAGCACAGGAGTCAGGGACTTCACACAATTTTTTACCACTTTCTTGTGTAATAAAGATTATGGATTAATGATTACTTGTTGAAGGTGCAATTTCAATTAAGAATCATACTCATAGAAGCCGACATGTGTTAGCCTTGTGGCGTTTGTGAAACGCATGCATGAAATAAATAGTGAATACACAATAATAATAGTAAATACACAATCTGGATGGTATACTTTTCAAGTTTGAACATTTGGATAAGAATTTGGCTACAAACAAGCTCTGAAATGTGCCTTGACCAATTTTACTTTGGCATCCTTTCAAACCACAGGTAGTAACAGAAAATGCATCTGGTTAGACTGCAATCCGAAACACCACAAAAAGAGTTAGGCAGATAGTGAAACCTCACTCTACTACATCACCAACCATCTTAACGTCAGAGACTCGCCTTATTGTATCCAGCATGAACCTAATGTCTGCTTAAAAGAGTGTCCATAGAGTTTCTTGCCCGTTCTTCTCCGTAGAGATCATTCATCATGATCTGCCAAGCCTTTTCCCAACAATGTTGGGGTCGGCTTCCAGTCTAACCGGATGCTGACTACCTAACGACGAGAGATCTACTTTTTGAAATATTTTCAGTGTTTTATGCCTTGTGACTGGGACTGTAGCTACATTTCATTGTTGTTTTTGTTTCGACAATTCAAAAGCCCCTGTTACTAGCCTACTTAAAAAAAAACCTTTGATTTTGATCAGATTCAACGAATGCTGGTACCGTTGCTAAGTAGGTGCTGGGTTTATCTTTTTTTCCATTTCGATAGGTCCCAACGATACGCTAAGAAGATGTATGGTCACCTCACAATCACTGGAGTAGTCACCGCAATAGTATTACATGTCAAACGCAATCCTCTTACCTCCCCCTCTCACCTCCCGCCTCACGTTTGCCCGTCTTTAACCGCCATTTGTAAGGTTTCACGCAAAACTTGAGTTAGTAATGGTGGCCCAAATATTTTTTAAAGATTTAGTGTGTGTATGAACACACACTAAATCTTTAAAAAATATTTAGCTGAAGGATCAATT
Organism: Noctua janthina; assembly: GCA_963576755.1. Lineage (NCBI taxonomy): Eukaryota > Metazoa > Arthropoda > Insecta > Lepidoptera > Noctuidae > Noctua > Noctua janthina. The sequence goes on along the minus strand of OY755069.1, from coordinate 13,198,131 downwards.
ATTGTAATTTTTTCAAATGAATGTTCAATGGTAGAGACTAAGTCCAATGTAGTGATGGAGCTCGTGGCTAAGTAATAAGCCACACGGGTCGATTTTTCAAGGTTAACCAGCGCCCGCCTCGGTTGGTCCGTGGATGGGTGACCATGAGACAAGGAGGATACATGTAATGTATAACGAGTTTACTCTGTGCCTCGGAAATCACTTTAAGCCGTTGGTCCCGGCTGTCATTTGTAGATCTTTGACAGTCTTTGACAGTCAGTGGCCCGAAAGACAACCAGTCATACTCATACCAAGGGATATCGTATTAACCATTACTAACTGGGTTATGGAAGTCAGACAGGCAGTCGCTCCATGTAAATTACTGGTATTCAGCTGCATACAGTTAGACTGGAAGCCAACCCCAATATAGTTGGGAAAAGGCTAGGTAGATGATGTTCAATATAGAGCCTGTTTAATATTCAGAGCTGTCAAGACTTTCTTTTCAAGATACTAAAGACGGAGCCAAATAGAACTGACTGACAAAGTACCTACTGGAAAATGGTTTCTTAAAGAAGATTTGACTTAATTTGTAATGATCTAGTTCTAATATAATAGACCTCGTTGGTCTATTGCTGTGAGCAGGACTGCTGAGCATGAGTTCCTAGGTACGATTCCAAGGTTGGGCAAAGTTTAATTAAGTTTTTCCATAAATTCCATCAAATAATTTCTTAGTAGCTGCTACAGAGTCTGTATTTGTACCCGATTGATGGCAATAGGTTCGCCCTTCATTGAAATGTGGATGTACTGTTAATTACATCTCTGCCTAACCCTTCGGGGATTACAGTCACTGTGCGTATGTAGTTAATTAATTAGGGTTACTTAGTGCATACCGGAACATTTCGCTCACAACTTGCATTTCCTATTCTCATAACTTACGGAACCCACATTTCAGCATATGGGTATTCTCCATGCGTAATGTGACGTCACCTTTACCCCAATGTATATATTTCAGGAACCATTAGACATGTTCAAACACCCTAATGGCGGAACTCACCCCTAACCTCACTTCCACCCTTAAATTCTTCTAGTTTATTAATAAGTTTCAGTTCAATTTCTTCATAAATCACTTGAAAATTAAATTCGTTTGATTTTGGACCTTCTGTTACTTGGTTAGAGTTGAAATTTGCGTGGAGTGTCTTTAAGACAATCGATATGAAAAAAATGAACTTAATTTACAGCAGTAATAAGGCTTAAAATCGTTTATTGTGAATAATATTTTTGATGTAGTATTGTTAAAGGATTTTGATCCGTAATCTAATTCAGTTAGGGTTTAAAATAGTGGGATGTCTCAGGTAAGAAGTGTGTAAAAACACGCATCTGTTTCGAAGACGGTTATGTTGATAAGATTACCAAAACATATTAGGTAATTAAATATTATTATGTTAACAATGCATCATTTTTAGGAAGAAGATAAGATAAACTTTTAGAAGAGGAATTATTTATACCCAACTGAAACATCATTCAGCTTTTTGGATCTATACCTCTTTAAATTTACAAAAACTACTATTTTAATTTTAATTGCAAGAGGAGAGCAAGCCTAATGTGTAATAGTAACATGGTAACACTCTGCGTGCCAATATCCCTTACACCGTGTACCTACTATGTCTAAATTGATCTAGGTCTAGTGGTCGCAAGCGCGACTGCTGAGCATGAGGTTTGATGTTCAGGTCAAGCAAATTATTATTGGGTTTTTGCATCAGAAATTTCTGAGTAGCCGCCACGGAGTCTGGATCTGTGCCCGGTCGATGGCAATAGGCTCGCCCTACATCGGGCTTAAACATTACTGGTGAAATGTGGGTATACTATTAGGTACATCTCTGCCTAAACCTTCGAGGATAACAGGCGTGATGTTCTAATTATGTCTATATTGAGGAAGACTTTATAAATGAACTTCAGTTGGAAGAACAAACATCAATAACAGGTCACCCAACTAGAGGAAATGCAAGTAAGACACTCCGCGGAAGTACAGCGGTAACCCAACACCTCAGGGGACACGTGCTACTTCCTCGCAGGACACTTGACAACTGAGACCACTTCCACTGGTCAAGGGTACTTCACCATAAGTCCGTGGTAAGGTATCTGTGGGGCTAATTGTCTGAACGTATTGTTTAAAGTATTAATGACTCTCTTATGGTCTTTTGGTTGAGTGTTTTTAAGACGAAGTTTTGCTGCAGATCTCTTTTAAATCATACTGCATCTCAGTCTCAAAGCGCATGCGTCGTTGAAGTTCTAACACTACGTAAGTCATTTTAGGCAGTTTTGAAATTTTGATTTTTGATGTCGTTTGCTAGAGGATCGGAAGACGCGTTGTTTCAGCCAATCACAGAAACAAATAACGTCTCTGTCTAATTTGAATTGAACAAAAATTATAAAATGGTATATTTATGCAGTTTTTGCAATCTCCTGTAAAATTGCTATTTATGTACTTACGTATTGTTAGAACTTAACGACAAATTTCACCGTGAATCTGAACGCGATTAGCACGTCTTAATCGTCCTCAAGAGCTGTCTATGTAGAACGAATACCACATAAACTAAATTTTCAGTTCGGAAACGATCCTGGTTGAAACCTCCGAGGTCCTAGATAGTGGTAATATAGCGTTCGAAACGTTTCGTATTTCTACATCAACTGTCAACAGTATTAACATAAGCTTTTCGGGAGCTTATGTCAATTCAATACATTTATGACTTTCTTATTTTTTACTGTTCTGTGATCGTTAGATAGACGATAAAATGTCACTTTGTCCAGGCTATCGGGTCGTTTCTGCGAAATTGATGTTCTTACTGTTCTAAACAGCTTCTGCCCAAAGAATTTGCATATTTTAGTAGTCTCTTATCTTAAATCCATTAAAAATAAAGTTAGTTACCTGTTTTAATGATCACATGGGAATTAATTAATCTGGTTTCCTCACCTAATTGATACCAAAAGATGCCAAAATACCATGGATTTTCTAATTTAAGTGCCATAAAATCATAAGGAATGAACTACCTAATGAAATAAATGTGTATGATTTTACAAACTACATAAGTAGCTATAAAAATCACATAAAATCTTTGTAAAATAAAAAAAGAATCCTACCAAGAAATAGCATAACGCTTTCGTAATAAATGTTGTCTTAAAAGCTGCCATTAAAATTCATTGCAGCTGAACATATTTCCCTTTTTACTGAGTTGCCAGTTGTGTAATTTTAAATTCCCCATAGATTTTCATTTTAAACTGATGGTGTGAGTAGTTAATATAAAAACAGTAGCCATGTTATTATTAACAACATCGACACATCAACATCTCATAGATAGAGTAATTTGTATAGAGCAACAAATTCTATGTTTTTAAATCTTTTAAACTGTATCTACGTATTCTCGAGTATACAGAATAGAGCAGGTCTTCTATTTTTCCATCACAAAAAAAAAACATCCTAACAAGAAACACCGGAATAACTAGGTATAACAGTGATGCGACAAGTACCCATTGAACGAACTGAAACATCCTGAATTAGAGCAAAACCCTTCAAAATTGGCAACACACGTTTTTATAACAAGACAATTCGTAGTCTTCCCGCCATATTATTTCCATACTTACAGACACAACGACAAAGTTACAGAAGTTTTCAAAAACGTAAAATTTTTGCAAAATTGTCCTTATCCACTGGTGATACGGTGAATTTTAGTTTATGTCAGGGAAAAACATAAGTTTGTGATAGTGTTGCGATATCAAAACCGCGAAGACGGGGGCGTAGACGAAATGTGTCAGTTTTATAACCACAGTATAAAGGGAAGTTGGAATAATACTGGCCTGAATATACTTCATTTTGTTTTATTCTTTATTCAAAAAACCGTACTACATAGTATAAAATTCGAATCGGTCTGAGCAGTTAAAAAAAGGGATTTCATAATCTTTTAAATTCTCGCATTTTCAACGGACAACGGTTCATTTTCATATAAGATCGAAATGGTCTGAAAACTAGAGCTCTATGCAGAGCTAGATTCACTGGGCTCGTCCATAGACTAAAATTATACTGTAAAGTAAGATTTTTGTGCTCAGTAGTAAAGGCAGAATCTTGCAGTGCTGAAACTACATAAGTAGGTATTACACTGTACTCTGATTTGCTCGACCGATTTTACTTAAAAGTTACATCAGCTAAAAAGTGCTTTTCAAGCCTAGCAAAGCGTCTGCGTTAAATCGAGTTACATGCGCAATATATCGTGTTCCGCGCTCAATGTAGCGGAACGCATCAAATCCATACTTGTAATGGGGCTGCGTTCCATTTTTAAACTTATTACGATTTATTGCTTTTTATTTGCACGGTTTCTGAATTCAAATATTTTTGTCTCCCCCTACCGTGGAGAATTGGCGGGATTTTAGCAGATTTATTAAAAAAAAAGAATGTCGTTCTTGGCTTTGTCCACCATGTCCGGTAGAAACTGGTATTTTATCATATTTTGGTATATTTTTCGTTTCTAATATTACTTGGTTAGGACGGTACCGCTACCGATTTCTTCGATATCGTGGATCAAATTCTTGAAATATTTTATAAGAGTGTGCCTGATGTTATTCGCCATTTATATCAACACCACCAATATGACTCGCTTCATAATGATTCATAGTTAGTCTACTTCTAGGAATCGAAATCAAAATTCAGGCCAGCTGCTTTCTAAATAACCCAAATACAGACAGCCAGACACAATTCACTTAATATTCAACGAAGACGGTGCCTGAAACACGCCACAAACTGCAGTAGCCGAAAACTTGCGATAAGATTACCCGTATCTTAAAACATTCACTAAGAAAATAGCACTAAAGTTCAGATTTCTGACAGCCGGTATCAGTACTCGGTATCCATTAACTCCGGTCAGAAGTCATGGACGAAAGTTCTGGCAGTTGCGCGGTTTATTTTTAAATTTAGAATGAATGAGTGATGTTTTGCCAGTGTCTTTTTATCAATGGGTCGGCTGATTTTTTTTTTTTTTAATTGCTAAAGGAAGAAAATAAAACAAAAATGTTTTAAAATTGTTCTTAATAATTTATTTGAATAATAAAAATAATATGATTTCCTTTGTGCTTTTAGTTGAGTATAAAGCTTAAAGGTTCTGATTTTGTTGCTATTTTCTAAACATTTTTTGTAATTGTAACCAACTAACGGCAAATAGGTAAGTAGTAAGATATTGGAATCTATTTGATAGCACAAACAAAATAATCATCAACCAATCTGACAACATTACAAGACGGCGGTGACAAACTGTCTGTGACTTTATTTCCTGTGTTCTTTTGTTTTGGCAATCTACGACAAGTCCAATCAGAAATAGACAGCGACACACTCTTTTGCTTTCACGATAGCTATCTTTGAGCTCTTTCTAATACACTGTGTTAATGATCGTGACAGAAACTTATTCCATGAATTTAGTACTTACATAAATCTGCTTCAGCGTACCGGTAATTTATTTGTGCCATACATTTTGAAGGTGTAAAAGGTAATATTTCATTTCTACAGTTTTCGTGTCAATCTTCCCCAAAGCCTATTGAAATCCACAGTTGGACATGGGCTTCTTTAAAACTTCACCACAACACCGTGTCCTCCGATGACTTCAATGTCGCTTACACCGTATATTTTCTTCCTAAAATCTTCCCAAAACCCGTATCTCCAGAAATACATAGCCCCCATATGTATAAAGTCACGGAGCGAACATTATCCGCTCGGTTTCCTAAAACCCGAAGTTTATTTTCCTCGTAGGATAAGATGTCCCATTAATAGCACTTCGGCCACCTATCTGAAGCTGAAAGATCTCTTACAGTTTAATGGGAGATATATTTTTTGTGCATGGGAGGGGTTAAAGGTGACGGACCAATGGCGGCGCGTGACGTCATGTAGATAAAGAACTGAGATAGAGTGGGATGAGAGATATTCTATTCTTGGAGCGTCTGCTGAAGTACAGGCGTGGGGAAATTGATTGAGTATTTGGGGAATATAAGTACTAGGATTAAAGAAAATGTGAATTTAGCGGTTGCTTGATAGGTACTAAGATAGCGCTTGTTTCCGAAGGCTTGGGCAGAAGTGTACCCATCGCATACTAAGAGATAATTATTTAAACTACAGACCTATCTTAACTGATCTGAAAAGGTGGATAAAGTATTTGTAAGGAAAGGATTTTTATCTTATAATTATCTTGGTTGTTTCGTATGTTCCGCAGTGTTTTTTGAGGATCGTTTCAAGAATTGACTTATTACTCTATAAACGAAAATAAACTCGTAAAAATATCTTAGAGTATTATTCTTCCTCTAAGATATTTGAGATGCTCTGGCGCAGTTTGGAAGAGTCTTATACCCAGCTGTGGGCTGTCGACAGGACGTGATTGAAGATATTGGCCGGATATGAAGTGAGTTTTTAGTCTGCCTGCAATATAATAGTAAAGTTCAACGAACACTTTTGCATGCGACAGTACTACTTGGGTTTATTCTCGTCGACTGCACGTGAACGCTGAACGTTGGAGTCGGTATAGGTAGTTACTGTCAGACTTTATGTTTTGCTTATAGCATATACAATATACATAGGTATCACAGGTATATAATGCCATGACGTTATATCAAGAAGGAAATTCGCCGTGACAATGGTATAAAGCACCTAAGATTCTGATCCCGATTTTTTTTAGATCTAGGTTTAATTTGCTAGGTTAAAGTAGCTTTTCGGCTTTTTCTTTACTGGTCTACTTAACATTGAAACTATATCATTTTATGTCTTTTTTCTAACATGAAACTTGTGTTTGGGTAATAATAGGTACCTAAGTTTACGGCCTATTAACCGGTGTGTTTATCATTTTGGGAATTATTTGATTTTGTTTTAATTGTATTGTATTTGAATTTGTATTGTGTTTTAGTTGAATTTTAATTGTATTTGTGTTAAGTCTATTTGTATTGTATTTTCATCTAAATTGTAATGTTTTATTTGAGTTATTATATTGAGATAAATGGCAATGGGTGTAAATTAGCTGAATAAAAACTCCTAGTCTATAAAATTAAACTTATTTGCAAAAGTAAATCATCTAAAACCCTACATCAGAACGTAACGTGATAAAAGACTATTTCTTGACAACCCAACCAAACGTCAATCTTCAACGATGAAAAATAAAAACCAATAATAAACCTCAATTGTTTTTTTTTCCAAATCTAAATCCGTGCACACTCATTTCGAATATTTCACCAAAAAATCTGTCCCCAGCGGGCCATATTTAGTAGTTCAAACGCTTATAGGCGACACTTCATTTACGCATCACAGTCAACTGGCAACGAACTCCCCGCAATATTTACTGTCGAACAAATCACTGAGAACCGAAAATAAATAAAATACGCATAGAAAAAACTGAAAAAACTCATTCCGTACAATTAAAAAAAGCTCACATTTGTTTAGATTTCCATAAATACTCTACGGTCGACTAAAGTTTTTGAGATACATCTTCCTGAATGGTTTTTTAGTGTCGACCGGGGTGTTTCGTGTTCGTGACGAAAGTGTCGTTAGTCGAAAGTTGAAGCGATTTTTTTTCGCTTCGGATTTCTATGTTGTTTTCATCGAATAATCTTATAAAAGTAATGGTTACGTAGGTCCTAAATATGGGCGATTCAAATGCTCTATAAATGTGAATAAAATAGATAGAATATAATAGAATTTTGTCTTTATTCCATAACCATGACTCAAAAACTGTTAGCAAAACTTACGACTATGATAGTAAGCACTAGGTATATAAAACTCTTCTAGTCTGTTCATAATTCTTTGTTTTTGTTTTCTGGGGTACAATTCATAAATTATAATATGGAAAATCGAAGTTACTTCTGTACAAAACTGATAATAAAATAACCTACTTAGGTATATTTAGACTTAATATAACATTCGGGTATATATATCCTTCAGATAAGTACTTATCTTATCGTCTTTCCTAAAATTATACCAAATTTTAAAAACATCTTATCTCGTTAACTACATCAAAATATGATTTTAGAGTACCTACCATCTCCATATTTTTTACGACTTTTACAAGAACTGTCGCTATCGAAAACGCCCGGGTCTGTCCACATATCCACCTCATTGTATTTATTTGGGTTTCAAATCCTCGCCACAGTTTCTGTCGACATAAATCGTGCGCGCGACATTTCCGACAAATACGCGCTTTGCCGTGCTAACGACGTTTTGTTCACGATTGTACTTCATTCTTTTGGCTAGATAATTAAATGTTTAAAATTGGTTTGTATGCGATTGTACTTTCTTGAAGTGGCTTTTGGAAAAACTACTGTCATCATGTGAAACTCACAATATTTATGATTGACAAGCTGTTGCGCGCGACTTCGTTCGCGTGGGCGGTGTTTTCGCTGAATAAAAAACAGCCTATGTGGTATTCCAGCCTATAATCCATGTCCGTGCCTTTCATCCAGATCCGTTCAGCCGTTCTGTCGTGATTGAGTAACAAACATCTATCCATCCATTCAAACTTTCACATTTATAATAATAGTAGGAAGATAGGTTCTGCCCGGGATTTCGTCAACGTCATAGAAACATATTATTCTGTCATAACATAACATAACATAATCAACCTGTAATGTTCCCACTGCTGGGACACAGTCATATTATTCTATGTCACTCGTTAATAATATTGTATTGTATCAGTGAATGTTTTTTTTGTAAATTGAATAAGTAGTTTCGTATATTACCTCCTACATCCACACTTACAAAAACCTTTCTACAAAATCAGTATAGATTAGATATAGTCAGAAATATGCCTTAACTTACATACCTTCTCAAGTACTGAAGATGAAAGTAAGCAAGAAGGAGCGCTGAATAAAATTATCAAAATGAATTTGAATCGGTGAAAATCGTTGAAATATCGATGGTTCCGTATTCGAAAATAGCTTTGCAAAATGACAATAACTAGGTCTGAAGGTGTTACATGTCTGACTCAAGGTAGCGCTGGACACATTACAATGGCTTGCCTGGCCTGTGCCGCCATTGAGGGCTTGACAGTCCAGCAGTGTGGAGAAAATTGAACGGAAGGCGGGCTTGGAGAACCAATGAGTTTAAAATAGGAACCTATGAACGTAGCTAGTGATGTCACTAATGCCATTTTATGCTTTATTACACACACTAGCTTTGTCCCGGGACTTCACTCGCGTGGTCTTTATAAATGATTACCGATAAATTGCCCTGTATTATATTGATGCAAAGTTTCATAAAAAACCTTGTAGTGGTTCATCCATCCATCCTCACAAACTTTCGGGTTTAGGATTCAGAGGAATAAAAATCTTGAATTTTGTAACAGCCAGCGATAACAGGTCTATTTTTAAAATGTCATGAGAATGTGTCATTGTCTACACTTCTTTATTTTTTTAATCACCCGGGGTCAATCTAACAATAAGAAAATCCTATTCAAATCTAACGGACTTATAGGCAATTAATCATTTCTACTGCATACTATAAAAACGAAACAAACCGGAAGGTCGAGTCCACAATGGTCAACAAGTGGACGCGGTTCTCAAGGGCCCCTTATCAATATTCAAGAAATTCTACTTTTTCTATTCACGCATAAATTTCGCCGCGACCATTATCCGCGAATTCGGACATGCAAGAACATTAATTATAAATCCTTCGCGAATGACTAGAGGTCACGTTCGATGCGTGAGAATGCGTTCGACCCTATTTGAATATGCCCTTCAGTGAAAGAAAACATGGCATTGTGAGCCATCGGTCAGCCATTGTAACGCATTGCAGTGTCATCGTATTATTATTCAAATTTAAGCAGGTGATGCAAACAGAACTGACCTATGGCTATTTTTTTTTTTATTGCAGTAAATTTTTATTTACAATACGCAATTATTGGGTTGCGTGAATTTGAATTTTGATTTTATAACAATTTTAAAAATGGAATTTGCGAAAATTCCGAATTTGATATTGTTCTCCTTTTGGTATTTTCGGAAGTAATACGAATAATTATTGGCTTGAAGACTATCGTGTCTATATCTATGAATGACTCTGAAATTGAAAAATAAAACCAGTTTGCACTATAACTTAAATAATTTTCAATGGTGGTCCTATGGACAAAGTTGTTCAGTTTGATGGTCTGAATCACACCCTGAGAGATGACCACACCTTTCTGGTACACGGTGTATTCAGGGTGGAAGGGACACCAACTCTAAAATGATTACCGTATTCAGTACATCATTCTGAACGCACATAAAATTTATCATCGGTTATTAAAAAAAAAAGCTGTTTCCTACAAAACTGCAATACCAACCTACACGGTCAAAATGTATTGAATAGCTGATTTTTTATTAAATTACCAATGAAAAATTTCTATCTGGTTTTGTGTAAAATTTCAAAATGGTGTACTGAATACGTGTTAACCGTTTTAGCGTCGGTGTTATCCACCCTGTACAGATTTAGTGCCAAACTTACATAATTAAACAAATACACTGTCTGTATTTAGTAAATCATCATGTAAAACATTACACAAATGCCGAGAAGATATCAAAATTCAATATATTTCCAGCTTTCACTCCTCAATTTATTGAACACCACAAAAATCTCATATCGCAAACATAATTCATCAAATCTACTCCAAGTCCGGTACTTATTATCCCCGCCCCTGTTTAACAAAGATTTGGGAAAAAAATGGGAATATTCTGCTATCGGACTGGTGATCAATCAATGTGGATTACCGGACGATCGCTATTTTAATCATTATACCCTCGAGTATTCAAGTGGAGCTTGGAATATGAACACGTTGTGGCCTGAATATTGTTGTGGTTTCTTTTGATTTTAGTTGACTGTATTGCGAAGTAAGTAAAGTATTACTAACATAGTTTTAAGGTTCTATTTAGTAACACAAAAAAGTGTAAGGGCCCAAAGTTGGGAATAAATTAATGTTATGTTATTGTGAATTAATCGGGGTTGATATATTTCGATTAGTTTTCGGTATTGATTGAATCATTTACGTTTCATTTGTGTACCTTTTTAGCTGTTGCAGCCTTTGCATTCATGATGCGTATGTCACTCTTGGGATTCTATATTTTTGCTTTGTAATCCTACTTACAAAATTCATCATTTGCCTAGTCTTTTCCCAACTATTTTGTGGTTGACATCCAGTATAACCGGATGCAGCTGAATACCAGTATTTTACATGGACTGACTGCCTATGTGACTTCCATAACCGAATTAGTACAGGGCAGTAGCGAAGGGTCTATTCTTTTAAGAGGTAAACCAGAGTACATAATTTTCTTTAATTTGATAGTATTATTTTTCTATAGAATAATGACTGTGCCATTTCTCAAAGGGAAGCCAGTAGGAATTGAGTTGTATGGAACCTTCGCCACTGGTTTAGGGTAATACGACACCCCTTGATAAGACTCGATGTTAGATTTACAAAGTTTTGTCTTTAATCCTGTACACTACGAATCTACAACAGTTTTGATTTCTGTGTCGTGTTACTGAATGACCTTGTAAGATTCTCTTGCTGCTCAAATAGTTAGAATAACTGCTTCATTTGTTGTTCGTCCATGAAGATTTTAAAAGTTATAAGCTTAGTATCTGTGGTCACGTTATGTTGGTTTGCATTTTTGTGTTTCGCTCTCATTTCTATGCTCAGGCCCGGAGACGTGAGTAGAGGAGATAGATGTGCTGCAAACCACCAATAGAATTTCGTTATTCACACATCTCGTCTCTGCTTAGCTTTAGTGGAAACGGTTGAGCAGAGAGGAGAGATGTCTCATATTTGTTAGCCCCACCTCCACACTCGGCACATGAGCGCACAGCAGAGGCAAGAAGAGACGTGAGTGGCGTGCGGTGAGCGGTGTACTGCGATAGCTAAATTGGGCTTGAGTAGCCTGTTTACACATCTCTGCTCCAGTCTAGCCAGTAGGTGCCTCCGCACAGCGTCGGTGGATACACCCTAGCTCCTAAGCATCGCCTCTTCGCTTCGCACATCTGCATTTTGGTGGAGTCTGGGCCTAAAGCAAAGATCACACAAGTATAGTTTACTGGCTTTTTTGGAATCTTCTTCAAGATTATAACTGTATAACAACTCCCGATAAACTCCTCTCTATCAAGAACACCTACTTCCTATTTTTTATAAGCATCATTCTTCTTACCATACTGAAGGGGAGTGTTTAGCTCTGGTTTAAGCGTCAGGGATAAAATTTTACGAGTTCTACGAGGGAAGGAATCAGTCAAGCGCAGGATTGTGTCCATTATAGAGATTGGATGGACGGTATTTTTGACGTCAAGTTATGACTTTTTAGCATACGTGCTCGGATATGTTATCTTGAAATAAAGAGCTGTATGTGTATAAAGAAAAAATTAAGTGTATCTGAATACTATCCAGCTAACAAAAGTCCAAGAGCATTTAATAAAAATTAAAAATATTTTGTTTCTAATAAACCTTCATGACAACCATATTCTTTTTTTTTTGTCTTTTAATATGACGTACAGTATAAACAGTTCTACCATAGACAATGGACTCGAACCCTCTTCCTTGCAGTCAAAGGGTTGTCCGTTGATCCATTGAGCCGGCCTCCTATCGCGATAGCGTGAAGATAACACATGCCATATTTATGCCACATTAATGCCACTTACGCAGTTTGGTGGATTTTACGCCAGTTGCCAGAAGGTCGTCAGTTTTTATGGCATAGATTAGTATATAAGCTATATCAATACTTTATGGTAAAAATTGATTTTGAAAAGCTATTCAGAAATTACAGCGTGAAAACTGCATAAGAATTTGAATTTCATGATTGCTCATTTTTTTAATTGAAATTATATTTTCCATCAAGAAATTTCTCAGTAGCAGCCACGGATATCTGGATTTGTGCTCGGTTGATGGCAATAGGCTCCCCACTATTATTTGCATGTGACTTACCAGCACTACACCTCAGCCTAACCCTTCGGGAATTACAGGCGTGATATTATGTTATGTAAATATTTCTGATTCAAACAAACATTTATAGACCGACCGCTTTAATGAGTCCTCCGCCTAGCCCCATCAAAGGGACATTAAGCGTTCACAAAGTTCTACCAATATCCCACAGGTTATTTGGTTTAAAATAACCATAATCCACGTAAGTATTACGATACTAATTTAACCAATACCTAATGAACCTGCAAAATATTCAATTTAAATTCATATCTTCGCGAGGACTCATTAAAGCGGTCAGTCTTTAAGTAAACATACTAGGAATAACTTACAATTTTATTCATGTGGAAATGAAATGAAATTGTATAAAATGCACATAGAGGAAGTATTAGTGGTATTCGATGGGAGGACCTACACGATTTATATTTTGATATCCATACCCGGTCCGAGGGCTAGCCACCGCGATTACTATCCAACGGAGTTGACCAATCGAAACTGTGGAATGGACTTTTATTTAAATCAAATAGAAGTATTTTTTTGACTTTGGAACGCGTTTTGTTTTATTCTGAAATAGTATTGTAATGAAATATTTTTGCCTACATAATCAATTTTATTTTGGTTTTTTGGTTTGTTATCAGACAGAATTCAGTATGACTATGGTCTTCTAAATAATTTTGCTGCCTTCTCAATCACAAAACACAACATAACACCTGTAATCGAGGGTTAGACAAAGGACCAGATATGTTTGTTCATCATTTCTTTCTTTCCTTTATTTGATTAGATTAGGTTTTACCAAATTCGACATGAATTCTGTATCTGGTATTTCTTGTTATTATTCAAAACAGACAAACAAAAAAATAAAGTGAAAGAATCTACCGCCATCTTAACCCTCAACTACCGCGTATGTCCAAGATATTTTACAGTGCAATTTTATTTATAGCAAAATTATACGGTGGCTATGTCCGTGAGAAACGTACAGCGGGGACATTGGGGAAGTCGGACAACGGCTTATTCTTATAGATTTTAGGACATTTGAATAATGCACCCGATAGTTTGAAAAAACAGGGAGATTCGCTATGATAGGGAATTTTTTTTTGGCTTCGTTGTAATGTCGTCTATGGTGGAAAAAAGATCGTAAGCGTCATTTAAATCCAACATCTCATACAATATTTGAAGCTTTTAATTAGTGTAGGTAAACAATCTGTTTATCAAAGAAAATTACAACAATATGTTTTATTATCAGAAGTGCGTTTGGGGCTTTCCCAAAAATAGAGATGTCTGTAGGTACCTACACGTCAAAGTCATGCAGAAGATGAGACTTACCGCTAATTTTAAAAAGAAAAGGGATTATTAATGATATTGCCTTTATTTATTTAAGAAGGCCTAGACAAGTTGCAATCGTTTTCAAAGCGATTGCAACTTATTAACATTATTTCTACAGGATTGTCAAAAGTTTTTCAGGACCTGCCCCCGTATTCACAAATGCTTCGATTCGATTTCGATTCGACAAGTCGTAGGTCCATCTTCTTTGGCAAAACGAAAATGAGCGAGATAGACATACGTCATTCCGAATCGAAATCGAATTAAAGCGGTTGTGAATGACTGATATCAATTCAATAGATTTTTGTCTTATCCATCATTATAATCGCTGATGTCTGATTTGTTTAGGCTCTCAAAATCAAAGGTATCCGTCCAAAGTATGTCTTCTAATAAGCGTTCTTTGAACAATTTTCTAAAGAAAGCGCAAGTCTTATGCATGGCATACCTCTATGATGTATAGGTACTAAGAGGGTCGGCTATGTAAATATTAATCTCGTAAATTTTATGTCAATAGTTTCCCTCCAACCCTCTTTGATGGATAGGGGTACGATATTGATGTAATATATAATAATATTTGCACTAAAATGCCTCATTTTGGGGTTAATATATTCATCGTGGTGCTTTACGAGTTTTTGACGAAAATTGGTAAGTCAACGGTGTGTTGTGTTTGGATTCCGTTTTTGGGAAGAAAGATGAAGAAAGACAGTACCTTTTTGTATAGAAATGATGTGGAGTGAATTCTTACAAGCTCATTTAAAAGAAAAAGAACTCGAACCTAAAATAAATTGAAACAATCCTTCACTATTATTACAGAAAGAAAAAATAGAGCATAAAATAAAATAGAACAGAAATATTACGTAAATGTCCAAGAAAAAATTATAGTGCGTTTAGCTCTATTCTATTTTATTTTCATTCTTACATAATACCTGAAGTTTAGGAATGGAATGGCATGTGCCTTCAAAGCAAGGTTATCCCTACCATGAGTTATCCACAATATACAACATGGCCATAAAAGTAAGAAATTATTTTTATTTAATCTTATAGTTAAACATTTCTGACATCATGACCGGTAAGCATTTTTTTTTTAAATAGAAATCGCCGTAAATATTTAATCCATGGACTCACATCTAAGAAAAGAACACAAAAAATGTTTTCACAGCCACTCACTGTGAATAGCTTACCAATTTGCCTATCTTTTGAAATCTTTTTTGATAAAAAAAAAATATGGAGTGACCACTAACAAGCTCTATTTAAAAGAGAGCATCTCACGCCCTGAGAATTTTGAAACAATTTCCCTATTTTTACTTGTTTTTTTTTTTTAATTCCTTGACCAGGGGGCAGAAAAAAATGTGCCAGCTGTGAACGTGTTTCTGTTGGGTAAGTGCTAATATTTTGATGATAAATCAAAATTGTGTTATAATATTATAATTTAACATTAAAGAATACTAGGTACTTAAAACATTTTTGTAATTTTTTTTTCGTTCTGGTATTTCCAACTGTTCTTTAACATCGTTTAGTTCCTTAGGCAGGATTTTAAAATGAAGTATTATTACAAATAATCGTCTCTTGCGTTTCCATTGATTTGCTTGTCTAATAACTTCAATAAGTGCAAAGGATGCTTCGTATTTTTGAACGTGACCCTACCTAGCTCTAATCCAAAATTCAATAAACATTCCCCAATCGCCGCCAAACTTGCAATTTTAAAAGATAACGATCTTATGTTCAAATTCGAAAGCAAAACACGTCGGCATAATAAAGACGGTGCAGACGACCGCACAAAAGTGCAGGCATGCATTGTCCGAACTCCTTGCATAAACTTGGCACAAAATATAATTGCCTTGGCCCCCTCGGCCATTCACGCATTACGGGATTTAAAAAAAAGTGTATAGGAAAAAAGTTGAGACGACATTTCGTATTCAAAACATATGTCATTTTCTGTATCGATATGCCCATTGTTGAATCTGGACGATCCTTATTAGCGATACCGTGAAGTCGCCGACGTTTCCCATGACGGCTAAATTTTATATTCGAATTATTTTTACGATTTACGGATTTCTGGATGACATATCGCACCTTCGGTGCAACAAAGTCACAACAGCTCATTTTTTAATTTTACAGGAGAAGACTTTTAATTTTTTTTTCGCAGGTATTACCTCATTTCAGGATAACTATTTATAGTAGGTTTGAAATCTTTATAATATTAATTGTTTATTTAGTTTGCTATAGTTTTACGTAAAAATATTATATTTCGTTATCAAAAAATCCTAATAAAAGACATAACAAAAAAAAGTGTCCTGAAATATTACTTTGTTGCACCAGGAGTTATTTAGTTTTATGACTACATAGGGTAAGATTTTAAATGAAAGAAAGTGTCTTAATCAAACATAATCGTATATTTTCTTCTCTAAAAATCAACTACTAATAAAAAGGTAACTCAAAACAATTAAATTCTTATAACTACAACATTATTTGGCATCATTTTCATACTTTGAGTTATAATCAAATTCTAGGAAAAGCAGACTTACATAATACTCAGTCTTTTAACCTTAGGAACTTACGAACAGTCTCATAATGAGTCTTATAAAAGGTTTCATAATAATCTTCAAACTTATAAACAATAAAATTCTTAGAAAAATAAAAAAAAATAAAGGAAAGTTTTTATAAAAAAAAGGTACATCAAAATCAACTTCACTTTTTGTTGTCATTATAGCATACAGCAAACGATATTAAGAAACAATAAGTAGTAAAACAAAAAAGCAATGTTCTTATTATTACTTAATTTTTAAAATCAAAAAAATATCAAAAAGCTTAATAATGTAAATAATTATTAATCAAATAAACTGTTAAACGTGTTTTCATAATATTTTGGAACTATATTAGCAGTTATAGTTGTCGAATATCTTGCTTTTTATTGTTCGCAATTGGCAACTTACGAGCTGTATGCCGCACTCAAATAAATATCTGCGATATTTTTTTTTCCTGCACGACTAATTTTAATTTTAGCTTCTTTCCAATGTTCAGTTTTATACGTGGTTTTGTACAAATAAGTATCAGAATCTTTAATGAATTTCACGACTTTGACATCAGAAATTCTGATTGTTTCGCCATCAATATTCTTGCCAGTGTTCAAGTTAATATCGTTAGAAAGTAACTTTAAATCATAGAAACTATCGAAACTCATTTCATTAACAGTGAAACTGTTACCGGTCTTTTTGGCATTACGGATTAGAGCCACATATTGATCTGGGGTGTAAATTGGTCCAGACTTTTTTGCTCGACGAATATTTTTCTCTATTACCGAGTGGACGCTATCCGCTTCGTTTTGCGTGTGTCCACGAATTAGGAACTTGTGTGTAATGGATCTAATTGACAAGGTTGAAAAGGCATAATAATACAAACTAAGAATGAATTTGTTTTTTTGTTGGCCACAACAGTTATCCGAGAAAAAAGTTATGTCTGAATTTGGTTTAGTCGAAGAACATTCTTTTAAAAAATTGTACAAACAAGAACCTATTTCATTGGCTCCTCGTTTACCCAGACCCTCATGCCAAAAGAAACAGAATGTTTTCTCATCCTTAATATTTGATACTGTGAAGTTATAACAATTAAGTTTACTTTTATAAAAAAATGCCGACGATTGACCTATAGGACAAGGCAATACGGCTTGAAGATCGAATATAGCCACAATGCTGTTGCTATCAGGCTTTTTACACTCGTCTACATCTTGTTTTTTTTCTATTCTACTAAGACTCTTTTCCTCTTGATGTAGATTATAGCTGGACCTCAACGGTTCTTTATCTACAGCATTCTTAAAGGCCTCACATACGTCACATTGGTCTTTACGAGGAATAAAAAAGCTGATATTAAATTGGGTATTGAAAATCCGATGGTATGCGTCGTAATTTGCTGGTTCCTTGTTGTCAGATATACGTTTTTGACTATAGTTACGGTGTAGTTCGGCTACAGTCAAACCTCCATCTATATACTCTCTTGATGAATTGGCTCTGATGTAGTGGCTTTCCATTCTAGGAATCGAATTAATGTGGTCACGTACAGATTGTATTATTTCAGCATCCAGCTTCGACTGTTTTCCGTGCTTACCGCGTTTATCTGTTGGTATTACACTTATGCTTGCAAATTTATTTTCAGTTACAGTACGTAGTGGTTTATTACTTATAGCCAATGTATTCAATAGGAACGTTTTACAAACCCTTATTTCACTACCTTTATTTACAAGAAAGTAGGATGTGTTTGGTTTTCTACATTTTCTATTCACGTCTCCACCTTTTTGAATCTTGATGGTACGGAATTCGGGTTCAACTTGCTTTACACAAGAAGCAAGGAAGTCACGCTGTCTTTGAAAAGAATTAAGGCCCCAGTATGTCTTAAATATTACATTCCTATCGTCTGTGGAAAACTTATTTGAACAAGACAATCGGCAGGTACTCGTACAAGGTGGACGAATACTTTTTTCCGGCATGGCTTTACCTCTAGTTGATGTATATGCTTGACCAGTGTTTTTTAAATACTTTCTCTGGTTTTTTTGCCATTGACTTGGGTTTCTGGTTCTTTTTTTAGACTTAGTTACAATACTTGCTTGTCCAGTACTTGGTTGAATATTCTCAGAGGCTGCATTATGATGTACAATTGACACATTAGAAACACGTTTGGAGCGAGATGTAGATTTAGAGTGCTTGGAACGACTGCCAGAGCTAGATGAACTTGAGCTGGATGATCCGCTACTTGAGCTGGAGGAGTCGCTGCTAGAGGTGGAGGAATCACTGCTAGAGCTGGATGTTCTACGGATTGGCTGAAAAACTTTCTTTTGTAGCTTTTTTTGCGGTGGTTCATATTCAGATCCATCACTCACGGAAAAATCTTCATTATTGTCTGAGTTCATTTCATTGGCATTCGAGATGGTGTCTTGCCTTAGCATAGTTTTTGCTAAGGTGTTTTCTGGCACTATATCTGTGATAATAACATTGGAAGAAACTATTTCTTCATCATCTGAAAGGTTAAATCTTTCGCTATCTGTAGTAATGACTGCATTTTCAATATCTTTCGTTGCGACATTCTCTATTACGGTATTTAGTAAAATTGAATCAGCGTTTACTTCTTGTATTAAAACTGTGTCCACGTCATTATCACATATTGTGCTTCTGTCAGTAGCTGAGAGTTCATTTTTTGTATCATAAGAAGTACTGGTGATATTATTTATTGAAAAACGAGATGATTCTAAATTAGAATCATGATTATTGTCCTGATCTTCCGGATGAAAGTTCGCTTTCAATGCGGTTTCAACTAATGTACTGTTTTCCTTTAAATTATTGTATTGAAAGGGAACCATAGAAAGAATTTTTTTACTTCGGGAACCCATTGCTCTCTGAAATAAAAATATAAATAAATCAGATTTACAATTTCTTTTTTTATTGCAAAGGCACGCGCCTGAAGTGAGAAACAACAGTAGGGAAATCATGAAAGGTTCATTAATTAGATTAACTAAAATTTAAGACAAACTGTTTCGGTCCTCAGCGTTGAGCGTCGGCCATCTTCAATGGATTTTCAACTTTATGTTCTAGGGCATAAAGTTGAAAATCCATTGGGGACATACTAGTTTCGGCGACGAGCTCGTCGTACAGTCTTTCAGAGAATAGCATTGCTGGTCTTCGCTATCGTCATCAAAGTAGCATTTAAATAAAAACAATGTGGTTTATCTTACATTTAGGTGCAACTTTGACAAAAAAAAATAATAAGTAAATGATTACGGGGTAACAAAGTCTCAATTTTGTTTTTAAACTAAACAGCTAGCACTTATGATACAAAAAATGGAATTAAAAAGTCACAAATCCTTTCATTATCACGTTCTAAATACTAATATTGGACCTTTACAGCATTTTTATACTTAAAGACTTTATAGATCCAATAGAATAGTTGAAAAAATAGTATTAATGGACCTATAAAAACACTTTTTAGTTAGTGACTTTGTAGTTCCAATTTGTGTAGTTAAATATAATAATGTTGGATCAACAAAAACGCTTTTATAACAAATGCCTTTGTAGCTTCAAATTTTTTGTAATATATAAAAAAGAATTGAGGTCTTAAAAATAAATACGTTTTTGTCGCTTCAATAAGTGCGAATAAAAATGGTCATAAATACCTTTGTGTGGCTGTAGCTCCAACGTACGTCAAACACTTGCGGGCGCGGGGGCACTACTGTCCAATGAAACGTTGTCGGCCCAAAACGCATGGAAAAACCGCCAATAACCACAAAGGCACCTGCGCCATCTAGTGGAATTTTGAGAGACTTTCGCGGATGTTTTTGTTGCCCCAAGTATAGGCATGGTTCAGAAACAATTTGGCATACTTAGTTCGATTTTGCAGTTTTGGCTACTTGTGACTTTGTTGCACCGAAGGTGCGATATCTTCATTGTTGTTAGTTCGGAAGCGATGCGGATTAGTTCCGTGTATGCAACGATGCATGTTTATTATTTAGAAAAATACAGTTTTGAATTAAGGGAAGTGTGAATTTGGGAATTTGCGTATGTTGACCCATTTATATCTTGTGTCCGAGTGACATTCTTTTATTGGTTCCGACAGATGCGGGAATTTAAGAAAGAATTTTATGACAAATTGCTAGGACTGATTTGATATGGATGCTAAAGATGGGGATCACAATATTTCGTACCACGATAATAACAATGATCGAATTTACCAGTTTCTTAGTCGTACAATAATTTGAAAAAAGCTGCATAAAAGTTATACGGCTCTACATCCAAAAACATACATCTGAAACAAATATTCCGCTTTTCAAAAACACAATATGTTAACACATACAAAAACCGCGTGTGGGTAAAAACGACCCCATCAGTTAATAATCCTCATCGATATGGCTCTGATTACGTCGACAACAAAAGTCTAGATGTGCCTGATAACCCTGCACTGGGGTGCATTACACCCCCAGGGTGAAGTAGGGTTGAACGTAGAATTTATGTACCTATTGCATTTTTCATGGTCGTCCCTAATTAGTTAAACGAAAAAATGACTTTCTGCCAAAAGTTTTTTTTACATTAGCACTAGGCGACGGTCTACATAAATGTTGGATGTTGGATTTTCAGCTTTCGCTGATGAGCCTAGCGTACAAAATCCAACAGCGTGCTCAACTTTTTGTGTAGAAAACAGGCAAAAATGTAGGTATCAAGGTTGTTCTATCAACCTGGTGGCCTGGAGCAATTCCAGAGTGGGAAAGAGACAGAGCTAAACAGGTCGTCTAGCACCATCACTTTCCCACACTGGAATTACTCCTGCTTTAAGACGTCATAGTAACGTCATGTTTGGTTTATCCTACATTACCAAATTGAATGTAATACCTACTGTTATTTCTTTTGCAAAAAATGATGTCAGTACATACACGAAACTGTCGAATTAAATAAACTGAGGAGTGAGGGAAACTGACCAGTGTTACGTGGACTCCAGCACACAGCTAAAATATATACCTAGTAAATATTCTTGGCTAATAAATGTTACTTCCAACAATTTTAGTTCGTATTTTTTTATGCGGGCAACCCTATTCCCACAAAAGGTGACTACACTGAAAGCCCACGCAATGAGTGACATAATAACCAAACTACAGATCACAGATAAGCTATTAATTTGGCTCAAGTATCCTTTTCCATATCAAAATTATGCCCCAAGCCCAAACTTATATTTACTGCTTCAACTATTTCCATCATCCCTAATTTCTGTTTCATAAGGTTGATTTTCGCGGGGGTTTTGTTTTTGAATTGGAAATATTAACGTAGTTTTTTAATAACCAAGAAATTGATACGAAGCTCTTTTATGTGGCAACACAAAAGCTATATTGTTTTCCCAGCGTCTGAACCGCCAGTATGTTACCCTTGATTGGGGCGAGATTATTTTATATGGCAACCCTCTGGTGATTGATTAATAGGGAGATCAGTGAGGACTTCATTAATTGAGAAAAAATAAAAGAGTATGAATAACCGAGTGCCACATTTTCTATGCTGTTGTATTTATAATTACTTTGATAAAAATCGTTGTACAAAACTTTAAAAAGTACTAAATCAATTTAATAAATAAAATACTCGCCTATGTAATCATTAACTTAGATTTGCCATCAAAAGCACACTGTGCCCGCCTGTCAAAATACAATGCGCACAAAACTGTAATCTGCTTCAAGAACCACACCGAACATTGCTCGCCCGTCTCACATCTGTCTTTTATGTAATTTTAACCGACTTCTAGAAAAGGAAGAGGTTGTGTATATCATACATGAGGTTTTGTTGTATGACATTTATTCTGATAACCTTGGAAGTTAAGTCCTTTTGTAGTTACTTTAACTTCTGATTTATTACTATTTTCAATGTTTTAACCTGTGGTTTTAACGTTTTTAATTACATTGTTATTATCTTTTAGCTTCATTGTTTGTATTATCTTATATATAAAGTTCCAAATAAAATAAACCAAAATTTTTTTTTTGTTACCACTATCAAGACTGTCAAACTCACAGTCCTGGCAAGTGTGAGAGAGTGCACTTCATGGAAAAGAAAAAACATAGAAAAACCAATGCATCCGAGCCAGAAAGCAAAAATTTTCGAGCTCGCTTCGCTTTCTCCTGTTTTATTTATTTATTTAACACTTCAAGCACAAAGTACAGAGGCGGACTTAATGCCATAGGCATTTTCTACCAGTCAACCTTTGGGTGATGCAGAGACAAACATCTGTTTTCTATGTATGAACAAAAATAACTTAATTTATCCTAAAATATTTATATATTTATTGGCCTATCTACAATATATTCGAGTGCGCTCAGACATCTTACGACCTTTGCGTTCATAAGCGTTTCTTTATAAATAGGCAGAATTAGCCATATTTCTATAAAAAAGACAAAGAAAACCTACCAAATTCGAGATGGGTGCTAAAATTTTCAAGCTCGCTTTTGATTCCTACTTTTTTCGATTGATGGGCTTTTCTGGATAGATCGACCAAGTTACTCCTTGAATTTAACATATCCGAGGTGGAGAGCAAAAAAATTCGACTTATTGTCATGGAACTGAAGGTACACCTCCCTGGAAAAAATCCTGCCGGCACCCATGAGTATGGTTGTCGTTGTCACAGATATACTAGCTATTAAATGACTGTAGTCAGATTTTGCACACGCAAACACGAACTAATTAAAATGTATTCATAACAATTTCAATTATAATTGAAACTATTAATCTCAGGGTTAATAATCGTTACGTTTGTATGTGCACGTATAATGTTAGCCGGGTCATCTGATTGGAGCCAGTTCAGTTATAAACACTTTTTTTTTTTTTTTTTTTTTTTTTTTTTTTTTTTTTTTTTTTTTTTTTTTTTTTTTTTGGATGGGAAATCATCAAATGACCCCCCCCACTCTGGGCGGAGCGGAAGGGAGTGTCAGACTTGTACTGACTAAAACCCATCCATGTTCCTTCTTTGCCCTTTGTGTTCCAGGGCCACGGTGTCTCTTTCGAACAGTCCCGCAGCTCTGGCAGGCATCGGCCCATGCGGACCCCTACTCGGTTGCTGACATCTCTTTGAGGCGCGCGTGGAACACGAACGCGCCGTCGACACGGCCTGTCGTCATAAGACGGCCGGAGTTATAAACACTGTATTATGTCTAATAGTGTGCAAAGGTCTCATTTTATGTTTTGATAGAACGAGGTCGGGAGAACTGATTAAGTGTCTCGAATAGTATGGTTGTAATGATTGTATTATCTGTAACTAGCATATGCCTGCGACTTCGCCCGCGTCGAATTCGATAATTGACGCACGGGATATAGTTTATCTGTGTGCTAAATTTTATCCAAATCCGTTCAGTAGTTTTTGCGTGAAAGAGTAACAAGCATCCATCTGTCCCTCTACCAATCCTCATAAACATTCGCATTTATAATATTACTAAGAAAAGAAATAAGATTAACCCAGAAAGCTAAAGATACTACAACAAAGTTTTGTTTTTCTTAAAACATCTCCAGCCTTAATCTTTGAGTTGGGTCAAAGATTAAGGATGGAGATTTTGCATTTTGGCTAGGGCCAAAGTGGCATTTGAGGAACGATATCATCAGCCTAGCCTTTGGGCTTAGCCAAAGAAAAGAAAAGGAATGAACCTGAATTAAATCAGCATCTTTAAACCGAGCGTTCCTGACTTACCAGTAATTCAGTAAACAAACACACGAAGATATAACATTTGAAAATTTGAAGTTTTGGAGTTTTGACACAACGCGACGCCGAGCCCGTCAGCAACAGGCAACAGTAACTAGGGCTGCGCCAGAAATGTCAGCGTGGTCGGCGCGGCGGCGGCGGCGTCCCAGGCCGCCTGCGCGACTTTGCTGACATCTGTCTTGATTGACGTATTTTTTAACTTGTGTTGTTTGTTTTTTATTTTTATACATTATATTTAAGTTATCACGTAAGTTTCTTTTAAATTCTTATTTTAATGTTCAATAATGACTGTAGTGTCGCCGAACGGAGTGCCAGTCAACCTACCACATTGCTGGATGTCCTAGTAAGATGCCCACACTGTTCCCAAGCACGTTTTTTTAAGGGTGAAAGAGGCTTAAAGATACATTTGGGGAAAAAACATAAGCCTCACATTCCCCACAATGTTCCTTCTTCATGCCCTACATTTCCCACTCCCCTTACACCTGATCTACCCACTCAACCTTTTTGGAAATTTCTTTCAAAATTAAAAACTACAACCCCTGTTTTAAAGAGAGTTCCTCGTGGCGCGCGACCTTCAGTAGCATCAAGTTTGGCGCGTTGTGTCCGCCTCGCCGCCCGAGAGAACTCTCAAAGTGCTTGGGAGCAATTACTCACCTTTCCATTTAGAATTCTGCATGTGCAAAAAAATTTGGCAAACAAAAAAACTTTAACAACTCAAATTAAAGACAACTGTAACATTTCGGCCCAAAGTTTTGACCCAAAATTTACAGTACATCCCCCCCAAAGAGGTTTATTGCATCATGTAGAATCTAAATTAGGCGAGGGTGATATCAGTGGTGCAGCTAGGATCATCTTTAGCAGCGATGTGGCCGCGCCGTACTCTCCAGAGACCCTTACAGCTCTGGTGAGTAAACACCCAGCCCCGGCAGATGACCTCACCTTCCCCGACCCCCCCGTTCCAGAAACTAACACTCTACAAATTACAGCTCAGCAAGTATGTGCGGCCGTCTGCTCCTTTCGAAGTGGCTCTGCCGGCGGCCTCGACGGCCTGACTCCGCAACACCTTAAGGATCTAATTTGTTCAGGCGCCGGGGTAGCTGGTGAGTCCCTTTTGAAGGAGCTGACGGCCCTCATCAATCTCATGCTCTCCGGCAGTGTGAACGATGCCGTCATCGATATTTTGTACGGGGCCAATCTTTGCGCCCTGCGCAAGAAGGATGGCGGCATCCGTCCCATTGCCGTAGGGTCAACTTACCGTCGTATCGCAGCCAAAATTTGCTGCGCCTTTTACAGTGAAACACTGGCCAGTAAATTCCAGCCCCTTCAGCTTGGTTTCGGGTCCAAAGGGGGCTGTGAGGCTGCGGTACACGCACTGTCCACTTACCTTAATAGTGATAAGGGTGAGGTCATCCTTAAGGTTGACATTAAAAATGCTTTCAACTCCGTAAACAGGGACACCTTGTTGACAGAGGTTCAAAAAGAAATACCCAAAATTTACAGTTTTCTTTACCAATGCTACAGGAACCCATCAAAATTACTCTATAAAGACAACCTTTTGGAATCAGCCGTTGGTTGCCAACAAGGTGATCCTCTTGGGCCAGTCATTTTTAGTTTAGCAATTAATCCAATCATTCGGCAGCTAAATTCTAAATTCAACTTATGGTATTTGGATGATGGAACCCTTGGTGGTGATGTGAATACAGTCCTAAAAGATTTAACTTTTTTAAAAGAAAAATTCAGTTCTATTGGCTTAGACCTTAACCTTTCGAAGTGCGAAATTTACCTTCCTGAAACCACTGACAGACAGTCTACCATTTCTAAATTTAACTCTTTAGCACCAAATATCAAAATTACCGAAAAAAGTTCTCTTCACCTCCTAGGGTCACCAATATTTGACGAATCTTTTCCGTCGTTCATTGAAGAAAAAATTCAAAATTTTAATGATGTTTCGGAGCGACTTTTCAAAATTAACATTCATTCGGCCTTCACACTTATTCGATACTGTTGTTTTGGACCAAAATTCACATATAGCCTTCGCTCCACTCATCTTTGGAAGCATCCGCAGCTTTTAGAAAAAGTAGACCAAATTATTAGGAACACTCTAACTTCAATACTTAATGTGGCCCTGGACGACCGAGCTTGGCAGCAAGCCACACTTCCCATTCGCTTGGGTGGTCTCGGCGTCCGCAAAATTTCAAGTATAAGTTTACCAGCCTTCCTCTCCTCGGTCTACGGTACCGAAAAATTAACCAGGGATATTCTGTCTTCCTCACTGGTTGATTTTGAGGTGCCTTATTCGACCGGTGCGTTGAACGCTTGGAAAATGGCTTGTCCCAATACGGATTTGCCCGACAACCTGTCCTCCCAGAGACAGTGGGACGTGCCGCTCTGCAGTATTGTACGGAATAACCTCTTAAACACGTCATTCAATACTGTCGAGCGTGCCCGTCTGCTGGCCGTGGGGGAATGGGAGTCGGGGTTATGGCTTCAGGCACTTCCGTCATCCACCATTGGCACTATGATGGATGACGCATCGTTCCGGGTCGCTACGAGTCTACGCTTAGGCGCTCCTTGTGTTGCTCCGCATCGGTGTCACTGCGGTGAAGCTGTTGACAGCCTCGGACACCATGGCCTGTCCTGCTACAGGAGCGCAGGTCGCATTGCACGGCACGCCAGCATTAACGACATTATTCGTCGAGCCCTTGCCAGCGCCGGCGTACCAGCGGTTTTAGAACCAAACGGCTTGGTACGTGACGATGGCAAGAGACCAGACGGCATGACGTTAGTGCCTTGGAAGGTGGGTAGGCCTTTGGTGTGGGACGCAACCTGTGTCGACACCCTTGCGCCATCTCACCTTTCAAGCACGGCGGGCTGTGCAGGCGCTGCTGCTGCGGCTGCTGAGATCCTCAAACGGCGCAAATACTGTAACCTTATTGGTAACTACAGTTTTGAGCCGTTTGGGGTCGAAACGCTCGGGTCATGGGGCCCGAGTGCGCGTCTCCTTTTTAAGGAAATCTCTCGCCGACTGGTCGACACTTCGCGTGACCAGAGGGCTGGCTCTTTCTTTGGCCAAAGAATTAGCATTGCCATTCAGCGTGGCAATGCTGCCAGTCTTCTGGGCACGTTTCCAGATGACAGCGATGCGGAGGAGTACTTTGACGCCTAAGTGTCCTTTTGTCGTCGTTGTTTAGATTTTTATATTTTCTTACTTTTAGTCTTATTTTTATCATTAGTTTAGTTCTATTTGTAGTCTGTATATAATGTTACGTGTAAGTTGTTTATTCAATCGACGATAAATATTAAATGGATTTATAAAAATAAATAAAATAATAAGTACCGTATAGTGGCGTATAGTCTTTCATATGCATTCAGTAAAAAACTGTTATTTTGAAATTAGAAACAGTCACTTTAATTTTATTTATTTGTAAGTATAGATAAAATAAGCGATCTTTCGACCAACACTTCTGCTAAAGTTTCCGATGCTAACCTCTCAAATGCCACTCATAATTTTAAACTAACTGTAAAAACAAACCCTCTCGATGCGAGGCGGGGTCACATTGACAAATTTACGACAGTTTTTGCTAATTTTTGCCCCTTTTTTTCTAAAACTTTATAGTTCCTGTAAGTGGCAAACGGTTTTGCGGCAAGTTTTTTGTTTTAAAAGATTATCAACCTGTCTTAAGGTGTTAAGTCAATCTTATCGGAGTCCGGGTTCGGAATTGACAGGTTTTTGTAATAAATAACCAAATTTTTCTTTAAGTGTAAACAAAATTGATAGGTTTATTTTTGGAATTGTAATATTTTTTTAAATTCTTCCACTTAGGCACCGTCTACCGGGTTTGCTTATGCTGTTTTTGGATTACTGCTCTCGTAATTGAAATCACTGTAACTTAGGTCGAAGTCAAAGTCAAAGTCAAAAGCATTTATTTCAATTAGACCATCACAGGCACTTTTGAGCGTCAAAAAAACAAAAAGAAGCGAAGCTACAGTCACAGTCATAAGACATAATAACTTGAGAAAGTACTGTAGTTGCACATTCCAAAGCGTAGATCTCTATGGAGAAGAATGGGCAAGAAACTCCATGGACACTCTTTTAAATCAAAATATTTTAGGTTACCTGTTATCTAGTTTTTTTTTTCAAATAAATAAGTCCACCCGCACATCTCAAAACTAGAGCCCTGAGACAGCTAGACGGGCTCGCGCCAGAACGAGAAGATGGCGGGACGCCTTGGGTAGCTGCCTCGGTAATTCGCGAAAAGAGGCGCAACGTCGAGAAAAGTAGTAGGAGTTGGGAGAGTTTTACCCAGAAGTGGGGCAGTTCAGGCTAACAAAAATAAAAAAAAACCGTCACACAATTTTTTAACAGTTCCGTCCACTAAAATTTAATTCATAAAGAAGAAGTTGATATTTATTTTACTGTAAAAATCATACCAGAAAGAAAACAGGCGAGAGCGTTTGTATGGAGAAAAGACCACCCGCATTTCCTCTTAAGGGGTGTTTAGTTTTCTTTCTGATTTATGACTTTAAAGCAATGATTTTAACAGTAAAATAAATATCAACTTCTTAAGACTGTGTCCCAAATTTTTCCTTTTTGATGATTCATAATCTTTATAAGCACTAGAACTTTGCAAAATGCTCAAAATTGCCTATTTAGACCGCTGTCAACGGAGGCCTAGTGTACACATTTGACAACTATTCATGAAAAGAGAAAAACATAGGGACACAAGATATACCCTTCTTATTCAGTTTATGAAATATATTTTAAATTGGTCGCATATTGCAGGAGGAAACAGTCGAGAGCCAAACCTCGAATTATGACTTTTTACTTAGTTGTCCTTATCGCACCAATGCCGAAATCGCGCTCGCAGTGCGACAGCGATAATATCTTCAAATACCTAATTTTCAAAAGTATCTCCGACCGCATTTCCTCTTAAATCTAAATGGTGTCAAACTTAATACTCAACTGGGTATGTAGAAGCAGTAACAGGAGCCTCTTTTTGACGTATAAACTTATTTATGAACCTACAGACGTGTTTTGCTATTCCGTAAGTTAATTAGCGACCTCATATGGTAGACGTTAAGGTCACGTGAAACACATAAACTTGTCAAATAATTAAATATTATATTCTACAACTACTGTTCCGTTCCGTTATTTTTAACAATATTTCATTAAACTAAATATTTTATATGTCAAATAAATAAAAAAACTAATTATTGCACTTTCTGACGAAGTCACGAACACATTAATTTTTTATTCTAATTCTGTCTGATTTCAACTTAATTTTTATGTTCAACCAATAGCTTGTATGTGTTTTGTAAGGTTGGTTAAATAAATAAATAATTAAGTAGGTATAATAAATAAAACGTTTTGTAGTAAACATATTAATTGAATATCAAAGAACTGTATAATAAACATGACTCTTTAACAAAAATCAACAGAAGGGGTAAAAAGCTACCCGTTAAACACCAAAATCTGGTTTTGGTGTTTTAACCCGACTCGTGCCTATGCGCAGCATCCGACCCAACCCTACCGCTGCCGCCGTTAACCCGAGAACGCGTGCCGGGATCAATACGACCCACCTCCGAGCTCCGAGATACCTCAACCCCTATTGTACCCGTTTATCTCGGGCACAATCCCTTTTTATCCCTTTTACATGGCTAAAGGGTACAGGAATCGTGCGCAAGGATTCTGTAGTTATCGCGTGCGGCATTGTTAAGATGGAAACGTGATGGTAACCCTTACTTTTTGGAGACTTTTTTGCCCCTTTATGTAACATTTAGTTTTTATCTTTTATTGGGTATAGTTTGTTTCCTTTTTTTACATAAAATTATGATTTTATAAGAAACTCTATGTTTTTTTATTTAAAATTTCAACTGTCAAACCTGAGGTTTTTAAATATTAATAATAAATCAAGTTCCCAGTGACAGAAATTGTGGCGCTCAACGTCTAAGTTCCCAATGAAATAATCCAGTTTTCTAAAGAACTTTCAGTTCAAATCAAGTTTGAAGCGCGATCCGCGATTCTCAGAGCATTTATGGAACACGTGAACCCACCCCGTGGGACCACACAAGCGCTCTGAATGAAAACTTCTACAATCTTCAATACCAAAAACCAGATTCCTTTCTTCATCAATATTCACAATATTAGAAGAAGCCCCTTTTTTACTTATCTTTTTTTCTATAGGGGTGTTCGTAACGTCTTTTTTCTTTGGTCGAAAAATACGATGGTGACCCATGACCTCAGGACCCTTTGAATGTTTGAAATCTAGTTTGTATGAAAAAAGCGTGTCTTGCTGTTTTGTTCGTTGTTCACAATGAAGTGAATACATGTCCGAGACTGATTGTATGTGGTCGGGGCAGTTGGTGTACACCTATATATGTGACGAGCAGACGTTAGAGTCTTATGTAACCATGTACTATGTACGTACCTATGTAAGATAATATCGTATATCTTCCTGCCAGCTTTTTTTTTCTGAACAGAGCGTAAGAAACGGTTTACATAGAAAATTCATGTATGAAATAGTTTTCAATATTTTAGATAGGTAGCTGTTTGGTAACGCTTTTTTTAATCATAATACTTTGTGGGAAAATGTTGCTAATCGAATCAGATAGGGTTGTAAAGATCAATAATTTATAAATTTATTATCTAAATAAGGCTAAAAAAGATGGAAGTGCTAACCATGATCACACTTCGGGTCGAGATGACTTCATCATTTATAACGGCGAATTATCTAAGATCTATTAATAATATTTATAATCGCAATATACTCGTGCCAACCGGCTCTTTATATCACGTGTTCCAAACTTTAAAAAAACTAAAAACATTTTCGTTAAAAATTTTTTTTGCAATAAATCCCCCAGGATACACAATAGACTTCACGCTCCCGTTAAGTAACCCAATTTTTACACCATAAATAAAAAGAAAAAAAAAGATAAAAGGTAACGGTCTTCCGTTTTTCTTTTTTTAATAAAAAAAAGGTCCGAGTATGTAAGAATTAATTTATGTAACGCCTCGATGCTTACGCAGAAAGTGGGTATTGAGAGCGAAAATTAGGCCACATTCATGGCTTTTTTTCTTAAAGTTTTTTCTGTATCTTTTTTACCTTTTTTCATAATGTTTTGTGACAATATTGACAGATCAGGCCCCGTTGAAGCTTTGACGTTGAGTTCGAGGATTTGTAAATAATCTCATTGAAAATTTATACTGTTTTTTGAAAGTTTCTAAGAGGCTGATTGGCTTCATTGTTGAATGTTTTTTGTTGGTGTCTTAAGTTTTCAGTGGCTATGAATTTTGATGAGTCCGTTTTTTGACATCTTTTTTAGTAGGTTTGTGGAGCAAGTAATATTTTTTTCTTTTGACATGTAATGTAGGTGTTAGGGGCTCGAAATAAATTAACTTTGTATGGTGTGCGTGAGACACGTCAGCTACGGTTTCCGCAGCTTTTTTATGCTCTTGGTGTAATAATGTCAGTTATTTTGAAGTTGGTTACTTCAAGAAAGTTTTCGAATCTTCTATTTTTATGAAGTACTCGTACATGATTTTCTTTTGATCTCGACTTAATTTTTTTATCACGTCTTTTAAACCCCGCCCCAATCTTTTAACTCCAAAAAACGAGTTCTCAACAATAAAAAGTCGCAGCATCCGTAACCGTTTAAGGGTTAATAATGGTAATGACAACTGTAACCCTTATCCACGTGCCGAGATGAGGGTTAAGTTAAAAATGTGAAGATGACAGAAAGGGTGACTTTACGTAATTGTTACTTAAACTTATCTTTATGAGATTTTTTTATGGGGTAGGTAGGATTCTTCTTTTCTTTACTCTTGTTGAAGCGAATTAAACTGTGGATAACTAGGAGATCATAATGCTTGGTCGGCTGAAGAAAAGTGACAAGACTTATAGAGCGGACATTGTGAATATTTTCAAACAATGATCCCGAACATTTTTGATTTTGACACACGAATGCCTGGCATTGTCCTTTATTTATAACATTTTTTTTTTTAATTTCAGAAAAAAAACAAATTTAAACTTCATAAAAACAATTTTCAAATAAAAATGAGCATTTGTAATGATAAAAAAAAACATTAGTACAGGCACCTGTGACCATAATTAGGAGCAATGGCGCAGCTTGGGAGAGGTTTGTCCATCACTGAGTTGATTGATTTGAGGAACATATTACATCAGAATCTATAAGTAGATTTATCTACCTTTTTGATTCTGAATCCCAGAAAAAGATCGGATCGCAATATACAGTGGTCAAGTACAATAACTTCTGCATTGATTAATCCTGTCTCAAGGGAAATATGATGTTTTCAAGGGTGATCCGTACGATTGGGATTATATCTGGCCTCCTGATAATACAATATATGAATCTTTAAAGATCGAGGAGCTCGTAGCTAAATAATAACAGCCGCTCGGATCGATCTCTAGGTTAAGCCGTGCTTGCCTAGGTTGGTCTGTGGATGGGTGACCACCCATTACATACCGAGTTTCCTCCGTGCCTTGGAAAGCACGTTAAGCCGTTGGTCCCGGGTGTCATTTGTGAATCTTTGACAGTCGTTTGATAGTCAGTGGCCCAAAAAGTCTGACAACCAGTCTTACCAAGGGGTATCGAATTACCCAGTAATAACTGGGTTGTGGAGGCAGTCACTCCATGTAAAATAATAGGCAGTCGCTCCATGTAAAATACTGGTATTCAGCTGCATCCGGTTAGACTGGAAGCCGACCCCAACATAGTTGGGAAAAGGCTAGGCAGATGATGATGTATCTTTAAAGATCTTCCTTGATTTTTATGTCTCGCATAATATTGAGCTAGAAAAAGTAAAATGTTATGAAACATGGAGGCCAGGATCTTTTCGGCTAAATTACTTTTTTGTTCTTAAGTTTAGTGTATGCCAAGTTGCCAACACTGCCAGCTGTCTGGATCTAGCGTATGTTGTTAGTCTCTTCTTTAAGCTAAATTTTCTTATTGGCGACATTTATACACTTTCATTAAGTATTTAAATGACTATTCTTGAAGACTGTTACTCACAAATTCTTAGACCCCACTCATTAATCATTAGAAGGATTTTCCATCGCCACACAGTTCTTCCATAAAGGAGGTTCTCATCCCAAATTCAATAACCGCGTTAACTAGCACCTCTCGATGCACCCGACTGCCTCACTTTGTGCTCAGCCGCGAATCAACAGTCCCCGGTTAATCGTTCAGATTAAGTGGTATTAACGCTCCCACACAATCCCATCACTTGCCAACAAATCTCATTACTACTGCACTTTAATCCTATACCACTACTTCTACTATGTAATCTGCATAATTTTTAATGCCACAACCATTGCTGAGTCAAAACTGTGAACAGAAATTCCTGGTTAAACAGATGCCGTAATGTATGATGGGTACAGTGAAATTGTAGCTGATGGATATCGTTTCCCCCAAAAGCTCTCGCTCGCTAGTCAATTAAGTGATCAGCCCAGGGGTTCTGCACAATTGGTCGCCTCTGCACAATGCGACGGTGGCGCCGCGCTACTATATTGTATAACTCACTACGGTTTTATTAGACGGATTGTGAGGGATGACGCTTTTTTGAAGGATTATTACTGAAGCATATTTGAGGTATTAATATTGAGGGTATTACGGAGCTAATAATGCACGAATTGAATAGATGACAATACGCGGATGCACATTTAGTGATTGTTGTGTTTATACGAAACAGTTTAATCAGATTCCTTTTATCAAGATTTTGCAACTGAATGGCTACCGTATATATCTTTGTTTACAGTCAATAAACTCTAACTTTCCAGGAAAACGGACACAAAGCACAGATTTCTTACAGTTAACTCCGATTTATTTCAACCCGCCCATCTTTCAGAGTAACTGAAACAAAAAAGTGAACCGGATCTATTTTTATCGCAATTTTTTTCGCATTGCAGACGCGACGAGTCGTCAGGCCCCGGGCGTCCGTGCGTAAAATCGGATCATGAACGAGTTACTCGAGCGCGACCAATAGTTGAGAGCCCCTGACCGAACCATGGATTTTAGAATTACTTTTTTCCGGGAAACTTTTAGAGTTTTAACGCGTCGCGTAAAACCGTGGCATGGATTTCTGTAGCCTTTATGTATTTCTGGCAAAAAATGATGAATGTTTACGTTTTTCGGGAATATATTTAAAAACTCTTTTATTTGTTTATGTGAGGACATATAAAGGGTTCCAGTTACCTACTTTTACGTATTACATTTATACTAATGAAGACTCTAAAACCTGAGAAACAAAGAATAGATGAAACTTCCAAAAATTCTCTATTAATAAGCTTTTTTGTCAAATAATAATAAATAATGTTTTGTTTTTGCTTGCAACGTATGTACATATTATAGAAATGTTAAGAAGTAAGTACTAAAACATCTTCCTTATAAATATAACTATAATATTAAACGTACAGGGAAGAACATAAAACAACATTTAAGATAAAGCTTGCATGGAGTAGCCACGTGAGACTCAATGATAACCTTAGGCTCGTCTTATCATTGAAGAAAAATAACCGACCGACTTCTACTGAGGAATTGTAGTAGTATCAATGTTTTGTTACATGAGTTTGAAATAATTATAACCTAATTATATTCTGAAATATAGATCGATTTTTGGATCTCAGTGGTGGTATGATCAAGGACGGTAGAAAGATAATTGATGTTACATTTAGGAATGATGTCATCTGTGTAGTATTAAATGGTAGACTGCAATTATAAATCTTTACTATTATTGGAAAGAGATATTTGTTTGTAAGTTTGTATATAATGGGTAATCTTCGAAGCTTCTAATCCGATTCCAAAAATTCTTTCACTAACGTTAAGCTACATTATCTCCGAGTGTCATAGGCTACATTTAAAACATTCCCGTGGGTTAATTTTCGTACATAACGGAAGGGAAGCCGCGAGCAAAAGCTAGTGTTATAGAAAGTCAGAACATTTTGAACACGTCACACAGATAATATATTTAGTTTAAAAAGTTAAAACTACCATTTAGCCAAATAGTTGCATGAACAAAGGAATTTGAGGAAGGTGAAGATAATAATGATGATGACACATTTCAAATTAAAATAAGTACATTACCATTTAACACACAGCATGGTGAATAAAACAGAAAAAAAATTGAAGCAAGTGAGAGCTCTAAATTAAAACACACAACCCAAACTGCACATGACAGAAACATTAACGGATGCTGCGCCAAAAATACAGAATAAAAGGTGATAAATACATCATTTTTACAAACAAGACCCGACAAGACACATTGGCAGACGTTCTTAATTTATCCAGAAGCACACAGACAAAGAGGCAAGCGGACAAACAGACAGACAAAACAACAAACGCGTGATTTAACGCTGACATGCTCGATTCTTGTTCGACTTTTTATCGTATCGATCTTAGTGTAAATTGTAATGGGGACTGATTGATTTATTTAGAGCTTTACGGAGAATATTTTAAATTGTTGTCGAAGGTATATTTAGGGTTGTTTATTAGTGCTTGTTTAGGGTTGATGACGTCACCTTTAACTGGTTTGTCTTTCAACATGCATTTCTTTTTCTTGGAAAGTGTTCAATTCTGCTTCTTCTTTTGCTTCATGCTTATTATCATATGTTCATGCCTTGTTCATAGCCGTGGTGTTATTGTGCACTTCATTGTTGACATTGCTTCATCTATTTCTAGTTTAGTTTATTGAAGCATCTTTAAAACGTTTCCATGATTGGAATCGTATCAACTCTTCTGAAAAATTATACATGGCTGGCAACAGGCTCCCTAGTAGATTTATGAAATTGTTTACATACATGTCCTTGAGGAAGATGTCCAGTTAATTCTAAGGTATTTAAGAAACAGATGCTCTAAATTACTCTTCCAAACGAAATGTCTCTGCTACCATTACATTCCGTTGCGTAGCCGCTGAATGGCGAAGCTATCTCAAAGTCTGACGATTGATACATGTGACATTATACGACAAGTCTTTCTCTGCGTTTTA
This sequence comes from Noctua janthina, assembly GCA_963576755.1. NCBI lineage: Eukaryota > Metazoa > Arthropoda > Insecta > Lepidoptera > Noctuidae > Noctua > Noctua janthina. Next base: position 13,161,690 of record OY755069.1, on the reverse strand, counting down.
TTTGACAATTTATGTGTCCCACAAAACGTAAAGTACTTTTGAAGTAATGTGACTGTCTTACAGTTTTTATTTTTTACGGTAAGTGAAATTTTTAGTGGCGTTGTCGTTTCGGTGGGGCCGCTTACGGCTTGAAGCGGCGATGTGTTGGTTTCTTTTTTCGGTTTAAATTGGCGTGTACGGTCAAGCAATTGCTTGGGATAGCTATTTCTACGATTAAATGCTAATGACTGTTTTCTTGGAGATTAGTTTTAGCTCAGAATTACAGACGTTTTAGCACAATCATTATTATCATCATCAATACTCGATTTGAAGTGAAATAATTGATAGATAAAATGTTGTATCATGGAATTTTTGTCTGTGGCCGAAATAGAGTTACCGAACAGTTTTTTTTTTAAACATTAAAATAAAAAAATAAAAAATAATGTTTACAAATTTTAATTATTGATTAAAATTAATGTGTATAAAGCAAAACACTCTTCTTCACCTTTACACTCCTCAAATCATCTAGTCCTAATACGGTTCTAGCTCTCAAACTTACTGGCACAAACGACTTCACGAAAAAACCACGAAAATATCCTGAAAAAAAAAGTAAATAGAAAGAAAGAACAGCGCGGTCGGGGGACGTCTCGGGCACCGGGGTACCTGCACCCAATTACTCAGTCACCCAATGGAATGGGGGAAGGGGGGGTGACATACAGACACCGCTGTCACGATCGATGATAAGTCCCGAGATAAGTTTACTGCGGCAACCGCCTTGGAGGGAATGGAGAATATGGTTTATTTGAAGAATAGGGCTTTTTTGATAGTACGTCTGTTACCTTTTGTAACGAAGTCTAGGTCTAAATATGTGTCTACTCGGCCGCGCGAAACTTTTATTAAAATATATCTTTTTAATTATCTTTTTTGAAGTTAGTGCTACCTATCTGTAAAGGTTACTGTGAGTGGATTCCCCTAACACAAGCATCTCCTTGCTTAAAATATGATCTCCAAATCATGAGTGTTGTAACTTTATGTAATTGAAATAAATATTATTTTTTCTAATTTTTTTTTTTATCTTGTGATATAGTATCGTTCTCAGTTACGATAAGCAGTCCAAATTCGTAATGTTTTAGTTATCAGCGAGGTCAAAAAGTAAAATATTTTGTTACTTTGCAAGCTTTAGAAACTGGTTTCTACCGAGATCATAATTTACTTTTTAATGGCTGTAAATTCTGACCAGACATTTCGGTTAACGCATGAAAAAAAAATATGGAAAGTGATATAAACAGAAATAAAATAACAGAAGTGGTCAATTGAGTACAAATATTCCTATTAACATACCCACCCAGCCAAATAGACACTCCTCGTGGGTTCCTTCTAGCAACTCATCCGTAACAGAATTGAACACCCGACTTCTTGATAACCAGCCAACGTTTCAGACATTGAGCTATGCTTACTACTTACAGGAAGTACCTTCCATAAACGTTGATTACTCTTGGACTTTGTTTCATTGCTCTCGTCACTAATGAGTTGGTGAAGCTGCCTGTATCTCCTTTGACATTTCTGATGGAGGTATTTAAGTCGTACTAGCAAAGTTACTATAAAAAATTCTACTAAAATGAAACTGCCGAATATATGGGTGTAGTATTAGGAAAATCTCTGCGTAACTCTTCGGTGATATTATAGAATAATGATATTATATTATGGAGGAGCTCGTGGCTAAATAATAACAGCCGCTCGGGTCGATCTCTAGTTTAAGCCGTGCTTACCTAGGTTGGTCTGTGGATGGGTGATCGCCCATTACATACCGAGTTTCCTCCGTGCCTCGGAAAGCACGTTAAGCCGTTGGTCCCGGCTGTCATTTGTAGATCTTTGACAGTCGTTACAGGTAGTCAGTGGCCCAAAAAGTCTGACAACCTGTCTTACCAAGGGGTATCGTATTACCCAGTACTAACTGGGTTGTGGAGGTCAGATAGACAGTCGCTTCATGTAAAATACTGGTATTCAGCTGCATCCGGTTAGACTGGAAGCCGGCCCCAATATAGTTGTGAAAAAGCTAGGCAGATGATGATATTATATTATGAAAAAGTTCTAAATATGCTCAACGGTTGGTTATTCATAAAGCGAAAGTTTAGATTCGAAGATGTCGCATCATGAAAAGGTTCTACTCACTCAAGGCCAATTATCCATAGACTATACCTAAGTAAGAATACGTAGCATAGAATATGTGTAGGTGTACTGGGCGGGGTCGACCTCTGACCCGCCCTCACCACCCCCTCACCTCGCTCACTTCACCCCCGCTCTTTCACCTCAGGGGTGAAGTCCCAAGCTTTCTTGTTATTTATTTTTAAAGGGAAATTTACTTGAGGCTTTGATGCGGTAAATGGCTGATTATGTAGTATGTATAGAAGGTAAAAGGTTTTCGTTGAAATAAGGGTGGGTAGAGGTGATGGTTTTAAGAAATCATCTTGGTTAATAATGACAACGCTTTGTGTTTCCACGCACGGCGAGACTGAAGATATGAGATGGGAAAATATACCATTTTAAAAAACGTGTTTCAGTGCCATAGCAGAATGTAGAAGTCTTTAACATATTATTGTATGAAGCTATGTTAAACCATCTAATCTTTTCTACACTCTGAGTATTAATTTTTCTGCTATCTGTTTTAGGGCTAGCCTATTCAAAGTGAACTTTCTTGCCTTATGAGATCCTGAAAATGTTGTCTGGAATTATATGTTGAAGACGTCATAGAGATTTGTGTCGACGAATGTTGCTTAGGGTACATCTCCGCCTCACCCGACGGCAATAAAAATGTAAGAACATACATCGTATTCAAATAATAACGACCCAGCCTTTGTATCTGCGACTGCTGAGCTTGAGGTCCCGAGTTCAATTCCCAAGTGTTATCGAATTTCTCAGTAGCAGCCACGGAGTCTGGATTTGTGCCTGATTGATGGCAGAAGTCTCGCCTCCTATTACATGGGACTTAAACATAACTCGCGAAATATGGCTAACCTTTCGTGGATTACAGTTATGTTATTAGAAGAGGCATCTAAGACTTAATACAAAAAACTGCTAAACCTTAATCAAAAACTCCTGTACATCAAGAGGCAGCCCTGTAGTATCTACATCTGTCACGTTATCACGTAGCCCGGGCATAGCCTGTGTCCGCAGACGTCTGAACTTGTGAGCAAGTTGTTCTGCGACAATAGGAACCAAACTACTTGGGTACAGGTAATATTCTGAAAACGCACTTAGTTAAATCGGTGTTTTATCGGGGTGGTGAGGGATTGTAATTCTAGTACAACAGACATGAATACATTTACAGTTTTAAATTAAAAATGTCACTAATGGGATATCTTCCTTGATTTTTAACTATTGTGAGCAACCAGTTTTTATTAGATGTTGCAAGCGCCATGTTCGCGGCATGACAGGAGAATGCGGTTGGTTGGTAAATAAATTGTTAGGTGCAGACAAATCTGTCTAGTACCCTCTTTCTTAGTCTTTTGCTACGCACACTACTGGAACTCGATATAAAGTCCCTGTAAAGGCCTCCCATTCTCATTTACAAACCTCTCGAAGTCCTGTGGTAGCAATAAACTGAAAATACTGTAACTAGATTCGAACAATTCGAATTTAGGTAAAATATGGAAATGGTAGGTAATGTAAGTTAGTCTAATAGGAAAAAAATTGCCAAGAAACTCCATTAAATCATCGTGATAAATACCAGCCTTCATTTTGTTCCCCATAAAAACCTAGATGCTATTGTCTATTGTAATTTGATCATGATCAATTTATCGATGTTGATGTCATGCCTGTTTCTTGTAACCAGACCAATTTAATTAAATTAATTCTTGTTATTTGGATGGTATACACAATAAAGAGTAATTGCATTAATTGCATTTTATTATTCTATTCTCTGCCAGTCATCAACATTGAAATAAAAACGTCGTAAGTTTAAATTCCATTTTTAATGGAATTCAATTTTTTGGTAACTTACGTCTATTTTTCGAAATTCTATAAAGAACGCATGTTGTTAATAAGCAAAATGACAGCACTGCAGTGGCGAAGGTTCCATACAACTCGATTCTTATCGGCTTCTCTTTGAAAACGGGCGCAATCAAAATTCCACAGACAAATAGTAAAATCACATTAAAGACATGTACTCCGGCTTACCTCTTAAAAAAATTAACCCTTCGCTACTGCAACACTGTACTTATTTAGATGTTTAAATATCTACCTAATTAATTAATTGGAGAATTGTCTACACATTTGGTAGCAATGCACCAAACGAACTCAGAAAGGCAACTGTTATAAAAGATTAAAGTAGAATAATGTTATTCGCATTAGAATTAAACGTGATGACGTATTGAAGTCTAATTAGAATCAGAAGTAAGTCGGTATTTATTCATTGAATTCATAATTAAATGCGTGGTATATGTAAAATAACTATTGTTTCAGTCGTTGAAAGATTATTAGGTAGCTAAATCTATTATTTAGTCAATGAAGAAAAGATTTGAAGACTATAACGCTATCATTTGTGTGGAAAATCTGGTCATTGACTGCTGAAATGTTTAAACTGAAAACAATAAAATCATAACCCCAAACACTACATCATTTTATCTCATGCTAAACCAGTAAATCACACCAACAACATCTAACCTCAAAAGTAAAACAGCACAACTCGTAAAATTAACAAAAAAATTGTCGAATCATAGTGTCGCGTCGGCGATGCGTCAAACTGCGTCGACGTCACGCTGACAAGTGCGCGGGAGTGCCCCCCTGCCCCCCTCCAACCGCGCGAGACCACGCCCCCGGCGCACGCGCCTCCTACCGGCCATCTAGATTGATCTAGATCTAAATAACGTAACTTGCGACTCAATGTGAGCCATTGTGCTTTACATGTGTGGAAATACAAATATTCATTTAACGAAGTGGATATTTATTAGTTCAAGATTCAGTTGGTTTTCAATTTATTCTCTATTGATTTATTTACTATTGGGACATTGACTCGACCATACAATACATGGAGTAAAAACATTGTTTTAGCTTATCTATTCGTATACTTTTCCAGTTTAAATATATCCTCAACCTCTAATAGCATAACCAAAAATATAACCTAAATTCGCAACAGCACAAAGTGAAAATAACCGACATAATAATACCTACATATTACAGTTAAAAGGAGAGCCACTTGATCGCCTGTATGTGGATAGTTAAGTATACGGAGTGCCTATCAGCCCGCAGAAATATGGAGGCAGCGCGAAAGTTGATACAAAGTAGGATTTTCAGGTACCGTTCGCGACGCAAGCACTGAAATGTGAGCGAGATTATTTTTATTAACATTTTGTGGGAGAATGTTGAGAGACAAAGGAATGCTGGATGTTAATATTAACGATGAAGTGTTGTGTGGCTTGAAGAGTCTAGTGCGATAAAGTAGATAACTGAGTCGAGTTGTTTTGTATTAAAATGGCAAGAATAACCTGATAATGCAGAAGAAATAGGCAAGTAAATAACGAGTGATAAAAAATACCCAAACAAACGATAAAATCATTATTCCAACGTCCAAACTATTACAAACAAGTTCGCTCTATTCATAAACAGAGCTAGAAAGAGACAGTAACACATTGCATAATAACATGCGACTCTTCTAAAAACGTTGCACAAATAAACTCGGAACAATAACCGCCCAACAGATTTTCTTACCGACGGTACTCGGCTGAAAGATTTCCACCCCGCGCCGGGGGGAGGGGGGCCGCGGTCGAGGTGGCGGGGCCTTCGCTCCCTGCCCCTGCAGGCCACCGGGCCAATGGCGGAGCGGCGCGCCCTGGCCCGACCCGGCTCAGTCGCGCCTGAACCGCGACCCTTGACACACAAGCGCGTCGCGCGGTCTCTTGCCCTGTGACGGCAACCGGCATCATCACGCACGGAGCGCTAGTTTACGGCGGGGTCGGAGGCCCGGGGCTTTGTCCTCCGAGGGCCCCTGACCTCCCGCCTCTCGAACTCGGCTTTCGCGGCAGCTGGCGGGAAGACGAGCTTCTGCCGTCTACGCCCGCGAGTCAGGCCGCGTCGACGCAGAGCGGTTCCTCCGCGACGGATAAGGGCCAGAATGTGGAGTGTGTGGTCTGCGGGGACAAGTCGTCGGGGAAGCACTACGGCCAGTTCACTTGTGAGGGTACGTAATCTTGTGTGAAGTGAAAGTGAACTAGTGTCTTAGCGACGGGAATTAGCGTGTGACCGTGCGGTGTCCCTTTGATAAGAGTGATCGAGGACTTTGGTTCTAGGGTCTTTGTGCGTAGTACAAGTTTTCGCTAAGTTCATTAGCTAAGTTAGGAGAAAATTAGGTTAGTTAGGTTATCGGAAATGGGACAAAGAGGCGAAAACTTACCAAAATTTAGAGTTAGAAACACTTGTTAACTTTCTGTCAAATGATGCGTAGTTAGCTGAAACTTTTGAGAAAACTTGAAAACTCATTATTTAAAGTGAGAATAATTTAAAATTCATCAAATAAAATTTCCGTCGATAGTAGATCACATGATACTAAAAACTTAACAAGTTACGATACCAGAGAATTAGTTAACATGAGTGACGATACAACAAAACGCCTATTATCGTATCAAATGGAATTATAACTACGACTTTGACCATTCTTTTACACAATGTTCCCAATTTGCGCCTCTTGATGGCAGTTGCCATGAATTTATAAGTTAATTCCACATACGCTAACACGCACTTAGGTATTTTATCATACCTAATTATTACTTATTTTCCTCCAAATTTTATTTTTGACACCTCTGCAAATCCTGGGGTATTTAATTTGATAAAGGCTATGTAAATAAATCAAGTACGGTAATTTCTTCCCCTTTGACCTTTAAAATCTCAATTACCGGGACTCGACTTCCGACGTTTCTAATCAGAATGCAATAAGACAAAGTTTTCGCAAAGTGTCTGCCTTTAAAGATAAGGGATTCCTCACTTTTATGCAAATTATTTAAATTGGTGTTTTTTGGCTTATGCCGTTTTGGTTTTGTGCTGAAATTCGGTGGTAAGAAGACTTTTGTTTTAGAATTTGTTTAATTGCATTTTGAATTGTAATTGCTAATAGCTTTTTCTGTAAAATTCTTTGTTTTTCAACTAAACATATAACTTGGCAGTATTAAATTAAAACCTGCTTAGGAATTAATTAAAAAAATTAAATTGATTCAAAAAATTGAAAACTGAAAAATTACTGCACAAAAGCTGTAACAAAATTACCTGAACAAAACAAAATTCACAAAACCGAAAAACAAATATTAAAACTATAAAAGTAAAAAAACGGAACAACACTAAAACTAAAACAACTAAAAAGATCAACCAGCAAGTGAAACGTGTTTCCGTATTCCGTAAACCACAATTACGGGTGCATGTCACCAAATAATTACGTTCAAGTGGCTCAGATGACCGCAAATGATGCGCTTGGGAACGCCGTCTTTACACCTTATTGTTTCAGAAAAACTGCTTTCTATACATAATCTGATAACTTTGTTTAACAAAGATTGTTGTTAATCATACCAGTTAGGTATTACAATTTTCTGTGACAAGATTTCACTTAAAATAACAATTTATTAGCTCAATACTATACATTTATAAATTAAAATAACCTATATTACCTCACTAACTTAAAAAATGGCGTCAAAAAACTCCTCCTCAACGCTGTCAACTGTTAATGTACCCAAAAGACTGGCGGCGTTGCCACGTTGTATGACAACGCTAAGCCTTTGGCCAAGGTAAAAGTCAAAATGGTTAAAAAAATATGGACTTTAGAAATAGCTTACCTAGATGATGTTCTAGTTGGTAGTTCTCTTTGATAGTACCTACCTTTCGGCTAACTCTAATAGAATTGATGTGAATATTAATAAAAAATATACAGTGGTGATAGATGATTCTTTTTGCTTTACTCGACAGCTCGTGCCTGATTTTGATTGTTGAAAAATTAATTTAAAAAATTAATTTATTGCAAATACACTTTAACTCTCTTTTTTAAGAATTTTTATTAAATACACACGAAGATTTAATAAGAGAAGATTTAAAATGGGATTTGTTTGAAGATATACAAATTCGAACACAATCATAACACAGTTGAAAAAAGTAAGAGGTTATAATTTTAGAATAAAATGCCTAATCCGCAAAACTATAAATTCAAAAATTGCATAAATTAAATTAAAAAGGCGCCAAACCCGCGATAGTAACCCGACCCGTTGATGACATAATAGTTGGCATCAAGTGTAGACATTACATTGGTCTCTCAGCCTTGACCCTCGGTCCTCGGGGCCAACCTGCATGAACCATACTTTCGTGATATGCGCTTGTAAACAAAACGCTTTCAACAGGGACGCTCTCTTTGTAATCTGTTTTTTACATTTTAGTTTAATAACCAGTTTTTTTTTTGTTATTTAGTTTTAGCTGATTTGGCATTCATAACACAAAGTGCAACTTGTTTTTAGATGTCATGCTGGTTTTATGTGTCACTGTCAAATTAAAAACACATTTGGAGAAAAAAGAAATGGATACCTATCTTTGTAAAATGCACCCGGAGTATTTATACGTACGGCGCATGGCTATAAGATTTGCATAAACAGGGTTTTAAGATCCAAACAGTATCGAAAAGCTTTTAAATCATCTTCCGTATTTTGCTCATTTGCCTATAGAGAATCCAATACTGAGTTGCTTTACTTAGATAGCTGCATAATTTCCCAATTTTTAACCTAAAGGAGCCTTTTCCACAAAATTCTAAAAAAATAACAGACTTAGTATTCAGTCTGTTATTTTACAACACATCAACAAATAAATGCTTACATATATAACAGGATATTTCGCTTTTTGGTTAAAGCTGTTTAATTATAGCTAGACTAGAGCTGACACTTCTTAAGGGGGTCTATGTCCAGCAGCGAACTGTAAAAGGCTGAGTCGATCTGAATTAGCCGTAGAACAAATTTTAAGAAAAAAAATTAGGTATTCGCAATCTGCAGCTTTTGGGGATAGGTAGTAACACAACATATTATTTATTTATTAAAACTTTATGCTCATAATGTAAAAAAAACACTGTACAAAGGCAGACATAGTGCCGTAATGTATTATCACGCCTGCAATGCCCAAACTCGTAAGCAGAAGTACCTTACAGTACAACCCACATTTCGCCAGTCATGTTTAAGACCCATGTAAAAGGAGGTGAGCCTAATCCCGTCAACCAGGTACGGATCCTGACTCTATAGCTGCGTGGAGATAGATAATATGCAATTCCATCTCGACATAACAAACTAGAAACTTCCTACTTACATCTAATAGCACATACTCTATGCAACAATTGCATTGTATTCCTATCGTGTCAGACTCAGAATTAAAATTGTTAATTCACACAATAGTTTCTGTTGCCTTTGGTATTTCAGCTTTTGTTGGTTACGCAACCATGATAGCTGGCTTACAGGTTGTCAGTCAACTTTCAAATGAGGTTATGAAATGTATAAGGGAATTTGTAAGTTAGATGGAGACTATAAAGGAAATAGGTGTCGAAGATATTGTTGAAGGTTTAGAAGTGATGGAACTTTGCATGTTGTATGACAAGTTAATTTGTGCTAGTGTGCTCAGTCCGAGGTATTGTGTAACAGCTTTACTCTCTCTGTATTCTTTGTTATTTCTCCTTGATTATTTTCTTCTAGCGTGCTTATTAGTTTCTTTGTTCATATATTTTACAATGTGCTTAAAAGTTCACTAAAAAATAAAAAATTATAAAAATAAAATACATTTAATTCAGACTAATAAAATGTCTATAATTTGTTAATAACATTATCTTAAAACTATGATAATAAGAAAAAAAATCAATTACAACGTGCAGCCTGTTATGCCTTCCTACAATTGCAGATTCAGGTCTCTCATCCTTAGGATTCCGTTGCCACTTCCTCGAATTCGGCGAATTATTGAGGCTGACTTTTCGCGCAGTAGGTATATCGTAAAAGTCATCCACCCTTGCGTCGGCAAAGTTTAGAATAGATTTTTAGTTGCTGTATTTTTTCTACTTCCTGTAGAAATTAAATACACTTTTCATAATACGCCTTTGGTCGAATTAATCTCTCATAGGTGATTCCTTGCTTCACCAAATTTTTTAACTGTTATTTTTAGGGTTCCGTACCTCAGTCGGTAAAAACGGAACCCTTATAGGATCACTTTGTTGTCCGTCTTTCTGTCTGTCCATCTGGCATGACCCTTTATCTCAAGAACGCGTGGAGGTTTCAAGCTGAAATTAATGTCAAATACTCAGGTCTGCTACTCCTTGTAATTCTGTACTTCGAATAGTAGGTACCAACTGAAATAACAAATTGTTACTCTATTTTTTTATTCCATTCATTCCTTTATCAACACAATATTCTAATTTAATCAACTAACCTAGCTTCACACCGCCATTCACTTCGACGCTTTTATCTTTCCACAGCAGAGTTCAAGCTTAAATTATTTCAAAATAAAGCCGAGTATCCGGTGTATTTTTTACGAAACTAATTGGTTGCAAACTATTTTCGTTATGTTATCGTTCAGACCTGGCGCCAGTGAGGTCCCGACCTTTGATATCAAACGCCTCGGTTCGGATAAAAGTAATTTAAACTAGAAAATTCATTAGACTTTGTCTATCATCGAGACATGATTACGTAATTTCTGAATTTCACGTGTTTTGTGAATGAGAGTTGTAAGGATGTTAGGGGATTCAGTGTGGTCTATTTTCTGAGAATTCTTTGTTAGTTTCGTATCAGCACGATGGGTTGTTTCTTCTTCAATAAGGAGAATTTCGCTGTTGAATTCTTCTGTCGCCTGATTTATACAATAATGTGTACAAATGCTTCTAATATTCTTGCAGTACTTACCTATAATGTTATCAATAGGCTAGTCTTCCACTTCTTATTCACATTATTCCAAAGTATTTGATATCTTCTGAAATCCCACGTGAAGCTTTTACTTGTACAAAAAGCTCTGCAGTAGAACCAGCCGCCGTTTCCCTAACAGTATTCTTTTCATTTGGATATCTAAGACATTGTGAAATTATGCATTATGCGGTCTTAAACACCATTAATGCACGATGGCTACCATTCAAATAATAAGATTTGTTTATCTACTAAATATGTAAAAATCCAACTAAATGCGTAAGTTAATATACCACAAATCTACATAAGTTGAACAATATTTCAGCTGCGCTATCACACGATAACTCCCTAAGAGTGTATCGATAAAGCGCATTAGTGTTGTGCTCATAAAGTGTTATTTTGATGTCGACAAATCCACTTTATTAGTGCTTGGACCCCCCGGTGATGGAATTAGAACCCTGTCGAAGTGAGACCATGCAGTCTCTGAGGTCAACTTGTACTAAAAGTGTTTATAGGCGTTATAACGACAAAGTCCCTGGCCGAAGCGCTTCTTTTGACTTAAATGCTCGCGTCCGTGAGCGACAATAGTGATCGCAGTTGACACCTGGGTGAAGAGACGTCGAGTGTCGATGAACTGTTTTTGTCGATACTTTTCAAGTTTTCGAATGTAGCTTTAGAAACGAAAACAGATTGCAATTCTTAAATCCTAGCAAACGAATATACTTTTTAAAGCATTGATAGAAAATTAAATGCCGTAAATGCTTTTATTTTTTGTTTAGGAGTATAAAACAACACCATCTTGCTAATCCAGTAGATAATAAACCAAAAACGATTCTTATTATTCGACACATTTCAAATCATAAAACATTTACTTTATTACCTTTACTTTGATAACACACCTCGTAGATCTTATTTCGAAAACATCGCTTTGTACTGACGCAAAACACGCAATAAATTATTATTTAAATTTCATTATACAAAATAAATATCGCAGCAATGAATAACGCCGTCGCGCTATCGACAAGCGGTGGCATCACTATCGACCACTACAACCGGTCAGTTTATGGTATGTTTTGTCCGGCGATACCGTGGCAGTTAACCCTATCTTTACGAGCGACTCTAAACATAAGTGTCTTTCCGAACTTATTTATTTTTATCTCATTCCACTTTTTAAATTGAATCCAAGTTCGGCGCGTGTGTGGTTCTCCTCTTTCCACTAAAACTGTCAATAAAACGCTCGAACGTCTTGAATCATGTCGCCTTTTAATGAAAATTTGACTCTTTTTAATATATTATTTATGTGAATTAAACAAGTACTAGCTACGCCTTAATAAGGTAAACATTCGACCGTGTGACGTTAACGACCATTTTCGAAATTTAAAAGCCGACATACTGTTAAAGAGTACGCGTGTTTGTCACATCGTAAATCGAAAATTTATATTTTTTTCGTCTCGATTAACGCGAGTAGTTTTATTGGGAATTTATTGTGAATTAATTTTATTGTTGATTTAAAAAGAAAAGTTGGATTCATAATGTTGATTGATTAAGAAAATTATCTGAGTTTTACGATAAAATGGATGTCGTTGTACGTTTATCGATACATTTATATGTAAATTATCACCCCTTTACGTTGCATTTTAAATGGTTTATTGTTAACGTGTATTAATATTCATTATTTGCTTCATTAAGTGCCTCAGGGTAACATAAATTAAAACTGTGGTGCTTTTGTGAAGGAAATGCAAGCAGTGAAAAAAATCTAATCAACGAAATGTATCGTAATCTATTTCCGATTCATTCTAAAACCCAATATCGACAGGTAACAAAGGGTATTAATTTGCAATTTAGATTATTTAAATCAATATGCACGGACACTTGACGATAACCAAAACTTGTATAATAATTTAAAACTTCGGTACGTATTTCCATATATCACCGTGGGTACCCCAAAATTAATTTATAAGCATAAAATCATTCGCTTCAAGTTACAACGCTCTTTTGTTCCTATATTTCTAATATAAACCTATTCTGAAACTAGTCAAGTGTCCATCTATACACATTAAAATTAATAACAATTGTCCGCCAACACAAGGCTCGTATGTCCGTGTGTGTGCCGATACATTCTCAAGAACAGGACCTAGATCATTAAGGCGATCCGATGGGTCATTAAAGCGAGTAATTTTTCATTAGACTCCTTCTTTTGTGCATTCGTGTCTTAATGAAATGATTAAGGGAAGTTGAGTTTCGATATGTATGTTGATGGCTATAAGTGTATGTGCGCATCACTATTTTGAATGCATGTTTAATTTTTTGCAATTACTTTTACGACGTTATTGTTTTATTGTAGGAGGAGTTATTATAATCTTTCAAGTCCTTTTTCTTTGTACATTTTTGCTACATACTCAGCCTGTGTACAATTTTTTTTAATCACTTCGCGATGTCTAAATTCTAAATGTTGATCATTATTTTTTTTTTATTCATGTATTTATTGGTTTTTTGTAAATAATTGAATTAAAGCTACTTATAAAATAATGAAAACTAAATATTTACACAAAATGAGACTAATTTATATAAAATAAAATAACTAACTAAATAAACAACAGGGCACTTAGGCGTCTAAGTACTCCACATTGCTGACATCCGGAAACGTGCCAAGAAGAATGGCAGCGTTGCCACGTTTAATGGCAATGCTAATTCTTTGACCAAAGAAAGACCCTTGTTTTTTTTAATTTAGCTAAATCCCCTAAGCTACAAGTTTCATTAAACTTAAAATGACAGAAATTCGCTTCAATAATGCCATATTATTTCGCACCGGTATTACGATGTCATGGCCAGATCTACCTTAGAATCAAGATCTTGGCCTTATATCTAATCGAAGGCCCTAACGACCTGAGCCCTAACTCAGTGATTGATGGACTTCATTAATGACCAGCTCGAATAATTGATTTACTTCTAATTCAATTTTGAAGATCGCTACGATTTTAATGCAACTTTTGTACCTTCATTAGTTTGTGTTTAATTACGAGAAATAATATCTATTGAGAGAAACTGAGGTATTAAGAATGTCTCTCAATATAGTAAGATGTAACTCCAACCTCGTCGTAATGAAACAGCAGCGGGGTGTAGTTGTGGAGCTATGTCACAAACTATGCTCCATCTCCTATCCTGCCCTCTTAGCCCAAATACATGCCTCCCAAGTGACCTCTGCGCTGCCACCGACGACGCGGTGGAAGTGGTGAAGGTCTCGGCTAACAAAATATAAAATTTGTCGTGCCAGCGACACGAAGAAGAAGAATATATTTTATCTTGTAATTAATCACGCTTTTCCACGAATTTAATCGATACGAGTCACTACCTATAACATGTATTTAATGTGTAACTGTACACTGTAATCAGGTCTGATTCTAATCTAGCTAGGATTGTATACCTGGTAGACTTGTTGGCCTAGCCCAGCTCCTGTATACCTGGGCGACCGAGCTCTGCTCAGGTAAAAATAGAGAAAACGAATTTTCTCAGATATGAGACCAAGCTAGATCGATATTTTGCCCCCGTTAACCGCCATATTGCAACTTTCATCGAAATCGTTGAAACCGTTTTCGAGAACGTGACTACAAATATTGCTCATTTAATAGTATAGGTTTTAAAATAAATTTATCGTATAGAGCTCTGAAATTTGAAGAAAATAAAGCGCCAAAAATAATAATAAAACAGATTAAGACATTTATTTTTTAGATAAACAGAAAAGTTATGGCGTTAGGTAAATAAAGACTCCATTTTTTCCTAAATAAAATAAAAACATTAAAACTATCTACAATCAATTATTTCCACTGCTGTCACAAATCCATAAATCTAGAAGAAAAGCGGAAACTCTTGTCTTACAAGACAACAGCACTGGCCACTAAATGAAGATTTAATGGCGTTTAGCTATCTTTATTTATTACACTGGCAACACCGACAGGTGCTGTAAATACCTATTATCTCGAATTAGACTTCTTTTATTTTATTTTGATATTGTTAGCTTTGGAAATAATACACTTGGATTTTATTTTTGACAGGTGACATTTTTTGTTTTGTTCTTATGAAGTTTTGTATTTCAATATTTTGGGAACTGTCTATTTCATTTCATACTGAAAATAGTAATACGAGTATTTGTTTTGTAAAATTGAAAAAGATTTTCCACTGATTCGTATTTCGTTTTTGTTCTAGCAAAAATACCATCAACCTTGCCATGACTTGCATGTTCACAACTATGTTGGGCTCGACTACCTGTGTAACTGGATGCAGCTGAATTCCAATATTTTGCATGGAAGGACTGCCTATCAGATCTCCACATCCTAGTAACTGCCAGACAAGTTGTCAGACTTCTGACTACCAGTAACGTAGGTAATTTTGACAATTAAAATATAAAATATGTTCCACATTAACTTTGTCACCATTAGAATGGCAATGTTTGCCATAAATGCGAATGTTGCCCGTTACAAAATTGCTAGTAATACATTCCGAGGTCACGTTCTCAATAAAGGCATTTGAGTAGATGACTGATATTTATTACTAATCACTCTGATGTTATTTTTATGGCACACTACATAACACTTGCATGCCTATAAATTTAAAATTCCACCTGATACATTAGCTATGATAATAGTGTCACGCTCGTCTATGCATTTGATTTTTTGTTTATCTCTCGAGGTACAAAGAGGATTCCTTATTATGTTAGGTTTTTTACTAAAATTACTTGGAGTCACATAGCGTGTCGTGGCATTCCAATCACGTCAATGTTACCTTCTTCAAATTCCTTTACTGCTAGTAACAGACACTGGTGACCACTGGTCACTGGTGATCTTAAAAACAGCGGTTCGTCTTCCTAAGGCTTGTAGAACTCCCTCTGCCAGGGCTGCGGGACTGTTCGAAAGAGATACTGTGGCCCTGGAACACAAAGGCAAAGAAGGAACATGGATGGGTTTTAGTCAGTACAAGTCTGACACTCCCTTCCACTCCGCCCAGAGCGGGGGGGGGGGGGGGGGGTCATTTGATGATTTCCCATCCGGAAAAAAAAAAAAAAAAAAAAGGCTTGTAGAACTCTCTAGGATTAACTATTTCAAGGAATGCACCCCACCAATCACCCTAGTTATTAGTGGGGTTCTTTTGGTAATATTAGTCAACAAAATAATCTTTAACATTATACGATGCCAGTAGAACATTGTTTCTGATTACACCAAGCCACTTGTGTAGTGACTAAAACCATTACTTCAATTTCTCGCACTATGTCGAGCAGTGGTCGATAAGCCGTAGAGCATTCTAAACTGACAGGCAGTAAATAACATTACCGCTTTCCCGAAGACGTGAACAAAACCATCCGTTACCTTCACAGGTTCATTCATAATTCACAAAACAACATATTACGCGCATAATTGCAATTTTAATGAACCTAAATTCTTCAATGAATCTCCACTATAAATATAAGCAAGAACAGCAATATTCAATTGTGTTTATGGTACAATAATGTCGCACGTATGCCCGGTCAGTCGCAAGTCGCATTGCGCAACAGCCCTGCGACTTTTATTGCGGTGATAACTCATTGCGGCTATAATATTCGCTAGTGAAGTCGTAAATGTGATGCATGATGCATGCGATGGGATACCAACCTGCCACTTACACTTTTTCGAACTTTGAACCCTACAAGTAATAAAATGACAACGATCTATAGTTTTTGAAGTATTAATATGTTGGTAGGAATAAAGAAATTGTCAAAACGTTTTAAGTAATGCGTGGAGATTCTAATTTTAAATCAATCATTGACCATTAAGATGGTCAAAGACCAAGTTTGTTTGACAAAATTAATTGTATAGTTCTTGAAACACTAACTCAAACTAAGACCCAATTTGTATTTGTAGCCAATTCACAAAGTTTCCTCATTATGTCTAGACCTCCTCACTCCTCTTCATTCTTGAAGCAGTTCCAAATTAGTCTCAGTAGTGCTTTCAATATTCTCTCTCTGATCAAACGATATTCTCAATTGCCACCATCTCTCCATTTTCTAACTAATATTCTAATGGCAGGCTAAACGGCATCCCATTTACTACCATCCTAACCAAAATTTTCTCGAATCCATCATCTAAGCCGCCATTACGGTCAAGCCGGTGTTACGTCACCTCTCGTGCTATATGTGGGTCAGCAGTAACCTGTAATCTAGGCGTCATTAGTTCGCCAATAATTGTGGACACCACACTTTACTGCCGATGGAGTTCCGCATCTGTTAGTGGCTTTTAAACTTTTAAAATGTTATTATTGTTAGCTGATCTACTTTTGAAAACAGTTTTGAAAATCTTCTTTGCTTTTTGATTTATAATCAAGATTTTATCTATTCTTCTTCTTCAACCCGTATTCATCCTATGCTGAATGTAGGTCTCCTCCATTGCTCTCCACCTTACCCGCATCCAACTCTTGCTTTTTTCCTATAATTTCTCCATTACTTTCAACTAATCCTAAGATGTGACCACCGATTTAAGCCTTTTCCTTTAATGTAGCACCTTCTTCTTCAATGTAAATAGTACTTACTAAATCGTCATGTGCTAATACGAGTTTAAAGTTATTTTCTTTTCTAAATTCTTGCTCTTCAAAGTCTCCAAGAACATCCTATTCATAATTAGTTTCATATACTGAACCCAATACAACAGTAGTGATCGCTCGACGATTTTATTTCTTTATAATGCGTCAACCATTGCCAGGTTGACATTCAAGCAACCTGTCGGTTTATTCACATTTCGATTGCGTTTAATAATAATATTATTATACCTAGTTCTTTATTTTTATCTACTATTAGTCACCCAATATTAGCAAAAATGTTGTTTTTGGTCTGTGTCTTTGAAAGGTCTTTGGCAGCTGAACTTTTACTAGATGACAACATGAACATCTACTCCTTAGATACCTTTTCCTTGGTCACAGTGCTCAAAGATAACATTACGTTATGTCGAGATTTTTAATCTACTTCTCTATTATATATATTTAATAGTCCTCTTCACCTTAGCACAATTGGTATCATATGAACTTCCTGATAAATTCCCAATCAGTTCACTGGAATTAGGACCATCAGTTACAAGTTATTTTTATCTAACATTTACCTTTTTCTCTAAAACTTGGAAAGAAAACCATGCTGTGAACTATGGAGTGTTTCAATTTCAAGTTCATTGGTACAAAAACTTTGTCCATTTTCCTTTCATAAGTACGAAAGCACGATAGCTACATAAAATTTCTCTCCCTTTCATAACTCGAGTCTAAAATTATGACCAGTATTTCAATGATTTTAATAACATTTCATATTAAACAGTTATTTTTTACTTTCTATTAGGAGAATACTGTTAATTTATAGTTGGGATTCAGCTTATATTAGTTTGCCAATTGGTCTTGGTAATTCATGACAATTTAAAACTTACTCTTCCTAATGCTGGTTGGGTGGAGAGTGGTGATAAGTATAAAATTAGTTGCTTTATACGTAGCGCAGCGTCACTTCCGAACTTCTTTTATGTTTTTAAAGATTGAGAATCTTACTCCCCTGACCATTTCCTACGTGTTTTAGACCATCTATAATCAGAAATAAACGTTCCAACACGTCTTCTTCAAGCTTGCTTACTTCTAAAACCTTATACCTTAATTTTGTCGCAAAAGTTAATTCCATAAATTCTTCACAAGAAATAAACTCCAGCTATACTTTGGTTAGCCGCGATGCACTATCTATTTCCTCCCCATTCACTTTCTCAACAATTCTCGGGATTTATGTCAAAGAATTCCATTGTTTTTATTTTCACTTCAAATCTTTGTGTCGATGCACTCTTTATCATCTCGCGTGGAATACAATTTGCAACTGCTGATGTTCCCAGCGATAGGTGGTAATTGGGAGGCAGTGTTCCCGGAGAGGTGGTGTGCGGTGCTAGCAGGGAAACGCTGCGGTTGGAACGCGGATGTGGGACTAGGGTTTATTTATTTAGTTAACGGTTTATGAACCGACAAGAGGGACGGATGGAAAAATATGTACCGAATGTTCTAAAGAAATCTCTTATAGAAGCTTGGAATGTAGATTTTGTTTGGTTGGAAAGAGGTGATAGAATATAGTTTGTTATTTTGGAAATAACAGACTGAAATGCTATAAGTATTTTAACCGTAATATTATATGAGAAACTTAAAACTTATTAAAGAGGCGAGTGGTTTTAGTACCTAAAATATGTGGAAAACTCAAAACCTAAGTTTTTTTTATTCAAAATCAAAGTTAAATTTGCAATCTCAAACCAAGTACCAACACCAACATTAAAACTACTAAAATTCTACCAAAACCCGAAAATTCATCCAAAAAACCTCAACCAAACCATTTCCTAACGAGCGTCTAACCCGCCGCACGTACGAACAGCCTGCGCTAACCGCACAGCGGCTTATCTGCACACTGGGTACGTGAGCAAACCTCTAACGGTATCGCAACCAGCTAGAAACCTCGCGAGAGCTGCGCTTTGTTGCCTAAATGCGCTGAATTTTCAGTTGCCTGCTTATTCCTTAGTGTCGTCTGACTGGTTTTTGAGATTTTTGAAATAGGAATGGTAGTGTTTTGTTATTTTTGGGGCAGACAGGAACTGGCTTATTTATACCAAAAAGGTTGTTGTCAAATCTTATGTTGTCATCTTAAGGTTTATCAATTCTTTTGCTTAGCTTACCAGGATTCGTCTTCCTGCTCCGACTTCTTTTCTTTCTAAATCTGTCTTTACCATCAACATCTTCAATAACAATGATTTCATTGTTATATGCAATTGTCTTGTCGCTAAATACGTTTAAATTTATATTTAGAACAATTTTACCGTCGCCTTTAATTCCCCAGACATCTTCCAATCTATGGTCACGATTTTGAATAGTGAGATAATTATAATTGCTAAGCGCACTTTAACAAAGACAAGTCGTTCAATTAAATCCTTATATCGATCCGAATCTATAAAATATCAAACAAATACAGAATTCTAGGTTTATTCGTCAAAATTTCCTTCAAGCGTTCATTGGCTAGCTCCAACTATAGGTAGGTTACAATATAATAGTTTCAAAAGGCTATTTCCTCAATATTTATTCTTAATAACAAAAGACTTGCGGCTAAGAACAATATAAGAATACGCAGTAAATAGTTACACAAGAATGAGTACGTATAAGAAAAAAACAAGATATTGTCCTTTAAGACTTAAGACACTTTTAAAATTTTACTGTAACTCGCTCTATAAGGAACACAGTGTTCTTACTTTGACATTCATGTATGAACAATTTGCGCAGGTAAAAATGTTGTTTAATGATCATAATGTATGTAATTTGTATAAGGAACTCCTTGGGTGGGTAAAAAAAAGACAAACTGTAGACTAGACTACTAACTTAGTTAAATCTTATTCAAGTTTATGTGCTTCGATCATAAGATAATAAAATATAAGAAGTTAGTAAAAGAGTAAAGCAAAACACTGGTTACATACATACACGAAATATTGTCAAAATGATTCATAAAGCTGTAACGTTTCAGTCATCAAATAAAATAACTAATCCCCCTAAAAGAGATGACGACTATAGGAACAGTTCCTAGTTTGTAGTCAACCCTGCAGTTAATAATAAATTTAACAATTATAGCTTAGTGGAGTATTGCCTTGAGCATTTCACTCAACAGTAGCAATATTCTATAGTCCCTCCCACTTACAAACAAAAAGCAGATACTTAAAAATACTCTAATTTAATGACCATATCAAGCTCCATATAAAAGAAACATGATAGCCATAATTAAATGAACAGTAATTAAAATGAAGAAGTTTAAGTTTAAAAAGAAACGAGATCTTTTATAGCTCTGATTTTATTTCGGAAGTCAAAACGTTTGAGATATCGATAGTCATTTGATTGTAATCTAAGATCTCTGGTTTAAATATCGATAGATGGGAGTCTGTGCACGATTTGTAGAAGTATCGACTTTCTTTAGACTTTCAATAAAAGAAAATGGATGCCTAATGTAACTTGAAACAACTATAAGGTTCGAGTGTTGATGGGGACCGAGAAGCGTTGTGTCTACTTCTTAATGGTTTCCAATAGCAGGCCTATCATAGAGTGATACATTTTTAGTACATCTACCTTGTATACTGGTATAACATTTGTATAATTATCGCCATTCATCATAATTCTCTTGACTTTATGTATCTTAATTTATTTGTCGACGCAGCGTTTCTTCTGCTTTGATACTTATCTCATCGTCATCTCCTCTCTAGCCATACCATCCTTCATGCAGTCCATTCATCAAAATGTTATATTTCTGCTACAAATTATTAATTGTAATGTTTCCTGTGTGTGTTGCAATAAATAGTTTTGTCTCCAAAAATCAAAATCACTCCAAAACTTGCACCATTTAGGTCGGCAAGATCGTAAAGCTACTTCTAGATAAGTAGGTACCCCAAACAAGCAGGCTCAAACAGCCTACCGAGGCAATAAGTAACCAATACAGGCCCTTCATTTGTAGATAAACATGGATAAATGTCTTTGATATTTAAATGCACTAATACATAATGATTAGATGTTTGCACAACTTCCTTACAAACGCACGGAGTTGTCCAATCACGGTACTTTATTCGTTATAATAGCTAGTGAACATACTACTTTACTCTGAATTCCTAAAAAGCATAAGAATGTAATTTAATTAAAATTACCCTCGAACTTGTGTCAAAATTTTCGAGAACACCGAAGTTCCAAAGCTTGGCCTAACCATAGCTGAAGCTAATATACATAGTATCTAAACGCGATTATTTCCCATAAAATGATTGCGTTCAAATGACAACCAAGATGTTTTTCTTCATAATTTACTAAGATTACGATTCCGTAACCATAAGTTTTTTTTATTGAAAATTCGATTTCTTTTCGTAAAAGTCAAACTATGTTTTACCATTTCCTTGTGGAACACCATTCGATTCTGAACTTTATTGCCATTAAAATTCCAGTATACTTCATTGTGTTTTGACTAAAGGCGCCACGTAGTACGTTTCAAAGCAAATTGTTTCTTATTCTAATATTTACGCATAATATATTCATGAGATTGGTCTTAACTGTCTTAAGATCGTTAAGTTGGTATTTTAACTGTTTTATAAATTCGTATATATTTGACGCGTCCATACAAATCGCTGTATTTCGATATCGGGTAGCCATTGATATATGGTATTATGCTAATAGGTTTAAGCATATTAACAAAATAGGGCTAACAAATAATTACTACCGACAATCATAAAGTATTGTAAATTATTGGGATATCCCCAAGTTTGCATACGATCACAAAATATTGGAGCTTGTTGACAGAGACTCGAATATTTTACACGCTGATGATGATATACGGAACAGACTTCCGAATTTTAAACACGCTGTCGCATCAAAGCTAGATTTATGAAGTGATTATATCGTAAATAGCAATAGAAGTCAGAACCACCTTATCAAAACATTTTAAATTATTCTCAACGAAGTTCCAACGGATAATGATCAAAGTGAAAGTGTACAAATTAACATTACAATTATGAAATCTCTCCCACAGGTTGCAAATCCTTTTTCAAGAGGTCCGTGAGAAGGAACCTGACGTACTCCTGCAGGGGAAATAGAAACTGTCCAATCGACCAACACCATAGAAACCAATGCCAGTACTGCAGGCTAAGAAAATGTCTCAAAATGGGCATGAGGAGAGAAGGTGAGTCAAAATTCATTTGAGAAAATCTATAAAATTTTGAAGAAGTCAGCATGAAATTTCCAAATTGTTTACCAGGTCAAAATTATTGGTAAATACATACTAACAAAATTGGCAACTTAGATAGAAAAGCAACTAACAGCCATGCCTATATTGAGACATTTCATACGCGTTTTAAACTGAAATTTTCTTTTGTTCACCGGTACTTTTTGTCAGTATGTAAGTATTAGGTGATAAGATACTATAAATTCGCAAGTTTTTTTGCTTTAGTATGATGACAATTATGAATGTTCTCACACCAAATCCTTTACATTTACGTATTTTGTAGAAGTTTTGTTATAATTTGCTCTGCCATTAGATTTAAGTTCTATAGAACTTTCCCTTTTAATTTTTCTTTTATTTTGATCTACGGCTTCATTATTTGTAAACAAATCTATGTCTATATTTAATAACATACCACATAAAATTAATTTGATTGAATCACGATCTTATACTGTTACAAATACAACAAAATTATTAGTTGCTACTGATAAATTGCATAATACATCAATAATACTAGAATATGCGGTGTAACTAACACAAAAAGCTCGCTTTAAAGATACATTGATTGTCACAAGTATAATTAGTGAAATCATTAATCTTGTCGAGTCATTAGTGGAGAGACTGCCCAAGGGCACAACTCTAAGTAACTGTTGACGATCAATGTTAATATAAAGTTATGGGCTGTAATAGGTTATTATTACGATGGAATTAATATGGCCGGTTATTGTTTTAAAGACAGCGCAGTGATTGATGGTGTTCAGGAATTCGTGTGACCTCGTACGTTTCAAGAAGTAGTGAAAACAATATTGAAATGAACTACAAACTTAATGATTCAAAATTTGTTGGTTAGTGGAGAAAAATAGGTTTCCTTTTGTTTACTCTAATGCGTACTATTATCTAGTGTTGTATCGGGTCAAGGTTGTTCAGAAATGAGTGAACCTTGACGAACTGTCAGCTTTATGATGTGTGACAATATTGCTTTTAATAGCCCATTGAATACAACTTTGTGGAACCATTGACTTCAGGTATTCCTTTCATTTTAACGAACAATGGAAAAGTACTAGATACACCATAACTACTGCTCTTCGCTTAACCATATCGTCCAGTAAAAAATATATATAGTTTCGTCTGTTGCGCGTTGCGAAAAAGTTATTTAGCTCTTGATCACTACAAAACATTTCATGTCTAAAAATTCGCGTGTAGCTAAAAATTATTTACCCAAAACTCAAACGGCACAGGTGCACATTTTAAAAGATAACACGCGACCGATGTAATTTCCTCATGTCATAAAGGAAACGGTCTTGACGTAGGGCACCGAGGTTGAAGAGTTCATAACGTGGACGGAACACCCGCTGAGGCGCTTATTATAACCCATATAGCCTCCAATGGCACCCGTTTGACGACCTCTCGCATTAAATTTTTGTTTCTAAAATCATTTATTTCTTTGCCAACTATTTCGGCAGCTTTAACGACACCTGCTGGTTTGTGGACCTAGTTATAGCCATCTATAACATTTATTATTTTCCAAATATGATCACCGACTTCATTAACGTCCTCTGTATCTATATTTTCTACAAAACTTTTTACGAGTCCCACCTTTGCGTCATTAGGGTCGTTCGCTTTGATAATGCAGAGGCCAGCTCGTACCGGAAAGGACACGGTAACCCGCTGCTCTCATTCAACCCTTGAGGACAACACTGAGTATCTCGACCCCGTCATATTTTGGGCAACAAACGATTTGTTTGCCCCGAGAACAATAGAAAGGTGCGAACTCCAGTCTCCTTTTTATACGAGATTAACAGTTAATAGAAAAAAAAGTAAGTGTGCCCCTTTGTCGCTTTGTAATCGTCTTAGATATCAAACTGGTAGATGCGGAGATTAGAGAAGATCTTTTGTACTTTTTTTTATAATATTGTTTCACAGTTGGTGGATGTTTTGTAAAACGTTTTAGCTTTGAAAAGGTCCATTGAGGATGGAGCTACCACCTAATACGTTTAATTGTGATAGAACTTGATGTAAGAGATACGTTTTTTGTGTGATGTCCGTTCTTTGGTTTATGTAACCGTTGTAAATGAGTGGTCAGTTTTGCTTTTAACCTTTTGTACAATGTTAGTTATTATTTTGGGTTTGAAATTTGAGAGAGCTTTTGTCGTCGTCATGATATGAGATATCAATATTATTATGAGTTGCTCAATGATCTCATTCAGATTTAGCTGTCCAGCTTTCTCCTAGTACAATATGACTATACATCCTTTTCTAATTACCACTACTTACTATTAACGGTCAATTATTATTACATTCAGTCCATTAAATTTCAGTCATTAATCCTGGTACATTATTAATCTATCAATGGGGCATAAATAGTCGCCATTCCAGTACAGTTATCAACTCTATGCAAATGCAAATATGAAACAAAGCTTACGTATGGATTGATTAATTAAACGCATTAGAGGACCGGTTTATTAAAAAATGCATAAAAGGTGAACGTGTATATGTAGTGTGCCTCGGGTTTGCTCGTCAGTGGAACAATGAACAAGCACCTTTTGTTCGCGTCGCATCAATCACTTCTCATTGTTTGCTATATCTTAATAAGTTTTTTGTGTTAGGCCGGCCATTTAGAAAGATTCCGGGTCCCCCAGGCTTGAATTTTGATGGGCGATTTTTGCGGGTAGATTGAAAAGTATCTTCCGTGTTGGTAATGATGAGTGGTATTTTGGAATAATTTTAATTAATATGCAAGGATTGAACGGTTTTGGATTTGAGGGATGATTTTTAAATCTAAATTATTTTCGGTTTCCAAAGTTTATAATCGTCTGTACATTTACACACCCGATAGGTACTAAAAGTTTTCAAGTACAATTTTAACGCTCCGTTACATTACTCGGCACATTACACAGATGTCACCTAAATTCTAAGCTCAAATCCCTCAACCCATAAATACAGTTCACTTAGCAACCAAACCTTCAAGCTTCCTTAACCT
This sequence comes from Noctua janthina, assembly GCA_963576755.1. Classification (NCBI taxonomy): domain Eukaryota; kingdom Metazoa; phylum Arthropoda; class Insecta; order Lepidoptera; family Noctuidae; genus Noctua; species Noctua janthina. The sequence goes on along the minus strand of OY755069.1, from coordinate 13,136,093 downwards.
TTTGCTTCCCAGGCCAGGATCGAAGGGTCAAAATTCGCAATATTTTCCCCTTACGCCTTAACACGCCTCTAAGCACAATGATGTAGCTTCTTATTCTTAGGGGGTGGGTTGGACACCTGGTTATTGTGACTCAACTGACCGTAAGACCGGGTTTGTTTGCATTAGACCAGTCCTAGTTTTGCAAATATTGTAGCGTGAGAAATATAACGTTTTTGCTTTTTGTTGCTAATGGATTGTGGTTTATGATTTATGACGCGGATTACGGGTTGAAGACTGGAACTGATGCTTTTAGTTTTGGTTGAAATGGGAACGAGGAAGAGATAAGGATAAAATACAAGTATCTTTTTTTTATTTAGTAATTGGTTTCAGTGCGTACAGTCCCATGTAAAACTTTACTGATATGCAAAATTTTGATGAAAACTTATAATGAAAATGGCCTCAATGATAACACATAGCACTTACAAATAACGTTTCGTACGGTTTTACCCACAGATTGATCCAACTTAATCGTGTCAACAATCAGTACGAACGTTCTGGACGAGAATAACTCGGTACATACGGACCGCCTCTGTGTGCGTCATAGCCGAAAGATTATATCGCTTCTAGTGAGCATAATAACTGTGACATGTCTTACGACGCTCTCATACTGCGTGTAATGGCCTCTTTCTCGGAAAAACAGACTCTTACCGACCAACATAAAGATACAATCAGAACAGACGCTTTCCCACGGAGCGTCGCGAAAACACCCCATCCCTAGTGGACACTGGTCAGAAGTTACAACACTACCAAAACATTAATTAAAAGGTGAAACATAAACCAGTTTTTGGCAAGGTGCACGACCCTTCGATACCGGCTAAGCTAATTATATTTCCGCACGTTTCATCACGCATTTGCATGAGAATCGGGGTACAACTACAATAGAAAACGCCACGCTAATCTCTTCTAGTAAAGGTTTTTGTACGCAGGTACGGACGGGTCTCCCGCTCAATAGTTGTTAGAAACTTGATAGGTTTTCACTATAAACATTGGCTTTACAGTGTACGGTAGTGAATATTAAATTTCACATTGCGATGAAAGGAGATTTCATCGAGTTATTGTGCCCTTAGAATAGATAGGCACTTAAATAACACCGCCTTTATGTCATGCTCGTGCACTTTTCCTCATGGAGTACACCAAAGTAACGCCATTCAGAACGTGGCAGCATGGGGTCACGTACGAAGATATTGGATTTAAAGATTGTAATTCATAGTACACAAATACTCAGGTCAAACTTCACAATCGATGAAACCGTTCGCAATGGACGACTTTTACAAAATCATAAACTCGGCGTAGAATTACACATTGAATTTGTTAACAGTATTAAAATTACTTTTGCAATATAAAGGCAAGCTTCGACGGCACGCTTCCACACAACCTTTATTAAATCTAAACCCATTTAATATGATCAAAAGGCTCTTTTAACATAAAAAGGTGGTCAAGTCCCAACAAATTCAGGTGAACAAAATTCATTCCGAACAAATCGTAAACTCCGAAGCGAAATGGCGTCACAAAAAGGAATCAAAGTGTAAAATCATTTGTGTCGGATTAAAAAAGGAGCTAGCGAACGAGCGTGAGATGTATACCACTATCAATCACCCGGTGATTTATATTCGTCCGTATGATGTATTGCCGAGCGAGCCACACCAAATGGTAAAAGTATCCGATAATTAACTTTTTAAAATTTGACGGACGCCTTCATCTCGGTCAGGGAAATAAACCTTTTATTTTTGTGTAAAAAGACTAACAGGTATTATCGCCGAATGTGGCAGATTGTGAAATTCCTTTGTCTGTGTTGTAGATGATGAAAAAACCTGTTGCTCACGACAAACACGCTGGTATGCGGAATGTGACTGTGCTATCATTTCTAATGGCGCCAACAATAGATTTGTTATTTAATTATTCAAATATGTTCATACATTATAAATATTACGTGGTATTAGTATTGTATTAATTAATTGCCACATTTTTGTCGGTTCATTCGTCTTATATGGTGTGAAAGCTGATATTAACGTTATCAATTGTATGATCAAAGGCGATTGACTGACCTGTCAAGTGATGTAATCTTTAAACTTAGTTGTTGTTCGTAGAAGATTATAAATAATTCATTGGTCATATCCTTATTAGACGAATTAATAATCAATTAGAAGAATTCTTTGACCATAAAAGGAGTTAATGTTAACGAAAGTGCTGATGTTAATTTTGAAGCAACAGCATAACTGGAAAGAAATTCCGAAGTTGATAAAAGAGCAACGAATCGTAAATTCACCATTCATCAACCTGTACCGAGCATAGCACTGTATGGCCCGTCAAAATATTCTACAGGGGGTTCCTCAATAGCGTTCCACTTGCCGGCACGGGATCGAACGTGGACCCCCGCGGCGCGCAGCCCGTTCCTAACGAACTGTGTAGGTGATTTATCTGTACGTACTCTCACACTCTCGATACTAATTCCTTTACGACGTGTGATGTTGGCTCATGAAATATATCTGCGGTAGATTTAATATCTAATTTACGTTTATCGGCATTTATTTTAGTCTTTGGTTCTTCTTTTTGTGGAGTGAACAGTGAAGGCAGAAATTACCATGAAAATAACAATTTCAAATTCGCCAATTGTCAGAAGATCAATAGAGTTTAAATGAGATTCTATTGGGTTAAATTGGTTGTCATCTTCCGTAGCATTACCTATCTTATAACCCTATTCCTTTTCTCAAACATGGTATTTATCTACCACAAAAACTCCAACTGCACTTGCAGAAAATAATGCAAAACATTTTGCTCATAGCAAACCACGTGAAAGGTCGTCTAAATCAACATTGATAGGGTTCCTACAGGTGAAATTTTCTCACAGCCAACTCGTTCCGTTCTAACGTCGTATAATCTTGAATACTTGAGAGTAATGCACGGTCCGCATGTATATTGGTTACTACGTTAGTAGTCTCAGCAAACCTGTTCCGTCTGGTCGTGGCCTCTGTACCGTATCCAGCTATAGCACATCTGCATCCAACATTATAGTTTCACTTTATATATAAACATCATTGCTTATGATTTTATGGACTTCACATTCAACAGAGTCTGCCTCGGAATTCAAAATTTCCATCTCCCGACCAGATACCAATCAAGGTCACAGAATGCCAACAAATGCGGATTCTTTAAATTATATATCGCTGACAGCTTAATGCAATAGTGAAGCTCCCATCAAAATCATAGATTACGAACAAAATAATAAACACAACAGATCGAGATATCTAAAAACAAAAACTAATTTAATATGTTAATGTCAGTGATGGCTCAATAAAATTAACGATAACAGTCCATAATAATCATGACGGTATTTAAAATTGAAACAACTTTTTCTCCCGACCTGTCGCTTGGAATTCATCTAGCGTCCGCATCTCTATATGTCAGTCCGTCTGTACGTCCGTCATTACACGTGAATCATCCTCGGTATCGTGCGCTGAGAATTTCGTGAGGTCACAGTTTACTATAGCGGTTTAGGCGCCCTGCGGTCGTTTGCCTGACAGAGACGGCGCCATCCAACTGTCCATGTGCTTGAAAAGGATACGGGATGTCTTCTCTGTCTAACGCCGACCGTTTCGTGACCCCACAGCTAATCACATATCTGCAAGCGTATTATGATTATCGCAAGGCTTCGTTTCGTCTTCGTCGCTCGTACGTTGTTGTGGTCAGTGACTCTGTGCATGCTGCCTTCGTTTTATTTCTCTCTAACATCATTTTATATGCACAATTTGCTTTAAGATATCATGGAAATTTATTATTATGTCTAAGAAGCTTCTTGTAGATTTATGAATGCTCTTTTGTTGTCAGACATAAGTAAATATGGATTAAATGAGGGTTAATGTCGTTTGTAACGTGTTAAGTAATATGCGCATTAATGTCGTCGTCAGTTTCTGATACATTTGCACGTTCATTTATCAGCGGTTGAGTGTAACGAAACAGATTTACCTGTTGCCGGCCTGACATAAATCTCTCGCGGCATTTAATAAGTCGATAATTACAAAAACCCGACGCAAGCTAATGGGGTTGTGGAGTGCTCAACAGGAATGCGCTTAATTCTCAGCACGTGCCTCCCAATAGCTTTATTATACAAATCTTGAACGTTTCCCAACAGCCTTTATCTTTACGATAACTTTAATTATTTGATTTGGTACTGTTTTGATGTCTTCCGTGTCCGGTTTTTAGTGTTCATTTAGATATGCAGTTCTCGGTGGGCGGCTTTGTTTACATTCCAGAGAGTTAAAGACTTTCTATAGAATTTCGATATCGTCTCCAACATTCCTATTCGCTTAAGAGAATCTATATCTACCGCTGGGTGCAACAAATCAAAATCGTACGTTTATCGTTCCGTGTCGCAGTAATCGAGGTTCTAATCGGGTGTCCCATCCGTCACTGACTTTGCGTCTACTACTTTCTACATTAGTAACAGACAAATCTCTAATCTGTATATTAGAAACAATATTTCTCACTGTCGTAAAAGCCGAGAATTTCCTAATGATATCAAAACACAACCGTTAGAGCAACAAAAGGTGGATGGTCGAACATTTGTCGGTGTTCAAGAGCCGGGCGACAAGTCGCGTGCGAGGCTCTTGTTGAAAAATGTCGGACATAAATAACGGATTATCAAGTTGTATCGAGTCGTAACGAGATAGTGGCTAACAACTAAAATAAATAGGCGAACGGTAAATGAAGTTGTGTACCAAACTTTACAATTTAAAACGTACGGATGATGTATAATATGTATCTCTTAAAGTAAGTAATGACTGTGAGTTGCCTTCGTTAATGTTACAATTTATGGCTGGATATTTATACGTTGTTGGTCGTTTTGTGTGTCATTAGCCGTGAAATGTTATCTTGATTAGCGTTTATGTATTGATGGACGAGATAACTTACTTGTATGACGGTAAAGTCTTCAGTTGTCGTTTTGTTCTGTAATGGTTCTTCTTTGTGAGTTGTGTTTGTTGATTCTAAGAGCATCGGAATTCGATCTTCATTTACTTTAGAATTACTCTAAAGATTCTTCTCCTGCTCATAATAATATGTATTTTTTCTCAATTTGAATTCAGTGTGCCTCGTTCACGTTAGAGCACTAGAGATTCGAATAACAATACCTGCAGAACTAATATATGGTTCCTTTGGTTTTTAAGCATCCAAAAGTAAATTATCTATATCGTCAACACTCAATTCTTCACCAAGTTCTTCTTCGGTATATTCGCAAAAATGTAAAACAGCTCCAATTTTATTGTAAAAGAATTAAAATTGTTACGTAGAATTATGAGTTTATGATATTACTACTGCTATTTCTTAGGAAGTAATTATCATGGTTCTATAACGATTATAATGTTAATCATTGTCTGTTAGTTCATCTTATCATGTGGCACGTGTTACTCACGCTGTAGCTCTGAGGGGGTCAGCAGAAATCTTGTTTATTTTTTTTAATAGTGGTGGCTAGGGCCAGGTGAACTTACTATGTTTCTTTGATAGCCTTATCAGTACTCTGATCAGCAAACTTACAAATCGTAGGTATGTGATTGGTTGGCCTGTGTCGACCGAATTGCCAACAAAATGCCACTAAACAACTTCAAGTTTGAATTTAAATTTAATTGTTTACCTTTATGGAATCTTGGGGGAGGCCTATATCCAGCAGTGGACGTCTTTCGGCTGAAATGATGATAATGATGGAATCTTGTTTTCTGCTATTCTTAAGATTATAACAAGAAGATCGGCCGTTGGTAGTTTAAATTCCCATACTACAGCTAGACCTACTTAATAAATTTCCTAAAGCGTTGTGTTTATGATAAATTCCCCTCTCATTTATGCAGTTTCCTTTGCTGAATATGGCTTTATACCTTGGAGCACTCGTTACGCCGTCACTTCTTGACTCAGTATGTCCAAATTGTCAATATCTAAGATAGTCGTGACATTTAGTAGTCCATTTGACCCTCATCTATAGTTTATTTTACTGTCAGAATGGTCAATCGTTCAAAAAGTTGGTTTTGGCAGTGTAACTGAAGTGGTATCGTATTTAGATATAATTTAAGGATAACAAGTTTAGATGAAAAGTCTTATCGCAAAGTCAATCCTCAGATCTCCGCTTTTCATTCCTCTATCATCACACTTGATGAATGCTTAACACATTCTTTGAATAACTCATTCGCCATTCGGAAATAATCTATACTGAATACTCTAAAGATATCTCTATAATTAAATACACATATATCTATTTAAGTTTTTGCTAAAGCTGTTAATTTAAAAAACATAAACGGTAACACGTCCATAAAATACATATTTACCAACAAAAAGACTTAACTCCTATAAATATGATATTAAACTAACAACTCTAATAATGTTAATTCTGGGCCAATTTTATCGAATTTTAAATCTACGAATAAGGACTTAGATCGTTTTACTTCTAAGTGCAGATTTTGCGTGGTATGAAAATGTTGGAATCTAAATTGGATACTATGTAGTTTAGTTTGATTAAAATTTGTTATGCAAACACAAGTTTATTGAGAATCAATCTAATAGTTATTCTTCGCGGCATTCATCAGTTCACTGGAACAAATTAGTACAGGGCCGGTAATTTAGGGTTGTGCTGAAAAGACAACCGGCCTCTGTATGACTTTACCAAGAATTTATTTATTTAGGATCTCCAACAAAAGATATACACATATAAGAATGAACAACATAAAGTATTTCGTAGGTTTTGTCCTTCACTTACAGGAGACAACAGCATGCTTAAATAAATTAACAAATTTAAAAAAAAAACTATACTTCAATAAAATAATTTTACGCTCTTCCATGAAGGCGATTTCGACTGAGCTGTTTCATGACCACCTAAAAGGCAACACTGAGAGATTCATGAAGATAGCAATAGAAACGATGGGGTGTGAGGTATCTTAGTGTTAGTCAAAACGGAAATTTTCTTACCGGTAATGCTGCTTTTCTCCCTCTTAATATTTGGGTAACTATAACAGTACCAGGGGGGTTACCATGACGTCTTAAAACAGGAGTAATTCCAGTATGGGAAAGAGATGGCGCTAGACGACCTGTATAGCTCTGTCTCTTTCCCACACTGGAATTACTCCTGCTTTAAGACGTCATAGTAACCCCCCTGTAGATAGAGATATTTACTCAAAGGCAATGGAAACCTACCAATCAATGTATCTAGGGAACCCATGAAAAAGCGAAAGAAAGGAGAAGGCAGAAAGTAGTGCCATTTACTTTTGTAAAAACCGATTCACAATACGGAAACAAAAACTGGGCCACTTAAAGAGGAAAATGTGAGCAACTTGGTTAACTTACATTTCGACATTTCAGTTAGCGTTTTACGTATTAGTGCCAATATGTTACTAACCTGCAAATTCAATAGTTTTGAATTATGTCGTTCAGTTTCCTGCTCTTATCTCAATTTATTTGGGATCTACGCTGCATGTCTTCTTCTTCCATACTTCTCTATTACTCGTCATCTCAGCAGTGACCTCCTTTCTAGCCTCATCATCCTTCACACAGTCCATCCATAGTTTCTGTGGGCTTCCTCTTCTCTTATAATCATCCTCATTCATAGTCCTGAGTTATGGAACAGACATTTATTTCATCTGAAATTCTTCGGGAACGAAAATGTACGGGACATAGTTGTTCATATATTGAAGTTCAAAGTTGATAAATAACCCACTTAGTAGGCCAGCACATCTGCTTTCTATTACTAACCTTTTCCCTTGAGCCGAGGTACTATTACAAGTTTATTTATAAGTACTCGATTTCTATGTCTCAGCGCGCTTTATTGTTTAAAGCTCTCGTATCTCCACGAATATCAAAATGTTCCTTAGCTTAGCATAGGAAACAGTTTTCATAGTTCAGATAATTTTATAGGCAAATTCTCACAATGCCTTCAGAGCTTTTTTCAAGAATTTCTTCTTGAACGCGTTTAGTATTTTGATACTTTGCCAGTTTCCCCGAAATGTATCCTATAATCTGAAATTCATGCTTTATAACAGTAATTGGTAGATTTTTCTGGCATTTTCCGAGTCTCTAACAAGACTAAGCTTCGTGTTCCTCATCGTCATCAGCATTCTCATGCCCTTATCCCAATTTATTTGAGGTCGGCGCAGCATGCCTTCTTCTTCCATACTTCTCTAATACTCGTCATCTCAGCAGTCACTTCCTTTCTAGCCATATCATCCTTCACACAGTCCATCCATTGTTTTTTTGGTCTTCCTGTACTCTTGTATCCTACAATGCCTTTAAACAAGACTGGCATATAAGCTTTACGGTAGCTTACTATAAGTACATTATTTACTTTTCCGTCATAAATATCGTTAATAGAATCTTACTTTGTTTAAACCCTAAGGAGTTTTAGTTTCTCAATACTCGACCATGAGTGCTTTTTGACAGCCCTGCCATAATTGTGAGGCATTTAAATAGTTATAAACGATACAGTAACTACAGTTAAGTTATCCTTATGACAATCTTTAATTGTAGCAAATTATACTTTAGTACATGTACTTGAGAACGTCGATCAGTATTGAGTCATTGAATCAATAAATAAATAAAACAACGATTAGTATAACCAAACCTGTTATGTTTATGGTGACTAGTATCCAAGGAATCTTAAGTTAATGAAGTTTTTCAAATTCTTTGGAGCTTTTTGAATGCCTTAAAATACAATTGAAAGGATACTATGAGGAGCTCGTGGCTAAATAATAACAGCCGCTCGGAACGATCTTCAGTTTAAGCCGCGCTTGCCTTGCTTGGTCCGTGGATGGGTGACCACCCATAATATACCAAGTTTGCTCCGTGTCTCGGAAAGCACGTAGATCTTTGACAGTCGTTACAGGCTGTTATTGGCCCGAAAGTCTGACAACCAGTCTTACCAAGGGGTCTCGTATTACCCTACTGCAGGTTGTGGAGGTCAGATAGGGAGTCACTCCGTGTAAAATACTGGTATTCCGGTTAGACTGAAAGCCGACCCTGATGTACTTGGGAAAAGGTTAGGCATGATGATGATGAAAGTATATTTAGTTTTGAAGGATGATTCTCGATAGTTTAAATATAGGTCGCAATCCCATCCAACAATCAATGTTAAAAACGTAAGGATATAATGATATATATAAGAGTTTCTTCGACAGTTAGAGAATAAGATTAGAAAGCAAACGGAATCTGTTCCTGAACAATATATTAAGAGAACGCTAAAGGTCATGATCATTTTGCATGTGTGTCTAAGTTATTCCAAATACTACTTAGTTATAAGTAGCCGTAAGCTGGTGGCGGGCAGGAGCGAGATTGGCGGAACTGGCTCAGCAATCACCACCTCGCAGATCCAGAGCAGAAACCACCTGCAGTATCACCTAAGGGAGACCCTGTTAAGGTTTGCATTTGGAGGTTCTGTTAGAAAATGAGATGATCAGAAATGGTTAAGCTGATGTGAGGGTTTTGTAGATATTAATGCAGGTGCAGGGAAATGACTCCCTTTAGATACTAGAGACGCGTTTAGTTGGGGATCCGTAGACTTTGTTTTTTTAATAGAAAATGTCATCATTCTAATGTCCTTATCCCAATTTATTTGGGGTCGACGCAGCATGTTTTCTTCTTCCATACTTCTCTATTACTTGTCATCTCATCAGACTCCTCCCTTCTTGCCATATCATCCTTCACACAGTCCATCCATCGTTTCTTTGTTCTTCCTCTACTCTTATGCCCATTCACATTCATACTCAAAACTTTCTTTAACAGAAATCTAGGAATAAATAAAAGAAATGCGTTAATGTCTTTAACAAACAGGCAGAAACTCCAATAAATTCATATATGGTGTCCATCTGTAGCCATAGTGTGAAAAGGCCATATTTTTACGAGCTTAAAGCCGTTTTTCTACATGACGCGAAAATGATTTAATGTTTTTTTTATTAATGTTATATTGGCGCCAGTTCGATAATCAAACCGGTTATTCATATTTCTTTTTTTTAAAAGCCCTAAAGAGGATAGAACGATAACCTTTCACCTTAGACTGCCAGCATTGCTGACCGCATTTTGTGTGCCTTATTTTAATAGGTCGTTAGCTAGCCCAGTTGTAAGGTAGTTTTTCCGAAACTCCTTTTATTTTTATAATATACTTGCCTTCTACTCCTATGCGTCTGTCCCTGTGTAGGGTCAGATGGGAAAAGTAGTGCCACCCTCCCCTTTAAAGGAACGGCTTTTCTGATCAAGAATTATTTAGATATTGTTAAACAATGTCCGCAGTTTATGACTATTAATTTTCAACTAGTAAAATGTTGTCAAATATAACATTACACGCATGCTTTTTGTTTGGTAAAGTATTTAATTATGAACTAAGTTTTTACTATAGAGGTGTCAAGCCGTCAGTCAAATTGGACATGAGTGTTTTTGTCTGAAAGAAATTTAAAGCTACATATTTTTTAGTAATTTTCATTTAGATTTTGATGAGAGAACTGTTTTATCTAATTAATTATTTATTTATTTAATTGTAGGAAAAAACAGAGCTTTTATAAGTGTCAGAATTTAGCTGTTTATGTGCATAGAACTTTGAATGAGCATAAATAATTACGTATCTGTACACGGTCGTAATTTTCTAGCTACATAAGCAAATCTTACTAGTATAAGACTGTTCTAAGTTTCCATACCTCGCGGCCGTCGGATCTCAGAAATGACATGACATATTGTTTCCTCAACACAATCTGTGTCAAGATCGCACTAGGCCAATCACGCACAATCTCCAACCACCCCAATCTTGAGGCCATAAGGTCGAAAATTCTTTAAATAAAACGAAAATAATAACTTTGTTGTGATCTGTGTACGGATCTCGAATAAAAACAATGTAAATAGATCATTTAGTGTGGTCTCCACGTAAATAGGTTGAACGTGTCGTGATTTCTGAAGCTTATGTCGCAATTTTCTTAGATGTTTCTACATCTTTCCCTAATAAAGAAGATACAAAACAATAACAATGTTCTCTTTTCAAATTAGCTTTAATTTAATTTTTATAAACATGTTTTCGCGCGCCGCTGTCGCCTGTACACAGAATTCTTGTCCATGACTCACATCTGACCATAAACAATTATAATAAGCTCTTTCCTTTCACATTAACAAAATGTAATAACTATTTTTTATTTACCAAACTGACGCTTTATTAACTGAACCGTTATCAAGTAGCTATTTAATTTAAAATAAACACTTCGCTAATTTTCACTTAATCCCGTGAAGTATGCGCCGTGGGTGCCGAACGATTTAATCAATGTTATTTATACAAGAGAAATCCGAAATGAGACGTAGTCTTATGCAAATCAGAGCTAATGGACCTAGTTGTATTAACCTTACGGAAAGCCCACTCATATTAACGCTAATTTACATTAATTTCCATTCATAAACTTCCACCTGTCAATGGCCAGAATTGATTCTCTATACTTAAAGCGAATTAAGAAAATATTCAGTTTGAAATGACGTTTTCGCGCGTTCGAAATCCGAATCGTAATTAGTGTTGAGCCCGATTGGACAATCGCTTTGTTGTAGTCGCGCCGAGTGGTCATCGATTATACGAGCAGATAGTGATGTTCCGTCGATGTCGAGACGTACCGGAGATGTATCGGCAGATAGTGTAATGACGCGCTATTAGGCTAGGTGTCGACGGCGCGCGGTGCGGCGTGGGAGAGCCCGCGGCCTACATTTCCTTCTGAAACCGGCTAATCACGCGCGCAATTACTCTAATTCAAACGGAATTATTCCGGCGATGTAACACTTTAATTGAATTGTTGATGCGAGCCGTAATTCGTGAATGCGTGTTATTTCGATGATTGGTATCGTGATATTTGGTTGGTAAATATCGATATTGAACGAAGGTATGAATCCGTATGTAATCGTTGTAATAATAACCCGAATCTACGAAATCATAATGTCATAAAAATTTATAAGAATCAGAATTTAGTGAGTTTTACTGTGGGAAGTGCTCGTTACGAAACAACCGTGGGGCGAATTCCAGTCATCTTGTCATTCAAGGAAAAAATAATAATACAACCTGTTTACGCGTTTTGTTTTTTTCTTGCTGCACTGACAAGAAATAAAAAGGCGGTACGCGCGTGCGCGGGCATTCGCGCCGGCCCGCGATGCGTTCCCGCCAAAAAACGTGGCGCGCTCCGAATGCTTGGCGCGCTACACATTTTTGTTCCCCTGTGAGCATTTCCGAATGAACGATTAGAAGCGACGATTCCGCGTTTTCACGTCGATTCGTCTCGGATCGTATCGATGATTTGTAGCGTCACGATCTTTGAAATGCCTCGTTGTACTGAGAAACAACAGGTTAATTCTTTAACGTCTACGTCTGAGAAGCTGGTTCGTAATTTAGAATTGACTAAAACAAATGTTGTCTATTACCGTAACAAATACCTACTAGGTTTTGGAATCGAGATTTTTGCATTTTTCTGATGGCTATCGATTTGTTAATGTTTGTTTTTAGAAAAAAAAGTACCGTTTGATGGGGCTTTTTACTTAAATTTACAGTAGGCTTCACTTATTTGCATGCCATTCACCTGTTCGGCAAAATCACGATCGTGACACCTAAAAAAGTAAACCGATTGGAACATTTTTTTTTTTTAAATTGATTGTGTCGGTTTCTCAGCGGGTATTTGAATTTGGAAATGTCAATGGCTTTTTAAGATTCATGAATTATAAGCTTTTCGCATCGAAAACGCGATAATTTTTTTTCAAACTAAAGCTTTGTATTACTTTTAAAATTTTAAAGCGAAAATCGAATCATCATTTACTTTAGTGATCATCTGCATGAAAGCGTTGAATCAATCATCTCTTCTTTGTCAATGTTTGACATCATTAGTAAAATCCACCGGTGTTGCCTAAATTTTCTAAATCTAGACCAGCATATAATCACAATATAATTAATTTTATGCACTATGATAAACTAATTTTTATTCAAAATAGTTAAAGTCATTCTTATCTCAATCTAGAACATAAAGCTTTTAAATGAACACTAACAGTCATTTGACATAATTATTTTATTAATAAAATGTGAACTCAATCTAGATAAAAACCTAATTGACATTGAAGTTTATTGACATCAAACTAAAATTCTAAATATTTAGCGACCGGAAATCGTTTGCTAAAATAAACTAAAGGTGCAAAACATGGCACACGTAACAAATACAGTTATTTTTAACGATAAAAAATTTATCATAAAATGACGTAGGTGAAATATAGATTCAAAAATAAACGTCGTCTGTAAAATAAAAGACATCACTATGGGGCCATTATTGAAGAAAATTAGAAAACTAGAAACCTTTACTTTTTCGGCTAAATTATTTCTAGAGAAATCTTTTTAAATGGGTACTGTGGTTGCTGTGACTACCCTATTGGTTTTTATTACGTCATTTTTTAAATTTTAGAATCAATTTGCTTTAAAAATTGTTATTCATCATCGTATTTATTAGAACTTAATCTTTTCTTTTCGTACATGCAAAATATCATAAAAAGTTAAATTCAAACATGGAACAATACACTACATACACAAACAAACACACATACACATAAATATACTTGGAACAATAAACTTTTAAAAACGTTTAATAGAATTTGCAAGTTACGCATCAATTCGATTTACAAATCCGTGTAAAACACGCGTTATAGTGTTGTAAACAACTGGTATTTACTAAGTATCTATAAAATATATGCAGAAACACCAATAGGTACATAAGTAGCCATTGTAACTATTTACGAGTAATTCACAGTTAATAATAGTCAGTGAGTGAATTAATCATGATTGTCATGTTATTATTGTTTTAGAAATTAATTTAAGTATGTTTGTTCAAGATTTTCCTTGTCTTTTAATTACTTTTTGAACCTGGTGTTTTTACCTTGGTAAAATACTTTTTCTTATGTAAAGGGTGTACCACAGATGGAACACAGGCAACCGGACTGCATTGCTAATGACGTTGTAACTCAATATTATTTCGTAAACCATAGAAACTATCAATAAGTACACCGACTAGTTACATACTTAGATTTGTGTGTGACTATCAAAATGACTTAGTAGTTAATTATAGTGATATAATTATTTCTTACAAACAGTCGAGTCTACATTCATATATTCATATTTTATTTGCATTCTTTAATGTGTTAAGATCTTAGGTTTGAACCCGGTTGATGGCAATAGACTCGCCCTCTATTAATGGCGAAATGAGGTTGTACTATTGCTTATTCTCTGTCTTCCTCTTTAAGGTTTAGGCGTGATTGTGTGTTTTTTTACGCTGTTCGAATCCCGCACTTTCTATTTGTTATACTTATAGCCAATTTTAGTAGTACCTGGTCATCTCTTGTTAATCAGAAAATTCCTTATTATAATCATGTTTATTGGTAGAATTCTATTAAAGTTGCCATTGAATACAAGGTCTAATAATAAAAGGCAAGAGCCCTGCCTGCTGTTTTAGTGCAAATTATCTATTTACTGCTTTAACTACTAATTGCAAACAAGAAGTAATGAGCCAACTAATTTATAATATAGTAATTATTTGTAAAGGAGGAACTGGTAATGTTATACCGAACGTTAATGCTAAATTATTGTGTGCGAACTCGAGATCAGCGAAATGTAATTGAGATTTGTGTGAATATAATGTGGTCGTTTCATGTAGAATTCATGGTGTGAGAACTTTTTGGTCTACTGCTTGATTCATGTTCTATTCTGCTTTTAAATCTAGAATGTAATTCCTAACGTGTTTTTGTTTCTTTTGTTACAGCTGTACAAAGAGGTCGAGTACCCCCGACGCAACCGGCGGGGCTCGCCCTGCCTGGCCAGTACGCGCTGGCCAACGGCGACCCCTCTGCCGGCCTCAACAGCCACCCCTACCTCTCCTCCTACATCTCTCTGCTCCTCCGAGCAGAGCCCTACCCCACCTCCCGGTACGGCCAGTGCGTCCAGCCTGCCAACGTCATGGGAATAGACAATATCTGCGAACTAGCCGCGAGGCTACTCTTCTCCGCCGTCGAATGGGCGCGGAATATCCCCTTCTTCCCCGAACTCCAAGTGACCGACCAGGTCGCGTTACTAAGACTCGTCTGGTCGGAGCTGTTCGTCCTGAACGCGTCTCAGTGTTCCATGCCCCTCCACGTGGCGCCGCTGCTGGCGGCCGCGGGGCTCCACGCGTCGCCAATGGCGGCAGACCGAGTCGTGGCCTTCATGGACCACATCAGGATCTTCCAAGAGCAAGTGGAGAAGCTGAAAGCGCTCCACGTCGACTCCGCGGAGTATTCCTGTCTGAAGGCCATCGTCCTCTTCACGACAGGTAAAATTTTAGACAGTCTTTTTGGGGAGGCGCGGTTGTTGCTTTACAGAGTGGCGGGGGCTGGTGGCTCTGTCACTAACTACGGCGAGTTGCTCGTGCTGGTGCGCACGCACCTGGACGCGTACGCCGAGGCGGCGCGCGTGCAGATACAGCAGCCGCCGGCTCCGCAGCCGTCTGCCGCTTCATCCGGGTACTATTCCACTTTGGACACGTCTTTAGGCGTCAACTCCTCGCTGTCTTACGGGAGCTTCCTATCGACACCTTCTAGATTACCACCTAACTACACTAGTAGTCCTAGAATGCCTGAGGCTGGCACGTCTTCACATTTATCGCCATTCAAACTATGGGAGGGAAGTGGGAAGCTTCCAAAGACGGATCAAGGAGGTTGACGTGTTACCGGATCGGTTACGGGTCGGAACTGAGGTGTCGGGTTATGACGGAACGCTTGGCGTATGTTCGGAGTCGCTCGCGTATTTAACCGTTAGCGTATTGCTAGAATATGTTTGTATGCGGGGATAATAACTCTCGCTCCCCGAAGCGGTCGGACTCCATTCGTCCGGGGAGAACGCGACTTATTGTTCTCCAAGATTTCTTCGCGTTTCTCGCGTTATTGTAAATATTACATATCAAATATGTAATATATAGGGCATAGCTTCGTTGAAAACGATTACTAATATCGTCGAGACGTCTTAACGTATTAAGTTTAATTTATTTTCATGTAGATACTACTTTTAATATGAATACACGCGCGTAATTTATTACTAACTGCTTTCGTTTTAATTTCATTTTATGTCTTTAACCCTTTTTATTAATTTAATTAAGCTTTCGATGATAAATTTGGATTAACGATGTTTTATAAATATGTTGATTTTGGCAAAAATATTCGTAATTAACAGTAATTTATTGGTTAGATGAATTATAAATCAAATTACTTTGGTGTTTATGGTTCGTTGGCAACAGATTTATGAAGCCTATACATCGTTTGGGGGATTAGTCGACTACCGAAGTTACAATTCATATGTCTTAGTTGATAAATGTGTCTCTGTCGACAGTTTTTTGAAAAATATATAGATTTTAATTTAATCTCTATAATAAGGAAGTTGATTAAGAAATTTCTTGTATGGAATGTGGTCTAATATGATTGCGTAAATATTGTGCAATCAGAAATGAATCACTATTCAAAAATAACTTGATTTAGATTTTTGCCAAAATGAACAATTCTTTAAAATACTCATTAAGTAAAATAAAAGTTGAGTAGGTGCGGTCTATGTCTCTCCAGCAATTAGCTTTTATTTATTTACTTAATTTAAATGTAAAAAAACACACATTACACTAAAACATTATACACACATACATTACATACAATGATTAAAAAAATACTACACAGATCCTACAGTTTATATTGTAGGTTAGTACCTAACTACTGATAATATTCAATACTAGCTGCTCCCCGCGGTTTCTCCCACGTAAGTTTCGATCTCTAATTTTTTTGAACATAAATTATAGCCTATGTTACTTCCTGATAATTTAGCTTTCTATTGGTGAAAAAATGATTAAAATCGGTCCAGCAGTTACGGAGCTTATTCGGTACTAACAAACAAAAAAATCTTTCCTCTTTATAATATTAAAAATATAAGAAGATACCTGCTGAAAGAAATCTAAGATATATAATAAAGAAAGCCATTCTCACGGACTCAGCTATAATTATAATCATTGTAAAGCCTGCATATTATTAAACAAGTAAGTACTGTACACTTGTACAGTAACTTAGCTAGAATTAATACAGAAATAGGTAATAAACTTTCGTTTTCCCAGGCTTACGATCGCGAAATTTCCAGTTTTACAACATATTAAAAGTCTTTGACAAATTTTAATGGATACTTGTATAATTTTATCCGACATTAACTTTTAGGGTTGTAATCGTGGTATAATGCGGATATTTTGCGCGAAATACGCGCATTTTTATTACTTTTTTATTATATTTTAAAGTTGGAACTTATTAGTGTAATTTCGGATTAACTATCTAAATTTATTGGCCATTTCAATTAGTATAATCTTTAATGTTTTAGGTATTGTTGTTTTAATACAATAGTTTTCTAAATACCGGTACTTTGTGATTGCGTTGATTCACATCTAGGTACCTAGATTCTAGTTAATTATTTAAATAGCCAAATAATTTCTCAGAACTCCATAACCGTAAATATAATTTCCGTGCTACTAAATCAGACTACGGGTAGCTCGATGACATTAAAACATCATAATTAAGGCCTAAAATAAGATGTAAACAAATTCGTAAAACAAGATGTTTCGTATAATTAATAAGGTTGTATTTATTATTAAAAACTGATAATTATACAAGATCACATTTCACGCGCGGACACATTAAAAATCCGGCTGTTTATTTAACACATTGATAAAATTTTAGATACAATCGATACGATAATTCAACTATAGCGATCAAAGAACGTCCTTATCCGCTCTATAGTCGAGTTTTAACCCTTTAATGGTACAGGAAGAAATCTTCATGACGAACATTTTGTTCTCAAACACGTGTCCCATAGAAAAATTAAACACACCTACTACATTCTCACATGCAGTGTTTTATTCAACGTCCCTCAACTTTACCGTATTTTGTACCGTCGACTCGTCCCCTACGATTGTCCGCACAAAACTCGTCCCGCACTCGTCGGCTAGTCGTCCGATAATCTCTCGAGCGCGTGACGAGACGCTTCCGACGTGTCGACGACACTTTCGCCACACACACCGGACTGTTGGACTTTTGATAGCAAACCAGTAATAGTAGACGGTAGATTATTTATTATTTTCCGTGTTGGTCTGTTTTATTTGATAGGCGGAATTTTAAAAATATTAATAGGCTTTAAGATTTTACATTAGGTGTCTAATTCAAACAGAATTTAACTCAGATCCAAAGATACCCTTTAAAATACTTGTATCAAAAATACCTACTAGTTACTTTAGTGCGACATCTAAGTAATTTTAACCAGCACTAAAATAACAACCTAAAACAAATGACAATCAATTGACAATTTCAATTAGATACTTGTCCGGATCGTATATCACAAGTCTCACTAAAATTCAACATTACTACTTCACTAATGATTATAATTTAGTGGTGTCTCACAGTTTTAGTGGTCGTTCGTAGCTTGCAACGGTAGTAAACAGTTGAATGCGTAAAGTTCGCAGACAGGCTGTGATTGAAGGATATTACAAGTTCGGATATATCCGAGATATATCTGGCTGTCAAATCGGCATCGCATTGAGAGGGTTGAGCCCGGAGTGTATGGTTCGAATTTTGAATGTGATTTGACATTTTCGAAGGACGTCTTTTGCGAATAAAGTTGCACAGTGCGGCATGGTTTGACAAAAAGGCACTTTTGATAATTATACATTTGTGAAATTATCCGTGGAAATTGTATTTTAAAAAAAAGTAAGATTGCGGCGGCGGTTGTTTCTATTAAGATCATGTACAAAATTATAATTGTATTTTTAAGTGTCAAAGGAAGAACCTACTAGTTGGTTTTAGATAAAGTTTAATAAAGAAGTCGGCCGTTTCTCTTGAGTTTAAAAATAGTAAAAATATAAACGGAAAGTCTATTGTCAGTAGAAATGCTTGGTATTTCAAATTTTATATTGATCGAATTCTTCGATGAAGTTCTTGTATACGAATAAAGCAGTTGACGTTAAAATGTGACGGTACAGTATACTTTAGTCATTATGTGGGCCTATAGTGTAATATAAACTCAGCATGACAGGTGTCGTGTCGTGACTCTGATTTTTATTAGAAAGATTGATTCGTCATTTTCATTTAGTTTTCTTGAGAGTGATACTTGAGTGACTGGATTTTACTTTTTTACTGACTGGCTGGTTGTTTTTTAATTCTGCGTCTAAAATTGACAATGTTATTGATCTCTCTTTTTCCCATAAATACAGTAACGCTGAAAATAGCCCTGGTATTGTAGACACGATTTTAAGGATTACCCTAAAGGGTAATCTAACTATCGACTTGTACCACATACTTTTTAGATTTTTAGGTAGGTCTTACTTATACAAGGTGTTTTTTTTATATAAAAAACACGGTGTATAAAGAACCTTTTATAGGCAGATATAGATATAGCGTCATCTTCGACATAGACAAACCTCCTTTACTAAGCCATACTTTTTTTTTTTCCTTACCACAATATAACTTACGGCACCTAAACACAACACTGTCACTACACTAAACTGAATATAAAACTAGTTACAAGTAGGTACTGAACGACCAATAAACCTTGAGCTCCCTTGTTCCCTCCTTCCTATTACTGCGGAAGGTTTAGTTCCTCCATAGAGGGGTCTAGCGTGTTTGGTTCGGTATTACGCCTGGGGGTACGATGAATATGCAACACCAATAAATGTAGTTTTATCCACGTTGGCTAACTTTCTCCATCTACGGGCCCAACTCGAGTCGGTCGGGTAATAGTTGTACGAACTAACTTTGTTATGTAGTTGGATTATCGTAGATTGATTTTTTAATTTTAATTGTGTTTATGGGGTTTTTTTAATTAATACTAAAATAATTAATTATTATTTCAGTGGGTATGTAAAAAGATAAAAAGCTAGCATCTGGTATGTCATATTAGCCAAAGAAATGTAATTTATTAGTTAGTATGACGCACGGTGTATTTTCCAATATTGCAATAAATCTAAATATGTTGACATAATTATCGTGTTTTACATTAAAGTTTATCACCAATACGTGCATTAATGCACTTAAATCTTCACACATTTTTAGTAAATAATAACTTATAATAGGGAAATATTTTATTAATGCATCTGTTGCTATATTCGCTTCTACAAAATGGCAGCAGAACGACGTCGTAATCTATCAATGTATGATTCGACGAAAACGGCCCAGCTTACCTATTGGCAAACTTGTACCTAGGCACACCTCCATGACTTATAAACATAGATATAATATACGTTTTATATTACATATTGCATGCCACAATTCACGTTTGAAACTGAATGAACAGTGTTTTTATTGCATGACTTGACTTTATTATTATTACAACAGGAAAACCAACTAATTATAAGATACGACATTATTACAGACTGAGCAACGCTTAACAAGCTTATCAATTATTTTTTTCACAGAAAACAAACGAAGGTAATTTATTTTAAAATTTACATAAACGTCAAAATCCGTTAAGAATTCAATATTTTATTCTGTAGCCAAATAATTAATATGCGAAGAAATATATGTAGGTTTGTTGTAGATAGGTAAAGTCGAATGGTTTCGTATTTTTCGTGACTAACCTATTCATACAATTCGAATTGTATTTAAAACTAGACGATTTGCGTACTGTTTTAGGAAATATTGTCCTTATTTGAGCTTGATAAGCCGTATCTATAAACAAAAAGCAAAGTATTTATTTAGTACCTAAATATTCCGATAAAAAATCGGTTGTCATGCCAAAAACAGGATATGCATCAAATATTTGTCACAACTCTATTAATTTAATTTTAGAACGTGTTAAGTGATCATTCATGTTGTCTAGTAATAAAACAGTTAGCAAAATATTCGAACGCCGGTAAAATGTTGTCGTGCAGAATTTTAATTTATTTTTTCGTGACAGTTTA
This sequence comes from Noctua janthina, assembly GCA_963576755.1. Classification (NCBI taxonomy): domain Eukaryota; kingdom Metazoa; phylum Arthropoda; class Insecta; order Lepidoptera; family Noctuidae; genus Noctua; species Noctua janthina. The sequence continues at coordinate 13,115,106 of OY755069.1, read as the reverse complement.
TTGAACGAGTTTTTATTAATACTTGAGCCGATAATTTATGGGTTGTTTGATTAAATAAATCTAAATCGATACGCTTGAATTTAACACTTAGTAATCAATAAAATTTTAAATAAAAAATGCATTGGAATAAACACTATCAATTTATTTAAATATTCTTATCTTTTACCACAACTTTTCACATGAGAATTTATTGTAATTGATGAAGTAGAATAAAATTTTAGTTTCGCGCATCTTTGCGTATTCTGAAACGATGTTAAGAAAAGAAGGAAGAGTCACTAAAAGATATCTCAATACAAATTATAGAATACAATGTCTGTATTGTAAAGTACGCAAAATGTTGCCACAGAAAACGAGTCGCATACATTCATTTCGAGACTACAATGTAACAAACCCGACCAATCACTGCACCGTAACCATGACAACGCACTCTGTAACAGAAATCACAATTACAACTTATTAGACACAAATCAATATAATTATTCGTATAGCCGACCACCATAGATATTCCCATACAATTTATAAGAGGTTACGTAATTCTTTAAGTGCCGTAAATGTTATATCGATGAGTGCCCATTGAGTTGTATTTAAAGGGCCTCACACGCTTTTGATTCTGGGCAATCGGTGTGTTACACCTGTCTAAGGCGCGAAATATACTGAAACGGCGTAAGGTGAAGGTGCGGCGCAGGCGCAGCGCAGGCATGATGCCGCTTCAAAACCTTTTCAAAATGTAAGTAGGCGATGTGTCGTGAATTACACTCAAGCGGCGCGGCGCATGCATGTCGCATTCTTTCGTTTCGTTATAAATTCCACGCCTGTGCCGTGCCTTCACCTTACGCCGTTTCTGTATAAATCGCGCCTAAGAAAATTGAAAGATTCACGAATTTGACAGTACCTTAGCAGTAGGATTAGGGACTTTGCGCACTACGCAGGCTCGACCACGACTTGTCGCATGGCCTCTCGCTATATCTTGAACAAAACTGGTCGGACGCCTTCTTCCTTTACTTCTGTGGCCAAAGTTCGTGGTCGTGGTCGCGTAGTGCGCAAGGTCCTTTAGTAGTACGATTGACCCATAAGGGTACATTCCGAAAGCGACTGCAAATGCAAACTTCTGGGGCAAATCATTTTCTATGTCTCTCTATGAAAATGCTTCAGTAAATGTTAACATGTTCGTGGTTAAATAATAACAGCCGCACAAGTCGATCTTCAAAGTTAAACCGCACTTGCCAAGGTCACTCCTTGGATGGGTGACCATCCATTACATACCGAGTTTACTACGTGCCTAGGAAAGCACGTTAAGACGTAGGTCCCGGATGTCATTTGTAGATCTTTGACAGTCGTTACAGGTAGTCAGTGGCCCGAAAGTCTGACAACAAGTCTTATCAATGGGTGTCGTATTACTCAGTACTAACTGGATTTTAGAAGTCAGACAGGCAGTCGCTCCATATAAAATACTGGTATTCAGCTGCATCCGGTTGGACCGGAAGCCGTCCCCAAAATAGTTGGGGAAAATGCAAGGCAGATGATGAGAAGGTGAGATTGCCGTTTTCGTTTCGGTCACCAAACTAGACCGTCTCCTAGATGTTTTGCGATCTCTAACTGAATGTCATCTAAAAATACAAGTTTGCTCATATTCTATTGCCCAATCTTGTCGCATAGTGAGACCGCCTCTTCAAATTCAGTTTACGCATAGTCACGTTTGACGCGTGCGACTATATTTAATTTATTTATTAGCATATGGATTTTGTGTGAAATTTAGGTTACGATTGTCGGCTACTGTCCCTAGCTTTGTCTAGCTTTAATACATTCTAACAATAATTATTTTATTGATTCTTGAATGTCTTGCTTCATTCATGAAAATAGTACATGATTCTAGATTTACAAGCGTTAATGTCAATGTCCCTTACACCGTGTATTGTGTAAGAAAGTTTTTCTAGATATTTCCTGAGAATCTCTGCTTACGTTTTCGCTTAATGCCTTAAAGTCTTCAGGTAAATTATTATGAACACTCCAATTGCATTTTTGCCCCATTCAAGCGAAAGTTAGTTCGACTTTATCAATGATTTTTGCAAAGTAAAAATCCCTGAAATAATTTTGTTTTTTCTACGAAGTTTATCTACGCATTACACAGAAATAATAAAACAATGCCTTAACGAACCATACAATTCCTGGTTATCACTGTTCTCGTCACTTACTCCCATCGATGGCGATGATTCATAAACCCATGTAGGTAGATATTCCTAAATAAGGTTAAGGGAATCCCCCAAATACCCCACTACATTCTATTCTTAATTCAAATCTAGTTCCGCATCGAAATTCTACTATTTCAATATGTTAACACATCAAAACAAAAGACGGTTCCCTCAAGCATATCCTTCAGCCTAAAAGCGGTGGTGACAATATATAATTATCTCTTTCTAGCACTAGGTGCAGCAGGTTAGTGTGAGTAGTGTGTATGTCTGGATAACGGTACACAGTTCGTGACGGCGAGGCCGCGGGACGAGTCACGATTTGAAAAAGTGTCGGGCCGACGGGACGAAGTCCCTGCGTTCCGAGATGATATTGCTTGGTGCAAGACGTAGGCTGAAATAAATGCTAAGTGGATCTGAACCATGGTGACCTATTCGGCATCATAAGGTGCTAATGACATGCCTGTGAAACAAGCAGACAGGAGGGAAAGCTTAAATTTATGCTTAATACCCATATTAAAATTAGCCTCTGCCTAGCCTTTTCCCAACTTTATTGGGGTCGGCTTTCAGTCTTAGCAGATGCAGCTGAATACCAGTATTTTACGTGAAGCGACTGCAGATCTGACCTCTGGGTACTACACTACCCCTTGGCCTGTAATCCATATGGCCCAAAATCAAGATGCATTAATTTTCCTTTTAGCAAACCATCATTTTAACTAGTTCCAAAAGTAGTTTTGACCACTCGTTCTAGCTGTATTTTCATCTTTGATCGGGTTTACACCCAAGTAAACCAGGACTGCAGTTAAATTTTAAACGATCAACCCCAGCTGATTAGGAACTATCATTGATTTCGCGCCACAAGGTTTATTTAACCCTTAATTAGTCGCGTGCGTCCACGCCAGCGCAACCTTAAAGGTTTGGAATTTTGAGCGCTGAACTTCCCGTTAGCTTCATAAAAACACGTGTCCTTTATGATCAAGTATCGAGCATAATCGTGATTTTGCAAGTATTTCGTGTTTGATTTATATGATCAGGTGTCACGCACCCCACATGACCGTTTACGTAACTTTTTAAGGGTTAAAAAATAACGAAAATTCAAATTAGGAAAAGCCTCCATTTCAGCGGTTTGACAAACAACACTCTTTCTAACCCATAAACACTCCCTTCATGGACCACACATTGCTAAAAAATCTCCAATATCCACCATATTTTACATTTTCTTTATCTAACCGCTTCCCCCTCTGACTTAGACCACACAACCCAAGCTGCACACTGCAACAGTATTACACGTTCTTTATATCAGCGAAACTTTAATACATGAGACGCTGCCAACATGTATACTTAGGAAAATTCACTGCCAACTACCTATTTCAGCTTGTTCCTCTGAAGATTGGATACAGGAAGATAGTTTGTGTTCAAGTGACTGTCGCGTTCTTCTAGCCAGTGGTCGCAAAAGCTATGATTGTGGTCCTCGGTTCCATGTTTTGTCCGGCGGAATTATATTGGATTTTTCTTTTAACACTTTTTCATTAGCAGGTCCGGGTTTGAATTAAAATTCGGTTAGTGGTAATGAACTCGCCCTTGCCTTGCACATGGGCACTAAAACATACACTGGCAACGAGAATTTGTACTATTTAATGTATGTATACAATGTTATGTAATGACACGGTCTCATCATCATCTGTCTAGCCTTTTCCCAACGTTTGGATCCAGTCTTACCGGATTCAGCTGAATAACAGTATTTTATATGGAGCGACTGCCTATCTGACCTCCACAACCTAGTTAGTACTGGGTAATACGATTTCCCTTGGTAAGACTGGTTGTAATGTAATGTAACGGTCTAATTGAAATAAATGCTCTGAGTTTTTTTAGAATGCCTCCTTGTTTTATGTCAGCCCAAGCTAATGAAAAAAGCTTATGCAGTTGTGAAAATTTTAATTTAATCAGCAATGGCGTTTACGTTAAGCATCATCACTTTCTAATTCTTTCTTGTTGGCGTCACGTACTTAAATATTATGTTTTCGGTAGCTTTCACAATCAGAACCTCGATAACCTGTAATACCTATACTTTACCAATTTCAAAGACTGTCTTCGGTCTCGCTAAACCTTCTTAGGCAACACTTCATTCTGTGCATTCCAACAGTACGTTGTGTAACATAACAGCAGCAATAGTCCTTAACATGTCACCACTTAGCCGATAGCCGATGGTATATGAACATGTCCAGCCGGGACGATAGCCTTCGATCCCTAGAACCTGTTCCCAAGGCGAACTTTAACAAATTATTGCAAGTATGTACTGATATTGAGTTTTAATTCTGTTTTATCTTCCGAAATGTTCATAGTGTCTATGGTTTTTGATAAATTATTTTTGAATGTTTTGGGTATCTTTATCTTTCTTTTGGGCGAAATGTGGGTGTTAGTACCTATAGGTACAATTCTGCCGAACTTTGCGGAGAAAACAAGCATGGTGGTATACGTGCAATCTATACAAACTATAAAGATATAGATACTCTCTTACTGCCACTTCTAAATCTTTTTTTTTGTAACTTTATGACGTTTCTTTAACAAACAGGGTGTTCATTTCAAACCACCGATGAAATGGCATTATTTTCATCTGTTAATATTACAAAGTGAATCTAATAACCTCTTTATATTATAACACTGGCACAAAGACTCAATCCAAGCGCCTACAATCTGAATGACAAATCAAAAACTTTTAAACCTCAACAATAACTTTTGCCGAGTCCAAATTTGGCGTATTGTTGGATCCAAGATGGCGGCCAACCATCCAACACTTCCTGACCGCGCCAATCACCAACCTATTGTGGCCAGATTACTTGCAAATTCTATTAAAATATACCGAAGAAATTTTCGCGGAGCCAAAAATTTTAACAACCATTGTAGATTTTGTTCAAGCATTGTAAAATACATGTAAAGAAACCCCGCAATGTAAAGTACAGGACAAAATAATTGAATAACGGTAGACCAACATGTGGTTTTGTGGTCAAGATATATGGTTTTCCTATGACTATCCAGTTTATGATTGAAACGTCAGTTACACGATGTCTGATAGGAATTTATTGAGAAATTGATTGTAGGACCATTATTCTTGGCTTGTCTTTACATACAGCTGGCCAGTACAAATATGCAGACGTCGCAATAAATAATAATATACGGAGAAAATAGAGAGAATTTGCATTAAGATGTATTATGTGGAAAAGCTGGTGTCTACCTAGCTATCAGGTACTGATTATGTGATGATATTAAAACATAGAATATTTTAGCATCTTCACAGAAAATTCGCTCGTTTAGAAACCTTTTCTTTGCCACCTAGAAAAGGGAGCAGCATGGCAAACCACAATATTCTTTTAACAAAACCAATCGAATGCAATCTCTTTGCTTCAATATTGCGACACAAACCCAATATGTTCAATCACAAACAATTTTCGCGGCAACCACAATAAACAGTATGAAATGTTACAAAAGGGAGACGAGTAATAAAACACACACAGATGCGTACCGAATCCTAAGGTCACAATCGTTGCATAATATTAATAATATACACCAAAAAACACAACAAATATACGAAAAATTGATATTCGCCCGTTTCCAATTGGACCCTCGTCACGTGTCAAAGAATCAAATGCAAAAGAAAACGCACTCTAATTTCTGGAGCGCAAAATGCAATTTTGTTCTACTCAATTTATTAAAAGATATCGACGTCTATCTATCAATCGAATAAAGTCGTAACTGTTAATGCTGACAATTAGAAAAAGACTTTACCTAAGCGAGATAGGACAGCAATTTGATTGATAGAAAAAATGTTAACCCTAAAAAGATGAATGCAAATATTAATCAGGATGATAAGTGTGGGGTGTTACATTCTTGTTCGGATTGCGTTTGTCTGTCTGTTTATCTGATGACATCGTGACGGGTTGGTAAGGGTTGTAACAATAACAAGTGCAGGGTTTTATCAGTGACCAGAGATAATTCGCTTCAACGCTTGAAATAAAAGACCTTTTTACTTTTTTTGGTGTTGTAGATTCATTTATCTTGTTCACCTCGTTAAACAGGGAGCTATATTCCATTTTTTTATCTTATGCGTCTTTCGGAACTTGTGGGTATGTGGGTGGGATTTTTTTTCCATTAAATCATGATTTTATTCATTAGGAAGGAACAAAAAATAGTTTCGTACCTACAATTTGGTAAATAACATACAAAAAATTCTTAAAATAAAATTGAAGTAAATATAATTATGCTTTCATTGTCTTATTCCTTGATATAAAAAAAAATCTTTTTTTTTTATTTCCGAAAATATATCTAACAATTTCTATTTCCGTATCAAATGTTCATCCCGTAAACTCCCTCTAATCTCCCAGATAACGCAATCAGTATACAGTACCCAAGCGACCACTCGAAACCAAATAAAGCAGAACATTAGTTCGTGCAACCAATATTAATTAGCAGATGTTTATCTCGTCTTATTTAGAGCCTGCCGTGAGCATGTCCGCTTGACCCTGCCTAGGTCGTCATATATACCGCTAGAGGGTTAAGCCACGGAGTAATATAGGTACAGAATGTCTAGACGTCAACGTGGTATTGGCACGCACACAATGACGATGCGTTAAATTTACAAAAATTCGAATTGAGTTTTAGACTTGGACCTATTTCTTTAAAACGACAACAGAAATATATCGTGACAGGGAAACTGTGAAACCAAGAATTCCACACATTTATTCTTAACCGCTGGATATAGTTAAGAGACGTTAGAACGTCAAAAATGTATAGTAAAACTTTAAAAAAAATGCTGTTGCGACTTGCGAAGACATTGTGAAGGTTTTTTTTTGTTGTTAATTGAATATTTCTAAAATATTCTGTCCAGAACCATGTACTGAATTCATGGTAACATTTGTCGCGCTAATACACCCTGTTAATCGAAAATAGACGCAATTTTTGCTGTCCTCTACAATAATTTAGCCGGCAATCACAAACAAGCGACTCGTCTACAACGAAGCTTTTGTTCCTTACACAAAATAACACAACTGCAACACAAAATACTGTACTGTACTTTGCTACACCGCTAACGTTTGCTCCAAAACGAAAATAAGGTCCTTATTGACCTTTTAATGGCGTGTTAGTAGGTATTTATTTAGTATTGTTGCTTGTTTTCTTGCTAAGCGCCTTCGAAGTTTATAGGATTAGTGTTATGTGCTCAATGGCGCATCGTTCGAGTACAGTTATTTTGAATCTGGTAGTAGTTACGTTGGCTAGCTTATTACTAGCCTAGTTGGTTTAAGGATATAGGGACACTGTTTTCTATAAAATTATATCCATTTTCATTCAGGTACTGCCGCGCTTACTGACGGTCGTCCACTTTTGAACCTTATTACTCAGCGAATAAAGGTGAAGAAAAGTGATTGATCGTCGTCGCGAAAAAAAAATCATTAAATCATTAAAAGTGCAACACCTCCACATGCCTTTTTGTATTAATTTGCCTTTATTGCGGTTGTGTTTCAACTCTCTGTACCTACTAACAGGAGAGTTGAAAATACAGCACTGCGTTTTCTTTTATATGCAATAATTTCGATGTCGCCTCGTGTTGGTAAAACGGACCTAAGGATCGATTAACATTTCGTCGCTTTTAACAGAAAATAAAAACAGTTTTACGCATCCTCGGAATGCCAAGGGAACAGGAAAGTTTACCAATATTTTTATATTTTATCGATCCAACATTGCTGCATCGAATTATTTTTATAAAATATAACCACAAACAAAATGTAATCGTATTGGACACGGCAAGGTGTTCGTAAAGTGAAATATATTGAATATTTTATCGACCATTGTTTTCAGGTTAGTAATATTATGGTCAATTTGTTGTTTTTATTTTTATATTTATTTTTATGTTAAAGAAAATAAAACTGACCGCGAGAATATCAAGCTGAACGGAATCGATGTTTCGAGCCCCAATATTTTTTTTAATGTCACCTATTTTATCCATCTCAGATTGACTTAACCGCAATAAAACCTATAATTAATGGCAGTTAACTAAACTATAACCATAATAAATTACTGCTCAGTTAACCCTAAATCGCGCTCGTACGTGATAGGTTAGCAACCTGCCTGTTCTCGTTCGATCTTTAACCTGTGCCTATAGATGTAGCACACAATGGCAAATGACGTATCTTTGACGTAAAACGTCAGAAATTCGCGACTTATTTTTGGAATACCTTGAATGTAAATCAAGCAATTGTTGTCAACAGTTCGTTGTATTATGGGCCTTTACGCATGTTTTTCTAATTGTTCTTTTTTCGATAATTGAAAAAAAAGTAGATGACCTTCTATTTTTTTTCACAAATGAGCAACTCCTTTAAGCTTTATCAGCATGCATAACACATCTCAATAATGTAGATTTCTATCGTTGCAAGATTATTAAATTATTTTCGGAGATTACCTACTACATCCAAACCTATAAACGTGTAGATGCTAACTCTAAGAAACACCATTTCTCAAAACGAAACTTACCGCTTCTAAAAAACAACACCACAAACAAAAATGAGCATACCTAATAAAATTATCTATAACCCATCAACATCGATCGATAAATGAGAAGCTAAAAACAGTGAGTCAAGGGGTCGGCGGGACCGAGACAATGGCGTAGGGTTGCGGTCACAGATGTCGTTTATCGGACGCGCGCCTAATCTTTAACCCTCCTAGCATTTGAGGGTTGTGTTTACGAAAACGGTTAATGAATTTGATTGGTTTTTAGAAGTAGAGTCTTGTTTTTTTTCTGTGAAAATACTTGCCTCGTCGTTTAAATAATTCTGAAGTAGCAATCAAATGTATTTTGTCAAATCAGAACTATACCATTTTTTCCTAGGTCTTTAAAAGTTGATTTAACCCTTAGCTGAAGTCATTAAAGTTATTTGCCTTAAATGTTATAGATTTTCTTTACATTAGAAGAGAAGTAATTGCCTCTGCTTTTTCTTACAACAAAAACATACGTGGATTTTCATTAATTACTAATATCTGCCATTTTTAATAATAAAACCTCAAAGAAAAACCCAATCCCAATAATATTCAGTTACCCCTTTCCACATTACGAAGGAAATGTAAATACCCTCACAATGATAGCCGTATAACTTTTTAGCCCGTGTTTGTTCAAATCACTCTGGTAAGGGGTATTATGGGGGTGACCACATTAATTGAATTACGTGTCGCTTCACATTATGGCCGTCGGGTTTACTATTTGAGTTTACTTTATGACTACTCACATAAATTGGTGGAAGAACTTCCCTACTTGCGGGGTGTTATGATTGTCAGCAGGCACTTTACATTTGAGGGAACTTTACGCCGATGAAGAATATTTTAAGAGCCTTATTCTGTAAAGATAGTTACTAAAGCAAAAATCTCGATTGGAGCAAAGAGTCCTCTATATAGAGAAAACACTTACGTTCTACAATATGAATCATACGTTTCCCAAAATCTTTAGTAAAATCCCGACCATTTTCCCACAACACGAAGAATAAGCTGTTTTCCTATCTCTTGACAGCAAACTCCCTTTTAATTCACACCGATTAAATGATTGTACGGTGTTACCACCCCACTAGTTCCGCGACAAACAATCGAAACGGAATAATTCGCCCAAAGTAAGGACAGACGTCACCAACTACTTGTATCTTGCCATTGTCTTCGACCGCCGAAGTTCGGGTCTGATAAGGAGATGGGCCCACAATGTATAGGTCCCAAGTTTGTTAACATGGGGATTTGAAAAGCCGTTGAAACCGTTTAGACGTTGCAAAAGCGACAGGTGAAACCGTGAAACGCTTTTCTTTGCTTATCTCTGTGTTTACTCCGATAAATTCAGAATAAGGCTCTCGACGTTTCTGGTTTTACCTACGTGTTCTATTTTCGAATTTATTATTTGTTGCCAGTTAAATAGGCGTCGGAATAATTTTACATTCTATAAATAAATGAATTTAGTTGCATTACTTTGACAGAACTTGTAACATCAAAATGTCTCCGTAAATTACACGATTTTTACGACGTCAAATTTCATTTCTCGTAATATCGAAAACGACAAATTACAAAACGACACTTGTCGCTTAGAAATAAATTAGAAAAATAATTGGATTCGGTGTACACATGTGACAAAAAATAGTAAAAATAGCTACAAATGTCTTGTAAACTCGTAATATTCTCGTAAAATGCTTGTGTAAGTTAGTTTTGAGTCGTAAAAGGGTGTAAAGTGAAGAGTGGGATAGTTTACGAATGTGTCCGATGACGGCACCCCGGGGCTCGCATTAACACCGATATTACTATTATCGCGGTGTATTCGTATTAATGCGTCGAGATTACATTAACCAAACTACCGGCCGGCGTCGGGTTAACTCTGTTTGACTTTGTAAAGAGCGCGTTTGTTATAAACGGTGCGGTTGGGAAAATTGGCGCCCTTCTACTTTTAAAATCAATTTTGCACTTACTATTTTTGAAATTTTTGAACAACAACATGGCGATTTTGGCTGAACGCAGAGTAACCTATCATCTAAATAAAACAGGTAACTAAGAATTAATTTACTGTTAATAAAAAATACAGTCAAGAAGTAAACTTTTTATTGTCATGTCTTTATTTTATGGATATTAATAATATTAGTGTCTGGTTTACGATGTTTTAAAAAACATTTTTTTTTATTAAACACCATTGAAGAAGTGAGGTTTTCGATAATGTTATAAAGTGACTAGTGATAAGTCTTAAAATACAATTTTGATTTCACAAAATTCACGTTTTTGACTACCCCCTGTAGCAGACAATGTTCAGCCCATTCGCAGTTGCACAACACAGCATTGTTCGTTGGGGTCGAGGTCCGATGCTTAGCTGACCCCTAATTGATTTGTGTCAAGCTTAAACACAGCTTACCGTCATTACGAGCTAATCAAATGATAGTTGTGCTTATCGCTTTAATGATGTTCATTAAGAATTAGGGTTCCTTAGTTGGGAAATGGTGGGTTAGTGTTACTTTAGTGTGTTTTTGAATAAATATTTGGTCAGTATTTGAAACTTTTAAGATTATTATTAAATAGTTCGGTCATTCAATTATCACTAAACAGATCAGAATCACGTAAAACAAGCTTTTTTTCTGTGTGTCCATCCACACCAAAGTTATTTTGTAGGGCAACGTGTGCAAGTTTAGTGTTAGTTGGCAATAAAGAATAACAAAAAACACCATCCCTCTCCACGAGATAGTAAAGTGGTTATATATTTATTCATATAGGTACACTTACATGGTCCTAGCTAGGTAAACAATTGTTTATCAAACCCACAACAGCTCTTTAAACACAAAATAAGCAAAACTAACCACACACCAACTAAAAACAATTTTCTCTAACCCCAAACCGCTGTCCTAATATTTCAGTACCTGACCACACTGACCACGTAAACGACCATTAAAGGGTTAACAGCCCCGCACGAAACAAGAATAGCCACAAATCAGTGAGATATTCAATCTCGGGTACAATAACATTAGAATATCGGCTAAACGGCTAAACTAAGGGGGTTTAGCGACAGTGCGATAAGGGTTAAGTCTAATGTTGGGGCTGGATATGACATTGTTTAACATGTCATTAAAGATTGTAGTAGGTATCGCTTTTTCCAGTCTGAAAATGAAAAATTGATGAAGAATATAATTTTAACAAATAACTTAGGAATTAATCAATTTAGTTTCATTACAGAGCTTTAAATTTTTTAAAAAAACTCGTTTTTAGATTGTTTTAATGTAAAATTGAACCTTATTGTTCCACCTTTTTTCTTTAGGGCCGAATCCACAATTTCTCTGGGATCTGACCACTAGGGCCGATTTCACCATCAAAACTGGAACCCATCACATCTCAAACGCGAACACTAGATTGTTACACGAACAGGTACTAAACGCAGTTTAATGCTGATCATGTTCAGTTTCGATTTAATTATTTTATTTTTGAATTGTTTGTACTATGGACACTTTTAACGTACAGATCTTGCTGCATCGTTCTCACATAATGTACCATCTCAAAATGAATGATGTAACCAAGGTTTTGTTAAAGTATTCTGATTTAAAAGAGTGTCCATGGAGTTTCTTGCCCTTTCTTTTTATAGAAATCTACGTTAGGGAATGGGCAACTACAGTTTTTGTGCCTTGTGACTGGGACTGTAGATATATTTTACTGTTGCCTTTGTTTCGACAATTCAAAAGTGCCTGTAACTGGCCTACTTGAAATAAATGCTTTGATTTTGATTTCGATAACAAAATTCGAACTTAATCAACTTTTCCCGCGTTTAGTGGCCCAATAAAAACGAACCACAGTGCACCATTGCCACCGCAAAACTACCATACTCCTCGCTCATCCAGCTCCACTAATTCCTTACTTAACGATCTGTAAAGGCCTAAAGGGAGACGGAAGGGAAAAGGTGAAGGGCTCCGAACAAATTAAGGGATCCTAATGGTTATCGGCGGGATCTACGTCAGGCCATGTTTTAACTGGTCCTTACACGCGCTGGATGAATTTTAATGTCCCCAAGTGTAGCTTGAGATGTGATATTTTGATGTGTATTACAAGATGGTGGATGTGTAATAGTGTTATGAGGGTTTTGAGTACGTTTGAGAGGATTATGTTATTGTTTATTGTCTTTATAGGCTGTTTTATGTTTTGGAGACATTGAAATGATCTTGATTAGGAGTCTCTGTGGTACTTATTTTCTAGAAGTACTTATAAAATATCACAGAAACTAAAATCGATAATTGCGTCTAGCTTAGTCTGTACTCTAGAAAGTACTGAGTCTAGGATTTAATTTCGATTAAAAACTTAGTTGTTACTTATCTCTTTTCGAAGCTAGTTTTAAGCAGAAGTTGATGATTACACATAGTTTTAGATTATGGTTTTAAAAGATTAAACTATCGTTAACTTTTGAGTTCACCTAAGTTTACTTCAGTGTTTTTCGCAGGAAAAAATATTTTTTCACAGCATACAGGCTATCATTGTAAAGAGTAACTCCATTCACTTGGAGGTCCATAAATCCAAGATAACGTATCCCAAGAATTAAATTCGACATCAATATCACAGTAACGAGTTTCATAATTTTTTTTTCTTTTCGCCGCCATCTTTTCCAGCCATAAATAATTGCCAGTGATATTAATTACGATGTTGTCTTAATTTTAAGACGTAGGCGCCATTCATCTTGTAAGACTTACTCTCGTGTGCCATAATTATTCAAATCATCTTCTTATCAGGTCAAAACAGTTTTCCAACACCCCCCTGAAATTAACACATGACTCGTATCAATTTTGAACTTTATGTCTTGGTTTTTAGAGTTTAAAATCCATTGGTGGGGAACACGATTTTTGTTTTGCAAATGTCTCCTTTATCAGTCGCGCTTTTGATATTTTAATTTACAGTTTTGTTTTAATTAATCTTTGTTTTGGTAGTGTTATGGTTTCGCTTTCGGTGGTACTTTAATTTCGTTTCGCTGTTTATTATTTGGGTGGCTGCATACGTGCAAAAATTGAGCTTTACAATATTTTTTGGTTGTACTTCCATCCTCAAGGAATACACTTGTAAGAATATAACTTTTCATGATAATTGTATTTAGCTCAAGTTCTTTCATAAATCTAATATTTTAATTAGGCACATCTTACTTATTCTTATCTAAATTAACTTAAAATTTCCAAAAAAATAAATGTTATAACGAATTTCACCAATAAGCTCGGCTCATCTCTAAACTGCGTTCAAGATCTGTGTCAATATTTCTTAGCAATGATGACACTGACAGCACTTAAACGCAGTTTAAATGTGCTAGTCGCGTTCAGGTTCATTGATGAAATTCGCCCTTAGTTAATCAACGTTATTTCTAAAATCTCATTCCCATCCACACAAAATCGACACCAAACACTTGAACCTAATCTCATTTGTATGTTAAACCCAAGTAGCCTCGACATCGAGTATCTTAGGCCATAAGTTACACCCAACAGATACCGAGATATCGATCTAATCTATCGATGCACGTTTATCGAGTCGTTTGAATCGATACAAAACTTATCGATACCGCATTTGTCACGAACACTCAGTGTGGGGGACATGTCTTGTTAAGGGGAGGTAATGCTGTTAATTGTAATTTGTAATTGGTCTGAGTTGTGTTTTAAGGAGTTTAGCAAAGGTTTGCATATTAATGTGAAGTAATTTTATTAAATTAATTGATGATGATATATATCGGTCGAGGGGTCTAAAATGGCCACTTAAGCAGAATCAACGTCGAAATTCTTAAAATGCTCATAGACGCTAATGCTAATGTTAATGTTATAAATTGTCACTTTGTGACCATTTTACGAATCGTAACGTAATTCATATTATTATCCTATTATTCTTCTGCTAAAGCGGCCATTTTAGGCTCCCTGTTGTGACTTAAATCAGTGTAAACCAGCAAAACTTCCAATATTAAAAAGACTTTCCAATTTATTATTTTTTCTCCCTGTAATTCCATATATTCATAAAAATTTAAATGACTGTCTAGTATTTATCTGATTATTTAGGTGTTGCAAGGTGCTGTCAGAAATAAAACCAGTTTTATTTTTTTAATTTCTAGTATTTATCGATTATTTTAATCTACCTACTCAATAAAATAAAATCCACATGACCTCTTAGGTTAGGAGGTTCCTCTTAAAATTGACACAAAGAAAGAATTCTGAGATTTATTTAAAGACACCGCTCCGATGTAGACTCAATCGATCGGCCATTGTTTCAATTTATTCGATTTACAGACCGATATAATGTGAGCATCTATAAGTATAATAGAGCGTGGGAAAGATGATCTTTCATTATTATCTTCATATATTATCTGGATTTGAGATATGTTGCTAAAGAATTTTGCCTATTTTTGATGATGATATTATTAACCATTATTTTAATGAGATATCCTGTACAGTCAAGAAACTTAATTGTTGAGCAGATTGACACTAATTCAATTTCATACGATTGACAAAAATAACTTATATTTTATGGACAATTTAAATTGATTAGAAGGCAATTTAATAATTTATATATAATATAACTGGAATTCAAAGTGGTAGAACAAAAGATCTTACAAAAAAGATTGAAATCCCGAAAATGATAGTAAATATTTTATCTGAAAAATAAATGATTTTACCTCATTTTTCTATATTCTTATTGAACTAGGCCATAATGTCATCATCTTCCTTACCTGTCTTTCAAGATACAATCAGTGTACCAACATCTGACAGAGCCGACATTTTGTAACATACGTAACAAATTTCTGAGATAACTCCATGTTAATTACTCAAAAAAACAACGTTATCTTTTAGATCAGCGCATAGTGCCCATGTTTTATAGTTTTGGTTAAGGGCGTGGTCCAACGCATGAGCGGGAGCGATTTTGTTTCACGTGCACTTAGATAAAAAAATTGTTTCGCTTTGTCGAGTTATAGCCAAGCACATCATATTTTTAACCGACGTTATAAAAACGACTGCAATAATGGAGGCATAATGCACGATCATGAAAAATACGATTTATGCGTGTCTAGATCGTTATAAGATCTGTTTAGATTGTTACCCACTCAAGTAGGTATCAAAATAATTTTCCAATTAACTGAATCCAACTAATTTAAGACTTTGTAAGAACTAGAAATACTCTCACACAATTATGTTGCAAACCAGAATTCATTGTAGACTCCACGCGGAAAATATTCCTCTGTACTTAAAATTTTATAGCCCAAGTACACAACAAATAATTTCTAGTCCCGATATCATGATTTCGAAACCTAGAGATAAATTGCAAACGCGTATGTGCATGCGCATCAAAAGTTATCGTTTACGACAGATTGGAAGGTAATGCGATGCCAGGATGAAGAAATATTTTGGTAGAATAATTATTTCTATTGAGACATTCAGTCTTTTGAAACTCCTTCTTGGGTGGAAGATTGTCATAAAATCTTCATTGCTGGACACTACCGAATCAAATTATTATCTTGTTATAAACGTCTTCTAGTTTCGTTTAGGGATGTAGTCAACTCTGGATTCATTCAAATATAACCGAAACATAAGCACATAACATAATCAGCCTTTAATATTCCCACTGTTGGGACACAGTTCTCCTCTCTATCTCTGGGCTGCAATCAGTGGTGTGGGGCCAGCAAGACAGCAAGCCCATAAGGCAAGCAGACTGTTTAAAAACCCTAACATCATGAAGAGTAGTAGGTTATAAAGGCTATCTACCACTCGGTCCCAGTGTTGGTTGGTAGAATCTCCATGTCTACCAAAAACATGTACTAGTATCTCCAAAAAATTCAAATCTACCAAATTTTTCTCCCAAATAACTTTCTTCTATTAAACCATTAACATTAAAAACCAAAAAAAAACCTATAAAATCCTGTACCCTTGCACTGGACACACCACACGCCGCGTCTGTCCGTCTGTCAGAGCAACGTTGACAGGTGTTAAATCGTACGCAGAGCGGTGCGCGTACGCATCGCAATTAGTTGAGTCATGGCTATTAAGTAATACCTGTTTGGATTTGAACTGTAGCGTGGTTTGATGGTGTATGGAAACGTTGGTTGGTTATTTGGAGTAGATTTTTTAACGTTGTAAGAAAAATCGTAACCACGCTTTAACTTATAACGTTTTCGTGTTGGCAAAGGAAGTTATGAGCAAAAATAATTCCAAATTGTTGCCTTCTGCAATTTTTTTTTAAGATTCCTTTAATTTATCACTAACTCTGGTTTAATTAGTAATTTGTAATCTCATTGTCTCATAGGGCCCTTTTGGCCTAGTACAGGACAAATTTAATTTGTTTTATTGAGTTTACTTTTTTTTTTGTTTTGTAGTGAATTGCACCATTTTTTTTTGTTGTTCTGTCCTGTGTGAGTCTAATAAATATACTTTTTCTTTTCTTTTTTCTTTCTATTTCTTTTCATTGTAGTAACTGATCCAATTGTTCAATTTCACAAAAGATTTTGATTTTGAAGTTGAGCTTAGTGAATAAGCTCAACTTCAAAATCAAAATCTTCTCTTATTACATCTTATCCCATCTCTATAACTCCAATTTGTTCCTCAATTAATAAACCCCTTCAACACCGTTTCCTTAATTTACGATGAAACTGATATCTTCACGTCTCCATACATAAACAGCGCAAGCGCAATTTTCACCCGTCTAACGGCTTATACCAATAAAGCGTAGATCAAATGAGCATATCTGAGCGTAGGGCATCCATTCACGCTGCTTGCCTATTAAATCAATGTCCACCGTATATGTATTACAGTACAGTCTGTCTGTCTGTCACGCGATACGAAGAAACATTGGCGCTGGCCGAGCCCCTGAGTCCAACAGATGTTTTGACTTTATATTTCTGTTTTGTTGAAAATTTCAAGAATTATAGCCGTGAAATAATACGATACACTACCAAGTAAAATAATAAATAACTTTATGGACCAAATGCCCATACAGAACTCTTACAAGAACTGATTTACGACTCTCAAACGGCCGTGTAATCCACAGAACCGATGATACACTACAATTTAAACAATAATATACCATCTTCTAAACCGTAGAACAAAAGGCGTGACCCAATATGAATAATCATAAAACCACATTAAGGAATTAGACGTTGCACGCCCAATAACTCTATCTTAACATCTACAACGCGACCGATTGAAATAGTCATCAACAAACAAACAATATAGTACACCTGACACACCAACATAACACAGCAGGTTAATGTAAGTTCACACGTGAACCTAAGGTGAGAGCGATCCACCGGCGGCAAGGCCGAGAAAACCGATCAATTTAAAATGAAACTTACCTGACACGTAATAAGGTCAACATTCCCACGGTCGATGTTTAAAACACAATTAAGAAAGTATCCAATAAGGCTCGGAATGTGTGGTTGGAATGTGGACTGTATTAGAAGGTGGTAAGGCTGTTATTGTGTGTGTGGTTGTTCGCGAACCGGTTGGGTCGGTCGCGAACTTTTACCTATAAATTTGTGTCGGCTAGCCGGCATGCGGCGGGCGTGCTCCGAGTCTAGAAGCTCTCGTGTAGTTGTCTTATGTTATAGGAAATAAGAGGGATTGAGCTGAAAATATACGACGTTGTCTATAAGATTCAATTACATACCTAGACGTTATGGTGATATTGTATGATAGTAAAACAAATTGCAGAGCTTGTCAGTTCTTAATTTACGTAACATAATATTGCAACAAAGTTTTTTCTATTAAAACAATATCACTGTCAGTCATTACCCAAATATCAATTTCCATTTGAAAAATGAAAAAGCTGTTATCTGCTTAAAAGTCACTAACTGCTGAAATAACACATGAACAAAATTTTGAACTACTAGGACAACATATTTTTTCCACAAGTGCCTATTAAAAATCGCTCCCGCTCACAGTGGCACCCCACCCCAAGCCAAGGGCTGATGCATTTCACAACGAGTCAATTAAAGGCAGCATCATTACCGCAATCTGTTTTTACTGAGCACGGCTAAATGTTAATACTGTTGCACTTTCATGCAACGAGACGTGTGTCGAGAAAACTGAAGATTTAATTATGTTTTCTTATTTCCTTGTTGAGATTCAACAAAATTCATGAGACACTTATCTAGTGACAAGTCTCGCTTCACTTTTAGATGTCAGACAGCAGTCTGGGGTTCTGCTCATCATATTAAAGTGATAAAAACCGTGTTGAAAGCAGACAGCGAAAAATCAGCCACTAAAGTTCAATTCTGACAGATCTTTCCTAAATTGTCTACAGTTAGAACCTAGATTTATGGCAATTTAAACAATAGTCTTTCCCAGAAACGGGTTTTACTTCTGGTTGAAAAAAAGTAAATTCATTTCAAGTTTACATCACATCACATCACACACACACCACACAACACACACACACACACCCGTGTACATCCCTATAATATTAAGTATTTTACAGTCAATTATTTGTATTGTTCACCAGACACCGCGTGCATGTTCAAAAGAAGACTGTCAAAGTAATATAAGGTGACATTCAATTTGTTTAACAATCTACTTCCCTGACTGTTCATTATTTTCAAATACTATTTCTGTAATCATTAGCAACTTTGTTGTCCATAAACACAAACTAGCAAAGCTGGAAACAGATTTGAAACATCATTTTTCGCT
Source organism: Noctua janthina (assembly GCA_963576755.1). NCBI lineage: Eukaryota > Metazoa > Arthropoda > Insecta > Lepidoptera > Noctuidae > Noctua > Noctua janthina. The sequence continues at coordinate 13,095,749 of OY755069.1, read as the reverse complement.
AAATCTTTATCGTCTTATTATCGAGCTAGCTAGACTTGTACATGGATCTTTTGGCGCTTGGCTATAACCGAAGCTAACGTCGCATTGTTTTTGCCACTTTCCACAGATACTTACACAAATATTTATAAACAGCGCTCTCATGACGATGGCCTTCAATTGTTTTTGTGTTTGTAAGTTCAAATGTCTTTTGTGCCTTGTAACAAGTCTGTTCCTAACTTTAAGTAGATAAGTAGTCAGTGACCTGGCAAATGCTTTAAACCTGATTACAAGTACACTTTGACCTGGTTACGGTCTTAGATTAATGTAGGGAATAATTGCCCGATATTACGGGGCTATAAATCCAGCTGTAAATGGCAGAGTTTACTTCGTTATACATAGAATAATAATGATGAGTTCGATTAGATACAAACAATATTTACTGACACGGTTTACATAGGATATTTTAGATGGAGCGACTGACTATCTGACCTCAACAACCCAGTTACTCTTGGGTAATACGATATCCTTGGTAAGACTGGCTGTCTTACTTTCAGGCCACTGAACCTGTAACGACTGTCAAAGATCGACAAATGACAGCCGGGACCAACAGCTTAACGTGCTTTCCGAAGCACGAAGAAAACTCTGTACCTCATGGGTGGCCACCCATCCACGGGCCAACCTAGGCAAGCGCGGCTTAACCTAAAGATCGACCCGAGCGACTGTTATTATTTAGCCACGGGCTCCTCTAATACTACCCAAACCACACTTTGTTCAAAATGGGATCTATAACCCTATAAGATTTTTAAACTTATCCCCATCATTTTGAGAGAGATTTATCGTGTTAGATTTATAGGGATAGTGATGTAAGATGGTGATGAAGTACTACTTCGAATGTAGCAAGGATATAAACGTTTTCAAGTAACGAAACACATTACATGGGCTACTTGATACGCTACTTAATCAAAGCGTTGCGAACACAGGTGAAATACGGCCTAGCATCTTCATAACGTATTCCTTGTAACTAACAGAAAGATTTAGTGCTAAAAGATGCACTTAATATCGTCCTCTCAAGATGTCAGCTAGACCTAAGTAATAAAAAATGCGTGGGATTTTTCAACTTTTTTGTAGACATGCAAAAAAGTTCAAATTGAGTACCTATCACACCTTTTACGAGGTTTTATTTTCAACATATTATACCTTTAATCTTAACTTTTAATACCTTTAAGTTGCAACAAGTCATGGATCATCATCAACATTCATTAAAAAAGGGTAACATTGGGCAACACAAATATTTTTTTCCTAAATTTTAAACATTTATTTCCCGCCAAAAACCTGCCTGTCATATGTTTTTTTTTTCATTTTACGCACTTAATGCACAGATTATGATTTATACAGCCTACTTACTAATATAATAATACAATTTAAGAAAGAGCCCTTCAGACTAATACATGCAGTGTGAACGCACTTAGCACTAAAAGCCTAATTCTTTATGCACCCTTGCGGCTTTTTACCACCAGCCGCCATTTTACTTTGTCCAAGTGTTCGAGTTATTTATTGCAAGGTATTACATTATTCGCTAAGAGATTGTCAGGGAAAACTGTTGTGATTTTCTTTGGTGAGCTTATTTTTACAACTACTGAATAGCAGGGTGTTTTTAAGATGCACTACACTTTAAAGTTTTATTCATAAGCTACTTGAAAAATAATTCTACAGCTAAGCAGAACTTAATCATCCATTGCTTAACATTAGGCAGCATTTATAAGCTCCAATATCTTTAGGTACCCAATTTTTAATAAGTACATATTAGTAACTTAATTAAAAATTCAAGCCTAATTTATTTACAAACCAAATAAAATTATAAAATCTAAAAAAAACAAACATTATAAATTCAAAAATAAACCCATGAAATTAAAATCTCAAATTACGTATTAATAAAGGTGGCTTACGCTATAGGCCGCCGTAGTTTGTATAATTATTAATACCATTACTTTATAAAATTTACATAAAACTGTTTACAACTAATTTACTTTTACATAAAATTAATAAATTAATCAGCAGGTAACGTTATTAAGTTATCATTTAAATTGTATAAGATTAAGGCCTGTTGTCACAAACCAATTTAAAATGTCAACAGCTGAAGAAAAACATATAAAATTTATAATTAAGTTAAGAAGAAAATATTTATGAATAACTTAGCTCTTAGCAGCCCTTTATTTGTGTTAAATACTATAATGCGACTAAGTTAACATGGCAACTTTTCCGGAGAAAGATCACAATAGGTACTTCAGTGGAGTGATTTATTAACACAAGTTTGTATTTCGTGGTTGAAGTTCTAACACCACGTAAGTCATTTTAGGCGATTTTGACATTTTGATTTTTGATGCCATTTGCTAGAGAATCGGACGACGCGATGTTTCAGCCAATAAAAGATACAAGCAACGTCGTTATCTAATTTGTAGTGAACACAAATTATAAAATGGTATAATTATGCAGTTTTTTCAATCTCCTGCAAAAGTTGCTAAATTGACTTACGTGGTGTTAGAACTTAAACGACGATTTACTTTACATAATTATGTTAGTTGATAAAGCCGATATATCTATGGGCCAATGTAGCCTGAAATAAAAATAAATAAATAAATAGTTCTTTTGGAGCGTGGCCGTGGTCGGAACTATCGCTGCCATCTTGTTTTTTAATAGAATTTGACAAATGCTTACCAACAGCGACCACCAGTCAATGTCATTCAAGAGCCAAAATAACCATGCAGCAGTATATCTTTTAATTTTGTCAGTTGTTAAAAGCCTTCCTAAAAGCAACTATGATATCGTATTTCACGGATTCATAATTTAATTTGAATAGGCAATTGGATGTAATCTTGCAATTACCAGTTTGTATTTTATTGCATCCTGAGCTGGGAACTAAGTATGCGGTGTACGCAGTATTTTAGCTAATAGGTAGATTGTGTTGACTAGGGGCTTGGTAATCTGCAGTTAATGTTGGCAACTTTTGATAATAATGAAATCTTTGAGAAAATATCCCCAGCCTTAATCTTCTTCAAGGTTCGGTTAAACCAGTACAAACCAGACTCCGATTTTTGACAGAAAATTTTGAATTGAAGTATCTGTCGAAGTCCACTGTCCGCATCCAGTCCGAAATCTGTCCGTACCAGTGTGACTGGACCCTTACAACACGAACATTCATACTTAATCAGTAAAATTAACAACACACTTATCTTTATTATGTATAAAACTCTGGCAACCCAAAACGCACAATATTACAACAATCTTGCAAACCTGTGTCATTCACGCTAGCTTTACTGATGATACTTATATTTTCTACTATCTCAATCCAATAACTTCACACTTTCATTCTACAAAGACAAAGAGACCATGCCACATACCATAAAAACTCCAGCATTCGCGATCTCGCGACTAAGTCCACTAGCGCCATTGCCATTGACGCGCGACCATTGATTTATACGCGCCAACCCCCGGAATGAATAAAGAACTAACGGCCCCGGGCGGCCATTTGTCTCTATCCTTTATGGTAAATGCGAGATTTAGGAGTTTTTATTTACTGGTAAGAAAACTCGCCGACAATGGACACAGCGTTGGAAAACAAGAGGAGTTGCAATATTGATTTGTTTGGCTATTTGCAGTACAGTGTCGTTAATGTGGCCAACATATTGTATAACGGGCTGGTGTCCGCAACTCCACGTCAAAGCGCGTATTTTGCGTGCGCATGTGGCCAACATAAAAATACATTTAAAATGTCACACACGAAAAGAACTGCAGATTTTTATGAAACAAAAATGATAAATGGCGTTGGCAAATCGCCTATATTTCATCAAAAGAACATTTTTAAAACTGCAATACCGAAAAACATTAATAACTAAGTGAAAATATAATGTCCCCTCACATTCCGCGACTCCCCCAAACTATATTCCGAAAAACAAGAGGAAACTATTTTCGTCGAACAAAAAAATGTTTCCGGCAGAAGATTTATAGGCCACCTTACTCACAGCATAGGCCCTCTTCGTATAAAACGCGTGAAATGAAGTGTTTCCCTCCCCCTTTGGTTTTTTCTTCACTTTTTCCTTAGCCACAGATTTTTTATTGCTCAATTAATCCAATAAATTCGCGTTGATGTGCGTTTTGACTCGTGTAACAGGGCTTTTAAATTTTATTTCTTCTTTTTTGGTTTGAAAATGGAGCGGTGTTTATACAGATCATTAGCAGCTGTCACATTTAAACATGGAATTAATTTTAGCGTTTTATTTCTTTGGCTTAGTTCATAATGCACGTAGAACTGACTTATTCAGTTTGTTGCAAACGTCATAAATGTATCTACCGATCTAAGTCTGTATGTATGTATAGCCGAAATGAACATGGGCGTCTTTAAATTAAAGTATATAGTTAACATTAATAGTTTTGTCAACTGCATTATACGGAATTCCCCCTCAAAAAAACAAGTAAGTAATACCCGGGATATGGGTATCAAACTTTCGAATATCATATGGTCAGTCAATAAAAAGGTCCACCAATGGACATTCGAGTCACGTTCGCCCTCACTTGTCGCTATGCCCATTGCTGAAATTGATATACATCACTCACCAATACCAAATACACTTCAAATAACTCTAAACACAATGGAATAAAAGCCATGTTAGTAAAATTCGCTCGCAGACATAAATTGGCCGCATAACCTATGCCCAAAATTGGTTGACCCCAGTAGTCCGAATTTCAATGGGTGAACATGGAATATCCGGAACAGTGAGAAAGGTCTTAGTGAAATGGTGTTCTTAAGCTTGACCGCGCACTTTCTTCGGGCCTCTGGACGCCTGGTACCAATTGCTTGAGAAATATTATTAGGATGAAGGTTGGGGACCGTCATAGTTGATAAAATAAAAAAAGTTGGAATTGAATTGTCTTTTTTTTTGTCGGTAAGACGGTGTAGGTTACTTTTTCAGGAGTTTTATTTTTCTCGAGTATATAAACTAAGTAGGCAATAGCAGGCTTTAAACGATCGTTGCAAGTAGGTATCAACTCTGGGATTACTGCATTGGCAGCAGTTGATACTACAGTCTACATTTCTAATTCACTCAAGAAACTTAACAAAACGTTGCCAGCTTTAATAAACGCATTCACAATCAAAGTCCGTCGATTCAACCCGTTCGCTGCTACGATAAAAGTCGCAACGTTAACATTAACAGATTTCGTCCAAAGATAAACATTACAGACACGACGTAGGCGGCGCCGGGGGCGTCTCCTTGTGATATACGATACCCGACAACGATTGTATCGATTCAATTAATTAACATATCTATATGTAACATATTTGTATTACAAATAAGCGTACGAAATAACTTTCTATAATTTATATTCTAAATTTTCTGATAACGAATTATCCCGAAGAATTCTATTTAAAAAGCTTTTGTTCGATATTTTTAAGAACTTTCCAATAAAATATTTAAAGTAACATAATTACTGTCAAAATAAACATAGAATGAAAAATACTGCTGTTTTATTTTTCGATTAGTGGTATTAACATGGAAACGATTTTATTAAGTCTCCTTTTGAGTAAATATAGGAATATTTACTCAATTTATTGTCAATATAATTTCTAATTATTAATTCATATCGATTAATATTGAATATCTATTCAAGCAGATTGAATAAATTAGTCAGAAAAAAGCTTTTTTTTACGAAAATAAAATCAATTGAAAACCGGTTATTTTACTTTTCCTCTAAAAATATTTGTTATTTCCTGTGCGTTATTCTCTGTAGTTAATTTATGGTCTATTAAAATCACTAACTGAAAATTATTGTATAGTTTGAAAAAAGAAATAACATCCTTTAACATTTATTTTACAAGTAATTAAGTGACACTCAATATTATCATGGTATTTATTTTCGAGTCGAGTAAGTCTATCAAAATCACAAATGAACTCTTTTCCGTCAAAATAAGATAGCAAGTGGGTTGTTACGGTCATTGTATCTTCCTTACCTAATCTTCAAAGCAAAATGCGTGTCTATTTGTGAAAATACAGCGTTCATGTCCAATCGCGTTTCAGAAAAGTAACGTGAAAAATTAGTAGTCACAGATTTATTATCAGTCACGATAAATTTCACGGTCGCATTTCACGGTTGACGTAAGATCGCCATGATGAGCAATGTTACTTAAAAAGGTAGTAATTGATTACACAGTATGTTTTAAAATATTAGGTTATTGGAACAAATGTAACCTGATGAAATATCAGTTGCGTTACAGTATAACCACTTTAAGTATGCAGTTCGATGTGGCGCTGGTTTTCAAGAAAATTCTTAAAATTAAAAATGTTTTGGCCTTCGCTCGGTTGTTTTCCTTTTAATAGTTTCAGTGCTGTAAATTGAAACTGTTTAATTACTAGAACATTGGTGTTGGGGTAATTTTTACATAATTTTTATCATGTTTTTTTTTTCTTTCGTGTGCTTTGTGCCGATTTATTTCTTAGTAACTATTAAGTTTGAAATATTTGTCACATCGATAAGTACAACTAAGTGTTTAAAGATGACAATTAACGAAATTGAAAAGTGATTTTCTTCAAAACCATAAACACAGAAAGTACTTAAAGGTCCTATTTTCACTAAAAAAAGCCGACCTTTTTTGTACATATATCTGTGTTGTGGCATTAGTGTCAAACATTATTCCTAAATTACTTGCAATAAAGTAGTCATTAATTTAACATACATGCTACCTAAGTATCTAGCTATTAACTGCTGTAGCTTTTAGAAAAAAATCACACTTTTATTTTGCTAAACGTACAGCTAGATCATACAGTCTTATTTTTACACATGGCTGTTTCTGATGAACATTTCGTTTTTTATTTATCTTTATTTGTTTTGCTTTTGCATGCGTTTTTAATATCTTTAATTTCTTCTGTTAAGGATCACTCAAACTGGTATGGACAAATTGTGAACCGGCTACGGACATTGACACTGACAGATACTTTAGTAAATACTAGCTTATGCACCGCGGCTTCACCCGCGTGGAGTTCGTTAATTGCCTCACGCGTTCGTTCTGTGTTAATCCAGGATATAAAATATCTGTGTGCCAAATTTCATCCAAATCCGTTCAGTATTTTTTGCGTGAAAGAGTAGTAAACTTCCATCCATTCTCAAAAACCTCAAAACCTTTTGCCTTTGTAATTCACAAGAGAGTAAGATAAGATATTTTTGGAGGTGTCCATGTCCGGAGTCGTGTCCGCAATTTGTCCGTACCACTTTGATCGAACCTTCATTCACTCTGCATGTCCTGTTTCATAAATTTGGTGACGGTTACTCTTGGTGGTGGTAAACTGTTAAAATTTCATGATAACACTATACTAACCACATTTTCTTTCTGTTGAGCATTATATTCACCTAAAGTAACCAGTACACTGTAGTAACCAGTTCACTGTAGCAACCAATCTGTCACTAACATTCCACCAATGGAGAATGGAGAAGAAGGGGTATAAACGACCAGAAATAAGACGGTAAGTGAAAAGCACTAACTCAGTAAAACGGTTGGTTGAAGCGAATCATTGTTACTAAAATCATAAACAGCCTCTAGGCTCCCAGCAGTGGGAACATTATAATGCTGCCCACTGCTGGGATACAGGCCTCCTTTCTATGAAAGGGATTAAGCTGTAATCCACTACGCGGGCCCAGTGCGGGTTTGTAGATGTCACATGTCATCGAATTTTTGGTTCTACGACATGTCGGTTTCATCTCGATGGTTTCCTTCACCGTTTTGTGAGAAATGATAATGTTTAGTGTGTACTTGTTCTATTAACTTTTGGTAAACAAATATGGCGTAGGTACTAAGATTTGGATTTCAAGAAAGCAATTGCTCGATTTAATCCTAAATCTCGCTCTTATGTCATTGCTTGGAGCGTAAAGATATGATTCGCTTCAATGAACACTGGGCCTATTTTTAATGATTATGTCATTGTTAAATTGCTTTTAAGTGCAATCTGCAATACTGTTATGTAATTATGATTCTTAGTGACTTATTGTTTTCTTGCTTTTGTAAAAGATTTTTTAATAGCATTATTATTTAGTGTGATTGTAGACTTTACTACAGAATTAAGTTTTCGTTATAAACCGCTGTTTTATTATACAAAGTTTTGCTGATTGCATTTATGATAAAAATGTAGTAACTTAATTTTATGCTAGATTCATTTTTATTTCTATTTCGTTGCACTTCTTCATTTTATATACATTCAGGTATTTCATCCCACAATTTTTAACAATAATTACACAAGTATAATTTTCCATTTATTTAAAAATCGTTCTAAAAATACTAACACATCAAACTAACCCTATTTTGCGGCGGTGGGTCCACCAGACCCCGGGTGGGGAGACGGGGCTAATAAGTGAAACAGAGATTTATGAGTGCACAGATATGCAAATAGAAAATTTGCGGTCCCCCGCCGATAAAAAGACGCCGCTCCCCGCGGGGCACTGTTTGTCCAAATGTCGAGGGATGACGGCCTTCTAATTATTTTGGATCATATATCTATGACTATGAAGTGGGTATAGCTTTTAAAAATTTTTGAAGATTGTTTGGGATAAAAGACTTGTCAATAAGAAATAAAAAACGCTTTTAATCAACAATTTACGCCCCTCCCCCCAATACCATAGACTGGATTTTTTAAATCTTGGTCTGATAATGTACAACAAAATGCACATTATTAGCCCCTAAACAATGAAAATCTCTAAACAGGCACACACCACACTCCTATCTCCGCCCATAAGTTGACTCATAGATTATTTACTAGTTAGTCTTACCACTAAACTCTGGATACAAGGTGTTAACTCGAAGCTTTCTCACCAACGTATCAGCAATCCTTGTACTTAATGGTTTTTATCAAACCCGGCCCTATCTTCCGAGGAGGTTATCGTGTAATTCGTGAAACTTGTTAAGCCTAGATTCAGTTATCTCGCTCAACGCTCTTACTTTGTAAGGGGATTGCTAATTATTCGCACCGCGCCGGTGGAAGGTGACGGTGCCTAACAAGATTATGTTATTTAATTCGTTCCCGTTAATCTCGTTCGTTCTGAAGTACGGAAGTTTTAGTGTTAGATTAGATGTTTTGAAGTGTTTTGACGGTGTTTCTGTCTGCAGGGAAGTGATTTTAATTTGTACTTGAGTTTGTACTCGGCGATAAGAAAATATTTTCTGTAGTATTTTAAGCATAATTTATGACGAGAAGATAAATCAAAACTTTACCCAAAGTCTAACGCATGCAAAAACCGCACAAAAAAACCTTATGATAAATTGAAACCCAAAATTAGTCGTGTGCCAGATAAATTAGTACAAACACACCAAACGCTAGAAAGAACTAAATTAATAAACAAAACTTAACCACTACTAAAATGAAAAATAAACTAGGCAATTTTATCAAAATCAAAGCGGATTCCGGCAAAGCAAACAGCAAGAGTGCGGTAGACCATACGATGCATGTGCCATGTCCACGTTTGAGCTTGTTTGCTCATTAGAGGCAGGGAAGGGAGCATCGGCCTGTCACCGCCTGCCACTCGGAGACTGTCACCTCTGTGGATGTATGAATAGTTGATTGACATGCGGAATTAGATGGATAGGTGTTTTAGGGTTGATGATGTAGGACGTGTACTGTTTGAAAGTATTGTTTATTTATTTGTTTAGTAATAGTGGAGGAATAGTAGGAGAGGTTGTGTATGGTTTGAGGTGATTTATGGCCTGGTTCCCAGTCCAAAAATTTGTTTGTGAAATGATTTAAAGTCCATATTCTTTGCAGTTTTATTTTGCATTTGCTTTCGAGACTGACATAATGTCACAAAGCAAAGAGCATTCGCTAAACAAAACATCAACACGCTTCTTCCTTCCCACAAATCAGTACTCCGTCATCCGATGAACTTTCAACCAAGATGCAAATTCCGTCGCAACATAGGTATACATTACAGCTGCGGTGTAAAACTCTAGCAACAAATAAATCCGGGGGTCTCCTGGACCCCTCGGCGACAGATTGTTAATACTGACCGTCCACGACCTAACGAGCTGCGACCGCCATGAATATGCAGCGGTCTGCGGTCGTGCGCTACAAGGACGAATTAATTAAATTTGTCCACACCTAGCGTGTATCGGAGTCAAAAAACGAATTTTTGTTCAAAACTTTGGATAATTGAGAGGGTTTAAAAGTTGAATAGCTGTTTGGATTGGAAACTGTACTGGCGTGCGAAGGGTATCTTCACTGGTCTAAACTAACAGACAACTGTCAAGAAGAATTGTTATTTATTTGACACGGCAAATAGAAAAAAAACCTGTTACTGAATATAGTTTTTTTTTTAAGAAGTTGTCACCTCAAAAACTGCTACTGTAGTATTTTTCCTAATTAACGCCTACAAATTCTATCTCTCTGATAAACTGCGAAGGTGGCGCCTCAGAAGTAGGCATGTAGGCAATCTAAAAGTAGTTTATTTTAGAAAGTTACGGTAAGGTAACGATAATTTCCATTATGGTATCGCGGTAATCATAATAAATATATATTCAAGTTTCTAAGATTCCTTAATGTGCACAAATGATGGTGTCTTATCGTGATAATATTGCTATTACCTGTAGATAAAAAGCCTTGTTTTTAATCTAAAGCTCATAAAAGTTCCAAGTTTTATAACGGCGATTACATTATCTCTCTGTTAGAAAAGGTATTTTTATTACAGGTTAATAATATCGAAGTTAAAATGTGTCACAATAATAAACAGTAGTGGTGAACGTAGGCGGTACTCTTTGTCCGAACAAAAACATAATAAAGCATGCGCCCGCGCAATTCCAGTGGCGGCGCCGGCAGCGACATCTGTCGGTACCCGCAATTATGGCGGATTTATAAGTTAATCGCGCGTTTGACGCGTGAGATTAATACCTTGTGAAAATAATCACATGGTTTTTTGTCTCGAGTGTAATCAACAGTAAATGGGAAGCTGTAATTTTTATTTTTTTTGCGCGGTCGTTTTGACGCGTGCTGCAGCGTAGGGTTACTTGATCACTGGTTGCGTAGTTTTTTGTTGTGGTTATAAGTTACAGTTCCCCTACTGAATTTGGTCGGTAATACTACAGTTCGCAATATTCAATTTTACACTTAATAATGGTTATTTGAAATGCTTTTGTAAAAGTTTTTTGATCAATGATTAGTGGTCAGGGTTGTAGGGGTGTCAACCCGACGTGTCGCGACTCAAGTGACGTGTGTGCAGATATGATTATCCTCACCCCGACACCCCGAGGGGTGGCGGATAAAAAACTGCATACGTGCATGCGTAGGTCGTGGATAAATCTGATGAGATTACTTACGAATATTTGATTTTCATTCGCAGAACGACTTTTTTTGTAAAAGTTTTCTCGAATTTTTTACCAGTTTTGCCCAAAATCATTTATAGGATTTAAAAAGATGAAAATATGCGCCTAAATGACGGTGAAATCTAGAAGAGCTCACCACTTTTTTTTCAACCCACTTAGTATTATAAATTAATCTATTTTTTTTTTTTTTTAAGTTTTTACACAAAATAATCTTGTATTCAAACAATCATCAGATTTATCCCACTTGTAACACCCATGTGTCAACCCACCGGATTTTAGAGGCAAAAGTCGCGGTTGATACGAGATTGCGGAGACCGCGGGTCGTTTAGACCCGAGGGTCGCACCCCGCGTGTTAGGGTTACAAGTTTTGTGGCTTGTCACACTTTAGGCATTCGGGTTATCCTATTGAGGAATGAGGTTTACGGCTGTTTTAGGGTTAACAGAGATATTTTGAGAGTAACGTTTCGGTATAGAAGATGGTAATTTGTTGGGGATTTTCTGACAATTTTCTAAAGAAAAGTTATTTTAAGGTACTCAAGAGTTTTAATCAAAATCTGTTTTTCATAATGTAGAAGACAGAATGGGTGGTTTTAAGTAAGACACTTTGTCTATCCGACACCTGAAAAACCATCAATTCGAAATCAAAGTTTTTGTTCCTAAACTCCCAATTTACACCAAAAACTCAAGCAAAATTGCCTAAAAAGCTCATTAAAAAGTATCATCAGTGTAATACCGAGTCGTGATTTCCGTTGTGAACGAACTTCTTCTTTTGTGCTGTTTAATTGTGGACCTACACACGGCGAATTAACCAAATGAGGCCGATACACTGCTGTGGCTGCTCTCCTTAGCCAAAGTACAATCGAAGGGAGCCTGCTTAGCAGAAATTGGAAATATTCTCCCGTATTTGGGATGTCAGTATTGTTTTCTAGACTGTGATTTGGTTTTATGCCGCCTGTGGTTTGTCTCTTTTGGTCCGCTAATTGTACGTTCAGGTCTTGAGTCTAACTTATGATAATTATGCATATTTTTATTCGATATAAAAGTTTCGGTAGTCAGCTCATTATTTTTTTATTATTAATAGTTACTGTTTCTTATAAGGAAATGAGAAATATTATAAGACTATAAAATATGACCCCTTAGTTCATTAACTCCAAAGATAAAAATTAATCTTTAAAAATCACGACCAGAAAACAAATAAAAAAATCATTTCTCATTTTATTGATGAAAACGAAACATGATCTCACATGACACTAAATCACCTTATAAAACCCATAATTAGTACTAAAAACTAATGCGTTTGCCCACACAGGGGCTTATCCGAAGCCGATCTGGGTGGAACTGTACAATTAAACAAAAGGACTTTCGTGATCGGCGCAAGCGCTCACGAAGCCGCCATTAGCGCTGCAACGTGGGCGTAATTAAAAGAGTTACAATACAGTACTGGCGAATTAAAAACAATTAACTGGGACCCGAATTGAGCACAATGGTCGTCCTGTGCACGACTTACACAGAATGTTCGCCGTACGGCGGGTCGAACACGGCCCGGTCCGTGTTCCCGCGTGAAATGCGACCCGTCCGACGCGGAAGACGCGTTTGTTTGGTGAAATTAATTTTGAAATTAGTGTGATTTTTGACGCGCGCATCGGAAGGGTTGAGTTTATGGTTTTTGTTGAGTGACGTATTGGTTTGACATTTCGTTATTTAGTTTTTTTTTTTCTAGAGTTTTGTAAAAACGGTCAATAAAAAAAGTATTCTTAGAGATAGATGAGAGCGCCTAGACATTGGCAATCGCTTTCAAAGTGTTTGACTTTCAACAGGATTACCATAAGCTTTTACATAGTTTGTCAGTCTCATAATTTTTCATTTTTAGGCTCCAGAAGTCCAACTTACTAGTCGCTGTCGTTTACACCGATTCGTGTATCACGAAAATCAATCATGTGGCGTGAATAAAAACCCGACTGTGCTAATCGAGCCGTCAAATTGGGTTTTCAACGTTTAAGCTTATTCTGCGAAAGTGCTGAATCGCACTGACACCCCATGCCACCGCCACGGGGCGAGGGTGTGACGTCAGAACGGCATTTTTCTCTTTTTTCACGGTCCTGCGATTCTATTACCGCCTCTTAATCTACGAGCCCGCATTGGTCTACTGACGCTATTGCTTCACGCTTGACGTTTTTATTAATTTTCAAAATTCGAACTGTGATACGGTTGGATTTTTATTATTTTTTATTTAATTAAGTGGCAACTCTAATGAGGGTTGTGGCCAGTGTCGTGTTTCGTTGTATAGAATTCGATTTTTGAGGGTGCCTGAGGGCAACTCTTATTGTTAATGTCCCTCGTTTTAAATTATCGGTTATCAGTGCTGTATCGTTTTACAGCTGGTAGTGAGTTCTTTGTTGTCGAACATGGTTTATATAAGTAGATTTTTTCACAACAAAAAAACTACTAGTGCGCCAAATTGCCAATCTATGTACTCTCGCCTTAAGTGATTTATAAAACGGACACGAAACGAAGATATTTTTGTTCTCTTCGATAAACCACGTTCCTATAATTTGTCATTAACACTGCGATTCAAAGAATACAATATAAACATCTCGTCTAAGCTAGGCAGACGGTCGAAAAAGCGAATAAAACCGCCTGAATAGTCTGGCGAAAAAATCGTGCACTGCATGCATCGTGTAGTGTACAATGCGACTTTTTGTCGGTCCGTCCGTGGCTTTTTGAACTGGAATTTTTTCACTCCATTCGCTCGACGGGCAGGAGAGCTTTATTTCACCCCGTCAGCGGTTAGGGCTGCTAGGATTTTATTTATTTTATTTTGAGGAAGATACAGAGCTAATTTGTATGATCTGAATTTTGAAGGTTGGTTTTAATTTGGTTAGATAAGTTTTTAAGAAAGAAAAACTTTTCCTCTACAAATAAGACGAAAATTATAAATACAAGCAAAGTAACTAGTATTTTTATAAAAACTCTCATATCGAACAGCTTACCAGCAACTCTACAGATTACCATGCCAACAACTTTTTACAAGATTTTCCTCGGAATTGTAAACCATTTTGCTAATAATTTACCTGCGACAAATAAAAGTTTGCTTTACAATAAGTAATTAACATCTGTTCCATAAAAAGTAAGTAATTAAAACGAGAAGACGATAGCATCGTCGACAATTTTTGGAGTAGTTTTCAAAAAAAATTTGAAAATGAGATCATTGGCAACCCTAACTGTGCATTAGTTTCCAACTCGGACAGTAGCCGTCCTCCCGTTCTGTGTAGTACGGTCGTGTCCAGCTAAACGCTAAGTGTTGCCAGTGCCACAAATGAAACTGTACGCTACTGTACACACTATTCAAATATTTTGCTTCAAAAGTTTAGTTATTGAAAACGCATTATTAAAGCTCTTACGACGATTCCATATGATCTCATATGGAATCGTTCATTCATAACCTTCATTCCCGAATCCAAATTCAAAATGGCACTTATTAAATGTCATCAATAATCGAGTTCGTTACTAGACCGAAAGGAATCGATTGTAAACCGCCATTTACGCACGTAATCAGTTCAAGACAGTTACATCATAAAAAAGACAATCCACTTGTTAATTCCATTAAAAAAACACAAAAGATAATGCCCAATGAGCAGTCATCGCGTTTTATCTTTAAATTGAGCAACAATTATGTCGTTATTGAAGCGAGATAATCTCCGATCATGAAAACAATAGATAGAACATTTTTGTTGGTAAATTAAAAGCTTAGTGCCATAATAGACGGTTCAAAAGTATCGATAAAGATCGAATCGCAGCACGTGTAACACGTTTTAAACAATACGTTAAGCTGAGCACTTTCGATCCGCTCGAAGTGACTTTGTCAAGAGGTATCGTCGGTGTCAAGTGCGCACTGATCTTCGTCGATCGCCACTACAAAGCGTTGTAGTACGTGATTAAACCGCGAATGTCAAAGTGCAAAGATCGGCCCTTTGTTGCGGTCCCATCAGTCAATGCTTCCCGTACTGATGTGTTCATTCATCAAAAAATTGCTCGCGGCAAGTAATACGTGCGTATTTTATAGGGGTTTAATGGAAACTTATGGATACTTATGATGGGGAAAGATTTATGTTTTAATACAAGGCACAATATCTTTGTTTATTTTACGTCTGGAAATTGTTGATTGAAAATATTAAGTTCCGATAATGGTGATTGCGGGTGATAGTTGTTCATTGACTTTGCAACACACGTAGGCACACGTGTAGAGCCTTACGTAACTTTATTTTGATTACAATGGTGGCCTAACCACAGAAGATAAATCAGAAATCAAATAGCAACCCTAACTTGGTATTGACTTCTAATTTTTAAGCAATTATATCTATGGTTTCTAATTTAATGTAAGCTCATGGTTGGGATCAAATTACGTGCATTTTTCAGATATGAAACCCACTGCTGCCTGTCAGTAAACGAGTGTTTCCAAACAGCTATTCATTACGAGCTAATAAATTCTGGCTTTTAATGCTTTTATTCTGATTCGCGCCACATATCATAATCGGTGGCTCGCCCCCGAACACGAGCGTGTGTCAATCTCTCGTTTTTCCGCCACGAGCGCGCGGTCAGACCTCTTTGTTATTCAAATTAAACACGCCCAGATGGACAGACGAGCATGGGGGAATAATTAACTTATGTATTTTAAAAATACCTTTTTTTCGGCGTAAATGACAACATTTTAGCATCGAAATTGTGAATTAAAAAGGCTTTAATGTATTCAGGTGGGTGTGTAAATATTTTCAGTATTAATCACCGCTTTGATAATTCATATCGGACATTAAATCACCGGTGAGCCACGCATGAATCAACGACATAAAACAAGTTTTCTGTACGTCGTGTGATTTAAGCTTACTTTAAATTTAATCTCACTACTAAAGCTAGGATCCAGCCTAACAGGTGATTTACTCCATCGTTAGTGAAGGCTAATTCTTCCGCGTTCTCGCGTATCTGCGTTGTTTCTATCTCGCTCTGGCGATGCGGGGCAGGTTTACGACGTCATTAATGTTATCACAACGATGCGATGGGACGCCGCACGCCGCTACAAACTCACAGCGTACGGAACTTGCGTTAGTTGGCGTCCGACTATGAAATAATGTTATGATACTTATTTCGGATTTCTCGTACATTGCTGCATTTTTCCTTGTTACAAAATTTACGTTAATGCAACCGGTGTGGTGCTAGCAATGGAATTTGTAGCGAAACTTAATCCGTGTTCCGTTTACTGGTCCTACGTACAAGACGTAGGGTTTGTGACACCGCTCGTTGAAAGTTTATGCGAAAACGATAGCCCGGTTTATAGTCTCAGCGTAGTGTTGTTTGATTATATGCTATTTCTATTCGTTCCGTATCATTAAAGATAAAAGTTATACGTTTTAATATAATGAAAAGCGGAATTAAAGAGAAATATGTGATTTAATGTTCATTTTCAAATTGATTGGAGCTATTTAAATGTATATGAGGTGTTTACAACTTCCTTTTGATGGAGTATAAAAGAAAAAAGGTTTTATATTGCGTATCATAAAACTGGAAGTGGGACATTCTAAATACCATGATTATCAATAGTGATGTAATAAACTTTCTATAGAAAAACGCTGTCGCAAAATAATCGATACTACGATGTGAAATTATTTTTATTATTTGATTGGTTTATTACAAAACTTATGAATAATTAATGTACTCAAAAAAAAGTAAGGGGGTGACTCGTCTGATATACCGGAATCCGTTGCAATTTAACAAATCGTAATTATTTTAGAAATGATGACAAATGTAAAAACATAATTTGTAAACATAATCTATGGTCTATAAATATTTGACAACCGTTTCTATAATTGACTATAACTTCTGTGATACATCCAATAATCTCAAAATCTTTTCAATATTGTAATCATCATAAAAATCGAATCAATCAGATCCAATCAACGAAAACTACTGATTAACCTTTCATCTGTTTATAAACAACATACTTAATTAATTATTTAAATAAAACGGTTCGATTAATTAATACCCAATCAATAAATACCATTATTAACTTATTGGATTTTCTCCCAACGGCGGCAGGGCTGAAAGGTTAACTAATGAATTTGACAGTTCGTATGTATGTGTAAGAATGTTTTCTCGAAGATAGCATCTAATCTTTGGATCTATAGACAAATAAGGGATCTCTAGATTTATCGTGTGTGTTCGTGATTTTTCCAATTACGAATAGGAATAATTTGTATTTTTTTCCGATACAAACTTTCTCTACTTTGATACATTGGAATCTATTGGCCAAATAAGGGTTTTATTTTCTCCACAGTACTTTTTGCTACCGTAAGGTATTCATCGATTAGCCAACCAACTTTAATGTCCTAAAGAAAACGCGTCGAACTAAGGCTCCATACACACTGACCGCATTCCGTCTTGCGTTATGTCAGCGTGCCTTTGTCCGGGACGAACTCGGGACCTCGCTATCAGTGACGTGACACCGGGCTAGTGTTGTGAACGACTCCCTGACCCACTTGCGAACAGTATTGTTCTTTTGTCAGTCAAATGACTGTTGTGGAGGATGCGCTTTGTAATGTGACGCCACGTGTGACCTGACAGGTCACCTCTTACCCTATTAGAGAGTAGGTAAGGGTTTGAGGGATATATCGTGAATTTTCTTATCGAATAGAGCTAGAATATGATGTTTTAGGTGTATATACAGAAATAAATTCTCAGTTGCAATTATTTGAGAGCGTGAAATAACGCAAGACCGTAAACTTATACCAGCAACCAGCTCTTTTGCTGTTAACTGGAAACTTAAAACGTCCTGAACATAAAAATAAAGTAAGCACAGTTAAGTTCTTACTTTGTACTGTATGTCGTTACGTACTAAACTTTACAGACTAGAACTTGTATTTTCCTCAAAATTATCAAATCCCGTTACAACATGACTCTATTAAAAAAGACAGTTCCACGATAACTGCGACGCATTCTCTGCATATACATCTTAAAATTATGTAGGTATGTCATTCAAGATGCCGTTACAATATCATTATGTTTAAAGAATTCACATAAAAGCCTAAAAATATTCTCCAACAATTTTTGTAATTTCTTCATCGTATATTTTGTACTCGGTAAAATTGTGTAGGTACCGTAAAGATCGGTACGGTAGCGAGTACGTCGTAAAGTTTTGGTACCTCGGCGCGTCGGTAGCGCCACCCGCCGCGTTGTTTATGCCGCGCGATCGTGCGATATCGCGCCAATGTTATGTGCACGCACCTTTATGGTATTATGTTACGTGCCTTAGAAGTTATATGCGATTTGCCTTAAGTTATTCTTAATCCTTATTAAGTAAATCTAATTTGCAGATTTAAGTTACAGTATGAGGTGTATTCTCGTTTATGACGTAGCTGGGTAAGTTATTATACAATCTCGCGCCTAAAATGGTAAGCGATCGCTGACCATGGACAATAAATGCCTTATTAGTATTATTTATGGAATGCTTACATATCAATTTTCCGTAGACGGTTCTAGCTTCCAAGATTAAACGGTTTTTGTCTGCTTAATACCTATCAAGTTTAATTTGACGACTGTTTTATTGTAATTTTATCTTGCTTTAATATCATTGTGTGAAATAGGAGAAAAAGTGTTTGAATTATTTTTTTTACTATAATTTATTGTCAAGGCGATTAGTAATCTGCTTTGCATTTGGCCCGACCAAAAGCTTAATGTAGTTACGTTGATTTAAAATGGAACCAAGTTAAAATAACGATTCCAGTAAAATTCATCTCAAGTGAATCGAAGGAAAAGAAATGTTTAACCGATCGTATGTGGGCACAAAATCCTGGTAAACTGCAACTACAAATTATTATTTATTGTCAAGGCAACAATACAAATGCCAATATTAAAAGCACGTGGCAACATTACGAGATTGTCAGCCAACACACCCGCAGGGAACCGTTGTTAAAAATACCATTGTAATATCAACAAAAACCTATTTACAAATACTCCGCTAACGCCCACTCAAAAGGTGTTTATTTAAAATTTTATTTCACAATGCTAAAATGTCACATTTTTTCACTTTTCGCGCCATTTGATGCTGTTTGACATCACCAATTTTAAAATGCCCTTCTCGAAATATTTGCCAAATAAATTACATCCTTCCTCCTTCGTTATAAGAATGACAAAGTTCGACATTCAATTTTCATAACGGTAAATACGAAGTTGTTCGATAAGGCTGGTCGTCTCTTTTTTTCTTCTTTCGGACACGTGTCTATGGTACCTATGGACGTCCAATTTGTGTCTATTGATCTATTGTTAGGAATCTTTTGAATTTAATACTTTTCAATGTTATTAACTGTCATAAAAGCTGGATGTATTTTTTCTTTTATTCATTGAATCATTTTGCCGATGTCTATGTGCTAAATGTCTGCTGTAACAAATGAATGTTACTAAGCAGTAATGGCGTTTTCGGATCGCTTACGGTTTTTTGTTCCGTTACATTTGGCTACTGTTCAGTAATAGCTATCAATTTACCTTGCATAATTCCCATTGAGGTTACAGTGCTAAAACTTTCCTATGTCTAATTGTCTTGGTAAGACCTTATTGCGTAAAACTTTAAAATTTCAACTAATTCTTTTTGTCAAATTTAGTTTCTAGCAAACTATTTTCCACATTTTCTTGATATTTTCAGAACTAAGGACTGAAACTACAATCTTAACAAGCTGAAGAATTTCATAAAACAATTTTTACCAAAAAAATAAACCAACTAAAAAAATAATAATAATAAAATAAAAATATGACTTAAGAAAATTTTCTTTAACAATTCCGATTGCAAAAATAACTAAACTCATCGAACATAAGACACAAATAACATAGCTATATTTACAGCACATTATAAACGTAAATAAACATCTCGTAGATACCAGATAAGAAGAAGGGTGTTATTCTGAAGATCCCAATCTTGGTGACAAACACCACAGCCCTATTGTGGTAGCTAAATTTGCTTCGCTATTTCCGATCTACTTACAAGATTATTTTATTATTGTAAAACCGTTCGAGATTGTATCGCTTGGAGCGTGCCCTAAAATACGGAATTGGATGTCTTAAATGGGTTACGTTTCTTAATAGAGTATCGGTTACTTTTGAAGTATCATGTTGAGTACACATAACTAAAATAAGAAATTCGTCTTTGTTTGTCACTATGATCCAACTGCAAGAAAATATTGTGGTGTTTTATTTTTTCTTTAAATGCAAAACGTCTCTTCAAAACTTTAAAAGACTGAACAATTCCAAGTCATGTTCCAAATCGAACAACCATCAACTAATAAATTAATCCAGTCTATGGCAATATACTGTTTGACAGTGGGCATAAGGGAGTGGCTTATGCCCACTGTCAAACAGCAAGCACAAGCTGTGCCACGACACCCTGTCCTCGGCCTTTCACTAGTGGTGGTACTTTCATACAAGCATAAAAGCTTGGCTTGCCCTTATACTACTCGTCACGATGTTTGGGTTTGTGAACAGTCTGCTTGCCTTATTATTAGCTGTAGACATGCCACTGCCTTCTGCATTCAGTCTGACGCTGCCACCTTGCCAAAATCCATCCAAATTCACGTCCACGTAATCCCAAGTTCACGTTACATTTGCCAAGAAAACAGTACTATATTCTTTTCCGTAATGTTGATCAAATTCTTGTAATATCTTTGTACCTGCCGTTTCGGCTAGTGTCGGACATTCTTCGTCGACATTCGGTAATTATTCGGTTATACCCGGAGATACTTCGTCCATCCTCGGCCGCTGAACAAACATCTGCTCAGCCGCCTACAGTTTGCAGTTACACCTCCTTGCATCAAAAGATTATAGATTTCTAAAGACGGCTGTTTGCTCTTTCATTTTGTGGCCTTTTATAAGTTTATGATCTGTTAGTATTAAAAGATATTATTTGTTATAAACTTTTGTTGGTTTTTGAGCGGATTATGAAGTTTATATCTTTTTGAGTTTCGATTATCTGCAGGCTTATAACAGATTTGATACTAGTAAAGTAAATACCAAATGCTTAAAATTCTTGAGTATCTCGTACAGTATTTAACTTAAACGAGCATACAGTACAATTAGTAACGTCCAATAAAATAATCATTTAACGGCCAATTACAATCACTATAAACTTCCAAATGATAAAAACAGCTCCAATCACTAAAGAAAATAAACCAAAAAGAAAACACAGTACAAATTAAATACAATCAACGGAGGAATGAAAGTTAAAAGCCATTGATATAAAAAGCGTGTCACAATAAACACCCGCATAACCCGAAAATCGACTAATGAGCGACGATTATTTTATTTTCATAAACGATACACAGCCATCGATGCGGGCCATCGATTTAATTCTCGATTATCACCCTTTAGTCAAGTATTTAATGAGAGTCAATGAGATTCGTCACACTGAAATCTGGAGGGCAATCGGTTTGTGAAATGACGATTTGTTTATATTCTTGCTGGTAATATTATGGGCTACTTTCACAGCAGACAGCATTAAGTTAAGAAAGCTTTAAAAAAAAATAACCAAAGAAGTTTAAAATAATGGGAAGTATGTGTAGAGAAATTTTCAGGAGTAGCCCGGAGTATGGATTTCTGCCCGATTGATGGCAATAGGCTGGGCCCCTATCACATGGGACTTAAAACAAAATGTGGGTGAACCATGGTACGCCTCTGTCTTATCATTGGGGTATTTATAATAATTATTAAAAACCCTTCATTACAAGCACAAAACTGATAAACTTAAAATAAAGGATGCAAACAATGTCACAGCTGTAAATGAACATACAAATAATGAAAACGAAGCTAAAATTTACCAAATTACAAACAACTGGTTTAATGATGATTGATACATTAAATTACTCGACTATCTGGCTCGCTAACAATCAATTGTTACGACCTCTGCTGTATGTGCTACTCTAAATTTTAGCCATTAGGTAATAGACATCAACAATGTTTTATTAAAGAAGTTCTTAATATTATCATAGTTTAAGTTGAAATTGACTACCTCCTGATTTCAATTATCCATATTAAAATCATCATCTACAACACCTATCCAATGTACAGAGACTGTCCTTTAATTGATCTTACTTCTTCATTCACAAAATTGGTAACAGTGATAATCCTGGGCTATTTCAGAGTACTGTTTAATTTATCCACACCCCTTTTCTCTCTCACAGACCACTGGAACATTGCCTATCTCATGTAGCTAATATATTCTCCATCCAGAACTATTCCATTCATCATTCACAACATCTTCCTCTTCGTTATCAATACCTATGCAAAGTACTTCACCCAGGCTATCATTAGGTACTTCAAACCGAGCCCTCGACTCATCGGCGCCAAGAGGCAAACTTATAAGTTTATAAGCATTCATTGGTCATGATAGAACATTGATTCATTGGGTCAAATCTGTTGACACTACCATCAATACTGTTTAAGAGCGAGTTTCGAATCATGCTCATGCAGGGTTTATTAGTGTGCGCTGTCTGTACCTACTGGGTTTGTTTTAAAATATCTTTATCACGGTTTCATTTTGGGAAGATTCTTAAAAAAAAACGTGATTTTTTGGGATCGGATTTGTTGTCTTAAATAAAGACCAGAGATTTGGACGCTAAGAATCACTTTTAGTGGTAAAAGTTTCGACTGGTCCTTGTTAATTCGTTTTGTGATCTTCAGAACTCTCTGTCGTCTATGTACTAGTAAAATTTCAAAGAATGTTAGTTCTGTCTTATAAAATGTGGAAATTCTTACACCACATCCAAAACATCTGTTACATCTCAGACCAAAACAATCTCCTCAAACACATCAACATCATCACAATCAACAATTACACAACTAACGAATGACGTCATTCATTCAGAACCTACTTTAAAATTTAACACGACACTCCTTCATCCATTCAATTAGGTTCATTCGTTCATTCCGACCAATATTTACTGCATCTACGGCGGGGTCGTTTCAATTAAAATATATTACATTGTTACGATGTCCGGCGGGCAGAGGGTTAATTGCTATTGCACCGTCTTTGCCTGATCTTTGGTCTTTTGGATCATTGTCGTACACCTTTCGATTTGATAGCGCAGGGTTGAGATTGCCTGCCCTTGGATTCTTTGGGGAAATTGGAATTTCTGAGCGTTTTCTTTTCTTGTTTTTTTTTTTTTGGTGTCAGTAGAATTCATTGAGCTCTATGCTTAGCTTTTATATCAAAACTATCCCTTTCCTGTATTTCTGTTTTCTGATAATTAGCAATACAAGTACAAGTATTAATGCATAGTCAATTGGTATCTTCAATCTCTCAATACTCCTATTCAAGTATTCTTAAAGGCAGAATTGAGCATCTCTAGAATCCCGCCATACTACAGACAGAATTAATATCTCTTACTTCCCACAAACTTTGATTTGATTCAAAAAAACAACACATCATTGAAGAATGTCTGGTCTACGACTGGTTTTCTACCTTACTTACTGCTACAATTGTAGAAAGCTCAAACATTTGCTTCAAAGCTAGCATTACGCCGGCAGAAGATCGCTCTATTAGAGCTATTAAGACTCGGTTGAACTGAGCACTGAGCAGCCACCTGCTTCACTTGCCTACTCTTGACCTCCTTCGTGTGGCTTTCAATCGTCGTAGTTAACTATCCTAGTTAGTAGAGATGCTTTGTTAAATGAAGGTATAACCGTTGGGTAGGTTTTGGTTACGAAATATTAAACAGTTGGTCCATTCCTTAGGATTGGTTGGTTGGTGTTACGGTCGCGAAAAAGATTGTCGCCTATGAAATTAATGACGAATTCATAGAATCTGGCATTAAAGATTCTAGTGTTTTATAACGAATACGTAACGTGTCGCCAATATAGTGCCTAGTATGGCACAGAACTTCAGTTTGTTTTTCGCCGTAGTAATATTGGTCCCTTAGTCTTCATCAAATACCAATGAATCTTTTACGTTATCTTTGCAAAGTTCATAAAGCGCAGGATAGCAAGACAAGATGGTAGATTGTGTCATATATGCCACACTAAGCCATCTTTCTCCGTCGCTTTGCGGAAATGCAAATTACACAACTTATTATCCAGCTTACAAACAAACGCTTCACAACATCCTTCAATAAGCTAAAAAATACCCCATTCAAGTTTCAACTTTAACACTGCAGCTGAAACCTCAAAATCGTTTCTACAGATTTTTCTGTTCTTTTCTTTAGGATCTCCCAACTGAAAACCAACTATGGCGAAACAAAGATAAGGTAGAGTTTCTTTTGTGTGGGCAAAGTGTATCAATTATCAAGCAGCTGTCACCATTTAGTGGCATCGCTGGAACAATTAGGACAAGTGACCACAATTATGGTCCCAGGATTGCGTCATCTTGTCCCAAGACGCTGTGAAGCGTAGACACACGAATTAGAATTAATAGTTGCCTTTTATTGAATGAAAATGTAGGTTGTTGGAGCTTCGGGCCTCCTGTGACGTCATGTTAGATGATAACATGATATAATGGGGTGCTGTTGTGTTTTATAGTGAGTTCATCAGTTTAATCTTTGCTAGGTATTTACTGTCATCAACAGCAACTTATATTATGCAGTAATATTAGGCTGCGTTTCCACCAGAGATGTGCGAGGATGTACAGCGAGAGATGTGCATAAAACTAACCAATCACATAGCAAGCTTAGCTCAAAATGTGAAAAAGAAGCTTTAATATTGGTTAGCTCCACACACATCCCTCGCTACGTTTTCTTAGTCTCAATAACAATGCCTCGCTGTTGACATTCACTGGATTTTATTACCATGTTCAAAAAAAAATATGATTATTGGAAGCCTTGTTCCATCCACTGCTGTGTATATGCCTCATCTCTTTTTTTTTTGCTATGCTCCTCTGGTCTGCGGGAGTTTCAACCAGGTCTTGCCCACGATCTTCTGAATATCATCCATCCATCGGACTGTTGGCCTGCCAGCGTCTCCCGGTAACCATTCGGAGTAACATAACATCACGCCTGTAATACTTGAAGGATTAGGAAGAGGTGTACCTACCAAGTACACCCACATTTCACCAGCTATTTGTGGAAGTTCCATGTATGGGGCAAGCCTATTACCATCAACCGGGCACAAATAAAAACTCCGTGGCTGCTGCTGAGAAATCCTTGCTGGGAAACTCAATAAGATTTTGACTGATCTGGGAATCGAACCCGGGACCTCATGCTCAGCAGTCGCGCTGACGACATCTAAACCAACATACATACATACGCAAACATTATACCTATATCCCCAGTATAAACCTGAATTAACAAACAGATAATTGTCTTACCCACTTGAAGCATTCTCATCGCGCATCTAGGTTAATTTATAATTACCCGCGATGATTAGTTGTCAGTTTTAATGTTAGTTGAACATACAACTTGTTTCATTACTTGTACGAAGGTTGATTAGCGTTTTTTATAACCTTGTTGCTGGGTGACGACTAGGCTATATATTTTTGTAGGTAGGTACAGTCAGGGAATTTTATAATTTATCAAATTCAACTGCAAAACTTGCCTAGTCAAAGAATGGCTGGCATTTGTGTTTTAAATATACATAGGTACCAGTAGCGAAGGGTCAATTTTTGTATGAGGTAAGCGGGAGTACATAATTCTTTAATGTGATTATATTATTTGTCTATAGAATACTGACTGTGCCATTTTTCAAAGGGAATCCGGTAGGAATAGAGTTGTATGGAACCTTCGCCACTGATAGGTACATACAATTTAATATGGATGTTGATTTGACTTTTTTGGTATCATGCTTGTTATTTAGAACCATGTCTTCATCAGATTGGTCTTCATCCTTCTCTCCTCCATCTCGTTCGGTCCTTCTGTGGCATTCAGGCGACTGTAAATCACTTTCTTAAGTTAGCAGTCCATTTGACTAGAGGGTTACCAAGTATTCTAAATCTATCACAAGAAAAATCGCCAGTCAATGTGGCGACACCTGGGGGAGGCCTGTGTCCAGCAGTGGACGTCTTTCGGCTGAAATGATGATGATGATCACAAGAAAGCCTACGAAATAGATATTAGAAATTCTTTCCTCGTGTTCTTTTCCGAATTGACTTTGGTCCAAATCGAATGTCAAATGTTTTTACCTTGAGTTTCTTAAAACTCTGAAACATCAATGAATTCAAAATTTTCTCCCTCCAAAACTGATACTCAAAGAAGTCTTCGAAAGAACAATGACCAATATGACCATAGCTGCGACGTTCATTTGTTTTCTATACCTATCTACGGTGCACATATCATTAGTTTATCTCTCTCCTTAGAAAAACAAAGGACGATCACCACTAATCAGTCCCGACATTCATAACACTTACCGCGAACCACTGAAGCAGACATCTGGTCGAGCTCATAACGACGTTGTTGTTTACCGAGCCATATCTTAGTATATAACAATAAAAAATATTAATGTGCCGCGCCAATGTGCTGGGGGCCTAATCGCATTACGACCTAGGGACGTAGGGTTACCATCTTTCCGGATATATCCGGACATGCTTTTTGGGCCCTCGTTCAGACATTGACTGGTTTTGTTTTCAGAAATTAAAATATTGTAAAATCCTGATAATCAAGTAACTGGGTCTATGAGGTCAAATAGGCGGTCGCTGTAAAATACTGGTATTCAGTTGCAACCGGTTAGACTGGAAGCCGACCACAACATAATTTAAAAAGGCTAGGCAGATTGATGATTACTGAAAATCCTAAAATGTCCTGCTATTTTGCAAATGTGTCTTTCTGTCAGGACTTTTCAAATCCCAAGTTGGTTACCCTACCTTCGAGTACAAGGGACGTAGGGTAGTCCTGCAACCATTCACGGGTTATTATGCTTATTCGTTTTTATTTGAGGGTAGTAAGGATTAATCTTGTCTTTGTTTTCGGTTACTTCCGAACCTTTCTTTAAGATTTGAATGAAGAACGCGGTTATTTTTAGGGCAAAGGGTTTGGAGATTATAACTATAAATTATTGTCATACATTTAGTGATTGCAAATGTGTGAAAAAGCCTCACAATAAAAGAATTAAGTTCACAGTGTTTTGGGAGATCACTATAACTTTAACTTTAAGAGTGTTTACGACTTATGGCATTTCTTACAAGCTTTCAAATCCATTTTTTGTCGAAATGGCTGAACCGATTTTAATGAAACTTCAAACGTATAATTAAGCAGGATACATAAGTCTTAAAAGTTATCAGAGAACATTTTGTAACTTAGACTTAACTTCAACAATAACTCAACACCGTGTTAATCATGGTTCATCTCTATGACAAACACAAATCTTAGTACGATGACCCAACGTCTTCACCTCGCTATTAAATATTACAATATATCACGGATTTGTTTACTTCATTCATATTTAGAAATTCACACATTAAATACATCATCTGCCTAGCCTTTTCCCAACTATGTTGGGTTCGGATCCCAGTCTAACCGGATTCAGCTGAATACCAGTATTTTACATGGAGCGACAGCCTATCTGACCTCCACAACCCAGTTAGTACTGGATAATACGATACCACTTGATAAGACTGGTTGTCAAACTTTTAGGCCACTGACTATCTGTAACAACTGTCAAAAATCTACAAATGACAGCCGGGACCAACGGCTTAACGTTCTTTCCGAGGCACGAAAGAAACTCGGACCAGCCTAGGCAAGCATGACTTAACCTAAAGATCGACCCGAGCGGCTGTTATTATTTAGCCACGAGCTCCTTCACACATTAGATAATACGCGGCAAAATAATCGAATAGTTGAACGAATGATAGGTCCAGCTGACTGCTAGGCGCTTTTACAATGTTTCTCATATAATAAACACTCGATTAAATAACTTTCAAAGTATTAAGTAAATGTATCGGCTTTCAAATGCCTGCAATAATAATTAAAATGACGAAGTGAGTAGTTAAAGTACATTTAAATAAAACTCTAAAAGAATATAACTAAGTTTTCCATCTGCATTATGACAACATGCGAGCCCCGCGAAAAACACACCACTTTAAGTCGCTATAAAGACCATCAAACACTTCGTTAAGAAATAAAATAACATAATAGGTAGGTACCTTTAAAACCTTGGTGCAATAATTTAACACGTAAGTGCTAATAGTACGAATACAAAGGTTTTGCAGTAACATGACGAAATCAGCGGCGAATAAAAGGCTTAAAACTCTGACTAACAGTTAATTAGGATTCCTTACAATCTGTTACAACACATAAAATGATAATATATGCAACTGGATTTTAGGTTATTGTGATAACTGCTAATTATTGTGTTATTCAATTGAGTGTTAACTAAGTAAGAAAACATAATTAAGTGATATCGAAATATTGCCTAGTTAATTGAAACACGTTTTTCATAAATTATATTTAAAAAAGTTTTCCAATGTGCCAGCACCCTTAAAGCTTTATTTTTATTGACAAAACGTAATATTAAGCGAAAATAACCAAGTTAAATGTAGCAAACGTTTTTCTATTCCATTAAACCTTTTTTTGATGGTAACATTAGTATAAGCACAGGTATTTTCGGCGTTAGAGGGGAATAAAATAGATTTATGACGCATTAAAAACAATAATAAGAGATTATGACGACAATTTGGAGAAACAAAGGTATAACAGACAGGAAAAAGGGAAACTTGGGGAAAAGGAGGATAACAAAAACTTTGAGATCATTAAACAGAAATCTTTCGTTGTAATAATTTAAGTATGAGGCGTAGGAGTAACAAGAAATAATTTTCCTTCCATACTTTAATAAGAGACACAATGAACCCCTCCAAAGTACAAAATCTAAACAATAAAATCAGTACAACAATCTAACCAATTCCTTCCTTCGTTCCAGACGCGTGCGGCCTATCAGACGTGCCACACATAGAGAGCCTACAGGAGAAGTCCCAGTGTGCCCTCGAGGAGTACTGCCGGAGTCAGTACCCCAACCAGCCCACCAGGTTCGGCAAGCTGCTGCTCCGACTGCCCTCCCTACGGACAGTCAGCTCACAAGTCATAGAACAACTGTTCTTCGTTCGACTCGTCGGCAAGACCCCTATAGAGACCCTCATCAGGGACATGCTCCTCTCCGGGAGCTCGTTCTCGTGGCCGTATATGGCGACCATGTGACATACGATGTGGAGGCAGCTGGCAGCGGCATGATCCACGCCCTACGGCTTCCCGCCGTACCTGCCCAGCCAGCGGTTCGACCCTTTCCAAAGGTACCAGCGCGAAGCCCAGCCTGAGGATGCCGTGACCTCCTCGAGCGAATTCCACGAAACAGAAGCGAGCGAAGAGTACTTCGGGTCAAGAACCAGCAGGGAAAGCGAGAGAGCCGATCCTACATTTGATCCCATATCAGCTTTCTACGCTCCGAAATCGAACGAGGAGTTCGAAACGACTTCGGAGACTCAGAAAAACGCGCAAAAATCCCTGATGATAGACAATTTGTTGAACATACGACAGGAGTGTAGTATACCGGATATGAAGTAACGTTGTTCAGTGGGGTCCGTAGTGTATTAGTTCAAGTTTTTTTGTTCCTCTGTAAAAATAGTTTACTATTTAATATTGTAAATAAAAAATGTTTTTATTATTGTAAATTGATAGTTAAGAGTTTTCTACGATGATGGATGAATTTCTTTTTATTTTATATTCTTTTTTTCTGATTCTTCTCGTGTAGAGGTTGTATAAAAAGCAATTTTGGATTGATAACGCAATAAAATGTACATCGGTCGTGCAATGTTGGTGTGTAGTTGTATGTATAGAGATAGATAAAGTTTTTCGAAGATTGTGAAATCTTTTTATACGGCTAAGTAGGTGTGAAGCATCCACAATGTTTTTAAACTGGGAGTGAGAATCGAGGGCATATCAGAAGACAGAAAGAGGTGTTCAACAATTTTTACTTATTCAAATAACGTGATGATCTAATGAAAATAACCTCAGCATATACAAAATAAAAAGTTTACGTAAGTATAAGAAGTTCTTATGCACGTTTTTTTTTTGTTTTGTCTATGCTCAGGTTATTTTCTACATATTTTTCGTTGGATAACATTCCCAGTTTAAAACCATCAATAGACATGTGCTGTGCAAATACGATTGGACGAGGTTCTTTCTTTTTATTTTCGACTGGTGCTGTAATAACTCAAATATTTACGTAATTATACGTATTTTCTTATTTACTGATTCCGTAAAGCATTTATAGGTATGTATCGTTCCTTTAAAAAAAAACAACTTTTACAAATAGTTTTATTCTTTATTAGTAAAAATGTAAAACATATTTGAGTAAAATTGTTTTTGTTCTCTTACTTATGTGTGTCTATATGTATAAACAATAGTGAGAAATACAAATTATATAAGAATAGTAACTATACAGAAATGTTTTATTTATAATTTTAATAATCTTTAGCGCAACGATTCTTTTATTAAAATTTATCTATTTTAATTTTTTCATATGACCATAGATAGTCATTTTAGATATCTTTGAATTTATAATTATTACAAATTATTTTGGAATTGTCATGGTAATCTTATAAGTTTGGAAACTATAACTTTTGATTGTAACGTAATATTGATTAAATCAGTAAATCGCAGTCCTCGCGTGGGCAAGACCGAATTATTTAGCTGATGTGTAAATCTTCAATGATAATTCAAATCTTTTTAATGTACTCATGTACTCATTATTAATTAAATTAAATTAACTTTTCTAATAATCAAACAAAATTAATGTTACACTACAATCAATTGTTTACACATCGAGAAATTGTTTTAATTTACAACAAAACAAAGAAAAATATAAACAATTAGTAAAAGAGAAGCAATGTATTTATTCGCAATAATATGTACAGTGAACTGTTGTAAAATAATGTCGGTGTGTGTATGAGAATGTATGGAGTTGTATAAAAAATTAAATATTAATGAGGAATAAAAGATGTCTCTCTGGATTTTGATTAATTTTGTTTTATTGTTCACCATTTTTGAAACACACATTATCGGGTACTACCGACTTCACTGACGATCTGCCATTGTTCAACCTTATGTCCTAAGTAATAACGTTGAAAGTGGTCGACCCTCAGTGATCTCGGTAGTAGGTACCTATAAAAGGGGTTGAAACAGAGATGAGATTCGAAAAAAGAGTTAAATAGACAAATTCTGAGAAGTGTCTGTGGTTTTCAATATCTACATGTATCAATTCAAATAATTTTGTCACCAAATAGCTTCACCAGTATCTGCAATTATGTATACTATCGCTCAACACGAATTAAGCTGGAATAAACATGTTCTAAATAAAAACAGAAATCATCTGCTGCATCTGCAGTAATCGAAAGGAAAAGATCATACTATCTTATCAACTAATCACTATGACTACTATATCTATAAGATCACTCACATCAATCTAAACAGTAAACACCGAACTACCCTCCCCTCAACGAAATCAAAAGTCAAATCACATCGCGGCACACGGAAGCGGTCATTTACACTAATCACCCAATTATAACAAACAGGAGTCTATCCGGTGACGTTGTTCATGTGGTATGGCAGGAAAATACAGAAAACTCAGTTTGAACAAAACTTGATAATTTTGTAAATGTGTGCTCTAAACAGTTGTGTAGTTTACAGAAGATTATTACCGAGTTTTAAAGCTCTTAAGGTGCTCCTTAGCAAGCAACTGGTTTTCAACTTGACCAGTGAAATAAATATTTTACAGCGAGCCAAAACTTAAGCACTGTGGTAACAACAACTCGCCTAGCCTGTTCTCAACTATGTTGGAGTCGGCTTCCAGTCTAACCGGATGCAGCTGAATACCAGTATTTTACATGGAGCGACTGCCTATCTGACCTCCACAACTTATAGTACTGGTTACTCCTTGGTAAGACTGGTTGTCAGACTTAAGCAGTATCGTAACATAAAGCATGATAATTGAAATTGGTTGCTGAACTAAAATCTCTACATAACCTAAGAAGTTCTGTTATGGTCACTAAAACTGCTAGAAAACTAGTCCGTGATGCTAAAAATATCCTGTATGCCTACACAATTGGTTTGGTTTATTGGCCAAATAACGTAGGCAGAGTACACAGCAGGAATTTTAAATCAGATATATATCAAAGAGCATTGCCAAGTTTCCAGTCCGTCGTCTATTTTTCGCACTTCTCTAGCAACAAGACTGACATCTTACCCTAGTAAATTGACTACTAGGGCAAAGTACTCCGGTAACCCAGATACTCTCTGTAAGATCGTCGGTAACACCAAGACGTTGCTGACCATGTTGCAGCAGGTTGACCAAATTCATCGGAATGATAAATTTTCCAACACTTACGAAAAAATCGTGCTTTGGACTTCGAACACCTGCCCGTTGTACAGACGCCAGCACATCAAGCTGCCCGAAACTGTCAAATTTTCCCAAACAACCTTGAACCTATTGGTTTAGCGATAAAGTTGAAAATCTTTTAAAGAAATTTGACAGATTGTAGTAGCTTGATGTGCTGGTCTGTACAATTCAAATTGGCTACCACTACCACACTTTCCATATAAGCTCCTTAGGTATACAGTGGTCCTTCTGCTCTATATTTTACTTCTCGTTGTCGCCGTGTGAAACTGTAAGTGCGCGTGAGAGTGGCGTCTGTCGTATGCACCGGCGCAGCTGGGCAGCGCACGCGATACCTCTGTTACGTGGGAATGTGCACTTGTCGGCAGTTAGCTCGGCGCTGATTGGCGCTCTTCATTAGTTGAGAGTGAAATTAGGTTGGTCAAGAGGTGTGATGTCCGCTAGTATGGGGAAAAGGTTATTATAAAATACTAGCTGTGCCTCGCGGCTTCAACCGCCGTTTATTTTAAGGGTCGTAGTGTGATGAAAATTTTAAATTAAATAGCATTAACCTTCCTCAAGGAATGAGCCAAGAAACGCAAAAATTATTTTTTTCAAATCCGACTGAGAATTCCAGAGAGAAACGTGCTAGCGTTCCGAAAAATAAATCCAACTATTCAGCTTTATTATATTGTTTCTATCTGTAATGCATATAGATATCGTATTCATAAGACATCTTTAGTGACGAGTAGGTAGGTGTTAGGTATGACATCATATTAATACAAAAATGGACTTGTCTGAATGAAATAACAAATAACATTTTTGATAAGCGCCTCTGGTGTCGCTTTTACCGTGTAGCGTAGGCACACAAGCTAGCTCGTCGGTCGAATGACATAAAAAGTAACTAAAATAACAAACATAAGCACCAAAATCACAAAATCTTGAGGAGTGAACAGGTGTCAGTTGTACATAGTTATGGCCTTATGTTGATTGACGTTTATTTACCACGTTACTAAAATAAATAGGGCACGCTGTTCATCATCTGCCTAGCCTTTTCCCAACTATTTTGGGGTCGGCTTCCAGTCTAACCGGATGCAGCTGAATACCAGTATTTTACATGGAGCGACTGCCTATCTGACCTCCACAACCCAGTTATTACTGGGTAATACGATACCCCTTGGTAAGACTGGTTGTCAGACTTTTTGGGCCACTGACTACCTAACGACTGGCACGCTGTTATCCCACAACAATTAATATGTAATTACAAAAAGTATCAAATTCACATAAATTATAAATCACAACTGCGCTACGGAAGTCAATATTAAACAGCCCTTTCCTCACACCTGTTCTAGGGTTGTCACTGCGGGAATGGTGTGCGGAATCACGGCAGGGGACTCCCACGCTACAGTGTGGTGTTTACTGTATGGATTTTATTGTGAAGATTATGATATTGTGTGCTTGTAGAATTAGTAGATTAGAAGGGGAATAACAAACTCTTACTGATAATAACATCTGCGGGATGATGCAGCTGCGTTGTATGATGGTATGTATAATATTCTTGCGAATAACTTTAGTCATTACTGATTTTCCGTCGCCGATTTTAGATCTAGAGATCGGTGGTCTAACAGAGCGACGCGCGGTGTAAACTTAACGTAAATAAGTCGATTTTTATCCTATAGCATTTTAGGCGCAATTTATACACAAACGGCGCAAGGTGAAGGCGCGGCGCAGGCATGATGCCGTTTCCGAACGTTTTCATACAAAATGTACATAGGCGACGTGTCGTGAATTACACTCAAGCGTCAAGGCGCAGGCACGCCGTTCTTTCGTTTCCTTATAAATTCCACGCCTGCGCGCGCCTTTAATATCGGGAACTCAAAGAAAACAATAAACATGGTAAATATCCCGTCTTCTAGTTATAATAATAGTAAAACTTTTAAACCGTAAAAACTTAAAACAATGTCTGCATGGTTTAGTAATATGTTGGAAAGTGTTCGACCATCAGTGAGCTCGGTAGTACCTTAAAGCATCTATGAAGCAATAAAAAAATCATCTATTTTCTCCACACAAGTTTACATGATCACATAAACTTCATACCAACCTAATTTATTTTTATTCTGTCACTGCGGGTAGTCTGTTCAATCACGTGACTGACACCTGAAGCCCATACATTATGACGTGACCAACTTTTTTATCACTAGAGCTGCGATACAAATCACTAGAGGTGAGCCTTTTTCATTTTAAATGCATGTTTTTGTAAATGAAATGCTTTGGTCATTTGTAATACAAGGCTGTTTATTATGTGCTTGTTTTGTTTATTGGGTGTATGTAAGTTTAATGTGTTAAGGATATTATGTACGCTGCAGGAGGCTTCACGGTTTTGGAGTTATTAAGGTATCGAGTGAAATGTGTTGATGTTAGGGTATAATTCGTTTAGCTAATGAGGTCGGTTTGTTTTATGATGTCTCCGCTACAACAAAAAGTGAGTTTGTCTACTGATTTATTTGAATAATTTCAATTATTGTTTTATAAATTCAGGTTTTTTCAGCAGGACTTTTTTTCTTTTTGTTAGCTCGATATTTCACCAGTTAAGTTTTAAGATTCTGAATGTAAGCCTGTTGCCAACATTGGGCTGCCTCTGAGGCATTTGTGATGCTACTGGGTTTTTCCCAGTAACACTATAGCCGACCTGGGAAACGAACTCAGGGCTTTCAGCTGTAGCTCTTGCGATTGCTACCAGTAGACCAACGAGGGTGTTTCCGGAATTACGGAGCTTTGATTAGAGCGTTTAGAGCGTGCGGAACCCGATTTCAGTCCCATAGTAAAACCCGGGAAAAACCGGTTTCCTCATGCCTTAGTAGTGTTTAAGTTTCCTATTTCCCATCCATTGCAATCACCTAAAAAGATCAAGCTGCAACCTCAAAAACCAACCGATTCACGACGCTAACCTTATCATGCTGCGTGACAAATGAAAGTGACATTTGACACGCGCAGCGTGACAGTAACCC
Organism: Noctua janthina; assembly: GCA_963576755.1. Lineage (NCBI taxonomy): Eukaryota > Metazoa > Arthropoda > Insecta > Lepidoptera > Noctuidae > Noctua > Noctua janthina. Next base: position 13,060,103 of record OY755069.1, on the reverse strand, counting down.
ACCGTTAAAGCAAAACGTCATTTGACAAAGAAGTATCCAGTCATCAAGTACAATTCTTTCACATTTATTTACCTCTGACATAAACCTTATGTACACGAACATAAAGGTTATACTGCAAAATTAAAGACAAAATAACAATAAAAGAACAGTACCTTCCGTTGATAACAGGTGCATGGCAATCAGTGCATGAGGTCAGATGTCACCAACTGTTGGTCACGTGAGGAACTATGGTTAGCCATCGCGTCAGTGGGATATTGAAACTGGCGTTTTGTTGAACTAGGTTTGAATTATGTTGGGTTTTGTATGTGGTGGAGATACTGCGATCGCGATTTTCTTTGACAATCTATATTAAAGATATGTTGTAAACAGAAGCTGTAGGTGGACCTGTATTAATAAACTAACTTATGCCCGTGGTTTCGCCCGCATAGACTTCGATAATTTGACAACACGGTCGGCGCAGTGGCTGAGCGATTGACTGCTGCGCTTCGTGTCGCGGGTTCGATTCCCGCACGGAACAAATATTTGTATGGCCTACAAGTTGTTGTTCCGGGTCTGGCTGTTTGTGTACGTGAGTTTAAATGTTTGTAAAACGCACCCACGATACAGGAGAAATTCCTAGTGTGGGGCAATGTTATCAGAAAAAATAAAAAAAATAAAAAAAAATTGTCCCATGGGATCATACTACCGGTATGACTAACCTATGTGTCCACGTTATAAACTATCTGTGTACTAAATTTCATTCAAATCCGTTAAGTAGTTTTTGCGTGAAAGAGTAACAAACATCCATCCATCGATCCTCACAAACTTTCGCATTTATAATATTAGTAGGAAAAATAACAATTGTTAGTGGTTGAAAGAAAGCTTCTCTTAGTAATCCATGGTCATATAAGAACAAAGATAACAATTACCACACTTGGAAATCAATGGTACCAGCTTCACTGCGTTGTTGATCAACACCCATCTGCATACATAGGTTGATGGTGCTTAGTCCAAAACCACAAGCATAGCAGCCATAGGACCACAACCCATCATATTATTCTAACAAATCTGCCTACAAAATACGCTAACCAATAACAAACAAAATTCAGGCGACTTCTACAGGAAAACTGCGACAAAACTGATTGTCCTTGTAACAATACGTACCTACAATTAGATACTGTACAGTTAACCAAATAGTTAAAGTGTTAACTTGAAGTTCAAAACGGTATTGTAACAGTTAAGAAGATGGTTAGAACTTATAGGAGGCTTTTAAAACTAGATTTGAACAGCGATAGAAGCTTCTAGAACTGTTAAAGTTTAACTAGCCTCAGTTTTAAACTGAATTAAGTAAACATTTACCTCTAATCCTACACATAACCACAATATACTGAAATTGTCCTCATGCTATCCTTCTTCAGTGGTTTCAGCGAGTTTCAATGAGATATAGCTAAAACCATAACAGACATTTAAAGTTGATTTGAACGGAGATTTGATCTTGCAAAGGACTTAAAGTTTCATTGTCCCTCGTCTCCAATCTCCTCTAATCTTAAACATACACATAATATACTGAAATTGTCCTCGTGCCATCCTTCTTCTGTGCTTTCAGCGAGTTTCAGGGAGGTAGAGGGCGGGGGGCGTGTCAAAGGTCGCCCAATAAGGTCACAGGTCGCGACCCCCGACCTCCGAACGACCCGCGAGTTCGCGCATACTCCTCCGTGGTACGATTGATTCGTGCCTCGTTTGACGCCCCTGTACGGGCTGTAAGTACGTAGGTATGGATTAGAAGATAAACAGCTGCGCAGTTTTAGGTGGTGTGTCGTTGAAAGGAATAACTATAATTAAAAAAAGGTATAAATGTTCGTAAATTTCGTACTTTTTGGTATAGAAATGCGACCTACTGGTTTTTTTTAAAGGTGCTCAAACTAAAAACGCATTAGCTGTTACGTTGCTGCCATCATGTTTTATTTACATAACATAACATCACGCCTGTAATCCCCACAGAGTTAGGCAGAGGTTTACCTAATAGTATACCCACATTTTGCCAGTTATGTTTAAGTCCCATGTAATAAAAGGCGATCCTATTGCCATCAACCGGGCATAAACCAGACTCCGAGGCTGCTGCTGAGAAAATTCTTGATGGAAAAACCCAATAACACTTTGTCCGACCCCGGGAAACGAACCCAGGACGTCATGCTCAGCAGTCGCGCTTGCGACCACTCGATCAACGAGGTACTGATGTTTTATTTAATGTAAGTATATGAGTTGCTTTTTTCATAATGATAAACAATGGTATGAAAAATCGGCCATTCGTTACTTATAAAATCTTTGACGTCCATTGTTGGACAATCATGTTACTACCACGCATATTCCCCGCTTATGCTCGTCACCACAGTCATTGACACGCCTACTTCTAGAAATAGTGCTCATTAGCTTGTAATCGTGACACTTCAAATCATTTTAAAATTAAATACTACTTTGTTCACTAACCTACTAATTTTAATATCCATAGAGCATCCATATGGCGGCCATCTTGAATCTCCTGTCAGTACCGGGATTCCTGCAGGCTTCACAAAGACAGCTGATCCGACACTGCGATCTGATGGACAACTACACTGATCCGTCACTGTGATCTGATGTGATGACCAGATTCTTTTGTTCGTATTGTAACGACACCGTGTCGTTGTTGTAACACATACACCATTGTCAAGATAATAGTGGAGCTTGGGAGGAAAATCTATCAAGTACAAAACTCAGTATCTTGACATGTGTCTTACTAGTTTTACATAAAAAATAATAAGTTTGTGATATTGAAGTGTAAGATAAAAGCTCAAATCCTTGCTTCTGTTGCATTTATCTGTAGGGAAATTATTAATCGGGTTCATAAAAATTTTATTGGCGACCGATATACTTAATGAGCGACTATTGTACCAAGTAAGTAACTATTTATCCGGTCACTGCGGCAAGGAGAATATAGGAAGCAAGAAGGCTGAGAGAGACTTGAGGTACCCCGACTCGGATAGGTTAGGTTCGAAGGGGATGGCGGGATCTAGTGAGCAAGCGAAGTGAGCGAACTAAGACCCCGGAATCCCCTTCGTGTAAGGTTACTTTAAACCCTGCAAACGGAAGTCGACTACGACTTATCTACAATCTAGTGGATAATTGTAGCTGCCAACCTATTATTTGTGCTACCCATTTTAATTATTTTTAAAACCCTAAATCAGATTAGTTTGTCGCCGCGTTAAATGCATGCCTTATCTGTATAGTTTACAAAGGTTCAATTCATTTCGGCATCCAGATCCTCATCTACTACAAGGTTATTTTACAATGTCCAACGATTTTTTGGTAAAAAAGTGTCGTTGTAGTGTTAAACAGACCTTAAGTTACATTTGACTATTTTGACAACTAAGACTTTCTCAGAGCCGCCTCATGCACCTAACTCTTAGAATTCATGTTCAACTATTTCGAATCGATCTTTCGATAGCACAGTTCTCCCCCAAGCCGTCAGGGACACCTGCAAAAGCCCGCCAATCAATCGAAACTCCAGATCCGCACAAGACAATGTGAGAACCATCACCCCATTTACCATACCCGGATCAGCATACCTGCAACAAACAATACCTAACTACGAACGGTTAACGGTAACCCAAACAGAATAATGTGAAAATCAAAAATATTGTTTTCTCCATCCATTGTGAGGTGTGGAGATAGGAGCGATAAGACGGACAGACAGACAGATATCTGGTAAACGTGGTGCTTGTACACCTAGATGATTGGGAGTAGTGGTGGTGTGGAGTCGCTCTGTATTTGTTTAGTAGCTCATTATAAAACTTAGAATGAAGAGGCCTAATAAAAATTTAAATAGTGTTGTTAAATATTGTTAGAAATCTTATTGCCTTTTATGATCAATCTTGATAATAATGGGGCGTATTAAAGATACATGGAGTAAAATAATTTGAAATTAAAAAAATAGCCGGTAGCCACTATGGGCACTATCTAAGATTCGTTCGACACGACAGCGGTTGAAGAGTTGAATTTTAAAAAAATACTCAAATACAGTAAACACGCCATTTTGAATGCCAGCTGCCAGCAGTGGGTTTTTTATTAACAATATGTAATAATGATTTCGAAGATAGCCTAAAAAATGTAAGCAATATTAACTATAGTTGACTCCACAGCCTTCTAATTCACTATCCCGCGCCTAATCGTGCGGGTGGTCGAGCTTGATTGTGATTGACAACACGACGTCACAGCAACGCATTCACTCCAACACCACCCTACAATACCTCTTAACACACCATACATTACCACTCCAACACCAAACTTGAACTTACAGCTGTTAACAAAGCCAGCAATGTATGCAGTGTGAATAATTTTGGTTGATAAATAAATGGGTGTTCAGACGATAGTAGGCTTTCAAATGTGCCTTTTGAATGTTGGTTTCTTGAAAGTGTCGGTCCCGTAATGCGTGAGCCTGACAGGTCAGTGAGACTAAAGAGTTCCCTAGTGAGTGCTATACTTAATATACTTTATAGAATAAGAGCTATGTATGTATGTGTATCGGTTTTTGTGCCGACGGAACCTCTGACTCAGACCAACTTGCATGTGAGAGATCGGTTTTGATTTCGAATCCTGATCATTGCAGCTCCTGTTAAGTACAAATGTTTGTACATAGCATAGCATAATCAGCCTATTATTGTTCCCACTGCTGAGACGCAGGCCTCCTCTCTATGAGAGGGAATGGGCTATAATCCACCACACGGGCCCAGTGCGGGTTGGTAGATGTCACATGTCTTCGAATTCTAGGACATGCCGGTTTCCTCACGATGTTTTTCTTCACCGTTTTGAGAGCAGTGGTGATGAAATAACTTACACAAAGTAATGCGCCTGGCTGGGTTCGAACCCACGACTTACTGCTCGTCAGTCGGGGTCTCCACCACTGGGCCACCGCTGCTCTCCAAATGTTTATACCCTTAACCTTAAATACAGGGACAAACCTGCTTCGGTATTAACTCTAACCAACTATAAACTGAGACTGAGAACTGCGGGCCTGTGGTCGGCGAGTTATGGGCTAGCTCGCCGTCCGGCCGTCTTATGTCGACAGGCCGTGCCGACGGCGCGTTCGTGTTCCACGCGCGCCTCAAAGAGATGTCAGCAAATAAGTAGGGGTCCGCAAGGGCCGATGCCTGCCAGGGCTGCGGGACTGTTCGAAAGAGATACCGTGGCCCTGGAACACAAAGGCAAAGAAGGAACATGGGTGGGTTTTAGTCAGTACAAGTCTGACACTCCCTTCCGCTCCGCCCAGAGCGGGGGGGGTCATTTGATGATTTCCCATCCGGAAAAAAAAAAAAAAAAAAGACTGAGAACTGAAGTAACCGTTGATCCAATTTGTTTAATAACTGCCTCATAAATGACTGACGTCAGACTATTGAGTACCTATCGCTTAAGAAGATATAGTTACAAGTAATAAATGAGTAGTTTATTTCGAGGCGAGCAATGCATCAGCGTCGACAGTGAAAGAGAAGTCAAAAAAGAGTTTGTAAAAAAAAAAATTGCAGAACTGTATCATATACCAACACACCAACCGCCTGATGAGGGGACAACCTGAAGACTGGCACCTGGAAACGTGGCATAAAAGGAAAGGATGGGAAGCCTAAACTCGGCATGGAACAAGACTGCCGGATGATGATGAAGATTAACGACAGTTGAAAAAGACCCTCAAGACTCACGAAATATGAAATTTGTTCTAGAATGTACCAATCACATTATAGAACAGACTAGCTGTGCCCCGCAACTTTGTCCGCGTGAAACTATTACAAATTCTCTATTTAAATCAGATTTTGTTAATAATTTCAAGAATTTTAATATTTTACACGAAGTCTAATCTATTTTCTAAAATAAAAGTAGCCTAAGTTACTACTTATAACATTAGCTATCAAATCGATTCCAGATAAAGTAAGCTATTAGGAAGTAAATGACCTGCGATTGAAACATATCAACCAAACATGGGCACCTGCAGTCAACTGAATTGGTTACTGTGTGATCTTACAATCACAAGCTGTAATTTGGAAGACAATGATACAGCGGCGGTGGATGCTGTCTGTGATCCAGCTCTATTTGGAGCAAAAGACATGTTATATGATATTGCCTGCAGGTTAGTCGTTTTTGCTTCGCGTACCATCTATGTAGTAATTATAGTAAAGCACGGAATCTGTCAATACTTACAGTTTCCTAACTAAGTTGTGAGATAGAACCAAATGTGGGTGAACTAAGCTAAGTGTTTCGGGATCTCGTCTTAGATTTTTTTATTTTAATGAACGGTCATCCATCCTTGAATTGAACGAGGGACCTCATATGTATAATTAACATAATTATAGTAAGTAGTTTGACCCTAGGGAGTCGCCCATGTCCAGCAGTGGCCGAATACATTGAAATTGTTTTGTCCAGGACGTAGACAGCTGAACATCTCTAAGACTGGCTTCGTTTAAGTCCTGGAAGGTGTTGGTGGTTGGCCAGGATGGCCAGCAAAGAAGGTGAGACATATCCTGCAAAGTAGCTTGTTTTTCTTTAGGCTGATATGGTGACAATGATGGTAATTCTCTAATTCAATCAGTAATAATCTCATACATTCACTAAATACCACATATTTCTTTACCTTACAGCCAAAAAATCCCAAAGAAAACAATAAACACTTAGGAAAAACAATAAAACAGTTAATCCGGAGCACTATCGACGGTGACAATTTATAGAGAGGCTCTCCCGCCCTACGCCGCCCTACGCCGCCCGCCCTGGACGGTTTACTGCGACGAGCGACCCTAATGAAATTGACGAGTTGTGGTCCACAAGAGAAATGTATCCGAAGATTTATCTTGAGATAAAACGAACAAGGTAAGTTGTAGACGTAAGACTTGACTTTATTTTGCAAAGTATGTTTGACTGTGTCTTTTTAATTGAGCCTACATTCCAAAGCCAAGTCGACAACTTGGAGTTTCGACGTGGCAGCATTTAATTGACAAGTCGTCGATATCGTCGGCAACTTTGGTGTGTAGGCTCCATTTCAAACAGTTTAGATTGCAAGAAAAGATCAACAAATGCATCATAGCAGTTGTACGAGATATTGTTATACAAAATCCAAAAGCATTTTTTTTTTGTTGTTGTTATGTAACCTTAACATAAAAGGAGCTCGTGACTAAATAATAACAGCCACTCGGGTCGATTTTTAGATTAAGCCGTGCTTGCCTAGGTTGGTCTGTGGATGGCTGACCACATACCAAGTTTCTTCCGTGCCTCGGAAAGTACGTTAAGCCGTTGGTCCCGGGTGGCAATTGTAGATCTTTGACAGTCGTTAGGTAGTCAGTGGCCCAAAAAGTCTGACAGCCAGTCTTACCAAGGGGTATCGTATTACCCAGTACTAACTGGGTTGTGGCGGTCAGATAGGCAGTCGCTCCATGTAAAATACTGGTATTCAGCTGCATCCGGTTAGACTGGAAGCCAACGCTAACATAGTTGGGCAAAAGCCTAGGCAGATGATGTAAACTGAACATAAAAATTTTGTGTTTACAAAATCATAGAGGTAAAAACTGTAGGTATATTATTACAAATTTCCTTTTTCTATCTTGATTTTATCAATAAACAAACAATTTTTGAATAACTCCATCACGGCTGTACACTCAACATCCTCTCAAATAACAGTAAAACTAGATTTATTCCAAGTTCCTAGCTTCTCATGAAGCAATAACTCGGTATCGACAGCTCGCGCCTTAAGGCTGTTTGCCACACACGCGCGCCACCGGTTCGCATAATACTTAGCTATGAAGTACTATGAGTACTGATGGGACAAGGAGAATTACAAACTATAGCGATAATATTTTACTGCTAAGAGCAAACTGAGAGATGTTAGTATTCAATATTTTTTATAACCACAGTTTTATCAATACATACATTGTATACAACATCGGCAAGAGGCAGCGGTAGTTTTTTTACGTGTAACTGTACATACTACTAGAGAGCCTTTATTTTTTTACATAAATAGCTTGTGACGACTTCATTCTAGTAATATTTTCATCGTACACACTAACACCCGTATAACTAACACCCAGTCAAGTTAAAATAATTACATGAGTTTAAGTTGAGTTTACTTATGAAAACATTCTTATGCAATAGACAAGAATTTAAACGAAGTAAGTACCGTCAAAGAAAGCAAAGCTAAGAATTATAACTTTTGACAGTTCTAACTTCAAGCAATTACTAAATAACAGAATAATAATCGTAACGTAATAATTACTTTTACTCAAGTAATCACTCTGACTTGTTTACAGATACGGGCGTAAAAGTGGCTCAAAGACTGCTTGTAGAGCGACATCCCAAAAAGTCCAGCAAGAATTGACGTTTAGAAACAAAAAAGAAGTTTCTGTAAATAAGTTTGCAGAATTTTTTTTTTTTTTTTTTCTTTTTTTTTTTTTTTAAAAAAACGTTGCCCCACACTAGGAATTTCTCCTGTATCGTGGGTGCGTTTACAAACATTTAAGTACACATACACAAACAGCCAGACCCGGAACAACTACCTGTAGGCCATACAAATATTTGTTCCGTGCGGGAATCGAACCCGCGACACGAAGCGCAGCAGTCAATCGCTCAGCCACTGCGCCAACCGTGCCGTCAAAATTAGGCAGTTAAATGAATATCCATAGGCATAATCATATTATCCTTTAAAAATAATTTTCACCAAAAAAATCCTATCTCCACTCTCCTCCCTCGTGTATAGCCGACCACATCCACAAGAATTGGCGCGGACGTGTAAAAACAAACGTCTCGTCCCTTGTCCGCTCACCCGCACTTTTTGCGGACATTGCGGACATCCGTGACGTCATCCACTTAACGTTAATATATATCCGCACTTTTTTACGGCGGTAACAAGGAAAACCTGTTGGCTCGTGGCTTGAGAGCGTTACCACTTACTATAATGTGAGAGTAGGTGTTACAGGAGTTTATTAGAGGAACTTTTTCCTGTGAATTTTTTTCAGTTTAACTGAACAAAGATTTCCCTGAAATATGAGAAACTAGCTTATGCCCGCGGGTTCGCCCGCGAGGAGTTCGGTAATATCACACGGGATCGTACTACCGGGATAAAAAGTATCATGTGTTAATTTTCATTGAAATCCGGTCGGGAGTTTTTGCGTGAAAGAGTAACAAGCGTCGATCCATCCATCTTCACAAAACTTTCGCATTTATAATGTTAGTAATATAGGATGAGTAGGAAGTAGGATGATGCTAATTAATATTTAAAGGAAGGAATCCTTCAGAACGTTCTCAATGTAATAATAATGATTGGACACAGCCAATGCCATAAGTAATCATACCTACACTAAGAGAAAAAGCTTATGGTAAGGCTAAATTAAATCAAGTAACGCGGATGTCAGGACGTCCTGAAGTTTCAGTCACTACTTACAAAGTTATTGCCACAAGCCAATACACAATATCCGATTTTATCGTTTCATTCTGATCACTTCACACCTTAATAAAGTGGAAAACGGAACATAAAAAAATACAATTCGAAGAAAAAAATACAACGAAAATCAAACAGACCCCACTCAAAGACATCTGGTGCGAAAAAATAAATTTTACCTTTTACTTTAGCCAACCTTTTAGCTAAATTCTGAATTCTGCGGTGAATTGAGCCAATTTACATAGTCATAAATATATTTGATTCCCGGCATTGCATTGTCTTGAGGTTTGCCGTGGGGTGGGTGGCACCCCTGGGGTTTTTTTTACCCCAAAGATAAGACATGTCAAGTCTTGACAGATGTCGCCCTGTTCGTTGGGTAAAACAAGAGATTGTCAGTTCTAGAGTTATCGCAACTTTTCTTTCGGCGATAAAAAAAAAGTTTGGAAAAGTCGTTGATTTTATTGTTTAAATTTTTCTTAAGATATAAGTTTGCAACTGTACTTTGCCATGATTTGTATTTACTGTCTGTTTTAGTGTGTTAGAATTTGAATTGTGAACTTTAAGTCTTCAATGCATTGTCTGGATTTTATACCTAAAACCATTATGTTAATAAAATCCTGATAATATCATAAAGGCGTCAAGTCAATAGTGGACATAACATTGATGGATGATCGGAAAACGTTAAGAATTATTTTATAAGCACAATTTCCTACAGGATCTTCCCACACATTGATATCAGATCGTCACAAAACTATGTATTATGTCTATCAAACCAAATATAAATTCCTGCACACAATACAACAGATGACAAACGGTACCGAACCTTTCACGGCATTATCAACCTTCGTGCCAAAGAAATAAGACTAAAAACTCCATGAAATATCAATTCTGAAGTCATTTCTCGTCACCACATTCCCATATTTGCTTAAACCCAAAAAAAACTTTTGTCAAGATACCGTCCGATCTCCGAAATCTTTTGATTAATGATATCAACCCACCACCGCGCGCGGGGTCCACCAGACCCCAGCTAAGAAAACAAATGCATGTACTAATGATACGTGTAATGGTTCTAAGTAATTGTTGTTTAGAACCATTAGCGAAATAAACGGTTCCCTTTAAGAATGACCTGTTTGCTTTAGGATCGCCAGTTGGACAAACATGGCTGTCGCGACATCATTAATTATTAGCTTTGTTAACCAATATTCGCACGGATTTGTAGGCGGCTGTGTAAGATCTGTTAGCACCCTACCTTTTTATGTTATTTGTCGGGAATTATTCAATACCATTATTGCTGTGTAAAATCTGCATTTTTTATCGTTCAAATGTACCCCTTAGGATTTAAGCAATATGCATAATTACACATTTTTAAACTGACATGGTCACTAATACTGTCATTAACACTGAAAACGGGATATTTACCCGAATATTTCCTTTTTTTTTTCGGAAACTCAAAACCAATTGTAAACTTGGTAAATATTCCGTTTTCAGTATTAATGCGTAGTTAATTTTTATTTGGATTGAATAGTCAATTTCTGTTACCTCTACAAGTAGCTGCATCTATTTCAAAGCCGTTGAAAACGTACATCTACTTGCATATCCATCATCAACACATCAGCATATTAAACAGAACCTAAATCTATAATAACATAATCTGTCCCCAACCCTTCGCGCACTGCCGTCCTTTAATAATGCATTCGCCATTAGTTAACCCGCAGATGCCGTCCCGTCTTGCCTCTAATTCTAATTGCACGAAAAGGGTGAAAGGATTACACTTGCCCGATTTTAGCCGAATCTGTTTTAACTTCGTACCTTACTTTTTGGGAATTAATTAGCTACCATATTTTCGTAAAGGTGTAACTTTGAATCTTTTGTAATGGAAGGAAAACATTGATTGTCTCCCGCAGAATAATTAAATTTTGAACGAAGAATGGTTTTCATATTCTTTCAGTGTTCGCTTCACTGGAGGTTATCACAAATCCATTAGCTCAAAATCTCCTTTTTACAGAGCAGGACATAACGTAATTAATTTTTGACGATCCCGTTGACAGAGTGGCTTTTTTAAAAGCCCGAGTCACAGAAGGTGTCCGGGCTTCGGACGCAGCTGGGACGGCATTACGCTAATCTGTGTGGCGTCGCACTTGTTAAATATTAACGCAGTCTAATTACAACCCCCGTCCCCCTAGTCCTCTAATGGCTTTTAAAACTGATTCCCGCCCTCAAGGATGCGTATTTGATGACAACTCTCGTCGTTTTGGTGGTTTTAAACAAGGGCTGTGCGACTTGCAGACACGTGTTGTTCTTCTTCACTCCAGAATGTTGGGTTTACATTCCATTTCGCGATCTTGTACCGTTTTCCTTCATTCACGTGTTAGTGTGGAGTGATGTATCGTGTACAAGGCAATAAGTCGTTTATACTCCTGAATGCATTAGACATATGCGCCTTGTAAAAGTTGCTGAAGGGTGCATGCATTTAGCTTTAAGTGTTTCATAAGAACCTAATTGACTTGAATTGAAGGATTGCTTAGAGTTCCTACTTATTTGAAAACAGTTTGATATCATAGTTATAGGTATGTCGAAGTTAATGGAAATTGCAATAGTACTGTTTCTTTCTTGTTTATTTCATAGAGCTTGTTTTTCATTTTCTATCTAAAATAGATGGAATATCTATTTATCACATGAATTACTAACGGTCTCCTTTTCAATGAATAAACCAAATCTCTTTACTTTCCATAGAGACGACATTCTTACAGTTTTGATTTATATGTACATACATATCTTTATTAATCTATTCTCATCTGAACATATCTATGGTCTAAGATATTAAACTTTCATGGTCACTAAAATTATTATAACTAGAAGACGGGATATCTAATCATCATCTATCTAGTTATAATAATATCTATGGTCCTTACCTTAGAAGAAATCGCTAATGGTTTTTCTTCACACATCCTAACAGGTTTACAGCACACAATATACGAAAATTTGTCAAGTCATACACCAGGACTTTCTCATCATTACTGACCGTCACCCTGCCATGAGAACCTCAGCACCAATCAGTCACAGTTCCACCCGGAACCAAGATTAGCATACGCAAAAATAACAATGGCGGCCTCAAGAAGTTAATGGGATGTCCCTTGCGTAGCACAAAAGGGTTAAACAAAAGGTAACGTATAAAAAGCTATATTAATGCGATAGATGAATCATGGGGGGCCGTTAGACCGGTCGGACGTTGTAGTGTTAAGTCCATTACGGTAACTTTTATAGTTGTTTGTTTAAGTCATTATCTTATTCTTTGGTTAGAGTTTAAGATTTATTCGGTTACGCCGATTTTGATTGTTTTGAGGTGTGACTTTTATCGTTATTTAAAAAAGTTAAGCTGTACAAATATGGACTGTGGTATACGTGGGTAAAATTATGTCACTTCAAATATTGATAATAATAGGTACAGCACAGTTCCCGAAGAGTTAACAAATCTTATAATTATTATTAACTTCACTTCACTAATCCATAGGTTAGACAAAGTGACATTCAATCAGAAATAACGATTTTATAAAAATCCAAAATCAGAATTGGATTGACTTGAACTACCAAAAATCTTAAGAAAATATGAAACGCTTTCATATCAATTGTCGCTTTTCTAGCCCCTACGGTGAATAACACAGATAAGTAGAATAATATGTTGAATTGTACACCGTGAGAATAACTATCTCAAACTTCCTTTTAGGACCCCAAAGATGAAGAATCTTCTTCCCATCATCAAGAGCAGAAAACTTACTTACGCACATAACATAACATCACGCCTGTAATTCCCGAATGGTTAGGCAGAGGTGTATCTAATAGTAAACCCATTTCGCCAGTTATGTTTAAATCCCAACTAATAGGCGGTGAGGCTTTTGCCATCAACCCAAATGCAGGGCGAAAATCCAGACTACGTGGCTGCTACTGAGAAATTCCTGCTATTGGAAAAACCCAATAACACTTTGCCTGACCTGGGAATCAAACCCAGGACCAAAGAGACAAGATTTTAATACAACTACAAAACAAAAGTAACCAATACCCGATACAAAAGAAAGTAATCTCTAACTACTAGAACATAGAACAAGTCGAGACGTATCAAGTATCATTATAATAGGCAATTAGCACTGTGAGGAACAACATTACCTACCAGGTACTCATGACCTTGCCGAAGCTCTCAACTCCAAACATGATACAGACCATGTTATACTGGACGAGACAACCAGTATAACAAGAACTGCAGAATTAAAGATAGTGGGAACTGTTAGAGGTTTAAGAATAGTGGCTGAGACAAAGATGGGGTGGCTACTTATTCTAAAAAGGGCTATTTGTTTTCATCCGTCACTTCTTAGTAAAACAAACAATGAATAAATACGGAGGACTTTTGTACTGTTTCCCATAGGCCTATTGTGCTCATTGTCACCTTTGTGGACTATTGTGGACGTTTTTTTGTAACCTTTTGTGTGGCAACTGAAATTGTGCGGCTGTTTGATGCTACTGTTGGTTAATTAAAGGACTCTTACTATGTAAAGTGACTCTTCTAAATGGGACAATATGGGGATATCTAAATCATCATCATCAGCCTAGCCTTTTCCCAACCATGTTGGGGTCGGCTTTCAGTCTAACTGGATGCAGCTGAATACCAGTATTTTACATGGACCGACTGCCTATCTGACCTCCACAACCCAGTTAGTACTGGGTAATACCCCTTAGTAAGACTGGTTGTCAGACTTTCGGGCCTACCTGTAACGACTGTTAAAAATCTACAATTGACAGCCGTGCAAAACGGATTAGCGTGCTTTCCGAGCCACGGGGGAAATGCGGTATGTAATTGATGGTCACCCATCAACGCACCAACCTAGGCCAGCACGACTTAACCCGAAGATCGACCCGAGCGGCTGTTATTTTTAAGCCACTAGCTTCTGCTGTATGTCAATCCAATACCTTTTGATTTTGCATCATCGTTACAGCTGATAGAATGTCACTTAATAATGATAATAATCAAGCCCCAGAGAAATCGATTTATTTAGTCTAAATTGTTAAGAATATTAGCTGTGAATCTGTCCGTTTTTTGCACAATCATGTTCTCTGATTTCACAGGTTGTAATTTATACAAAACACTTAAAAAAAAACTATGTGTTTTTAAGTGATTTTGAAATATTCATTAATGATTTGCATATTCACACTTATTGTTATCATGACAAAAATACAAAAAATGTGCTTATTAATATTAATGAATTACCCAAAACACTTTACAGTAGTTTAAAACTTCCATAACAATTAGAAAACATATTCGGAATTCTCCAAATTTCTCCGGCTGCGCACGTCATAGAAACGTCAATCACGAACCGCGCTGGGTGGCAGAGGTCACCGATCATCGTCTTCTACAAATATACCAGCTGTCTAGGTACCCATACAAAATTATAAATCATGCAAAACTATTCTTTATCCCGTAGCATTAATTTGAAATTTAACCTTACCAAGCCGCATCATTATCTTTATGAACTCTCTTCGCTGTACCTCCCTTTTTTGGTTCTAAACATTCATGTCATTCTCTAGAATAAACAAGTCGACACAAAAGGGCCAAGTCACTATCCCTTTTTATTAATATCGTTGGCTGAATGGACACAAAGGGTTTTGTACTCATTATGTGTAATCGGAACTGCTCAGGTGTTATATTATAGCAATAGTGGGCTTATAGATAATAGACCGCAAATGAAGGGATACAATTTCATGGGTGGTTTTTCGCTTTATAGTTTTATGAAGTGATCAGTTTGGAAAATGTCGTGGTAGAGGTTAACCTTTCAGAGGTTTTCGATAAATAACTTACAATTTCATAAGGTTTAGCAGATTTGGTAATATTTTCAGAAAGCTTCGAGTTTTTAGTATTTGATTTTTTGAAGACTTGCTTGAATTATTTTATAAACGTCATCTGTAGAATAGGTTAGACTAAAGTCCATAGCACATTACAATAATTAATTAACGTTTGTTTTTATGATGAGGTAAATTAAAAGTGGCAGGTGGTGTAACATCCGTCCAAATTATTATTTTTATTGCGACTGTCACTCAATATTATCTACAAATGCTTGTAATTTCAATCTGTTAAATTAAAAAAAAACATGTAACAACGAGCTATCTTAACATCAGCTAAACTTCGCAAACAATGTTTGTGGTCTATCTGGAATATTCTGAAGAAAAAGCCGTTATAAGCTCTTTTACAGTCGGACTCTCATTACCAATATTACTGCGCTTTACCCACTTGACTTTTATCCCAGTACACATAAGCATCTGATTCCAACAGTACACAAGCGTATCATCAGCGATTAGCCTTCTTAAAACAAAGAACATCAAAGTCACGATCATAAAACTTTTCCAATTTCTATCCGAAAGAAACCCTCAAAGAGATTTGCATGAGGTCCGCACAATGAACGGTGTATTTTGCAATATTTTCAATACCCCAGCATGGGTCCAACTACTCGGGGGTCCTTCTTTTGTCCTCCACTTTAATATCTGTGGGAATGGACATACCGACTCCATTTAGGTAATTTATCATTCTTAAACGAGTGAGGAGACTCTCCACTATTATCCTTCGTCGTGTAGTCTTTCTAGTCTTGAAAGGGCGCAGTCTTCGCCCTTTGTCCGGACTTGTTCAAATTAATGACGTATTTGGCCCCAACGGGTTTTAGTATTAGCGATTTTGAGCACCGGACACAGGAGTCCGGTGTCCGATATTTATGAATTATTAGCTATTTCGGGTTCCCATAAAATCTATGTGCTGGTATTTACCGCGCCGGACAAGGGTCAGTCTTCGAAAATATTATTACTTTGATTTATTTTTTCGGACCTCAAGTAATGTTCTTGAATTTGCATAATTTAAAAATAACAGACCGTAAATCTAAATGAAATGAGTGTCCAAAATTATGACATGAACGAAGAAATTTATTCAAACAGCCTAATTTAGTTTAAAGATGTCAAGTTAGTATAAATAACGACTACAAATTTTACAATCAATGTCTCTCATTCAGAGTTAAACTGCGTAAAAAATGCGAAGACCATCAAAATTAACATATCAATGTAGGGTCTGTATAAAAAGGCGAGATGACCACAGCATCCCTGGGTCAAAGGCCAGTGTTGGACAGGTGCCACGAGCCCAACACGCTTTCTTTACAAATTCCCGATAAAGTTGGGGATGACATAGAAATTAAGATGTTTTTTAATGTCCAGTAGTGACAGTGGACACGAGGCACCGTAAAAAATGGGGAGATGAACGAATTATAGGAGATTTAAAAGTAAAATGTATGTGATGCGGGAATTATAACAGATTGACATTAGCATAACTTGAACGCTGCATGCTGCGATTTGTAAAATGGTAATGATACTCGACGTTTCTGAAATGTTTTTCTTGGTAAATATTTACATGTACAAGTTTATTTTATACAAAACCTGAATGGAAATAAAATTTCTAACTTAGAGAGACGATATCTGGGAAGAGGTAATAGAACTTTTACGAATAGTCGTAGTAAAATTTAACAAAAAAAATACTAGTAGCTAGGAATGCATCGTCCTCACCAACACAAAAGAATATTAATGAATCAACTGGAGACAGTAATGAGAAAACAAATTTAGCGTGCATTAATGCTTCAGACAGATCTCCCAAAGAATTCTATGTCGCATGGAAATTAATGATTATCCACAAAGCGGACCGGTCGGATTGTCCGTCCGTTAATTTATTACACGTAAACAGTTCCCAATGACCGTTAACCATGATGACGGATAGTAAAATTTAAATAGAAAGTAAACAACACTTGGATAGATATGCGCGTTTTATAAAAGTGTCAAAGCTTATATTGCCAGTGTTAAATTTATACGCGACTAAAACGATGAACTCGAAGACTATTTGTGGGATGTCAATTTTTTTGGAATGTTTACTGATTTTTTTATATTGGCGTCTGTGACTAAACTTATTAGTCGAATATATTTCGTTTTTTATGCTTTTTATTAACAATTCGAATATTTTATTATTAATGTGTGGTAGTAACGTAGGAGCTAGTAGCTACTTTGCGTTGTTGTGATTAATTTTGCTAATAACATTGAGAATATTTTTCAATCTTATTCTTGTTTGACCTTTGGCTTTAATTAAACAACCTTTCCAAGTTTCTTTGAATATTATAAAACTTTTTAGCTAATAATACAACTCTTTAAATCATTTCTATTATTTGAATTCCAGATCTTTGGACAAGCCTATAACAGCGTTAGCTCCAATCTTGCAATAGCTATCGTCTTCATTGGCCCTTGCATTACCCTATTTTTCTTCTTACTTATATCAAAACAAGGCACCATCTTTCTCCGAACTCTTAGCATCACAAAGCGTCTGATTTTCATCAGCATGTCGAAGCATAATGCTGTATAATACTTTCATTAGCGTGTCATGAGCTGTGTCATTTGTCAACCAGTTCATCTTGGCTACTGTCACAGCTTTTGGCTTGATTGGCTCTTTTGATGATGCAAGGGAATTTTGTTTATTTACTGTAGATTAGGAATTCTTTCCTGCCTCAAAAGTTTTCTGATTTTCATCACTGGTTGTAGCTAGTTTAATCATTAAATATTGGTCTTCTTCGTCTGCATTTTTTATCTTATGTCATACTTTTTGTTATACTAACTTACTTTTGAAAAATTAATCTTCTAATTAGACTTAAAATAAGTCAGAGTTGCACTTTAGTCAATATGCAGTTCTTTTGCATAGTCAACATACGCATTGCTTTTGTCGTCAAATCAAAGAAAAGAATTTACAATAACATTTATACGTTATTCAGGATGCACAGGTTAACATTGTGATATCCCAACTATCTATTCTAATTTGCAACACTACAAGACTGTCCAAAACGCTTCATAAACGGAACAAAGCGCAAATGTTACGTAAAAGTAAAACCTATCAAATAACAGCCGTCGATCCCGACTTACGGACCAACTCGGACTTTAGACGTAAACCTCACTACCGTGCGCTGAGGCAAATCGTATAAGATTTTATCGCAGGATTATCTTGGGTTATCGCACATCTGTCTCTTACCAACCAACATTGCTTTACTTCCAGTGACCATAACTTCTAGCTCCAAATCCATTGCGTTCCCAATTTGCCTCTTGAAGTTCCTATCTCAAAACAAACTCTCAATGTATTCTGAATTTCGTGTTTTCGTCGGTGTGTGGTGTCTTCGAAACGCTTGCAAAAGATTAGGACGGTGGAAGCGTGATCTTAGTTACATAAGGTATTTATGTAAAGCTGTATCGTCCGGACAGATCGAACGTTTCGATAGTAACATTGTCTGCGGAACTATTGGCATTGTTCAATGTACTTAGACTTTGAGCAGATGGGATGTGATTTGATCGATGATATTTTTGTTGATATAGGATGCGGATATCGGGTTATACCGTTTTTCTGGGGTATTGATGTTATTCGGTTTGTTTTTGTTTTTTTAGCAAGGCCTTAGATTTTTCTTCTTTTGCAGCATCTCTAATAAGGTAAAGATTGCATGTCAATTCTGAATGTTTCTTCTACGTGGCCAGCAATTTGATATTTAGACATAGTAGCACTAATTTAACGTGTTTTGCTTATGCCTTTGGCTTGATGTTTTCATTTCTTTCTTGTCTCTCGACATAATGATGCTGGAGGATATACTGTTGCGATTTATTTATTTTGACATGGGTTGTAACATTAATTTATTGGACAAAAAACTGAGCAGATAAGTGAACGTAGTTGTAAATTCACCCGTTCTTTTAAAACCAACCATGACAAAACACCAATAACCACTTCCGAATTTAAAATTAGTCCCCCTAGCCACGAAACCCATAAACAGAAAAACAAAACAAAAGAACCTCTTAGGACCAATCGTAAAACCACTCAAGAAGTTAAAAACAATTAGCTATATAACTGGCTGGTTTAAAACCACCCTTTTTTTATAAAACAAAAAGATTAAAAAACAATACAGGGAGAAAAAAGTAGAGTAAAAAGTTGTCTCTGAATTTGTCTGCTGACAACATCCATCTCAATCAATTGTAGCCTCATCCCTGAGGAGTTAACCCTTCCCTCCCTGAGGTAACCCTCTGTAACCCAATTAATGAAGGGTTTCGTGTGACCGCAAAAAAATTCAAATTGAAATGTTAATTTGATATGTGAGGAGAAGATTGTGGTGGCGTTGATTATAAAAAAATTGATTTTAATATGGAAAAGTTCAACCTGGTTCATGTAATTTCCTCGTAATTCTCACAAAAACTGCGTAAAAACAACTTTACATTAAAATTTCAATACCTTTGTATAAAGAAACAACATAACATCACGTGTACCTAATAGGGCGCGATAGACAAACCTCAAGCTCAAGAAAACTAAATAAAAAAAATATTATTTAAAAAAAAACTTCTGATATTTTTCCAGCATCCAGTTCTAAACAGGAAGGCATGCAACGTTAGGGACATACAGACGGACAGTAAGCTCTGATCGCAATATAAACCAGCGTATTACTGATTAATAGTGCATTCAACGACGCGTCACTTTGCCTCTGTATAGTAGTGAGGTGGTGACTAAACGATCGCGTGCGGAGATCCATGGAAGGGTTCGAACAAGGTTCAAGAGTTAGTCGACTACATGAGTGATTACGATTAGGTTCTAATTGATAATACTCACACAATTCGATTTCACATCTCGATACACACTAAAAATTCGACTCGGAGGATTTTGATAGTAACACTGCCTCGTACGTCTAGTGGTCGCAAGCGCGACTGCTGAGCATGAGGTCCTGGGTTCGATTCCCAGGTCGGGTAGTGTTATTGGGTTTTTCCCATCAGATAATTATCAGTAGCAACCACGGGGTCTGGATTTGTGTCAGATTGATGGCCATAGCCTCGCCCCTAAACATAACTGTCGAAATGTAGGTATACTACTAAGTACACCTCTGTGTAACCCTTCGGGGATTACAGGCGTGATGTTATGTTATGTTATTAAAGCAGCATTTTCAAGTTAGAGACGCCATTTCACGTACTAGGGTGTAAACTGCAATTTGCTGAAAACTAACTCCTAGCTCTGACTTAGTGATCTATAAGTACGGCTTGTCTTGCTTTTCAAATTGTCTCTAGTTTTTCCCTACTTCACTAATAATCCCAAAAACTATCAAGAACTTTTTAAGGCCAACCCTATTAAAACCATCTACCATGCAACTTTACAAATTGTCGGGAAACCGTACTAGATACGTGTGAGTAATAACTCCTGCCTTTAATTTACTGTAGAAACTGACAATAAGCTATATTACCTATAAAAATCAATGCTATTATAAATAAAAAGAGGTAGATATCGCACTAGCGCGCGCAAATTGTTTGCAGACAAATTCAGACAATTGTCGTAGTTTAAGTACTTCAAGCGCAATAGCTATCTCTTTCTGCATCATACGTTCCGTATTAACTATCGCAGTCGTAACAACGCAACGATATTTGAACGCCGCTCAGTACCTATGAACGTATAGCGTATCTTTCTTTATAATATCATTGGACGTAGCCCTAAGAATTGCCAAACTGAAGTGGGCTGAGGCAAAATACATAGGTAAATAGAAAAAGACTGTGCTATCAAACAGACAGCGGTTACTGACGAAGGTTAAAATTCATTAGATAAAATGAACTG
This sequence comes from Noctua janthina, assembly GCA_963576755.1. NCBI lineage: Eukaryota > Metazoa > Arthropoda > Insecta > Lepidoptera > Noctuidae > Noctua > Noctua janthina. Next base: position 13,039,005 of record OY755069.1, on the reverse strand, counting down.
TTAAAAAAAAAAACAAGATTATCACGAAAACGTTTACTAGAAAAGTAAATAATTTATAACAAAAAGAAGAATAGTCTCAAAAACAAGCCATTGTGTATAATAAAACACATTGATATTTGCATAAACATAGAAAATAAAACATAAAACCAAACGAAGCTAACATTCATCTTATTTTTGTATATGTTTATGTTATCTTTTGAATAACACCTCGTTTGTCAAATCTGGATGATAGCTTTACGAGAATATCATGAGGATCCATTTAATGTGCTCGGGGCTTTAATTTATTATGAGATTGGATGTGTCGTTTTCTCTATGGTTGCAATAGAGATTGTTAGTTCAAATTATAAATTTTATTTTAACGTGCTGTTGTGAAAATATAAAAAAACTTGGCGACATTTTCAAATTGAATAAGCCCCCTTTATTAAAGAAGAAAAAAAGATATGATACCATAACAAAAGTCGTGATTTTCTTCTAGCTAAGGCGTAACATGACAAAGAATCATTAAAATGTGTTCATCTTTTTTTTTCCATAAAATGTGTTCATCTTAAAATAATAATGGAATACCCGCACCGAAAATAGTTACACACAAATATCACGTTTTTCAAGATTTTGAAACCTTTTATTACACAAAAAATTGCTCCACAAAAGTTCGTCTTTTATTTTTATTACCTACTTAACAACCTCTTTAATATAACTACAACCAATTTTTACCTCATTTTAATATTAATGTAGATTAACTGTTGCCCGCGATCTTTGAAGTTTTTTTTTTTGCACAAAAATAAGTAAATTAAATAAAAGTAGCTTAGCTAACATCAGCTATCTGCCAGTAAAAATCCCTTCAAAATCGGTCAGCCCTTTCGGAGATTTGCCGGAACAAACAGACAGACAGACAAAACTTAAAAAAGAGAGAAAGAAAGCTGTTATTTTGAAATGACAAACAGACACTTCAATTTTATTTATATGTATAGATCAAGCAGGTCTGGTATAACCCTGTTCGACTCACATCCATAGATACCATATCATTCCCAATTCAACACAAGCAAGCTCACTTACAACACATTTATAAAAAGCCGAGCACAATAAGAATTGCTTAGCGATGATTGGTCCCAACCCAGTCCTGCAGGGTACTGACCCGATAGAAATTAATTATTCAAAGTATGTCCCGACGAAAGACTTGTTAAAGATATTGTTTGTGAGATTCTTCTTACATTTTTGATGTGACTGCAATGCTGATGCTGGCTTCTAATTGGGTTGTTGGAGACTCGTAATGTGATTATCAGGAAGAGGAAGGACTGTTTTTGGGCAATTAAAAGGCTTTTTCTTTATTTCAATTCATATTTATGTTGTTAAAGTTTATTTTTGTTAAAATCATAGACCGTTTATTTTGCCATAAGTTTGCATGCTCAGGTCGTCAGTTGTTCAAATCATTTCAGAACTCAGGAAAATCGATGTCTGATTGTGCATGATAATGTCAAGTTCTATCCCACTCCACCAGTGACATATGGCATTGACCAATATAGATTAGTTGCCAATTCCATTTCACACATCCACTAGAGAACGTCATATTATAGCCAATATCAATTTAATCATAGGTGAAGGGAAACATCGTAAGAAAACCGGTACGTCCCAGCACCAAAAAGTTCGAAGACATGTGGCATCTGTCAACATGCACTAGGCCCTGTCACCAATAGTAGAAACATCACAGGCTGATTATACATAATTATATTTAATGGTAACTTAGCTTAGGCTCCCTAGCCTAAGCTAAGTTGGCCTTTTTTTTTTTTTTTTGGATGGGAAATCATCAAATGACCCCCCCCACTCTGGGCGGAGCGGAAGGGAGTGTCAGACTTGTACTGACTAAAACCCATCCATGTTCCTTCTTTGCCCTTTGTGTTCCAGGGCCACGGTATCTCTTTCGAACAGTCCCGCAGCCCTGGCAGGCATCGGCCCATGCAGACCCCTACGTGGTTGCTGACATCTCTTTGAGGCGCGCGTGGAACACGAACGCGCCGTCGACACAGCCTGTCGTCATAAGACGGCCGTACGGCGAGCTAGCCCATAACTCGCCGACCACAGGCCCGCGCCTACGGTGGCCGGGAGCCACCACGTGACCCCCGACGCCCAGGGCGTCTCCTGCGGCGGCTGGGACGTGAGGTTCTTTCCCTCTCACGTCCCGCCACCTCCTTCACTAGCATGACTGCTTCGCAGAAGGTGGTGACGGCTTCCCATTCCCTCTCGCTCCGGACCATGGCTTGAACCATAGCCTGACGCGAAAGATCGCCGCCGCCAATCGCCGCTACAAGGACACGGCGGTGCTCCGCCCAAGCGGGGCAGACCTCTACGGTGTGCTCCACCGTGTCCTCCGGACGATCCTCGCAGTGGAAACACCCGGGCGTTTCCTCCCGCCCGATTCGGTGCAGGAACCTCCCGAAACAACCGTGTCCGGTGAGGACCTGCGTCAGGCGGTAGGTGAGGGCGCCGTGGCGCCTCTCTAGCCACTCCTCAAAGAGGGGACTTATCGCCACTATGGTGGCGTGCCCTGCACGGGGTTGCGACAGTCGCTCTCTCCATGTCGCCATGAGATCACGCCGGAGGTCTGTCCGCTGAGCGGCAATTTGTCGCGGCAGCGGAGTTTCCCCCCGACATAGTGCTTCCGCGAGCCATTCATGCAGGCGCGCGAGGACTATCGCCTCCAGATCCCATGGCGGCAATCCGGCAAGGAGGCTAGCCGCCTCGCCGGAGATCGTGCGGTACCCCGGATTAGCCTTATGGCTATCACCTTTTGGGGCGCGTTCAGGTAGTGGGCGGCTTGCCGCCTCAAAGAACGCGCCCACACCGGGGCCCCGTAAAGGGCCATGGACCGCACGACCCCTGCGTAGAGCCTCCGGCAGGAGGCGTTTGGACCCCTCAGGTTGGGCAAGAGCCTCTTGAAGGCAGCCCCTGTCCGTTCCAGTCTGGGAGCCAAACGTCGGAAGTGCTCCATGAAGTTCCACCGGCTGTCGAGGACGAGTCCTAAGTACTTCAACGTCGAACCGACGCCGATGGAAACCCCTCCCGCCGTCAGTAGGGATCCCGACGGTGGCGCATTCCGAGGCCCATGAAAACACATGGCCTCGGACTTGTGCAATGCTACCTCGAGACCCAATTGCCGGATCCTCTCCACGACTATCGCAACCCCGCGTGTCATGTTTTCGGCCGCCGCCTCGTGCGACCTCCCTTGTGCCAGTACCAGCGTGTCGTCAGCGTAGCAAACTACGCTGACGCCGGTAGGGAGGTCGGCGCGCAGCACCCAGTCGTAACCGATGTTCCACAGGGCCGGCCCCAGAACCGATCCCTGTGGAACACCGCACGACATCTCTCGCCGGTTCCATTCTCCGCTCCGACCGGGGTAGATGACGGGTTACCAATGGCCTTAGGTAATGATTTGAGTAAGAAAAAACAAAGAATTAATTCAGTGTTTCAGTTAGTACCGCTCAAAAAAAATACTGAGAAAGGCTGAAGAGTGGAAACAGACTATCATCAGTATATGCCATTACTTACATATTCTATACCACGGCTAAAATCTAATACCGTCAAATGAAAATAAAAAAAAAACCTTCATCCACCTTCTACATGCGCATAATCACGTAAGCAAGTACATCTACCTTTTTTCACCCACCTCGTGTAATACCTCTAAGCAGAACAAACAGAGAGGCCTGCCCGGGCCACAAAGGACTCAAAGAGCGAGGGCCATATTAAAATTTCCTTCGAAATAATCCGTACACAACACAATATCAAAATTTAATATCATTTTAATCTTAATTCTCCTTATTAATGTTGGCCAAGGAGGGTTGTATAGGGCTGTGAGCGTCTACCTGGAGGTTTTATAAGTTTAAGAAATGAAATGAGGAAAAGTAAGGATTGCTTTTATTGCAGTAGGTAGCTACATCTATACTAATATGAGAAAGAGGTAAAATTTGTTTGTGTGTAAGTTTGTATGTAGAATGTAATCTCCAGAACTAATGATCTAATTAAAAAAATTCTTTCACAGGCAGAAAGCTACATTATTAGTGCGTGTTATAGGCTATAAAGTATATTTATATCATGCAGATTAGCCGAGCTATCATAATTTTTGCGGACTAAGTCGCGGGCGAAGTGCTAGGCACTGACAAAAACAGTTCTTGTATTAGGTTAGGAGTAAGCGAAAACTATAGAACATGTCAATCAATGTTAATATAATACTACTGGATATGACGCTTCATTATGACAGCATTGTCTACACCTACACTAATATTATAAAGAGGAAAGATTTGTAAGTTTGTAACGAATAAACTCACTTTTAGATTTACACAATTCACTGTTAGAATGCTGAATTATCTCTGAGTAACATAGGATTAAATAAAAAAATATAAAAAGACCCGTACGAAGTCGGGACGGGCCGCTAGTACCTTAAATATAATTATTATTTTATTTGTAATTTAGATTAAAACCAGTCAAGAATTAATTAGTTAGTTGATTCAAGAATTCTCGTACAGATTTTTCATCTACTTTTTGTGCAAGCTTCGTCGCCAGTAGATGTCAAATTCTAATTTGAAGTAATTTTTACACAGATTTTATATCAGGTAACCCTAACAACATCTCGAAAATCTTCGATTCTTGGTCCTCACCACTCAAAATTCAACTCTACTACTCAAGCCACACGATTCAAACTCACTTACAAACCTATCTAAATCTCTAGCAGAAGGTAGAAAGGCATTCAAAAGCAGGTAAGTTCAAAGATAACGCTTGTCTTTGGAATAAGGCTTAATTAGGTCGAATTACTTTCGTCGAAATCTTCGGAATTAACATTTTATGATTCTGTATAATGTAAAAACGGTTCAAACAGACAATGGTGAGATTAGCGCTGTGAGGGAAACATTAAAAGATCTCTTTGCTTAATTCCAAGGTCTTGCATTAACACAGGTAAAGTCATTGAAAAGACTAGCTTCGAGTATTCATCATCATCATCAGCCTACAACAGTCCACTGCTGGACATAGGCCTCTACAATAGCACTCCACTTAACTCGATTCGCGGCAACTCTCATCCAGTTGCTACCAGCCACCCTGCTAAGATCGTCGCTCCACTGAGCCTAATGGCGTCCCAACTTACGCTTGCCGATTCGCGGTCTCATCTCAAGAACACGGCTATTCTAAAGGTCATCGGTTCTACAGCTAATATGGTCGGCCCATTGCCTCTTCATCGCATACTTCGTGTAGTATGAGGAGTATTTGGTCCTACAAAACGCAGCTCATGACTCAAGTGATATGAAGCAAGTGTATATTAGACTGTTTCTCAGTCGACTACCACATAAGACTCGTCAATTTCTTCATCTTCTCTTCTCTGCCCTATATACTAGGAACACTAAAAGTGGGAGACCATACCTTTCTTAAGTCAGAAAGAGTAGAACTTCTTCCTAATGGCGACTTGTTTAACTGGCTATTCCGATGAAGCAAGGAATAGTACTTACTATACATTAATTATTTACTATTACAGGTAGAAAAGTGAAATAAAATAATAATAATAGTATTGCCTATTACTCTGCTGTTCGTCCGTCCGTCCGTCTGTCTGTCAGCGGGCTGTATCTCATGATTCATAATAGATAGTCAGTTGAAATTTTCACCGAATGTGTATTTCTATTGCGACTATAACAACAAATAAAAAATTAAAAATTGAAGGGGGTTCCCCTACTACGATGGTACGGAACCCTTCATGCGCGAGTCCGACTCGCACCTGACCGGTATTTTTAAAAAAAAACGTTACTTGCGTTATTTGCACTGCTCACGAATTTCCAAACACATTGGTTAAAATTTTCATTGAAAAATCTTGAGTTTGTGATCGAAAGCGAATTACGCAGTTGGGGTACAGATAAGTAAACATAGATCAACAATCCGTATCCACTGGACAGTATCAGTTCATTACTCATAAAAAGGGTGAAAATTGTCACCACCTCGTTACCAGTTACCGAGGTGGATTCTTTAATTAAAACATTGAAACCTCCCCCTGATGGATCACTGGCCGCTAATTGATGGGCTTTGTGTGTACCGGGTTCGAGTCCTGGACGTGTTTCATTATATTAACTTTTTACACCTCTTGTGTGTAATTGATATTTGTGATCTAGCTGTAGGTGCGTTTATCTGTGATGTCGGTTTGTTTTTAATAGAACAGAAAATACTGGAATTTTGCAGAAATATTATAAAATGACTTAACATAACATCACGCCTGTAATCCCTGAAGGGTTAGGTAGAGTTGAATCTGAAAACCCATATTTCGCCAGTTAAGGTTAAGTCTCATGTCTCATATAAATAATAGGGGGCGAGCATATTGCCATCAACCGAGTACAAATCCAAACTCCTTGGCTACTACTGAGAAAATTCGTGAAGAAAAAACTCAATACACTTTGCCCAACCCGGGAATCAAACCCAGGACCACATGCTCAGCAGTCGTGCTTGCGAGCACTAGACTTACGAAGCAGTATTATAAAATTATCATGACACATTCAATATGCTGATTCAATATCCGAATTCTTTAGCTCGCTCATCTGACTTGCTCAATCTGGACAATGAGCTGGCTTGAGCGTAGGCATTCTCTACAAGACAGCTTCCTCGCAAACAGAAATTTATGCTCAAAACAGTAGGTTATTTTATTTTAAAAGTCAAAGCTAGAATACATTTATGATATTTGTTACAAAAACATTCAATAAAGTGTAAAAAATACGAAAATCATGAAAAATACGAACAAACAGAGAAATACCAGAGCAAGATCGAATAAAAGTTAATCAACCCCGAAAAATTGTGCGCAGGAACGCGAAACATAAGGTACTTTCCACATTATTGCTGGCTGAATGGCGTTTCAGACAAAACGCGCGTTATTAAAGAACCCATCAGGACACAATGCGCCGATGACAAAACTCTTACTTTGAACTCCTTCCTAATCGCAGGGAAAACTTTATTTTGTGGAGTAGGGTTCTCATCAATGTAAAGACATTCGACTCTCTTGAAAATGTATTTTTCTGTGTTCTAATTTTCATTAATACTTTTTGGTAACAATTATTATATTTTGAAATACATATTAGATATTGACCAGCATTTATGGCGTTAATTCTTAATTAATATCTGTACAAATAAATAATATAAAGGGTATAAACAGACCCTTAAAATAAACGAAAGGCACTTGTTTTCCCCGTTTTTGCGGTCATTTTTTTGTTCTAGACCAAACCTGGGAACCTTCTACGGAGATAGTGGGGGTCAGAGTTCCAACTTTTTCGCAAGGTTTTTTTTAAATAATTTAAGATTTTTACTTTACACACCTTCACGACCTACTATTCAATCCATCCATCAGCACAATGCTTTGAGTGCTTTCCACCGAGTCCTACCTAAAACGTGATTTTTCACCCCAAAAAAAAAGTTCAACAATTTTTGCGTAAAGTTACTTAGTTTGATGTACAGAACGCTTGTTCGACGGCTATGTGAAGGGTCTGTTTACACCCTGTAGAAGTGTCTATTTGTAATTTCAAAATAACAGCTTTTTACTGAATGCATATCATACAAGCATGTATCACGGGTGAAGCCGCAAAAAAACGCATAGGAGACGTGCACATTTCTAAATATTTCGTTGTCACTTTCCACCAATTTACTTGGTGCTGGCAAACATTAGATCTTCCAACGTGTATTTTCTGAATTCTTCTAAAAACAAATAAAACGAAACAACAGTATATTAAAAATCACTTTTATGAAAAGTAAATTGTAGCTAGACAGGGCAGTGTAAATCAATCACAGTTAATGGCCGCAAAAAGTGCCATAAACGAACATCGGCGTATAATGTCCACGGAGACATTGATGTGGTCAGCTGTGGTCATACCACTTTATTGGTTTCACATCGTAAAATGATAATTACTATATGTTTTTTGTTTTTATCGAGCTTGTGATGGTCACTGTATGTAATGATGTTCATTCAATAAAGCCTATCAACAATTTGTGGTTAAAGTATTGTCATGATTTTTCCCTACCATTAGTAACTTTTTTAATGAACATGCCACAAATCAGCCCATAAAGTTACCACTGCTGGGCCACGGCCCTCCTCTCTATGAGAGGGATTTGTAAATGAGCAAATTTCTGAGATAACAAAACATATCCAACTCGTTGTTAATGATAAGTAACCTATCTGCTTCTATCGCTCCTTTTCCACCTCTATTTTCGATACTAGTGGGTAAATCCGAAGAGAAAAACTGACACGATTTGAGAAACAAGTTACTGTTTCTAAAATATTTACTTTACCACTCTAAATGATAGCAAAGTATGCGATCTGAACTGAAGTCCAATCCTGAGTGAAAATCAAACAATTTTTTTTCTCATTTGGTTTTTTAATTGTGTAGTCGTTTTAAAAGGTTTTAATACACCAACCTTACCACGAATACACCCAACCGCAATGGTTAGAAGACAAAGGCGCCATGGTTTTGTTCGACATCGGCGAGGGGCGCGGGCGAACGGTAATGAAAAACATGGGAGCCACCGCCCCATGTCCCGATTGACTTGCATATCGATTCGCGGCTCGATTCACTGTTTTTAATTAGAATTTTAAAAGTGTGACTTTGTTTGGAGAATGCTCGTGTAATTGTTGCCTGAAAAGTAAATAGGATCACCTACAGATAGTTCTTATTCAAGCTAATTTAGCGATGATCTTTCTCTTGCTGTTATTTTTTGTTTGTTCTTAACTGGTCTTCTTAGATAAGGCCTTTTTTGTAAACCACGGATGGAATTAATTGACAGACCTTTAATCGCCTCTTATTACATAGGACTTAAACATAACTGGCGAAATGTGGGTGAACTATTAGGCACACCGCTGCCTATACCTTCAGGAATTACAGGCGTGATGTTAATTTAATGTTCTTTTCTGAAAATCAGGAATGGAGCTTTCATTCTTCTTCAACCTTTGCCCACCATTTTGTGGGTGACTTAGTTTAGGTCTGTTCCAAATCTCTCCACTTTTGGCGGTTTGATGTCATGGCTATCCAGTTTCTTCCGGCCACTTTAATGAGATCGTCTGTCCACCTAGTTGGAGCTTTCATTGGTTGGGTTCATTTTCCTTCAAAATAAGCTATTTGCGGGTCAGATAAAGTTTGGTCTAGATTATGATCCTTTGAATTATCAACTATTAAGGTTGACTGGTAGAGAATGCCTTGTGGCATTAAGTCCGCCTATGTACCACTATTGTACATGAAGTTTAAATAAATTTGAAGATAGTTTCATCGGGGGTGTAACTTAGTGGTAGAGTCTGCTTCGCATGCTGAAAGTCCTGGGTTCAAATCCCAGCGCCTCCAACGAATCTTTTTGCTTTCTTTTCATCGAACACTTGGTTTTCTATCTATGTTTTATTGAACATCTAATGTGATTATTACACAATAGCGAAGTATCGTCTAGGTATAGGCATTATTCTTATTTAGGACATTTTATTTCCTCTGTCTAGTCTATTTAATTCATGCAAAGCTTGCTAGCTTCACCTATGTCTGTATTCTAGTAACTTCTACAATGCATCACATACATATCATTCTGTATTCCTAATACTACACCCACATTTCGCTAGTTATTTTAAAGTGCCATATAATAGGGGACGAGCCTATTTCCATCAACCGGGCACAAATCCAGACTCCGTGGCTGCTACTGAGAAATTACTGATGGAAAAACCCAATAACACTTTGCCCGACCCAGGAATCGAACCCAGGACCTCTTGCTCAGCAGTTTAATGAATCAGTCATACCTATTTCTTCAGGACTATCTCTACGAAACATGTTACCCGCAAAAAACACCAAACATAAGTTCGATATTTACAAAAACGTGGCATTCTTACACGACAACATCACTCGAACTCTGGTATCGACTCGAGTGTATCAAGTATTCGAGTGGAACAATACTCATACAATGAATGTTTGTGGCTGTATATCATCGTGGCGAGCCCGGACAATGGCGCCCGCAGCCGGCGCTTGCGCATAGTCTACAACTCTACAGAAGGGAGCGGTCTTGATAGTATGAGATATGTTTTTGTGATCTTGTATTGTTTTTTATATATATTTCACTATTTGTGTGTAGTTGAATAGATAAATAATACATTAACAAGAATGGAAAAAAATGACCTTTATGCCTAAATTACCTAATGAATGGCTCAGCTAGAGCCAACTTAGCCTAAACTGACCGAAATAAGTCTAGGCTACCTTCTGATTTCTACTTTTTAAAGGGTTTCGTATAAACTCTTTATCAAAAGAAACAGCAACTTAGAAACTTGTCATTAACATTGGGTTATCAAAGAATGGTCTCCGATTCAGAATTATTTTCCATAAAATAAACCAAAGTATCAAAACCTCTCCCTCCCGCCACACCCGCTAAATACCACGTTATAAACTAACCGACAATGTCCGTCGGTCAATAATACATTCAAGCTTAAACACTGAATACACACCCTCACTTCCCATGACCCACGACATTGTCCCACAAAACAATTGGAAACTGTCTCAAAAATACCACCAAGATCACCAAACTATTAAACACTCAGAAAATCTCCTACACGTCCTTATCAAAAAGGGCTAAACAGCAAAATTGCACAACTTGGGGTTGTGCATCTGCAGATGTATCTTTGTGAACAACAAAACCTCTTTTGTATCGCTTCATGTAGTAGTCCAAACACATGTTTAGAAGGTTTGTTTCCAAGGGTCGGTCTTTGGTCAGCCGCGATTTATTAGTTGTCGTAGGCGCAGGATTAGTGTTCCGATGTCTTTAAATATTATTTAAGTACCGTGGGAAGACTGTATTTGGCAATAGAATGGCGATCTTTTGACAGTTAAGTTGCTAAATGGGTCGGAATGGGAGCTTTGTGAAAGATTGATACAAAAGTTGATGATAAAGATGTTGCGGTCGCAAATGGAATGACCTTTAGTGATTTTTGTGACAAGGAAAACATTAATAAAAGTATTAGAGCTTATAGTACAGCCAATGAGCAAAATTGAAAGAACCTAGAGACAACCGCTTTGAATACGTTTCATATTTCTACTAAGATTATAAGCAGGATTGACATAATGTTTTCGCTAGTTTATGGCAACATTGGCAACGTAGTACATTCTTGTCTTTACCATCATCTTTAACGTTGCTAGAATATCACGCCTTCTAGGCCCTAAGATAACGGGAATAAGAAAAAGAGAACCGTTTTTGTAAAAAAAGAATTGTGTACCACATTGACATCGACCGTTAAAGATTATAGTATACTATTACATTTGTACTATCATGAAAATATCGTGAGGAAAATTTTGAGTATGAATGTGGATAGCTATAAGAGTACAAGAAGACCAAAGAAATGATGGATGGAATGTGTGAAGAATGATAATTATGGCTAGAAAAGTGACTGTTGAAATGACGAGTAATAGAGAAGTATGGAAGAAGAAGACATGCTGTTCCCAAATAAATTGGTATAAGTATAACACCTGCACTATCATCTTTATAATTATAATTCACATTCAAAAAACTATTGCCAAACCCTCCCAATGCAATGCATATTTCCAGATTTATTACATTAGTCATATGCATGGCTAAGAAATGATATTGCACCCTCACACAGTGCAGCAGTTTCAATTATTCAGTGGCATCACTTGCTGGGCATTGATCCACAGGGCGCGCTTTTATTAACATCTGCCCGGTTTGATGACCATTGCATAAGGGCATAATTTACTTATTAATTTTTGGTATTCAATCACTAATTCTAACGTATAATGTCTTTCTGCTGGCTTAGAGCTCGCAAAAAGCTTTATTTTCCAACAGCCTTCTGATCAAAGGCCAGTTAAATTGTTGAACAGTAGCCAGTCTTCCACTAGATCATTCTTCGAGTCTAATGCAAAGCATAGTTGGTATGAAATTCTCTAGTATTAATCGTTTTAAAACAGATAATTATTGTTTGGCCACTTCTCGCCAAATTAAGATAACTTCTAATTCTAATAACTATTCGATTTACAACTTTGCTATCTTAAGTTGATCTCAAAAATGTCATAACTTCAACAAAACTGTGTGCTGCCATCATGATCCTTTCCCATATCATCAAACATACCACCACCATTAACATTCTCATCTTCAACCCCAGACCTTGACACTTCAATAAAACAATTAACCACTTCTCCTCCCCCCCCACTTCCCCCTCCGCCCCCTCTCTACATGTAAATGATATAATTGATCAATATCCCGCGGCTCCCGCTAATTGATTTCTATTTGCCCCTCTTTAATTGTTGCGTGTGATTCGATGGTCTCTGAATTATTCATACGACTGCACTGTTATGCATACAAGTTGGTGAGCAGTGCATTTGGTGGCTGTTTCTGCATCAGACGATTCGAATTTGTTTTGGCGTGCTGTTCTCATACTCAGGTTTTAAAAATCACTGTTGGTTGTTAGTGTACTCATCATTATCATAAAAGCAATCCAAATAAAGATTCCATTAAGAATTTCAAAACATAAGTAATAAATTCTTACTTGAAACTCGAAACTTTGCATTTCTGACTAGAACTCCGAACTCAGAAAAACCACCAAAGAATTTAAAAACAGTGAAAAGAAACAAAAGCCTCTAAAACAGCCCACAATCCCCAAAGAACTTAGACCATCTAAAATTACTTACTCAAAGACTCCCAACTACTCGAAAAACTGAAACTATGCCTGAGGGGTGGACACAAAAATTGTTATTTTATTGCATCTGGGGCCACACATGTCATATTTTATTCTCGACTCGGAATTTTGTGGATTTGCAACAACCTTTTCATTTACCGTCACCACCTCCTGATTTTCTCGTCCTATAATCCTTAATGCTTTGGAATAAGGACTTAAAGCTTCATTTTCTAGATTTTTAAGGTTCGTTATATGTTTGTAAATGATGTGCGTGTAGTCACACGCACGGATGAGTAGTATATCATTTTCTTTGTACAAATGGCTGGTGAGATTCTGTGAGGCGTCCTAATCTAGCGGAATATAAACAATGGGATCGTCTGTCTGTCTATCTGCCTTTTTGTCTATGCTTGAGATGAGGTGTGATTTACATTTGAAGATGTCTTGTGTAGCTGATTTTTTTCGGAAATTGTTTTTGTAAGTCTAGGCGCCTATGGTTTTTTATGAAGGTACTTGTATTTATATATCAATTGAGGAATCTGGTGATGTTATTTGCACAATGTTTGTTATGGTTTCTACCAGATCCCGACATACATTAATGTAACCGTATCCATTCAGATTGATAACCAATTAGTCCGTGATACAAGATGGAACAGTCTATTTGAAGTTGAATCTGAAAAATTTTAATTATCATTATAACAAGTAGCTTTCTTACAGAAAGTTCGTAACGAGAGTGATCAACTCCACACTACGCATACATACAACATGTAAGTAATACATTTTCGCCGTCCAGTCATCAGGCTATTTTTACACAGCCGGGAATCGAAGCCGCGACACCGCTCGTAAATCACCAGAGGTATAAGCACTAATGTCGTGGAACTAACTTCGCATTTCACGCACCGTCAGAATTGTTAATGTGGCCCAAATAATGTTTCGCGAGCCAAAGGAAAGCCATAACAATTTCTTATTGGAATCAAATTATTTATTTTTAGAAAAAAATATTTATGGCAAGTTGACAAGGTACAATCAACCGCATTATCAGTGCAGTGGTACGAAAATAACTCTTACTGCAACGACATAAACTCGGTGTCAATGACAAATTAACACTGATTTGCATTTAACTGTACGTTTTCGGGGTCGGATGCAGGGTTAGGGAAATAAAAATGTTTTCTCATAATAATAAAACTTGGAATTCAGGGATATATTGTAAGGAGATTCCTCTCTCTGGCGTCCTGATCGAAGGTAGCATGGAGTCTGATCCCGAAGCCAATTACATTTGTATTTTTTGTTAGTTGGTATTTTGTGGCTAAGTATTGTGGTCTTATTGGTATTTCAATTAATACAGGGTGTAAACAGACCCTTTACATGAAATGCGTCAACCAAGCATCCAGTACATCAAAGTAAGTAACTTTACGCAAAAATTATTGCTGGGAAGCGACTTTTTTTTTGGGGTGAAAAATCACGTTTTACGGTAGGACTCCATGGAAAGCACTCTCAAATCATTGTTCTGATGGATGGATTGAATAGTACGGGAGTCGAGAAGGTGTGTATATTAAAAACATAGTTGTAAACCTATTGCCAACAACCGGACACAAGTCCTGACTCCATGCTGCTACTGAGATATTAGTGATGTAAAAACCCAATAACACTCTGCTCAACCTGGGAATCGAAACTAGGACCGAACCTGCTTAGCAACGAGACAGTCTTTCAATTCAATTCAGTAGCAAATGGAGCCAGCGCACCTATCTCTTCCTTCCACACTAATTTGAGCCCTTTTATCCAACTTGCTTATAGGCCCTAGGAGATAATAGCAGAAGACACCAGCTGTTAGAATTGATATGTTGCCTTTACCCGCTTTTTTGATTCAACAAAAAAGGTGCCTCGGTGCCTCGGCACCGTACTATCGGGATAATAGTCTAGATGGAGTGTAGGTCTTCTATGTCCTGCAGTGAGGTGTAGTGGAGGCATATAACTTTGTGTCAAATCTACAGTAAGACCATGCACTCTGGATTCAGAACCTCCGTATATACATCTATCATCTAGTATCGGATTGTGTGATTGATTGATTGTCTTATACCATTTTCATTACACCTAAACACCGAATATCTACAAGAGTAAACGACCTGCCCTCGCTGCGTTTTCCCTTTCGCCTGCATATAATCCATATGTATCCAAATAGCCATCAACTTCCGAACTGCCGTGACCGATCGCCAAAAACACCATAGCCCATAGACCATAACCCATAGCCTAAAGACTTGCCTAAGGCTCGTCGCTATGAACCCATAACATCTCACCCGAGAGCGTTCACCCCTGACCCCTAACTGCCTCTGGTCATCTCGAGACGTGTGCTGTCTCGCTCACACTCGTGCTGCCGTGAGTATAGCTGTCCTTGTCCCGCAGTGCACGATCCGATCCGAGTGGATCCGGGTATCCTCAGAATTGCAGTTGGTTACGCGGTACAAGAATTGTGCAGTTTATTTTAATTTTATGAGGTTGGAATTCGGTTTTAATTTTTTCATTGACTTCATACGTTTGTGTTTGCTGATTTGCTCATGAGTGAATCTGATGAATCTGGTGCTTGTTTTTTTCAAACGCTGTTTAGTAGCTATAGGAAGCAGGCTGCTAACTGGCTTTATCATTTCATAGCGTAGATGATCCTTAGCGTTTTCGCTTTGGTCTTAATTCCCAATCAGTGACTTGGACATAACTATAGAAAAAATATTTAAATCGTAATTCTCCAACAAAAACCATCTAATGCTTTTACGTTGAAAGTAAAGCAGTCACATTAAATTTTCTCGTGAATTAACTAATTTGCCTGGCCTTCAACCTTCTTTACTTCTTTAGCCCAGTCGCATTGGAATTTTTGTACTTATATCTATGTACTAGCTGACCCGCGCAAGTTCGTCTTCGTCACATAAGAGAGAGAGAGAGAATGCGCGCGCGGTACTTGATCATTACTTTGCTGCGGAGTTATTTTAATATCTATGTATTCAGATCTCATTCAGATTCATATTCCAACTGCACGACCAAAGTCGAAATCACCTTTACAATCAACTCGCGAACCGCGTCACTATCAAAACTGAAGACGCTCTAACCGCTCGCTGCTCACACACATACATATTAACTGTACACCCCGTTTACACATACCTGTACACTGTACACTTATTATATTGTACTAGGTACTTATTATATTTACTAGAAGATGTACTAGTAAAGGTACCTGTGGAATATTGGATGCTTAAATGGTTTACGCTGGAAAACACTAGGATTAGACGTGGTGAATGGTGGTTAAATTCAGG
Organism: Noctua janthina; assembly: GCA_963576755.1. Taxonomy (NCBI): domain Eukaryota; kingdom Metazoa; phylum Arthropoda; class Insecta; order Lepidoptera; family Noctuidae; genus Noctua; species Noctua janthina. Next base: position 13,023,063 of record OY755069.1, on the reverse strand, counting down.
TGATGGTAGTCTATTTTGGCTGTTCTTATGTTCCCCAGGGAGTCGATAACTCGCAGACAGTTCAACACAGGTTTTTAATTACAGAAAGACTTGCCCTTTACCGCTTTCTCACATTTAAGTGTTTAATCTTACTTTTTTTTAACGACTTTTTCATAAAATAGTCAACGCGATGAAATTAACTTAGATGTTGTATTGATTTTAATTTAAAACATACGTGTTACGGTCGCGAATCATATTTTGTTTAACATTTCTACAGCCTGACACTAACCTGCAAATTGCAAAAAAACGTTAGAAAATTTTTCGTGGGCTATCCCGAGTCAAGTTGCGGTCGAAGATAATTTATTCCTGTTTGGAAGTGACCTATTCACATCTTGTTGAACTTAAACTCAAGATACTTAATGATTTAAGATACCTACTTATCCAAAGAAATGTAGCAGAAAATTGTCGGAAAAGACCGCTAAGATTTAATTTCGTTCGAATAATGACAAATAATCATTGAGTTTTAATGAAGAGCGCATCCTCCCAATACTGAGAGTCTAAGTAATCGGTGGTTTATTTTGATCAATTAGTCGCTACAGCTCATGATCAAATTTTATAGCAATATAACTGTTCCAAGAAGTAATCAGATTTTCAGTACATGTATCACAGAATTGAGCCTCAAAATCAAACCAATACACAGCAAAATTAAATTCCACTCTTATTTAAAACTGTGGCAGCTATAATGAGACAGACCTGGTGTACAACGTTGTAATTATCATCATTGACTGACGTAAGGGTTGAAAAGGGGATGCCATTTTGAACAAAAGAGGCGCGCAATGATTTTTATGTGATTTTCACGCATCGCCGGACAGGCACAGGAAACGTTGTAATGCCAGTGTTTGTTTGTGGTTTGTTTTTTTTGTGGTAATGAATTTATTATTATGTCTTTGGTTAATTTATGCATAGGTACCTGAATTTATTGATAAGGTAAGATGGGTATCTATATTTTTTTTTCAATAGGCTATAGCTTAAACTAAGATCGTCTCGTTTGGTTCGGAGAACAAAAACCGAAAAAACTTTTGGTTTTTGGACATAAAAACGTAGGTAAAACTAAGTAGGTACTTACCTTAAATACCCTACACCCCAGTCAACTCCTGTTCATCCTAGTGGAATATAGGTAAAAGGTTATGATCTTTTATCGAGTTAAACAAACGTAGGCGTGAATAGGTAAAAAGTTAATACGAGCTTGTCATAATATTTTCGCACCCAAAAACTACTCAACAATATCTATACTGATATAATTTCATACCGAATCTTTAATATTTTCACTAGTTAATTAAAAGGGAAGCTCTGTAAAAACAATCGGCATGATAATACTGTGCGCGGGAAACCCGTGGCTGTTTTAATGGCGTACTGGATAAATTGAGGACAGCGCCATCTATCGGATTTTATGGAAGCAAAATAACAAGGCTTTTTTTGTTTTATTGAAACAATTACTTATTAATTAAAGTTAAGTAATTGATTTTATAACCACTTTTTTATATTATTTGGACTCTTATCTGATTTACACGGAGTAAAGCTGGTAAAAAATATTAAATGAGAACTAACTAAACACGCATAAAAAACTTACAAACACGAACCTAAAGAAAGTACGTGAAGAACACGTACTTAGTTTAGATAACTTTATGATGTCACATGCGAAGGTTTTCATTGACTATTTCGACCGTTTTCTCACCGGGGATGTAACTCAGTGGTAGAGTGTCTGCTTCGCATGCTGAAAGTCCTGGGTTCAAATCCCAGCATCTCCAAACGTCTTTTTGCGATTTGATTTTTCATCGCAAACTTTTTTCTCACTATTTCTAGAAATATTACGCAAAAATAAACCCAATTCAATATTAACTTTCTTCTAATTTATTTTTTTACTAAAGATTTTTTACATTACCTATCGACGTAAGTTAGTAAGCTGCAATTTGATACATATTTCTACGCAATACAACTTTTAATCACGTCACGCCTTGAAACCCGTATTCATATACAATCACAACTGTCTGCTCGTCTGTCCATTAAATGTCTTCACGCGCCAATAGAGCGAAAAACCGCGACAGCCACGTGGACACACACACTTTATTATTAGAGAATCTGTTATTGGCGCCCACCTGGCCATTGTACAATCAAATCAAATGACTGACGAATTGGTGCAGTATTTGTGTTGAGTTTAGCACGTGCCGCGGTTGGTCATGTTGCCATGTCTTTAGTAATTTGTTTTAATAGGTTTTGGGTGCATTGTTGCCCAATAATCACTAGGCAGCTGACCAGCTGTCCTTATCTATGCTGACAATTTCAAAACATTTGATAGCGGCGGCAACTTGATTTTAGGTTAAGGTGGAAGGACTTTTTCATGAAAAAGTCATTAAGTGGGATTAAATGAAATTAGAGGGTTGAATTGATGATTTTCGTGATTATTATTCTGTAGGTACATACTTGTTACGGTCGTGAAGCATATTTTGTTCAACATACAGCCTTTTTTTATTTTTTTTTTCGGATGGGAAATCATCAAATGACCCCCCCACTCTGGGCGGAGCGGAAGGGAGTGTCAGACTTGTACTGACTAAAACCCATCCATGTTCCTTCTTTGCCCTTTGTGTTCCAGGGCCACGGTATCTCTTTCGAACAGTCCCGCAGCCCTGGCAGGCATCGGCCCTTGCGGACCCCTACTTATTTGCTGACATCTCTTTGAGGCACACGTGGAACACGAACGCGCCGTCGACACGGCCTGTCGTCATAAGACGGCCGGACGGCGAGCTGGCCCATAACTCGCCGTCCACAGGCCCGCGACTACGGTGGCCGGGAGCCACCACGTGACCCCCGACGCCCAGGGCGTCTCCCGCGGCGACTGGGACGTGAGGTTCTTTCCCTCTCACGTCCCGCCACCTCCTTCACTAGCATGACTGCTTCGTAGAAGGAGGTGACGGCTTCCCATTCCCTCTCGATCCGGACCATGGCTTGAACCAAGGCCGGACGCGAGAGATCGCCGCCGCCAATCGCCGCTACGAGGACACGGCGGTGCTCCGCCCAAGCGGGGCAGAACTCCACGGTGTGCTCCACCGTGTCCTCCGGACGATCCTCGCAGTGGAAACACCCAGGCGTTTCCTCCCGCCCGATTCGGTGCAGGAACCTACCATAAACAACCGTGTCCGGTGAGGACCTGCGTCAGGCGGTAGGTGAGGGCGCCGTGGCGCTTCTCTAGCCACTCCTCAAAGAGAGGACTTATCGCCACTATGGTGGCGTGCCCTGCTCGGGGTTGCGACAGTCGCTCTCTCCATGTCGTCCGACGTAGTGCCTCCGCGCGCCATTCGTGCAGGCATGCGAGGACTATCGCCTCCAGATCCCATGGCGGCAATCCGGCAAGGAGGCTAGCCGCTTCGCCGGAGTTCAACATACAGCCTGACACTAACCTGCAAGTTGCAACAAACCAAAGTAAAATTTCGATTTCGCGGGCTAACCTGGCGCATTCTCCAGAACTACAGAAGAGGATGATACAATACAATTAAGTTACATATTCGAAGAATGCCATTCCATTTGACTTTTCATAATTAGGTAGACATCGGCACAGTGTTACGATTTTGCAATTTTTTAATGTTCTAGAAAATGTGACGAGAAGACTTTTCACGGTTAGGTGTTTATGTTTTTGAGATTCTTAAACATAATGGGACTTTTAGACGAGTTATAGAGAAGTATTGAAGAAAAAGACATGCTGCATCGACCCCAAAATAAATTATTGATGATAACGATGAATGGAACTTTTAGATCTCAATGTAGGGTAGAAATACAAAGGGTAGGTAGGTTTCTTCGACTGCCTCGTCGGTCTAGTAGTGTCCTGGGTTCGAATCCCAGGTCGGGCCAAGTGTCATTGATATTTTCCGTCAGGAATGTCCTCAGTAGCAGCCACGGAGTCTGGATTTGTGCCCAGCTAATGGCTATAGGCTCGCCGCCTATAACATGGAACTTAAATATAAACGGCGAAATGTAGGTGTACTATTAGGTAAGCCTCTGCCTAGCCCTTCAGGGATTACAGGCGTGTCGATATTATAGTTAGGCAGGTTTCCAATGCCTGTTACTGTTACCAACGCCTTAAACCAAATATAGAAAACCCAGCCCAAACAAAAAAAAACAACAAAATGCCAACCTATTAACACAACGCGAAAGCAATCAAAACCCACGACTGCACAAAGGTCAGCTATCATTCAGTCAGGTGGCAACATAGTCGCCACCATTCCAAAAGGTAAACCCCACTAAGGAGGTACAGCGGCCTAAATGAATTGTTGATGCCACCCAAAATGTCAAGCCAAATGGAATAACTTATGAGGGACGGCTTCATCAGACGAAATCGTGATCAATATTTGAGTGGTGATTATGGATTTCCTGATCTATGGTCAGTTGGTGTAGACAGGTGTGGTTATTGAAAAAAGTTAAAAGGGCAGACTGGTTTAATCCTGTAGCACAGATATGGAATCTATATTTTTTTAATCTTCAAACAAGTTTTTTGTGTGGGTAAATTTCCAATTTTCTTGCTTACTAACAATAAATTGGACAACAGTTTTTCTTAATCTGTAACTGTATGCATGTCTCCTAAGAACGTTTTCCCGTAGGGTTTATTCCCGTCAACGGTCTGTCCCCACTAATGGCAGTTGCAACTATTTATCGCATCTACCACCACTG